>OX388031.1:21707943-26507943 GCA_947578705.1 Lacanobia wlatinum
ATACCCAACATTATAGCTAATCTGTGTCGTTATCTTGATAATTAGTGTAATGGCGGGCCAGTGTCGTTCCATTCCATTAATTACTAATTATCGATATCCCTACTACCCTTGAAGCCTGAGCTATGGCTTCGTTACTATTAAGGCGGTGCGTTAGAGCGTGTTCACACGAGCGGAAGTTTTACTTTTTAGGGTTCCGTACCTAAGGGTAGCCAACGGAACCCTTTTAATAAGCCTCCGCTGTCCGTCCGCCCGTCTGTCTGTCACCGGCCTGTATCTCAAGAACCGTAATAGGTAGACAGTTGAATTTTTTTTTCGAAACTTGTCTTTGTGAATTTCGAAACTTGTCTTTTCCGGTTTATGTTACGGAACCCTTCGTGTGAGAGTCCGACCCGCACTTGGCTGGTTTTTTTAATAGGTTTCCCCACCACACCACAGTGTAATCTTTTTAACACAAAGGTTGACTGCTAGAGAATGCCTTGTTGCATGAAGTCCGCCCATGTACCACTATTGTACATAAAGTTTAAATAAATAAAAACTATAGGCATATATGTGAAAACCCCCGCACACTGTTTATAAACTTGCAATATTATTCACACTCCTTGTAATTCCATATAGATTGCTATATACATTTACATTTAATAACTTTTATGAATACGGTTGCAATGTCAAAATGAAGGCTTATGCAGCCGATTACATTCATTTTTAGGGTTCCGTACCCAAAGGGTAACTAACGGAACCCTATTACTAAGCCCCCGCTGTCCGTTCGTCCGTCTTTCCTTCCGTACGTCCGTCCGTCTGTCTGTCAGTGGGCTGTATCGCCAGAACCGTAGTAGGTAGATAGTTGAAATTTTCACAGAGTGTGTATTTCTATTGCCGCTATAACAACAAATCATAACAATTTAAGGGAACTCCCATACAAGACACGTATTTTTACCGTTTATGGTGTGCGAGGCCGACTCGCACTGGGCTGGTTTTTGAATTATGTACGCAATTAGATAACGACATTTTTTGCGATAACGACTAAATTCACTACCTACTTTTAAGCGACAGATTTCGAATACAAATCGCAAAATTAAGATTCGAATTAAAAAAAAGTCTTGGTCTAAGCCAGCCCTTAGGCAGTGCGTAATGAGTTAGCTGAATAAAGTAATGAAAGAAATCTTAGGCCTGGTTTTTTCGGCGCCCCGTCTGTGCCTAATCATCGCTTATGAAAATCTTAATGCTACTCAAAAAAATTACAGTTGTTGTCAAACAACCGAAGCTTATTTTGGTATTCATTTCAGAGCTAGTGTTTTCTCTTGCTTTTTTTGCGTGAATGTGGATGATTATATGGCTAGAATGATTATAGTAACTGCCCAGTCTCTTGCGAGTCGCAGCACATAAAATATACAGGTTCCGCTCACAACTGCCTGGCTGACACTGGCGAGCTACTGCTGAACGATGTGAGCAGTAGTGCTATTTTGTAACAACATTTTCGTATCTCGACAGTGGAATCCGAGGTGAGTTTCAAATTAAGACCTTTATGTTGTTTTGTCACTCAGGTGAAGCTCGATATCGAAATAGTTGTTTACAGAATAGACTAGCTGCTGCATGTGCGAGTTAGGTACTGTCGACGGACAGGCGAGTGAAAACAACAAATGTTGAAGTAACTCGGATGCGTGCTACGATACAACTCGCACATGCCAGTTATTCGTAGATACGACCAAACGATGCGAGTTACTGCACTGCAGCTACTCGGCAGGCTGACTCGCACGCTAGCTCGCACTGTGACAATTAGCCATAAGAGTCGAGTGAGACCAAATGGATCAGGGAAAGATGATATGGCTACAAAGGTATTAATTAGGATGTTATGACGGCAAATACAAACAAATATAAAAACCGGCCAATGCGATTCGGACTCCCACATAAAGGGTTCCGTACCATAAACCAGAAAAAAACACGTTTCTTGTATAGTAGTCCCCTTAAATTTTTAATTTAATTTAATTTTTATTATTTGTTGTTTTAGCGGCAATAGAAAACTCTCTGAAAATTTCAATTGTCTACCTACTATGGTTCTTGAGATACAGTCCGCTAACAGACACACGGACGGACGAATGGACGGACAGACGGACGCCGAAGGCTTAGTAATAGGGTTACTCATAGGTCGGGTAAGGAATCCTAATAATTCTAACCAGCAAGCACTACGCTTTGGAACGTGCAAATAGCTTCATTTTTTTGACTGACCGACCTTGACAATTCAAAAATGCCTGTAAATGGTTTATTTGAAATATTATATGCTTTGAGCTTTGAGCTCCGTCTGCGTATTTATAGTTAATATTCTTTATAATATGCTGTGCAGACGTTTAAATTGTTATGAAAGAATGGTACGATATTGTGTGTTCTATAGTTAATGAGTACTTTTTTCCTCTTATAAAACTGACAGATACGATTAAAAACTTCTTTAATGAAATATATTTCAAAAAGAAACTTACTATTAGGTATTTTTAAAACGAACTTATTAACATTTTTAACCGACTTCTAAAAAAGGAGGAGTTTCTCAATTCGGTGGTTATTTTTTTTTGTTTTTATTTTTTATACCGATTACTCCAAGATTTCTGTGATTATATTTTAGTTCGATGCAGTATACTTGCCATTTGGTCCCATAAAAAAATTTGATTCAGTTTGGTTCAGTAGTTTTTATTTTATAACCCTTTTTACATATTTAAATTTCTGCGTTGACGAAGACGTCGTCCAAGTATCACCACTTAAAAGCGAAAAATAAAAAACTTTTTACAAAAAAATATAACCGACTTCCAAACAAAACACTACAAAGAATAAAATAACCCTAATTTCGGAAGTCAGTGTTTTTGGTTTTGTTTCTTTGTTTTTTAACAAAAAAAAAAATATTCTTTGTAGTGTTTTGTTTGGAAGTCGGTTATATTTTTTTGTAAAAAAAAATTTAACAGTAAATCTTGGCATTCAATCTTCTATTTCTCTTTAACTCGTGGCTAAAGAATAATAGCCGCCCGGGTTGATCTGCAAGCTTAAGCAACGGTTGCCATGGTTGGTCACTAAATCTAACTCCAGTCTTACCAACAACTACCGTGTTACCCAGTTAATGGGTTGTGGAGGTCTGGTAGGCAGCTACTCCACGTAAAGCTGCGGTCCCATGGCCCATTTGAAGACAGGCCGCGCCAGGTGAAAGGCGTCATCGCTCCGCACCTTTGAGCTTACTGACTCTCAATGGATCGGACAGACTACGCCAGGCCAAGCCAGGCTTCAGCGGATGCGACGACTCCCACTACCTGTCGGCCTGGCCTAGCGCGATCAGGCCGTGGGACCGCTCAAAATATTGTTATACAGCTGGATCCGATTTGACTGGAAGCCGACCCCGATATTGTTGGGAAGGGTACACTACATTAATACGAAAAACTTTATTCCGACAGTCACAAACACGAATTTCAAAATACTTTCGATCAAATAAGTTTCGTGATTTTTAATGATAGACATTATAATTCTTAGGTATTATGAAATTCGGACTTTTGAAAATCGGAGTTTGAAATTCGAAATAAAACATTTCGGTGTATTCGGGTGTTCCCTTTTGGAAAAAAGCAAGGCAGACGATGATTTAAATAAATAAATAACTTAGTTTTAAGCTACTTTGGTACCTAAAGACTTCCTTAATCAATGTGATATTTCAGGAACAAGCTATTTTCATCCCATTATCCTGATCTAAAGCGTAACCCCAATCACTCACTGGGTCTTAACACAACTTAAACAAACTTAGACAATAGGAAGCCAGTGAAGTAAAGCAACTATCCCAGACAGTTACTGAAGTCAGACTTATCTAATATTATTAACATTTCTGAGTCAGACCCGAGCTTTCACAAGATACATAAGATCTGTGAAGCTAAGCTTTAACAAAGTGACCCAAAACTTGAATTTATACGCACTAAGCGCTGGTACTCACTGAGTAGTTATTTGAAATAGTTACATAACAGAAACATTGAATAGTAATGTTACGTTTCAGTCATTGATGTATAAAAACCCAAGCTGCACTTTTACTGCACTGCTTTGTAAAAACAACTTTAAGCGATCCGTGTAAGGTTGAATTTACAAAAAAAAATTGTTTATAGTATAACTACACACAACTCACACATGACACTTGATACATGTCAGTTTTTGACGACAGTTTCGAGTGTTGCATTTGTTCGAGACTGTGCATCTTGGGTTTTTTATATATCAATGGTTTCAGTGGAAACATGTTTAGAAATATGCTGAAAAGGTTTGTTTTGGAAAGTGATAAAAAACACCCTGTTGTTCCTTGTATGTACCTGTCATTCTTTAATTTAAAATAATTATTCTATTATTTTTTTAAGCAACGCAATCGAACAAGTAAATACATTTTTGGCAGATCATTACTGACATGTGAATGCCAACGTTTCTCAAAAACCGGACAAGTGCGAGTCGGACTCGCCCACCGAGAGTTCCGTACAAATTTGTAGGTACATATTACTTTAAATAAAGACTACATTTTTTATGATTTAATTACAAATGTAAAGTCTTCAGTCTTTCCCTATATTTGTTGAATAAGACAGTATTACTTGGCGAATTTCATAGTCAACGGAAAATACTTTATCAATTTGGATTGCCTTGAAAGTGTCGAAATTTACGTTTTTTGCGGCATAAACGGCCGTATCTTTTTTATTTACGTTAACTTAGAAGTTTATTTTTTTCACAGCTTCTAACGGCTATAGACCTGAGTATATGTATATTTTTATTTCAACTCGATATCTCCACCTGTTCCTGAGATAAAGGGTCTTGACAGACAGACGGACGAACGGACAACAAAGTGATCCTATAAGGGTTCCGTTTTTTTTCTTTTGAGGTATGGAACCCTAAAAATGAGTAGAATTGGCCTCCTGATTGCAAAACTCTGCACCACCGTCTGTGTCGCTGCCGCACACACACTACTACGTCGGTTAACAAATTTCTTCAATGTATCGAATTTCAAAGCAATCTGATCGTATACCTACCATATTTTGGCCAGTTTGTGTTTTTTAAATGTATTTTTTTAATGGCAATCTTATAAGTGGATCTTGTTATTTATGAGTAAATTAATTATTTAAACCTAAATCAGAAAACTTGCCTAGTTTTAGTACATTTTTCTCTCGAGTCCATGCAAACATAATGTGGACATAAGACAGGTTATTTTTTGTTTTTTTCTTTGTTAGTTCCATGGTAAAAGTTGTTCTAAATGTACAAAAACTAGAGACAGACCGAAGATTCGTAAAAGACTAACGCTATAACTAAAAAGGAGTCATACCTAGTTCTCATCAATATGAACAACTTTTACGAAAAAAGAAAGAACTATTCAATGTGTAACGGTATCAATGTCGCCACAAGAAAAACCAACCATCTATCCAACTAGCAGCGAACTACGTCTAAATCCTGCATCACGCAAGCAGAGTTTACCGTGCGATTTGAACATATACATCAGCCCAAATATCAACTATCGGGCAGTTGCCCACTCCGGACACAACATCCGTCTGGTCGGAGGATCCTCCCTTTTCAATGGAGGTTTGCGGGATTTTACTCTCTAAATCAAAGGTCAAAGTCAAAACGTTTATAACAATTAGGCCATTAAACGACACTTTTGAACGTCCTTCACATCACAAAAAATATTAAATACTAAAGTGATTCTACTGTCCATTCGGAAAGGTAGATTCTTATGGAGAAGAACGAACAAGAAACTCCACAGTTACTCTTTTCAAATAAATCTTTTACAATATTTGGTATACAAAAAATTTGTTATATGTGAGGACCATGCACCTAGGGTATGCAGAGGTAGACTTATTAATTTCTAAATAAGTACATGATACTCACACATTTACAAATATTGGATTCACTAATTAACAGTGTGTGAGTTAGCAGAAAAATACAAACACAAAAAGAAACAGAACATCTATAAAGTTAATACATAAAGCAACCAGTCTGATTTTGTCCACAACATTGATTGTCCTATGGAGCAGGACCAGCATGCTTCCAAGCATACTTATCCTGAATGTAATCTTCTAATTTGTAGTAAGCTTGTTTACAAAGTGTGCTTTTGATATACGTTTTTAATTGTCTTTCATTTAGTTCTAACATGTCACAAGGTATTTTATTGTAACATTAAACTCTGTTCCGCATACCTCCAAAAATATATATTTTGTCGACTTATGCGCACAGAAATGTATGGAGCAGTCAATTTATTTTTTCGCAATTTCTGTGTCTGTTCCATTGTAAAAGTGGTTCATAGTAATGAATACAATGTGTTTCAGGTACCTTTTGCGTTTATTCTATTACACGCACCTTATTTGATTTTTTTTACTTTTTATCGGCACCCGTTTGACCACTATCTCCCTGATGGTAAGCGATGATGTGGCCAAAGATGGAGCACGCTTGCCGAGAAGTAACTTATTCATTCTTGTCTTAAAGACTCCCAGGTTGTAGCTATCGGGAAATACAGACTCCGACAGGGAATTCCACTCCTTAGCTGAAATATAATTCATACGTGGATTCTCAATAGCATAGTATTGTTACGCGCCAGAATTAATGGTGGTTACATAACGACATTTACGTGCTGCTAACGCCATCTAGTATCAAGTTGTGGAAACTATTCCGATCAAAGGAGTTGTGTGTTATGTTATGTTTCTAGACTTTTCTATGCTAGAACATTCTCGATGTTTCGACACCTGTTCAGTCGGGACCGGTATGTACCCGAAGTTTCCGTACTAGAAAGTTCTAGAAATAACTGTCGGTATATAAAGAGCGGACATCCGGCGACTGGAGTCAGTAATGAATTGGCGAAAACTTCGAAAGCAATCTTCAACTGCGAATAATAGTGAAGTGAAGTGTTCAGTAGTGCGATTGCGTTATAATTAGTGTGTTTTAAAGTGATAATTAGTGTTGTAAATTAAAGTGTCATATTTGGTTAATTAATCGGCGGGTTTTAAGAGCGGTGTCTCCTAACACAGGCGCTATCACGCTTGAAAGGAGGCTCCAATCATAAACTAATTTAAACTACTTGGTCCAGAAATAATCATTTTTGTATTTTTTTTTTTTTGTATTGTCACGAACCCCAAGCTCGTAACAGTATTGAAGGTCCACAGTGAGTACTGACCCTAAGAACATTACGTAGGTATACTCATAGAACGGACGGTAGAATGAACTGACACTTTCTTTAGACAACACTTGAGTTAAAATGAAGTAGACAATAATGGAATTTATAACTTAGTTCAAGAGAGGCTTTAAGTTGACAAAACTGGCGATTTACGACGACATTGTTTTGAGAATTTTATTTGTAACTGGTACCTTCGGCGATGGTCAAATTGGCTGTTTCAGTACAAATAACAAATTCCATTTCCGATGTGTAAGTCTTCACACTATGGTCATACATATACGTACACACACATAAACATACATTCATACATAATGGTCTTACATATCTTCATGTTGGTGGTCTATGGTGTGGACTCTTGTAGATATTCTGTATATGTAATCGCGAGTAATAAATAGGTGCCAAAAATTTTTAAAACACTACAAAGTATAAAATAACTTTAATTTCGGAAGTCGGTGTTTTTGGTTGTTTCTTCGTGTTTTGAAACCGACTTTCGAAATTAAAGTTATTTATTCTTTGTAGTTTTTTTTTAAGTCGGTGATATTTATTTTTTTCGGTCAATTGAAATCCTACTCCTTTTTTTGAAGTCGGTTACAATTGGGCAATAGTTACTGACTAAAAGGAATATAAACTCCTATTTGTCTTAGCGTGATGAAATATAGCCCATACATAGCCTTCCTTGATAAATGGGCTATCTAACACTGAAAGAATTTTTCAAATCGGACCTGAGATTAGCGCGTTCGAGCAAAAAAACTAACTCTTCAGCTTTGTATATTAGTATATAGAAGTGTAGATATAAACATAAACATAAAAATACTATAGATATAAAATAAATAGTAAAGATAAATCTACCTAGCCTTTCCCAACTAAGTTAGGGTCAGTTTCCAGTCAACGCAGCATACATAACTGAGTATTAGTATTTTTCAGCTAGGCAGTCGCTACCTGAACTCCACAAACCAGTAACTGCGTAATATATCCCTCCGTACCTATTCCGTGCATGCAATTGCGCAATTTAAATATTGGGCACTGATTAAATGTACTCATAAACCTCCAGGGTTGCGGAATTTGTTCGAAAGAGTCACCGCAGCCCTGGAATGCAAAGGGAATTTGAAGGAACACGGATGGGTTTTACTCAGTAAGAGTCTGACACTCTCTTCCGCCCCACCCAGAGCGAAAGGAGTCATTTGATGATTTCCCATCCTTAAAAAAACCGTATAAACCTATGCAAACAGCTCAGTATTTTTATTTGTCAAGTATTATCTACGTATTCAAAAACTATAGGTTCCTCAATATTACACCAATTCTATTGCTTCCAATTAACAGTAAAATCTCCATCGCACGTGAGTGAACTGTTCATTTATCGTTCGTTCATCATTCAATACAAGCGAAGAAAGGGCATAGAAACGCACCAATAAAGGGGCTATTTACTAGCACCCACTCGCCTTCACCATTCATTGAAGCATATTACGGACTTATCATTATATCGTACGATAATGTACAGTCAACAAAGCTATACAGGTAAAAATATTATTTTCAGAGTGCAATGACCCGTGATTATACCTATTATTATTTGGAAAGTTTATTTGGAAGATATTTCTACTTAGGCTGAGAAGTAGTTAAGCTAGTCGCGTGTATAAGCTAGCCATTGCCATTTTTGACTACCTGCAATTTGTAGCTTGTGACCATTAGCTCTCATGAAGTCTAGTTGATCTCCGGCAAAATCATGTACAAAACTGTGAAAAAATTAGCTGGAAGAGTGGGTATGGGTTCAGCATTACCATCTTGGAACTTCTTCGCGAGTTCATTTGTGACGTCATTACCTAGGGATCTACAGTTCCCTATGATAAACTGAAGGGTAAGGCCCGCAACGGATAATTTCTGGTCCTGAGCTGATCATGACGTACCTATCATATGTTCACTGGGAATTTAACAGTTTTGAAAATAAATAGAAAATAATTAGGAATGAGGAAGATTCTTTAAGACGTTTTTAATGTACCACTAATAACTAAGAAGATGTTTTGGTGTAATCTCTTGCTGTCAAAAGTACTATTTGGGTCAATAAATGGCATATGGCTCCCAGACTGGGGCGGGCCAGGGCTGCCTTCAAGCGGCTTCTGCCCAATTTAGGGGGCCCAAACGCCTCCTGCCGGAGGCTCTACGTGGGGGTCGTGCGGTCCATGTCACTTTACGGGGCGCCGGTGTGGGCGCCTACTTTGAGGAAGCATCCTGCCCGTTACCTCAACGCGTCCCAGAGGGTCATGGCTATCCGGCTGGCCCGGGGATACCGCACGGTCTCTGGCGAGGCGGCGAGCCTCCTTGCCGGATTGCCGCCATGAGATCTGGAGGCGAGAACTCTCGCGCTCATTCACGAATGGCACGTGGAGGCGCTACGCCGGGGCGAGACTCCTCTGCCACGGCAAATCGTAGCACGGCGGACGGAGCTCCCGCAGGATCTCATGGCAGTATGGAGACAACGACTGTCGCAACCCTGCACTGGGCACGCCACAATTGCGGCGATATAAAATAAGTGCGTACAGCTAAGGAGTGGAATTCCCTGCCAGAGTCTGTGTTTCCAGATAGCTACAACCTGGGAGTCTTTAAGACAAGAGTGAATAGGTTGCTTCTAGGCAAACGTGCTCCATCTTCGACCACATCATCGCTTACCATCAGGTGAGATTGTGGTCAAACGTATGCCAACACATAGTAAAAAAAAAAAAAAAAAAAGTCAACAATAATTCTAAAAAGTTGCGAAAACTAAGGTTCGAACTTACACCGAATCATTCGAGTGTGGTGTACAATATATGGTGTATAATTGTCTACTCAGCACACTCACAACATTGTTCAAAAGTAGTTGCAAGTTAGCTGCCTGCATACCAAATAGCTTTAATGACTGTACCTACGTAAAAAGCAGTCCATAATATGCTCCGTGGCATGTAGAAAATCATCGGCGAGGCCTATATTTGTCAGAGAATTTTAATACTGCGGTGTATATTGTAGTTATAGATTATTCTATCACATAGAATAATATCAGATTTTTTCTATGCAAACTTCGAAGATAAGGGCGGGAATGGTCAAAATTTTTACATTTTTCGCCAAAAGTCGAAAACTATGCGGTCTAAAAAAAAAAGAAATAATGTTTGAAAATGTGCAAATAGCGCTCTTTTATATGATACCACCCACACATGCCCTAGTAGCCCAACTTTGAACTTTCAAGAAACCATTTGTGTCGCTGTTGCAAAAATAAAAATATAAACATTTTAATTTCTTTCTTATTTGCAAAATAGTTGAACAAACGTCATCTCAAACTATTCCAAATTTCAAGTGGATACCCAATTTGTTAAAATTATTCAATTTCAATAAATTGTATTTATTGTTGTTACGAGTACGTATAACTCTTTCAGACATCGAACTTTTTTGAAATTTCAAATTAATTTCATTGTCAAAACATATAAGAACGGTTCACTAATGTCTGAGGTGGTCTGTTGTGAGAAGCACCACACAGATTCAAGTGAGTTCTGCTCGCTATGACATTTCAAGTTTAATGTTAATACGAGTATGTTGTTTGTATGCTTTGGCGATTTAATAATACGCTGAATACTTGACATTTCAAGAATTCACTAGACTTATTTAAATTTCTTACTTACTTTTTGTAATTTAGGTAAACGGTGTCCTGAATTTCATAATCCATGAAGCCACCTCTTGCTTCGCTGCCAAGATACCCCGTACCGGCCATTTAAATAATTATCATAACAGAAGAGGGGTTACGGAGGTCAGGTGGCACTGATAGGGATGAATATCTGTATTTTAGAGGAAGCACAGTGTAAAATACTGCAATTTCACTTTTAATGGAAGCTGACTTGGGAGCAAGCTCGGCAGATGATAATTTGTGTACCTATCTCACCCAAAAAATAATGTGAGTATTATGAATAATTCAAATGAAAGAAAATCAAATCGGTACCTATTACATAATGTTTTTTTTTTTTTTTGTTGTTTTATCATCTTCCTGCCCTTACCCCACGTTAATTGGGGTCGGCGCAACACGTTAGTTTTCTTCCACTCTGCCGTCAAACTATCACTAAGTCCCTTTTCTTTCATATCGCAAATCAAATCAAATCAAATCAAATCAAATCAAATCGTATATTTCAAATAAACCATTTACAGGCACTTTTGAATTGTCAAAGTCGGTCAGTCAAAAACATGAAGCTATTTGCACGTTCCAAAGCGTAGATCTCTATGGAGAAGAACGTGCAAGAAACTCCACGGACACTCTTTTAAACCATGTGATGTGTTACAAAAATCTTGTTAACATTAACATTGATTGCTTCTATATGTGAGGACAATGCAAAGAACAAGAAAACATATAAACAATTCAAAATGCAGGTACAGATTAAAATAAGCCAGTGGCAGGTAAGAGATGACCAGTTTCAACTGACGGCGCCCGTTCACGAACATGACGCGTGCATCAGCACCATCTAACTCAACCATTTTGAAGGGAATCAAATGATCCAAAACACGCGCCACCATCAGCAAAACATTTGTGTGAGCATGACAAGCTCTCAACTGCCACGCTCGTTCATGTCAAACTAATTTAATAACGAAATCTATAATTACATATGTAAATGGCTCCATAGTGCTCACATTTACAAAAAATTTAAAGTATGCTTCTACGTTACACAAAACTATGGTTTCAAGTAACTAAGAAAAGAAAAAAAAAAAGAAGGCTGCTTTACCTATTGTGTATACTTTGCTAATACAATAATGCAAAGAAATGATAAATAAATGATTGTATAGGAGAACAAAAAAAGGGTAAGCATTTCTTCCAATTATCGAAAACCTAACAAGTGGACCCATGCTGCTGTGGCTGTGGAGCAGGACCGGCATTTAGCCAAGCATTTTTATCAAGGACATAATCTTCCAGTTTATAATATGCTTGTCTACATAATGTGCGTTTTATACATGTTTTAAATTTTCGCTCCTCACACAATCCATCCATCTTTTCTTAGGCCTTCCTCTCCCTCTTTATCCATCCACATTTATACTAATTACTCTTTTAGTTACATGTATTTCATCCCTCCTCTTCACATGACCATACCAAGACAGACGATTCCCTTTTAACTTTTCCGTCACTGGCGCCACTTTTAAACTACCTCTAATGTACTCATTTCTCACTTTATCCATTCCCGTTACTCCACACATCCATCTCAACATTCTCATCTCCGCTACATGCAATCTATTTTCATCCGTCAATAACAATAAGTACAAAACAAAAACAAAGTGATGCCGAATATAATACATAAAGTAACAGAAGAAGTAATGTAATCACTCGATTCAAAACTAAAATATAAATAACCAGTCTTGCCGTATCAACGCGATGAGTTTTCAACCAAGTTTTTCATACCTATGAAACAAAATTTTAGTTCGATACCCACCCCACGTTATTCACACCGGACGGCTTAGTTCGCCGACACAATAAAGTGATTATTTACCAGTTGCTGAACGCAACAATGTCCGTGCCGACACGCGGACACAAAGGTCCTGTCTATCTAGCGTATCGTCATTTATCATCGGTATTGATAGCCTTACAGAGCACGGAAATTCCCGAAGTGTCTAGAGACAGCAGTACTTATGCTTATGCGGCGGCGGCGTTAGAGCCTGTTCAGAGTCAGTTTGTTGACTGTTAATTTGCGATCGCCATCGCGTATACCAAGTTAGTCTTTTTTTTTTGAGTGTCTAGGTGGAAATCGTCACGGATATCCTCCGTCCTGGGGCGGACGGAGGGGTCTGTCAGACTCATTGACTAAAATACCTCGTGTTCCTTCGCAATCTTCAATGCAGCTTCCGACTAGTCGGCCGGCCCGCGTTTGCGAGCCCTGTCTTGTCAAGCAGTCTGGCTGCAGTTCTTAGGTGTAAACTGGCCCCATTCAACAACCGTCACGGTAATAACTGCCAAAGACAATGGATAAGGCATATACTAACAGCTAATCTATACTTCTACACTTATATACTTAATATATAAAGCTGAAGAGTTTGTTTGCTTGAACGCGTAAATCTCAGGTCCGATTTGAAAAATTCTTTCAGTGTTAGATAGCCCATTTATCGATGAAGGCTATAGACTATACATCACGCAGGACCTCTAGTATAATTATAAAATGTTCTATACAGTAATCAGTGACACGCTTGGTTTGGTTTAAACGACATTGGTCAAGTCAGATATTCGTCAAGTCGGCAATTCGTCAAATTTGATAGTGGTCAAAGCTGTAGTTCGTCAAATCGCCTAAAATTTCCAAATACGCTATTGAAGTAGATAGTAAAGTACAATCAACTGTAAAAATGAAAGTACCACCACATGAAATTTTTATTAATTCGTTTATTCAATTCATATTTATTTACATAGAATTTAACCCACCACAACTGTTTTAAACACTTAAACGCATCTAATTATCCACTGAATATTTTTTTCTATTTTGGCATATTTTATGATGTTTGCTGTTTTAATATTGTCAATTAAATGTTGAATTAGAGAATACAATGATTCGTTACATAATCTGTAAAATTGCGATCATTTATTCCATTTCAGGGCAAGAAATGGCAGCCCCGACGATTTCTTTTTTGCTTACTTACCTTATTTTAAGTTAGGGGATTTTAAAGTGCTGACAATAGGTAAGTATGCTATCTCTAACAGCAACAGCATTGGCCGCCGAAGCGTCTCCAAGCTCTGTAGCTAGCCTTGATAGCCGACGTCTATAGCCGCTAGAAGCATGAATTTGCCTGTTTATTGAATTCAATGTTGTTGCCAAAATGAAGGGAGCAAATGGTTCAGATGGAGATTTCTGTTAAGTAGAAAGTTGTAGCATCATTGCTAATTAATAAGAAGGTCGTTTTTGTTAAGTTTTCTTATTAATATTCTGATTAAAAAATAATATTAGTGGCCGTCATCGTTTGGCAACGTTTGAATACGATCACTAACCTGCACCTGTCCAGCTTAGTGGACGAATCCCTCTCATATTATTGAAGAAGCCGAGGTCCAAGCAATGAGAACATTTGGAATAATGGAGTTGCCAGCCATGTCTCTTGTAACTCCTGTAATGATATAGAATACATTTTTCTGACAGGTTTTTGTTAAGGGTACCCTAGCAAGGAAGTGGTACAGGGACTTTTATTTTCAGGGCTGTTTTTTGGTGCTATTCGCCGTAATATTTGCTAGTGCTATAAATTTCAGTCTGTGTTTAAAAAAAAAATATGAACCGGTTTTATATTTTGTGCTTGGTAGAACCTTGGAAATGTGATTATTTAATCTTCCTGGAAGAATTTGAAACCAGCCTTTACCCAGCAGTGAGACACTAGAGTTTTATAAAAATTATAAAGACTTAGTAGTAGTGAGCTGTAATAGAAAATTCCAAGTTTAAAATTAGCTTTTTAATAAACTTTTACGCGCCATTTAAAAAACTAATATCTACATTCTCCCCCATAAATTAATACCCTGCACATCTAACATTTTACGTACAAAGTAATTTATTATCACAGTAATGTAACGTCTAGTACATAATAGGGTTGCATGTAACGGAACTTCGCTTTCGCTTCCGCTGGCAGAATTTCCTCAAGAAATTGAGCCTCCGCATTATTTTACCGGTCCCTTAAAGAGTAAAATAAGGTTAATGTACCAGACGGGCGTGATCGGCTGGAACGGGGGTGTGTAACCCTACCTCGCGAACAGTTAAACACATTAAAAGGTATTCGCGTAGTCGAAACTTCGAACCGAGGTCAGATATCTCCTTAACGGTAACAATCATCCGTCCGCGATCAGTTCTCGGCGCTTACTTAACAAAACTGAGAACGAGAGAATCAAACGACAGACTTGCAACGCTTCTCGGTGTGAACATATCACATCGAGAAGCATAAGTGTTCGAATTTAGACTTAAAATAGAGTTTATAATAGTTAGCAGCTCTGCGACGGATAAATCAGTTTAACAATGCGTTCAGGATGCTGTTGGGTCACCCCCGTTACTGTAGCGCGTCGACAATGTTTGCGGAGGCGCGCGTAGATTGTTTTAAAACACCAATGCGCAAGAGAAGTACCTCGCTGGTTCGGCGAGTGCGGGGGAGCTCCAACAGCATGTTGGCAGCGTTCGCGGACAGGGTCGATTGCGCCTACATCAATCACTGTTGTGGGTTACACATTGAACGCAGGTAATGAAGCATGACAATTTAAAGTGACTGTGTTTATGTTTATGAATATTATTGTAATGAGTCTATGAAACTTGAAAATAAATTATTATTATTATTATAATAAAAGTTATGGGACCATTATCTGCAACAACTTCAGATTTCTTGCAACTATTATGCAAAATATAATAAACGAAGAGGAGAATATGCTGCATTGGTGAGTGCACAGAAGGGACATTTTTATTTTAGACAGGGGTTCAGGGACAGCATTTACGATATTGAGTCCCTTGACTATGAAGCCTACATGCCACCGATTATTGAAGATATAACTTGATTTAAAACTTTCAATATTGTGGTCCCACCACTAAGATATCGCCTAGTCATATGAAACTGCTAAGCTATTCCGAACTAAGTTGGGGTGGACTTGGGTAACATGACACCTTCTAGCAAGTCTGGTGTCAAAGAGTTACAAATACCAGCCGTGACCAACGGCTTAACGTGTTCTCCGAGGCACGGAGTAAACCATGAATTGACTTCGGCAAACGTAGCTTAACGTTGAAGAATGACCCATGATACTGTTAAAACACGAGTTAATTCAAAGATATTACCTACATGGTGACAGCAAAACTGTTTCCGTTACAAATAGGTCGATCTTTTCAATATTTTTTTTCAGCTGCGTTAAATAGCCGCTGTTACATCCCTAGTACCTACTATGCAGCGCCTGTGTACCTACAGTCCGGGGTAGGAGCGTAATTTATGTTCAATACTGAGACGGGAGACTGTACGCCACTGCTTGTGATAACTTTATTACTTGAGACAGGCGATAAACGCGTCTTTGGAGACATTGGGAATATCTATTGAAGTGTTAAAATCAGGAACCAGGTAAAAAGGTGTATTTTCTCAGCCCTAGAACCTGTTCGCTTGTTTGATCATGGATTAACGCTCTAGAAATCTAGATGCATTTCTGACATATTTTCCTTTCTTTTTTACTATATATAGGCATACGTTTGACCACTATCTCACCTGATGGTAAACGATGATGCGGTCGAAGATGGAGCACGTTTGCCTAGAAGCAACCTATTCACTCTTGACTTAAAGACTCCCAGTTTGTAGCTATCAGGAAACACAGACTCTGGCAGGGAATTCCACTCCTTAGCTGTACGCACTATGAATGTGTTCCCAAATCGTTTAGTGCGTGTGGGTTGGAACTTTCTATCTCTAAGTTGGTGTAGATGCTTTGCTTATCGCGACTCAATGTAAAATACTGTTGTCAGACAAGAAGAAAAAAAGGAAAGAAAACTAATTTATTTGGCATACACGGATACACACAATGTAGGTAGGTACAATAAAAAGAAAATTAATTTTAAAAACAATAACATAGTGTGCCCCGCGTCTGCGCCAAATAGATCCGTCCAGTTCAGCAAAATGCCTGACAACTAGGTGCTGCCTGACGCTGGTTTTCAACTGCACCTTACGTTGAAGTGTACGGATGTAAACCAGTTTTGTGATAGACAAATGTGTACAAAAAACAAATGAATTGAAACAACAAACACAAAAATGTCATCTAATCATACAAAAGTAACTCCACGCAAAAAATAAAATTCGGCAACACAAAGACAATAACTCAAGAAGCCAACGTTGTTGCAAAAGGCTAGGTACATGATGAGGTGCCTTGGTCATCACTGTGTAGTAACTCATTCTGTCAGAAAGTACGGGTACGTGTACATATAAATATAATTGTACAATGTTAAACAAATTTTACAGTACAATTCACTATTTACCACAGCCCTCCACAAACAATTATTTTAAACTTTTACAATAAATTTTGCCTGTCTACAATATACCATTATTTTTAATTAATGACGGTACAGAAAATAAACCTCTTCCTTTCCGTATAAAACCAGGCAATTTCCTTATTACCCAAAAATATTGCAATAAGTGACAGAATTATAGCAATATCCTCTAAAAATCGCAATTTGCGACACATTGGGGAGGCATTAAAATAAAATAAAAACATTTTTTCTTAGTCATCCTGAATCCAACACCATCTTTCTTTTGGAGCTTGGCACTAATTGGTACCTCAACGGCTCAAAATGATGAAGCTACCTCAAGAAGAGAACCTGAAAATGTTCACGATTTGTATTGATTGCTTCTTAGTGGCGCCATCTGTTCACTGTAATATGCACTTCGAAAGTAGAGCAAGTTGTTGGATCGGATCTAGTTCAGGGCAATTTGGATAGATGTCGCTGACAAGAATTTGCCGCCATTAAACCCAGTGTTTAAAAAAATGATTCACTATAATATCTAGCGTGAAAAATGTAAGTTCAAGCCCTACATCCTAATAATAGCTTTTATACGCCACTCATTGGCTTGGGGGAATTGCAGTGAACGAGAAAGGATATTTATGGCCCAAAAATATTGCATTAGATCAATTCAACCGGCATTAATTCAACAGACAGCTGTATTCCTATGTTTAAATCCCTAAAATTATTAACCTTTCCATCAATTTACATTCTAGAGGTAGCATTATTTGTTAAAACTAACCTAAATCTTTGTGATACAATGATAAATTTTACGATTACATAAAGGGAGCTTCAAAACTGCATTACTAAGAAAGAATATTATGCATGTGAGACCAGTTATTTACAATAAAATACCTAACTACATTAAAAACGATACAACTATTACGCTGTCAGTGATTTTTTTAATGATAACACCCTATGACATACATGTTAAATAATATTTCAATTGATTAAATTTGCTATGATTATTCTTATTAATACACATGCATGACTATTGTTTATACAGTATATTTGACTTTTAAGATTATGACATTATAAACTGATTACCTGACAAACATTAAAATAGATTTCCAATACTTATGATTATTATAATAGTGCTTAATGTAGCATGCCATACGGTAGAATGTACTGGATCCACATGTTTTATTTTTCCATCAACACTTTGTTATGTTACCTACATTCTGTGCAAATAAATGATTTCTCATTCTGGGGGGCTACTCTCTAGGCCCGAAGTCCATAGTTTCGGGCTTAGTTGTGGGCGTATTTTACTCTGTATCCCCTAACCACTAAGAATTAATGACGACATGGTTTGATAGTTACTGTCAAATCGTGTTGTCATTCATTCTTAGTTCGTGTTCGGGACTAATCGTAAATCCATAGGTGATACGGAGTAGAATACGCCCGCAGCTAAGCCCGAAACTACGGACTTCGGGCTTAGAGAGTAGCCCCCCTGTTTCGCATCTCTAGGCCTACAAAGTCAACGTCAAATCTCTTATTTCAGTTGAGACGTATCTTTCCAAAAAGGAATATTTAAGTAAATACCTACATTTTTAATTTTTTTTTCAACTCACTTTTGTTTTATATATCTCCAAAAGAATACACAATTCCATAAACTCGATACAGGTAAATATAGAAGAAAAGAAGAAAGGGATAAATCTATACTAATATTATAAAGAGGTAAAGTTCGTGAATTTGTGATGTTGTGAGGTTGTAGGGGGTAATCTCTGAATCGACTGAACAGATTTTGAAAATTCTTTTACCAATAGAAAGCCACGTCATGTGTGAGTGTCATGGGCTATATATAAACCCGAAAAATACCGCCCAACGAAGTGGGCACGGTTCAGCTAGTCTCCAATAAATTGGAATAAAAATGTGGGTTTTTAACAGCAAATAAATGCTAGAAAATATTACATGAGAGAAAGTGACAAAATTTACCTACATATGGGAATTTCAGCTATGCTTAGACTAAATATTGAATGAGACGTAACATATTTTTCTCTCTGATCTAATTTTGTTGTTATCTGCCAAGTATCACACACAAAACAGAGGATTTTTACATAAACAAAACAAAACGAGACCTGCGCAAAAGGAGATATTTTAAATTTTTGTCCATTCGGCACCTACCGCTAAATTAGGAAGTCAAGTATTATTTTAAAATAATCAGTCATATTTATTAATATTATCATCATACTAGTTAGGAAGTCAAGTATTATTTTAAAATAATCTGTCATATTTATTAATATTATCATCATACTAGTACCTATATGTCTAGCTATACAATCATTAGGTGTGTAGAATATGTGTACCCATCAAAAACATAACTTGTAAAAAAAAACAAGTCTCGCAACTCAGTTCACCTACCGTAAAAAGTTGTAAGATTCATGGAATACCCAGTCGGTTAATTTATTCAGTCCCTACTTAAGGGTCCTTCTGTCTTAAGTTATTAAGTAATTAGCTAACCTAACAACATCTAAGTCTCTCCATATTTTGAAAAAGAAAAATGATTAAATGTAAATATCACTGCAGTTTTCCCGATACTTGAAAAGAAAAATGACAAGACCATAATACCAACCAGATATAGGCCTCAAACACAGTGAGATGAAAGCTTTTTAGGGCCTTTTAATACAATGGTCTTACTTTCCGCACTGTAATTAAAAGGTTACTCAACTCAAAATATGCAAAACCATAGTTAAATTGCCGCCAGTCCCTACCAAGTATTTTGTTAATCTTGTTGACGAATATTTTTTTTTTTCAGGAAAATCTTTTATTGTGGACAAAAAAACTTTTTAACAAAAAAATTAAACCTCTAATTAAAAAGAAAAAAAATAAGTAAACAGGGTTTATTATTTTTTGCTTTTCAGTTTTTTCGGAGGTTTATTATTTCTGTTATTTTTATTATACTTTTTTTGTGGCTATAATCTGGTTGTATGTTGTTTTTTAGAAAACAGTTTCATTTGTTTTACATATTTTTTTTCTCGTATTATCATTGAAACAACCAATACGCAGAATACTTATTTTGAATAAATTTAAATCATACATTTTTGTTACAAATAAACTTTGTTTCGATGTTCATAGAATAACAAATCAAATATTCTTCACCCTCATATTGATTAGTTAATATAAAACTTGTTATCAAGAAAAACATTTTATCGAGTGAGAGTTTCTAAACGTTTAAAAAAATGCATACTTCATTCGGACCCGCTCGACGGAACCCCGCGAAGCGGCAACGGTGGCAAATAGCTATGGGAATAAAATACAAAACTATGCAAACAAGTATACACCATGAATGCAGCAAGCATACAGCAAGCATGCAGCAAGCATACAGCAAGCATGCGGCATGCAACATACAGCATGCAAGAATGCAAGCAAGCATGCAGTATGCAGGCGAACATGCAACATGAATGCAGCAAACATACAGCAAGCATGCAGCAAACATGCAGCATACATGCAGCAAATATGCAGCAAACATGCAGCAAGCATGCACCGTGCAGCCAGCATGCAACATCGAGCATACAGCAAGCATACGGCATGCAACATGCAACATACAGCATGCAAGCAAGCAAGCAAGCATGCAGCATGCAAACGAGCATGCAACACGCAGAATTTAAGCAAGCATACGGTATGCAGGCGAGCATGTAACATGCAGCAGGCATGGTTTCTGTCACGGCTCCGGCACTGCGGGGCTCCGGCGATCCCACGCGAACTTATCGTCGCAGATGGTTTTAACGCTCACTACCGCACCTTCGGCGCTACGCTTCCGCACCTACGCGGGCTTAAATTACACTCTAGGGGTAGGGCAGACAAGACTACGTGGGGTCGGTTTTACAGCGATTCGTTTCTGTCACATTTTTTTAGCACACATGTTGATTTTTTAAATCATATTTTATTTATTATTTATTTAACCATTTATGTACACACATTACATAGAAAAATAAAAAGAAGGAAACAGAAAAATAGGTACAAAGGTAATGCTTATTTCAAAAGAAATCTCTTCCAGCATACCTGCGAAAGGAGAGTTGTTGTTGGTTTGTTGTTGTTGTGTTGTTTTAATTTAAATTTAAGGTTTAAATGCTATTTTATAGAAATGGCACTATGCGTAATAAAATTATTCCGAATACAATTCTGCCATCTTGATATGCCATGGACATATTATAAAACAATAATATTTAACTATAATTACATTTTCACTGAAATATAAAATACCATGGAAAAATACACCGGGAAAACAATATTCGTTAAAAAATAATTTTGCGGGTTGATAAGTTTGTTAAATAAAAAAATATGATCATGAAATTCATTGAATTAGTGAATACCTAGTCTAATCAATAATATTCGACATAAAATTACAAGGACCAAATATTATGTGAAACATTTTCTGCAAAACGAAATTCTATGAAATTTCTGTCTGCGAAATAAGGGTACACCCTATAATCTACTAATTACTACTAACATGGGTACGCCTACAAAAAATTGCAAAAGACTCAGCATTAAAATCTGTGATTGAACAATAAATCACCCCTATTTCCCCACCCTTATGGTAGGTTTTTTTTTACAAATGTATATGGGACCACCGTCGAGATATACTCATATCCAATAAAAAAAGAAGTATCAAAATCGAACTACACTGTAAAAAGTAATGCGTGTTCACACATAAAAAAAATATACGCGTCGACTTGAGAACCTCCTCCGTTTTTTCGTCGGTTAAAAAGCGGCCGCAAACGCGCCCGCGTCCGTTTTAGTCAACGTACCACGTGTTCACAGCAGGGATGTAGCAACTAAAACGTGACCATTAATTATTGCACAACATTCACTTATTTTCCTCTTTTCACGCCTAAAGGAAAAAGGGTGCTGAAATTAATAAATCGACAGTGTTGCGTTAGGTCACGTTGACTCTCCGAAAGGGGAACCAAAGGGGTTGGGCGAGGGTATTTCCAGGAGTCACGTTTGAGAAAAACGTGATGTTACGATACCAGCTTTATTAAAGCTTTCATGATTGTTGGGAAATTTCAAGAAGTTTTTTTTGTGAGGGTTCTTGATTTTTTGTTGCTGAAAAATCAAATGCATTGTTTCTCAGTCCGACACGCGAAAGTTTTGCAAGTCTTTCAATATCTTGTTCTTGGATACGTAACGCAAAAGTATCCATGTTAGTTATGTAGAATTTAGCAAAATTTCTTGGTAAATAACTTGCATTCAGCGCATTGGTTTTTTCTCTTTTATTCCGGGCTTATAAAACAGTCACAAAAGTCACCAAAATCTAAGAAGTCCGATTTGACAGCTGAGTAGAGAGGGATAGAAGATTGCTTTGCCACTAAGTGTGAAAGAGATTTATTTTTATGTCTCTTTCATACTTACTAGTAAAGCAATGTTGCATCCTGCTGTCAAAACCGGCCTTTTATTTTTTGACTACTACAACGTGTATGTAATAACTAAGCATGGAATGCGCTGCTAGGGTTGCGGAATTTGTCAAAAGAGTCACCGCGGTCCTGAAAGCCTAGAACTCAAAGAGCATTAGGACGAACACGGATGGCTTTAAGTCAGTAGAGTCTGACGCTTCCTTCCGTTCCGTCCAGAGCGGAAGATAGTCGTTTGATAATTATCCATCCAAAAAAATAACGCATGGGATGCGAGTATCGCTGAATTCGTCAATGACAAATCATCAAACACATACTAATTGAATTAATTCAAACAGGTGCTTTCTCAAACTGTTTTTTCTGTTAATTAATCCTTATCCTTACTAATATTATAAATGCGAAAGTAACTGTCTGTCGGTCTGTCTGTCTGTCTGTCGCGCTTACACGCCAAAACTACTGAACCGATTTAAATGAAATTTGGTACACAGATAGTCTAGAGCTTGAGAAAGGACATAGGCTATATAGGGGCCACGCGGGCGAAGCCGCTGACAGAAGCTAGTTGTTATATAATTTTAACTAGTTGACCCGTGCAACTTCGTCTGCTCCGCTCCTATTGGTCTTACCGTGATGATACATTATATAGCCTATAGCCATCCTCGATAAATGGGCTATCTAATACTGAAAAAAAAATTCAAATCGGACCAGTAGTTCCTGAGATTAGCGCCTTCAAGCAAACAAACTCTTCAGCTTTATAGATTAGTATAGAGTATAGATGAATTAATGACTGAAGATGTTATACTAGACTTAATTAAGTATCGTCTATCCAGAAAAATTTGAACTACTAGATCGCTGATAG
Organism: Lacanobia wlatinum; assembly: GCA_947578705.1. Lineage (NCBI taxonomy): Eukaryota > Metazoa > Arthropoda > Insecta > Lepidoptera > Noctuidae > Lacanobia > Lacanobia wlatinum. The sequence goes on from OX388031.1 coordinate 21,731,257, forward strand.
TGTGTTGACAAAATAACTCTTCAAAATAAAAGTGCTGTTTACGCAATAACACCACAAAAGTCAGTAAGTAATCGAAATGACCTTTAAAATTTTCCTAAACCCGAACACGTGTCAACCCACGAAACATTGGGTAACAAAACATTATTTTATAAACTGCGAAACAGTCTTGTACGACTAGTATGTATTGGCATTAAACATTAGCCAAGGGATTTTTTGTTAAATCATGCGACAGAAGTGGCGATTAGGTTCATTTTGCTCTAATTAAACATCTTCCCATTTTTCCTTGGTGAGAAAGTTTCCAGACCACCCCGACCGTATACTTAGTACAGTCACATTCAAAATTACCTGCGTAGTTGATGACAACGCGCCTGCGCGAAGTGATCGATCCATGGCTTCGTGGAAGCGCTCTCATTCGCCCGGTATCTACCAAATCGGTGAGTACGCAAAACTTTTACCCGTGTTCGGACAATGTGATCAAATTTCATTAAAAAGACGCTAAAAAGGAGTGCATGTATCTTGCGGTGGCGCTAATCATAATTATTGCAAGTTTGGTCAGATTACATGTAAGTCATTTTTAAATATTAACCTGAGGTCTGCTCTCTGCTTGTACTGTCTATTTCCGATGTCCCCTTCACTGAAGTTTAAGGCACGCATACAATCTCCTTACTTACCCTCCCCAAGGGTAAATTTGTAACTGTTATTGATTTTTTCTAATCATTTTTGCACCTATTGATAGCAAAATGTTAAGCCACGCAATCAAACGCAAGTTAAAATGTATGAATACGTCACAATGTGTGTCATTGATAAGGTTTAGATAAACTTAGATACGTATTTGACCGCTATTTGAAATGAAACTCACAGAAATTCAATTAACGAATCTCAAAATCTTGATTTTAGTGAATTTTAAATTTTTGGTCAATTAATTGTTTAGGAAAACAACGACATTATTTTATTTACTCTTTGATCGTAATTTTGATAAAACCACGTGTTGCATGTCACCATATGCCGCGTTGACGTAACCACGTAGCATGCGCACTACGATTTTGCATAAGTGCATTGTGCGCTGACTGTACTCAAACATCAGAACATTTTGGTATTTACCACCATCTACTGCTGAAAAAATAATTTGTTAGTGTCTGTACTCCGTTTTCAGGTATTTATAAAATGTTGTGGGTTTAACTTGTCCATTACAGTGGAACGAGGCAGCGGAGCGGAGAAACGGTGAAATATTAACCAATCATGTCAGTCAAAATGTCAGTGAGTCACGTGGTGCGGAGATTTTATGCAATTCCATTGGTTAAAATTTCTCCGTTTCTCCACTCCGCTGCCTCGGTCAACTGTAACGGACAGGCACCCTAAAAGGGTATATGAAAATCAAAAATAGTCTAGTACAGTGTAGCTTTCACTCAGTGAAATAATTTTCATAATCTGATTAGTACCTTGTATGGTCACGATAAATATTTGGAAACTGCTACTGTAAAATACGCGATACGTTAATTAAAAAGCCTTTGCTTTGAGCGCTACATCTACACGTTTATAGACCGACATACCTCGTAAAACCAAAAATATGGCTTATTATTTATTCGGACTTTTCGGAATATAATTTGATTTTTGATTTCATTACATGTTTTGTGGATTGGGAAAGGAGAAGATGTTGTGGGTGTTGACTGATTTCTATGGGTTTATAATAGCCTGAAATAAACGTTTTTTTTTTTTTTTAATTTAAAATACAGGTACTTTCCTGCTGAAAGACGATTCATGGCCCCTAGAAATTTAACCCAGTACCGGCGCAAACGTAACGTACCTATAAAACGTTTGCGCAAACATTTTATATTGAGACTAGCATTTGCCCGCGACTTCTTACGCGCATATCCCGTTTTTCCCGTTTCCGTAGGAATTTCGGGAAATCCTCTCTTAGTGCTCCGCTACACTCCCCAAGGAACCTACATGCCAAATTTCAGCTTTCTACGACCAGTAGTTTTGGCTGTGCGTTGTCTGTCAGTCACTCAATCAGTCAGTAACGGAAGAATTTTATATTTTAGGATATTAAACGTTTTCGCCGTAAGCACTGGGTAAAAATGTGACGCAGTCAAAGTTGCGCGGGTCAGCTAGTATGAGTACTAGCTGACGCGCAACTTTGCGTCACATTTTTCATTAATGCCCCGCTCCTATTGGTCGTAACATGATATTATATAGCCTATAGCCTTTCTCGATAAATGAGGTGTTCAACACTAAAATAATTTTTCAATTCGAACCAGTAGTTCCTGAGATTAACGAGTTCAACCAAGCAAACAAACAAACTCTTCAGCTTTAAAATATTAGAATAGATTATTATAGAGTAAAAAGAGTACTAAAATAATATACCGCCACCATCGCTATATCTAGTGGCTAACATGATTTTTGGCTTATGTAAGTTTATAGGTAGGGTTTTTTTTTTACAAGCCCTGCAGCCTAAACGACTTGAAAATGAAAATTCGCCGAGACACACTAAGTGACTTAGGCTTTATGAATTACTAGTGGACGTCACGCGGTTTCACCCGCGTAGTTCCCGTTCCCGTGGGAGTCCGGGGATAAAATACGCCTATATAAATAGCCTATGTTACTCCCTGATAATATAGCTATCCATTGCTGAAAAAATTTTTCAAATCGGTCCAGTAGTTTCGGAGCCTATTCATTTCAAACAAATCTTTCCTCTTTATAATATTAGTATAGAAAAATAAAAACAAGATGGCGTATAAAGTGTCGCCGTATTTTTAGGGATCCGTACCCAAAACGTAACCAACGGAACCCTATTACTAAGCGTCCACTGTCCGACAGTCCGTCCGTCCATCTGTCTGTCAACGGGCTGTATCTCAAGAACCATAATCTAGGTAGCAACAAATAATAAAAATAAAGGTTTAACCCTTGGTGTGCGATTCCGACTCGCACTTGGCCGGTTTTTATGATTTGATCATATGAGGTATCAAAATAAAAGTCTCGATGAGACGATTTTTAGAAGCGTGACTCACTTAATCGAGGAAAATAAATATAAACTAGTACCAAAAAGTGATCCAAACCCTTAGTTAAAATATTTGAGGACACCTAATTTCCCCTGGAATTTCCCTATATGTTGACAAGGTTTTAACAATGAATGTCGCTGAGAAGATATTTCGACTTGAATTTGAACGATTTTAAGTTCGAGAATTGGCTTTCAGGACTCATACAATAAAACCTTACCCTAGGTCCTTTAAAAACATCTCAAGGTCGCGACTGCGCACTGCATCACAGGCTTCTAACGTCATTCCAAACAACTGTGGACTCTATGAATGCGTTATTAAGTTCAAAATCGTGTGGAAAGATCATTTGTCACTCGAAGCAAGCTTGATTCGTGCAGTCATGCGTGACCTACGTCAGCAAACTTCACGTTGGCAGATATCAACACATAACTTCTTTTTTCCCTAAAGCGTTTGGCAAACTTCCCACATTTTTCCAGATTTAATGTTGGCCCATGTAACTCGGAGCTAACCATAGGTACCATTTTAATCTAATTTTTAACATTCGTTTACTTGCATTGCCCAAACTAAAAAATAGCTGATATCTGACTGTTAGGGCGCAGCATATATATATTATATTGATTACTAGTAGGTATATAACTTAAATTAAACATAAAAATCAAAACGAAAAAATAAACATAAAACTAAAGAATTCAGTTAAAATGAAAAGTTAGTTACAGGAACATAAACCACTTCACTAATAAATTAAGGAAATTATGGTACCTATTTTCATGTTCATCAAAACTACCTCAAACATACATTTTAAAATTCTGCTATAGCCATAATGATTGGACTACTAACAAAGTAACATTTTCAAAACTATATAATTTTCAGTTGGCTCGAACGTAGACGTAATATCTCGCGTAGGCGGCGGCGCGGCGTAGCGCTACGTCAAATGTCAAGTGCTACGCCAAAATGTTCGAGACAATTTTAACGACCGCTATTTCCTCTTTCAATAGGGTATGATCAGTAGATGACTAAAAAATCAAATAAGTCCGTCAGATAGATTTGTAAAAATATTTGACACGTAAGTTTTCTTTTTAAATGTAAACAAAAAAATCGGTCAAACTCACGCACCGAGGGTTCCGTACCATCATATAAAACACTAGTGGACGTCACGCGGTTTCACCCGCGTAGTTCCCGTTCCCGTGGGCGTACGGGGATAACATATAGCCTATGTTACTCCCTGATAATGTAGCTATCCAATACTAAAAGAATTTTTCAAATCAGTCCAGTTGTTTCGGAGCCTATTCAATTCAAACAAACAAACAAATCTTTCCTCTTTATAATATTAGTGTAGATGAAATGTTTTTAAATTTTCATCGGTGAGGCCTATATTCGATGGAGAATTTTAACACTGCGGTGTATATTGCAGTTTCAGATCAGCGCCATCTCTTAACCGCTAGTGAAACTTATTTATTTATTATATACTTTATTGTGCACCTCATAACAAGCACAGGAAAAACGCTTATAAAAACTAGTGTACAATGGGCGGTCTTATCGCACAGGACAATCTCTTACAGACAACCTTTGGATGGACTGAACTAAAGAAGTTAGATTTAGGGCGGTCACTGTACAAACATCATAAATAATATAATAGAGAGACAAACATAATAATATAAAACAAATACATACAATATCATATAATATACTAATAAATATCAATAATAGAAAAGAACACCAATGTTTTAAACGTTGGTAGCGTTTGAGCGCTCCTCACATCTATGGGTAATGCATTCCACAAACGAGTTGTTTGAATAGTGAAAGGTTTGTTAAAGAAGGATGTGGAATGCATATGAATACTTAATTTAAGACTTTATTCAATGTTTGACGATGATTTCTGAAAAAGTGTGCTATTTAGAGATATCGTTTTATTTTTCCTGTAATCTTCGCATAAACTTCTTTCACATAGAATAATTTCAGATTGTTTACTGTGCAAAGTTCGGATGTATGGGGGGAAAATGGTCAATTTTTTTGAAAAAATCTTAGAGAATGTGCAAATAGCGCTCTTTTATATGACACCTCACATGCCTTAGTAGCCCCAATTCGAATTTTTAAGAATCCCTTTCAGTCGCTGTAGCAAAAAAAAAAACATTTTTATTTCTTTCTTATTTGCAAAATAGTTGATCAAACATCATCTAAAACTATACCAAATTTCAAGTTGATAGCTTTAGTAGTTCTTGAGATATTCAGCTGTGACAGACGGACAGACTTAGTCAAGACGGATAAGACGGTATGATAGTCAAGGTATATATGTTTTGGGTCTTTGTTACTTGAATTAAATGATATATTATTATATTATTATTATTATAAGGGTTCCTTTTTACTATTTTGGTACGGAATCCAATCCCGGTTTTTTAGCTTTTAGCTAATCCGCTTTATTGGTCATAAATACCCATATTTACAAAAATCTTTGAACTGTTTACCTTTTTCATTAGCACATTCTTCCGTCAAGTTCATCTGAAGATAACGTAAATTAACTTTTTAGAAAAAGTTTTTTTTAAAGTAAATACGAATGCAAAGAATTTGACCGTTAATATTTAGTTTTCATATTTCTAGAAACATCAATGCTCATCTAATTGAAACCACAACTCTCGAAGTGGGCTAATTTTCTGGATAGTGAACCTACTTAGTGATATTACGCGGTTGTACTAAAACAATGACGTCATGATACTGTTATTCTAAACTTTCAGGCAATATATCGTGCCTTTTCATGTTGTCATTTGCGACCCGAAAATAACGCCTTAGTTAACACTATATCGAGTTTCCTCCGTACTTCGGGAAGCGCGTTAGGCCGGTGATTCCGGCTGTCGTTTGTAGATCTTTGGCGGCCGTTACGGATTGTCAAAGAACAATGGTCACTTTGGACTAGGAAAAAACAGGAATTAGTAACGAGATGAAACTATCACCAATATGTAGTGCATTGTTAATGTTATTATTGGATATCTTCGTTTATTATTAAAAGCTGGGGAAACCGAGATAATCTTTTTAAAAAATACTACATTTTTATTTATCAGAACGCAGTATAAAATATCCATATTCGAACGCATCCGTAACGACTTACGTTTCTAGATATGTCCATACTTTTTAATCGTCTATGATGATTTTATTTTTTAAACGAAATTATATCCTAGCCAATATCAACCGTATAAACTCACGTTAAATACTTAGCCTTAACCAATAATATAATTTGATGATACTTCGTGGTAAATGAAGCCATGAATAAAATAAAAACTAATGATTTACATTAAAAATCGATTCTGTCATAAATCGATCGATTACAATTATTAACCATCCCTCCCTATTTTTGACATGTAAACAAACAATGACGGTTTCTGCACTGACCGACCACCTTGTAGCTTCTGCGACGACTGTGTTCTGTGCGATTTTTTGTTCCTTTCCTTGTAAAACATAAATGCTGCAGATTAAATATATAAACATAACCTCAAAAACATATTTCATAGTTTTTCAAGATTCTCCGACCTTTTAAAAATATATTGAAGACCGTTCTTAGTTATATTTATATAGGCGAATGAAACGACGTATGTTTCATCAAGTTACTTTTTGTTAGATTTTACTAGTCCAAGCGTGTTAGCCGAGTGGCCATTGTTCTTTAACTCCAGAACCAACCTGCAACGAAGTTGCGCGGGTCAGCTAGTATACTAATACTAGCTGACCCGCGCAACGTCGTCTGCGTCACAATTTTCAGTACTGCTCCGCTCCTATTGGTCTTAGCGTGATAATATATAGCCTATAGCCTTCCTCGATAAATAGGCTATCCAACACTGAAAGAATTTTTCAAATCGGACCAGTATTTCCTGAGATTAGAGCGTTCAAGCAAAAGCAACGAATTTGAACAGTCTTTTACCAATAGAAAGCCACGTTATTTGTGAGTATCATAGGCTATATTATAGTAACCCGAAAAATGCCGCCCAACGAAGTGGGCACGGGTCAGCTAGTAGAGAATATAAGAATCAACCTTCACAAATCCATTGAATGGATGAGCAGAATTTTGAATATTACGTTAAAAATATGCGTGTGGATTTCCTGAAAAATTTCTTTTAAAACTTTTTTCCTGACTGGTGATGAAAGAAGAAAGAAAAAAAAAGAGTTTATTATAAAAACTGGCCAAGTGCGAGTCGGACTCGTACACGAAGGGCTCCGTACTATAAACCTTAATTTTTATTATTTGTTGTTATAGCGGCAAAAGAAATACGAAATCTGTGAAAATTTTAACTATCTACCTATTACGGTTCTTGAGATACAGCCCTCTGACAGACGGACGGACGGACAGCGTAGGCTTAGTTGGTTCCGTTGGTTGCCCTTTCGGTACGGAACCCTAAAAGCAAAACGCTTGGCGCAAATGCTGGTGGATTCTAAACTACCCCTAGAAAGAAGTGGTAGTAAATTGTTGTTCAAACGCTCGCTCGGCTTGTTTTAATATTATTCTAATTTATATTTGTTGAAACACAATCTTTCATGCCAAAAAAAAATCGAGGGATATTTTATGGATTCACTTGCATCCGTCATATTGTTTTTTTTTATATAAAATGTTCCTACATATGTCACCCGGAGTACCACCTCGGTTATATTTCACCGCTATACGACATCGCTCTCAAATATACATACGCTATGCTGTGTCTGTGTGCTATGCTAATGTATATTGCCCTACCTGGCGGCCAGAATTCTGCGAAATAATATCTGCAATATTTTGTCTATCAATATCACCTCCCCAGATATCAGCGTCCATCCCATCCACGCCTGCGCTCTTCTCTCAAGCCTCTAACATCACAACAAACAAAACTGTATTTTGTACGGAAGCAATAAGGTTCAATTTTGTACGTAAATGTCGAACGCATCCCCATTTCATCCCCTTGCACTGAGCCGGCTAGCCCGTGCAACAGTTACGCGCTCACCTCCGGTCTGAACGGACCCCTGTGTCTGTACATAAATCCGGACCTTTTTTCTCAAGAAATAGGACACAAATCTGATTGGTCTCAAGTATCAATGTCGCACTTCGAATTAACCGAACTTTCTTGGAATCGTAAATATTGGAGAAATCGTATTGCTCAAATAGTTCTTGTTTTACTCACGGTCGCTATTTTCTTTGCTCTTAAAATAACGATTTTTCTTGTTCGAAAATTGAAAATGATTTTGTTGTCCGCCATTACTATGTTTGGTTGGACGATATTTCAATAACTCCATCAGTCTTTGTCTTTTTTATTTTATTAACTGTCCTGACTAATTTTCAAAAATGTGTATCCACTATCTTAAACCGCGTAAAATTCTGAGAGATCCAGTTGGGCACAAAAAGAGTCGACGCGAAAGGTGCGTATAACACCAAATTAATTATAACAAATACATAATATTATCATCATCATTATCTTGACCTTAGGTATGCCAAATTACTTGGGGTCGGAACAACATGTCTTCTTTCTAAAGTCATCACCTCAGAACCTAGTCACCCCCTTTGTAATCATAGATATAATATCAACTTTTATACAATATCAAACCTTATGCTTCTCAGACAGATGTTTATTTTGGGAATCAACCTAGTTCTCGCGCGCCTGCGCGTTTGTGACTAGGTCGCAAAAGTAGACTCTAAGTCATTGCAAGAAAGTTCAACTTTCGATAGCAATCGTTCTGTTTGATTATTAATAAGTAAACGTAATAAAAACACAAAATTAGGTCCGAGAATATCATTATCTATCTACTCTTGATGTTACGAAACACTGTTACTAAGCCTCCACTGTCCGTCCGTACGTACGTCTGTCCATCTATCTGTCAGCGGGCTGTGTTCTCAAGAACCGTAATAGGCAGTCAGATTAAATTTTTACAGAGCGTATATTTCTATTTCCGCTATAACAACAAATAATTAATATGACCTATATTAAATTCAAAATTAAAGGGCTCGCTTACAAGATACGTGTTTTTTTCGGCTTATGGTACTGAACCCCTTCGTGATAGTCCGCCTCGCACTTGGCCGGTCTTTTAAATTCTTTGTTATGGACTTCAATGTCCACAAAATGCATTATCCATTGAAATATAGGCTCTGTTGAACAGCTGTAAAATTAGCTTAATAGTTATGTCAAACACACGTGCTTTGTCCATACGGTTTCTAAACAATAGTCAACGCAAACATCAAACTAATTAACATGAAAAGCTATTTTTATGAATACCTACTTTAGTATTCCAGATAACTTAGAAAAATCTTTTGAAATTCATCATCATCATATCAGCCGAAAGACGTCCACTGCTGGACATAGACCTCCCCCAAGCGTCGCCACAAAGACCGGTCCTGTGCGTCTAGCATTCATCGGCTACCTGCGACTTTTCAAAATTGTAAAATAATATTAAAAATCGTTGTATTTCCTTCCGATTTTATTTTTGCACCTAGTCAGCCTATACAGACTATTATTTCGTTTTCGATCGAAACATAAGTTTTCAATAACTACTCAAATCAATTATTCAATATCGCTGCCTAGACCACAGGCTGGACTATAATAAGGCACCAATCGTACTGTGCCTCACGCCTGCGCGTGCACAAAGGCATCTAACAAGCCATCACGCAACAATGGACTTAAAACTACAACGTTTACAGTTTAAAATGGCACAACCGCTTGTTCGATGCGCTTTCAGGCTTTGAAAAGAAACCTTGGGCACTGAAAGACGTGCAACAGTTCCGTTTCGGCGTCCGGTTTGTTCAGTCGTAAACAAGAATGGACTTTAAGTAAAAAGTAAATAAAACCTTTAATTGTTTATAAGCCTAATCACAGCTATTAAAGAATTCGTTGCGCAATTCCACTAGCTGAAAAATCATATCGATTTTGACATTTTCTTTATCAGTAATTTCTTAGAAACGGCTCCATGTATTTAGCTCTTTGCCTCATTATTATCATCGCGAGCTTGATCAGGATACATGTAAGATGCAAGAGATACAATAGATCATAAGCATTGAGAAAATGAGTTTTTATAAATAAATATTAAATACTTATAATTTACTTTACTTTAATATAAACTTAAATATAACAAATTTTATAATTGTATTTAAATGTAATTATAAATATTATTTACTTTAAAATAATTTTATATAAAGTTAAATAAATTACTAACGTCTGCTTATTCATTTGATAAAATAAAATAATGTGCTAATCGATACCCTCAATTTGCACAATATTTTTATTTTTTTAAATGTGAGCCTTTTTGAGAAAATGAACTACTAAAATCAGTATTTAAAATTAAAGTAAGCATCATTTTGGTTTTAAAGTTTTATGAGCAAGGCTGTTCATTATTAATAAATAACGTTTATAAATAAACTCTGTTGCAGACTTTCAGGCTTATCTTATTTTTAAAAACTGGCCAAGTGCGAGTCGGACTCGCGTGCAAAGGGTTCGGAACGAATTTTTTTTTTTTAACATGTTATTTTAACACTACAGACTTCTAATAGGTTTTCCTGTAATTTTTAGGTTAAGATCTATTATTTCGATTTTTTCAAAATTTTAGGCTCAGCAGTTTTGGATATAAGGGGGGGAATGGTCATTTTCCGTCTAATTTCTTGAATAACTTCTAAACCATTTATTTTAAAATGATTAAAAAATATAATTTAAACCCTCACAGTAAGCCCTTTGATTTGATATGTCACACGATATAGTTCAAAAAACTTTTTTTTTTTTTAATTACATACTAAAAATTTAATGATTTACGTAACGCGTCCGTGTTTGGGTCATAGAAGTCCATATGTGTACCAAATTTCAACAGAATCGGTCATGTGGATCCGGAGAAAACTGGCTGTGACAGACGGACAGACAGACAGACACCCGAGTGATCCTATAAGGGTTCCGTTTTTTTTCGGATCCCTAAAAATCCATGAATCATTTAGTTCCAGTATAGTATATTTTATCTATAAAGAATTTAGCTAATCAGTTGCTAAACGGGTCCTAAACTGTTCAGATTGTATTATAAATAACACTGTTATTTGTTATTTTTATTCTAGCTGTCCCGGCAAACATTTTTTTGCCATACAAATAAAAAATAGCAAACGTCCTACTATTCTCAGATCTACTACTAAATATACACAAAAAATTTCATTGAAATCGGCCAAACTGTTTCGGAGGAGTTCAATAACAAACTCTATGACACGAGAAAGAAGTTAAATTGTTTATAAATAACACGTCAATTTTCAACAACTTACGCTGGATGAGGCCGGAAAATATCTACATAATAGGAACACAGCAGCCCACATGTCATGTAAAAACTGCAGTGAGTTTTTCACGCGGTTTTTCCATCTTAAACGTAGAAGCTTCAATAATAAAGCTCAAATTAGACCGGCGACCGGTTAATGTAAATGATTCTCTACACTCCAAGCGTCTGTAAGAAGCCTGTTGCGCTTTGAAATTTTCTGCAGTCTTGCGTACTTTTCTTTGGGTAACACTTAAAAACAGAACACTGAAATTTTTCGGGGGAAACAATTTCAATTTGCCAAATCTTACGTCGTTGACTGTCTTTTATTAGTAGGAAGACATCTTTAGACGAAATAATAATTAAAATCGTAGAAATTAAGTTAAAGGTAAAAGGTGCTCAGAGGATATTAAAAAAATAATTAGCATCGCACTTTTAGTCTAAGTAAAAATGTAATTTATTTAGACTAAAAGTTCAAATGTACAAACGTTGCGGAATTAATTTGACTTAATATCAGTTTAATGTCGAAAACTATCCACACAGCAGATATTACGCAATAATAACGAATACATGAAACCTGCCACTAAGGTAGCAATAAATCAATACTCCCCAGGTACCTATTAGAGTCCCAGACATAGCTATATATTATTATTTATAAGTGCAGTGCACGCCTGCGCGTTGCACAGATGCCTCTAACATTGTAGCACAGGAATCTCGACTCTACATTGAAAGCGTTAAGGTTTAGTTCACAGCGTCGTCAGTTAAGTGCGTTTTCAGGCTTGCGTAGGAAGCTCTCGTTCCGACCTTGACGATGACATTTAACAGCTTCGGGGTGATTTCTTTTGTTGTTAGATAATATTTTGATACTGAAAATAAAGGACAATTGATCAAGTTTCTAATTGCACGTCATAAAAGCATTATTCTTATCTAATGTAATAATGTTATAGCCTTTAAGTTATTAACTAAAATAGGGTTTACGGTCAAATTTTCAAGTTAATACGTAATTTTGTACTCAGTTTAGTGGATTCATTGTGTCACTGTTTTGCTCATAAATACGCATGTAATTTATGATAAGTTTGCTTCTCCTATTACTCACAACTATTTGAAACTATCGACTGGCCTGGCTTCTTACAGGTGCAATTTAATTTCCGAAAATCGTTCCTAAATAAATAAATAAATGTCAAAAATATTATGTTGTAATGTCAAAAGTATTATTATTTCAAAATGTCAAAACTGTGATAATGTCAAAATTTCATAAAAAATAAAAATAGTATTTATGTCAGGAGACAGATAAAATTATTCAATTAAACAAAAAATCCTTTTCGGCTAGAAATTCGGAGACACTATAATATGCTTTTTGCAAAAGAAACATTTTCAAGTGACGTTTGAGTGCCTCGCCATTTAGCTCTTTCCAACTTTTAGGCAATATATTAAATATCATAGGCGCCATGCAGACGATGCTTTTGCGCATGAGAGCCATTTTTGCTGGATAGACTCGAAGAACGGTCATATCCCGTCTGTTACGCGGTACCACGTCCTGTAGACGTTGAAACAAATTGGGGTTTGTTTTAACAAACATTGCTGTTTCGAGTATATATAGACAAGGAAGAGTTAATAGCTTGTACTTTATGAAATATGGCTTACATGTATGAATGGTTTTGAGCCCAACATAGATCTAATGCATCTCTTTTGGGCCTTAAATGCCGTGTTGACGTCGGTAGAATTTCCCCAAAATAATATGCCGTATCTTAGGTGAGACGCAACTAAGCCATGGTAGGCCGCAATCAGGGTGTCTACATTCACCACTGCAGCTAAAGAGTGCAGTGCAAATGCAGAACTACAAATTTTTTTGCAAAGGTTTTCAATGTGTGATTTCCAGTTTAGTCTTTTATCAATTATTAGTCCAAGGAATTTGGTAGTATTTACGATTTCAACAATTTTATTATCTATAGTTATGTCCATATTTTCTATCGTAAATCGTTGGCTAAAATGTATTATTTTAGTTTTATCTAAATTAATCTTTAAATTATTATTATTTAACCATTCTATTATACATGTCAAGGTATTGTGTATGTCAAGTTTATATTGGATCATGTCATTACTATTACTAGGAATTGTCACCGTGCTGTCATCTGCAAATAGAGTCATAGGGTGTGGAATTGATTTTGGCAAGTCATTAATGAATAGTGTAAAAAGTGGCGGTCCCAATACAGTTTAACTGGCTCGTTACGCTCGATGACAGTCTTTGAAAACGGTTAAGGTCGAGGGAGAGCTCGGGATTTCCACTACTGACTTAATTTCAGGGAAACCCCGAACTCTGAATCATTACCTCCACTCATGTTAATCAAGTGGATAGTTATAGCCTATTATTTACTGACATTCATTGAGGGTTTTTCACCATTGTCGTGGCTACTGAATGAGCGTATGAAGTGGAGGCGTTTTCTTCAAAAGTACTTTTACTACAGCGTGTTCCAGAAGTGCATGATCATATTTAAGGGTGATATTGAGAAGCTGATGTACATTATGGAAATAATAGCAAAACAAAAAGAAAATGACTGTTTTCAAAAATTTTAAAACAAGTCACTTTTCAATCATTCTGATTCAGTTGGTGACATCGAAGTTTCTGGTTTTAGTATACATATTACCTGTATGACCGGTTTAATATTACGACGTTTTCTAAAAATCGAACCTAGCTAGATAGATTTATCGCTCTCGAAACCCCTGCATACTAAATATCATGAAAATCGTTGGAGCCGTTTCCGAGATTCAGATTATATCTATAATACATACATACGTATAGATACAAGAATTGCTCGTTTAAAGGTAGATATTAGATAGATAGATTTAATACTGTCAAATGTTGGTTATGGATATTAACGTACAATAATTGTAATCATTTGAGCCTTACAAATTCCAAATTAGGGAAATGTTGCTTAGGTTTTTTGGATTTCCGCAATTGCAATATTACGCAATCATAACGAATACACGAAACCCTCCATCAAGGTAACAATAAATCAATACTCCCCAGGTACCTATTAGTGTCCCAGACATAGCTATATATTACTATTTATAAGTGCAGTGCACGCCTGCGCGTTGCACAGATGCCTCTAACATTGTAGCACAGGATTCTCGACTCTACATTGAAAGCGTTAAGGATTAGTTCACAGCGTCGTCAGTTAAGTGCGTTTTCAGGCTTGCGTAGGAAACTTTCGTTAGAAGGGTCTAAGTTCTTTTTTAAAGGAGTCTTGAAAAATATACCGTTAAACCTACTAATATTATAAATGTAAATGTAAGTTTGTTTGTTACACTTTCACGCGAAAACTACTAAACTGAACATCATGAAACTTTGTACACATATTTTTGGAGGTATTAGAAGTAACATAGGATACTTTTTATTAAAAAAAACTGGCCAAGTGCGAGTCGGACTCGCGTGCAAAGGGTTCCGAACGAATTTCATTTTAATTAAATGTTATTATGTTATATTGAAAAATAAAACGGGTGACGTCAGTGATAGGGGGAACTACAGACCGATCTCACTCGCGACTATTACGGCTAAGGTCCTTGACGGTGTGTTTGAGAGGCAACTTAGTAACCATTTGAAAATATACGATGCTCAATTTGGCTTTAGGCCGCAGTTATCGACCGAATGTGCTATCTTGTCACTCAAACATATTGTCAGATACTACACGGAGAGAAGTACGCCAGTATATGCGGCGTTTTTAGACCTTTCCAGGGCATTTGACCTGGTTAGGTACGACATACTGTGGTGTAAGATGCGTGAAGCGGGGGTGCCTGACGCCATTACAAATATGTTTCAGTATTGGTATGGCCACCAAACCAATCAAGTTAGATGGGCCAATGCGCTGTCTGAGGAGTATAGGTTAGAATGCGGGGTGAGACAGGGCGGTTTGACCTCGCCAGTTCTTTTTAACCTGTATGTAAACCAGCTGATTGTCGAACTCAGTAGCACACAGGTTGGCTGTTCTATTGACGGTCTTTGTGTCAACAGTATAAGTTATGCGGACGACATGGTGCTGCTGAGTCCGTCAATCGGCGCACTTAGGAAGTTATTGGAGGTTTGCGAGGCATATGCAGAAGGACATGGACTTGTGTACAACGTTAATAAGAGTAAACTTCTTGTGTTCAGAGTAAAAAGTAAAAAACCAGGCCACATCCCACCAGTAATGTTAAAAGGTGTGGCCCTTGACAGGGTGCTGGAGTTTAAATACCTAGGGCATATAGTTACTGAGGACCTAAAAGATGATGCTGATATGGAGAGAGAACGGAGGGCGTTGGCTGTCCGATGCAATATGTTGGCCCGCAGATTTGCACGGTGTACAGTAGAAGTGAAAATAACTCTTTTTAAGGCTTTTTGCCAGTCTCTGTACACCTGCACCCTGTGGGTTCGGTACACGCAAAAGGCATACAACGCCCTAAGAGTTCAATATAATAATGCCTTCAGGGTGTTGTTGGGGCTCCCACGTTACTGCAGTGCATCAGGAATGTTTTCGGAAGCACGCACTGATGGCTTCACCACCATCCTTCGGAAAAGGACAGCATCCATGATGCGCAAGGTGCGTGGGAGCGGCAATGATATACTGAAGGTCATTAGTGATAAGCCGTGTTGCGCCATCATGGCGCATTGGGTACATACACATGTGCATGTGCCCGGTGTGTCAGGTGAGCGCAACAAATATATGAATTAAAATCTGTTTTGTATTATGTCTGTTACTAACATAGCTTTTAAGTAGTGTTTATTACTAACAACATATGGATCAAGGTCTGAAATAAAATTATTTTATTTTATTTTATTTTTATTTTTTTAACACTACAGACTTCTAATAGGTTTTCTGTAATCCTTAAGTAAAGATCTATTATCTCCATTTTTATCAACATTTTAGGCTCAGTACTTTCGGAGATAAGGGGGGAATGGTCATTTTTCGTCTAATTTCTTGAATAACTTCAAAACCATTTATTTTAAAATTATAAAAAATATATAATTAAAACCCTCACAGTAAGCCCTTCCATTTGATATGTCACACGATATTGTTCAAAAAAATTTTTTTTTTATATTTTCTAGTTTGACCCCGAAAAGTGACCCCCATACTAAAAATTTAATGATTTACGTAACGCGTCCGTGTTTGGGTCACAGAATTCCATATGTGTACCAAATTTCAACAGAATCGGTCCAGTGGATCCGGAGAAAACTGGCTGTGACAGACGGACAGACAGACAGACAGGCACTCGAGTGATACTATAAGGGTTCCTTTTTTTTTCGGAACCCTAAAAATATATTTTTTGCGAAAAAAAACCGACCGACGAAGTGGGCACGGGTCAGCTAGTTTTTAATTACTTCTCTAGACACAAAACCACTTCGTTTTCCAATATCGACTCTGTTTTATGTAACTTAAATCCCTCGACAACCACTGTTCTCAGTTCTATTTGGGGGAGCACTCCCTTTCTCTACGTCTTTTCACGCATTTTTCGATTCTATTTTCGTAGTAATAAAGTCCAAAATTTGCCTGAAGCATTTACTGGCTCGTTGCGCTCGATGACAGTCTTTGAAAACGGTTAAGATCGAGAGAGAGGGCTCTGGATTTGCTCTACCGACTAATTTCAGGGAAACCCATACTCTGAATCATTACCTCCACTCAAGTTAATCAAGTGGATAGTTATAGTCTATTATTTACTGACATTCATTGAGGGGTTTTCTCCATTGTGTGGCTACTGAGTGAGCGTGAGAAGTGGAGGCATTTTTTTTTTCAAAAATACTTTCACTACAGCGTGTTCCAAAAGTGCATGGTCATATTTAAGAGTGATATTGAGAAGCTGATGTACATCATGGAAATAATAGCAAAACAAAAAAAAATGACTGTTTTCAAAAACTTTAAAACAAGTCACTTTTCAATAATTCTGATTCAGTTGGTGACATCGAAGTTTCTGGTTTTAGTATACATATTACCTGTATGACCGGTTTTATATTACGACGTTTTCTAAAAATGAAACCTAGCTAGATAGATTTATCGCTCTCGAAACCCTCTGCATACTAAATTTCATGAAAATCGTTGGAGCCGTTTCCGAGATTCAGATTATATCTATAATACATACATACATACGTATAGATACAAGAATTGCTCGTTTAAAGGTAGATATTAGATAGATAGATTAAATACTGTCAAATATTGGTTATGGATATTAACGTACAATAATTATGATCATTTGAGCCTTACAAATTCCAAATTAGGGAAATGGTGCTTAGGTTTTTTGGATTTCCGTAGTTGCAATATTACGCGTATGGTATCGGCCGGTGTCGTATGGTACCGTAAAAGAATAATACAATCCCATCACTTCCCGTGGGTGTCGTACGAGGCGACTACGGGACTCGTCAGAGAATGGGCAGCAGCGTTCTCTGTAAAACGCAACACCATACACTGCGATCGCCAACCCGCCTGCCAAGCGTGGCGATTATGGCAACCCTAATTTGGGGAGGCCTATGTCCAGCAGTGGACGTCTTTCGGCTGATATGATGAATATTACGCAATAATAACAAATACATGGAACCCTCCATCAAGGTAGCAATAAATCAATACTCGACAGGTACCTATTAGAGTCCCAGACATAGCGCTCTATTATTTATTTATAAGTGCAGTGCACGCCTGCGCGTTGCACAGATGCCTCTAACATTGTAGCACAGGATTTTCGACTCTACATTAAAAGCGTTAAGGTTCAGTTCACAGCGTCGTCAGTTAAGTGCGTTTTCAGGCTTGCGTAGGAAGCTTTCGTTCCGACCTTGACGATGACATTTAACAGCTTCGGGGTGATTTCTGTTGTTGTTAGATAATATTTTGATACTGAAAATGAGGGACAATTGATCAAGTATTTAATTGCACGACATAAAAGCATTATTCTTATCTAATGTAATAATGTTATAGCCTTTAAGTTTTTTATTTAAAGTAGGGTTTACGGTCAAATTTTCTAGTTAATACGTAATTTTGTACTCAGTTTAGTGGATCCATTGTGTCACTGTTTTGCTCATAAATACGCATGTAATTTATGATAAGTTTGCTTCTCCTATTACTCACAACTGTTTGAAATTATCGACTGGCCTGGCTTCTTACAAGTGCAATTTAATTTCCGAAGGCCTTGGCAAAAAATCGCACCTATACAAAAAAAAACGCCCAAATCAGTCGAGCCGTTATAAGTTTTTGATATTTCATAAATGTGGTGTTTATTTATACTAGCTGACCCAACAGACATTGCCCTGTCCAAACATCGAATTTATAGTTTAAAACAAGTGTCCAATTTTTCGAGAAACTTTTCCTAATAATTGTTATATTTTTCATACTTACAAGATTACTGCTGAAACTGCGCGCTTTTTTCTTTAATTAAATAACTACAGGTTAATAGATATAGGCTTATTAAGATACATAACACAAAAAAAAATACAAGTTTTTATAACAAGAACTGGCATCACTTATCTCGTTAAATATCACAAAGAGTGAACGGTAAAACAAAAAAATACATGTCTATTTATTTTTAATGATCTTGCTTTACGTAAAATTTCCGTCTTGCCCTCGAAGCAACGCTAAATGGTTAGAATCCTACATATTTCTCCAAATAACGATGAATTAAAAAAAATACTTAGGTCAAAGTATTTTTTATTTTCAGAGGAGTCTTGAAAAAATATACCGTTATTTTAAATAACTTCTCTAAACACAAAATCACTTCGTTTTTCAATTGTCAAATCTGTTTTATGTAACTTACATCCCTCGACAAACACTTTCTGTTTGGGGGAGCACTCCCTTTCTGTCTTTTCACTCATTTTACGATTCTATTTCCTTAGTTATAAAGTCCAAAATTTTGCCTGAAGCATTTACTGGCTTATTGCGCTCGATGACAGTCTTTGAAAACGGTTAAGGTCGAGGGAAAGCTCGGGATTTCCACTACTGACTTAATTTCAGGGAAACACAGAACTCTGAGATAATGTCTTAGACTCCACTCAAGTTAATCAAGTGGATAGTTATAGCCTATTATTTACTGACATTCATTGAGGGGTTTTCTCCATTGTGTAGCTACTAAGTAAGCGTGTGAAGTTTTTGGGTTTCCATAGTTACAATATTACGCAATCATAACGAATACATAAAACCCTCCATCAAGGTAGCAATAAATCAATACTCCCTATTAAAGTCCCAGACATAGCTCTATATTATTTATTTATACGTGCAGTGCACGCCTGCGCGTTGCACAGATGCCTCTAACAATGACGCACTAGATTCTCGACTCTACGTAGTGGATTTAAGGATCAATTTACAACGCGAGTCGTTAAGTGCGTTTTCAGGCTTACGTAGGAAGTTTACGTACTGACCTTCACAATGATACTGTAAATGAATTCTAAAATATTTTAATATGGTTGGCGCCAGAAAAAATTGCAATACAGGACATACCTGAACTAAGGACCTTTCCTTTATTTCTCTTCATAGGTACCTGAAAAATTAATTTCGAATGGTACTCATTACTAGAAAACATAACGGATCTTGATACATGTAGATTCAGGACAGCTTTAACTTTTTTTCTCTGATTTTGGAATTTATAATTTCAAAAAATGTAGCCGCTCTTGCAAGTTTATTTGACGCTAACCATGGTAATAAGTATCGGCAACCAAAATGCTTTTTTTGCAACGAGATGCTGTAAACTTTTTCAGGCTTAGTCATAAATAAATAAACAAACCATTTGGGTAATTTAAATTCAAATTCTCTATTGATTTAAAGTTTGAATATGCTAATCAGTATTTAAACTAATCATGTGGTTCGATTTTTTTGTAAATAAGTCGGTTTTTTAGCAATGGGGTACTTCTTTTTTCAAATTTCCTATTTCGTTAGTTTATTTGGCGCTCAATCGGATCACTGTCACAATAATATTTTTCATCAAAATATGTCACATGTAATTAATTAAAAGTTACTAACAATATTTTTAACTTCCCAAAACTATACTTGATTTTCTTATTATCCTTGGCAATAAATCTATGAATTAACATGGCAATTATACACAGTTATCAGTTTTAAGTCGTTTATTTTCGTAATGCTGATCAGATAAACAGACACCAGTATCGCCAAGGGTAAATATTACCCAGTAACTGGGTTATGGTGGTTAAATAGGTAGTAGCTCCTTATAAAACACTGGTCGCAGTGATGCTACCAGTGTTTTATAAGGCTGCATCTAGTTGCACTGGAAGGTAACCCTAACGCCTCTAGCATAGTCGGGAATAGGCTGGACAAATTGATAGATTTTTAAACGTTATGGTTTTACCATCAAAGTTATTGAACCCCTCTTCGTGTAAGTTTTGTGTTGAAAATTGAAACCCAAAACAAATAGTAATCATTTGAGGGAGCACTCCCTATTTCCTAAGTTGTTTGCGCTCAGTTTACGACTCTATGCTAAAGTCGTAAAGCCCAAAATTTGTCTGAAGCGTTGACAGTCTTTGGGAACGGTTAAGGTCAAGGGGACGGTCGGGATTTGCACTACTGACTTAATTTCATACTACCCCCTAAATTCGAAGCCATTTCCTCCATTCAATTTTGATAGATAGTAGCAGTACCTACAGTAGTAGTGCAGCAATAGTTTGATTGAATTTCATTAATTGTCTGTGTACTTACATACAGGTTTTTATTTATTGTCATTTATTGAAGGTTATTTCCCTGGTCTTGGTGACTTAATCGTGCATATGGAGTGGAGGGAGCTTTCTTCAAAAGATATTTTGAATGACGGTTGGCTTTTTGTGAGAGGTTAACTTATTTACTAGGACTTTTGGAACAAAGTTCCTTATCGCGCGTTGTGAAAGGGGGCTAGACGGAAAAAATTCTCACGAAAAGTTGTAACGACACTTTTTGCTATAGTTGTAAGCCGTGCGACGTGCGCGTGTTTTTTATCATATAATAATTGTAGGTAATAGTTCCAAACAAGAAAATGACGCTAATGTTTTTTCTGGGATTCAGTATCCTGTAACAATTTTGTTTTTATTTACAACAATATAAGTACTTTAGCCACTCGGTAGTTATTGAAACTCAAAAGTGTTACAAGCAATATTAAACGCCCAATAAATACGAGAACTGAAAACTCGACTACTGGTAAAATGCTGCGCAGTTAAAATAGTCCCAAATCAATACTCTGACCTTTAGATAACCCAACAGTTTCCTAAATACAGCTATATTATTTGTATATATCAACTGCAGTATCACGCCTGCGCGTTGCACAGAGGCGTCTATCACGGCTGTAAACAAAACCCGACCTTACGTAATGCCAATAAAGTCTAGTTTCAAATGCGCTCGCTCGAACAGGGCTTGTGCAAAGGACAGCTTCGCCCGGGATAATGCACAGTTTCACGGTTACCTTCACCTGAAGAAGTCGTTGCATTTCGATTAAGCAAAAATCAAGTTTAATGTATACAGTTTATAGTTTAGTTTCGTTTGCGTGTCAGTAGCGTGTTTTCCTTCACGCGATAATTATTTTCTCGTCATTGAAAACAAAAGTTTCGTGGTTTTTTTTTAGAATCAATGGAGCCTTCTTGTAATACAAAATATTTTCAAATCTGCTGTATTTTTTTATTTAATTGCTTTATCTTATTTCTGTTGAGCGTCCTGATCAAGACACATTATGTAAGTACATACATATTTTTAAGCACATTGAAACAAACGTGAAAGATGTTTTTTTTATTCCAAGAGAACTTATCATCGGGATAAATAATATCCTTTGCTATAATAAAGGTCATACATGGTCTACCCTTTTAGCATCATCAACATCTTCCTGCCCATATCCCATGTTACTTGTGGTCAGCGCAACACGTTTATTTTCTTCAATTCTGTCCTGTCAGCCGTGACGCTTATCATTAACTCCTTTTTCGTTCGTATCACTCCTCACACAATTCATCCATCTTTTCTTTGACCTACCTCTGTCTCTTCATCCATCCAAATTTATATTCATAACTCTTTTAGTTACATAAGTTTCATCCCTCCTCTTCACATGACCATACCAAGACAAGGCTTTAACGTTCTTTGAAAAAACAATACCAGATTTTAATATTTTTATCAGCTCGCTTGCCACTGAAATGTCTGAAAACTTAACTTCCACGACTATTATATCGATTAGATTACTTAAATTAGCGTTTATTCGTGACGTTCTTACAGCCTTTTATTTAGGCTGTAACATACACACGTACAGATCTATTCTAAGATAGACTAATGCTTTTTTTGTCTGAGCTTAATTTCATTCGCAAGTACATAGGAAACCAAGATAACTACCCCGCTCTATCAAAGTACCTATAAAACTATAAATCAATACTCTCTCAGGGAGACTAGGCCCCTGGACGAGCTCAAAATAACCATCAATCCAATGCAGCCTGCCACGCCTGCGCGTTGCACTCGGCCTCCACCCATAAAGCACACCATACCGAGCTTTATACTACAAGAAATAAAGCTCAAAATCTCACGCAATCGGCACTTGCGGACCCCGACTCCTGAAACAAGGCTGAGCACTGCGCGCGACGTCATTCTGTGCAACAGTTCCGTGTCGGTCTCCGAGTTGTAAAGTTGCTCCATTGGATTAGGGACCTTAACTTGAAGTGATAGAGATTAATTTAGCTGTTCTTGATTAGCGAGCTCGAGCACTGTGCTTCACATTGCGGGGCACAATATTGAACAAACGTGGCGTACTTCGCCGTACGTTGTCGGTCGGCCATCTTGAATTTTCACGTCCGTTTCAATTTTCCAGTTCAGTTTTTTTTGATAAAACAAATTCATGTATTTCGCACTTTGTCTTATCGTGATAATTAAATAGATCGGATTAACTTACCTAGTGACATCCGATCCTCAATTATGTGAAGTAATCTCGTCCTCATTTAGTACATATGTAGTTTGCACTTTGCACTACTCGCTGTATCACAATTTTTAAAGATGAACACATTCATCAAAAAATATTTGATAGTCTGTGGTTCGTCGTTCGTGTGCTCTGTGGATATCTGTCATTTTCATTAGTTTAAAGTATTACACACACAAAGCCATACAATTTTTATACACAACTTCCAAACGGGGTAGAGATGAGAATCTGGGAAGGGTTGGGATACAATGAGGACGAGATTACTTCACATAATTGAGGATCGGATGTCACTAGGTAAGTTAATCCGATCTATTTAATTATGTTCGTAATCTCGTCCTCATTTAGTACATATGTAGATGTTTAAAGAAGAAAGTTGTGTTAATAATAAACATGTTTATTTGATAAATAGAGTAAAATTAGTCTTCTCATCATTATAGAGTAATCAGTCTCAATGGTTACTTATTAATTATTACAGCAACAATGGTGACTAATTGTCTAGTTATTAATGTAGGCACTTAACCATAGCACTTAACTTATAGTATCTTACAAAGAAATGTCTGTTGAACAGACTGCTTGAGCAAAAGCATTTGGATCACTGACAATTGGTCTGTTATAGAAACGAGCAAATGTAGAAGATCCTTGTGTCCAGCCTGAAGCTTTCCTTATTATCTCAATATTTATGCCTCCTTTAGAAGCCTTTGAAGTGGAGGCATGTCTTGTGCTGTGAGCTGTGAACTTAGCAGTATCTAAGCCACTATCATTCAAAACTTGCTTTATCCATCTACTTATAGACGCAGTAGAGGCAGCATGGTAAGGTTTTCTAAGTGTTATAATCAAAGTATCACAATTTTGTCTTATAATTTTAGTACTATCTAAATAACAAAGTAATGTTTTTGCTGGACAGATGCTCATTTTATCTTTGAAAAATGGTAATATTAAATTAGGTTGAAGTTTGTTTGGTCCAGATGTTTTAATCATTTCTGGGATTTTAATATCAATATTATCTTCATTAATATTAATATTATCTATACTAATAAGTGATAAAGTTTGGATCCTATGCGCAGTTACAAGTGCTAGCAATGTTACTAATTTTTTAGTAAGTAATTCCAAACTAAGGTCTTGATTAGGGAATAAATTTGATAGGTATCTTAAGACAATATTAGGATCCCATACTATGTCGTATTTAGGTTTCTTGGGCCTTAGTTTGTAAATACCTCTAAAAAACCTCGTCACTCTCTCATCTGTACCCAAGTGAGAGCCTAAAATTAAAGAAATTGCTGACCTTATGGTGTTCAGTGAGCTGTATGATAGACCTTGCTCAAACTTAGAGGTTAAGAACGAAATTACCATGGGTACTGAGTCTGACAAGGGATGCACATCCTGACTCCTACAGAAGATTATCCACTGATTCAGTGCCGATTCGTACTGTTTTCTGGTTTTATTGGATAAGGAAGCTAACATTATGTCCATTGAAGAAGGAGGTATTCCTTTCTCTAGGAACGCGCACCTGATAATGTGGCGGCAATCAGTTTGAGGCTCTTGTATAAAGGATGTGGTTCCCTGGAAGGAGACAGTAGTAAGTTATTACGGGGTTCAAATACAATTCTCTCTGATATAACCATGGAGTTGAACATTGGATACCATGGTTGTGCAGGCCACCATGGAACTACAACAATGCCTGTTGCCTTTTCAATCATTATTTTTTGTAGTAACTTACATATAAGGTTAAATGGTGGAAATGCATAGAAAAATATTCCATTCCATTTAATGGTAAAAGCATCTATGGAGTGTGCATTGGGGTCTGGTAGCCAAGATACATAATTCCTACACTTGTTGTTATGTCTGTTTGCAAACAGATCAATCTGGGGTTCTCCCAATTTAGTGATAATTGTTTCATATGCCATGTCACACAGAGCCCATTCAATTTCAGAATGAGAACGCCTTGATTCTCTATCTGCCACAGTGTTGTCTTTCGAGCTAATGTAGGATGCATACGCCCATAGTTGTCTTTCCTCACACCACTGCCATAACTTTCGTGCTAGACTATTTAAATGTTGATAACGGGTGCCCCCCATTCTATTAACATAGGCTATAGCAGTGGTGTTGTCTATTCTAAGAAGAATTTCACAACACTTTAGTTCAGATGTGTATGTTTTTAACCCTTTAAATGCTGCTAGTAGTTCTAGGTAATTTATATGAAAACATTTATCTTCAACTGTCCAGTGACCATGAGTTGTAACACCGTTACATACTAAACCCCAACCTGTTCCTGAAGCATCTGAGAATATTTCCAAAGAGAATTTAAATTGTTTAATTTTGTAATGATTTATATGGATATGGGATAGCCACCATTCCAAGTCTGATCTGATTTCGTTTGATACAGAAAGGTATGCCTCATAGTTTTCATTATTATTTTTTAAGGCTATTGTTTTATGGCTCTCCATTACTTTAGTATAAAGCCAGCCATATTCTACTGCCGGACATGCAGCTACAAGGGTACCTAAGAGTTGAGAGAATTCAATTATTTTGCATCTCTGTTTAGACTTGACTCTTCCTAAGTTTTTGCATATAGATAATATCTTTTTCTGTGGAAGTGTTATGGAGAAATTAACAGAATTTAGTATAAACCCTAGATACTGACAGTATTGTTTAGGCTGCAGGCAACTTTTGTCTATGTTAATTATAAATCCCAAACTTTCTAAAAATGTCTTAGTAGTAAACACATTTTGTAAACATTTTTCATATGAATCTGCAAGACAGAGAATGTCATCGAGATAGATAACAGACAGCAAACCTAATGACCTCAGGTGACACATTACTGGTTTCATGATTTTAGTAAAGACATATGGTGCTGTACTAAGACCAAAGGGAAGGCATTTAAATTCATACATTTTGTCCTGGAATAGGAAACGCAAATATTTCCTATCAGATTCTTTTATTGATACCAAATAATATGCATTCTCCAGGTCAATTGTGGCCATGAAGCATCCAGGGGTCATAAGTTTTATTGCAGTTCTTAAATCCTCTAATTTGAAGTGAGTAGAAGAGACAAATTTGTTAAACTTTTTTAGATTCAATATGAATCTCCAGGAACCATCTGACTTAGGGTGTAAGAATATACTGGACAAATACTGGCCTTTTACAGTTGAACACCTTTGTATAGCATCTAAATGTAACAACTTGTCTATTTCTATAGAAATAAGGTTGGTTTCCTTTTCTGTAAACCAATTGTTCTGTGGCACTATGGCTTGAACAGGATCCTTGGTCAAAGGTATGGAATAGCCTCTGACCCATTTGCGTATAGTGGGGTTAGTAGAAATACTATCCCAGTGGTCTGAAAAATATTTAAGTCTGCCGGTTCGTACCTGATCTAGCGACCGCGACGACTCTGGCCCTGGTGGCGTGAATGTTGAAATTTCTGTGGAGAGCGTCTCCCTCGTGTCGGCAGCTTGTGGGCATAATATGTCTGGTGTGCTATTTGCTTCGGTCTCTGCTTCTGCCCACTCGGACGTGGCACCTGTGGTCGTTGTGGGCCCCGGTAGTTTAAATTATTCCTCTTAGGGACTTTTGGCTGAGCGGGTGTGTTTTTTAGCTCCAACCCTGACTTCTTGACTGCTTTAACAGCATTGACCTTGTCCTGCAATTTGTCCCCAAACAGGTATTCACTTATGGGGGTACTTTCCATTAAATCTTTTAGGTCTTTGTTTAACCCAGGTAATATTAGAGACCTTCGTGTGGTAGAGTTTTCATGGCACAAGTCGCATAGTAGACGAGCTGCATCACTTAAATTCTCAATATACTGTTCATTTTCATGCGTGGCAATCATACTGTTTAGTACCTTGCCAATCGTAGTGATTGCTGCCGATAACACATATTGGTTTCCGGTAATCCTCTTGTCTCTTTTAACACCGTTCTCGTTCATTGCAGCTGCTACCTCTTCATTTAATAGTGGTGGAACTAATAGGCTACAGTTCTTTGGGGGATTATGCCTTAGTAATATGCTAGCCTTAGTTTCAGCTTCAAGGCCGTTTTGAAGAATGGCCGTCCAACGTTTTGTTAGGCTTTCATGTAACTCAATCGAGTTATTGGCTGGTGGGGTACCTTCTTGACCCAGGAGCCCCTCAATGTGGGCTGGTAATGCATTTTCCACTGGTACTACCTCAGGGGTAACCATTGGGAGGTGAGGTGCTTCTTCCAAGTCTGCCCCCCCCTTATCTTTTGTTTGAGTGTCATCACTAGGTGAATTACTATGACGGCTGTATTCAGTATTCGGTGAGAAAGATAATAACCTGCGACGTCGAGGCGTCCGGCTCTTGTGCGTCTGGCTGCGTCGGCTTCGCTCGTATGACGAACGACTTCTTGAACGTGCTCGGCTGGAGCGGTTTTCGTAGTCATCTGAGCAACAGACGCATAGTGTTAGGCTCGAAACTGTTTAATCCATAGCTGACCTCTCGTGAAAGCTTTTAGGATACAGTCGAAACGTTTGCAATTTGCGACAATGCCATCGGCTAACCTCTCGTGAAAGCTCTAAAGATGCAGTCGAATTGCTTTTAATTGTTAACGAAAACTGTCATCGGCTAGCCTCTCGTGAAAGCTCGATAGATGCAGTTAGAATTAATTAAGGAGGGTACATAATTATCGAATTTCGAAATATGTACATAAAACGTTACGTAGGTACCACGGCTAACCTCACGTGAAAGCTCAATAGTGGTTTCGTTTTATTTGTAAAAGTATTATGTTAAATACTTCACAAGGAATCTATAAAAACCCTATTTGAATATTCGATTTCTAGGAATTTGCTTAGTAGGTAGTTTATGAAAAAACTTACCGGCGTGGTTATGACGACTCCTCTTATTTAACCGCTTTTCCAGATCTCGTAAACGTTCACTTAGCTCAATCATAGCCTCATCCCGTTTTCTCCGTTTGCTTTTTCCCATTTTATTCACAAAAAATAAAACTTAACGATTTTATATCGGAATTCTGTGCACAGCGCGCGGCACAAAAAAGTACAATGAAAATGACAGATATCCACAGAGCACACGAACGACGAACCACAGACTATCAAATATTTTTTGATGAATGTGTTCATCTTTAAAAATTGTGATACAGCGAGTAGTGCAAAGTGCAAACTACATATGTACTAAATGAGGACGAGATTACGAACATAATAGCCAGTTTGCTCCGGATACATGTAAGTCCTACTTATAAGCTTTCTTTTAGCCTACTAAATCTTTTTTCATAATTTTTTTTTCATCATATCTTAATTTTCCTTTGATAAAATAGTCGTCAAAGGTGTCCGTATCAAATATCAGCTTAACCAATCGCAGTCCGCTGTTGGACATAGGCCTCTTCTGAACTGCGCCACAACGTGCGGTCCTTCGCATTTTGCATCCCACCCACGTTTTTACTTAAACTTAGAAAATGAGGTCAGTCCATTTTCTCAAAAAAAAAAAAATAATTATAAACTTCCTGTTTCTTTTAGCTACTGAATACGGGTTTTCTTTCTCTCCGGGCTTTACCACCATTGTCTGTTCTACAAGACTCTTGCACTTTTACGACAAAGAAACAGCCTATGGCACGCAGTAATACTGTAGCTTACTATCAATAACTGATTTTTTGTAATCAGATCAGGTTTTTTTGAGATTACCCTCCACATACATACAATTTTATTGTTTTATAATAGCTAAGATAGTTTAGGTAAATTTTCGCCTCTTTCGTCATCTATAAGTCATGAAAAATCAATGTTTTAAGGGTGGGGTTGTCCCCCACCCACAATATTTCCTGTTGACCTGAACGTCCTAGATACAGCTATAAATTAGTCCTCAATCGAATGCAGCTTCCCGCGCCTGCGCGCTGCCCAGAACTACGCAACAAGGAACTCTATGCATCGGGCATAAAGTTGAATATTGATATTTTGATGGACGCCATCCTTTGTTCATGTTACAAGGATTGCAAGGTGCGTCCCGTGCAGCATTTAGTAGTCCCGGTTTTCCCGTCACTAGTCGTTTCCGTACAAGGGATTTTGATTTAATTAAAAATAAATTATTTGAGACTTAAAGAAGATCCGCGAAAAATTAAGATTATTTAAGTAAAGTTTTAAATTAAAATGGTGTGTCTTTGGACAATTTAAATTGACGAAACGTGATTAAAATGTATCTTGCAGTAGCAATCATCATAATTGTAGCGAGTCTGGTCAGAGTACGCGTAAGTTTTCCAACAAATTAATTTTTTTTTTTCTTTTATTTTTAACCGAGTTCCAAAAAAGAAGGAGGTTCTCAATTCGCTATTTTTTTATATATATTTTTATATGTATGTACACTGATTACTCCGAGTTTTCTCTCTCATATTTCTAATATTCTTTTTTAGTTCGATACCAAATGACAAGTATGCTACTTGTCATTTGGTGTCGTAAAAATTTAATTCAATTTGGCTCCGTAGTGTTATTTTATATTTTATATAAAGTGATAAATAAAAACACTTTTTTTACCAAAAATATAACCGACTTCCAAACAAAACACTACAAAGTATAAATTAACCTTAATTTCGAAAGTCGGTGTTAAATAAAAAACAAAGAAACACAACACGGTTATATTTTTGGTAAAAAAAGTTTTTTATTTATCACTTTTAAGTGGTGATACTTGGACGACGTCTTCGTCTACGCAGAAATTGAAATAAGCAAAATTGCTCATAAAATAAAAACTACGGAGCCAAATTGAATTAATTTTTTACGACACCGAGCGGTTATATTTTTTATTTTATACATTATAGTCCTCGTTAATTAAGAGTCGATAGAGACTAAATTAATGATGCCACATTGTATAAAACTGAGAGAACAACGTTACTAGTTTAGTAACGTTGTTCTCTCAGTTTACAAAATGTTTAAAAGATATGTAACGGTACATTTTTGGTTCTCGAAGAAATCGGAAAGCTTCACAAAAATTATCTCTATACACGATAATAAATATGATAATGCCTCAATAAACCTTGTGATCAGGAATCATCTCGAAACGCCACGCGCCTGCGCGTTGCCCAGAGGCTTCTTACTCAACGGCGAGCAATAAACGACTCTATCGCGTAGTTGCAAAGTTCAATATAGCCCGCGATCAATAGTCGGAAAAGCTTTGGACCGCTGAAAGAGCCTGAAAGGTTCGCGACGTCTTGAAAGCAACAAGTCTCATCGGGAGATTGTGATTTATGGTGTCTCAGAATATTTAATATAATATTATTAGTAGTATAATATCTAACAGTTCAGTTATAGACTATATATCAAACTACGGACAATTACCTAAGGTATGTTAATCCACTTCATATCTATTCACCTAATTGAGCCATTATCAATTCAATATTTGATTTATATAACTCCACTTCAAAAACTACATGAAATAGGCTTTATTCTTGAATAATAAACAATCTAGACGCACTTAACAATGTTAATAAATCGCTTTTTATCGTGCCTTAGTCAAACAGGATTGTTTAATCACTGTAATTTCGTAATTTTAACAAAGTATCTTAAGAACATAGCACTCGTAGGTTTAATTACTTAATCGTAAGGGAATAATGTCAATTTTATGTGCCAATTACTGGGGAATAACCTATCATTACTTATGTAGCTATATAAGAGATATAACCAGGTACCCAGGCAGACCGCTGCAAACACAACTTGGCGTAATGGGGTTTTATAGATCCCTTGGATACCCAATGTGAGTGCAGTGTGTGTTCAGAACCATGTTACACTGCCCCCAGTGCCCATACACTTGTACTTTGGAGGATTTAATGAATGCCACCGATGCTGCAATTAACGTAGCCACCTTCTAGGCCAAAAGAGTTAACTAACGGCTCGAAAAGAAGAAGAGATAATAAAACGGATATTCTAGCTACCAATAACTGATATTTTAGCTCCCTATATCTGATACTCTATAGGACATATCTATCTGCAGCGATAGAGGTGCGGGGCCTAGATTTTATTGATTATATCTAGACCTGCGCAGTTCCGGTTTTTCTAGCGTTGTGCGCAGATGAAAATAGAGCTTCCACACAGTTCCTAGGAATTACCCTGCCGCCCTCTCCGCAGGCTTCCACCCCGCGGCCACCCACCCCTTCCCGCTTGGCCCGCCATGATGGGGCGGTCGATAAATGCGCAATTAGTTGATATGCATTTTATATAGTTTTTCGTTCGTATGATAGGCTTACTTACTTGTATTTTGACGCGAAGGAAAGCGTTGTAAAGAATATCGCTTGGATTTGGTAAGGGTCGCTTGTACCAGCTAGAGTTATCTTTTTAACACCGAGTTGGTTGCTACCATATTGGGCATAAAATTAAGTTTTAGAAACTTCTCGTACACACTTAACTCTGGGTTAAGTGGTTAAGTTTTTGGTGCACCTGCACTTGGACCTAAGAATTGTATCTACTTAGTACCTACCGCTTTGTTTGGACTTCAGATATTTTACGGTATATTGGGATTTGTTGATACTCACTGTTATCCTTTGTACTTATATATTTTTTTTGATTTTCTATTCGTGGAATAAAAAAGCTCCTTTCCGTATTTCCGGAGGCTTATATGAACTACTAGCTTCTGCCCGCAACTTCGTACAAGCATATCCTGTTTTTTTGCTGTTCCCGTAAAAACTTCGGGAAATCTTCTCTTAGTGCTCCGCTACGGAGTATAGGGAAGCTTCATGCGAATGTTCAGCTTTCTACGTCCAGTAGTTTCAGCTTGTATGTGCGTTGTATGTCAGTCACTCAATCAGTCAGCAACGGAAGAATTTTATATATCAGGAAGGATTGACGTCAAACATTTATTACAATGATCTTTGCTATTATAACTATCATGATTGTAATGCTTAACGTAAGTCGTTTATCAGGACAGGCAATGAAGTCGCACATATTGAAAAGGTCAGCAGAGATCTGAAGATAATGATTGAGCTAAAGTGACATTTAACAGTAAACAATAACGATTAATTCTCATTTTTAATAAAGACTTTTAAGTTAATCAATGCATTAAGTTAGAACTTCAGGTCACCAATCTTTTTGGTGTTTTTGTAATGCTACGACTACACTACCGTAATATGGCAATAATTATGGCCATAATTATAACAAAACCAACTGAAACGACACCAATTATGGCCATAATTATTGCCATATCACGGTAGTGTGGCCGTAGCATAAAACATTTTGCCGATGATGATGGCTTGTCAGGATACCCCGACCGTGGGCCGTAGCCTCGCGTGCAAGCTAAGAATTATTTTAAAAATTTTAGCTGAGACAAAGGACACTTTCGATTACATTGACTAACCTTTTTTTTTTCAAATATTTGACTCTTAGGAAATTAAAGTTTGTTACCAATTAAAAATCGATTATGGAGATGATTATTGCTGTCATAATAGGCTGTCATTTGTATATCAATGGATTGTCAGAAACCAGACAATCTGATACCAATTTAGCTAAAGGGTACCATATTACAAGTACCCAGTTACTGCCCGGGGTTGCGGAATTTGTTAGAAAGAATCACCGCGGCCCTGGAACGCAAAAGGCATTAGGAGGAACATGGATGGGTTTGAGTCAGTAAGAATCTGCCACTCTCTTCTGCTCCGCCCAGAGCGGTCTCCTACCGCTCTAAGGATAAGAAATCATCCAATGACTCCTCATTGAATGATTCCCCATCCTTAAAAAATAAAACCCAGTTACTGGTTTATGTGGCAGTGCGGTACTCAGCTGCAGGGCCGGGCACCAGCCGAGTATTACGGAAGTCGCAAGTTCCCGCGATCCCCGGCGTAGGTGAGAAATGGAACACCGGGGTGGTTTTAGTCAGCAAGAGTCTGACAAACCCCTCCGCCCGCCCCAGGGCGGAGGACATCCATGAGGATTTCCCCCCTAAAAAAAAAAATGCTGACTCCAACTTAGTTGAGATTGAGACAGGCTAAGCAGATTGATTGAATGA
This sequence comes from Lacanobia wlatinum, assembly GCA_947578705.1. Classification (NCBI taxonomy): domain Eukaryota; kingdom Metazoa; phylum Arthropoda; class Insecta; order Lepidoptera; family Noctuidae; genus Lacanobia; species Lacanobia wlatinum. The sequence continues at coordinate 21,764,273 of OX388031.1, forward strand.
TAGGCTCGCGTTAGACCACTGTCTCGGACTCGTAATCCAATCATTCCAGATATAGTTGGGGGAAGATTAGGCGTCTGTCTATCTATCCATCTAGCCTATTTTGTCCCACGGCTGGGCAAAGGCATCCTTCTGCCTTTTCCACATAACTCTGTCCTTTGCTATGTTGGGCCAGTCCTTTCGGTAGGAGACGAGCTCGTCCCGCCATGTTCGCCTTGGTCTGCCGCGATTTTTTTAAGGCTGCGTTTACACCAGAAATGTGCGAGGGATGCGTTTGTTTAGAACCAATAGAACCGCTTCATTTACCTAGCCTCGCTCAGCGCAAGCGATACTATGGATAATTTATTAATATTCTCATGAGTTACATTTCATTTTATTTCTACTTAGTACAACAGTAAAATAAAATTAATTTAGATAAGTAAGTTTAAATACTAAATGTTATATTAGATGCCGGTTTCTTGATTGTCTTGCTTTCCAGCATAGGCCTTCCCAAGTGTTCTCCACAGAGATGTATCTCTGCTTTCCTTGTCCACGTCGTTCCTGCCACCTTTTTAATATCATCTTCCCATCTACAAGTGAAGGTAGACAGTATGGGTTCCCCCCATACTGTCTACCTTCACTTCTCGTTTTATATCTAGGGCACCATTCCATCACTTTTTACTTTGCGCGATACTATTGGTTCTTAACAACTGCAACTCTCGCTACTCATCCTCGCTTGAAACGCACCCTAATAAGGTTGCCTGTCAAAATTTTAACCACGTGACTCACTGTCATTTTGACTGACATGATTGGTTTAAATTTCTCCGTTTCTCCGCTCCGCTGCCTCGCTCCGCTGTAATGGACAGGCAGTCAGGCACCCTAATAAGCGTCATGTTACAAAAATCAGTTACACGTTACAATAAAACCGTCAATCAGAATCATCTCCCGTTCACATTCCTAGTCTATGATCTGTGACTTAGATGACACTAATTAATGGCGAGTAGAAATAGTACAATGGACTGTAAAGTGTTTATAAATCTTAATCAAGTGGCTCGAGATTGTCCCTCCCTTTAATTTTCATGCAACGGTCACAAAAGCATTTGTGTCAGAGGTAATTAACGTTTCAGGACGTAACGGCAATAAATATTTGTTACAGTTGCGTTAAATTAGTAATAAAAAAAATGTTGAACTAACATAAAACAAATGAATATCCCATTAAAAAAAACTCTTGACTTTTATTTGGGCAATTCGGAACGTTTGCATTCCTATCTCAGTCGCGAATGGCCAAAGACAACTTCCCTATATTTTGACAAGTTCTTGACATTGATTGCCGTTGACAATCGTCCTTTGGGTTCGTGGTTTGTTACTGGCCGTTTTAAATAACAACGAATTATAAAATGTCATAAACGATTCGTGCACTTAAAAAACTGTACTAGTGCGAGTCGGACTCGCGTGCAAAGGGTTCCGAACGAATTTAATTTTTTTAGCATGTTATTTTAACACTACAGACTTTTAATAGGTCTTCCTGTAATCTTTAGGTAAAGATCTATTATCCTCATATTTTTCAAAATTTTAGGCTTAGTAGTTACGGAGATAAGGGGGGGGGGGAATGGTAATTTTTCATCTAATTTCTTGAATAGCTAATACTGATCAAAAACTTCATTAAATTTTCTAGTTTCACCCCCAAAAGTGACCCCCATACTAAACATTTAATCATTTACGTACCACGTCCGTGTTTGGGTCACAGAAATCCATATGTGTACCAAATTTCAACAGAATTGGTGCAGTGGATCCAGAGAAAACTGGCTGTGATAGACACCCGAGTGATCCTATAAGGTTCCGTTTTTTGTTTGGAACCCTAAAAACATAATTAGACCAACAATAATCAAAATAGAAATAAGTATAGACAAACGTTTTAGATCTCCCTTTTGATTTTCAGTTTCATGAGTTTAGTCCTAGATACATTCAGCCTGCGCATACTGTTACTAAATAGGCCTAGATTGGTGGTTCCTAGTATATTGGGTCGCGTTTTAACACCTTACAAAGTACCATATTACACCACTACCATAGATAATGTAATACCAGCGCCACTACCGACATTAGTATTCGTCAACAATTTTCGATCGTAATTCATCTCGGCTTATTTTTTTAGAGATAACACTTGGTACTCTTCGTCAGTATCGATTAGTATCACAGGCCGGATCTCATCACTATTCAGGGCACGTAGGGTACGTTTAGGCATGTTCAACTCCGGGATCCGGGATCAATTGTTTGACTTAATTTTGTCATTTCTATTTTTACTTGAGTGATGTGTGCTATTGAACGTCATTTACGCATCCGTTATCAATCCAATCTATTATTTTCAATTCATTGAGCAATCCACATTGAAATTTGAATCTATTAAGCAACGTCGTTCGCATTCGCAAATCAGTCGCAATCTGTCAAAAACGTTTTTTTTTTATTAGTGATGGTTTGCTCTTGACTCTAGTCTTAATAATAATAATATAATAATAATAATAATAATCTTTTATTTCAAAACTTTGAGTAGGTACAGGTTAACTTAAATACTACACCATGAGTGACGGATACGAATATTACGGCGGATAACGGAGCAAACCCCAGTTCCGTGCTAGGAATAAACCTGTGTTACGGACACTAGAGCTAGCTTCGCCACTTCACCGAAAACATTACTTCAAACGTCTGTAGTATAAAAATTATTGACTAACTGGATTCCCAAATTAGGCATGCCTGTACATAGGGAATCCATATAAAATTTGGTAAGTACTTAAATAAAAAATAATAAAAAAGAAAAATATGAATGTGCCACATTCACGACGTGCGTGTGTGTGTTTGTGTGTACTATATGGGAGAGAGTGAGTGCTGGTGAGGATGTATATCTGAGTGTGTGTACAGTGTATGCGTTACGTTTGGACGGGTGACGTTTAATTAAATTAGGCTATTATTTAAGGAAATGGGCGCGTTTTTATGTTTTAATAATTATGCTTATTAATATTTTATTAGGAATTCATTAACGATTGGTAACAATTTTTTTTTTTTTTTTTTTTATTAATCTTGATTAAGGAGGTTTTCAGTGTCTGTGTAATTTAGTTTTAGAAGCCAAAGTTTTAGTTTTCTTTTTGATTCAATTTTCGTTAAGGCGTACAGGTTTAAAATTTTGTTAATTTTATTGTACAGGAAACAACTTATAACTCTGAAATGCCTTTTAGCCATTGTCGTTCTGTGTCTGATTGTGGGGCAGACTATATCCGACCGACGTTTGCGATTATATATTGTAGGGTCAAAAGTTAGCGTTGCGTGTTTCCTAACTATCGTTTGCTGTATAAAAAGCTGTCTCACGGTCAGAGCAGCTGTGTCAGTATAAAGCTTAGAGGTTGGGTATCTAAAGGTCTTTTTAGTCATAACCTTGAGAACAGCTCTTTGTGCCCTTTCTAGAGGCAAGAGTATAGTCTTTGCTGCCCCACCCCATGTCGTTATGCAGTACGATAGTATTGACTGGCATAGAGCAAGGTAGGTCAACATAAGGGTTTCCAAGTCAGCAGCATTTCGGAGCAATTTGAACACGTATATTAGCTTCCTTACACGTGAGGTTAGGGCTTCAATATGACATTGCCATTTTAACATTTGGTCAATATTGATTCCAAGGTATTTGATAGTGGTGGCGCGAGATATTGTTTCACAATCACAGTTAGAAGACGGTTCTTGGCAAGAATGAGATTTTATAAAGAAAGCGTTTAGAGGTGGGAGAGCAGAGGTTTTTAATGCGAAAGTTATGTAGTCGGTTTTACTAATGTTCAGCGTTAGCAGGTTACGTGATAACCAACTCATGACTTTACTCAAAGCAGCTTCCGCATCAGCTTTCACATCAGTCCATGTGGGACCGTGGATAAAAAGTGCAGTGTCATCTGCGTACGCAACTACTTGGCAATTGGGAGATTTTAGCTCACAGAGGTCGTTTATATATATTGTGAACAACGGAGGCCCCAATATGCTTCCCTGAGGAACTCCAAAAACCAACCTCTCGTCCCCACTGATGCAATCTCCAATCTTCACCGCTTGTGTCCTGTTAGTCAGATAGTCCTTAAATAATTTGAGAGCCATTCCTCTGACGCCAATTCTCTCTAGTCTAGATCAGAGATGACCGAGACAAAGTCTACGATGGAGCGAGCTTACCCAGAAGGAGCCTGTTCACTCTAACTTTGAAGAGATTAGGGTTGTAAGCGTTTGGAAACAAAGACGCAGGCAGAGAGTTCCACTCCTTTGCTATGCGCAATATAAAAGACGTTTGGAAACGCTTAGTGCGAATGGGGTCGAATAGCAACAAGGTAGGGATGGTAAGATGCAGTGCGTCTGGATGTCCGATGGTAGAAGGGGGCCGGTGGGATGAGGTCGTGGAGTTCTTGGGTACACTCACCGAAGTACAATCTATGGAAGACCGACAAGCAGGCAACCTTACGACGATGAGCCAAGCTATGTAGCTTGGCATCCACCAGTTTTTCGTCACCGATGAGCCTCTTAGCTCTGCGTTCCACCGAGTCAAGCGCGGCAAGCTGATACTTAGCTGAGCCATCCCAAAGATGGCTACAATACTCCATGCAGGATCGGACTTGCGCTTTATATTGGGTTAAAAGCTGTTCAGGCCTGAAGTATCGCTGTCAAAAATGTACGGAAATTGAGGCTTTTTGCCTGTTTGCGACTGACGTGCGAATGCTAACGTTGTTTAAAAATTAGCAGAATTGACCCTCTGGTAGTTATTGCATTACCATTAATTACCTTATTCTAACGAACGTTTGTCAAAATCACTTTTACTTTTTGACAAAATTTTCAATTTCAAAGTTCGATTTGCCGCAATTAAAACATTTTCAAAGTGGAGTCGCAAGTTTTCCATTGTTAGAGAAAATATTAGATAGAGACGTTTTTACACTTATTTTAAATAATAAATAAGAAACAAATACTAACGAAAAATAAGAATAAACAAATAAATGTTTAAATATAAAACTACGATATAGGTGATAAATTACAAAAAAAAAAACATTTTTTTTAATGAGTCGAACTTTTAATTAATTAAATTGAATTTTGTATTTTTTTTATCATAATAATTTTTTTGTGAATTATGGATCTTGTAAGGTCTGCAATTAAGATTTATTATTATTATTTTGTCTATTTTATAATTTAAAAAAAACTTTAACCGAAATTGTAATACAAATCCTTTTGACAATAAGAAACGAGACTGACAAAGCTTTGTAATAACGCTAACTTTCCACTTAAGGTTTCTAAGAATTAGTAGATTCTTACAGTCAATACTTCATAATCTCAGATCATAATTATTCCATCAGACAGTCAATGCAAAACCTATGACTATTCAATAGTCAGCAGGGTGCCTTATCAGGGACACCAGCTAGTGATCGTATACCAATAGATTTTACTGCTAATCCGCACAATCAATCGAATGGGAAAGTATGTGTGATTACAATTGAGGCGAACAGGAAAGCATAGGTACCTAAAGCTGTTTTAGCATAATTTTTAAAGGAAATTTTAAAAATTATGTATTGCTATATTGAAATATACTTTTTTATGAAAACGTATATTTAAAAACTACAATTAAAATAAAAACTCTTAACTAAATATGGCGTCAAGGAATCCGTCCGCATCGCTGTTGACTGGAAGTGAGCCCAAAAGACTGTCGACATTATCACGTTGCATGTTGTAGGGCAATGCTTATCCTCTGTCCGAGGTAAAAGCCAGCCCTTTGATCACGCGAAGTATCAACTAAGCGTTTAGCAAGTTCTTTAAATAACTTATTTATATTAAGTTTTCTTTTTCAGATTTCAGTTGTTTAACTCGTAAGTTTGAATTTTTGTTATTGTAGTTTGCTAGGTATGTTACATTTATTATTGTGATGATTGTCATTTCTAGTTAATACCTAAGTTTTGGTTTGAAACGCTAAATTAACGGCTAGACAGTGCCACGAAATCTGAAACTTACAATCTGTAGTTAAATGAAATATGGAACTTTATTCCATTCATTGGTCCTAATTCATCAACGCGTATCAGTATGTATAAATAGAAACTACTAGTGGACGTCACGCGGTTTCACCCGCGTAGTTCCCGTTCCCGTGGGAGTATGGGGATAATATATAGCCTATGTTACTCCCTGATAATGTAGCTATCCAATGCTAAAAGAATTTTTCAAATCGGTCCAGTAGTTTCGGAGCCTATTCAATTCAAACAAACAAATCTTTCCTCTTTATAATATTACTAGCTGACCCGCGCAACTTCGTTTGCGTCACAATTTTCATTACTGCTCCGCTCCTATTGGTCTTAGCGTGATGATATATAGCCTATAGCCTTCCTCGATAAATGGGCTATCCAACACTGAAAGAATTTTTCAAATCGGACCAGTAGTTCCTGAGATTAGCGCGTTCAAGCAAACAAACAAACAAACAAACAAACAAACTCTTCAGCTTTATATATTAGTATAGATAATAATAACGGATAATGACCTGGAAAAAACAGGTAAACTCAGTTGTCGTTAGAGTCAGAAGATTGATTTACTTATTTAAAAAACTTCGAGTGGCTGCTGATTTCCAATGTCTTAGAATGGTCTACTTTGCCCTTGCTCAATCAGTTCTCGGTTACTGCATAACCACGTGGGGGGGAACGCACAAGACAACCATGTTGCGCCTAGAGAGGGCTCAGAGAGCAGTTTTAAAAGTGCTCGCTAAGAAACCTATTAGATTCCCTACTTCAGAACTATACTCACTTTGTGAGGTCCTTACAGTGAGGCAGTTGTTTGTGCTGCAAACAGTTCTTAGGAAGCACCAACTTCTCCCTTACAACCCTCATTCCCTCACCAAGAAGCGTCGTACCGACAGAGTCTGCAAGACTGAACGCTGCAGATTAGTGTTGGTCGGTCGCCACTTCACTCACACTAGCTCAAAACTCTACAATGCCATAAATATTAAAATTAAAATATACCCTATGACTAGGAATGTACTGAAGAGGAAAGTGACCAACTGGCTTAAGTGCTTGTCCTATAATGAGACTGAGCAGCTTATGGTTTCATAAATGCGGTACACACACGCACGCATACACACACTCACACACACCATCACACACACACACACAAATACACACCCTATCCCCACCTCCACTCTACATATATACAATAAAGTAATCACATAATGTACATAATTATTTGTCTTTATTGTGTCATTCTTCATTTATAATTTAATTTCTTTAAGGTTAAACTGGAACAATGTTTATGAATGTATGTACTTTTGAATTGGGCGTTGATAGCTGCGCCACAGTATTTTACTTTTGTAGCTATCTTCGTTTCTCCAGTGTAATGTGTAAACTTCAGTTGTTCCAAATAAATAAATTTAAAAAAAAAAAAAATTTAAAAAATAATAATAAGTGTAGATTAAAATGGTTTGTCATCAAGCGTCAGCGATCAGTTTCATCGGTAAAATCCGCTCATAGTCTTCTGAGGGCCAAGCGCAAATGTCTTGACGTATATTAGCGTTATAGTACGTACCTTTAGCGTAAGTGAATTTTTAATATAAAAATCTAGAACCCCATAGAATTTTGGTTTAATTTTACGTAACATAAACAATTAGTATCATACAAAAATATGAATATTATAGTATCCACCATTAAATATTATGTCTGAAACGAATATTTCCTTTTTTTTAATATTGATAGGCACGCGTTTGACCACCATCTCACTTGATGGTAAGCGATGATGTGGTCAAAGATGGAGCACACTTGCCTAGAAGTAACCTATTCACTCTTGACTTAAAGACTCCCAGGTTGTAGCTATCAGGAAACACAGACTCCGGCAGGGAATTCCACTCCTTAGCTGTACGCACTATGAATGTGTTCCTATAACGTTTTGTGCGCGGGGGTGGGATGTCCACCATGTACCGGTGGCGCATCGCCGTTCGTCTTGTGGTCTGATGATGGAACGGGCTTGGTGGAATTAAATTATGCAATTCCGTCGCACATTCCCCAAAATGCAACCGGTAGAAAACCGATAGGCTAGCAACTCGTCGTCGATGCTCAAGACTTTGGAGCTTCGTAGCGACGAGCCTATCATTGCCGATGATCCTCTTGGCTCGTTTCTCAATTGACTCAAGAGCATCAAGCTGGTATCTGGCAGATCCGTCCCAAAGATGAGAGCAGTACTCCATGCATGATCGAACTTGCGCTTATAATTATAGTCAACTGTTATGCTACGGCCACACTATCGTAATATGGCAATAATTATGGCCATAATTGAAACAAAATTAACTGAAACAACACCAATTATGCCCATAATTATTGCCATATTATGGTAGTGTAGCTGTAGCGTCAAAAACGTTCGTGATAGGCTCTATTTAGCTTTTTAATTCTTAACTTCCTTGCGAAAGAAGCTCATTAAAAGTTCACCAACACTAATTAATGTTACGAAAAACAAAGTTTCCAACACAAATGAGCTTTGAGTAAGTAAATTATAAAGTGTTTTTGTTCGCTCCTATCTAAATATCTTATGAATATATCTCTCAATTATGTACAAACATAAAATAAACCTACACAGTTTACGTCATCATATGTAAGTACTTTATACAATGTTGCATTACCTGTACGTATTCTCCTATCTTTAAATCGATCGCGAAATGGGAGATCGGCTCCAATCGATTCATCGATTTGACATTGCTTGTCGAGTTTATCGACCTGGTTTTCTTCTTCAAACAAGTAAAAACTGATGTTTGTTTTATCTATACTTCTATATCTATACTATAATATTATAAAGAGGAAAGATTTGTTTCTTTCTTTGAAATGAATAGGCTCCGAAACTACTGGACCGATTTGGAAAATTCTTTCAGCAATGGATAGCTACATTATCAGGGAGTAATATAAGCTATATTTTATCCCCGTACTCCCACGGGAACGGGAACTACGCGGGTGAAACCGCGTGACGTCTAATTTTATTTGCAAGATCGGCCAATAATAAAATCCATAGTAATCTATTATTATGATATTTGTTACTCAATCACGTCAGAACGGCGGGAATTTGTTTCCTTGGGATAATTTTCGACATGAAGGCGGGCAGAGCTTGGAACAAGCCCGCCACACATTCCCAACCACTGCAAGAGTATTCTATTCTATTCTCCTGAAAGCCAGAATCAACAGTGGCGACCACCAAAAACGCCGAGCCAATGAAGCCCGACGAGTCCCGGAGAAACGATTCAACTGTCTTGGATACCGCAACGAAATTAATCAGAAAAGTACAGCGGAGGAGAAGGGAAACGATAGTGGCCAAGTGCGAGTCGGACTCGCGTGCAAAGGGACACTATAGACTTCGTATATTCAAAATTTCGTCTAATGTCTTACATAACTTCAAAACCATTTATTTTAAAATTAAGAAAAAAATATAATTAAAACCCTCAGAATTAGCCCTTTCATTTGATATGTCACACGATATTGTACAAAAATCTTTATTTTTTAATTTTCTAGTTTGACCGCCAAAAATGACCCCCACACTAAAACTTTAATAATGTACGTATCGCGTCCATTTTTGGGTCACAAAAGTTCATATGTGTACCAAATTTCAACAGAATCGGTCCAGTGAATCCGGAGAAAACGGGCTGTGACAGACAGACACCCAAGTGATCCTATAAGGTTTCCGTTTTTTGTTCGGAACCCTAAAAAAAACGCTGGCACAGCTGCGCGTGGAGCCGCTATTATTAAAAATGCGAAAGCAGCTCTGGCTGTCTTTCCTTCTGTTATCTCTTCGTGTTTCACCGGCATAATGAATTTGGCTCAAGCTTAGCAGTCGTGTAGACCAAACCCTGGACATAGGATACTTTTTAGGGTTCCGTACCCAAAAGGTAACCAACGAAACCCTATTACTAAGCCTCTGCTGTCTGTCCGTCCGTCAGTCCGTCTGTCTGTCAGCGGGCTCTATCTCAAGAACCGTAATAGGTATACAGTTGAAATTTTCATAGATTGGATATTTCTATAATAACAATAAACAATAAAAAATAAATGTTATGCTATGGAACCCTTCGTGTGCGTATCCAACTCGCACTTGGCCGCTTTTTTTCACATCGGTACTATCAGAATGACGTTCTCTTGGAATCATTTTAGACTTTCAAGCAGGCATAGCCGCTGGCAGAATCTAGTTATTCTACAAGAATTCGAAACCATTAATGTCATTCTTATTAACATTTGCAATTTTATTAAAACATATTAAAAATCGATAAAATTCTCCCTAAATGTATCCTTACATTATCTGATGAACAAAACAGTACTGAAGCACTAAAAATTTGCAGTGATTATTTTTTTTTTATTTGCAAAATCATAAAAAAACTAGTATAAGATCTCGCCCACCCAAATAACTTGTAATCTGTATGCACGATAGCAAAACATACCTTTAAATAAGGATTTGTACGAAAAGATTAAAATCATTAGGAACAATAAACAATTTTATGCGATTTTTATTAACACTTGATAGGTCATTGATAGTGATTATGATCTTCTTAGGATTAAAAATGCTACAGTACCTACCTGCATAAGTATAGGTTAATTTTAGTTTAGTACATATTTTAATGTTTACTTTTGTTTGTGAGCTCATACTTGCATATTACTTTGAGGGCTTGAGGCGCTGCGTACTGAAACACAGGCTATAAACCTAGTTCGGTAGCAGATGCTAAAAATAGACACAATTATGTAATTATAATTTTAAGATTATTTTAGAAGCTTGTTAACAAATTGTGTGAACATAATATGTATACCTTTCTAGTCTAATAAAGATTATTATTATTATTATTTCGTTTATTTTTTTTAACATATAAATTATATTTTTAAATATTTCAATAAAACATTTAAAAAAACATTTAAAAATATAAAAATAGTAGCCCACCGGTATCAGGAACAGGGTCCAAGCTACCGGCTATTATTATTATTACTTAAATATGTCTTGTTGTAGTTATAATGTTAGCAGTCCTGACAGTCTTAACGTTTGTCAATAGTTAAAGCAGTCTCATTTAAAATTAACAGCCTTAGAAATCTTTTTGGACCTACAAAATTAATAATTTTAAGATGCTCACAGCAAAGGAGTGGAACTCTCTACCTGCGTCTGTATTTCCGAATGCATACAACCCTAATCTCTTCAAAGTTAGAGTGAACAGGCTTCTTCTGGGGCCACCGTGGACGTCGTCTCTGTCACCTCTGACCTAGACCAGAGTCAAATTAACCCACCTAAACTAAAAAAATTGGTCAAGTGCGAGTCGAACTCGCGTGCAAAGGGTTCCGAACGAATTTCATTTTTTTTTTCAACATGTTTTTTAACTCTATATACTTTCCTGTAATGGTAAAGATCTATTAACCCCATGGTTTTTTATTTTAGGCTCAGCAGTTTCGAAGATAAGGGAGGGGAATGGTCATTTTTCGTCTAATTTCTTGAATTCCTTCAAAACCATTTATTTTAAAATTAAGAAAAAAATATAAATAAAACCCTCACTGTAAGCCCTTTCTTTTTATATGTCGCACGATTTTGTTCAAAAAATGTTGTTTTGAAATTTTCTAGTTTGACCCCCATAAGTGTCACCCATACTAAAAATTTATTAATTTACGTAACGCTTCCATCTTTGGGTCACAGAAGTCCATATTGTTCCAGTTTTCAACAGAATCAGTCCAGTGGATCCGGAGAAAACTGGCTGTGACAGATAGACATACAGACAGACAGCCACCCGAGTGATCGTATAAGGGTTCCGTTTTTTGTTCGGAACCCTAAAAAACATGCAAACTTAAAGACGTAATAATTTAGGCCCGGCTCGACCGAGATTCATAACAATTCTTTACTAAAATATACTTTTTACCCAAAGTCATTTTCCAAATCTACTTCTCTTTAGCTTCTTATAAATACTTCTTTTTCTTATTCCATTGTTTGGTGTCTCCTAGTGAGGAGACACCAAAGAAGGTGTTCTTGCGCCAATTCAAACAATCTTGGTCTGCTTTTCTTATCCTGTTTAAATTAAATTAAATCAATCAATACGGGAAGAGATCTAAGATTTAACCATCATTTAAAGTGCTTTAGTAAAAATCCATAAGAACCATTTCTATTGACCACGAATCGCGATAAGTGAATTCATTCGTCGATTTATGTTGGTGAATGTAAAACATTTTGTTTTAAGCAAGTAAATGTTGACAATGATAAAGGTGTACGAATCAGTTCGATAAGACTCAGAAGATTCACTTCGGACAACTAATACATAATATCTATCATATAGGATGTATGACACATCGGCGCACAAAAGGATCCCACGGATTCAGTAAATTATTCTGAATGCTCTTAAGAATCATCATCGTCATTTCAGTTGAAGGACATATCCAACGCTAGACACAGGCCTCTAAGAGTCGCCATATAAACCGTTCCTTCGCGACTTGCATCCAGCTAATTCCCTTGGCCATCACCAAGTCATTGGGGGGGATCATCCACCTTGTGGGGGATCTTCCAACGCTTCGACTTCTGCGATTCCGGACGCGGTCGCCATTCCACACCCTTTTGACCCCATCGACTCTGTTCTGCGAGCAATGAGGTCTGCCCACTGTCGCTCAAGTTTGGCAATTCTATGCCAGTAAACATGGTTATCCTACGGATATCTTTATTTCTGATTCGATCACGCAAGCTCCAAGTCTACCCAGAAAAAAAAAGTTTTATTTCACCTTCTGAACCTTGTTCTGCTACATTGTTATCATGGTCCGCGGGCGGGGGAAGCGTGGACGCGCCGACAGATCGTTCGCCCACGAGCGGCGCCCGCGCAGGTGCGCCCCGCCCCCCTACACCCGCTGGAGGCAAAGAATAAATGATAGGGATTATTGATTTTTGTTAAATTAATTTGGCTTCAGAGTTTATTAATGAGATTTCTTTTTGCAGCTCTATTCTGTCTCCTGCTTGATAAGGAGGAGAGTGGAAATTATATATATGTTTTTCCTACTCCTCCGCTGTACTTTTCTGATTAATTTTGTTGCGGGATCCAAGACAGTTGAATCGTTTCTCCGGGACTCGTTGGGCTTCATTGGTCTTTCTGGTGGTCGCCACTGTTAATTCTGGCTTTCAGGAGTTGCAGTGCAATGGTTGGGAATGTGTAGCGGGCTTGTCCCAAATAAAAAGATAAACGAAGATACGAAATCGTAGTATAAATTACAAAACACAAATGAAAATGTTTTCTGATTAGTCTATTTAATTATGGTATTGCAGACATAGCAGCGGGCTTTTGTGTCCACTGGAAGGTTTACCACTATCACGCAGTTGACTAAAATTAGTCTAAAATATTGTTGCAATTTTTTTTTAAATCTCTTACTGGGATCAAATACCGGAGATACAGAACTTCTATAATAAAAAGTTTACGATGACAATCTCATTTTTTTTTTAGTAGAAGTCTTCCAGAGCCATGTACATTTCTCCGAAATACAATTTAAAAATCTTACAAACGTAACGTCGCATCTACACGCCTCCTCCCACCTACTCTTTGGCAGTAGAAAGCTTGAATGAACACTAGTGAATGGACATCGTGCATAGCCCTGATTCGAGCCTAGGCCATGTCTGGGCCGTGTTCGAACGACTCGGCTTAGACCGGTACTTTATCTCCACTTAGGCCATATGCATTGATATTATATTACCTGACTTTCTTGCACTTTGACGCAATTCCACTAACCATTTTGTATATTCATAGTTTTATGTTTTACCATTTGCATTTCCGATGTGTCATTTGTTTTGTAGTGGCTGTCGATGTCACCACCATTTTCACTTATGAGTATGACACAATACGTAAATAGCTGTTTTCAAACAAACGGTGAATTATTGCAATATCATTTTTGTTTCTTTCAGCAAAATAAACAATCGAGTTCAGGTCTTCATGCTATAAAAGGGAGTGTAATAATATAAAAGTTAAATGTAGGGCTCCATTTCAATACAGCCAAAACTACGATTGTTACATCAGTACTTAATATTAGAGATTTCACGAAACTCTATCTACTGAAACTCTGCTGTCCGTCCGTCTGTCTGTCTGTAAGCTATATCTAAGCCAGACAGTTGTATTTCAATTACCGCTATGACAACAAAAATAAAAATGAGAAAAGGGCATACAGGCCTTCAAAAAACGTGGTTTTTTTCTAGTAATCATACGAAACCCTTGGTGTGAGAATCCAACTCGCACTTGTCCAGTTTTTTTTCCTTCATTTCAACTGTCATCCTCTTCAAATTAAGAATATAAATAAATTAATCACACCTCTTCACAAATTAATAGGAAATAAACATATTACAAATAGTAAATTGATTTCATTAAGCTAATTGGCCAGACAGATAGTGGGAAGACGAAACCTGAATGAAAATTAAGTCAGCAGGTCTCGAGTTATAAGCGGACGCAACGACAGACCGATCAATATATTTACCATTTTATACATAAACACATTAAGAAAACCCATAGGATATGCGTAAAGGATATTGATCTTTTTATTGAGACGGTATAAATCAATCAGGAATAATTAATTTTTAAGCTTTCCTGATAGAGGATCGAATGAAAAAAAAAGTGAGATTATGGAACGGTGCGTGTCTAACATAACGCATTCATTTGTTTTTAATCTCATTTGAAATTAGAACCTCAGTCGTTCCTAAAATAAGTTTGAATTCTTTTCTCTGTGTTGCCAACATGACGAGGTGCGGCAAACTTTTTTTCGCCTTACTGACAGATACAGAAATCTAATTAAAACATAATTAAATTCAATTATATACTTGACGCTAAGCGGATCAAAGGACGCCGGTATAAACATTTTGATAGTATCTTAATCTCCCCACCCACGCCGCCTCACACAATGGCCCATGCTGGTTTTTTACCAACCGAACATCAGACGATAATGTTATGTCATGTTTCATTTGATTGATATGAATTGTACTTCACCGATGAGGATTCATAAAAACCCTCCTAATTTGCATTATAAGATGACTAATTGCTAAACATTGATGGATTTATGAACGTTTTTATACGATTTCCGAAACATTTCAAGTCATCTCCGATTAATTTTGACGACGTTTTTGCTTGATCAATACGTTTTTCCTTTTTTTCAGATCCGCAATGGGCCGGCAAGGAGTGTTAATTATGGCGATAAGCATCGTCGGGGCCATGGGCTTTATCCCCCATGGTTCTATTGGGGAAAAGGTTTGCATACCAATCACATTTCATAGCTTATTATTTTTATTTATTCGGAAATATTAAGCAATTATTTTAGCTTCATACACCAGGTTCGTTAAAAAACTATGCGATACTCATTTGTTTTTTTTTAAGAATTTTATAAAAAGCACTCCATAAGATAAAATCAAAGCACGTTTTATTGCTGCACACTGCAAACCAACTTTAAAATTGCTGTTTGGATGCACTTCATTCATTCGCATAATAACCGCGACTGCACGATACACCTGCAGCTAGCAGTTCTAATTGCCTAACATCAGCCCATTAAAAATAAAATACTGAAACCACCTTTCCCAAACAGGATCATATGCTAATGGAGGCTTTGCTTCGTGAAGTTGTCGAACGTATGGGCAAGGAGTTCAACGACGCGGCGTCCAGCTATCTCGAGTACCCAGCAAGCGAGCGCCACCTGGCGCTGATGGCACGTGCCAACAAGGAACTGGAGAACGAGCAGCTGGACTACGACTCGTTAATCGACGGCAACCCCAACCCCAGCCTTCGCGACCAAGAATACTTGCAGCACAGGTACGTTGTCTTCTATTACTGGTTTTTCTAGTAGGCCGGTAGGTACTCCTACTGCTGGTACTGGTATTTCTGGTATTACTTCTGGTACTACTACTACCACTTTTGGTACTACTTCTGGTAAATCTGGTATTACTTCCTCTTCTGGTGTCGTTTACTGCTGAAACTAGGGATATGTACTACAGCTGGACGGTACTACTATTTTTAGTACTAGTATTTCTGATTTAATGTCTGGAACGACAATTACCACTGCGCCACCCGAAATTGTTAGCGCGCACCATCAAGGGACTGGTGAACGAGCAGCTGGACTACGACTCACTCATCGACGGAAACCCCAACCCTAGCCTTCGCGACCAAGAATACTTGCAGCACAGGTACGTTATCTTCTACAACTGGTAGTAGCTTCTACTTTTGCTACTACGGCTGGCTCTGCTGCTGTTACTAGTACTTTTGGTATTATGGCTGGTACTACTAGTACCACCTCTGGTACTACCGATGGGACAAGGACTTAGTACTATTGCTGGTAGGTACAACTACTAATAGTGCATCTGGTATTATAAGCTTTTCTGATACTACTGCTAGAATTCCGGATAGTATTATTGCTAGTAGGTATTAGAATCGGTAGTTGAACTTCTGGCACTACTACTACTTAACAACTACAACTTCTGGTACTACTGCTGGAACTACTGATAGTACTATTGCGGTTGGTTCTACTACTGCTAATACTTGTAACTCTAATAGGACTTCTGGAATAACTTCTTAGATTACAACAACTGGTATTTGTTTTGGTACTACTACTACAGATGCTACTAGATATGGTCATACTTCTGGTACTACTCTATATGATACTACTAGTGGTACTAATTCTGGTATAACTACTACAAGTACACTACTGGTAATAATACTGGTTTACTACTGTTGTTCCTACTAGTACCACTAATAGGTTAACGAGGTAATTTTGAGATCACAGAGAAGACGAAGCTACATATATTAATTCGGCTCAACTACTTACTTCTGCCTTCGAGAATAATTGAAAACCAACAAACAATTGATGAGCAAACACTCAATAACAATAGAAGTGGTCCATTGTCTATGGCCGTCCTAATTTACAAAGACAAATCAAGTCTAGACGAGAAATTAGAACGAATTAACAACATTAAGATTGACGGATAACAAGATTAGACAATATGTTTGAGGTGTGGCTGCTCCAAAAGCTAAGCTATTTTTAGCTTATGTGTATCTCCATTTATTTCTCTACATTGGCAGCGGGTTCATCATACACATTAGACTTTATCGCGCATGAAGCAAAGCGAGATTACTCGGAAAGAGGTCGAAGTAGAGTGTTTAAAATCTCTGCGAGTGATTAATCGTGACATGGCCTCTCAACATTATCACTTGAATGAAGATAACGATAGCTATAATATTTATACGGTATCTAGTACCTAATCAGTACTGGAATGGTGCCTTTAAGCCTTCGACCAATAGCTTAATCGTGCCAAGACCCCATTAGATAAATCTAATTCTTGAATTGGTTCATACAATTTATTGTCTTTAGTTTACTAAATGGCAATCATCTACTAAAAGCATAAGCATCCTAACATCCGACCATCCAACTGCCCTTATTATAAATGTCAACATAATAGACGGGGCTCGCCAGGTTCAGTGCCTACCAGGGTTGCGGAATTTGTTCTAAAGAGTCACCGCGGCCCTGGACCGCAAGAGGCATTAGGAGGAACATGGATGGGTTTTAGTCAGTAATTTGATGTCATTTGATGATTACCAATCCTTAAAAAAAGCATCATCTATTGAGATGGCAACTATTGCGTCACTTTCAACCCATATCATTTTAGACAATCCTTCTATCATATAATTTGTCTTGTAACACAAAAAAACAACTTGTCCAAGATATGTTCTACCTTTGACATCCTTTCTTAAAGACAACACTTAGATTAACCACTACTAAGATCTTTCTTTAAAACCTGTTCTCCATTATCTTCTTCAGCTCGTTGTGGGGGCATCAGTACGTAACCGGTGGCGCTGGCGAGGGTGAGCAGCGCCTGCAACCCTCGGGGCTAGTCCCCAACCGGCAGTCCGTGAAGACCGACGGCGTTCTGCCGGCCTACTGCAACCCGCCTAACCCCTGCCCCGTTGGATATACAGGTACTGTGTTTGGATTATGCAGGTCTACATTTAGACCTTTCTAACCTTCTCCAGGCTCCCTGCTCATCTATCAGCAGCAGGCTCATCTATCTCTGCACCAATATTCATCAAAAGTGTAGGAACTAATAAACTCACTTTTGCATTTTTTTTTATTTGGGATGTGTCTTTTATAATAAAAATATTAATTACGACAATTTTGGTATAAATTAATTTGGTAAGTTTGTTTAATTGTTTAGTCTACAGTCAGAGCATCAATCACGGTTAGGTATTTTTACCTTTGGAAATTTTGATCGAATTAACCGTCGTGGTCGACTTCCTTGTAGCAATTAACAGTTTTATTATTAGTTAGTCCAAAATCAGGTCTTTTTTGGGTTTATCAAGTGCAAGGTTTTGCTTGATCTTTTAATTGTTCACAATTTGGCCATCAATCACTTCACTTTCATTTCCTTTCTATACAAAATCATCTCCACTGTATGCCAATACGGCATCTAATCTGAGACCTTCACCAGAGGAGCAAGGCTGCATCAGCGAGTTCGAGAACACGGCCGCCTTCAGCCGGGAGTACCAGCTAGCGCAGCGCTGCATGTGTGACGGAGAGCACATGTTTAGCTGCCCCCCTGACTCCGGGTCCGACCTCGACCTCCGCTTCCCTGAGCACCACAAGAATCTCGTCGCGAAGAAGTATAAACCTGCTGTTAGTATGCATGGTTTAATTCTGTAAACTATCCCTCGGATATCTATGTCTTACACAAAATATTTTTAGAATTTTTATGTCACTAGAAGATCTTTTCACCTTCTTCTATCCTTTGGAAGCGATTTACTAAAAAATTCAAAACTGGATGTTTTTCATAAAATTTATATCTGCGAGGATCTAAACCCTTGTCTTACTTTATAATACTAAAACAACAATTTCCGTTTCCAGGTAGAAAATCCTTATTTGACGGGCGAACGCTTACCGATCGCAGCTAAAAAAGGTTTTGATGTTAATGTGTACTAGTCTCTAGTCATAAATAGATGTATACTATATTAGTTAGTGTCTATCTTGTCGGAACGTGGGCTTCTACTATCATCTTATAGCCCACTCTTTTTGGCATAATTATTATCTTTATATAATAGAATTTTATAGTTCTGTTACAACCTCATTTACGATAAGCTATATGCCATAAATATTTGCGACGACTTGCATTTGGCAAAAGGCAGAGCAGGGAATACCATTTCACTCTGATGGATAAGTTTGAAAAGAAATTGTTGCGGTAATGAATATATTGGAGTAAAGAAAAATTAAAGTAATATATTTTTGTAATCCCAATAAAATACTATCTCCTTTTTCCAACTTTCTCTCTTCTAATTTAAATAATTATATTGTCACTGACAAAAAAAATTGAAACGGGTCATCCTGAAAGTCATAATTGGAAATTATTAATTTTACAATTCTTGTAATTCGTGAGAAGCGTCATTTAATAAAATAAATAAACGTTAAAGCTGTGAATTTTGTTAGTTGTAAATACATAAGTATTTAACTGTTTACTTATCTGTAAAACTAAACATATTAGTTTCATACTTTTTTTGGTTCCTAATTCAATATATTATTTATAATAATAAAATATGTTCTAAACACTATCAAGAGGAGTAAAATATTTATTGTATGTACTACTATTAATATTATATGTATAACTATTTTACGCACTTTATTAGTTCTTGAAAATATTAATTATAAAACATATACATAAATAGATATAAATTTAACATAGTCCACAGGAAGAGTTATTAAAATTATAAGATTAGTATGTAATGTAAATATGAAAAAAAAAACGAAATTGTGCATAAATATGTATGAATTAGGTATAAGGAAAAGTTGCCGATGTAAATATAAAAAAATGAAGAAGTCATTATGCGAAAATGTGCACATATAATTAGATTAGGTAAGGTTACAATAATCAAAGTAATCTAATATTCAGGTTAGTTCCATAATTCACATTCCAGCAATTTCATTGCAGTTTTAATATTTTTTTTTTTTTTTTAGGTTAGCCTGGCGTGTTATCTTTGTCCTCTTGAGTGCATCAATTTTTGTTAACTTAAATCCCTTTACGTTATTTTTGGCGCGTCAGATATAACGTTACATAAGCACTTTTACAAATTAAAAAAAAATAGAATATTGTTTATAGTTTAGTAAAACCCATCTATTAAATTTGAAAAGTATGCGTCTTAAAATTTATTCAAGATTAAGTGAAAAAAATAATTTCATCGTAACTATAAAAAATAACTAGGTATTATTCCAATAAATGTCTTCCTTAGTATTTATATTGTAAAGAAATTATTTCAAGCATAATTATTTATTAGCCCAAATTATTAAAGTACCTATAATAATTAAATTAAAACATTTTATTTAAAGTTTATAATCGTATTCCTTCGCTTAACGGAGATACTTTGTAGTTTTTATTAGGATAATTATTGTTATAATTACGAGGTATAAATTAGATTTAATGATTTACGATGACCCTTTTATAGAAGTATCTTCGAAATCATGGTAAATTGACGTTACTCAAAATCATTCGTACCTTTAGTCAGAGCAACCAGTAATTTCACGATAGTTTTAACGATTTTGAGATAGATCTTTGAGAAAACCCTGAAGTACAACTACTACTTGTTTTTCACATTGAAAGGCCACTAACAAAGAATAAAGTCTTACCAAAAAGACTAACAAAACAAAAATAACAAAATACAACAGATTATACCTTTGAAATTCCCTTATTATTTTAATGATTTTTTTCGACCTAATGTGACTTAATAATAACAGCCGCACTGGTCGTAATCCAAGGTTAAGCAACGCTTGCCAAGCTCGGTCCGTGGATGGGTAACCATCCGTTACAAATCGAGTTTGCGAGCCCCAAGTGCCCATACATCTGTACTTTGCGAGCCCCAAGTGCCCATACATCTGTACTTTGCGAGCCCCAAGTGCCCATACATCTGTACTTTGCGAGCCCCAAGTGCCCATACATCTGTAATTTGCGAGCCCCAAGTGCCCATACATCTGCACTTTGCGAGCCCCAAGTGCCCATACATCTGTACTTTGCGAGCCCCAAGTGCCCATACATCTGCACTAGTGCCCATACATCTGTACTTTGCGAGCCCCAAGTGCCCATACATCTGTACTTTGCGAGCCCCAAGTGCCCATACATCTGTACTTTGCGAGCCCCAAGTGCCCACACATCTGCACTTTTAGGGGATTCAATGAATACCACCAACAACGCTATAATTAACGTAGTCACATAATGGGCCGTTTAGGCGTTAATCTAAAATAATTGTACTTAGTAAAAAAATCTATGGTCATCGTTAAATAAACTAAGTTAGTAGAGGTTTAAAAATTAGTAAGTACATAATATTATGTAAGTTATATTTAAATATGTAAATATATAATTGTGTTTGGATCGCAGACGACCATAAAAATGTAGTGGATATTAGTTTCATAAGGACTTACTTAGTGCACAATCGCCTTTCAGTTGGTTAAAAAAATTGAGAATTTAAAAAAAAAAGTCTTTAAAATAATAAAAATTTCAAAAGTATGAGTGGTAGTGAAAATACAGACACAAAAAACTTGTATTTCAAAGACAGGAGACAATAACATCAAGCGAGCCAATTTTATCAAAAAACAAAAAATAAACGTTTTTCTGGAAAATTATTTATATCAGTTTAAAAGTCTCACCACGTATTTAACCTGTTTCCAAAACAATGCCCATTTTTTTTGTCTTACTAATTTGAGATCCAAAATAAACTGAAATGAAAGGCGTTTGATAATTCACCCCTAACTCAATGGAGGCGCATATTAAAGAGTAGATCAGCATAAATAAATTAAAACCGTATGTATGTATTAGTATTAAGCCTGCTTCCGGGTTCTGGATGAAGAATTTGAAGCTGAATGTTTAGCCCAAAATACCTGTCAAACGTTGGCATTTAAAGTTGGATTCGACATTAGCAACTTCAAATTCGCAGACCGGCCCTGGTCGATGGGTCGCAGCCCTAATCACTAGGGTAGGTGTTGTGGAAAGGTCGAGTTATGGTATGCTCACACGACACCGTTATGTCTGCGCAGACTTAGAACTCTGACGAACATAGTAGAATAGTATTCGTTTTAAGGCTATGCCAACAGGCAAATGATTCGAGTAAATCTAGTCAAACCGTGTAGTTTAGTTATTAAGTCTCGCTATAAAACGATGTGCTTACTAGTTAAGTTAGATTTCGTTGAGAATAATATGAAAAGTTCTGAAATTTTTAAATTACAACTCAGAGCCCGGCAGATGTGATTTCACAACGATACAGCGACTCGTTTTCATAAAAGTTGTTTTGCAAATTTTAATTTCAAAAACAATTTCTATAAAAGTTTTGTCGCATTGTCGCGTCGCACTTTGTAGGTTCGCGTTGTATTTGAATACATTCAGCACTTTACATGTCATCCCCGGTTTCTGAATTAGGAATTTGATGTTGAGTATTTCTCAAACTCTGCTAGAGCGTGATAACTACCAACTTTGGCACTAAACTAGGGTTTGACCAGTTCTAAACTCCAAATTCTCAATCTAAAAATCGGGTCTATTCTCATAGCAACAAAAAAAAAATTAAGTCAAAGTATATTTTTGTATAAAACCGACAAAAAAAACATAAACACAAGAAATAATTATATTTTTTTATAAATAGATATATTTTTCCATGCGGCTGTCAGTAAACTGTTGAAATTTGACTTCCATCTCTTAAATTAGGTAAAGTTATGTAAATATAGAGGGGATAAATATGGCGGAAAAAAAATCAGATGACATTCAGAGTCACCTAGTTCCTAGTTGTATATCTACAAACTACTTAAAGCGGCAAACATGAACTTAAAATAACTATTTCTAGTGAAAACCCAAAAATCCTGTTGGAAGAATGAAATTTCGAGGTGGAGGTCTCTAGATTAAGTAGGTTTAAATACACTTTCCATAATAAGACGTATTTTCACAAGTAATAATTTGTAGAATTATAATTTTCCTTCTATTTTAGTGATTTTAATATAATTGCAATAATTTAAAATACGAATAAGCTTTTATTTGTTCTGGCGTTTGGCGTTTTTTCAATAATAATTATTATGCTTTATATGTTTTGCAATAATTCATGTTTAATCTAAATTGTGTGTGTACACCGTGGTTTTAACTTTAATGGGTTTTAATTCAAGCCAGCAAAACTCTTACCCCTACTAAAAAAAAACAATACATTATAATTAATGTGATCAATACTATATCACCTTGTATACTCTGTAGGGCGTGTTCGATAGCAGAATAGCCCGTCAGCTTTCAAAACAAGAATAGGCATCTTCTTGTTTCATCGTAGACCTCGTCCAACGCTTACCATCAGGCGTGATTGAGGTCAAGACAGGGTTCATCACGAATAAAAACCTATGAAAAAAGTAATAATTATATACCAAAAATACCTCAATACAGAAATGCGGTGTACATGTTAAATGTCGTGGTCCTTACTTACTAAACTCAAATACTACCTCAAAAAAACTCAATAGAATAACACGAGCAGACATCGTATCTTGTAGTTAAGACATTTCTGGAACATAGGTTAACTTAATTTAATGAATCCGGTACATTAATGACTATGATATGTAAGTTTTCTCGGGAAATGAGACAATAGTAACGTATCTCTACCTCTATAGCAGTTAACTTACAATATACGGTCTACATAATCAAGTACTAATAGAACCACGATACCTCTCAAACCAGTTTGTAATGTAAGAGTATAAATTATAATTATTATTAACTTTGTAATTTCATTTTTTTATTTTATTTATTAAATAAAAAATTACAGTTTATATTTTTATAAAAGGCATAACAATTAGTTGTGAATTTCACTTTGATTGCTATAATTATTAATTATGTTATTGGTATACAATCTTTATTATTTTAACTATCTATTTTTATGAATTTATTACTTAAGTAAATATTATGTCTAATCACTATTATCATTAAAAACTTACATATTCTGATAATAATAATAACATTAATTTAAATTACAAAGTAAAGACCATAATTAATACGTTGTTAGGTTATTGGACGCCGGTACAAAAGCTATATACACGTTTTATAATTTTAAATTTCTTTCCTTCAATTATTAAATATTATCACAAACATAAAGCCCTTTTTTATAATTATTTGATTATCATTTGTTTTTTTAACTTTCATAATTATCCATATGAAGAAAGCTTAGCAAACAGGCTATAACTTGCCTCCTAAAATAGAATAGAATTAGCTAGGTTAGATCTTAAAGAAAAAACAACAAAAAATACAAAAAAAAATATAAAAGCAAAAAACATGTACATAAAACTCCCATCGGGGCTTAAGTGGAAGAAAAAGAACATAATAGGTATTGTATTATAATAAAATAAATAATTAAGTAAGTTATATGCTGGATGAAGATCTATGAAATAACTTTTAAGTAATTATTGTAATGTTAAGTAAACTGGTATATCAATGAAGTAACATATACCCACGTTCCAGGCGGTCATATATTATTAGATTGTAAATAAAAAGCTAGTCATACAAAGGACTATATTAGGTATATTATTTAGTTAGGTAAGGTAGGTAAGGGAAAGCTACAGTTGTTACTTTTATGTCATCTGTATATTATGTATTTCTATGTAGATTTATGCAAAAATCTACATATTAATGATAATTTTATTCGACACTCAGGCAGCCAATTGTACAAAAATAACATTTACAACTTACTCGGAAAATTAAGATGAAACTGGCAATGTTTTTTTTTTACTATTGATAGGCACGCGTTTGACCACTATCTCACCTGATGGTAAGCGATGATGTGGTCGAAGATGGAGCACGCTTTCCTAGAAATAACCTATTCACTCTTGACTTAAAGACTCCCAGGTTGTAGCTATCAGGAAACACAGACTCCGGCAGGGAATTCCACTATGAATATGTTCCCAAAACGTTTTGTGCGCGTGGGTGGGATGTTGGCGCATCACCGTTCGTCTTGTGGTCCGATGATGGAACGGGCTTGGTGGAATTAAATTATGCAATTCCGTCGCACATTCCCCAAAATGCAACCGGTAGAAAACCGACAGGCTAGCAACTCGTCGATGCTCAAGACTTTGGAGCTTCGTAGCGAGGAGCCTATCATTGCCGATGATCCTCTTGGCTCGTTTCTCAATTGACTCAAGGGCATCAAGCTGGTATCTGGTAATGTAAATAAAAATAGCCTCACATCGCATTTCCTGCGCGAACGCTAACTAAATTGAAATGAAGAAGGAAGGAGACCGATGACTTTTATTTATCTGAGCCACCGAAATACACCGCGAAGTAGGTAGTTGCAAAATTACATCTCTTCAAAATGCTTGCTTGACTAGGAGGGAAGTGGAAGACAGTTGAATAGTTTCTCAGGGACTCGTCGAGTTTCGTTCACTCGGCGCTTTTTTAGTGCACACCACTATTGGTTCTGGCTCTCAGGAGTTGCAGTGGTTTGGAGTGTTTTAACGAGCTTGTGCCAAAGTGGTCTCTAGAAGATCTATCATATCTTCAAGTAGTAGTAGAGCTTCTTGTGAAGAGCTCGCCCGGGGAAGTACTACCACCATACTTATTTCTGCCGCCAAACA
The DNA here is from genome assembly GCA_947578705.1 of Lacanobia wlatinum. Classification (NCBI taxonomy): domain Eukaryota; kingdom Metazoa; phylum Arthropoda; class Insecta; order Lepidoptera; family Noctuidae; genus Lacanobia; species Lacanobia wlatinum. The sequence goes on from OX388031.1 coordinate 21,789,817, forward strand.
GCACGGCTGTGTTCCGGCTTGAAGAGTATGGGTGCCGGTGTGTAATTACAGGCACACGAGACAGTCCATCCTTGTCTCACATATGGCAACAGATCTGCAATGCCTCTGGTATTGCAGATATCCGTAAGTCGCCGTGTCCACTTACCATCAGGTGGACTTTAGGCGTCCTTGCCACTAAGACCTGCGCAGATGCACACCACCACAAAAAAATCATGGAACCGCCAAAAAAAGCCTAAATACCTGAACTCTGCTTCGCAATATTGAATAGTGTCATCTTAACAGCCCCAACATATGGCGCTTCAACCAATCAGCAAGCAGGGAGATATCTTTCCCTGGTCGTGCAGCTGCCAGTCACTACACAGATCTTCACCCCGAATCGCAGAAGAATCACCGCAGAGTATACCAACCCGTTGAAACATATACCACTAAAGTTGCCGTTACCTGTTTCAACTACATCTGGAAAACAACCTTCCGGTCGGAGAATGCATCTTTTACAGTGGAAGAACATCACATCAGCAAACACGATGCAATTGATTGCTGGAACAATATAGGATCCACGTTTCACAAAGCCTATTCACCGTCCTCACGAATGAAGAGTGACACTTCATATCGCGAGTTAGTCATTCAAGATGTTGTCAAGCTGGCACCTGTCTAGCCAAGGAGTATCTTTTTACCCAGGAATGGGTTGTGGAGATCATATATGCAGTGACTCCATGTAAAATACTGGTACTCAGCTGCATTTAATTAGACAGGAAGCCGACCCGAACTCGTGAACAGGATAGTAGGGAAGGGCTGGTCAGCTTGAAGGATGGATAAAGCTGACTTGTGAAAGCAACTGAGGGCTTATCAGGAGTACCAATTCTACTAATTTTTAAGCAATGTTCGCATCTTAGTCGCAAGCTGTCAAAAATGTATGCAAATTGAGGCTTTTTTAACAGATTGCGTCTGACATGCTAATGTTCGCATTAGATGTCAGACGCGAGTAATGTTCAGTTAATGTCAGCTTTTTGACAGATTGTCAAAAAGCTGACGTGAATAGAACATTACTTAAAAAATAGTAGAAAAATTGGCACTCTATACATAGTCACAGTTGCATAAAATCAATACAAGGGGCTATCAAAGTAGTAGGAGAGTTCGATGTGAAGAGCTCGCCTAGGGCTGTACTACCACGATATCGTACCGGTGTCGTACAGGCACAACACATGTCAGCTTGTCTTGTTTTGGAGATGGCCTTTGGCCTTTTTGTAGCGCGATACGCTAGAAGCTTCGCTGATGCTTTCATCAGCGATACCTCTTGCAGGGAATCGCGTAAACAAACATCGCGTAACGTGTTCATTAGCAGCACACAAGGTTTGTGTTGCGAATGGTGACGCAATGTTTCAATAAGTTGTTTGGATTGATCTCATTGGTTTTATTGCAACTTGGTAGAGCCTTCTAAGCATGGAGGAGCACTGCCGTTAGTTCGCAAAACAAAACGGCCTTGTAAGCTACGGACCATGGTGCCATGCAGTTAATTATAGCAGAGAAGGAGGTCTTGGCTGAAGTAGCTACAAGTGATGATGATCGCCAATGACTGCAAGATTTTCCCCATCTAATCTTGAATGTGATGGTAGTTACTGGCTGGCTCACGTGGAAATGTCAGTACGTAAGAACCAACCACCCAACCAACCTAACCCAAGAACCAACTTTGCCGTGCTTAATACTGAGACACCTTTTCTCAGTGCAACAACCAACACGGAAAGAAATGCCACCAGTAACCTAGAACTGAATCCATTTTAACATAAATTTTCAGTAATATTGGTGTTGTGAAAGTAGTATCCTTAAATAACTTTTTGTTTGTCTGAGCTTATAAGGCAGTTTGTTTGTTACTAACAAACAGATTTATAAGCTCGTCAAAGGTAGAGTGTCCTGTAGAACTTACCCTAAAAAAAGATTTAAAAAAAAAACAAAAGAAGCTTTGTGTTTGTACAAGTTTATGAAGCACTTTCGGCTTCATAAACTTGTGTGTTAGCTGTGCAATAACAAACACAGACAGAGCAAGTGTTGTTCTATTTGTGCTTGTTATTTACAGCTCGTTACGTTATTGACAATTAATGTTAAAATGGAATCAGTTTGGCTCGTGAAATGCAGTATCCTATAAAGATTCAGTGACAACCACCTAAAACAACAACAGCAACAACAACACCAACAACCAGAAAGATATTGTTATTAAGAATATTCTTCAGGCATTGGTGTTTACCATAACCTTAATACATTTAAGGATATGAAAAAAAAAGTCTACCAACCGTAGCATAGGTTTGATTTTCACGTCAACACGTAACATCACACCGTTGTCTCTGTCTTCCATCTAATAATCCTCACAAATTGCTGTGTTAACATAACGTTATATATGTTTCCACCGGAACCAAAAACACCAGAGGATCATAGCCTGGGTTTAAAGTCGAAAGTGAATAGGTTACTTCTAGACAAGCGTGCTCCATATTAACCACACCATCGTTTACCATCAGATGTTTTACTTCTCATACGCAAGTCTATCAATACTTAATAATAAAAATCCGTGCATAATTTATGAATAATATGTTCATATTCTATCTCCTGGTGAGCTCTAGAGCGGGTGAGAGGTGGGCCACTTTACACGTCATAAAATTCTACAAGACGTCTAAATCACGAGTATAGACAATATGGCCATCAATCGTATCGGGTATACAAACACTTTAAGCGATATACATATAAGACGGACAGACAGACATGAATTGGAGAGATAAAACGACAACCTATCAATAATAATAAATAATAGGAACACAGTTTATAAATAATATCTTCATATTCTATCACCTGGTGAGCTTTAGAGCGGGTGAGAGGTGGGCCACTTTACACGTCATAAAATTCTACAAGACGTCCAAAATACGAGTATAAACAATATGTACATCAATCGTATCGGGTATAGTACAAATGATAGACATGTAAGACCGACTAACAGAGATGAATTGACGAGATCAAACGCTAGCCTATCAATAGTACTAAGAATAAGAACACAGTTTATTGACAATATCTTCATATTCTATCTCCTGGTGAGCTTTAGAGCGGGTGAGAGGTGGGCCACTTTACACGTCATAAAATTCTACAAGACGTCCAAATCACGAGTATAGACAATATGGCCATCAACCGTATCGGTTATACACTACAAATGATAGACATGTAAGACGAACAAACAGATATGAATTGACGAGATTGAACGCTAGCTTATCAATAACAATATAATAAAAAATAGGAACACATTTTATAAATAATATCTTCATATTCTATCACCTGGTGAGCTTTAGAGCGGGTGAGAGGTGGGCCACTTTACACGTCATAAAATTCTAAAAGACGTCCAAAATACGAGTATAGACAATATGTATATCAATCGTATCGGGTATAGTACAAATGAAAGACATGTAAGACCAACTAACAGACATGAATTGACAAGATCAAACGCTGGCCTATCAATAGTAATAAAGAATAAGAACACAGATTATTGACAATATCTTCATATTCTATCTCCTGGTGAGCTTTAGAGCGGGTGAGAGGTGGGCCACTTTACACGTCATAAAATTCTACAAGACGTCCAAATCACGAGTATAAACAATATGGCCATCAACCTTATCGGTTATACACTACAAATGATAGACATGTAAGACGAACAAACAGACATGAATTGACGAGATCAAACGCTAGCTTATCATTAACAATATAATGAATAATAGGAACACAGTGTATAAATAATATCTTCATATTCTATCTCCTGGTGAGCTTTAGAGCGGGTGAGAGGTGGGCCACTTTACACGTCATAAAATTCTACAAGACATCCAAATTACGAGTATAAACAATATGGACATCAATCGTATCGGGTATAGTACAAATGATAGACATGTAAGACCGACTAACAAACATCAATTGACGAGATCAAACGCTAGCCTATCAATAATAATAAAGAATAAGAACACAGGTTATAGATAATATTTTCATACTTTATCTCCTGGTGAGCTTTAGAGCGGGTAAGAGGTGGGCCACTTTAAAAGTCATGAAATTCTACAAGACGTCAAAACCACGAGTATAGACAAGGTAACCATGTTTAGTATGGGAATTGCACTGCAAGAGCAAGACATGCAAGACGGACAGGTAGCCCTGAATTGGCGAGATACCCTCACTCTACGAATGATTACAGAGGTACAAAGATACAGATACATTTGACAACTTTAACCATCGTCCAGCTTTTTTCATTTAGCTTTGGCGATTGAGCTTTGGCGACTTTTACGTCTGTAATTACCAAAGAGTGGGCTGCATTTAATTGAAATGAACATCCATCGCCAATGCTCATGTGATAAAAAGCAAAAACAACAAGAAAATTAAAAAAAAATGAAGTTTACCCGATTTATTTTAAAACAATAATAATAAAACCTGTTTATTCGGGCGCCAACTCCCAATATTAAATATAAAAATTACAACCATCAATATAAATTATTTTACAAGTGAACAAGATTTTGTCATCGTTCAAATAAAAATATAAAATTATTTTAGTCAACAACACTCTTATACATACAATATACAGAAGACATAAACGTAACATACTGTACCCGTAAACACAAACAAAATGATCCAAAAATTAGATAAGGAAAACGAGGCGAATAAGTTCCTGTAAATATGTCGCCGGAATTAACCCAGGAAGTCGTTAAAGTACCTAGGATATAAAGTACCTAGGATATAATGTAAATAAGACATGAAAAAATTGACACGTGAGCGCCCAACTACTAGCTTGAATTAGTATTTAATAATTAAGCTGCAGAATCATGCCTGTAACTTGCACAGACATATGCAAGAAGCTGTACTACAACAACATAAGATTGGTGAATGTCTTCTTCCAAAGACCGACACCACTGCAAAGCCTCTTTTTTCTTGTACGCTTTTGTGCTAATCTCTTCCAGGTTCTTCCCGTGATGGCAACAATATCGTCTGCCCTCCTATCACACTGTCAGACCACCAACACTTCTTCTTAAAATCTTTCGGTATCCGCCGTACTCTACAAGTGTCCTGCCCAATTCCATTTGGGTTATCTCCTATCTAATTCGTTTTCTCATATAAAACACCTTCAAATCTCGACGTTCTTGTAATCTGTAAAAGTTACAGGCTGTATATAAACTAGAGACGTAAACATTGTACATAGACACCGCAACTCGCCGACATTTTCGTACGTGCAGAATGAGAGCATAGTTGCCTAAGTCTCAAAGACGTTAGGCTAAGTTAGATTTAAGAGGCCATATCGGCAAATGAAGCAGCCAAGCCACTCAATCAAAGAATATTATTATTTGCGAGGGTTGAACGAACGAAAGTATGTCTCTTATGATAACAGCCGAAGCTTTCGGCTTGTATTAAGATTTTGACTTGTTTTTCAATAATTATCCCTAAAAATCTGATTTTTGATTCGAGTAATAAGAACGTAAGAGTTCTCGTTTAAAATAAAACCGTTATTTATGTTGTAAATATAACTAAAACGCGTAATAACAACAGCAAAACAGAAGTTCGTATCAATGTTCAATGCTTCAATGCGTTTAGTTGAGCGTTAGTTGCTCCGATTTTTCCTCAACGCCTGTAAAACAATTGATTGCACGTCCATTAAGTGGCTGCAATACGATAATTGAACCATCAGTCACTTAATCACAAACACTTGGTTGATGCCCACTTAACGTAGTGTGTTAGGTATTATTTAGGATGTATATTTTGAGGATCGAGGGACAAAAGTGTTGCAATAATGTTAGTATGGATTGCATGTGTGTTTTCTTGTGAAAGGATTCTATTTTCAATTGTTTCTTGTAGTTTTCTTGCCTTGCTAGGCTGTAAAGGGCGGAGCACTCTCTAAAAAGAAACAAGAGATTTTCAGCTCGTCTTGATTCTATTTCTGAACCTTCTTTTCTTTAATTAAGTTTACTTTAAATATATTCATGTCTCTTCCTTGACTTAATATTATGTTTGTGTCTGATTCATAAAGACGGAATACTCGTACTTATTCGTTTGTGGTACTGAGATCGTAATTCCAAAACACGGTCCCCAAAGAATTCGGGTGCCATTCTCATACCGTGAAGTAAAGTTTCCATAACCAGATAAACACTATTTAGAACGCATCCATTCTAATGAAATTTATTCTAATTAAGCTGACATCAGTAACCAACCAGGCACTTCAAAAATGCGAAAATCATCAGTCAAAACGAGAAAATTCGCATAAATACATTCTAACAGCTACTCTGATATACCAGCTTTTGAACCAAATTCAATCTAAGAGATCTCAGAGTCAGTACCTATTTTTTGCCTTATTTGAGTGAGTGTGAAAGGAATTTATATATCTAAACGATTTTTGTTTTCCAATTTTTCGAGGAATCTTAAGTCGTCCATAATATTTTTAATTAAATTATCTAATTTATTATAAAAACATAAATAAACCTATATTCTTTGTAAGTAACTAAAATTGCGCAATAGTCAGTATGTGTTTCAAAAATAACTATATAATATTAATATCTTTCCGAATATTCATGTACTTTCGCAGTTCTGAAAAATGAAAACTCATAAAATCTATCTATTGAACGTGCTAGGTATATGAATACATATTTATAATTGCGTAGTCGAACTCATTACATTTGTAGTTATAAAGAAAAGGCTTTTACGCTTTATAATTATGTCCTGTAACTATTTTATTTGTGTAACCTAATTCTTTATGTACCTATTTAATAATCCCTAATCATAATTTTAGAGGTTTCGCATAAACGAAAGGTGTTATGAGAGGGTGCCAAAGGCATGAAGTAATTACGTTGTTGTTATTTGTTTATTGTGTTCTTTATATATGTGTTTAAACAGTATATAACGTGTGTCCGTCGTACGTTCGTTAAATAATAATTTATATTGAAAAATTAAAATAAGAGCTGTACTTTTTGTAATGGATATCTTTCATCCCTCGTTGTTAAATGATTAATTTTGTGTTAAGTGTGTTAGTGTAGTGCTTGTAATGAGGAGATCCAGTGACGTTTCTGATGTTAATGCATTTAAAACAACTAGTTAATCATAAGTAGATATAATATTCATATAATAAGTAAAGCAACAGCTGTGAGCCAAGTGTCATAATTAAATTATAGTTCAGTTCCGTAATACCTAGATGAAAATTTCAAAAGTTGCAATTTGAACATCATTATAAAAAAAAACTCATGTTTCTTATTATAAACACATAAGTATATAAATCGGCTACCAGTAATTTTCTAGTCAGCCCCATTAAATGGGTCTTGCTTTAACTATAATTATGCTAAATAAGATCAAGTTTGCATTCATTAGGGTTTTAACTTTTAATTTCTGGTCAAGTAAAACGCAACATAGCAACTGATATATATTCATCTCTAAATTTCTATACACATCATTATAAAAAACTCATGTTTCTTATTACAATCACGTAAGTATATAAATCGGCTACCAGTAATTTTCTAGTCAGCCCCATTAAACGGGTCTTGCTTTAACTATAATTATGCTAAATAAGATCAAGTTTGCATTCATTAGAGTTTTAATTTTTAATTTCAAAAGTCAAGTAAAACGCAACATAGCTAACTGATATATATATTCATCTCTGAATTTCATCGGCAACACTAATAATATCATAGTTTATTTATAACGATTGGCCGATAGATCTGTTTATAAGTTGTACATTAACTTAAAAAATCGAAAACTCAGCACTATTCCAAGTATGTAGTAAACTAAGTAATAAACCTTCTTCGTAGATCCTAAGATAATCGTAAAATTTATTATAAGTAAGCTCAAAACGTATCTAACTCATATTATAAATGTGAAAGTTTGGATGAATGTTTGTTACTCAATCACGCCAGAACGACCGAACGGATCTGGATGAAATTTGGAACCGAGATAGATTATAGTCTGGTTTTTATCCCGGGAGTATGTTCCCTACGAATCACGCGGGCGAAGCCAATGGTCATACATTGACTTAACTTAAATCTTGAAGAATATAGTAAACTTATAACTTTAATTAACAACGTAATGCACATCAAACCGTTTTATTATAAAACACAAGTTACCATATTATGAAACAAAAATAAAAGTCTTATCACGAAGACTCAGTTATACAATTTATCACGAAGTTCGATTGAAATAAGTCAACCAACGGTACCAAAAAATCGTCAGAACCTAGCAAGCCATTTCATTTCTTCAACATTCACTAATCAGGCACACCCAACCAAAGAAATTGAATGGATTAACAAAGCTAATAAAATCATAACGATCAGTGAAATATTTGAGGAACGTATCGACACGGTCAATACAGGCGTAACAATACTTCAGAGATCTCAGTCACACAAAAATTATTTATTAAAAACTTTGTTAAAGAAGAATATCAACACAGTGATTGAAACCGGTCAACTGAGACTCAAAAGTGTACAACATCACATACAAACACTTGTATAAATTGAACTGAGTCAGCAGATTTGAGCAAGAAGTCTACGTTTTCTAACTCAGCTTCGCTGACTTTGTCAACCACCTCAATTATAAGCAAATCGACGCAATGAGGAGTTAACCAATTTAGTTAGCAGCCAATCAACGCAATGAATAGTTAACCAACTCAGTTAGAAGTTAACCAACTCAATTAGAAGCCAAAGTTGCAATGAAACGTCAACCAACTCAGTTAGAAGGCAATCAATGCTATGAGAAGACAACCAACTCAGTTAAAAGCCAATCAATGAAGTGACAAGTCAATGAACTTAGTTATGAACCAATCAACGCAATTTGAAGTCGACTAATGCAGTAAGAAGCCAATCAACGCAGTGGGAAGTCAACCAACTCAGGTAATTGTCGCTCAACTCAATCAATGAAGAATAAGAAGGTCAACATAATAGATCAACTCTGTTCCGCGTAATACATCAAATATATTTTAATGAAATGGATGAACTTGCTGTCTAAGCATAATTTTTGTAAACCTTCTTGATCAAATCAGTCAAAGCAACACATCAACTGGTGCGATGAATTAGCTGAACTGAGCAAGTCAAATATATCACTTGGCACACCAAAATCTGAAGATGTTCTATGATAAAGTTTAACAAGTGCAACAATTTATAAGGATACAAAACTGAATTGGCTTCACCAGAATAACACAGTTCTGATACATCAGGAACTTGCAACACACGAGGTTTTCTAATAACCAGAATAATTCCTAACCAACTTCATCAACAAACTAACATTATGAGACAAAATAACCAAACACTCTAACATTGACATCTTAGACAAGGAAAAGGCATGTAACACGGCTGGTTTGACTATCCTCTGTCCATTGGTGGTTCATTAAAATGAAATACCAATGAACATACCCCCAAAAAAGTTACACACAGCAACTAACAAAGAAAATCAAGACTTCCATCGAAAGATTCACTCAATGCATATCAACAATTTGTAACAAAACGGAAAAAAAAGGTTTTGGTGTGGAGAATGGATCAGCTGGTTTAGATACTGGAATGTAAAAGTGGAAGAAGGACACCGATGAAACCTGCGATAGTAGTATACTAGTTGAAATAAATGACCTTGTACTAGTATGAAATAAGGGCTGGACACACCTATGGTAACATTTAAAAGATGAAGAGGTCGCAGAGGTGGAGACGGTGGGCATCACGGAATAGAAAGATATTGCTGGAACGGGAAGGTGCAATATTGTGGAGGAAATCTAAATATTCAAAGAACATCAAGTGAACCCCAAATAACCAGCAATAGACGCAAAAGAAGAAGAAAATGAAATTGGTCTCAATTTGCCCGAGATTAACACATCAGTGATGGTTAGGTTATTGAGGTAAACAAATAAAACAAAGAATTGAAAATTACAACAGATCAGTAGGTCCGAGCGAGATAACGGTGATTTCATGTAAATCCTAGTTGAAAATTATATACAACCTTTTTACGATACGTTTTGAGCTATATATTCATAAGTTGTACATTATTGTCAGAACGGAGTCAGCCAAAGAGCCCAAACGAAACCTCTATGTGAACCTAAATATTAGAATAAACTTTGTCTATAATCAGGCTTATGAAGTCACATTCAACCAGTGGGCATTTACTGCGTAAAACGTAGTTGTTAATTAAAATTTTAGCATTAATATATTATTATATGTATGATATATATGTATTTATTATATTTGAAATATTAAGGAATCATGTAAATATGATGAACTCGATGACGCGATGATCTCACAGCAAATAAAGTAGATGTATATATTAAAGTTTAAAGTAATATATTACTAAGTTAAGCAAAATCGCATACAATCAGTGAAAATTTGTATCATGTCATAATGGATCTAGTCATGATGTCAAGAAGAAAAAGGATAAAATATGATCTCAGAAGTATTTAATGCTAAAAACAAGACCTAAGAAAACCGAAACGATGAAAAATAGTAAGCTGCAAATAATAATAATACTTAGTTTTAACACGTAATAGTAAATCCATCCCTTGACTTGCAAACTTTTTAACACCCAAATTTTTAACAAGGCAAAAAACAAGAGAAGGTATGGGAAAGCGGTGAAGATAAAAATGGCATAAATGAGGTTGTAACAGAACATTTTATTGGTGTCTTTTTAACGAGCCATGCACGGTCATTAATGATTTGTTAGAAAAGAGAATATGATGGGAGAGATGAAAAAAGTAAAACCTTAACAACTGTTTTGAAAATATTGTATGTATAATATTGTGAAGTATCTGTGTAAGATTCTATCTGGCTATCGAATATAAAATCATGTTAAGAATTAATTAAATAATTAATTATGTTATTATTATGTTAAATTATGTTATGTTATCACAGAATTACGTTTTCACTCACAAAACTGCTGGCTCATAGCATTATGTAGAAATTAGGCAGTTGCAATTATCTTTCTTTTAGGGTTATTAAATAAATATTTATCAAGTTTCTGAGGCTGTTTGCACTATATAAGGAATATTATTATATATTTTTCATTTCATTTGGTTAGTACAGTAGTTCAATCTACTAGTTCGAATCAGTGCCGTCGCACTTTTCATGAGAAACTTACTTCGGAATTTTGGCTTTTTACAAATAGATAAAAGTAAAATGCGAAAAGTGAGGCCGCTATGTTCAATATTAATAACTATTCTCAACTACCCAATAGGCCAAAGTTGACTAAATATTTCAGTTTCTGAGAATAAGAAAGCCAAAGTTGGTCATTTTACGCAAAAAACACAGTCAAATTGTAATAGGCCTCTTAACAACGCCTTGTATATATAACCACACGGTGGTAGGTGGGATGGTGGGTGCTTACCCTGTGGTAACATAAACCAAACAAGTTACATATATAAAAGCTACAATGGCGTACTTTAAACGCACTAGCCAATTTGTGCTGACACTATTTGCAGACTTGATAATACCAAGGGAAAAAAAATAATAATAATAGATTACTTACACCATTTTAAGATAATCTTTCTCTTAAAGTATTATACATATGTACCTGCATTACAAACACACATTGGGTATGGCGTTTCCGGAGCTCATAATTTGATTGTAAAACCAGTGTTGTTTCATCAGCAAGCTATCATGCCTCTGCTATAACTTGATGTTCTATTTGTATCTGTTACCGGCAATCTTTAAAAGTCAGGCATTCTATACAATACCTGGGTAATGTGTAAAATACCTGAGGCGTCTAGGCAATGTATGAAATATCATGAGTCGATTAATAACTATTCTCAACTACCCAATAAGCCAAAGTTGACTAAATATTTCAGTTTCTGAGAATAAGAAAGCCAAAATTGGTCATTTTACGCAAAAAACACAGTCAAATTGTAATAGGCCTCTTAACAACGCCTTGTATATATAACCACACGGTGGTAGGTGGGATGGTGGGTGCTTACCCTGTGGTAACATAAACCAAACAAGTTACATATATAAAAGCTACAATGGCGTACTTTAAACGCACTAGCCAATTTGTGCTGACACTATTTGCAGACTTGATAATACCAAGGGAAAAAAAAAAAAAATAATAGATTACTTACACCATTTTAAGATAATCTTTCTCTTAAAGTATTATACATATGTACCTGCATTACAAACACACATTGGGTATGGCGTTTCCGGAGCTCATAATTTGATTGTAAAACCAGTGTTGTTTCATCAGCAAGCTATCATGCCTCTGCTATAACTTGATGTTTTATTTGTATCTGTTACCGGCAATCTTTAAAAGTCAGGCATTCTATACAATACCTAGGTAATGTGTAAAATACCTGGGGCGTCTAGGCAATGTATGAAATATTATGAATAGACTTATAACTATTCTCAACTACCCAATAGGCCAAAGTTGACTAAATATTTCAGTTTCTGAGAATAAGAAAGCCAAAGTTGGTCATTTTACGCAAAAAACACAGTCAAATTGTAATAGGCCTCTTAACAACGCTTTGTATATATAACCACATGGTGGTAGGTGGGATGGTGGGTGCTTACCCTGTGGTTACATAAACCAAACAAGTTACATATATAAAAGCTACAATGGCGTACTTTAAACGCACTAGCCAATTTGTGCTGACACTATTTGCAGACTTGATAATAACAAGGGAAAAAAAAAATAATAATAATAGATTACTTACACCATTTTAAGATAATTGTTCTCTTAAAGTATTATACATATGTACCTGCATTACAAACACACATTGGGTATGGCGTTTCCGGAGCTCATAATTTGATTGTAAAACCAGTGTTGTTTCATCAGCAAGCTATCATGCCTCTGCTATAACTTGATGTTCTATTTGTATCTGTTACCGGCAAGCTTTGAAAGTCAGGCATTCTATACAATACCTGAGTAATGTGTAAAATACCTGAGGCGTCTAGGCAATGTATGAAATATCATGAGTCGATTAATAACTATTCTCAACTACCCAATAAGCCAAAGTTGACTAAATATTTCAGTTTCTGAGAATAAGAAAGCCAAAGTTGGTCATTTTACGCAAAAAACAGTCAAATTGTAATAGGCCTCTTAACAACGCTTTGTATATATAACCACACGGTGGTAGGTGGGATGGTGGGTGCTTACCCTGTGGTTACATAAACCAAACAAGTTACATATATAAAAGCTACAATGGCGTACTTTAAACGCACTAGCCAATTTGTGCTGACACTATTTGCAGACTTGATAATACCAAGGGAAAAAAATAATAATAATAATAGATTACTTACACCATTTTAAGATAATCTTTCTCTTAAAGTATTATACATATGTACCTGCATTACAAACACACATTGGGTATGGCGTTTCCGGAGCTCATAATTTGATTGTAAAACCAGTGTTGTTTCATCAGCAAGCTATCATGCCTCTGCTATAACTTGACGTTTTATTTGTATCTGTTACCGGCAATCTTTAAAAGTCAGGCATTCTATACAATACCTAGGTAATGTGTAAAATACCTGGGGCGTCTAGGCAATGTATGAAATGTTATGAGTCGATTTATAACTATTCTCAGCTACCCAATAGGCCAAAGTTGACTAAATATTTCAGTTTCTGAGAATAAGAAAGCCAAAGTTGGTCATTTTACGCAAAAAACACAGTCAAATTGTAATAGGCCTCTTAACAACGCTTTGTATATATAACCACACGGTGGTAGGTGGGATGGTGGGTGCTTACCCTGTGGTTACATAAACCAAACAAGTTACATATATAAAAGCTACAATGGCGTACTTTAAACGCACTAGCCAATTTGTGCTGACACTATTTGCAGACTTGATAATACCAAGGGAAAAAATAAAAAAAAAAAATAATAGATTACTTACACCATTTTAAGATAATCTTTCTCTTAAAGTATTATACATATGTACCTGCATTACAAACACACATTGGGTATGGCGTTTCCGGAGCTCATAATTTGATTGTAAAACCAGTGTTGTTTCATCAGCAAGCTATCATGCCTCTGCTATAACTTGATGTTCTATTTGTATCTGTTACCGGCAATCTTTAAAAGTCAGGCATTCTATACAATACCTGGGTAATGTGTAAAATACCTGAGACGTCTAGGCAATGTATGAAATATCATGAGTCGATTAATAACTATTCTCAACTACCCAATAAGCCAAAGTTGACTAAATATTTCAGTTTCTGAGAATAAGAAAGCCAAAGTTGGTCATTTTACGCAAAAAACACAGTCAAATTGTAATAGGCCTCTTAACAACGCTTTGTATATATAACCACACGGTGGTAGGTGGGATGGTGGGTGCTTACCCTGTGGTTACATAAACCAAACAAGTTACATACATAAAAGTTATAATGGCGTACTTTAAACGCACTAGCCAATTTGTGCTGACACTATTTGCAGACTTGATAATACCAAGGGAAAAAAATAAAAAATAATAATAGATTACTTACACCATTTTAAGATAATCTTTCTCTTAAAGTATTATACATATGTACCTGCATTACAAACACACATTGGGTATGGCGTTTCCGGAGCTCATAATTTGATTGTAAAACCAGTGTTGTTTCATCAGCAAGCTATCATGCCTCTGCTATAACTTGATGTTTTATTTGTATCTGTTACCGGCAATCTTTAAAAGTCAGGCATTCTATACAATACCTAGGTAATGTGTAAAATACCTGGGGCGTCTAGGCAATGTAGGAAATATTATGAATAGACTTATAACTATTCTCAACTACCCAATAGGCCAAAGTTGACTAAATATTTCAGTTTCTGAGAATAAGAAAGCCAAAGTTGGTCATTTTACGCAAAAAACACAGTCAAATTGTAATAGGCCTCTTAACAACGCTTTGTATATATAACCACATGGTGGTAGGTGGGATGGTGGGTGCTTACCCTGTGGTTACATAAACCAAACAAGTTACATATATAAAAGCTACAATGGCGTACTTTAAACGCACTAGCCAATTTGTGCTGACACTATTTGCAGACTTGATAATACCAAGGGCAAAAAAAATAAAAAAATAATAGATTACTTACACCATTTTAAGATAATCTATCTCTTAAAGTATTATACATATGTACCTGCATTACAAACACACATTGGGTATGGCGTTTCCGGAGCTCATAATTTGATTGTAAAACCAGTGTTGTTTCATCAGCAAGCTATCATGCCTCTGCTATAACTTGATGTTCTATTTGTATCTGTTACCGGCAAGCTTTGAAAGTCAGGCATTCTATACAATACCTGGGTAATGTGTAAAATACCTGAGGCGTCTAGGCAATGAATGAAATATCATGAGTCGATTAATAACTATTCTCAACTACCCAATAGGCCAAAGTTGACTAAATATTTCAGTTTCTGAGAATAAGAAAGCCAAAGTTGGTCATTTTACGCAAAAAACACAGTAAAATTGTAATAGGCCTCTTAACAACGCTTTGTATATATAACCACACGGTGGTAGGTGGGATGGTGGGTGCTTACCCTATGGTTACATAAACCAAACAAGTTACATACATAAAAGTTATAATGGCGTACTTTAAACGCACTAACCAATTTGTGCTGACACTATTTGCAGACTTGATAATACCAAGGGAAAAAAAAAAAATAATAATAGATTACTTACACCATTTTAAGATAATCTTTCTCTTAAAGTATTATACATATGTACCTGCATTACAAACACACATTGGGTATGGCGTTTCCGGAGCTCATAATTTGATTGTAAAACCAGTGTTGTTTCATCAGCAAGCTATCATGCCTCTGCTATAACTTGATGTTCTATTTGTATCTGTTACCGGCAAGCTTTGAAAGTCAGGCATTCTATACAATACCTGGGTAATGTGTAAAATACCTGAGGCGTCTAGGCAATGTATGAAATATCATGAGTCGATTAATAACTATTCTCAACTACCCAATAAGCCAAAGTTGACTAAATATTTCAGTTTCTGAGAATAAGAAAGCCAAAGTTGGTCATTTTACGCAAAAAACACAGTCAAATCGTAATAGGCCTCTTAACAACGCCTTGTATATATAACCACACGGTGGTAGGTGGGATGGTGGGTGCTTACCCTGTGGTAACATAAACCAAACAAGTTACATATATAAAAGCTACAATGGCGTACTTTAAATGCACTAGCCAATTTGTGCTGACTCTATTTGCAGACTTGATAATACCAAGGGAAAAAAATAAAAAAAATAATAATAGATTACTTACACCATTTTAAGATAATCTTTCTCTTAAAGTATTATACATATGTACCTGCATTACAAACACACATTGGGTATGGCGTTTCCGGAGCTCATAATTTGATTGTAAAACCAGTGTTGTTTCATCAGCAAGCTATCATGCCTCTGCTATAACTTGATGTTCTATTTGTATCTGTTACCGGCAATCTTTAAAAGTCAGGCATTCTATACAATACCTAGGTAATGTGTAAAATACCTGGGGCGTCTAGGCAATGTACGAAATATTATGAATCGATTTATAACTATTCTCAACTACCCAATAAGCCAAAGTTGACTAAATATTTCAGTTTCTGAGAATAAGAAAGCCAAAATTGGTCATTTTACGCAAAAAACACAGTCAAATTGTAATAGGCCTCTTAACAACGCCTTGTATATATAACCACACGGTGGTAGGTGGGATGGTGGGTGCTTACCCTGTGGTAACATAAACCAAACAAGTTACATATATAAAAGCTACAATGGCGTACTTTAAACGCACTAGCCAATTTGTGCTGACACTATTTGCAGACTTGATAATACCAAGGGAAAAAAAAAAAAAAAAAATAGATTACTTACACCATTTTAAGATAATCTTTCTCTTAAAGTATTATACATATGTACCTGCATTACAAACACACATTGGGTATGGCGTTTCCGGAGCTCATAATTTGATTGTAAAACCAGTGTTGTTTCATCAGCAAGCTATCATGCCTCTGCTATAACTTGATGTTTTATTTGTATCTGTTACCGGCAATCTTTAAAAGTCAGGCATTCTATACAATACCTAGGTAATGTGTAAAATACCTGGGGCGTCTAGGCAATGTATGAAATATTATGAATAGACTTATAACTATTCTCAACTACCCAATAGGCCAAAGTTGACTAAATATTTCAGTTTCTGAGAATAAGAAAGCCAAAGTTGGTCATTTTACGCAAAAAACACAGTCAAATTGTAATAGGCCTCTTAACAACGCTTTGTATATATAACCACATGGTGGTAGGTGGGATGGTGGGTGCTTACCCTGTGGTTACATAAACCAAACAAGTTACATATATAAAAGCTACAATGGCGTACTTTAAACGCACTAGCCAATTTGTGCTGACACTATTTGCAGACTTGATAATACCAAGGGAAAAAATAAAAAATAATAATAATAGATTTCTTACACCATTTTAAGATAATCTTTCTCTTAAAGTATTATACATATGTACCTGCATTACAAACACACATTGGGTATGGCGTTTCCGGAGCTCATAATTTGATTGTAAAACCAGTGTTGTTTCATCAGCAAGCAATCATGCCTCTGCTATAACTTGATGTTCTATTTGTATCTGTTACCGGCAATCTTTAAAAGTCAGGCATTCTATACAATACCTGGGTAATGTGTAAAATACCTGAGGCGTCTAGGCAATGTATGAAATATCATGAGTCGATTAATAACTATTCTCAACTACCCAATAAGCCAAAGTTGACTAAATATTTCAGTTTCTGAGAATAAGAAAGCCAAAGTTGGTCATTTTACGCAAAAAACACAGTCAAATTGTAATAGGCCTCTTAACAACGCCTTGTATATATAACCACACGGTGGTAGGTGGGATGGTGGGTGCTTACCCTGTGGTAACATAAACCAAACAAGTTACATATATAAAAGCTACAATGGCGTACTTTAAACGCACTAGCCAATTTGTGCTGACACTATTTGCAGACTTGATAATACCAAGGGAAAAAAAAAATAATAATAATAGATTACTTACACCATTTTAAGATAATCTTTCTCTTAAAGTATTATACATATGTACCTGCATTACAAACACACATTGGGTATGGCGTTTCCGGAGCTCATAATTTGATTGTAAAACCAGTGTTGTTTCATCAGCAAGCTATCATGCCTCTGCTATAACTTGATGTTCTATTTGTATCTGTTACCGGCAAGCTTTGAAAGTCAGGCATTCTATACAATACCTGGGTAATGTGTAAAATACCTGAGGCGTCTAGGCAATGTATGAAATATCATGAGTCGATTAATAACTATTCTCAACTACCCAATAAGCCAAAGTTGACTAAATATTTCAGTTTCTGAGAATAAGAAAGCCAAAGTTGGTCATTTTACGCAAAAAACAGTCAAATTGTAATAGGCCTCTTAACAACGCTTTGTATATATAACCACACGGTGGTAGGTGGGATGGTGGGTGCTTACCCTGTGGTTACATAAACCAAACAAGTTACATATATAAAAGCTACAATGGCGTACTTTAAACGCACTAGCCAATTTGTGCTGACACTATTTGCAGACTTGATAATACCAAGGGAAAAAAATAAATAATAATAATAGATTACTTACACCATTTTAAGATAATCTTTCTCTTAAAGTATTATACATATGTACCTGCATTACAAACACACATTGGGTATGGCGTTTCCGGAGCTCATAATTTGATTGTAAAACCAGTGTTGTTTCATCAGCAAGCTATCATGCCTCTGCTATAACTTGACGTTTTATTTGTATCTGTTACCGGCAATCTTTAAAAGTCAGGCATTCTATACAATACCTAGGTAATGTGTAAAATACCTGGGGCGTCTAGGCAATGTATGAAATGTTATGAGTCGATTTATAACTATTCTCAACTACCCAATAGGCCAAAGTTGACTAAATATTTCAGTTTCTGAGAATAAGAAAGCCAAAGTTGGTCATTTTACGCAAAAAACACAGTCAAATTGTAATAGGCCTCTTAACAACGCTTTGTATATATAACCACACGGTGGTAGGTGGGATGGTGGGTGCTTACCCTGTGGTTACATAAACCAAACAAGTTACATATATAAAAGCTACAATGGCGTACTTTAAACGCACTAGCCAATTTGTGCTGACACTATTTGCAGACTTGATAATACCAAGGGAAAAAATAAAAAAAAATAATAATAGATTACTTACACCATTTTAAGATAATCTTTCTCTTAAAGTATTATACATATGTACCTGCATTACAAACACACATTGGGTATGGCGTTTCCGGAGCTCATAATTTGATTGTAAAACCAGTGTTGTTTCATCAGCAAGCTATCATGCCTCTGCTATAACTTGATGTTCTATTTGTATCTGTTACCGGCAATCTTTAAAAGTCAGGCATTCTATACAATACCTGGGTAATGTGTAAAATACCTGAGACGTCTAGGCAATGTATGAAATATCATGAGTCGATTAATAACTATTCTCAACTACCCAATAAGCCAAAGTTGACTAAATATTTCAGTTTCTGAGAATAAGAAAGCCAAAGTTGGTCATTTTACGCAAAAAACACAGTCAAATTGTAATAGGCCTCTTAACAACGCTTTGTATATATAACCACACGGTGGTAGGTGGGATGGTGGGTGCTTACCCTGTGGTTACATAAACCAAACAAGTTACATACATAAAAGTTATAATGGCGTACTTTAAACGCACTAGCCAATTTGTGCTGACACTATTTGCAGACTTGATAATACCAAGGGAAAAAAATAAATAATAATAATAGATTACTTACACCATTTTAAGATAATCTTTCTCTTAAAGTATTATACATATGTACCTGCATTACAAACACACATTGGGTATGGCGTTTCCGGAGCTCATAATTTGATTGTAAAACCAGTGTTGTTTCATCAGCAAGCTATCATGCCTCTGCTATAACTTGATGTTTTATTTGTATCTGTTACCGGCAATCTTTAAAAGTCAGGCATTCTATACAATACCTAGGTAATGTGTAAAATACCTGGGGCGTCTAGGCAATGTAGGAAATATTATGAATAGACTTATAACTATTCTCAACTACCCAGTAGGCCAAAGTTGACTAAATATTTCAGTTTCTGAGAATAAGAAAGCCAAAGTTGGTCATTTTACGCAAAAAACACAGTCAAATTGTAATAGGCCTCTTAACAACGCTTTGTATATATAACCACATGGTGGTAGGTGGGATGGTGGGTGCTTACCCTGTGGTTACATAAACCAAACAAGTTACATATATAAAAGCTACAATGGCGTACTTTAAACGCACTAGCCAATTTGTGCTGACACTATTTGCAGACTTGATAATACCAAGGGCAAAAAAAATAAAAAAAAAATAGATTACTTACACCATTTTAAGATAATCTATCTCTTAAAGTATTATACATATGTACCTGCATTACAAACACACATTGGGTATGGCGTTTCCGGAGCTCATAATTTGATTGTAAAACCAGTGTTGTTTCATCAGCAAGCTATCATGCCTCTGCTATAACTTGATGTTCTATTTGTATCTGTTACCGGCAAGCTTTGAAAGTCAGGCATTCTATACAATACCTGGGTAATGTGTAAAATACCTGAGGCGTCTAGGCAATGAATGAAATATCATGAGTCGATTAATAACTATTCTCAACTACCCAATAGGCCAAAGTTGACTAAATATTTCAGTTTCTGAGAATAAGAAAGCCAAAGTTGGTCATTTTACGCAAAAAACACAGTCAAATTGTAATAGGCCTCTTAACAACGCTTTGTATATATAACCACACGGTGGTAGGTGGGATGGTGGGTGCTTACCCTATGGTTACATAAACCAAACAAGTTACATACATAAAAGTTATAATGGCGTACTTTAAACGCACTAACCAATTTGTGCTGACACTATTTGCAGACTTGATAATACCAAGGGAAAAAAAAATAATAATAATAGATTACTTACACCATTTTAAGATAATCTTTCTCTTAAAGTATTATACATATGTACCTGCATTACAAACACACATTGGGTATGGCGTTTCCGGAGCTCATAATTTGATTGTAAAACCAGTGTTGTTTCATCAGCAAGCTATCATGCCTCTGCTATAACTTGACGTTTTATTTGTATCTGTTACCGGCAATCTTTAAAAGTCAGGCATTCTATACAATACCTAGGTAATGTGTAAAATACCTGGGGCGTCTAGGCAATGTATGAAATGTTATGAGTCGATTTATAACTATTCTCAACTACCCAATAGGCCAAAGTTGACTAAATATTTCAGTTTCTGAGAATAAGAAATCCAAAGTTGGTCATTTTACGCAAAAAACACAGTCAAATTGTAATAGGCCTCTTAACAACGCTTTGTATATATAACCACACGGTGGTAGGTGGGATGGTGGGTGCTTACCCTGTGGTTACATAAACCAAACAAGTTACATATATAAAAGCTACAATGGCGTACTTTAAACGCACTAGCCAATTTGTGCTGACACTATTTGCAGACTTGATAATACCAAGGGAAAAAATAAAAAAAAATAATAATAGATTACTTACACCATTTTAAGATAATCTTTCTCTTAAAGTATTATACATATGTACCTGCATTACAAACACACATTGGGTATGGCGTTTCCGGAGCTCATAATTTGATTGTAAAACCAGTGTTGTTTCATCAGCAAGCTATCATGCCTCTGCTATAACTTGATGTTCTATTTGTATCTGTTACCGGCAATCTTTAAAAGTCAGGCATTCTATACAATACCTGGGTAATGTGTAAAATACCTGAGACGTCTAGGCAATGTATGAAATATCATGAGTCGATTAATAACTATTCTCAACTACCCAATAAGCCAAAGTTGACTAAATATTTCAGTTTCTGAGAATAAGAAAGCCAAAGTTGGTCATTTTACGCAAAAAACACAGTCAAATTGTAATAGGCCTCTTAACAACGCTTTGTATATATAACCACACGGTGGTAGGTGGGATGGTGGGTGCTTACCCTGTGGTTACATAAACCAAACAAGTTACATACATAAAAGTTATAATGGCGTACTTTAAACGCACTAGCCAATTTGTGCTGACACTATTTGCAGACTTGATAATACCAAGGGCAAAAAAAATAAAAAAATAATAGATTACTTACACCATTTTAAGATAATCTATCTCTTAAAGTATTATACATATGTACCTGCATTACAAACACACATTGGGTATGGCGTTTCCGGAGCTCATAATTTGATTGTAAAACCAGTGTTGTTTCATCAGCAAGCTATCATGCCTCTGCTATAACTTGATGTTCTATTTGTATCTGTTACCGGCAAGCTTTGAAAGTCAGGCATTCTATACAATACCTGGGTAATGTGTAAAATACCTGAGGCGTCTAGGCAATGAATGAAATATCATGAGTCGATTAATAACTATTCTCAACTACCCAATAGGCCAAAGTTGACTAAATATTTCAGTTTCTGAGAATAAGAAAGCCAAAGTTGGTCATTTTACGCAAAAAACACAGTCAAATTGTAATAGGCCTCTTAACAACGCTTTGTATATATAACCACACGGTGGTAGGTGGGATGGTGGGTGCTTACCCTATGGTTACATAAACCAAACAAGTTACATACATAAAAGTTATAATGGCGTCCTTTAAACGCACTAACCAATTTGTGCTGACACTATTTGCAGACTTGATAATACCAAGGGAAAAAAAATAATAATAATAGATTACTGACACCATTTTAAGATAATCTTTCTCTTAAAGTATTATACATATGTACCTGCATTACAAACACACATTGGGTATGGCGTTTCCGGAGCTCATAATTTGATTGTAAAACCAGTGTTGTTTCATCAGCAAGCTATCATGCCTCTGCTATAACTTGATGTTTTATTTGTATCTGTTACCGGCAATCTTTAAAAGTCAGGCATTCTATACAATACCTAGGTAATGTGTAAAATACCTGGGGCGTCTAGGCAATGTATGAAATATTATGAATAGACTTATAACTATTCTCAACTACCCAATAGGCCGAAGTTGACTAAATATTTCAGTTTCTGAGAATAAGAAAGCCAAAGTTGGTCATTTTACGCAAAAAACACAGTCAAATTGTAATAGGTCTCTTAACAACGCTTTGTATATATAACCACATGGTGGTAGGTGGGATGGTGGGTGCGTACCCTGTGGTTACATAAACCAAACAAGTTACATATATAAAAGCTACAATGGCGTACTTTAAACGCACTAGCCAATTTGTGCTGACACTATTTGCAGACTTGATAATACCAAGGGCAAAAAAAAAAAAAATAATAGATTACTTACACCATTTTAAGATAATCTATCTCTTAAAGTATTATACATATGTACCTGCATTACAAACACACATTGGGTATGGCGTTTCCGGAGCTCATAATTTGATTGTAAAACCAGTGTTGTTTCATCAGCAAGCTATCATGCCTCTGCTATAACTTGATGTTCTATTTGTATCTGTTACCGGCAATCTTTAAAAGTCAGGCATTCTATACAATACCTGGGTAATGTGTAAAATACCTGAGGCGTCTAGGCAATGTATGAAATATCATGAGTCGATTAATAACTATTCTCAACTACCCAATAAGCCAAAGTTGACTAAATATTTCAGTTTCTGAGAATAAGAAAGCCAAAGTTAGTCATTTTACGCAAAAAACACAGTCAAATTGTAATAGGCCTCTTAACAACGCCTTGTATATATAACCACACGGTGGTAGGTGGGATGGTGGGTGCTTACCCTGTGGTAACATAAACCAAACAAGTTACATATATAAAAGCTACAATGGCGTACTTTAAACGCACTAGCCAATTTGTGCTGACACTATTTGCAGACTTGATAATACCAAGGGAAAAAAAAATAAAAAAAATAATAATAGATTACTTACACCATTTTAAGATAATCTTTCTCTTAAAGTATTATACATATGTACCTGCATTACAAACACACATTGGGTATGGCGTTTCCGGAGCTCATAATTTGATTGTAAAACCAGTGTTGTTTCATCAGCAAGCTATCATGCCTCTGCTATAACTTGATGTTCTATTTGTATCTGTTACCGGCAATCTTTAAAAGTCAGGCATTCTATACAATACCTAGGTAATGTGTAAAATACCTGGGGCGTCTAGGCAATGTATGAAATATTTTGAATCGATTTATAACTATTCTCAACTACCCAATAAGCCAAAGTTGACTAAATATTTCAGTTTCTGAGAATAAGAAAGCCAAAGTTGGTTATTTTACGCAAAAAACACAGTCAAATTGTAATAGGCCTCTTAAGAACGCCTTGTATATATAACCACACGGTGGTAGGTGGGATGGTGGGTGCTTACCCTGTGGTAACATAAACCAAACAAGTTACATATATAAAAGCTACAATGGCGTACTTTAAACGCACTAGCCAATTTGTGCTGACACTATTTGCAGACTTGATAATACCAAGGGAAAAAATAAAAAAAAATAATAATAGATTACTTACACCATTTTAAGATAATCTTTCTCTTAAAGTATTATACATATGTACCTGCATTACAAACACACATTGGGTATGGCGTTTCCGGAGCTCATAATTTGATTGTAAAACCAGTGTTGTTTCATCAGCAAGCTATCATGCCTCTGCTATAACTTGATGTTCTATTTGTATCTGTTACCGGCAATCTTTAAAAGTCAGGCATTCTATACAATACCTAGGTAATGTGTAAAATACCTGGGGCGTCTAGGCAATGTATGAAATATTATGAATCGATTTATAACTATTCTCAACTACCCAATAAGCCAAAGTTGACTAAATATTTCAGTTTCTGAGAATAAGAAAGCCAAAGTTGGTCATTTTACGCAAAAAACACAGTCAAATTGTAATAGGCCTCTTAACAACGCCTTGTATATATAACCACACGGTGGTAGGTGGGATGGTGGGTGCTTACCCTGTGGTAACATTAACCTAACAAGTTACATATATAAAAGCTACAATGGCGTACTTTAAACGCACTAGCCAATTTGTGCTGACACTATTTGCAGACTTGATAATACCAAGGGAAAAAATAAAAAAAAATAATAATAGATTACTTACACCATTTTAAGATAATCTTTCTCTTAAAGTATTATACATATGTACCTGCATTACAAACACACATTGGGTATGGCGTTTCCGGAGCTCATAATTTGATTGTAAAACCAGTGTTGTTTCATCAGCAAGCTATCATGCCTCTGCTATAACTTGATGTTCTATTTGTATCTGTTACCGGCAATCTTTATAAGTAAGGCATTCTATACAATACCTAGGTAATGTGTAAAATACCTGGGGCGTCTAGGCAATGTATGAAATATTATGAATCGATTTATAACTATTCTCAACTACCCAATAAGCCAAAGTTGACTAAATATTTCAGTTTCTGAGAATAAGAAAGCCAAAGTTGGTCATTTTACGCAAAAAACACAGTCAAATTGTAATAGGCCTCTTAACAACGCCTTGTATATATAACCACACGGTGGTAGGTGGGATGGTGGGTGCTTACCCTGTGGTAACATTAACCTAACAAGTTACATATATAAAAGCTACAATGGCGTACTTTAAACGCACTAGCCAATTTGTGCTGACACTATTTGCAGACTTGATAATACCAAGGGAAAAAATAAAAAAAATAATAATAGATTACTTACACCATTTTAAGATAATCTTTCTCTTAAAGTATTATACATATGTACCTGCATTACAAACACACATTGGGTATGGCGTTTCCGGAGCTCATAATTTGATTGTAAAACCAGTGTTGTTTCATCAGCAAGCTATCATGCCTCTGCTATAACTTGATGTTCTATTTGTATCTGTTACCGGCAATCTTTGAAAGTCAGGCATTCTATACAATACCTGGGTAATGTGTAAAATACCTGAGGCGTCTAGGCAATGTATGAAATATCATGAGTCGATTAATAACTATTCTCAACTACCCAATAAGCCAAAGTTGACTAAATATTTCAGTTTCTGAGAATAAGAAAGCCAAAGTTGGTCATTTTACGCAAAAAACACAGTCAAATTGTAATAGGCCTCTTAACAACGCCTTGTATATATAACCACACGGTGGTAGGTGGGATGGTGGGTGCTTACCCTGTGGTAACATAAACCTAACAAGTTACATGTATAAAAGCTACAATGGCGTACTTTAAACGCACTAGCCAATTTGTGCTGACACTATTTGCAGACTTGATAATACCAAGGGAAAAAATAAAAAAAATAATAATAGATTACTTACACCATTTTAAGATAATCTTTCTCTTAAAGTATTATACATATGTACCTGCATTACAAACACACATTGGGTATGGCGTTTCCGGAGCTCATAATTTGATTGTAAAACCAGTGTTGTTTCATCAGCAAGCTATCATGCCTCTGCTATAACTTGATGTTCTATTTGTATCTGTTACCGGCAATCTTTAAAAGTCAGGCATTCTATACAATACCTAGGTAATGTGTAAAATACCTGGGGCGTCTAGGCAATGTATGAAATATTATGAATCGATTTATAACTATTCTCAACTACCCAATAAGCCAAAGTTGACTAAATATTTCAGTTTCTGAGAATAAGAAAGCCAAAGTTGGTTATTTTACGCAAAAAACACAGTCAAATTGTAATAGGCCTCTTAACAACGCCTTGTATATATAACCACACGGTGGTAGGTGGGATGGTGGGTGCTTACCCTGTGGTAACATAAACCTAACAAGTTACATATATAAAAGCTACAATGGCGTACTTTAAACGCACTAGCCAATTTGTGCTGACACTATTTGCAGACTTGATAATACCAAGGGAAAAAAAAAAAAATAATAATAGATTACTTACACCATTTTAAGATAATCTTTCTCTTAAAGTATTATACATATGTACCTGCATTACAAACACACATTGGGTATGGCGTTTCCGGAGCTCATAATTTGATTGTAAAACCAGTGTTGTTTCATCAGCTAGCTATCATGCCTCTGCTATAACTTGATGTTCTATTTGTATCTGTTACCGGCAATCTTTAAAAGTCAGGCATTCTATACAATACCTAGGTAATGTGTAAAATACCTGGGGCGTCTAGGCAATGTATGAAATATTATGAATCGATTTATAACTATTCTCAACTACCCAATAAGCCAAAGTTGACTAAATATTTCAGTTTCTGAGAATAAGAAAGCCAAAGTTGGTCATTTTACGCAAAAAACACAGTCAAATTGTAATAGGCCTCTTAACAACGCCTTGTATATATAACCACACGGTGGTAGGTGGGATGGTGGGTGCTTACCCTGTGGTAACATAAACCTAACAAGTTACATATATAAAAGCTACAATGGCGTACTTTAAACGCACTAGCCAATTTGTGCTGACACTATTTGCAGACTTGATAATACCAAGGGAAAAAATAAAAAAAATAATAATAGATTACTTACACCATTTTAAGATAATCTTTCTCTTAAAGTATTATACATATGTACCTGCATTACAAACACACATTGGGTATGGCGTTTCCGGAGCTCATAATTTGATTGTAAAACCAGTGTTGTTTCATCAGCAAGCTATCATGCCTCTGCTATAACTTGATGTTCTATTTGTATCTGTTACTGGCAATCTTTGAAAGTCAGGCATTCTATACAATACCTGGGTAATGTGTAAAATACCTGAGGCGTCTAGGCAATGTATGAAATATCATGAGTCGATTAATAACTATTCTCAACTACCCAATAAGCCAAAGTTGACTAAATATTTCAGTTTCTGAGAATAAGAAAGCCAAAGTTGGTCATTTTACCCAAAAAACACAGTCAAATTGTAATAGGACTCTTAACAACGCTTTGTATATATAACCACACGGTGGTAGGTGGGATGGTGGGTGCTTACCCTGTGGTTACATAAACCAAACAAGTTACATATATAAAAGCTACAATGGCGTACTTTAAACGCACTAGCCAATTTGTGCTGACACTATTTGCAGACTTGATAATACCAAGGGAAAAAATAAAAAAATATATATATAGATTACTTACACCATTTTAAGATAATATTAATACCTAGGCAAAGTACTCGGATAAAATGAATAATATTTTATACTACCTTAATGTTTCAGCTGTTCTATAGATTGCCTAGGTATTGTATAGAATACCGAGTTTTACATATTGCCGATAACATATCGGCTTTTTCAGCAGATCTGTGGCTTTTTAAAAACGGTGAGCTTTCGTTGTTGCTTCAATAATTTTCTTGAATATATAAAGTTTCAACATCAGAATAGTAGACGCCAAGGCTGGATATTTTTGAGAATTTCTTGAAGCTTTAACTATTTATTATTGTTTTACATTAAGAAGACGTCTATTTGATCTTTGTTCGAAGCATTTGCCGGGATAAAAATATTGTATTATTGATATGCGTTCTGTCTTATCATCAGAAATCAAAGAACGGTTTTTCGGCTTGCCTTAACTGGCCGGTGGCAGATTTAAATCTTCCAGGGCAACAAGTCTTCAAAATGTGCCTTGCCCAACTCGTTATTGTCAGCCTGCATCATGATTCAGTACCAATCTTGGCCCTGTCCTATTTGGCGTCAAATGGTTTGGTTGCAGCAGATATCTATCTCTTTTGGCACAAAAAACCGGTCACTGTAAAGACCATCAAAATGGTACCATGCTTATATCGAATGACACATAAAACAACATGTCCAATGATTACAGAGCTCTCTAAAATAAGGAAAGAATAAAAATCCCTGTGTGGTGTCCGGCAAAGAATAGTACCACCCCTCTTATCCCATTGGGTGTCGTAAGAGGCGACAAAGGGACCGTATAAAGAGGATAATATCATCCTTCTACACGCTAATGACAACATGCTTCTATTACCAATCCTGATAGCAAGTCTTGATCATGCTCAATCCTTCATCATCTCTTTAGTATTTTCCCATGTTGAGGACGGATCCCAGTTCAACCAAACGCAGCTGCAAATACCAGTATTTTAGACCAAAATTCCGTGAAATGGCGGAGTCCATGTTTAGAGCTGATTGAAAAGGCTATTGAGTATTACAAGCCATGGGGTAACATCCAAAGCAACATACGCAGGCTTTTATTTGCTGTTGTCTGGGGGATAAATTATTTATTGGAAATTTGCTCTCACTCAGATCTCGAAAAGCTAACGACCACCACCACAACCGCTACTAACGAGTACTAGACTAAATGATTAATTATCCCAGTAATCTGCTTATAACAGGCTGACTTGTACGTTTAAGTTAAAAAAAAACTTGCTCATTGCGTTGGTTACCAAGAAAAAAAACAACGTCAAAATCAGTCTCTCTAAGCATGTGAAAGAAAGAAGTTTCATAGCATAATCGAAAACTAGTCTAACAAAGAAGCAAGTAAAGAATAGCATGAACATCTCATCGAATAAACACAAAATTGGTGATAATGGTCTTAGCGTCTGTTGCTAGGATCTGCCACTAAAATCTTCTACATTTTGCAACATATTCATTGAGATGTACCCAAAAAAATCCAAAAAACCTACACATTGACGATACCACGACATGATTTGTACTAGTAGAAGAAGAGTTTGACCAGGGAAGTGCTACTACCATCCTCATTTCTGACAACAGAAAAAACCTTTCCAGGACACGACGCACTGAAGGAGTACTCCTATTGAAAGACTATGTCCGAGAAGATACTACCACTACCACCACGCATATCTATATTTCCACCAAGCAGCAATATATGGATTCAAGCTCTTTCCATACGTACACGTTTCCACTGCATACGACTCATTGCATAAGAGGACAATGGAGGGAGGACTACCATAATACCTGTTTCACCAAACAGTATGTTGTGTTCCGGATCAGACGAGATTGGGATAACAGGCACATTAGACCTGATATTATTGGTGAACTGCTTTTCAACGAGCATAACATGGTCCTACCTACGCCAAAATGATACAAAAATCATCATCAATAATCATAAATCTCTTCCGTAACTGAGTGACAGACAGGCGCACAGCCGAAACTACTGGTCGTAGAAATCTGAAATTTGGCATTTCGATTTCTTGGGGAGTGTAGAGCACCAAGGGAAGATTTACCGAAATCCTATGGGAACGGGGAAAAACGGGATATGCACGAATAAAATAGTGCGCAAAAGCTAATGATAAACCGAGACAATTTAATCTAGACTACACCTGTCGGCGTCTGAATGATTTAGACTTTGTATCACTTTAAATACTATGAGACAACATACTATACCATATCACAGCAACTCCTGAAAGCCAGAATCAGCCACCGCAGAATCAGCCACCGCAGAATCATCCACCCAGAAACAGCCAGACAACCATCAAAAAACCGCTGAGCTAACGAAGCTCAACGAGTCTCGGCGGAACGGTTCCATCTTGGATCCCACAACGAAATCAAACAGAAAAGCACCAAAAGCTAGCCTGCACTTCGACTAACACGTTATCAAGGCGCATTATCCTGACGTGACGTTATATTTTAATACACTCGTACAATATACACCATGTTGTTCATGTTGCTACTCATATGACGTCACGAGGCTTTGTATATATCTATTTTCTTATGTCTTCTATGCTGTTACCTTCATTCTGCCAGATAACGTGCTTTTCGCTGTGAAGTGATACCCGGAGCTGATTTACAGACATTTTGCTCGTCCCGCTTGAGTTGAGACAAACTCCCATAAGAAGTGGCCAATAAACTGGGCAGTCAATCCAAGTTCGTAATCTCAGAAATTTTACTTGAATACGGAACCTTATGAACATTCACGGCCGGCGTTAGAGCACTGGTTTTGTGTTTAACTGAAAAATACCATCAAGATTCACACATCAGTCAAATAAAGCTACAACAACCAAACAGTTTCAGTGTATGTAAGAGATAATTTATGATTTTAACAAATTCTCAGACTGCTGTTGTAAACTGCACTATTAAGAAAAACCCGGATCAAACCAGTTTATGTAAAATCAAGAAACAACCTTCGAAAACTAGAAGAAAAGTGAGATTTTGAACTTTAAAACATTGATTACGTTGCTAAGCATCAGGTTCTTTAATGGCGCAATGGCTTTGAAACAGTCTGATCGTGTTCAAAACAGCAACAACATTGAACATTCAGCAAAACGCGAATCCATTCCTGAGCCAAGTTTTTGAGAACCCGAAGATGCAGAGGAAGTAGAACTGTAGTATTCAAAGCTATGGGATAACATCGTATCAATATACTCTGGGTCTTACTTACTGTTGTCTCAGAGATACATCATTTATTGAACTTTAATTTGCTCTCATTCAAATCTTGGGTGCGATTCATTCTTACTGGTAACAGACTAAATGATGGGTAAACTTGGACACCAGTTCGTAATAACCTGACTTGTACTTTCAAGCACACCTTTGCTTCGGAAACAATAACTGGCAGAAAAAAACTGGCCCGTTGTTTCGGGTACCAAGATTGGTCGAAAACGTGGGTGAAAAGTAACACCATCAGGATATATTAAACTCCATCAAAAAAAACTGCTGAAACCAACTAAACAAAAGCATACCGGGAAGGATAAATTTGAAAAAAACAAGGGAAAGAGAAGCCAAAACAAGCCAGACAGGCAAACTAACACATATTGTATAAGTGGGAGGATATACAGATCCAGTAAAAAACTATCATAAATCAGATAAACGGTCTGAATATACACAGAAGATATTATAAGTGGAAGCAACACCAGAGCATCGTTAAGCCAAGCCGTCCATCCGCTAACCCATCAGTCAACGACGATTGTGACAAGGATTGTCAGGATACAATCCAAATGGTGAAGGAAGCAGTGGCAGGAAACCATCAAGAAAATATAGAACCAGATGCAAGTAAAATCAAACAACAATGGTGAAAAGGAAAAACAAACTGTAGCGACATCAATGCCACCACAAGAAAAACCAACGGAGCAAATCTACATCGCAACAAAATGAACCGCAACATCATCTATCCAACTATCAGCGAACTACTACACCGAAATTCTGCATCGCGCAAGCAGAGTTTACCGTGCGATTTGAACATATACATCAGCCCAAAGATAACTATCGGGTGGTTGCCCGCCAGACACAACAACTGTCTGGTCGGAGGATCCTCCCTTTTCAATGGGGGTGTGCTGGAAAAGGATAAAAGTAAAATCAAACTACCTAGTACTTCATGACCAGAAAGATATAAAGAAGAGCAAAACAGACGGTCTCAATAAAACAAATAACAAATAATCCAATAGTACTGGCTAATAGTAGACAGCTTTTAAAACACCAAGAAATAGAACAAGTTGCAGGTGAACTCAAACAACGACGGTTAAAAGTAAAACCAAACAGCTAATTACATAACTATAACGGGGGTTCGGTAAATGTTAAATTTCAACACAAGTCCTCAAGGTATCTAGAAGAGCAGAACAAACGGCGTTAATAAAACTACAGAAGACAAAAGGAAAAGAGAAAAACTCATTCCAAAAGTCTCGGCAACCATCAACCGCTTTGCCAAATATTAAAGACTAGCCTTTTCCCGCGACTTCGTTCGCGTAAAGCCCATAAACGCCTCCGGAGTACCATCTATCGCTGCACCAAAATTCGTCAAAATTCTTTTCAGCAATTTAGGCGTGGAACTTTGGCTAGAATTAATGTACACACATATAGAAAATGGACAAGAGGAAGGAACAGAAATATACAACACTTTTTACGAGAAATACAAAATAGCTTCATGTTTTTGACCGACTGACCTTGACAATTCAAAAGTGCCTGTGAATAGTCTAATTGAAATGAATGCTTTGAGTTTGAATTTGGAGGATAGCAGAAGTTAAGAAACAATACACTGAGCGAACTAAAAACATTCTCTGAATGTTCAACAGAATTTTCCGGCCAATTACATGACGGTAGCACAAAACTTAAATAAGACTTCATCGATGCTTTAGCGCCTTACAAACAGCATCAACGCTACATTAGATCAACCACAGATATCGTAAAGATTCCAACAAAGATCAATGCCATCTAAATTGTACTCCTAGCGTTATTTCGGCCTGTTGTTAGGATTTATTTTTCCACGAAATTTTCTTCAATATCCGGCCTTACCTCTTTATAAAAGACCCATAAATTATACGAGTATATTCAAGGAAGTTCATCACATCTCGAACTGTAATCCTCATCACACAATGTTGACAGTGGTTCTTAGTTATCATGATACTCATAGAAATAATACTGTAGCGACATCTATACCGCCACATATGAACTACAAAAAGATCTGACGTCACACAAATCCTACATCGCGCTATCAAAGTTTTCCGTGCGATTTGAACATATGCAACAGCCCAACAACTACCATTAGGCAGTTGCCCACCGGACACACCACCCGTCTAGCCGGAAGACCTCCTTATTCAATAAAGGTTTGCAGGATTTTACGCCGTGTTCCTCTTACCATTAATACCACATTGCTATGGGGCAAGCACAGCCTATAACACAGGGTTTAAACAAAACTGATGAATTGTGGGTGTTCTATGCACCTCACAAATGCCGTATGGTGTCGGCTGGTGCCGTATGGTGCCGTAAAAGAATAATGCCATCCCATCACTTCCCGTGGGTGTCGTAAGAGGCGACTAAGGGATTCACCAGAGAATGGGCAGCAGCGTTCTCTGTAAAACTCAACACCATACACTGCGACCTATGTCCAGCAGTGGACGTCTTCCGGCTGTTATGATGATGATGAGTCACCTCAGCTGTACCTTTTGGGGAATACAAGCGCGATGTTATTTATTTATGTACTAGATTTTGCGCACGGCTTCGCTCACTTGTAAGTAGCCTATGACAATCCCCAGAGTTCCATCTATCTCTGTACCATACATCAAAATCGGTTCAGCAATTTAGGCGTGAAAGCGTAACAAACATTGGTTAGGATTAATGTACACTCATTTAGGAAACAGACACGAAGAAGGAACAGAAATATACGTATGAATGTATGAACAGTCAGCGACAATATTCGATGAGCATAAAATGTTCCAAGTCATGAACACCTTACAACAACAAAAATTGCCACTGCTTATTTTTATAATACTACCAACCACATATTGGACATGTACCTAAGTTTTGTGAATAGTAAAACAAGTATGATTTTTTTTAAATATGTATCACTTGGTGAACAAATATTGGTGAACAAATATTGGTGAACAAATATTGGTGAATAAATATTGGTGAACAAATATTGGTGAACAAATATTGGTGAACAAATATTGGTGAACATATATTGGTGAACAAATATGTATTTTCTATCGATCTATTAAAAGTTTCTTTTATTTTTACTGACATTTTCAGATTAACATTGATTAATTTAATTATTTAATTTTTTTCGATCTATTTATTTATATACCCGGCCCATAGCGAATGATGTTTGTGAAAATGATTCAGTTTTTGTACATGAGCTCCAATTCAGATCTTTAGAGCGATTCTGTTCTAACACAACGATTCATTGATGCAAATATCAGTCTGTTGTCTATGTCCCGGCTTGAACTATGTAAAAAGGAATTAATTACTTATAGTACTGTGTGTAACTTTGCAAACCCTATAATATGCATATGCTCTGCTGATCTCGGAAAGTATTAATGTTTAACATCTAAATGTAACGCTGTATCGTTAATAATCGTGCATCGCTTAAGTAATAATAAGCTTCGTTTTAATAAAACAATATTATCTGTGTACTTGTGTTGTTTTATTTTGTTACTTACCCTAAAAATGTTTCCTTTAGGAGCCATAAACTTCGGAGTTCCGACAACCGTGCTCCTGCATAGGTATCCATGCGATTCCATTCTGACACAAATGGTTGCGTTTTGCGAGGTTCGTTTAGGCAGAACGCTAAATCCTTGCTAAACTAAAGCAGAATGCCGCAAAACATGTTTAATAACAGAGTTCTCTCTATACAAATCTTACAGAACCACAACCATTGATCCGCGATGGAATCGGATGGTTGTGAATAGTAATTCAAACAAAAATTCATTTTGTTTAGAGCCCCATGTACTTAACCATAGAAATAGTACCAAGACCCGCATTCTCATTGCGCCGCGCCCTTCAATTCTCTTGCCTTCTACAAAATGTGAGTAGCCACGATATCAAAAGTGGTCGGCTACGTAGGTTCTACATTTTAGCTTTTGTCTCTGTCACTGGAAGCTGGCAAACTCCGTAAGATTATGAAGTAACTTGAGATATTGTAAACTCTCGAAAAATTGTCAACTGAAGATTTGGAATGCTTTTTTATGCATCAAAATTTGATAGTCTATAATCGCTCGAAGTCATTCCGAGAAATTGTGGACTGATATAAAATGGCGACCAATCAGAGTGCAAGTCTACAATTTATCAGTTTTTATGGTTCCGTACCCAAAGGGTAACCAACAGAACCCTATTACTAAGCCTCCGCTGTCCGTCTGTCTGTATCTCAAAAACCGTAATAGGTAGACAATTGAAATTTTCACAGATTGTGTATTTCTATTGCCGCTATAACAACAAATAATAAAAATTAAGGTTTATGGTACGGAACCCTTCGTGTGCGAGTCCGAATCGCACTTGGCCGGTTTTTTAAACATGGGGTCTTTTTCCGGTCTAACCGAATGCAGCTGAGTACCAGTATTTAACATGGAGCGATTGCCTGAGGGTATTGTGATACCCAGTAACTGGGTTGTGTCACAACCCAGTTACTGACTACTGAAAACTAGTGTTAGAGTTTATAGTATAGTATCTATTTTTTTCATTATACAAATGAAAAAAATAGAATAGAATTTAAATTAATTGGAACATGAAAAAAAAGATTTGTTTTTGAATAGACAGTCATGTATAAATTAGCTTTGATCTGGGGTGCTAAAAAGGCCACTTTAGGAGAATCATTATATTAATCACACAATAATCTGTATTATTCAGTTTGTTAAAAGTAAAACTAAACAGCTAATTACATATCTATAACGGTAGTTCGGTAAATGTTAGATTTTAAAAGTGGTCATCAAGGTATTTAGAAGAGCAGAACAAACGGCGTTAATAAAACTACAGAAGACAAAAGAAATACTCATTCCAAAAGTCTTGGCGACTATCAACCGCTTTGTCAAATATGAGACACTGGGCTTTTGCCCGCGATTTCGCTCGCGTAAAGCCCATAAACGCCTCCGGAGTACCATCTATCGCTGTACTAAAATTCGTCAAATTTCTTTTCTGTGATTTAGGCGTAAAACGTTGGCTAGAATTAATGTACACACATATAGAAAACGGACAAGAGGAAGGAACAGAAATATACAACACTTTTTACGAGAAATAAAATAGCTTCATGTTTTTGACCGACTGACCTTGACAATTCAAAAGTGCCTGTGAATAGTCTAATTGAAATGAACGCTTTGAGTTCGAATTTGGAGGATAGCAGAAGTTTAGAAACAATACACTGAGCGAACTAAAAACATTATCTGAATGTTCAACAGAATTTTCCGGCCAAGTACATGACGGTAGCACAAAACTTAAATAAGACTTCATCGATGCTTTAGCGCCTTACAAACAGCATCAACGCTACATTAGACCAACCACAGATATCGTAAAGATTCCAACAAAGATCAATGCCATCTAAATTGTACTCCTAGCGTTATTTCGGCCTGTTGTTAGGATTTATTTTTCCACTAAATTTTCTTCAATATCCGGCCTTACCTCTTTATAAAAGACCCATAAATTATACGAGTATATTCAAGGAAGTTCATCACATCTCGAACTGTAATCCTCATCACATAATGTTGACAGTGGTTCTTAGTTATCATGATACTCATAGAAATAATACTGTAGCGACATCTATACCGCCACATATGAACTACAATAAGATCTGACGTCACACAAATCCTACATCGCGCTATCAAAGTTTTCCGTGCGATTTGAACATATGCAACAGCCCAACAACTACCATTAGGCAGTTGCTCACCGGACACAACACCCATCTAGCCGGAAGACCTCCTTATTCAATAAAGGTTTGCAGGTTTTTACACCGTGTTCCACTTACCATTAATACCACATTGCTATGGGGCAAGCACAGCCTATAACACAGGGTTTAAACAAAACTGATGAATTGTGGGTGTTCTATGCACCTCACAAATGCCGTATGGTGTCGGCTGGTACCGTATGGTGCCGTAAAAGAATAATACCATCCCATCACTTCCCGTGGGTGTCGTAAGAGGCGACTAAGGGATTCACCAGAGAATGGGCAGCAGCGTTCTCTGTAAAACTCAACACCATACACTGCGACCTATTTCCAGCAGTGGACGTCTTCCGGCTGTTATGATGATGATGAGTCACCTCAGCTGTACCTTTTGGGGAATACAAGCGCGATGTTATTTATTTATGTACTAGATTTGCCCACGGCTTCGCTCACGTGTAACTAGCCTATGACAATCCCCAGAGTTCCATCTATCTCTGTACCATACATCAAAATCGGTTCAGCAATTTAGGCTTGAAAGCGTAACAAACATTGGTTAGGATTAATGTACACTCATTTAGGAAACAGACACGAAGAAGGAACAGAAATATACGTGTGAATGTATGTACAGTCAGCGACAATATTCGATGAGCATAAAATGTTCCAAGTCATGAACACCTTACAACAACAAAAATTGCCACTGCTTATTTTTATAATACTACCAACCACATATTGGACATGTACCTAAGTTTTGTGAATAGTAAAACAAGTATGAATTTTTGAAAATATGTATCACTTGGTGAACAAATATTGGTGAACAAATATTGGTGAATAAATATTGGTGAACAAATATTGGTGAACAAATATTGGTGAACATATATTGGTGAACAAATATGTATTTTCTATCTATTAAAATTTTCTTTTATTTTTACTGACATTTGCAGATTAACATTGATTAATTTAATTATTTAATTTTTTTGGACGTATTTATTTATATACCCGGCCCATAGCAAATGATGTTTGTGAAAATGATTCAGTTTTTATACTTGAGCTCCAATTCAGATCTTTAGAGCGATTCTGTTCTGACACAACGATTCATTGATGCAAATATCAGTCTGTTGTCTATGTCCCGGCTTGAACTGTGTAAAAAGGAATTAATTACTTATAGTACTGTGTGTAGCTTTGCAAAGCCTATAATATGCATATGCTCTGCTGATCTCGGAAAGTATTAAATTTTAACATCTAAATGTAACACGGTATCGTTAATAATCGTGCATCGCTTAAGTAATAATAAGCTTCGTTTTAATAAAACAATATTATCTGTGTACTTGTGTTGTTTTATTTTGTTACTTACCCTAAAAATGTTTCCTTTAGGAGCCATAAACTTCGGAGTTTCGACAACCGTGCTCCTGCATAGGTATCCATGCGATTCCATTCTGACACAAATGGTTGCGTTTTGCGAGGTTCGTTTAGGCAGAACGCTAAATCCTTGCTAAACTAAAGCAGAATGCCGCAAAACATGTTTAATAACAGAGTTCTCTCTATACAAATCTTACAGAACCACAACCATTGATCCGCGATGGAATCGGATGGTTGTGAATAGTAATTCAAACAAAAATTCATTTTGTTTAGAGCCCCATGTACTTAACCATAGAAATAGTACCAAGACCCGCATTCTCATTGCGCCGCGCCCTTCAATTCTCTTGCCTTCTACAAAATGTGAGTAGCCACGATATCAAAAGTGGTCGGCTACGTAGGTTCTACATTTTAGCTTTTGTCTCTGTCACTGCAAGCTGGCAAACTCCGTAAGATTATGAAGTAACTTGAGATATTGTAAACTCTCGAAAAATTGTCAACTGAAGATTTGGAATGCTTTTTTATGCATCGAAATTTGATAGTCTATAATCGCCCGAAGTCATTCCGAGAAATTGTGGACTGATATAAAATGGCGACCAATCAGAGTGCAAGTCTACAATTTATCCGTTTTTAGGGTTCCGTACCCAAAGGGTAACCCACGGAACCCTATTACTAAGCCTCCGCTGTGTAATAGGTACACAGTTGAAATTTTCACAGATTGTGTATTTCCATTGCCGCTATAACAACAAATAATAAAAATTAAGGTTTATGGTACGGAACCCTTCGTGTGCGAGTCCGACTCGCACTTGGCCGGTTTTTTAAACATGGGGTCGTTTTCCAGTCTAACCGAATGCAGTTGAGCACCAGTATTCAACATGGAGCGATTGCCTGTGGGTAGACTAGTGTTAGATTTTTTAGTATGGTGTGCATAATGAAAAAAATAGAATAGAATTTAAACTAATTGGAACATGAAAAAAAGATTTGTTTTTGCATAGGCAGTCATGTATTAACTAGCTTTGATCTGGGGTGCTAAAAAGGCCACTTTAGGAGAAGCTTAATATTAATCACACAATAATCTGTCAAATTTAATTTTTATCTTTATCGCTAACGCATTAGGTTCAAGGTTGATTGGGAAAATTTGCCAGTGACAGGTAGCGTGATTTGCTTTCTGATTCTGCTAAAGTGGTATTTTTAGACCCGCTGAACAAGTGCTCCAATAATTATCCCTTGTTTGATTACTACTTAATATTAAGAGGAAATGCTGGCGGCGAGACTATGTATGTCAAAAGTCATAATTGGAGGTTTGGCTCTCGACTGTTTTCTCCTCCAATATTGGACCGATTTAAGAAATATTTCACAAACTGAATAAATAGGATACATACTGTGTCTCTATGTTTTCTTTTTTTATTAATAGTTGACAAATTTGTACACTAGAGCTCTGTTGACAGCGGTATACCGGAGAATTTCGAGCATTTTTGAAGGTATGTTTTCCTTTTTGATGATTTATTAACCGTATAAGCACTAGAACTCTCACAAAATACTCAAAATTGTCTGATAAATCGCTGTCAACAGAGCCCTTTTTTTATGGATGGGAAATCATCAAATGACCCCTCGCGCTCTGGGTGAAGCAGAAGGGAGTGTCAGACTCTTACTGACTAAAACCCATCCGTGCTCCTCCTAATGCCCTTTGTGTTCCAGGGCCGCGGCGACTCTTTCGAACAGATTCCGCAATCCCGGCAGGCACTGGCCCTACCGGGCCCCGTCTACTTTGCTGACATCTCTTTGAGGCGCGCGTGGAACACAGCGCGCCGTCGACAGTCAACAGAGCCCTAGTGTACAAATTTGGCAATAATAGTTGCCAAATTTGTACACTAGGGCTCTGTCGCATCAAAAAAGGAAAACATAGAAACACAGAATACATTTTTTTGCATTGCATTCAGTTTGTGCAATATCTCTTAAATCGGTCTAATGTTGGAGGAGAAAACAGTCGAGAGCTAAACCTCGAATTATGACTTTTTACATACAAAGTGTCGCCGCCAGCATTTCCTCTTAACTGATGGTGCAGCGGTAGAAACCGCGGCATCACAAAACTTACACAAATCCAAAATACACCACAGCACTAAATTAGGTCATCACCAATATATTTTTCAGGATTTCCAGGACACACGAAAATTGGGAAACAGCAAAAAAAATCATTTTTTTACTCTTCCACCTTATTAAACTATGCACCTGCCATGATACACAACCTGTAACAGAATAAACGCAATACCTCTTAAGGGGTCATTGTACTTACCATTATGAACAACTTTTACTATGGGATGGGACCAATCCCGAAATCGCGAAAAAAAAATACACAGTTAAATGCACATAAATTTATGGGGGAGTCGATTTTTTTTTCGCGATTTCTGTTTGGTCCTATAGTGACAGTTGTTCATAATGATTAGTTCAATGACCCCTTAAGAGGTATTGCGTTTATTTTGTAACAGGTTGTATATCACCACACAACCCTTGTTGGCTGGTAAAAAACGCCTAAGGCGTTAAGTCCGCCTTTGTGCATGAAGTCTAAATAAATAAATAAAACCAAATAATTTAAACGAACTATTGTTTATTTCTGAAAAAAAATGGACGAATGTTAAGACAATTTGAAACATCGACTTCATCTTAGTATTATGTTCTAAATAATAAAAATAAGTCGACGCTGTAACAGATATGAATTTACAGCCGTATAAAACAATCACAACATGGCAATAACATTATGTTTCTGCAATTATGGTCTCTACATACATGTAATACTGTCGGTAATTGCCTGAACTATTTCGATAAATATAGCAATTGTTGCATGTACTTTATCAAATGGAAAAACAGGTTTTTATTTAATCAAGGCGTAGAATCAGTGGTGTCTCGTGATTAAATTGTGAATGACATATAAAACTGATGAAGACACTTTATTATTTCTGCTTAGTAACAATTCAAAAAAATATTATATTTTATATTTAAAAAATACTCAGTCCGGAGAAAAAATACTGAGACGAAGAGATACAAAATCCACTGAATTACATTTTTGTGTCATAGGTATTTTATACAATTAAATGCCGCTTTATTAATGAAATACAATCCAAAATAATGCTATAAGGAAATACAATCCAATACGGTTATTACCAGAGAGCTGATTCTAAAAATAAGTTAACAATTCTAACATTTTTGTATGGATATTTTAATTGATTATGCTACCTTTCAAAAACTCAATTCCTCGGTATTTATAAATATGAAAATTAATAAATATTGTCTTCGTAAAGTGTTAAAATTAATTAATCGTGAGTTCACGGTTTGTGGCTAATTAAAACCAATCATGGTACCGTATTGACACTATTAATAGTTTTCCAACATTCTAATAAACACATACCACATATACAATTAATTGCATATACGGCCAGACAATTAATTACTTATAAATCCATGTACTAACATAATGCTCAACTACGCTTTCAAACAAAACGTAATGAACAACAAAATGTAATGGCAAGAATTTTTACAACCCTACAATATTAAGTTCTACATCCAACTATACGGAACTACAGTTAAAAATCTTTTGATTTTCTTTCAGCAACTTCACTAGATTTCTACGATAAGTACGTGACATGTTTAGCTACAAACAATCAGCTAATTTAGACCCCTACATGTTACAACATCTACCTAAGATAGTAAGTACATATTCATAATAAACCTGTACGATACATGGGTACACAATCCCCTATGTCAGATCATGTAAATGGATATATTATGTTAACAGATACACATATAAAACAAATGCATTATACTTCTTGAGAGCAAACAGAGATCATAATTTTGTTTCGAATTATCATAAAACCTAACGTTACTTTATACTGCATTGAAATATATTTAAATACATATCGTATAATACTACCTACTCATAGTTATTGCGAGATAACAAGATGAAACTACGATCAATATTAAATTACCAACTTAGTTATAAGCGTCTTCTGTTTTAGCTACAATATCTTTATTACGATACAAAATAAATAAATAACACACGTATACCTGACGTGAATTAAGTCGCTACTACTAAATCTCGTTTCGATCTCGTGACTCACCGATACGCGCAAAGAAACACAATTAACTGTCAAACTATAAACTAGTATCACACATTATTCTGCTGACGATGACGTTAAGAACACAACTTTGCTCTCAGAATAATCACTTTTCAATAAACGGACATAATTCACAAGTTTTGTACCAAAACAAATCCTTAATCGATTGGATGGTCACCGCTACTCTGCTACTCCGCTACTCCGCTATCTAACATACTAGCTAATTAGTTTCGCTACGAACAATTAAAGCTTTTGCTCGACGACTTGCAGTCGAAGCCGCTCTATTAAAATGTAACTAAATAGGCATCTAATCTATGCATCACATTACGTCATCCGCATTGACGTATGAGAGCACGGCATCTCAATCTATTTGACCAGTTCAAACACAGTCTATATACACTGGCGCGATCGAAAACAATCAGCGGTAACGATGTGGAGCGTCGGCGTCTCGGCTCTCTCCCGATACCCGTGTGTCACCTGCCACCCTGAGCAATGAGCAGGGTGTCGCACTGGCGTGCCAGCGGCGGTCGCACCGCCTCGGTTACTGCAGGCTCCTTCACACTACCCGCGTCAATTCACTCCCACCGGTAAACACTTGCACTGCTTGACCTTCTGCAATCGCTTGCGCCTGAAGGGCGGGTTCTGTCCCGGACAGCGCAGCGTTACTGTCACCCAGGTGAACTTCTTCGGCCTACAAAACGAACAAGACTTGAAGGCTGGCTGCGGCCGGTCCGCGTTGTTGTCGCGTCGCCGCGGGCCCTTCGGTATGTAAAACGAGTTGCACTGTCCGTAACAGAATTTGTTTATCACTGTTGTGGGCAGACAGCCCGGTTCTCGGATTTTCTGAACCAAAGGCTCTGTTTTACACCAGTCTTCCTTGAGATAATCTTTCTTGGTCACGACCAAGGCATTCTTCGAGGATTTCAATATTTTTCTGAATTCGACTCCCGGGGGCAGTTCCGTGGTGTCTTCCTGCTCCGGCAACGACACCACCATGCCTGTCTCAGAGCTGCCATCTCCGAGTTCGTTTCTTTGCACAATCGATGATGATGCAGTAGCCTGTTCCGCTCGCTGCCTCTCCGCGAGGAACCGCTGCACTTGCTCGGTGTCGATGATGTCCAGGATGGAGTCGGTCGGGGTGAAGGGCTTCCTGTTCCCGACTCCAGCGCCAGCGCACACCCCGCAGGCCGCCAGGAGGGCTGCAGCCGCAAGCCAAATATGCGACTTCGATAAGTTCTCCATCTGCAACAACAAACAAAATTGGTCATTAGTAAAAATATAAAATTCGCAGCAATTAAATTGCGTCCGTTCAAATAAGGCGTCGCGTTAATTTAGTCCGTAGGCTTCGCGAGCGGATGTCGTAGGCTAAACTCACGTTGTATCTAGAGATGGGAGGCAGCATGTCGTAGGCAGTGCGTCGGTGTAGTCGGTCCGCGAGCGCGCGCTGGGAGCGTGTGCGCAGGGCCGGCCGGCGGAGCGGTAATGAGGCGAGCGGCTCAATGGACCACCGCTCAATGAACGAGAGATGAGTCACGCACCGCGCCTCCGAGCTCC
Source organism: Lacanobia wlatinum (assembly GCA_947578705.1). Lineage (NCBI taxonomy): Eukaryota > Metazoa > Arthropoda > Insecta > Lepidoptera > Noctuidae > Lacanobia > Lacanobia wlatinum. The sequence goes on from OX388031.1 coordinate 21,833,699, forward strand.
GCCACAGAACCGTTACTACAGGCCCCGCGCGCAGACGCGACACCTCACACCTCGCAGTTACACCGCATGTGTTTCGGATTACTACGCCACAATAGAAACGATCCCTTTACAATGCGCTTTCTTTACGTTACGACCATCTGTTTGCAAACAATTGTAAAACCTGCCTTCTCGGTAATCTCTAAAATAGCCGATAAACGAGAGTTGTTTAAGCCGATTTAGTGTCAACCAACGACAGCTACGGAATACTTGGAAAATTCTTGTTTTATTTTAATACTAGCTTTGAGCCGCAAAAACATCGCTTAGAATCAACTTTCATCCAATAAATCCAAATTCATGAATACAGACATTGATGAGCAATACACTAAAATCCCCGCAGAGGTGCACATCATTTAGGCAGAATACCTGTTGAAGTAATTGCGCCAGGTATGATCGGAGAGATTTCCTCACGTATCGCGGTGCGGCGCCTGGCTGAGCCTAGGCGCCGGCGCACATGGGGCCCATCTCGAATCAACGCGCTTCCGCCCATTTGTGCATCCCACAATGCCCATACAAACGTGTACGTTCTATAGAACGTTCTCTATACCATCCGCAGCCTTCTGCGAACCGTAGGCGCTACGTGTGGGTGCCGATGCCCAATTACAAATTTTTAACAATATATTTTTGAAAACTTCTCTGTAGTACCGACTGCATTCTTTATTCAAATAGGCAGGAAGTCCGTTGAACTGCATAATGCTTGGGACTTTTTTTTTAATTGCTAGCTAACTGTCACAGATAAACTAAGGAGGTTTCATTTTATCACAGACCATAAACAATTAATCCCCTTACATGTTCTTAGAATAAAAGTCCCTAAAACAAAAGATCAAAAAAAAAATAAAAAATAATAATAACTACCTAGAAAACTAAATACACACGGATCTAAAGAACTATAAAACAAATAATTTGAGTACACCTTCAATACAAGTAATTGAAAGAAAATATATAAATATAAGCTACCTACACTTTATTGATTTCTGTGAAGGTTTAATTAGAGGTTTGATTTATAATCAAGGCAATGAATCCATTATGTATTTAACATATAACTTGTGCAAATTGTTCGAGTCATATTAACATGAATATACATGTTATAAGAGATGCTGGTACATACATAAAACATGCAGGTACATATATAAAATATTCTACCTCAAATATTTCGAAGAATTATTCTAATATTATAAATAACAGTGGGACTATTAATTCTAAAGAATCACATTCTTTGGCGCAAGGGAAAAATTTTACGACAAAAGGAAGTCCTTTTTAAATGGTTAGTTTATTTTTTCTTTTACTACAGAGGCGCTTAGCATTCCTCGGCTGTGGAATTTCATTCATTCATTCATTCATGCGCGTTTTGTTCGCGTAGGGCTGTCAAAAAAATGGGAGCATAATAGGCGTTCGGCGTCCCTTAGCGACAGGCCGTCTACATCGCCCACGCGTATACAGCGGGTTACACTTTCATTTATTTACAGATAGTGATTTGAGTTTCGATTATTTGAGATTGAATAGGCTAGGCAAGCGAGCTCTATTAGATGAAATTGTGGTCAAATGCGATACTATCGATATCAGAAAAAAATGGTCTCAATTCCAATCTTCCTATATAGAAATGCATGAGTTTTTTAAGGTAAATTGATAACTTAAAGTAGTTGTGATGGTGTGTCAAGTAGGGTTCCTCCGTGATATTTTTAAACATTAACGGTATTTTGTAAGCATACTGAATATTACAAAATATTATTATATTGATACTGTGTTAAGAAGTCTACAACTCATACGTCTGAAATGCATGATTGTATAAAAATATTACTCACCCAATTACATTTAACATAGATCAATTAACTAAAAGATAAATATTTAAAACTCCTCAATATGAACGAGTGAAAATGACATGAAATAGTCAATAAATACTATGACAAGTTGCAAATATTTTTATTATTCATCATTGCGTAGTTTTACGATAGATGATTACAGGCTTTTATGCAGATGAACACTATTATAATAAATAACTATAGTAATAAATAAAGTCTACACTATTATTGACAAATGATAAACACAATTACGATTCACGACTAATTGAGTATTCAAAACAATTATTTGTCTTACCATAAATTTTAATAGTGGGATGCAAAAGCAATGTGTTACTTCCATTGAAACCGATGCTTTGATATTGACAAAAAACCTACGTTACATTAACAACATATAAATGAAAGATAGCGAGAATCTTTTAGAATTTTTGTTTCTTAAAATGTAATAATCGATTGATCGATAAACATTTTAACGTCGATCTCGATACAATGATGCAACAGCCTGTATATATATCGGGGTCCTGTGATGTATGGACGATACACCTTTACGTGTTTGTGAGACTGAATTCTAAGAAGAATCTCAGGAATTACAACATTTTGGTGTCCCAAATGATGTCATAGATCAATATTGTTCCATCGTAATATTTTATAGTTTATGAAGCGTCTGGGATGTTATTGTAATTATAGGTGTCATTTAATTATTTTATAAATAGGTATGACTGTAGGTAAATACAGGATAGGTAATATTTTCATAATTATTCAGTCGAATGTGTAAAGTCCACAGTCCGCAGTCTACATCTTATGGAATGAAATAAATTGAATGACTCTTCTATTAGAATATTTATAGGTATTAAAATATTTTTACTGTTCATGCTAGTTTTCTAAGAAATAAAGGTACCTTTCCCGCAAGGATACTGAACGCTCTGTACGTATCAACAAAAAAAAGTTTTTCAGTCGAATTGAGAACCTCCTACTTTTTTTGAAGTCGGTTAAAAATTCAGCGTTCTTTTGTCACAGACAAATTACAAGTTAAATTGTCTGAAGTCGCTAACTGCACTCATTAATTAACTTCATTCAGGCATCGGTTACATCATCGTCCAATAGTTTCGACTAAAATACATAAAGTGCGCCTCACAGTCAAATTAATGACAATGGTTAGTTTAAACTCAAGCTCGGAGTATTTGTGTCAAACTAGTGGACGTCACGCGGTTTCACCCGCGTAGTTCCCGTTCCCGTAGGAGTACGGAGATAATATATAGCCTATGTTACTCCCTGATAATGTAGCTATCCAATGCTAAAAGAATTTTTCAAATCGGTCCAGTAGTTTCGGAGCCTATTCAATTCAAACAAACAAACAAATCTTTCTTCTTTATAATATTAGTGTAGACTAGCCTAGGTATGTGCTTTTCCAGACTGTAAACTATCTCTGTGCCAAATTTCATCCAAATCTGTTGAGCTGTTCTGGCGTGATTTGTGTCCGTCCAGACCCGTTCCTGGCGTGATTGATTTACAAATATCCATAAAAAAAATAAAAAAATATTTACTGTCTCATTAAATTTACAAACGTAGGTGAAGCCCTGAACTCCACACTAGGATTCCCTATGTTGTGGGGTCCAGTCTCTTTCAATCCATATTCAGATGGTACAGTTACAAAGATAATATTTTAGGTAACTCAACTATAATTAAGTTAAACAAACAGTAGTTTGGGTGTGGTGTGGTGTAGTGTGGGAAGTGTAGTGCGGTAGGTGTAGTGAGTGTAGTGTTGTAGGTGTGGGTGTGTGAGTGCATGTGAGAAGGGTAAGAGTGGTTGCAAGTGTTAGTGTACTTGCTCGTATCCATACATCCAAACTTTCACATTTACATATTATAATAGTAAAGAAAGGTAATGGATATACATTTCTATTTTAAAATTATGTATCATTGAAGTAGGCAGCGCTCATGGCTGATTACTGATTAAATTAGAATATGAAACAAACTAAAATATAGCATCAAAAAATTCAAATTTATTTTTAGTAAATATAGTAAATAATATAAAACATTTACAGACACTCACATCATTTACTATCAAGGCCGGTAAGTCAAAAAAATAAAGCTTGTTGCACGTTCCAAAGCGCAGTTTTCCATGGAAAAGAACGTGCAAGAAACTCCGTTCGACGCACAACAGGAATGCATTACAAGAAAACCATTTAATCAGCGTAGGAGCATTCGTCATTTGAAACGTGTACCGCGACTGGGAGGCGCCGCCGCGTATTGTTGACCATCTATATATCAAGTAAGTTTAATCGTCTCCAATCGCTTTGATCAGCGCTCGGTCGCGGCGCCGGCGCACAACACCGCCCGCATTATGCTCCACTCACACAAAAAACGGGAACAGAAAAAGGTAAAGTTCCTCAAACGCCAGGTACAGCCGTTTAATGCGAGCAGACGTATAAATCAAACCGAGCCTTCTAACATCTTATGACATAAAATCCTTTATTATTCACACGGATTCCAATAAAAAAGCTTCGACGGTGAATAGCCGGCGCTCCCAGCCGACGCCACGCATCGAATAACATTATAGGATTAAGAACACTTTTAGTTTCTTTTTGAATGGAACAATTAGAGACGGACGTGATAGGTGTGACAAAAAATACCTTAAACTTTTTGCTCGCATAAGGGATCAGCTTTACATGCCTCCGCGGCTGCCTAAAATATGATTCTAAGAAATTGTATTATGTGGTGCGCGAAAACGCTTTTTTACCTTTTCGTTAAGGTGTGAGGGAATCGATTTAATATTATAATTAATTAAAACTTACGTTACCTGCCTCAGTATTAAAATAATAAACAAAATTATTTATCTGCATCAAACGATTTTATTCGATCCGATCCCACGATTGGGGAAGTAGGGCAAAAACGCACATGGAATATTTTATTGATAAATCTTATATTCTGTCAAGAATCAGTTGGCTATGTCTCGATGTAAATTATCTATGCTCAGTAACGCTGTATTAAAAACTCTATAAAAGCGATTTTGCACACTTGTATATCCTGGGAAATTTGATATGGAGCTGCGAACAGACGCACGTCTAGACCGGTCGTCATCTAGACAATAAAGACAATACCTATTGGTATCTAGGTACAAAGAGCGTTTATTTTTAGTTACATGTGAACGTACCAATTAAAATGAAACCTAACCTAAAAATACTCATTGACTAGTGAGGCAACTCTGTTTCACTTGGGTGGGAACTTGGGAAGACTGCAGACTGCGCGGCATCTTTACTAATTTAGCCATTTTTGTCAAACCCAGCTGAACACGGATGTTTCATTAGCAAAGCTGGCTTCAATGAGCGATCAAAACAGAAGTTACTATAACCACATAGCGGAATATTTTATTTCATTTGAAAAGAGAATTTTGCTGACCATCATTATCATCATTTTCCCATCCTTATGGAATAGAATAAACTAGAATACTCTTTTAAATGTGCAGCATATAATCAACAGAAAAGACAGAAGAAGAAAGCATGACATAGGGTGACAGAATGAGCGGCCTCATCGCTAAAAGCTGTTTTTTAAAGTCCACCTAATATCAATTTATTTTGAGTTCGGCGCAACATCTGACCGTTTTACAGACTCAATAGAGATCTATTGAGTCTGTAAACGGTCAGTTGTCGGTCAGTGGGTCGTCTTACAGGCGGTCTCTTTCTACCCATTCTATCACTAGATGTTTTTTTTTTACTTTTGATAGGCGCACATTTGACAACTATCTCACCTGATGGTAAGCGATGATGTGGTCGACGTTGGCGCACGCTTACCTGGAAGTTACCTATTCACTCTTAACTTAAAGATTCCCAGGTTGTAGCTATCAGGAAACGCAGACTCTGGCAGGGAATCTCTTTAATAATTCGAGTAACCATCCTCTTTTGAGAAAGTATTTACCTAAAGCTCAAACATTACACAACACTATTCCCCCCAACCTTTTTGCTTGTTTTGAAGAGATATAGAAAGTAACACAAGACCGAAGCACTTCACATCCCGCGCGAGTAGTATTCTCGATCGAGAAAACTGGTTATTGTGGTGCTTCCACGCCAATAATAGTATCGCAGCACTTAAACAGTATTATGATCTTTGCATGCAACATTTTATTGCTTTACCAAGCTTCTTCCTTATGAAACGCTTTAAACTTATCCAGCTTCGCTCCCTTGGCCGCAGAAACCATGCATTTTTTAAGTATCTTGTGAAACGCAGAGATGGTGTGGCTATCTATTGGTGATTTTTTTGTGTTCGAATTGGTACTTCTAGAGAGTGTTAGTAATCAGCAGATAGAGAGATAGAGAGAAGATCAGCAGTGCGATTCTGTAAACATATCAAAGTGAAGGCTTGAGTGAAGTGATCACGAAGTGAGCTGTCAATCGAAGTAATCAAGATATAATGACAGCCACGCTAGCCGAACGATTCTGTAAACATGTCGAAGTGATCACGAAGTAAGCTGTCAAACCATCTAATCAAGATAGATCGAGTGATCGTGATCACTTCACCCAAGCTTTTCACTTCGACATGTTTACAGAATCGACTGGCTGTCATTACATCTTGATTACTTGGATTGACAGCTCACTTCATGATTTAAGAGAATACCTTTTAGTAAAAACGTACCTAATATTAATATTACTTCAGACAGTGCAATTAGGAAAAATATTTATATTGTTATGACATGATAGGTATGGGAAATGAGTCCGGGTAAAATTTTAGTGCAATATTGTTATAAACAAACGTACGTTTTTCCTGTTGTTTTGTTAGATTGTGTTTCACACGAGACTGTGACTGCACAATAATTGATGTACTGTATCTACTATTGTGCAAGACCAATGGCTGATTGTGTATTTGGTAGATGCAGTCAACGGTACATCATCACTTTGACCGTGCCAAAGACGTAACCAGTTAAATACACATGTACAAATTGTTTGATTACAACAAATAATGTTAAACGAGTCGTCTGCTGACTTACCATGTCATAACGTAAAAATCATTTTTAATAATAATGTTTAGTTTGCCAAAAACAATTATTAACCGATTTTCAAAAAAGGAGGAGGTTCTCAATTCGTTGGGTTTTTTATGTATGTACACCGATTACTCCGAGGCATTCGATTTCTGCGATTCTTTTTTCGTTCGATGCGGTATACTTGCCATTTGGTCCCAGAAACATTTGATTCAGTTTAGTTCAGAAGTTTTTATTTTATGAGCATTTTTGCTTATTTCAATTTGTGCGTAGACGAAGACGTCGTGTAAGTATCACCACTGAAAAGTGAAAAATAAAAAACTTTTTACAAAACCAAAAACACCGACCTGTTTTGTTTGGAAGTCGGTTATATTTTTTTATAAAAAGTTTTTTTTCACATTTCCTTATGTTCTACATTAAAAGCTAGCTAGGTTACAATAAAAAACAAGAATAAGAAAGAAATATGTTGCTTATGAGCCACACTAGGTTGAGCCTGTCCCGTGGAATTTATTATCATCATTATTGAAAAGCACTGCCTACTTAGGATCAAAATAAATAAATTTGTGAAACTCCATAGATGTAATGGGTCTTAGTCTGTTCAAGACATGAAGAGCTTATTTACAAAATGACGCTAGTGATACAGGTACATAAATGTCAAATGTGGTTGTATTTTATTTCTTCTGTTTACTGTTGTGATGTTTGTTTGTTTGTTCTGTTGTGTTTCTGTTTCTTCTGTCTATTGTTGTGTTGTGTTGTTTGTTTTGTTTTTGTTCTATGTGCTTACAAAGCGAAGTGTTTACAAACCTATACCTATGATACAATCTTTACATAGTATAAAACAAAGTCGCTTTTTCCGTCTGTACGCTTACATCTTTTAAACTACGCAATGGATTTTAATGTGATTTTCATCAATAGACAGAATGATTCAAGAGGAAGGTTTATATGTAAAATTCGTCTCGGAATTGTTACGGAAACGAGAAAAATGGGATATAAGCTATTACTCAGCAAATTCGAATAACAACGTTTGTGGTAAAAAACGGCATTTATTTATTAAGATTTACCTACCGAACTACTTCGGGGTTTCTTAGGGTTTACCCAAAAAAAACCACTGACTGTACATTGAAGTGATAACTGCTATTTTCATACATAAATATGTCATTCCAATAGAGATTTCTGTAAGACCCTAATTTCCAATAAGTACCGCATGACATAACCTTATATGTATGCTGGATATATTTGTTATATTTGTTTGTACCTAAAGATATGGGCCTATGTAAATACCCATAACGTATGGGATGACGTTAACCGAGATTTTAGCTTTCCTCATCATTATTATTTGTTTGCCCTTATCGCATTTTTTTTTATGACTATTGAGCAGATGATGACTATTCTACCAATGTCATGTGGTGATGTGAGCCCATCCCAGTGAGGTGAGCCGTCGAAGTAATTTTATTAGCTACTAGTGGACGTCACGCGGTTTCACCCGCGTAGTTCCCGTTCCCGTAGGAGTACGGGAATAAAAAATAGCCTATGTTACTTCCGGATAATGTAGCTATCCATTGCTGAAAGAATTTTTCAAATCGGTACAGTAGTTTCGGAGCCTATTCATTTCAAACAAACAAACAAACAAATCTTTCCTCTTTATAATATTAGTGTAGATAAGGGCAAAATAAATTGTTGGTAGTTTATATACATACCTATATGTACTGACGCTGGCGTCAGTCACATACATCAAGCTACAACAATCTGTCAACTTTCTTTAATAGATTTTCATCTTTATCACTAAAGCAATTAGGTTCAAGGTTGACTGGGAAAATTTGACAGTTTCGGATAGCTTGATGTACTAGCATCTGTATATAGGTATCTTGTTTCTAAATATCTTTTTATTTGGTTCCCGCGTAACATGTTTGTTTCTTTAATTCCTCTGTATTACCTATTCATCTTCCCAATAGTTACCCTTTTATAGACATCATCTTTCACACACTCAATATATTATGTCTTTGATCGTCCCCTACTTTTAGAACCATAAATACATTAAACCATACTCAAAAACCTTCCTAACGAAATTTCAACTTTCCTAGGAGGCTACTCTTTAAGCCCGAAGTCCGTAGTTTCGGGCTTAGTAGCGGGCGTATTCTACTCAGTATCACCTAACCACACGAATTAATGACAACACGATTTAACAGTTACTATGAAGTCGTGTTGTCATTCATTCTTAGTTCGGGTTCGGGACTAATCGTAAGTCTGTAGGTGGTACGGAGTAGAATACGCCCGCAACTAAGCCCGAAACTACGGATTTCGGGCTTAGAGAGTAGCCCCCCTATTAAGAATAAAAATATTCACAATTCAGTTTAGCAACAAGGTAAACATTGTTAAAAACTCCACTTTCCGCTGAGATCTCCCTGTTCCAAGTTCCCAGTTTGGCGGTAGACCACCAAGCTCATTGAACGATTAGAATTGACGCAACCGCGGCGGGCGCTAATACCGAACATAGGCCCATGACGTCACGCGTTATTGATTATTGTTATATTCGTCACCCGCGAGTAATTAATTCACTGATGCACTTGATATGTCTGAGGAAAAATTATAGTTTAAATTTTTGGAGTGATTGAATTTAGTCATCCGTCATCAATTAGTGTATAAACTTTGCTTGCGTAATCATAACCACATCGTTTGTGTCGTGTGTTATAGTTGCATATTTTTAATCGTTTAATTATATCTTTTTATTGTTAAACTAATTCATTTTGCAAATATTAATGAATAGCGTAAAAAAACAGACATTAACTATAATATATTCGTTAGAATTCCATACTTCCCCACTCTACTCCCCTCTTCCTCTTCTCCTTATTTTTATTTTTGATTTATTTATATTTAAATTCATTTTATATTATAAATTATTCATGGTCATTGATATTTAAAAACCCAAGATACACACTCAGCATCTCAAAAACTTCCGCAAAAAACAAGCGCAATATGTATATATTGTGCGCTAGTTTCAAACAGTCTCGCATCGCTCGCCATACTGCACTGCTTTGTAAAAACAACTTTAAGCGATCCGTGTAAGGTTGAATTTGCAAAAAAAATGCGCATCACTCGCCATACTGCACTGCTTTGTAAAAACAACTTTAAGCGATCCGTGTAAGGTTGAATTTGCAAAAAAATCATTGTTTATAGTATAACTGCACACAACTCACACATGACTCATACATGTCAGTTTTTGACGACAGTTTAAAAACAAACGATAATTTTGATATTATTACTGCACTACTAACTTTCTCACTCTAGCCTTCCTATTACCATTTTTTTCTTGCGAAAATCATAACTTACATTAAAACTATTACAAAAACAAAAAGTCTTAGAATAATCTAAAACCTAAGACAACCTAAAAAAGATATGAATTATTACAAAAAAATACAAGAATGACATCACACCAGTAAAGCCTTTGCGACATAAAATAAATCACAAGTTTAGTTTGTTTGTCATCTTTGATAACTTCCTTTCGTCATAATATTTATTAGGTGGGAACATTCCCGCGCAAAGTTAGGAAACTTTTTTATTTTTATATATCTCTTTGTGTTATTAAAATAAATCATCTTAGTCGGACTGTTGAAAGTATATCTATACTAATATATAAAGCTGAAGAGTTTGTTTGTTTGTTTACTTGAACGCGCTAATCTAAAGAACAACTGGTCCGATTTGAAAAATTCTTTCAGTGGTCGATAGCCCATTTATCGAAGAAAGCTATAGGCTATATGTCATCACGCTAAAACCAATAGGAGCGGAGCAGATGAAGTTGCGCGGGTCAACTAGTTTTATATATTTAGCCCTATTTTAAGTAAAAATGCATTAATACAAAAAAGGCATTCTCTATTATTCAACTTTTGGGATAACTAGAGGTAGGTGTTTAACAAATAAATCACTACATATTATAAAACAAAGTCCTCCGCCGCGTCTGTCTGTATGTTCGCGATAAACTCAAAAACTTCTGCACCGAATTTCATGCTGTTTTCACCAATGGATAGAGTGGTTCTCGAGGAAGGCTTTAATATATAATTTGTCTAGAAAATAATTAGGAATTTCTAAGAAAATTACAGCGCTGACGAAGTCGCGGGTAGTAATATATAAAAATCAAAATTAATTTCGCAAAGATTACAAAACAAATATTCTAAACAAAGCCAGCAATCTAGCATAGAATGTGACCTTTTTCAGAATAGCAATTCAAGGAATTTATTTAAAACGTATTAAGTACTACAAAGAATAAAGAACTCTTGATCACTGTTAAAAAGGTTGAATTTTAATTAAACTGAAAATTTTCTCTTTATTTTCTAAAATATACAACGTGTAACAGAATTAACGCAATACATCTTAAGGGGTCATTGTACTCATCATTATGAACAACTTTTACTATGGGACCAAACCCGAAATCGTGAAAAAAAAATCAGCTGTTCAGTAGGTACATTTTGTCGAGTTATGCGCACGTAAATGTATGGGGGAGTCGATTTTTTTTCCGCGATATCAGTGTTAGTCCCATAGTGAAAGTTGTTCATAATGATGAGTTCAATGAGCCCCTAAGAGGTATTGCGTTTATTCAGTCACAGGTAGTGATGTTGTTTTGTTTAACGTCACTCTGAGATATTCGATCTTTTATTAAATTATCAGTTGCCATTGTAAATGGTCCCTTACAAAAAATCAGACATATTTTTACACGTAATGCGTCTAATAATACTTCGGAAATGCCGACACGAATACTCAAATAAATTGAAGTGGGTCTGAAAAGATGAATGCTAACTAATGAACTCTAACGGATATGTATTCAGATCGACGAATTACGAATTCATGGAAACCCAGTAATATTATGTGAGATCTAAATGATGTATTATTGTCTGCCATCGAATAATAGGTATGTCTGGTAACCTTTTTATACACGGCTATTTAAATGATGCCTATATTGTGATACATATGCATGCATAAGGTAGCCACAAACAGGTAATATCTGTGCAATAATTCTCAAATGAATTTCGATTCAAATCTATACGAATTCTCTGATTAAAAGTCTAATCGAGATTTTTGATAAGACCTCAAGTTTAATTTTCAGCTAGAAGGAAACCCACTTTTATTTAGGTATTTACCATGTTTAAAGATCAAGGAACCTAAAGGTAGAATAATTTTAATAGCTTTTTAACATAAAAAAACGGCCAAGTGCGAGCCGGACTCGCACACGAAGAGTTCCGTACCATAAACTTTAATTAAAAAAAAAACGGAACCCTTTTAGGATCACTCGGGTGTCTGTCTGTCCGTCTGTCACAGCCAGTTTTCTCCAGATCCACTCGACCGATTCTGTTGAAATTTGGTACACATATGGATTTCTATGACCCAAACACGAAGGCGTTACCTAAATCATTAAATTTTTAGTAATGGGGTATAACTTTTGGGGATAAAACTAGAAAATGAAAAAAAAAGTTTTCTGAACAATATCATGTGACATATCAAATGAAAGGGTTTACTGTGAGGGTTTAAATTATATTTTTTTCATAATTTTAAAATACATGGTTTAGAAGTTATTCAAGAAATAAGACGAAAAATGACCATTCCCCCCTCCCTTATCTCCGAAACTACTGAGCCTAAAATTTAAAAAAAATGGAGATAATAGATCTTTACCTAAAGATTACAGGAAAACCTATTAGAAGTCTGTAGTGTTCAAACAACATGTTAAAAAAATTAAATTCGTTCGGAACCCTTTGCACGCGAGTCCGACTCGCACTTTTTCGCACGGCCAGTTTTTAGTATTTGTTGCTATAGCGGCAACAGAAATACACAATCTGTGAAAACTTCAACAGTCTACCTATTACGGTTCTTGAGATACAGCCCGCTGATAGATAGACGGCCGGACGGACGGACGGACAGCGGAGGCTTAGTAATAGAGTTCCGTTGGTAACCCTAATAAAAAAAACTTATTTTTTCAACCTAAAAATAACACCTGTTTCATTTACCTTCGACATAATAATATTTACGTCATCATAACTCATAATTTATTACACTACCTTTATTAAATTAACCGCAGGAAAGGTACGAACCAAATTATTTACCCATAAATAAAACATAACAGAGCTAAACCTATTTGGTGGTTATTATTGATAGGTTCGCACTTGACCACAATGTCACCGTCCGACGGAGCATGCTTTGTTTTGGTCCCTATGTCACATTTTGTCGCAAGAACACTTAGACGCACACTAGAAACGATACTGTTTTATTTTACACTAGTGGACGTCACGCGGTTTCACCCGCGTAGTTCCCGTTCCCGTGGGAATACGGGGATAATATATAGCCTATGTTACTCCCTGATAATGTAGCTATCCAATGCTAAAAGAATTTTTCAAATCGGTCCAGTAGCTGCGGAGCCTATTCAATTCAAACAAACAAACAAACAAATCTTTCCTCTTTATAATATTAGTGTAGACTAGTGGACGTCACGTGGTTTCACCCGCGTAGTTCCCGTTCTCGTGGGAGTACGGGGATAAAATATAGCCCATGTTACTCCCTGATAATGTAGCTATCTAATGCTAAAAGAATTTCTCAAATCGGTCCAGTAGTTTCGGAGCCTATTCAATTCAAACAAACAAACAAATCTTTCTTCTTTATAATAGTAGTGTAGATATAATAATTTTGTAAAAACAAACAGGTATTTCCCAAATGATAGGAAGGTATTTTCCCAGGCGTGAAACAACTTTGACCTATATAAAAGTTGCATAAGATGAAAGATATTTTGAGAGATATAGATAAAGATATTTATTTTGCAAATAGTTTACAATAATTTTAAAAAACTCTTTTACATTTTAATCTTTTTTTTTTGTGTCAAATAAATGAAGATGAGGCCAGTGTTTCCTAGCTGAATACCCTGAGAAGAAACACCGAAACCAACTCAGATTTCGAAGTCTCTTTTAAAGTCCATACAATTAATAAAACAGCATATGACAGCTTTGTCTATGATCCTTATTTGCGAGTGTGCACTCCATGATTGTTTTCATAGAACACTTCGCCCAAAAATATTTTCTCACTACATAATAAAAACCCTTGTGCAAAATTTCATGTATCTAGTCCCAGTCGTTTCGGATGTGCCTTAATATGTCAGTATACAGAAGACTAGCTGACCCGCGCAACTTCGCCTATGTCACATATTTCATGAATGCTCCGCTCCTATTGGTCGTAGCTTGCCATTATATCTCTACAACCTTCCTATAACCTTCCTCGATAAATAGGCTATCTAACACTGAAAAAGTTTTTCAAATCGGACCAGTAGTTCCTGAGATTAGCGCGTTCAAGCAAACAAACAAAAAAACTCTTCAGCTTTATATATTAGTATAGATATAAGTACAGACTTCTTCGTACGCGCATATCCCGTTTTATTCCCGTTCCCGTAGGAATTTCGGGATATCCTCTCTTAGTGCTCCTCTACACTATCAAAGGAACCTACATGCGTTTCTTTTTTCAACGGCCAGTAGTTTCGGTTGTGCGTTGTCTGTCAGTCACTCAATCAGTCAGTGACGGAAGAATTATATATATAAATTGATTCTTATAGAAGAATACCTGTAGATATCGATAGTCCGACTTATCTCATGTTCAGACATTAAGCCAGTCAGACACAGCCTTACAATAGTAAAAATGTCGGGAATTTCACACCGATCCTTGCGGTCAGGTCACATGATTTATTATCGACATTAAAATAAAATAAAACATGAAATTAATTGTGGCGTTAGTCATAAACACGTTCCTTAATGTTTAGGAGATTTTACAAGTTGTTTTACAAATGGTCGGTGTCATATTACGGAGTGCCGGTTTTCGTTAAAAATATTTGCTAAAGTGATGACTAAGTTCTAATGTTGTCCAGTCACTAAGCAACTGGAAGCTTCAGAAGGAATGTGTAGTAGATATGTGCTATTCGTTTTGTTGTCAGCAGTAACATACGAAGACCGAAGGGTTTTTTTTATGAAATTTTGGCTAGTTTTTAGGGTTCCGAACAAAAAACGGAACCCTTATAGGATCACTCGGTTGTCTGTCTGTCCGTCTGTCACAGCCCGTTTTCTCCGGATCCACTAGACGGATTCTGTTGAAATTTGGTACACATATGGATTTCTATGACCCAAACACGTAAATCATTTCACAACAATTTTTAGTATGGAGGTCACTTTTGGGGGTCAAACTAGAAAATTAAAAAAAAAGTTTTTTGAACAATATCGTGTAATATATCAAATGAAAGGGCTTACTGTGAGGGTTTTAATTATATTTTTTTCATAAATTTAAAATAAAAGGTTTTGAAGTTGTTCAAGAAATTAGACGAAAAATGACCATTCCCCCCCCCCCTTATCTCCGAAAATACTGAGACTAAAACTTTGAAAAAAATGGAGATAATAGATCTTTACCTATAGATTACAGGAATACCTATAAGAAGTCTATAGTATTAAAATAACATGTTAAAAAAATATAATTCGTTCGGAAACCTTTGCACGCGAGTCCGACTCGCACGTGGCCAGATTTATTTCTTGATATTGAACAAATTAAATGCTAGTATCACTAGGTGTTTCTTTACAGCCAGACAGTTTAACAATAAGTAAGCTCAGCTTCGTCGCAATGTTATTGAAATTATCTTAAATAGTTCTCAATTCGACTTTATCATCATCATCATCATATCAGCCGAAAGACATCCACTGCTGGACATAGGCCTCCCCCAAGCGTCGCCACAACGACCGGTCCTGTGCATCTCGCATCCATCGGCTACTCGCGACCTTTACCAGGTCATCGATCCACCTTGTGGGAGGCCTTCCAACGTTACGTCTTCCGGTACGCGGTCGCCACTCCAGAACTTTTCGGCCCCATCGACCATCTGTTCTGCGAGCAATGTGCCCTGCCCACTGCCACTCATGGGCCTCATCAGAAGGCTCAAAGTCACTCAAAGGGCAATGGAGAGGGCAATGCTTGGAGTTTCCTTGCGTGATCTTATCAGGAATGATGATATCCGCAAGAGAACCAAGGTTACCGACATAGCCCGAAGGATCGCCAAACTAAAGTGGCAATTCGACTTAATGTTTTATTTTTGCTAATTGAACATCTGATTTCGGCTTTTTGTACAATCACTCGTATCTATTCTATAGATATTTGTTGTTTTTGGCATGGATAAATTCGAATCCATTTTAAAAAGGCGGTAACAATATGAATCTTATATTTTATGAGTAAGTGCAAAAACTTAAGTAAAAAGTATTTACTGGTATCAACTAACTAAGCGCCATCTTCGAGCAATAACAGCTTACTCGCACTAGTGATGCGACACCGCTGTTTACACGGTCGTCGTAACATCTGCATAATTAGCACTGCCGTCGCCTCAACACATTAATTCATTATAAACAATTCTCGCTCAAATTGCACCTGTAATTTGTGCCGTGCAGTCGTGCGTTAACACGACTGACTGTCATTATGTCATGACATTTAATGCGCCAGCTCACGATTTAGCATAACAAATAATAGAGGTGTAACATTTTGTTCTAACGAATGCAGAGTGTGGAATGTTTCCGCTTGGATGTAAAACGGTGGACATCTCTATACCTGCCATCGGAATTTGCTTTTTCGTAGTGCTAATAGGGGCCTAAATAATAACAGCCACACAGGTCAAGGTTAAGCAAAGCGTGCTGCGGATGGGTGACCAGAAAGCACGCTATTGGTCCCAACTGTCACTCGTAGTTTTTTCTAAATTTTTTATTTGTGATGGGTTTGCTCTTGACTCTAGTCTAGGTCAGAGATGACAGAGACAAAGTCCCTAATCTCTTCAAAAAGCGTTTGGAAACACAGACGCAGGCAGTCTTTTGCTGTGCGCATTATAAAAGACGTTTGGAAGCGCTTAGTGCGAATTGATGCAATAGCAACAAGGTAGGAATGGTAAGATGCAGCGCGTCTGGATGCCCGACGGTAGAAGGGGGCCGGTGGGATGAGGTCATGGAGTTCTTGGGCACACTCACCGTAGTACAATCTGTAGAAGACCGACAAGCAGGCAACCTTACGGCGATGAGCCAAGCTATGTAACTTGGCATCCACCAGTTTTACGTCACCGATGAGCCTCTTAGCTCTGCGTTCCACCGAGTCAAGTGCGGCAAGCTGATACTTAGCTGAGCCATCCCAAAGGTGGCTACAATACTCCATGCAGGATCGGACTTGCGCTTTGTATAGGGTTAAAAGCTGTCCAGGCCTGAAGTATCGCTTCACCCTATTCAGGATGCCCAGCTTTTTGGCCACGGTTTGGGCTTTGTACTCGATGATGGCACCGTAGTCCTTAGACCATCGTTTAATCAGAAGCCTGAAAATTTTACACAAATCTTACCAACCGTTACCTATATCGTGTTACCAACTTAATCAACCAATTACCTAATAACTCCATGTAAAATACTGCATCTAGTTTGACTGGTAGTTGGAAAAGGTTTGGCAGATTGTAGTCCCGCACTTTTGAATTTTTTGACCAAACATTTTGCACCAGTGTCTGTCATGACGTTCGTGTCACTTTGACAGTTACTCTTCTTGACATTTCATTGTTTACATTCTCTTCTCTCTGGCGTTGGAATTTGTGATAATTTTTTCAATTTCCGTATTTTAAAGGAAAGTTCGCAACCTTATCGCAGCAGAAAACTGAAAATATCTATCGATCTGTGTGGTATGTGTTTGCGAATTTCCAAAGCTATTTAATGTGTTGAAAATTCGCAAACACTGATCGATAGATATTTTTATTTAATTAATACTTCATCAAAGTTCAAAATCGACTAGAAGCTGGATAGCGGCATTTTAGACTTAGCATGGCAGAATAACCACTCCCTTCATTTTTAACTATTTTTGATATTGTTTGTCACTGATATTTACCCTTTGCAACAGGCTTTGTCCACTGAAAAAATCTAATTAGTACGTCACTCAGATTATCAAAAAATATTTGACCCGTTTTTTTTCTTTTGTTACGTAAACCAAAATTGACGAAGATACGACGCTTTTAAAATTCTCAATACGTCACGCCGTGGTATATAGTGCGTTCTGACGTCACGAGCCCCCACTCCTGAGTTTTGATGCGTTTTATCTTTGTCAATATTCATTGGTTTACGAAAACAAAAAATACGTGTCCATCATTTTTCAATACTCTAACTGATGGACTAAATAAATTAGCAATTTACGTAAGTACTAAATAGGTTTATAATTTATAGATGGTGGAAACTAGCCTATTTGAATGGTACGAAAATTGGCCTCCAGAAAAAGAAAAAATTAAATATAAAATAGAGGGTTTGCGGTATTTTGGACAGATTGCAACTGAGATGCGAATGCCAGTTGGTTAAAGTTTGTAGAATTGGCCTTCAGATATAGCGTTCTATAATTGCGCGTTTAAATTCTTTAAATAATCAAGTGTTTATGTAGTTATTACGGAATTAGCATACGAATTGACATAACAATGTAAACGATTGACACATGTCTGCGCGATGAAGTTGTTTGTTTGTTTGTGATAAATTAACTGTTGTGCAAGTTGTTGTTTTGATTTAACTTCGCCACTTAACTTGTGCCTACTACCCAGATGACATGAAAAAAATACATTAAAAGTTGTAAGTAGTATATCCTGGCAGCTCATGGAAGACCAAAGGCATTGACATCGGCAAAATGAAGCTGACAAACCTTCGATTTGCCGATGACATTGTCCTTTTCTCCAGACCATGCTCCAAGAGTTGAGCACGGCAAGCTTCAGGGTGGGACTTGCGATGAATCGGTCTAAAACGCAGCTAATGACCAACAGCACGAAGCATAGGGTCGAGGTAGATGGGCAAGAAATACATTATGTCGATGAGTACATCTACTTGGGCCAGTTAGTTTCTTTCGAAAACGGGCAAGAAAAAGAAATCGATCGCCGCATCGTAAACGCCTGGAAAAGCTACTGGCTCATGAAGACGCTAGTGAAGGGTGATTTGCCTTCCCTGAAGCGAAAACTCATCGACATGTGTATTCTGCCCATCCTAACCTACGGTGCTCAGACCTGGTCGCTCACCGAGTCGCAAAAGTTCCGCCTTGGAGTTTGCCAAAGGGCGATGGAACGCAGCATCCTGGGCGTTAAAAGACAGGACAGAATCCGAAACAGCACGCTGCGTTCCAAAACGGGAATAATGGACGTGGGTAAGAAGGCTGCCAGGCTGAAGTGGGATTGGGCAGGTCACGTAAGCCGCATGCACAGTGACCGTTGGGCAAAAATCTCCACACAATGGATGCCCGAAGATGGACGGCGCCGCCCAGGCCGACCCAGAAAGAGATGGCGAGACGAGCTGGACGCGTACCGTGAGGGCTGGTACGAGGTGGCGCGGGAAAATAATACTTGGAAGGATTTGAGGGAGGCCTTTGCCCATCAGTGGGACAGTACAGGCTAAATAAAAATAAATAAAAAGTAGTAATCCGCGTCGTCGCGGCAAAAAATCATACGTAGTGACGTCTAGTGAAGTTTTTCAGTCAAAAAGTAACCTCCATAAAGTCAAAGCGAAAACGTATTTCAATGAGGGCTTCCGTTTTTGTACTCACCAGTTGGCGCCACTGTCGAGTATGGTTCTTAATCATGGCATTAAAAATTTTACTACGCGCATGTGAACAAAGTTAGAAGAAACATAATATATGATGCCATTAACGTGCGATTTAATACAACATAAATAGTGTCGCAGTGTTACGTGGACTCATCACAATGGAAAAAAGAAGGAGATAATATACATATTTTCAACTAAAAAAGAAACTTCAATGCTGTGGTCGGTAGAAACGTAACTTAATTTGCTACAGTCAGGCTGTTTTAGTAAAATTTTCACAAAAATCTAAACAAATAAGTAAATAAACTCGAGTCAAAAGCCAACCTACAGTGAAATTTGACATTACGAAGACCTCACGCTACATTAGCGCCTCTAGCGGTGAATTCAAACGTGATAGCCCTCATTAGACCATTAAAAGGCACTTTTGAACGTCAACATTTAGAGTTTAAAGAATCCATATAATTATACTTATATACTTATACTTAATCTATACTAAAATATAAAGCTGAAGAGTTTGTTTGTTTGCTTGAACGCGCTAATCTCTGGAAATCCTGTTCAGATTTGAAAAATTCCTTCAGTGTTAGATAGCCCATTTATCGAGTAAGGCTATAGGCTATATATCATCACGCTTAGACCAATAGGAGCGGAGCAAATGAAGTTGCGCGGGTCAACTAGTAATATAAAAATAATAAAGTGACTTTAGTGTCCATTCGCAAAGGTAGATTATTATGAAGAAGGAACGGACAACAAACTCCATAGAGCCCAAATCAATATGAAAAAAGTGGTTCCTGTAGTGAGGAGGTAAAAAGCTGAACTAGTAATCGTTACAAGACTGTAGTCTCAGCCGTGTAAGTATATGTATAGTTGCTCTGTTTACAAGTAGTTCCAGATTTATTTTCAAACCTCCTCGCTTGAAGAACAGCAATAAATAACTACTTTTATATTTGAAACTTTGAAACTTTAAAATAAGTTTCTCTTAATCTTTTATTTAACGGTTGGGCAACCTAATGTGGAACAATTCCTAAGCTTATGGTTCTCATTGTGTCCATACTTTTGTTGAAGTTGTTTCTGTGCGTGGTTGTCATACAAAGTTCAATGCGAAGCACAGTTCTTGTGGTCTCGCTGTTTTAAAAAACTGACCAAGTGCGAGTCGGACTCGCGTGCATAGGGTTCCGAACGAATTTAATTTTTTAACATGTTATTTTAATACTACAGACTTCTAATAGGTTTTCCTGTAATCTATAGGTCTCTAGAGTAGGATCTATTATCTCCATTTTTTTCAAAATTTTAGGCTCTGCAGTTTCGGAGATAAGGAAAGAAATACCCCCGTATGGTCATTTTTCGTCTAATTTCTTGAATAACTTCAAAACCATTTATTTTAAAATTATGAAAAATATATAATTAAAACCCTCACAGTAAGCCCTTTCATTTGATACGTCACAAGATATTGTTCAAAAACTTTTTTTTTAATTTTCTAGTTTGACCCCCAAAAGTGACCTCCATACTAAAAATTTAATGATTTTCGTAACGCGTCCGTGTTTGCATTTTAAAAGTCCATATGTGTACCAAATTTCAACAGAATCGGTCCAGTGGATCCGGAGAAAACTGGCTGTGACAGACGGACGGACGGACTGACAGACAGACAGACAGACACCCGAGTGATCCTATAAGGGTTCCTTTTTTTTTCGGAACCCTAAAAACGTTTTAACCAAATTCTTTATTCAAAACTGACGTATGATTGCCTTCCATCTTTTGTGGTGAAAAGTGCGGCGGATATTTAAATAAAATTTGAAAACTTAACATAACTTAGAATTACGCCTGTATTCCTCAAAGGGTATGGCAAAGTTGTGAAGTATGTGCGATTGTAACAAAAAAAAACACTCTTACAGGATAATAAGTAGCTGCATTTAGATACGAAGAAGGAACCTCAATCTCCATACAGTATTTACTATGCGTCTAATAATACTTAAATGCTTGCTACAATCCTAATTCACAACATTAGATCTAAACCGAGCTTGCGGTAAGTACATTTTAGTTTTATCATAAACACAATATCTGGCAGATAGCTGGGTGGACTGGCGCCAGTTATATTATTTAGTATCACACTGTTCTAATTCATGGTAGACTAAACAAAATTAATGACTGGAATTCCCAGTTAGTCTGTGTTTCCTGATAAAAATAACCTGGGTAGAAGTAACCTATTCAAGTTTACTTCTAGACAAACGTGGTCCATGTCACATCGACCATATCATCGCTTATACCCTGATTACACCTACCAAGTAGAGTGGCGAGACAGGGTCCTCGGCCGAACGCTCGGCATTTGTAAACACAGGGCCGAGTGCTCGGTCGAGCGCTCACACTGGTACTAGCCAGTATGAGCCCCTTCACAGGACATGCGACACCTCCTGTTTGCCCATCTTGCACACTTAGCAACCAGCTGCACTTTGCCAGATTTAAACAAGGCCAATGATAGAGCTGTACCGGTTACTAAATACTGCTAACACAAAAATTTATTTGAATCATCCGACACGAAAAGAATAGGATAGACAACCGATTAACAGTGATAACTTGCCTAACCAAAATATAAATGTTCGTGGAAGGAATTGCAAGTACAATGTTTACAGATGATTGATCCAAAAATCCATTTACCATATAAATTGGGGTATTGACAGGAATGTGATAGAGATAATTTACAAAATTACTTCTAAACCAGATACATTTAGGAGTCATTTTGTAAATCATCATAAGACAACTCCAAAGGTAACAGACACTTCAGCAAAGCCAACAACTGTCCAAACCGGCTGCTAAATGGATATACTTTGGCCATTGGAAGGATGTAAACATCATTGACAGCATATTGAGATTTATGGAAGAAGAACACGGTAATCCAATAAATAAGGATTTCGACAGGACTACCCTAAAAATGATTTACAAAATTATACCTAAACCTAGAAACAAACCGCCAAAGAAACAACACAATCAATAACAGCTGTTAAGAAACAAAATCCGCACAGCGCGTACATTTCGCGGTGAGAATGGGTATACTTTGGCAATTGGAAGGAAGTAAACATCATTAACAGCATATTGTAACGTATGGAAGAAGAACACGGTAATCCAATAAATAATGATTTCGACAGGAATGTGACAGAGATGATTTACAAAATTGCAACTAAACTTAGAAAACAACTACCAAGAAAACAACACAATCAATAACAGCTGGTAAGAAACAAAATCAGCACAGCGCGTACATTTCGCGGAGAGAATGGATACACTTTGGCAATTGGAAGGAAGTACACATGATTGACAGCATATTGAGATATATGGAAGAAGAACACCGTAACCCAATAAATAAGAATTTCGACAGGAATGTGATAGAAATGATTTACAAAATTACACCTAAACTTAGAAAACAATTACCAAAGAAACAACACAATCAATAATAGCTGGTAACAAACGAAATCCAGATAGATCGTACATTCCGCGGAGAGAATGGATATGCTTTGGCAATTGGAAGGAAGTAAACATGATTGACAGCATATTGAGATGTATGGAAGAAGAACACGGTAATCCAATAAATAATGATTTCGACAGGAATGTGACAGAGATGATTTACAAAATTGCAACTAAACTTAGAAAACAACTACCAAGAAAACAACACAATCAATAACAGCTGGTAAGAAACAAAATCCGCACAGCGCGTCATTTCGCGGAGAGAATGGATATACTTTGGCAATTGGAAGGAAGTACACATGATTGACAGCATATTGAGATATATGGAAGAAGAACACCGTAACCCAATAAATAAGGATTTCGACAGGAATGTGATAGAAATGATTTACAAAATTACACCTAAACTTAGATAACAATTACCAAAGAAACAACACAATCAATAATAGCTAGTAACAAACGAAATCCAGATAGCTCGTACATTCCGCGGAGAGAATGCATATACTTTGGCAATTGGAAGGAAGTAAACATGATTGACAGCATATTGAGACATATGGAAGAAGAACACCGTAATCCAATAAATAAGAATTTCGACAGGAATGTGACAGAAATGATTTACAAAATTACTCCTAAACCTAGAAAACAAATACCAAGGAAACACCACAATCAATAACAGCTGGTAAGAAACAAAATCAGAACAGCGCGTACATTTCCCGTTGAGAAATCCAACGAACAATTTACTATCCATCCGTCCGTTGAAGATCATACTAAAACGATGGCTGATAACCGGACACACACTGAGTCATCCATCCATCCGTATGTCGATGTGCTAGCTTGAAACACACCGGGTCCATTGCACTTGAGATTAGAAACAATACGAGTCTAGTTAGATGCACTGTGTTTGAAACAGAAAAAATATATGAGCCAATAAATGTAAATAGATGCTGGATTACGGGTTGGGCGGGGTGATGTATAGAGCGAAATGGAATGAATGAAGTTTGTAATGTACTCTTTACTGTTATTGGGTAATATTTGTTTGTGTTCGTTGTAGTGTTTAGAATTGATTCATCTAAGTTCAACTGCGTTAAAGAAGAATTATATTACTCGCTACCTCGGATTGTGCACTTTGCAGGAACTCGAAATATCCTCTGGATATGGTTGAGTTCTCACAATCATCATCTACCATACCATTTCCTTACTATATTGGGTTCGGGCAGGCTTTCAGACAACCCGGATGCAGCTGAATGCCAGTGAGATTCGTGGAATGAGCTCCACGACCCAGAAACAGGGTAATATCATTGAATCATCGATGATCAAAATAAACAAGTTCTCAGAAATCTATTAGACGATGCTAATAAGGTCAAATACTTATATAGCCACATCTGATTACACTAGAGCTAGACTATTACCATGGTGTGTAATAAGTAGGTCACAAAAAGGAAAGGAACTCATCCCACTATGTTTGGGTCGTCTTCCAAAAATAGTCCACCAGAATTATTGACATGGAGCATCTGCCAATCTGAGTCCTACCACCCAGTGATATCCCCAACCCAAATACCCTAAAAAGCTAAAAACAAACTGGCCAATAATTAAATTTAAAAACAGAAATAAAGAAAAACGTGTTGAAGTGCCGTAACGCATCTTACAGTGGACACAAACCCCAGACGGACGTCATAATGCGCGCAGTGAAATTTGGCAGGAGAGCGGCTGTTATCAGACCGCCTGTACGATGTATACTCTAATCTGTTCCCCAATACACCCCGTTACCGCGATATGCATACGTACACTGGCGGAGATACTATCGTATTGCCATCGTCAAAGATAACGCTGAATATATGGACACTGATTCACCAGCAGGCGGTAATGGCCGTGAAATAGCCAATGTTTTGGTGTTGCTATAATTTGGAATCCTTCCATATAAATATAATTCTTCCGTTGCTGAGTGACTGAGTAGATACTCACTAAGTCAATGACAGACAACGCACAGCCAAAACCGCAGTTCGTTGAAAGCTGAAATTTGTCGTGTTTTGGTGTTGCTATGATTTGAAATCATTCCATATACATAAAATTCTTTCGTTACTGAGTGACTGAGTAGGTACTCACTAAGTCAACGACAGACAACGCACAGCCAAAACTGCAGTTCGTTGAAAGCTGAAATTTGTCGTGTTTTGGTGTTGCTATGATTTGAAATCCTTCCATATAAATAAAATTCTTACGTTACTGAGTGACTGAGTAGGTACTCGCTAAGTCACTGACAGACAACGCACAGCCAAAACCGCAGTTCGTTGAAAGCTGAAATTTGTCGTGTTTTGGTGTTGCTATGATTTGAAATCCTTCCATATAAATAAAATTCTTCCGTTACTGAGTGACTGAGTAGGTACTCACTAAGTCACTGACAGACAACGCACAGCCAAAAACTACAGTTCGTTGAAAGCTGAAATTTGTCGTGTTTTGGTGTTGCTATGATTTGAAATCTTTCCATATAAATAAAATTCTTGCGTTACTGAGTGACTGAGTAGGTACTCACTAAGTCACTGACAGACAACGCACAGCCAAAACTACAATTCGTACAAAGCTGAAATTTGTCGTGTAGATTCCTTGGGAAGTGTAGGGGAGCACTAAGAGAAGATTTCCCGAAATTCTTACGGGGACGGGAAAAAACGGGACGATATGCGTGTAGGAAGTCGCGGGCAAAATCTAATATCCTATTATTTGCATCATTTCAGTATGATGAAGATCTCGTAGTGTGAAAATTGCAAAGGAATTTCGTAAACATTCTCATTACAAGCGATGTCGTTTTAAACGTATGGTGGTGTACGGCCGCTTGTCTTTGGAGGAAGAAAACATCAAGAAGAAGCTGGACAACTATGAAATAGGAATTATTAATTTTGGAATCCTTTTATCTGTATTAGCTACGACGGAAAATGATTCGAGCTAAATATAACCTCATGAAACAAAATAAGCTAACTATAAGCACACTACTATCAGCACATGCTGCCACAAACATAGAGACACAGTATACATCCTTCTTATTCAATTTGTGAAATTTATCTTATATCGGTTCAATATTGGAGGAGAAAACAGTCGAGAACCAAACCTCGAATTATGACTTTTTACATACAAAGTCTCGCCGCCAGCATTTCCTCTTAAGAAGGGGATTTCCTGTATGGAATTTTGCTATAGGTATTCGTTACAAAGTACGACTGATATCAGTTAGCAAAAATATTCCTTTCATGGTGGAAGTTCTTACTCATTCATCACTAAGGAATAATTTCATCATTCAATTGAAAGCGGTTCTATGAAGTTCATGCACTATTTATATAAATTAATAAGTTATAGGTAACGCCGTGTTTATGCATTATGTATTTAATTACCGCCTTTGATTTAAATCTAAACTTGTTGTACATGAAACATGTATGTATGTATTTATTCTTACAAGTTTAAAGTCTTGTTGATGTGTGTTATTGGATTTTTATTACCTCTTAATTGCAGATTAGGTTCTGAGGAAAATGTTGGTACCTACTTTTCTAGGTTTGTGTTATCCTTGTGTTAATCAATCAGTCTTCTGTCAAGCTTCGTTATCTATACTTAACTTATACACATAATAAACCTGGAACTACCAGTGGAATATGGAAAATTATTTTTGTAGTAACACTTCGCCCACGACATCGTCGGCGCTGAAATTTTCTTAAGTATCCCTATTTATTTCTAGAATATAGCCTTTGTCTTTCAGAGATAACGTTGCATTCTTATGGTGAAAGATTTTTGGTATCGGTTCAGTAGTTTTTGAGTTTGTTTGTTAAAAACATACAAAAATGCAAATCCTTCCTCTTTATAATATTAGTTTAAATAAGTATGATAGCCACATTCATGAGGAGGGTTTTTGTTTTCGAGTGTATGTATGTATATACAGTTCTTTAGCACGCTCTTAAGCCTAAACGGCTTAATGGATTTTACAAGAGAGGTGTCGTTGGATTCGTCTTGATTATGAGAGTGACACGGATTTTTGGTGCCATAATTACGTTTTCAAAAAAATGTTTACCTAAAAACCTATAAAAAGGGGTATCAAAATTTTTAAAAAGGCTTGAGGAGTCCATTACAAATATTTAAATAAATAAAATGTAGGAAAAAAAAAATACTTTGCCAAAAAAGCGGCCAAGTGCGAGTCGGACTCGCCCATGAAGGGTTCCGTAGCAACAAGTAACACAATATAAAAGTTCTTGTAGTTCGTTGTAACTTTATAATTATTATTTACTTAGGCACCTATTACAGATTTATTATTAGAAAATACTGGTTCACGGTTTATGCATAAGGTTTATGTTTGTGTTTTTTTTTTTTTTTTATATTTGAGTTGATGGAATGAAAGGTAAATGGCGGTTTACGATTTATGACGTATTAAAAAATCTACTTACTAGATCTCGTTCAAACCAATTTTCGGTGGAAGTTTGCATGGTATTGTACATCATATATTTTTTTAGTCTTATCATTCTCTAATTTTAGAAATTACAGGGTAATTTCTGAAATAAGAGTGATAAGACTACACACATTTTACCACTTTGGAAGTGTCTCTCGCGGAAACTATTCAGTTTAGAAAAAAAAAAGTTAGAAACCTCAATATCATTTTTGAAGACCTATCCATAGATACCCCACACATATGGGTATGATGAAAAAAAAATGAGTTTCAGTTTCTAAGTATGAGGAACCCCCAAATTTTTTTTTTTCTATTTTTGTGTGAAAATCTTAATGCAGTTCACAGAATACATCTACTTACCAAGTTTCAACAGTAAGAACTATTTGTTATAGTCTCGGAAAAAAGTGGCTGTGACACGGACGGACAGACAGACAGACAGACATGACGAATCCATAAGGGTTCCATTTTTTGCCATTTGGCTACGGAACCCTAAAAACCCAGGCAGTTCAATCTTCAATCACAGATCTGATGCCACCAACTCCATCAGACTGCTTTTTTCAAAGCAGTCTAGTTTGGAACTTTTTAGTCAATTTTAGCGGTCGGGTTTTTTGACAAAGTCAATTTTTTTTTATAACTTTGGCCCGCTGCGTTGGTTGCTTTCGAGTTTTACTTTCACAAATAATCTCCAGAATCCAGTATGCATCTTTGTACTAAATTCATCGCGATTTCGGCGTGAAAACGTAACAAATAAAGTCACGTTCGCATTCATAATATTAGGATCGGTTTCAGGTAGCGAAGGCGATTGGCGAAACGTCAAAAATGTAGGGGATTGACAAACGCAGCAGAAATGTCACGTGATCAATACAACAATCATAGTCAAATCGTCATCGCTAAGGCTGACTGTTCACTGGAGCGGAGAGAAGAGGAGCGGAGAAATATCAACCAATGGAATTGCATAAAACCTCCGCTCCGCGTCAGTCACTGAGGTTTTATACAATTCCATTGTTTAAATTACTCCGTTTCTCCGCTCCGTTACCTCGCTCCACGTATGTGATGGAGCCTCTGGAGTACTTTGGACCAGCTAAGGAGAGAAATCCCTTACTGGGTCTGTGATTCCTGATAGCTATAACAAGGAGGTCTTCAAGTCAAGAGCGAATTGGTTACTGGTAAGCAATCGGCGCCATCGTTGACCTCATCATCGGTTACCATCAGGACTATCTAGTCATCAATTACGAGCCTACCATTAATAAATGAAGGAACGAAGGCGATGTTTCTTTACCGATAACATTTGATAAGTATAAAAGTGTGAAAATAAGCAGCATTGGCCAAGTGCGAGTCGGACTCGCGTGCAAAAGTTTCCATGAAATTCAATTTTTTTCAACATGTTTTTAACACTTCTTATTGCCTCCATTTTTTTTTTCAAAATTTTAGGCTCATTGGTTTCGCAGATAAGGGGGGGAATGGTCATTTTTCGTCTAATTTATTGAATAACTCCAAAACCATTTATTTTAAAATTATGAAAAAAATATAAATAAAACCCTCACAGTAAGCCCTTTTATTTGATACTAGCTGACCCGCGCAACTTCGCCTGCGTCATAATTTTCATTACTGCTCCGCTCCTATTGGTCTTAGCGTGATGATATATAGCCAAACACGGAAGTGTTACGTAAATTATTAAATGTTTAGTATGGGGGTCACTTTTGGGGGTCAAACTAGAAAATAAAAAAAAAAGCTCTTTTTGAACAATATCGTGTGACATCTATACTCTATACTAATATATAAAGCTGAAGAGTTTGTTTGTTTGTTTGTTTGCTTGAACGCGCTAATCTCAGGAACTACTGGTCCGATTTGAAAAATTCTTTCAGTGTTGGATAGCCCATTTATCGAGGAAGGCTTTAGGCTATATATCATCACGCTAAGACCAATAGGAGCGGGGCAGTAATGAAAAATGTGACGCAGACGTAGTTGCGCGGGTCAGCTAGTACAATATAAATGGGCAATATAATATCCTAGAAATGTCCTATTTACCATCACAAGTGACAAAAAACACCAGTGCGTGCCTAGCCTCGCTAAACTTGTTATTGGCTAGGCACGCCACACTATTCAAAACCATTGTCTCCTGCAAGCCAAAATAAACACTGGCGCCCAACGAAAAGCGTCAAGTCAGTATGGTTCGACGAGTGCCGGGAAAACTCTTAGATCCTGCAACGAAATCAATCAGTAGGTAAAGAACTTTTATTCTTTTTCTTATCGTGTGGGCAGTAAGGTCTAACGACCCCACACACCCTAGTGTCATAGTTTCTAAACCACCTCAAGGGCCTCTGACATGTTTTATTTGACAACCGCCATTTGGTGGCCGGGACCACCAGCTTATACGTGCCTTCCGAAGCACGGGATCATCTTTTTATCTGACAGTCAGGTGATTCAAGCCTGCAATGGCCTAGCCAAACTGGAAACAACTTTACAAAGTATGCTTCCCGTGGGAATCGAACCCACGACCACAGGGTCACAAGGCAAACACCTAAACCACTCGACCACCGAGGCAGTTAAGAACATTTATGAACTGAATACGTTTTACATAATATCAAGCCTGTATTCCACTTACGTATGTCACCGGAAAATTGCAGATTCCGTAAGATGGTAATAAATCTTTATTAGATCATGATTTCTCGATATATTATAAAAAATTGTTTTGTATACAATAAATCTCACCCAAATTCAATAGTTTCCAATATGGCCGTGGCTTATTTAGAAAAAATATTTTACAATTTCACGCGATATTTTACAATTCTACGACGTTTGCAATATTCCGGTGACATGCATAAGCAGAAGCGTACAGTATATCCCCATATTGCAAGGCCCCAAGATGTTGCAATTTTTGTCTTAAATCTAGACTATGCAATATAAATAATCTTTTATTTTTACAACATATTGCATAAACAAAATTAATTACGACCTTAATCGTGTTAAAATCAATTAAACTGTTAAATTACCTTTTTTAAACCGACTTTATCTCGAATTTACAGCGTTTATAAAGACTACGTATATTAATTAAGTGTCAGTGCTCGGAAGTTAATACATAGGTATGTAGTACCTAGATCCTATGCAGTGTATAGCACTTCGATGCTTGCTGACTCGCAAATGTTTTCAACATGGAATCCGCTATCATCACACATAGCCAACTAATAGACAACTACGATTACATTACAACAGATGTGATGAAAAACTGCAATATCACGATTAGCCCACAGTTTCACTGCATATGTAATGGTACGAGTATTGTAGTTATGTTACCCATTAATGTTACACAGGAGAACGCTTATTTTTAACCGACTTCCAAAAAAGGAGGAAGTTCTCAATTCGCCGGGTATTTTTTTTTTCTGTTTTTTTTTGTATGTACACCAAGTACTCCAATATGTGTGATTCTTTTTTAGTTCGATGCGGTATACTTGCCATTTGGTCCCGTAAAAAATTGATTCAGTTTGGTTCAGTATTTTTTATTTTATGACCATTTTTGCTTATTTCAATTTCTGCGTAGAAAAAGACGTCGTTCAGGTATCACCACTTAAAAGTGAAAAATAAAAAACTTTTTACAAAAAAAAAACAACCAACTTTTTTTTGGAAGTCGGTTATTTTTTTTTTGTTATTTAGATTTTATTTGAACAATATCATAAGTCTCGGTGATCAACAAAGGTATCATTAGTCGATTATTCAATCGGGTTGAACGGATCGATTGCGACATATCTGTCACTCAGCCGGGACTGTCGAACGGGTCGGCACGTTTGCGAGCGCGAGTTTTTGTGCAGTGAAGTCATACCCCATAATATCGACCTTGTTAAGGGGAACACCTTATAATGACGAGCTAGATTATTATAACAGCACGTTATTTAGTTCTTACTGGGCTGTTTGTTTAGACAGTAAAGTCGTATCAATCTATAATTCCATACTAATATTATAAAGAAGAAAGGTTTGTTTGTTTGAATTGAATAGGCTCCGAAACTACTGGACCGATTTGAAAAATTCTTTTAGCATCGCATAGCTACATTATCAGGGAGTAACATAGGCTATATATTATCCCCGTATTCCCACGGGAACGGGAAATACGCGAGTGAAACCGCGTGACGTCCACTAGTTTATACTAAAACTAACTTTTGCCCTCGACTTCGTACGCGCATATCCCGTCGCCGGAGGAATTTCGGTATAGGGAAGCTACATGCCAAATTTCTGCTTTTTACGACCAGTAGTTTCGGCTGTGCGTTGTCTGTCAGTCACTCACCCAGCCACGCAATCAGTCAGTAAAGCGCCACACGATGCGAGTTAATCAAACGTTTTGAGGCGAAAAATCGTATGCGATTGTCGTAGGCGATTATCGCATCCGCACGTTTTCATTCAACCAAATAACAAAAACTCGGCTACGAGTATGTCATGCGATAATCGTAAGGCAATTATCACCTAGAGTTTTGATTATACGATGACACAAATTGCAATGCGATATTTGCGTACGATTTCTCGACTCGTCTAAACACGATCTCGAATGACATTTTTTCAAGTTCATAGTATCGTACAAATCGGTTGAAACCGATCTGGATGCGAGACTTGTCCTTCGTGGTCCAGGGCTATTAGGTTTTTTGTTTCATACCTTGAACCCCAGCTATAAATAATTAATTTGTATGTTTTGGGATTTTTTATTATATGTACTCAAAAGTTTACCTTTTAAAACCTTCCGCTAAAGTTTTTTAAGGTTCTCCCATGAAAATGATGCTACTTCTAGTACAGTACATGCCTTTTACCGCTATATTTACTTATTATTTCAAGTACATTTTATGTATAACTAGCTTCTGCCAGCGGCTTCGCCCACGTAATCCCTAGGGAACATACTCCCGGGATGTATATAGGTAGCCTATGTGTTATTCCAGACTATAATCTATCTCCGTGCCAAATTTCACTAATTGCACTCATGATAGCGACTGGGTAAATTTAAAGTACGATTTTCATGCTTTCAATTTTGTTTACACGGAGAAATCCAGTATTCAAATGCGAGGCGATTATCGCCCTTCCACGTACGATATCGCACATGATGTTTACATATTCACATTTTTTTTCTTATTTCGGGAATGGTATGATCGAGGTAAGAAACTCGTATCGTGTAAATGGCACTTAACGGAAGAATTTTATATGTTAGCATATTATAAAGCTGAAGAGTTTGTTTGGTTGAACACGCTTATATGAAGAATTAAAAAATCACGCTACTATCTACATCTATACGCCATATCACATCACGCTACGTCTAATAGGAGCAGAGCAGAGCATTAATGAAAAATGTGACGCAAAGTGACGCGGGTGAGTTAGTTACGTTATTAACTAGGCTATAAACGGTGATTTTAAATTCTTTCGCTATTTTTCACCTACTTCATAGGAGGTGGTAGTGGTATCTTTTCTAGATATGGGAATGACTCCATATCTAGAAAGATACCACTTACAAAACATTTCAGGAATACTTTCATTACGCGTACAGATAAGGAGTGGAATTCCCCGCCGGAGTGTCCGATTCATCATAGATACAACCTTGGAGCCTTGGAATCTTTGAGTTAGGATTTTTTTTTTGTATATGATAGTCACATTTATGAGAAAGGCTATAGGCTTCCTACGGCAATGGCGAAAAACGGGATATGCACGTACAATGTCGTGGGCAAAAGCTATCAATAATAAAACATTATTAGAACTTTTATCCCCTGAAAGATTGCCAATAAATTAAAAGTCACTCTGTCGTTGTCTAAAACTTCTCCTCCACGAAGTGTCTAGACTTCGAGGTGATCCTCAAAGTCTAGAAACTTCGTTGGAGACACTAGATATACCTACTAATATTCTATTCTAACCTACCTACATTATATTGTTGGACTTGCTGAAGATACATCTTTGCATTGTATAATTTCACGCATTAATTATTTCAAAACGAATGTAACCATGATTTTGTAAACACTGATTTAATTTAAAAGAGTGTCCATGGAGTTTCTTGCACGTTCTTCTCCATAGGATCTACTCTTTGGAACGTGCAACTGCCTCGCTAGAGATAGGGTGAGTTTTACTGCAGAGCAACTTGCTGCTCTTGTCGCTAGCGCCGCAGAATTAGCTTCATCTATTTGACTGACAGACCTTGACAATTCAAAAGTGCCTGTAAAGTGGGTAATAGACACACGAGCAAGTACGCGTACTTATGGCTCGACGACCTTTTTCTCTACGCGTCTTGTTTTTAAGTACGCGTACTTAGGGTGACACTAGAGCGAAAAAGGTCGTTGAGCCGTAAGTACGCGTACTTGCTCGTACGTCTATCACCCACTTAACTGGTCTATTTGAAATAAATTATTTTGTATTTGTATTTATTTAGCCGAACTAAAATTGAGAAACCTTTCGGAAAATGCTCCTTAATTTTCATAAAAACTTGCAGCCAGACAGGTGATGTAATGTTCATTAGAAAAATGTTTATGGACTATTGTTTAACTGTTCCCACAGTTACTGCGCTTAGCATAAAAACTGAAGTAATTAACAAAAAAAAAACTGTACCTAACTATTCACCAACTAAAATGAAAGTGAAAAATCGGTAAGTTATATAATATACATAACTTCCATCGCGGTAGACCAAGAAACAGGTGGAGAGATGAACTTGAATCTTTCCGGAAGAATTAGATGAAATTGGTACGACGTACACTCTCAGAACGAGTGATGCCTGAGTAAAAATCAGGATTTCTTAGGAAGATTTTTTTTTACTCTAGTATTAGATGAGTAAGAACTATAACAAGGCAAGAATTCGTACCACAAGGACGGAATATCTCTCATTAATTGCTAAATGGCTAGGTGGAGCAACGTGGCTGGTAGCAGCTGGATGAGAGTTGCCGGAGATCGAGCCAAATGGCGTGCACTTGGAGAGGCCCATGTCCAGCAGTGGACTGTTATAGGCTGATGATGATGATGATTGCTGAATGATGTCATAAATTATTTCAAAATCATGCCTACCTCACTTCCCTGCATTATTATAAATGTGAGTGTTTATTTAGGTAAAATTTTTACTAACCCTATGGACTCCGGTCTGGAATAGAAACATTCTCTTCTATTATATTAGTTCAGTTCAGTTCCGTTCCGTTCCATTGCATTATATTTTATTCTATTCTATTCTATTCTATTCTATTCTATTCTATTCTATTCTATTCTATTCTATTCTATTCTATTCTATTCTATTCTATTCTATTCTATTCTATTCTATTCTATTCTATTCTATTCTATTCTATTCTATTCTATTCTATTCTATTCTATTCTATTCTATTCTATTCTATTCTATTCTATTCTATTCTATTCTATTCTATTCTATTCTATTCTATTCTATTCTATTCTATTCTATTCTATTCTATTCTATTCTATTCTATTCTATTCTATTCTATTCTATTCTATTCTATTCTATTCTATTCTATTCTATTCTATTCTATTCTATTCTATTCTATTCTATTCTATTCTATTCTATTCTATTCTATTCTATTCTATTCTATTCTATTCTATTCTATTCTATTCTATTCTATTCTATTCTATTCTATTCTATTCTATTCTATTCTATTCTATTCTATTCTATTCTATTCTATTCTATTCTATTCTATTCTATTCTATTCTATTCTATTCTATTCTATTCTATTCTATTCTATTCTATTCTATTCTATTCTATTCTATTCTATTCTATTCTATTCTATTCTATTCTATTCTATTCTATTCTATTCTATTCTATTCTATTCTATTCTATTCTATTCTATTCTATTCTATTCTATTCTATTCTATTCTATTCTATTCTATTCTATTCTATTCTATTCTATTCTATTCTATTCTATTCTATTCTATTCTATTCTATTCTATTCTATTCTATTCTATTCTATTCTATTCTATTCTATTCTATTCTATTCTATTCTATTCTATTCTATTCTATTCTATTCTATTCTATTCTATTCTATTCTATTCTATTCTATTCTATTCTATTCTATTCTATTATATTCTATTCTATTCTATTCTATTCTATTCTATTCTATTCTATTCTATTCTATTCTATTCTATTCTATTCTATTCTATTCTATTCTATTCCATTCCATTCCATTCCAGTCAATTCCATTCCATTCTATTCTATACTCCTAAATCGCTGAACCGATTTTTGATACATTTTGTTACAGAGATATGCCCTGGAGACAGTTTTAGGCGACTTTTTTAGGGTTTCGTATCCGAAGGATAACCAACAAAACTCTGTTACTAAGCCTCCGCTATCCGTCCGTCCATCCATCCGTCCGTCCGTCCGTCTATCTGTCAGCGGGCTGTATCTCAAGAACCGTAATAGGTAGACAGTTGAAATTTTCACAGAGTGTGTATTTTTATTACCGTTATAACAAAAAATATACTATAATGGACTAGAGTTAAGAGCAAACCCATAAAAAAAAGTTAAATTACATTCAAGAAACGTATTTATTTTTCGGTTTATGGTACGGAACCCTTCGTGTGAGAGTCCGATTGGTACTTGACCGGTTTTTTCCGAAAATAAAACTTAAACGCGAATGAAGCCGCGGACATAAGCTAGTGAAGCATTAAACCAACTGCCTCTTAAATAAAAACTAGTTTATTCCCTAACACTACAGTTAACAGATAGCAGTCAATTATAATTACCATTTGATGCGAGATAAGGCGAGCGTGAGTGGCGGCCATGCAGACTGACAGGGGCGGATCCAGAATTGTCGGTTGGGGGGGGCTTGACCGTACCGAGGGTGAGTTTTAGCAAAGTTAACAATAAAAAAGCAAGCTATTTTTTAATTTTGCTTAACGCATAACAGACCTCCTTGGATAACGTAAATTCCGAATCTAAACGTAATTTCCAAACGATATAGTAAATTCCTCAATGACTTCGTGAGGTTGTAAACTACCAAAGAAATACGGGTATTTTGGGGGAGGAGGGTCTCGCGCCCCTTAGCCCTCCCCCTGGATCCGCCAATGCAGACTTAAAACACATAACTGTGACATATCTCACAAATTCAGTCGAAAATCTCCAAGAAAAATGTGACAAGATTGGCAACTCGACACATTATGTCACGCTCGAGAATCTAGCTGCTAAGATTAACACACACCTTTCAAGACAAATTATGTTATATATTATTTTGACGTAACATTTTTGTCGTGTTATTTAGACTGCATTTTTTGCACGATATTTTCTTAGATAGTTTGCGACAGGATAAGAATGATAAAATTACGTCATATTTATTTTTCGTCACTCGTTGGTAATTTATATTCGCGAAAATATCCGGAAAAGTTGACAAGTCGACCGGAAAATTTCGCAGAATACATAGAAGCAATGAATATAAAGATAGAAAAAAAACATGTTTATTTAGCACACCCAGAGTGATGCAATAATTTTTCATGGTCATGTAAAATGCAAATAGGTAATCATGATTCCTGATAACTAGGTCGTGGAATTTTCTTTCCCAAGTAAAATCTATGACGGAAGAGAACATCTTATCATCACCACGTATGACTAAGGTATATAGGTAATTGTATTAATCGTTTAGTCACGCTTATTCAGCATAAAGTCCTCATTGCCCTAGGTTATGAAAATTCCTATGAAACTTGTTTGTGTTTAGAAATTTTCCTTAACAGGAAAAACGTGCGTAATTGCGTAGGTATCTTAACGTCACCATCTAATCAGACTTAAATATTTTTGTCAAATAAATATTCTACGTTTTATCTTTACATTATAGTACGTCATATACGGAGACTCATAAGCCGTTAAGAATAATCATGAACTCGAAACTTATAACGGCAAGAGTAAACAACACCTGCCAAATATGTAAACTACTACAACAACAGACGACATATGATACAAAATATTTCCAAAGAAATCATAGCCACAATTGAAATAACTTTGGCAACAGTTGCACGAATTCTGTTAATGTCTATCGTAAATCACAACTGAATCGAAATCCCGCCGTAATCCCAACCCTCGAACATAAAATAAGATCGTTTTACATAAAAAGTGTATACAGCTGCCAAAACAACGCCCTCACGTATAACTTAGATATACATACAGTGTTTACACGCTACAGAATACATGATAAATTAAAATTATCAGCCCACTATGCATCAACCGCTGTTACAAATCCGCCTACTACCTCCGCTGGAATAGAACCCACAACCACCTACATTGTGCTGAATGTTGATATCTCAAACAGTCAAACTTGAAAACGAACAGGAAAACATGCGAGATAAGAAACTAAACATCGAACGGTGAACTGATCGTGACAAGTCCAACGAGAGTTTCTTATCCAAACTTTTGTAATCTGCGATCACGCTGACCGGCCATTTTAGGGAGTGACATCATTACATTGTTTTTCACCATAAATGACGGCATATTAAATTAACACGTGTACATACAATCTAAAAGAGAGCACTTTAACGATTTTTTGTTGAAGTTTTTATGATCGAATAATTTGAGAAGCGCAAAAAATAATCGAATGTGGTTCTATGAGTCAACATCGGGAAAACTACTGGGTTTGGGCGCGACTCCGACGCAGACGAAATATATTATTTTAACGGATTTTTATCACCTCATCATGATGGTGTAACGGTGACTTATGATTATCAACTATTAAAATGCTTTGTTGGAATAGTTTTACCACATTTTAATGACGTGGATTCTTTGTATTAACATATTATGTCTCGTAAAAAAATAATTGGATATAAAAGCTTTTCTATTTTTGTTGGTGCCTTTTCAACAATATGTGCTCATTAGCGAAATGTCCTACCTACGCATTTAGGCATTATTATTTGCAATAAAGTAACAATAATTTTTCTTATAAAAATGTGTCTCTCTGATATATTTAATTAAGGAATCTCTTCCTATTAAGAAAATAGCACTTACAAACTAAACATTAATCTCCGATCAGCTCTTCAAGATTGGTGATTATAATATAGTTTTTCCCCCGAATCTATTTGATATAGGTATCCAACAGGCGATAGACAATCTGGCTTTCATAGATCTTTGATAATTTTATCTAAACTTCTTTTTTTCAACTGTCTCCGTGGTCGAGTGGTTTAGGCGTTTGCCTTGTGTCCCAGTGGTGTGTGTGGTCGTGGGTTCGATTCCCACGGGAAGAGCATACTTTGTAAAGTTGTTTTCCAATTTGGCTAGGACATTGCAAGCATGAATCACCTGATTATCTGATAAAAAAATTATTCCGTGCTTCGGGAGGTACGTATAAGCCGGTGGTCCGGGCCGCCCAATGGCGGTCGTCAAATAAACCATGTCAGAGGCCCTTGAGGCGGTTTAGAAACTCTGACACTGGGCTGTGTAAGGTCGTTAGACCTTACTGCCCTCACGATAAGAAAAACAAGAAGATCTAAAATTAAATATACAATTAGGTATTGTAATTTTGCCAAAAATATCGCTATGTCAGTTTTATTTAAAAGCACCCAGAGGAGCAATTCTCGTATTTTTAAGGAGTATTCTCATTGACATCGAAGTCGCACACTGGCAAAAACATCTCTATTTCCTGTATTTTGAAGTTGAAATTATATTGCAATTTGGATTTGAACGTTTTTCTTTATTTTTACTATTGATAGGCACGCGTTTGACCAGTATCTCATCTGTTGGTAAGCGATAATGTGGTCGAAGATGGAGCACGCTTGCCTAAAAGCAACCTATTCACTCTTGACTTATAGACTCCCAGGTTGTAGCTATCAGGAAACACAGACTCCAGCAGGGAATTCCACTCCTTAGCTGTACGCACTATGAATGTGTTCCCAAAACGTTTTGTGCTTGCGGGTGGGATGTCCGCCATATGTACCGGTGGCGCATCGCCGTTCGTCTTGTGATCCGATGATGAAACGGGCTTGGCGGAATTAAATTATGCAATTCCGTCGCACATTCCCAAAAATGCAACCGGTACAAAACCGACAGGCTAGCAACTCGTCGTCGATGCTCAAGACTTTGGAACTTCGTCGCGACGAGCCAATCATTGCCGATGATCCTCTTGGCTCGTTTCTCAATTGACTCAAGGGCATCAAGCTGAAACATTTTATAAGAACGAAAATTGCCTTTCAGATATTACTAGCTCCTTGTGCAACCTAAAGAAAAATGAAAAACCCATAAAATATAGAGAGCTAAGCACTCCGGTGCCTCGAAGACTGCCCGCCACAACACCCAACTATTTACTTGTAAAACACCAACGATATCATAACTCAAGAAATTAGTTACTTATCTTAATTATTGATTTATGTTTATTATTATTGAATAATACTGGGTTAGACACGTCTGTCGGTCGCATAATAAATGGGCTTAAAAGCTCCGGCTACTTAACTTATTAATTTTAGGACTGAGCGCAACTGCGCAGGCGACGGCTAGGCTAATTTTGAATCGATTTTAAGGCTTTTATTCATGCCAATGATCTTGTGCATATAAACGGACCTAACTACCTCTATACGCGCCGCTCTGCTACCCGCATTTTTAATTTTTCATAATAATAATAACAATATATGTTTTTAAAAAGTAACAAAACCAAATCATTTTCGTTTGTATTGCAAAGCAGTAGATATGTTTTATACTATTTTGTTAAAAAATGAAGTAGTAAAATGGTTTCATCACAACGATTTGGAGGTGATTTTTTTTTTCTTGTTATGTGATACCGTTAGACAAATTCTGGCTAAACGAAATTACGAATCATATAATGTAGATTACTAACTATTTTTTTCAGATGTGATTTCTCTGTTATTGCCGACGAAAAGCTGCTTCATCTGCACGCTATTTTAAGCTTTCTTCGAGACAGCAGCCTTAACAAAGAATATTTAGTAGGCATGATGTTATTGGGCTAAACACAGCGTCATTCTTTCAGCTATAGCGACTGACAGAATCTATAAATGGATGTGTGGATTAACGAGTGCTACCAAAGTAACAAAATATCAGTCCCAAATTTTGGCTTTTTGACAATCGCTGAAACACTTCGTCTAGAGCCTAAAGTTCGTTTTTTTTTAATTCCAGAGACTAATTTGACAGGTGCTAATGTCAAACTCTAAATTGAAAAAAGAAAGAACAATCACTTGAAATGTCAAAGTAGTCTCTTCGATTAAAAAACGAACTCTATGGCCCTCTTACCGCGGTTCTCAAACCATTTAAAACACTTCCCAGGTAACCAGGT
The DNA here is from genome assembly GCA_947578705.1 of Lacanobia wlatinum. Lineage (NCBI taxonomy): Eukaryota > Metazoa > Arthropoda > Insecta > Lepidoptera > Noctuidae > Lacanobia > Lacanobia wlatinum. The sequence goes on from OX388031.1 coordinate 21,874,129, forward strand.
TTCACAGCAAGTTCGACAAGAAAGTCAACAACCCAATAAATCTCAATAATTTGACTTTAAACGGTGATAATTGATAATTTGACCCAATTCCCTGAGTGCTGGCCCATGTTAGTAGGTTGGCAGTCTTGTAACATGCGCCAAACATGCTAAATTATCATCGTAACTTAGCATATACAATGGCGCCACTGTAGTTTATATGAAAATAACTTTAATACGGACAAAGGAGACACCAGATTTCGATACAATAATTTAAGTAGTTACTAGTCGTTTACATCAGCCCTGTTTTCCCTAAAAAGGTAGGTGGATGTGTAATGGTGTATGAGACAAAAGAGGCTGGGATGTAGGCAGTTAACTACCTCACTGGTTCTTAACAAAATTGTACATTTAATAGCATTAATAGCTTATTAGTCGAGTTGCAAAATGCTTCAACATGGCTTGGGCTTTAAAAGTTAATTTACACAGAATACAACCTACCTTTTTTTTTCGGGGGACCCTTCAAGTGACGCCTAGACTTTTGGGGAAAGAGCAGGGAGTCTGGGACTTTTACCTTACCACCCCAGTTATCACCATAAGCAGATGGAAGGTCTTGTGACCTCCTAAAAGCCGGGGTGCGAACACGTTAAGACTCACCCCTTAATTAAAAGACTGTTAAGGGGACTCCCTTGAACCTTGTTGTGCACGGTGACACGTGATCACGGTGCCACCGATCATCTGGAGTCACATGGTTGGCGTACAGAGTCCTTTAACGACCTACATCCTACGTACAGTCAGCATCAAAAGTCGATAACCACATTCAAATTTTCAAAATCACTGTACATTATATCACCCATAAATCGCTTAACAAGAGAGGGCGCCAGTATTGAATGAACATCATTTAAGTTCAAAATTAACTGAACACTACTCTTCAAAGGTCACTGAACACCATTTTGTCAAAAATTGCTGATCGTTATAATATCCGAAAACATCATATCAATAAGTTTTACAAAAATCACTGAACAATATAAAATGCTTGTTTTGGTTATCTAGTGTAATCACGACGTCCAAAAATAACTTAAAATCATTGATAGCAAAAGTTACTGAACATTACTTTGTTTCGGATTTGTTCAGAAACTTTAGAGACGAAGAATGTTATGCTTTTTTTACTATAACTTTGTTTAGCGACTTTTGAAAAGTAATGGTCACCTACTTATGCCCTTTTATGATAATCATTCATTTCTGGCGCTTGTCATGTTGAGCGATTTAGGTATAATACGGTGTACAGCGATTTTGAAAATCTAAATGTAGTCATCAACTTTTGATGCTGACTGTACCAATGAAAATCTCGTGTCGCGGTGTTTGTTACCGAACTCCTCCGAAACGGCTCGACCGATTTTCATGTAATTTTGTGTGTATATTCGGTAGGTATGAGAAAAGGTGGTAGGGTATTTTTTTTTGTGTGGCAAAACAAAGTTTGCCGAGTCAGCTAGTTTTACTATATGTCTTACTAGAGCTCAGTGTGTAGTTATGCTATTTATAGTAGATACGTACCCTTTTTTAGGACGGTAAATCAGCCAATGGCTCCTTCCGCTCCGGGCGGATTGGAAGGGAGTGTCAGACTCTTACTGAATAAAACCATCCGCGTTCCTCAATATGCAATTTGCGTTCCAGGGCCGCGGTGACCCTTTCAATAACATCACGCAACGTCAGACTCTTACTGACTTAAGTTAGGTGCCCTTAAGGTCCTATTTAATAGAGAACAAATCAATTCAAACAAAACGGCATTCAGCTCAGCAAAAAGCTTTCAAACCAATTGACATTTACTGAACACAAGAGCAACACCAGACTAACTGGAATTGGGTTGCCGACAGAAAGCTCAATACCGCTTTGTTCAACAACCACGCCTGCAAACTTCGGCTATTGAGGCTAAAGGCGAATGGTGTTAAAATAGACATTACGATAACAATGACTGGAACACTAGAACACAAGCCTAATAAATACCAGAGCGACACGTAACAGGCACCTGAAGTGCAAATTGTTTTAATAGCGACATTGTGGAGAGCGTGGAAGCCTTTGGAAGGGAATAGAGGTCGCATTGTTGCTTACTGCCATTATTATTGTAATGATTTCAAGGCAAGTGTTCCGAAGGACACAAAACCTAGGTGTGAATTTTAAACGTTATTGTTTTGATGACCTAAAATTTGGATGATGCTTTATGAAATAACCCAATAAATTGCCTGCCGGAGCTGTATTTCCTGATAGTTACAACTTAGTGATCCTTAAATCAAGACGGTTACTTTCAGGCTAGCGTACTCCATCGTCAACCATATTATTGCTTACCATCAGATGAGATAGTGTGGTCAAATGCGAACCAAGCTAAAAACAAATTAAAAATAACGAACCGTTAAAAGGTTTCAATTCAGAAACAATTTCCTTTCCGTTTGTTCGCAGTCTCAAGTTATAAGGTTTGTACCATCACGAATATCTGTAGCAGTAATCTCAATATGTTCCCGATTCATAGCTATACACCCGACCCCATGAGAACCAAGCAGAAAATACAGTCACTGTTTAGTGCAAGTTCAACACCTATATTCATTTTCCAATCCGGTCCAAGCCGTGTCTATGCCCACATAAGTCTATGGTCCCCAAGACAGGTGTTAATTTTATTCGTTATTAATTGAAGTGCGACGCACATAAATACGTTAGATTTATGTGTTCCACCACAGATACGCGGTGAAATACGCACTAACACACCCACTTACTTGTGAGCGTGTAATTGTATGTTTGCTTAATATTATGGGCTTATTAGTAGAAAAATGAATAAGTTGTTAGGTATTAGGCAAGATTATCTAGACTCGACCGACCCGTCTCGGTCGACCCGTGGGGCTGTTAATGTTAATATTTAGACGAAATATTAACAGCCGCGCGGTTGACCTGCGAGGTTAAGCGACGCTTAGGTACGCGGTCATCAATGGTGGCAAGGGACACTCAGCATCTCGGTTGTGGAGTTTAAAAGGCAGTTGTTCCAAGTAAAATACTAGTGCTCAGTTCCATGGGGTTAGACTAGAAAATGACCCCAATATTGTTGGGCAAACGCCATTATGTAAGACCATCTTTACTTGTGCTTGTGTTCGCATAGACTTTCGGGATAAACTGCTTAAGAACTTAACAAACAGATGTTTTTATTTCTATGTACCAAGCGTGTTTCATGAATGTGCTAAATAAATTTTTCTTTTTTCTTTCTTTCTTCCTTTCCTTCTTTCTTTCTTTCTTTATGTGTTGTTGGGTAGTTTGTTGCGCCACTTCTTCTTCCCAGCTAAAACACTAGGAAGTGGTGACGTGGGGCCTTTCGAGGAAATGTCTTTTTGTAAAACTTTTAGGTTCAAAAAGACCTGGCTCTCAGTCCAATTTGAAGAAATTACTTTCCATAAAAATAAATTATAGTTGAGGAAGAACCTATGGACAAATAATAGGATCCAACCACTGATAAGGCTTCGGAATCACACAATTTAATTCCATAAAGCCAAGCCATAAGTACAAGACGTACGGGGGGGTGAGAGCGTTGCGCCACCAGTTCGTGGTGGGCATCCCACCCATTGGCACAATAAGTTTTGGGAATACTTTCATATGCGACAAGCTAAGTAGTGGAATTCCCTGTGGCTAGTTACGAGCCTATCAGTAATAAATAAATGGCAGAGCAACAAAATATCGTCACCAAAAAGTGATAAAACGCAAATCCGATGACGAAGTACCCAACACCCATCCTACAGCACATAATCTTTCATACGTCACGCTGAAATCTGACCCGTACCTAATCTCCATAAAGTGTGACCAGCCATGAATGGACTAACACCATCAGAAAGCGATTTTCAGATAAGCGACATGATCTCATTGCTCTTATCTCTGGCCGTTATCTCACGACAATGGCAAGGTGACTCGAAGCCGTCAGATATCCATTAGGCTGCTTTTCCCCCAGAGATGCGCGAGGAAGCTGAGCGGTACGAGGACGCGTAGCGAAGCTGTGGAACGGTGTGAGCGTTTCCACTAGATATGTGCCAGTTTGCGTTACAAAGCCGTGAACCGTTGCGCAGATGAGCGGTACGATGATGTGTAGCGGACTTACTTGTTAACTGTGGCCTTAGTGCGAGTTTTTTAAACGTTCTCGATCGCGTTAGCGTAAACGTCAATTTGCGATCGAGTGCGTTAAAAAACTTACACTAAGCCCTCTGGTAGTGCAGTAAGTACACCACGTCGCACACATCCTCACTTGTATCCCTAGCACGCATTCTTGCACGCGTCCCTCGCACACGTTATAACCATTTTTTTTTTTGTATGTACAAACACCGCATTGCGCCAGATCTTTTCCACCAGAGCTGCGCTGGACGAGGTTAGGAAAATTAAGCGACACTATTGGTGGATTTTATCCTCGCACACCGCTCAGCTTCCTCGCACATCTCTGGTGGAAGCAGCTTTATGGACCAATCACCATCAGTCATGGTACTGAATTGGTGACGTCATACAGTGGGGGACAATGGGTTACGGTCTGTGATTTTGGAGTGAAGCTGCATGATGCAGTTTAGTTTAGTACTGTTGTAGTCAATTGGAATACGAGTTTAGGCTACGTGCATTTGAAGGTCGGTCATCAGCTAGTCTATTCTGTAAATAATTATTTCGATATAGAGCTCACACTGAGTGACAAAACTCACAAAGTGAGCTTTATTGCACACAACATAAAAGGTCTTAATTTGATACTCACCTCGGATTCCGCTGTCGAGACACGAAAATGTTGTTACAGAATAGCACTACAGTAGCTCAGAACGTTGGTATTCGTTCTTGTAATTGTCTTTTTAGTATGTATAAATTATTTAAAGAAAATCGTAATTTACAGTTAAGTAAAAATAGGAAATTACAAACCTAGGAAACTACACTACCAAATGTCGATTATGTAGATACCTTTTACCTTATATACCTATTGAAGTAAGGGAGACCCATGCTCTACCCAAAACCATCTTCATCAAAGCAAAACAATTAAATTATAAGACACGGCCTACATGGAAGATGTATCTAAAATTTGTACACCTATTAGGCTAAACATAGCGATCCTAACATTAGAAAACTGGCTAAGTGCGAGTCGGACTCGCGTGCAAAGGGTTCCGAACGAATTTTACTTTTTTAACATGTTATTTTAACATTATCGACTTCTTATATTTTCCCGTAATCTATAGGTAAAGATCTATTATCTCCATTTTTTTTCAACATTTTAGGCTCAGTAGTTTCGGAGATAAGGGGATGGTCATTTTTCTTCTAATTGCTTGAATAACTTCAAAACCATTTATATATAGATATATATATATATATATATACCAACAAACGAATCAACTTTACACGGTAAATGTTGATCCAGTGAGAAGTTAGAACAATTGTTGATCCGCCTATTTTACGTGTTTACTCAGCTCCACGTCGCGCAAACTGATATACTTTGATCCGACCTAGATGCGCGTGTGACGTCGGTGGCTCTGCACTTACAGGTTTTCAAAAAGCTCGTCAGCGATTTGACCAACATTTGTTGATCCATCAACGGTCGAAAAAATCATACTGAATATGATTTCTTAGATCCAGAGTATGTTTAACTTGTATGCGACATTTACTTGGACTAAGTGGATCCGGAGCCAAAATTGACGAATAGGTACTCGAACAACACAACAACGGCAACGTCGCGTATGACAGAGAGCCCAGTAGACTATTTCAGTATTTCGTTAGAGTAATAAGGTAAGCAAGATGCGTTAGAGGATCAAACTTTGGGAACGACTTCACTTGTTCGTCAGATTGATTTGAAAAACGGTCGGTGAGGCGGTGAAACGCACCGCCTCACCGATGATCGATACGTATAATTATGGTAAATAGGAATTCACTGATTGACATTATGATACCGGACTTACTGTACTATCTTGTACCTACCTACCAGTTTTTAACATCGGACGAAAAAAGAGTTGTGATTGTGTTTAGGTATGTGTAAGTACTTACTATGCATTTCAAATAACAAAAGGACCAGCAAAGACGCCATCTCTTCACCAGTGCTGCCTGCCAAAAGCCGAATCAGAATAAACTTTTTGACTGGCCTTTTGGCTCTGTGGTTAGTAGCTCTGAATGCGGATCCTGAGGTCGTGGGTTCGATTTCCAACCAGGGCAAACATTTGTGTGACGAACACGGAGATGTTAGCCCTGTTAAATAACTACCTACTTATCTATGTATTTCTCAGGCCTCCATACCTAGTAGGTTTTGCCTAGTTTGAGATCAGATCCTACTTATGTGTACAACGTCGCAGCATAAGATCGTCTTTGACCGTCCTATTGTTATTTGGAACGCATAGTAGGTACCTACACTATGATAAACAGGGTTATTTTTTTACCATCCTGGATAATTTAAGGGATTATTTTACTCATGAATACAAACAACTTTTAATATAGGACTAAAGATGAAATCGCGAAAAAAAACAGCTGTTCCATACAAAAGTGCAAAAATATTTAATCAAAACACTCTAAATTCATAGAAAATAAATAAATATATACAGATTTTAAGCATCCAATGCTGTAGGGTTTTTAACCCTTTAGATTATGTGTCTGATCAAGCATCAGGAAGTTTGTCTGTCATATCCACAATTTCCGTCATTAAAATTCGTGAAGATCGATCAGATAAAATGGTATGTGACTACGAATATAAATTAGAGGATAATTGTCACGGGTTATCAAAATCACCTAATATCACTACAAGTAGAGAAAATGCGAACCAGAAAGAAATTAAAGAGGACGTAAGGATTTTTTTTTATTTTTTTTTTGTGATAGGTTTGCTCTTGACTCTAGTCTAGGTCAGAGATGACAGAGACAAAGTCTACGATGGAGCGAGCTTACCCAGAAGGAGCCTGTGCACTCTATTTTTGAAGAGATTAGGGTTGTAAGCGTTTGGAAACACAGACGCAGGCAGAGAGTTCCACTCCTTTGCTGTGCGCATTATAAAAGACGTAATTTTAATTTTCGGATTATTCTCCTTTTCGAGTCTATGGCACAGACATATCTAAAACAATATTATAAGAAAAATCACATAAACAACTTAATGCAAACACAACAATAATTATAAAATGCTATTAACACTATATACTTTGGTAAAAATCCACAGGAAATAAAACAAGAACTACAATTTGTCACAGCCGTCACTCACGGATACAACTCAATTAAACAGATACATCAGGTGACAAATAATTTACTCAATAACCCGACTTTGCCTATCTAGATATTTATTTATTACTATACCGCCTGGAATATTTGCATATATCGCATTAAATAACACTAATTAATATTTAAGAGAACAGAAATTAATATTGAAGTATGCTAAGGGAAGTGCGTAATTATTTTTATCAATAGTGTTGTGGTTTGTGCGTTTGTAACTAGATCTAAATTCGTACAATTTTATTTGCTAGACCTACGGTCGCCTACGAGTTTAAATTCGTTGATGTTTGGTGTACATCATAAAACAGTAAAACTACCTAAGCCAAGTTACATGTTAAAACCGAGGAAATTAATTTAACTTTTCACGTGTTATTTTAATAGTAAAGACTTTCTTTCTTTCTTTCGTTTTTCGTCTAATTTCTTGATTAACTTCAAAACCATTTATTTTAAAACTATGAAAAAAATATATTTAAAACCCTTACAGTACGCCCTTTATTTGATATGTCACACGATATTATTAAAAAACCTTTTTTTTTTAATTTTCCAGTTTGACCCCCAAAAGTGACCCTTATACAAAAAAATTAATAATTTAAGTAACACGTCCGTGTTTGGGTCACAGAAGTCCATAAGTGTACCAAATTTCAAAAGAACCGGTCTAGTGGATCCGGAGAAAACTTGCTGTGACAGACGGACAGACAGACACCCGAGTGATCTTATAAGTCATTTGTGTTCGGAACCCTAAAAATTAACAAGACAACTTAAAAAAAGTACTATCATCATGTTAGCCAAAAGACATCTTACTATCGGGATGATAGACTGACAGGATATAGTTTAAGTTACACACATCACAGACATCCACAGCTAGACATAAACCACCCCTAGGTCTCGGTACATCGACCACTGGGTACACCTACATCGACCACTGGGTACACCTACCTCGACCACTGGGTACACCTACATCCACCACTGGGTACACCTACATCGACCACTGGGTACACCTACATCGACCACTGGGTACACCTACATCGACTATGGGTACACCTACATCGACCACTGGGTACACCTACATCCACCATTGGGTACACCTACATCCACCACTGGGTACACCTACATCAACTATGGGTACACCTACATCGACCACTGGGTACACCTACATCGACCACTGGGTACACCTACATCGACCACTGGGTACACCTACATCGACCACTGGGTACACCTACATCGACCACTGGGTACACCTACATCGACCACTGGGTACACCTACATCGACCACTGGGTACACCTACATCGACCACTGGGTACACCTACATCGACCACTGGGTACACCTACATCGACCACTGGGTACACCTACATCGACCACTGGGTACACCTACATCGACCACTGGGTACACCTACATCGACCACTGGGTACACCTACATCGACCACTGGGTACACCTACATCGGCCACTGGGTACACCTACATCCACCACTGGGTACACCTACATCGACCACTGGGTACACCTACATCCACCACTGGGTACACCTACATCCACCACTGGGTACACCTACATCGACCACTGGGTACACCTACATCGGCCACTGGGTACACCTACATCCACCACTGGGTACACCTACATCCACCTATGGGTACACCTACATCGACCACTGGGTACACCTACATCGACCACTGGGTACACCTACATCGGCCACTGGGTACACCTACATCCACCACTGGGTACACCTACATCGACCACTGGGTACACCTACACCGACCACTGGGTACACCTACATCGACCACTGGGTACACCTACATCCACCACTGGGTACACCTACATCGACCACTGGGTACACCTACATCGACTGCATGGGTCACTTGCGCGACTCTCCAAAACTGCCTGTTCCGGTACGCGGTCGCCATTCCAGAAACTTTTCCACCCCATCGACAAACTGTTTTGCGAGAAATGTGGACTGCCCACAAGCAATACTTGCCGAGCTCGGTCTGTGGATGGGTAACCATCTTTACATACCGAGGCTCCTCCGTGCCTCGGAAAGCACGTTAAGCCGTCGGTCCAGTCTGTCAATCTGACTCCAGTCTTGTCAAGAAGTACGTTGTTACCCAGTTAATGTGGAGGTCTGGTGGCCGGTCTACGTAAAATACTGGTATTCAGATTAATCTGGTTTGACTGGGAGCCGACCGATAATGTGGCCAAGCGCGAGCCTAAAAAACTGACGTGGTCTACTGCATACCACAACAACATCCAACCCTACGGTACTCCCGTATAAACACACACTTAGTCCTGACAGCCCAGCTTCTTATCACCAGACAAATGCTTGACGCGACCTACTAGTATCTCAGCATAAATGTAAATAAATGACCAATAGAATTAATTTACAATATTTACACCTAAACTGATAAAACTGGCTCTATTCAACAAATTATTGAACGGTAACTGGGGCCATGTCGATCGTATTTTACATAAGATTTAACTTGACAATCATTTTCCACCTAAAGCATGCTCCACACGGATGTAATCCAATGTCCCATCCAAGGTGACCTTGGTTGGAGCGTGGGTTCCATCCGTGAATTTTGTTTGAATTTGGACTGCATCTGCTGTCTACACGGATGGCAACAAGCAAGGTCACCTTAGTTGGGTCGTATTACATCCGTGTGGAACATGCTTAAATGTTTGGTGGTCTGTATTAAATTCGTTTGTTTATTGATTCCTGCCGGTCTATGCTGTCAACGTCTCAACATGTAAAGCAGTGAGCATGAAGTGAACTGTCATTCCATCTTTTTGTATGAATTGACAGCTCACTTCAAGGCGCAAACCTACTACTACTACTTTTGTGTTTTTAGGGTTTCGTACCCGAAGGGTAACCAACGGAACCCTAAATGCTGTCCGTCCGTCGGCCTGTCTGTCAGCGAGCTGTATCGCAAGGAACGTAATAGGTTGACAGTTGAAATTGTTAAAGATTATGTATTTCTATTGGAGCTATAACAACCAATAACGAAAGTTAAATTAAAGGGGGCTCCCATATAAGAAACGTGTTGTTTTTTTTTCGGTTCATGGTACGGAACCCTTTGTGTGAGCGCGTCCGAATCGCACCTGACCGGTTTTGTTTTCTACTTATGAACTACTGAGAAAACTAAATCGTAATCAAATTTAAAGCATACAGAGACATATTTTTTTTGGTTTAATTTATTGTAAGTTATAATTACAGTTATACGTTGATCAATAATTTTCGTGATACAAATTTTTCGAAAAAATCTTGTAAAAATCAACTCGGCAAGGAGTTCTTACTTCATATATGGTACAGTCGGGTTTCGAGTGTCCCTTTAATTGTTTATGTTATATGTTTATTTGTTAATATATGTTGTTATATTTAATCAACCATATAAACTTAACTTCTTATTATTTTATTTGCTAACAACTTGGATTACATCACGTGTGTAAATTTTATTAGACATTTAATAAAAACAATAAATACTCTTATTATTTATATATCTTTAGTTGATTATTCAAGTATTTATGTCATATGTAAGATATTGCAGTTGAATTCGCAAGTAAATCTAATTTTTTTCGATGGGAAATCATTCAATGACTTGAGAGAAGTAAGACTTACACTCCCTATGTTACTGAATGACGCTTACTGATTAAAACCCATCCGTGTTCCTTCGAACAATTCCTTGTTATTAAACGCTAAAAATTTTGAAAACCCCGTATAAAAGTTTATCAGATAATTCATTACGTTACCTAACTCAACGAATCCCGCAACAAAATCTTCTTCGTGCATTCTAAACATAAACGCATATTCAAGGAGTGCCTTAATTTATTCCAATAACTAGCTGACCCGCGCAACTTCGTCTGCGTCACAATTTTCATTACTGCTCCGCTCCTATTGGTCTTAGCGTGATGATATAGCTTATAGCCTTCCTCGATAAATGGGCTATCTAACACTGAAAGAATTTTTCAAATCGGACCAGTAGTTCCTGAGATTAGCGCGTTCAAGCAAACAAACAAACAAACAAACTCTTCAGCTTTATATATTAGTATAGATAAGGTTATTTTAGCAAAATTTGATGATTTGGGGACCTTAAATATTTCCAATTTTACATGTACTGAGTCCCTGTAGGTAGGTAGTTTACGCATGTCGTTTTACGCAGTTGCGTCATTTTATTCGTGATGCCTCACGGCAAATTGCAGTAAAATATCATAGCAATTAGTGATAGGTATTTAGCGATAAACTGGAAAATACCATAGTAAAATAATATCGTAGTCTAGGCAATTAGGTCATCGCTACATTCGTTTTAATAGTCCACAAGACTACTAGTAACAATAGGATGCGATAAAATTATCAATAGGTAGGAATTTTAACTCTTAATTATTGTTTGACTAGCGTATCTCTCGGCTTCGCACGAGTGCCTATAAGATGGACAAATCTTTCTCGTTTATCGCCCCTTCTACTAGTAAAAACAGTATCAAAATCCACCGCGTGGTTTAAACGAAGCAGTGGCGTAACTATACCATCTGAGGCCCGTGGCAAATTCATTGGATTGGGCCCCAGTAAAAATCGTAACATTGTAATTTAATTTTAATAAATCACTGAAGTAGAAACCCAACAGTACTTATTACTAATATTGTGTCCATTTTAGTTAAACAAACAACGGGTGGGAACAAACACGAAATCGCAAAAAAATTAGTACGTTTTGTCGAGTTATTTCAGTGTTGGTCCTATAATAAAAGCTGTTCATAATGATGAATATAATGATCCCTTTTCAGGTATTGCGTTTACTCTATTACACACATATTTATTATATAAATAAATATAATTTTCAAAAGCATAGGTATTATATATTTATATGATTTTAAGTAATTGTTACTAAATTATGTTATAATGTAAGGTTACTTTGAGATCGCGGCCCCTCGGTCCGGGGCCCTGTCGGGCCGGGGGCCCGTGGCATTTTGCCAGCTGCCACCCTATAGTTACGCCACTGAAGCGAAGTAAGTGGGTTAACAGACAGATAGACAAGAGACGGTTGGTAAATTCTATCAGCGGTTGTTAAAAGTCTAAATTATATGGACATTGACATGTGATACCGAAATATCGTACACTAGCTTTCGCCCGTGACGTCGTACACGCATATCCCGTTTTTAAGGTTCCGTGCTTCAAAAGGAAAAAACGGAACCCTTATGGGATCAGTTTGATGTCCGTCCGTCTGTCTGTCAAGACCGTTTATCTCGGGAACGCGTTGAGGTATGGAGTGGAAATTAAAACCATATACTCACTCAGGTTTTTGGCCCATTTTTTTTTTTTAATGGTGGGAAATCATCAAATGACTCCTCCCGCTCTGGGTGAAGCGGAAGGGAGTGTCAGACTCTTACTGACTAAAACCCATCCGTGTTCCTCCTAATGCCCTTTGCGTTCCAGGGCCGCGGTGACTCTTTCGAATAAATCCCGCAACCCCGGCAGGCACTGGCCCTAGCGGGCTCCGTCTTTAATGCTGACAGCTCTTTGAGGCGCGCGTGGAACACAGCTGTGAAAAAATTAAACTTCTAAGTTAACATAAAAAAGATACGGTCGTTTATGCCGCGTAAAACATATATTTCGACACTCTCAAGGAATCAAAATGTATAGTGGATTTCCCGTTGACCTAAACTATAAAATTTGGCAAGTAATACCGTCTTTTACTACAAGTATAGGGAAAAGTCTGAAAACATTAGTAATTAAATGATTAAAAAATAAAGTCTTTATTTAAAGTATGTAATTTGTAGCTACAAATTTGTACGGAGCCCTTGGTGGGCGAGTCCGACTCGCACTTAGCCGTCTTTTTTTTATTGAGATGGGTTTGCTCTTGACTCTAGTCTAGATTAGAGATAACAGAGACAAAGTCGACGATGGTATTTGTATGAATGGATGTTTACCCAGAATGAGTCTGCTCAGCTCACTCCAAATTTAAAGAGGGTTGGGAATTTACATGTGCTACCGAAATGTCATAGGTATATTCAGTCCCAAGCAATTCGGACTTTCGGCCGCGCCACTGCTACATCATGGCTCACCCATAGGACCTACTTACAAAACGTTTTGGGAATATATCATTAATATATAAAAAACCCAAGATACACACTCAGCATCTCAAAACCGTCCGCAAAAAATAAGCGCACAATGTATAATTGTGCGCTAGTTTCAAACAGTCTCGCATCGCTCGCCATACTGCACTGCTTTGTAAAAACAACTTTAAGCGATCCGTGTAAGGTTGAATTTGAAAAAAAAATTGCTCATCACTCGCCATACTGCACTGCTTTGTAAAAACAACTTTAAGCGATCCGTGTAAGGTTGAATTTGCAAAAAAAAATTGTTTATGGTATAACTACACACAACTCACACATGACACTTGATACATGTCAGTTTTTGACGACAGTTTCGAGTGTTGCATTTGTTCGGGACTGTGCTGAGATCTTGGGTTTTTTATATATCAATGGAATATACTTTAATTGTTGCTATTCCAGCTATTCCACCAATTCGCACTAAGCATTTCCAAACGTCTTTTATAAGGCGCACAGCAAGGGAGCGGAACTCTCTGCCTGCGTCTGTGTTTCCGAACGCTTACAACCCTCATCTCTTCAAAGTTACAGTGAACAGGCTCCTTCTGGGTAAGCTCGCTCCATCGTAGACTTTGTCTCTGTCATCTCTGACCTAGACTAGTGTCAAGAGCAAACCCATCACAAATTAAAAATTAAAAAACATTGTGATTTGCGCGTACCTACCTTCCTTAAGTAGTGAAATTCCCTACCGGTCTGTGTTTCTTGATAGCTACAACCTGGAGTTTTGTAAGACAAGAGCGAATATGTTATTTCTAGACGAGCGTGCTCCATCGTAGAAAATATCCTCGCATACCATCAAGTGATATAGTGGTCAAACGCGGGACTAACAATTATAAGAAAATTTAGACATGTTTAGGTACAATATTCAATGAAAATGACAATTATGAGGTACAAGTGTACGTAAGCACTTACTTCTTGTTATTCCGTATCCAAGTATCTTTAAAATTCGTTATTTCAAAGCAATGCTAACAAAAATAACCTACTACGAATCCACGTCAAAGAGTGACAAGAAAACCGCACGACCGCGAAAAAAGACCTACATTAAATATCCGTTTTCAATATGACATCACAGACAATAAGTACTCTATACCAAAGACAATAAGTACCTACTCTATACCTCAGAGTAACCGACAGAACCAATAATCAGGCATAATTAATGACCGCATACACTTTATTAGACATAATAATTATGTCACGCGAGGGCGCGCGGCGGCGTTTGATGGCTCGCTTCGTAACCATCATCATTACGTCATCTTAAGCGTTAGTCACAAGGCGAGCGAAACTAACTGATGCTCCGGCTTCTTTTATACTGCGGAAAACATTAGCCTCTATAAAAAGCGACATCTATCTATAATAATATATAAAGCTGAAGAGTTTGTTTGTTGGTTTGCTTGAACGCGCTAATCTCAGGAACTACTGGGCCGATTTGAAAAATACTGCTATATATCATCATGCTAAGACCAATAGGAGCGGAGCAGACGAAGTTGCGAGGGTCAACTAGTTATACATATTAGCGATAAAGATTGTCTAAAAAAAAATCAGAAATGTGTAGGAGTGACAAGTGCTTTCAAAATTTTGTATGGTCAATTTCAAGCATTTTGGCATTTCGATCATCGCTGTCGGCGATAGGATATTACTTTGCCTGCAGCTCCTGAAGTGTATGAATAAAATGGATAGCATCTGGGCTACATGTGCCCAAACTTTCCTGCAAAGAACAGCCTTTCGCCTTTCTCATTGCTTACAAACATGCCATACTTTGTTTTCCGGTATTATTATCATTTATGTAGACACATTAATATTTCATTTGAACACACATAAAATCACCTTACATAGCTCATTGCAAAGCCGCCTTGCCGCGCTACACTTTGCTACTTATGCAAAGCTTAGCTCAGTTAGCTTAGCTCGCGGTGTAGCCTAAGCTTTACCTCTCGTTACCATGACGTACTTACAACAGTAAAAAACAGTAACAATGCGAAACGTGAAAGATCAAGCGATAGACGTTAATCTACTTGTGATCAAGCGTAAAATGTGTCAAAAAAGTCTCGCTAAAAAGTAAGGTGACATCATAATTATTTGTAACGATGACGGTATAGTAACTAATATGGTATATTATTTAATTACTATGCTCGTAAAGTTGGGTTGTGTTAATAAGAAAAGATGATTACAGTCTGTCACTTTTTTTGGGATTAGTTAAGAAAAAGAAACGCGTAGTGTGGTTAGCTCAACGCGTGCGGGATTTTTTCCTTTTTTTTACTTTTTGCTTCTGTTGGACATTTTCATTTTGATGATTTTATTTTATGTTTTCTTTTTAGGCTTCCGTACCTAAAGCGTAACCAACGGAACCCTATTACTAAGCCTCCGATGTTCGTCCGTCCGTCCGTCCGTCCGTCTGTCAGCGGGCTGTATCTCAAGAATCGTAATAAAAATTCGTTTATTTCGGACTACGGTGATCCATATTTTGTTAGTATTTCAAACATCTTATATTCTAGTGTTAGTAAACATTGACATAGATATAGTATTTTTAAAAACAACGGATGAACAGGCAGGAAAATGTTTCCTACCTAATCAACCTCCTCACAAAATGCCTAATATTTGGCGTATAGCTCTCCGCCACAGCTCTCAGGATATAGTTGCAACTACTCCGCACTCTGCACAGCAGCAAATAGGTAGATAATTAAAATGTTCACAGACTGCGTGTAACAACACGTAATAAAAATTAAATTAAATTAAATTGAAGGAACCCATATAAGTGACGTGTTTCTTTTTCGGTTCATGGTACGGAACCCTTCGTGTGAAAGTCCGACTCGCACTTGGCCTTGGGTTTTTTAAATCCCCAACCAGTGTAAGTAATGAAGTAGATACCTAAGTCTATCATCATACTCTGATAAGTACCAACATATCTTTTGACCACAGCATGAGCTTCCTCGTGCCGACTTAAGACCTATAAAATTCTTCAATTTAAGGCTTGTAGACATGCCAATGACCTTGTGCATATAAACGGAGCTAACTACTCCTCTACGCGCCAATCCGCTACCTGCATTTTTAATTTATTATAAAAAAATAACACATATTTTAAAAAAGTAACAAAACCAAATTACTTTTGTTTGTATTGCAAAGCAATAGATATTTTTTTTAGACTTTTGTTAAAAAATAAAGGAGTAAAATGGTTTCATCTCAACGATTTGGAGGTGATTTGGTGATTTTTTTTCTTATTATGTGATACCGATACATAAATTCTGGCTAAACCAAATTACGTATCATATCATGTAGATTACTACCTATTTTTTTCAGACGTAATTTCTAAGTAAATGCCGACGAAAAGTTGCTTCATCTGCACGCTGTTTTTAAGCATTTCTCAAGAGAGCAGCCTTAATAACCACAGAATACAAAGCCCGTTACAATGGTGTGGTCGCCTGGCTATTTCCTATAGTGAGCGATGGCGTCACCTTGTCACCCATGGTTGAAGTTAAAAGCCTTTGCTAAGATATAACCTAGATTTAATTCCTTTGTACAAAAAGGTTGAGTTTTATGATGTCATTTTGAGCAGGAATTGTGTACAAAATGACACGACTAGATTAAATAATAATTGTGTGTTGATGGAGTCGATTCAAACAAATATCTTGTGACCTATCTAGGCTATTACTTATATATACTAATATTCAACCTGTAACAGAATAAACGCAATACCTCTTAAGGGGTCACTGAACTCATCATTATGAACAACTTTCACTATGGGACTAAGACTGAAATCGTGAAAAAAAATCGACTCCCCCATACATTTATGTGCACATAACTCGACAAAATGTACTGAACCGCTGACTTTTTTTTCGCGATTTCGGGATTGGTCCCATATTAAAAGTTGTTCATAATGATTAGTACAATAGGGAATATGCACGAAAAAAATATTTATTATCTATACATTTTATCTAAAGATATACACAAATATAATACTAACACTGAAAATAGAATCAAAATTATATATATAATTATTTTAAACTAATATATCTGTCCCTCTCGCGAAAACGCTGTTTTCTATGGCAGCTGTATAGGCGCCAAGAACTTTGACGTCACAATTCATATCGGACTTCTCTTTCTAATCGTAAACTTTGAAGCTTTATAACTTCATCGCTGATGAAGGTATTTAAAAAATAATTTCATAATTGTTTATTAGAGCTAATAAGTATTTCATTTTGCAAATCAAAAAATCGTATGCATATTCCCTATTACACCTTAAGAGGTATTGCGTTCATTCTGTTACAGGTTGTATAAAGCTGAAGAGTTTGTTTGTTTGCTTCAACGCGCTAATCTCAGGAACTCCTGGTCCGATTTGAAAAATTCTTTCAGTGTTAGATAGCCCATTTATTGAGGCTATACGTACCTATATATCATCACGCTAAGACCAATAGGAGTGGAGCAGACGAAGTTGCGCGGTTCAACTAGTTTTTTAAACAAATCGGAAGATAAAAATAAAATAAAAATATACTGGTATTTAAACAAATCCAGTTTGACAACATAGTTGAGAAAAGGTTAGGCAGAGTTATGTACTAGCTTTTTATGAAAGATGGCTGCCGCCCGCGTGAATATCCCAAATTATCCCAAGGGAACATACTTTACATACTCCAGGTATATAACTATACTAGCTGACCCGCGCAACTTCGTCTGCGTCACAATTTTCATTACTGCTTTTTGCGTTTTGCATTGCACACAATTTGCATTAATCAGTAGGCTCAATTTTAGTAATAACTGGCTTGCTTTCTATGAGAGAGAGAGAGAGACAGACAGAGAAACACGCGCACGCTGCACGGCTTACAACTATAGCAAAAAGTGTCGTTACAACTTTTGGTCTTAATTTTTTCTGTCTAGCCCCCTTTCGCAACGCGCGATAAGGAACTTTGTTCCAAAAATAACAAAACGTCGGCCGCTATTAGGTAAGTGAAATATGTACTATTTTTTCGTGATATATTTATCTATATCTATACTAATATATAAAGCTGAAGAGTTTGTTTGTTTGTTTGTTTGTTTGCTTGAACGCGCTAATCTCAGGAACTACTGGTCCGATTTGAAAAATTCTTTCAGTGTTGGATAGCCCATTTATTGAGGAAGGCTATAGGCTATACGGGAATGGGAAATTCCTACGGGAACGGGAAAAAAACGGGATATGCGCGTACGAAGTCGCGGGCAAAAGCTAGTGTTTTATAATAGCTGACCCGCGCAACTTCGTCTGCGTCACAATTTTCATTACTGCTCCGCTCCTATTGGTCTTAGCGTGATGATATATAGCCTATAGCCTTCCTCGATAAATGGGCTATCTAACACTAAAAGAATTTTTCAAATCGACCAGTAGTTCCTGAGATTAGCGCGTTCAAGTTTTCGCGATTTCGAGATTGGTCCCATAGTAAAAGTTGTTCATAATGATGAGTACAATGACCCCTTAAGGGGTATTGCGTTTATTCTGTTACAATTTGTATAAAGCTGAAGAGTTTGTTTATGATTTATTAACCCTATAAGCACTACAACCCTCACAAAATGCTCAAAATTTTTCGATACATCGCTGTCAACAGAGCCCTAGTGTACAAATTTGGCAACTATTAATTAAAAAAAGAAAACATAGGAACAACGTGCATATCCTTCTTATTAAGTTTGTGAAATATCTATTAAATCGGTCCTATATTGGAGGAGAAAACAGTCGAGAGCCAAACGTCGAATTATCAATTTTTACATACAAAGTCTCGCCGCCCATGTCTCCTCTTAATTGCGCAGATGGGGCAGCAGGAGGTTGTGATACCTACCTACTCAAGCATATCTAGTAATTATTAACTTATTTGGAATGATTGACCGCTTACAGTCAACCCCAAACCCCTCTACTTATAAAGAAAATCAAACTTTACTAATTAAAACCATCTTCATACTCGACCATCTTCATCGCTTACCATCAGGTGAAATAGTGGTCAAACGCGAGCTTATTAGTAGTAAAAAAAAACTAAAATCACAAAGAGTTAAAATCGTTTGTCTGTGTAGGTTTGTATAAGGTTATCTCTGAAAGTAAGTACTAATCCGATTACCCTCATTTTTCACTAATAGAAAGCTACGCTATTACATGGAGTGCCTAGGTTTTTTTTTTTAAGCAGAAACTATACGTAATTTTATAGGCCAAGAGAAAATTATTCATTTGCTAGCTAAAACCAAGCTAAAACCATAATCGGTAGAAATTTATAATCATTTATTGTAATTTAATTTTGTCCTGTGCAAAAGTTTTCAATTGTTGTTTTGTTTGTTTGTGTATAATGTCATTTCAAATTATTATATTGTACGAGTACTAGCTGACCCGCGCAACTTCGTCTGCGTCACAATTTTCATTAATGCTCCGCTCCTATTGGTCTTAGCGTGATGATATATAGCCTATAGCCTTCCTCGATAAATGGGCTATCTAACACTGAAAGATTTTTTCAAATCGGACCAGCAGTTCCTGAGATTAGCGCGTTCAAGCAAACAAACAAATTCTTCAGCTTTATATATTAGTATAGAAGTATAGATTAAATAAGTATTTAACCAATTAATAAGTATTTAACCAATTAAATAAGTATTTAACCAGTAATTAAAAGAAATTAAACAATTTTGGTTAATTCAACGTATTTAAAGTGAGTAAGTGGAAAGTTGTGCACTCATTCTCATATTTGCATCTTATTCTTGAGGGACACTGACTTCTAAGATACAGGCATATGGCCTAGTTTGGAAGTCAGGGTTTCATTGTTTGTAATTTTAGCCTTTTACATACATTTATCACCACTTAAAACTGTTCTGTTTGACTTAGATTTTTTTATTTTTTATTTATTATTATTATTATTATTTTTATAATCTGACTATGTAGGTCAATTCGTTGTTTTTTTTTATATACATTACTATCATTATCAGTATCATAGTGTGCTAGCTAACAAGTTATAAATTTTGTGTCATGTATTAATTACTTAGCATACTTTTATATAGATTCAAGTTCTTAAAACGTAACAGACAGATGTGTTGCTGGGGAGTTTGTTGGCCACTTCTTCTCCACTACTAAAACACTAGAAAGTGGTGAGAGGCGGGCGTTTTGGGGGACTGTCTTTTGTAAAACTTGACGTTCAAAAAGTGCTGGCTCTCAGCCTAATTTGAATAAACGACTTTTGATTTTGATTATGAATAAATAAATAAATAAATTATAATTATAATAAAAACCAGTGAAACTAAATAAAAGCTTGTACAATTGTCCATAGACAAATATACAAACTCACACACGCCGAGGATTTAATCCTTATAAGGTACAAGTATTTGAATTATTTCCTAATAAGTAATCAAATTAACTTCATCCATATACATGTAAAATAGCTATCAGATATCATATCTACATTATGACGACAATATACAATCAATTTAGTACATTATCTTCATATTAGGCGCAGTTAACGTCAAAATACCTTTCAGTAGGCCGTAGCACCAATACATATAATTTGCGTATATTAGTTGAAGCTTTATATTTTACACTAACTTTTGCCCACGACTTTGTACGCCGTTTTCTCCCGTTCCCGTAGGAATTTCCGGAAATCCTCTCTTAGTGGTCCCCTACGGAGTATAGGGAAGCTTCATGTCCAGCTTGCTACTTTATTTTTTTAAAAATCATCTACATGCTCTTCCGAGTCGAATGACACCTCATTCATATTTTTCCGAGACTGTTGAAAAAAGCACTCGTTGACCAAAAAAGCACTTGTTGACCAAAAAAGCACTTGTTGACTAGACTACCAGAGCGGAACGAGTGATTAAACTTTGATGATTTCCCATCCTCAAATAAAAAATGCCGTCACTAAATTCATCATCATCATCATATCAGCCGAAACACGTCCACTGCTGGACATAGGCCTCCCCCAAAAGGGGGGGTTTTCTCATAATCGCAACGCTTGGCAGGCGGGTTGGCGATCGCAGTGTATGTTATTGATTTTTTTACAGAGAACGCTGCTGCCCATTCCCTGACGAGTCCCTTAGTCGCCTCTTACGACACCCACGGGAAGTGATGGGATGGTATTATTCTTTTACAGCACCACACGGCACCGGCCGACACCATACGGCGGACTAAATTCCTAAAAGAAAACAATTATGTCAAAAATTATGACCCGTTTGGATAGGTAAATTTAAAGCAGTAGCCAGCAGCAACGGCCTCGTGGTAACATTATCTAACCCACTAACCCCCCCCTCGCGCCCACTAACCACCCCCCCCCCCGCCCCCACTAACCTGCTAATAGTTAAGTGGGTTAGATAATGTTGGTCACAGTGTACTACCATATGCCTACATATAAATCTCCTATAGTTCGCACAGTCATTTTATATTATTTCCTTCCTGTACTTATCCAGAGGAAATAAGTCTGTGTTTTACTGCCGCGTCACTCGATTAATGTCAACCGTCAACAGATGATTGATTGATTGACAAACGAACAAATATACATTTATGAAACACGGCGTTTTCCCCTACTGAGATATTTGTGGGTTACTGTAATATTTATCCTTAATATTGTATAACCGAGACTATGTGACTCAGTGATGGCAAAACATTCGTAATGATTGATTTCGTGATGATTTTTTTCTTTGTACATAGAAGTGACAAAAATTGGAAATAATGAATGATAGAGCATTAAGCTATTCATAAAATACATCAAATAAAATCTAGTCATATGATTAGTTTATAGAGGGTATGCGGTACAGAGAGTAAAGTCCCGCAAACCCCCATTGAAAAGGGAGGATCCTCCGACCAGAAGATTGTTGAGTCTGGTGCGGGCAACTGCCCGATAGTTGATATTCGGGCTGATGTATATGTTCAAATCGCACGGTAAACTGCTTGCGCGATGCAGGATTTCGACGTAGTAGTTCGCTGCTAGTTGGATAGATGGCGTCGCGGTTCTTTTTGTTGCAATGTTGATTTGCTTCGTTGGTTTTTCTTGTGGCGGCATCAATGCATTGATGCCGCTACAAGTTTACATACCGATTACCAGATTTCAAATTTCAATTCGCTATATTTCGAATTCAAAATCTGTTACCAAGTACATGATAAGTTTTAATATCATTCCTTTTCAAATTACTAGTCATCATCAAAATGGGTACATAAGGCATTTTAAGGCATTTTGAGGCAAATATTATAATGTTACTAGCTAATCTGGCAAATGTTGTTTTACCAAATAAAAAAATAGCCTACGACCTGTTCTCAGACCTACCAAGTATACGTAAAAAAAATCTTAAAAATCGGTCGAACCGTTTCGGAGGAATTCGATAACAAACACTGACACGAGATTTTAATGCAACGTGTAACAGAATAAACGCAAAACCTCTTAAGGGGTCATTTTAATCATCATTATGAACAACTTTCACTATGGGACCAACACCGAAATCGGGAAAATAAAATCAGCTGTTCAATACTTTTTGTCGAGTTATGCACACATAAATGTATAGGGGATACGATTTTTTTTCGTGATTTCAGTATTGGTCCCATAGTAAAAGTTGTTCATAATGATGATTCAAATGACCCCTTACGAGGTATTGCGTTTATTCTGTTACAAGATTAGAATGATTATATTATAACAAGTAAAAGTGCCTGAAGTGAAAATGTTAAAGAAGTCTGTTCATTACCAGTAGGTAAGTTGTTTTTTACGTAAGTTCAAGCCAAGACAAAAGTCTCACTAAATCAGCACCTTAATTTGAAATATCTCAACGAGGACCACTATCTCCAAGAGGAACGGTTCGTAAACAGCCATTCTTCATGAAAACGTTTTAACTCCCTCTTCTCTATTACTACTTCCGGACTAATTTATGTCCAATCTTAGCCCAATTTTTCATAGAAACAAATTAGTTATTCTCAAGCATTAGGTCAGTACCTTAGCCACTATGTTAGAACTGGCTCGAATCCAATTTATGATAAATAGCTGCCATGCACATATAAGTTTTACGCAAAAAGTTTAAGTACAAAGAGTATGACTTGTCATTAGTGTTGGACCGAAGGTAGTTTTAGGCCGAAGTCGGAGGGATTCGACTTCGTCCTAAAACAACGATAAAGAGAATAATATAATAGCTAAAGAAAATAAAATAATGATTTTATGATCGCTGTATTCCGCATGATTAAGACATGTGTGGTCATAATTAAGAATAATGTTGTGTATCTGATATAAAGTAAAGAAACAGTAACAAAACCATAAAAAAAATATTTTAAAATATTTTTTTAAGAAACCCGACCACAAAAAAAAATTAAAATCCGGCCAACTGCGAGTCGGACTCTCACACGAATGGTTCCGTACCATAAACCGAAAAAAACAAACACTTTACTTGTAGGGGAGCTCCCTTTAATTTTGTTGTAATTTCTTTTTATTATATGTTGTTATAGCGGCAATAGAAACACACAATCTGGTAAAATTTCAACTGTCTACCTATTACCTTACCTTACCTGTCTAGGTACTTATTACCTTACCTGACCTGTCTACCTATTACCCTTGAGATACAGCCCGCTGACGGACAGCGGAGGCTTAGTAATAGGGTTCCGTTGGTTACCCTTCGGGTAAGGAACACTAATAAGTACAAAAATCACTTTGATGCAGTTGATGGCAAAAATCACTTTGATGCAGTTGATGGCAAAAATCACTTTGATGCAGTTGATGGCAAAAATCACTTTGACGCAGTTGATTTCAAAAATCACTGATGCAGATGATGGCAAACGACATAAAATAATGTAATAAATTAAGCATATGTAAAAACAAATTAAAATCGCATATTGTTAGTACGTACTGTACCTGCGATAGTTGATAGTTATATTGTCATGTAATTTTGTACTAAACTAGAGCAAAAATCATATTTAAGTTAATTTGTAAATCTCATTTTAAGTGAACTATGTTCTTATGAGAAATAAAGTCCTTTAAACCTAAATCTGTGACAGAACTAAAATAAATGCATCAGACTGCTTGAAAACTTATTTTTTTAACCTTTAATCAGACGCAGTTGGTTCATTTATTTTAGTTAGTTATCTAAACGATACCGCCTTCGGCCAAATCTTCAATCTATCTTTGGTAAAACCATAGAAATATAAAAAACAGTATTTAGTAAAATTTATTATATCTATGGGTAAACATATGTTTTACCGAAGGAAGCCGAAGATACGGTCCAACACTACTTACCATACAGGGTAGAGTACCTTGACATTGATTTGTGAGAACTGCAAAGTCACCTTTGCTGTACATCTCCTTATTAATGAGGGTAGCAACCTAATCTCAAGTATGTGGGTTACTAGGGCCGCATAAGTACAAGGTAGGTGATGTTATCAGTTCATCGAGATCTTCTGAACAAAGACCTCCCACATAGATCTTTGTTTCGAGTGAGCTTGGGATTATCACGATTGACAGGCAGATTTTAGCGCTGTAGGTAATATACAACGTTTAGCAGAATACACGCAATACCTCTTAAGGGGTCATTGTACTCATCATTATGAACAACTTTTACTATGGGACCAATACCGAAATCGCGAAAAAAAAATCAGCTGTTCAGTACATTATGTCGAGTTATGCGCACAGAAATGTATGGGGGAGTCGATATTTTTCCGCTATTTCAGTGTTGGTCCCATAGTGAAAGTTGTTCATAATGATGAGTTCAATGACCCCTTATGAGGTATTGCCTTTATTCTGTTACAGGTTGTATACTGTTTATAGATGAGATACGTTTTTCTTCTTTTAAAAGAAAAGTTGAGATACATCGTTATTTAGTATCTACAATTTAAGAAACACTTACTCCGTTGTGAGCCCATTAAAGGTTACAGCGGTTTAGCTCCGGTTTTTCTTATCTGGGAGAAGAAAAATAGAAATATAAATAGGTCATTATGGGAGTTCTGAGGAAGTTTAACAGACTCCGGTTAAGTTACGTAAGTACTTCCTCAGATAAAAAAATATTGGGAAACACTGCAGATAGAAACTGGATTAGGTTTTCCAAGTGCGCCAAAATACTGTGTAAAATTATATGAATTTATCTAATCTTCTATCACAAGTTACCTAATCTAGATTCTGCATAATGTTGCAGAATTTGTTCGAAAGAGTCACGACGGCTCTGGAACGCATAGGAGAAACACGGATGGGTTTTAGTCAGAATGAATCTGGACCGATGACCTGGTGAAGGTTGCGGGTAGCCGATGGATGCGAGACGCACAGGAACGGTCGTTGTGGCGACGCTTGGGGGAGGCCTATGTCCAGCAGTGGACGTCTTTCGGCTGATATGATGATGATGAATCTGACACTCCCTTCCACCCCGCCCAGAGCGTAAGGAGTCATTTAATGATTTCCCATCCTTCAGTAACATTTGACAATAGACTATGTATGTTCACTCTTTGAAAACTCAGTGCCCAACTTAAGCGCTTATTACACTACACGGTATTCAGGGCCCTAAGTCCCGATTTAGGGTAGTGTAAAAAGAGTTAGGGACCCTAATCAGGGTGACCGGAGCGGCCCCGTCTAGTTAGCTCCCTAACTCCCTTACTACCGGGCAGTGTAATAGCGTTTAAAATAGGGAGTTAGGGAGCAGTGTTACCAACACCAATTTAATAAATTCCTCGAAAACGTAACTCAATTTCCCCAATTAGGGGACCAAAAATCTACTGATTCCCCACAAATTCGATATTTAAAATAATATCAGAAGAATAAAATCGATATTTGGAATCACCGCATTTTCCCCACGTCTTGCCCGTCCACAATATATCCCCAATCAACTTGAGATTCCCCGCAGTTTGGGGAATTCCCCACACATTGACAACGCTGGTCACTGAGTTAGGGCTGAATCGAGCGGCTAGTGAAATAAGCAGCTCCCTAGTTAGGGGCCACGCCCATTCTTGCCACCGCGCCCTGAATACCGTGTAGTGTAATAAGCGCTTTAATACTAGGACTGCAACCGAAATCACAGAGCAAGTAAAACTTGACACAACAATGACATCACAAAACAATTAAAGGCTCACAGCAGCACTTTTTACAAGATAATTTCAATGGAATCATGTGATGTACCCATTAATTACATACCACATATGAATCACCGGGATTACCATTCAGTTACTCGTCTTCACCGCAAGATAGTTGATGACACAGACCAAGGAACCGCAGCGCTGGCAACAACTAAAGCTATTCAAAAATTTACCTATCCGTAACGAAACGGATGCCAAAGATCTATAAATAACAGCCGGGACCAAAGGTTTAACGTGCTTCCGAGGCACGTATGTTAAGATGGGCATCCATCCGCAGACCGACCTCGGCAAGTGTTGCTTAACCTTGAAGATCGAACCGTGTGGCTGATATTGTTTAGCCAAGAGCTTCTTTCTTTCTTATCAGGCTTTTAAAATTAGCGATTTCATTATTGTAATTTCATAAGACACAGTCGGGGAGCGACAGCATTCAAAGGAACTTAAGAACACCTAGCCTTGCCCCAACTATGTCGGAGTCAGCTTACAGTCTAATGAGATCCAACTGAGTACCAATATTTTTCATGACTGCCGCTCCGAACTCCACATTACAGCCCGCAGTAACACGTAAACACATTCTCCTTAGCAAGACGTGCCTTGCAATGTGCGCTGAGCACAAGATTTTATATTGAGTATACAGTGACAATCACTGACACATTTTACATATTTAGACCCTACTGTCCTACTGCTGGGTACAACTTCTAAGTCCTTTCCCGGGCCTTCACACACCAGCCCTCACAGTACACGTCCAGAGGCTCTAGAAATGAGACATTCTACCAACAATATAAAAAACGGACAAGCGCAAGTTAGACTCGCACACGAAGGGTTCCGCACCATAAACCTTAATTTTTACCTTACAAAGGTACGTCAGCCTCATCTTATCATTTGTTGTTATAGAGGCAATAGTAAACACAATCTGTGAAAATTTGAACTGTCTACCTATTACGGTTCTTGAGATACAACCCGCTGACAGACAGACAAACGGACGGACGGACAGCAGAGGCTTAGTAATAGGGTTCCGTTGGTTACCTTTCGGGTACGGAACCCTAAAAAGAAGTCAAAAATGTATGGGATTGACATAGGATATCGAAATATCACGCGAACAATCCCTTACAATTTTGACGTTTCGACAAACGCCATCGATGATAGAATCACACTTAGTCTATAGTTGTCAAAAATAAAAGGCCCGTTTTGACAGCAGGATACAATATAGCTTTACTAGTAAGTATGAAAGAGACATAAAAATAAATCTCTTTCGCACTTAGTGGTAAAGCAATCTTCTATCCCTCTCTACTCAGCTGTCAAATCGGACTTTTAGATTTTGGTGACTTTAGAGCCTAGTGTATGTCGCCACCTTTTTCTAAGCAGGCCTCGGACACCCTTGGCTTGTATTTAGTGTTTTTTGACAGAACTGTTTTGACAGCAGTGGCTGTCGAGGCGTCGCCATGCTCTGTGGCTGATGCTCGAGTAAAAAATCTGTCAAAACCAATACTTCTAGAGTGCAATCCGAAATTGAAGTTTCCGCGGCTTGTATTTAAAGTTTTGACAGGGCTGCCTGTAGCTGTGGCCGATTAGGCATTTCCTTGTTCTGTAGCTGATGCTCGAGTAAAAAATCTGCCAAAACTAATACTTATAGAGTGCAATCCGAAATGGAAGCTTCCGCGTGGGCGAGTGAATCCCGAAGTACGTCAGCAGCGACATTACACACAGCTGATAGAGATTATCTCGTCTGCAGGTTAGAGATATAGACAGATCAACACATGATGAAAATCAACATTTAAATATCTTAATAAATGTCTGAGAGAATAAATTTTCACGAACAGAAACTTCATCTACCTACTTAAAGCATCTAACGATGTTGTTGGGGTCGGTTTCAGTCTAGGTGAATACGAAAACTTTAAGTTATTATGTCTATGCTAGCGACTATTTGACCTACGTTACCCAGTTACTAGGTAACACGATATCGACTACGGTACAATTTCATGAATAGATATTTTTTTTATTAAGTTTGACTGAAATATTCTCGACCGAGCCTCGTATATATTGTGAACTCGCAAAGCTCTTACAATTATTATTCTTAGTAACTGTTTCTTGTTTTCTTATTTTCTCAGTATCTGTCACCGAATTGCAAACGCAGCGCCGTAAAATTGTAAATTATCGCGTGAAATAGCAAACTTGTTTTTCTCCATAAGTTTGTGTCTTATGGAGAAAAACGAGTTTATTGGAAAATGTTGAATTTGGATAAGATTTATTGTATTTAAAATAATTTGTAACATAATATATCGAGTTATTATAATTGTACACAATTTGTAACAGAATAAACGCAATACCTCTTAAGGGGTCATTGTACTCATCATTATGAACAACTTTTATTGTGGGACCAACCCCGAAATCGAGAAAACAAAATCAGCTTTTCAGTACATTTTGTCGAGTTATGCGCACATAAATGTATGGGGGAGTCGATGTTTTTTTTCGCGATTTCAGTGTTGATCCCATAGTGAAAGTTGTTCATAATGATGAGTTCAATGACCCCTTAAGAGGTGTTGCGTTTATTCTGTTACAGGCTGTATAAATTTATTACAATCTTACGGAGATTGCAATTTTACGGTGACACATCTGTTAAGTGCATATTAAAAACAAAGAACCAAATGAAGGGGGCCAAACGACCAAGGTCCGCAACAATATTTCCAGTTAAAACCAAATAATCATCAAATACATTGTAATAGAAATAAAGACGAATTAATCTGTTAAAACAATCCATAAAATCCATTGCGACGCGACCGTCGCCAACGGGTACTGACAGAAATGTGTATCAACAATAAAGAGAACATAAATAACATGCTTGTTATAATTATCAAGGCGAAATCATTTAGTGCAGTGCCGTGATTTTATTACCTACTAGAACGCGAGATAAAATTCGTCCAATGAACTATTATATTTATTGAAATGAGACAATAATAGTTGAAAGTTGATTGGGTTGGCGTCGCGCGTGTTGTTAAAACTATCCACGCGTGTATAGACAGTTTTCAGAAATAGAACGATCGTCAAATTCCTGTACGCAATCCTGGACATTAATCATAACACAATAAGGATGGGAGTTACTTGAAAATGCTGACATTATTTTGACAGTATGGGCCATGCGTTGCGTGCAATTCGAGCGAATTGTTGTAAACATGGGTTGTGCTTAGACCTAAACTATGCCTAAACCATATTGAGAAGAACAGTTTTAATCGGGGATCTTATAGCTTCGTTTTACGTTCCTTACAAGATCAAACAAAAACTGAACAATAGGTATAGAAAAAAATAGCTAGTTTAATGCCATCTGTAACGATTTAAATGCTGCCAAGGTTCCTCCGAAGTGCTATTCAAAATCGTTTGATTTGACAGTTTTCGCAAATGGCACTTAAGTTTTTGGCGGGAAATACCTCGTAAATCGCACCTATCAAATTCAAAGCGCCAACCGCTGACGGCTCTCAATAAAATTTAAAAATAGAACTATTGATAATGGCGGCCATGATTTTGACAGATAAATTAAAACCGTTGAAGTGTGTGGTGGCTGGCGTCTTTGCTAATCTTAACCAGACGAGTTGCATCACATTGTTCAGATTTAAGTAATTTTCAGAAATCACTTCTCTTTGATTGATTTGTTTATTTGACTTATTTACAGAATTTTAACAAAGATGATTCCAATTAGACATAAAAGAAGATTGAATTCAGACATAAAACAAAGTGCGCCTTTATCTAAAATATCTTATTGAACACCTTGGGATTCAGTGGAATGCTTACAATTTTATTTACGTAAATAGAGACCTATCCAAACGCCTACTCATTTGAGTAGTTTTAAATTTACACGCAACTGATCGATCATTCAACATTTTATCAATCTACTTATTGATTCAAGAAGTCATGTCATCATGTATCCATATTCGACGATTGTAAAGATATTTTCCTGAAGAGCTACTTATGGTAAGGAAGCATTTTATCTAACACAGAAAAAAGCGACGATGTGGCGACGACGCTTGGGGGAGGCCTATGTCCAGCAGTGGATGTTTTTCGGCTGATATGATGATGATGAAAAAGCGACGGGCCTTTTTAAAGTCCCATTCAATTCTGTCAATAATTCAAAGCATATGAAAGATGCAAGTAGAGTTTTATGGCCTTTAAACGTAGGTAATACAATTTGCAATATTACGTAAGTACTAATTACAATAGTCAACAAGATCATGCCACAAGGAATGTGCTTACTAATTTTGATTTACGTTATGTCTTGCCTTATTACAAAACCATTATTTACTTATTTATTTTTGATCAGGGCTAGTTTATTAAATGTGTTACAGCTACTACCAGTAACATCAATTTCCCATTAGCTTGTAAATCCCGATTTTTTATTTTTCAATAAAGAAGCTTCCTTCAGTTTATTGAGTTAATTATTCATATCTAATATGGAAAAAGTGTTGAAATTATTCTGACAAGAGTATTTACATTTATGGTGAAATTATTTTTCAAATGCATTAAAAAAAAATCTGCACCATCAGTAAAAATAAAAGTGAACTTTATTTTGGTTTTTTTTTAATATTAAGGGTTAATTGAGTATCCTAACGTACCATCTGCAACATAACCAATCCTTAAAAATGATAATGTGCCTGTACTAGAACCACCTGAAAATAGTCAGTTTCCGCCTCAAAGCTCCACTTCAAAATCATATTACAGGAAAACTGACCGTGTCTAAATAATTCTAATTTCAGTTTTATGACGAATATTACTATTAAACATGATCATGAGCATAATTAGTTAAACAATTTGTTGTGACACACAAAAAGTGTTTTTTTTTTACCAGTGTTATTAGCACATTTTCTGCACTACCTACCCACGTATAATCAACGCTT
Organism: Lacanobia wlatinum; assembly: GCA_947578705.1. NCBI lineage: Eukaryota > Metazoa > Arthropoda > Insecta > Lepidoptera > Noctuidae > Lacanobia > Lacanobia wlatinum. Next base: position 21,905,291 of record OX388031.1, read on the forward strand.
ACAACTTCCATTTTAGTTCGAGGTAACATCACATCAAACTTATTGACATTTGACATTAACTTTGACGCGATAACTGGTGGATAAATATTGCTAATTCCATTTTTAGATTATCACAAAGACGTTATCTACAATATTGACAATTTGGCTTTGTTAGTGACACTGAACACTTTTTGTTAGTAGCCGGTTCCTCCCCAATTATTGTAAATATTTGTATTAACTGACATAATATTTGCAACGTTAATCACGGCCACTGACAATCTTTGCTCTTAAGCTTTCAAAGGGGCAAAGTAAGTTTCACCTCTTATTTTTTTAAACCATCTATTTTGACAACCACATTAGTAAGTTAAAGTAACATAAAAAAGTAGAGGGCAAATTCTTTTATTTATTAAGAACGTTCACGATCGCAAACTGTCAAAAACATCTCTAATTTCCTAAATTTTGACAAGTTTTTGACATGAATTATCGATGAGGTGATATCGCGACTTGAATTTGAACGCTTTTAAGTACGAAAATTGGCTTTCTATTGTCAATAATTTTGAGTCATCATGACATAAATAATATACCGTCAAACAATCTGTCAAAAGAAATAATTAACTGATTAACTCACCTCCGAATCTCACAACAGCACAGAACAACACACTCGCCACATCTTCCCAGTAAAAAGTCCTTTTCAACTAAAGAAAAACTTAACAGAATTCTCGTCCTAAGTTCCGGAATGACCGTCGTCGGGAGCAACGCGTTCGCCCCGCCGACGAGAGCGACTCTTTTGACGAACGAACATTTCCTGAACGGGGGAACGTGAAAGTTTCAGAGTAAGTAGGTACGTATAGATTACCGAAGTTGGTGCAGAGATAAGTGAAGATCGTGGGACTGTGAGTAAACAGTGCGTCTGTTGTTGGGTAGTATGTTTATGTGGGAAGCGGTGTTCAATAATTGGTTTGTCGTGTTGCTGTTTAAGTATTTAGATTAATTTGTTATCCGTATTTGATATGGCAGTTTTGGATGCACGAGAGTTAAATCGTGTGTTATGACTAATTATGTAATTTGATGTTTTATCTCAAAATCCAGTTCAGGGCAATTTTGCATACAGCCAGGGTTGCGGGATTTGTTCGAAAGACTCACCGCGGCCCTGGAACGCAAAGGGCATTAGGAGGAACATGGATGGGTTTCAGTCAGTACGAGCCTGACACTCCATTCCGCTCCCATAGCGTAAGAGAGTGTAAAAAAGGGCCATTGCAGGAGCTTTCATTGGACTTTTAACAGAAAGGTAGACAAGTCACCTCGTCTGCGACTCAGGTTCCGACACCAACTATACTTTAATCCATCACCACTTTATAGAAACTTAATAACCAGGAATCAGTAAATCCTTTAATCTGAATTTATGACCTATGCTTAATCAATATTACACAATTGAATAATATTTTGTCAAGTAATGAGTATCAAGTAACCTTATAACTGCTCTTCTGCCCCTTTTCATCCTAGCAATATTCAGCTACCGCTGTTGCCAGTCTGAGTAGATGCTAGATGCAATAGACTAAACATCAATACTTCATTTGGAGCGACTGCAAGTGCCAACTCGTCACTCCGTCATGGCATACCCACATCCCAAGAAAATAGGTCACAAATATTCTGGCGTCTAACATAAGCATTACAATAGGAACCGAAAATATTATGCTTATCACTTTTAGTGCCCATCGGTGCCCATCACTCAGCATATGTGTCGAAACATAATTTGTTCGTGTGCCCACAACTCGCATCCGCGTCGTGCCCATCGGTGTCCATCACTCAGCATATGGGTCGAAACATAATTTGTTCGTGTGCCCACAACTCGCATCTGCGTCGTGTCCATCGGTGTCCATCACTCAGCATATGAGTCGAAAAATAATTTGTTCGTGTGCCCACAACTCGCATCCGCGTCGAGCCCATCGGTGTCCATCACTCAGCATATGGGTCGAAACATAATTTGTTCGTGTGCCCACAACTCGCATCCGCGTCGTGCCTATCGGTGCCCATCACTCAGCATATGAGTCGAAAAATAATTTGTTCGTGTGCCCACAACTCGCATCCGCGTCGAGCCCATCGGTGTCCATCACTCAGCATATGGGTCGAAACATAATTTGTTCGTGTGCCCACAACTCGCATCCGCGTCGTGCCTATCGGTGTCCATCACTCAGCATATGAGTCGAAAAATAATTTGTTCGTGTGCCCACAACTCGCATCCGCGTCGAGCCCATCGGTGTCCATCACTCAGCATATGGGTCGAAACATAATTTGTTCGTGTGCCCACAACTCGCATCCGCGTCGTGCCTATCGGTGTCCATCACTCAGCATATGAGTCGAAAAATAATTTGTTCGTGTGCCCACAACTCGCATCCGCGTCGAGCCCATCGGTGTCCATCACTCAGCATATGGGTCGAAACATAATTTGTTCGTGTGCCCACAACTCGCATCCGCGTCGTCGACCCATATGACGACCCATATGCTGAGTTCTGGGCACCGAATGTGTTAACAAAGTTAAAGTACTCTCGAGTCTGTCGATGAACAAATAATACTCACGCATTAACCGAGGCAAATACACCTCAACCTCGTTAATCAATATATCCTCCTCCCAATGATGTTCTAATACTGCCTACACTAAAGAATAAACAAACCACGTTCTACCTACTTACACGTATAAGTCGGTGCATACAAACTGCACACTCGAGTCAACCCACCATCATTAGACCATAAATCACTACGAAATATGTGTAAAAGCATTTGTCAAATTATCATAAAACATGGCCGGCGCATTCGAGCCGTTTGATCTGTCCTCAAACACTTTGTTTGTACAATCTGTTATCTATTTTAGAGCGTAAGTACGGAGCAAGCCGCGGGCGGCGGTAGTTAACTCCAGTTTATCGTGGTAACTGCGATATTTCACCGCCTATTAGCTAGCATCTTGGAGGCAGTGTTGCCAACGTTGTTCAGTTTTGCATCGGTGTACTTTTTATTGAGCTTTTTAATATTAGGTTTCTGCTGTCAAATTTCAAGAAGCTATAGTTTTATTTGATTTTATTGAAATATTCGTGTCTTTAAAAATAATTTAAAGTTGTTTGTGTGTTGTTTCAATGGATTCACTGAACATGAAATTTAGACCTCTTTTATACGTGACATAGTGCAAAAAAACATTTTAAGTTTTTTCCCTAAAAACCTACCGTCTATGTTCTCTATGTCCATGTGATTCGTCCTGTTAAGACAAATCAAATGTCTAGCAATTTTTCAGTTAAGTTTTTACACCACTGCGAAAAACTGCACCTTATCTACATGTGCTTCAACATCCGAGTTGACCCAATTAAACATAAAGCATTTCAACAATAACAATACATGTCACGTTTCAGTTCATTCAGTGTCACGACATACAAGAAGGCCTATGATCTCACTAGTGACACTCTCATTTACGGTCTGATATACGACGATCTAAGTAAATCATAAACAGTCTGCATATCTGGCAACCCGACGCTGGTGGTTTGGCGCCGTCTGCGCGGGCGCCGGCGTCTAGCGCCAAATTATGTAATAGTACGCGTAGAATTAATTCTGCATGCGTTGGCGCCATTACATCGCCTTATCAGCATTTTATTTAGCCCACGGATTCTTTGCTTAGAAACGTAGGTGTTTGGAATTTTTTTAGCAGTTCCAATTACGTTTCATCATCATCATTAAAGTCACCAAAATGTAAGAAGTCCGATTTGACAGCTGAGTAGAGAGGGATAGAAGATTGCTTTACCACTAAGTGCGAAAGAGATTTATTTTTATGTCTCTTTCATACTTACTAGTAAAACAATGTTCTATCCTGCTGTCAAAACGGGCTTTTATCACATTAAAGAGTTCCGAAGAGTATTGTGCAGTCTAGACGAGAATAAAAACTTACGCAAGTCAGATCAATCAGAATGATTTGTCTCAAGATCATATGCAAATCGAGGAACCACTTTGATTTAATTCAATGTTGACGTTGGCAAAATTTTCTTTAGTTACGATTGCGATATAGCCATTAAATTATCCACTGCTATAAAAATTGACCGTGGGCTGAAGAATCATCATAAGTATAAAAAACACTCTTTCGTTACTGAGTGACTGGCAGAAAATGCACAGCCGAAACTACTGGTCCTCATCATCATCATCATATCAACCGAAAGACGTCCACTGCTGGACATAGGCCTCCCCCAAAGGAGAGGGGGGTTGCCATAATCGTCACGCTTGGCAGGCGGGTTGGCGATCGCAGTGTATGGTGTTGAGTTTTACAGAGAACGCTGCTGCCCATTCTCTGGCGAGTCCCATAATCGCCTCTTACGACACCCACGGGATGTGATGGGATGGTATTATTGTTTTACGGCACCATACGGCACCGGCCGACACCATACGACTTAGCATGTAGGTTCCTTGGGGAGTGTAGGAGAGCACTAAGAGAGTATTTCTCGAAATTCCTAAGCGAACGGGAAAAACGGGATATGCACGTATGAAGTCGCGAGCAAAAGCCAGTCATATATACAACTCTGGTCATGAAACTGGGTAAACGGTTATGTTTAAAAGCAGAAGTAATGGAGAAAGTATTGCTTCAACAGTATAATGAGATCCCCGGTATATTTTTTTTGGATATGATTAGATATTCCTACATGGGCAAAAAGCTTCCTATTCCCTAAAATTGTTTTGCCAGCATACCCATGAAATAAAAATTTCTAGCATATCTAATACCGAATTCAAAATAATATAGTCTTTGAACATCGACATCTAAACAACTGCAACGAAATCCCCTGATACCAAGTACTCATACATTCATTAAAACCTTAAGAATCAGACCTGGAATCCCTACGTACTCCTGCAGCTTCTTGATAACCCATGCATTTAACCATCGAAGTTCACCATACTATTCCCCAGTTTCATGGTCAAAATGTCACCTATCTCTAAAAATAACTCACGAACGTGGTTTGTTTAGCCAGAGGAAGTAACAACATCATGGCTGACGTCACTCGTCACATCCGCACACCTGCGCACGAGTACATGTCTGATGGCAATCAACACTGCGATTCTGTATCGATTGTTAGTCGAGTTGAACGTTCGCACGGTCCTTTCTCTATTTTTACCCTGACCGCAAAATATCATCTCCAACCCACTAGCGTCTCGCTGTACCGACGAGCTTTAAACCACAAGGGACCAAAGAACCAAGGTACTACTTGTGAGAATTTATATTGACACTAGTTTTTGCACGCTACTTCGTACGCGCGTTTCCTGTTTTTCCCCGTTCCCGTAGGTATTTAGAAAGAAAAGAAAGAAGAAAGAAAAAGCGTTTATTTGCGCCAAGCATGACGCATACCAAAAAAAATTAAAATTAAATAAAACAAAATTAATATTTTATAACAGTTGGGAAGATATGCGTCACATTCGCGCAAAACGGCCATCGCTCAGCATGATGCTAGGACCCGTGTGCGAGACAGAGCCACAGCGCTGGTTTTCAGCGACAGCCGGCGTTGAGTATGACGTCGATCGGAGCAGCATAAACAGTAATTAAACGGGACAAATAAACAGAAAAATAAAGTCATAAGGGTAAAATATAATAAATAAGACGGTAAAGAGATGGCAAGTCTATTGTGCAGACGGTGGAATGAGGCTGACTAACAGTGGCGCGCACAACTCTAAAAAAGAAATAGCTATGTTATCTGTGCGCACCAAAGACAACAAAAACTAAAAACCAATAATCTATGCAATGCGCACGCCCACAATATGGCTGCCAAACGAAGGAATGCGTAATTAACATTATTATGCAATAATGTTCTTGACTTGCGCAATACACGTAATATTGTTTCCGCTATCACAGAGTAAGAGTATATTGTATTTAAAGTGAGTTTTGTTATGTGTTCAGTGTTGTTAGATTGTGTGTTGGATAATGTTATTTGTGAGTCATTTTTGTGTGTATTATGTGATAGGGGCGTAAATAACTACCTATGTTCATAGATGACAAACACGCTCAGAAGAGAACCCAAACCGAGCAAAAGGGGAATATCGTTATTAAGTCAAGTAGTACCTAACGAGGATCCTCTGCTAATAAGTTTAAACTATCATGGATGTGTAGGTTAGTAATTATTTTATTAATCATATTGGATCATCATAAGTGAACAATTGAAATTGCAAACGTATAAATAAAAGATTAAAATAGTGTAAATAAGTCAATGTAGTTTAGTTTAGTATTTCGGGAAATCCTTACTTAGTTCTCCTCCCCTACACTCTTGTTGCATTCCACTTGAGAGAGAGAGGTCAGAACACAAGAGCAAGCGAAGCGAGCTCGAAAATTTTCGCATCCTACCTCAGATAGGTATTATATTGGTTTGATCATTCATACTTAAATAGAAGTAACTTTATGGACTGATGCAAGAAAGCTCATTAACTGTGAGAGGGCAAAACACAAGAGCGAGCGAAGCAACCTCCAAAATTCATGCACCTCGGAAAAGTTTTATTTTCTTTTGAATGTTTATGTATGCATGCATACATAAACATAGTAATTATGTTAATTATACAGAAAAGCTCGAGAGCAAAAAGAAGTCAGAATGTGAGAGCAAGCGAAGCGAGCTCGATATTTTTGATACCCCACCGCGGACGGGTTTCATTACGTCACCCGTTTAGGGGTATAGGTGTAGGTGACACCCGATCGTGGCAAAAAGTCAACGAAAGTTCGGATGTCACTCTTAAATGGCTATCACACGGTGCGGGTCGACCCCCGACGCACACCCCTCCCTACGCTACTGCCGCAGGCATCTAGATAATTCAAGAGGTACTCTCTCATAAGTGAGGTTGTGTATGAAGAGTAAGGCTGGGTTCAGTGTAGTCTTTTTAAACCAAAGGCTGACTGGTAGAGAATGCCTTGTTGCATTTAGTCAGCCCATGACCACAATCCTAATATATAAAATTCTTCCGTAACTGGCGACTGAGTGAGTGACTGACAGACAACGCACAGCCGAAACTATTGGTTGTAGAAAACTGAAATTTGGCATGTTCTGTTCCTTGGGGAGTGTTCGGGAGTACTAAGGCCGCGGATACGAACTTTGAAACTTTGAAAGCGCCGCTGCAGCACTGGTCGCGTCAAATGCAGAGATGTATAATGTAAATCGCCGCGCCGCCCGCCGCGCTGCTGAGTTCGTGTCCGCGGCCTAAGAAAGGATTTCCCGAAATTCTTTCGGGAACGGGAAAAAACGGGATAATTGAGCGTACGAACTCGCGGGCAAAAGCTAGTTGTACATAAAGTTAAAATAAATAAAAAAGAGGGTAGTTGATCGTCTCCAAATCGATTTTTATTTTTCTGCAAAAGCTCAGCTAAAAGACGCAGTACCTGTAAGTAATAAGCCAAACTAACAACATTCGTATCTAATTCCAATAAAATACTTAACACAACCATAAAAGCACTCTCTTATTAACGTGCTTGGAAGGGAAAAACTAACTTTTACTAAATATGAAGTCAAATCTTATATGTCATTTCGACATATCAAGCTTTCCGACATGTTTTTTTTAAGGTGGCGCCAACGAAATTCCGAATGCTAACACGAAGTCTCTAGCAGCCATTTTAAGTCATATACTGCATAAAAGCCATGTATGCCTTATTAAATATAAAGACCGCAAGGTTGGTCCCATCGGATCGCCTAAAATACCATTTACTGCAATAACTCCAAAAGTGTCTGAGAACTGTTTTTGTTGATGTTTAGGCACTTGCCTCACCGCCGGCGAGGAAGCGAGTAGCTATCGAATATTTGCTCGCTGAGGAAAGCGACAAAAGAAATAGATCTCGTGTGAGTAAAAGAGGCACATACATTAAAAAAAATAAAAAAAACATTCATAGTCGATAGCTGACTGTTCATACCGGACCGGAGCGATTGTATAAAGCTTCAAAGAGATCTAGATGTCCTTCATCAATGGTGTTGCAACAACAGAATGACGCTCAATGTTAAAAAATGCCAGACTATTACATTCACGAATAAAGTGAATTACATTAAGTTTGATTATCACATAGATGGATCAGTACTGAGTAGAGTATCAGTCATCCGTGATCTAGGTGTTCTCTTTGACACATCCCTATCCTTCCGTGAGCATGTAGAGACTATAGTTGCTAAAGCTAAAAGAATGCTTGGCTTTATAATCCGCATGTCAAAACCTTTCCGTAATTATAGTAGTATTATTCTACTTTATAACGCACTGGTAAGGAGCTCCTTGGAGTATTGTTCCACTATTTGGTCTCCCTATTACTCAAGTTATATTAATAATGTTGAATCTGTTCAGGCCCGTTTTGTTAGATATCTATATATGAAGAATGGGATCCGAAAAGCTATACCTGACTACAATGACAGGTTAAAGCACTATAAGATGTTTAGCTTAAAAGAAAGACGGATCCATTCTGACTTACTTACATTACACAAAATTATAAATGGTTCTATAGATGCGCAATTGATTAACTATTTTAACTTTAGGATTAGCTAACGTAGCAAGCGGCATCATCGCATTTTTCAATTACCTACATCTACCTTAAATTCCACCTTTGATATCCCCCTAACACGTATGGCAAGGCTATATAATGAAAGGTCTAACTTAATGGATTACCCTATCGATGTTTTTTCTATGAGTTTCGCTTCATACAAACGTTTCTTATACAAACGTGCTGTTGGTATGCTTATTAATAAATAAATAAATAAATGCTGCCGGCGAGCGGCTCTTACCTCTAGTTGATCGCAGCGACAAGAGCTATCAAAGATTGTACTCGCTCAGCGACACTCGCTCGGCGATACTCGCTTAGCTGTCAGAATTCACTAAACAGCGGTAATTTCTACCTATATTGCGGGCCGTAGCGAGTATTGCGCGTAAAAGCCCGTCGTACAAAAGCACTCGCTGAAAGACGAGCGTCAAAACTATCGAAACTTTTCATTCGCTACTCGCTGCTCGACAACTCGTTTCGAGTTTGAAGCTTTACTCGCTGCTCGCTGGTCGCCGACGGTGAGACAAGTGCCTTAGGCTGTATTTATTCCTTACAAGTAGAATACAAAATTAATCATCAATGTCTTGGCTTTTCGTAGCTAATGTCAACTGGTACCGATATGGCTGAACCTATATTTTCTAATAACTAAACAGTTATTCATAATTTATTATGTATACTAGCTTCTGCCAGAATCTTCACCCGCGTGATATTCGAAAACTATCCCAAGGGAACATCTTTCCGAACACAAAAGTACCCTATGTTCCAGGACATGATTTACTCGTGTTCCAAGTTAAATTTAAATCCATTCAGCTACTAAGACCTGAAGAGGTAACAAACGGACAGACTGATAGAGATACTTCCGTATTTATATATATATATTACTAGCTTTTGCCACTTCGTACGCGCAAACCCCTTTTTTCCGTTTTTGTAGGAATCTCGGGAAATCCTGTCTTAGTGCTACACTCCCCACCCTACATGCCTAGTTTTAGCTTTCTAAGACCAGCAGTTTCGGCTGTGCGTTGTCTGTCAGACACTCAAGCACTCAGTCAGTCACCAGTAAATGAAGAATTTTATATACAACCTGTTACAGAATAAACGCAATACCTCTTAAGGGGTCTCTATGGGACCAACACTGAAATCGCGAGAAAAAAAATCGACTGTCCCATACATTTATATGCGCATAACTTGACAAAATGTACTGAACAGCTGATTTTTTCTTTCGCGATTTCGGGATTGGACCCATAGTAAAAGTTGTTCATAATGATGAGTCCAATGACCCCTTAAGATGTATTACGTTTTTTCTGTTACACGTTGTATAATTTATATTGATGGTAAGGTTACATTGGGGCTGACATGCCTATTAAAAGGATAAAAGTCCCTACAAAATCAAAATTAAGATAAAACATTTGCTAAGGAATTTTGATGAATTCCTTCGACTTTTACCATAGTTACCTAAATTGTCTTGACCTTTTTTGACTAACCGACTCTCATTAAGAGCTTTTTGAGGGGATACACGATCATCACCACGAATTAGCTTAATTTTGCAGATGGTTCAATCGGCGCCATGCTCATTTAGGAGAGTCCCTCTCAAATTGATATTAATTATCAGAACAAAATATTTGTGCTGCGTAAGCATGAAGTAAAAGGACCAAAATAAGTAATATTTTAATGCGAAGTTATTGTTTTGTGTTGCATCTTTCCTATAGTGCCTATTTTCTACTTACATATTTAATAAAAATTGGTATTCAAATAAACCTGAAGAGTTTTTTGTTTGTTTGAACGCGCTAATCTCTGGAACTACCAGTCGGATTTGAAAAAAAATCATATGATAGCAACATTAATGAGGAAGGCTATAGGCTATATACGGGAACGGGAAAAATGGGATATGCGCGTACAAAGACGCGGGCGGAAGCAAGTATTTAATAAAAATTTGGTAGACAGCAGTCTTTAATTAAGTCTTTAATTAATTAATCCTTGTAACGAAATTATTTCTGGAAGAGTCCCATCACACTCGTCTACTGCTTCTACCGCCAAACGCTAATGCTTTATTCTTAGACTAAATGGCTGTCGACCAAAGTCCCCTTGATTGTACCGTTGCCCTTCATAATCATCTTAATTTCAGCCGAAACAACTGCTGGACATAGCCCTCTCTCGCCACATGTACCGGACCTGCAGTGCAAATTTCGAAGTGAAGGCGTGGGTGAACTGATCACCAAGGAGTGGAGTTGGGGAGTGTGCGACGAAATTGCATGATTTAATTCCGCCAAGCCCGTTCCATCATCGGACCACAAGACGAACGGCGATGCGCCACCGGTACATGGTGGACATCCCACCCACACGCACAAAATGTTTTGGGAATTCCCTGCTAGAGTCTGTGTTTCCAGATAGCTACAATCTGGGAATCTTTAAGACAAGAGTGAATAGGTTGCTTCTAGGCAAACGGCAAACGTGCTCCATCTTCGACCGCATCATCGCTTACCATCAGGTGAGATAGTGGTCAAACGTATGCCTATCGACAGTAAAAAAAAAGTGAGCTATCAATCCTTTTAATCAAGATGGAATGACAGTGCGCTTCGCACTCACTCCTGCTGAGTTTTGTTGTCAGTGCGTCTGGATGTCCGATGGTAGAAGGGGGCCGGTGGGATGAGGTCGTGGAGTTCTTGGGCACACTCACCGAAGTACAATCTGTAGAAGACCGACAAGCAGGCAACCTTACGGCGATGAGCCAAGCTATGCAACTTGGCATCCACCAGTACAGAATCGACCGGCTGTTGTGCTATTCAGTCGCTAGCTTGTATAGATTGATAAAACTCATGGTAGACGTACTGTTTGTGCCACACGGCGACGCAAAATGAGTTGGAATTTAGTATGAAACCGAATTCCGCCGACTCATTTTACGCAACTCACAAAATTACGTTCGTTTGGCCTCACCCTTACACGGAACAGCACTGTTGTTTCAGGCTATTTTCAATAGTTTTGAAGATCGACGAATAAATATTAATCCAGATAAACTGCATCGAATGGCATTGTATTGCATAACAGCGTCACTGGATCGCGTCTGTCTGAGGGAACCGTATTAAATGGTTTGCGGTATGACGCACGGCCGTCAATGTGCGAGGCAATGCGAAAATTTCAGTGCCTATAAACTCCCTATAGGTACGACGTACAATCACACATACAGACATACCTACATACGTACAGACAGACATCACTCAAGCGCCCCACATCGTGCGGGTAAACACTTTAACTGCCTGAATATAAAACGCTTACAAAACTTTAACTATAATGTAACCAGAATATTTTTCCCACAGAATATTGTATAAGAAACGAATAAAGACGAATATCTTCATATCTTTGTTTTGGAACGATAAATGTGTCAGATATCGTTTGAAACGTATCAAAAAAATATCGATTTATATTATTTCACCTGCACGAGATGAAAGATCATTCTGAGCTGACATTACAATTTTAGCGCCACTTGGAATTTAAATGGTGGCAGCACTTGATGCTGAAAAATAAATAAACAAAGGATTTTTCTTAAAAGATTCCATGAATTTCGTCTGAATTTAAAAGTTGGTGAAGAATGAAAATAAATAAAATGGAGACCGTGACCCTGAGTTTGTTTCGGTGTTTCTTTATAAGTGGTCAATAAAGCAATAAATGTCTGAGCTAGTGAGGATACTAAATTGTATTTATGTTAAATAAAAACCGGTCAAGAGCGAGTTAGACTCGCGCACCAAGGGTTCCGTACCGCCACATAAGTCCCTATTAGGTGTATAAAAATCAAGGTCCTGAGTCAACACGATTAAAATATATGGGTAAATTTAGATTTTCGCGAAAACTTGTAAGTACCAAAATTTACCTTAATTTTCAATTTTTTTATTTTTTGCAGTTATTCCTTTATTAGTGCTGTAAGACCTTGCTTTTTGCCAATTTTCGTGATTCTAGGTCAACGGGAACTATACCCAAAACCTACAGATAGGGTAAGGGTACTTCCGGTTTACCTAGATTTGTCAATTTTGTATCTGGTATAAATTTCAACTTGCTAGGTCCACCCGTTCCTGAGAAAATCGGTAGTGACACACAGACAGACAGACGGACAAGGGAATGATCCTATAAAGGCTCCGTTTTTTCCTTTTGAGGTACGGAACCCTAAAATCCAGCATCCCATTTTTTTTCCAAAAAGTGCAGATTAAAATTACATAATTTTTATGGTTTTTTTTTTACTTCTATCTAGGTATATAACGTGTAACAGAAAAAACGCAATACCTCTTAAGGGGTAATTGTACTCATCATTATGAACAACTTTCATTTCTGTGCGTATAACTTGACAAAATGTACTGAACAGCTTTTTTTTTTCGCGATTTCGGTGTTGGTCCCGCAGTAAAAGTTATTCATAATGATGAGTACACAATGACCCCTTAAGAGGAATTGTGTTTACTTTTTTACAGGTTGTATCTAAACTAATATTATAAAGCTGAAGAGGTTGAACGCGCTGAGATTAGCGCGTTGTACCGAACAAACAAATAAACTACTGCTTCGAATTGAAAAAATATTTTAGTGTTGAACTTGAATATCGAGAAAGGCTGTATAATATTATAAAGCTGAAAAGATTGAACGCGCTGAGATTAGCGCGTTGTAGCGAACAAACAAATTAACTACTGCTTCGAATTGAAAAAATATTTTAGTGTTGAACTTGAATATCGAGAAAGGCAATATAATATTATAAAGCTGAAAAGATTGAACGCGCTGAGATTAGCGCGTTGTACCGAACAAACAAATTAACTACTGCTTCGAATTGAAAAAAATATTTTAGTGTTGAACTTGAATATCGAGAAAGGCAATATAATATTATAAAGCTGAAAAGATTGAACGCGCTGAGATTAGCGCGTTGTACCGAACAAACAAATTAACTACTGCTTCGAATTGAAAAAATATTTTAGTGTTGAACTTGAATATCGAGAAAGGCTGTATAATATTATAAAGCTGAAAAGATTGAACGCGCTGAGATTAGCGCGTTGTAGCGAACAAACAAATTAACTACTGCTTCGAATTGAAAAAATATTTTAGTGTTGAACTTGAATATCGAGAAAGGCAATATAATATTATAAAGCTGAAAAGATTGAACGCGCTGAGATTAGCGCGTTGTACCGAACAAACAAATTAACTACTGCTTCGAATTGAAAAAAATATTTTAGTGTTGAACTTGAATATCGAGAAAGGCAATATAATATTATAAAGCTGAAAAGATTGAACGCGCTGAGATTAGCGCGTTGTACCGAACAAACAAATTAACTACTGCTTCGAATTGAAAAAATATTTTAGTGTTGAATATCGAGAAAGGCTTTATAATATAAGCTACTAGCGAACGTCACGCGGTTTCGCCCGCGAAGTTCCCGTTCGTAAATATAGCCTATGTTACTTGCTGATAATGTAGCTATCCATTGCTGAATGAATTTTTTAAATCTGTCCAGTAGTTTTTAAGTTTATTCGTTACATACAAAAATACAAATCTTTCCTCTTTATAATATTCGTATATCTATATATATATCTATATCTATATCTATATCTATATCTATATCTATATCTATATCTATATCTATATCTATATCTATATCTATATCTATATCTATATCTATATCTATATCTATATCTATATCTATATCTATATCTATATCTATATCTATATCTATATCTATATCTATATCTATATCTATATCTATATCTATATCTATATCTATATCTATATCTATATCTATATCTATATCTATATCTATATCTATATCTATATCTATATCTATATCTATATCTATATCTATATCTATATCTATATCTATATCTATATCTATATCTATATCTATATCTATATCTATATCTATATCTATATCTATATCTATATCTATAGATGACTAAAAAAATGTGACGCAGACGAAGGTGCGCGGGTCAGCTAGTCCCGCATAATTGCACAGTTTCTGTGGTCTAGCCCAGGAAGAGAAGCCACGACCAAAAAGCTAGGATTACCTAAATAAATGTGAATAGCAATCTATATCCAGATTGAAATCAGCACTTTGTTCAATACGACAGCATTTTATATTCAGCTGCATCTAAATTTTCCTATAAATAAGCCAAGGATGCCATCTAATAAATCACAGTCAAAATATAAATATTCGGTTAAGAGGGGACTCTAGTCGGTAACTCTTGGGCCTTTCTCCATACAAACGCATTCCGCTGTTTTCTTCGTGGATAATGCTGCTAAATCAATTTTTTTTTCCAAAAAATCTAGGCCGAATTAATACGTGCCTCTATCATCTTCTTTTTTCAAAAAATAATTGCTTAAAGAGTTATGACAATCCAAAAACCCGAAAAATCTGCTCATAGATACAGTCTTCCTCTAAATTTTTAAATATAATTTTTATGAATCAGTTCAGTTTTGAAGAAGAAAATAGCGGAATACAAAACGACTTTTGGTCAAGGTTTTTATAGGTTAAATCAGCCTCTGCTGCAGTTGTCGCTTTCGCACTTTACTTGATAGGTCGCTGCGCGACGGTATTCCTCGGGACTAGAGTCCCCTCTTAATAAAACGAAACGCAACTCGCAATTCTAAACCGACACAGACGTAGCATTTCCAATCTATGGTTGAATCCAATTCCTTAAGACGGCGCCGCTTCGTCAGCAAAAATTGAGACAAACCAACGCGACAGTTGGCAAAGCAAGGCTGCATTATGTAAACCAGTGTACCTTTGTACAGTTGCGGACGAAATATAGATTTCACCGCAATATTTCAGACTCCGTAAGATTGTAATAAAGCTTAATTATATCATGATTTCTCGATATATATTTATGAAAGAATCGTTTTGTATACAATAAATCTCACCCTAAATCAATAGTTCACAATATTTCCGTGGCTTATAAAGAAAAAAATTTTTACAATTTCACGCGATATTTTATAATTCTTCAACGTTTTTCCTGTGACATAGACACGCAGGAAGTATTAATCAAAACAGTACCTTCAGCCATCATTCGTCTGTCGTAAAAACACGATGTCAGATTTTCATAACATCCATAAGTTTATGACCGTATCAGCTTTTTTAAGTTAAGTTTTAATATTGTTTATCTAATTTAATACGATTATAAATTGAATATTCTTTTGAATGATTAACGAGCAATTCTCGCCATCAAACCTCAAACTTCGTAAAATAAAACAAAAATTATTTATTGTTTATTGGTCTCAACAATAAAAAAGCCCTGCTATCTTATAAACTCAAACCTCAAATGCTTATCTATACTAATATGTAAAGCTGAAGAGTTTGTTTGTTTGAACGCGCTAATCTCAGGAACTACTGGTCCGATTTGAAAAATTCTTTCAGTGTCAGATAGTCCATTTATCGAGGAAGGCTTTAGGCTATATATCATCACGCTAAGACCAATAGGAGTGGAGCAGTAATGAAAATTGTGACGCTGTCGAAGTTGCGCGGGTCAACTAGTTGATTGATAAATTGAAAGAGCTGTAAAGCTTTGTGCAAAAATATTCTAGCTCGAAATACCTTACCAAACTCTCATTCAATTCTCAATTCAAAAGTAAGTTTGTTTGTTTGTTACGCTTTTACGCCTAAATCACTGAACTGATTTTGATGAATTTTGGTACAAAGATAGATGGGACCCTGGAGACGGTTACAGGCTACTTTAACATCAATCAATAAATTCTAATAGACCGAGGCGAAGATGAACGAAAGATGAACTTGACTCTTACCCGAAGGACTGCCTCGCGATGGCAGAGGAGAGACTTGCGTGGAAATGGGAGAAGGAAGCTTTTGCCTAACAGTTGGACATAACGGGCTAATTTAGATTCAGCAATGCCACAGGTACAAGCATATTTTCTTCAATTGTTATATTAACAGATACTCGCTAATTTTGCAAAGTGCATGGTACAATATTTATGTCCTCGACTGTACCAACAGACTGGTGAACATATGTACGTCAACAATGAGCTCATCTGTCACTGTCGATGGCCGGGCTCTGTCAAAAAACTGGCGCTGCGACACCCACCGGGTTCAGACGATGCTGCACCATGATACTGCAGATTCAGTAAGACAATTGTATTAATTAACGATTGAGTCAGCGGTGTGGCAATGATCTTGGGTGCTTGTTGCTATGGAGTTGTTTAACCGACTTCCGAAAAAGGAGGAGGTTCTCAATTCTATTGGTATTTTTTTATGTATGTACACCGATCACTCCGAGGTTTCTGATCCGATTTCTGTGATTCTTTTTTAATTCGATTCTTGTCATTTGGTCCTGTAAAAAATTAAAGCATTTTTGCTTATTTCAATTTCTGCGTAGACGAAGACGTCGTCCAAGTATCACCACTCGTCCAAGTATCACCACTTAAAAGTGAAGAATAAAAAACCTTTTAACAAAAAAAAAACCGACTTCCAAACAAAATACTACAAAGTATAAAACAACCTTAATTTCGGAAGTCAGTGTTAAAAAACAAAGATATAAAACCAAAAACACCGACTTCCGAAATTTTATACTTTGTAGTGTTTTGTTTGGAAGTCAGTTATATTTTTTTGTAAAAAAGTTTTTTTTTTATTCAGTGGAGCTTCTTGGCTAAATAATAACAGCCGCACGGGTTGGTCTTCAAGGTTAAGCGACTCTTGCCGCAGTCGGTCTGTGGATGGGTTGCTTGTCTATTTCATACCGAGTCCCCTCCGTGCCTCGGAAAGCACATTAAGCCGTTGACCCCGGCTGTCATTGGAAGATCTGCCAGCAGTCATATTCGACAGTCGTTAGGGACAGCCAGAATACAACAATCTGCCAGCAGTCTTATCAAGGGATTCGATATCCACCTCCTCCTATTATTCAGTTACTGGGAAGTGGAGATCAGCTGTAGTCTATTCTGTAAATAACTATTTCTATATCGAGCTTCATCTGAGTGACAAAGCTCACGAAGTGAGCTTTATAACACACAACATAAAGGTCTTACATTTATACGAATTTGATAGTCGCCTCGGATTCCGCTGTCGAGACACGAAAATGTTCTTACAGAATAGCACTAGATAGGCAGTCGCTCCATGTAAAGACTGGTAGTCAACTTCGTCCAGTTAAACTCAAAGCTGACCACATTATTTAGTTCGGAAAAGATTAGAGGCAGATTGAGTAAGCGTCTGAGCATCCTGGACAATCAGCGCAACCAACCTACTATACTGGCTGCCTAAAGTGATAACTTCGCATTAGCTAAAATTTCCTTAGAACTTATACAAAAACGCCCTGGGAATGGGTAGAACCGCATATGATGGTCCGATGACCTGGTGAAAGTGGCAAGAATGTGCTGCACACAAGAAGCATGGAATCGGTCGAGGTGGTGATGCTTGGAAGCGGCCTATATCCAGCTTTGGAAGTTTTATAGTTGAACGATGATGACAGCTTTTGTTGACACGACAGAAGAAGTAGTGCCTAGCTAAATGAAGGCAGAATTTCTGCCGGACCTCGACATATGTCATCGCCATCATGAATTCGTTGTTGCGAAATTTCTTCGAAAGAGTCACCGCGGCCCTGGAACGCAAAGCGCATAAAATATGGAGAAACACGGATGAGTTTTAGTCAGTAAGAGTCTGACACTCCCTTACGCTCTGGAAGAAGGAGCCATTCGATTGTTTACAATTCTAAAAAAAATCAAGAATCCGTTATGAGAAAGGGATACTTAGTGCTATTACATCTGTATTACTTCGTCTCTCCCTCACGACACCATGTTGGTATTGGCGCATCATAGGAGGCTAGATCTAAAGTTTGTTCATTTCTAAAATTAGATTAATAGTAGGTATTTTAGGTTTTTAATTTAAAGTCAATTTATGTCTACCCAGATAACCCAATTCAAATATCTAACATGAATCTAACATATGCAAAGTTTGGCACGATTTTCAAGTTAACTCGCTAGAAACATATTCAAAATACGAAAATGTTTGCCAACGTGTCGTGTTTCCAGAATATTTTCTATTACAAGCTAGATTTATTCCGATGTCGTTTGGCAAAACGTGTCACGGAAACTCAAGCTCTTATATCGGAATTCTTGGATATATACGACTGGAAATGTTTGGTCTTATGCCCAAACTTTATCGATCAGCGACTGTAAAACCAAACTGAAATGTCTGACTATTGAAGATTATTCTTCTTCTTTTCGTTTCAATTGACTTTTATATGATGATATTCACAAGAAAACCAAGGTTACCGACATTGCCCGAAGGATCGCCAAACTAAAGTCGCAGTGGGCAGGGCACATTGCTCGCAGAACAATTGACCGATGGGACCGAAAAGTTCTACAGTGGCGACCGCGTACCGAAAGACGCAGCGTTGGAAGGCTTCCCACAAGGTGGACCGATGACCTGGTGAGGGCGGGTAGCTGATGGACGTACAGGACCGGTTGTTCTGGCGACACTTGGGGGAGGCCTATGTCCAGCAGTGGACGTCTTTCGGCTGATATGATGATGATGACGTTTATTTTGACCAAGCTGTAAGACTCTATCATTAGGCTGCGTTTCTATTGGTAGATAGGCTAGATAAAAGAAGCGATTCTGTTGGTTCTTATGAAACACATACCTCGCTATGCATCCTCGCACACCTCTGGTGCAAACGAAGCCTTAGCCTCGTTTGGAACCTGGACCTGGACCTGGTGGTTGTGCACGACAGACAACAAAAGAGGTGATGTGTGCCCTGTGAAGGGGCTCCATTTAGGATGGGTTGAAGATGCCCCATTTGGCCAGATTATTTTTACAGCGGCTAACCTGGGTTATTGAGAGATTTCCAGATTGGCCACTGCAGTTCACATCCAGGTTAGATGTTCCGCCGGTGTGATGAAATATGAAGTGTTTGTGCCTCCGCAGGATGCATCTCATCTGCTACACTGTCCTCCAAAGAGGTCGTATCCTTACTATGTATATCCTTATCCTTACTAATCCTTACTAATATTATAAATGCGAAAGTAACTCTGTCTATCTGTCTGTTTGACTGTCGAGCTTTCACGACAAAACTACTGAATATTATAAATGCGAAAGTAACTCTGTCTGTCTATCTGTCTGTCTGACTGTCGCGCTTTCACGGCAAAACTACTGAACCGATTTAAATGAAATTTGGTACACAGATAGTCTAGAGCCTGAGAAAGGACATAGGCTACTTTTTATCCCGGGATTATGTTCCCTAGGGACCACGCGGGCGAAGCCGCTGGCAGAAGCTAATATCTCATAAAGCCTTAAACGTGTAGGTATTAGTTGATGTCCGTGCAGGGGGTGTCACATCCTGCCAGAGTCGCCAGATTGTTCAAAAAAGTTATCGCAGCCCTGGAACGCAAAGGACATCAAATGACTCCCAAGTAATTTGATTATTTTCCCAACTTTAAATAAGGGTGTCTCCTGTCGCTCCTTTTTACGATTTTTATTCGTACAACTGTCTTGGAAGAGATAAAGAGATACTATCGACAAGGAAAACACTTCTAGGATTAAATGTAAGCGATATCTACCCATAAAATGATATCACGTACTTACAGGAGAAAGGTGACAAGGAAATCCTGAAAAAAAACATGTTTTCCTGCATTTTTACTGAAAGGGATATAAATTCCGCTGTAATGTGTTACAGAGTAGCTACCTATGACTCGAAAAAGTTTTCATTTTATTTGTCTTGAAACTTTTTCTCACTTGGACAGCAGCAATCTTTGGAAGCATCATTATGACTAAAGAATTATGAATGCACCATCTTCTTTTTTACCGTCTTCAATCAAATGTGTTCGACCAGTAATTGTATGTAATATTATTGAAACTGCATTTTTACCGTCTTCAATAAAAGGAGGTTATTTATTCGACAAGTGATAAATGATAAATGATATTTATTTTGCAAATAGGTTACAAGTAACTCTTTTACACGTCAATTTTTTTTTCTTCTGACTACCCTGAGAAGAAACACCGAAACAAACTCAGAGGTCATAGTCTCTTTTGAAGTCCATACAATCGCCAATAACATATGAAAACCATCTGAGGTGGCCTTTTGAGGAAAGCACCACGCAGGTTTGAATGGGCTTGTCCAGACAGTGCAAGCATTCGTCAGTTATCGTGCAGCTCAACTCAGAACTTTGAGGAGCTCAACGAACCGACGAACAATACCAAAGTATGGACATTTGGCTAAGCCGCATAGTATACTCAAACTGCCAGACAGTCATGAAATCAATCCTTAAAATAACGACCTACATAGTCCTCACACTTACAATACAATACATCATTTTTAAGAAGTAATTGTGGAACTGCTTTTTTTACGTATGATATAACCTACTAGAGCTTCCAAAGAAATATGCAAGTTTTTTTTAGATGTATGTACTTACATAAACCTAAAAAAAAACTATATTATATACAGATATTTGTCCAAGAATTTCTCCGAAACCATTGACCATGACCATTATTTTATCACTAGCTGACCCGCGCAACTTCGTCTGCGTCACATTTTCATTGCTGCTCCGCTCCTATTGGTCTTAGCGTGATGACATATAGCCTTCCTCGATAAATGGGCTATCTAACACTGAAATAATTTTTCAAATCGGACCAGTAGTTCCTGAGATTAGCACGTTCAAGCAAACAAACTCTTCAACTTTATACATTAAGTATAGATTGGCTCACATTTACGTCAACTTAAAAAACAGTGTAGGTTTCATCAAAATCGGTTTAGTAGTTTTAAAGAAATAGAGATAGACTAACACGAGAAAGTTTGATGGCCTGGCTTATACGAGCTACGGGTGTGGTGACTAAAGGAAAAATCTGAAGAAATCTTGATCAAAACAACTAAATGACAGACTTGATACATTTTATTAGGGTAGCTTATTGGCAATCAATCATACACACATAAGTCTTTAACAATTTGTCGAATTATGCGAATCAGCTTTCCGCGCTTAACACGGGGGAACGCAGGGCTAAGAGGTTCATCGGTAACGTAAAACTGGTGGATGCCAAGCTACATAGCTTGGCTCATCGCCGTAAGGTTGCCTGCTTGTCGGTCTTCTACAGATTGTACTTTGGTGAGTGTACCCAAGAACTCCACGACCTCATCCCACCGGCCCCCTTCTACCATCGAACATCCAGACGCACTGCATCTTACCATCCCTACCTTGTTGCTATTCCACCAATTCGCACTAAGCATTTCCAAACGTCTTTTATAACGCGCACAGCAAAGGAGTGGAACTCTCTGCCTGCGTCTGTGTTTCCAATCGCTTACAACCCTAATCTCTTCAAAGTTAGAGTGAACAGGCTCCTTCTGGGTAAGCCCGTTCCATCGTAGACTTTGTCTCTGTCATCTCTGACCTAGACTAGAGTCAAGAACAAACCCATCACAAATAGAAAAAAAAAAGTACTGAATAGCTGACAAAGACTTCCCCCACTCAAAGGTTACCAATGAATTAAAAATACTCCTGCCTGCCTTTACAAAGACAAAACCAACCTAACCTTCTGTTTCCCCTTACACTACAACACTCCTGATTTGCTACATTTTTAAATACAAATACCCTTTCATCACATCTTCATACATATTCAGTTGAATGTCACATTATGATGGCGGGGTCCCCGACTGTATTTGTATCATAGTGACGTAATTATTATGTGGGTAGACAGACAGATTGATATTAAAAACGAAAAACGATACTTATTTCGCAAAATGGTTGTAAATAACACTTTTACACGTCAGTTTAAACTAGATGAGGCCGGTATTTCTTGGCTGACCACCATGAGAAGAAACGCCGAAACAAACTCAGAAGTCTGTAACACGATACTTCTTGGCAAGACTGGTGTCAGATTTTTTGACTTCTGACCAGAGGCGGCGCAAGGCGTGGGCGATGTGGGCCACAGCCTAAGGCCTCCCGGTCCGAAGGGCCTCGCAGCTATGGCTGTTTTCAATTCAGAAAAATCAAAGCTAAGGCCATAAAAAGAAATCAAACTTATCTGAGTCTATTTACAATTTTTTAGGGTTCCGAACAAAAAACAGAACCCTTATAGGATCACTCGGGTGTCTGTCTGTCTGTCCGTCTGGCACAGCCAGTTTTCTCTGGATCCACTGGACCGATTCTGTTAAAATTTGGTATACATACGGACTTCTGTAACCCAAACACTGACGTGTTGCGTAAATCATTAAAGTTTTAGTATGGGGGTCACTTTTGGGGGTCAAACTAAAAAATAAAAATAAAAGTTTTTTGTACAATATTGTCTGGCATGTCAATATTGTGTGACATGTCAAATGAAAGGACTTACTGTAAGGGTTTTAAATATATTTAAAAAAAAAAGTTTTTTGTCTGTGAGGGTTTTGTTTGTTTATATTTTTTTCATAATTTTAAAATAAATGGTTTTGAAGTTATTCAACAAATTACTGAGCCTAAAATTTTGAAAAAATTGGAGATAATACATCTTTACATAGATACATTACAGGAAAACCTATAAAAAGTCTATAGTTTTAAAATAACATGTTACAAAAATTAATCTATAGGTAAAGATCTATTTTCTCCATTTTTTTTTCAAAATTTTAGGCTCAGGTGTTTCGGAGATAAGGGGGAATGGTCATTTTTCGTCTAATTTCTTGAATAACTTCAAAACCATTTATTTTAAAATTATGAAAAAAATATAATTAAAACCTTCACAGTAACCCTTTCATTTGATATGTCACATGATATTTTTCAAAAAACTTTTTTTTATTTTCTACTTTGACCCCCAAAAGTGACACCCACACTAAAAATCTAATGATTTACGTAACGCGTCCGTGTTTGGGTCATAGAAGTCCATATGTGTACCAAATTTCAACAGAATCGGTCCAGTGGATCCGGAGAAAACTGGCTGTGACAGACGGACAGACAGACAGACACCCGAGTGATCCTATAAGGGTTCCTTTTTTTCGGAACCCTAATTATAATTTAAACTGATTGCTAATGAGAATATAACACGGACCTATTTTGTTGTACTCTTTTGTTATTCACAAGGAATGCATTATTTATAATTAGTTATAGATGTTAGTATAAATTAGGATAAGCGCATTTATCGCATTGGGTTAAACCTGTTATGATGAATGTAAGAGGGAAATACAAAAATAAATAAAATTTTATGAGTTTTACCGACACCAACTGCAACGAAATTGCGCGACCACAAATCGAGCGCGCGACCAAAGCTTTAGTTGAAAGAATCAAAATAAATAAAACAATAGCATAACATTGTGACCTGGGACTGCCTGCAAGAGATCTGTCTACGTTCTGCTCACACGAAAACAACGCAAGCTTGATTTATTTATATGTTCATGATTGCACTTCGGAAATAAAGTCGAATCCTCTCCGATACTCTTTGATAACGAACACTTACTCCTTAATGGTTTTTAAAATATATTTATGGTCCTTGTACTAAATGGGCAAATGAAAGTACTCTTCGTCTTGCATCAAGCAAATGTAGGCAATGTTCCAAAAATTTTATAGACACCGAAGTTGGTAAGTACCGACATAGCAACAATAGTATCGGCCGCTATTCACACCGTAGTCGGGGGACAATGTAATAACCAATTTTATTACTAGCAAAATATTAGTTCATCATCAGCCAAACCTTTTCCCAACTATATTAGGGTCGGCTCCCAGTCAAACCAGATTAAGCTGAATACCAGTATTTTACGTGAAGCGGCTCACAACCCATTAAGCAGGTAACACGGTACTTCTTAAAGATATTATTTGTGAAATGGGAGCTAAGCAAAGCAACGGCAGACTTAATACACGTCCTGCCAGTCAACTTTTGGGTGATACAGAGATATTTAATTGTACAAAGCATTTTTTGCATTTGTATCATCTTATTATTTCGTATAGCTTAAAAAAAAACTTTTATTTTGTACCTGAAAACATAGTAGTACTGGTACAAATATGCTTCAATTTTGAGCACGTAAAAGGCAATGACTTCATCGTGAAGAAACAATAAAATCTCAAGCGCTTAAAACTGTTGTTATACAAAATGAGTTACATAAATTGACGGGCTTAAATTCCCTAACCATATTATGAGCTCTACGTAATCTTTATATCCCAAGTATGGTAATAAACGTTTAGTAGGTTCTTTAAAACCAATAGTTTACATTAAACAGTCGTTTACATGCACCGCCGCCTTCGAAACTGCGTAACTGGTAGCACAAATAAATTAGACAGCTGACACGCGCCACAAAATGATCCATTGAACTCAAATAACAGTAAATAATTTAACACAATAATTACCTACACTATTGATAATTCGTAAAAAAAAACTGGCCAAGTGCGAGTTGGACTCGCGTGCAAAGGGTTCCGAACGAATTTTTTTTTTACATGTTATTTTAACACTACAGACTTCTAATAGGTTTTCCTGTAATCTTTAGGTAAAGATCTATTATCTCCATTTTTTTTTTCAAAATTTTAGGCTCAGAAGTTTCGGAGATAAGGGGGGGAATGGTCATTTTTCGTCTAATTTCTTGAATAACTTTAAAACTATTTACTTTAAAATTATGAAAAAAATATATTTAAAACCCTTACAGTAAGTCCTTTCATTTGACATGTCACACAATATTGACATGCCACACAATATTGTACAAAAAACTTTTATTTTTAATTTTTAGTTTGACCCCCAAAAGTGACCCCCATACTAAAAATTTAATGATTTACGTAACGCGTCCGTGTTTGGGTCATAGAAGTCCATATTTGTACCTTTTAACAGAATCGGTTCGGTGGATCCGGAGAAAACTGGCTGTGACAGACGGACAGACAGACAGACACCCGAGTGATCCTACAAGGGTTCCGTTTTTTTTTCGGAACCCAAAAAAACACGTCTGTACCTACGAAATGTACTTCTACTAACTACAGTTTCTATAAGAAAATATGAAAGAAAGAAAAAGGAGGCAGTGATGGTTGACAGGACAAAATAGAAGAATCAAAGTTTTACGCTGACCCTAAGTAACTTGGGGCAGCGGCAGAAAGAAAATCAGTTTCTTAGTCTTTAACCAAGCAGTAAAATATGATCCGAAAGCCATTACCATTTCCAGTGGTTATTCATTGCTAGCTCAGCCAGTTTTAAGCACAAGGTTTATTTAAATTCTTGCCTAAGTAGGCTATTTTTGAATTTTCCACCCCGTGACAGAAAAGGGCTGTTTGCACATGCAATAAAGCAATGATAAATACAAGCACCAATATTGTACACATGAGTGTATCCGATCGATACACATCGATATTCATAATGTGTATTATTATACCAATAGGTATGTCATTATGCCAATGACACTAATTTATAGGTAGGTAAGTACGAGTATCATTGCTCATGTTTAATGTATGGGTAAATTATTTCCACAATTTTACGCGTACACCGTTAGAAATAAGGCGCCAGCTATAAATAATTATGTAGGTGCTAACAAAAAGTTTCCACGGATATATTTACAACTTTGCCAAATATGGAACCGAAAATTACGTCTTCAGAATACCAAATATTTGTGAAACGAATCCCGTTTATCAACACGTCATACCATTTCACAAAAAAATAATTTCATTCATAACACGTAGACAGTGCCCAAACAAGTCAATGATCTTATTCGTTGAATTTTACAAACATCAACCAAACAGTCACTTTCGAAAATCCAAAACTTAGATTCGTCTTTAACAACCTAACCAAATTAAATATTCCAAACGCATAAGCCTAAACACACGCAGCCAAATGTTGTTATCAGAGGTCGCTCACAGACCTCTAAACAAAAAATAAAATCAAAGAACATCACGCATAACTTACCAAAAAAAATAAAGTTCGCGATTACAGATGCTTTGCGCGTCGGTGTGATGGGCCGCCGGCCGCGTCCCGCCGTCGCGTCGCCGCGCAGGTGAAATACGACGGGCGCCGACAGCGACGCGCGACGCCATCGCGCCAGCCTCCTCTTGTAAACATCCGTACTCGACTCGTGTAGACGCACACTATCTAAATTGGAAGACAACTGTGAACTGATAGCCATTGTTTTCTATGTTGCTAAGACAACTGAGACTGCTGCAAAATTTCGGGGAATTTCTTTAATGAAGAACAATGAGAGATACTGTCTGTCTGTCAGCGTGTGTGTCAGTCTTTCTCAATAATTAGGTATGTGAAGCTGAAATACAGGCACTTCAATCAACCAATTCTCTGGCTTTTTCCCTATTCGGGGCCAGCCATACTGATACTTTTACTTCAATCCTGACGATTTTGCGTCATTCTGGCGTAAAGCCCATTTTCAACATTCGTTGTGGGTTCTTCTTGTCCAGGTCATATGGTCTTCACTAAAATACAAACTCAGAAATACAGGCACTTGTCAACTGATGAATTAATTGTCATAAAGAAAGTAGGTTTGAATCGAAAACAAGTGTTGACGCTAAGCGCATGATAAATCCAGATGCTTTAGAGCGGGGATGATACGGAGCTTCGACTCCGACTCCGATATGTCGGAACTTCCGATTGACCTTACACCTCGGAGGTTTATAAAAAATATAATTTGCTACTTCTGGAGTTAATTAATTTGATTTAATTATCTAACTGTTATAAAAATGTGATTGTTTTCGTTTGTGACACCTATATTATTGAAGTTTATTAATGGGATATTATAAATTGCATATCAAATAAATAATCACCTATCAATACATACTCATCATTTATATTCTTTTTTACATCAAATAACTTACTTCACTACAAATAAACTAAATGTTTAACAAAACTCAAACTGCAGATAATTCGAAATAATACATCAATATGACATTACTTTTTTCCTCATAATGCAATACAGTTAAATTTATTTTTGTACAAAAATACTACATACATAGCATAAATACTGACTGCACAGCAAATTTTCCATATTTATGGACAACACCCCGACTCAGACGACCCCGACTCGGATAGGTTAGGTTAGGCTAAGGCGGGAGCGAAGCGGAGCGGAGCTCCCGCCTTAGCCTTCGTGGTTATTTTTTTTTAAACCACCCAGAACTATGGTGAGTCGCAGTACAGTTTTGTCCTGCATTAAGATTATTAGCTGTGCATTGATGAAAAATTTTGCTTTAGGAAAAATCGCTGTACGCTGCGAAAATAAATTGTAGTGTGTTTAGTGATATTTTGAGTTCAATATTTTGCTGTGCAATCAGTAATTTTGATAGGAATTCGGAATCTTATTGCATAGAAAAAGGATATATTTTTATTTGCGTTTAAATACTACCCTTTATTAATTTTTAATTGAAATTAAAGTTTTAATTAATGTTTGTACTATTTCATTTTATTGCCTGCCCTTAACACATCTTTCTTATGCCACCATCTCCGACTCCGCCTCCGACTCCGACTCCGAAAAACCAAATTTGAAAACTCCGACTCCGACTTCGGTTCCGATAAAACCAACTCCGTAACATCCCTACTTTAGAGTCTCGATCTACTTAAGGTAAAAGGGAAAATGCCAAAACATGCAATAGAATGTGTTTAAGAAGAAAATGTCGTAAAAAATGAAGGGTTGCAATTCCAAGGTAAAGATTGCCAACTATGATTCAAGAGGGGATAGAAAATGTGAGACAGACAAACTTAGTCTCCTTCAACACAATGAAATCCTATGGCGGCTAACAAATTAATAGAATCGCATTGTGTTTTTGTGTTTTCTGCCAAACTTTGCTTCAGCTTTCTAGCGGTTTTGGCACCAATTTGTGGCTTTAATTGCCCCATCAAAGATCACTAGCTGTATAATTTAGGAGTGAGTAATTTACATCTATAAAGAAAAGTCTTTTTTTAAGCGGAACGAGAAAAAATACTGAAATTCAAACTGATAAACATTACAAATCACGAGGTATTCTCTCCGCCATGCCACTATATTGAATTTCCTGTGAGGACAAGAGGTCATCTATTGTCGATGAGGTATGATATGGAGAATTATATTAACACCTATTGGATAAAAAAAATATTATTGGAGAATAAGAATCATAATTGAGAATATGTGCTAGGTCTAATACACATTCTCAATTATCACAACCCGAACCAGTAATCGTAGGTAGTGCTATTTGGGGTCAATGATCCAGAATGATAATGTTAACATGGACATGCCCCGGGATTCCCGGGAATATTTTTCTGAATTTCGATGTATTATATGAAGTTAAACTGTTTAAGATATCATTTTATGAGTACGCACGACGACATATCAAACTAATATCCGGTAAAAGCTGCTCCCGCGCGGTGCTGTTTGCCATATTTCTTACTAGTCACGGCTACAGAAGGCATATCCAATCCATGTTGAGATAACTGTCACTAAATTCCAGGACCAGCACTACCTACCTATGATGATGACTGTTATTTATTAGGGACAAATTTTGCAATCGTCAGGGTCAGATAACTTTTATCTAATGAAGACTGTTTGAAATAATTTCTTTACAAAGGTTGTCAATTTGCAATGTTTAGTAAGTTGGTAATCTTCTGATCAAAGTTAAGCCATTTTTTAAATCGATAACTTTTTTAATATAATGGGTTTATATTAAAAAAGTTATCGATTTAAAAAATGGCGTTTTGGCGATTTCAAAAACATATTTATTTTGACTTCGTCGCCGTTCGCATTTTATATTAGCAACCTTTCAAACAAAGATTTTATAACTGAAACAAGATCTCCATTGGTTATAAAGACAATTAGCATAGTATCTTTGTATGCTTAATTTTAGTCTTCAGAACAAAGTTGTCGTAATAAAATCGTGACCGTTACCTCGGATATGAAATGCGAAAGACGTAAAAGAGATATAACGAGAATGCTTTCAGAGTTTCAGTTTCAGGGGATCGAGGACGAATTTTATGATTGCGATGTTATTGTACTTATTCTTAGTGGAATTGTTGAAATTGCTGATACTTAGTTGTGGTGAAATATTTTGATTTGGCTCGCAACTACTCTGGACACAAATTGTATTACCTATGTCTATAAATCTTGCGTTTATAATGGCTAACCTCTGTGTCTAACCTGTTTGTGTAAACACTAATTCTTACACACGTCTAGGATGGTATACCTTCATTATGGTCCCGACCCTTTAGATTGACGCTATAGACTTCTTATAGATTTTCCTGTAATCTATAGGTAAAGATCTATTATCTCCATTTTTTTAGGCTACGGGGAGAGAATGGTAATTTTTCCTCTAATTTCTTAAATAACTTCAAAACCAATTATTTTAAAATAATGAAAAAAATATAATTAAAACCCTCACAGTAAGCCCCTTTCATTTGATACGTCACACGATATTGCTTAAAAAAACTTTTTTTAAATTTTCTAGTTTGACCCCCAAAAGTGCCTAAAAGTGACCGCCATACTAAAAATTTAATAGTTTACGTAAAACTGGCTGTGACAGACGGACAGACAAACAGACCCCCGAGTGATCCTATAAGGGTTCCGTTTTTTGTTCGGAACCATAAAAAAAAAATCATATAACAAGAGCAAGCAAAGCGAGCTCAAAAAAAAATTAAAATAGACACGGATAAGTTGACTTAGCTACGATTTTTCCGAGTTGAAAAAAGCCAAAGCTGTTAGGCCCTTCGGACCGCGAGTCCGTAGGCGGTGGCCCACGTCGCCCACGCCTTGCACCGCCTCTGCGTCACGCTACTCTTCGAACCAAACTATCTTCCCTACTGTGTTGGAGTCGGCTTGCAGTCTTACCGGATGCAGCTGAGTATTGCAACCGTATATCTGTCCTTCACAACCCAGTAACTGATAAGGGGCCGGTCAAGTATAACGTAAGTACCAATGGGGGGTTTTTACTATGCTTATTTTTGATGACATGGTGATTACGTCAGCAATGTTTACCTCCTTTTTTGTTCGCAAATCTTAGTAGATTTTAATTTGACATGATAATGGCTTGTTAGTTGTTTTTACTCTCACGCGATGTTTAGTAAGAAATAACAGAGGTGGGGGAAATAGATCTCGCGTGAGTAATAACTATAGGTACCAGTGCTTACGTAAGCATAGGAGGGAGGGGTAAGAGCTTTGATTACTATCGCTGACAAGGGGAGGGGGGGGGTTTAAAAATGACTAAAATTTGCTTACGTAATACTTGAACGGCCTAACACGATAACCCTTGGCAACGGTAGTACCTAATTAATTTGCTTTACTGACTATCCGTAACGACTATCATAGATCTACTTATGACAGCCGGGACGAACAGCTTTACGTACAACAGCTTTACATTCCGAGATTCCTCCGTACCTCGGAAGGCACGGAGGAATTCCGGAATGTTAGAATAGTCACCGATTCGCAGACCGGCCTCGGCAAGCGGTGCTTTACCTTGTAACTTGTAGACCGAGCCGTACAGCTATAGACACGAGCTCCACTTCGAACCACCCCGACGGAATTGGATACAGTTTTACATAAGTACTTACTCATTCCGTACTAAGTAGGTATAGCTCATGATAAACCTAACTAACGGTCTTCAAATAAACCATGTCAGAGGCCCTTGAGGCGGTTTAGAAACTCTGACACTAGGGTGTGTGGGGTCGCTAGACCTTACTGCCCACAACATAAGAAGAAGAAGACCTACCTGACGTCATTTTAAACAGATCTCCTGAACCTGGTCACCTGGATATTTATGGAGAACAAAGATAGAACGTCCTATATATAGCCAGTGAGCGGCACAGGACTAGATTTGATTCCAATAATAACTAGTTATTGCAAAACGTCGAGACGCACTGCAATTAACTGACTGCACGGTCTATAAAATGAGGGTAATGTTTTTAAGCGTAGGTGTTTCCTATGAGTGGTAATCGGATTCTTCGAGTGCGGGACTTGTTTGAATTGAATTAAGATAAGAATATTAACTGGTTGTTAAACATCAATTGTCCTACGTTTCCTTATCCATTCAATTACATAAGCAACTAAAATCCGCACACCACATCTTATGGGAGTGTATTCTTTGGAAAACTGAACGCAATATTATGTTAGATAGTATTCAGGTTACATCTGGAGTAGTTACACGGACCTTGTAGAAACCAGAACAATTTTCCGTGCTTTCAGGCGATTTTGCCATACCTATTACTGGAATCAAAAGTAGCTCACAATTTAGGACCCATTAGTTTTTAGTGTTAATATATAATCCGTGGTGCTTGACAACTGGGCTTAACCCAGTTGTATATGTCCCTTGGTGCCTATTGGCCTAGCTCTATTCTGTCTCCTGCTTGATAAGGAGGGAAGTGGAAATTATGTATTTTTTTTTCCTACTCCTCCGCTGTACTTTTCTGATTAAATTCGTTGCAGGATCCAAGACAGTTAAATCGTTTCTCCGGGACTCGTCGGGCTTCATTGGCTCGGCGTTTTTCTGGTGGTCGACGAGGCCCGAGGGGATAAATTAGGACAACCCTCATCCAGCAAAAAAACTCCGAGTTGCCATCCAGTTGAAGTGATTTTTGAAATGACAAAACAACACGTTGTTATCTCATCACATGTCACCCGAAAGATGTCCACTCCTGGCCATGACCTGGGCTTCTTACGAATTTCTGTCCTTGTATTGTGTGAGCCCAATTCTTAAAATTGCTGTTTGTTCTTAATAAGCGCATCACTTGACTTGGGTTGGACAGATTTGGCACCCTTATGATCGGTACATTCCGAAATTTTAACTATACCATCGATAAGAACACACCGTCCGAAAACATACTAACGCGAACGTTTTTAGAGAGATAGCTGTCAAACAAATTATGTAGAACTGAAAGTTTTTTATAAGTTTTTGTATGAACATGACAAACGTCTACTTATCGAGTCTGTCAGTTAACAAATTACGATGTGATCCAGCCATGTACCTATCGTGCATTACGTTAAAACTAGGCTAGTTAAATCGATTTATACTAATTTACTAATGCATCTCATATTTATCTACGTCGGTGGCCCGACAAGAAGCGCGTCTGTTATGTTGCAGGCATCAAAATAGCTTCCCGACCGACTTATCCACTAAGTAGATAAAGTCTGTCAAGGCCGTAAATGTAGGTATCCCTTTTGTTATGTCACAGGCATCATGAGTCTCAGATACTCAATTTGGTCATATTTCAAAAAGACCTTTCGGTTCTGTCTGCCAACGGGTAGAAAACCCTAACTTTCAAAGCACGAGTAAAATAATGAGGATTTCTAACCAGTTTTTCCGTACAATCATCACCATTATTTTCAGCTGAAAGACACACTGGCATAAGCTCCCACAAGTGTCGCCACACCGATCGGTCATGTGCCTGAAGTGCCTTTTACATCTAGCGTATTCCCGCAGCTTTCAGCAGGTCATCGGTCGAACTTGTGGGAGACCTTCTAACACTGCGCCTCCCTAGTACCTATTTAAATAACACACCTGTTTTTGGTCGGGGGTGAAAAAAAAACCGGCCAAGTGCGTGTCGGACTCACACACGAAGGGCTCCGAACCATGAATCTTAATCTTTATTATTTGTTGTTATAGCGGCAATAGAAATACACAAACTGAAAATTTCAACTGTCTACCTATTGCGGTTCTTGAGACGGACGGATGGACGGACGGACGGACCGTCGGACGGACAGCAGAGGCTTAGTAATAGGGTTCCGTTGGTTACCCTTTGGGTACGGAACACGGAACGCTAATAACCTAGCGTACGAAACCTTAAAAAGATGGAATCAACCCAGCCTACCACAATTCATTGCCTATCCATATCTCTCTAGAATTCTTTTCCTAGTTGCCCTAAAACATTGCGTTCTAGCTGTCGACAACAATCTGAAGCAGCAAGGTCAAGGTCATCGCCAAAGGAAGTCCCCGCATACGTAACATTACTAATCTAATGCATCGATACATCTGGCAACGTGAGTATGTTTATAGTTCAGAATTGAGGAAGCTAACCATTCTCCTGATATAACCCTTAGTCACACCACTCAAAGTGATGAGCTGATCTAATTTGAGACTACAACAAGATACTATATTTATCAATACTGCACTTGAATAGAAGATCTGATATTCATCGTCTTGCACATCTGGAAGTCAAGGGTGACCTCAACATTGGAATATGGCTGAATAATGAGCATGATTTGGTCTGGGAAAATAGCAGCAGTCTGAGATAAGATGGACCGAATTAGCTCTAAGATTCCATATAAATGGTGTAACTCCTCTAAGTAGCGCAGAATGCTTCAGAGCCGATTTTTCAATAGTTGAAAAAATTTAGGTTTTTACTTAGTTGTAATGATAAGACTTGAAAAGTCAGATGAATACAGTCCTACCAACTTATCTGTGAACTGAAAGTGAATGGCACCGTCGATTCAGTGTTGCTAATTAATATAAGGTGCCCAAAATTGAGTAAGTTTTCAAGAAGGAAATTTCAGATTAGACATAATCGTTTAATAAGAATTACAGTTTTTACAAATTAAAAACAATGTTACCTACATAAAAATAATAAAATAAATATAAAGAATTTAATAATTTACAGTTACGTAGGTACAACTAACAGTTTAGTCTCTCAGCAATAAACAATGGCTTTATCTAAAAAGTAATCCAATGAAGTGGAAATTCAGCAGATAAAATGTTCCACGGGGGAATACAACTTTCATTTAATGCGATGTTAAGTAGGTACCTACCTTACAAGAGGTACCTGGATGTCTAGCATTTAGTTATGACCGTACCTAACCCCTAATACCAGATTTGACTAATTATAAAAAACTTTTTTACAAAAAATATAACCGACTTCCGGCTGTCGGTGTTTTTTGGTTATTTCGTTTTTTGACACCGACTTCCGAAATTAAAGTTATTTTATACTTTGTAGTGTTTTGTTTTTGGAAGTCGGTTATATTTTTTGTAAAAAGTTTTTTATTTTTCACTTTTTTGTGGTACCTGCGTACCCATTCACAGCGTACCGGCGTGATGTAATGATATGAAAATAAAACTTGCTAAGTGCTTTCGGTATACAGGTCTCGTCAATACGAATGAAATAAGCCCAAACACTTGATAGTTCCTACATACCGATGTGGAGTTCCCTTGACTCTCTGTCGTCTCCATCATCAGGTCTGATCCAAACTTTCATTCTTTTGTAGTATCGACCGATATATACACGAATATCAAGTTTTTACCAGATGCGTGCCTACAATTTTCGAGAGTTGCCCTCGATTTCTCAGGGTTGCCATCATCAGATCCTGACGTGGTGGCAATGGGACCACCTCGGAAGCGTACCCTTGCATACACAACTTCATCCTGGTTGTGAGGCCATACTCCGCTTATTTCCGTAACACTATCATCATTATCACTATCGCTTTCGGTTTCAATGTCACTTACCACTTCTATAATAAAAGGTTTATCTGAATACAAATCATGTTTTAAGTATTCTCCTTCTAACCTGCAAACGTGTTTACAATGCTGTGCCCACTCATGAACTGTAATAGCATCAAAAGCTTCTCTAACTAGGAGGGAAATTTCAGCATTTTTGTGCTCAATCTTTTCTTTTCATTGTGCTCCATACGACTTCAATGGAATTGAGATCACAATGTGGTAAATATAAGCATTTGAGTCTATTGTCTTCTAAAATTTTTTCAATCTCATATACAGGTTCAGGCTTGTTTCTTTTAATTATTTCTAAAAGCTGAGGTTTAGTCAAATTCTCTCCGTAGTCAATTTTATTTTGGGTCATCCATAATTGCATATCTTTTTTTAAGGAACTCGTATTTGGGACTTTATTCACACAAATACGGTAATAAGGAGCATTATCCATCACTATTATGGATGGCTCTCGTAAATTAGGCACAAGTTTTTCAATAACCCACTTTTTAAAGTTGATAATCACCACTTTTTATGTTTGATTTAAACACAAGTAGTGCATTTGTAACAAATCCAGTATCTCCTCCCGCATGAACCAGAATAATTATATCTTTGCCCTTTCGATACAGGCTCCAATACTCCGTCTTTACCCTCTCCTTGCCAACATTTACCCGATGTATGCGAAGAGTGAATATAGGTCTCATCTAAATAAATTATGGGCAAGGGCTGGGCCCCATATTTATTATTTTTATTCACTGCATGCAAGTACTTAGCTCTCCAAGCTGATATTTCATTACGCTCCATAAGAACCTTCCGATTGGATTAAGATTTTTTAAAAGGAAATCCCACCTTGTGAAGCAGCTTTCGCAAACTCTCTCGCTGTCCTGTGTAATTTATTTCTGTCTTTAAGACCTCTAGAAGCTTTTTAACAGTAGGGACCTCTTTTTTAGCACAATAAAATTCATGTACTTTCCTCCGTATAACTCCCATGTCAAAATCATCAACATGCACAAATCCACTTTTACGTTTTCTCTCTTTGCCTGGCGTCCGAATTTTTATACCAGTTTCTTCTGCTGCGTGCCCTTCCTTAACTATTTTTGAAATTAGTCCTTGACTCACACCTGAAATATAAGATAATAAAATAAATAATAATATGGCCGACGTGGGTATGCATCGAGATGTGGTAGCGGTGGACAAAGGCCTTACCGCGCTCTCCTTGGCTAACGAGAACTGGCGCAAACCTGTGGTATTAGATACTAATGACCGCAGACTAATACCGGGAGGTATGGCAGAGCAAAGACCTTCACGGACGCTTTTATCGGGTCCTACATGGGCCCGATGTAGACTTGTTAGCGTCCGTAGCCTGGCTGCGTTTTGGTGACCTATTCGGGGAAACCGAAGGTTTTGTCTATGCAATTATGGACGAAGTTATGATGACGAACAACTACCGGATATATATTGTGAAGGTCGGTACGGTTGACATATGTCTGGCATGTCACCGGCCCGGGAAATCCATCCGCCACATTATTTCCGGTTGTTCTAGTCTGGCTAACGGAGACTATTTGCACAGGCACAACCTTTTAGCCAGGATTATCCACCAGCAACTTGCTCTTAAATACAATCTTGTGGAATCGGAAGTACCGTACTATAGGTATGTGCCCGACCCAGTTCTCGAAAGTGGCAATTGCACATTGTATTGGGATCGGTCTATCATCACTGACAGGACTATTGTTGCCAATAAGCCTGATATAGTGGTGATAGACCGACTAGAGCGTCGCGCAATGATTGTTGATATAGCAGTCCCTCATGATGAGAACCTCGTGAAGTCTGAGAAAAATAAACAAACGAAGTATCTTGACTTGGCTCGCGAGGTTGTCGACATATGGGATGTGAACACAGCAGTCATTGTGCCGATAATCGTGACGGCCAATGGCATAATTGCCAAGAGCCTCGACCAACATCTCAAGAGGCTCTCGTTGGGCAGCTGGATCAAGGGCTTGATACAGAAAGCAGTACTCCTGGACACGGCGCGTATAGTGAGGAGGTTCCTCTCTCGGGAGCCCTGACCACCGGTAGCTGTCCCTGTTCCCGATACCGGTGAGCTACTATTTTTTATATTTTTAAATGTTTTTTATTTATTTTTTATAGAAATATTTAAAAATATAAATTTTATGAATATATATGAATAATAAATGGAATAATAATATAATATAATAAAAATGTTTATTTTCTTCCACAAATAACACTTATAAACTAATATTTAAGGAAACAATTACAATTATCACTATGACAATGTTCATTTGTGGGAGACTGGTGCCTAAACTAAGCCGTGACTTGTATTTCAGGACACCAGGGACTCCCCTCTACAGGCAAGATAGACAACAATGCTTCAAAATTAAGTTTTAAGTTTAAACAATTTTTGAGAAGAAAAAAAATAAAATAAAAGAAAATTAATAATAAAATCTAATTGTATGAATTGTTATTGTGTTACAGGTGCGTGTGGGATATGGGTGAGGGGTATGTATATTGTGCTTGTCTGTGATGTGTGTGTATGTGTGCGTGTGTTTGTGTAAGTAGTATTGAGAGGGTGAGAAGTGCTATGTGAGTGGGTTACGTCTAACTAGCTGCGTTTTTGAAAAAAAATATATATATATGGTATATGTAGAATTCCTTATTTAATACCTAATTACGTTTTTATTACTACTAGTTCCTCTATTTTTGTGTAATTCAATTTTAGTAACCAATTAGTTAATATTAGTTTACATTTAGATTTATTGTAATTAAAAATACCTAATTCCTTATTTAATTTATTGTAGATTATAGATCCTCGGAAAGAATAAAATTTTTGGGCAAAACCTGTTTTAGATTTAATGGTGTTACAAATTGCATAGTGCCTCCTCGTTGTTAATTTGGAAAGATCGAAAGAAGATGAATCTGAATGTTGCCTCAAAATTGTAAAAAGGATGTAAATTTGTCGAACAGTTAAAACCTCAGCTTTCTGATACAATTCGGCAGTGGGGAAGAGTCGTGGTTTTGAAAGGCCAACTTTAAGGAATTAGCCTTTGGGCTCTCTCTATTTCCAACATTTTAGTTTTACCGGCACCTCCCCAAGTTGTTATACAATATGACAATATAGATTGAACAAGGGCAAAATATACCATTTTGAGTGTTTTACCATTTGCTAAAAGTTGTTTAAAAATATAAGTAAGTTTCCGTACTCTTTTAGATAAGGTGTGAATGTGTTCATCAAAGGACAATCTTTTATCAATAGTTACTCCCAAATAACGAATAGTTTGCGTCGGTTGTATAGTTGGGTAGTTACATTAATTCACAGGAGGAAATAAACACTGATGAAAATATATGGGAGGCTTATCTTGTAAGAAGGTTTCTGCACTCCTGATCGCAAAAGGAATGTATTTTGTTTTACCTGCGTTAAGTGTGAGCGAGTTTGCAGCTAGCCAGTGGCAAACAGTATTCAGACCTGATTGAGCTAAAGAATATACTTCCTCCCAAGAATCCCCCTTGAAAGTTAGAGTAGTATCATCTGCATAAGATATTATTTTGCAGTTAACAAGATTAAGTTGACACAACTCATTTATATAACATAGGAACAAGGTGGGACCAAGAATACTTCCCTGTGGCACTCCGTATTCGATAGCAAGTTCATCACTCAAGTGGTCCCCGATTCTTACACGCTGCGTGCGATCAGATGAAGAGTCAACCATTAATCTCAATTAATTTCCCCGTATTCCCATATTAGTTAATTTACGAATTAGGGTGGGGATACAGACTGTGTCAAAAGCTTTGGCCTTTTTAGACCCCCAGCGAGCCTAGCACGAATATTTTTGACGTATAGTAACGTACATATAATTTTACCATAGCTACAATACTCGTTTCGACCCTGACAGTTCGTAAACGTGGTTTATGCTGATCGCGTTTAGTTTCATTGATGAAATCCGCCCTAAGACATGTACAAACAATTCACAGGGTGGTAACTAGTAATAAACAATCAACTACACGTCTATATGGTTGTACGACATCGGCAACACTTTTTGTAGTAGCAATAAGGACGATTTACGCAGTTCAATTGTCACTAACATGAGGCTGTACTCAAACTGTATGCAAGTAAATAATACAACAACATCGAAAAGTAATAATTTATGTATAATAATAATATAGAGTAAAGCTTACAACACAACAGCTCCAAATATTGGAAAAGGATCATTTGACTTGTTCAGTTTATACCTAAACCTATTGAGGAGTCCGCTTGCAACAATGACACCGCTGCAAGGCGGGTTGGTAACATAGTTCGTTGGTAACACTTGAGTTCTTAGGGATCTCATCACTTGTGTCCGACAATTTTTGATTTTGATTCTGATACACTTATCACTTTTAAACTTGGTTGGTTCGAAGACGGACTCTCGATGTAGTCCATTCCTTAGGTTGCTAGGGGTAGGCACCAGGCGAAGTTTGGGCCGCCTCATCGCCGGCCGGACCGTTGTGGCGTATGTGAAGTCTTCGTCTGATGTTCTCTCTGGTGATGTGTTTTCGTTTGTGATTTTATCTGAAAAATATTGGGTGGGTTTTAGAACTGTAAAAAGTATTTGTTACAATTTTTGGAAGAATCAAGCAAAGACGCCTTTTGGTCGCTATCAAAAGTTATGAGCATTTTTAGATATGATGTGATATTAACTATAGCACCCAAAAGACATTTTGCTCAATAAATCTATGCGTTTTGAACCCCTACCGTGTCAAAGAGGTAAACTTCGTCTGCGCCACATTTTTATTAATTTTATTTGGTATATTTATTTCATAAACCATTTATTTTCAGGTAACAAAGACCCATAGATAAATACCTTAACCTATCTACAGGGTTATTTATAAAACACCAACAACCTCTTAGGTAGTGAAAGTAAACATGATTATAAACAACTGTACTTTCACTGCCTAAGAGGTTGTTGGTGTTTTACAAATAACCCTGTATACTAATATATAAAGCTGAAGAGTTTGTTTGCTTGAACGCGCTAATCTCAGGAAATAATTGGTCCGATTTGAAAAATTCTTTCAGTGTTAGATAGCCCAATTATCGAGGAAGGCTATAGGCTATATATCATCACGCTAAGACCAATAGGAGCGGAGCAGACGAAGTTGCGCGGGTCAACTAGTGTATAAATATAATAACAATTGCGTTAGTAAATAAAACTTAAAACTATGTTAGTATCACTTCGTTTCACTAATTCTTTGTGCATTAATGCTCCGCTCCTATTTATTGGTCGTAACGTGATATTTTATTGCCTATAGTCTATCTCGATAAATGGGCTATCCAACACTAAAAGATTTTTTCAATTCGAACCAGTAGTTCCTGATATTAGCGCGAAAACCAAACAAACTCTTCAGCTTTATAATCTAACTAGCTGACCCGCGCAACTTCGTCTGCGTCACAATTTTCATTACTGCTCCGTTCTTATTGGACTTAGCGTGATGATATATAGCCTATAGCCTTCCTCGATAAATGGGCTATCTAACATTGAAAGATTTTTTCAAATCGGACGAGTTCCTGAGATTAGCGCGTTCAAGCAAACAAACAAACAAACCCTTCAGCTTTAAATATTAGTATAGTAGATATATAAAAATCTCGTATCACGGTGTTTGTTACCGAACACCTCCGAAACGGCTTGACTGATTTTCATGAAATTTTGTGTGTATATTCGATAGGTATGAAAATACGTAGGGTATTTCTTTTTTTGTGTGGCAAAACAGCGTTTGCCGAGTCAGCTAGTATTAGTATAGCATATACCCTTAATGTGGGAGTTCATGGATAAGTAATAATAGCCGCAAGGATCGATTTCCATTATTAGACAACGCTTTCCAAGGTCAGTCTGCGGATGGGTGAACATCCATTGCATATCCTAGGATATGCACGGAGGAGTCTAGACTCCTCCGTGCCTCAGAAAGCACGTTAAGCCATTAGTCCCAGCTGTCACTTGTAGATTTTTCACAGTTGTTATGGGTATGCATTCAGGAGGGACCGATCTCAACAATTAGGATAATTCAGGAAAAAAACGAAAATTTTATCAGTCTAGGGCATTGATATATAAAAACCCAAGATCATAGATATAATAAATAAGGAGATGAGCCCGTTAGACGAAAATGTACCGGGACCCTGTGTCTCCAGTCTTCCCCTTCCATAAGGCAACTACTACACATGCACGTCAGTAAAAGCAATAGATACGCAGTCGCGCAAACACCCGCATTTCTCAAAACAGAACGTACTACACAATCAATTATAAACCTTATTGCATCAAACACAGCG
This sequence comes from Lacanobia wlatinum, assembly GCA_947578705.1. Taxonomy (NCBI): domain Eukaryota; kingdom Metazoa; phylum Arthropoda; class Insecta; order Lepidoptera; family Noctuidae; genus Lacanobia; species Lacanobia wlatinum. Next base: position 21,946,328 of record OX388031.1, read on the forward strand.
TGCATTTACCATGCACCGTACAACTTACGCACACAAAAACAACGATCGACATCGTTGTGCTGTGCAAAAGCAATTTATTTCACATACATGCTAGTGATTGACTAAATCGGAAAGTTATCGAATCTTCCATTTATTATTAGACAAAAATATTTTTGGGGCCTAAAAATAAAATAAATAAAAACGGCATGTCCAGAAAATATTATAAACACTCCACCGATTATTAACCTAAAATTCAATTAACTCACTTTACGAAAGTTAGTTACGCATTTCTCTATTACGCTGTAAATAAGTAAAAAGCGGTATTTCATATCGATCTTATAACCGGGTTAAAACGGTTGACAAATAGAAAATAAACTTTTATAGCAAGATTTCATTCGTCAATCGACATTGTGTCGATAACCTACGTAGGTGGATCTGCACAAGCACATCATTAACTCGTCGCAAGAAGCAGCGGCCGTATTACGCGTTGCATCCGCTTAATAAAATATCTTCTTGTAATATATACATTGCTTGTCCAGTGTCTTACTGAAAAACTTAGGCAGTGGATAAGAAGCAATGTATTTATAGTAAAAATAATACAGTCGCTGTGATATTTGAAAACAAGAAAAATATAGTAAGAGTAAGACATATTTTACGATTTGTTGTCATGATATTAAAGACAAGTATAGTAAATTACTTATATTTAGATAGTGTAAGTGATCCCTTGATTTACAAAGTCTTGGTTTAGGCTGCGGTTTCTTCAAGAAAACACTGAACAACACGGAATTCTTATATATTGTCACGATTGCCGTCGAAAACGCACTAGTTCGCCGAGAAGACCATTTGCCTACAATATGCTCAATTTGCGCATGTTGCGCGGACACGGACACGCCCCCTTGCCACTTCTCCTGTTTTTTATATTTCTATGCCCAAGATACACACTCAGCATCTCAAAAACGTCCGCATAAAACAAGCGCACAATTTAAAATTGAGCGCTAGTTTCAAACAGTCTCGCATCGCTCGCCATACTGCACTGCTTTGTAAAAACAACTTCAAGCGATCCGTGTAAGGTTGAATTTGCAAAAAAATGTTTATAGTATAACGACACACAACTCACACATTACACTTGATACATGTCAGTTTTTAACGACAGTTTCGAGTGTTGCATTTGTTGTAGACTGTGCACCTTGGGCTTTTTTTTCTAACACCATTCTTGCAGATTCAGGGCCTTTGCACAAGGCGTTTCTTAACGCGTCGACGACGGGCAGAAGACGCGCGCTTACGCGCTTCAGACTGCTTTTTGTTGCTGCTTTTTGTTGGTAGCGCCATGAGCAGGCGTTCGTAAAACGTGCGTCGTCGGTGCGTTAAGGCTCTTAGTGCTACCAAATAATTGGATTATAGAGGTCAAATAGACAGACGCTCCATCTAAAATACTGGTACTCAGCTGGATCCGCTTTGACTGGAAGCTACCCTTCTAAAGCTAGTTGGGCTAAGTCTAGGCTGGCAGATTGATGTGATACTGATGTGTTGGTTTTACTTAAACACTGTTTCCCACATATTTTTGTTTATAAGCTGTCTACCCATAAGTGAAACTTTTAAGAGGGGACTCTAGTCCCGAGGAATTTTAAAAATAGGTCTTTGAAGAAACTATTGCTGATGTCGTCGCGCTGCGCCCTATCAAGTAAAGTGCGAAAGCGACAAGTGCAAGAGGCTGATTTTACCTACAAAAACCTTGACCAAAAGACGTTTTGTATTCCACTGTTTTCTTCTTCAAAACTGTACTGATCTATAATTTTTTTTTATCAAAATTTAGAGGAAGACTATATCTATACTTCTATTATTTTCTATTTTGTTAAAACGTATCAAATTTTTCTGATAGTCATCTGAACATGGCGGTAAAAACGGGCTGTTTTTTGGATTATCATAATTATTTAGGTAATTATGTTTTGGAAAAAATAAAATTATAGAAGCACGTATTAATTTGATCTAATTTTTTGGAAAAAAATCATTGCTCTAGCAGCATCATCCACGAATAAAACAGCGGAATGCGTTTGTATGGAGAAAGGCCCAAGAATATGTTTAGTTGTAAGTTTTCCTGTAAAATAAAATAAAATAAAATACCTGTGATGGGGAACAGCATCCTCCTGGGCAGTATGGAGTCGCCCAGCATCTCGTACAGCGTGTAGTCCGTCGTCACGTAGTCTTCTATGTACGTGGTCGGTTCAGATCTTAGAAGGCAGGTTGACACGTCCTGAAACCCACAAATAATATTATTTCAAAATTCTGTTATTTTCATATCAGGTACTTGGATGTTAAAAGTATGAGGGTGTGGAGCTCGTGGCTGAATAATAACAGCCGCACGGGTCGATCTTCAAGGTTAAGCAACACGGTCTAAGGATAGGTTAATCCATCTTAACATGCCGAGACTCCTCCGTACCTCGGAAAGCACGTTAAGCGAATGGTATCGACTGCCATTTGTAGATCTTTAGCAGTAGTTCCGGATTATCATAAACCTGAAAATCTGACACCAGTTTTGCCAAGAAGAAGTACCGTGTCACCCCAGTTACTGGGTTGTAGAGTTCAGATAGGCAGTCGGTCCACGTAAAATACTGGTATTTAGCTGAATCCTGTTTGACTGGGAACCGACACCAATATAGTTGGGTTGGCGGGAAAGGGCTAGTCAGATGATGCTGACTTACAAGTATGGTCTCCCTGAGGTCGGTCTGCAGATGGTTCCTCCTGGGCGCGTGGATGCAGTCGTCGAGATGGTCCAGATGGTCGGCCAGGCACTCCACTATCAATACTCAGTTATGTAAGTGTCTCTACTCACAAGTATGGTCTCCCTGAGGTCGGTCTGCAGATGGTTCCTCCTGGGCGCGTGGATGCAGTCGTCGAGATGGTCCAGATGGTCGGCCAGGCACTCCACTATCAATACTCAGTTATGTAAGTGTCTCTACTCACAAGTATGGTCTCCCTGAGGTCGGTCTGCAGATGGTTCCTCCTGGGCGCGTGGATGCAGTCGTCGAGATGGTCCAGATGGTCGGCCAGGCACTCCACTATCAATACTCAGTTATGTAAGTGTCTCTACTCACAAGTATGGTCTCCCTGAGGTCGGTCTGCAGATGGTTCCTCCTGGGCGCGTGGATGCAGTCGTCGAGATGGTCCAGATGGTCGGCCAGGCACTCCACTATCAATACTCAGTTATGTAAGTGTCTCTACTCACAAGTATGGTCTCCCTGAGGTCGGTCTGCAGATGGTTCCTCCTGGGCGCGTGGATGCAGTCGTCGAGATGGTCCAGATGGTCGGCCAGGCACTCCACTATCAATACTCAGTTATGTAAGTGTCTCTACTCACAAGTATGGTCTCCCTGAGGTCGGTCTGCAGATGGTTCCTCCTGGGCGCGTGGATGCAGTCGTCGAGATGGTCCAGATGGTCGGCCAGGCACTCCACTATCAATACTCAGTTATGTAAGTGTCTCTACTCACAAGTATGGTCTCCCTGAGGTCGGTCTGCAGATGGTTCCTCCTGGGCGCGTGGATGCAGTCGTCGAGATGGTCCAGATGGTCGGCCAGGCACTCCACTATCAATACTCAGTTATGTAAGTGTCTCTACTCACAAGTATGGTCTCCCTGAGGTCGGTCTGCAGATGGTTCCTCCTGGGCGCGTGGATGCAGTCGTCGAGATGGTCCAGATGGTCGGCCAGGCACTCCACTATCAATACTCAGTTATGTAAGTGTCTCTACTCACAAGTATGGTCTCCCTGAGGTCGGTCTGCAGATGGTTCCTCCTGGGCGCGTGGATGCAGTCGTCGAGATGGTCCAGATGGTCGGCCAGGCACTCCACTATCAATACTCAGTTATGTAAGTGTCTCTACTCACAAGTATGGTCTCCCTGAGGTCGGTCTGCAGATGGTTCCTCCTGGGCGCGTGGATGCAGTCGTCGAGATGGTCCAGATGGTCGGCCAGGCACTCCACTATCAATACTCAGTTATGTAAGTGTCTCTACTCACAAGTATGGTCTCCCTGAGGTCGGTCTGCAGATGGTTCCTCCTGGGCGCGTGGATGCAGTCGTCGAGATGGTCCAGATGGTCGGCCAGGCACTCCACTATCAATACTCAGTTATGTAAGTGTCTCTACTCACAAGTATGGTCTCCCTGAGGTCGGTCTGCAGATGGTTCCTCCTGGGCGCGTGGATGCAGTCGTCGAGATGGTCCAGATGGTCGGCCAGGCACTCCACTATCAATACTCAGTTATGTAAGTGTCTCTACTCACAAGTATGGTCTCCCTGAGGTCGGTCTGCAGATGGTTCCTCCTGGGCGCGTGGATGCAGTCGTCGAGATGGTCCAGATGGTCGGCCAGGCACTCCACTATCAATACTCAGTTATGTGTCTCTACTCACAAGTATGGTCTCCCTGAGGTCGGTCTGCAGATGGTTCCTCCTGGGCGCGTGGATGCAGTCGTCGAGATGGTCCAGATGGTCGGCCAGGCACTCCACTATCAATACTCAGTTATGTAAGTGTCTCTACTCACAAGTATGGTCTCCCTGAGGTCGGTCTGCAGATGGTTCCTCCTGGGCGCGTGGATGCAGTCGTCGAGATGGTCCAGATGGTCGGCCAGGCACTCCACTATCAATACTCAGTTATGTGTCTCTACTCACAAGTATGGTCTCCCTGAGGTCGGTCTGCAGATGGTTCCTCCTGGGCGCGTGGATGCAGTCGTCGAGATGGTCCAGATGGTCGGCCAGGCACTCGACCAGGGCCCGCCTGCCGAGTGCCATGACACACTTGATCATGGGCGCAGTGAGCCGCTCCTTCGTGCCTTGTGCTAGGTAGTCGAAGAGGATGCCTTTGCCTGGAATAATGAGAAACAAACTGGGTTCTGGGCCTTTAGTCTCAAAACATTCAAGTTGCAAAATAATATAAGGTTGCAAAACGTTCATATCTCATAAGATCGAAATCTCGAAACCTCCAACTTGCAAAATAATCAAGTCTCAAAACATACATGTCAATCATCTATTAATAATAATAACATTTATTTGCAGAAAACACGGTATTAAAAGGTGTTACAATACAAATTTAGTCCAAACATGTTTTGCTTAATATTAAAGCATGCAAAATTATAGTACGTATCAACATTGCAGTTTATGTTCGAGAAATTCTTTAACACTATAGAAACTATTTTCATTCAGCCAGTTACACAATTAAATTAAATTTAATAATTAATCATTACATTTTTTGTATGAGTGTTTTGCAACAGATATGAACGTTTTGCAACCATATAGTTATTTTGCAACTTGATTGTTTTGACACTAAACCGCTGTCTCTGACGTAGCGTTTATGACGACTAGCGACAAAGGTTGAAAAAGTTAAGTATTTAGGAAAATTAATAACTTATGGTCCACACTAGCCCTGGACTAAAACAGCAGACCTGCCTGACCAGCAGTGGGATGTTACTGGCTGGCTGACAGTAACCAGACTAATCTTGTACAGCACACTAATGAATTAAGACCTATTTTCTATGTCAAAGCAACTCGTTGACGTAAAAACTAATGGCCGTATAACATTCACAAGCTGAGAGAATAGTCGGAACCGGCTCAGTTGCCATAAAAGGAAAAAAACTGGCCAAGTACGTCGGACTCGCGTGCAAAGGGTTCCGAACCAATTTTTTTTTAACATGTTATTTTAACACTACTGACTTCTTATCGGTTTTCCTGTAATCTTTAGGTATAGAACTATTATAGTCATTTTTTTTTCAAAATGTTAGGCTCAGCAGTTTCGGAGATAAGGGAGGAGAATGGTCATTTTCGTTCTAATTTCTTGAATAACTTCAAAACTATTTATTTTAAAATTATGAAAAAAATATTATTAAATCCCTCACAGTAAGCCCTTTCATTTGATATATCACACGATACAGTTTGAAAACTTTTTTACTAACCAACTTCCTTTTATTTTATAGTTTGACCCCTAAAAGTGACCCCCATACAAATAATTTATTTATTTAGATAAAGCGTCCGTGTTTGGGTCACAGAAGTCCATATGTATATCAAATTACAACAGAATCGGTCCAGTATATCCGGAGAAAAAGTGGCTGTAACAGACGGACAGACAGACAGACACCCGAGTGATCCTATAAGGGTTCCGTTTTTACGGATGTTCGGAACCCTAAAAAAAAATACATTCACAAGAGCTAACGCGCCAGATATTTTTCAAAGGAGTTGTACTCCTAAGTTTCTGAAAACAAGGTCGTATTTTGAATGAACTTACCTATAGTAATAAACGAGGGCCAGGTACGTGTGATTTTTGTGAGTATTGCGACCATTTTCTCGGCAAGTGATCCATTGCCAAGTATGTTTGATACCATCACCGGAAATAACCGCTGGAACTGTAACAAGACATGGATGATTAATAAACGAGTAACATCACCATTATTAATGCTTTATGACTGCTTGCACTCATGACAAGTGCCACTTTCGAGAGGATTATTATATCCAGTAGAGTGATAGGTGGATTTAACGATTACTGTTAAAACCTACTGTTAAACTAATAGAAAACAGCTGAGAAACAGGCATCGTATTTTGCAATAAACTACAAGATACTGACACACATGTTTATTTTATACACCCATCCGATAAGGCTTCATCAGCTAGACATCTCAGTGAGCGTGATCAGCTAGTCTATTCTGTAAACAACTATTTCGATATCGAGCTTCACCTGAGTGATAAAACTCACAAAATGAGCTTTATTGCACACAACATAAAGGTCTTAACACATTCAGTGCCAAGAACTCAGCGTATGGGTCGAGCGGTGATTCGTTATGTGCCCACAACCCGTATCTGAGTCGTCGTTTGAAGTAGCTATATGTGACTTGTGTTCATGGGCGGGTTGTGGGCACACGAGCGAATTGTTGTTCGGCCCAAGTGTTGAGTGCTTGGCTCTAAAAATGTAAAAGCACTTTTGCACTTGGCACTGAAAGTGTTAATTTGAAACTCACCTCGGATTCGACTGTCGAGATACGAAAATGTTGTTACAGAATAGCACTTCAGTACGTCTACCATGAGTTTTAACAATCTATACTCGCTAGCGACTGTAGTTAAAAAAATATATGAAAACCTTTAAAAAACAAGTTTCTAATTTAATTTTTTTAGTTGTTAACTAAAGTTTTACTTGCAATTTGATTGCTTGTTAGTTAACAACTTAAACAAATACATTAGAAACTTGTTTTTTTAAAGTTTTCATACATTTTTTTAACTACAGTCGCTAGCGAGTATAGATTGATAAAACTCATGGTAGACGTACCGATCTTTGATTGTCATCGCTTACCATCAGGTGAGATAGTGGTCAAACGTATGCCTATCAATGGTAAAAAAAAACTAGGGTTCCGAACGAATTTTTTTTTTTTAACATGTTATTTTAACACGATAGACTTATAAGTTTTCCTGTTATCTATAGGTAAAGATCTATTATCTCCATTTTTTTTTCAAAATTTTAGGTTCAGTAGTTTCGGAGATAAGGGATGGTCATTTTTCGTCTAACTTCTTGAATAACTTCAAAACCATTTATTTTAAAATTATGAAAAAAATATATTCAAAACCCTTACAGTAAGCCCTTTCATTTGATATGTCACACGATATTGTTCAAAAACCTTTATTAATTATTTTTCTAGTTTGACCCCCAAAAGTGTCCCCATACTAAAAATTTTATAATTTGCGTAACGCTTCCGTGTTTGGGTCACAGAAGTTCTTATGTGTACCAAACTTCAACAGATTCGGTTCAGTGGATCCGGAGAAAACTGGCTGTGACAGACGGACAGACAGACACCCGAGTGATCCTATAAGGGTTCTGTTTTTTGTTCGGAACCCTAAAAAAAGCATGAATTGTGCTGTCCGCAGTCTTAAGGCAGATACAGACATTGCGAGGCATTAGGCGAGCACGCCTCGCTATGCACACACCTCAATATAAATTTGCTTGCGTAGCACATGCCTCACCACGAATATGAAGGTCCACAATTGCGAAGCAAAGCGATGTGCGCTGCACATGCCTCGCATTGTCTGTATCCGCCTTTAGTTGTCGTCCTAATACAAAGCAAATATCTCGGCAATACGCGATCTCTGTCGGCACGACAAGGTCGTGTTTGCCGTACAAATGAAGGCGACAATCGCGTATTCGCACTATGATCGCTTTATATTAGCACGACGTCCATCGGCCTTTTTTTTTTAATGGGAAATCATCATCATCAAATGACTTCTCCCGCTTTGGGCGGAGCGGGAGGGAGTGTCAGACTCTTACTGGCTAAACCCACCCGAATTCCTACAATGTCCCTTGAGGTCCAGGGCCTCGGTAACTCTTTCAAACAAATCAGCAACCCTGAACATCTGACGGCCTAAGACTGCCACCGGCAATCGCTTCCATTTTTGTTTAGTAAGTCTGTAAGACAATAGGCTTGTCCACTGAAAAAATCTAATTAGTACGTCAGTTAGATTATCAAAAAAAAATTTGACCCGTTTTTTTTCTTTTGTTACGTAAACCAAAATTGACGACGATACAACGCTTTTAAAATTCTTAATACGTCACTACGTGGTGTAATTTTTAGTGCGTTCTTACGTCACGAGCCCGCACTCCCGAATTTTGATGCGTTTTATCTTTGTCAATATTCATTGATTTACAAAAACAAAACATACGTGTACATTATTTTTCAATACTCTAACTGACGGACTAAATAGATTTGCAATTTATTGATTGTGGAAACTAGCCTATTATGGATTAGTTAGATCACGCTCCCTCAGATGTCTCGTTGATGGTGACGCATGTATTGGATCATTCAGTTCCCTTCAATAGTTGATCTGATTGGCCCTGGCGAATGGTTATCTCTTAAATGCCAGTGCTTAGTTGGAATTGTTTGATATTGGTTTTTTAAACAAGAATAATGTAACCAGGATTTTGCAACATGGGAGTTTTTGGCACATTTTACTTCATTGAGATGATACATCTGCATTAGTCACAGTTCTACATTTTAGAATATGCAAATAAGTAACGAACTGCCACTGCTGCTATACCTACATTATCTTATACTTAATATTTAAAGCTGAAGACTTTGTTTGTTTGCTTGATCACGCTAATCTCAGGAACTACTAGTCCGATTTGAAAAATTATTTCAGTGTTAGATAGCCCATTTATCGAAGAAGGCTATAGGATATATCATCACGCTAAGACCAATAGGAGCGGAGCAGTAATGAAAATTGTGACGCAGACGAAGCTGCGCGGGTCAGCTAGTAAGCAAATAAACGATTCCTTTCTTTCTTTCTGACACAGTTCGAAAGTCCCTGTTTGTTGATATAAATGTTTTTTTTTGTATTGACCAAGCAACTTTCATAGGACGGAATTGCTTCTAATTAGTCAGTCAGACTAGTTCCAATCGTTTACTCACCAAGTTATGATAACTAAAAAACTTTTTTACAAAAAATATAACCGACTTCCAAAAACAAAACAGTACAAAGTATAAAATAACTTTAATTTCGGAAGTCGGTTTTTTTTGTTATTTAGTTTTTTGACTTTTTTATTTTTCACTTTTTAGTGGTTCCTGTGTACCTATCCACAGCGTACCGGCGTGATGTTATGTTATGAAAATACAACTTATTTAGTGCTTTCGGTGCAAAGGTCTTGTCAATACGAATAAAATAAGCCCAAACACTTGCTACTTCCTACATACCGATGTGGAGTTTCCTTGACTCTCTGTCGTCTCCATCGTCAGGTCTGACCCCAACTATTCATTGTTTTGTAGTATCACCCGATATACACACAAATATCAAGTTTTTACCAGACGCGTGCCTACAATTTTCGAAAGTTGCCCTCGATTTCTCAGGGTTTCCATCATCAGATCCTGACGTGGTGTCAATGGGACCACCTCGGGAGCATACCCTTTCATATAAAGAGAACCTCTTTCTTTTTTAGAAGTTGGTTAAAAAGGGTTACTCACCTGCTGCTGTATATTAGTATCCAAGCTACACGGGTTAGAACACAGCGCATCAACCATATCCAACACATTTGACTGCAGCGGCTTCTTAGCAGGCACGTTCAGAGCGTTGAGATTGTCATCGTTTAGTACAAGGACTGCCAAGTTGAACAGGTTGGGGAATATGGGACCGATGCGGGTGTTCGTTGTCAAGTCTTCTACTGCTAGCTCTTTTGGTTTCTTCCTGAGGTTTAGTATGGCTGGAAAAATATGATTGGTTTTTAATGCATCTTTTACAAGATTTAATTAAGCACTAGCCTCTGACAGCGGCTTCGCCCGCGTGATGGTCGGGAATCATCCCTAGGGAACATACTTCTGAGATAAAAAGTATCCAATAACTTAATTAGGGATGCCATGAATATTCGGCAGCTATTCGGTATTCGGTATTCAGCCGAACATTACGATACATTCGGCCGAATACCAACTTTAAAAAAAAAATACTCAAAGTTTAACTCACATTTTATTTATTTCAACAAAAATTTGGTTATTTCATATTGTAAGCTCTAAATTATGATGTTTTTTTTTTAATATAAACACTCCAGGCAACACAATTTGATGTAAAAATCAACAAAAATTAATACATTGTGACACGTCCTACTCGCAAATGAAACAAATACGTCCACGGCGTAGTTACCGCACACATTTCAAGGATACTGGTCAGACACTCGAATGTTCGGCCGCCGAATATTTGGCGTTTCGGCGGAGAGCCTAGCCGAATATTCGGTAATCGGCAAAATCACTATTAGTGGCATCTCTAATCCTAATCCAGAACATGTCCTGAGTTTGGCGGGTTTTATAGATTCCTTACTAGAAATGTCAACTGTTCCATAATGCAATTTTAGTTTTCAACAAAATTAAACTCGAGACTCATTTAGTATTTTTAGCTATTCCTCATAATTTCGGAATTAGCCAATCACACGTACTTGAAAAGTTCACACTATACATTTTTGTGTTTACATTACTAATGAAAATGTAAAACAAACATACCTCTAGCAACTTTGGTGTAATAATTCTGTAGGTTGACGCTGATGTTACTGGCATTGTTGAGGCTCTTGTCGTCTGTGATCCATTCTACTGAGACCGTGGCTGTCGTGCCGTACACGTAGCTCTGAGGCGTAAGCGCAAACTCCGTCACATTTAGCAAGGTGTCCTGCAATAGAGAGGAACTGTACAGCTGCCTAATATTTTATAGAGAGACAACTGACTCAGTGATCTTCATATCACCTAATATTGATGTGATTATAAGACATTTTTTCTTTCCAAAATTACCTAAGATGACGGCGAATAAACTTTAAAAAAACTGGCCAAGTGCGAGTCGGACTCGCGTGCAAAGGGTTCCGAACCAATTTAATATTTTTTTACATGTTATCTTAACACTACAGACTTTTTATAGATTTTCCTGTAATCTTTAGGTATAGAAATATTATCTGCAGTTTTTTCAAAATTTTAGACTCAGTCATTTCGGAGATAAGGTGGGGAAAGGTCATTTTTGGTCTTATTTCTTGAATAACTTCAAAATTATTTATTTAAAAATTATGAAAAAAATATAATTAAAACCCTCACAGATAGCTTTTTTATTTGACATGTCACACGATACAGTTTAAAAAACTATTTCTTTTAATTTTCTAGTTTGACCCCCATACTAAAAAAATATTTATTTACGTAACGCTTCCGTGTTTGGGTCACAGAAGTCCAAATCTTTACCAAATTTCAACAGAATCGGTCCAGTGGATCCGGAGAAAACTGGCTATGACAGACAGACAGACACCCGAGTGATCCTATAAGGGTTCCGTTTCTTACGGATGTTCGGAACCCTAAAAATCAAGCCATTTTAGATTTCTTGTGCGACTGATTTATACAATAAATTACTAAGCTTTTGACTGAATATAAGAATAGGTTCCATGTGCCAGTGGTTGATTCAATTACTTTAGCGGTTTATCAATTTACCAAGAGTGTATGGTAGTATTCACTCTTTGTACATTGATGCCACATGTTAGAGTGCCCCGAGTGCCCATACACCTGTATTTTGGAGGATTTAATTAGAGCCACCGATGCTGCAATTAACGTAGTCACCTACAAGGCCCAAACAATCTAATGAGTTAACCATTAACTCGAAAAGAAGAGCATTGATAAAGCTTCCCTAACTGTGTTGCATAGGCGTAGTGCAAGTGCCATTACTGAGGTTGAAGTCCTAGTTTGAAGAATGTTTATTAACTGGAAAATATTTTTTAGTGTTTTTACTTGTGCAAATATTTTATTTATTCTACTCTTTATTTATCTATCTAACTTATTCAATTAATTTTCAAGTTAAAAAAAAAACATTTAAAAATATAAAAAAATAGTAGCTTGGTATCGTCAACAGGGAATCTCCAAAGAATGCGAGCTGTCTCCAAAAGTACCATTTTCTAAATCAAGCCCTTGATCCAGCTGCCTAACGAGAGCCTACTAAGGTGTTGGCCGAGACTAGTGGCTATTAAGCCCTTGGCTGATAAGACTATTACAATAATTGCCGAGTTCACGTCTCACATTTCGACAACCTTGCAAGCCAAGTCAAGGTATTTGATTTATTCTATCTTTAAAAAATCTAGATAAAATATTTGAATATACTCACCATAGGTACACAAAGCTTTTCTTCCCCAAGTGTGGCATACTGTGTGATGCAGGCTCCTACTACTGGGCTGGTGTCAGACAATTGAAGCAGTGTGTTCATATCCCAGCTGTCTACAGATGCCTTCTTCATCATCTCACTGTGTAGAGCCACATTCTGGAATAATAAGAAGAGTCAGGGTCTGGTTGGAAGTGGCTAAGATAAAGTATATCTGGGATGATTTAGTCAGCCTTTGTCTAGCAGTGGAACATTATAGGATAAAAAAAATGTGGAATTATAAAGAAAAGAATGGTAAAGTATATAAAGTGTTAAATAGATTTAGAGGGTGGTTTATCTTATGTTGTGGTATAATAAATAAAGAAAACAGGCTGTGACTTATTAGATTTGTAATAAAGGCAACTTTTGAGTTATTGAAATATAATAATAAAACACCAGATTGTTGTGAAGATTTAACAGTGAGTAAACAATGTGATATAACATTAACACCTAAAAAATCAAAAAGAGGCAGTAATCAAGATAGAGAATGTAATGCAAACAATAATAACCAAATTTGGACCCTGTTAAGCAGAAAAGATCCAACCAGCAATTTGTTGAAAATCGAGTTAATTATATGTATAGTTAGAATCTACACATCGAACTTTATATACGCAAAAAAGATCCTAGCAGTCTGATCACTTTCACTAAACAAACTTCTATGACACTACATGTACCAAAACACATTTAACGTTTTGAAAGAAAAGCAAAAAAGATACATGACTCTTGGATCTCAAAAAAACCACTGTGTAAAAATGTTACCGACAATTTTTTATTGGCATAAAAGATCCATGGGTAGTTTTTAAAGAAAATCAGGAAAACTGTATTCAACTTGCCTGTGGTATTACATTTCAATTAATGCTAATATATTGTGTTACCATTAGTAACTTTCCATTTTTGTATTCCTTTGCTTGTTATTTTTATATTCACTCCTAAACTTCAAATCGCGTTTACTCAAAAGTAACAAAATGTTAGTTGGATCTTTTCTGTTTAACAGGGTCCATTTGAGAGTGAAAAAGCTATAGAACAGTATAACATGTACAGAGTACTTACACTTATTGCCTGCCTCAGCTTATAGGTGACATCCTCAGCCAGTGTTGTGATGGCCTCAGCATTGACCTCATGCCCAGCTTGCTCTGCCATGCAGGCCACGGACTCAGGGCCAATGCCCGCAAACTTGCCTTGCGCTGAGCTGCCATCCTGAACATAGAAATTTAATTTATATGAAAGCATTCAAACTGATAATCAAGAGATTGGACCACTTTGGAAAAAAAAAAATATTTATTTATTTATTAAATCAAACATTAAGCGGGCTCGCAGATAGACTGAGTGTTCAGACTTAGCTATTTGTGCTAAAGAATAAAATACGCGCCAACTATAGAGCTACAAGTAATTATTGAGAATCTCAATCACACAAATGTTATACCTTTTCATTGAGCGGCGGAGTGTCGCACTGACTGGAGCCCCCAGATTCTGAGGCTACAGACTTGTTTCTATCACGTTCTCTGCTGGTATTCGCCTTTTTCGAGTGGCTTTTATTACTCGAAAGTGAGTTAGACATTTTCATTTGTAACGAGCACCGATAAATACTCACAACATGATATATACCGTTGATAATTTACTTTTGATTTCGTCTAAACTGTGGCTGTTATAAAATAAGCAGTCACGTAAACAATTCGTCTAACAAATTGATAAAGAACAGTAACATGAAATACGAAGCGCTGACTTTATTTCCCCGAAACTGACTGCTGGTTGACAGTAATGACAACGTGACATTGACAATCTGTTCCATAAACAATAGATTAATGGAAGTGAATGGAAGCATTCACGGAACAGAAAAAACAGACTTCATAGAGAAACTCCAAATAGTATGACATTCTCAACGCGTGTAATCATCATACTATTGTGATTATTAGGCAAATCTAACATGCTTGACCTTAGAGCACTTTGCTTGATTTTCGACTTCAATTTGCTAATTATTCCTGATCTCAGATGGCGCCACCACTACACGAACCTTTGTCAAAGTGAGATAAACACTATTAGTCTGTGATTCGTCTTTAAGCTTCATTTTGTTCTTTATTTTGTGTATTCTATGCAGTCTGATTTCTTTTAAGGTTTGTTTATAAAAACAAATTCGCATTATTTTACATTTATAGGTTATGTGATGCAGGTAGGTTTAGGATCGTACAAATAATTGGAAATAGTTTTGACGCTCTCATTTAACTGAAAGTAATCATTTACCTAAGTATTTACCCATCTTTTCATCAAAAATTGCTTTGTCATTGGTCTGTGCGCTGCTAGCGCCACTTTGACAGTTGTCGTTCCCATTCATTATCATCTTGAGGTGCGTCTACGCTAGACGAGCCGACCATGAGCGGAGCACGAGCCGAGCACAAATTCGTATACTTCTCGTGCTTGTTCGAGCTCATAAAAGTAGATACAGACATTGCGAGGCATGCGTAACGTGACCAGACGTCCCGTTTTGAACGGGACTGTCCCTTTTATGATTACGAGTCCCAATGTCCCCGAAATGAACTCTGGGACGCAAAATTGTTCCGCTTTCTGAAACCGCGCGAAAATACGAGTAGTCAAATCAAATCAAATCTGTTTATTTGCCAGAATGTAGTACAATCGTTGAGCCGGACGCGAGCGGTGTGCGAGAGCGAGACAGCGTCGTCGGTCGACGCGATGATAGCCGAGAGTGGCCAAGACTGGCCAAGACGTCAGCGCTCGCGCTTTGTTGACTAATTGTTTGATAGGATTTTCGTTCGCCCACTTCTCGATATTTGTTTTGATGTTTGATGCTCGTTTACCTACCTAGGAAATAACTTAAACTTCTTTTGTTTACGAATCATAAGTTGAAATGCTGAAACGCAAGTGTTCATTCAATGTTAACAGTTTACAAGCAAAAATATTGACACCCGAGTGATCCTATAAGGGTTCCGTTTTTTACAGATGTTCGGAACCCTAAAAACGTGCCTAGAGTTTTATAATCACCACCAGCTATATTACATCAAATTTATCCCTCTAATAAATATAACTAAACGTTTCGAGTACTTACCTATATATTTTAATTTGTAACTTTTAAACTAACTGACTTTGTCGGAATAAATAACTTTAAAGTGTTTTTTTCATTGACTACCTGTTAATTGATCTAAATAAAGAGTCAAAAAATAAATGTTCACGTTAGGCATGCGCAGCGCACGGGCGCTCATTGCATGCTTCGCAATGTGTGGACGTTCATATTCGTGGTGAGGCATGGCTGGCCCAGGCCTTACATTGAAACGTGTGCGTTGCGAGGCGTGCGCGGCGCATGCCTCGCAATGTCTCTGTATCCAGCTTAAGTCAGTCCACACTAAACGAACTTGTGCTAGACTCGTTTAGCGTAGACTCCCGCTAGGTTATTAGTGTTCTGTGGTCGACGCACCTCTATGGCCCATGACTACCTGCAGTTTAATTTTAGTTTGATACCACATATTTGTGTAGAGGAGCTCGTGGCAAGATAATAACAGCCGCACGGGTCGATCTTCAAGGTTAAGCAACGCTTGCCAAGGTTGGTCTGTGGATGGGTGACCATCATAACATACCGAGTTTCCTCCGTGCCTCGGAAAGCACGCTAAGCCGTTGGTCCCGGCTGTCATTTGTAGATCTTTGGCAGTCGTTACGGATAGTCAGAAGCCAGTAAATCTGACTCGTCTTGCCATGAAGTAACATTTTTTTTTTTTTTTTATTTGTGATGGGTTTGCTCATGACTCTAGTCTAGGTCAGAGATGACAGAGACAAAGTCTACGATGGAGCGAGCTTACCCATGTTACCTAGTTAATGGGTTGTGGAGGTCTGGTAAGCAGCCGCTCTACGCAAAATACTGGTATTCAGCTAAATCCGGTTTGACTGGAAGCCAACCCCAATATATTGGGAAAAGGCTAGGCAGATGATGACCATAGATTTGTATACCCACCTCAATTTGACAATTTGCGCGTAGATTTTATAATGACGTTTTACAATAACACCTAGTAAACATTATTGTAAAACATGTTACAAGCAGCAGTACTTAAGTAAAAGGTATAAAATAAATAAAATAACTTGTTTCATTTCATATTTGTTTATATTCTCATAAGTAAAAAGAGCATGTGGACATAATTGGGTAGGTAACGTCTTATCAATATTAGACGACGTAATGATCCAAAATAAATTAGCAATGTAGTTTGCTGAAGGCACACAATTCCAGGTTCTGCGAGTTAACGCCACAAAAACCCTATTATAATATAATTAAGTTCTCTCATATCTATGTACATACAAAACGATTTATATCTCTCGACAAACTATCATGTCCGTCATTATATTACAATATTTTATTCTCGTAATCTTCCTGTACAAAGGATTATTGCAATTTTTAGATATTAACTAAATTTAAATAAATGAACATCGCGATAAAATTATTACCAATCATTACGTACTTACTTAATCCTAACTTTTACAAATATTGGCATAAAATAAAAAAAATATCTATGTTCACATGAGGCACGTTACGATTATCTTTAATTATGTCAACAATACATAACATTTAAGTTTATTTTACTTAAAAATTATGAATAAAATAAATCTGACATAAAAATATTATACTTTAATGTACCATCTCTTACATTACAAAAATATTTCAAAACATGGCAAGTTAACATGTAACATTATAGTGAACGAGTTTCGATGACGGGAAGTGTATTTACACTACATGCACCTTTACACAAGTCCCTGAAGAACTAAAGTATTTGTCTTTAAACCATACACTCCCTGAATAATATCATTTGGACACGGATAAGGTGGTAAATGGAGTGATATGGTAAGTTCTTGATTGTCATTCATGCAAACGCCGATTATTACTCGACAGTTATTCTTTCGTAATCCACATGCTTTTAGCAGACATTTCGTTTCTGTGTCGAATCACACAGTTCTAATTCAAACATTCGTATTAAGACTCCATTTACGTATTGCTCCGTGTAAGAATAATCCCTATATTCTGTCGGATTCTCCACTGGACTCAACCTCCTTAAATAAATATGACAGTTGAAAGTGTTAATTATTGACATTATAAAGAAAAAGTTAGAAAAAAAAGAGAGAAAGAAGACTGGTACTTATATTTTAATAAATAAAGTATTATATGTTTTTTCCGTTATCAAGGCGACTGAGTCGAGTGGAGTGAAGAAAGTTTCCCTAAAAACTTAGAGCATAGGTGGAAGTGTCATGATAAGTGACGTCACTTGCCAAGTTTGACGAGTAATCTGTTTTGTGAGGGTGAGTAGAGTAACGTTTAAAATATAAGACACCCAAACCCGATGAAATAAACGTTTGTCGTGAGGTCAGTCGGAATCGCTGCCGGATTCGGACAGGCAGAGATCATCGTTGAGCACGTCCGCCGGTAGCGCCGCCGGGTTGGGGAGCGCAACCATACCTGGGGACAAGATCACGATTGAACGAAAGAAAAAAAAAGTAATTCTTGTCACAGAACTGACACATGTGTGCAACTTTAAATTAAATTGAAGCACTTTTCTTTGTTGTTGATTAAAACCTTCGAAGTTGTTTAATGCTCTTTAAACAGTGTAGTTCACTGAGATAATGTTTATAAATCAATCATATAATGCTTCGTAACTGCTTATAAGTGTAGACTTTCTTGATTATGGTAAGTATGCAATCAAGAATTGAGAATTGACTCCGGTTTGACTGGAAGCCAACCCCAATATAGTTGGGAAAAGGCTAGGCAGATATGACCATAGATTTGTATACCCACCTCAATTTGACAAACTGCGCGTAGATTTTATAATGACGTTGTTTTACAATAACACCTAGTAAACATTATTGTAAAACATGTTACAAGCAGCAGTACTTAAGTAAAAGGTATAAAATAAATAATTGACAGCTATGTCAGCTATTAGGATGCCATTGAGGACTATGGAGACCTTTCACAAGAAGACATCCAATAAATTACCTAGCCTGCCCTATGTGTTAAAAATACACTTAAAATTGACATTGCTTTGTTGCGAAAATGGGACAGAGTTATTAGTCTTGTGTTCCCTCGCACTGAAACAAAGATGGCTCTTTCAAAGTAGAAGCTGCATTATTTCAGCACTGTTTTTTAACAGGATTATAAAATTACGAAGCTTCGGCCGCACATGGAATGGACCATAGACGTCGTCTTAATCTATAGCAATCATCACGCGCATACGCAGTCGTCGCGTTCGTTTGTACGGCAAAACCCTAAGGCGCGACGACACATTCAGTTTGCCGTGGCAATAAATCGCTCTGTATAAGGACAACACAATAACGTAATTTAAAGTACTGACCATTGGGAACAGGGTGCTGTGCGTTGGAGTCGTTGTCATCACTATCGCTGCCACTGTCGGAATCACTTCCACTCTCACTTGACGAGCTTGAAGAGCTGTCGTCTTGTTGCGGTGGCTGTGTAATCAAAATAGATTGGTGAGTATCAGCTAATGTACATACATTTGAATAACTGTTATTTCTTAAAGCTACCAGAAAGGGTTGTGTCAATGCCAAATGGTTACCATGGACAGGGACTATTGAGTATGCAAAAGTTTAACTTCAAATTTTTGTGACTACCCTCCGATTGTCACTAATTTCATGGATGAAAACAGTAATATCTGATTTCTTTTTAAGCTATTTTAGTTTGGTTAAAAGTTCTATTCTTTAACAGCATTCCTTTTAGATCCGCTTGCGTCGGTTTATTCCCATTTCCCCTATTAGTTTACACCTACAACATTTTGCATGTCTGCCCCTGTCATAAATCACTAAAACAATTAAGTTTCTGTTGTTAAAAGTACAGTCTTAAAAAATATAAGATGATTCTAATTATTGTATATGCACGCAGATTGTTTTTTTTTTATTCTTGTTAGTTTATATGGTAACATTAAAATAATACTTCACAAGTAAAAACCAAACTAAGATGATTCCTGTGATATGTTTATAATAATTATTGTGAATGTATGTAGATTTACATTGACATTTTTAAAATTTCTTGTTAAAACTAAAACCAAGAATATTAAAACTCAAGCAGTGAAATTAATATTAATGAATAAATCATTAATATTAATTTCACTGCTTGAGTTTTTTTTTCTTTCCATGACTGTACCATTGAGTGATTTATGGCAGGAGAAGAGATGGGAAAGTTTTGTAGGTATAAACGCGCAGGAAGAGATGGGCCAAACCCTTGCGCCAGCCAATGTTATCTTTTTGATTTCAATTTCATTGCTAACAAAAGCCCATGATTTATTTGATATTGTGATAGCAACTAAGTCTGAGTATTTTTTTTTTTTAAGTAAATTTTAGGATATTTTGAAGGTACTGGCTCTACTACTGCTAATGTGCTTTTGATTTTCTTGACTGACCTGGTGCTGCGGTACATCATCTGACAGTGTAAGGTCTTACCTGGTGGTGCGGTACAGGCAGTTGATACGCATTAATGTTATGGTGCGGCCTTTCCACAGGAGGCGCAGGCTGATGCAAGGGCCCTGGCGCGGGGGGCCGGTCGTAGGCGCGCGCGTAGCCGTTGTGTAATGCATGTGGTAGGGGCGCATGTGCTGGGGGCGCGTGTGCTTGGGGCGCATGTGCTGGGGGCGCATGTGCTGGGGGCGCGTGTGGTGGGGGCGCGTGTGCCGGGGGCGCAGGGGGCGCGGGCGCGGGCGCGGGCTGTTGGGGCGCGGGCCCGCCCAGCGCGTCGTCCAGGCCGATCATGGGCAGAGATGCCAGGGTACTGTTGCCGCCGCCTGACCAGCTGGAAGTACACAACATATTAAGGAACTCATTTATTTTTTTAACACTGTCACTTTACTTTACACACACAAATGTACAGAGGTGGACTTGATGCCATAGACATTCTCTACCAGTCAATTAACCTTTGGGTGATGCAGGGAAGAGTGGTTCAATATGCAGAATAGAAACCGATTGACTTTTATTTAAATGCAAACTTTAAATAAAGTTTTATGTCGTGAGGTACACTGTCGGTATGGTAATGACGGTACATTTATGCACATGTTTTCCTTTGTAAATCTACCCATACTTTCTACTGTTTTATTCTATTTTATATCTTTTAACACTACGAATGCCTGGCGGTAGATGTTTATATTTATTTTTATCTGACATTATGACATCTGTCAGCTTCAAAAATAATAACGTTTCGTATTCCACTTTAGACATTCGCAGAATAGTCGACATCGGCTTTATTTGCCATATAAAAATAAAGAATAGAACAGAACGTTTCGTTGCACTAAGTGCTTGTCTAGTCATCCGTATATTGGAGTTTGACATTCTCGCTGGCTTACTTTTTTATTTCGCACTTTTATGTTTGTATGTTTCTTAGGCACTTGTCTCACCGCCGGCGATCAGTGAGTAGCGAGTAAAGCTTAAACTCGAAACGAGTTGGCGAGCAGCGAGTAGCGAGTGAAAAGTTTCGATAGTTTTGACGCTCGGCTTTCAGCGAGTGCTTTTGTGCGACGGGCTTTTACTCGCAATACTTGCTCCGGCCCGGCTAAAGGTAGAAATTACCACTATTTGGTGAGTTCTAATCGCCAGCGAGCATCGCCGAGCGAGTGTCGCTGAGCGAGTACAATCTTTGATAGCTCTTGTCGCTGCGATCAAGTAGAGATAAGAGCCGCTGGCCGGCAGTGTGAACAGCCAGCTATCGACTATGAATGTATCTGTCTCTTTTACTCACACGAGATCTATATCTTTTGTCTCTTTCCTCAGCGAGCAAATAGTCGATAGCTACTCGCTTCCTCGCCGGCGGTGAGACAAGTCCCTTAGTATTGTTAGAATCTCTTCCATATCAGCGTTTATGGTTTTATTAGTTGAGCGTATTTAGTAATTTTTTTGCTTAGAAAACAATTCGAATGCAGTTATTTAGAAGGTGGTCAAGTATTTTGAGGAGATCTGCACTAGATCATAGTTAGCACACGTAACATAATCGATTATGGGAAAACTTAGGGTCTGTACAAGCATTGTCTTCGTGTTTGGGGGTAAAAAGTTTTTAAACGGTACAGGGCCCGCACGTTCCAGTAACCTTCAGTACGTCTACCATGAGTTTCATCAATATACACCGTTAAATTTTGATCGTTTTAATCCCATGGAGGGTCGATACGGTACATGAAACACTGTCAATTTGTAAAGATAAAATAAAAAAATACAATACATTTTTCTAAATCTCGTATTAATATACGCATGTACGAAATTAATTTCTTTAGGTAAACGAGTCAATGACCTTTTAGGTAGTTGTCGGTTGTTGCGTACTAACTAACTACATGTCATTGAACTCGCCCCGCTGACGTTTACTTAAAGAAATTAATTTCGTACATGCGTAAATTAATTCGAGTTAAAAAAAAGGTACTTTATTTTTTAATTTTATCTTTACAAATTGATAGTGTTTCATGTAGCGAATCGACCCTCCACGGGATTAAAACGATCAAAATTTAACGGTGTATACTCGCTGGCGACTGTAGTTAAAAAAATGTATCAAAACTATTCAAAAACAAGTTTCTAATTTATTTGTTTAAGTTGTTAACTAACAAGCAAGGAAGTTGCAAGTAAAACTTTACATAACAACTAAAAAAAATTAATTAGAAAATTGTTTTTTTTTTAAGTTTTCATACAATTTGTTATCTACAGTCGCCAGCGAGTGTAGATTGATAAAGCTCATGGTAGACGTACTGACTGACACTAGAATGCGCGCAAGATAAGTCTTGTCGCGCATGCCAATCTAGGGTGTAGTAGACATAGTGAAACTGGTTGATATGTTTGTGTTTATTATATTAATATTTATTATGTACACAGGTTCTTTTACTGATTTTTATATTTAATTTAACTCACACGCTAATCATATAAATCAATAGTTGCAAAATTTGTACGTATGTGAGTACTATGTCCCCTTACTAGCAAACTTATTAATTTTACCTCTGCTGGCATTTCTTTATTGTAACTATTAGTAGGATATAAGTGCTATTTTGGGAGCATCGTCCTTACATATAATCAATTGATTAATATATGCAAATATTGTAAAGCTTATTTTTGAAAAGAGTAACTATGGAGTTTCTTGTCCGTTCTTCTCCATAACAATCTACCTTTTGCGAACGGACGACTAGTCACTATATTTTATTTTCTTTTGACGTTCAAAAGTGCCTTTATTGGTCCAGTTGAAATAAATCATTTAACTTTGACATGTCGCGGTTTGCCGATAATAAAGGTACCAAAAAATTTCCAAATATCTGCAAATATTTTCCAGAATGTGGCGGCGCTTAGCATTGCGTATCATCTGGTGACATGTATTCCTTGAAACTATAAATAGAGGTAGTGTTCAGTTCTCGTCAGTACGAACCTTTATTCGACCAGCTGTATTTACACACAGTATTAACCGCGGCCAAAGTTGTCGCATTGAAATGAGGTCCTTTCAACGCGACGACTTTTGCCGCGGTCTAGACGCCTAGCCTTTTCATTGATAAACGTGTTTTCGAATGAAATCATATTGATGTATATTGATTAATGCTATTGTAGACGCCAGATAAATTTGGGATAGCAGTCAATAACAAAGCTGTCCTGAATCGCCTTGATCTATCTCATCTTGACCTAACCGTTTTTTTTTTTTGTTCGTTTGTCCTGCAGAGGAACGGTTACAGGCTATTTACTGTTATTATTTGTTTGAACTTTATCTACAACTAGCACTTCGCCCGCGACTTCGTCCGCGCTGCAATTTTCTTAAGGTTTTTTTTTTCTAGACAAATTGTATATTAAAACCTTCCTCGAGAACCACTCTATCAATTGGTGGAAACAGCATGAAAATCGACGGAAAATACATGGGCGGACGTTATGCTACCAGGTATTCTGTACCAGTCACGCTTTGGGTAAAAAAGACTACACTGTAGATGTACATCAAAGAAATTAGTTAATACATATTTTAAGAACTTACGGCGCAGCTTGTGGAGGCGAGGTCTTCTGTCTGGGAGGAGACCTGACGAGCGTGGGCGGCGGCTTGGGCATGCTGCCGGTCGCGCCGTTGAACCGCGCTGGGTTGTTCGGCTGAGCGGGGCCAGGTACTAGAATAATAAAGGTTATTTGTTCAATTGTACAGAAGATCTCATTGTACAGACGCCAGAACATGAAGCTACAACAATCTGTCAAATTTCTTTAATAGATTTTCATCTTTATCGCTACAGCATTGGGTTAAAAGTTAATTGGCAAAATTTGACAGTTTCGGGTTGCTTGATGTGCTGGAGGCTGCACTTAATTACGGGGAAAAGAACCTTTCTTTCTATTTAATCATCTGCCTAGCCTTTTCTCAAATATGTTAGCGGCTGCCAATAAAACTGGATACAGTTAATACAACAGGATACCAGTGTTTCTCTTTTTAACCGACTTAAAAAAGGAGGAAGTTATTAATTCGATTGTTATTTAATACTAGTTCCCGTTCCCGTGGGAGTACGGGGATAAAATATAGCCTATGTTACTCCCTGATAATGTAGCTATCCAATGCTAAAAGAATTTTTCAAATCGGTCCAGCAGTTTCGGAGCCTATTCAATTCAAACAAACAAGCAAACAAATCTTTCTTCTTTATAATATTAATGTAGAAAATGTAAAATTACTGTTTGACACAAATCTTGTCTAAGCCTGGAGATATATTGGTTGATGGCTACTTGGAAATTGAATTGAATTACAGGAGGGATACCAATAAGGTTTCCAATAAAGTTGGCATAGTTATAATCTAAAGAATAAATCCTAAGTATAATTTTATAAATGCGAACCGAACTTGACTACATTGAACCGATTTTGATTAATTTTGGTGCAAAACCCTCACATTCGGTGCCCAGAACTCAGCATATGGGTCGACAACGCGGATGCGAGTTATGAGCATCGAACAAATTATGTTTCGACCCATATGCTAAGTGAAGTGATGGGCACCGATAGGCACGACGCGGATACGAGTTGTGGGCACACGAACAAATTATGTTTCGACCCATATGCTAAGTGAAGTGATGGGCACCGATAGGCACGACGCGGATACGAGTTGTGGGCACACGAACAAATTATGTTTCGACCCATATGCTAAGTGAAGTGATGGGCACCGATAGGCACGACGCGGATACGAGTTGTGGGCACACGAACAAATTATGTTTCGACCCATATGCTAAGTGAAGTGATGGGCACCGATAGGCACGACGCGGATACGAGTTGTGGGCACACGAACAAATTATGTTTCGACCCATATGCTAAGTGAAGTGATGGGCACCGATAGGCACGACGCGGATACGAGTTATGGGCACTCGAACAAATTATGTTTGGACCCATATGCTGAGTGTTGGGCACCGATGTGCACTAAAGGTGTTAACGCAAGGGAAGCCATGAGCAAAAGCTAGCAACTAAACCCAATTTTTTTTTTGTCCTTTAAATGGCCTCCTAAATAGTTTTTGGTTGGTGTATGTTGTGCGTTAGGGGAAATATTTCCCCTGTCTTACCTGCGTTAGTGGCACTGCGTCTGTTGGTGGCGACGCGCGTGCGTGACGTCGACCGCTGCGTCGTGTTGGTGAAGTCTGTCGTCACGGGCGTCAGCGGCCGTGGCTTTTGAGAAGTTTCTTGTCTGAGAGGAAAAAAACATCATAATATAAAAACTAAAACGTCAAACCTTAAGTAGGAGCCCAAACATGTACGCCGTATGTCAGATGACAAATTGGCGTAAAGAACCTAGGTACTGGCCTGCACTAGCAGAAGGCAGAATTTTGTGGAGAAAGGAAAGGAAAACTTTGCCCTTTTTAGGGTTCCGAAAAAAAAAAAGGAACCCTTATAGGATCACTCGGGTGTCTGTCTGTCTGTCTGTCCGTCTGTCACAGCCAGTTTTCTCCGGATCCACTGGACCGATTCTGTTGAAATTTGGTACACATATGGACTTCTGTGACCCAAACACGGACGCGTGTACGCAAATTATTAAATTTTTAGTATGGGGACACTTTTGGGGGTAAAATTAGAAAAAAAAAAGTTTTTTGAACAATATCGTGTGACATATAAAATGAAAGGACTTACTGTGAGGGTTTTAATAATATTTTTTTTCATAATTTTAAAATAAATGATTTTGATGTTATTCACGAAATTAGACGAAAAATGACCATTCCCCCCCTTATCTCCGAAACTACTGAGCCTAAAATTTTGAAAAAAATGGAGATAATAGATCTTTACCTAAAGATTACAGGAAAACCTATTAGAAGAAGTCTGTCGTGTTAAAATAACATGTTAAAAAAATTAAATTCGTTCGGAACCCTTTGCACGCGAGTCCGACTCGCACTTGGCCAGTTATTTTGGATGGCAAGTCATCAAATGACTCCTCCCGCTTTGGGTGGAAGGAGCGTCAGACTCTTACTCACTAAAACCGATTCATCCAGGTTCTTTCAAATGGCATTTTCATTGTAGGGCCGCGGTAACTCTTTTGAACAATTCCGTAACAGGCTATAGTGTGTGTTTGTGTACTACTAACACGTTATAAGGTATTTTACTAAGAAAATGGACTATATTGTTGTCTGAAGTGAATATATAAATTAGATTAAAAG
Source organism: Lacanobia wlatinum (assembly GCA_947578705.1). NCBI lineage: Eukaryota > Metazoa > Arthropoda > Insecta > Lepidoptera > Noctuidae > Lacanobia > Lacanobia wlatinum. The sequence continues at coordinate 21,972,545 of OX388031.1, forward strand.
CCCTGCAGTTGGACAGAATAGTCTGGCTAGATTGTTAAATAGGAATACAAAATTAGATTAATAGTTACTTTTAAACAAGTTTAATAAACTCTAAATATTTGTCCTGTTCTGTGCATATTAGCCTGGTAGAACTAATCATTACTTATTTATTTTAATTATATGTATTTAGATGTATATTGTTGGATTCACAATTTCTTGTCGGCCGACATATGACTTCGAAACTATTGTACTTTGACAAATATGATATTGTAGTGTGGATTTTCACAACTCAGCCACTCACTGCCTTCTACACGTGCAGTTTGTGGACTAAGTACACGCAGAGGACATACGACGCCCTGCGTGTCCAATATAATAATGCGTTCAGGTTGTTGATGGGGCTGCCGCGGTACTGTAGCGCGAGTACCATGTTCGCGGAGGCGCGCGTGGACGGCTTCCACGCGATTATGCGTAAACGCTGCGCGTCGACGATGGCACGGGTGCGCGGCAGCCCCAGCGCCATCCTGGCAGCGTGCACCGGCCGATGGGACTCGGTACTGATGGCGCACTGGATAGGTCTACACGCAAAAGCAAGCGCCTAACTATTTGTACTTACTAACACTAGGCTAAGATATTGTTACTAACAAAAATTATGGACGAAGTCTGAATTAAATCTTATTATTATTATTATTTATGCCTATGGTGTATAGAATCATGAGTAGGTAATATTCTTACGTTTTCAAGTAACGCCTAACCTTGCTCATGTCCAAATATGTAGGTGTTCTCAATACGAGACCTATAAAAACAGTTATTTCCATCTAACGGATTTCGGGTTTCCACAGCACCTGATTGTATTACATAATGTTTTTATCTTTTTCTTTTTAGAGAAAGGTAAAGAAGTGACTCATTGAATTCTTTTGCTCGCCCTGTACTTTCTAACTGCATAGTCATGACGTAATCTAAACTATGACGGACAGACGAACAAACGGTGCTAATATGATATTTCCGATTGATAAAATTCTCATAGGTTCAATCTATTTGTGTTAGAAAAGAAATCGCCAAACGCATTGCTTATTATTTCCCCGGAGCAGTACAGTTAAAAGACTCGAGTTCATCTTGATTCAAATTGACTTCTCAAAAAGTTCTTGACTAGCAAATTCTCAAATTAATGATTTAAGATACTTCATAATTAAAAAAAAAACAAAATAAAGATAAAGTATTAAGATGTTACCTACATCTGTATTTTTCTGTAACTTATGTTGTGGATGTAATAAAGAGTATTCCATTACGCTTTATCTTCGGTCCACCTAGTGGTGTTTCTAAGTTTAATAATGAATCCTAAATATTTATTTGAGAATTCGCTTGATGCGGGCATCTCAAGGCTGACCATCATGGCGACGCTTGGACATGCTTATGACCAACAGTGAGCGACTGTGAAGGTAAATCATCAAATGTCTCTTCCCGCTCTGGGCGGAGCAGAAGGGAGTGTCAGACTCTTACTGACTAAAACCCATCCGTGTTCCTCCTAATGCCCTTTGCGTTCCAGGGCCGCGGTCTCTCAAATTCCGCAAGGCGACTGTCAGCTTAGATGATGATTATAATACTGACCTTGTCTTTTTAACTTGAATATTACTAGAGAGCTTCTCCAGTGTAATCTCGCCGGTAACTCTGTCTATAATGAGGACACATTCCTTTGTGTAAGGCCTCTGGTTGCCTTTGAAAACGGTCTGCGGAACCCCGGCGCCGTCTGTTGAAGGAAAAAGGACTAATTAACATAAAATAGTACAATAATTAATGTATTACAACCTGATGTCCCCTCCGGACATCAGGTTGTTCCTCAGACAGGGCACTCTTTTCAATTAAATATATACTCATGCATCGTTAATACTAACATTCCGACCAGCAGCTCAGGCATAATATACTTACAGATACAGCCCAGGTAAAAATTGATCAGTAAGTAATATAGATAACGGAGCCGACTACCTCTGAAGGCATACCGATCTTTCTAAAGTATTGTTCTGTGTCTTAGGACGATTCCTATTAACCTAGTATTGAATAGCTGGCCTTATACTGTCTTCATTCTATTCATCACACATTTTCCTCCTTTTAGTGCAACAGACTCATTGAAATATTGTAAGAATTTGTGGAAAAACCGAAATGTTGCCAGGAAATCCCAAAATACAGTGTTTTTGTCTGATCACATTTTCACCTGATGCTAAACTTTGATGCGGTTACACGCTGGCCTAGAAGTATTAACCTATTCACTCTCGACTGACCTTACGTTGTAGCTATTAGGAAAACACAGACTCCGCCAAGGAATACCACTGCTTAGCTGTACGTACAATTAAATTATTCCCAAAACGTTTGCGAGGCTTGCCTACCGATTTTAAAAGGTCATAATTTTATGAAATCAAGGATAACAGCATAAACATTGCATAATTGGCCTACTTATAATTTTATTACTGGCTAGATAGCTGTTGACTACAGAAATGATGATTAAAGCCCTCCATTTCTACATGCAAACAGATTGCAGTTGACTGTCACCATGGATGCGACAGTAATGTCTGCCAATTCTTAGTGACTTCAATGACAAACCAGTGTCTTCAAGTAATGGATTATTGTGTATGTCGTTCAAATCTAATATTAGTCGGATTTATTATTTACAATATAAAAGTCATTATTTACAGATATGCATACTGTTACGAAGCTGTATTAATACTAAGGAAAACTTCAAACCAAAGTATACATTTATTTTTTTGTTGTATTCGTATTGCAATAATCTCAAAGCCAGAAAGCATAAGCACACAAAACGCCAGTGAAGACCTAAAATTAGAATAAACTAACTTCTGCCCACGGTTTAGCCAATGTGTAAAGGGGTTTATCCCATGGGAATGCACAATCAGGATAAAAATATTTTATGCCATCTACCCATATGCTAGGTTTAATTTAAATCTATCCAGCTGTTACGGGGTGATTGATTAACAAACATACTTTCACATACCTTATATTAGTGGGAGGGAATGCAGCAGTAACAAAAATATAGGTAAGAATCTAGAAATAAACAGCGGTCAGCTGTTTCTTCAGGATTTATTGCTTTATTTCAGAAAAACCAGATCAGTACTATTAACACTAATGTGTTTATTTGGTTGTCAGTACATGGCGCTCCCGCATTTATAAAGACTTAGAGAAAAATAGTTGAGATTGAGAGCTAATCTTGGAACGCTATAAAAGATTCTAAAATAGTTTCAGTGATAGAAATGTTTTAGAAGTTAGAATTTGAATGAGGTGAGCCATGTTTTCAATAGGTGCAAGATGTCTCACAATTTGTGTTGTGCAATATTGGGTTACATTTCATGGTAGACATTCCACCTACTATTCCTGTACACATTTACTATGCGTACAGCTAATTAATGGAATTCCCTGCCGCAGTCTGTGTTTACTGATAGCTTTAACCTGGTGCGCTTTTAGTTAAGAGTGAATAGATTACTTCTAGGCAAGTGTGCTCCATCGTCAACCACCTCATCGCTTACTAACAGCTGAGATATTGGTCAAACAATCAATAATAAAGAAACATCACTGGATAAACTATGACACGTATTTCTGAGACAGGGGGCTACATGTGCAACTGCACAGACAGAGCATTGACAGAAGTAATGACTATGCTACTGTGCCAGAATTTTGTCTTCATTCAGAACAAAATCAGCCTGCATCACAATGAATTAATGTGCAATTTGTGATCTAATTATAATTGAGGTCGATCGTCGTCGCCCAGTCAATATTGGTCACCTCAAAACAGTAATGTTCAATCTAAGAAACCTACTTAAACAACTGCTATATGGCATATGAGGTCAATGGAATCTAAATGGTGAAACCTCACAGTTGTGGTCCTAATAATGATGATATATTTGAAAAATAATAACCATTTGAGTAAGGAACCGTGTATGATATCAAAAATACAAACAAATGAATACAAACCTAAATGTGGCACGGTGACGGTCACTTGATTATTTGTTCCAACATCCACTGTTGCCATTTTGTTAACGTCAACTGACGCTGGCTTGAAGTCATCTGGAAAATGTTAGCCAAATTTTAATTGACCATAAATCAAGAAAATTTATGTTTCAATAATAATTGGTACTAAATACCTAGCATAAAATTATGGGTCAGTGAACCTTAAATGTTAAGAATAGATGTAAGTTGAAAAGGTTACATAAGTACAGGAGACTGGCAGGAAGCCAAGCAAAAGGATGTATCAGATGTATATAATTGTGATCCTTGATACAATTCAGAAACAAAAGAAATGTGAATCAAACACACCCAAATATTGGCTAGTAATCAAATGATGGATTACACTGTTTACATTTCTTTATTAGAAGCACTAACTAGCACTTACTCATATCATGCAAATCAAAACTTTTTTAAACCATTGTAATTGTCCAATTAGTGTCAACAATTATTGAATCAAAACATGGAAAAACTGATTGAAATAAATTAGTGATGAGAACTGAAATGAACTTGTAATTGAAAAAACTGTCTTCAATAGATATTGATACTATTTAATGAAAAAAACCAAAAGAAAAAATTGCAAAGTTTAGTAATATATACACTAGCTTTTGCCCGTACTTTGTACATGCATATCCCATATTACCTGTTCCTGTACTGTACTTCGGGTCACCTGTAGGAATGTAGGGGAACTACATGCCAAATTTTAGCTTTCTACAACCAACAGTTTTGACTGTGTGTTGTCTTTCAGTCAGTTAGTCAGTCAGTAACGGAAAAAAAATATATTTATTGATTGGAATATAATTGGATAGGATTGGAATAATTTAGTTACAACTACATGCATACGTCTTGTTTGAATACGTCATAATGGACACAATGGCTGCTATTTTGGATCTAAACAATTTGAGTCCAAAGGTAAGAGAGACCTATTCATTCCCTTCTTTTGGGACCAAATTCTTCAAATCAAAATATCTGAACATCTTGTCTACAAAAAGGTAAAAGGAAGCATTCTTCTATAAAATAAAATCTATACTAATACATAAAGCTGAAGAGTTTGTTTGTTTGCTTGAACGCGCTAATCTCAGGAACTACTGGTCCGATTTGAAAAATTCTTTCACTGTTAGATAGCCCATTTATCGAGGAAGGCTATATATCATCACGCTATGACCAATAGGACCGGAGCAGTAATGAAAATTGTGACGTAGACGACGTTGCGCGGGTCAGCTAGTTAAATATAAATCTACTAAACCTTGATTGCCCAATTTGAAAACCTTGCAATACAATAATTCTTGGCCATTCTAACAAAAGATCAATACTAAAATGGTACTTACATTTGATTGTATGATATTGAGACGCTTTATTGTTCGTGAAACTAGCTCCCAATTTTAACTCTCTCACGTCATAGTTGAGACTGTGTTTATCGGCCATTCTGACCTGCAGGTTATGCCATAAATATATTGACCTAGAACAAAACATACATTACAATTAGTAATTCTCTTCGTTGTTCCTTCTTATACTAAGTGACAGTTAGAACTCTGGATTTGTCGATGTCAATAGGATCTTCATTACATGAGACCTTAGTTTGAAGAATTATTGTGAGTGTATGATAAAATGATATAGCCTTCTGCCCAACCCTTTAGAGTACAGGGGAGATGTTGTTCTTACTTATATAGGTCACAAGTAATGAGAAATAATACCCTATGGTGCATCAACAACTAGTATGAGGGATATTGTTTGTAAATTATTACTGGCACCCTTAATAATGACAATGTCTTCTGATATTCATTGTGTGACTATATGTATACCATACCTAACTGTAAGGAATAATAAATATATCATATAATTCATCAGGAATCAATGAAAAGGTAATTTATAATAATGAAAGTAGAGTAAGATGCAAAATTGTGTTAAGTTTTGAATCTATACTAATATATGAGAGCAGATGCTGATGAAGCTGAAGAGTTTGTTTGTTTGTTTGCTTGAACGCGCTAATCTCAGGGACTACTGGTCCGATTTGAAAAATTCTTTCAGTGTTAGATAGCCCATTTATTGAGGAAGGCTATAGGCTACATATCATCACGCTAAGACCAAAAGGAGCGGAGCAGTAATGAAAATTGTGACGCAGACGAAGTTGCGCGGGTCAGCTAGTTTAATATAAAATTATGCAATGTTGCTTAGTTAAGTTAAATAGTTTACACGTTCTTATCACTGAATGTCACTTAGATAACAATATTGGTTTCAGCCAAGTTATTGAGTTAATCTCACGCATTCATTCAATAATTAAGTCACAGTGCGAACCTTGAAGGTTATTGGAACCTTTCTCTTTTCAGAAAACTTAGGTCTAAGTTAGAGAAATTATCACTATGTGGTATTACTTAATTTGGTTATTTCTTCAGAGGGTTGAAGATTTCAAGTTGGTGATATACCCCATATAGTTACCCTTTTAAGTTCACAGGGTGTGGCTCAAAAAATCCATCATAAAGTTGTAAACTTCATGAGAACATAGCTGGTTCTTACACTGAATAAACTACACAGCTACAAGCATGTATTTATCATGTAACTATAATTATTGTGTAGCTACCTACATGTCTACTTCCTAGATTCCTAGAACTTTCTGTGGCATCTATGATTTCTATAAACTCATCTACAAGTTTTGTATTTACATTAAATGAATGATATTTTTTAACTGAAGTGGATTAAGTGAAAATAAGACTTGATTTCTACAGTTTCTAGTAACATGTTTAATTGAAAATTAGTCATTTATGCAGAAAACTACTTCATTTAGATGATCCTACTTTATGCTACCAAATGACTAGAAAAATAATTTAAAATGACTATTCTAAGGGTTTCAACTTATTTACCACTTAAAATATTTTGTCTTTTTTAGTTTTTAATGAATATGCAAGGCAGAACCCAGTTTTAGATAAATTAAGTATTTACCTACAACATATCATACATTATAAATACCTGTGATACAAGTAAATACACCGACACAGGTACCTATTATGCATACGTATCTCTACATTCACTAACACAGCTGACAAACTAGGTCTAAATTTTTTTTTTCGCCACAACACAATTTATTACTCGTAGTAAAAAAAGATGAGATGCTGATCTCTTAAACAATGATATACTGCTTAAACAGCAAAAATATAAAGTTAATTGCAACATAAACTCATAAAAGAAAGTTCAAATAGATAAAATATGGCAAACAATTTTAAAGACTGAATGATACCCTTACCTTCGATTGATTCTCCACCGATGCTATAACAAACCCAACTATGTCTCAGAAATAAATGTCATCGTCAGTACGATTTTTAGGCGCACTAATTAGATAATATTTCATGGAGAAGGGCTCGCTAAAGTAATTAAATAGTCCAATAAGTTAGACATGGACTATTCCTTCGACCTAGTTCCCATGACGTTTAATTTAGAGATGGCGTGTTATCACCATACTAATCAAGTAGAGTAGTGCTAAGTTACTATGTTTCTAATACGAATGGAGCGAAACAATTAGTTTATCTTTGTAATTAATATTGTTATTAGCAATGCGTTTTATATTATTATAAAAAGGATTATAGGTCACTGGTTACTTGAAAGCCTACATCATAAGGAGTTTATTTCAGTTGGACAATGGCCGTGAATTAGGCATGGGCAATCCATACAGTTATCGAAATATATCGTCGATATTTTAAATCACGTTATATCAGTATTCGATATTTATTATAGAGTATCGAATTCGTATCAATTTAGGTTTTTTTTAACGCAACTTTTGTTTTATGTTTAATATTATTAGATACTTATGTGCATATCTGATGACTACTCGTTTGATTAAATTGTTTAGGCTCGAGCATTAATAAAAATACTATTTTCGTCTATTCTTTTTTACGAAGTTCGAATGCTTTGGGAATATGTATGAATAACCATGGGAGAACTGACAATAGATTGATATTTTTCACTCGATAATTATCGATGCTGTTTTAAAAATATTTTTAAACAGCATAGATAATATAAATATCGATACATTTTTTTCACTTGCTCATCCCTACTGTGAATGAGTGTTTTCCGAAATGTCGAGCATCAGGTGGCAGCACTGACGCATCAGTCCCAAACACCTATTAAATTGCTTGATTTCTAACATTTGTTAAGTTGACGTCGACGTCATGTTAATATTAAAGATTAAAGTCACTTTTTTAACGAAGAGGACCTCTCGCCTAATAGGTATCTATAAGTTTGTAGGCTACTGCTCGTGCTCGGTTCAGAATGTTCTTTTTGTCTTTGATTCCAATCGGAACGAAATCTTGGAAAATCCAGCCAGTAAAAAAATAACGAAGACACATTTGAATACTCAACGAATGGCTCTAAACTACACTAAGAGAAAGAGACACGCTGAGCTTTTAATACTGAGTGACAAAGGGCACTAAGGTAAGTTGTAGTGAGTATCACTACCGTATTTTATTTATACTAATTTTCAAAGTCTACCAGTAATTTAGACTGGAATCTGAATTCCTGATCAGGAAACCGTATGAATGTGACACACGGTTTCCTGATCAGGAATTCAGATTCGAAGACCTGAAGGCTTGTCTTACATACAAATTGTTCAACGAGGCGCACACGTTTGTTTATTTTCCGAACGGGAAAAGCACCCGACAATCCTTTCGAAAACAAGCCGTGTGTTTGAGTCAGAAAAACTGAAAATCAAACTTCTCACGGGATTCCGAAACTGTATTTCTAACTGGAAAACCTAATCAGGAACCCGTATCTATGCGGCCGATTTGTTGAAAACTTTTTAACTAAGCTCTAAACTAGTCAACGGATTGAGTCTTACCTTTAGGAAACTTGCAGGAACTGCACACGCACACACTATACTTGCACAGAATATATTTTACTTATAAATTTCGAAACTGCAACGTTTTATGGCACAATCTACTTCACGTACGTTCATCTGAACAGAGCGAGCAGAACTAATAGCGATAACTCTATACCTGGCTCGCAACTCGACCCTACCCCCTCTACGCCGCGCGGCGCCCCGCCGTCGCCTTGCGTCACCGTTAGCATCGCAGTTACCGTTGCACGTGTTTTGTCGCTTTAGACATTTCTAGTAATAGGGAATATGCATGCGATTTTATTATTTGCAAAATGAAATTCTTTTTAGGTCTAGTAAACAATCATAAAATATTTTTTTAAACCTTCATCAGCAATGAAGTTATAAAGCTTCAAAGATAACAATAAGAAAGAGAAGTACATGACGCCTAAACAGCTGTAGCTTTTTCGCGACAGGGAGAGATAATAATTGTATCTCGTTTTTTTTTCGAGTAATTTTGATTCTATTTCCACTGTTAGTAGGTATTATATTTTGTAGATTTTTAGATAAACTGTATAGATACCTAATAAATAATGTGTTCAAGTATGTTCCCTATTCTCTTACTGTTATTTGTTATTGATTTTTTGCTAAGTTTTTGTTATCATTGTTACATTTGGAGAATTTTCTATGTGTGCTGTGTTTTTTCTTGATAAAATGGGAGGAAAGAAAAGAGAAAGAAATGACCTACTACCTAGCGAGGATACAAAACCAGGTGATCAAGAAAATATGACGAAACCAGGAAATAGGTAGTGAAATTTAGAGATCAATAAGAATTTGTCAAACCATTACACCCATTACACCCATGCATTAGTTTCAGATTCCCAGTTCCCAGTTCAGATTTGCTATTGCAAATCAGAACTGGAAAGTAACTGGGAGTGTGACTAATTACTTATTGTGAATTTATTTCTGTGATTACAATCAATATTTCTTTGCCAATAGATCGCGATATCAAATATAAAGGGCTTCCCTACGTTAAATCCAATAAGCTCAAGTCAATTTCAGGTAGGGTGACGATGAGGAATCACGTGAGCTTTGAATTGAAAAATATTATCTAAACTCATGTTACTACACGTGTATTCCGAAATACAACCCAGTAAACTGGCCAGTGCTCATAACGTTATGAATCCGACGCCATGTTGATGTCAGTAGCACTGGTCAATACCTATACTGGGTTATATTTTCGGAACACACGCTACCTAATACCGATTTAACCAGTCTCGACTCTCGTCACTCCGGCAATATTTACGATCATAATTATACATGTTTAAACTTAAAAAATAATAAAATTAATAATTTTCGTAAAAGAATTGGAAATTGAAACGTAAATTTTATTGCACACTGTACTTTGTACAGTAAACGTCATTCGAGCCTGGTGCCAGGTTAACTCGCACGGGTGGTTTAGTCTCGAATTATGAAACACTAAATCGAATAGTCAACGCCGTGTCCGTTCTCTATGGTATAAACGGCTATACCCTCAGCATGCCCTCAGCTGTATTTTACCAAAATGTCAATGCGATGTCAATGTCAGCCGGTTTAAATGACATAGTCACCAAGTGATGTGACCATTAACATTTGTTTTGGAAATTGGATCTCTTTGGGAAATTTATAATTTGTTGATTTCGTTGCTATAGCCAAAACTGCCTGGAAACTAAGCAATATGACAAAAAAGTCGATAACTTTGGACGTTGATCCAACAATCATGGAAAAGAATATGAGAATTATACGAGTAAGTATAATTACGCTGTTATCGTACTTCAATTATTCCTTTTAATCCATTTCAAATTCCATTATTTACAATTATTTTAATTGACCGAAAACCACATTGACAGAGACACATTATTTATTGTAATTAAAACTGGCGTTTTTTAAATAACTATTTATATAGGAGAATCCAGTTGAGGAAGAATTCAACAAGCTTCTCTCTAACGTCGACACAGTACCCTCGAAACTTGTGAAACCTACCCCAGGTAAGTAACTGATGTTCTTAAATATTGCTTACTTGTTCTACATTCATACAAACTCACATTTATACCAACATTCTTTTTCATTACAGGTTTCTGTGTTAAAACATTTACAAAGCCAGATAACAAGAAGGTATTTGTAAACATATGCCTGACTGATGCCATAATTTGTCCACGGGATATCAGCAATGAGGAGCTCATGCAAATCCTCAGTTCTGAAGACCCTTCCACCTACCGAGTACCCATGAGCATTGGTGAAGGCAGAACTGAACCTGACAAGTCCGGAGTCCCGGCTACTGTCTATGATGTTGCTATCAACCCTGAATTCTTCAAGAAAATTGAAAAGGATGATCTATTCCAGACATTCTTTCTCACTGTTGTCTTTGAGGGTCTGCAGGATAAGTATCAGTTTGAAATAGACATGCAAAAGTACACAATTTTGAAAAATAGAAAGTCTATTGGTACTTTGCAGTGTCATAGAATTCAAATTAGAGGAATAAAGACTGAAGGAGGGAATGAGGTGAAACCGCCTCTAATTGAAGAGTTGGATGATAAGGGTGTTGTCCAGAAACCTGGTATTCCAGCAGCTGTGAAGAGGGAATTGGAGTATAGATTGCGACGTGAGCCACCTACTGGAGAAATTGAATACTTGCTGGTTGAATTTAAGATACCATCATCTGTAAGTGTTATTTTAAATTCCAAATGCAATAAATAGATTGTTTTGTACTAAAATTACCATAAACTGAAAAGGATTGCTGTGTCCAAATCTTTATATTACAAAATAATCAGCCTATTATATTCCCAAATCTGGGTCATATGATTGGGCCATAATCTACAAGGGGGTTGGTTGATATCACATGCCTTCAAAATTTTTGGTTCTAGAACATGCCTGTTTTCTAACAGTGTTTTCCTTCACGGTTTTTAGAGAAGTGGTGATCAAATAAACTACACCAAGTAAAGCACCTGGCTGGCTGGCTTCTTACTGACTTTCTTTCCTACAACTCATTGGCATTGTTACCAATGTGCATGTGGTGTGAGGGCCACTTTTTCAAAACTCTTTGAAAATGTGCTTAGGATTTAGTGAACATTCCCAAAGAATTGTGAAAGTTGAAATCAGAATTTGTGAAAGTCAAATAAGCAAGTTATGGGCTCTGAAGTTGTCCTCACATAGAGGATTGAGGGCCCACCTGTACCGGATAAACTATGGATGCTACAAAAATAATCTAAATACCAAACAAATTTAGTGAAAACAAGATATTATCGCAAAACACTGTCCTACTTTGTATATATTCATTCAAAATGGGCCCTCAATCCTCACATAGAGGATTGAGGGCCCACCTGTACTGGATAAACTATGGATGCTACAAAAATGATCTAAATACCAAACAAAATTAGTGAAAACAAGATATTATCGCAAAACACTGTCCTACTTTGTATATATTCATTCAAAATGGGCCCTCAATCCTCACACGTAAAAGTTTATTATGCAAATAAAATGAAACCATTTGCTTACAGCTGCTGTTTGAAGTCCTATATGCTACTAAATAATTTGTGCAAGAACAGGTCACTACTTTGTTGTTCGAAAGTTACGACCTTTATAAAATACGGGCCCTCAGTCCAGCATTTCGTTTGGTTTTTGTTTTATTACGATTTACGTACGAAAGATAAGACAAACACAAAATGTTTTTCTTTTTTTTTCTTCTGTACTAATCTGCAATCAGTGCAGTACTTTTAAAACTTTGGTTAAAAATCACTATCTCTCTCCTTAATCGTCTTTACTTGGGTCCTCTGCTATTATCTACACTAATATTATAAAGAGGAAAGATTTGTTTGTTTGTTTGTATGTTTGTTTGTTTGAATTGAATAGGTTCCGAAACTACTGGACCGTTTTGAAAAATTCTTTTAGCATTGGATAGCTACGTTATCAGGGAGTAACATAGGCTATATATTATCCCCGTATTCCCACGGGAACGGGAACTACGCGGGTGAAACCGCGTGACGTCTAGTAATTGTTTATATGTATTTATCTATTATGCAATTATTGTTGTATATATAAATAGTACACCTAAGACTACCTGCAGTACTGTCACTCCTCTCTTTAAAATCCATCCAAAGGTTGCTCTTAAAAGATCGCTTTTAGCGATAAGGCCGCTCATTGTGTCACCCTATGTACTTAATGTTTTCTCCATCTATTTTTTCTTATATGGTGTTCATGATAAATAGTATTCTATTCTACTATAAGCAGATGGTTTGTGAGGTTTTCTTAGTACATTCTCCAGCGAGGACAGCTACTCATTATCCTTATACATAATATAGTGAAATCTCACTACAGTACGTCTTTTCTCTTGAGACGTTTTTGATAGCTGCGCGTGAGTAGATTAGCCGCAAGTATATTCGGATGTTTTTCTAGCCGCTTTTTAAATTTTTTTGTTGAGACCCGAATTTCCTCTTTGGTAGTGTCGTTATCGGACATTTTCATACTAAAAAGGGGTTGGGAGTATAAACATGATGCTTTCCCAAGGCATCATAACCACACTTTCAGAGGGTATTTCATGGCTCTGGGCTACTGGTAGCCTGGGAATTTGACCGCCGCCTGTGACTCGGCGTTGCTGTCCATTTGACACCACCCAGGGGGCACGTGCATCGTGGTTGTAATGGTGGCTAAGATGGTCAAGCCTGTGGACGCGAACAACTCTTTACCCTCCAAAATTTAATGTTTATTTTAGTCTTTTTAAGTGTTGACGCTAAATCTTCTAGTACAGTTAACGTTTGCTCTGCTTGAGTCATTGTTTTTGTGTAAACCACAAGAATCTTCAATATGTAGCACAATGTAATAGTCTATTTGGTAAGTTATTATTGTTCAAATGATAAACCGATACACTTTACGAACACACTAATTGACCAGTTCTAAGAAATGACCTAATCAGTTTTAGTTGCCAATAAACATCGTAAACAGACCCATTTCATTTTAAAATCCAGTGACACAGTGCAATCAAAAGTAAACCTTATCGCCCAAAACATATGGTCGAATATGAGCCGGATCGAACCTCATTAAGAATTGACGAAGCACCCGATGTGCGAACAAAAGAACCGCATTCCGTTGAGCGATAAGGGAAGGGATCACCTGGAGTTGTTTAGCACGAATTTCTTAGAACTGGTCAATTAGTGTGTTCGTAAAGTGTATCGGTTTATCATTTGAACAATAATAACTTACCAAATAGACTATTACATTGTGCTACATATTGAAGATTCTTGTGGTTTACACAAAAACAATGACGACTGAAGCAGATCAAGCGTTAACTGTACTAGAACATGTAGTGTCAACACTTAAAAAGACTCAAACATTAAATTTTGGGGGGTAAAGAGCTATTCGCGTCCGCAGGCTTAACCATCTTAGCCACCATTACAACCACCCTGCACTTACCCCCTGAGTGGTGCCAAATGGACAGCAACGCCGAATCACAGGCGGCGGTCAAGTTCCTAGGCTACCAGTAGCCCAGAGGCATGAAATACCCTCTGAAAGTGTGGTTATGATGCCTTGGGAAAGCATCATGTTTATACTCCCAACCCCTTTTTAGTATGAAAATGTCCGATAACGAGAATGCGATGTCATGTGATCCGGCTAGCCCCCGGCACTCGCAGGTACCCGGGCCTGCGAGTGCCGGGGGCTAACCGGATCGAGCCTGATTCGGCGTTGTTGTCCATTTAGCAACACTCAGGGGGTACGTGCAGGGTGGTTGTAATGGTGGCTAAGATTGTTAAGCCTGCGGACGCGAACAGCTCTTTACCCGCCAAAATTTAATGTTTGAGTATTTTTAAGTGTTGACGCTAAATGTTCTAGTACAGTTAACGCTTGATCTGCTTCAGTCGTCATTGTTTTTGTGTAAACCACAAGAATCTTCAATATGTAGCACAATGTAATAGTCTATTTGGTAAGTTATTATTGTTCAAATGATAAACCGATACACTTTACGAACACACTAATTGACCAGTTCTAAGAAATTCGTGCTAAACAACTCCAGGTGATCCCTTCCCTTATCGCTCAACGGAATGCGGTTCTTTTGTTCGCACATCGGGTGCTTCGTCAATTCTTAATGAGGTTCGATCCGGCTCGTATTCGACCATATGTTTTGGGCGATAAGGTTTACTTTTGATTGCACTGTGTCACTGGATTTTAAAATTGGTGTTATTTGTTACTAATAACAATTGTTACTCAAAACAAGGTATTTATTAAGATTTGTAGTATTATCGTAATTCGTATTAGTAACAAATAACTCCAATTTGTTGTACAATTATTTTCACAAAAAGAGAACATTTTGTGTTTGTCTTATCTTTCATACGTAAATTGTAATAAAACGAAAACAACGAAATGGAGGACTGAGGAGCCCGATTTTATAAAGGTAATAACTTTCGAACAACAAGAAATAGTGAACTGTTCTTGCTTTCACAAATTATTTAGTAGCATATAGGATTTCAAACAGCATGGTAACGTCAATTTCATACTTATAAAGAGATGTATGACCTAATCAGTTTTAGTTGCCAATAAACCTCGTAAACAACAGACCCATTTCATTTTGATGTGCGAACAGAAGAACTGCATTCCATTGAGCGATAAGGGAAGGACCTTAAAATAAGGGAATAACTATAAAACGCAGCTGCAAAATCATCCAAATGACCTGGCTACCGCGTTAGCAACTATCAGCTACACTAAACGACTGAAACGCCATGACATACACGCGGAGCTAATCTGCTTATAGTTAGAGACTGATTGCAGATAAGAAGAAAAACTACAGACTTTTGACTGTAACATTCGGAACGGCTTCCGCACCCTATCTCGCCGTAAAGACACTAATGCAATTGGCTGATGATGAAGGTGAAAAATATCCCGAAACTGCAAAGATATTGCGTGAAGATTTTTATGTCGATGATGTTATGTCTGGAACAAGCTAGAATTAGTCAAAATCTCAGAAACCTACTGCGTATAGGGGGCTTCGAAGTGAAAAAATGGTCTTCTAACAACCGAGATTTCACGGAGACTATTGAACCAAGGGACACCACCGCGCACACCAGCGGCACACCTAGAACCAAAAATTTGATGGAACAATAAAAGCCCTGGGCATACAATTGAATTTGGGTAAAGACCAATTCGAATATAATCTGAAATTACCAGCTATCGGCAAAGCAATTACGAAGCGAAGCATTCTATCCGACATTCAAAAGTTATTCGACCCGCTCGGATAAATTGCGCCTTGCCTTGTTATGACGAAGGTTTCAATTCAACAGAAAAGATTTATTGAGACGAAGTCTTGAATACGACGCTGGCTGAAAAATGGGCTACAATAAGATCATATCTTGGAAACGTTAACGGAATCCACATAAGTAGATGGATACGTTAAACTCGAGAAAAGATTCTATAAAAATCCACGGATTCTGCGATGCCTCCGAACAAGCATATGCGGGTGCAGTTTACTGCCGAGTCACAAACTCAGATGGCACAGTTATTGCCGCAAGAACAAGAAAAAGAAAAGAAAAAGCGTTTACAAGAGTAGCTCCTTTGAAAACCATTTCATTGCCTCGACTAGAACTGTGGAGCTTTGCTCCTATCCAAACTACTAAAGCAAAGGCAAGCAATGAGGATACCTACAACACAAATCTACGCTTGGATAGATTCATCCATTGTTATCTCCTGGCTACATGGAGATCCAAACAAATGGAAAGCGTTTGTGTCAAGCCGTGTTTTCGAGATCACAACCAATGTAATTTGCAGTCAGTGGCACCATGTCCAATCCCAAGATAATCTAGCTGATATTGCGTCAAGGGATATGCTACCTATGGTGGAACGGACCACAGTGGTTATTATACCAGAAGTTGTTACTTCTGGTATAATAACTGTTGTTCACTACACTAAACATAACACCAACAGACCTAGAGAGAAAGAAAAACACCTTACGAGCTCAGAAAATAATAAAAGACGAACACAAAGAAAGTAATAAACTATCCGCACAACTAGAGAAGATTCCTGAAACAAAATAAATTAAAGGAAAACATAGATAGTACAATCACAACTGAAGAACTCCGACACTTCAACTCTCCTTGCAAACCTGCATACAATTAGAACAAGAGGAAGAATTTAAAGAAGAGATAGAAAGCTTAAAAAGAAGTAAAAGAGTAAAGAAATCAAGCAAATTAAAATCATTAAATCTTTACCTTGGCGAAAATGGAGTCCTCAAGGTGGGTGGCCGGCTCAGGAACGCAGAGTTGAGTGATAAATGCATCATTCTGGATCGAAACACCAAACTTACCAACTTATAATAGCAGAAGCCCACTCGAAGACGTTGCTGTTGATGCTTATTTACCTTAGATCCAAGTATTGGATACTGAATGTGAAAACGCTGGTCAAACAATACATCCATCGTTGCTTGGTGTGTGCAAAGCTAAAAGCAAAAGTGAGGTCACAAGTAATGGGTGACTTACCAAGTGTACGGGTGAAACCAGCACGAGCATTCCTCAATTCAGGTGTCGACTTTACGGGACCATTCCAATTATATAAGTAAGGGCAGAAGAGCCAGAACTACCAAGGCCTATGTAGCAATATTCATTTGCATATCCACGAAGGCACTTAATTTTGAATTTGTCGGTGATCTAAGCACAGCGGCATTCAGGCGCCTTCAAAAGGTTTTGCGCCCGCAGAGGAAAATGCATAAATCTGTGGAGCTACCAAGGACGAAATTTCGTTGGCGCTAACAAGCAACTATATGAAGCCTGGAAAGAAGCTGGTTTGCAATTTGATGGCAGGGTCGCTGAGTTTCTTGCTAATGACGGAACCCAATTGCATTTTATATTCACCTAACTGCGGAGGACTATGGGAGGCCGGAGTAAAATTAGTAAATTTCACATGAAGAGAGTCCTCTACTACTAACTTAACATTCGAAGAGATGATGACAGTTCTCTGCGAAATAGAAGCATGCCTGAACTCACGTCCGTTATGTCCAATGGACAGCGACACCATGCCAGCACTAACACCTGGTCATTTTTTAATAACGGGATCACCAGTCACCGTCCCGAACCCAAACCTAAAAGACGCTAAAATTAGCAACTTAACATGCTGGCAATATACGCAAAAATTGTTGAGTGACTTCTGGTCGAGATGGCAGAATGAGTACCTAACAAGACTGCAGCAGAGACTAAAATGGTTGAAACGTGAAGAAGATTTCAAGAAGGGATATAAAGTGCTGATCAAGCAAGACAACTTCTCACCGGGAAAATGGTCCATGGGACGCATCACCGACAGGCACCCCGGCCTGACGGTTTAACCAGAGTGTATAGCGTCAAGATCGGTGACAGTATAACAAAGCGATGTGTGACAAAGTTGTGCGCTTTACCAATCGATACAGTACCAGACGAGATGATTGTTTAACGTAGTATATTTTTAGTTATACTTATTGCATGTATCTTAAGCTCATAAGTTATTGGTTTTAAAGGACTTTCATAGTTCTTTGGTGGGCGACTTATGTTAACGCCAATTTCATACTGATCAGTTTTAGTTGCCAATAAAACTCGTAAACAACAGACGCATTTCATTTTAAAATCCAATGACATAGTGCAATCAAAAGTAAACCTTGTCGCCCAAAACACAGCAGCGAGTAAGTAAGAAGTAAGTTAATGGTTGCATTTTATTTGCGTAATAAACTTTTACGTGTGTAGGGTTTGAGGGCTTATCTTGTTTCACAAATTTTGTTTGGCATTAGCTTAAATTTTGACATAAAGACTTTCTGTAGCGTCCATAGTTTATTATGAATTTTGATCATTTTAAATGTAATAATGTAGGTAATGATATTAAATTTAATATGTTTAATGATTTTATGATGAAAATGACATTTATTTGCAATTTATTTAGTTACTAAATTACAGTGTGTGAGTTTCTTACTAATTAATATAATATGGATCTGTGCTGTCCGAATTAAATGAATAAATTAAAATTATCCGGTACAGGTGGGCCCTCAATGCTCTAAGTGAGGATTGAGGGCCCACTTGTGACTTTCACAAATTCTGATTCCAACTTTCACAATTCTTTGGTAATGTTCACTAAATTCTAAGCACATTTTCAGAGTTTTGACAAAGTAGCCCACACGGCATACGCACATTGTTACCACTGCTAAAATACGATGCAAACGACTGTTATCCTCAACTAGCTGATCAGTGATGCCCACAACTTTGTATGCATCACATTTTTCTTTAATGCTCCGCGTCTATCGGCCGCGTCGTGACGTTATATAGTAAAGCCTTCTTTGATAAATGGGCTACTCAACACTAAAATAATTTTTCAATTTGAACCCGTAGTTCTTGAGATAAGCGCGTCCAACCAAACACAAACTCTTCAGTTTTATAATATTAGTATAGATGAATTTAAAATGCTACAGGTACATCTAAAAGATCTGCACTTGGAAGTAGGTGAAGATCGCCTGGTTTTGGACTCCAAAGGAAACTTTGAACTGGTGGATTTCTTTCTGCCATGCAGCGTAGATCAGGATGTTGTTGATGCTCAGCTGAATAGGAATGCTGATGTAAGTGGCTCATATTTTTCATACTTTTTCGGTTATATTCGTCACAATCTATGAAGTCGGAATTTAACAGCAGGATACAACATTGCTTTACTAGTAAGTATGAAAGAAAAATGAAATAAATGTGCAATTAGTGGTAAAGCAATCTTCTATCCCTCTCTACTTAGCTGACAGATCCGACTTCTTAGATTGTCATGAATCAATTCCCAAGTGTTAGACATTATGGTCACTCAAATATACAAAGTGGTTAAGATAATACGACAATAAATTAAACTTCGCATACCTCAAGACATTCTCAGACTACATATAAAAATCATTTGAATATATCCAGTAGTTTAGTCACAAGAAATTATTTTTCATTTTTAACATTTGCTACACGATGTATGTATTAATAGGGAAGTACTGACAGGTTAACGACCCCCGCATCGGTATGCACATCAAAAGATTAAAGACACATTTCCAACCAGCACCATAATAGTTTTTACATTTGATTCAGTGCAAATTATACCTTACGCCTAAATTGTAAGAGTCATAAAGCTTGCCATTAGAGTCCTAACTCTAACAAAATAATACATGCGGAAATAGCTAAGCACTCATGAAATAGAAAAATTGGTTTGTGCGAAAGAGATAAATCTAGTTTCGTTTGTTACTTCGCTTTCTTGTTGAAACATTGCAACAATAAATTTAGGTCACGGTCAGTGTCAACTTATTCTTATCTATGGTCAGTGTGTCGCTACAATCCTGTGACGATTCACGCGTCATCGCTTTCTAAGCGCACGAGTGCCGCAGGACATACTTTGTGTGATTCGCCGCCGAGTACCTACCACCTTTGTGTACCGCCGCCCGCCGCTCGTGTGTTTGTTTTGTAATCCTTATCTACGACGAATTAGTGCGATATTGGACGCTTATTTTAGTGACAGGACACGTAACATTTTAATAGGTATCTAGTTTAATAGTTACTGGTCGTAAGTGAATTGTGCGAAGTTAGACTTTTAGTTTTTATTGTTTTAGTGTTTTCTTTTGTTTTAATTATGCCTCGTTACAATTACACAGCTTCGGAGTACACGGACATGGTGTTAATTTATGGAGAGTGTTTAGGAAACGCCGCTATGGCTATACGGACATACCGACAGAGGTTTGGGGACACTCGAGTTTGTCCAACCAACGGGCGCACTATTGTCCAAGCTGTCCAGAGGATACGAGAAAATAGATCCTTAATCCCGCATATTGATAGTGCTCCTCAACGTGCAAGAGTGGCTCTTGAGGAACGAATTTTAAATTATTTCGAACGCAATCCGACGTGTAGTTTGCGTAGGGCAGGTCGATATTTTCGTGTTAACCATGCAACTATACTAAAAATTTTAAAACGCGACAAACGGAAGCCGTATAAGTATAAGAAATTGCATGCGTTGTTGCCTCGAGACAAACCAGTCAGGGAAAACTTCTGTCGCTGGATAGAAACGAAACATTTAGAGGATCCGGATTTCCTGTACAATGTGATGTGGACTGATGAAAGTACATTTACAAGAAACGGGTTATGGAACAGACAGAATTTACGTTACTGGAGCCGCGTGAATCCGCGTCTAGGACGAGAGACTTCGCACCAGTACAGATTTGCTGTCAATGTTTGGGCTGGCATTCATAGAAATACCATAATAGGTCCGGTTTTTATTGATGGAAATTTAAATGGTGAAAAGTTTTTAGAACTCCTCAACGGACCCGTTTCCGAGTACATGGATGAGCTTCCGCTTGATGTGTACAGGCAGATGTGGTACCAGCTAGACGGAGCACCAGCTCATTCAGTGGTGTCAGCAAGAGAGCGTTTGTCTCAAATGTTCGGTCAGCAGTGGATTGGCCGTTATGGACCAACGCGGTGGCCCGAAGGTCACCCGACCTCACACCATTAGATTTTTTCTTGTGGGGTCACATCAAAAATGAGGTGTACTCAACAGCTGTTGATACGGTAGATGATTTAAAAGATAGAATTATCTTATCTTTTAATAAATTAAAACATATGGCTGCAAACGGGGACCTCTTATCAAACGTTAGGAATAATCTCCTACGGCGGTGCAGTTTGTGTATTCGAGTTAATGGTGGCCATATTGAAACACGAAAAATTTAGTAACTTTAATAGGTACCTACCTAGCTACGTGACTGAACAGTGATCCTGATTAATAATTTGATTAATAAATAACATGCGGGTGAAAGGTGCCTAATTATTTCGTTAATACATTTGTGATTCAGTGTTATTATTTTTACTGAGCATTAATAATAATGGCGCCAAAAGATCAAGTCGCTACAGGACCGCGCTATTGCTACTCTATCACAGGTTAGTGAACCATTTATAAATGGTGTTCTATTTTCTTTCCACTTTTATGTCATTTAGTTTGTTTGAAATTTTATTTTTTTAAATTTTGATGTTAGGGTTTTTTTGATAGCTTACAATTGTTCATATGAACTAGTATTGTCAATGTTTTCATTTATTGTCGTATTATCATAACCACTTTGTATATGTACTAGCTGACCCGCGCAACTTCGTCTGCGTCACAATTTTCATTACTGCCCCGCTCCTATTGGTCTTAGCGTGATGATATATAGCCTATGGCCTTCCTCGATGAATGGGCTATCCAACACTGAAAGAATTTTTCAAATCGGACCGGTAGTTCCTGAGATTAGCGCGTTCAAGCAAACAAACAAACAAACAAACAAACTCTTCAGCTTTATATATTAGTATAAAGATATAGATATATAGATATCAGTATAGATATCAGTATAGCGGGTGTACTTTTCAGATTTGCCAAAATTTATTACAGTTATTTGGTACCTTCTGTGTAACTTTGCGTACCTCTACTGAAACTCTGTGTACCTACACCCGTACAATGATATTTTAAAAATTGGGTACACCCGCCATCCTGATGTCAGGACTTCCATTTTCGTCCAGGATTTTCTTTCTTTGACGTCGTCAGAGGGTAGATGTATTATATTAATGTTTACGTCTACCTGCATTAGAAAATAGTGAGAAACGAAAAGTTTCTCAGTATTTTCTAAAACTAACCCTACAGTATTATGTTATTTAGGCAAATCTGAAATGTACACCCGCCATCCTGATATACTTAAATATATGGCTAGTCTTTTCTCAACTATGTACATAAGGGTCGGCTTCCAGTCAGACGGGATTCAGCTGGATACCAGTGTTTTATGTGGAGTGACCTACAACTCAGGAACTGTGTAATATGGAACTTCTTGGCAAAATTGGTGTCAGATTTTCCGGCTTCTGACTACTCATTACAACTGTCAAAGGCGTTCAAATGTTAGCGGGGATCAGGGGCTTTCCATTTTAATTTATTTTATTTCCGTGCTTTTCGTATTTCCATGGATGACATGTCAAAATGATCACCCACCCACCAGTAGGAACTTTTGCCAAGAGTAGTAAAAAGTGTACTATTTACATTTCTTGAATTTCTCGTGTTTCAGATGCTGTTTGTGAAGATGCCAGCAATTCATTAGAACAATAATTTTAATTTTATTCTCAAAGCTTAATAAATAAAACTAAGACTGTAGTACGAATCTTTTATTGCTGTTAAGTTAAGGCAATTAGTGTGGAATACAAAATTAGATAATCGTGTCTTTGACTAGGTCTATCATATAAAATTGGGATTGATTAAATATAAACACATAAGAATTGAGTACGTAACTTATTTGTACTTGCATTATAATATCACTGTATAAGAGGTACTACAGATTTTCTTAACACCAATATTTCTTTTTTAATTAACGTAATATCACAAATGCCAATATTTCCTAATCAAATAACACAGTAATAACTTATGCAGACACATGAGATTTTTATTAAAAGATTTCATAAGAGATAACAAAATTATTTATAGAGATAAGAGAATTTATAAGTACCGATTTCAGATCCAAACAATTAAGATCCTTTTTTACATTTAAGTTAATTAGAAAATATATAAAAGCTAGTAGGGAATATGGATAAATGAACAAACAGAGTGCAAGAACTCATAGGACATTGAAGAATTCGTCCACATCACTGTCAATGGAAAAAGTGCCCAGAACACTGGTCGCATTGCCACGTTGAATGACAATGCTGATTTGTTGGCCAAAGAAAAAGCCTGCCCTCTGGTCACGTGAAGAGTCTACTAACTGCTTGCTGATTTCACAAAACAGTTCCCCATGGCCCTAGTGTTTAAACCCCAAACGGCTCAAATACAAAATTCCCAATAAGGTTGCTGTATTTGCGCACTTGAATCACCATAAGTAAATGCAGTTACTATAAATAAGATTTAAAATTGGAACCTACTTAATCATTCTAAAGGAAACAAAATATTAGAAAGTAGTATGCGAGTTGTGATTTCGAGTAGTAAGCCTCAATATAAATTTCTAATGAATCTACTTAGGTACTAAGTTAGGTAGGTATATTATACTACTATTATACTAATACTAGCATAGCGGTCTTAAAAATCATTCACACATTTTATGATTGTTACTTGTTTGCGTTTAGTACATTTCTCATGTACATCTCTCATGTCATGTGCCTAGTTCTACAGCTACGGAACTTGGTAGTTATATTTATTTACGGGACCGTCACTACGAGCAAGAGAATCGCAGCGAGTTGACGTTTTTTAATACATCGAATCGCCGCGATAATATCGCCGTGTGGAAACACGTTCATAGAGTTATTATAGAAATACGTGGCACGGACGATAATGTCGCCGCGATTCTCTCGCTCGTGGAGACGGCCTCTAACATAGGCACATCAACTAAGCATTATCTTAAAGCATTTAAGAGATTTAACTAAAACTCGTCATGTTTTATATCAAAACTTTTCCGTACACCAGGCTCGATGCCCGCTAAGAGACTCTCATCATACCCCCTCAAAAGAGGTTTTATTTCCTGCAGCATACTCTCATAGTCTCTGATTTGTATGGTTACCACTGTGCTAAATCTTTGGCGTTGGTTCCTGTTGAGGTATAGTTTTAAGGAGGGGTAGCTCATGATCTGTTCGTGTTGGCAGACCCCGCGTTCGGTCACGCAGTTCACTTTGCCCAGTTGGACGGCGTTGTTCAGTAACTGTGAAAGAGGAAAGTTAGGTTGATAAATTAATTTCGTAAATACGGTCATCATCAGCATCATATCAGCCGAAAGACGTCCACTGCTGGACATAGGCCTCCCCGCGCGCGTCGCCACAACGACCGGTCCTGTGCGTCTCGCATCCATCGGCTACCCGCGACCTTCACCAGGTCATCGGTCCACCTTGTGGGAGGCCGCGCCAACGTTACGCCTTCCGGTACGCGGTCGCCACTCCAGAACTTTTCGGCCCCATCGACCATCTGTTCTGCGAGCAATGTGCCCTGCCCACTGCCACTTTAGTTTGGCGATCCTTCGGGCTATGTCGGTAACCTTGGTACTCTTGCGGGTATCATCATTCCTGATTCGATCACGCAAGAAAACTCCAAACATTGCCCTTTAAATACGGTAGTTCATAAAAAAAAACTAATTAATCCGTTAGTAAGATGCCCAAAAAAACTATTGGACACGTGTATTTTTTTTGCCACGTATACGAAAAGTGAAGACGCTGCAGAGCGTTGTCAGCGTCACCTAGAAGTGACGTAACTCCATTCCTGAACTTTGATGCGCCTTTGACAATTTTTATTGATTTGATAAAACAAAAAATACGTGTCCAATATTTTGGGATAACCAAACGATTGGAATAAATAGAATTGATTTAAGTAATATGATACTTACGATACCAGCTACTGCAAAGTCTGAGAACTTTTCATAGCAGCTGTAACATCTCGGGGAATGGAAGTATACCAGCCAGGGTTTTTTGGTTCTGTATAAAATATAGTAAAAATACTCTTTATTATAGTACACCATAACAAATTACAAGGGTGTTACACTAATGCGTGTTTCAATGATGTTAGTTAATTATTGGGTTTACTGCAATATCACTGCTTCTATTAACTTTTGGCAACAACAGCCAGCATCAATTGGTCCGTTCAAGTTGATTGGAGTCTTTTCAACCAGAAGAGCTATTTATATTTACATATTTTTGCCTTTGGTCATTAATGATCTTCGGCAGCTGTGTAATTGTGGAGCTCAACTCTGACCTCTGTCATCAGGTCTGTCTTTTTGGCCTAGCACAGACTAATTTATTAGTGATTAAGTAATAGACTACTTTTAGTTTTAATTAATTTTACATCTGTCTGTTTTGTGCGAGTTCCGAATAAAATTTTTTCTTCCTTTCTTTCATCAGTAAGGTCGGTTTTCGTAGAGCAAGTATAATCAATCTATCACTGATGTAGGGTGGATCAATATGTACAGAAAATATTACCCGGTGGGGTTCAATTCTTCAGCGATGACTTGCTTGGAGAATGTTTGCCAGTTGAGCTTCTGCACAGAGTCGTCAATGAAGCCGAGTGCCCATTCCAATATGTACGGCGCTTGCGATAGGTGCTGGAGACTAACACTGCAAATAAAATAAAATATTAATTCGTAAGTCAGCTACTTTCAAAAGCAGGAAATAACAAAAAAGTCGACCGCCCACTTTACAAGATGATTAGGGAGGTTTGCCATGTTAGCTGTGTAGTTTAATTGTTAGCTAGATTATGCCAGGTTTTTGTAGTTTTCATAATAATCGGAGCGAAGTAGTTTGCGACCTCCATTGAAAAGGGAGGATCCTCCGACCAGATGCGTGTTGTGTCTGATAGGGAACTGCCCAATTGTTGATATTTGAGCTGTTGTAGATTTTCAAATCGCGCGATGGAGGATTTTGTGTCGTTAGGTTTTTAGTGGTCAGTAAACTGGACACTCACTTCAAAGTATATATTCTTATAGATTTTTATTTGAATATTGAACCTTTTGTACATTTACGACCCGCAAAGGGTGTTAGAGGAATAGCCGAGGGTTATCGTCCATGCGAAGCGACCAGCCGCTGCCGGCTGTGATTTGTTCCATGGTCGGCAGTGCAGCGTCGTGGGAAGCGGTGTTCTCCTTCAGCAAAAATGTTGTCAGGAGGCAGCGGAAAAGGAGAGGTAGATTTTGAGTGCGAGTCAGTCTGACGGACTTCTTCGTCCGCTTTAGGGAAGAGGAAATCCCAGAAGGTTTCCACCCAGTTACCACAAAAAAAAACAAAGACCTGTTCTGCAGCGACTTTTAGACTTGATATCTGATACTGATGGGTGCTCTTTAGTAAGTTCAGACTAACCTGTAGTGTTGTCCAGAAGCTATAGGATAGAGCCTGGCGGTGGCTGCTCGGATGTTAGTACAGAAGGCGGAGGGCGTGCTCGCGCAGTTCAGAACGCCTACGCGGACGAAATCTAGCGGCCGCAGCTGTAAGTACAATTCTTTTTTAATGATTTTTTTTTCCACTGACAACTACATAGGTAATTGAAACAATTTCATATCTTTTAAACCCACAGAAAATACTGCAGTGCATTCCCCGTAGGTGGCAAACGCATGCTCCGGAGATGACGCGTCCAGTATCTCTAGTACTTGTTGTGTCTTATTGTAGTTATATCAGATATCATATTGTCCTTACCTTTTTAGCGACGATCATCCACTCGTACGCCAGGTCGTCACAGAAGCTGCCGCAGTGCGCCGGTAGGTAGGCGACTAGCTACGCATGCTCCCGAGATGACGCGTCCAGTATCTCTAGTACTTGTTGTGTCTTATTGTAGTTATATCAGAGATATCATATTGTCCTTACCTTCTTAGCGACGATCATCCACTCGTACGCCAGGTCGTCACAGAAGCTGCCGCAGTGCGCCGGTAGGTAGGCGACTAGCCACGCATGCTCCCGAGATGATGCGTCCAGTATCTCTAGTACTTGCTTCTCGTCCAACTCTAAATCTGTTGAAATAAGGTGCTTGTTCAACTTTTAAGCGCGCAAATAAACTCCAAGTCCGCAGCTATATAAAACGGCAAAAAGTAGCCTGTAACTGTCTCCAGGGTCTTCTTTATCTCTGTACCAAAATACAATACATCGGTTCAGTGATTTGGGCGTGAATGCGTTGCAAACCAAAAAACTCGTTCGTAATAATGTGAGTTACGATTAAAAAACAAAATATCACTTAATTCAAATCATAATCTACAAAAGAACAGCAACATGTCAGATTACCAATTGCTATTCTTTGCGATTTAGGGCAGCATAACTATGCCATTTTTCATCGATTTTGATGACTTTTATTCAAAACCTGAGTATATTTTGTGTATTTAGAAAGAAAGAAAATGTGTTTATTGCATATTGTAGAAATAAATGATACTGTGAACTCTGCCATATTATGAAGTGTGTTCATCCATCATGACTCCGTGGAGTCATCGTTGTGGAAAAAGGACAGTGCTATTCATCCCGTATAACTCCATCTCTCTCTCTTATAACGGGATCATGATGGTATTGGTACGTCGTGGTACAGAGGTAGGGGTAATAGTAGGTGCTTCTTACCTCCACTCTCAATAATCATATCGATGAAGTCCAAAAGCTGATTCTCGTAGTCGCGTCCGTTGTACGCGTTGCGTTTGGCTCCGTTTTGCACGATGATCACTGGCTGGTTGTACGCCACTTGCCGACAGTACTGGTCTGTGTGTGCCGTGCAAGCCAGTATACCGAACTGTGAACGGAGATCATGAAATCACTATCACTACATATTATCACTATACGCAGGACCGCAGGAACTTTAGGTGGCAGCACAGAAGTGTTGTTAAAGTTGTTGTTGTTGTTTAAGTTTCTAAATTGCAACGCTAGATGGCACAGTCTACTTGTGCACGTTCCCCTAACGGAGCATGCGGGAACTATAGGTGGCAGCACAGGAGTGTCACTATCAAGTATATTTTACTTATAAGTTTCTAAATTACAACGCTAGATGGCACAGTCTACTTCCTGCACGTTCCCCTAAACGGAGCGTGCAGGAACTATAGGTGGCAGCACAGAAGCGCCAACGTCAGTATTCTTGACATTAAAGTTTCGAATATGTAACACAAGATGGCATAGACAACGCCGTCCACATTGCCTTTACTGAATAGGTTGCGCACCCAAGTAGGCCGCTGCAAATATAACATGGCAATATGAGGTTTCACCGACCCGCTTCACACCAATGCGAATGCGGTTATTCTGTCCAAAATATGGTCTACTTGTTGGAGTGTCCCAAGTGCCATTACACCTGCACGATTGAGGAGCTAATGAATGCCACTGATGCCGCAATAAATGTGGCTACCTACTGCTGGGCACAAAATGTTTAAGGGCCACCACCGAGTCGAAAAGAAGAGACTACATATCATAAACCGAAGTCCCCCCCCCCGCGTCTCTCAGTCCGTATGCGATAAACTCAAAAACTACTGAATGGATTTTCATATGGTTTTCACCAACGGACGGCGTGAATCATGAGGAAGGTTTAGGCGTATGATATATTATAATTATGGTTTTGTGTAAATTCGCCGAAATATGACTATTATTGTTGTGAATGTCGGTAAAAACTGCGCCGACTGAGAGCTTATGATTAATTGCTACCTGTGCGAAGCCGGAGCAGGTAATAATAACTGAATACCAAGCTTCTTGACAGTTATGGCCATAAAACTTGCGCGTTTTGCACGGCTTTTCTAAAAACTGTACCGAGTTAAGTGCCATCTTGCTAGTGCGTTTTATGACAGCTGTTTCTAGAAACCTGAGCGTAAGGTTCCCAGGGACGTTAGTACTTTTTAGTATTTCTTAGTTCTTACTCTTTGCAAAACACATTGATGCGCATAAGTTTTAATAGAAGAAATCGTTTTGTACCATTCAGTAAACTTTAGTTCTTATGCTCATAACAATAAAGTTAGTTATTGCTAACACTGTACATCATCTCTTTAACTTTGAATCAAAATAATATTGAGCCTTGCGTATGAAGCTATATCTGTCCTTACATTAACATTTTCATCCACATTGTACTCTAAGCTGGCGCGTGTGAATGGGTCGGCGATGTGGTCCCACGTTGTTCCATGCGGCGCCACTAGCAACACCCAAACGTCTGAGTCTCCTGAAAATAACATAATCATCATCTAAAAGCCGCGATTGCAAAAGATGGATGGCTTATCATCGTCACGAAATGGATCAAAGGAAACTACTTATGTATTTTATCGGCAACCGCAAGTAAACAGGAAGACAGATATTGGAAGGAAGACCCGCTTTGAAAATTTTAAAAATAACCCAATTTTTGTTTCCAAAAATAGTAGTTTACGTGCTCTAGTCCTGTACTAGATTCACATTTTTTTTTATTAGTTAAGTCAAACTTCGTATGAATGGGAACCGTTAATGTACTTAAGGTTCAATTTCTTCGCAATAATGGAACGGTGTTTTAGAAAAAATAACAAACGTCTTTACTCAAAGCTGATTTATTTGCGACTGTTTCTTTATCTAATTTGCATGCATTAATATACGAACTGGATATACCGCCCACCAAAACATAAGTTTTAATCTCTATTATTTGTATACTAACACTTTTCATGCAAATCGAACAATAAATGGACTGTAAATATTTTAAACTTAATTTATGTAATATACTAGTTGACCCGCGCAACTTCGTCTGCTCTGCTCCTATTGGTCTTAGCGTGATGATATATAGCCTATAGCCTTCCTCTATAAATGGGCTATCTAACACTGAAAGAAATTTTCAAATCGGACCAGTAGTTCCTGAGATTAGCGCGTTCAAGCAAACAAACAAACTCTTCAGCTGTATATATTAGTATAGATTTGATTTTATTATTACACTTTACCAACTGCACTTCATTAATCATTCCTTTAACCGTCCACCATAGCTTACTGACATATTGGTTCTTTAGGAAGCGGTATCAATTTGTATAGGGGCCTTTGTAACTCCTTGTTCCCCATAGTCTGGACTGTTACCACTCTTACGAGATTGTTTTTTCCAGGATGTATTTGTGTCACACGTCCCAGCAACCATTTCGTAGGGGGCAGATTTTCTTCCTTTATAATAACGACATCACCAATAACAGGCTCTGGAACCTTCACTTGCCATTTGTAAGATAAGATACAAATGGCAAATGAAGGTCTGCCAGATCATTGATTAATTCTGCTAGTAATGCTGTGGCGCATAATTCTAATTTAGGAATTGAGATTTGCTTCAACGGCGCAACCTTAGTTCGAGATTCGATGATTGTGATGTGTACTGTGTCCTCTTCAATAATCTTAAGGTAAGTAACAGCAGCATATGCGTGCGTAGACGCATCTGCAAAACCATGCAATTCAAGTATAATTTATCGGTTTAGTTTTAAACCAGTATGCTATTGTGATGTTTTGAAGGTGTATTAATTTTTTTCTATATCTCATCCACTCATCAATCAACTCTACCGGCAGCTCGTCATCCCATCCCATGCTGCATAGCCACAGTTTTTTGTATAAAAACTTTAGCGTTGATGATCACTGGTGACAGCCATCCAAATGGATCCAACAGCCTTGCTACATCAGACAGAATAGATCTCTCTCTCATGTAAAATGAATTTTTAATTACAGGTGAATAATTTTTTATTAGGATATTCAAGTGCTTCATCATGGGCAAGTTGTTGTAACGTACGTACAGATAAATAGGGTGCTGCAGCTGTGCCAAAGGTTATAGTCATCAAATTGAAGCTTTCTAAAAATTAAGGTTTATGGTACGGAACCCTTCGTGCGCGAAAGGAATGCGGTCCTCTATTGTATTCACGCACCGAGTCCGCAAGCCGTTCCATTCACTAATTAATCGGGTTCGATTTCGACCATATCATGTACTTAAGGTTCACTTTCTTCGCAATAATGGAACGGTGTTTTAGAAAAAATAACAAATGTCTTTACTCAAAGATTCATTTGCGACTGTTTCTTTATCTAATTGCATGCACTAATATACAAACTGGACATCCTACCTTATTCTTTAACACATAATGTTAGAATTCGTATGAAACACTTACTTGCCAAAATAAAGTCAGAATGCTGGCTTATAAATCTCACCCTAACTTTTCCTTAACACCACTTTTGGGCAAACTGGTGTCTAACTAGCTACTTACCACCTTCAAATATCCTTTGGAAGTCAGACGTCGACAGGGTGTGCAGGTTGAGTGCTTCCGAGGCCGTTGTTATGAAGTCTTTAACATTGACGTGCGGCGCGGCGCGCTGGTAGCCGCCGCCGCGCTTCAGCACGCCCCACGCCGGGCCCGCCGCCACGTGCAGCGACGCGCACAGCTCCGCCCAGCTGTCGCAGTCTATCTCGCCTGGAAGGAAACAACTATGTATCCAAATTCCAGGTTGCCTGGAGGAGATCGCGGAATGCGATAAGGCCGCCCATTGTACATATTATTATATGTGTTTTAGTTTGTAGTTTTCATTTTATGTTATTATCGGTGTACTATTAAGTTTACAAGGTGCCATTTTAGTCGTCTTACGAAGGCGGCCCTCTCAATGTACCCGACATAAAATACCTCTAGGCGAGGTTTTTTTTTAATAATTCATTTAGATGAAACAACATGAAATAAAATTAAATTTATAAAACCCTTTTTGATCTGTGATTATGGTTTTGTATATAGACACAAATTTAAAAAAATACATGGCCAAGAAAGTTTGATTCTTTTTGCTAGGGAGTGCTTTAAATAAATACTTCAATATGTTTACGTAAATTAGTAAAAACTTTATCTCTGCAAAGGATGTTTCATAAAATTTTACTTTAGGCATCTTTTGATGCTTTGTTTCATCGAAGATATAATAATTTAATCATTAATAAAAATGTTTATGGTACAATTGCATCTTCTACTTTGGAGCGCTTTAATCGATTTATTATGTTTCATACAGTAATACACCAAAAATAATTCCGTAAATCAGAGAGTTACTGATAATTTTTCGTCCGAAAAAGTTTCTATGAAAATATAATCCAAATTCAAACAAAAAAGTAACTAATCACTAAGGTTACGATGTTACCTTGCTTGAAAAAAGAAATTGTCTATTTAAATGTAATACAATATTTTTAAATAATTGTTGTATACAGCGCTAGAATCACTATAAATCTCGGGAAACGCGATCTAGCAAATAGCTTTAGTCCGTGCCAAGCGCTCGATTTTGTAATAGCACCCTTAAGCGGTCTCTCGACGCGATGACGCTTAGCCCAAAGAATCGTACCTATAAAGGATCACATCAATACATATTATTTTTAACTTTTTAAAGTTTTTTTGTCGTTTTCATGAATGCTCCGCTCCTATTGGTCGTAGCGTGATGTTATTCCGGTATGCCCCACGGTTACATAGAAGGCGAAGAAGAAAACTACATTCAGTATAGTGTAATAGTGTTCGTGCAAGTCGATGAATTAATTAACTTACCGAAGTTCATTTTAGGGAATGCAACAATCATCTGATGCAGCTGCAATCTATTCTCTTCTTTACTGGAGAAGAACAGAACCCACGTCTTTTGTGAGCCCGTACGTAAACTGTTCCTTATTTCCTGCGAATAAAACACATGACATTATCATACAGCGGTTAGTAGAAAATCTATATACTAACATATAAAGCTGAAGAGTTTCTTTGTCTGTTTCGTTTGCTTGAACGCGCCAATC
The DNA here is from genome assembly GCA_947578705.1 of Lacanobia wlatinum. Lineage (NCBI taxonomy): Eukaryota > Metazoa > Arthropoda > Insecta > Lepidoptera > Noctuidae > Lacanobia > Lacanobia wlatinum. The sequence continues at coordinate 22,005,489 of OX388031.1, forward strand.
TCAGGAACTACTGGTCCGATTTGAAAAATTCTTTCAGTGTTAGACAGCCCATTTATCGAAGAAGGCTATAGGTTATTTATCATCACTAGGAGCAGACGAAGTTGCGCGGTTCAACTGGTAACTAGATAAAGTCGTTTCAGTTCCGAGCTTGCGTGTGACTTTAGTGTGGGTCTTTGATATTCTATCCCAAAGTCAAAGTCAAAACGTTTATTTCAATTAGGTCATCAAACGGCACTTTCGAATCCTTCATCATCTACATTTAAAAAATAATAAAGTTACTCTACTGCATCTCAATTTTAGTTTCCAATTATTTCCACTAGAATGAAAATCGAATTTACAGAAATGTAAATTAAGTTGATAGAATGACTGGTAGAAGCGCAAACGAAACTTTGTTATTCTCGAAGTCGCTTTTCCAATAGCGCATTTTTTTTAATGTTTGAAAACAAACCTGTGAATGCATAACATAAAGTTTAAATTTAAATAATTGATGCGCACTCACGCAATGCAACAAGTTATCAATTGAACACCGATGTCGATAGTTCAAATCACTTTGGAAACATTTTACATACCTTCAATTTCTCTGGTCCAATGAGCTCAATCATGGGCAGAGCTTTAACAATTTCCTGCAATATCTCTTTCTCGTCCGTACTCTCTATCTCCCTCTTGATATTCTTGTACTTGAATACGACAGTAGTGTAGTCATCGCTGGCCAGTTTACTACGAAGGTCGTCGTCTTCAACTATTGCTACTGTTACGACATCTTTCTGTAAGAAACGCAGATGAGGATTAGAAAAAAAATGCTGTGATATTAGACTAAATATGAGGCTAGTGTAGGATGTATGTATGTAAATCGGGCTGGTTACCGTAACTCCACGACTAAGCGCGTATTTTGCGTGCAGACGCAATGGTGACGATGCTAGTGTAGGATATAACTCTAATTAATTTCATCATCATCATCATCATATCAGCCGAAAGACGTCCACTGCTGGACATAGGCCTCCCCCAAAGGGGGGGAGGTTTGCCATAATCGCCACGCTTGGCAGGCGGGTTGGCGATCGCAGTGATTTTTACAGAGAACGCCGCTGCCCATTCACCGACGAAATTAATTTCACTAGGTTATTATTCAGCCCATACTGTTCCCACTGCTGGGACATAAGCCCCACTCTTTGAGAGAGAGTAAACCTCAATCCACAACATAGGCTCAGTGCGGCTTTTGAATTTCACATGTATTCAAATGATTGTTTTAGAACCAGGCGGTTCCCTTAGTACAAGTCTTTTTAGTAGTGGTTCGATGAATGAACCACCTGAAACCTACCAGAATCCTGGATTTTCTAGGGACTTGATCAAGCTTCTTTTATCTGAAATAATATTTACCAAATGGAAAGCAATCCTGGTAAGTGCATTCTTAGCAATCCTGTTGGCGCCCAGCACATACGCCATTGGTTTGTCAGTGTTCCTGAGCTGCACAATGGTTGGCACGTGTATAGCATTGCGGACGAACATCATCACGAACTCGTCGAGAGCATCCAGGGTCCGTTCGCCGCTGTGGTACACGAAGTTGCCGTTTTTACCCTATCAAGAAACAATGGATTATAAAAGGTTATTTGTAAAACACTATTATTCTAGCTGAGGAGAGAGGGATAGAAGATCGCCTTTACAGTAAGTGCGAAAGAGATTTATTTCATGACTCTTTCATACTTACTAATAAAGCAATGTTGTATCCTGCTGTTAAATCCGACTTCTTAGATTGTCACAAATATAAAAACGTTTTAGAAGGTGAAAGTACACATGATAATAAACAACTTTACCCAAGAAGACCAACCCTGAGAACTATAAAAAATATTCAGCTGTTTAAACATTTTCATTGGCTTTTCATTGGGTTCTCTGCTATTGTTTCATTATTTTATATATGTATTTATCCATTATGTAATTATTGTATATATAAATAGTACACCTAAGACTGCCTCCGTGGTCGAGTGGTATGGGCGTCTGCCTTATGACCCGGTGGTCGTGGGTTCGATTCCCACGGGAAGAAAGATACTTTGTTAAGTTGTTTTCCAGTTTGGCTAGGACATTGAAGGCTTGAATAAAAAGATGATTCCGTGCTTCGGAAGGCACGTATAAGCTGGTGGTCCCGGCTGCCAAATGGCGGTCGTCAAATAAACCATGTCAGAGGCCCTTGAGGCGGTTTAGAAAATCTGACACTAGGGTGTGTGGGGTCGTTAGACCTTACTGCCCACACGATAAGAAAAAGACCTAAGACTACCTGCAGTACTGTCACTCCTCTCTTTAAAATCCACCCAAAGTTTGTCTTTAAAGATCGCTTTTAGCGATAAGGCCGCCCATTGTGTCACCCTATGTAATGTTTTCTTCATCTATGTTTTCTGTTACTTATATGGTGTACATTATAATAAAGAGTATTCTATTCTATTGGCCAAATTTTGCATGTGAAACAGCTGATATTTTTTGTGCCAGATTTCAGGGTCGAGTTTTAGTATTTTACAAATAATTTAAGTTGTTACTGAATGGTAGGTTTCTATTCCATTGAAAATATGTATTGAGATGGATGAGTCACTTCAAAAAACTTATATTAACTCAGCAGCAGCTTGATAAGTGGCACATAATATATATATAAGAATGCCGTAAAATTACTGCAAAAATACGGCGTTAATTTAAAGTTAGTTAAGTTCATTAAACAACATATTTTTTTCTGGTATTATTTAGTTTTATACAACGTATAACAGAATAAACGCAATACCTCTTAAGGTGTTATTGTACTCATCATTATGAACAACTTTCACTATGGAACCAACACTAAAATCGCGAAAAAAAAAATCGTCTCCCCCATACATTTATGTCCGCATAACTCAACAAAATGTACTGAACAGGTGATTTTTTTTTCGCGATTTCGGGCTTGGTCTCAAAGTAAAAGTTGTTCATAATTATGAGTACAATAACACCTTAAGAGGTATTGCGTTTATTCTGTTATACGTTGTATAAAACTAAATAATACCAGAAAAAAATATGTTGTTTAATGAACTTAACTAACTTTAAATTAACGCCGTATTTTTTGCAGGTTGTATTAGGAAAAAAAATCAACTCACATTAGGGTAGAAAAGTAGTGTAGGATAGCTGCCTATTCTCATATTATTGTAACAAAAGGAGTTGTGGTATTTACAGTTTACAGCACCAACTTTTACCTGAAATCAAAATATATAACATTATTCATAATACTTCATAATCATTAATTAAAAATTTACATTATAGTTATCATCTTCTGCCCTTTTCCCATGTTACTTGGAGTCGCCGCAAGATGGTTTCTTTCAGTGGCGTAACTAGTCTCAAAGGCCCTGTATCAAACATTATTGGGGTCCAATTTTAGGGGTATTGATTTTTAAAACAAAATAGGCCCTTCTAGCTCAGAACTGTCTTGGTAGGCCACGAAGGAGATGGCAGGACTAAATGCATACAGTTCGCATCACCGTTGTTTACCCGTCCGAAGTTAGGTTTTAGTGACGACCGCGCAGGTGCAATCGCGTAAACAAGTGTTACGTTCCCAGAATATTTTTTTGTTTATACGTATTGTATTATAAATAAGAAACAAAGACTACCAGTAATAATAAAAATATCAAAAAGTAACACCACAAATACATACACCACAAAAACACACAAAAAACAAATCAAATAGTAAGAAATAACCATAATAATTAATTATAATTAATATCAACGTGTAACACTTTTCGCATCAACAGTCGTATTGCATTGAGCAAGCGGGTCGCACGTATGCATCGAACGTATACGAGCGAGTGAAATGCCATTACACCCGCCATCTTGCGCAAACACGCGCGACCTGCCCGCGCATGCGCTGTATTATGTTTTTTGTCAAATTGACATTCTGCGCATTCGATTGCGACGTACTTCGGGGAGGTAAACTTGCGTGACGAGAACTGTAACTTTGCGTCCACACGTTGGGGCCCTTGTAGTCCGGGGGCCCCGTATCTTTGATACGGCGGTAGCTACGCCCCTGGTTTGTTTCCATCCTTTAGATAAACTTTACAATATTTTTAAGAGTGGCCTCATGCAGGTTACTCTATTTATTTATTCAAATTATCACTCCCTTACGAGTTTAGTTTATCCTTTGGTGGCCAATTCTGACCAGCTTTGGCCACACTGGCTATCCTCGAGGGAACCTATGTGGTTGTTGCCTGCACAACCGGACTCGCATGCCTTAATAAAAATTAAATCCTTCAGTTAGTCAATACTATAAAATAAAACTTACAATTCCTTTATATATTTCAGCCAACTTTTTCCAATGTTCTGCTACATTTTGACAAGGTGGGCAGAACGGCGAATAAAAGTTTATAAAGTAAAAGCCTTCCTTCATGTAATTTTCTGAAACATTAATGATTTTATTATTAGTTGAAATTGCAAGCAGAGTGATGTTCATTCAATTATTAGATTTGGATTCTTGGATATTTTTTTTATTAGTTCTAACTTGCTCCGTATAGTCTAATGTAATGTATTAAGAGGGCTATTTTCATTTTTTTCTTGGATTTGAGTTTTTGACTCGAGTTTTGATGTGTTATTATTTTGATGGTTAATATTTTTTTTTAAATATATGGGCAAGATAGTTTGATTCTGTTTCTTGGGAGTGCTTTAAATAATTATTTCAATTTGTTTACGTAAATTAGTAAAAACCTTGTCTTTGCAAAGGATGTTTCATAAAATTTTGATGCTTTGTTACATCGAAGATATAATCATTAATAAAAATGTTTATGGTACAACTGTATCTTCTACTTTGGAGTGCTTTATTCAAGTTGTTGTTTCATACAGTAATACACCAAAAATAATTCCGTAAAACAGAGAGTTACTGATAATTTTTCGTCCGAAATTATATTTTTTTTTCTATGAAAATATAATCCAAATTCAAACAAAAAGTAACTAATAACTAAGGTTACTATGGTACCATGCTTGAAAAAAGAAATAGTCTATTTAAATGTAAAACAATATTTTTAAACAATTGTTGTATACAGCGCTACAATCACTATAAATCTCGGGAAACGCGGTCTGTAGCTTTAGTCATGTATAAAACCAAGCGGTCGATTTTGTAATAGCACCCTTAAGTCATTATATCATACTAGCTTCTGACAGCGGCTTTGCCTGCATCAAAGTCAAAGATTATACCAAGGAATCATTTTCCAGAGATATAAAAGTATCCTATGTCCTATATCAAGACATGGTCTACCAGTGTGCTAAGTTTCCAATTTGTACTATTATTACTAATCTATGTAATACATAAAAATCTCGTATCACGGTGTTTGTTACCGAAATCCTCCGAAACGGCTCGACCGATTTTCATAAAATTTTGTGTGTATTTCGGTAGGTATGAGAATAGGTGGTAGGCATTTTTTTTTTTTATTTGGCAAATAACGTTTGCCGAGTTAGCTAGTACACTAATCTATGTCAATCTATACTAATATATAAAGCTGAAGAGTTTGTTTGTTTGTTTGTTTGCTTGAACGCGCTAATCTCAGGAACTACTGGTCCGATTTGAAAAATTCTTTCAGTGTTGGATAGCCCATTTATCGAGGAAGGCTATATATAGGCTATATATCATCACGCTAAGACCAATAGGAGCGGAGCAGTAATGAAAATTGTGACGCAGGCGAAGTTGTGCGGGTCAGCTAGTACTAATATACATATAAAGCTGAAGAGTTTGTTTGTTTGTGTGCTTGAACGCGCTAATCTCTGGAACTGCTGGTCCGATTAGAAAATTCTTTCAGTGTTAGATAGCCCAATTATCGAGGAAGGCTTTAGGCTATATATCATCACGCTAAGGCCAACAGGAGCGGAGCATTAATGAAAATTGTGACGCAGACGAAGGTGCGCGGGTCAGCTAGTAATATTATAAAGACGTAAAATGTTTTGAGGTTCTCTGAATCTACTGAATTAATTTTGAAAATTGTTTTACCAATAGAAAGCCACATTATTTGTGAGTGTCATAGGCTATATATTAACCCGAAAAATACCGCCCAACGAAGTGGGCACGGGTGAGCTAGTAAGATATAAACAGGTAATAAAAAGACAGAGTTACTTTCACATTAATAATATTATTAAGTATGGATGGAGTTAAGTAGTTCCAAGTACGGCGAGCTGTGCCGGCGCTGCTGCTGCGACTGCTGAGGCCATCAAGCGGCGCAAATACTGTAACCTTATTGGTAATTACAGTTTTGAGCCGTTTGGGGTCGAAACACTAGGGTCATGGGGTCCGAGTGCGCGTCTCCTTTTTAAGGATATTTTTCGCCAACTGATCGACACTTTGCGTGACCAGAGGGCTGGCTCGTTCTTTGCTCAAAGAATTATTATTGCCATTCAACGTGGCAATGCTGCCAGTCTTCTGGGCACGTTTCTGGATGACGGCGATGCGGAGGAATTATTCGACGCCTGAGTGTATTTGTTTTTGTATATTCATATGTATATAGTTAGTATTTATTGCTTATTTAATATTACTTTTTAGCTTGAATAAAAGTATTCTATATATTGAAAAAAAAAAGTAGTTCAATTAAATAGGTCAAATAGCATCTCAGAGCCATTTATATCTAACACTGTTAATAAAAAGCAGCCATACATAAATGCATTGGACAAGGATGTTAGTCATACATTATTAAGGCTACTCAATGCATGTATTTAGTAAGTACTGGTGTTACACCTTCTATGTTATAGTTGGTTGATAAATCATGGATACAGTTGAATGTGCAAGTGATGTAATGTAGTCTAAACTACACTGATGATGTATCAATAAGGTTTTTTTATAGGTAGGTATTTTTACTATCATTAGGCTCACATTTGACCATTATCTCGCTTGATGTTAAGTGATGATATCACTGATGAAAGTAACTTATTATATTTGACTCAAAGACCCCCAGGCACACACAGACAGGCTATTAAAATTTTACGTTTTCTTTATGAAAAATGATATTTATTTTGCTAATAGGTCCTCAAATTAAATCCCATGCACATCAATTTAAATAGATGAGAACTTTATCAATATATAAAAAACTAGCTTCTGCCAGCGGCTTCGCCCGCGTGGTCCCTAGGGAACATACTCCCGGGATAAAAAGTAGCCTATGTCCTTTCTCAGGCTCTAGACTATCTGTGTACCAAATTTCATTAAAATCGGTTCAGTAGTTTTGACATGAAAGCACGACAGACAGACAGACAGAGTTACTTTCGCATTTATAATATTAAGTAAGGATTCTTCCATTACTGACTCATTGAGTGACTGACAAACAATGCACAGCTGTAATTGCTGATCGTAGAAAGCTGAAATTTGGCATGTAGGTTTCTTGAGGAGTGTAGGGGAATACTAAGAGAGGATTTCCCGAAATTCCTATGGGAGCGAAAAAACCCAAACCCAAAACGAAATTCCTATGGGAACGATATGCGTGCACGAAGTCGCGAGCAAAAGCTAGTGGTCTTATCATTTGGATCTCTGGCAGTTGTTATGAGTAGTCAGAAGTCAGGAAATCTGGCACCAATATTGACAAAGGACCCTAGACTCCTAGTTACTGGGTTTTGGAGATCAGGTAGGCAGTCTACCCGTGGAAGTGAAATACTGGTATAGGGAGCATGCAGAAACTATAGGTGGCAGCATAGAAATGTCACTGTCAAGTATATAACAAGTATAAAATTCGAAATAGCTACGCTAGATGGCACAGTCTGCTTCGCGCACATTCCCCTAAGCTGAGCATGCAGGAACCGCAGGTGGCAGCACAGAAGCGTCCATGTCAAGTATTCTGACCCTTAAAACTTCGAATATGGGACACTAGATGGCATAGTCAACGCTGTGCATGGTCCCTATTCAGCTGCATCCATTTAGACTGGAAGACTACCCCAATATAGTTTGGAAAAACTAGGCAGATTGTTTGTGGATAAGGTGACAATACTCACTCCACTTAGCTCCAGACAGTGTGTCCACAAATGGATCATTATGATACAATCCATTATAGAACAAGTTGTCATACTCCGACTGAGACCGGTAGTCATATTTTTTTGCATATGAAAATGATCCATACAGGTCATAGTTGTTCCTCTTGTCCGGGTCCTTTAGAGTTTCATAAGCTTCTGTGATTTTTAAAAACTTTTCTTGCTCATCTTCACCCTGAAAATGTGAAGTTAAAAGTTTTATTTGGTAGCTCTACACAAGTTTGATCTATTAAAGATATCAGTCCTCATATACCTAAGTCTAATATGTATACTAACTATTTATTATAGCAAAACCATATAAGACTCAATTTAGAAAACTAAAAGTTGGCTACTGTAATTTGTTAAAATATAGGTACAACAGAATTATATCTTTAATAGAAGCATACTCAACAACACATGTGATGAAGCAATACTACTCTAGAAATTAAGAAACCATATGTGCCTCAAAAAACAAACATGCAAATGTAATTAATGGTACAAAAACTGCTCATCACTTTTTCTGTCATGGCTCGGTTTTTCAGTAACCAGTGTTTTTTATTTGGGTATACCAATGTCAGTACTTACAGGATTCTTGTCGGGATGATATTTTACAGCTAACTTTTTGTAAGCTTGTCTTATCTCCTGGGCTGAAGCTTTTTTTGTAACCCCTAAGATCTCATAGTAAGTTACATCTGTTAGGTTAACCGCACCGAACAGGAAACAAACGATAACTATCAGTTTTAACCTAAAATAATTTAATAATTAAAACCTTTATTGAATAGACAGGTGTTCCATTGATAAAATAGAACTTTAACCAAGTTGAACTTACATTTTTCAATTGACTAAAAAGTTCCTCAAATAACACGTAGGCACTGGGTATTTTCACTGATAAGTATGGAACACTTAATAAATCACTCATCTAATAATTAGGCAACGTTAGATAACATAATTTACACGAGAAAATGAGATAAAACTAAATTGTTTACTTTTTGTGTAGGTGTCGGCATAGTGTGTTGAACTTCCTTCAATCGATGAATCGAGTTGAATCGAGACGAGAAGTCAAACGTCACTTTGTTAAACTAGAGAAGCCAACATTGATACTGGGCATCGATAATCGATTAATGGTTCATGATGCATGATTTGCATGAACAAAACTAATTATTCGAAACATGGATAATCATGTTTTGTATTTAATGAAAACTAAAAAATTATACTGATTAAGTTTTGGTTTCTTAGGACTTAGGAACATTTTGCTTGCACACAATTTTAATACAAACGGAGCAAAATATGCCAAATGATTTGGAAGAGAATAAAACTGTTTCTACCTACCTTGGTATCTACAGCTTACGTACCTACCTAGGTAGGAACCTAGGTAGGTAGGTAGGTACTACTACGCCATACGTTAAAAAAGAATCATAGAAATCATGTTTTGTATTTAATGAAAACTAAAAAATAATACTGATTAAGTTTTGGTTTCTTAGGACCTAGGAACATTTTGCTTGCACACAATTTTAATACAAACGGAGCAAAATATGGCAAATGATTTGGAAGAGAATAAAACTGTTTCTACCTACCTTGGTATCTACAGCTTACGTACCGACCTAGGTAGGAACCTAGGTAGGTAGGTAGGTACTACTACGCCATACATTAAAAAAGAATCATAGAAATCATGTTTTGTATTTAATGAAGAAAATTTAAAACATGTATAAAACGCACATTATGTAGACAAGCATAAATTATAAACTGGAAGATTATGTCCTTGATAAAAATGCTTGGCTAAATGCCGGTCCTGCTCCACAGCTACAGCAGCATGGGTCCACTTGTTAGGTTTTTGATAATAGGAAGAAATGCTTACCCTTTTTTTGTTCTCCTATTCAATCATTTATTTATTAGTTCTTTGCATTATTGTATTAGCAAAGTATACACAATAAAGCAGCCTTCTTTTTTTTTCTTTTCTTAGTTACTTGAAACCATAGTTTTGTATAACGTAGAAGCATATTTTAATTTTTTTTTGTAAATGTGAGCACTATGGAGCCATTTACATATGTAATTATAGATTTCGTTATTAAATTAGATTGAAATGAACGAGCGTGGCAGTTGAGAGCTTGTCATGCTCACACAAATGTTTTGCTGATGGTGGCGCGTGTTTTGGATCATTTGATTCCCTTCAAAATGGTTGAGTTAGATGGTGCTGATGCACGCGTCATGTTCGTGAACGGGCGCCGTCAGTTGAAACTGGTCATCTCTTACCTGCCACTGGCTTATTTTAATCTGTACCTGCATTTTGAATTGTTTGTATATTTTCTTGTTCTTTGCATTGTCCTCACATATAGAAGCAATCAAAGATAATGTTAACAAGATTTTTGTAATACATCACATGGTTTAAAAGAGTGTCCGTGGAGTTTCTTGCACGTTCTTCTCCATAGAGATCTACGCTTTGGAACGTGCAAATAGAGCCTTCATGTTTTTGACTGACTGACTTTGACAATTCAAAAGTGCCTGTAAATGGTTTATTTGAAATATACGATTTGATTTGATTTGAAAACTAAAAAATAATACTGATTAAGTTTTGGTTTCTTAGGACCTAGGAACATTTTGCTTGCACACAATTTTAATACAAACGGAGCAAAATATGCCAAATGATTTGGAAGAGAATAAAACTGTTTCTACCTACTTTGGTATCTACAGCTTACGTACCTACCTAGGTAGGAACCTAGGTAGTGCAGCATTGTGTTCTGCAGGTTTGGCAATGAAATCTTTTTTGTTCCAAATTTAACCTCATTCGTTTAGACACACATTTTTCTTTTTATGATATATTTTAAATTGAGATTCTTTCAAAATGACACTTGACAAATTTCAAGAAAATATGGTCAGTGTCTGGTGAATTTTTCACAACGATTGTAAACATGGAATATAAATAAATTGGAAGAAAGTAGCATGCGTGTTAAATGTGAAGTATGTATAATGAAATAATCCAAAGGCAACTAGCTTAATGTTATAAAATACCGATACCGATCGGAGCTGACGAAGGTATCGGTCCACGGGCCACCTACCATATCTGCGAAGGCTAGATGGTATCCGTGAGCATAATTATTTATTCTTTCGAGTTCTCTTGGAGTACTTAAGTGCGAACGCAAAGTGTGATCGTGTGATCGTCGTAGCCGCCGACTCCCAGGATTTGTGCTGTTCATGGACCTAAATATTTTATCATAGACTTTTTCAATTGTTTTATGTTGTTAGCATAACGTGCTGCTCCTTCTGAGCTGGTAGTTAGTTTCCTTATTTTTCTGTTTGAATATTGTCTATGCGAAATCCACTTAGAGCCGCATCTTTTATGCAATTTAGCTGTTGGAGACGCTCCTAGACCGTGTTTTATTGATTGCAATCACTATCTGGTTTAGAAGCACGTTTGTTCTGGTAAGGCTTCATGAACAAATTTGGAAAACGTGCCTAAGTCTTTTTTGCGTTTAAATCATTTATAACCAACTAAAAATTCACCGACTCACCGTTAGCATTTTTAAAGTTCTTTTTAATTTGTCTGTTTTTTATATCTTTTTTATATTCACTATTAGGTTTTGTTATTATATAAAAATTATATACGTATGTATAGCGAAGACCCCAATCTTTTATTTCGCTACAGTAGGTAGGTACTACTACGCCATACATTAAAAAAGAATCATAGAAATCGGACCACAAACCTCGGAGTAATCGGTGTACCTACCCGCCGAATTGAGAACCTCCTCCGTTTTTGGAAGTCGGTTAATAAGTACCTAAGGTTTCGAATTGCAGGTATAAGGTAAATGTCCCATGTTAAGGTTCTTACGAATTCTTTATTTTTTCTAAATATTCCTAAACAAGATAATACTTTAAAAGCTTTGCAGTGATGGATATTGATATTTTGGCAGTACTAGGTACCTAATCAAATGCATGAATTACCCATATAATTTTAGGTCATACTTTTTTATCTGACTTTATTTGTGTACTTCATAATTGGCTCTGTTCCTAAGTTCGTGAATTCTTGGCTCCTGTTTCGGGATAAAATTTCCAGATAATTTCTTAATAAAAATCATTAATATTTAACGGGTTTAAATAAAAAAGATACATGTCAGAGTGAGATCCAGCTTAGGTAAAGCTTTTATTGTTGCTTACAATCTAGGTACTCATGTACTTAATAATTGAAACAAAACAAAATGTCTCATGTTAAGTCTTGCAGAATTTCCAGATAGTCAGCATTTTGTTCCTTGCATGCCGCTGAAAAAAAGGAACCAATGTAATCAATCTCTGAGTAAATTCTTAACTATTTAAGATTCCTATTTACTTTAAAATTGTAAACTCTGGTCACAAACGAACTCGTTATATGATAAATCTAGTGAACAAAACATGTAGGTAGGTACCGAATTTGGCTCATACGAAACTTCATTAAATAGGTACGTTATTTATTTTATAATTCACATTTAAATTACTTTAGTTTATTATTATTCCTTTTATTCTTTTTATCAACATATATTTTACATTTTTAAATATTTAATTAAAAAAATATTAAAAAAACATTAAAAAAAAATATAGTAGCCCACCGGTATCGGGAACAGAGTCCAAGCTACCGGTGGTCAGGGCTCCTGAGAGAGGAACCTCCTAACGATGCGCGCCGTGTCCAGGAGTACTGCTTTCTGGATCAAGCCCTTGATCCAGCTGCCCAACGAGAGCCTCCTCAGATGTTGGTCGAGGCTCTTGGCAATTATGCCATTGGCCATCACGACTGTCGGCACAATGACTGCTGTGTTCACATCCCACATGTCGACAACCTCGCGAGCCAAGTCAAGATACTTAGTTTTTTTATCTTTCTCAGCCTTCACGAGGTTCTCGTCATGAGGGACTGTTATATCAACAATCATTGCGCGACGCTCTAGTCGGTCTATCACCACTATGTCAGGCTTATTGGCAACAATAGTCCTGTCAGTGATGATAGACCGATCCCAATACAAAGTGCAATTGCTATTTTCGAGAACTGGGTCGGGCACATACCTATAGTACGGTACTTCTGATTCCACAACATTTAAGAGCAAGATGCTGATGGATAATCTGGCTACAAGGTTGTGCCTATGCAAATAGTCTCCGTTAGCCAGATTAGAACAACCGGAAATAATGTGGCGGATGGATTCCCCGGGTCGGTGACATGCCCGACATATGTCAATTATTATTATAGCCTCTTTATTTCCATAATGAATGACAAAATACTTCATTAGATTATTACAACAAAAAGTGCATGCATAAAATTTCAAAATATTACAATTCATATTATAATTATAAATCTCATAATAATTTATAAATAAACTAATTAATGTTCTATAAATTTCTAGATGTTAATTAAATTCAATTTTCAATAAATTATTCTTATAATAAGTCATTCAAAAAGGAGGAGGCCTTTACGACTCAACGGGTAAAGGCCTCCTCCATTTTGTTCCACGTCTGTCTGTCCTTTGCTTTTGTGATCCAGTTATCGCCAGCATTTCTTATTATCTCATCGACCCATTTTTCTCTCGCTCTACCTCTTTTCCTTTTGTTTGTTGGCCTTTGCCAGGTAGTTACTCTCTGTGTCGGTAGTTTCCAATATTGGCAGGGTCTCCTTTCTTGTAAAGTAAAATTATGTCAGATAGCGCCCATTCTTCCGGTATGGCTCTGTCATCAAGGATCTTGTTAATGAGGTTGTTATGTAGGGTGCTAGTATCATTTTCCCCAATTTGAGTGCTTCATTTGAGATTCCATCTGGCCCGCTGCTTTTACCGAATTTTAAAAATTCGATTTTCTCTATGACTTCATATGTAGAGAATCTAGCTAGTATCATTTTCCCCAATTTGAGTGCTTCATTTGAGATTCCATCTGGCCCGCTGCTTTTACCGAATTTTAAAAATTCGATTTTCTCTATGACTTCATATGTAGAGAATCTAGCTAGTATCATTTTCCCCAATTTGAGTGCTTCATTTGAGATTCCATCTGGCCCGCTGCTTTTACCGAATTTTAAAAATTCGATTTTCTCTATGACTTCATATGTAGAGAATCTAGCTAGAGTAGTGGTTGGTCGTTTCGATTTCCGAGGTAGCATCTTTTGCTGAGTATAAATTGCCACAAAATGTTGTTGCCGTTTCTATTATATCAGACCTTGATAATATTTTTTTGTCATTAGTAGCGTCTTTTATATATGGTATCCATCGTTTGGTGGTTTAGGTTATTATATCCTTACTTAATATTATAAATGCGAAAGTTACACTGTCTGTCTGTCTGTCTATCGCGCTTTCACGCCAAAACTACTGAACCGATTTAAATGAAATTTGGTACAGAGATAGTATAGAGCCTGAGAAAGGACATAGGCTACTTTTCATCCCGGGAATATTTTCCCTGGGGATCACGCGGGCGAATCCGCTGGCAGAAGCTAGTAATACATAGCAACCAAACTGTATCGACAAAATTCTTGATTCAGTAATAACACGAACCAGGACACACTAAAAATAAAATGACCGCTATTTCGTGAGTCGATTTATTGCAGTTTTAAGGGACTTCTATGCTTTCATATGACCTTTTTCTATATCAAATCAATTTTTTAGGAACCCATAATAACACTAAGTATTAAAAGTTTTATTTAAATGGATTTAAGGCGTAGGTACGCAGACACCACATAGCTGTTTGTGGCCGACCGACAGTTTCGAGCCTCATCATCACTTTAAGTTTTGTCGCTAAAATATTGGTACCTACTTGGTTTCTTAAATGATAGAGGTTTTTTACTCATGTACCTATAATTTATATACTTAAATAATATTGCATGTGCTTATTTTTTGCGCCAGAAACAAAACTAACGAAATAACATACTAGCACGAACTCTTTACCTTACGTAGCGCCTATTCGTCTTGAATAGCAATTTCTCTAGGCTTTACCTGCATTTGCCGTGTTATTTGGTAGGACAGAAGCGTCACCGAATTCGTTCCTCAGCGGAGTCAGTTGAGTGTCAACTGACTCCGCCCCGCCCCGCCCCGCTGGTCCCGTCATATTATTATCTCTTTCCAAAAATTTGGTCATCATGTTTCATCCGCTAGGCAAACCGCTAGGCAATGAGTTTCGGTTGGTGAATGTCATTATCTGCTGTAGGTATCTACCAAGGCCTTGAAGTTTGTGAAAATAGATACTACTTAACTACGTTACGAGTTTTACTTTTATGAGTAGGTATATCAATATCTCGTGTCTCCATTTCAGGTCTCGATGTATGACTCGTGTGTAAAGGAAGCTCATTATGATGATAAACGAGCAGTAGATTGCGGTTATCGCATCGCCTACGATCGCATAACTAGAGTCCGCAGTATTTGATTGTTCTAATTTAACCAAGATGATAAACACAAGTGGATGTCGTTGTTTAAGCTCTTACTTTTTTGTTTGCGATAAATAGCAGTCCCGCAAGCACAATGACCGCTGGGTGGTTTCTTCACAATGGGTGAAGATGGAAGGCGGCAGCGCCAGTAGCGTAGCTAGCATGGGTGACACCCGGGGCGGATAATGTATCACCCCACAAATGAACCCCCCCCTCAAATAATTATGAGTGGCGCCTTTGGCCTTTCGTTCTTGTGTCGGTAAACGTAAGCCATTTTTCGGAAGGGGGGAACGTGTGCATTTGCGCTGCAGGTTTTTATTTTCAGGAATGTTCTTACATCATACTTACGTACATACAAAATCTCGAAAATAAGTGTGATTATTTTGATTTTGTTTTCACCATTATCTAAACTCAATATTGGTTAGAATTTTTGTTAGAATAGGTTTTATTTTTAACCGACTTCAAAAAAAGGAGGAGGTTCTCAATTCGACTGTATTACTTTTCTTTTGATCATTCATACTCAAATAGAAGTAACTTTATGGAGTGGTGCAAGAAATCACATTAACTAAGAAAGGGCAGAACACAAGAGCGAGCGAAGCGAGCATTTTTATAGGTGGTGACCTCGGATAGTAACTGTATCGACTCATGCTCATTAATTGAGAGAGAGTAGAACACAAGAGCGAGCGAAGCGAGCTAAAAAAATCTTACATCCCACCTCGCATAGGTTTTGTTGTCTTTCGATCATTCGTGCTTAAAATAAGTTGCATAATGGACTGATACAAGAAAGCTCATTAATTAAGAGAGGGTAGAACACGAGAGCGAGGGAAGTGAGCTTGAAAATTCATGGACCTCGGAAAGGTTTTATTTTCTTTCGATCATTCATAACATACTTAAATGGAAGTAACTTTATAGACTGATGCAAGAAAGCTAATTAATTGAGAGAGGGCAGAACAAAAGAGTGAGCGAAGCGAGCTCGAAAATTCATGCACGCCAACTCGGAAAGGTTTTATTTTCTTTTGATCATTTCATACATAAACATAGTCGTTTCGTTGAGTTATACAGAAACGCTCGAGAGCAAAGAGAGCGCAGAATATAAGAGCGAGCGAAGCAAGCTCAAAATTTCTTACACCCCACCACGGACGGGTTTCATTACGTCGTCCGTTAAAGGGTCCCGACCGTGACAAAAAGTGAACGGACGAGTGTCACCCCTAAATGCAGAAAATCTGAAGAACTGGAAAGCAGCAACTGCGCGAGTGTCCATCAACCGGGGGGTCTTACCTGACCTTACATCTTGCTGACCACATGCATCTCGATCCAGATAAACTGGGGTAAATGGGTACTGCAGGTAGGATGCTATATAAATAATTCGTTTGAGATTTCTTTATAAAATTTTATTTTCATTCTTGCACTAATACCATTTTTCATATTAAAATCATGGAAAACTAAGTATTTAATAACAATTGCGTGCTATTTCTACACATTTATGATAATTGAAATGTGCATTTTTATAATATCAAAATCTATTTTTTTAATGATGACCTCATCAAGTTTGTTAATTTAGAATAAAAAAAATAATTAAAAATCACATTTTCTCTATTAACCGCTAAAAGTAATTATTAAAATATTATACATGCTTTGTAAATAGGTACATAATTATATACATAACAAGTGTTTTATTTGTGCACATAGAGTTGTCTAAACTATTAGTAAGATTCACTTGGAAAAATATTTATTAAGTACTTATATCTAACAGAAAACTTATCACAGTATGGTACAACTTACTAACATTATTCTTTGACAATGCAGTGGTAACAAGCGTTATAATAATACTTATATCTAACCAGATCACACCTTATAACGAAAACCTAAGGCACTTTTAGTTGCTCTTATTAAACTTTACCTTTAAATTCAAAAATATTCATTATGAAAATTAGGGTGTTGCCACACCCACGATTGATTCGCGATCGTGCGGCAATCGGTATATTGGTGTGGCAACACCCTTACAGTGTATTTACCTGCCATTTTTTAATAACAGTCTTGTTAATGTCATGCGTATCATGCGCTCTTAAAAATCTACCGCCTACCAATCTTAAATTAATACTTGAAAACCAATTAAATCTATTTATATTTATAAAGGCTTGATATCCAAACATTTTCACATTTCTACCTACAACCACAGAAAATATTCAGAGTAAAATGATAGAATTGAACGCAAGCTATGCAGTAGATATTAATTTGTAGGTACATTTCTAGTGTTAAATAGTAAAATACATCAAAGCACGGTATTTTGCTCCTTAACAATAGAAAAAAACGCATAGACAATGCTGTAGTGTATAAAAGGACCAACTGAAAAGCGTGCGTTCACCATTTAAATAACTTTGCTATGAATCAATAAATGCATTCGATAATTATTAAACTATAATTAAATTACCTAACTAACAATAAACCCATATCGCCATTAAATCTAACATTGATCGCTTAATTACATTATAAATTAAGGCAATTCCAAGTTTCCGCACAGCTGTGGTTTGCTTCTCTTTCATAAAAAAGAAAGAAGCGTAACTATACTATGTAAAAACAGTGTTATAATAATATTATTTATAACACTGTTTTTTTAATTTTAATGTATCTAGTAGATATTAATATTGGAAGAAATAATTGTAAATTGGTTGGTCCATCGTCGTGAAAAGTGAAAAAAATTGCCAGTAGAATAGCTTGTAGGCCTTAGTACACAAAATGTAAAAATATACCTAAAGTCATGTTGTGCACACTATAGAAATCAGAGTGTAGGCAACTGAGATATTAAAACTTTTTACATGCCTAAAAGTATACTTATTATGCATTTTACAACTCAGTAATAGCAGTGGCGTAGCTAGTCTATCAAACAATTTGGGGGCCCCGTTTTTAGGGGTACTTATTGTTTTTTTTTTAAACAAAATAGGCCCTACTAGCTCAGAAGTGTCTCGGCAGGTCATGAAGGTAACGGCGGGACTAAATGTAGGAGCTTTCCGTCTACACGTCGGGGCCGGGGGCCCCGTATCTTTGATACGGCTGATACGGCCGTAGCTACGCCCCTGAGTAATAGTCATTAGCCAGAAGTCAATATTTATGTCCGGTTGATGGCATAGGCTCGCCCCATGTTACATCTTTACATGGGACTTAAAACGTAGGTACCTAACTGGCGATATGTAAGTGTATCTTCATATACAACGTTCAACAGAATTAACGCAATTCCAAAGCTGTAGTACTTTAGTGCTATTCTGTAACAACATTTTGGTATCTCGACAGCGGAATCCGAAGTGAGTATCAAATTCGTATAAACATAAGACCTTTATATTGTGTGTAATAAAGCTCACTTTGTGAGCTTTGTCACTCAGGTGAAGCTCGATATCGAAATAGTTATTTACAGAATAGACTAGCTCATCATTACTAACAACTTTTCTTGTGGGACCAACACCGAAATCGCGAAAAAAATGTCAACTGTCCCATACATTATGTGTGCATGCCAATAACTAGACAATATGTACTGAATGGCTGATATTTTTCGGGTCCTGTCTGTGCGTCCGCTAACTTTCAAGGAATCCAGGAGTGACGTTATGAGTTATACCGACAACTTACTCAGGGGTGTGTCCGAACTAGCTCCATAGCACATGTCTAGCGTAATGCGGGAGTAGGTACTATTAGGTGTAGGTACCTTGTACCTATGTCTAGCACTTTAAACAGTGTACGGCACGGTATTGCGCTGTCAAGTATTTACAAAAATGAGGTTTATAGGACCTTACATTTTCAAGTTCATTATTTGATCCAAAATCAATTCAAGTTACGAAACACGAATTTGTCTAAATTCTGAAGTGTCCGAAGAAACTTCAAGGTAATACTTTAAAATACATAAACATACACAGTTTTCAATAATTTACAACGTTGTTTCACTTCAACATGTTGTACACACGTGTCGTCTCATTTTCCATGGTATTTAACAAACAAGAATTCGATACCGCTATTGTAACCAAGCCATGGCCATTCAAGTTTGTGAACCCATTTCCGAATAAATAATTACCGTAATTAAAATTGTCATAATGTATTAAATAACGGGTTTGTTCAGGAATGTCGCTACCTACTTAAGTGTTGGTTAACCGGACGACTTGACGCTTCTCTTCAATGTGAAGTAAGCCAGTATTCTGACCACGATGAGTTCTACTGCGAGGATAGCGATGTCTGTCCAGTAGTTGTCAGGGTCCAGGCTGAACTCATTTAGTACAGCTTTAGGATGTCTGGAAACAAAAATAATATCATGAGACACTGTGTGATCCACAAAAACAAAGGTACCTATGGCCGGAACCAAGTGCCAAAGCTAGTAGAAAATTTGGTTTATATCCAGCCTAGGACTTTATTCATGAATCAGAAACTGATTGACTAACTAATCAGACTTATGACACTAAAGTGAAGTAAGCTCGCTCAATCGTAGACTTTATCTCTGTCTTCTATGACCTAGACTAGAGTCGAGAGCAAACAAAAAAAAAGTTTTCCGTAACTATATGTGCAGTTATGAAAACACTGCTCAACCCGCATAGGCATAAAGATTCAGTGAGAAACGCTACGCTGCTACGGGTGTCAACAGTCGGGTCAAAAGAATTAAATACTAACTAATAACCAGAGTGCTAATAGTCATCTAGCAGGCGTCATTTAGTAACTCGGCAGGAATTCCATCTTTACCTGGAGATTTTCTAACCTTCAGACATTCAATGACATGTTCGACCTCTGACTGCAGAACTTCTGGTTCTTGTGGCGATAAAGTCTGCGCGCTGTCTGTGACAGGTTGACCGGTGTCATAAAGTGTTGTGCAGTACTGCTTTCAGTGTTCCAGAACCTGATCTTTTTCAGTGAGTACGTTACCTGCTTCATCTGCAATCGTGCTGGTTCTCGTACTACGAGATTTAGTCAACTCTTTGACCTTACGGAAAAGATCTCTAGTCTCGTGTGATGTCCTACACTCCCAAAAATCCTATTTCGTAAAAGCTCAATTCTAGTAGGTACAAAATCAAAAATATCAAGCATCTCACCTCAAATGACAGTACGTCATAGTGTCAGGACACAGCAGCGGCTGCCGGCCGTTAGAGTAGATGGACAGCACGAGCGCCTCGAAGGCGTAGCGCAGGAACGACGCGTGCGACACCGCGCGCATGACGGGGTTCATGTGCGCCAGCAGCACCAGGTAGCCCGCGTACACGATCATGGCGCACGTCCACACTGCGCCCAGGAACGTGCCGTTCTGGGTGACAAAACATTATATTTATAATCCTAATATATAAAATTCTTTCATCACTGACAGACAATGCACAGCTGAAACTACTGGTCGTAGAAAGCTCATGTAGCTTCCCCAGACTTCCCGAAGTTCCTGCGTGAACCGGAAAATACGCGCGTACGAAGTCGCGGTCAAAAGCTAGTAGTTAATATAGAACAGTAAACAGTCGTTAAGGGTAGTCAGAAGACCAAAAATCTGAAACCAGAATTGCCAAGGGATATCGTATTACCCAGTTATACTGCGTTTGCTATTGGCAGTTATTCTATGTGAAATGCTATTATTCCGTTTCTTGCTAAGCTGGATGTCGATGACGCCTATCATATTGGCAAGCCAGGTGGTGGATGATATCCTGTTTAACGGAAATCCGCGTAGTAGCTTCCATTCCGTGAAAAGGTGACCATTTCCAACTCATCAAGAAGAATCCCTTAATTCTGAGCTAAGCTAAGAAATCTAACTAAGTAAATTGCACGTCCCCTCATTCAGTCATTTGTGTCCTCTGCCACGTGGGAGAACAAACTACAACACAAACACAACAAGACACGTGCTACAGAAGAGATAACGCGATGATTCAAACGGGTTCACCAGGTCCAACCTTCATTGCGTAACTTCCACCATTAAGCCACTAATTAGGTAATTCATTACAATAATGAACAGTGTAACTGATAACATGTAATTGAAAAGCGGATGTGTCTTTACTTGTAAATTACACAAAGCATATTTTCCCTGTTAGCGTTAGGTATTAATCGAAAGATGATTATATTGGCGGCAATTTCTTATTTCCAAGAACTAAGGTACATGTAATAGCTTAGGTCCACGTTTCTCATTATAATTCGTATTCATCAAGCTATCCTTTGTGAGCTTTGTCTGGTCCGCTTCCAGTCAATGAGCATTCATTTGTCAATACTGAATAGGGCATAGAATGAAACCTTGCGGTATTCCCGTTTTGCGGGAGTACCACAAGGTTCCATCCTTAGCCCTATTCTTTATCAAACATAGGTACTGTTAGTAGGATGAGTATAGAATGAAACTTTAAGGTTCTCCAGTTTAGTGGGAGTATCACAAAATTTCATTCTTAGCTCTATTATTTTATCAAACATACCTACTGTTAACTAGAAGGGCAAATAATGAAACCTAGATTGTACTACCATTTTGGCGGAGAACCAGAAGAGCTATTCCAAGCCCTTCTCTTTACCAAACATACAGTTACCTGGAAGGGCAAAGAACAAAACCTTCTCGGAAGCCCAATTGTTGAAGTGCTAGAGTGTTCGATATACAACCTTTCAAAAAAACACTTATATTTTAGAAAAATAAAAATTATACTTACAACAGGGTTAAAGCAGGTCCCAATAACATTGCCCATGGCTTCAGCTAGCAGCGCGACGTTGGCAAGCGTGATGACGAACATGACGAACCGGAGAGGCTCCACCGGCTGACCGGAGAGGAAGTACGACGGTACTGAGTACACGAAACTGTAGATCACCTGAGGAATAGGAAGGACATGAGTTTCATTGTTTAGAAGATGTTATATTGTACCAGGTCGTGCCGCGACAAGCCAGGGCTGGTACGAGGTGGCGCGGGAAAAGAATTTCTGGAAGGACATGGGGGAGGTCTTTTTTCAGAAGTAGGACAGTATGGGCTAACTAAAGAAAAGTTTGTACCAAATTATGTTCTCATAAAGAACTAATTTTAGAATTTCTTAATCACTTCACATGCACGCACAGGACCACAACAATGTTTAACGCGGAAGGGTACCTACTGTATGTAGAACCACAGATAATGTAAGTAGAATCTACATTATCTGTGGTTTTATTATCAAAGCTCTACATTGTAGAGCTTTGACAATAAAAGTGTAGGATGATAACAGCAAAACCCGACAGCTTTTTACCGGTATTATTTTTTATTGATTTCTTATCATGCCATTAGCTGCAAACCGGAGTTAAGTAATATCGTATCGCTCGAGTGCGTGATGGGTGATGTGCGATAAATCGGTTAGCCAATTACACTTTTTATTTCACGTAGCAGAAGCATTATATCATTATTAGGTAAGTGGAAATACATTGAGGAAATACCAAATTACTAATTGCATATATACAGAATTACAGATATTGAAAATTGTCTCGTATTTTGCAGGCGTAGATATCTTTAATCATAATCATCTTTCTGCCGCTATCCAATGTTACTTGCGGTCGGCGCAACACGAACAAAAAACGGAACCCTTATAGGATCACTCGGGTGTCGTCTGTCACAGCCAGCTTTCTCCGGATCCACTGGACCGATTCTGTTGAAATTTGGTACACATATGGAGTTCTGGGACCCAAACACGGACGTGTTACGTAAATTATTAATTTTTTAGTATGGGGGTCACTTTTGGGGTGTCAAAAAAGAAAATTAAAAAATATTTTTTTGAACATTATTCTGTGACATATGAAATGAAAGGGCTTTTTATGGTAGTTTTAATTGTATTTTATACATAATTTTAAAATAAATGCTTTTGAAGATGTTCAAGAAACTAGACGAAAAATGACCATTCGCCCCCTTATCTCCGAAATTATTGCGCCTAAAATTTTGAAAAAATGGATAATAGATCTTTACCTATATATTACAGGAAAACCTATAAGAAGTCTATAGTGTTAAAATAGTTATAATGTTAACATGTTCAAAAAAAAAGAAATATGTTCGGAACCCTTTGCACGCGAGTCCGACTCGCACTTGGCCAGTTTTTCTTCCATTAGACCTGTCAGCCGTTACGCTCCCTTTTCTTTCACATCTCATATTCATTCCTCACACAATCCATCCATATTTTCTTTGGCGCCCCATTCCCTCTCCATCCATCGTCATCAACATAATTAATAATTTCATTAGTAAGATGAAGATATTTCTTCTTACACTTAGGATCCACTTTTTATTCCTTGCTAGGTATTACTTTTTATAAAATATCTTTTATCATCATCATCTTTCTGCCGTTATCCCATGTTCCTTGCGGTTAGCGCAATACGTTATTTCTTCCATTCTGACCTGTCAGCCGTCACGCTCTGTTTTCTTTCATATATCATATTCATTCCTCACACAGTATATCCATATTTTCTTCCTCTTCATCCATCGTCATCATCACAATTAATAATTTCATTAGTGAGATGAAGATGTTTCTTCTTACACTTTGGAACCACTTTTTATTCTTCCTTGCCAGGTACTACTTTTTATAAAATAATATTGACGCTTTACTGGCAAGTCACATTTTTTGCCGTGATAACGTTATTACCTTACTTAACCACCGTTTCTAACGACCTTCGGACACATTGACAGGACACATGTCTAGCGTATTGTGTATTACATACCCTGTGACATTTTCCATTAGCACGCACGTGTTGTGTTCACGAGCTCGTTAACTCCACAATTATGGCACACTATGATTTAATTACAGTATTTTACCTGCATAATCTTGCGGGTTGATGGTGACGAGCAGTTCATTATGAGTTAATTATAGATCAAAGGTACTGTCAGGGAAATTAATTGTTTTGCAGATTGACGTACTACAGCAATTTGAAGGGTTTAGACCACGTTTACACCTGTAACTAGCTCGCATGCAAGTGGCATTACATTGCGGGCTACCGAGGTAAAATATGTGATTAATAACTCGATTAAGCACCGAAATTAAAAATTAAATTTGGTTACAGGAAAAACACAGCCTTACCTAGGAGGATTTTTCAATTTCATATGACTGTTAGAGAATACACTAGCTTTTGCCCGGGACTTCATACGCGCATATCCCGTTTTTTCCCGTTCCCGTAAGAATTTCTGGAAATCCACTCTTAGTGCTCCCCTACACTCCCCAAGGAACCTACATGGCAAATTTCCGCTTTCTACGACCAGTAGTTTCGGCTGTACGTTGTCTGTCAGTCACTCAATTAGTCAGTTACGGAAGAATTTTAAAAATGTTGATTTTTTGACAATTTGCTTAACCATAACTTTTATAAGTGTGTCAGACGTTGCTCCTAGTTTGTAGAGAGTATTCCATATTTGTGTTGCTGAGGCTCAGTTTTCACTTACCTAAGCAACTTTTTTCCCTGGCAGGGTTTTCCTGGTCTTAGAACTTCTGTGTCCATAGCTTTCGTCAAGAAAGATTTGTGTCGATGCGGCTGAGTTATGTCAAATTATCTAGGAAGTTAGCGCCAGGAAAATACGAGAAAATTTTCAGTTTACACCTCCATTGTACCTTCTGAAGGTATAACAAATAACTCGGAGAAACATAGAAGGTCGACACAACGTAGGTGCATAGTTTACCTGTAACGGCATGCCAGTGACTAGTAACGCTGCGTAGTACGTTTTCAGGTTATACCAGTTGTTGAAGTTTTCCTTCTTCAATACTGACATTTCGGTGGGTACTAGAAACAAAAGAAACATCGTTATTAAACCACTTGTTTGTTATATAGGTTTTAATGGTTTTTAGGATTCCAAACCCGAAGTATAACTAAACGAACCCTATTAATTAGGCTCCGCCGTCCGTGCACATGTCTGTCTGTTAGCGGGCTGGATCTCATGAAACGTAATTGGTAGTTATCAAAGAGTATACATTCTTTGATAACTACCGATTGCCGCTACAGCAAAAAATAATAAAAATGAAATGAGCATTAATTTAAAACCGAAAAATCTGGTTTTTCAATAGGGTTCCCCAATAATAACAAACCTTTTTCCAAAAAATTACTTTAGTTACGGAAGTCGGTGTTTTTGATTGTATCTTCGTATTTTAACACCGACTTCCGTAAATAAAGTTGTTTTTTTTTTTTTTTTTGTAAAAAGGTTTGTTATTTTTTGCTTTTCAGTTTGCATTCATACATAAAAATATATATATATATAGATAAACGCGTCGACTTGACAACCTCCTCCGTTTTTTTTTCGTCGGTGAAAAATGCTCAGAATAACAACTTACATAAATCGTTTATAACTTTTATTAATACTTATTTAGTTAGCTAGTGATAGGTAAAAATAATACATATCGTAATACGTACAAAAAACATACTTAGTTTTTTGCTTCTATTCGTAATATTATGAGGTTGTTTCAACTAAACTCTAGTTGCAATTTATATTCGATTTATGCATCCGATTTTTATTACAGACATAAAAATGTTTAGCAATAATAAAGCGTTTTGATATGCTTTATATTTTTTGATCAATCACAATCGACTTGTAACAAATATTTATCATTAAATGCATTTAACACAACCGAATAAAAGTACGGCGAATGTTAATACTGAGCGTGGATATTGAATGTTTTTATATTTGCGTCTAGTTAGGTATTGTATTATTTATGTAATTTTATTGGTTGTTTTATCGCTGAACCAATTTTGCTTTTATTTTTGAAACAAAATTGGTTCAGCGGTTTAGGCGTGAAATCGTAATAAATAAAATCCTTTACGCAGTTATTAATATTAGCTTTTGCCCGTGACTTCGTACGCGCATATCTCGTTTTTCCCGTTCGCGTAGAAATTTCGAGAAATCCATTCTTAGCGCTCCCCTACACTCCCCAAGGAACCTACTTGCCAAATTTCAGTTATCTACGACCAATAGTTTTGGCTGTGTGTTGTCTGTCAGTCACTCACTCACTCAGTAACGGAAGATTTTTATAATATAGGGTAAATTTTTTAAAGTGTGTCTTGATGGCCAAATCCGAAACTATGGGGAATATCGAAAAATACTGAAAGGAGTCTCGAACCCGATTTTGATGAAAATTAAAACTGCATCATAATTTTTAAATCTTGATCTTTTATGCAGTAAATTACCTAATTTAGACTTTTGTATAACCAAAAAACAAAAAATGATTCCATCACCTCGACAAAAAATATCCTGTTTTGGTAATTTGCGTCATTATAAAACAGGATATTTTTTGCCTAGGCTGGCAACTTGTCAACTTTTAAAAATCGTTTCGTTATCGAACATTATAAATCTAAAAGCTTAGAATACCTACCTTTACCTAGTTTTAAGATTTTTCCTTAAAGCAGTAAATTCATTAAAAATCTGGCGAAATATGTAAGTATTTAATTATTATTTCGTATCTAATAGCAGTATGTTTCTTGATGCAAACAAAAAACCTATGCTTATACTTTTTTGTTTGGTCCTAAGTTCCGCACTTGAGTTTGTACGTTGAATGAAATAAAGCTCAATCCAATCAATCAATCCAATCAATTTATACTTCTATAAGTTATTTTATACCATAGATAAACGTGAAAGTAACTCTGTCCATTTTTTACTCTATCACGACTCAGCGGATTTGAATGAAACTCGGCACACAGGTAGACCATTTCCTGGACACAAATGATATTATATCCCGGGAGTACGTTCCCTTGGGATATTTTCCGACATTCATGTGGGCGAAACTGCGGGCAGAAGCTACCTAGTACCTCATAGTAGCCTTATATGATAGAATGGATGGAATATACCATTATTTGCATAACAGACTCTTTTAGCCATGTTGTCATCGAAATGACTTTATGATAAATACATTTGGATATTTGGTTTAATTTATTGTTTACGTACGAACGAAAATTAATTTAGAAAATTGATCATTACCTATTATCTTAAATTTTAAGGAATGATTAATACCCTACATCCTCTTGTGGCATCTACGAGAGTAGTAGGTACAAGTTTTCTTTGGTTGTGCCGTTTTTACGAACACTAGGTACCTTAGTTTTTGTTTGTCTACATATTAAAACAAAACCCATAGCAACAATTTCGGCAATAAACATGAAGCTAAACGCAAAGTTACTTCCCTGGATACGGGTGTTTTCTATAGCAAAAAAAAATTAGCTACCTAACGCAAAAGTATGGTACCTTGACATGGTATGGTAACAACATTCTGACCGACCGGCCGACAGATAACTGGCCCTGACCAATTGCAGGTCGGACGGGACCGGTTGTTGAAGTTAAATCCCGGATCACACTGTCTTAGGAATACCTTGACCCTATATCGTTATACAAACGATAAGCCTTGTCAAAAATATATTATTGGTGACTCACGATTTGAAAGTCCTTAACGTTTATCATGATTGTAATCTCGCTTTTTGCTCAAAGGTGTCACAGAATATGCCATGATCCTTACTAATATTATAAATGCGAAAGTAACTCTGTCTGTTGTCTATCTGTCTGTCTGTCGCACTGTCACGCCAAAACTACTGAACCGATTTAAATGAAATTTGGTGTACAGATAGTCTAGAGCCTGAGAAAGGACATAGGCTACTTTTTATCCCGGGAGTATGCTCCCTAGGTCCCACACGGGTGAAGCCGCTGGCAGAAGCTAGTAAGGTATAAATTAAACCAGTCAACTTTTAGGTGTGAATAAAATGGAACAAAAGTCAATTTTTCTACTTATTTCAATAGATTTTTAAATCTTTACCTATTAATACTGACGCGTTTCATTACAAACGCACCTAAGCAAGGTGCCACATCATTACTTAATGATGTGGTCGACATTGGTCGTGTGATCCAATAAAAATATCAAAAATGTGTTGTTTTATTTAGCTGTGCGTTTGTGGTCAAATAAATTGGTACTAGTGGCTCCATAATTAAGTTAGAGCCAAAAATATCTGGTGGTGGTGTGTGTGTATTTAGGTACAATAAGTTAAAATTACAGAAAGGTCGAGGTTAACTTAAGTCCACTGACTTAATTGTAGGTACCTATTTGCGTGTGCAATCACATTTTCTCACTGTTTTTTTCACATAATAACAACAATTACTTAGTTATTAATTTAACAGGAAATAACAAGCTGATGATCATAATTAGGTAGTTGATATTCATTATCATTTTTGTACCTACTATGTTGGTTATAGCAGAAAGTAGTAGTAGTCTATGATAGCGTAAATGCCGGTTTAGCCCCTCGAAGATTTTCCAACACTTTTCATTCCAATTTTCCTACCTGCTCCGCTTTACCTGTGCCTTTAAATACAATTAAGGCTGCTCTCTCGAGAAATGCTTAAAAACAGCATGCAGATAAAACAATTTATCGTCGGCATTTACTGAGAAATTACACCTGAAAAAAATAGGTAGTAATCTACATAATATGATACGTAATTTGGTTTAGCCAGAATTTATGTATCGGTATCAAATAATAAGAAAAACAAAATCACCAAATCGTTGAGATAAAACCATTTTCTAACAATTCCTCCTTCATTTTTTAACAAAAGTATAAAAAAAAATATCTACTGCTTTGCAATACAAAAGAAAATAATTTGGTTTTGTTACTTTTTTTAAATATGTGTTATATTTTTATTATAAATTATAAATGCGAGTAGCGGAGTGGCGCGTAGAGGAGTAGTTAGCTCCGTTTATATGCACAAGGTCATTGGCATGTATACAAGCCTTAAGTACATGGCAGAAAACTCTATTATTTAAATGAATATTTGTAAACAAAGAATAGATGAAGAGGGACAAACAGCTTTCGTTTATTTTTTTGAAATAAATACCTGTATCAATTTATTTTATGGTTGGTTTTGATCTGCTTATCCCAAACAAAACAAAAAACATAAAGTTATTAAATTGTTGATTGCATAAATTTTGCATTTGTTTTTTGCATTCCACAAAATTACATAATTTTTGCATAATTTTAAAATACACAAAGGTTAAGATTCCGAGAATGCATTTAGGTGTATATTTCAGTGGTTGATGTCAGATGAGCGGGCCTTTTTATAAGGATGTTACATCACATTACCGACTGGCTCGCAGACATTAGACAACGTCATTGTACTGTCGTGGGCTTAAAAAGGTCACATCTGCTTAATATATTATTTTTGAATTCTTTTATTGTTTGCCATGACGGACATTGGACATCGGTCATCGAAAACTATTCCAAATTTCAAGTCGATAGAATTATAGATATTCAGCTCTGACAGACGGACAGACTGAATCGCACCATAAGGGTTCCTTTTTACCATTTTGGTACGGACCCTAAAAATGACGAAATTGTTATTTGAATTTCAGCTGTTTATAAGTAAAAGTTGTCCTATAGTTTTGAGTTAACTGGGATGAGTTTTCCTAGTAAAACTCATTCCTGGCAAAAGGCCTGAGAGGCACCTATTTCTGCCAGAAGGCTTGTGACAAATAAAACAAGACCTTAAACTTGTTTAGGTATAAAGATAATTAGTCATTGTAGAAAATAACTTGCTTCTCTAGCCCTGACATCCGCACTTTGTCGTTGACGTTGATTAGATCTAATTACCTTCGTATGAGTTACTTACTGGCTAGATCTACATTATGTAAAGAACTGTAGCTGTGTACGGTATTGAATCTGTCTCATTGTGTCTGGTCGTAAAACTATTAATGTACCGTAACTTCTAGGTACTAAATATGTCCCTAATATAATTTTTCTCTTTATTTGAAAACTACTTTTTATTAGGGTTCCGAACAAAAACGGAACCCTTATAGGATCACTCGGGTGGCTGTCTGTCTGTCCGTCTGCCACAGTATCTTCGGATCCACTGGACCGATTTTGTTGAAATTTGGTACACATATGGACTTCTGTGACCCAAACACGGACGCGTTACGTAAATCATTCAATTTTAAGTGTGGGCGTCACTTTTGGGGGTCATACTAGAAAACTCAAAAAAAAAAAATGTTTTTTGAACAATATCGTGTCGAATGAAAGTGCTCACTGTGAGGGTTTTAACTATATTTTTTTCATAATTTTAAAATAAATGATTTTGAAGTTATTAGAATATAGAAAAATAACCATCGGCCTTATCTCCGAAACTACTAAGCCTGAAATTTTGAAAAAAAAAATGGTGGTAATAGATCTTTACCTATCGATTACAGGAAACCTATAACAAGTCTATAGTGTTAAAATAACGTGTAAAAAAAAATCGTTCAGAACCCTTCGCACGCGAGTCCAACTCGCACTTGGCCAGTTTTATTGAAACAGAAACTACTTTTTTATACTGAACATCTTCAACCATTAAAATCTTATCAAGATCCTAAGTCTAGATTAACACCACCAGACAAACTTTAATGTTTCAGAAGAACATTAATGATTGCAAAAAGAAAGACGTTTTATTGTTCGTGGAAATATTTAAGTGTTAATAATTCCACGTAACGTAATCCAAAACCTCGAATGAAAATTGGCCGAAAAAGGCGGTAGGTACATACCAATCAAACGGAATTGCTTTTATGTTTCGTCTACTTGGAAGCCTCTTAGAGTAGGTGAGCGAAATACTTTCAGCCTTGATTAAAAAGGGATCTTGGTCAAATTCCGGTAATATACGAAGATAAGAGAATAATTGTAGTGCGGTGTAGGTAAGTAACCTAAGTTTATTCAATTGAACGAACCTTCATTTTTCATTTTCCGGTTATTGTGGCGACACTTGGGGAGGCCCATGTCCAGCAGTGGACGTCTTTCGGCTGATATGATGATGACACCCTCTAAGTTGACTGTAGATGTCAGGAAGCTGAGGTTTCTGACGGTCTTGGAGCCATCGCTGCCAGCTCGTTAGTACAGGAGCCCGAGGAGGACCACGATCACCATATGCAATAGTAACGTGAGGTGGAATACTGTCTGGACCTGCTATATAAACCTATGAGACACTTACTTATAAGTACAGTCGGCATGAGCGACGTTTAGCACAGGTAGACGGTGCTGACCAGCAGGAAGCTGAGGTTTCTGACGGTCTTGGAGCCATCGCTGCCAGCTCGCTCGTACAGGAGCCCGAGAAGGACCCCGATCACCATGTGCATTAGTAACTTGAAGTGGGATACTGTCTGGATCTGCTATATAAACCTATGAGACACTTACTTATAAGTATACAGTCGGCATGAGCGACGTTTAGCACAAGTAGTCTGTGCTGACCAGCAGGAAGCTGAGGTTGCTGGCGGTCTTGGAGCCATCGCTGCCAGCTCGTTAGTACAGGAGCCCGAGGAGGACCCCGATCACCATGTGCAATAGTAACTTGAGGTGGAATATTGTCTGGACCTGCTATATAAACCTATGAGACACTTACTTATAAGTACAGCCGGCATGAGCGACGTTTAGCACAAGTAGTCTGTGCTGACCAGCAGGAAGCTGAGGTTGCTGGCGGTCTTGGAGCCATCGCTGCCAGCTCGTTAGTACAGGAGCCCGAGGAGGACCCCGATCACCATGTGCAATAGTAACTTGAGGTGGAATATTGTCTGGACCTGCTATATAAACCTATGAGACACTTACTTATAAGTAAAGTCGGCATGAGCGACGTTTAGCACAGGTAGACGGTGCTGACCAGCAGGAAGCTGAGGTTTCTGACGGTCTTGGAGCCATCGCTGCCAGCTCGCTCGTACAGCAGCCCGAGAAGGACCCCGATCACCATGTGCATTAGTAACTTGAAGTGGGATACTGTCTGGACCTGCTATATAAACCTGTGAGACACTTACTTTTAAGTACAGCCGGCATGAGCGACGTGTAGCACAGGTAGACGGTGCTGACCAGCAGGAAGCTGAGGTTGCTGACGGTCTTGGAGCCATCGCTGCCAGCTCGCTCGTACAGCAGCCCGAGAAGGACCCCGATCACCATGTGCATTAATAACTTCAGGTGGGATACTGTCTGTTGAAGAAAAATGGTTGTAAATATAGTGATTTTTTAATGCCGTGGGAGATATTTTTCCTAAGAACCAGTTTTGTCTTCGTGTTTATCTAGCTTTGTTTCTTGTTTCATGCGCGATCTTTTGTTTTTAAAAATGTTTTTGTTTAGTTATCGCAGCTAAACTTAGTAATGGGCTAAGGAGTGGAATTCCCTGCCGGAGTCTGTGTTTCCTTATAGCTATAACTTGGGAGTATTTAAGTCAAGAGTGAATAGGTTTCTTCTAGGCAAGCGTGCTCCATCTTCGACCACATCATCGCTTACCATCAGGTGAGATAGTGGTCAAACGCGTGCCTATCAATAGTAAAAATAAAAACTACACAATAATAGTAAAGGACTAAATTTGAACAGTTAATTTTGGTTAGCTAAGATCCTATTTAATAAACCGGCCGACGACTGACGGAATTTTACGAAAGAAGTCTACGGAAACACGAGGGCTGATTTTTTGTGCTTATAAATTCATTAATTATGTAGGTATAAAATGGCCAATTACTACCTTACTACGAACCTAACTACCATAATTATTACCACAGCTTATGAACCATCACAAAAACTGTACTCTTGCTTACTTATGACTTTATTATAGTTTTTCACAACTTATAAATTCATTTATAATGATCGCAATGATAACTCGTTTATCGAATAAGAAGTCAGTATAATTGTGAGATCGTAATGATTGCGTACTTCCAAAGGGTCCCAATTAAGAGGTATTTTAATAAAAGGTAATTATCAAGAAACTTGTTTTATAGACTACGCGACAGATTCATAGACACATTCTACATCTAAATGGTACCTGCACGTTTACGACACGTGGACATGTTAAACTGACTTGGGTACTTATTTTAATTAGAAGTGGAATTTGCACTTATATTATGTGCCTTCTGTTATGTAAGTTCGACCCTTTTTCTGATAATGGGTAGTTAGAATAAATTAACTGTAATGATTCGTTAATATTTATTTAAAACAGTTTTTATGTTGGCGGAAATATGAGTATGAGGTAGGTCTGTGTTTCCGTCAAATTATGTCATTAAAATTAAAATTTGAAAGGAAACGTTGCTCAAAGAAAAATAAATGTTGCGTGTCATTGATAAAGTTTATAGCGTGACATTTAAACATTTTACCCTGAGGAATATCAAAAAGTCAAAGTTACAGACAGCCAATCAATCAGGCGTAATGTTGACCGATATCAAATGAATGTTGACAAAGGCGTTGAGAAAGGTCTAGTTTTATCGAATTAAAGAAATACTTTAGTATCTGTAGGATTTGTTCCTGGACTTCATGAAATTATTAACGCACATACGCATATTTTAAGAATATGTCTAAAATTGGGGGTCCTCTTCAAACAAGCTTTGAATGGACTGAAAGAAAAGAGAGATATTTTGGGCCACGGAACGAAAATATAAGTGCTCGTTTAGAGCGGAGAAT
Organism: Lacanobia wlatinum; assembly: GCA_947578705.1. NCBI lineage: Eukaryota > Metazoa > Arthropoda > Insecta > Lepidoptera > Noctuidae > Lacanobia > Lacanobia wlatinum. The sequence goes on from OX388031.1 coordinate 22,039,123, forward strand.
TTCGGAGACGCGGGACGTCGGGTGTGCGACGCCACGTGGGACGCAACGTGCGCGTAAACCAAAAACGCTCTCATACAACGCCATAGGTTAGAATTTAGTGCGACCCGCTTAGCACGCGACTCTCGACGCCCCGCGTCTCCGTAAACGGGCACTAAGGTTTCACACAGTATTTCAAATGAGCTTTGTAGTTCTGTTACTTCATATTAGGTACTATAGTTGCCGTCATATTTAAATAGCAATATTTATTTTGTCACTTATAAAGCACTTCGCTGGAGATGCACAAGCACATTGCACATGAGTAAATAAACCGTAATAACAACGTAAATAGATACAGAGGACAAGTTGACGTTACGAAAAGTTTAATACTCGTCGCAGCTCTTACGACATAATATCTCGACAGGAAAAGGGTCCATAAGATGGACTGGTTGTAGGATATTATGAACAGATCATCATTTAAGGACATACGTCTAGCTAGGGTACTGATAAATAAATAATCCTTCGTCCTTTATGTGCAAATCTGTTTATAATCGCGCTATTACGTTTTTTGTTGTTGGGATAGTAGCGGGGTAATCTTGTCTAGTCGGAGTCGGAGGCGTCATTAGTCACGGCTTAGAGTGGATTCGATTGTACACTGTAGGTATCCCTAACTAAATACATCTTTAAGTTAATAAAAACAAATTGACCTGAATTGATTGATTTGATTTTTCTATTGTTTTTTTCGCCTCAATATTGGGTTGAATTAGGAAAAATGAAAAAGGTCAGTCAAAACAAATTTATCGTGATAGGTACGAAGTTTACCGGGACCTAAAAATTTTTTTTTTTATTTTTTTTTTTTATTTTGACGTTGGTTGTATTTTTTTATAAAAAGATTTGAAATAAAAAACTTTTTACCTAAAAACACCAAAAGTCGCAGGAAAGCATAATACGCAATTTCGTTTACTTGTATGACAAACCAAATACGTCATATGAGTAAACGAATTCCAGCTATTTTGATTTACAAGCCAAACTACTAAACCGATTGTGATGAAATTTAAATGGAACCAAGAAAGTATATCCTTTCACATAAAATAATAATTTTTCAAATCGTTTCATAAATGACGGAGTTATGAGGTAACAAACATAATAAACCGAATTGGGAACCTCCTCCTGAAGTCGGTTAAAAACAAACTTACCCAGTCTCTATATTGCTGCATTATACACCTTTTGAACAGCTTGCCGAATTTGTATAACTCGTGAGGTGGGTTGATGATGACAGAGGTCTTCCCAAGGGATATCACTTCGCTCAGCCTCTCGGTCCCCGGTAGAATAGCAGGCTTCTCTGCCAATTCGTGGTTTGAACATTTCTCTGCTAAGAACTCGTTGAATTTTCCATATTCACCGGTCGCTATTTCTAAAACTGGAGAAATATTTTTTTAGTATTAATAATTTAGTCTTACGTAACTAATATTAATTTAGTCCTAAACTAGTTTTTACCCGCGATTTTTCCATTTCCCGTAACAATTTCGGAAATTCCTCCCTACCCTCCCAAGGAACCTACATGCCAAATGTCAGCTTTCTACAACCGGTAGTATCAGCTGTGCGTTGTCTGCAAGCCACTCACCAGTAGCGGAATAATTTTATGGAAATGTTAAAGATTAGTTGTTTGTTAATATGTTTGCAAAAGGTTTTCTCTAAAAGTACTTGTCCGATTTAGAAAATTCTTTTACTATAGAACGCAATATTGTTATTATCGCTGTGTATGCTGAGAAAATGCATGGGTCATGTCATCATGTGGGATAGGTCACTAGAGTGGAGACGCGAGAAAAAGCTAGTTAGTAATAAACAAATGGAATCAGCATTAAATAGCAGATAAGTATTTATTATCACTTCAACGACTCTATTTGAAGTGATAATAAATAGTTACAGAGTTAATGAATTAATTGTATAAATTAACCTACCTACATAATTTGCAAAAGGTATCTTAACAAATTATAACTAGGTATAATACTGAGTAGGTATCTACCTCCTTTATAAAATATTTTATGTTTATGAATGCTGTGTAAAAGCGGCGATTTTTATGTTTTTACATAACCTGTTGAACATGTTATTTGCAGTCTTGATTGGACCATTTACGTTCATATAAACTAGCTCAGCTCATGAAGTGTTTTGCTCCATTTATTTATTTTTTAACGGTAAAGAAAGAAATGAGGGACATTTTTTATATTCTTATTGAGGAATGCTTGCTTTTGACCTCGATCACGCCTGATGGTAAGCGATGGATCAGGACTGTGATGGAGTAAGCGTGCCCACAATATTTTAAGTGGAATATGGACTTGGGTTTCACCGATGGAACAGGATAGACGAAAGTTAGATATAATGCTCACATTGAAGAAAAGTTGAGTAAAATGAAAACTGTTCTTTTACAGACGTCATTTTTCTGATTGTTTAAAACATGTGAACCTTAGGTAGTATTTGATCCAATTACGAAATTGTTTTCACTGTCCGCTAACAAGGTAAATTGACTATTGCTGAAATATAGGGGGAATTTTTCAAGTGTGTGTGGATGGCTAAATCCGAAGCTATCAGGAATATCGATGAACGCTGAAAGGAGTCTCGAGCCCGATTTTAATGAAGCTAAAACTTTAACAAAGGACTAAAAAAAATCGGTGTTCCTAGCCAGGATTCGAACAAGCTTTTGTTAAAAATGAGCGCTTACCTTTAGTTTGCCATGTGTTATTACTTTCCAGAATCAGATCCTTATTAGCGACACTTTCGGATGGTGTAATAATAGGTACAGTATTGATATATAAAAACCCAACATACACAGTCAGCATCTCAAAAACGTCCGCATAAAACAAACGCACAGTCAGTCATTCAAACAGTCTCGCATCGCTCGCCATACTGCACTGCTTTGTAAAAACAACTTTAAGCGATCCGTGTAAGGTTGAATTTGCAAAAAAATTGTTTACAGTATAACTACACACAACTCACACATGACACTTGATACATGTCAGTTTTTGACGACAGTTTCGAGTGTTGCATTTGCTCGAGACTGTGCATCTTGGGTTTTTTATATATAAACTAGCTGACTTGCGCAACTTCGTCTGCGTCACAATTTTCATTACTGCTCCGCTCCTATTCATTAGCGTGATGATATATAGCCTATAGCCTTCGATAAATGGGCTATCTAACACTGAAAGAATTTTTCAAATCGGACCAGTAGTTCCTGAGATTAGCGCGTTCAAGCAAGCAAACTCTTCAGCTTTATATATTAGTACTAGTTGACCCGCGCAACTTCGTTTGCTCTGCTCCTTTTGGTATTAGCGTGATGATAGCCTTTAGCCTTCCTCGAGAAATAGGCTATCTAACACTGAAAGAATTTTTCAAATCGGACCAGGAGTTCCTGAGATTAGCGCGTTCAAGCAAACAAACAAACTCTTCAGCTTTATATATTAGTAAAGAGTATAGATAGATACAGATGAGGTACAGGGATGTTTTTGTTTTCCAAAACAACCGGTTCTATTTCTAGCTAGGAATACCTATTTTTTTTAAACACAGAAAACTGCGCTAGCACAATCGGTACTATGTAATTATGGTAGCCAGGTAGCCTGCTATTTGTTCGCGCGCGGGGTATAGGACCGCGGCAGTTGCCTTCATTTTTAACCAACGAAAAAACGGAGGAGGTTCTCAAGTCGACGCGTGATATATAATTTTTTATTTTATGTATGAACAGGAACACGCATAACTTTTTACAGAGTAGTCCGATTTTGATCATTCTTTTTTTATTGGAAAGGATATACCACGAAGTTGGTCCCACAAAAATTTGATTAAGAAATCCTACCCCAAGGGTGGGAAAACAGGGGATGATTGATTGTTCACTCACTGATTGTAATGTATATATAGGGTTCCGAAAAAAAAAACGGAACCCTTATAGGACCACTACGGTGTCTGTCTGTCTGTCCGTCTGTCACAGCCAGTTTTCTTCGGATCCACTGGATCGGTTCTGTTGAAATTTGATACACATATATGGACTTCTGTGACCCAAACACGGACGCGTTACGTAAATCATTAATTTTTTAGTATGGGGGTCACTTTTGGGGGTCAAACTAGAAAATTAAAAAAAAAAGTTTTTTGAACAATATTGTGTGACATATCAAATGAAAGGGCTTACTGTGAGGGTTTTAATTTTATTTTTTTCATAATTTTAAAATAAATGATTTAGAAGTTATTCAAGAAATTAGACGAAAAATGACCATTCCCCCCCCCCCCCTTATCTCCGAAACTACTGAGCCTAAAATTTTGAAATAAATGGAGATAATAGATCTTTGCCTAAAGATTACAGGAAAACCTATTAGAAGTCTGTAGTGTTAAATAACAAGTTAAAAAAAAATTCGTTCGGAACCCTTTGCACGCGAGTCCGACTCGCACTTGGCCAGTTTTTTTACAGAGTAGTCCGATTTTGATAATTCTTTTTTTATTGGATAGGCTATACCTCGATAGTGGTTCCATACAAATTTGTAAAAAAAATCCTACCCTAAGGGGGAAAAATAGGGGTGATTAGATATTGTTCACTCACAGATTTTACAGCAGAGTTGTGTAGCATTTTTTGTAGGCCTACCCATGTATATAAAGCCTGTTTTTTTTTGTTGCCATTTTTAGTACCCTTATAATTTTCATTGTTCAATATGGTTACCTATTGAAACATAACTTATATTATTCATGTAAAAAAAAACGGCCTTCATTCGAAATTTCTCACGAGGTTTTAACTTAATTGTCAGTTGTGAGTTATAGCCGATTTAAATAAGATAAAGCTCACGATTAACAATAGTTGAATTAGCACTTTACATAGTAAGCGGCTTGTAAACGACTCGTGCAAAATGATTGATGAACTAAGTATTCATTCGCTGATTTAATGCTCTTTAACGTAACTTATCGTTAACACAGTAAGTTATGGGAGGTGTGATCCATGAATACGTAATGGTTTCAAATACTACATGGTTTATAAAAAGCCTGATGAAAAAAGTTCTTGTTTGATTTTAACATACAATTCTCGTTCTTATGATAAAATTCGGAACTAAGGCGTCATTCACACTGTTACGCCGAAAGAATATTAATTAATTATCTAAATATGGGATAGTAAACGAAAGCATTTTTGTTTGAGTTTAATTAATTGAAAACGATGGAATCTTTTGTCATTGAGAAATGTATTACATACTAGTGGACGTCACGCGGTTTCACCCGCGTAGTTCCCGTTCCCGTAGGAGTACGGAGATAATATATAGCCCATGTTACTCCCTGATAATGTAGCTATCCAATGCTAAAAGAATTTTTCAAATCGGTCCAGTAGTTTCGGAGCCTATTCAATTCAAACAAAAAAACAAACAAACAAATCTTTCCTCTTTATAATATTAGTGTAGATAAAAATATTCAGTTACGGAAATAACATTATGATGAAATGATTGGAAAGACTTGTATATTTTGGATGTTTTTGGAGGTCCTTATTATTTATATCAGCTCTGTTATAGATTTTTAATTTTTAATTCTTTATAATTAGGCGCCTATACTATAAATATAAGGTCATCGTATTTTGAATGGAAATTGCCTCTATATTATGTTTGCAAATATTATTTTATCTTTTAAATTCTGAATCACTTTTGAGACCAAGGTTCAATTGGAACACCTGTATACTTACCTCTATTTAGCTGTACCTACTGATATTATAACAAAAGAAGATAATTATGTTTGTTTCCTGCATTTAAGTTCAAGGACTACCCTCAGAACTAAAGCCTTCTTTGAAGATTGTGCGATTGAGAGAGAGATTGTGTGTGTGTGTGTGTGTGTGTGATGTTGGGCTATACTTCTTATTTATTTTCCGTACTTAAGAATATAACTTGTGAATGAAGAATGGTGATATCCTAGCCGATTGTAGTCGTACGTCGTACGTAGTCATTCTGCTCACTTGCACTTGCCATTTTTGTCTCTACACCACCCTAAGGTCGACTAGTGGAAAATTCCTAAGGCATTTAGTCAGCCTTTGTACAGTGATTTTCAGTAGTGTATGGGCAAAGTTTAGTACAAAAACCGTAGGACCTTCCAAAATGATCATCAAAGTGGTTTCGAGACAAAAGGACCGATTTTCATGCGGTCATCCTTACAGCACATACTTACAGTAGTCAGCTGGGTTGTGGTACATGGGGCACTGAAGTCCAACAGATGCGAGGTAGGGGACCGTGTTCTCGCTCGAACCGTGGTATATGCAAAAACCGTCTGCGAGCATGTACACCTGAGTTGGACAATAAAGAATTCAGTTAAAAAAAGCCTTTATTTCCAATAGTTCATTAACAGATTTCTTGATAGGGTATTTGACTGGATTTTTATTATTGCATTTCTCAAAACGTAAAAAACTGGTAAGACGCATTAAGAAGATTTTTTTTAAATCTCAAAAAAATACTAAGTTATGAGTGTTTTAAAATCTGTGATAAACAGAGACAGCACTAACTGCGTGTGACGTCACTCACAAGCCTCGCCGTAGAAAACTTGCACCATCTAGCTAGTACCTACGAACAAACATTTGCGTGACAAGGATAGAAGAATAACTTCCCTGTTTTTGCACCAATATTTTTTTCCTAAATCTTAATGTTTTAGTAATATCTATCAATATTATTAAAACAGTAAGATTTAAGAGACAAAATAGTATAGTATTCATATGTATTTTTCATAGTACGGTTACAAAATGGCTACTTACTCTGGACTATGATATGACTGAAAATTTCTTAACCTAAAAAAATAAAAAAAACAAATATAAAGATGCGCTTTGATAGTTACCTACTGATACATACCTCTATTTATATATTGATTATTCTATAAAACAAACTTCTACATAATTATATACATCCTCAGGTACAACATTCAGACACTCTCAACATCAACACATCTATCTTAATTCATACACCCATGCCACACCACACACAACATACATGCATGCCTATACATACTTAGTTATCTACTGTTTCTATGTGCATTTGTTTTAGTTTTTCTTTGTGTATTCGTTTTTATTGTTTACTCCTTTACCTTTTTTTTACAATTAAGAAGTTTATTGTGACATATTACATGTATAGCAACAAGTGTAAACGGAACGAAGGAGCCTGGATCTCTCGACACAGGGAATCCTAGTGTGAGTTCCAGGAATCAACACAAACGAATGTAATTTCTTAGATAATAAACTATTCTTCTATTCTTCTTCTTCTTCTTCTATAGTAATCAAATACCCTATTGTCAAGGTCTGTCAGTCAAATAGATGAAGCTAGTTCTGCCATGCTAGCGACTTCAGCAGCAAGAATGTTCTTCAGCAAAACACACTCACTGACCCTATCTCCAGCGCGGCAGTTGCACGTTCTAAATAGTGATGATAGGCCCAGTTTCATCGGCAAGTAACTTGCATGCAAGTTTAGTTACATTGCAGGGCACGAGATATTGATTGATCACCTCGGTAGTTCGTAATGTAATGCAACGTGAGACTACGAACTGGTACCTTTTTTTTACTAATAATTGATAGGCTCGCGTTTGACCACTATCTCACCTGATGGTAAGCGATGATGTGGTCGAAGATGGAGCACGCTTGCCTGGAAGTAACCTATTCACTCTTGACTTAAAGACTCCCAGGTTGTAGCTATCAGGAAACACAGACTCCGGACTAATTAATACGAACTAGTTGCAGGTGGAAACATTGCCGTAGGCTCGGATTTGACCACAATCTCACCCACAGAACAGATCTCACCCGATGGAAAGCGATGATGTGGTCGACAAATGAAGCACGTTTGCCTAGAGGTAATCTATTCACTCATACAATCATGACTACATGTAAATAGTAGGTACTTATCAGTAATAACATTTCATTATCACTAGTAGAAATACCTACCCAACCTGTTTCATTCTTTATGTAGGTATTTTCTGTTTCATTTTATATAATGTCATTTGTTTTGGCTTGCTTTTTATAAAATCACAGCGTGCTAACCTACTGCTAAAAAGGCCACATCTAGTTTAATTAGTATCATGATTTAAAAAATATATGGAACCAGTTATTATTATTTTTTTTTTAAACTTGATATCATAAATTAAGCTTGATTGGGCTGAATTTTAGTTCAAGGTTTTTTTTCACGTTTTTTACGTGTAAAAGTCCAGTTTTGTGAGACAATTGCCAATGCTTAAAATAAGATAAACTTACATAATATAAAAGTGGTTCACCTCTACATTTTAACAAATAAATGTTGTAACACCGGCGCTATCCAAAATTCAGTAGTTTTTAGTACTTACTTTATTATTCTAAGACTTTAAAAAATAGCCGTTTATCAAAATGTAGATAGTTAAATCGTCTTTGAGATAGTGTAAATTCCATTAAAAATACGCCCGGCGGTTTTGGTCCGACTGTCGTTTATACATATGTCCGTGTTAGACATAAATTTACAAATTAATTACACTATGTTGAAATATTAAATTATTAACAAAATAGGCTAATGTAACATATTTTTTTTTCCAAAAAATTACGACTGGCCGTTTAGACGTGATGCTCATTTTAAAATCAGATCCTTTCAGGTATCTCAGTTTCAGCGATGTGGATTTTATTGGTATACTTATTAGTCAAGGTGAAACCTGCCTAGGCTGTTTTCAAACTTACTTTATAATGCCGGTTGTACACACTTGCCGGGAGAACATCAGAGCACTCAATACTTCTTTATGTACCTACCTTACACTCTGTTCAAGAATGAGACAAATGCACAGACAAATGGAAGGTGTCAGGGTGTCTACAGCCGGCATTACCTGAAAATCGGACGGTGCTACTGTGATCAGAACTTATGGAAATCGTGAAATAAAACCAGGTGTTCCAGCTACATTTTGTAGATTTAAAAATAAATGTTTTTTTTTCGTATTTCAGAGATCCTGTATTTAAGGTTGTTTGTATTAACCAGAATTTCAACAAAGTCATACACTACAGGTATAGGAGAGGATGGCATACCCATTCTATGTATGTAGCTCACTCCATCGCCGACTTTGTGTTTGTAACCTCACCTCTGACCTAGACTAGAGTCAAGAGCAACTCATTATGAATTTCTGAGTAAAAAAAAAAATATATAGTCGAATCTTTCGGCAGCAAGAAAAACTAGTAACAATAAAATCTAGGAAAGGTCACTGGCAAAAGACTAGATCTAGGTAGCTAATCATAGCTTAAATTGAATATTAATACATGGATAGCCTTAACATTATGTTACTCGCCTTGTGCATAACTAGGGTTGCCACCTTTTTTTGTGCAAATAACGTATATTGATTATTAAAGATAGAAAAAAAACGTACATTGTGTCAAAGTAAAGTACAACTTATTTTAAACTATAATTTTTTTTTAAATAATATTTTTCATTACCGTTTGCAATGTTAAACAAATAATCATTATTACTAAACAGTTTTACAGCATGTTTGCAGTCTACAGTTATAAATGACTAAGTAATTCATTTTTAATGAGATGAGATGCTTTATTTCTTTCATCTCACCATTTGGTGTTCATCACAGAAAAAACTCTCTCTGTGAATAATACTGATGTGGCGGAAATCGACAATAGAAATGAAATTATAATTTGGAAAACTATCTTCAGACGTCTACGTATTAAATATGTAGATGCTGCCATTTTTACGCAGTAGACGATTCCGCAAACCTTTACAACTAAAATCTGTGAATAATCTTATTCATATTACTTATTCAGGTAAAGGCAACAGTTAATTTTTTTTTGCCTGTTTCATAGCCCATAAAGAGATGTTGTTTTCTTTGTGCTAATCCATTTTTGAGATTATTCATAATCTCATAAACATATAACTATTTTATGCCATTGCCTTCTAAACCTTATTAAATAAAGTTAACATGTGACTACAAAAATGTGAATAAATTTCAGTCTTATTGGGCATCAATAAATTTTGATAAATCATTGGACTGTTTTCTAAGCTTAGAAAATAATTTCTAATAGGCGTTTAGTGGCAACAATCGGTAACGTCACCGACGTTATCGATTGCTGGCATTAAATACTAGAAACTCTGTCGTTCTATTTTACGCAAAAATATAACCAACCTTTTTATGTATATTATTTACTACTTGACCCGCGCAACTTCGTCTACTCCACTCCTATTGGTCTTAGCGTGATGATATATAGCCTATAGCCGTCCTCGATAAATGGGCCATCGAACACTGAAAGAATTTTTCAAATCGGACCAGTAGTTCCTGAGATTAGCGCGTTCAAGCAAACAAACAAACTCTTCAGCTTTATATATTTGTATAGATGGGAAATGAATCCCAGAGAATTCAAATTATGCGAAATAACGTATTTACGCGTACGTTATTGTTCTCATAAAGTATAGCGTACAATTACCCGAAATAACGGACAATACGTTATAATAACGTACGGGTGGCAACCCTATGCATAACATACCTACAACCTTTTACGTATACAGCCAGCTATTGACAAACGAGAAAAAAAATTGTATTTGTTTGGTGTTCAAAGTGAACATAATAGGAAGTTTATGTGTGGAGGTGAAGCCTTGTGTTTGATTCCTGGGTCGTGCTAAGTATCTATTGGTTTTGGACGTTTATTTAGGTTCTGTACCCAAAGGGTAGCCAACAGAACCCTATTACTAAGTCCCGCTGTCCGTCCGTCCGTCCGTCTATCTTTCAGCGAACTGTATCACAGTTGTTCACAGAATGTGTATTTCTATTGCCGCTATAACAGCAAATAATAAAAATTATATGAAATTAAATTTTTTAGGGTTCCGAACAACAAACGGAACCCTTATAGGATCACTCGGGTGTCTATCTGTCCGTCTGTCACAGCCAGTTTTCTCTGGATCCACTGGACCGATTCTGTTGAAATTTGGTACAAATATGGACTTCTGTAACTCAAACACGTTTGTGTTTGAGTCACAGAAGTCAATATTTGTTGTGATAGGTTACGTAAATTATTAAATTTTTAGTATGGGGGTCACATTTGGGGTCAAACCAGAAAATAAAAATAAAAAAGTTTTTTGAACAATATCGTGTGACATATTATCAAATAAAAGGGCTTACTGTAAGGGTTTTAATTATATTTTTTCATAATTTTAAAATAAATGGTTTTGAATTTATTCAAGAAATTAGACGAAAAATGACCATTGCGCCTTATCTCCGAAACTACTGAGCCTAAAAGTTTGAAAAAAATGAAAATAATAGATCTTCACTAATAGATTACAGGAAAATCTATAAGAAGTATATAGTGAAAATAATATGTTAAAAAAATTAAATTCGTTCGGAACCCTTAGCACGTGAGTCCGACTCGCTCTTGACCGGTTTTGTTTTTTCTTGTATGGGAGCCCCATACAATAAACGTGTTTTTTTCGCCTTATGATACGGAACCCTTCGTGTGAGAGTCCGTCTCGCACTAGGCTATTTTTTTTTCAGTAACAGGGTTACCAGGTTCATCAGCGACTCAGCTCTGGTCTTTTTTCTTTTAAGTACGCGAGGGTAACGACGTGCCAGCATACGTTCAGTTTATTTTGTTTACCTAGAGAATAGGTATGTGTCGAAGCATATTTTCCGAGTAAACGATAAAGATCCATAAAATATCTGCCATTTAACCAGTGCTAATGAGAACGTTTACACCTCAACACATACCGTCATTAAAATAAACAGGTAGATACATAAAAAACCGGCCAAGTACCTACTCGTACCTAACGAGTCGGACTCGCACACGGAGGGTTCAGATGACTAGGTATAATATTTTTTATTATTTAGTTTATCAACGGCAATAGAAATAGGTACACACTCTGTGAATACTTCAACCGTCTACTACGGTTCATGGGATAGAGCTCGGTGACAGACAGACGGATGGACAACGGAGTCTTAGTAAATCATTTCCAGCGTTTAAATATTCTAACATTGCCCAGCTTATAATATACCTGTGTTGTTAGGTAATTTAGAGCCAGAGAGAGGAAGGTGAATTATGTTAGTCGGATAAGATGTGTAAGGGATGAAGCTGGAATGCTTTTATCAGAGGACGAAAGGATTAAGGATAGATGGAAGGGCTATTTTGAAAGACTGATGAATGAGGAAAATATCTGGAGTGGTGTTTTAGAGAATAAACCAGTGAATGCGGGCTTAGTGAGAATGGTCAGTGTGGATGAAGTGAAAATAGCAGTGAATGGAATGAAGAATGGTAAGGCAATTGGTCCAGACGGAATCCCAATTGAAGTGTGGAAGTCACTACGAGTAGATGGATGGACGTGGTTAGCTTTATTCTTCAATAAGTTGTTGCTGGAAGAAGCCATACCTGATGAATGGTGCAACAGTTTGTTGGTGCCCATCTTTAAGAACAAAGGCGATGTGCTGGAGTGCAACAACTATAGAGGAATAAAGCTAATGTCACATAGTATGAAAGTCTGGGAAAAAGTTATTGAAAGGCGGTTGAGAGAAGAGAGTGAAATTTCACAGAACCAGTTCGGTTTTATGCCTGGTCGGGGTACAACGGATGCCAGTTTTGCTATCCGCCAGCTGTGCGAGAAATATAGAGCTGTGCATAAAAACCTGCATATGGTATTCGTTGACCTCGAAAAGGCATATGACCGGGTGCCTCGTGGTTTTGTGGTGGGCCCTTAAGGAGAAAGGTGTGCCTGGGAAGTATGTGCAGTTGATCCGAGCGATGTACAGTCGATGCAGTACTCAAGTCCGGTCTGCAGTGGGCACCACTGACAGTTTCAGTGTGGCGGTCGGTTTGCACCAGGGGTCGGCCGTCAGCCCTTATGTCTTCCTGATGCTAATGGACGCTCTGACGTCGGACATCCAGGAAGAGGCTCCCTGGTGCATGCTGTTTGCTGATGACATTGTGCTGGTTGCCGAAAGTGGCCAAGAGGTCCAGAGCAAATTGGGGACGTGGTGGCAAAGATTGGAGAGTCTTGGCCTGAAATTGAGCAGAACCAAAACCGAGTACCTGTTCTGCGATTTCGGCGGTCTCTCCAGTCCACTGCCTATAACTCTCACCGGAACGCCTATACCGATTTGCTCCGACTTTCGGTACCTCGGGTCGCTTGTCCAGGGAGATGGCGATATAGACCGAGACGTAACTCAACGGATCAACTCAGGATGGATGAAATGGCGGCAGGTCACTGGAACAACTTGTGACCCTCGAATGCCCCTCAAGTTGAAAGGGAAAATCTATAAGTCTGTGATAAGACCTGTCGTAATGTATGGATCAGAATGTTGGGCTGCCAAAAAGACGGATGAAAATAGATTGCATGTAGCGGAGATGAGAATGTTGAGATGGATGTGTGGAGTAACGAGAATTGATAAAGTGAGAAATGAGTACATTAGAGGCAGTTTAAAAGTGGCGCCAGTGACGGAAAAGTTAAAAGGGAATCGCTTGTCTTGGTATGGTCATGTGAAGAGGAGGGATGAAATGCATGTAACTGGACGAGTTATGAACATGAATGTGGATGGATGGAGAGGGAGAGGAAGGCCAAAAAAAAGATGGATGGATTGTGTGAGGGGCGATATGAAAGAAAAGGGACTTAGTGATAGAGTGACGACTGATAGAACAGAATGGAAGAAAAAAACGTGTTGCGCCGACCCCAAGTAACATGGGATGAGGGCAGGAAGATGATGATGTTGTTAGGTAATTTAAAAAATACATCTATGAATACGAGACTGTAGAAAAACGAATAGCCAGGGAAAACACTCGTAGAAAGGACATTAAAAATAAAGTTGTACCTAATTTTAACGTTGCGAAGCATAAATCTCACTATCAAGCTGTACAAATATTTAATGGACAGCCGGCGGATTTAAAAATGTTGTTATACACTAGCTCTTTTAAGGCAAAGCTCAAAGCATTTCTATTGGATAAAAACTTATACTCAATTGACGAATTGTAATTTATCATTAATTTTCTCATTTAAAGAAATGCTGTATAAAATTATTTTATTTTTATTTATGGTTCATATTATTTCTGCATGTTTTACTTTTAGATTTTTTTTATATAAATTTAATGATTTATGTAATTTACCTATTGTATCAAACACAATATTTAATTGTTCCTGATAAATAAATAAAATAAGGTTCCGTTGATTAGCCTTCAGGTATGGAACCCCAAAAAGTATTTATTAGGAATGTACTTGAGCCAATGACAATGACTTTGTAGTTCTCTAGAAGGTCCTCGTGCGCGTTTCCAATTTTTGGTTACCGTTAAATAAACATTTACCTAACAGAAGTGTTAAATTCCGTTCTAAAAACCACTTTATGCCGTTTATTTACGATCTAAGATTTGATTTATGACTCTATTCTTGTGATGAGATCAAGATATTATTAGCATTTTATATTTCAACTGTTTTTAGAGTTCCGTGCTTCAAAAGGAAAAAACGGAACTCTTATAGGATCACTTTGTTGTCCGTCCTTCTGTCTGTCATGACCCTTTATCTCGGGAACGCGTGGAGGTATTGAGTTGAAATTTAACCATGTACCAGGTCTACGGTCCCTTGAAGCTGTGAAAAAACTTTAAACTAAGAAATATACAATTGGCGGCCTTGTCGCATTCCGTGATCTCTTCCAGGCAACGTGGTGGCAACCGACTTCTTTACTTTCGATACACAGAAAGCTACACAAAGTGCCATAGGTTACGTTTTATCCCCGAAAAATGTTCCTGTGACATAGGGGAGTAGTGCTCCGGGAATAAGCAAGTAAAAATACTATCTTACCTGATCAAACATGGAGTAGATTGATGCAGGAGGCTGGTGGATAGTGCAAACTATCGTACGTCCATTCCGAGCCAAGTTCTTGAGCATATCCATGCACTGAGCTGACGTTCTGCTGTCCAGACCACTAAACAAAAAATGTGAAGCGAATTAAATATAAAATTAATCAAATAATGTGGCAACGCTATTAAACCTACCTCTAGTCAATAAAAAATATTTATGAGCAACAATATTACCTACATAATTTATGATTACTGTCAGTTTATTGAATTTGATAGAGACATATTGAAATATTAACAGTTTACAAAAAATGTAAATATATTTTGTGCACCACAGCTAGGTATGTTAGAAATAATAATATGCCAAATTATAAAATACAAAGGCACAGCTTACACGATATTTTGTATTGTTAGGTAATTTGTTTTACAAAAATAATTGAAAGAAAGAAGTAATAAACATTTAGAAAATATATAAAAGGGAGCTGCGTCATACATGTTTCCTAAACATTGTTTACTATTGCAAACCCCGAATTTTAAACAATGAATGTCTGACATTTTGTTTTGCTAATTAATACACCTGCGACCTCATTTAAATCAAGTGCATAAATTAATATAGTTTGATAATTAAGAGACACAGCTTTAACGGTCGCATTTAAACGTTAATCTATGTAGATAAGTACCTAAGTTGCTAGCCACTGAAGGGCATTCATTAACAGTGACCATTTAAAATAAATTGCACTTTACGAACTCATTATGAAGACTGGCAGTATTCATGATTTTTTAGAAGTATTTAGGATATTATTATTATTAGATAGATAAATACCTGATGCCTGATTTAAATAATATGACCTGTATAATAAAATTTTAATATTTATAGCCGCCTAGGTGGGCTAAGTTTGTTTTATCTAGATTTTTTTTTTAAACTCGTTCGACTGGCCTCAAAAAAAACGTTCTAGACCCCATTTTAATATTTATAAAGCCACGACATGGACGCATGAGATGATGTAATACCTACCTATTAAATTAAATACCACAATCAACTATAGTTTGTCTTTATGTCCAAACAACGCACGTCAGATATACTGCATATGTATCTCGAGTTCAGTACCTATCAGTAGCGTAGCTAGCATGGGTGACACCCGGCGCGCATAATGTGGTGTCACCCCACAAATTAACCCCCCCCCCAAATAATAATAAGTTGCGCCTTAGGCCTTTCGTTCTGGTGACGGCAATCGCAAGCCATTTGCGCTGCAGGTTTTTATTTTCAGGAATGTTCTTATAACATATTTACAAACAAGATCTCGAAAATTTGTGTGATTTCATATTTTGTTTTTTTTTTTTCATCATTATCTAAACCCAATTTTATTAAGTAACGCAAGTAAGCTCAAGAACTAAAAAAGGGCAGAACACAAGAGCGAGCGAAGCGAGCTCGAAAATTTTCGCATCCCATCTCGGATAGGTTATATTTTCTTTTGATCATTCATACTTAAATATAAATAACTTTATGGAGTGAGAGAGCTCATTAACTGAGAGAGGGCAAAACACTCTTGCGAGCGAAGTGAGCTTGAAATTATTGAGACCCTACCTCGGATAGTAACTTTATGGACTGATGCTCAGTAATTGAGAGAGCAGAACATAAGAGCGAGCGAAGCGAGCTCAAAAATTTTTGCATCCAACCTCGGATAGGTTTTGTTTTGTTTCGATCATTCATACTTAAAAGAAGTTACTTTATGGACTGATACAAGAAAGCTCATTAAGAGCGAGCGAAGCGAGCTCGAAAATTCATGGACTCTGGAAAGATTTTATTTTCTTTTGATCATTCATATCATACTTAAATAGAAGTAACTTAAAAAAGAGGGTGCAGTAAGTAAGAGCGAGCGAAGCGAGCTTGAAATTTTTACACCCCACCACGGACGGGTTTCATTACGTCGCCCGCTAAGGGGTGACACCCGACCGTGACAAAAAGTCAACGAACGAGTGTCATCCCTAAATACAGAAAACCTGAAAGACTAAAGAAATTTCTGCACCTCATCTCGGAACGGTATTTTGAACATTCATACTGAAATTGAAACTTTTTGTTGTTAATTATATAGAAAAGTTTAGAAAGATGGAGTGCAAAATGCAAGAGCGAGCGAAGCGAGCTCAAAAATTTTTGTACCCTACTTCTAACAGGTTTCATTGCACCAAACGTTTAGGGGTGCCACCCTACAGTGACAAAAACCGGTCAACGAGCGGTCGGGTGTCACCCCTAAACGGGTGTCACCCGGTGCGGTTCCCCCTACCCCCCCCCCCCTCGCTACGCTTCTGGTACCTATACCAGAAGGTTTCCAGGAAAATGTACGCCACCAGTTAGCGCTACATCGGCGAGAGGACGTCCTCTTCATTGAAAAAGTGACTGACGTAAACATGACGATGACGTTGATGCCAATTAAACAAATGTCAGAAGACATTAGTGTCTTGATAGGTGCCTGGACCTAACGCCTCAGTGCTGCCACCTAGTGCTCGTCATTTCAGGACACCGTCATTCCCGTATTTGAGAAATTTCAAAATCTAGTCGGAAACTCATCTCTGCTACAATCATTGTCAAAAACTTTAAACTATGAAGGTCGTACTTTTGACAGATTGATTGTCCATTGCCCCTCAAGTAAAAAAATACGTTCAATGACGTAATTGACAAGTGACAAGTCATTTCAAATGGTTTTTGTTTTGAACTTGTAATGGCAAAGTAGAAAAACTAGGTAGGTAGTTTCGAAGACTGTTAAGTGCCGATTCGTATTGGAAAAAAATAATATTTAAGAAAATCTTAAAACAATCTTTAGACTATTTGAATATAGACATTATTTTTATGTTATTTGCTCATATTATATTTAAGAACATTGTGTACCAAAATATGCATCTATATTTTTTTGACGAAATCAAAAGCTGCATTTTTTATTTTGTATTATATCAAATTAGATATTAAAAAAATTACATGAAATATACTGAGGATTTATCATTATAAGTACATTTTAAATGATTTTTTAAATATGTTATTTCTTTCGGTTGGCGAAAGAAATAACATATTTAAATCATGACATTCATCATTAATTACATTTGCCATTGCATTATGGAATGAATGATGAATGTCATGATTTTCTTCTGTATTTATTTATCCTGCCCGCAAGGCAACGCATACATTTTTCTTAGTAAATAGGTAGAACTTATGATATTATCTCTATTGTAGGAAATAACATTCATAAACTGCTTTTTTTTCGGTTTTGTGACCAAAACGTTAGCAATAAAATTCGGAATCACAAATTCAAAGAAGTTATTTGCGGTGGCTACAAGGATAGTGTAGTAGGTATTGTTCATAATTGGTAAATGACGCCGGTTTCATTATAAAATATTAGCTACCTAAACAAATTTTCAAAAAACAGCCGATCCTTTCAAAAACTCCTTTCGCCAACGAAAAAAAATCTAGTTACAGACAGCTGTATCATTATCTTATAGGTACAGGGTTATTTGTAAAACACCAACAACCTCTTAGGCAGTGAAACTACACATGATTATAAACAATTATGCTTTGAGACTAACCTGAAAATTCGAAAAAAAATAGCAGCTGTTTCATACATTTTCATTGGCTAAATATTGCATTTTGTATGAAACACAGCTGATATTTTTTTCGAGTTTTCTGGGTTGTTCTCAAAGTAAAACTTGTTCATAATCATGTGTACTTTCACTGCCTAAGAGGTTGTAGGTGTTTTAGATAGATATAATAAATAAGTTTTTTTATATTTGAAAGAAAGAAAGAAAAATTGTTTATTCCGCCCAAACAGACGCAAATTAACATGACATTGTTTTTAAAATACACAAATAAAAACAACTATAAAACAAAATAAGAGATAAACATTCGTCCGTAAAACCACTGCCAGCCTGTGTCAGGGACGGGCGTTATAAAAAAGTCATTACAGTCGCGGTCATGTCATAGACAAACCATGTATAACAAAAAAAAGATACTGACAAGTGTGGCAGCGACAGTGACTATCAGTGATAGATGTCAATCCTGACACAGTTCGTGACACAAATAAAACAAACCATAAAAACAAAACAACAAACAAAAAAGCTTAATTTAATTAAACCTATAAGTACAAAGTTATTTGTTTTTTATATTTCTATGGTGTTTTATAAATAACCCTGTATACTTAGAATAGCGTTATTATTCTAAGCCTGTATAATTAAAAGAATGAATTTCTCACTCTAATAAAACAACTATATTATTTATATTAAAATCCATACTTAATTACTAAATGTAATAATAATTACTTAATATTATCCTTACTATATATATATTATATTTATATATTTTTAAATATATTTATTATATCCTAGTGGACGTCACGCGGTTTCACCCGCGTAGTTCCCGTTCCCGTGGGAGTACGGGGATAATATAGCCTATGTTACTCCCTGATAATGTAGCTATCCATTGCTGAAAAAAATATTCAAATCAGTCCAGTAGTTTCGGAGCCTATTCATTTAAAAAAAACAAACAAATCTTTCCTCTTTATAATATTAGTGTAGATTTAATATTTTTGATATTATAAATGCGAAAGTAACTCTGTCTGTCTGTCTCGCTTTCACGCCAAAACTACTGAACCGATTTAAATGAAATTTGGTACACAGATAGTCTAGAGCCTGAGAAAGGACAAAGGCTACTTTTTGTCCCGGGAATATGTTCCCCAGTCCTTACTAATATTATAAATGCGAAAGTAACTCTGTCTGTCTGTCTGTCGCGCGTTCACGCCAAAACTACTGAACCGATTTAAATGAAATTTGGTACATAGATAGTCTGGAGCCTGAGAAAGGACAGCTACTTTTTATCCCGGGAGTATGTTCCCAGGAACCACGCGGGCGAAGCCGTTGGCAGAAGCTAGTTAACCATAAATAAAAAAAAACTAAGTATTGTTATCAAAAATAAAAGAAACACATATTACTCATTTAAAATGAATTTCTCATATTTTTGTGGGGGATTAACCCTTTGAATGACTCTGTTTATAACTACCGGGCCTTTAAAAAATTGTAACGGTACTTACGTGGTTGGTTCGTCAAGGAATAGCACTGGAGGATTGTCGATCAGTTCCACGGCTATCGACAGCCGTTTCCTCTGCCCGCCAGAGAGATTCGAACATCTCGTGTTTTCTGATCCAGACAACCCTAGCGTGCACAGAATTTCTGTTATCTAGGACAAGAAGAAAATACATGTTAGTTCAGTGTTAGGGGTGGGGGGTTTAAATCTGTACGTAAATCAATGTTATTTATTTTGTATATTAGTTAAATATTTCTCATGTAAGTGAAATTTCTTATGGGAAATAAAGACATCTCAAACCCGATAGTAAAAAACTGGCCAAGTGCGAGTCGGACTCGCGTGCAAAGGGTTCCGAACGAATTTAGTTTTTTTAACATGTTATTTTGGCACTACAGACTTCTAATAGGTTTTCCTGTAATCTTTAGGTAAAGATCTATTATTCACATTATTTTTCAAAATTTTAGGCTCAGTAGTTTCGGAGATAAGCGGGGGAATGGTCATTTTTCGTCTAATTTCGAATAACTTCAAAACCATTTATTTTAAAATTATGAAAAAAATATAATTAAAACCCTCACAGTAAGCCCTTTTATTTGATATGTCACACGTTATTGTTCAAAAAATTTTTTTTTTAATTTTCTAGTTTGACCCCCAAAAGTGACCCCTATATAAAAATTTAATGATTTACGTAACGCGTCCGTGTTTGGGTCATAGAAATCCATATTTGTACAAAATTTCATCAGAATCGGTCCAGTGGATCCGGAGAAAACTGGCTGTGACAGACGGACAGACAGACAGACACCCGAGTGATCCTATAAGGGTTCCTTTTTTTTTCGGAACTTAGGGTTCCGAAAAAAAGGAACCCTTAATATGAAAAAGAAAAAAGATAAGCTAATTTCGAGACTGGAAAATTATGTAAAGCGTCAAATACCTAAGTCAACACAGTTTACTGAAAGCAGGCCAAAATTCAGTAAGAAAAAGCTCTCTACGAAGAAGAGATGCAACCTAATTGTTGCGTTCGATTGTTTTATGCGAAAGGTGATCTTTAGCTTCCGCTTCTTCATAAACTAGTTTGCTATTTTTTATTGTTTTAGTAACATTTATAATAATAATATATTAGTAACTAGCTGACCCGCGCAACTTCTTCTGCGTCACAATTTTCATTACTGCTCCGCTCCTTCTAGTCTTAGCGTGATGATATATATATAGCTTGCCTCGATAAATGGGCTAGCCAATACTGAAAGTTTTTTTTTCAAATCGGACCAGTAGTTCCTGAGATTAGCGCGTTCAAGTAAACAAACAAACAAACTCTTCAGCTTTTTATATTAGTATAGATATTACATTTTAGAATACCTAGCTATTTAAAACAAAGATAAGTTTAATTTTTAAAGAACAACTTTATATTCTTAGAACACACTAGTTTGATGTGTAGGTAAAATTTAATAAAAACTAATCAGTAATGACGACAACGGAGAAGTACAATACCGTTGAACTGTTCACCCCTGTGTCAAACAAGAAAATGTCTTCAATCATTCAAAAACTATTATTTAAATACAATTAAAGTTTGAACTGTGGGTAAGTATTACCTAAAATAAAACTTTAAGTACCTGTAATAAGTTAATAACCTTAGCTTGATAATTTATGGACAGTCACTTATTAGATCTAGCTTGGATTTAATAAAATAATGTAGGAACATTAAAAATATTAGGAAAAATACCAGTCTGATTCTAATCGTGCAAATAGCTTCATGTTTTTGACTGACCGACTTTGACAATTCAAAAGTGCCTGTAAATGGTTTATTTGAAATATACGATTTGATTTGATTTGATTTGATTTGAATCACGAATTTAGTCCGGTTCCATTCGATTTTATTCTAGATATATAATTACAATAATAGATTATGCATATGACAACGTGTGGCTGATATCTTTTTGTTCTAACAAAATATTATATTACGTAATCTGATATTATAACGAGGTAAAGACAATCAATTTTGGTTGGTTTTAGGAGATAATCTTTGGAAGCACTGCACTTCTACTAGGATGTGCTTATGCCACCATGATTCCGTTGTGAGAAAGAGATAGTGTTATTCGTCCTGCGCAGTTTTGTATCTATTACCGGCAATCTGTATAATTCAGATATTCCATACAATACCTAGGTAATGTATACAATGCATGGGGCATCTAGGCAATGTATGAAATATGATAATGAATATTATTGTAGATTTTATACTTTACCTAGGTAATGTACACAATTCCTAGGAATTGTATAGATTACCTGCTGGTCCACCGGCAATGTGTAAAATAAATAGATTTTGGCCTGTATTAATCGATGTACGAGTATATGTCGCAACCAACTAACTTCATCGGCCGTTTAATTAGCGGTCTAAGTGACATGCTCCGCATGTAATTGAACAGCAAGGTAAATGAATTGGTTCGATATCGTTTAATAACTTACTTAGCCAATTCATTTGGGAACTTAGGATACAGGAAACTTGGGGGCACTCCGACATGGATAGGTTAGGATCAAATGAGATGGCGGGAGCTATATAGAGTGAGCGAGTGAATTTAGCTCCCGTCATCGTTCATGTAAGGTTACTTTAAACCCTGCAGACAGAAATAGGAGCCCCACGCTGCGGGTTTCCGTCATCGAGCTTAGGTTTGAGGTTGACATTTAAATGGCTAATTCTAGAAATGGCTAATTCTACGATATAGCTACGACAGACACATTTTCGTCACGTTACGCTACGTTTACACGGAAACACGATTTATCGTCTCTGATTTTTACTGTATGTATACGACAGAACCGAATGCTCTGTTCACACGGCATTGAGAGTTGCTTTTCTGAAAAAAAAAACCGAATGGCGTATCACCGTGTGAATACGCAATTCGGTTTTTTTGCAGGAAATCGCTCTGACGCTACCAACCCCTTGACTTCGAGTGCAAAAACAGTTTTTTTATTTGCAAATCTCGAAAACGGTGTGTTCTATGGCTAAATTTATGAAACATTTGCACCCCTTAAGAACGCCCTGCCGCGTAATTCTCAACATGTAATAATCAATTATGAAATCAAATTCCACTCCCGCGACCCTACATGTCTAGTATTGAAATGCTACTGCCACTAAACCATAGTCGGTTTTTTGTCGTGTGACCAAATATGGGGGGGTATTCTACTCCGTATCGCTTACGGACTTACGATCAGTCCCGAACCCGAACTAAGAATAAATGACAACACGATTGCCATTAATTAGTGGTGAGGTGATACGCACAACATAATCTGATCTTAAGTTTTGCCCGTTTCGGTTATTTGTCGGAGCTTAAAACCGAATGCACGTGTGAACTAATTCATATAAATTATATTGTGACTAAACCGTATCCTGTGCAAATCAGATCCGGCTAAGAAAATTATGTCGTCGTGAACGTAGCGTTACTGCCGCTACACGTCTTCCCTTTCCCAGCTATCGTCTTTTACACACATTGCCGGCTGCGTTTTCGGTATTGTATAGAATACCTAGGCAAAGTATAAAATGAATAATATTTCATACATTACCTGAATGTTTTAGGTATTCTATACATTGCCTAGGTATTTTACAGGATACCGGATTATACAGAGTGCCGGTAACATATCTATCTCACAGCGGAATCAGATTGTATCTGCACGTGATACTACTGCTTCTGCGGCTGGTCCTATTACTTTCATAATTTCCTTATTAGAAAGCTTTACTAGCGCTGAGAGCCACAGGCAAATTTTTATACCAAAGAAATCCACATTTCCATAAATAAATAATACTTTTCCAAACTCACCACGCTCAACTTCAGTTTGTCAGTAAGAGTATCTCCTAGTTTCATATCAGCGGCGAACTTCATAAGCTCAGCCACAGTGAACAGCGGGTTCAGTCGGTCATCCTGGAGGATGTAGCATGATTTCTTTCTGTAAGCTTCCAGCGAACGCATGGAGTTATTAGGCCCTAGTTCACACACTGTGTCGCCCGCTCGTATGCTGCCAGTGACGCCTCGTGTCCTGAAAGTAACGATATATTTTCAGAAAACTTACTACGTTAACATTTTTATCGATTGGAACTAATTTGTTTTTTATTTTTATGGTAGGCGCCAGATAAACTTGCAATAAAGTGCATTGACTTTTCCCTAATAATATCCCTTCGTAGATACCCGAACAATAACTTATGAACCGTTTTTCATTACTAGAGAACATAAAGGATTACGATAGAAGTCGATTCAAGACAGCTTTTATGTGTTCATTTCTATTATTGATATTAAGAAAGTCAATAAATGTATATGGATCAACGACCGTTATTCCACATTTATCTGGCGCCTACCATAGAGTCGATAGCGAGTGCCAAATTAATCTGAGGACAATGAATATTAACAAAGAGTAAGGATTTTTTTTGCCTCTGAAAAAGCTGTTACTAAAACACGCAACAGCTGTCTAAAAGTTCATGACTCTTTAATTGTTGATTATGTTAACATTCTTTGACGTTTTTAGGGTTCCGTATCAAAATGGTAAAAAGGAACCCATAACCTGACTAAGTCTGTCCGTCTGTCACAGCTGGATATCTCAAGAAGTACTAATGCTATCAACTTAAAATTTGGAATAGTTTTAGATGACGTTTGCTTAACTATTTTGCAATTAAGAAATAAAATAAAAATCGAAATGGCTACTAGGGCATTTGAAAGAGTGCTATTTGCACATTCTCAAAAATGTTTCTTCTTTTTTAGGCTTTTTGACGAAAAATGAAAAAAAATTACCGTTCCCTCCCCTCATCTCCGAACTTGCAAAGAAAAACATCAGAAATTATTCTATGTGATAGAAGTTTATGTAAAGATTACAGAAAAAATAAAACGATGCCTCTAAATAGCACACTTTTTCAGAAGTAAAACGGCAATATACCATGCAGTGTTACCTAACAAATTATATAATACTTACGAAAATCCGGTAAGAGCGTTCATGAGCGAAGATTTTCCGGCGCCTGAAGGCCCCATGATGGCGGTCAGCTCGCCAGAATTAAAGAGCCCAGAGACACTCTTTAGGATGGTCTTCTTCTCTAGAACAATAGACTCAAATTAAGAATTGCATCTATTAACTCAATTTAGCGAGAAAATATCTCCCATAGCTATGTCATTACAGGAAATTATCCTTCATTTAAAGAAACAGTGAAACATGTTTTATTTTATATACGTGGCGAGTAATTTAGGCAATTATTTTGAAACATTCTTTTGACGTCAATCGAAACTTGTTCAAATTAAATAGATTGATGATTAAATAGTACATACATAATTAATTGGACCAGTATTTAAAATAAGCAATGCAATGTTACTGTAGTTGCCGCCGAGGTGATTCGGTGCTTTAACGAAATATAATATGTTTAGGAGTTTTCAGCTGTATCCGCTGTAGATACCACGAGGTTTGCCTCTCGAGTGTTTTCTCCTCCTATATTGGACCGATTTAAGAGATATTTTACAAACAGAATATTAAGAAGGATATTTACTGTGTCCCTATGTTTTCCTTTTTGATGATTTATTAACCGTATAGGCACTAGAAATCTTACAATATGTTCAAAATAGTCCGATAAACCACTGTCAACAGAGCCTTAGTGTACAAAGAACAATGGCCACTCGGCTAACATGCTTGGACTAGTAAAATCTAACAAAAAGTAACTTGATGAAACATATGTCGTTTCATTCGCCTATATAAATATAACTAAGAAAGGTCTTCAATATATTTTTAAAAGGCCGGAGAATCTTGAAAAACTATGAAATATGTTTTTGAGGTTATGTTTAAAAGTCATAATTGGAGGTTTGGCTCTCCTCTCGACTGTTTTCTCCTCCAACATTCGACCGATTTAAGAGATATTTCACAAACTGAATAGGAAGGATATATACTGTGTCCCTATGTTTTCTTTTTTGATGATTTATTAACCGTATAAGCACTAGAACTTTCACAAAATGCTCAAAATTGTATCGTATAAATCGCTGTGAACAGAGCCCTAGTGTACATATTTGGTAAATATTAATCGAAAAAGAAAACATAGAGACACAGTATACAACCTTGTTATTCAGTTTGTGAAATATCTCTTATATCGGTCCAATATTGGAGGAGAAAACAGTCGAGAGCCAAACCTCGAATTATGACTTTTTACATACAAAGTCTCGCCGCCAGCATTTCCTCATAAGGCTGCGTTTCCACCAGAAAAAAAAAACACAAAAAGAAATCCAACCAAAGGTTGTCTTTAAAAGATCGCTTTTAGCGATAAGGAAATGTTTTCATCATCTATTTTTTTCTGTAATTTATATGGTGTACATAATAAAAAGTATTCTATTCTATTCAGAGGTGTGCGAGGATGCGTAACAAGGGATGTTTGTTAAAAAAACAATAGAATCGCTTGTGCTGAGCATTTCTAAGTAGGTAGTTGAAGCTACTCTATTGGTTTATAATTATTATACCTTTCATTACAATATAATCAATTGGTCGTGTTTACGGTCAAAGTTACCAGCATTCATAGAACATCAAATTAATGAGAAGCCTGAGGAGGCGGCAAACATCTTCGTTAGATCTTTGCAATGTTTATAAACGCTTGATTAACATTCTGATCATGCTCCATAAACGATGCTAGATAAAATCTGAAATCTGTTATTATAATATTCTAGAGTTAATTTTTTGTCCTTTATCATATCATGTTTTTATTTTGCTTCAATCATAAAATAAATCTCGAGGAAACATAATACGATTATAGATAAACACCATAATTACGCCAAAATGTAATTTTGTGTTAGATAAACATACGTATGTACCTATGGAATATAATTTTGTTGCTCAATTAAGCCTTCAAAAATGACATTGAAACACGACAGACTAATTGCAAGGTTCGTCATAATTTTGGTAAAGAATGTTTTATTAATTTTATTATGTAAACTAATGAGTAACTTCCATCGAATCAATGTGAACTGGTTTATTAGGGCGGATTACACAGAATAGAGTGCAAGGGTAATTAGCTATTAAATAAATCTGGGAATTATTAAAATATTTGTATTGTATGTACCTTGTCACAAAGGATTTTAAGGTAGACAAACTATTACATAGATTACCATAGAAACAGTCATACAGGTAAATAACACAGATTAATAAAATTAATTAACAATGAAACGTTTTATGGGTCATAAATACCAGATTTTATATGGCAAATTAACTCTGTTAGTCATTTTTACCACTCAAACGATTAGTTGGATAGTTAAACCGTCATGCTTACCGATTGTTAACTTGTTAGACTTAACCACACTTGTGCGGTGTGTGCCATAAAATTTTATGGTGAATCCTCAGTTTTTTAAACTGGATTTTTCAGTGTTTTTAGGTATTCTATTGTCGCTATAACAACAAATAAAAAGCGGCCAAGTGCGAGTCGGACTCGCCCATGAAGGGTTCCGTAGCAGCAAGTAACATAATATACATAAAAGTTCTTGTAGTTCGTTGTAACTTTATAATTATTATTTACTTAGGCACCTATTAAAGATTTATTATAAGAAAATAAAGGTTCACGGTTTATGCATAAGGTTTAAGTTTATGATTTTTTTTTAAATTTTTTAGTTGATTGAATGAAAGGTAAATTGTGGTTTACGATTTATGACGTATTCAAAAAAAAAACTACTTACTAGATCTCGTTCAAACCAATTTTTGGTGGAAGTTTGCATGGTAATGTACATCATATATATTTTTTGTAGTTTTGTCATTCTCTTATTTTAGAAGTTACACAGTTTCAGGGGACACACATTTTACCACTTTGGAAGTGTCTCTCGCACAAACTATATAGTAGTTTAGAAAAAAATGATGTTAGAAACCTCAATATCATTTTTGAAGACCTATCCATAGATAGAACAAGTATGGGTTTGATGAAAAAAAAATTTGGAGTTTCAGTTCTAAGTATGGGGAACTCCCAATGTTTTTTTTCTATTTTTTGTGAAAATCTTAATGTGGTTCACAGAATACATCGACCTTACCAAGTTTCAACAGTATAGTTCTTATAGTTTCGGAAAAAAGTGGCTGTGATATACGGACGGACAGACAGACATGACGGATCCATATGGGGTTCCGTTTTTTGCCATTTGGCTACGGAACCCTAATAAAAACAATTAAAAGGAGCCACACAAGAAACGTGATTTTTTCGGTATATTACGGAACTTTTTATGTGCGAATCCGACTCGTACTTGACCGGATTTTTGGATAGCTTTAGTAACGGGGTGAGTAATCCTGTAATTTGGGCTTGCATGTATTAATTTATTTATAGTTATTGTTTTATGTATTTCATTTGAATGCCCTAGATGCCTGAAATAAAGGATAGAATTAAATTATATCTTCTTTCCAATCTAAATTTTTCGAACTTGAAGCATCGTGTCACCTTTCAGCTTGTAGCCATCAGTGATGGTTGTTAATACACCATGACAAGTATTTCGACATAAGTGAACTCATTAAAGTGCTTATCATCATTTATCATTGGAGAATAATAGAAGTATTGTTTTCCTGTAATTAGATAATTTGCGGAAACGCGAGAATTATCTTTTTTGTGATGATAGACCAGCATACCTAGTTGTTGTCATATTTTTTATTTTATATAAAGGAAGTCGGTGTTTTTATAAATAGGTACCTGCAAGATACAGTGTTTTGGTACCTACTTCATATTAAACTTTGTCATTGCAGCCAAGGTGATTATGACGCCCGAGCCGAAAGCGATGGCGTTTTAGAGCTGAGAGACAGCAATGATAAATGCTCACTTGCGTTAAACGACATTTTTCAACAAAATTTTGAATAAATAGATAAAAGATGTGAAATTGTTTCATGTGCCGCCCTCGATTTTCTTGTGGGCTGCCAGTGACTAGCGTGATATTAGAATATTATCAAATTGGGGGACCGAGTCACCCGCGTCCGTAGGAGAATACCCATTGCTAGTCCCTACACGTGGTCCCCGGGTGGTGCTAATCAGGTGACACTAACTGGTGGTAGGTTTCGGCCGATGGATTGCCCAGTGGGTGGCAAAGATGTACCGCCAAGTGGCCTAGCCGCGTTCCGGTACGATGCTCAGTGTAGCCAATCCAGAGGAGTTGGGTCGAAATAGTTGTTCCAATGCAGGCAGACCGACCAGGCTCGCGTTGATATGGGCGTATCGGGAGACTAGTCGCGGAGGGTAGCGGGATCCGAGGCACGGTGCGCCGCTGGCCGACCGCAGGTAGCTGGGGGCCCAAGTAGTGTACTAGCCACACGTGAAAGGCTGCCCCGCCAACTGTCGAAAAATCCCGGAATGCGCCATCGTGCTGGTTGGCGACCAGACGAGAGAGCCCGATGGACATTTCCGGGGGGGCTCGGGCGTCCCCGTAATCTCCAGACTGGTCCCCCAATGATGTCGTCCTGTCAGAGCGTGCCTGAGGGTTAGCAGAATAGAACCTCATTTCACTTCTTTCTCCTCTACCTTACTCAATATGACCAGGAACAAAAAGAGAAAAGCTGTAAAGCGGTAGCACTCCCTCTCACACAAAGTGCACCTCTCTGTTATACGAGGTCTGCACTCAAATCTCGCCGCAGTCCATCACCTCCTAGAGACTGAGAAACCAGCGCTCTTGTTCCTGTCGGAGACGCAGATCGGATGTCCGTCAGACGTGTCGTATCTTACATACCCAGGGTTTACCCTGGAGCACCACTTCAGACCACGCGCGGGCGTATGTATGTACGCCTGGGACGACATCTGGTATCGGCGTCTCCGCAATCTTGAGAACTCCAGGTTCTCAACGCTGTGGGCTTTAGTGGACACCGGCCTGGATAAAATTATCTACGCCTGTGTCTACCGTTTGCACAGCGGTGATCTGGCCCAGCTGTTGTCTAACTGGGCTAATACAGCACCTCAGTGAGGCGGCGGATGCGGCTCAGCAGCGGTACCCTTCTGCCCAATTGGTGTTGCTGGGGGACTTCAATGCCCACCCATCAGGAGTGGCTTTTCCCATACCAGCACACAGACCATACTGGACGAGGGGCGCGAAAGCTAGTGCTTGCGTTAAATCTCACCCAGCTGGTCCAGGGGGCAACGAGGGTGCCGGATGTTGAATCGCACACAGTCTTCTGCTTCAACAGACCTTCTGCTGACAAGAGAACCAGACCGCTACTCGGTGTCGATTTCTTCTCCACTGGGTAGTTTCGACCACTGTCTAGTGAAGTCTGTGTCCGTCTACTCCCCGCCCGATCCTAGCCCAAGAAGCACCCGGCGGGTATAGCGATATAGGTCAGCAGATTGGGATGGCATGCGATCATTTTTTGCATGTTACCCTGGGCAGCTTACTTGCTTTCCTTTAACTGATACTTCGTCGTGCGCTGACGCCGTGACGGAAGTGTTGCGGAAGGGAATGGAGTACTATACATACATTCTGTTCTCAGACTTAACAATGTCTGGCGAAGCTCGCCCATGGTTTGGTGCCGAGTGCAATCGCGCTAATGCGATAAAACATGCGGCGTAACTAGCATGGGTCGACGCCCGTGCGCGCAAAGCAAATGACGTGTGTCAGAAGAAGAGAGCCTTCAACAGGGCTGCCAAGTCCTGCAAGGTGTTGCGGAGAGCTCGGTTTGACCACATTAGCCGAATAGGGAACAAACTTGCTTCATACCTAGCAGGTAGTAAAGCTTTTTGGTCCCTGGCTAAGTCGGTCGAATCGAACTTCTGCCGCCCCTCACTACCACCACTGCTGAGACCCGATGGGTCGCTGGCCCACTCCGCTGAGCAGAAAGCAAACTTGTTTGCTTCTATGTTTGCGGAATCGTCGCGTCTGGATCCTGGTGGCACGAGGCCCCCTGCTTCTACTGATGGATGCGAGTCGAGTATGTCGAACATTCGCATTCACCAGAAGGACGTTCTTCGGGTACTGCGTAACCTAGACGTGAATAAGGTTAGTGGCACCGACGGGATACAGGCAATGGTTTTGAGGACTTGTGCACCTGAGTTGTCTCCAATCTTGACACGCCTATTTCGCCTTTCGTTTGAGACTGGAAAAGTACCGAATGCTTGGAAGCAAGCTAACGTGCAGCCCATGCCCAAGAAGGGTAGTCGAGCTGACCCGTTGAATTACAGACCCATCTCGGTAACGTCCATACTCTTACAGAGTATGGAACGCGTACTGAATCGTAAGCTCCTAGCATACCTAGAAGCGAATGATATCCTTAGCGACCGACAATACGGCTTCCGTCGAAATCGGTCTACTGGGGCTCTTCTAGTGTACGCCATTCACATCCGGAGTGAGGCCATAGAGAAGCACGGGGAAGCACTTGCGATCTCCCTTGATATCTCGAAGACCTTCGACATGGACTAGCACGATAGCCTTATTAGTAAGCCTTCCTTCGGTCTGCCCGCCGGATTGTGTGATTGGATTGCAGACTTCCTGAGGGATCGGTCTATGAGAGTGGTTATAGATGGCTGCTCGTCCGGACTGCTGGATATTAATGCCGGGGTTCCTCAGGCGTCGGTGCTCTCGGCAACATTGTTCCTGCTACATATTAATGATCTGTTAAAACCCGGTACCTTTGGGTATGCAGACGATAGCACTGTTGCTGAGACATAGGTACGTGTCCGACGCACGAGCTGGTGGGTCGCAAATCCGGTCTCTCCGGGAGCCTATGGTTGAGCGCTTGAACTTGTCCTTACAGGCTGTCTCTGAATGGGGCGATGCCAATCTGGTCAAGTTCAATGCTGCTGAGACCCAAGCGTGTCTTTTTTCCGCTAAAAGGAGCCAATTCTACCCAGCTCCATCTTTTCGAGGTCTAACCGTGCCGATAATCGACCGACTTGAGCTTCTTGATGTTACGTTAACATCTACCCTTAATGTTGGCTCTTTCATAGAGGCAAAGGCTCAAGTGGCTGCCAGAAAGTTGGGGGTCCTAGCAAAGGTGAGACGGTACTTCACGCCGGAACAGCTGCTCAAACTCTATCAAGCGCAAGTTAGATCGTGTATGGAGTACTGCTCTCATCTATGGGATGGATGTGCCAAATATCAGCTTGATGCCCTTGAGTCAATTGAGAAACGAGCCAAGAGGATCATCGGTAATGACAGGCTCGTCGAGTCGAAGCTCCAAAGTCTTGAGCATCGACGCCGAGTTGCTGGCCTGTCGGTTTTCTATCGGTTGCATTTTGGGGAGTGTGCGACGGAATTGCATAATTTAATTCCGCCAAGCCCGTTCAATCATCGGACCACAAGACGAACGGCGATGCGCCTCCGGTACATGGTAGACATCCCACCCACACGCACAAAACGTTTTGGGATTCAGTGAAATTCCTTGCCAGAGTCGTGTGTTTCCAGATAGCTACAACCTGGGAGTCTTTAAGATAAGAGTGAATAGGTTGCTTCTAGGCAATCGTGCTCTATCTTCGACGGCATCATCGCTTACCATCAGGTGAGATAGTGGTCAAACGTATGCCTATCTATAGTAAAAAAAATAATGGCTTACCGGCAAATTTTCCGCACTAGTGCGAAATTTACTTTATTGCGGGCCTTAAAGCGGGATGGTGTCTCGAGGATGTTGAAAGATAAATTTCTTATTTCTGCCAGTATGTCAACAGGTCTTGTAAATTCTAGTTAATAAATGGCAACTTTGTGCTAAATCCTCTAAATGAGAACGGTTAGCGGTACTGTACGAAGTCAATGGACAATAATGCGATTATAGCAATAAACGTGTCTTTACCAATAAAAAAACACAAAATATGTGTTTGTTGTTTTCTTATGTTCGTTTTAAACACTGTCGTTTGAAAAATAAAGGGGAAAAACAAACGAGTAGTGATTGTTTACACAGAAGAAGTAATATGATTTTAATTGTGTCCAATCAGGCGATTAAGCTCTGTTGACCTATCAAAGTTAAGTAATTATTATCATCTCTTGTTTGTTTATCACATTTTTTTCTTCTGATACATTTTCCTTTAATGCATATGTACGCGTTTATAGATAAACTTATATTGTAAAAAATATATTTTTTGTCTGTGGAAGGTTAAATCTGGACCCTAATTAACGTTAACAACGTCACTTACGTAAGTGACAGTGCGAAATATTTTTCAGTAAATGAACATTTCTAACAGTCACATTTTTACGACAAGTGCAGTGTCAAAGTAGAAAATGTATAAATTAATGAAATTTATAAAAATAATTGGTGGCTCAGATACCTGCCGCCGTCGTCGGTCCTTTATATTGCATAGGCCCCTGGAATAGCTATTGATCAGATTTCAAATTGTTAAATCGACAGACAGCTACACTATCTACTTTTTATCACGGAAAAATGTGCGGTTCTTATGGGAAAAAAATATTTGTATTCGGTCTTAAAGCCAATTACAGATAACTTAATTAGGTGACTGACTCTAGCTAGACTATTGTCTTGATACGTAATAAATAAAATAAAAATAAAATATTCTTTCGCCTATAGGTCTATAGACGTAATAATAAATTAGATAGGTATGTAGTCAGTACCCACAATTCAAAACCAGTCGATCGATTCTAAGGCTGAGTTTTTATCGCGTATGCCAACGAACGATGAGATCAACCGCTACCCGCTAGTCCAATCCTGGAGACCAATCCTGAATTGGACTTGTATGCTGATGAATGGAAGACGATGTTGTTAGAATGTTCGCGATTTTGGGAGAAGAGAGTGAAAGGTAATCTTATTACTCGCATCTTATTACTCGTTTTATTAAACAACACCTGTCACGAAATTGTTACAATTATGTCAGTTTTTGACAAATTTGTCGCACCTTTCAAATAAATAAAATCAATTAATTAGTATTAATGGCTTTTTTGTTGTTCTAAATCTTAACTTTCATGTAGTTTTGAGAAAGTGAGTTTGTTTGTTTGTTACGCCTAAAAAAAAGTTAACACGGCAAAAAACATGCCATCATCATCATCATAACAGTCTACTGCTGGACTATAGGCCTCTCCAAGTGCACGCCATTTGGCTCGATTTCCAGCAACTCTCATCCAGCTGCTACCGGCCACGTTGCGAAGATCGTTGCTCTAACTTGTAGCGGCATCAATGCCGCCACAAGAAAAACCAACGGAGCAAATCTACATCGCAACAAAAAGAACTGCGACGCCATCTATCCAACTAGCAGCGAACTACTAGGTTGAAATCCTGCATCGCGCAAGCAGAGTTTACCGTGCGATTTGAACATATGCCCGATAGTTGATATTCGGGCTGATGAATATCAACTATCGGGCAGTAGCCCACCAGGCACAACAACTGCCTGGTCGGAGAATCCTCCTTTTCAATTGAGGTTTGTGGGACTTTACCCTACTCTCTGTACCGCATACTTCCAAAACCTAGCCTGAGGGCGTCCTACCTTACGTTTGCCGATTCGCGGTCTCCACTCAAGAACTCGTCTACCCCAACGTTCATCGGTTCTACGGCTAATATGGCCGGCCCATTGCCACTTCAGCTTGCTTATTCTGTGAGCAATGTCCACAACTTTGGTTCTCTGTTGGATCACTTCGTTGCGGATTCGATCTCTAAAAGAGACTAAAAATATGTGGATGTTTAAAAAACACAAAGTTAATCAATAAACATTAAACCGCACATTTAACTTTAAATCATCTTATAATATTAGTAGTTGCGTGTCGTTGATCATAGTCGTTAGGGGGCGTCCATAAATTACGTGAGGCATTTTAGGGGGGGAGGGGGTCGAGCCTAATCTCACCCAATCTCATGTGGGGGAGAGGGGGGTCACGGCAAATATCACGTATTTTTTTTTTCCGAAAGCAACTGATGCAGTATTTAAAATTGCGAGTAAACTGATCTTTCAACAAATCAATTAATTAGTAAAACATGAGATGTTTCTGAACTGCAGAGCATCGGTGAACATTCAACAGCGCACCAGCAAAACTACAAGAGTTTAAGAGGGCTGATTTTACTGAAAATCACATGGACATGTTGGTTTGAGTAATTATTCTTAAGAAAAGAACACACATGAGTCCCTGTGGACTGAATTAAAATAATCTTTTACTAATTCCAGTAAGAAATAAAGAAAGAAGTCTTAACTAGTCTGATTCACAGATTGACGTGTTTACTCTAAAAACAAGCATTTTTTAAATCTCATGTGAGATTAGGACGTGGGGGAGGGGGTCGAGTCAAATCTCACGACATCTCATCAAGGGGCGTGGGGGGGTCGGATAATCGCCAAAATCGCCTCACGTAATTTATGGACGCCCCTTACCACAATAACATGGCATTGCGTTCTTGATAATGACATGCTGACAGTGACTGACTTACCGACTTCTAACGAGTTCAAGTGTGCGTTTAAGTGCGTACAGATCGGTAGCAAATGGTTAGCTAACAAAGATGAATTGATAACAGTGGCCTTAGTGCGAGCCTTTAACGTTCTCGATCGCGTTAGCGTAAATGTCAATTTGTATTGAAACTGAATATGCGCCGTCTGGTGACAATAACGGAAAACTTTTCTTTTTTTCTACACAATTTGGCCCTCTGTTTGTCAATCGGGTTTATAGAAAGAAAATAAAGAAATAAAACCAATTTATTTCGCACACACGGATACACACAATGTACCTAGGTAAGTATCTACAATTAAAGAAAACTTAATTTTAAAAACAATAGGATTGTGTGCCCGCGGCTGCGCCATGCGAGAAGCATAGGACCGATCGATATAGCGACACTTGGAGGTCTTTCATCAGTGTGTCCACTGAGTTTGTTTTAAATGATGATGATGATGGATCGTGCTTAGAAAAAAGGAGTTTGTTTATTAAACAGCTACCATGAAATAGGTAGGTGAAGATTGTTAACAGCCCGCATAAGTGTACCTATTTATTTTTTCACCAAATATGATGAAATGCAGGTTGGTTAGGTTCTAGGTAGTTAAGGTAGTGGATAATTCTTACTTTACCTACATACCATTCAAAAGCTAAAAAACGCATTGAAACTCAATCACCTTCCCCAAAAGCCCAACTCAGGCAATAAGCTGCTTGGTGCTGAAATGATTCGACCAGGATACCAATCAGTTAGGTTACTATTAATGTGAGAAAAGCTTATTATTAGGTATAAAATAATGGTTACTCCCTGATAATGTAGCTATCCAATGCTAAAAGAATTTTTCAAATCGGTCCAGTAGTTTCGGAGCCTATTCAATTCAAACAAACAAACAAATCTTTCCTCTTTATAATATTAGTGTAGACTAGCTGACCCGTGCCCACTTCGTTGGGCGGTATTTTTCGTATTTGTTTTTTTTTTTTTTTAATAAAAATTATCCTATGTTACTTCTAATACCTCCAAGAATATGTGTACAAAGTTTCATGATGATCGGTTCACTAGTTTTCGCGTGTTAGCGTAACAAACAAACTTTATAATATAAGTAGGGAAGTAGGGATCTTAGGGACCGATGACCTGGTGAAGGTCGCGGGTAGCCGATGGATGCGAGACGCACAGGACCGGTCGTTGTGGCGACGCTTGGGGGAGGCCTATGTCATGCAGTGGACGTCTTTCGGCTGATATGATGATGATGATGATGATGAGGGATCTTAAATAACACAGGAACTTCAAACAACATTATAATGGGCGATGAATTTAATTTAAATTATTTTCATAAAATGAAAGTAATTAACCAGAAGACTGTTTCATTCGTAAACAGATTTCAGGAACTTTCAGCATAATTTTCTGTTGATACAAAAACTATGCCATAGTATTTTTTTATTAGGTATATGGAATGAAAAATGAAACGGAAAAAATGAATGAATGAATGGAATGGATCGTGGTCCTTTTAAATAGGAACTAAGCACTTGACAATTGCTCAAGTTCGTGTACATTTGTCCTCCCCTTTGTTTGCAATTATTCTGCCTACAGGTATAAAAAGATAAACGTGACTATATCACAGACTATATGCACAGGTTTTAAGGATACAGTGCTTCATAATTATCAAGTTTGCATTTATTAGCTGAGCAATGACAGAATAAACTCCACAAGATGTCCATGTATAGTGCTCATAGTTCCATGTAGGTACAAAGTATATAGGTAGGTACTTAAGAAAACTAGTTAGGCCACTTAGCAGGTTATCTCAGTGACTGCGTAATTTTTCTCTGCCACAGTTTCTATAGTGGAACGTGTAGCATTGCTAGAAAACCTTAAGAGGTAATGCGGCCGGATAGACTTTGTATGGAAAAAGTCATAATTCGAGGTTTCGGTCTCGCCTTTTTCCTCCTCCAATTCTGGACCGATTCAAAAGATATTTCACAAACTGAATAACAAGGATGTAAAGTATCTTTTTCTTTTTTCATTATTAGTTGCCAAATTTGTACACTAGGGCTCTGTTGACAGCGCTTTATTGGACAATTTTCAGCATTGTTTTGGGGGTAGTGGTTATATGGTTAATAAATCATCAAAAAGGAAAACATAGGGACACAGTATATATCCTTCTTATTATTCTGTTTATAAAATATCTCTTAAATCGGTCCAATATAGGAGAAAACAGTCGGATATAGCTGAAAACTCCTAAACATATTATACGAGTATTTCGTTGAAGCACCGAATCGCCTCGGCGGTCGGAAGTCGTTTAAAAAGGACATCATAAGGACACAGTATGTATCCTTTTTATTCAGTTTATGAAATATCTTTTAAATCGGTTTATTGGAGGAGGAAACAGGCGAGAGCCAAACCTCGAATTGTGACTTTTTACATACAAAGTCTCTCCGCCCGCGTATCCTCTTAAGGAGATTAACAAAGAGCATCATCATTTTTACTTGTTGAATCATGGCATAAATATATATACACAATAATTGTTCCACACGGACTTTTTGATAAATGAAGGTACAGAAAAGATTTAAGAGATACTCTTGAGTCGGATACAAAACATTTAAATTCTAATTTATTAATGTATCTACCTATACGCTGACAGCTAATAAATTGAAAAGGATTTCCCTGAAAATAATAGTACCTATTGAAGAGATTATTACTTGCGTGATAATCCTATTAGTAAAGTAAGGTCCTTATGTATTTAATATTAAATTTTTCCTGTATCAGACGAAGCTAATACTTCATCATCATCATCATCATCATTCACAGCCCGACTTTGCCCATTGCGGCTACTGCTGAGTAAAGGCCTAATAGCTAATACTTCCAGCAAAAAAAATAATTGATGAACTTCTGCATAGTATTGCAGAAGGATGTAAACACCGAGTCATCTTCAATTAACCTATGACTGGTCTTAAGGATTTTAGATTGATGGAGTAATAGTCTACTAAGTGCCAGTAATTTTACATTTAATTATATGTTTATAGCAGCAACGTAGAAATTGTAATGTGTTTTTGATGTCCATACCTACAAAAAGTATTCATTCTAGAAATAATACTGTAGTTATAAAAAGTTTCTACTCTAGATCATATGCGCATGCGACGCATTTATAATCAATGCCTGTACCTGACTCCTTCCGCGCTGGGTGAAGCAGAAGGGAGTGTCAGACTCTTACTGACTAAAACCCATCCGTGTTCCTCGTAATGCCCTTTGCGTTCCAGGGCCGTGGTGAGTCTTCCGAACGAATTCCGCAACCCTTGCAGGACAGGCTACACAGAAATTCCTTATGGTGCAAACATGTAACACTTTGCACGATCTACACTGTAGATCTGAGACCTCATGATCAGCAGGGCTCGCTCTTGAAACTATCAGCTAGTCATGCCTACTAAAAATGCCACTCGTTTGAAATAGTGTAGTGAGTACGCTTTGTATTTACGTTTTTATTAAGTTAGCACTTAGCTTTTAGCACTTTGTTACTTTTGTCAAAGTTTACCGACGTTGCAAATGTACGGTAAACACTTTCTCGGTATGCTGTTAAGTAATCTATGCTCAGGGAACGAGTTTTGCTTTCTCTTAGACATGCAACTTCAGTCATTAAGTTGTAGAAAGGTTTCTAGACTAAGGATCGGAGCTAGGCGCCTAGGATACAACAAAGGTTTAATGTGTTTCCTACAAGGAATAAAGTTTGAACGGTCCAGTTATTCTAAAACTAACTAAATACCACTAAATGGATTACCTAGTGAGTACCTAACATTTTAGCAGCAGAGATCCCCGTACCGTTTGTTACGGGACCATATCATAGGGTTAGCTCAAAGTTCGTTGGGTTGTCTTATGTCATTGATTTCTATCTCAATATTAAAAGGTATTAGTTTTTATTAAACCCTTGCTATGAGTATCTACCTAAATATAAATAACTTATGAGGGTCAAGAGGTGTTGTTCGTCTGCTACCTTGAAGACAATTTCAAAGAATAACAATGTATTGTCAATGTTGAGGTCAATATTGACTTGTCTGTTCATTTGTTCAATCACAATGATGGAGGAAGTCATTCAGAAGTAGACATAGCTACGCTGACAACTTGTGGATTTTGTAAACAAATACCTAAGTATGTATCTATCGCAGTCGGATTGTATAAATCGCCGTGTTACATTACGACTAGCCGTTTCCAAAAACTGGGCTGTTTTGTATTGCGGTGGGTTAACGATTAGCCGGATTGTCACTGCGAGACGTTCTATAATATGGCGGCTCACGTTTAGCCTCATTGTGCTTATTCCACAATGTAGGGTATTACCATGAACTAATAAAATGAAACAGTGTTTAATTGAAAATCAATTTTAATTTTTAAAAAAGGTAAGGACCTACTTTGTAATAACATTGCACATAGTACGACTCGGATAAGTTAGGTTCGGATGGTATGGCGGGAGCTAAAAAGAACGAGCAAAGCGAGCGAACTTATCTCCCGTTTTAACATTCATGTTAGGTTACTTTAAACCCTTTACACAGAAACAGGAGCCCCGCGAAGCGGAGCTCCGTCAACTGCTCCTTCACAAATATGTCAAAGAGGCGGATGATGAGGGTGCTCTATTACCTCCTCTATTATCGCCGAACACTTTCTGGCGGACTTTGACTCAGCCGTATTCAATCCGGCCAATCGTTGACCCGCCGCAATACAAAACGGCTAGCCGTAATGTAATACGACGATTTATACAATCCGAATGCGACAAATCCACGCGTACGCAGATATACGTTACATGTTGGAACACAGTATGTCTGAAGTTGCATACTTTTATGTAAGAATCCTATGAATTTACCTGTTTTACTCATGATGTGTGGATGATAAGAAAATTCAGATTAAAAATTCTAAGCCTTATTTGTATTCATCTTCACTCACTTTATTCATAATAAACAATAACAAGTTTATCTTTAAAGATCATAAGGTTTTATATCAACATAAATGTATCTGATATGTTTGTTTTCATTTACCAAGTATACTTTTACGCATGAATGTTAAAGTAAATAAAAACATAATTGAATTTAAAGGTGCTTTTAGTCCACACGCGACGAATACGTAACTACTTCGGTCTTCGTTCTTTCATTCATGACATGACATGTGGTGAACTCAAGCGAGATATCGATAAAAATAATATTACGCAAAAAAAAAAGTATCAATATCACATTACGTAACCAAATAGCGTAACCGGCTACCTCAAGAAGTTCATAATTTGTTTTTTGACTCCTGTTTGCGTACAGATGTAGGATGGTCCAATACCAAGTTCCTAAAATCAAGCTAAGTGAAACTATTAACAATAGCACATAGGCAATATGACAGAGCCTCACAAACATCTTTCCTTGAATCCCAGAAAAGGCAATCTATGATAACAAGCGCTATGCCCTTGTCTATGGTCTTAGACTATACAAGTCGCGTTGTTGTCGGTAAATATGTAATAAGTGCACGTGTGTTATAACAACACGTGACCAAGTGGTTTGTTGAATCAACGCTTCTGACAATATCTTGGCAACTTACCATGAGCCACAAATACCAGCTGAAGTGACCACAAATGATTCTAAAATGTCAGGAAATATACAATAAGTACTAGCTTTTGCCCGCGATTTCGTACACGCGTATCCCGTTTTTCCCCGTTCCCGTGAGAATTTCGGGAAATCCTCTCTTAGTGCATGTACATGCGAAATTTCAGCTTTCTACGACCAGTAGTTTCGCCTGTACGTTGTCTGTCAATCATTCAATCAGTCAGCAACGGAAGAATTTTATATATTAGGATATGAATCATCATTATTTCAGCCGAAAAATGTTGAACACTGGATTTAGGCATCGCTCAACCATCATCATATGCTACTAATTGACTAAAGAATGACTCACGAAAATCTCAAAAAACTATGACTATTGTGATTCTTGCTTAGAAGCTTGTAGACACGGATGCTTTGAAAATACAGGTCACACTGTTACTTTGAAAAACTACGGGGCCGTGGTGTGGTGGCCACGCATAAAGCTAGGTACAGCCGTAAACAAGTTACAACACCTGCAAAGGCTGGCCTGCATGGCGACGACGGGCTGCATGAGGACTACTCCAACTGCGGCGCTGGAAGCCATGCTGGGACTCCCTCTGCTGCAGTTGTTTATACAACAGGAAGCGACGATGGTAGCAGTACGTCTTAAAACACAGGATCTCAGGGGTAAGAGAGAAACACGGCACACTGCTCTGCACGAGGAGCTCAATAATGAACTGCCCATAACAAAAGCAATCAATGACCGGGTACCCAAGCAATTTATCTTTGATACAAAATACAAAATTCAATTGCATGAGGATCATCGTTGCGAGGGGCTGTGCCCCGCAGAGCTGCGGATCTTCACCGATAGATCAAAACCAGGTACAGGTACTGGTGCGGGAATCTTCTCAGAGGATCTCTCATAGCCACACCATTGGGGGTCCACAACACAGTGTTCCAAGCTGAATGCATGGGCATTTCTCTGGCGGCATCAGCCATCTTAACCAGGGAAGTTAAGGACCACTTAATACGCATACTCTCGGACAGCATGGCTGTCAAGCTCTGAACAGCCACACGGTTAACTCTGGGCTGATTCTCGAGTGTCATCAACGTCTTAATCAGGTTGGTAGACACAATAAAGTAACCATTCAATGGATCAAAGGACACAGCGAATCCCGAGGCAACGATGCAGCGGATGAACTCGCCAGAAGGGGTTCGAGTATGGCAGCGATGGGACCTGAACCCATCGTGCCTCTGCCTTTCGGGTACCTACGCAATCTGGTAAGGAAACGCACCGGAGATAAACATCACAAGCTATGGGTTGACCATGGTGAGTGTAGGCAGGCCAAAAGGGCACTTCCGTCTATAGATGGCCGATTTACAAAACAAGCCCTAAGACTGACTAAACAACAGTTGCGTGCAGTCACAGCCGTAACAACTGGCCACGGGTCTTTTAATAAACACCTCTCCTCTCCTCCTTATTGTATATATAAATAGTACACCTAAGCAGCAGTACTGTCACTCCTCTCTTTAAAATCCATCCAAAGGTTGTCTTTAAAAGATCGCTTTTAGCGATAAGGCCGCCCATTGTGTTACCCTATGTAATGTTTTCTTCATTTTTTTTTTCTGTAACATATATGGTGAACATAATAAAGAGTATTCTATTCTATTCTATGCTATAGGAGTCACTGACAGCCCACTATGCAGAGCCTACATGGAGGAGAATGAGACAGCAGCACACCTGCTACTAAGCTGCCCGGTAGTCGCGGATTACAGGGGAAGTACTTCGGAAACCCAGGTACCCTCTGTGAGATAGTTGGTAACACCAAGGCGTTGCTGGCCTTCCTTGGGGAGCAGGGGTGGATCGAATGACACATTTGTCCCACCTGCACGCAATATACGCGCTTAGTCGTGGAGTTGCGGAAACCAGCCCGATTTACATACATACATAGTTTGAAAAATACATAAACATGTTAAAACGCAGAATATCAAATTACCGTTTATTGTTTTAGTAAATAGTGCAGCATTGAGTATGCTGCATTTTATTTATTGCATTAAATTTAAAATGTTCTGAAAAAAGAAATCTTAGATTCAAACACATAAGGAAAATTTAGAAGAAGGATTGTTGCCAAAAAATATAATGCAGCATACTCAATGCTGCAATAGGTACTGTTACCGTTGTCATCAAAATCACCGTTATTACGTTTGTCATTTGAAATAACTTAGGCTTGAATGCTTCATCCTTCATCACAAGAAAACTAAGCAAGCGAGTAGATTTA
The DNA here is from genome assembly GCA_947578705.1 of Lacanobia wlatinum. Classification (NCBI taxonomy): domain Eukaryota; kingdom Metazoa; phylum Arthropoda; class Insecta; order Lepidoptera; family Noctuidae; genus Lacanobia; species Lacanobia wlatinum. The sequence continues at coordinate 22,081,999 of OX388031.1, forward strand.
TGAATAATTAAAGAGTATTCTATTCTATTCTATAATTTTTGTATGAACAATGTTTGATTTATTCTATTACCTTTCTGACCTTGATTATTATCTTTCGCACGTTTTTTCAAGTTAAATAAAACAATATGTAGGTCAGTTACATTATTTCTTACCAAGTAGGTAAACACAAGAGGTAATAAAATTGACTATTTTCTCACTTTGCAGGAAAATCACATTGCGTTAATAATTGACAACAATTAAGTGCTACCTAGTGTTACAGTTACTGGCTTGGTACTTAGAATGTAGTTCATGGGTATCAATATTTTTAATTACAGGATGAAAGGTAGTTTAAATACAATGGCGTTGTAATTATTTAGTTACAACCGTGCTAGACATAAGTACTATAATAATGAAGGATCCTACTAATATTACAAATGCGAAAGTTTGTTTTTTGGATGTTTGTGCAACAATCACGCAAAAACGACTGAAGGGATTTGATGAAATCTGGCACACATGTATTCCAGTATGAATACATGCGGTTAGGATTTAAAAGTACCAGGAGACCAGAAACATCGACATGTTTCTGGTCTCCTGGTACTTTTAAATCCTAAGTATTTCCAGCGCTGGAATTGTGAGCGGTTAGGATTGAAAAAATGTTAACAACATGGTATTAAGGTTCTATATAGAGTACCCATATATACCTGCTTCATCGTGCGTCGTGATTTCAAAATGGCGTCGCGTCGGATGGCTGTGCCAGCTCCTAAAGAAAAATGTTTGAACCTCTTTGATTAATTTTCCTGAAAGTTAAACAAAATAAGGGTCTGGTTAGACCTAGTCAAATCATTTTACCTATATCAGAACTTACTGTTCATTGCCCAAATACATCAAAAGTATCGCCATTGAAACAGTGTCGGTTAAAACAACTCCAATATTATTTCACTGGTCAATGTTACTGATAATGAGAACTTGATTGATAAAAACAACCTTATCAATATTTTTTAATCCATTACTTACATAACAAAACATGATATTACTAAGTGTGTGACATAACTTTATGATAATTACATTGTAATTTTTGGTTCAAAATATTACCTACTTGTTTCAAAAAATGTGTCAAAACCAAACTGATTGAATTTTGATGCGAGTTTTTTGGTTTCAACTATCTTCACTTTTTACATTGCAATCCGCTTTTGAGGGCTAACAGCATAAATCATTTCGATATGTTCAAGGTTTAAAGATACTTGGACACAAATTTCCGATGCCGCGTTTTTACACAAATAAAATAAAATAAAAATAGCACTTTGTGAAGCACTTCAACTGCGACCTCATGACCTGCTGACATCAGTTATTAAACGATGGATGAAAGAAATAATTAGGAAATACTAGCTTCTGCCAGCGGCTCCACCCGCGTGAAGGTCGCAAAATTATTCCAATCGAACATACACCCGGCATGAAAGTATTCCAGGACATGGTTTAGGTTATGTGTCTAGTTTCGTCAAATCCGTTCAGTCGTCAAGTTGTGACAGATGAGACAGAGTTACTTTCGTATTAGAAATATTAGTATTGTGTCTCATAATATTCATCTTATCACCTGAAAGACGTCCACTGCTGGACATTGGCCTCCCCCAAAAATGGGGGGTTTGCCATAATCGTCACGCTTGGCAAGCGGGTTGGCGACCGCCTAGTATGGTGTTGATTTTTACAGAGAACACTGCTGCCCATTTTCTGGCGAGTCCCTTAGTCGCCTCTTACGACAACCATGGGAAGTGATGGGATGGTATTATTCTTTTACGGCACCATACAGCACCGGCCGACACCATACGGCGGCCATAATATTACAACCTAAGTATTTAAATATTATTATATTTAAGTTTCAAAGAAAAGTTTAGTGGTTCTTCTTCATTTAAACAAATATTAACTCCTAATGCTACGACGGTTACTACGCCCGCTACATTGCTACGCAATACTCGTAGCTAATATACTCGTAAAGAAACAGGTTTCCGGCACAGACAACCCCGTGCAGGTCGGTACCGATCGATGCAGAGTTAGCCAGCATAAAGAAACAGGTAAAACTATCCTTATTGACAACTATTTCCTCCAGTTCGTCGGACATATGGCTCGGTCCAGGTAGTCGGCATTGGTCGGCACCGACAGGTTTAAACCAGTTTCTTTATAAATGAGCGCATAAGATAACCTGGAAATATTATACCTGCACCGATCGGTACCGGTCCGCACAGACCTACCTGCACCGGAAACCTGTATCTTTATGTTTGCACCCTAAAGCCGTGTACGCACTAGCGCACGAACGAACAAAACATGGTGAACACGAACGTCGATCACCAAATTGGATAGCCACGAACATTTTTGAAGAACAGTGTCGGATGTTCGTTAGTGGTACGCACGTGCGAACAAAGTGTTCGATGTTCGTGTTCACCATGTTTTTGTTCGTTCGTGCGTACGCGACTTAAGACAAAACAGTTCGATTCGAACGATTTATCTGGGATGCTAGGAGCTTTCCCACGGTCGAACCATCGCGCAAAGTTTAGAAATTTCTTATTCTTAGCAGTAAGCCTGAGAAAGGACATAGGCTACTTTTTATCCCGGGAGTATGTTCTAAGAGCAGCAGTAAGTAGTAATAAAATAAATAAAAAAAAAGTTTTTTTTTTCGACCATTTTCAGAATTGTATCTCAGGTAGATACAATTTTAAAAAATAACACTTTATAATAAAGTCACCTTTTCTGAGGCACTATGTGGGGAGAATGGTCAGGTAGCTATTCCTCACTCTATCGCTCTCTGCACATCCTGCCTTAGAAACCTACTTTGTGGTTTGTTTTTTGTCCTTGTTTGTTTACTACTAACACTAGTTGTAAGATATAAATATTTTACTAACAAAATATGGGCTTTATTGTTGTCCGGAATTGATAAATAAATTAAAATTAAATTAATAAAGCCGAAAAATATGAAAATGAGGTAAAGGCTGGTGTCCACATCATCGAAATGCATCTATACTACTAATATATAAAGCTGAAGAGTTTGTTTGTTTGTTTGCTTGAACGCGCTAATCTCAGGAATTACTAGTCCGATTTGAAAAATTCTTTCAGTGTTAGATAGCCCATTCTCTCATTACGCTAAGACCAATAGAAGCGGAGCAGTAATGAAAAATGTGACGCAGACGAAGTTGCGCGGGTCAGCTAGTAATTCATAAATTCATAACGCTACCGATAAATCACTTTGAAATGATCTTGAGAAATCAATTGATATAGGTAACTAGTTGACCCGCGCAAATTCGTCCAAGCAAAAAAGCTCCAGGAGTTGACCTCAGAGATCATGGCGGAAATGCTTAAAGCTGACGTATCCACCGCCGCAAACGTGCTGACACCCCTCTTGCGGAACATCTGGTCAGCCGAAGAGTTACCCGACGACTGGAATAAAGTTCTCCTAATCACTATTCCTAAGAAGGCAGACCTCAGTGAATGTGGCAACTGGAGAGGCATCACCTTGCTCTCGGCTCCGTCTAAATTGCTCTGCAGGATCATCCTGGACCGGCTAACGGGGGCCGTTGAACCTCTTCTTCGCGGAAAACAGGCTGTATTCCGGCCTAATCGATCGTGTATGGACCAGATTAATACCTTGCGCATTATACTCGAACAGGCATCAGAATGGCAGAGGGAAATGTATTTGACCTTCGGGGATTTCGAAAAAGCCTTCGATACACTGAAGTGAAGTTGCATCTGGGCCCGGCTGCGTGAAATTGGGATCCCCGAGAAAATCACGAACTTAATCAAGGCCATCTACAAGAAGTATTCCTGTAGAGTGACACACGACGGCCTCATCTCTCGTCCTCACCTCGTCGCTGAAAACCAGCGCTGTGGCTCTGTCTCGCACACGAGTCCTAGCATTATGCTGAGCGATGGCAGTTTTGCGCGAATGTGACGCATATCTTCCCAATTGTTATAAAATTGTAATTTTGTTTTATTTAATTTTTATTTTTTTGGTATGCGTCATGCTTGGCGCAAATAAACGCTTTTCTTTCTATCTCGGAAGACATACCGGTGCATGCGTTCGACAGGGGTGTCTTCTCTCACCTCTCCTCTTCCTTGTTGTTCTGGATGGCATCATGCTCAATACATTGAGCAGCAAACGCCGCGGCATAGAGTGGGGACTGTCCAGCGTCTTGGAAGACCTAGATTATGCCGATGACCTATGCCTGCTGAGCTACACACGCGCTGACATGCAAGCCAAGCTGGACGACCTACGACGAGAGGCTAAGGAGGCGGAAACATTCGTCAACATCCGGAAGACCCAGGAAATGAGGTGCGGGGCGACAAGCTCTTTGCCGTTGCTCATCGGCACAGAGGAGGGAGAGAGTCAACAAGTTCACATACCTCGGTAGTGTAGTGTCAGAAACTAGAGGAACTGAAGAAGACATCACTTCCAGAATTGCCAAGGCAAGAGCAACCTTTGCACAACTCCGTCCTGTAGAGCCATCAAGAAAATTGACCGATCCAACATAAAAACCGTGTTGCTGTACGGATGTGAGACATGGAAGGTCACTAAGGACATCTCGCACAAACTCCAGGTCGTTATCAACCGATTTCTTCGTTGTATTCTCGGTGTTTACTGGCCCGAGAAAATCTCCAACCAAGATCTGTGGGAACGCTGCGGTGAGACTCCTATCGACCAGCAGATCAAACGCCGCACGTGGAACTGGATCGGCCACACGCTCTGAAGGGGTCATGAACACATACCGAGGCAAGCCCTAGACTGGAATCCCCAAGGAAAGCGTAAACGGGGTCGCCCCAAGCCGACCTGGCGCCGGACGATCATTGCAGAAGCGAAGCTATTAGGAAAGACCTGGAGCGAAATGAAGCGCGAAGCTCAAGACCGTTCGGGATGACGGCGCACTGTGGGCGCCCTCTACCCCATCTATGGGACACAGGAACTTAAGTCAAGTAAGTCAATACTGAAGAAATTTTTCAAATCGGTCCAGTAGTTCCTGAGATTAGCGCGTTCAAGGAAACAAACAAACGAACTCTTCAGCTTTATAAATTAGTATAGATATAGATTTGTTAAGTTGTGTATCAAGATGACTTACAACATTTAGGTAGATATTTTTTTCGAAATGGGTGGGTAGCCAGTATCTAACCGCCAACGTAATAAACTATGTTATTTAAATCCTGCTTAGATAGTTAGGTAGCGACTTTCAATGAGGTAATTTAATGATTAGCAAATCAGGTTTCATTCGACAGTCAAAAAGTTAAAACAAGATTTTTGGAGGCTAGAGATGTGCGCCGGACTGTTTGTTATATATAACAAACAATAAATCGATTTAAGTATTTTGTTATTTCAACAAAAAAATCCATCGAATTTGCTTCGAAAATTTGCTAGGTACACAATTTATAAAAAGGTTTTTCAAGAGCAGTCAAAAAGCGCTCAATGTAGAACGATCGTTGCGCAATTTAAAAACACTAAAAAGCTCAGCTAAAAAACCGAAGGAATGTATTTATGAGGTTCAACAACCTGCTATAATATGACCGGTACGATGAGTTCAACAACCCATTCAGAAAGTATTTTTAAAATGCATCCCACCTTTTATGTATTTAGGTAGGTAATGTGGACATGCATCAAGAGATTGTAGTACAGAATCAAAATCCTTCATATTTTACATTTACAACGAGCGACTGTCATTCTCTACCTACTTGAAAATGAGGATTATTATATACTTACATAAATGATTTATAACCATGTTGAGGAGTTTCTTGACTCCAAACAAGGACATTCAAGCACTATGCTTTGGCAGCACAAACGCAAGAGGTGCCAAACTATGCAGTTCCTATGCATATATTCAGAAGATAGTACATAGTTACCAAGTACATGCACATGCATCCTGTTGTGTACGTGACACCAGACTCATTTGTCTTTTCGCAAGTTTTTCTTAAGGTAAGTAGTAATTATACTTCCTGCTTATTGTTATTTAATTACATACATCAATTAGTCATTGTTTATTAGGTGCGAATGGTATAGTGAGGAAACTTGGTTTGAAACAATTTCTATAAAAGGCATATAAAAGGTAAGTTAGAAATGCGACTCGCACACGCACGTATAAGCACCATAAAATCATGTTGATGTATTTAGATATGAGGCACCTTAATTTTAGTTTTAAGTTAGCGTGAACAGGCTCCTTCTGGGTAAGCTCGCTCCATCGTAGACTTTGTCTCTGTCATCTTTGACCTAGACTAGAGTCAAGAGCAAACCCATCACAAATAAAAAAAAGTTTTATTTTATACAGGTTTTAGCTGACCTGTGCCCAACGAAGTCGTTGGGCGGTATTTTTCGGGTTAATATATAGCCTATGACACTCACAAATAACGTGGCTTTATATAGGTAAAAGAATTTTCAGAATCGGTTCAGTCGATCCAGAGATTACCTCCTATGACCTCACAAACTCACAAACTTTACCTCTATAAAATATTAGTTTAGATTATTGGTTTTATAGCGGCAATATGAATTTACAATACAAAACTGACACTGAAAATTTTAACTGTCTTTATTACAGTTTACAAGACACAGCACTTTGGCAGATGGGCGGACAGCGAAGGTGTAGTAATAGGGTTCTGTTGCAGCTGTTTTATTAGAGTTCCGAACTCGTAGTGTAACCTACGAGTTCGGAACTCTAATAAAACAGCTCAAAAACTTAAAAATAAAATTAAAACGCTGTCCAGAATAACAGCTTAATATATATAACTGCGCGTTTTGTAGTCTATTTCTGTCTTAACCATTTAAAGACTAAAGTTCATCTGATTAAATTATTTTTATTTTACAAAATTAAAATGTCAGAATTAAATCTTAAAGTGAGATTTAACAGGTAGCTAACATTGACGGCGATTTCCCACAGTTAAGTTATTTTTGACGAAATAAAGGCAACCAAATTGCAAAATAAACATTTGATACAATGTCAACACAGCTACCAATTATTTAGGTTCATAAACATTACTTTTACGGCCTCCATTTACAGGTACTGGAAAATAAGGTAGTTATTCTCAGCTACCGGACAAGTTTTGGAAAATACCGTTACACTGTTAGTAACTAACAATTGCAACTTCTGAACTCCAGAAACGACAGTGGCGATTAGCAGAAAAGCGCCAAGGCAATGAATCTCGCCGAGTCCTAGAGAAACGATTCCCACACACAACCAGACAGAAATTGTCCGATGTCCAAGTCAGCTGTCTTAGGTGGTTCGGGTTATAGCCTTAACTTAGGGACATACAACCATACAGCAGTTGAGTAGAAGCAACACCCTCTTGACTGACGTCGAATTGATCAGTCGACATGGATCGACTCAATCTTGTAGTACACTCAACACATTATTAGGCGTGTCGTTTTGATGAAAACTGTCATTAGGAAGTAATAGATACTTCAGGTTATTGATTAAAACGTTTTATAATTGCAAATTACAATGACATTAAATAAAAATTAAGATATCAATCTTTTTACTAATTGACTTTGTCCGCGTCTCTGGTCACGTAGCTAACTGCCTCCGTGGTCGAGTGGTTTGGGCGTTTGCCTAGTGACCCGGTGGTCGTGGGTTGGATTCCCGCGGGAAAGCATACTTTGTAAAGTTGTTTTCCAGTTTGGTTAGGACATTGCAGGCTTGAATCACCTGATCGTCTGATAAAAATGATGATACCGTGCTTATTGGAACTGGAAGGCACGTATAAGCCGGTGGTCCCGGCCGCCTAATGGCGGTCGTCAAATAAAACCATGTCAGAGGCCCTTGAGGCGGTTTAGAAACTCTGACACTAGGCTGGGGTAGGGGTCGTTAGACCTTACTGCCCACACGATAAGAAGAAGTCACATAGGTACGGTTGGCAATGTTTTAAATATTTTTTCTTACTCACAGGAATTTAGTAGTCCGTATTTGGAATTGGTAAAAAACGAAAAGAAATTATTAATTGTTGAATATTTATAAATCACTTTAAAACCCGATAGTTAGCTTGTTTGCTGCATAACATTAATACTATTATTTATTGTCACATTATAATTTAGTATGTGGAAACATCAACTATTCAAAACAGCGGTCTTAATTTCCATTTTATCTGTTTAAGAATGAGTATTCAACTGACCAGTAGGGCCGCCTTTGACCCTGTAACAAAACAATGTCTGCGTAAGGCCAGTCACATCATTATGAAATTCTACACAGAATCTTTTTAGATCAACACAAACATTGAACACGCGGCGAAATTATACTTCTATGTACACTATCAATAAATATGAAAGTGTACGATAAAATGTTTCTAAATCAATCACTCCTCATCGGCTGAATGGATTCGAATGAAACTTGGCACACGGTTAGACCATGATCTGGAATAGGACACAGGATATTTTTTATCTTGGAAGTAAAGTTATCCCAAGGGAACATGCCTTGGGATAATTTCCAAAAGTCACGTTGGCAAAGTCGCTAGCAGAAGCTAGTAAGCGTCATAAAGATGTTCGTCAGAGTATTCGTCACTGTGGGGGGAGTCATCGCATGCTGGCATTATGCAGGTCCCTTACCTTCGCACGTGTACAGTGTCATTGTCATCACGGAATAATCAGCCGGATAAATTGTAAACGTTTATAGTTTATACATATTTATAGCTTTTTGTTTTTTAGGATTGGTGTGATTTTGTGCCGACGCGATGATTGCTTTGTTATTACGGTAGCTGTGTGTGCGATTTATGTATTTAGTGTAACATCCAGTCATTACTTCATTCTTCAAGCAATTTGATTGGCAATACAAAATCTTTAATTATTGCTAAAATTAAACGTCCTTGTTTAATTCTGTGCCTAAGGTTATTTCAGGACTAAGGATCCGAAATTGTGATTACAGTTATATTGCATCTTTGTAGAACAGTCGAATAGCCAAACTTGAGAAGACACATAGGTAGCTAAGCTATCTGGGTCACAGATCTTGCAAATCCTCAGTTTTAGTTGAGTAAGTGACGTATCATTAAGGTAACGGTTTGTTTCGTTCGTCTATAAACAATAATAACCGATTCTTCTTCTATGGCTTGACCTAAAGAAATACAACACTTTTGGTCAGACAGGTTTACTTAACTTGCAACACTGACGTTAAATTCAGCATCAACACCGGAGCCATGAGGCGGAATAATTTAGTTGCGGAATAGTTAGTAATTATTGCTGTGTGCGAGTTACATTAGACTTGAGTTTACTTAATGAAAAACGATAATAATTATGTTTCCTTTTTAAATACTTGTTATTTACCATAAATGTTGTCGCACTAAGTAATTACGTTGTTAAATGGATGTGTATAAATTAAACATTGTCACTTGTTTGAGCGAAAAGGATAACAGCCGTGTAAATATTATAATATCTACTACAACAAATAAGTATACCTAACTCAGAAGATCCTAAACAGGATTTAATCGTTCCAGGGAAAAGTGAGGGTAGAAAATAAGAAAAACGTCAGGATAGTATGAAAAACTGGCATTAAGTAAAAGTTACAAAATATTTTTCTTCTGCTCCACTGATTTGTTCAATGGTTGACTGGCAAAGAAACATGTTATTTGATAACTCGATATAGGTAAGCAACTTGATATTTACTAGTGGATTGACTATTTTAAAATACATAGGTTAGTAGATACGGTGCTTCACTATTTTTGTTCATTATAAATCTATAAAAATTTGTAAGAAAGTCCAATTTACCAATGCAACAAAACTTCCAAGCTTTGCATTAGTTATGCGTACTTTTTCAATATAGTGTATTATGTACCACTGTTTTATTACACAACGGTTATTTCGCTAGTTATATTTCATCAGTGTTTGTGTTCTTTATAAATCTAGTAAGATCTATTGAATGTCCAATGTCCAAAACGTCCAAACTTTGCATTGGTTTGCGTCCACTTCCGATAAAAGGAAGGAATATTTTACTATGTAACTAATGATATCAATATTTACATAAACTCGTCGAATAGTCTCGTTCTCTAGCAGACCCAAATAAGGTTAAGCTGATGATTATGGAACAAATAAGAAAAAGTAACTCCGGAAGACGGCAATAACGCCTCTTCGTCGAGCAATTGTTCAATAAAAGAACTTCTAGCATAGTGGATGTCACAATTAATCCAAATTTATTAAGGAAATGCAAATAATACCTTCCCACTGACGTGCCTTGACCTCATAAAGCGCAGTCAGGCCGCTTTCTAGACAGCTCAAGAGAGATTTCAATTTCAAAGCAGACTCGAAATTTTTTGAGTCATAAAACATCTCCACTCTAATTTGAGAAAGTTTTAAATTGCATATTGTATCTACTATTTGTTTGAGCATTTCTACCTTCGTTTCATATTTCAATTTAGATTCGACTAACGTGGTCATCGATTTTTTATGTGAAATTATTCAGTTGAGAGAAGGTAACTCTTAGCTATACAATAGCAAAATAAACTTCATTTTATCTTTTTTTATTAAGTTCTTACGTTCTACGCTTCAATTTAATTACCGAACGGACTAATGATATCACCACTTTTAACAGTTATAGCATTAAGACTAACCGAACACGGGAATATCAATAAGTAATGTTACTTCAAAATATCGATCGTGAAGCTAAAAATAAGCCTGGAAAATGTTTTTCCTAATCCATTAGGGGCGGTTTTCCCTTGCTGACGTAGAATGGGTTAGTCAGAGAGATGATTGTCAGTCCAATCTAAGTAGGTAGTACCTGTTATGCGGGTTTTCACGAACATTCCGCTACACCAAAATTCTAGTTCCTATTTTTTCCTACTCATGCAAAAACAGTGCGCCATAATTTAGGCATGACAATGGATAATATGATCTTTGGATTATGATGATGATATAGATAGGTACCGATCGTGAATTGTGGCAATGTGTTTTTTATTTTTTTGTCTATCTAGGTACGGTCACTATATAGAAGGGAAAATATTATTTAGGCATTACATTAAAGTGTCGCCTCGTGTTAGTGAAAACGGGTATAAATACATCCGATGAGATGAACGCTAATAACTGTGTCAAAACAGTGTTTTATCGCATCCAGTACATAATATAGCTTTGTCTTTGAACACAGATGATTAAACATAAACAAAGCTATCGCTCGCACTCTTATCGCGTGAGATTGACTTGTATCTACCTACCTACGTACTTATATTAAACTAATATTGATCCTACCGTGATACAATTTTAATAGGCGGCAATTACGGGTTTTTTTTTATCATGGATACAATTTAACCTAAAAAATAAAAGGTACTAGTTTTTCACATAGGTATACATTATTGTGAAGGTATAGATCTTGCGTCACAGTGTTTGTTGTCGAACTCCTCCGAAATGGTCTGAGAATAGGTCGTAGGCTAGTTTTTTTTGGACAAAATTTTTATATGGCGAAACAACGTTTGCCCGATCAGCTAGTCTGTTTATAATATCTACATTCTATCTCTTCAAAACTTTTAAGCTATGAAGTCAAGAGAAATTGCGTTCAAAAAATATGTTTTGTACCACTTACTTCGCGAGGTCAATCCTTCTGAAACTTTCAGCGTGATGTTGTTAAACTCTAAGTCAACAGGCCTCGGAGAAGGCATGTTCACCTGAAGCGTCCGATATTCAGGCTGCTCCTTCCCGCTCACTTTCTGCCCCAAGCCTTGCAACACAGCCATAGCTTTCGCCATTTTTGTCAACACGTGCACTTATTAAGTAATTAAGAGATTTAAAATAACACTAGTTAATTGTTTACAGCTAGAAAAACCAAATCACCACATTACGAAAGTTCGATTTATTTTGAAAATATTTTTTATTTTCCCGGTAAAAGTTTTTTAAAATTCGAACGCGTTATGGCGTCTCGTTATTTTTTTTTGTTGGGAATGGTCAATATCTTTTTAATTAATTTCTGTTTTTAATATTTTGAAATTGGAACTGTATGTCCGTGGCGTGCGTGTGTTCGCTCTTGCAGCGTGTCGGCGTGCTGTGTGAAACAACGCGAGGTCGTCACCAGACTGCCGGCGCTCGAAGCGCGGGTGTTTTCATACTTGTCTACTCGTCGGGTAGAAGTACCGTGATGTCTTAATTAATTATTGTACCGTGTGAAATGCTGAATTTATTTTTACTTTTAACGATGCAAACAATAATCTCAAAGTAACAGCACTTATTTAAAAACTTGATCGGCTTGATCTTTGTAATTAATAAAATTGACAAATGACTTAGGTGGTACTTATGTATGCATATACATACTTATGCATAGGTAAGATACAAATACTCAAGCAAAAAATTAATGTATAAGCAAACATATGAAATCCCTAGACCTACGGAAAAGATCTTATGGAAAAACACTACCTACCCTCCTAACTGGTAAAAAGTAGGTGGGTAAAATAAACTTCAATATTCCAACAATGAAATATCGTTTCTAGCGGAACCTATAAATATTTAATACCTAATACCGTGTGAAATGGACACTGAACGGTAATGTGACCCATACGAAGGCCACTTGTTGCAACGATCAATAATATCAGCTTACTGTAGAAATGTCCAAGTACATAAGTAGATAAATTGATGTTTATCTACTTGAGCCCGAGGAATATGATGTCGGCTCAAGTGAGGCGTGGGTTGCGTTTTTCCGCTACCAGATTGCGCATTACCCTTTGATAGTGGGATGTGCTCGTGGTCTGATAGTTTATGTTCATCTCGTTGGTGCCCTACCTAATCGTTTACGGAAATGCGGGGAACGATGATAATACTGGCTGATCGGAAGAAGCGGTATCGTGTTGCGGAAAAATAAATATTTTATTAGATTAAATCTAACGACCTAAGTTTTAATATTTTTCTCGGGCCCAATTTTGGGCCCGCTCTTGACCTTTATCTCGACTGATGGAAAGCGATGGATGAGGTCTACGATTGTGCTCAGAAGTTCAAAAAGACACATGATCACCTACACTTCAGAGAAAGATTTACTTGTCATGTTTAATTACCAGCTTTCAGCATGACACTTATCATATTCAGGTGTCGCTGAAATAAATTTCATTCGTTTAAAAAATATTAGAAGGTTCCGTAACCTGTTACTGTCTGCCTTTAAATATAGGTAGAATAGGAACCAAAGATCGATTAGACGTAGCCCACATAGATGGTCGGACCAAAATTGAAATAAGCGGTACCATTGTGCGCTTTTTTTTAAATAAATTAGTTCCTGACGGAACAGGCTAAGGTCTGAGACTATGCTGCCTAGTCACCAGTTAGAATTTTTCTTGAGTAGGGTGGAACCAAAGATAGTAGTTTTGTTTTGGGTATGGCAGTTACAAGCCATTTTTTGGAAGGGAGGTGTTCCATTTGTGCTGCAGGTTTTTATTTTCAGGAATGTTCTTACATCACACTTATAAAGAAAATCTCGGAAATTTGTGCATCTCATCTCATTTGATGACTGACGCAAGTAAGTTCAAGGAATAACAGAGGATAGAACGCGTGAGCGAGCGAAGCGAGCTCGAAAATTTGTGCATCCCACCTCGGATAATAACTTTATGGATTGATGCAATTTTTTCACCCAACTCCCGGCAGGTTTCGTTGTATCAGACGATTAGGGGTGATACCTGACAGTGACAAAAACCAGTCAACGAACGGTCGGATGTCACCCCTAAACGGGTGTCACTGGGTCCACCAGGTCTTCGGTCCATATATAACGCTTTCCGATAAGCGGTATAGTGTTTCCGTGATGCTAGGCAATTGTGCTTACCCCAGTGGTAAATGCCCCTTGGTGTCTTTTGGCCTAGCTCTGTTCTGTCTACTGTTTGATAAGAAATGACGTAAAAATTATGTTTTTTTTTTACTCCGTCGCTGCCATTTCTAACTACCTTCTTTGTGGGATTTGACAGTTGAATCGCTTATCCGGGACTCGTCGAGCTTCATTGACTCGGGGTTTTTCTCTGTTGATTCTCGCTCTTAGGAGTTTCAGTGGTTGGGAATTTTTAGTGAGGCTGGCTTGTTCCAATACGCGGTCGCCACTGCAGAACTTTTCACCCTCATAATGGTTCTGCGAGCTACTCAAATAATTTACATAGTTTAGTTAGTGTTCTAAGGGATATAAAACGCATGCCACGACGAGGATTATCTCATGCGCCGACCATGCAGGTTAAAGTTATCTAGCTAATTACCCGGCTGAGTTTATCTTTAAACTGACATCTTGACCCATTGCATGCCGCTGTGTTAAACATTAATTTAAATTAAATGTTATTATGGGTAGTTAAAACATTTTTAATTGTAAATTGTTGACGATTGATTTATTTTAACAAAAAAAATGTTAATTGATTTGGAAGCGTTTACCTATAAAATTAACAGTTTTGACATTGTGTACTCTTTTGTCTGTAAATAAAAACTAGAAGTAAATTTACGAACCCGGCATTACTCGACACTTGACAAATAGTTAATTCTAGAATTCCAAATTCCAGTATTGAAGTAACGAAATTACATAATAAATGATAAGTAATGACGATAGCCAGACGCATTAGCCAACTAGTAGGTATTTACGAAGTCATTTGTAATTGTTCTTGACGAAACTAAGTTTCTTACAACTTGCAGGCACGAACTACAATTATTTTTACTGAGTAAGACATTAACGACAATTTATTCGTATTTAAAATAGTACCTACACGTTTCACATATCGATTCGATTTCAAGAAAAAAAAAAGATAGGTGACAGATGGGTGACAGACACTTTTTGACTTTGGTGCGTGAAACGAATTTTGATTTTGGAACGAAATTTAAATTACGGACATCGCGCCAAAAAGGTTTGGTATTTAGTAGTAGCTGGGTCTGGATCATCAATTGGTTTATCGCTCTAATACATTTTCAAATGTGAATCTTTTCTTTTAACCGGTTTTTCCGCGGTCATCTTAAAAGGGAGCTTTAGCCTATTCCCGAGTAAGCTACATTCCTTTCATAGGTTTTTTTTTGCAAAAAGGCCTGCTAGCCTATTCTGTAAATAACTATTTCGATATCGAGCTTCGACTGAGTGACAAAGCTCACAAAGCTTTATTACACACAACATAAAGGTCTTATGTTTATATAAATTTGATACTCACCTCGGATTCCGCTGTCGAGACACGAAAATGTTACAGAATAGCACTACTGGACTGCCTTTCCATACTGCCTTTCAATTAGGTACACAAGGTTATCAGAACGAATTCTTTACAGGACTAGTCCTGACGCGGGGTTTTTATTGTGATAACAAAGCATTAATTATAAAACAAGTAGATGAATAGTCGCATTTGACTGGAAAATGCAAGAAAAGCAACTGCTTGACGTCAATAACTCCCCTTTTAGGGTTCCGTAGTCGTAGGGGTCTTATAGTTTCGCCATGTCCGTCTTTTGTCTGTGGTTGAGCTCAGAGACGCTTAGAACATTGGAAGATGGTAAGGAATTTGGTCATACAAAATGCAATATTTAGCCAATGAAAATGTATGAAACAGCTGATATTATTTTCGAGTTTTCAGGGTTGGTCTCAAAGTAAAAGTCGGTTATAATCATGTCTACTTTTACTGCCTAAGAGGTTGTTGGTGTTTTACAAATAACCCTGTATATTAACCACGCCGACAAAACGATAAAATAAAATCTTGAAAAATTATTCATCTAGGGTAGGTACACAAAAGACGGGGTCCGCTAGGGCCAGTGCCTGCCGGGGTTGCGGAATTTGTTCGAAAGAGTCACCGCGGCCCTGGAACGCAAAAGGCATTAGGAGGAACACGGATGGGTTTTAGTCAGTAAGAGTCTGACACTCCCTCCTGCTTCGCCCAGAGCGGGAGGAGTCATTTGATGATTTCCCAACCTTAAAAAATGCCGGTGTTTTTGGTTATTTCTTTTTTGACACCGACTTCCGACATTAAAGTTATTTTATACTTTGTAGAGTTTTGTTTTGGAAGTCGGTTACATTTTTTGTAAAAAAGTTTTTTATTTTTTACTTTTTAGTGGTACTTGCGTACCCATTCACAGCGTACCGGCGTGATGTTATGTTATGAAAATAAAACTTACTAAGTGCTTTCGGTGTAAAGGTCTCGTCAATACGAATGTAATAAGCCCAAACACTTACTAGTTTCTACATACCGATGTGGAGTTCCCTTGACTCTCTGTCGTCTCCATCATCAGGTCTGATCCAAACCTTCATTCTTTTGTAGTATCACCCGATATACACACGAATATCAAGTTTTTACTAGATGCGTGCCTACAATTTTCGAGAGTTGACCTTGATTTCTCAGGGTTTCCATCATCAGATCCTGACGTGGTGGCAATGGGACCATCTCGGAAGCATACCCTTTCATATAAAAAAAGATTCATCGAAATCGGATCATAAACGACGAAGTTATCCGCGAACACACATAAAAAATATATATATCTGTCGAATTGAGAGAACCACCTTCTTTTTTAGAAGTCGGTTAAAAAAAAGGGTAGGTACACATGTAAAGTGGCGATGAATATTTTTGTATCGTCTATCCCATGGTGTCGTTGGATAGGTCGTTTAAAAATATTGAGGGTGTGCGGAAGCCACTTTTCCATCCAAGGATCCTTTTGCAAAATATAAAGCTTTTATGTGCTAATTTTTGTTAAGAGTCGAGTGTCCCACCATAGAGGCTCTGCCATCTAAACGGTTGTTTTTGGAAACGTGAAAAAATTAGTGGTAGTAGCATAAAAGGCCATCACACCTAAGTAGGCTTTAAATTAAGTTTACGAGTAATAGTCGACCAACCTATAAAATGTGCTTGGAGGAGGAAAACTTCGTACAAATTCCACTGAAACTAAGTTACCTAAATAAAATTGTTAGTTACGTTAAAAAGGTACTTAGTAATTATGTCTCAAACAAAAAGCACCATTCTAAGTCGGCAACTGTGAGGTGCAACTACGGAACCCAATACTGCGCGTGGCCCGACACGCACTTGGCCTTTTTTTTCAGATTTCTTTGGGATAGGTACTGGCAGATTTTTTGATTATTTCAACGAAAAAAACTAAGTTCGAATGCCATGTATGATTAAATAAACCGGCCAAGTGCGAGGCGGACTCGCCCATGAAGGGTTCCGTAGCAGCAAGTAACATAATATAAAAGTTCTTGTAGTTCGTTGTAACTTTATAATTATTATTTACTTAGGCACCTATTACAGATTTATTATTAGAAAATAATGGTTCACGGTTTATACATAAGGTTTATGTTTATGAAATTAAATGTTTTTTTTTTATATTTAAGTTGATTGAATGAAAGGTTTACGATTTATGAAGTATTAAAAAAAACTACTTACTAGATCTCGTTCAAACCAATTTTCGGTGGAAGTTTGCATGGTAATGTACCTACATCACATATATTTTTTTTAGTTTTATCATTCTCTTATTTTAGAAGTTACAGACGGGTTTTTTTATATATCAACTAGCTTTTGCCCGCGACTTCGTACGCGCATATCCTGTTTTTTTCCCGTTCCCGTAGAAATTTCCCATTCCCGTATAGCCTATAGCCTTCCTCGACAAATGGGCTATCTAACACTGAAAGAATTTTTCACAGACATTAGAAACCTCAATATCATTTTTGAAGACACACGTACGGGTTTGATGAAAAAAATTTTTTGAGTTTCAGTCCCAAGTATGGGGTACCAAAATCTTAATGCGGTTGACAGAATACATCTACTTACCAAGTTTCAATAGTATAGTTCAGGACTGGCGAACCTATGGCACGCGTGCCAGTAGTGGTACGCGGCAAAATAATTCTGGCACGCCACTAGGAGATTTACCTATTTAATGTATAAGTTGCAACATATACGTGGGTTGCTAATAAAGATTATTGTCCTTAAAATCACTGAATAAAGATACTTAGGTGTATGTCATGTATTTTTTTTTATTAGCAATGGCACCATTACCACTAACGGCTCGCCATCTCTGGTATAGTTCTTATAAATTCGGAAATAAGTGGCTGTGACATACCTACGGACGGACAGACAGACATGATGAATCCATAAGGGTTCCGTTTTTTTGCCATTTGGCTACGGAACCCTAAAAAGGAACCTTTTCAAATCTTTGTTCTAATTTTTAATTCTAATATCCTAGCTGACCACACATTTTTTATTACTGTTACGCTCCTTTTGTTCTTAGCGTGATGATATATATCCTATAGCCTTCCTCGATAAATGGGATATCTAATAACACTGAAAGAATGTTTCAAATCGGACCAGTAGTTTCTGAGATTAGCACGTTCAAGCAAACAAACAAACTCTTCAGCTTTATATATTAGTATAGAAAAAGAAGTATAAATATATAAATAAACCAAAGGAAAAAAAAAGGCCAAACCGTCCTTTTTAGGCCTGAGCTAAAAATGGCAATTATATTCTTAGAAATTCTCAGAACTACAAAAAGCCTGTTTCTTCGAACCCGGATTTTATTTGCAGTACTGACCCTTAAGTACTTCCATAAAATTAACCACAAACCAAAATATGATGCGCCTATAAATTGGGTAGGTTCCAAACCAAAAGGTCCAAAATTCGTTAATAAATGCAAGGGTTATTTTGACACCGGATCTACAATTTCACCGAAGCCATATTTTTTATTACATTGGTGATAATAAATAATTTGCTATAGGTTATCAGCTTTTGCTGCGGCGTCAAGCTTCTTCTCAACAGTTTTTGTTGCTTTTGAATCAATAACAGTAATAAGTAGATAAAGTTGAACAAGGATAATCCGGTCAAGTATACTTACACTTGACCGGATTATACGTGTTCAAATTTTTGTTTTATTTTTGTGTTCAAATTTTTGTTTTATTATAGTGCAGCAAACTTATCTGACCGGTTATGGCGGCGCTATCGGTGAATAAAAATGATAGATTTCGGTCTTGTCGTCCTATTTGAATACTTGAAAGTGTACATAGCTACGCTATTTCGTAGCCGCGGCGTAGCAACAGTGCCTAAGGCTTTGCTACTAAACGGTACCTATTTGTCTGCAGTCTGTTGCTGCTGTGCAGTTTTTTTTATGTGTCCGCTTTCCTGAATCGTTTGTCGGAGACTTGTCAAGCATCATCCACTTGGCGATTTAAGGGTTCCGAACATCTGTAAAAAACGGAACCCTTATAGGATCACTTGGGTGTCTGTCTGTCTGTCAGTCCGTCTGTCACAGCCAGTTTTTTCTGGATCTACTGGACTGATTCTTTTGAAATTTGGTATACATATGGACTTCTGTGACCCAAATATGAACGCGTTACGTAAATAAATAAATTTTTAGTATGGGGGCCACTTTTGGGGTTCAAACTAGAAAATTAAAAAAAAAAAAATTTCAAACTGTATTGTGTGACATATCAAATGAAAGTGCTTACTGTGAGGTTTTTAATCACTTTATTTTTATAATTTTGAAATAAATAGTTTTGAAGTTATTCAAGAAATAAGACCTAAAATTACCATTCCCCCCCTTATCTCCGATGAAAAAAATGTAGATAATAGTACTATACCAAATGATTACAAGAAAATCTATAACAAGTCAGTAGTGTTAAAATAAAATGTTAAAAAATGAAATTGGTTCGGAACCCTTTGCACGCGACTCCAACTCGCACTTGGCCAGTTTTTCTGGCAATGGTCACTGTTGATTTTGCCTCTCATGAGTTGTAGTGGTTGGAAATTGTGTGGCGGCTTGTCCCAAAAAAATACAGACGCAGATACGCCCACCGACGGTTCCGTACAAATTTGTAGGTACATATTACTTTAGGCGTCGGAACACAGAGCACCGATATCGTCCTTAGATGGTTTAGCCTTTTAGACCTCTAGACCTCTAGTTAAACTGCTACTTCCCTGCAAAATATGGTCAGTCAGTTTTCCCAAGTCCCATGCAGGTCATGGGGCGAGCCATTTGAGTATACTCCGGGCGGCTTCTGGGAAATTCCAGATTTAAATCCCAACGACTTCTTTCCCGACCCGGGAATCGAACTCAGAACCATACGCAGAAATAGAACTTGTGAGGGAATCATTTTGCTATTTGCTACTATTAGGTACTCACTCTCTCAAAATATGACAAAATCGGCTTTTACGAAACCCACGCCAGTAGAAAGGATGGCCTTTTATTTTGAAGAGGTTGTAATAGTCTATTGACCTATTCCGTAGGTCAATAGAGGGGTCTGTGACCTTAAACTGACCAAAATAACATCAATCGATGAAATAGGCAGCGCCATCTATGTTCAACTCGCGGAACTTTTAACGGTCACAGATTATACGTTGCTGTACATAGGAGGAACATTATATGCTTTGCTGGTAATACATATCTACTTGTGGTTTTAGTTTCTTGAGTCGGTCAGAGATGTCGCTGTACAAGCAGTTGTTTCTTGTTTATTTTTGTCTTGTACTCGCTTTGTTAGCCTGAACAAGTGTTTGGGTAGGTAGTTGATATCTTTCTTGACTTGAACAAAAGATTTAGGAGTTTTCATGAATCTAAGGTTTCATTGAAAACGTATAAATCCTTTGATATCATAGACATCGATTATTTTCATTAAAAAAATAAGGGATTAGGGACAGCTAGTAATTCAATTTACGGCTAAGATTTTTTAATAATACCTAAGTACTACTCTTGATGAAAGTTTCGCTGCACCTGGAAAATCTTTTAGCAGTTTGTAATTTTCTTTCAGTAGGTAGGTATATTAACTCTGTTAAATCCTTAGGTATAGCCTTAGGGCTAACTGATTGGTGCTACGTATTTTCTGGTAAGTAAACCTGATTACGACAATAATAAATTACACATTTTTTGTTGTACAATCAACATTTTAGTTAAGAATAACCAACCAATTTCAGAAAATAAAAATGCCAATGTTTATAAAATGTAATTAAGTACAATAACATAATAAATTATGTTTTCTTCAAATGGATGACTAATTAATTGTCAATTAGCGTGGTACTTCACACTAACTTATTAGGTAATCGTTCTGACTGAGCCGTTAAGTGTGCTTAATAAAATATTTTAAGTTGAAAATAAAAGAATATCGATAATGATGGTCGCTGTTGTCCTTAATTTTAGGCAGAAATGCACATCTTTGTCTCCACATTCATAAAAGTAACGCAATAACATTATCTACAATAAAGGGTATTGTTCACCGCGCTTCTCAGTCACGCACACACACACGCACGCCCACACGCTCGCTAATAGAGTGTCGTCCAACACTCATTACAAATTAACGTGCAATGAAACAAATGCGTGTGCAATTATTTACCGGCTTCGGACAAAGGGTTCCAATAGTCCAGTTCGCGACGGAGCGAAGCGCGGGCGCACTTGAACGCGCGACGTACCGTAGCGCGCACGCGCCGAAGTTATATCGAAGAAACAGTGTAGTTCGCGATCGAAATGATGCTCGCCGGCGCGCAGATTGTTGACGAAACTAGTGTGGCATTTACGACCGGGAATGCGGGAAATACCGGGACAGGGACTAGTCCCCCGATGTACCCCGTGCAGGGCTCCTCCCGGGAGGCCCAGCCGGTTGCTCCGCCACCTGCACCCGCCCAGGGTCTACACATGATCCCTAAACTTGACCCAGTGGACATACACTTCAGCAACATCACATGCACAGTCAAACTGGGAATAACTAAAGGTAAATAAAACATTTATAATATCTAATCACAAAATTTTCTTCATCTCCTGGAAACTGAAGGGAATTTTCATCCTTTCCTTTTAGGGGTGTGTAAGTATTCAGTGCTTGGATTAATCTTTAAAGTAAATACTTTTCTCATTAGGAATTAAAACGTAAAAATAAATCAATACAAACTGAAAGTTATTCATGGCCAAATTGCTTACCCAGTGATCCCTATTCAATTAAAGGTTCTGAACTGCCCCACATTGGACATTAGATCTAATTTAAAAACGATTGTAAGACTATTCAAGTTGTTTGCTACTACTCTCCAAGTCGTGATAATAATGTTATTCGATATGCTACAACAAACACCTAGGTATGGATATGTTATGATTATAGCGTCTTACGTGATAATAAATATCAATAATATCTTATATAGTCTTTGTGTAAATGCAGTTTACCTCTACTAGTAGTTAATGTGTCCATAACTTTTATACCATACCTAATAGATAATAGCTAATGTTTAGGGAAGCACACTTAATTGCTTAATAACTTATTGACAACATTAGCTACTTATGTAGTTATCTTATTTACCTACCTATTTATTATGTTTCTATGTAGTTTTAAGATAAAAATACCTACGCGATTGGAATAACAGCAATTAACTAAATAATCTGAAGCTTTTCATTCGTCGTATTTTTGTGTGAGTATCTAATCTAAACTTAGCTGAAAGAAACAATAGAATATAGAAATGCCTGCTCATTCTATAATATAATATCTTCACCGTTCCGATGGATGAATGTTCTCTTGAATGAACTGCTTGAAAATAAACCAAATAGTGAAGAATGAAAAAGAGATTTTTACCTCAATGAATTACAGAACGTTTGACCTACCTTATAATTTTGTCACATTGTATACTTATCAATGATGAAAGACATAATTAATCCTTAGCAGATTATCTACTCATGTGGTAATCGTAGGCAATCAATCAGACGCAGGAAATCATGCTTCAATGCAGCTACGTATTATAAAAATATACGTTCATAGCTGATCAATTGTGTTCATCATCTGCCTAGCCTTTTCACAACTACATCGGGGTCGGCTCCCAGTCAAGCAGGATTCAGCTGAATACCAGTATTTTACGTAGAGCGGCTGCCTACCAGACCACCACAACCCATTAACTGGGTATCAAGGTACTTCTTGGCAAGACTGGTGTCAATATCTGGCTTCTGACAATCCGTAACGACTGCCAAAGATCTCCAAATGACAGCTGGAACCAATGGCTTTAGCTGAACAATTGTGTTAATAAATCTAAAGTGTCAATAGCTTTTCCGCTCTCATTTCCCAGCTTTCCCCTATAGTCACCCCCAAAGTGGAGAGAGAAGATTTCAAGGCCAGACTCCACCGCAAGGGTGAGCCAGTCGATTCTGAAGATAAGGCTCACCCGGTGAAGATAGGTGAAGCGAGCGTGAAGTGAGCTGTCATTTCAGTTGATGTTAGGGATTGACAGTTCACTCACTTCATCTAAGTTATCATGGTTAGATTGTTACAGAATAGTACTACTATCTGATATTGTCTCTCCACTTCGCTCTGATTTCTATGTCCTTATTCAACCTTTCCTTTTAAACATTAGCTAACCAAGTGTCGCTAAAAAAATTCTGCATCACATTTACGTTTAACCAAAGGTCATCTTGAAGGTTACGCAGGTTTACAAACACTCAGAGCTTAGGTTTGATTTTTCTTCTCCCTTTCAAAGCCTCTATGTTCATTAGCTGTCTCTCCAGGAGATAGTAGGTAGCATAACCCTCAATAAACCTGCCTAAACTTTTCTCAACTAAGTTGGTGTCGGCTTCTAGTACAGCCGAATGTAGCTGAGTACCAGTATTTTACATGAAGCGACTGCCTAGCTGACCTCCACAAACCAGTAACTGATAAATACCTGACACCAGTCTTGCCAAGGGAATATAGGCTTGTTTTTTGGCTTCTGACTATCCGTAACGACTGTCAAAGATCTACAAATGACAGCCGGGACCAATGGCTTAACGTGCTTTAGTAGCCACAGAGGAGTCTCGATATGTAGTGGATGGTCACCAATCCAAGACCGACCTCGGCAAGCGCTTCTTAAGGGCGCCTTCAAAGCTGTCGCAAAGTGCCGCGTGGCAGCAGCGCGGTTGCAGCGCTGCTTTGTTAATCCATACAAATAATAAACGCGCGGCAGCAGCGCGGCTGCAGCGCTGCTTTGTTAATCCATACTAGCTGACCCGCGCATCTTCGTCTGCGTCACAATTTTCATTTCTGCTCCGCTCCTATTGGTCTTAGCGTGATGATATATAGCCGATAGCCTTCCTCGATAAATGGGCTATCTAACACTGAAAGAATTTTTCAAAATCGGACCAGTAGTTCCTGAGATTAGCGCATTCAAGCAAACAAACAAAAAAACTCTTCAGCTTTATATATTAGTATAGATTTATTGTATGGATATTAGTACAAATTTGAAGGCGCCCTAACTTCGGCAGTTACTATTTAGTCACAATTCTAACGAAGGCTTTAATATACCCATAAACCTAGTTAATATCCGTATAGTTAATAGATCATTCACAGTCTAATGACTGTACGAACAACAATACGATTGCTTTTATTAGTTCAAGTCTAACGAGGTTACTAATGATGCTTGAATTAATGCGCATAGTTGTTAGGAAATGTAAAGTGACATACAAAGACAGACTGTAAACAATACAATCAGAGACAATGCCGGTAACGATGTAGTCTTCTTACACCAAACTATAGCCTTTCGTGAGTTTGTTAAACTTGCAAAAAATGTATCCAAACACGAATTCATAAGATAGTCTGCTCCTAATCTCTTACCACAGGCCTACTGTCCTACAATCCATTGTTGGCCATAGTCCTATTAAATCACACATCATTCGTCTCGATTTTCATTATGAAATAACATGCCTCTGTCAATTTAAGAAAAAAAATTATAATCTTAGGTTTAAGACCATTTAAAAAAATATATCTAAATCTTGCTTTGAAGATGGCCATACAATTGAAAACTAATGCTCTATAATATCACTGGAATGCTTTACATCACCATCCTCCTGCCCGATGTTTCCATCCCTATTAGCGAACATTTCAGTAGCCATTTTGTTTCTAGCTTTATCATCTTTGACAGCATTCATCCTTCGTTTATTTACGTTCTTTCCTTCTATTCTTCAGAAATCAGAAATCATTTATTTATCTGGAAACATGGGTAAAAATATATATTGATGTTTTTTTATAAGTAACCAAATTCTCCATGTTTAACCATCACATGGGTATGCAAATATTGTAAAGTAATAACAAAACACAAAATAAAATGTCAGTCTTGTCAGTCACAGTTATGAAAAATTATAATAATATTTATATGTCACACTAAAAAAAAAGGTAATAACAAATTAAATTACAAACAAATATAAATTAAATTACAAAAAAATATAAATTAAATTCAAAATAATAAATAACAGTCAGATTTAAAACTAATACACATATAATTCAAAATAATTAATTGATAATTCATAAAACTAGTACTGGTTTATCTATATCTGTACTAATATAATTATAAAGCTGAAGAGTTTGTTTGTTTGCTTGAACGCGCTAATCTCAGGAACTGCTGGTCCAATTTGGAAAATTATTTCATTGTTAGATAACCCAATTATCGAGGAAAGCTATAGGCTATAAATCATCACGCTAACACCAAAAGGAGCGGAGCAGACGAAGTTGCGCGGGTCAACTAGTCCCTAATATAATTCTTATATCCATCCACAGTCATACTTGGAACTACTCCAAAAGCCTTTTACCAAAATAAGAAGTTATTCCAACTCTAAGGTCAATGATTGCAATAAACCAATGCATATTGGTACTAAAAGTGCTAGTTGCATCGATTGAACCGCTTATCGATCGAGTCGCGGATTATATAACCACAACACCTCGCCTTGACTCGATTGCTACATCGTAACGGTTACGACTTATGAGTCAAGTTCATTCAGCTTTTTATTCGATCAGTATAAGAACGAGATGTAAACAAAAACTGCAGTGCACACTACACGTTATTTCATTATTATGTAATTTATTGGCTCTTGCCTCACATTCCTTATACGTAGGCACAACGTAGGTTAACTAACCTACCTACTTATCAGGAGGTACCGGAAAGACAACTTCATCATTTTTGAAGAAATAAACTGCAGACGCCTCCCCTAACGTTGCTACATCCTAAAACATAATCAATTCTTCATCGACTGGTTGAAAATGCATGAGAAAGTATGTCCGTCTCTATATACTTACACTAGCTAACCCGCGCAACTTCGCCTGCGTCACAATTTTCATTACTGCTCCGCTCTTATTGGTCTTAGTGTGATGATATATAGCCTATAGCCTTCCTCGATAAATGGGCTATCTAACACTGAAAGAATTTTTCAAATCGGACCAGTAGTTCCTGAGATTAGCGCGTTCAAGCAAACAAACAAGCAAACAAACAAACTCTTCAGCTTTATATTATATTAGTATAGATTGCACAAAGTTTTAATAAATAACATTTAGTTTTAAAATTCTAGAAATACGATTAAACAAATATAAAGTACCTACTGCCTACATATGTAAAACAATTTTATGTTATAAGAAATGATATGCAATGACATATAACGACCAAAGTGCAAGGCAGCTTGTACGTTACCGGTTTCCTTGTTACGTTAAGTTTTCAACAAGCGTTAGGGTTTTATAATAACGAGTAAATTCTGCATTTTACTTTGTTTATTTATTATCCTTACCGGATAAATATAGTGTCCTAAGTCTCGTATCTGGCGTTTCTTTATATTATGTTATGCGTGCGTTATTATGTTGTGGCGACGCTTGGGGGAGGCCTATGTCCAGCAGTGAACGTGTTTCGGCTGATATGATGATGATGATGCGTGTTCTTCTGCCAGTTAGCAATAGTTTCCTCAAACCTTTCTTCATTCATTTCTGAATCTTTTCGACCAAACTACCCCATGTAGTTCTAGTAATCACTTCTAATCTTTCCTCTTCTTTTGTGGTCTACCTCTATTTCTTTGGCTCTTTTGTGCTTACTCCAGTTAGTAGCTTTTTATCTCCATTTGTCTCCTCTGATAATCTATACATATAATAAAATCGTAGACTAACCGTGTCTGTACATTGAATATTTTTGCATGAAAATTACACAGAAAACTCAGGAAAAAGGTATAAAACACAAAAATGCAATTTTTGAAATTTTTGTCTGTTTGTCTGTGCGTTTGTGGGAGCATCACGCATAAACCACAGATTGGATTGCAAATCTAAGTACTTAAAAATATTAAGCGATAACCCGAGTAACATTTAACGTTTATTTCATCAAAATCGACCTACAAAATCGAAAGATATTGAATTTTTAAGTTTAGGAAGAAACTTCCTAATGTATTCTGATGAGTCAGAGCGCCATCTATTGAGAAAAGTTAGTTGTGAAACTTTTAATACGTGGCAAAATAAAAGTGATCATTTTTATACCTTTTCGTTATTTATCGTTACATACGGGCTTCTTATTTAACGTCTTCTGCTGCCAAATATTTTGTCAGTTTACATGGTCGATACATGGCGTTGCACTGATGACGCGATTTTCTGAATTGCGGTGTCAAAATTTTCCGCTGGAGAATGAACTCACACGATTATCAAACACGATCGTAGTTCGTAGGAATTTCGGTTTGGTCTCTGTAAGGTCTTTAACTGTTAGGGACCAAAATTGCTGAAATCTCTGAGTCGTGCTGGTTTCGTTTAAAGTGCTTTTATCGTAGAGTCTTAAACTGATTTAGTTTTGCGAAGTACTGGACGGTTCGACTTGTGGATCTGGGGGGCTACTCTTTAACGAAATCCGTAGTTTCGGGCTTAGTTGCGGGCGGGCATTTTCTACTCCGTATCACCTAACCACTGAGAACTAATGATAACACGATTTGACAGTTACTGTGAAATCGTGTTGTCATTCATTCTCAGTTCGGGTTCGGGACTAATCGTAAGTCTGTAGGTGATACGGAGGAGAATACGTCCACCCGCAACTAAGCCCGAAACTACGGATTCCGTTAGAGAGTAGCCCCCAGGCCTGTAGGGTTCCGTACCAAAGGTGCTGACGGGACCCTACTGCTAAGCCTCCGCGATTGATTCCATTTAGAGCGAAGCAACGAACGGTTCGATTTGCGAAACAAGACTAATAATAATTTAAGGTACCGTACCAAAGGTGGTCACAGTGACGGGAGCGATCGATTTTGGGGAGGCTACTCTCTAAGTCCGTAGTTTCGGGCTTAGTTGCGGACGTATTCTACTCCGTATCACCTACAGACTTACGATTAATCCCGAACCCGAACTAAGAATGAATGACAACACGATTTCACAGTAACTGTCAAATCATTTATCATTAGTTCTCAGTGGTTAGGTGATACGGCGCAGATTTTTTTTTTATTATAGATAACGTATGCCACGTTTGACCACTATCTCACCTGATGGTAAGCGATGATGCGGTCGAAGATGGAGCACGTTTGCCTAGAAGCAACCTGTTCACTTTTGTCTTAAAGACTCCCAGGTTGCCCGCAACTAAGTTTTTAATTCGTGCTAAGTATCAGACAGTTCAATTTGCGAGCCAAGGCAAATTATAGGGTTCCGTGCCAAAGTTGCTAATGGGACCCTATTATTTAAGCCTTCGCGTACGATTTTGATTCGTGCGAACCAAGTCGATTTTTAGGGTTCCGTACCAAGATTGCTAACGGAACCCTTTTTATTAATAAGCCACGGCTGTCCGTCTTCCTTCAGTTTATTCGTTTTATTTCTGTCTCGCTAATATAAAAATGACTTCTAGAAAAAGGTCGAATCTTTCACAATATAGCAAAATTCTCAAAGTCGGGTTTGTTCGAACACTTTTCTAACTAACTCGAGAACGGCTCGACCGATTTTCATAGTTATTGTGTTTTATTCCGGACGAAGACTAATTTCTTCGTCCGGAATAGCATAATAAGAATTAAAATACAAAAAAAAGAATGAGTATGTAGGTAGGCAGGTAGGTAAGGTAGGGTAGCTATGGTAGATAGGTAGGGTAGGTAAGTAGGTAGGTAGGGTAGGTAGGTTAGGGTCGGTAGGTAGAGTAGCCAGATGACGGGAGCGAAGCCGCGCGGGTCAGCTAGTACATACATATATCTCGTCTATTTCCAACTTAACGTTGCACATTTTAAAGGTATGACCTGACCTGTATCTTAGTCTTGTGCATGATGATTTTGTTTCTTGTTCTGTCAGCTTTCATGGCTCCTTGAACACTTTTGGGGATACCTATCAAAAGGCTACTTTAGCGGAATCAGAAAGCACATCACGCTACCTGTTACATTTTCCTAATCAACATTGAACTTAACCGCGTGATGCGATGAAGATGAAAATTAAATTAGACAGATTGTTGTGTGATTAATATTGTGATTCTAATATGATTCTCCTAAAGTGGTCTTTTTAGCCCCCCTGTACATCACGCATTGACATACAGAAAGTTTATACATTGCGATTTTTGTTGAATTCCTGTTCCATTACAGTTAAATAGGTGTTCAAAAATGCATTTAAGAAAGCGGATGGCGAGTTATCGAATTGTTTTAAGTGTTTTTAAGACAATCGGTGTTAAATTATATCTAAGTAATTTAATAAAATTACCAACTCATCTCGGGTTAGTTAGTTGATTTATTGAATTTATTGTCTTTTCAAATGTATATTCTTTTTCACAGTTTAAATAAATTATACTGTAATGAAGTACTTTGTAATGTAATCATCTACAATCTGCGTCAGGACTTGACTTTTAACCTCACGAGCTCACGGGGAAAACATCGCAGCATCGTAAGTACAGAATTATTTAACAATTTTAAATAATTCTGTTTTTTTTTTCAACTGTGACTTACCGATGTATTATGTACAAAAAAAAAACTATCTATCAGTTGGACTGTATTAAAAGGTGTATGTGGCAGCCGTCTTCCCCAGTTACTGAATTATAGACACTCAGTTACTGGGCAAAGCGAGGCTTCTTGGTGAAACTGTATATCAATCATACTTTCAGGCTTCTGACCATACGTCAGAAGCCTGAAAACCACCCTTGTGGCGGTTTAGAAACTCTGACACTAGTGTGTGTGTGGTCGTTAGACCTTACTGCCCACACGATAAGAAGAAGACCATACGTAAAGACTTTCAAGATCGAATTAATTGGCTGTTTGTGTATGTGAAATTGTATGTTTGTAAACGCACCCACGATACAGGAGAAATTCCTAGAGTGGGGCAACGTTTTATTTAAAAAAAAAAAAAAAAAGAATTACTATCTGCTGAAATCTTTATAACAGCAATTTCAATAATGGCTTCACCTTCTTGAACATTGATGTGTAGCGAAGACCGATGATTGCATACATTCGAACATTTACTTAATCTAACCTTATCTATGGATTAACAAAATTATCAACATTATCATGACATGGAAACAAGGGATTTAAAACAAAGATATTGAAATGTACTAAATACCTTACTGTTGTATCATGAATAATTTTTTCTTGACATACTCTTGGTATTTTATTAAAATTTCAAGGTTGATTAATCGTTCATGAAATATAGGGAAATGCTTTATTCAGACTCACTTGTACAGATTGGTTTAAGAACACCTGCATCAAAAGCCTTAATAAAACCAAAAGTAAAGCAAAAGGCATTAGCATGATGTTTATCGAACACTGAACCTGTTTCATCCAACCCAAAGCTACGTCACCGTGTTTTTACAAATTCAGAAAATCCTTTAAGACATTGACCTACATACTACGTCAAAAACATGATTATTATCAACATAAAAACTCCGTATGAAGTCCGAACTCCAACAATACAAACAAATAAACTAATGGCAAACTTACAGTATCTTTATGCCCTCTACTAAGATACCTACTATTCTCCCGGATATACGATAACACTTTATCAATGCCAAATCAGTAACTGCGATAAGAACATTTACTATATCATAAGTAAATACAAGTGTTCGATAAATGCAGTGAACGGTTCGTTCAACCCAGTTCAATTGTCCAGGTTTTATGCTGTCCCCTCCAAAATGTAGGATGTGGACAATTTTGAGTGTTAACTAGCCATGGGGGATAGAGACCTTGGCTTTAAGACTGGGATGGCACGAAGAAGGTGGCAATCGAAAGATTACGGCAACCAAAAATAGCTTAAAATCACGACAATCATTTTATTTTTGGAATAGAATCGATTTCCCAATAAAAATGCATTCAGAAAATCAAAACAGAATCTCCTGTGGAAAATAAAGCCTGCTTTAAATGTGCTAATTTTCCAGTTAGATACAATGGTTTATAGTTCCACATGGATGTTGCTTCATAGCACCATAAACTTAATTATCGTCTTCGTGGTCATGACCCACATGCATGTCAGGCATTGAATATAACAATAACATAATAGTCCCACTATGATCAACATTACAATTAGGTACAGGCTGACTGGTAATTTCCAGGAAGTGAGAATGGGATCAACTCACACCCTAAAAGATTGCAAATTAATTAAAAGTTGCCCTATATTCCAAGCCGATGGATGCGGGACGCGCAGGACCGGCCGTTGTGGCGACGCTTGGGGGAGGCCTATGTCCAGCAGTGGAAATCTTTCGGCTGATATGATGATTATGATATTTTAATACTAGAAATAGAAATAAACTAGATCAACCATTTTTTAGATTATCCAAAGTACGAACATCTTTCATAGGGAACTGTATTAAATGTTACAACAAAATTCCTTCTAACTTATTAGAATTAAATGAAAGAAAATTTAAAGCGTGTGTATAAAAGACACTTTGTGAACAAGCATATCACAAATTAGATGATTATATTCAAGATAAGAATGCTTGGAAACATGCTAGTCCTGCTCCATAGGACAATCTAGGGTGTAGTAGACATAGTGAAACTGGTTGATATGTTTGTGTTTATTATATTAATATTTACTATGTATACAGGTTTATTTACTAATTTTTATATTTAATTTAACTCGCACACTGATCATATAAATCAATAGTTGCAAAATTTGTACGTATGTGACTACTATGTCCCCTTACTAGCAAACTTATTAATTTTACCTCTACTGGCATTTCTTTATTGTAACTATTAGTAGTATATAAGTGCTATTTTGGGAGCATCGTCCTTACATATAATCAATTGATTAATGTATGCAAATATTGTAAAGCTTATTTTTGAAAAGAGTAACTATGGAGTTTCTTGTCCGTTCTTCTCCATAAGAATCTACCTTTTGCGAACGGACGACTAGAGTCACTATATTTTATTTTCTTTTGACGTTCAAAAGTGCCTTTATTGGTCCAGTTGAAATAAATCATTTGACTTTGACTTTGATATTCCAAGCTAGTAATCCTTTAGAGATTCATAATAACCTAGCTGGGACCTAACCAAACCTACATGGGATGAAATTTCTTGAATCAATGAACCTAACGCAATATAGGTTACTAGTTGACCCGCGCAACTTCGTCTGCTCCGTTCCTATTGGTGTGATGATATTAGCCTTCCTCGATAAATGGGCTATCTAACACAGAAAGAATTTTTGAAATTGGACTAGCAGTTCCTGAGATTAGCGCGTTCAAGCAAACAAACAAACTCTTCAGCTTTATATATTAGTATAGATTAAAGCAGCGGTCGGCAACCTTTTGGCAGGCTAGGGCCACAAGTTGGTAAAATCAACTAAAGGCGGGCCGCACTTGTGATATTAACCCCAGAAGCCCAATATACCTATGTATAAATTGGTCATAGGTACCCCACAGAAAAAATAAAAATGCTATTGAAAATTGTTAAAACAAACTTAATTTAATTCGTACACGTAATACCTACTTACATTATGTTTAAACGTTTGGGCTTTATAGCTACAAAAATGAAAATGAAAACTACAAAGTACCTAAATAGGTAACTGCATTTATACAAAGTTCAGTGTGATGTCTGAGGTTGTATTTGGGAGGCTATTTCTTGTATGTTAGCAGTCATATTTGTAGTTGCAATTCGTAGAATGGCTGAATTGAACCAAATTGACGGAGCGCGGGAAAGCAATGGTCATCGCCGACGTTCGTTTCATTCGGTGGAAGCGGGGATATCGTTCCACCCGCACCCCTACCGCGCGTTGCTCATTCGTTCGTTCGCGGGCAGAGCGAAGCGCGTTCTTAAGAGGCGCGCTTATCCAGAAATTTATGCATTTATTTTGACTTTGATTACCTACTTTTTTACAAAACATACACGGGCAGCAAGTAAGACGTCCGCGGGCCGCATGCGGCCCGCGGGCCGCGTGTTGCCGACCGCTGGATTAAAGTATAAGTATATAGATTATAGACGCCAAAGCACGTTTGATAAATTTATCACATATGTAATATGAAAACCATTTGTATGTTTAAACCTTTTAAACCTTGACAAATTAGCAAATAATTCCCAGTCAATACATCTTATAATATAACCACCATAGTCAATCAACTAATGAGGTCTGTCACGCTAACTACTTCCTAGACATTGTCGGGTTACAAAAACAATTTCTATTTGCCTCGATAAAGTCGTATCGGGCTACCTTTATCAGTATCACACAAACCACAAACGTTCTAATTTCAATAATAACAACAATTTTACGTAATTAGTTATTCGATAGAAAAGCGTCTAAAATTATGAGAAGCTATTTTGTTTTTAATGCAAGGGATAAATAAACCTCCATTGAAAATTAAAGGTTTTTTTCATCAATTCTCTAATCTTATATTCCATCTATCGATTCTTCTTAACAGTACCTACTGAACACAATCAAGTTGAACCCAGACACGATATCTGACACAGATTTATGCGCAAAAACTTTATTGTTTACGAAAAGTAATAATATTTTTGTTATTAACAACACATTCTTATCAATGCTGGCAAAAGATTGCTTATATTCAAAACATAAATATTTGAAATTAACGTTTTAATTTCCAATACCTAAGTTAATTTACAAAATCGCCTTTGTTCTTAAGAAAATTACACTATGCAATTTATGGCATTCAATTTTAATGAGTGTAAAATGTTAACAGTATTTTTTATTACTTACATTAAAAGCAAAATTAAAGGTATGCAATAAAATATAGGTATGTACAATGAGGGTTTCCTGAAATTACAGCACCAGGTGGCAGCACTGAGGCGTCAGGTCTAGGCACCTGTATAAACGTTAATGTTTTATGACATTTGTTAAATTGACATCAACGGCAGGTTTACGTCAGAGTCACTTGCTCAAGGAAAACTACCTTTCGCATATGTGGCGCCAACTGGTGGCGTAAATTTCCCTTCATAAATTCACTGGTAAAACGTGTTACACTTAAAAGGTTAAGATTTCAGACCGAATTCGCGATCGCATTACAGCTGTCAACTGAGAAATTGCAAAGAATACTTATTTTTGGATGATATTTTAATTTCTGATTTATCACACTTCTTCATGAATAAGAACAAGTTCAAAGACATTTTAAACAAGAAAAACGTTCCTTGCAAATGCCGATGAATCACGACCACGTGTATGCCTTTGTTTCTAAAACATTTCTCTTACTTAGGTATACTTGACATATATACCTACTAAGTTGGATGGTACAATACAACAGTCAGATAAGTAAGGGGCCTTTGTTTCCAAGGCATCTAAACATAACATGGACTTCAGACAGTGCGAAGTTTATTAGTCATATATTTAAACTATAGATAGCTAGCTAGGAAATCTGCAATGAGCGCAAGGACTAGTTTCACAGCTGTTCAGATTTATACAGATCATAATATGTACCTACTATGCTATAGCAATAGCAATGTATGTTGTTTCAGCTTGAGATAAGAATGATACACCCAAATACTGTGGGTAGAGTCCACTGCACAAGAGAAGAAGGGCAATTCTCGTCGAAAAAAATATCAGCTGTTTCATACATTTTCATTGGCTAATTATTGCATTTTGTATGAAACAGCTGATTTTTTTTATTGAGATTTCGGGGTTTTCTCAAAGTAAAAGTTGCTTATTATCATGTGTACTTTCACTGCCTAAGAGGTTGTTGGTGTTTTACAAATAACCCTGTATATGGAGCCTTTGCGTTCGCTTCAAAGTCGCAAACTGTAAAAGCACATACCTATAATTTCCCTAAATATTGACAAGCCTAATTCACAGCGCCCTTTGTAGGCCAGCTACCGTAGACAGATTAAACGCGTTAGGTCGCAGAAAATTGGACCACCCTGATTTTTTGGGTGATCGTTAAGATATATCTCGTAATTTAAAAATTGCATCGCCATATGTGGTATATATTCTGGAAATATAATGATTTGCCTTGCCCGAAAGTACTTAAAATGTCGTGTGCAGACATCAGTGAGCAGGGAGGGAAGTCAAAAAAAAATCCTCTTGACTAACTCTGTGCGACCAAAGAATTACCAATAATGTCACGAAGAAAAATGATTACATGAGTAATTTATACGTCACAGTGTAGTCATTGTAGTGATTTTAGATGTTTTATGCAAAAAAATATGGTAATGTAACGATATTGCCTACCCCGACTTTAAACCTAAACCTCAAATTTAAAAAAAAAAATTGCTATCTTGGAGTGCTGTACAACTGTCAACACCTATTAAATACAGAGTAACAGTTACAGTCAAATTGTAACAAATTTTGCCTAATTTAAAAGTATCCAGATTAACTTTCTCCGTAGAACGCACCGTTTAGAAGATATAAGCCAAAATCTGAAAAATTATTGAAAATTTTCCGAGCACTACGCATTTAGCATAGGTCTTTCGAGGTTGAAAAATTGGGTGTACACTACTGGCATCTACACTAATAACATCCCAAAAAATCAGGATGGTACAAAATACTGCGACCTAACATGTCTTGTATAACTGGCCTATTGATCGTAGTAATGAGAGTGATTTTCATATTGCTAGTGATACCATTAATGATCGGGGGACATTACCAAAAGATACGCTCCACGCTCCACTTTGAGCGCAGCAAAAATGTTAACAAAGAATGTCCTACAAAAATTCTTTGTTTTCTTTTCTTACGATTTTTCCTAAGTACTCAGTGATTTTTTTTGCGACGACAAAACTCTATAAAAGCCAATTTATTAATGACCTTGCTAGCTCACTGCAAGAAATATCACCCATTCATAGATAACTTAATTAAACTAAGGTTACATCAATATGTGTCACGTTTAGATAAATTTCCACTACATTATCTAGAACTGGCTTTTCTAGTCATCACGATTAATCTGTTTA
The DNA here is from genome assembly GCA_947578705.1 of Lacanobia wlatinum. Taxonomy (NCBI): domain Eukaryota; kingdom Metazoa; phylum Arthropoda; class Insecta; order Lepidoptera; family Noctuidae; genus Lacanobia; species Lacanobia wlatinum. The sequence continues at coordinate 22,117,826 of OX388031.1, forward strand.
TTGTGATTTAAGTGTATAGGAAACATCAAGACCTATTACAACTTCTCGTCTATTAATATTCTCATCACGCGCAGTCGGGTAAAAAAAGACTATTATGTATTTGACCTCAGCTTATTGTCCAGATTGTGTTGTCATTCAAATTAAATCGATGAGATTTAAATTCTTCCTTATTATATGGATTTGACTGTACGGTTTTGCATTTTAAATTGGTCTTTGTTGCTATAGTAAGACATTGAAACTTTTGCCAGTTTTATGTTTTTTTAGTACCCTAGTCGCGGGGAATTTCAAGATTGGGTATTTGAAGGATTATTGCCGATGCCGTCGCGCTGCGACCTATCAAGTAAAGTGCGAAAGCGACAACTGCAGCAGAGGCTGATTTTACCTATAAACACCTTGACCAAAAGCCGTTTTGTATTCCGCTTTTTTCTTCTTCAAAACTGGACTGATGTATAAAAATTATAAATCAAAATTTAGAGGAAGACTATATCCATGCTTCTATTATTTTTTATTTTGCTATAAACTTATCTTTGTCTGATTGTCGTCTGAACATGGCGGTAAAAACGGGCTGCTTTTTCGGTTTTTTGGATTGTCATAATTCTTTAAGCAATCATGTTTTGGAAAAAAGAAAATGATAGAGGCACGTATCGTATTAAGTCGATCTAGATTTTTTGGAAAAAAAATAATTGCTCTAACTGCATTATCCACGAAGAAAACAGCGGAATGCATTTGTATGGAGAAAAGCCCAAGAGTTACCGACTAGAGTCCCCTTTTAAATAGATAAACATATCACTTTAACATGTAAATATTTTTCAGTATATACTAGATGAGGCTGGTGTTTCCTAGCTGACTACCCTGAGAAGTATCACAGAGACTCAGAGGTCAAAGTCTCATTTAAAGTCCATTAAAAAATAAACATTTGAGGAGCTTGTGGCTAAATAATAACAGAGGCACGGGTCGATCTTTAAGGTTAAGCAACGCTTGGCGAGGTCGGTCTGTGGATGGGTGACCATCTTAACATAACGAGACCCCTTCGTGCCTCGGAAAGCACACTAAGCCCAACGGCTGCGGGCCCAACGTACCGGCTGTCATTTGTAGATCTTTGGCAGTCGTTCCGGATAGTCAGAAGCCAGTAAATCTAGCCAAGATGTACCGTGTTACATAGTTGTGGATGTCTGGTAGGCAGCTGCTCCACTTAAAATACTGGTATTCAGCTGGAGGGCTCCAAGCCCAAAGTCCGTAGTTTCGGGCTTAGTTGCGGGCGTATTCTACTTGGTGAAACCTACGGACTAACGATTAGTCCCGAACCCTAACTAAGAATGAATGAAAACACCTTGACCCATTTGACATTAACTGTAAAATAGAGTTGTCATTAATTCTTACCGGTAAGGTGATACGGAGTAGAACGCTCACAACTAAGCCCGAAACTACAGACTTCGGGCTTAGAGAGTAGCCCCCTGAATCCGATTTGACTGGAAGCCGACCACAATATAGTTGGGAAAAGGCTAGGCAGATGATGAAAATAGTAAACATTTAACAGTCAAATCATACGATAACCATGCAGGCTAATGTCCGAGGTGATCTTTGGAATATATTTTTTGTTCCTGTTCTGCACAAACCAAGAATATTGTTAAAATTCAAAGCCTCTTTTTGAATAGCTAAAAATTTCCAAGAATTTCTCACACATCATGATTTATGGGACATTTTAGATCTAGTGATATAAACATTGACGTACAGACTACATGCCAAGGATCTGTCTAGTGTACCATAACGTGATATCACGAGTGATATGTGATATAATTGTGAGTTGAAGAGTCGAAGTCCGAAGCAATTATGATAGAGTTTCATTCAAGCCACACGTGAGGGGTTTTTACAAGCTTATGACGTCGATAAAGGTTGCCTCTGGTTGTATTTTTTGCTCGTTTATTTATGATTACACGTAATATTAATAACTTGTTTTATGAAACAAGCTGAGATAGTATAAAGCTACTTGGCTACTATTATCTTCTTACAATCGGGTTTCATTTAGTTTTCTTTGTAAGCAATGTTCAGTGGATTTCACACAGTCATCCACTTCGGTCCCAGTACTTGACCGAGCATTGCTCCATTCTCACACTTATTAGAGGGCATTTACGAATCAACATCTGATTGTCTAAGTTGATTCGACCGAATATACGACCCAAAGGGTATTTTAATATTATTTTTATTTTGTTTTATTTGTTTAACCCTCAACCGTTTGAAGGTTTAGATAAAATATTTACGATTTGGGGAAATTGATTTGATTGATTAAAATAACGTTTATAAGATTAAAATATATGGCTTAGTAACAAACGATCCATAAGTACTAGTAATGAACTCTGACAGAGGCAGTAAAGGCCTTCTCGTCGAAGGTTTTGTTAGGCGTACGAAGAACTTAGGAAGTTTTTTAAACCGCAACCTTCCTGACATCCAGTTTTAAATCTGATTCTACTTATTTTAAGCAACTTTTGCACTTGCATCTCAGTCTGTCAAAAATGCATCAATTTTCATACATTTTTGACAGATTTGGGGCCCTCTGATGTGTTTTTATACAACTCTGTTTTCTGTTTGTCGTCAATCTAGACTGCAGTTCCTCCACCACTTGAAGAACATGTATTTCATAATCATATATCTCTTAAATAATGAAATTTAGGTCTCTAAATGCAGTTTGTAGATAATATTTCGCCATTATTCACACAAGAGAGCGAACGAATCGCATAAGTGTTACGTCTGCGTTGAACCTCGAACGTGATCAAACAAAAACGTGATCATAGTCCAACAACCTTGGTCTGTGACGAAAATAATAATAAACATTAACTTTTAATAATAAAATACCTACTTGTACATGGGATAAGAAGTAATTGACACTTTGCTGTAGCTTTTGCACAGAACAAAAAATGTTTACCTGAAACTGATTTTAAAAAGACTTTTTTTGCTGTCAGGAAAATAAAATGTTTCAATAAAATTTTCCTTATGTTTTGCAGTTTGATTTATTATTTTAAATACTAAGTAAAATGTAGATAAGTTTAATGTGAGTAACACAACATTTTTGAATGGCTGTTACTTTTTGTAATACCCATAAAAACTTAGATTGTCACCGATGTTGCGTGTTGGTTCACACCTGTGGTACCTACCTATAATTATTAGGTATTTATTACAATACCATTGGTATTACTTCCCAAACAAGACAAAGTTGGTTCCTAAGTTTTGGAACAGGCATTAGCAAACTGCAGAAACACATTCAATAATTTTAAGATCAAGTAAATGTCAAAGTTGTAGCATTCGTAAGTTGTTTGACTTACCCAGGAATGTCTCGCTTCTGTGGGTCAACCATGTGGACGGCCTTCGGTAGGGCGTTACGAAGTATTAAGTGACAAATACCAGTATGATCATAGGTATAGGTAGGTACTATATGAAAAGCGTACTATACTCTTGATTCAAGTTACTGGAGTAAAAGAAAATGTAGGTTTTACTGTAAAATGGCGCTTTCTAGACTGGTTTTACTCCGCATCTACTTTTCATTGATATTTTAGACTGGTTTTGCTGTGCATGCAGATTAACTATCAGTGTAGATAATTAATGTGTAGTTACGTGACCTAGTATCCATTACCTTCTGAGCCCTAAAACAAAGTAAAAATAAAATTACTATCTATACGTCTTTGCTACCGTAGTCTTTTTTTTCAAAATTTCTGCATGCAAAACATACACATGTATGGGCACACTTAAGCAAACAAAAAAGTTTGTTAGCAACATGGTGGGAGGTGGAGGGCTATGCCACAATGATTCTTTGCCTTTTGAAGTTAAGTATTTGTCAAACTCTAGTTTAGTCGGAAAACCAGTCAAACTTTAGCTTTTTAGCAGAGTTTTGACAGTCGAAACCTTTCAAAGCAAAAAAAAAACATAACACGAATGGAACTTTACATAAAACAGAAAAATAACAATACTTCATTTCCTGCTAAAAGTTCAAACTCCATGAAACAAATGATGGAAGTATTTACAGCTTCACAGGATGTCCCCATTGATTTGATTATCCTGAGTCCGCTGAGGGAGACAAATACAGCCGCGTGACATATCGACAGGCAGATTGCCACACATCCGCATACATTCAATGTTTTCATCCGCACTGAACTTTGGAACTTGCGGTTAAGTCGTGGTTAATTGGACTTTGATAACTGAGGACCTATCATGGTAACCACGAGTGATAAACAATTGAACACCCATACTATAATATAAATACGAAAGTAACTCTATCTGTCTGTTTGTTCCACTTTTAAACCAATTATGATGAACTAGCTTTTACCCGCGATTTTGTACGCGCTTAACCCGTTTTTCATGTTCCCGTAGGAATTCCGGGAAATCCTCTCTTAGTGCTCCTCAACACTCTTAAGAAACGTGTCTTGTCTGTTAGTCATAGAGAAATGTAAGAGTTTTATGTATATTGGTTTAGATGTAGAGATACTGTGGCTTGGAAAAGGACATGCGATACTTTTTAGTACGGGAAAACGTTTGTTTGATATACTTAATTTCCGACTTTCAACTGGGCGAAGCCGCAGGCAGAAGCCAGTGTTCATCAATATATTGATGTATGTAAAACTTTTCCGTGACTGAGTGATTGACAGACAACGCACAGCCGAAACTACTGGTCGTAGAAAGCTGAAATTTGGCATGTAGGGGAGTTTAGGAGAACACTAAGAGAGGATATGCCGAAATTCCAATGGGAATGGGAAAAAACGAGATAAGCGCGTACAAAGTCGTGGGCAAATGCTAGTCAATATGTATGTAACTACTAACTCTTCCGTGATTGAGTGACTAACAGAAATTGCAGAGCCGAAACTGCTGATCGTAGAAAGCTAAAATATAGCATGTAGAGTCGTTGCGAAGTATAGGGGAGCACTAAGAGAGGATATGCCGACATTCCAACGGGAACGGGAAAAACGAGATATAAATGCGCGTACGAAGTCGAGGGCAAATGCTAGTTAATATCTATGTAACTACTAAGACTACTAACTCTTGCATGACTGAGTGACTGACAGACAACGCACAGCTGAAACTACTGGTTGTAGAAAACTGAAATTTGGCATGTAGGTTCCTTGGGGAGTGTAGGGGAGCACTAAGAGAGAATATGCCAAAATTCTAACGGGAATGGGATAAAGGAGATATACTGTACGAGATGTATTGTACGAAGTCAAAAGCTATTTATATATAATCATAGAACTATGACAGATCGGTTTCGTCATCGACCTTGCCCTTAAAGGTTGTCTCTAGATAAATTGATGAGACACTATCATATGACCCTTTAAGTGCGTCAGAGATCAACGAGATAGGTACAAGATTGTGTGGAATAGAGTGCGAAGGTACTGACAATCTGACGAAGCACTGTTTTAAATTGTAAGATTTTCAGTTTGTATTAAACAGTTCTTTTTTTAGTAGAGATTTTATAATTTTTAAATAAAGCCTAGCAGCGACAAGAATGTTATAGATTCGGTCAGTGTAAGTCATGTAATAATACTACTAAAATACAGTTAATGTCTGGATGTTTAGAATTAGACCATTTTCGGTCACACAACGATTGAATGGATCGACCCTGTCCTGCATTAGAACATGCAATAATTTTAATCCCGCAAATACTTTGGAATAACATCGGAGTAAAAGTCTTTATTTCCGCAGAAGCTAGTACCTGTATTATTTATTTGTTTTCTTAGAAATCTAATAAAAAAAACATTGTGACCGCTTATTCCTTTAATGAATTCGCACACATAAACAGTTGCTGTGCTAATTCTATATTATACTAAGTTATAAACTGTGACTAAACGCAGGAAGTATTCAATTGATTAGATAACAAACTTGCGACTGTAAATAATTTATTAGCAATCATAAAATATATTAAACACAAGGTCGCGAGTAAAAAAATGAATCTACTTTGCAAAATTGTCAATTACTTAATCTAACATCCTAATTCACACTTCATATTCGAATTAGAATTTTATGATTTAAATCAATCACCATAAAGTAATTAATTCCTTTTCTCAAGATAATTATGAATAGGTACGTATCCACGCCACACCCAAATTAATATAACTAAATCTTTAATTTTTGACTGATAATGATAATTTCTAACACGCAAAAATAATGTTATCAATTACCAAATCCTTTTCGGACGAGGCTATCCACGGTGTTGTAACAGACGACCCACATTATTATCAAATTATTGTCACGCTACCTAATGTAGTCCACATAGCCATCGCTCTACCAATAAAATTGTGGCTGAAAATCTGCCAGTTATCTAGCCTACTTATTGATAGGCTAAAACAGGTGTTTCGTGTAATAAATCTTCTTTATCTATGTTAAAATCCTTGAAAGTTAGGTGATTTGGTGAATAGAAGTTTAATACCTTTTTTTTAAATTTAATTAATAGTCCATATCTCTTGACTGCATTTCTTTCAGATCGGTGCACGTCTTCTTCTTCCAACCATCTCAATAGTCATCCTCTTTTTTTAAGGGTGGGGTCATCGAATGAATCTGACACTCCCATTCGTGTTCCTCCAAATGCCCTTTGCGTACCGGGGCCGCGGTGACCCTTTCGAACAAATGCTTGTCCACTGTAAAAATCTAATATCAGTTAGATTCATCATCATCGTCATATCAGCCGAAAGACGTCCACTGCTGGACATAGGCCTCCCCCAAGCGTCGCCACAACGACCGGTCCTGTGCGTCTCGCATCCATCGGCTACCCGCGACCTTCACCAGGTCATCGGTTAGATTATCTAAAAATATTTCACACGATTTTTTTTCTTTTGTAACGTAAACCAAAATTGATGAAGATACGACGCTTTTAAAATTCTCAATACGTCACGCAGTGGTACAATTTTTAGTGCGTTCTGACGTCACGAGTCCCCACTCCCGAGTTTTGATGCGTTTTATCTTTGTCAATTATTCATTGATTTACAAAAACAAAAAATACGTGTCCATAATTTTTCAATACTCTAACTGACTGACTAAATAGATTTGTAATTTATTGATGGTGGAAACTAGCCTATTGTCACCTCCTTGGTTTATCAAATTTCCATCATTTGATTGAAACCATGTTAAAACTGTCACATTGCAAACTCTGTAACTGAAAGATTACAAATTCTCGACAATTTGTCAACTGAACATTTCTTCTACAATGATATATATCATTCAAAGTTTGCATTTGCAGCAGCAGCGCATTTGCATTGCAATGGCAGTTTTCACATGATCACTGTCTACTCTCTGTAATCCCATAGTTTTACGTATTTTTTCAGTTTTATGTTCATATTTTCATATTGCCTTTTTTGTGGACAACTTAGCTTTCAGTATTTTCTTTCATGTTCGTAAAAAATTGGCTTTTCAAATTGCCAGTCTGATTCATGATTGCCATTGCATCTTCTACTAATATCTGTCGTAGTAAAGGTCATGTGAATCTAAAGTTATTATAAGTAACTAAGTCTCAACTCAACCCGGACATAAACAACTCTGATGGATTAGTCAATTAAAGTTAAATCTAATACGAAACTATTTATGAAAAAAATGATGTTTCAACCAATACCAGACTGGTTCCGATATCTTGATTAATTGTTATGGTTATTCCAAATTCATCATCATTATGTACATACAAACCTGAACATGGTCAATTTTAGGTTTGGTGACCAAACCACTTGATTCTTTAAATTAAATATGGAGAACTGCCTACTTCTTTGAAGCTGAAATGCTTTCTTTCTAGACAGTTTCTAGAAGTATCATTCTATTGTAGATGTATCGAGTACTCACACAAAGCTTGACTTTGAGCGATCGGGAAATGTGCATCCGGATGAAAAATGTCGCACCGTGTAGATAACGGAATATGTTTTCATTTCCTGATGCAACTTTACTACCTACATTATTTTTGTTCGTAGTGGAACTGGATACAGTAGTATGAAAATGTATGAAATATTTCAATGCTCCTCATTTTCTTTATGGCTTACCAGCAGAGGTGATTTACTCTGAGAAGAAGTCTGACGCTCGTAAAAAAAAGTAAACAGTTTACAGTTACACAACGCAATTGGCATCTGACTTGATTTGACCCACGCAGCGCTGTACCCGACTTTTTTCCACGTTATGCAAATTGGGTGCTTCGTTTACATTTCCGACATTAAAAATCGACTCGCATTTACTTGCAGCTATTTAAACAAACAAAAGGAGTTTCGTTAACATTCGGCAGCTGGCAAGTGGCGGCCATTATCTCGGTGTCACCAACCTCGTGACGTCACGCCAGCTGATACCTGCGAATATGGGTCGTTGTATCAAGTTGAATCGCGACCACACATCGACCTCTGACGTAACGCTTCATGCGAAATTTATGCCTTTGTTCACGTATTTCGAAGAGCTCTTTATTCATTTTTTGGCATTGTTTTGTTGTATTGCGTTCTTTGAGAAAAATTTTTGTTTCAGAATAAGTCAATTTGTTACGCCTTGTTATAGTATGTCCCTAGTAAAGTAAAGTTTGCCTTATTTGTATCAGTGTGGATGTCATTTGTTTTAAGGCTGCGACTCTAATTGCAATTTGTTTCGCATTCCGCTTTTTAATTGAAAAAATATGTCAATTAACAGAAGGCGTTTCTTGTTCAAAGTAATAAAATGTGATTTACCGAACTAGTCTCTGGTAAATCGGATGATTGGGGTCCATTTATTTTTATCACTCTTACAGTTGAATGAGTCTCCAGTCTCCTTCTATATCTACACTAATATTATAAAGAGGAAAGATATGTTTGTTTGTTTGTTTGAAATGAATAGGCTCCGAAATTACTGGACCGATTTAAAAAATTCTTTCAGCAATGGATAGCTACATTATCAGGGAGAAATATAGGCTATATTTTAACCCCGTACTTCCACGGGAACGGGAACTACGCGGGTGAAACCGCGTGACGTCCACTAGTAAAACTAATTTTATCGACGGTCGAGACTTCGAGAGGACCTCTGCAAATAATAATACCGCCAATATGAAAGGCATTAAAAAATTATGTCCCTTTTCCGGAGCTCTTAAACTACTCAAATTCTTCTTCAAGCTTCAAACAGTTCGAATTTTTTATAAGCGTTGCCCCACGCTAGTAATTTCTCCTGAATCGTGGGTGCGTTTAAAACGTATAAAATCACATACACAAACAGCCAGATCAAATGAATGAATTCGTCATTCACGCTCTTTTTCCAATTCTTTTCCGCAACAAATATTTCAGTAAAAACACTCAACTATTTCTCGAAGTATTTTCAGTTACTCAGAAAGCTGAGTTATGTATTTCCGTGAATCAGCACGTGGGACAACAACGTTGAACAAAGGTGTTTAACTACTCCGCTGTCGGCCATGATGCTTGTCTGTCAGTCTGTCACCGGCTTTGTCTCCGACACGTGTAGTGTGTAAATACTTATATTTAAGTACATATATATCATGTAGTTTATCTTGATTAATGAAAGATTTAAAGATAAAACCATCATCAAAGCTATGGAAAACATCGTTCGAAGTTACGAACGAACAAAATGTATTTTTTTTTACAGACAAACCAATTTGATTAATCGTCTTAACCTTTTGTAACAGTTAAGTAGTTCTTGTCTTAACATTTTGATTCGTTAGTTATTTCGGGAACAAGACAAGAATTATTATTTTAGTGTTTTACCACGCTTCTTCGGACCTGTCTGATTTATTAGATACTACGCAAAAAGATAAATGCACTTCAATCAGGTCAGATATAAACTTTAAAGAACGAATAGATAGGTAGGGTGATTTTCGATCAACTATGTTTTAGCTTTGATCGAGCAGTTTAGTCTTCCAGCAAAAGTTAAAAAAAAAGAAAAAGAAAGAAAGGAAAACGTTTATTTGGGACTCGCACAAGACACATAAAATTAAAAAAAAAAATGTAAAAATAACAGTCATAAAATATATATAAATATATTTAGTTAAGCGGCATCCTTAAATTAATCTGTGCGAGGCCAAAAAGGTCCCTGTCTCAGCATATAAAATTAAATTATATAAAAATGGATAAAAATAAAAATATTCAGTACACGTTCTGAATGAATAGCTATGTTAATGAGCAAATCCAGATAAACTACCTAAATTCTATTGAATTGATAACAATTTGGTTACCGAAAGAAAGGTTTGAAGATTGCAAGAGGTTCTATGGTAAACAAGCGTTATCTCGATGATGTATTGATCGGTGTCTAAAAAAAAACTTTTGAAAAAAAAATTAAACCTTCGAAAATACTGAAAAGCAAAAAATAATAAACCTTTTTACACAAAATAACTTTAATTTCGGAAGTCGGTGTTTTTTATTGTTTCTTCGTATTTCAACACCGACTTCCGAAATTAAAGTTGTTTTTTTTTTTAATCGGACTACTCTGTAGAAAGTTATGCGTGGTTATACATTACAATGAGTGAGTGAACAATAAACTACCCCTACTTTCCCACCCTTAGGGTAAGATTTTTTTAAAATTTTATATGTGGCCCCCTTTCCAATAAAAAAGGAATTGTCAAAATCGGACTATTCTGTAAAAAAATATGCATGTTCATGCATAATAAAAACAAAAAAAATATACGCGTCGACTTGAGAACCTCCTCCGTTTTTTCGTCGGTTAAAAATAATGAAAAAGACACCACAACAGGCCAATAAAACTTACATGAGATAGCAACAATAAACTTGAACCTGCAATTGGTACTGCGCAAAAACCTCGCTAGGGTTCAAGAACAAACCCATCACAAATAAAAAAAAAAGTTAATTAACAAAACAAACACGAATATATTGAACAATTTATATACAGAGTGATATATGACTGTACGCTGTTTGATAACATTGTTTATAACTGAATCGAGTAGAACATCTGTTCAGGTTTGATAGACTCCTGCCAGGGTTGCGGAGTTTGTTGGAAAGAGTCACCGCGGCCCTGGAACGCAAAGGGCATTAGGAGGAACATGGATGGGTTTTAGTCAGCAAGAGTCCTCCCGTCTGCTCCGCCCAGAGCGGGAGGAGTCATTTGATGATTTCTTAAACTTAAAAAAAAGGTTGGATAGACTCGCAAAAAAGGTGATTGGAGTTGAAGAAAAGACAAACAATGCGAGGCGAGATAGATTAAACTGTGGGTGACATTTATTTTAATTGGGCCGAACTAAAAGATAATAATAACAAATACATATTAAGAAACTGATGGATCGACGAAATAATAGAAAATAATGGAGAAGCAAAGCAAATAATAGAGAAACATGGAGCTGAGGGTTGCAATAGCAGAATGTTTATGCAACCCCAGGTAACTAACGGAACCCTATTACTAAGCCTCCGCTGTCCCTCCGTCCGTCAGTCCGTCCATCCATCTGTCTATCAAGAACCGTAATAAGTAGACACAATTTTCACAAATTGTGTATTTGTATTGCCGCTACAACAACAAATAATAAAAATTGAGTTTTCACAAATTGTGTAAATGTATTGCCGCTATAACAACAAATAATAAGAATTATTTATGTTGCGGAATCCTTCGTGTACGAGTCCGAATCGCACTTGGCTGGTTTTTATAATAAAAAAGGTTTATAATTTATTTATACATATATAATACATAGTTAAATGTTTAAATTGCCCACTAATGCCCAATGTGAGCGGTGACACTGTCCAGAGCCAGGCCCAAGCGCCCATAGACCTCTTAAAAATCTAATAAACGTGACTAACGTTCATATAAACCAGCGCCTTTAAGTTCATGTAAGAACATGGTCTGCAATCAATGAAATAACTACAATCTGGGAGTCTTTAAGTCAAGAGTGAATACGTTACTTCTAGGCAAGCGTGCTCCAACTTTGACCACATCGTCGCTTACCATCAGGTGAAATAGTGGTCAAACGCGTGCCTATCAACAGTAAAAAAATATCGATATTTAAAGGCAATGAGATAGCAAAGTAATCTACATATTTTACAAAGCAGAATAATGTGTACAAAAATTTTGTAACACAAAAAATCTATCTCGTGGAATAATTATGGTGAATTTTATCCCGGTTTCAGAATGGGTAACTTTTCTTTCCGGAAAACTCCAATCAACTCTTTCACAACATTTTCTTTATTTGTCTACTCTAATATTATAAAGAGGAAAGATTTGTTTGTTTGTTTGTTTGAATTGAATAGGCTCCGAAACTACTGGACCGATTTGAAAAATTCTTTTAGCATTGGAAAGCTACATTATCTGGGAGTAACATAGGCTATATATTATCCTCGTACTCCCACGGGAACGGGAACTACGCGGGTGAAACCGCGTGACGTCCACTAGTTATACATATATAAAATGCAAAGTGGTCCATGTTTATTTACTTTATTAAGATGCGCATACGAACTCAACGTCAATTTAATTATTCACGGTCGTTAAAGACTGCTGTAAGAATATCGTTTTACTCAGCCCATAATTCATGATTAGACTCTGACGACAATTACTAAATATTGTGTTACTTTATATAGTACATACTAGCTTTTGCCCGGAGCTTCGTCCACGCATATTCCGTTTTTTCTCGTTCCCGCAGGAATTTCGGGAAAGCCTCTCTTAGTGCTCTCCTACACTCCCCAAAATTTCTGCTTTCTAGGACCAGTAGTTCCGGCTGTGCGTTGTCTGTCAGTCAGGCACCAGTAACAGAAGAGTTTATATTTATTGATGACTAGCTTCTGCTAGCAGCTTCGCCCGCGTGATCTCTAGGGAACATGCTCCCGGGATATATACAGCCTATGTGTTATTCCAGACTATAATCTACTTCTGTGCCAAATTTCACGAAGATCCTTTCAGTCGTTCTGACGTGAAAGAGTGACAAACAAACATCCATCCATCCTCACAAACTTTCTCATTTATTATATTAGTAGGATATCATAATATGAGTTACTAGCTGACCCATGCCCACTTCGTTGGGCGGTTTTTTTCGGGTTAGTTCCTATGATACTCACAAATAACGTGGCTTTCTATTGGTAAAAGAATTTTCAAAATCGGTTCAGAAGATCCAGAGATTACCCCCTCTCAAATTTTACTTCTTTATAATATTAGTATAGACTATGTGGCCCGCGCAACTTCGTCTGCTCCGCTCCTATTGGTCTTAGCGTGATGATACATAGCCTATAGCCTTTCTCGATAAACGGGCTATCTAATACCAAATCGGACCAGTAGTTCCTGAGATTAGCGCGTTCAAGCAAACAAACAAACTCTTCAGCTTTATATATTAAGTATAGATTTATTCTTAGTATTGAATTTTAAAGGTCCATACTACAGTAACCCCAACAGGTTTCTGTCCGTTTGACAGTCTGACAAGAACCTTTTTCTCAGGAATGCGTGGAGGTATCAAGTTGAAATTAATATCTGTCTGATAAAAGTTTTCAAGGTTGGTCTACGATCCCTTCGAACTTTGTAAAATAATTATGTAAGTTCTAAGAAAAACATTAGAAATACGGTCGATTATGCGACATATTTATTTGATGCTCGCAAATAAATCAAAAGCTATACTTCGAGGCTAGAGACATCTCTGTAATTTGTATGAAAATTGAATAAATTTCGTTACAAAAGTGATTGCCACGAATAGGTACCGTATCAAACACAATATGTTGATCACAAGTAAAGACCTTACACAGATTCTTGACTTATTGAAAACATTAACGCAGAGAAGATATCTTAAGTGACATGCAATTATTTATCGTAGGTAATAACTTGTAATTAGTTGTATCATGCAGATTGCAGCACATTCATGTAAACTAGGTACCTACTTATATATACATGATACATGACGCGCCTGATCTGCTTGCTGTGCTGGCTCGTTTCTTTGTGCCGGACAATTACTGCCGGGGCATAAAGCACAGATTGTTTGTTGTGCCTCCGTGTTGCACCGTTGCGCGTGCTAAGTCCCCAATACCTCGCACTCTGGCTAGCGATGGGTAGCTTTCCAATAACTAGACAAAAAGCGGCTATTAACAAAATAGCCACGGCTATGATATCCGTCAACAAGATAACTAGCCATTGGCTACTGGCTGGCTGGAATACGGAACAGCCGATAGTCGCCACAGAGTAATATAACTACTACGTTTTGCAGCCGTGCCGGTATTCGGTAGCCGGCTAGCCGGAGTAGCCGATAGCTGACTAGCTGTGTACGCGCTCGCTCACATGTACTGTAAAAGTTTTTTAGTTCATACCTATAAATAGAGATGACGCTATTGTAGATTTTCGTTTTATTATAGTAATAATACCTACGACCTACGAAGGGAAGTTACGAAGGGAAGTCATTTCTTTTCAAAAGATTATAAAATAAAATAAAACGTAGATGAAAAACGAAATCATGACATTACCTAACTTATATCTAGACTTGTTGCCGCGGCGAGGATCGAACTCGAATCGCAGGACAGTTGATCGTTATTCATTCAAGTCCTAGCCACCTAGCTACGCGCGCCGCTGAACCGCTAGCGAGCGCTAGTCATTATTGTTCAATAGCCAAGTAGCCAAAATAGCTGGATAGCTAGCTGGCTATTCCACCACAAATAGCCGGCTAGCTAAGCTATTGAAATTTCGGCTAGTTACCCATCTCTAACTCTAGCTGCACTAATGATCTCTTGGATTCAGGGGGGCTACTCTCTAAGCTCGAAGTCCGTAATTTCGGGCTTAGTGCCCGCAACTAAGCCCTAGTATTCTACTCCGTATCGTCTACAGACTTACGATTTGTCCCGAACCCGAACTAAGAATGAATGATAACACAATTTGATAGTAACAGTCAAATCGTGTTATCATTAATTCTTAGTGGTTAGGTGATACGGAGTAGAACACGCCCGCAACTAAGCCCGAAACTACGGACTTCGGGCTTAGAGAGTAGCCCCCCTAATCCAACAAACGATCTGTTTGCGGATGAATGGACGAAGATTTTATTGGTATGTCAGAAGTTAGTACAGTGAGAGGGATTCATGAAAGAGTTGTTTACCTGTATTTTATTTTATTTTTTTCTTTTTCAATTTTTAAACTTGATCTGTGTTTGTTTTCTTTTTTGTATATTTTTAGTTCTGTGCTTTGTTTTTAGTAACTATAATTGGTTTTTAACCGTTGTCATTAAATAAATAATAACAAATAATACATCACGTTTGAATCTTGTTCATAACTTCAATTTTAAGTACTTAATTTTTTTAAATAGAGAAGTCTATTAAAAAAAATAAGTAAGTACTTAAAACTTATTTTAAAAACTAAAATTGAATACAAATTGAGCTGGTACAAAGCGCAGTGGTTTTATATTCAAAATTAAATAAAAAGCACTAAAGAAACTTTAAAATGTTAATGTTTCATTTTCACAGTATATTTTGATTTTATCTTATTTTACTTACGTTAAGCACACGTTTTATTTTTAATATTTCTTTCACAATAGTTGAGTTTCAGTAAGTACCTACGTCTTCACACGAGCCATGTCCATTCTGACAGTTAATTCTATGTAATTAATGCCTTATTCAACGCTGATTAGGTATAATTGTCCATATATATTTATATACATACACTAGGTTTTGCCCGCGACCTTGTTCGTGTATATCCCCGTTTTTTCTCGTTCCCGTAGGAATTTCGAGAAATTCTCTCTTAGTGCTCCCTCCACTCCCCAAGGAGCTACAAAACGCCACCTGCTACAGTTGTTACATACTTCTTTTGCTTCGTTTACGCTCATACCAACACGCATTGTGCAATTACAATAATTAGGTAATTGTGCTCCTTGATAAGATTAAAAATTGCTTCATTAATAACAGCCTGAAGGTCGGTCAAAAGTATAAGGTTTATCTAGTTGACACCACGATCAAATTCCGATAGGAATCCATATGTTTCACCGGCTACTCACTCTGATTCAGTGCCTGTATCTAAAAGAACCTAACAGGTAGCCGATATTTATAAAAAGTACAAGATATAAATCTCCAGTTCATCGTTACGATTTGACCTCTATGTATCAGTGAAGGCAGTTCATCTGTTGTTTGTCTCCGGGTATTGTAATTTCCAAGTACACCTTTGATACAAAAGGTTTTTCCCAAACAACGATAAAAAATATGCAGGTATTGAGATAATCTGTAAAAAATTAATTGTAAGGTTTCCGCCGGCACAACGTCGCCTGTAGCGGCATCAATGCCACCACAAGAAAAACCATCGGAGCAAATCTAAATTGCAACAAAAAGAACCGCTACGCTATCTATCCAACTAGCAGCTAACTACTACGTCGCAATCCTGCATCGCGCAAGCAGAGTTTACGATTTGAACATATACATCAGGTTTGCGGGACTTATACCTCCATACGCCTATACTGAAAATTAAAATTCATACAAACTGTCAGTTGTACTAGCTTTTTTAAGATATCGGTAAAATAGTAATGAAATTTTACTTATTTTTTCATTCAAATTTCTACCTTTTTGAATAAGTAACATAAAGGCAATAATGACACAAACCACTGCACCGAAAGAAACCACATACTCATAGTCATACGAACTGACATGCACACGAAGATAACACTACACATTCTGCTGTAACAAATTCTAGATTAAACCCAGCCTTGAATTTCTAATGACAGGATGTCACCAAGTGTTAATTAAAGTACTTAAACAAGTAACTTCGTTCCTTCAAGTGCATCAGAACGCCGGGGCTTAATCTCTGACGTCAGTCGGGGTTATCAGGGTTGAAGCGAACCGCGGAAACTCTGCGAGCGATCATTATGGGTCAAACTTACAAGTAAATAGGTGGATATTATGACACCTAACGAAGCCTGAGTATAATTTGAGTATCTAAATAAAAAGATTAAACGGGACTACACTGATGACATTCATCAGATAAATAAATAATAAACATATACCTAAGACTGAAAGAAGAAAACGTATTGAATCTACCCCAAGTTACATGGGACCAAGGTGATGATGGGATATAAGGAAGAAATGATCGAATTTTGAAATTTGGTAACGGTACAGTGATATTATTCATATTCACTTGACTTTTGATAAAACTTTGAAGGAAGGAAGAAGGTACATGTATTCCAAATAACGGGAGACCTAGCACGCTTCCCTGTGGTACACCAAAACTATTCTTTTGCTTATAACCTAAAAATTCAATAAAATTTAGTTTTCTACTTAAAATGCCTCGTCTACTATGTAAATAAGTGACTACTGTGCCACCTGGCAGAGCCTGAATGCATTTAAAGGAATTATGGGAATAAATAAATAAACAATCAAGGAAAGGGTTCCGATTATGTGTTGAAAATGATACTGTATATGTACGAAGCGAGCATTATTGAATTATTAATTATTACACTAAGAGAAAGCTGCAAACTGCATTGCGTCAATCATTAATGCAGATAGATGGCAGCTTTCTATATACATTCGAGCTAAAAGATGCAAGATTGCTTAGGAGATTATCCAAGTGCATAAAACCGCGGTTCACTCCTTGTAACATAAATAACCGAATCAAAAATACATAATTCAACAGATAACAAAATTCCAAAATATACACAAGTAAGAAATCCGTGTCAATCCGACTATTTATAGAAACAACAGAATTTTTATTTAGTTTTTGCACTGCACACTACCAAGAAGGTACGTGAAATCTTCATCAAAAGTGCATATTTTGTAAAAGAACTGGTTTCTATAGCAGCGGGGATTTCCAAATAAGTCGTGCATCATTCAGAATTAAATATAGCCGGAAACCAGACACGTTAAGTTACGAAATTATGTGTCTAGATTCATTAGTTGCTAAAAAATAAGCTGGCATTATAATTATCAACATTTAAGCCCAATACTCTAAGAGATGAAATACTGTTTCAAATTCTCAATACAAGTTGTATTGTTACAGGCAGCAAACAGATCCTCCATGGGGTCCACGGAAGACTTCGTCCGCGCCAGCTGGTCGCCATCATGGGACCTTCCGGGGCTGGCAAGTCCACCCTCCTGGATGTACTGTCGGGGTACCGCATCACTGGCGTCGGGGGAGCCGTGTTCATCAATGGAAGAGGGCGGATTATGAGTGAGTACCATTTTTATAATGGCTTCGAAAGATGTATGAGTTAAACATGGTGCACTCAAAAATGGTCTGTCGTGAGTACTATAATTATCTGCTTTGTCATCATCATCATATCAGCCGAAAGACTTCCACTGCTGGACGTAGGCCTCCCCCAAAGGGGGAGGGGGGGTTTGCCATAATTGCCACGCTTGGTAGGCGGGTTGGCGATCGCAGTGTATGGTGTTACGTTTTACAGAGAACGCTGCTGCCCATTCTCTGGTGAATCCCTTAGTCGCCTCTTACGACACCCACGGGAAGTGATGGGATGATATTATTCTTTTATCTGAAAATACAGAATTTTAATAATATTCAAAAGTCTTATGGCCCAACCTGTTTCGAAAACAAGCACTTCTGAATGAAACCAAAAAGGTGAATGCCCTAAAATCATTATCCACACAAAATGCCAAAGCATAAAATTTGTCAAAAGAAAAATAACAAAAAAATGTAAATGCAAACAATTTTCAATATAACTAATTACGAAATGCAATTAATTAGCGTCTCCGTAAGCACAAACAGAAATAGCATCAGTAAGCGATTAGATTGTGCTCACGCAGCCCTTATCAGCGGAAAATAATTAGCTATGAACCAAGGACCCGGATTCTAGGCGTTAGATAAAGCAGGCTAGGTTAGAACTATATTCATGCTGCAGTGATATAACATGCATTCACGTGTGACGTGACCGTTGACCACAGATGTGTGGAAAGGTAGATACAGATAATGCAAACCATGCGTCATGGCCTGGCTCTGGTCTGGAGATATTATATTTCCAAATTGCAAACTTATGCAATGTTCCATACATTAAAGCTACTTCTCTTACGTACAAGCTTTATTAGACAAGCTTTTACTGCTAGTTGCAAATTCGTTGCTTTCAAAATGTTATTGTCCCTTAGCAAATTCTTTGATTAGACACATATTAGTTCGCTTATCTTCGACATATTGATTGTGTTTCCAACAGAGTTGTATACCAACTGCAATATAATTATCCAAACAACCGTAAGAAACGGAACCTTTATAATATCACTCAGGTGTCTGTCTGTCACAGCCAGTTTTCTCCGGGTCTACTGGACCGATTCTGTTGAAATTTAGTACACATATGGACTTCTGTGAACCGTAAATAAATATTTCTTTAGTATGGGGGTCACTTTTGGGAGTCAAACTAGAAAGTTTAGCAAACTGTATCGTGTGACACATCAAATGAAAGGGTTTACTGTGAGGGTTTTTATTACATTTTTTTAATCGTTTAAAATAAATGTTTTGAAATAATTCAAGAAATTAGACCAAAAATTACCATTACTCTTATTTCCGAAACTACGGAGCCTAAAATTTTGAAATAAAGTAAAAATCTGATAATATTTCCTTACCTACAGATTACAGGAAAACCTATAAGAAGTCTATAGTGTTAAAATGACATGTAACAAAAAATGAAATTAGTTCGGAACCCTTTACACGCAATTCCGACTCGCACTTGGCCAGTTTTTGTACTTATTACCACAATCTAAGTCACGTTTACGAATTTGCGGTTTCTATAATTTTGTACAGCTATTTGCTAGATATATGTTACTGGTTTAACGAGTAATTTTGCACTCACCATGACCTGAGACGACTACTTGAATAAAGTTGATCGGAACGAAGCAAGTGCAGTGATCGTGCTGGATATTAAGGTGTCAAACTTGAATGCACAATTTATTAACGACTAGTGGACGTCACGCGGTTTCACCCGCGTAGTTCCCGTTCCCGTGGGAGTACGGGGATAATATATAGCCTTTGTTACTCCCTGATAATGTAGCTTTCCAATGCTAAAAGAATTTTTCAAATCGGTCCAGTAGTTTCGGAGCCTATTCAATTCAAACAAACAAACAAACAAAAAATTCTTTCTTCTTTATAATATTATTTTATTATATATTATTGTATTATATTATTATTATTATTATTATATAGTAAGTATAGAAATTACTGAATCGATGTTAACTTGATTAGATTATATGATAAGCTTATCGAATTATCATAATTCGATTAGGAATCTATACTATATAATAATAATATTATAAAGAGGAAAGATTTATTTGTTTGTTTGTTTGTTTGAAATGAATAGGCTCCGAAACTACTGGACCGATTTGAAAAATTCTTTCAGCAATGGATAGCTACATTATCAGGGAGTAACATAGGCTATATTTTATCCCCGTACTCCCACGGGAACGGGAACTACGCGGGTGAAACCGCGTGACGTCCACTAGTCATAAATATAGATCCGAATATAAATCATAAAGACAACCCAAAAAAAAGGTGTTAAAGGTATTTTTAGTTCCTACAACTCAATTAATGGGTGCTGTACTAAAACCTCTTCTGTAGTTTTAAACACAATTCAATTAGTAAAAGCATCAGTAACTTTAATTAAAACTACCGACTCACCAAATTGACTAGCTAGAGAGTAGCTCTGCACAGACTAACACCACCAGTTCCTAGTCTATCTATACTTCTTTACTTTATCTATACTAATATATAAGCTGAAGAGTTTGTTTGTTTGCTTGAACGCGCTAATCTCAGGAACTACTGGTCCGATTTGAAAAATGATTTCAGTGTTAGATAGCCCATTTATCGAGGAAGGCTATAGGCTAAGACCAATAGGAGCGATGAAGTCAACTAGTGCTGAGATTAAGTGGAAAGTGGAGACACAAATTCTTCACCAACATCACATGATTTGGCCGTTTATTAAAAACCAATTCCAAAATTGTCTGTGCCCCTCATAAACTTAATATCCTTACTAATTACAGAGAGGTTCAAGAGGATGTCCTGCTACATCCAGCAAGACGACAGGCTGCAAGGACTCCTCACCGTGGGCGAGAACATGAAGCTAGCAGCAGACCTCAAGCTGCCCACCACACTAGACAAATACGAGAAGGGAGAAGTTGTAAGTTGATTTAACACATTAGATAAACCCCTTAAAGATGATAAAAGAATGAAAAGAAAAAAAAAACTTTTTTACTTTTTTTGTTTTTGGAAATCGGTTATATTTTTTGTAGTGGTACATGCGTACCCATTCACAGCGTACCGGCGTGATGTTATGTTATGAAAATAAAACTTACTAAGTGCTTTCGGTGTAAAGGTCAATACGAATGAAATAAGCCCAAACACTTGGTAGTTACCACATACCGATCCGATCGATGTGGAGTTCCCTTGACTCTCTGTCGTCTCCATCGTCAGATCTGATCCAAACCTTCATTTTTTGTAGTATCACCCGATATACACACAAAAATCAAGTTTTTACCAGATGCGTGCCTACAATTTTCGGGAGTTGTCCTCGATTTCTCAGGGTTTCCATCATCAGATCCTGACGTGGTGGCAATGGGACCACCTCGGCAGCATACCGTTTTATATAAAAAAGATTCATTGAAATCGGTTCATAAACGACGAAGTTATCGGCGAACACACAAAAAAAATATATATATACTAGCCTTTGCCCGCAACTTCGTACGCGAATATCCCGTTTTTTCCCGTTCCCGTAGGAATTTCCCATTCCCGTATAGCCTATAGCCTTCCTCGATAAATGGGCTATCTAACACTGAAAGAATTTTTCAAATCGGACCAGTAGTTCCTGAGATTAGCGCGTTCAAGCAAACAAACAAACTCTTCAGCTTTATATATTAGTATAGATTAGTATAGATTTATTTGGAATGGGTTTGTTCTTGACTCTAGTCTACATAGGTCAGAGGTGACAGAGACAAAGTCCACGATGGAGTTAGATTATTTGTGGTCGACAACAGTTTGAGGTTTTCAAGCTGCCTTACTTAGAAGGGTTGCGCTGACTACCTTCAAAGGAAAAGGCTCTTCATGTTGACTATATCAGTCTCTTTTAAATAAACAACCTAAAACCATTTTTTTTGTTGTTCGTCAGTGAGTATTGTTACATTTATTTTTGAATTAATTTTATACAAATAAACTGGCTAAGTGCGAGTCGGACTCGCGTGCAAAGGGTTCCAAACGAATTTTTTTTTAACATGTTATTTTAACACTACAGACTTCTAATAGGTTTTCCTGTAATCTTTAGTTAAAGATCTATTATCTTCATTTTTTTCAAAATTTTAGGCTTTAATCGTCATTTTTCGTCTAATTTCTTGAATAATTTCTAAACCATTTATTTTAAAATTATGAAAAAATATATAACTAAAACCCTCACAGTAAGCCCTTTCATTTAATATGTCACACGACATTGTTCTAAAAACATTTTTTTTTTTCTAGTTTGACCCCCAAAAGTGACGCCCATACTTATGTTTTACGTAACGCGTCCATGTTTGGGTCATAGAAGTCCATATGTGTACCAAATTTCAACAGAATCGGTTCAGTGGATCCGAAGAAAACTGGCTGTGACAGACGGACAGACAGACAGACACCCGAGTGATCCTATAATGGTTCCTTTTTTTTTCGGAACCCTAAAAATGGTTTTAAAGATATCTCTTTAGTGATTAGATCCATGCGACACCAAGCGTCGCGTCTACAGTTGCAAAAATTCGTGTGACACATTGATATGATCACCATCATTTTGAGCTCTAAGTTCTTTACACTCCTAACTTACTAACATAATCAACGTGATAATATATGAATCACGTAGAACCAATAATACTTATGTACAGTCATGTTTTGAATATTTACTTCGATACACTTTGTTTGTTCGTGTATTTGGAGTCGGACACAAATGCCGTCGTTGTCAATGTATGTATGTTTGCCACACGTTGCTTTATTGAATGACAAAAGCGTTGAAACAAAGCAATGATGTGCAAAACACAGTAGGTGTAGTAACAATTGCAGTCAGCAATAATAAAACAAAGAGATGAATACATTGATGTATAAAAAACCCAAGATACACACTGAGCATCTCAAAAACGTCCGCAAAAAACAAGCGCGTAATGTATAATTGTGCGCAAGTTTCAAACAGTCTCGCATCGCTCGCCATACTGCACTGCTTTGTAAAAACAACTTTAAGCGATCCGTGTAAGGTTGAATTTGTGAAAAAAATGTTTATAGTATAACTACACACAACTCACACATGACACTTGATACATGTCAGTTTTTGACGACAATTTCGAGTGTTGCATTTGTGCGAGACTGTGCATCTTGGGTTTTTTATATATCAACTAGCTTTTGCCGGCGACTTCGTACGCGCATATCCCGTTTCTTCCCGTATCCCGTTTTTTCCCGTTCCATAAACTATCCTATCTTTTAAGTTGGATCAAATGATAGATAGTTACGAAGTTTGATCAAAATCGGTTCAGTAGTTTAGGAGTCCATCGCGGACAAACAACGTGACACGTGATTTATATATATATTAAGATGGATGAATGAATTAAAACTTGCTATACACTTTTTCTCACACGTTAGTAAAGGGGAGAAAATTCCAAGTCTGTGAACTCATGAAAATTCAATCTAAACTATGAGCTGGTTTCTGATTTCAGTATTTTGCAGTTAAAATCGTGATACTTCAATATAAAAGTTGGTCAGGTTTTCAGGCTAAAATAACGTTTGACAAATAACTAACATTAAAAAATCTCAGAAATCGGGGTTAATGCATTATATACCATGATAATCAAATAACTTTTGCAGTGGGCTGCATCTATAGGTACCCAACCATTTTAACAACATGGTACTAATTCCATTGCATGTTATTTGCACAAAATTACATGCCAAATGCAGCAGTAGGTAATGACATGACCAGTACAGTTATGCTGTAACCTAATTTTACCAAATTGCCAGTTTTGCACAACACAGAGGTAAGAGCGTGTTGGTGTGCGGCCGTCTTAAGTAATCTGTGACATTCATTTTCGAATGCATAACTACTTACGAGTATATGAATAATGAAGAAATTATAATTACTCAAGCTAATAAACAGGAAGTCGCTAGACAAACATTATGAGTAGATGAAGTCCAAGTCAGTTGCAATTTAAGGTAGAGATATACGTCAGGGTAGCTGATTTTAAATTGTAATCACGTCTAAACGGCTAGTTGTAATTTTTTGGAAAAAATATATATTACATTAGACTATTTTCTTAATACCTTGATATATCAAAATTTTTAGTTTCATTCTTTCAACATTGTGTAATTAATTTGTAAAGTATGTCTAACACGGATATAAAAACGACAGTCGGACTAAAACCGCCGGGCGTATTTTAATGGAATTTACACTATCTCAAAGAAAATTTAGTTATCTACATTTTGATATACGGCTCTTTTTTAAAGTCTTAGAATAATAAGGTAAGAACAAAAAACTACCGAATTTTGGGTCGCGAGGGTGTTTTGTAGGGAACAAAACGCGCACACGTCACACAAGGTCGCTGGCGTATGTCGTCGCCTTAATATGCATAGGAATAGTCAAAATAGCGCCATCACGAAAAAGTCCACAGTCCTTTAGCGAAAATATGTGATAAATAATAAAAACCGCGTCAGCTAATGAGATTGTATGAATACATTTTTCAAAAGCCGGTCGCATCAATTGACTTGTGAGTTAGATGTCACACGTCGATGACTTCTTCTTCTTCTCAGCTTCTTCTCTTCCTTTGCAGTTCTTTCACTCTCTTCTTTTACTTTAAATCCCTTTCTTTTACTATCAGATTGAAGACATCCTCACAAACCTGGGCCTGTACGAGCACATGAACACCCGCGGTGCGCAGCTGTCGGGAGGTCAGAGAAAGAGGCTGTCTATCGCGCTGGAGCTCATCAACAACCCCCTCATCATGTTCCTCGACGAGCCTACCACGTAAGTAGATAATAAGAGGAAAAGTTCGGAAGGAAATTAGAGGAAAGATTAGTTGCCCACATAGCCCGAAGGATCGCCAAACTAAAGTGACAGTGGGCAGGGCACATAGCTCGCAGAATAAATGGTCGATGGGGCCGAAAAGTTCTGGAGTGGCGACCGCTTACCGGAAGACGTAACGTTGGAAGGCCTCCAACAAGGTGGACCGATGACCTGGTGAAGGTCGCGGGTAGCCGATGCATGCGAGACGCGCAGGACCGGTCGTTGTGGCGACGCTTGGGGGAGGCCTATGTCCAGCAGTGGACGTCTTTCGGCTGATATGATGATGATGAATGCCCATCTTGCAGGCAAAGAAAATTTTGATTTGGAACTAAAAGGTAGCATTGGCACAAACTACGAGAACAAAGAGTAGAAGCACAGGAAAGGACGTTTTGAGAGCGGCCTATATCCAGTTGTAAACGTCTTTCGGGGGAAATTATGTAGTATATAATTAATATAGTCATAGGAATAGCTCAGCAAGGCATCTGATAAGCGTATGCTGACTCACAAGCACTAAAGATTCGAGTATTAGTATTAATTTAATTTTACATATGGCTAACATCCTTGCTATATATATATTATTATATTATATCAGTAGGGACTAATATTATAAATGCGAAAGTAACTCTGTCTGTCTGTCTGTCGCGCTTTCACGCCAAAACTACTGAACTGATTTAAATGAAGTTTGGTACACATATAGTGCAGAGCCGAGCCTGAGAAAGGACATATGCTACTTTTCATCCCGGGAATATTTTCCCTAGGGACCGACGCGGGCGTAGCCGCTGGCAGAAGCTAGTAATTAATAAACTTAGCCCCTCAAAACCAAACATTGTGATGATCTTTAAAATAGTTGCTAAATGCATTGACTTACAAAACTGCCGCAATGATTTTAAGTTATCTCAATGACCTACAAAATAAAGCTGAGACTTATTTTCATTTTACGATGGATTTCATTATCAAAATACATTTTAATCTCTCGCCGAGCTCAGGTTATCGAAACATCGTAAATTTACGTCAATTTCAAAAATAATCGATAAGTAGGTAGTATAGTGATTAGTGTTGAAATTAATAAAAAAAAAGGCAGCCCACTTAATGTACACGACGTAAACTACATCAAGGCGCAATTATTTTTTTTAAATAAATGATTAGGATAATATTACAATTACATTAGCATTACGAAACAACCTTTTTTATAATTCTAATGTTCATAAATATCTTTTTTTTTATGAATTTGTAGTAGTCATTGGATAGATGAAGTGGGCTACCGTTGTAAGACCACTAAAATGGCACCGTGTATACTTAGATAGTGTAACAGTGTAAGTTACCTTTGAACATTTAGAAAACCATTACACAACGGTAATCTTAGATTAACCGATATAATTTATTGATACGCTATTTCGACACCACTATCTACCGAATATATTCACAACCGAATACCGTACTGTATACTTTCCTTGATACTGATACTGGCACGTGCGTAGTATTTTAGGCTAAGAATAGAATAATTTCCTCAATGCTTGAACTTTTACCCCTGTGTGTTGAACATAACGATAGCTGCAGTGTACACTGGACGCACGTGACTATAAACGGTTTAGGGATGGGCAAGTGAAAAAAATATGTCGATATTTATCGTAACGAAACTTTTAAAAAGTATCGATAAATATCGAGTGAAAAATATCGATATATCAATATATCGTCGGTTTTTGTATGAATTGTCATACATTAAATACATATTTCCACATAAAGAAAATAGTATTTTTTATTATTAGTACCTTTGTGGTTAACCCGCAACAAAAGCAGAGTTGCGTTAAAAAATATATCGAAATTGATACGAATTCTATACTATAAAATCAATATCGAAATATCGATATATCGCCATTAAAAATATCGACGATAATTATCGCTAATTTTATGAAAAAATAACGATATTTTTTGCCCATCCCTTAACTGTTATAGTCCTATTGAGGTCATCTGCCAAGTAAACTGACTATTTACTGATGAGGACATTCTAGATATTTAATTCCTAAGACATTTAACTAACCTATAGTTACAAAAATCTAGCATACAACAAGATTCATTAGGTTAGTGTAATTAGTCGAAAAAATCGTTTCGCTTTTTTACAAAAAAGTAGGCGTTTACAGTTCGCATCACCGTTGTTTACCCCTCCGAAGTTAGGTTTTAGTGACGACCGCGCAGGTGCAAACGCGTAAACAAGTGTTACGTTCCTAGATTATTTTTCTGTTTATCTATACTAATACTAATATTATAAAGAAGAAAGATTTGTTTGTTTGTTTGTTTTGAATAGTAGTTTGAATTGAATAGGCTCCGAAACAACTGGACCGATTCGAAAAAAAAATCACATTGGATAGCTACATTATCAGGGAGTAACATAGGCTATATATTATCCCCGTACTCGCACGGGAACGGGAACTACGCGGGTGAAACCGCGTGACGTCCACTAGTACCTTTTATATTATAAACAAATAACCAGACTACCAGCAACAATAACAATATCAAAAAGTAACACCACAAAAACACACAAAAAATAAATGAAATAGTAAGAAATAACCAAAATAATAATTAAAAACAATTACAATGTGTAACACTTTTCGCATCAACAGTCGTATTACATTGAGCAAGCGGGGCACACGTATGCATCGAACGTATACGAGCGAGTGAGATTACACCTGCCATCTTGCGCGAACACGCGCATGCGCGACCTACCCGCGCATGCGCTGTCCTATGTTTTTGCCAAATTGACATCCTGCGCAATCGATTGCGACGTTCTTCGGGGAGGTAAACTTGCGTGACGGGAACTGTAGTCAAGGTATGAGTACAGAGCCCAGGCAGTATTAGGATTACTTCACTATGCAAACTAAGTTGGTCCATGATCTCATAATTAGCAACTACTTGATAATTACTACCTTTTATGCTTATCATAGTGATAAATAAAATGTACCTACGTAAGCGTATCTACCATATACCTGGACGGCTGCTTAGGTACATATTATTTATTGACTAGTGACCATCAAATGATGTTAAGGCTTGTATACATGCCGATGACCTTGTGCATATAAACGGAGCTAACTACTCCTCTACGCGCCACTCCGCTACCCGCATTTTTATTTATTATAAAAAAAAATAACACATATTTCAAAAAAGTAACAAAACCGAATTATTTTCGATTGTATTGCAAAGCAGTAGATATTTTTTTTAGACTTTTGTTAAAAAATGAAGGAGTAAAATGGTTTCATCTCAACGATTTGGAGGTGATTTGGTGATTTTTTTTCTTATTATGTGATACAGATACATAAATTGTGGCTAAACCAAATTACGTATCTTATCAGTTAGATTACTACCAATTTTTTTCAGATGTAATTTCTCAGTAAAAGCCGACGAAAAGTTGCTTCATCTGAACGCTGTTTTTAAGCATTTCTCGAGAGAGTAGCCTTAAAACTCTGACGGGCGACGATTTCACCCATGTGAAAGATGGGTTTAACTATTTTTACCTTTAGTAAAAAAATAATCTTTTCCTTTTTCAGAGGTCTGGACAGTTCATCATGTTCGCAAGTAGTCCAGCTATGCCGAAACCTAGCTCACCAGGGTCGGACCATTGTATGCACGGTACATCAGCCATCAGCCTCCCTGTTCGCACTGTTCGACCACGTGTATGTGCTAGCGGCTGGCCGCTGCATGTACCAGGGCACCACGAAGAACTTGGTGTCTTACCTGGATCAGGGCGGGATACCCTGCCCCCTGTACCACAACCCTGCTGATTACAGTAAGTGTGATTGGTAAATTCGTAGCCTCTCGTATTTTATTTTCTCCAGGTACTAGGTGTGATAAGTAGATATCCTCATAACGATATTGTAACTATAAATACAATAGTTATTTACAACGGAACGTGGATTTGTAAACAACAAATAAATTCTTCATTTAATTTGAACTTTGGCTCATGGAAGTACACAAATGAATTAAATGTTGTTCGTTCAACTGATTAAAGCAAAAAATTGCGGAAATAATAATATATTCATACAACAAAAACAATATCATGACTGCAAGAAATAAGATAATGTTAAGATTTAAAGGTTTCTTGGCAAAAATAAAACAATCATAAAATTAAATGTGATTATAAAGAATTCTGCCAAGCTAAACTAAGATAATATCTCTACCCACAGTTATCGAGCTGTCATGCGGTGAATATGGACAAGACAAAATTGACCTGATGGCCAACAAATCTGAGAACGGTCGGGCGCTGGACTGGTTCGACGACTTCGAGAGCATCCCCACGATGGAGGGGCTCCGCAAGCTGGTGCCGCTCAGCGTCCTGAGGGACACGGAGCCCACAGGGGGTGAAGAGGAGACCAGCCAGATCAATCAGCTTGGTGTACTCATGAGGAGAGGGTTTATGAAGGCTAAAAGAGATGCGGTAAGTGCTGAATATTCTTGACTAGCTGACCCGCGCAGCTTCGTCTGCGTCACATTTTTCATTTCTGCTCCGCTCCTATTGGTCTTAGCGTGATGATATATAGCCTTCCTCGATTACTGGGCTATCTAACACTGAAATAATTTTTCAAATCGGACCAGTCGTTCCTGAGATTAGCGCGTTCAAGCAAACAAACAAACAAACTCTTCAGCTTTATATATTAGTACAGATTAAGAATAAGAGTTGAGATGAGGTTATTTGTTAAGGCTTGTATACATGCCAATGACCTTGTGCATATAAACGGAGCTAACTACTCCTCTACGCGCCACTCCGCTACCCGCATTTTTAATTTATTATAAAAAAATACCACATATTTCAAAAAAGTAACAAAACCAAATTATGCTCCTTTGTATTGCAAAGCAGTACATATTTTTTTTTTAGACTTTTGTTACAAAATGACGTAGGAAAATGGTTTCATCTCAACGATTTGGAGGTGATTTGGTGATTTTTTTCTTATTATGTGATACCGATACATACATTCTGGCTAAACCAAATTACGTATCATATCATGTAGATTACTACCTATTTTTTTTCTGATGTAATTTCTCAGTAAATGCCGACGAAAACTCGCGTCATCTGTACGCTGTTTTTAAGCATTTCTCGAGAGAGCAGCCTTAAGCCCCTGATATTAAAAAGCCTAAAGTATAAATATGGAGTGCGTAGTTGAAAAGGCTTATATATCAATCTGTAGCTAACGCTTCTAGCAAAACTCACCAGTACCAGCACGTTCGCATAGCTACGAAAGGACTAGCCAGCTAGTAAATCCAATGAACCACTGTCACAAAGCTAACGTATAAATGATATAATAATAAGTTCTTTGTTATTTTTAAACTATTATAAAGACCTAGAACCATCTTGATCGTAGCATTAAATAAACGAAAAAAAAAACTGTTTCAATTTGCTACGTTGACCTCAGAACATGTATTTTTGCACGTATTTATCATGGCTGATGGCACTAACTACCAAAATACGTGTCCTGGGCTCCGTCTCGACATAGTTCACGACATAGTTCCTACCGACCGAATTGGTCGTTAAGTCCTAAGGCCGTACACAGTCAATTTCGAACGCGATCCATGGATCAGACCATCGATTTTGATCGTGGATGGCGTTCGATATTGACTGTGTACGGCGGCCTTAGCGAATTCGGTCGGTAACTATGTCGAGATTTCCCGCTCTGGCCTAGTAGTAATATCTTACTTCTTACCACTATTATACAAGCGAATGTTTAGATGGATGGATATTAATTACTCAATCACGCCAGAACTTCTTTACATAGCTGGCCAAAATTAGGCTCAGAAAAAGAGCATAGTCTGGAAATGCACATAGACTAGCTTTTCATCCCGCGAGCATGTTCCCTTGTCATAATTTCCGACTTTTTCCTACTCCTCCGCTAAACTTTTCTGATTAATTTCGTTGCGGGATCCCAGATAGTTGAATCGTTTCTCCGGGACTCGTCGAGCTTAATTAACTCTGCGTTTTTCTGGTGGTCGCCACTGTTGATTGTGGCTTTCAGGAGTTGCAGTGGATAAGAATGTGTGGCGGGCTTGACCCAAAAAAATTTCACACTGGCGAAGCCGCTTGCTGAAGCTAGTGTAAAATATAACTTTTATAAAATCTGTATTGTTGGCGCATGTTGCTATTGTATCAAATAAACGTTTTTATTCATTTGTTTCCAGACAATGACCCACTTGCGCTTGATAGTGAACGTGGTGGTCGGCATCATGTTGGGCAGTCTCTTCATCAACGCCGGTAACGAGGGGTCTCGCGTCTTGGAGAACTACAACCTTTTGTTCGCCATCCTCATGCACCATATGATGTCTCCTATGATGTTGACTATTCTTACCTGTAAGTATACACTGGAGACTGAATGGTATACCTGTAAGTATACTATTCAGGCTCTTCTACTTCTATGTAAGACGAGTCTCGTTTCTGTTGCTTCTTAGGAGAATTCTAAAAAGAGTAGCAGAAAATTCTTCTTCATAATAAGGTGTCAATAATCAAAGGTCTGAATAATCAAATCATATTTGCCATTTTGTCCTTAAATGACCTTCATCATAATTACACAACTCATTGTCATAATAATGTTGATAGTTGTGATGTACTCATAATTGGTTGGGGTTGCGTCACAAAACTGATAAAACATACCTTCATTAAGGTCGTATTTAAATATTGTTGCTTTTCTTGATTCGCAGTTCCCAATGAGATGTCAATTTTGTCTAAAGAGCACTTCAACAGATGGTACTCTTTGGGATCCTACTACATATCTATTACGATCGTCGATCTACCTGTATCGGTAAGTTCCTCTCCGGTAATTCTATAGACTAAAGGATTAATGCGTCGTCGTGCCTTCTCTTTTTGAGAAGAGGCCTTAAGTTACAGTCTGGTATTTTAATAAGTCTTGCACCAGAATCGTTAATTCTGGTGCAAGACTTATTATTTTAGCCTAAAGATAGATGGAAATCATTTCTAATGCAAGGTATCTACTACTATATAGCATACATATTAGATATGTAAAGTTCGCCATTTGGCATGATCAAAAGATTTTGACTTGATATTGGCTCCGGCCTGCTAGACTACCCCATGCCTCGGAAAGCACGATAAGCCGTTGTTCACGGCTGTAATTTTATTCAATCTTGCTAAGGGGTAATGTGTAACTCAGAAACTTTGTTGTGGAGGTTTGATAGGTGACTGCCTACCTGACCATCATGGAGCAACTCATCATCATCATATCAGCCGAAAGACGTCCATTGCTGGACACAGGCCTCCTCCAAGATTTAGGGGGGGTTTGCCATAATCGCCACGCTTGGCAAGCGGGTTGGCGATCGCAGTGTATGGTGTTGAGTTTTACAGAGAACGCTGCTGCCCATTCTCTGGCGAGTCCCTTAGTCGCCTCTTACGACACCCACGGGAAATTATGGGATGGTATTATTCTTTTACGGCACCGACCCACACCATATGGCTCCATGCTCATGGAGTAACTGCTTCATGTAAAATACTGGTACTCAGGTGAAACCAGCAGGCCTGGAAGCTGACCCCAAAACAGTAGGGAGAAGGCTGGGCTAAAATTTTAGTTCCACCCTGCCCGCTGTTACAAGCTACATAGAATGTCATCATCATCCACAGTCTGACATTCCCCACTGCTAAGCATAGGCCTCTCTTTTCTTGTGCCAATCCGCACGTTCCTTTTTGTTTTATGGGCGAAGAAAATAGCACCCACTAAAAACTTCGCCTGTGCACCTACTTTCGCCTTGATGGGTGGGTCGCGAGAACTACTACACATGACATTCGCGACCCATCCAGCGTGGCCCACTTCTGGGCTCCCTCTTCTATGCCCGCCTCCGGGCTTCCTCTTCTTTCCGCGATGTCTGGGTGCACTGAGACATCACCACGACTCTAGGGACCTTACAGCGTGTCCATCCAAGCTCTACCCGCGATGGCAACAATGTCGTCTGCCCATCTCGCTGCCGGATAACTCACACTTCTTCTTCCAGTCCGCGGACGACATTCGGTCACCACCTTACTAAATCTATCATACCCACACCTTGCTAGATGTCCGGCCCGCTCCATTTCTGTTCCGTAATTCGTTTTCCGATGACTGTACTAACAATGTATTTTTTTTGTATTCCAGATAGTAGGCTGTGCAGTGTTCAGTGTGATAGTGTACACGATGTCCTCGCAGCCTCTCGACATCGTCCGCTTCTGTATGTTCTTCGCCATCTCGTTGTACACCGTACTCGTCGCGCAGAGCTTCGGGCTCATGATCGGAGCCGTCTTCAGCGTTGTTGTGAGTATCATCATCATTTTAGCCGAAAGACGTCCACTGCTGGATATAAGCCTACCCCAAGTGTCGCCACATCGAGCCGTACAGTCTTGCAACCAACGAGCAGTTATGATTTTGTAACTATCAAACCAAAACAGAAAATGAAGTCTTAAAGGACAAAATCATCGTTTCTATAAAGCTTGGTTTCAGCCGACTTGAAAAGGTCGTACCTTAGTATCATTAGCCTGCTCAGCATGCTGTGGTTGGCATAACTGATTCGGTTAAATTTAAGGATAGTTTCTTTACAACTCTGCCAACCTCTACTGAGTTTAGTAACTGTAGTTGTATTTCTGTTTGCTGTTTTCTAATTTAGTTTGTCTAAACTAATATTATAAAGAAGAAAGATTTGTTTATTTGTTTGAATTGAATAGGCTCCGAAACTACTGGACCGATTTGAATAAATCTTTTAGCATTGGATAGCTACATTATCAGGGAGTAACATAAGTCTATATATTATTCCTGTACTCCCATGGGAACGGGAACTACGCGGGTGAAACCGCGTGACGACCACTAGTTATTTATATTTATGCACAGCACATCCTACTTGGAAAATTCTTCCTGTTCAACATTTTGTACGTACACGTCGTACGTCGTACTCATGTACGACGTAGACCTAAACTATCTCTTTTTCCATCCAGAACGGCACATTTTTGGGTCCTACTCTGTCTGTGCCGATGATGATGTTCGCTGGCTTCGGAGTGACCCTGCGGGATCTGCCCGTCTACCTGCGATGGGGCTCCTACGTCTCCTATCTGCGATACGGACTAGAAGGCTTTATTGGCGCCATCTATGGGCTGGACAGGCCCATCTTGGACTGTAACGAGGCCTTGTATTGTCATTACAAGTAAGTTTTTCCATCTTTTTTTATTTTTCCTTCTAACGGTAAGCCATAAATAACATATATAGTTTTAAATGATTTGATTTCCCAGATTTTCCATAACTAAGAAATAGTTTACAATTTTCTTTGACTCTCTCAACTATTTTGATAATCGCCTATGAAAATGACGAAAACTATGTAAATTAGACACTTTTTTCACGGTTTTTGTATTTTTATCTGTCTTTGGGCGTAAAATATAGAGACGTCAAAAACATAAGTACTTTTCCATGGCCAAACATAAGCTCCTTGATACCACTAACATTCTTCGTTCTTCTAACCAGGCACCCTCGTACATTCCTGAACGAAGTCGCCATGTCCCCTGACGAGTTCTGGTTCGACGTGATGGCGCTGTCCATCTTCGTGGTGACCCTGAGGATCACGGCCTTCTTCCTGCTCAAGTGGAAGCTGGTCGCTGTGCGGTAAATCTGAACAGTAATGGGGTGGAGTCTACCGGGAGCTAGGAGTGTAAGTCATTCATTTGTCATCATCATTAGAGAATAGAGAGTCAAACGATGTTTTTTGACACCCT
This sequence comes from Lacanobia wlatinum, assembly GCA_947578705.1. NCBI lineage: Eukaryota > Metazoa > Arthropoda > Insecta > Lepidoptera > Noctuidae > Lacanobia > Lacanobia wlatinum. The sequence goes on from OX388031.1 coordinate 22,152,370, forward strand.
TATTAAAGAAAGATGTGTTTGATAATTTTCCAAAAAAGGATACAACGTATTTGAAATGATAGGCATTATTTTTTTGTTGAATATGTTGTGCTAAGTTAAAGCGAATAGTAAAAAACATTACCCTTCTTCATTATTTTATGCGACTGTCCTAGTCGGGTATAAAATGGGGGAAAATCACACAAATTATATAAATAAATAGTTAAATACCCTACTCATATTCAGGAGTGAGCTTGTGATCCGCAGAAATGTTTAAAGTGCAAATTGATAAAAAAGATGCTTGAACACGTTTCTAAATTGAAATAGCAAAAAAAAACAAAGATCTATCTTTATTTTTGCTCTGTTATTATTTGATTTTTATCTAATTGAAATTTAAGTTATATTATCAGAACTATATTTGAATTCAGAATTCGATATAATTGAAAAATTTCGGAACAATAAACTCTATGTCCAACAAACCAAAGTTTAAATTCCACTGCAACCCAAACGTTTAAAGGGTCTTTTTAATACTAATGGTCACTTAAAGTACATTACCATGAAGTCGATCCTTGAATTGAAGCGATGGATTGAACTTATCTCGAATTAGTATAATTCAAAGAAAGCATTTAACTTTTAAATCGTTCCATTTTCACTAACAAAAGTTTTATGTAAACCTAGATTAAAAAATTATTTAAGGGTCCAAAGGTAACAAAACTGTGATAAGTTTCCAAAATACTTTATTTGATTTCATGACTTCAGTTCTTTGCTACCTTATACTTACTATATTATTTCGTACAAAACATTATTTAATTTTTCTTTCGTAAATTTGTAGATAAGTATGTTTCTTCTGAACTTCCTTAACTGTAAATCAATATCAACAAAATTCAAGGCTGTGAGGTCTGTTTTTATTGAGAGCAAGATATGACGTAACAAAAACTCATAATATACCTAATCGAAGGGCATGATTTGTATTAAAAAAAAATGTGGCTCAAAACGTAGAATTATGTTCAAAATCACATTTGATTACAACCATTGGTTACAGACCTCTGCTTAATTTCTTACTTAAACGAGAAAAGTAAGTGAGCTAATGAAAATATGTGCTTGTAATCGAAGTGTTTGCCAATCAGCCTTCCTAATTAAGATAGGGTAACCTAGTGGATAATTTTAAATTGTTGGATGACATGATATCGTACCTACCAGTTAGGACATATAATGTACACAAATGTTTGTGTTAAGGTTGATACACACATACTTGGGCCGTACCCGGAACGTGGACGGGCTGTGATCTGTCACTCCGCAGGCTGATACGTCCCGGGCAAGGATGTGTGTGGATTAACCTTTATAGCACCTATATGCCAAAGTTTGTGACATCTGCGGGCGTCAAACGTGGGAGCGAGATGACATGAGAAGAAGTATGAAGTTTTATAATAAGCGCGGACTCTTCGCACATTATTTTACCGCAATTGTCACGACTCTGGAAGGCTTATTCATAAAAATGTAACCATATATTAAATACTGATTATCGGATTTTAAATTCAAATTCGATTTACTATAGAAAAATTGAAATTTTCCATAGAATCTAGATGGAAAATTTTAATAAAGTTTTAGCGGATTCTATACCGCTACATTCGAAGTAAAGACCTGACTTCACTCATACATATGCTACATCGCGATATCAAAATTCGCAACGCAACTAGAACACATGTTTGTATAATTTCAACTTGATGTAAACAAAAATTTGTAACAATTTATTATTTTTTAAAAGAGTGTCCGTGGAGTTTCTTGCACGTTCTTCTCCATAGAGATCTACGCTTTGGAACGTGCAAATAGCTTCATCTTGTTGGACTGACCGACCTTGACAATTCAAAAGTGCCTGTAAATGGTTTATTTGAAATATACGATTTGATTGATTGATTGATTGATTGATTGATCATACAACCGCCTGACAACAACTGGGCAATTGCCCCTAGATCTTATCTTCTATCTTTAAGATAATCTGCTAATTAGTATTTAAACTACTATGTAATCGGTTTTTATGAAGAAGCCTGTTGGTGTTACTGTTTATTATATTAGTATACTTGCCTATGTTAGTTGCTCAATTAGGTATTTATTTGTAACTAGTAGTAGATCTATAAACCTATAGGCTGTACTGAACTATTATATGTAGGTAGATAAAATAAGATTATACGGTGATAATTTTGTAAATATGTTTTTGTGACATTAAACTTTTTAATTTTGGTAACTTCTTTTTTATTGTTGTCCTAAAATATGTACAATACAAAACGTTTTTATAAAAAAATACAACCGACTACAAAATATAAAATAACTTGAATTTCGAAAGTCGGTGTTTTTGAACGTTTTTTTTTTGTTTTTTTTTGACACCGACTTCCGAAATTAAAGTTATTTTGTACTTTGTAGTGTCTTGTTTTTTGGACGACGTTTGTATATTTTGTAAAAAAAAAAATTTTCTCCTTTTAGTGGTCACATGTGCTTACCCCTTCACAGCGTACCGGCGTGATGTTATGTTATGAACTGGTTTAAACAATAAACAGACATGAGATTTCAACAACCCGGTTCATTTACTATCATTTATTGAGTAGTTCCGTTGCTTATCTCCGAAGTTCTTCATCAGCTCTTCACCAAATTGAGATGAGACCACTCCGAGAAAATGCTCTTCCAAAAACTACCCAAATCGCTTCGCGCCTATAAAATTTGAAGAGTTCCTTCTATTTCTCCAGGACCCCATCCTGACTTGATGATCATGGGATCACTTGGGAAGTCGACCCTTTCAATATAAAAAAAAAAACAAATTGGTCCAGGTATCTTAGAGTAAGAACCTCTTTCTTTTTGAAGTCGTTTAAAAATACTTCTTTTTATGGTACAGTGAGACGAACAATGCTAGGACCTTCATCATGCAAGCACGATGGGTGATTGCATAATGGAGGTCCAAGCATTGTTCCACTAGCTCATTTGGCTTCTGTTGCTTAATCAATCAGATCAAGTCAGCTTTTCCGTCGCTGCCTGCTGGACAAAGGGCTCTCCCAGCTACACCAGAACACTCTCACTCAAATTGCATAATTCTTAAAATCGCCGATATTTCACTACCGAAAGGAAATCCAGATACTTTGCTTCGTATGGTTAATAACTTGTCTCCTCAATAACGTAATCGCAGTGCGTTGCGATTACGTAATCGGTTGCAATGTCAAAATGAAAGCATATAAGAGACCAACCGCGATCATTTTACAAAAAAAAACTGGCCAAGTGCGAGTCGGACTCGCGTGCAAAGGGTTCCGAACGAATTTAATTTTTTAACATGTTATTTTATCTTTAGGTAAAGATCTATTATCTCCATTTTTTTTTAAATTTTAGGCTTAGTAGTTTTGGAGATAAGGGGGGGGCGGAATGATCATTTTTCGTCTAATTTCTTGAATAACTTTAAAACCATTTATTTTAAAATTATGAAAAAAAATATAAATAAAACCCTCACAGTGAGCCCTTTCATTTGATATATCACACGATATTGTTAAAAAAACTTTTTTTTTAAATTTTCTAGTTTGACACCCAAAAGTGACGCCCATACTAAAAGTTTAATGATTTACGTAACGCGTCCGTGTTTGGGTCATAGAAGTCCATATGTGTACCAAATTTCAACAGAATCGGTCCAGTGGATCCGGAGAAAACTTGCTGTGACAGGCGGACAGACAGACAGACAGACACACGAGTGATCCTACAAGGGTTCCGTTTTTTTTTTTTTTTCGGAACCCTAAAAATGAATGCAGTTGCAAGTTGGTCGCATCAAGCTGCAGGTCCTCCGTCTTTGGCTAATAGAAAGAAACTGAAATGGAGAGAAACTTTTGAGCAATTTGTGCAAGAGTGAATAGGTTGCTTCTAGGCAAACGTGCTCCATCTTCGACCGCATCATCGCTTACCATCAGGTGAGATTGTGGTTAAACGTATGCCTATATATAGTAAAAAAAGGGGTCAAAGAAAAACAACAACAGTAGACGAAACAACATTTAGCTTGTCTTATATTTTTGAATCCTCTTTAAATAGTAAGTAACTACTATCTATATTTCTCTTGTTCTTCTTAGCGATGGCAAACTTACTTGTTTTTTATAACGTGTATTTGGGGAAGCATTCAGGTATGGTAACACCATTTGTGACGTAGTCAGAAGGCCCTCACATGTAGGTACAGGTGCACATGCTGTCGCATTTATGCAAGACTAGCTTCTGCCAGCGGCTTCGCCCGCGTGGTCCCTAGGGAACATACTCCCGGGATAAAAACCCTATGTCCTTTCTCAGGCTCTAGACTTTCTCTGTACCAAATTTCATTTAAATCGGTTCAGTAGTTTTGGCGTGAAAGCGCGACAGACAGACCGACAGACAGACAGTTACTTTCGCATTTAAAATATTAGTAAGGAAAGGATAGTAAGGATGAAAGGTGGGTCATGGTTCCATAAACACTGAAGATCATGAATCAAGTCAAGTTACAGTTAGAGCTAATTTATTTTCGCCGACTTTTTACTTATTTTGATTCCCCTCTGCCCCCATACGTAGTCAATAAGATGCCACTGCGCATAGTAGCAGATCATCAGTATAAGGTGGAAGGAGACGTACACAGCTATTAGTAAGCTGTTACTAGCTGTTGCCAGGAAGGCGTATACTGCCTCACCCTTCAGAAGGCTCACGTGCACCCTGCGAAGGAAACACAAAATTTTAGAGCACAGTGTCTTGGGTATCTATGCAGTCTTGATGCTGTTTGTTTTTCAATAGAGATGTTACTGATTCTAGTCTAGATCAGAGATGACAGAAACAAAGTCGACAACGGATCTAGTTTACTCAGAAGAAGCTTGTTCACTCTAACTTTGGTCTTTGAAGAGATTAGGGTTGTATGCGTTCGGAAACAGACGCAGGCAGAGAGCTCCACTCCTTTGCTGTGCGCATTATAAAAGACGTTTGGAAACGCTTAGTGCGAATTGGTGGAATAGCAACAAGGTAGGGATGGATCTTAATCTTCTTCTTCCTCCCGCTTTCAGTGCCAAGCACTCAACATATGGGTTGAACAATAATTCGTTCGTGTGCATTTAATATGTAAAAAAACCGGCCAAGTGCGAGTCGAATTTCATTTTTTTTAACATGTTATTTTAACACTATAGACTTCTTATAGGTTTTCCTGTAATCTATAGGTAAAGGCCTATTATCTCCGGCTTAGTAGTTTCGGAGATAAGGGGGAGGGAATGGTAAGTTTTCGTCAAATTTCTTGAATAACTTAAAAACCATTTATTTGAAATTATTAAAAAAAATATAATTGAACCCCTTACAGTAAGCCCTTTCATTTGATATATCACACGATAATTTTCAAAAAACTTTTTTTGAAATTTACTAGTTTGACCCCCAAGAGTGACCCATACTAAAAATTTAATAATTTACGTAACGCGTCCGTGTTTGGGTCACAGAAGTCCATATGTGTACCAAATTTCAACAGATTCAACAGAATTTTTTGGGGTGGTTTTGGATCTACCTCCTCGCGGTCCACCCCGGGCAACGGCACCACAGGCTTGCCTGTGGTACGGCAGAACGATCCCACTAAAAGCGGTGGTAGGCTCCGCAAGGAGCCGCCTGGCTCGCTACCACCATCCCGCCGAAGTCCGGCGCCAAGCAGCTTGCTGTGTTCCGTCGGTGTGCGGGAGTGCCAGTGCCTCTGGGGGAGAAGGAGACTGTCAGTTGCTCTGCTCAGAACCGGTCTTGGTCACTGGGCTGGGCTTTCCGGGTAACTCATTTTGGAGGGTAGCGGGATCCGAAGCACGGTGCCAGCCGTTGGCCGACCGCAGTTAGTAGGGGGCCCAAGTAGCACGCCAGCCACGTGTGAAAGGCTGCCCCGCCAACTAAGCGAAAAATCCCGGTATGTTCCACCGTGCCAGCCGGCGACTGGATGGGAGGACCCGGTGGCCATATCCGGGGGGGTTCGGGCGTCCCCGCAGTCTCCAAATGAGTTCCCCACAGGTCAGTTTAGCTCTAGTGTTCCACTTGGTTCACTGAGCAGCGCCTCGACAGTTCAACTTTTCTCCCCATCTACTCTCATGATGACCAAAGCAAAGAAGAAAAATATGGTAAAACAACGGCTGCACCTCCTCCCACTAAAAGTGCAACTCACTGATATTAGGGGGTTGCACTCCAATCTCGATCCGGTCCATCACCACCTTGAGACCGAGAAGCCGCACCTGTTTTTCCTAACGGAGACGAAGATAACACCCCCGTCGGACGTGGCGTACCTCAACTACCCGGGCTACTCTCTGGAACACAAGTTCAAGAAGCAGGCTGGGGTCTGTGTGTACGTCCGCGATGACATTTGTTGTCGTCGTCTCCGTTGCTTTGAGAAATCGGGTTTTTCTGCCATATGGCTACTTTTGGACACAGGCGTGGAGAAATTTATTTACATCGGCGTATACCGATCGCACAGCGGAGATCAGGAGACAACAGCGCTGTTCAATTCCCTCGTGGAGTCGGCCGACGTAGCCCAACAACGGTACCCAACAGCGAAGCTCATTTTTCTGGGGGTCTTCAACGCCCACCATAAAGAGTGGTTGTTCCCGTACCAGAAAACTGACCATGCCGGGTTAGAGGCGCGCAAGTTTGCTTTAACGCTAGATCTAACCCAGCTGGTGAATGTGGCAACGCGGGTACCGGATGTTGACGCCCATACACCCAATTGCTTGGACCTTCTGCTGACAACTGATCCGGGCAGTCATTCAGTATCGGTCTCAGCTCCGCTGGGAACGTCTGACCACTGCCTGGTGAAATCCGTATTGACCTGCTCTTCTCCAGATAAGAGTCCTAGAGGCACGAGACGAGTATGGCGATACGAGTCAGCAGATTGGGATGAGATGCGGCACTTTTTTGCATCTTATCCATGGCGGCAAGTGTGCTTCTCCTCGGGTGACCCCTCGTGCTGTGCTGACTTGATTGCGGACGTGATTCGGCAGGGGATGGAGTATTTTATTCCATTCTCCGACATCCCGCTCGGTCACAAATCCCGGCCTTGGTATAATGCAGAATGCGCCCACGCTGAGGCCCGTAAAGAGTCTGCATACCAAGCGTGGATCAAGGCCCGCGACCGAAAGGTTAAAGCACGTAGGGTTCGCGCGAGGAAAAGAGCCTTTAATTCTGCCGCTAAGTTCTGCAAGCGGGTTTTACGTAGGGCACGTTTTGACCATGTCGGACGTATCGGGGCCAAACTAGCATTGCACCCTCCAGGTAGTAAACAGTTTTGGTCCCTGTCGAAAGCGGTTGAAACGAATTTCTGTCGACCCACTTTGCCTCCAATGTTGAAACCTGATGGCTCGCTGGCTCACTCTGCAAGTGAGAAAGCAAATTTATTTGCAACTCTCTTTGCAAGCAATTCGCGTCTGGACGCTGGCTCCAAGCAACCACCGACTTTACCTCGTTGTGACTCTTCGATGCCGGAGATCACAGTTCACATTAAAGAGGTCCGAAGAGTATTGTGCAGTCTAGACGTGAATAAGGCCAGCGGGCCTGACGGCATTCCAGCGAGAGTGCTGAGGCAATGTGCACCTGAACTGTCTCCTGTGTTAGCACGCCTGTACCGCCTCTCTCTCTTGAAAAAAGAACGGTGCCGAAATCATGGAGGCTTGCGAATGTGCAACCGGTGCCCAAAAAGGGAGACCGTGCTGACCCTGCCCATTACCGTCCGATCGCCATTACCTCCATCCTTTGCAAGGTTATGGAAAGGGTTCTGAACAGTAAGCTGCTGACCTACCTTGAAGACAATGATCTCCTCAGTGACCGTCAATATGGCTTTCGCCGGGGACGGTCAACTGGCGATCTTCTTGTGTATGTCACGCACTGCTGGGGCGAGGCCATCGAGAGACACGGCGAAGCACTTGCCGTGTCGCTCGACATCTCGAAGGCCTTTGACAGGGTTTGGCACGCAGGTCTACTGAGCAAGCTTCCTGCTTATGGCATCCCAGCTGGTTTTTGTAGCTGGATATCAGACTTCCTGAGTGAACGGTCGATCCGAGTAGTCGTTGACGGCTGCTCCTCTGACCTCATGGCTATTGATGCTGGAGTTCCTCAGGGATCTGTTCTCTCTGCAACTCTTTTCCTGCTGCACATCAATGACTTACTTCAGCTTGGTCTTGTTGGGTACGCAGATGACAGTACGGTTTCAGAGAGATACTTGTCCAGCGCAACAACCAGCGGGGATGAAGTTCGTTCCTTGAGAGAAGCCATGGTAGAGCGGACAAATTTGACCTTAAGCCTTGTATCCCAGTGGGGTGATGACAATGTGGTCACTTTTAACGCCACCAAAACACAGGCGTGTCTTTTTACCGCAAAAAGGAGTCGTTTTGACCAAACTCCTACTTTTCGGGGTACATCTGTTCCTGTGACTGATCGGCTCGAGCTCCTAGGCATGGAGTTGACATCCAGTCTCAACTTCGGTGCCACCATCGAGTACAAAGCCCAAACGGCGGCCAAAAAGCTGGGCATCCTAAATAGGGTGAAGCGATACTTCAGGCCTGGACAGCTTTTAACCCTATATAAAGCGCAAGTCCGATCCTGCATGGAGTATTGTAGCCACCTTTGGGATGGCTCAGCTAAGTATCAGCTTGCCGCGCTTGACTCTGTGGAACGCAGAGCTAAGAGGCTCATCGGTGACGTAAAACTGGTGGATGCCAAGCTGCATAGCTTGGCTCATCGCCGTAAGGTTGCCTGCTTGTCGGTCTTCTACAGATTGTACTTCGGTGAGTGTGCCCAAGAACTCCACGACCTCATCCCACCGGCCCCCTTCTACCATCGGACATCCAGACGCACTGCATCTTACCATCCCTACCTTGTTGCTATTCCACCAACTCGCACTAAGCGTTTCCAAACGTCTTTTATAATGCGCACAGCAAAGGAGTGGAACTCTCTGCCTGCGTCCGTGTTTCCAAACGCTTACAACCCTAATCTCTTCAAAGTTAGAGTGAACAGGCTCCTTCTGGGTAAGCTCGCTCCATCGTAGACTTTGTCTCGGTCATCTTTGACCTAGACTGGAGTCAAGAGCAAACCCATGACAAATAAAAAAAAAAAAAAAAGGAATCGGTTCTGTGGATCCGGAGAAAACTGTGACAGACGGACAGACAGACAGACACCCGAGTGATCCTATTAGGGCTCCGTTTTTTTTTCGGAACCCTAAAAATAAAAAAATATACTACTGAATTGAGAATCACTTGGCTAAAAATTAAAAAAATCCATAAAAATATTGAAAAAAATGATTTTTTATATTACGTTTTCTGTCGACAAAATTAAGCACATTTTCCCTCATTTTCATAATGAACACAATTGCACATAAAGGTCACACTGTACAGCGATGTTCATGTTCAAATGACAGCCGGGACCCCGCCGCGCCGCCCGGAAGAGTCTCGGTATGTTATCTATATATTATAAAGAGGAAAGATGTTTTTGTTTGTTTGTAGATACTGAATTTCCACCCATAGAAAGCTAAATTATCAGGAAGTAACAAAGACTATAACTAATTTTCAAAAAAATTAGAAATCCTTAAGAAAATTGCAGCGCGGATGAAGTCGCGGGCGAAGTGCTATTAGTACCTATGTTTGGATGGCCATATCCACAGACCAATCTCGGCAAGCTTTGTTTAACCTCAAAGATCGATCACAGTGGCAGTTATAGTTTATCGTTCGTTTTACATACAACACCAAATACTCACATAAGACAATACGCCGTTGCAAAACCCATCATCACAACCAGCCTAGTCTTCATACTGTCAGGCCTTCTTCTTGGGGTGAGGAATAAGTCCATTATGACGGTCACCATGGAGATCGTGTGCAAGGAGTGTTGCGCCCAGTTCGGGAGGTACTCCCACACGCGAGGTGGCGCTATGATGCTAGAGTAGGACCTGAACAGCAGCCAGAATGTCACGTCGGAGAACTGAAAAATAAAAAGATAACATAAGTAAACGAACTCGTGAAAAGAGAACTCAAGGATATCGAGGTTAAATAATATCGTTTTGGCTTGTTATTCAATCCTGTCTGTATCCTTTTGTGTACCTATATGTGTTTTATGTTTTCTGTGTTTTATGTATCTTTAGTGTGTTTTATGTTTGTACCATAGATATATATTTCTATGGTTTGTAAGTCAAAGTCAAAAGATTTATTTCAACTAGACCAATAAAGACACTTTTGAACGCCAAATGAAAATAAAATATTATAGTGACTCTAGTCGTGTACCTTTATGAGTCTTGTAACTCGAAATAAACTAATTTAATAATTAATAACAGTCGCACGGGTCGATCTTCAAAGTTAAGCAACTCTCGGTCTGTAGATGAGTGACCATCTTAACATACCGAGACTCCTCAGTGCTTTGGAAGGCGCACTAAGTTGGTCCCGGCTGTCATTTGTAAATCTTTGGCAGTCGTTAAGGATTTACAGGATTAGAAAATCCGACTCCAGTCTTGCTAAGGGGTATTTGTATTACCCAGTAACAGGTTACGGTGGAGGCCTGTTAGGCAGTCACTCTACGTAAATTACTGACAGTTACTCAGAGCCTAGAAGTCGATCCCAATACAGTTGGGAAAAGGCTCGAGTTTGCCCACTACTTCACCTGATGGTAGACGATGAGGTGGTCTACGATGGAGCTCGCAGGTAAACTTGTATAGGTAACGACTTAAATAACTCCCATGTTATCAGGGAATACCAATCCTTATTTTAAATAATTGTGATTATTTCGGCCATGTACCTACTGGAAAATTGGATTAAGCAAGTACAAAGCGGGTTTATCAATTTATAACGTCTGCGACCAATTTCAAAGAAATCGTTTTAATTTATCTGCATGTTTATTATCTCACTTTACGATCTATCGCGTTGTAATCTTCACTAAATAGTATAAAAAAGTCGCTTCCCGCTGTCTGTATAAGTACCTATACTTGGATATTTAAAACTACGCAACGGATTTTAATGCGGATTTCTTTAATAGATAGAGTGTTTCAAAAGGAAGGTTTATATGTTGTTTTGTGTGTGGTGTGGCGTGTGTGTGTGTGTGTGTGTGGTTTATATTGATGTTTTGCCGCCATTATTAGAAAAAGGTGTGCATCCCTGATGACTCGTGTTCGCGGCAGCACCAACAGTATTCTCAGTGTACTCGCAGATCGGTAGGATTCCCCGATGTTGCGGAGGTGGATTCATGCTGAATGTTAATTGTATATGTTTATCTGTGTCTGTACCCTACTAACACTAGAATTTAAGTAAAATTTTTACTAACCCTATGGACTCCGGTCTGAAATAAAAACATTCTATTCCATAACACATTTTTATAAAGTTTTTGATAGGAGAGAAAAATATTTCGTGATCAAGTTGTCAAAAATATCGATTTCCGGGAGCTTTCATGGCGTAAGTACGCTGGCTAAACCTTAAGAGATATAAGATAATTATGTTCTAAAGCATTGTAGTTCTTATAAAAGACCGCAATGGCATAATATGTCTATCTCCTGAGGTAGACTCACAGTAACTATTTTTATCTTTTAAAATTTTATTTTAACTATGACGTAATTTGAAAAGCCGTTTTGCCCTTTTCAGTATTAATCCTTATCCAAATAAGTGTGTTCATATCTTGATAATTTAGTACAGATTAAAAATGTCCTTAACAGTAGTATCATTTAAATGAATAATTTAGAAGATATCACAGAATTAAAATTACGCGCGATTGAAAATATCATTCTCAGCGAAACTGAGTGGCGCCTTGGTGTAACAGTTGGTCACTTTAACCATTTTGCGTAAAAAGTAATGCATAATTTTAAAAGCTTATTTAGATAATATATATATAGATTATCTTCAATATCTATTTTAGAACGTTTTTACCGTATGAATATCGTTTAAGGTGTCGCGTGACTGTCTAAACAGGGTTACCGGGGCCCTGGAACGCAAAGGGCGACCGAAAGAACAGGGTGGTTTTCAGTCAGTAAGTCTGACAGTCCCTTGCGCTCCACCGAGGGCGGGAGGACTCATTTGATGATTTTACCACCCAAAAAAAAAAATAGAATTTTCGTAAAATAAAGGCACCCGCGTTACAATTAAATTTTACAGTAAGTGCACTTCTTTTTTGTTCTAAATTGGTCCCGAGCGAAGCCGGGGCGGGTCGCTTATTCCAATATATAAAAATCTCGTGTCCCGGTGTTTGTTATCGAACTCCTCCGAAAGGGCTTGACCGATTTTCAAGTTTTTTTTTTGTGTATTTGTTAGGTCTGACAATGAACAACGTACCCCGGGTCAGCTAGTTATCAAATAAAACCGGGACCTCAGATTCCACCTATATTATTTTTGAGTACAACCTGGGGGTCTTTAAGACAAGAGTGAATAGGTTGCTTCTAGGCAAACGTGCTCCATCTTCGACAGCATTATCGCTTACCATCAGGTGAGATAGTGGTCAAACGTATGCCTATCAAAAGTAAAACAAAGAAAATCTCGGTCCCGCTCCCGAAAGCCCCTCGACCCATAAAAGCGTCTTACATTTTAACAGCAAGAAAAAAAATTGGCCAAGTGCGAGTCGGACTCGCGTGCAAAGGGTTCCGAACCAATTTAATTTTTTAACAGGTTATTTTTACAATACAGACTTCTTATAGGTTTTCCTGTAATCTATAGGTAAAGATCTGTTAGCTCAATTTTTTCAAAATTTTTGGCTCAGTAGTTTCGGAGATAAGGGGCGGGGAATGGTCATTTTTCATCTAATTTCTTGAATAACTTCAAAACCATTTATTTTAAAATTATGAAAAAAATATAATTAAAACCCTCGCACTAAGCCCTTTCATTTAATGTATCACACGATATTTTTCAAAAAACTTTTATTTTTAATTTTCTAGTTTGACCCCCAAAAGTGAACCCCACACTATAAATTTAATTATTTACGTAACGCGTCCGTGTTTGGGTCACAGAAGTCCATATGTGTACCAAATTTCAACAGAATCGGTCCAGTGGATCCGGAGAAAACTGGCTGTGACAGACGGACAGCCAGACAGACAGTCAGACACCCGAATGATCCTATAAGGGTTCCGTATTTAGTTCGGAACCCTAAAAAAATGAAGGTGTTACACGATTTTGTTTGAAAACTTTACACTGTTTATTATTAAAATATTATTTCGGTCTGGCAGGTCATGTCTTATCTCCGAAGTTTGCATGAGAAAAATCTGAAAATATTCTTTATGATAGAAATGCATGTAAAGATTACAAGAAAAATAAAGAGATGACTCTAAATAGCACAATTTTTCAGAAAGCATCAGATCAACAAAAAATAAATGAGTTCTTTTATCTGTAAAGGGATTGCGCTGACCTAAAACTACATATTCTAACCCACAGAACAGATAAAGGAGGTCCTCCTTTATCTGTTCTGTGTTCTAACCGCAGTTACAGGGTCTCAACCATGTCTTAACATGAAGAAAGAAAATTTAGCTCTCATAAATTTCAATAGATGGCGCGATATGTATCGATTTTCATCATAGAGATAGAAAATATATGGAGGCGCCGCGACATTCTATATCTACCTTTGCTTATACAAATATGGGTGAAATACGAAACAGATTGTGAAATATCGTTTTGTTTCATTCTTTCTAATGTGGTAATCGTTTTTGATAAAAGAGACAACAGTATTTCAGTTGTTGCTCATAATGGCAACATTTTCTTATGACGTTGTGACAGCTGTAGGTAAGTGCCGTTTTCGCCATTTTATGCGACAAGTCTCGTGGTAGTTCTGCTGTCAAATGAGTGTTTACTTTTGTATTTATTGTGATTTGTGAGAAAATTACGAGAATTTTATCTTTCAAATTGCACGCATATGATGGAAAACAGCCATTCAAGATGCCTGTGCGTTGTATTATGGAGTATGGTGCAAGAAAGAAGGAAAATTAACCTTAATTGTCTTTGCACAGGTTAGTAACCGGTTTTCATGCAATATTACACATAGTAATACATTTTCGATTAAAAAAATGCTAAGCTACCACGTATTTATGGTTGTAGTTTTCATATTTGGGCTTATCCTCCTCCAACAGACCTTTTTTTTTAATTTCATAATTTCATTCGTTTGTTTACAATAATAATATGTCATGATGGAATAGTGTAGTACCGTTGCCGTAATATTTTCCGATACTAGTTCCTTTGCTGCGCTGATACAATATCAGTATAATAAGTGTTCTAATCGGTTCGAGTGACCTTGCTAGGTCCGGCTCGCTGTTCACAGCACTGAGAGATCGTTCCGCAGACTTTAATGATGATTGGTTATACAAGATCCGGAAATAAGACATCATTATGTTATTTGTTTTAATTTTTTAATTACGTATTTTAACAACTCGAACCAAATGATTTATTCATAAAAATAGTAACATTTTTATAGGTTTCCTAAAAATGAAGGATTAAGGAAAAAGTGGTTAGAGGCTATTGGAGAAGAAAATATTTATCCTTGACAAAAAATTAAAAAAAAGCAAAGAAAGGTACATAATATCTGTTCACTTCACTTTGAAGAAATTGTTCAATAGAACACTTTATATAATGAGATTACAAGATAACTCTGTTCCTACAATATTTTCGGTAAGTGTGTATTAAAATGATTGATTAACCTCTCTGTTCTGTAGAGGTTCTACAGGTTTAAACTACGGATACAAAGCAGCGTTTTCGATATAACTTAAGGATTGAAGTAGTTTTTTTTTCTCTTTTTCAGGTTGCACAAACTGGAAAAATTAAGACTGATAAATATGTGAATCAACAGAAAAAAATTAAGCGCTTCAACGAAAGGATACTCTGAAGAAATCCGAAAGTTCGCATTAACGTTGCATTTTTATCCCCGCCTATAATTATATAAGGCGAACTTACAATACATGCTCACTCACGCAATAACTTTGAGCAAATGGTACCAGCATGTAAAATGGGAACCGGGATTAACGAAAGAAGCATTTGTTTAAAAATTAAAGTGCAAGGAAGTGCACAGTGTCATACCAAATGTTTATTGAATAAATAAAACACTTATGTTGATTTTTACCGAAGTTTTATTTAATGAATAAGTAAAAGCGAGGTGCGATGCACAATTTATGGTTGTGTTTTAATATTTTAAAAATAATCTGCATTGTATGAGCAATGGAAGCTATTTCAAAAACGAACTTATCTCGTTTTTGAAATAGGTGTATTGGTACGTTTGTAAAATA
The DNA here is from genome assembly GCA_947578705.1 of Lacanobia wlatinum. Classification (NCBI taxonomy): domain Eukaryota; kingdom Metazoa; phylum Arthropoda; class Insecta; order Lepidoptera; family Noctuidae; genus Lacanobia; species Lacanobia wlatinum. The sequence continues at coordinate 22,167,545 of OX388031.1, forward strand.
TTACAAGAAATGCAATTTACAAAGACCACTATCTATTTTCGTACCCACTAAATTAGTATCCCTCGAATTGTCCCGGAAATGAAATGACTGTATCTGGCAAACCTAGTCCACATACCTACCAGAAGCTACAGACCAGATATAAAATAAGCGAATGCGCAAAAGTGATGCAAGTAAAAGTGTTTTTAAAATCTGTGCAGAAAAAACTACATTAACTGTCATTAACAGAAAGGAGTAAGCCTTTACTCATTTTTTTTGTTACAACAGACAAAGAATATAAATTATACTTATGATTCAAACGTGATATCTAGTAAGACTCGTAATACTAGTATGTAGTATTAGTATCAATACTTTTTATAGTATGGTTATAGTAACACTGTATTTCCTGATTGGTACAACCCTTTGCCATTGGCAGCCATTTTATGCGACACTTTGAATTGTAGGTATGCTCCTTTTTTTGTAGGTATTTCCAGTCCATACTTTTTATATGTCTATGATTTTCATTGAAGTTTTTGTAAAATGAAGGTTTTTCTTTTAAATTATATTAAGAATGGTATGTTTTTCTATACCAATTGTATAAAGAGGTAAAGTATGTGAGTTTGTGGGGTAATCTGTGGATCTACTAAACTGATTTTGAAAATTCTTTTACCAATAGAAAGCCCCGTTATTTGTGAGGGCCCAACAAAGTCGGCAAGGGTCAGCTAGTATTTAATAACCTCCCATGGAATAATGAGCTCCAAATTTAACTCCGTACAGTACCTATGTGCCAGTAGATAGCTCTGATTGAAAGTTTAGAGATCCGCCTGTCTGTCTGTACGCTCATCCACCTGTCCGCCTGTTCATCAATCTGTACGTAAAGTAATTAAAATATTCAAAATATTTATATATGATGCTACGGAACCGACTCGCTCTTTACCGGTTTTTATTTATGTGTAAACATAAACAAAAACCCATTTACCCCCAAAACCCATTTTAAACAAATATATTTCAGAATACTAAGTTTTTTTAAGATAGGTTTGAAAATATTAAATAACTAGCTTTTCCCCGTGGGTTCACTCGCGTTAATAAATGCTCCAGTGTGCTATCTATGTCTTTACCTCAATTCATCATTGTTTCAACGTATTTAGGAGTGAAAGTGTAACAAAGTAAGAAACTCACTTTCGCATTTATAATATTAGTCAGGACTTCAGGAGCATATAGGAAGATTTTATATTAATAAAAGAGCTTCATAGGTAAGGTTAAAAAGTATAGAACGGCTGATTGCTAATCGAAATAAAATTATTAACAACAAATACAATCCAGTTTAGTAGGCAAAAAAATCGTTTATTATTCAAATTAATAAAGCTCACGGAACCTGCATTGGCTTGTGATGTGACCTTCGTTTGGGCAATAGTAAAACATGAAATACTGTTACCCGAATACGGATGCGAAATGTAAAATGAAATATAAATTTGACTGTGCCGTGCGATATATTATATCAAACTGGTTGACCCGCGCAACTTCGTCTGCTCCGCTCCTATTAGTCTTAGCGTGATGATACATAGCCTATAGCCTTCCTCGATAAATGGACTATCTAACACTGAAAGAATTTTTCAAATCGGACCAGTAGTTCCCGAGATTAGCGCGTTCAAGCAAACAAACAAACAAACTCTTCAGCTTTATATATTAGTAACTAGCTGACCCGCGCAACTTCGTCTGCGTCACAATTTGCATTACTGCTCCGCTCCTATTGGTCTTAGCGTGATGGTATATAGCCTATAGCCTTCCTCGATAAATGGACTATCTAACACTGAAAGAATTTTTCAAATCGGACCAGTACTTCCTGAGATTAGCGCGTTCAAGCAAGCAAACAAACAAACAAACTCTTCAGCTTTATATATTAGTATAGAAGTATAGATAAATAATATATTATAGACTACTAGTACTGGCTGACTCGGAAACGTTATTTTGCCATAAAAAAGTACCCTACCACCTATTCTCATACACACAAAATTTCATGAAAATCGGTCGATCCGTTTCAGAGGACTTCGGTAACAAACACCGTGCCACGAGATTGTTATATATTAGAAGATATAGATGAGAGCTCGTCTACTGAAAGTATGTAGTTTTAAATTAACATGTATTCATCGGGATCACTTTGCGCGCGAGTCTGACTTGAATTTTGCTGGTTTTTTTTTTATATTATTATTAGTAAGGAAATAACCTTTTTTATTTTCACGTGAATAACTTTTAAGTCAGTCCTTCAACAAATATCCTATTTATTTTATTTAGAAAACTTACAGCTAATTACGACAACGATTACGAGATGACAATGTATGTATGTTTAATGATTATTTTATTTGTTGACATTTATTATTTGAATGTATTTTTTACTTTTTGTCATTTTTATTTTGGACATTATTGATTTTATTATTTTGAATTTAATTTTATTGATTGATTTGTTTTAATTGTTTCTATTTGATTTTTTAATATTGACTAACATAGTTTTAAGACCTCTGTTACTAACAATTATGGTTATTATTAGTCTGAATTAATAAACGAATTGAATTGAATTGAATTGAATTACAAGGCATGCTTACTTATCTATACTAATATATAAAGCTGAAGAGTTTGTTTGTTTGTTTGCTTGAACGCGCTAAAGTCAGGAACTAGGTACTGGTCCGATTAGAAAAATTCTTTCAGTGTTAGATAGCCCATTTATCGAGGAAGGCTATACGCTATATATTATCGCGCTAAGACCAATAGGAGCGGAGCAGACGAAGTTGCGCGGGTCAACTAGTAATTTATAAAGCTGAAGAGCTTTTTTGTTTGCTTGAACGCGCTAATCTCAGGTCCGATTTGAAAAATTCTTTCAGTGTTAGATAGCCCATTTGTCGAGGAAGGCTATAAGCTATACTATTATATAAAAAAATCAACTATCAACTGACACTGCATATATGCACATCCAAAAATAATTTCAATGTCGCACAAAATTAGAATAATCTAACCATGACGTAGCATTCACGGCGTAGCATCATGTTAGTCCTTATGCGTTGGATTCTCAACCAATTTGCTTTTACCACGAAAAGAGAAAGGCTTTTTGCCATTACTCGGCCCACTTGGTAAATACCGAAGCACTTAAAAACAAAACGCTACCTTGATTTGTTACAAGGCGAGCAGAGCTATTAGCTCTTTATACAAATTTAATTTGGGTTAATCAACTAACGACTGTATATCTAGCCAAAGTCTAAGTTTCCTTTTTGTTCATGCTTTTGGTGTACAATAAAGTTTATAATAAATAAATAAACCCATCCATGGTAACGATTTGAATTTGCAGTTTCTGAAGTATTAGGTCATTATAAATACGGCGATATTTTAGAAAAATCAAAATCTGAATAAACAAAAAATTAGCAGTAAAAATTAGCTTATTAAGGTAAGATGTTTTTTTTTATTGTGCTGGTTTGCTCTTGACTCTAGCCAAGGTCAGAGATGACAGAGATAAAGTCCACGATGGAGCGAGCTTACCCAGAAGGAGCCTGTTCACTCTAACTTTGAAGAGATTAGGGTTGTAAGCGTTCGGAAACACAAACGCAGGCAGAGAGTTCCACTCCTTTGCTGTGCGCAATTATAAAAGACGTTTGGAAATGCTTAGTGTTAATTGGTGGAATAGCAACAAGGTAGAGATGGTAAATTGCAATGCGTCTGGATGTCCGATGGTAGAAGGGGGCCGGCGGGAAGAGGTCGTGGAGTTCTTAAGCACAGTCACCGAAGTACAATCTGTAGAAGACCGTCAAGCCGGTAACCTTGCGGTAATGAGCTAAGCTGTGTAGCTTGGCATCCACCAGTTTTACGTCGCCGATGAGTCTCTTTGCGAGTTCCACCGAGGCGAGTGCAGCAAGCTCGCATTTAGCTGAGCCATCCCAAAGGTGACTGTAAGTAATACTCCATGGATCGGACTTGTGTTTTGTATAGGGTTAAAAGCTGTCGAGGCCTGAAGTATCGCTTCACTCTATTTAGGATGCCCAGCTTTTTGACCCCAGTTTGGGCTTTTTGCGGTAAAAAGACACGCCTGTGTTTTGGTGGCGTTAAGAGTGACCAGATTGTCTTCACTCCACTTGGAGACAAGACTTAAGGTCAAATTTTTCCGCTCTACCATGGCTTCTCTCAAGGAACGAACTTCATCCCCACTGGTTGTTGCGCTGGACAAGTATCTCTCTGAAACCGTACTGTCATCTGCGTACCCAACAAGACCAGTCGAAGTAAGTCATTGATATGCAGCAGGAAAAGAGTTGCAGAGAGAACAGACCCCTGAGGAACACCGGCATCAATAGCCATGAGTTCAGAGGAGCAGCCGTCAACGACTATTCGTATCGACCGTTTACTAAGGAAGTTTGATATCCAGCTACAAAAATCAGCTGGGATGCCATAGGCAGGAAGCTTGCTGAGTAGCCATGCGTGCCAGGTGCGGAACAGGCATGTCAACACAGGAGACAGTTCAGGCGCACATTGCCTCAATACTCTCACTGGAATGCCGTCAGGTCTGCTGGCCTTGTTCACGTCTACACTGCACAATACTCTTCGGATTTCTTTAATGTGAACTGCGATCTCCACCATCGAAGAGTCAGAACGAGGTAAAGTTGATGGTTCCTTGGAGCCAGCGTCCAGACGTGAATTGCTTGCAATAAGAGATGCAAATAGATTTGCTTTCTCATTTGCACCAGTCAGCAAACCATCAGGTTTCAACATTGGAGGCAACAGAAATTCGTTTCGACCGCTTTCGACAGGGACCAAAACTGCTTACTACCCGGAGGGTGCGATGCTGTTTTGGCCCCTACGTAGAAACCGCTTCCAGAACTTAGCGGCAGAGTAAAAGGCTCTTTTCCTCGCGTGAACCCTACGTGCTTTAACCTTTCGGTTGCAACCCTTGATCCACGCTTGGTAAGCATAGTCTCTTTACGGGCCTCAGCGTGGGCGCATTCTGCAGTATACCAAAGATATCGGAGAATGGAATAAAATACTCCATCCCCTGCCGAATCACGTCCGCAATTACGTCAGCACAGCACGAGGGTTCACCCGAGGAGAAGCACACTCGCCGCTATGTATAAGTGCCGCATCTCATCCCAATCTGCTGACTCGTATCGCCATACTCGTCTCGTGCCTCCAGGACTATTATCTGGAGGTAGGTCCACACGGATTTCACCAGGCAGTGGTCAGACGTTCCCAGCGGGGTTGAGACCGATACTGAATGACCGTCCGGATCAGTTGTCAGCGGAAGGTCCAAGCAATTGGGTGTATGGGCGTCAACATCCGGTACCCGCATTGCCACATTTACCAGCTGGGTTAGATCTAGCGTTAATGAAAACTTGCGCGCCTCTGGTTAGTTTTCTGGTACGGGAACAAGCACTCTTTATGGTGGGTGTTGAAGTCCCCCAGAAAAATGAACTTCGCTGTTGAGTACCGTTGCTGGGCTACATCGGTCGACCCCACAAGGGAACTAAAAAGCGCTGTTGTCTCCTGATCACCGCTGTCCGATCGATATACGCCGAAGTAGAAAAAAAAATTCCACGCCAGTGTCCACAAGTAGCCATATAACAGCTAAACCCGATTTTTCAAATCAACGGAGACGACGACAGCAAATGTCATCGCGGACGTACACACAGACCCCAGCCTGCTTCTTGAATTGTATTCCAGAGAATAACCCGAGTAGTTGAGGTACGCCACGTCCGACGGGGTTGTTATTTTCGTCTCTGTTAGGAAAAACAGGTGTGGGTTCTCGGTCTCAAGATGGTGATGGACCGGATCGAGATTGTAGTGCAACCCCCTGATATTAATGAGGTGGTGGAAGGAAGTGCAGCCGTTGTTTCACCTTATTCTTCTTGTTTTAGTCATGTTAGGGTAAGAGTAGTTGGGGAAAAAAGTCGAATTGTCGAGGCGCTGCTCAGTGAACCACTAGTGGAACACTAAAACTAAACCAACCTGTGGGAACTCATTTGGAGACTGCGGGGACGCCCGAACCCCCAGGATATGGCCACCGGGTCCTCCCATCCAGTCGCCGGCTGGCACGGTGGAGCATACCGGGATTCTTCGCGAGTTGGCCGGCGCAGCCTTTGACACGTGGCTGGCGTGCTACTTGGGCCCCCTACTGACTGCGGTCGGCCAACGGCTGGCACGTCGTGCTTCGGATCCCGCTACCCTTCAAAATGAGTTACCCGGATAGCCTTGCCCAGCGACCAAGACCGGTACTGAACAGCGCAACTGACAACCTCCTTCTCCCCCAAAGGCACTGGCACTCCCGCTCACTGACGGAACACAGCAAGCTGCTTGGCGCCGGACTTCGGCGGGATGGATGTCGCGAGCCAGGCGGCTCCTTGCGGAGCCTACCACCGCTTAAGTGGGATCGTTCTGCCGTACCACAGGCAAGCCTGTGGTGCCGTTGCCCAGGGTGGACCGCGAAGAGGTAATTCCCAAACCACCCCAAACGTAATACAGGTAAAGTCTCTGGTGGGGAGACAGACAGAACCCCCTTACTCCCCCTTACTAAATGGTTATCGAGAAACGGTGGAAGGAGTGTCATCAGATCAACAGCCAGATACGCATATTCAGAAGATCACGGGTCAACTTTTCCGAGATGGTTATGGAATCATCAAAAAAATATTTTTTTACTAGATGGAGTGAAAATTTTCGTTAGGTAGATATATAGCTGGGTAAGAATTAAACGAGTTCCGAACTTACTAGTGTACGACTGTAGAAGCTAGTTAATGTCTAGCTTAGGAATGCTAGGTATATATTAAAAATTGAATAAACAAGGGAATATATACTGCCTTACGTATCGATACTCCGCAATCGATGGAACAAGGCTACAAATGATGATGATGTTGGCAATAATGAAAGGCGATTTTAGTAGTTCAGGTAATAAATGCATGAAGATATCGCGACAGATAAAGTCGAAGGTGACTGGAAGAGTCTGAATCTTATCGAAAAGACTGGATCGATACCCGAACTAGCAAAGGACAGAGTTGTGTGGAAAAGATAGAGGGAGTTAACGACAAAATAGGTTAGATAGATGAATAGAAGTATTACCTGCGTACTTAACTACCATCGGATTATTATTCTAGGTAACGGCAACCAACAAATCATAGTTATAACAAATGAGGATTGATAGAACATTAAGAATGCAACTCACAGTGGTGATCGGCATCAAAATGGCAGTCATGACGACATCCCTTAGTACCCTCAGAGATTCCACGTGAGGTGGTTCTTCTTGACGCTTCTCAGACCAGTCGCAGTATAGGCAGAGAGGCAGGTATGCTAGAGATATTAGCTGGAAAAAAAAAACATTTTCTTGAGTAGAGAAAGACTAAGGAAACGATGGATGAACAACTAATCCAGAAGTATGAAAGAAAAAGTCGTGTTCCACCGACCTTACGAATAAAGCCTAGAGAATCAATATGTTGTTTTTTTTTTTTGAGAGAAGGATAAGTACCTAGGTATTGTTTGAAGTTTTGTTTTTTGTTGTTGTTTTTCACAAAAAATGATAAATTAAACACAGTTATAAATCTCACATTATCATGTTTTAATATCAGTTATAATTATAGATTAACTAGCTGTGCCCGCGACTTCGTCCGCGTGGAATAGTGTCTTTGGGTAGCATTTTTAATTATTTAGGCTAATTATTTTACAAATAAGACACATACGTATCACGTACTTTAATGAGCTATTTGTAGTGTTTCGCAGCTTATTAAATTATTTAAATGAATAAAAATAAAGTATTAATATGAGTTTATTTAAGTACATTTATAAAAATGTACTTAAAAAACAAAAAAACATACAAAAAAACGTAGTTTATAAAAACTACGTTTTTTTGTTTTCCCATCTTTTGCCACAACATTAAGATTTTGCGAATTTATACACGCGAGCATGCCACATAGAGTTGCCCATCGGAAAAACATTTGGTTTTCTAAATGACCTCCTGCAACTTTAAAGGTCTTTCCTTGAGCTTATTAGAATTATTGGAATACGGGGTATCAAAATTTTTTTTTTCCTTTTGCCAATCCAGTCAGGATTGTAGCTTTTCTAATGTTGTGCCCCAGATGTGTACCTAATTTGTAGCCGTGTACCATGACAAAGCCTTGGCGCGTCAAGATTGCTCATTAATAGGACTGGAACACCAACTTTCAGCCTAAACTTATGGGAAGGCACTCCTGATAATTCTAAAGATAATTCTAAAGAGTTGAGAAACTGTATAGGGTATGATGGGACTTGTTCAGTGTCCACATTATCTTCTGAGAGGTATTCGACAACATCCCCCTCCACGTTTGACAGGATTCGTTTGTTTATTTGATTAACTATCTCATTAGTCGGCGCCAAAATTGCCCTTTTACATAGCCATTCTCGATCGCCCATATTTATTTGAAGATCAGGATACACATTATTTTTAGGTCGTCTTTGCTATCGTATCGTATACAGTTAACTTCAGTTTCACATTTTGTCGTGACTCCATAAATGTAACATCAGAATAGCTCTAATATTTTGTCTCCTGTCGCAAACTTATAAAACATTCACATAAACCTTGCATATTTCCGTACAAACTTTCATCCTCTATTGTTATTTTACATCCTTGAGGGTAAAACTTTTACAAACTTTGAATGTCATATTTATTTATATCGAATCTACAGCCTAAAAATAAGTTTCAAGCTCTAAAAATTACTATACTTAAATACAACTTTTCATTCCCCCTTTCAACTCCTTACGACCATTTCTTCGCAATAAAAAGTAGCCTATGTCCTTTCTCAGGCTTTAGGCTATCTGTGTACAAAATTTCATTTAAATCGGTTCAGTAGTTTTGGCGTGAAAGCGCGACAGACAGACAGAGTTACTTTCGCATTTATAATATTAGCAAGGATTAGTAAGGATAGGTACCCATCCTGGGATGTGTCTGTAGAGTTATCAAGAAGCTGGACGGACGCGTGTGAACGATTTCATGTAAAATATGCGCACCCGTGGCCACGACCCGACCACGGCCTGACCACGGCCCGACCTCTGCCTGGATATTTGTGGATCAACCTTAAATAGTTCATCTGATTTAATCCGAATACAAAAATACCTTCACTGCAGGAAAGATAGAATATCGCTGAGTGCTGTAATTAGTACAGTAAAACAAATGATTCTTATAAGCTGGCCAGGGGAGCGGAACCGCATGAAAAAGTTGTAGCAAGCAAATACAATACAAACATATTTACATTGAACACACACGTGATGAGTTTCCATCGCACATGGCTGTATGCCCTGACGAGAGGATCCTCGTCTCCAGTCACATCTATGTTCAGGGTCACCACCGCCGTCACCACCAGATGCACGAACGCCAAACTGTACCACAGTAACCTTATATTCAACAAGGAGTACCCATTAATCTTCACTGATTTTACTTTTAATGGCTGGCTCGACATCTTCATTAGCACAGTCATGGAAATCAAGTTTTTATTTTATGAAATAATTAATTTTTTGCAATTTTTTCGAACGCGTCCCAGCATTGAGCCGGTTGTAAACACACTGGCGTCATATTGGTCTTTCAATTTATGGTTTAACAATTTTAATGCATTTGCGCAATAACAGTTATCATATAATGATACTCATTCCTACAAAAGTATGAAATTAGATAATTGTTTAAGATTGGACTTTGCTTTTAACTATCATAACTATTCTCCCGAAGGTTAGGCCGAAAACATTCGCGATTCGAGGACGCGAACGCTTCATCTAGCGGCCGCGGCCTAAGAAAAATAGTCGGTACTTATCAGTTATCTTATTTGTGACTCTTACATCATAACGAGAGCGAGAGCTATTTGCCATAACCCGAAACAACAGCGACTTCTTCGACCCTTTAACCCTGAAGGGTATCGAACTCAGAAGTTAGGTCGTCCACATTGGGTAGGGTTGCATATCTACTATGTGATATAATGTCGAAGTATATTTTAATCAATATTGATTAAATATAATAAGTGTTTTTTATTTGGAAGTCAGTAATATTTTTTGGAAAAACATTTTCTTTTAGAGATCTAGGGTAAATTTATAAATTGTGCTTTCATGACCAAATCCTAATAAACTATGAGTAAACTATGAGTAATATTAAAAATAAATGGATTATAAAAAAACCTTATTCCTACCCAGGAATCGAACCGGTTGAATTTGAAAAAAAAACACTCCCTGTATTATTACACCATAGGAATGTGTAGCTGGGAAGTAATAACGCACGGCAAACTAAGGGAAAGCTCTCATTTTTCAAATCAAATCCTTTGGGTGCGAAACTCTAAAAATAATACTATTTTTCTCCCTTAAAAGGTGACAACTAGGTCCCGGGACATATCGTGTCTCGAAGTCCCGGGACTTTTCGTAATTTTAGTTGTCTCGAGTCCCAGGACTTTCGGATCGAGACTCGAAACGAGACAAGATTGTCGAAATTGTTAGTTTTGAACTACTGCATGAACTATAAAACCTTAAATGCAATTTAACCGAAATCTGTTGAAAACGAGAGTGTTCTCCTTGACCGGTGGTATTATTACAAAAATCAGAAATAGCATGTCGGACAAAGCTGTTGACGCTGTGTTTTTTTTTTTTTTTTTTGTTATTAAACAGCAAAGAAGTCTAATTGATGGGTTGTTGATTATTCAAAAGACTGCAAATTTAAATACGTCTGTTTTACTATTATTTAAATTATTTAGCTATGAAATAAAACCGTGATTATGAGAATTAACAATGTTGTGATTATGACCAATGATTAGATGCTAGAACAACTCGATATTTTTTTTACTATTCGTAGGCACGCGTTTGGCCACTATCTCACCTGATGGTAGGCGATGATGTGGTCGAAAATGGAGCACGCTTGCCTAGAAGTAATCTATTCACTCTTGACTTAAAGACTCCTAGGTTATAGCTATCAGGAAACGCAGACTCCGGCAGGGAATTCCACTCCTTAGCTGTACGCATTATGAATGTGTTCCCAAAACGTTTTGTGCGTGTGGCTGGGATGTCCACCATGTACCAGTGGTGTGTCGCCGTTCGTCTTGTGGTCCGATGATGGAACGGACTTGGCGGAATTAAATTATGCAATTCCGTCGCACATTCCTCAAAATGCAACAAGTAGAAAACCGATAGGCTAGCAAATCGTCGTCTATGCTCAAGACTTTGGAGCTTCATCGCGACGAGCCTATCATTCCCGATGATTCTCTTGGCTCGTTTCTCAATTGACTCAAGGGCATCAAGCTGGTATCTGGCAGATCCGTCCCTAAGATGAAAGTAGTACTTCATACACGATCGAACTTGCGCTTGATAGAGTTTGAGCAGCTGTTCTGGCGTGAAGTACCGTCTCACCTTTGCTAGAATCCCCAACTTCTTTGCAGCCACTTGAGCTTTTGCCTCTATGAAAGGGCCAAAATTGAGGGTCACCCCAAGAAGATCAAGTTGGTCGGTTATCGGCACGGTTGCACCTCGGAAAGATAGAACTGAGTGGAATTGGCTCGTTTTGGCGGAAAATAGATACGCTTGGGTCTTAGCAGCATTAAACTCGGCCAGATTGGCATCGCCCCATTCAGAGACAGCCTGTAAGGACACGTTCAAACGCTCAACCATAGCCTCCCGGAGAGACCGGATCTACGACCCACCAGCTCGTGCGACGGACACGTATCTCTCAGCAACAGTGCTGTTGTCTGCATACCCAAAGGTACCGGGTTTAAGCAGATCATTAATATGCAGCAAGAACAGTGTTGCCGAGAGCACCGACCATTGAGGAACCCCGGCATTAATATCCAGCACTCCAGACGAGCAGCCATTTATGACCACTCGGATAGACCGATCCCTCAGGAAATCCGCGATCCAATCACACAATCCGGTGGGCAGACCGAAGGAAGGAAGCTTACTAATAAGGCTATCGTGCCAGACCCTGTCGAAGGCCTTCGAGATGTAAAGGGAGACCGCTAGTGCTTCCCCGTGCTTCTCTATGGCCTCACTCCAGATATGAACGGCATACGCTAGAAGATCCACAGTACCAATTTAGGCGAAACCCATATTGTCGGTCACTAAGGATATCATTCGCATCTAGGTATGCCAGGAGCTTATGATTCAGCACGCGTTCGTCCGACTTAGCCAGGGACCAAAAAGCCTTTCTACCTGCTGGGTATGAAGAAAGTTTGTTCCCTATTCGGCTAATGTGGTCAAACCGAGCCCTCCGCAACACATCCGTCATGGCGTCCGCGCACTACGAAGCATCCGTCGAAGAAAGGCAAGTAGGCTGCCAAGGATAACATGCGAAGATAGATTGCATGCCATCCCAATCTGCTGACCTGTATCGCCATACCCGCCGAGTGCCTCTTGGGTTAGGATCGGGCGGGAAGTAGACGAACACAGACTTCACCAGACAGTGGTCCGGCCTAACCAGTGGTGAAGGCCCAAGCAATTAATTGGCAGTGTACAAATCAACATCCGGCACCCTCGTTGCCCCCTGGACCAGCTGGGTAAGATTTAACGCTAGCGCTAGCTTTCGCGTCTCTCGTCCAGCATGGTCTGTGCACTGGTATGGGAAGAGCCACTCCTGATGGTGGGCGTTGAAGTCTCCCAGCAACACCAATTGGGCAGAAGGGTACCGCTGCTGAGCCGCATCCGCCGCCTCACTCAGGTGCTGTGTGAGCCCAGTTGTCTCCAAATCACCGCTATGCGAACGTAGGCACAGGCGTAGACAATTTTGTCCAGGCCTGTGTACACTATAACCCACAGCGTTGAGAACCTGGAGTCTTCAAGGTTGCGGAAACGCCGATAGCAGATGTCGTCCCGGGCGTTCATAAATACGCCCGCGCATGGTCTAAAATGGTGCTCCAGGTCTAACGGACATCCGATCTGCGTCTCTGACGGGAATAAGAGCGCTAGTTTCTCAGTTTCGAGGTGGTGATGGACTGCGGCGAGATTTGAGTGCAGACTTCGTTTGTTAGAGAGCTGCACTTTGTGTGAGAGGGAGTGCTGCCGCTGTACAGCTTTTCTCTTTATATTCCTGTTCATGATTTGAGTGAAGGAAGGAGAGGAGAAGGAAGTGAAATGAGGTTCCATGCTGCTAACCTTCAGACACGCTCTGACAGGACGGCATCATTGGGGGACTAGCCTGGAGACTGCGGGGAGGCCCGAGCCTTCCGAGAATGTCTATCGCGCCCTCTCGTCTGGTTGCCAACCAGCACGATGGTACATTCCGGGATTTTTCGACAGTTGGCGGGGCAGCCTTTCATGTGTGGCTAACACACTACTTGGGCTCCCAACTACCTGCGGTCGGCCAGCGGCGCACCTTGCCTCGGATCCCGCTACCCTCTGCGACTAGTGTCTCGATAAGCCCATGTCAGCGCAAGCCTGGTTGGTCTGCCTGCATTGGAACAACTATTTCGACCCAACTCCTCTGAATTGACTATACTGGGCATCGTACCAGAACGCGGCTAGGCCGCTTGGCGGTACGTTTTTGCCCTGTGGGTGTTCACAAGCCATCGGCCGAAGCCTACAACCAGTTAGTGTCATCTGATTAGCACCACCCGGGGGACCACGTGTAGGGTCTAACATTAGGTATTCTCCTACGAACGCGGGTGACTCGGCCCCCAAATAAGCTAATAATTAAGTTATTAAGAATTGGTATGATTTTTAACTAAGTTTGTTTTGTAACTGTGTATATGATTTAACTGCTTAAACTGATTCTGTGTGTTTAAAAGGAATAAACAAAGCAATTATTAAAACTGAAATTAACGTTAAAGTTATTAAGATTTTATCTGTTCAATAAATTAATTTTTACAAAAAAATGCCTTTTTTTAATACGTTTCACCAGAAATTAGCTCAATTAAATTTTTTCAAAAACTTACCCTTAAAAAACATCTTAAAAACTGTCGAAGTCCCGATGATTCCCGGGACTTTGATTGTAGGCTGTCTTGTGTCCCGGGACTTTGAAATTGTCGTGAATTCCCAAACCCTAGACGTACCAAGGGTATTTTAAATAATTTTGTAGGTATGTATTGCTCGTTGTCATCACAGGCAAAAATAATCTTCTAGATAGTCCTTTGCTGTTACAAATAACCTTCTTATCAGATAAAATACTATAAATTGATGAAAGAACTTTCATATCATTTTCTACTTAGGTACCCTTCAGACTGCGCATTGAAGTCTTATCAAATATTGCCATCAATAAAACTGACATTTTAGTCATAATACTTTGATAAAAATGTTTATTAACAACTTGTATATAAAATGGGAAAACGTTTAATAAATGCCTGGTTTTCTCCAAATGATGATGATTCTATCTGTAACACTTTTTTTTGTTCTCGGGGGGAACTCTTCAAAAGGCCCCTGGACTTTTGGGGGAAAAGATCAGGGAGTGTGGGAGTTTTACCTCACTAAAACCACCCCGGTGACCACCATCAGCAGATGGAAGGGGCCCTGGTACCTCTTAAAACACCACTGCGGAACCCCCTCTGTGCAACGCCTGTTATGGCACAACTAACGGTCTGCCCCAGAAGAAGGGTACCTCATGTTGTTAGAGTATTTAACTACATATGTACAAAGGTGTTTGTTGATGTATCTATGTACCTATGTATGTTTGTATGTCTATTTCTTTGGCACGTCCTGTAGCCTAAATAGCTGGATAGATTTTAAGAAATGCGGTATCATTAGATTCGTCTTATGTGCCTAAGTGACTAATGGACCGTCCACACAATACTTCTATAAACTTCTATAGAATTCTGTCAGCACTACAAAGTCTATACAGACAAATGTCAATTGTCGGTGTGATAAGTAGATTTTTTTATGTTTTTTCACTGACAAAGTTTTGCATTTTACTTATTCATAGGCACAACATTTAGGTATTCATGCCATCCAGGCGCTACGAGAACTATTTCGTCAAATGACTCCTCTCGCTCTGGGCGGAGCAGAAGACTCTTACTGACTAAAACCCATCCATGTTCCTCCTAATGCCCTTTGCGTTCCAGGGCCGCGGTGACTCTTTCGAACAAATTCCGCAACCCTGGCAGACGATAACTAATGCGATGTTCTGTGTGCAAAAACAGAAATTTTAGTTTTATGATTAAATAAATAATAATAACAATTACATTGTTAATTGGATTAAAAAATGTTGTAAAATCAAACAGTAGTATTTGTATTGAATTCTGGTACCCAAGGAAAGATTTAACTTGTGTTATGGGTAACAGGATTCTCACGCTAGTTTATTATATCAAAAGTTACATCATAAGGTCAAAAGTTGGGTAAGTGATAATTTGAGAAAAAGCCCTTTTATGTGTGTGAGTGTTGTGAATAAGGAGTTGTGCCTTAGTGAGGTTTTGTGTTGGTTATTGTACTGAGGAGAATTCATGTGTTGGTTGTGTATTAGGGAAATGATAACCTTTGGAGTTTTCTCACCATAGCCTCTGCATCTGTAACCAGACATACACCGTTCTTTTACATTTTTGAAGAATCGTGGACACAAACATTGCTCAATTTATTGAGCAATGTTTGTTAGTTTCATTGTATAGGTGACTTCCAATACCATTATAATGTATCCGAGCAAGTGCAATCCTACAGCTTTGAGTGGAGTATACCCTATAGCGTTGACGTTTATTTCGAGAACTGGCATCATACTTCAGTGAAATGTGCTTACGCATAACCACATGGAGCACAAAGAGCTGCCTAACAGAAAGAACACAACCATCTCTAAATAAACTGACTGTGGCATATCTAAAGGGTTTGAAGGACATGACTTTCAGGACAGCCCTTTGTGATGAATAAGGTGAGTCTTGGGTGCTTCTCCCCAAACAGTGACACAATAAATATGTTAGCAGTGACTGGCACAGAGCGTAATAAGCTGTTTTTAGTGTAGTTTGGTCAGCTGAATTTCTTAAGTTTTTTCGCCAACGGAGGGCAGGAACAGTGCGTGATGTGTGAGTTTAGAAAACAAAAATGAGCTTTTAGAACAATTGCATCTGAGGTGAGCAATACAACGTCATACAGTCAGCTCATCACTGACACCAGGGCATTCTCAGTTTCTAAAGGAGGTGTGGAAGAGACACAGTGTCAAAATCCTTGGAAAGGTTCAGAAAGATACCCATGCACTTCTTCCTGGGATCAAGCCTAGTGATCGTACAGTCTATAAAAGAAATAACAGCGTCTTCAGTAGATTTGCATCTTCTGAAGCCATACTGGTTATTAGCTAAGAGATGGTGTGATTCCAGGAAGTTGGTTAATCTATTGTTGAGAAATTTATCCAAGATTTTGGATAGGGTAGGTAGAACAGATATAGGTCTTGGTAACACTATGTCTGTCCCTACTTTTGAAGACTGGATGTACAACGTCTTTTTTAAAAACTTTGGGCAAACAGCCCGACGTAATAGCGCAGTTGCAAATATGAGTTATAGCTGGGACAAGAGCATGTGAGCAGAATTTCAAGAGGTGAGACGGTATTCCAACTATTTTAGTAGTTTGCTAAATCCCATTTTTTGCAACCCTCTACCCATAGACACATTGGCAACAGCAGCTGATAACACGAGAAAGGCGGCAGAATCTGCTTACAACACAACAAAAGGTAAGTCTTTCGCTTTTCTTTTCAAAACAAGTTTTTAAACCTACTTTTCTTCTCTTCTCTTCTTCTATCTGCATGAACTAACGTTGCTCCATCCCAACCCATTGCAACATCCAAACGCAGACCATTGATAATTTTGTCAACATCTGCTTCGTCAGTCGGTAACAGAACGAAGGAGTTGACAGTTGAGTGTCACATATGGGTCCTCCGGTAGGTGACCTAGGGGTAAACTTTTCAGCAAGATTATTGCCTATTTGCGAAAAAATCGTTAGCATCTTTAATTGAAATTGTTGTAGGTATCTGGGTTAGCATTAAGTAACTTGGTAGGAGAAGATTCAGTTCGATGCTTGTTAGTTATGTTCTTAATCACTTTCCATGTTGCTTTAAGATTGTTTTTGGCTTTTGAAATTCAACAATTCATACGCAATTTTTTAATTCTTAAGTAATTTGTTGTAGAAATTCCAATATCTGGTACTAAGAGTTAAGTTGTCAGGGTTAGCTTGCGCATCAATTGGTCTTTATTGCGGATACAACGAAGTATGCCGCTGGTTATCCAGAGTTTAATGATTCTATGCCTGGAACCCTTCAGGCATAGAATCATTAAACTTTGCACTGACTCTCACGCACTGACTTAGAATGCCTTTTCACAACCGAGCCAATACCAGATATCTATAGATCTGCAGCAATATTCACGTCATTGACTTGAAGAATTGGACTGAAATCCATAGCTGCAATCTCTGAAATTATAGAGGACAATACAGTTACATTTGGGTTTATTTGGTACCACTGTTGGTTTTGAATCAAGAAGTGTTGGCTTGCGATCAGTTATGTGCGTGTCAAGGACCAAAGTCGTCGTATTTAAATCACGGGTGGGATATACGTGTGGCAGAAGCAGGCCGGAGAAGCGGCTAGATTTAAGACGCTGCAATGTGAGCCAACAGGCCTTTTGAAGCTCTCCTCGACCCGTGTCCCCTCATATTCAGTCCGTCAACGGATATTCACGATTCACCAAAGAAGCTGCCAATCTTTTGTTTTAATGCTCGGCAGCTCATGAAGATTTGTAAATATTGACGGCCGTGTATGTAGAAACAATTGCCGTACTTTATTATCAATAGTATAGTACTAATGTCGCTATAATTTATCGAGTTTATTACTTAAGACTTACTTGGGTTTTGAACTTTTTTATGGAAGTAGGCCCAGTCATTTGATTTTTTTTCTAATATGTTGTCACGCACGATAAAACATACATATATGAATCGAGGATACTTAAACATACATATCCAGAAAAAAAAAAATATTCTCTTATGAGATGTCTTCAACTATCTCGGCAACACGCGTGGTACCTAAGTTTGATTTCAGTCCAAGCAATAATAAAAAAGAATTAAACAAAAATGTTTATTTCATGAACTTACTTAATTGTGTATAATTTGAACCGCTTATTACTTGGAGACTTCTTCTTCGATATACTTCTACCAATTTTCAATAGAGTTAATTTTCCTATAAAGTCACATCGCTCAATCAAAATGGCACGTGACCCTCCATTTTCCATAATGATGTAAACGGTGATTTTCTGTTACAGACAAATCTCCTCGTTCGGGCATTAAGCAGTAAATGTATAACAAGTAAACTGAGACTTGCTCTAGAATGCGAACTTTGTCGCATCCAGCTCTCATATTATAATCTTTCTGTCACATCTCGGCAATATTGCGTTTCAGTCTACGTTTAGACTTTATGTCGTCCAACAATCTTTGAGACAGTACTTTTGGGTCTTTTACAATTTTGTCTTCCTATGATCTAATTCTAGTGTATTTCATAATGTCCTCTTTTATTACTGGCTTTCTTAGGTTTTTGTGCAATTGTTTGTTGGTTATGGACCATGGGGCGATTGCAAGAATGTGAAAGAATCTAAAAGAAACCACAAAAATATTGACCGAAGTGGGGTTGAAATATTTTTCACTATCATATCATTGTATAAATTTTTTACGACATACGGCATCCTGCTCTAACTTGCAATATTACGGGCTAAACACGATTTCAGGGCAATCTAGTTTGTCCTAGACCAAACTAGTTCATCATAAGCGTATCAGGATATAGTAGTTTAGCCCAGGACAATCAGATTAGCCTGGATCGAACTTAATTTATACGGACCCACAGCTTTGATTATTCCAGTTGACGTGGTCTGATCAGACCCACTTCTGTCTTGCGTTCTAGGGCAATGATAACTCTTTGTAACAATTTCGCAACTCTGGCTAGCACTGGCTCTAGCAGGCCGCGTCATATTGGATTGCTATTGGGTGCTGATATCTCTTTGAGGTGTGCGTGGAACACAACGCGATCTCTACCCGGGTCTGCGACCCACGACACCGAGGGCATCGCCTTCTGCTCCGGCGGCTGGGGAGGTTTCCCCTTCCCTCACGCGCTCTACCGAATCCTTTGGTTGTATGACAGCTTCGCAGAAGGAGTTGACTGTCTCTGGGCTCCTCGCTCCGGACCATGGATTGCACAAGGGCCGGACGCAAAATGCAAATTGCTTGGTGTTTCTTATACAGTCAGACAGTTCAATACTAAGCATGTTGCGTTCCAACGTCAGTTGGCAGTCTTGGAGCTTGGGTTTCTGGATGTTAGTCAAAAACCAAACTTAGTCAAAAGCCATCTTAACTTATTTTTAGAATTCACATATCTTTAAGCTTCGTTTTAAAGGTGATGAGTAGGTCTCTGCAGTTGTTGACTAATATTATTGTATTATCCTACTAATATTATAAACTACCAGGAGACCAGAAACATGTCGAAGCATTTTCGGGGCAGGAATTATGAGCTTAGCGCCGCCCGCCCCAGGGCGGAGGACACATCCATGAGGATTTCCCCCGTTACAAAAAAAGATTCACAATTAGGCACCAGGAGACCAGAAACATGTCAACGTATGTTATCGGTAGGAATTGTGAGCGCCAAAGATTCACTAGTACCAAGAGACCAGAAACATGTCGAAATATTTCCGGCTCTGGAATTGTGAGCGGTTAGGATTTAAAATTACCAGGAGAACAAAAACATGTCGAAGTTTTTTTCGGGCTGGAATTATGAGAGCTATAGATTCTTATGTAAACAACATGTCTGTATGAAATATGTCAAAGAGTTTTTGGCCTAGATTTTTTTTAACCCGCGGAACAAAAAGCACGTCGGAGTTTTGTTTTTCTTTATATAATAAAATAAATAAACATTTTCCAGTATACGGCTTATCACATTATAACTAAAAAAATATATAATATGTTACGCTACACAAAAGTAGTTTACAGTCACATAAAATTTTCAAAATTGTTGTTACCTACTTAAAGATATATATATTTTTTTATGCAGGTTTTCTTTTCTTTGTTTACATTTAGTTATACAGTAATTTTGTAGCAGTAATACATATGTACGTAAATTGTAAAAATATATATTGTCTAATCCATGGGGGATCGGAATAATCACTCCTTCATACAGGTTATCTAGTTAGGAGATCAGAACTGCACCCACTATATTTGTAATTTTACCATGTTTAAATTATATACCCATGTACTGCAATTCTTGTAAAAGAAGATGAATAAAGAATATTATTATTATTCCATTTATTTATTTATTTTGACATACATAAAATTTATATTTGAAAATATTTACATAAAAAATCATTTAAAAATATTAAAAAATAGTAGCCCACCAGTATCAGGAACAGGGTCCAAGCTACCGGTGGTCAGGGCTCCCGAGAGAGGAACCTCCTCACTATACGCGCCGTATCCTTCTGTATCAGGCCCTATACCACGTAACGCCAACTTATTATTATTATTTTTCCGGGCTGGAATTATGAGCGCTAAAATCTCTTATGTAACATATCTTTATGAAACATGTCAAAGTATTTTTGGCCTAGATTTTTTTTTTACCAGGGGAACAGAAGTAGAAGAATTATGGGTGTTCACAAGTACTAGGAGACCAGGAAACATGTCGAAGTAATTCCGGGGCTAAAAGTACGAACAGCAAAGGCTCACAAACTGTCAGGATAACAGAATCATGAAGATATATTTCCAAGAATGAGAATATGAGACAAAGAAGTTGCGCGCCAGTTCTAAAATCTACGCAGACGAAGTCGCGGGCAGAAGCTAGTACCCTATACATTTTGATAAACGGCCGTATCTTTTTTTAACGTTTACTTAGAAGTTTGATACTTTTCACAGCTTTAAGGAACTGTAGATTTGAGTATATGGTTTTAATTTCAACTCGATACCGCCACGCGTTCCCGAGATAAAGGGGCTTGAAGACAGACGGATGGACAACAAAGTGATCCTATATGGGTTCCGTTTTTTCCATTTGAGGTACGGAACCCCTAAAAAATAACCAGTTTTGTTTATTATTATGATCTACAATTTTTTTCTGACTTAGTTTGACGATAACACTACGTTTACAAGAAAAATACAAAATAATGATATTTATGACGTTAGGCCTTTTATTGCACGCGATGAGGACTTTTTACATTTCATTTATAACAGTGTACCTAAGACCTCTACGAATTTTCAGCACTATAAGAATCATTGTAAACTTCCCCACTTTTTATATTTACTTTTTAGCTACCAGCTAAAGGACTTGTAGTCCTTTAAAAAGTTTAGTTCTCACAAGGTTTGCATATTTTAGTTTGGTTGAGAACAATTTATTTGTAACTTACACTCAATTTTTAAATCGGTAAATTTTAAATTTTGTCTAACCCTATTTTCAGATGACAATAAGACGTCAACATGCCGCAGGAAAAATACTGGTATTCAGCTAAATCTGGCTTGACTGGAAGCCGACCCCAATGTAGTTGGGAAAAGGCTAGGCAGATGATGATGATGCCGCAGGATAAAATAATATTATGAATTAAAACTACAATATTATTAAGAGATAAATCTAGGCTGTTGTTATTATCTGATATGTTCTTCTCATTTTTAGGGTTCCGAAAAAAGAGGAACCCTTATAGGATCACTCGGGTGTCTGTCTGTCTGTCTGTCCGTCTGACACAATCAGTTTTCTCTGGATCCACTGGACCGATTCTGTTGAAATTTGGTACACATATGGACTTCTATGACCCAAACATGGACGCGTTACGTAAATCATTAAATTTTTAGTATGGGGGTCACTTTTGGGGGTCAAACTAGAAAATTAAAAAAAAAAGATTTTTGAATAATATCGTGTGACATATCAAATAAAAGGGCTTACTGTGAGGATTTTAATTATATTTTTTCATAATTTTAAAATAAATGGTTTTGAAGTTATTCAAGAAATTAGACGAAAAATGACCATTCCCACCCCCCTTATCTCCGAAACTACTGAGCCTAAAATTTAGAAAAAAAAATGGAAATAATAGATCTTTACCTAAAGATTACAGGAAAACCTTTTAGAAGTCTGTAGTATTACAATAACATGTTAAGAAAACTAAATTCGTTCGGAACCCTTTGCACGCGAGTCCGACTTGCACTTGGCCAGTTTTTTTGTATTTTATTTGAATTATTTTGAACAAAAATAAGGCGTTCGGAAAGAATTTTCAAAATTTTGACATAGGTCTGCTTCCCAATCAAGTCCCGCACGACTCTGAACTGACAGAACGCAAAAATCAGGGAATTTCGGATAAAAAAATCCTTATTATTAAACCAAAATTACATTGAAATGTTAAATTTTTATGGTAAAATGTTTTAGTTTATTTTTCCATTGAATAGTTACAAAAAAGATGGTGACTCAAACTTTTGAGCAATTCGCGACGAAAAATTGTAGTAAGTGTGTCTCTTGTGACGTCACTTTTTGAATGCTTTACTTTAAAGACTTGGCTATACACTGCACAATTTTCCGCTTGAAAATGTATTACCATTACGGAGATCTCTGCGACGAAAAAATTGGCATTTTCCGGTGCTCTTGGTGTTGCCGCCCCTTAAGTATTCGTTAGCTTGCTTAGAGTAGATGGAATGATATTGATGTTAATGTCACACATTAAAACAATATTTTTAAAACGGACTCAGCTGTAAGCACCGTATTTAACCCACTAAGAAAGTTATCGATATTCCGTGTAGAAAGTGAACGATAATGAGCAACAATACTTAGATTAGCATCCCTTAAGTGACACAGCAGGCTGCTAACTTTTGAAAACTGAGGTTCCGTGACAGAATAAGGCAAATCAGTTCTTACGTAAACGATGACTCCGTCATTTTGATTAGACAAAGATTAACGATACTAAAGAAGCCATGAAATGAGACTTTATTTATCTATACTCTATACTAATATATAAAGCTGAAGAGTTTGTTTGATTGTTTGCTTGAACGCGCTAATCTCAGGAACTGCTGGTCCGGTTTGAAAAATTCTTTCAGTGTTAGATAGCCCATTTATCGAGGAAGGCTATAGGCTATAATCATCACGCTAAGACCAAAAAGAGCGGAGCAGACGAAGTTGCGCGGGTCAACTAGTTGAAATATAAGCTGAGAATATTGACGCCTTTTTGAACTAGTTAATACGCCTGAACAATTTTAATGAGCAAAGTCACACAATCTTAAGTTGCTCTTCAATTAATTTTAACAAAAACAAATTACTTGTTGCACTCAATATACTACTTGTTATTGTGTAAATCGTGTTTACTGTTTACTAAACCTTATGCAATAAATGTTTAATATTTCTTCATTAAATTAAAGTCAAATTAAAGTACCTCATTATTGTATGTAGAAAAACTTTTATTACCTACGTAGGTATTGTATCCGACTCAATGTCACATAATATAATTTGTTGTAGTTAGCAACAAGGTTATTTAAATAGGTTGGTAACCTATTTAATACTTTACCAAACATTCCGATAACATAAATTTCAAATAAAACTCATATCTTCGGCCATTGACCTCTATTTTTCTTGTTTTTCGTCTGTTTCGGTTAAATAAGGAAGTTAGGGCTTATTTATTTTGACATTCTTGGTACATCCTAATATATAAAATTCTTCCGTAACTGAGTGACTGACAGACAACACACAGCCGAAATTATTGATCGTGGAGAGCTGAAATTTGGCAGGTGGGTTCCTTGGGGAGTTTAGCGGAGCACTAAGAAACGATTTCCCGTAATTCCTACGGGAACGGGAAAAACAGGATACAAAGTCGCGGGAAAAAGTAATTTAATTATAAAATGTTATTAGCAATTTAAAAAAAACACAGTTGTTATTTTCTTTTTGTTGTGCTCAAGTTAGCTATGTAGAATGTTCTGCAGGATTATAGTGTTCCCAGGGAAGTGCTAAAAATTACGTCACTAAACCACTCGTTTTAGTGAAGTGGGAATCCCACACACACCCATCCCATCCCGATCCACAGCCCCACATGTTATTTACAAGTCTCCGAACGCCCTTTGAAGGTTGGAAAAAAATGTTCTACATTGCACTGGCGGCTACACAACCCTAGCCTATAAATCTGCAAGAATTTAAGAGAAAGTTTCAGAACCGACTTTCATAAGTTGACATGCTCGAAAAGCGCAGCTGTTAAGCATCATCATAATTATCTTCCTGCCCTCATCCCATTTTACTTGCGGTCGGCGCAACACATTTTTTTCCTCAATTCTGTCCCATCACCCATTACGCTATCATTGGTTCTCTTTTCTGTTTAGTTGCGCTCTAACAAAAATACTTGATACGCGCAACGTAACACGTGCCAACACCCAATCACTGTGTCAACATTAGTGATTCCTATTTATTAATAAATAAATATTTGACGTGACATTTTTACCACGAGTCCGGCTGCCACGCGTCCTGCGATAGCTGATCTGCTTCAAACCGCACAGAACGGGTTATCGTCCGTTTATAACCCGTTATCACCCGTTTAATCCCAAATGATACTGATTTGATCACCGCTCTACATAATGCTGCGTTCGAACCTTGATCAAATGAATCACGCGTTTTAAGTCTTAATCATTTTTTGGTGTACATACTTATTAGATAATTAAGCTAAGTTTACATAGGTACAGTACAGGGCGAAGACAGTAGTTATAATATTTTATTATATTTTTATTTTCAGTGTCTTTTACTAGTGTGTAAAGATTTACTTAAATATTGTTTTACTTTATGCTATTTTTCTACGTATAGATGTGTGTGGAAAAGGGTGAGGAAGACTTTTCCCCAGCAATGGGCATAACGGACTAATTAGTTTAGACTAAATGTATGCCTATTCCTTTTCTCAATGAAAACATTATGTCGTCATCTACTCTGGCAATCGCAGTGGATAAGCGGCTACTTTCAAGTAGCACCTATGACATGGTCTTGCCCTCTACATACCCTGTGAGTTAATATGTAGTGAGCTGATCTATCTTTGCGTGAATTAAATTGTATTAATATGTAGGTATTTATTTCTATACTATTTTTTATGATAAATTACCTAAGTTTAAGTGATTCGCTTTTCGAGCCCAAAAAGTAACTTGTAACCAATAAAATTAGTCAATCTGCCTAAACTTTTATGACGTGATAACGTCTTATAAATCGCTGAACGCCGGTTGCGCGCACGAAAAAGTGTCACGTTCCGCAAACGAGAGCGAGATACAAGCGATAGAGAGGCACGATCGGCCTAAGCATTCGGCTTGTTTTTTAAGGCTGCTCTCTCGAGAAATGCTTAAATACAGCGTACAAATGAAGCAACTTTTCATCGGCACTAACAGAGAAATTACATCTGAAAAATATGTAATGATAGTAATTACATGATATGGATACCTAACTTGGTTTAGCCAGAATTTTTCTATCGGTATCATATTTTAAGAAAAACAGCCACCAAATCACCTCCAAATCGTTGAGATGAAACCATTTTACTCCATCATTTTTTTATCAAAAGGAATAAAAAATATATTTACTGCTTTGCTTTGCTTTTGTTACTTTTTAAAAACATATATTATTTTAATTATAAAAAATTAAAAAATGCGGTTAACGGAGTGGCGCGTAGAGGAGTAGTTAGCTCCGTTTATATGCACAAGGTCATTGGCATGTGTACAAGCGTTAATACATTTTTGACAGATTGTGAATGACATGCGAATGCGAACGAAATTTGAAAATTATACTATGAATTTTAATTCGATTCCAGATTTGACAATTTCAGTGTTGCAACGTTATGACAAGTACTAAATAGTGACGTTGTGAAATTATTCGATATGGAAATGGAATATTTCCGGATCGATTCTTCTCGTTTATGATTTTACTCTCGTAAACTAAGTATATCAGGAAATTAAATATTTCTGAACCGATAATTTAGTTTTGACGATTAATTAACGATCTGAGACTTTTCTTTTATAATTGTGTGTGAAATAAATAAAAAAATGTGTTATTTGTCATGAAGGAACATGACAAATAAAACAGATAGATGTTTTATGGTAATAATTTATTTTATATATTGTCGCCGTCATCGCTATCGCTATCGCTGTCACTTTCTGTAACATTTATTATAAATGTGTCTGTGATATTGTCAATTAACATATCTAGCCTACTCATTTTTTCCTCTTCTTTGACAACATGGGATACGCATTTAGACCATTCGGTAGCCGTAATTTTTTGAATGCCTTCCTGAAATAAATTTCTCACGTCTGTCAATTTGAAAGTTTTATTATTTTGAGCTACATGCCCCTTTACCTGCGCCCATATCAATTCGATAGGGTTTAGCTCGCAATGGTAAGGGGGCAGTCTTAAAACCGAGATCCCATGTTGTGCTGCCATTTCGTCTACAGCGTACTTATTAAAAGACTCGTTATGTGGAATCAGTTCTAAAAGCGTAGCTTTAACCATATCTGGTTCGTAATGAATATTTTTGTTTAAAAGCCAATCTTGAGTGGCAGCTTTTTTCCAGCTCATTTTTGGTGCCGTTTCCAATTTTCGGGAGTGGTAAGGTGCATTATCCATCACCACAATTGAGTTTGGTCTTAATTTTGGTAAGACTCCAGCGAACCACTCCTCAAAACAAACTGCATTCATCTCATCATGGTAATCTTCACAATTTTTCTTTGCTTCAAAAATCATGAGCCCCTCTTCCAGGAAGCCTTATATGGCTAATTATGAGACGTTTGCCTTTTCCAGATGGATTTTTTAATCCAGTGGTCAGTCCCTCCAAAAACGCTTGTCGAGATGATGTGACTTTCTTGTCCACCCAAGTTTTTTTTACAGTATGACCCTGAAATAAATATAGTACATGAACATCCAATATTACTATTAAATTTAATGTAAAATGTATATAAATTCATTTTGTGTATAAATGTTAGCCTTACCTGCGTTAACCCAAGTTTCATCTTGATAATATATATGTCTCCCTTCTCGTCGAAACTGACATATAGATCGCAAGTAACGCTGGCGCCATGTTATTATATCATTTCGATCAATAAGTGTGCTCTTGCGTGACCGTGCAACAAATTTAAAATTAAGATGCTTCAAAATTTTTCTGAGGGTGTCTTTGGAAATCTTGGGCATTTCTGAATCATCGTTCATCAATTGTAAAATCTAAAATAGTAAGTTTTATAATAGCTTGGAATCATTACTTATATATAAAAGATGTAGGTATAAAATAATACTGTCTGACTGATTGACTAACCTTTGCAATGGTTGGAGGTTCATTTTGGTAAAAGAACTGATGAACAATTCTTCGTATTGCAGAGAATGTAAATTCATCAATTTTATCTTTGAAACAACGCTTTGGTCCAGTTTTTTTAGGAGGAGTTGACGGCGCACCTTTATTTACTTCCTTCAAAACGTTACAAACAGAGCGTGAGGTTATTCCCAATATGTCAGCAACTTTGCTCATACATTCATTTTCTTCCACAACTGCAAAGGCCTCCAATTGCGCAGAAATTTCATTTTTCACGTATTTGTAGGCGTTGCGAATCATTACTTTTTCAGTAACAGTGAAAGCTTTTCGTGGACGTTTTTTTCTTGGGGACAAGAAAACATCCACGTCTTTTTGTGATGTACTTGGCTGAGGATCCATTTTGATGGAAAACCAAAACAAATAGATTCACTCAAAGTTCACAAAAAAAAACTATAAACGTAACAACAAACACAACGTAACAACACTTTAACAAAAACCCAACAAAATATCGATTCGCAATGAAATAAGATATTCGTGAAGTCAGACTGGGAAAATGAAGCCGAATGACACGATAAACAAAATGGCGATAGCTGCACGAGCGCGCACGGGTTGCCAATACTGAAAACTATCTAGGCTCTTTTATTATAAGTTTTGTTTTTAATATAAAAACAAAAATATTAACTTTTTATAAAATAGAGCAGCGATTACTAATTAATAAATAATTATTATGAATAATTATGTATTTATTTAAATAAAAATCAATAATTTAGTCTTTAATTGGCACACTGATGGCACACACACTGATTGTTTATCGATTTTTGTGTTCATCACAACACTATTATATGTGGTATCATTATTTCACAAAATGACAGTAGCTAATGTCAAATCTGGAATCGAATTAAAATTCATAGTATAGTAGAATTGGCATTCTGGCTTCTGATTACCCGTAACGACTGTCAAAGATCTAATCAAAGACAAATGACAGCGGATACTACGGCGGTACGTGCTTTCCGAGGCACGGACGGAGGAATCTCGTTATGTCAAGATCACCCCCACGGGCCGGCTCCTTAACCTTGAAGATCAGCCCAAGCAATGACATAATAAGTCTGTGAAATACTTTTTAGTAGTTAACTGACTAAAGACGACGGAGGGTCGGCTACTTGAAGATACCTACTGTTTCCTTCTTTGAATTGAAGTTTAGAATTAGTCTATTTTTTTAATCTATATATATAGATACTGTGTCCACATGTCTCATCCAACTATCAGTTAGAAGTTTTTTTATTAGTTAGTTCTTTTGTGCTCTTTTATCTGTATTTGTTCTTTTCTCCTTTATGTGTTTTGTGTGTAAATACATAAGCACAAACGAGGCACACGATTAAAGAAATATAAAAAAATAAGGTAGGTATAAGTTTAATGAATAAAGAGAAAAATAAATAAAAATAAGGGAAGATTTCTTGGCGCGTATTTTAATGAGCCGTAACGCACGTACGTGACTAAACCCGGCCTAATCCCTCATTACCGAAGGGTCATCGAGTCTTCATTAACGCTAGATACCGTATTTGTTTATAATAGCTCATTATCACATCTTGACGGTCTAGTATCATGCAGCTACCGATATTTGTGCTCGTGATACCAACGTCAATCATTATCATCGTTTATAATTAGATGTATCATGGACTAGATAATCTCTCTTAGGGCACTATGCACGAGGGAAAACGGTGATAAGGTGGACAGAAGTATTGCTCTGTCAGGGTTTTCTAGAAGGAATCCTACGCAAACGAGAGAAATGTTGTTTCTGTAGACAGAATGTTACAACGGTTTCTTTTTCATGATCTTAAATTGTGCTTTAAAGGTGTTCCTTCCAAGGCGAATAAACCTCATTTTTTATCAAATCTTTCCTCCATAAAACAAAAGTCTTAAGGAACTGCGATACGTTTTGATATACTTTACCTGCGAATTCCTGAATTGAACATAGGGAACTTATATTAGACTACGCTGTGTAACGGCGAGTGCAGTACCTGAAATTGACCCGTGGTTTCTGAATTAAGCGATTGAAGTTGAGTTTTTAACCAACCATACTTTCGCCGGAAAACCTGTAATAGAATTTTGGACCAAGAACCCGCGATGATCAGACCATCGATATATTATAAAAGCTGAAAGTTTCTCTGTGCATGTCCCGAACACAGGTAAGAACAATCCCCGACTATGAAGCTTGGCTCATGATAATTTTGACAGAAAACAGGTAGCAAAGGTGTATCAAATTCATAGTCTTTTATCAAATTGTACCTCAGATTCGTTAAAGAATAAAGCTCAGTTTTCACATTTTTAATTTGGAATATAATCACTTCAAATAAACCATGTCAGAGGCCCTTGAGGCGGTTTAGAAACTTTGCCACTAGGGTGTGTGGGGTCGTTAGACCTTACTGCCCACACGATAAGAAGAAGAAGACTTCGTCCATTGTCAGACACATAGACACTTGTGTCCTCGTCGAGGCGACCGGCGGCGGCGACCTCTCGCGTTCGACCCTGGTTCAAGACGTGGTCCGGAGCGAGGAGACATGGGAAGCGGCTACCTCCTTCTGCGAAGCAGTAATGCAATGCAAAGGGCACTAGGAGGTACACGGATGGGTTTTAGTCAGTAAGAGTCTGCTTCACCCAGAGCGGGAGGAGTCATTTGATGATCTCCTAACCTTAAAAAAAGGTTGCATAACCTGTCTTAAAATATTTTTTTATGACAAATATAGGCCTATAGTCGTCAGAAAATTTTAACACTGCGGTATATATATTGCAGTTTTAGATCAGCGCCATCTCTTGATCGATAGTGGAACTAATGTAATTTTTGTTGATGATTTCTTAAAAAGTGTGCTATTTAGAAACATCGTTTTATTTTTCCTGTAATCTTTACATAACTTCTATCACATAGAATAATTTCAGATTTTTGCCTATGCAAATTCGGAGATAAGGGGGGTACGGGGGGTAGGGGGGCTAACGGTAAATTCTGTTGTACATTTTTCTCCAAAAAAGTCGAAAACCATGCGGTCTAAAAAAAAATAAAAAATGTTTGAGAATGTGCAAATAGCGTTCTTTTATAACATATATACCCCACATATCCTTGTAGCCCCACTTCGAATTTTTATGTGACACTCTCAGTCGTTGCAAAAAAAATATACATTTTTATTTCTTTCTTATTTGCAAAGTAGTAGTAGTCATCCAAAACTATTCCAAATTTCAAGTTGATAGCATTAGTAGTTCTTGAGATATCCAGCTGTGACAAAAGGACCGACTTAGTCACACCATAAGGGTTCCTTTTTACCATTTTGGTACGGAACCCTAATACTACAAATCAAATAGAATGTTGATATATCGATATTAATGAATACCAAATACGTAACCCATACTCACTGATAAGCATGCAGTACGGAGTTACTCCATTATCGCATTTATCTGCTCATTCGCCACCGTCAGTGATCACGACAGCGCATGCTGCTTAGCATTCTACCAGGAACTGATAGACGGGTGAAGTTCACCTTTAGAAGACAAAACAATCATTACATAACGGTTTTGCAAATTGTCTATGACGTCATCAAATCTAATTAAAAGATCCAAAATGTTTGTTTGTCTGTTTTTAAGAGATACTCTGTAGAGGTACGCACGATTCGGTTGTTGGACGGAAACGGAGCTATACAAGACGCATTGCACTATCCTTTTTTAGCTCCTGTTACCACTATCAATCCGGTGGACCGTCTTCGTGTTGTATTATCATCAGTTCAGCCGAAAGACGTACACTGCTACAGATAAGCCCACAAGAGTCACCACATCGAGTGGTCCTGTGCGCTTCGCATCCAACGAAAAAAAACCAGGTCATCAGTCCACCTAGTGGGAAGCCTTCCATCACTTCGTCTTCCGGTACGGTGTTCGTCTTTCGCGTTTAACTTGCAACATTATACAAATAGGTATACATTCAACGACACACGGTATAATTTAGGTAGATTTCTTTTGAAATAAGCATTACCTTTGTATCTATTTTTCTGTTTCCTTCTTTTTATCTTTCTATGTAATGTGTGTACATAAATTGTTAAATAAATAAATAATATGAGATAGGTAGCCTATCATCGAACGTTAGGCAACAAACAGCCTAGCGCCTGTTCGTCTGCTCGAGCTAATCAGGTATTATCCGCACGTGTGGGAGCTTTAAACAAACATCTCGTGTAACCTGTACTACCTATCACTTTGAGTGTTGACTATCCCTTCGGCTCTAATGCATATATGTACATACACGTATGTAAGTGACAAAGAAGCTTACTAACTATACTAAACTTTATAAGCTCGCGATCGTAAAGCGGGTTCCTACTTAGGCTTAAAAAAAAAGACTTGAGAGGTGTCAAGGGACAACCGGATGGAACGAAGTTCCTTTCGATTAATTAGTGAAGGAAATGTAATATATTTTTTTTTAAGTTATAATAACATATTTTTTAATATTAACAAATATAATGTAATATATACTTAATCAGTAGGCTCAATTTTACTACTAATTGGCTTGTCAAAATAACTGGCTTGCTTTCTATGAGAGAGAGAGAGGGGCAGACAGAGTAACACGCGCACGCCGCACGGCTTACAACTATAGCAAAAAGTGTCGTTACAACTTTTGGTCTTAATTTTTTCCGTCTAGCCCCCTTTCGCAACGCGCGAAAAAGAACTTCGTTCCAATTAAGGTTACCTATTGTAACTCAATCTGCCATTCTGCCCAGCCCATTACTAACTACATTGGGGTCGGCTTCCAGTCAAACTGAATACAGCCGAATACCAGTATTTTACGGTACACTCTTTTTGATGGCACCTAACATAAATGAGATGATGGGATCATGGGAGCTAAGTTCGGTCGCTCACTCTAGCTCCCATTTGAACTTAACTTATCCGTGTCGGGGATTGTACCAAGTACCTTCTATGTGTCAACAACGTTCCCGTTTCTGGAAAGAAATGGGAACAATGTAAGCTAATAAAACTTGATTGTCAAGGCACGTCTTTCCGTATTTATTCATTTAAATCATTGTTTAATGAACAACCAATCTAGCCATAGAATTAATGCTATTCATTAAATATTTACATAATATACACCAGTTCGTCTCGAGTACAAAGAAACACTAATATAAACCGATTAAATCGCAACTATCTAAGGTAAATAAAGCATTACCTACTTTATATGCTGAAAACTGCCGTATGGTGGCAATTATTTATCTATACCAATATTATAAAGAGGAAAGATTTGTTTGTTTGTTTGTTTGAATTGAATAGGCTCCGAAACTACTGGACCGATTTGAAAAATTCTTTTAGCATTAGATAGCTTCATTATCAGGGAGTAACATAGGCTATATATTATCCCAGTACTCCCACGGGAACGGGAACTACGCGGGTGAAACCGCGTGACGTCCACTAGTGTTAAATAAGCCTACTTCAGTGCTGGCAGATGTATTTGTATGGTGAGCAAAAATAACTTAAATGTCAACGCTAATAATACGAAGATAATCAATAATATTGCTACCCTCGTATGTGTAGCGCACGTTACACATGCGTGAATTGATACAGCTGCCGATTTCACAAAGAATTTTCATGAAAACTTATCAAGACACTAGACGTCCAAACTTGAATGAAGCCAAAAGTTCGGGGATGAAAAAAAAAATCTTTGACTTTCTTATCTTTTTTTTTATTAATAGTACACCCAAATTGCGCCAGTATAAGTCCCATAGAACAGGAGGTGAGTTAATTGACATTAATCGGCGGAAGTAAAAAACATTGCACCGTTCGATTCTCCGCATTTTATCTCGAACAAAAAACATATTGACAAGTAATGTTGAATGTTATTCATATTACGCGAAAAGTGTTGATGGTTTCATAGAAACAGCTTATTGACGAGAAGCTATGTTATTAATACTACGTTGAAAATATTTACGTTATAAATATGCGTATGGGGAGATGTTTAGTTTTGCTTGAGTCCCTTCCGAACACGTGAATCCTTTGAGTTGACTCGCAACTTGACCCGCGGCACGACCCGCAACGCGGCCCGGTCATTCATTAACGCCAATATCAAAATAATAACACAGCGTAAGAATTACGTAATAGATTTACATCGTATTGATTATGTTTGTTTTTTTTCTTTCTAATTGGCCTTCTAAGAATTAATATGATAAACACAACAACAAATAAATTGAAATTCTTAATTATAACATGATTTTGGATTATCTTCACACGATTTGACTATCCAGTCAAACTTATACAAATGCAAAGCATCGGCGTACTACTCGTAGCAGCCGCGTAGAGACGGCGTAGCAATGCAGCAGCGTAGTGTTGGCGTAGCAGACCCAATGGTTCAGCTACGCCGCCATTACCGCTACGCTACCGTCATGTAGCGGTAGCTGAGCAGGTACGTAGAGGAGACGCATTGCACACACTTGAAGGTAGCGTAGCAGCTCGTAGTAGCTGCGTAGAGGCGGCGTAGCAGCTCGTAGCAGCTGCGTAAAGGCGGCGTAGCAGCTCGTAGTAGCCGTGTAGAGGCGGCGTAGCAGCATGTAGCAGCCTCGTAGACGCGGTGTAGCAAGTCGTGTCAACCATTAAGACGCAGCGCAGTAGCTCGCAGTAGAACAGTTATACGCCGCGACAACGTTACTATCGTCTTGATTTAAAGCAAACACAATGGAAAAAACTGGCCAAGTGCGAGTCAGACTCGCACACGAGGGGTTCCGTACATACGTAATTATTTTTAGCGGCAATAGAAATACACAATCTGTGAAAATTTCAACTGTCTACCTATTACGGTTCCAGCCCGCGGGTTATAGCCCGCTGACAGACAGACGGACGGAAGAACGGATGGTCGGACGGACAGCAGAGGCTTAGCAATAGGGTTCCGTTGGTTACCCTTTAGGTACGGAACCCTAAAAATGCTGCTGATAGTTTTGTGACTATTAAATACATCAATTGCTATTGTCAAACCATTTGGATTCAGTCATTTTCTTGCTCTTAATCTTAAAAAAAAAATCTCATTGCCAACAAACTTATTTTCCGAAGAGGTAAATCCAGCTGGTGTATCCAGCACAATCGGCTCTGTAAACAATACTATACATAAGATTCTTTGATTTATTTCGCTGCACTATTTATGTATCGCACAATCACCACAAGCGTGTTGATTGATAATAATATATACCCTCTCGCCCGAGGCTGCGGCTGCACGTGACTGCAAGTTATTGTTTATAACAATGTATATCTGCACATGTATACTAAATGATTATGAAGTAAATGTGCCGTGAAATCGCCTGGTAACTACATTTAGTGATAAATACTTATATCTCTCAGGTAGTTGAAGACAAACCAATCCTCCTCCATACAACGTGTTACAGAATAAACGCAACACTTGAAAAGGGGTAATTGTACTCATAATTATGAACATCTTTTACTATGGGATCAACACTAAAAACGTGAAAAAACCAAGACTCCTTCATGCCTCGGAAAACCGTTGATCCCGGCTGTCATTTGTAGATCTTTGGCAGTCGTTATGGATTGTTAGAAGCCAGAAAATCTGATTCCAGTCATGCCATAAAATACCAGTGGTCCCCAACTGATAAGGCGTGTCGTGAATCTTCGTTCGCACAGAAAAGAAAGTATGGCCCCGAAGATTAACGAAAGAAAGCAAACCTACAATTAACCTACCTACTATAAGGTTCATAATACACTGCAGCTGTTAGTTCCGTCTCACTCGCGTCACGTGCATGCCACGCGGCGCGCGCTAACATGGTGGCAGCTGTCGACCAATAGCGGTACAGGAAAAAGAAGCGCGTTGCGTGAAGCATGCCGATTGGTCAATAGCATTTCCCGCGCTTTGAAAATTCACCTTAAATACTGTAGAAGACAGCCAAGCAATCGATCAACGTAAAATACTGATATTTAGCTCAATGCGGTTTGACTGGAAGCCGAGAAGGCTTACGAAGGTTTGAAAATAACGTCGGTACCAATCTATCAAAACTGGCAAAAATGAGAAAGAAAGCAGAGCCTTTTAAACTCATCTTACAATGTCCAGCAACGGTAGTACCTAAATTATAATGCTGAATGATATTCGCCCACCTAAATAACACTTTTACACGTGAATTTTCAATATAAACTACATAAATGGGTGGATGCATCCCAGATCCACCTCATCCCACCGGCCCCCTTCTACCATCGGACATCCAGACGCACTGCGACTTACCATCACTACCTTGTTGCTATTCCACCAGTTCGCACTAAGCGTTTCCGAACGTCTTTTAAAATGCGCACAGCAAAGGAGTGGAATTTTTAGAGTGAACAGGCTCCTTCAGGGTAAGCTCGCTCCATCGAAGACTTTGTCTCTGTCATCTCTGACCTAGACTAGAATCAAGAGCAAACACATCACAAATAAAAAAAAAGATGAACATTTGAAAAAACAACCGTAACAAACAGAGGACCAAGTCTCTTTTAAATCCTTACTAATATTATAAATGCGAAAGTAACTCTGTCTGTCTGTCTTTTTCACGCCAAAACTACTGGACCGATTTAAACGAAATTTGGTACACAGATAGTCTAGAGCCTGAGAAAGGACATAGGCTACTTTATCCCGGGAGTATGTTCCCTAGGGACCACGCGGGCGAAGCTAGTTCTATATAATGGTAAACATGCAATGGTCCAGGTCATATGAGAACCATGTAGGTTGAGGTGGTATTTTGAGGAAACGACTAGATTGAGATTTACAAAGTAGCCTTAATTAGTTATTTCTATAAGAGGTTTCTTATATGAATTACCTTAATAAATATTCTTTAATAATTAATTTAATTCACTTATCAATTTTGGACAGCAATATAGCCCATTTTGTTAGTAATATATATATATTTTATAACCATTGTTAATAGTAAACAAACAAGGACAAAAAACAAACCACAAAGTAGGTGTCTAAGCCAGGATGTGCAGAGAAAGCTAATGTGAGGAATAAGCTACCTGACCATTTTCCCCACATAGTGCCTCAGAAAAGGTGATTAAGGACTCTCCACAACTGTTTTCAGGATGCGATTGTCACTGCCCCGCGTTCTACGCTTCAGTTGTGTGAGTTTTAATAATACACGTCTAACAAACACGATTCAGAAATAGTTCAGTCTCGATATAATTAGTGATATCGAGAAATATTCCACCAAGGGTCCTCTAGAAATTTCTCCGATCTCGTGCCTTTATCATGTTCCTGAGCTTCTAGACTTGGCGTGAACAACGAGCCGTGTTCATCATAGCCTCGGTCCTAATGTGCAATCATTACATATACAGGCTGATTGGTAATTGAATGGGTTTCTGAAAATATAAATATACTAACTTCTGCCAGCGGCTTCGCCCGCGTGATCCCTAGGGAACATATTCCCGGGATGAAAAGTCCTAAGCCTATGTTTTATTGCAGACTATTATCTAATTCTGAAGTGGCTGCCCATACGCCAGCGCAGAGAGCAGAGGGCGCTAACTACCTTGTTCTCATTTCCTAACTCTCCTAATTCCCCAAGTTATCTAGCACCCCACTTTCAATACATTTCCGCAAACCACAATAGAAACTTACGCTCATCGCATAACCGTCTTCTTCATTGTCCCTCTTACCGTACTGACTTCATTCACTGCTCTTTCTTCATTCAATCAATTTCTCTGTGGAATGCGCTACCCCAGGAAATCAGGATGACAACCAACCGGTTCACCTTCAAGGTCAGAGTTCGCGAGCACATTCGCAAGAGGTTGGGTTGAGGAGAGGAAGCAGTAGTATCGTCACAGCGCTAAATTTTTAGTCATTGTTTGTTTGCATGAACTGTTAACGTATATTCGTGTATTAGTTTGTTCATTGAGTACATATATTATAGTACCTATTGTATGTATTGCGTTTCTTGCTCAAAATTGCACCTACCACTAATTGTTTCTGCATCACCCAAAGGTCGACTGGTAGAAAATGCCTAAGGCATTAAGTCCGCCTCTGTACTTTTGTGTGCATGAAGCATTAATAAATAAAATAAATAAAAATCTACCTCTGTGACTTTCATGAAGATCCTTTCAGGCGTTCTGACGTGAGGGAGTAACAAACATCCATCCATCCGTCCGGATTACAGTAGGTTTTTTTCTTTATATTTCTTATTTGTAACAGTTCTTTAACAATACCCTATGTTCACAAATAAATAATTTGAAATTGGATATTTAAGAACTAAGTTGCAACGATTTGACCCCGATGATTTGGGGTCCAAAGTGGTTGGTTTTGGAGTATGTAACCGAACTTTTTCTTTTTGGATATTTTCTACCTAACGACGAAAAAAGGCTTTTCGTGAGAAATCTTCCCACAATGACAAGTAAACTGATATTTTTCTAAAAGCTCATGAAGGAAAAATCCCTCGAATAATACGTATATTTTTAATAAAGTAACCAGTACTTCGGAAATTAAGTATCGTAAACTTCACACTATTAAAATTTCTTGAAAATTCTCGAATAAAAACAATAATTCGATTCCTCGAAAACCGTCCAATTTGACCCATAAGTTACCAGAGTCAAAATCGTTGCATATTAGCTCTAGAACATCACATCTGAAAAAAACTGGCCAAGTGCGAGTCTGACTCGCATGCAAAGGGTTCCGAACGAATTTCATCTTTTTAACATGTTATTTTAACACTATAGACTTCTTATAGGTTTCCTGCAATCTATCGATAAAGATCTATTATTTCCATTTTTTTCAACATTTTAGGCTCAGTAGTTTCGGAGATAAGGGGGGGAATGGTCATTTTTCGTCTAGTTTCTTGAATAACTTCAAAACCATTTATTTTAAAATTATCAAAAAAAATATATTTAAAACCCTTACAGTAAGCCCTTTTATTTGATATGTCACACGAAATCGTTCAAAAAACTTTTATTTTTTATTTTCTAGTTTGGCCCCCAAAAGTGACCCCCATACTAAAAAAAATATAATTTACGTAACGCGTCCGTGTTTGGGTCACAAAAGTCCACAGGTAAGTGTACCAAATTTCAACAGAATCGGTCCAGTGGATCCGGAAAAAACTGGCTGTGACAGACGGACAGACAGACACCCGAGTGATCCGATAAGGGTTCCGTTTTTTGGTCGGAACCCTAAAACGCACTCAATTACCAATCAGCCTGTATAACTATGTTTCTACAACTAGTCACATTACAAACATTACGTAGGCACGATAATCACTTCGCATTATAAACGACAGCTAATGTTATCTTAGTAAAACGGGCCGCCGTTCTTGAATGTTCCCAGTAGTAACTATAGGTGACTTACCAACTTTTATATTTCCAGTATAAACTGGCCTCGGATTGTATAGGCTTTTCGTACAATGCGAGGCCAGTTCAAAATGGATATTTGAAGCTTGATGTTCGCCGTATATTGCTCTAATGCACTTGATAAAAGTCAATGATTTACTTTGAAGTGCTAAGGTACGGTAGGTTAAATACCAATCAGGAACAATGTTTTGTAAACATCGTTGGTTCGGCTTCAATAAAGACCGCAAAATGGTTAAAGATGCTTTTTATTGGTACCTAAAGATCTTTAACGAGGAATTTTTTTTATCTTATTGTGTGTTACAATGTTAGCTTCAAACTTTGAGTAAAACCGTTTACTAAATAATTAGCCTGTCATAAAATTAATGTAAAAATAAACAGCACATAATTATAATTTATTTTACAAGCACAAAAATAGCCTTTGGTACAGTCAACCGCAGCAATTTCACATTGACAGCGCCTTTAGTTTCGGGCATAGTTGTAAAGGAGATTTTTGTGACTATTGATGTGCAGTTGACTTTACCTAACATTGTTCAGTCGTAACGACTGAACAATGCTACAGTTTTAAGTTATATGATCTCATAATTTGCAATGCCACAAACAAATTTTCCTAATGCGGCTTTTTCCTATAGTCACCCTAATACTAGACTTTCCCATGACATGATATCATTATTTAGAGTGCGACTTGCTCCTTTGTTGTCCAGCCAGAGTTCAAAGAAAGAGGAACTGGCGACGCAGCAGCCGTGTGTAATATTACACGAAACATTTCGAGTTACTTTTGAAACCTTCACAACTCGAAACCTATTAAACCTACATACATGAAAATTGGCACATTTATGAAAACCCCTTAGCATGTCTAGAATCAAAAATTTCATACATGTAACTCAAACTATTTTTGATAAATTCACGTTTAAAAATCGGCATTTTTATGATTGATTGATTGACTGACTGACTAATAAATCAAAAACCTAACCCACTTCCAGGTGTCCTATATACTTCAAATTAGGCATCCAGCTTGGTAATTGTGTGTATACAAAGGAAAAAATCTGAAAACAAGGAATTTCGTAGATTTGAAATTTTTCCTATCATCGATTTTGTTAGGTAACACTTAGCGCCTTTCAAAATTATAAGAGCAAAAAATTCTGTTTTCTTTTTCGCAGAAGAATAAGTTAGTTAGCCCAGCCAAATCTTGAATCTTAATTTATCTCATTTCAGGATTATCTACAGAACTTGGCACCCATTTAGATCTTAATTCTTTTTTCGCTAAAGTCGACGATCACGGATATTATTAACATTTTACGTGGCTCCCATTTTCACTTTTATGTTTTTGATGGAATAGATTTTCCAGAATGACACTTCTGTTAAGAATTTGATAGCGATTTGTCTATAACCTCAAAATAGTACCTAAAGTTTATGAAAAACAGCAAAATATTGGAAAACAATTTAGTATTTATAGAAGCCAATTAAATAAATAATATAGTTATATTTATGTTACGTTAGAAAGATCAAGGATAGAATGGATGGTCGTATGACATTGTATAGTAGAAGTGATAAGAGTCTGCTGCGTGTTCATCAGAGTAACCTCCATAGATAAACTGCACTCAGGGTAATTAAGAAACTTGGGAAATGCTAAACATGAAATTGAAAGCCATCATTGCATCATCATGGATTCATGGCTTTATTTCAATAAAACTGGAGTGCATTGGGTGAATGGAGTATGGCAGCCACCTTTGTGATGGTTCAGCTAAGAACCAGCTTGCCGTGCTTGACTTCGTGGAACACAGAGCTGAGAAGCTCATTGGCGACGTAAAACTGGTGGATGCCAAGCTACACAGCTTGGCTCATCGCCGCAAGATTGCCTGTTGATAAGCAGTTCTTAGGTGAGTGTGCCCAAGAAATCTACGACCTCATCCCACCGGCCCCCTTCTACTATCGGACATCCAGACGCGCTGCAACTTACCATCCCTACCTTGTTG
Organism: Lacanobia wlatinum; assembly: GCA_947578705.1. Classification (NCBI taxonomy): domain Eukaryota; kingdom Metazoa; phylum Arthropoda; class Insecta; order Lepidoptera; family Noctuidae; genus Lacanobia; species Lacanobia wlatinum. Next base: position 22,207,944 of record OX388031.1, read on the forward strand.
CTATTCCACCAATTTGCACTAAGCGATTCCAAACGTCTTTTATAATGCGCACACGAAATGAGTGGAACTCTCTACCTGCGTCTGTGTTTCCGAACGCTTACAACCCTCATATCTTTAAAGTCAGAGTGAACAGGCTCCTCCTGGGTAAGCTCGCTCCATCGTAGACTCTGTCTCTGTCATCTCTGACCTAGACTAGAGTCAAGAGCAAACCCATCTCAAATAAATAATTAAAAAAAACTCTTAAAATGTATAAACTAGAATGAGGTCGCTTACAATGGGCCTCGTCAGAAGGCTCAAAGTCACTCAAAGGGCAATGGAGAGGGCAATGCTTAGAGTTTCCTTGCGTGATCGAATCAGGAATGATGGTATCCGCAAGAGAACCAAGGTTACCGACATAGCCCGAAAGATCGCCAAACTTAAGTGGCAGTGGGCAGGGCACGTTGCTCACAGAACAGATGGTCGATGGGGACGAAAAGTTCTGGAGTGGCGACCGCGTACCGAAAGACGCAGCGTTGGAAGGCCTCCCACAAGGTGGACCAGTGACCTGGTGAAGGTCGCGGGTAGCCGATGGATGCGAGACGCGCAGTGCCGGTCGTTGTGGCGACGCTTGGGGGAGGCCTATGTCCAGCAGTGGACGTCTTTCACCTGATATGATGATGATGATGATGATGAGAATGAGGTTTAGTTTTCTCCAAAGTCGAGTTCATAGACGATTTTGCTTTATTAACTAGCGACCCGCTCCTGCAGTCTCTGTAAACATCTCACCGTGTCAGCTTAGGTGAAGCTGAAATGAACATGAAGTGAGCTGTCAATCCACACAAACAAGGTGGAATGACAGTTCACTTCATACTTCATGCTCACTCACTCCACGTAAGTTTAGACGGTAAGATGTTGACAGAATATACCGACTACTTTACAAGGGTGCAAATTATATACTCCGTCATCTACATCTACACTAATATTATAAAGAGGAAAGATTTGTATTTATGTATTTTTGTATGTAACAAATTAACTTAAAAACTACTGGACCGAATTCAAGAATTCTTTTGCCGTTAGAAAGCTACATTATCACTGAGTGATATAGGCTATAGAATATTTTCAAAAAGTTAGGGATCCGCATGAACTTCGGTTATGTAACCCAAGGTGTGAAAAAACTACCAAAAAAGATCCTTATATTGCGTACGCTGTGGAAACTATTGACAATAAAGCAAAGTGATCTACTACAGTTTTATAGAGGACATCAATATCTACAAAAAAAGTCCGCGAAAGTATATATCTAATTATTATGGTTAAGTCACAATGACCGCTTTTTGTCCAAATTATTCAATCAAAACCCAGTTGAAATGGAATAGTGGTGATTTTAATCGTGATATTATTTTATATCGATTTAAATTGTTTAATAATTAAGGTTGGTTATGTACATGTAAATTACACTTTAAATTACTCAAATCGGACCTTTCGTATAAAAGTTACGACGGGTATAAAAATACTAAGTTAGAAAAATGTTGCGGCAGTTCGCTCATAAACTGCGAGCGAACTGAACGTTTTGTTTTAGTCTATAAATAAGTAGGGGAGATGAAGTGCGTGGTGTACCAAGTAAATTCAAACGAAGTCGCGGGCGAAGTGCTAGTATTATAAAAACCATATTTAAATCAGTTGCGTGGTTTATTAGAAGTAAACAGAGAAACAGATAAGGCAGATAGCGACTTCGTTTTATACTATTAAAGCCCGATTTTTCAATACTAAGATAAAACTTATTCGTCGAATATCGTATTAAACAATCATTTCAAATATGTTTCAATTGTTTTTTTCATTGCCCGTCTTTTGTTATTTTACAGGTGACATTTTTACTTTGAGAACAACCCCGAAAACTCGAAAAAAATATAAGCCTTTTCATACAGAATGCAATATTTTGCCAATGAAAATGTATGAAACAGCTGTTTTTTTTTCGAGTTTTCAGGGTTGGTCTTGAAGTAAAAGTTGTTTATAATCATGTGTACTTTCACTGCTTAAGAGGTTGTTGGTGTTTTACAAATAACCCTGTATTATTGTGTAATACTTTATTAGACAGATAAGTTTTATCCAAGGATTGAAAAATCAGCCCGTAGAGAAAAGGTAAAACCAGTGAAAACTAAATAAGTGTTATATTCAGTTATCTCAAAAAAATCAGTTCAGAAACTCAAAGTTTTTACCGAAGTAAATAAAATGAAGTTATGTAAATATCGAGAGGTCTGATAAACAGTTCTGCGTAAACATACAAATATTATGATTACGTACAAAGCAAATGTGTGGCCGTTTATAAAAATATGATTAAAATTAATTAGTTCAATGTTGCCTCTGCTGTACGATACTGTGATAACTTTTAAACCAACTAATAAATGTTTAGTCAAAGTACTTTGCCGATTTAAAAGGCTCAAGAAAAGTGATTGTGACAAATAGGGATCATCATCTGCCTAGCCTTCTCCCAAGTACATTGGGGTCGGCTTCCAGACGAACCGGATTCAGCTGAATACCAGTGTATTACGTGGAGCGGCTGCCTACCAGACCTCCACAACCCATAAGAGCAAGACTGGAGTCAGATTTACTAGCAAATAGGGATCCAGAGTAAAAAAACATATGAATATATTTAGTCGGTTAGTTAGATTATCGAAAAATATTGGACAAGTATTTTTTGCTTAACACGTTTAGTGCCAAGAACTCAGCGTATGGGTCGAGCAGTGATTCGTTCGTGTGCCCACAACCCGCATCTGAGTCGTCGTTTTAAGTAGCTATATGTGACTGTCTTGTGTTCATGCGCGGGTTGTGGGCACACGAACGAATTGTTGTTCGGCCCATGTGTTGAGTGCTTGGCACTAAAAATGTAAAAACACTTTTGCACTTGGCACTAAAAGTGTTAAGTAATCAAATCAATAAAAATTGATGAAGATGAAATGCATCAAAGATCAGGAGTGGGGGCTTGTGATGTCACTATTCGGTTAAAAGTGTACCGAAATGTAACATCACACGAGATTTCTACGCATTGCATCTTCTTATTTTATTTGTTTACGTGAAAAAAGAAAAAGTACGGGCTCATTCACACGGGTTCCGTCATTGACGATTCGTCATAAAACACGATACGTCATGACGGATGGTCGTTCACATGGCATACGGAATCATGTTTTATCACGATTCGGCAAAATATCCGAATTGATGTTCATATTCGTTTCGTGGTTCAGAGTTTAGTCTTGGATGAACTATTGAACATGATGTATGTGAATATATGCAAATCCGTCACAAAAACAACACGATTCGTGATTTTTTGACGAACATGTTTTTTAAAAGACGATACGTGATTTAAGACGTATCCGACATTTTTCACGATTCGTGATGCGTGAGAACACGGGCATTTAAAAAGCATAGCCGCCGTCAAAAAAAAAAACGAATCGTGAAAAAAGACGATTCGTCAAAAAAAACGAATCGTTTTCGTGTGAATGAGCTCTAAGGCCGCTTTCACACGTTAACCGTCATTGACGATTCGTCAAAAAACACTATACGTCATGACGGATGGACGTCCATATTGTATACAGACTCGCGTGAATGATGTTCAATATTTTTGGGAAATCTATGTGATGAACTAATTAACCCCCGACGCAAAAACGACGGGGTGTAATAAGTTTGACGTTGTGTGTGTGTGTGTGTGTGTGTGTGTGCGTCTGTGCGAAGTGCGTAGTAATTTCATATCTGCAGAAGCAATAAATAGTCCGTTAAGTGCTTGAGAATGGACTGGGCCGCCAAGGCCAGCCCAATAAGTGGTGCAAGCAAGATTACCTAGTCGCCGTCTGCAAGGGCTGGTTCGATGAGGCTCGGGAAGAGAATACCATCAGTGCGATTCTGTACACATCTCAAGGTGAAGGCTTGGGTGAAGTGAGCTGTCAATGCATGTGGTTGCACGGTTGGCGCAGTGATTTAGCGATGGGCTGCTGCGCTGCGTGTCGCGGGTTCGATTCCCGAACGGAACAAACATTTGTATGGCCTACAGATAGTTGTTCCGGGTCTGGCTGTTTGTGTACGTGAGTTTGTATGTTTGTAAACACACCCACGATACAGGAGAAATACCTAATGTGGGGTACGCGCCAACCCCAACAGCATCGTGAGAGCTATAACGGACAGGTGGGACAGCCCCGTTCTGGGACATTGGATAGGCCTACATGTGACTGTGGTGTAGGAAGGTAATTATAAAAGTTATGTTAAAATTAGATAGAATGTAAGTACTAACACGTTTCAAAGTTTTTAAATACTAACCAAAAAATGGACTCTGTCTGAAATATAAGATTTTTATTTATTTTTTATTAAAAAAAAAACAAACCTGGAATACCAGTTCACTTCGCACTCACTCCACCTCAGTTCTTTTTTTAACCGGCTTCAAAAAAGGTCCTCAATTCGGTTGTTTTTTTTTATGTTTGTTACCTCATAACTCCGTCGTGCCGGTGAGTGGTTTACAGAATCGACCGGCTGGAAGCATTTGGCAGAAGACTTTGCCCATCAGTGGGACACTGTAGGCTAACAAAGAAAAAAAGTAACTTATAAACTTCAGAAATTAGGTGCACTGATACATTTTTCGTTTCCTATGGAGCAGACTTGACAGGAAACACGGCTTCGTAATAATTGAGAATAGAATACCTATACCTCATCATCTTCCTGCTCTTATCCTATGTTACTTGGGGTCGGCACAAGACGTTTTGTTCTTCCATTCTCTCCTGTTAGTCGTCAAGCTATCACTAACTTACTCCCTTTTTCTTCTTCTTATCGTGGCAGTAAGATCTAACGACCCTACACACCCTAGTGTCAGAGTTTCTAAACCACCTCAAGGGCCTCTGACATGGTTTATTTGACGACCGCCATTTGGCGGCCGGGACCACCGGCTTATACGTGCCTTCCGAAGCACGGAATCATCTTTTTATCAGACAATCAGGTGATTCAAGCCTGCAATGTCCTAGCCAAACTGGAAACCACTTTACAAAGTATACTTCCCGTGGGAATCGAACCCACGACCACCGGGTCACAAGGCAAATGCCTAAACCACTCGACCACGGAGGCAGTTACTCCCTAAGAGAATACCTATACCTACCGCTTTGAAATGGCAGGTATACATAATTATATGCATTAATTGAATTCAGAAAAGTAAATCGGTGTACCTCCATACCTACCTCTATAGTTCATAGTCCAACTTGCTATAGCTAGTGTTGATTACCAACAAGAGATTCATAGAAACAATATCAAAGAGCATTTTTTTATCTTAGCAAACACCATGAATATTTATGTAGTAGCTAGTACAATATTAAATGTTTCCGACTATTACGATGAACAGGAAAACCTTTCAGAATAGCGGTCTATGGAAAACGCCATAATAAAACCGTGAAGATTAAATAATGAAATGATTTTTATGACTAAAAGGTTACTTCCGCTGTCATTGGATAACCAAGGTTTAAATTGATGGTGTAAATTAACAAGGAGTTACCTTAAATCGTTAGGAAGATACTGAGGGCTTAGCACAAATATTGTTGACGTATAGTAATGTAACGTAAAATTTTACCATAGCTACAATACTCGTTTCGCATATAATATTTATTGGAACTCGATACTATATTCATATTTTTGAATGATATAAATTGTGTATGTCCCATAATATTAAACTAAATAAAATACTATGGGGTTTTATTTATTTATTTAACACTTCAGCACACACATGTACATAGGCGGACTTAATGCCATAGGCATTCTCTACCAGTCAACCTTTGGGTGATGCAGAGAATAGTGGTAGGTGCAATATGAAGAATGAAAAGCGATTGAAATTATTCAAATACAATTAAAATTAACAATAATATACATATTCAAACTATACATACACTATTAATATATAATATATATATACTCAAATTAACAAGATAAATATGAAAACGAAATACTGAAACAATTAATACGAATAGTAATTGGAAAATATAAGCGCTGTGACGATACAACAGCCAACTTCTTACGAATGTGTTCACGAACTTCAACTTTAAATGTTAATCAGTTGGTGGCCATCCTGATCGGGGTTGTAGTTTTTCACATACAAAATTCACTTACGTTAACAAATCAAATCGTGTATTTCAAATAAACCATTTACAGGCACTTTTGAATTGTCAAGGTCGGTCAGTCCAAAAAGATGAAGCTATTTGCACGTTCCAAAGCGTAGATCTCTATGGAGAAGAACGTGCAAGAAACTCCACGGACACTTTTTGAAAAATAATAAATGAATAACGTTACTATACGTCAAAATATAATTGCTAGGCACTCTGGTATGAAGGAACTTATACCAAGTCAGCTATATTAGACGAAACACGTCTGAATTCAAAATATCATTTTATACACACATAGATTTTTCCGAAAAACGAGATGAGATACAGATCCCATGTAGTTCCTAGAATTAAAACAACAGTAGAAATCATTTACCGTTGAAAAATTACACGACACGACACGGTTGGCGCAGTGGTTGAGCGATTGAGTGCTGCGCTGCATATCGCGGGTTCGATTCCCGCACGGGACAATTATTTGTATGGCCTACAGATAGTTGTTCCGGGTCTGGCTGTTTGTGTATGTGTATTTATATGTTTGTAAACGCACCCACGATACAGGAGAATACCTAGTGTGGGGCAACGTTTTTTTTTTAAAAAAAAAGGAAAGGGTGCCGCGTTCGTCTCTAAAATAGATACTTCCTGTATCTATTTAGAGACGATCGCGGCAGGGTCGAAAAGAAATGGTGGGATGAGCTGGACCCCTGATCAAAGGACTGTTCCAAAATCGCAGAAGACCAAGGAAAGTGGTACGAGGAAAGGGAGGCTTTTTCCCTGCGGAAAATATTGTTAATATTATGAGCCTGTGTTGTCCCACACAGGCTCATAATATTAACAATATTTTAGAGAAAGCTCTCTGAAAATTCAGATTCAGATGTTTATTTGCTCAAAATGTAGGTACAATATAAGATAACTTACACAAACACATAGATCAGCTACATATTACCTTACGGCATGCAAATCGTTAGATAGAATAATAAAATAAATAGAAAATGTCAACAATGCAAATAGAACTAATTATAATAATAAAAAAAACATACAAAAGTCAAAATCACAAATCACAGTCATTAACAAATTCATTTAATGTCAAGTGTCTAAATTAAAAATTCGCAATAATATGTCCTAAGTAATTATAAAAGTCATTTTTATAAAGTTGCATCATTTAAAAAGACTTTCACAGTGTAATAACAAAAGTGAAATCAAAAGAAAGTTTTAGATTTAAGTCGTACAAAAATATAGTCCACTAGCCTTTGCACGCGTTTCGTACGCGCGTATCCCATTTTTTCCCGTTCCCGTAGGAATTTCGGGAAATCCTCTCTGCTCCTCTAAAATCCCCAAGGAACCTATATGCCAAATTCCCGCTTCCTACGACCAGTGGTTTCGGCTGTGCGTCGTCTGTAACGAAAGAATCGTTAGACACACACCGATTTTTCCGACGATCGATATGAGGTAAATGTCCTATTATGATTCACCCTGGAAATCATGCAACTGTTGAAATCATTCCCACTTAAAAAAACTGGCCAAGTGCGAGTCGGACTCGCGTGCAAAGGGTTCCGAACCAATTTCATTTTTTATTTCACGTGTTATTTTTTACACTGCAGGCTTCTTACAGGTTTTCCTGTAATCTTTGGGTATAGATCTATTATCAGAATTTTTTTTCAAAAGTGTAGGCTCAGTAGTTTCGGAGATAAGGGGAATGGTCAGTTTTGGTCTAATTTCTTGAATATCTTCAAAAGTATTTATTTTAAAATAAAGTATGTATTAAGTATGTATTTATTATAAAAAAAATATATAAATATAATTTAAAACCCTCAAGTAAGCCCTTTCATTTGATATGTCACACGATACAGTTTGAAACACTTTTTTATTTAATTTTCTAGTTTGTCCCCCAAAAGTGACCCCCATATTTATTTGACATTTATTTATTTACGTAAAGCGTCCGTGTTTGGGTCACAGAAGTCCTTTAACCTATATACCATATTTCAACAGAATCGGTCCAGTAGATCCGTAGAAAACTGGCTGTGGCAGACAGACAGACAAACAGACAGACGGACGGACAGACACCCGAGAGATCCTATACGGCTTCCGTTTTACGGATATTTGGAAACCTAAAAAAAACCAATCAAACTGGCCACCGAGCACAGAACAATTTAAAAACAAAGCTGATATAAGGAAGGCACGTGCGAACCGCGTGAGTCGAGTCGTTATCGCCGTGATGACGATACCGCGATGGAAACTAGGTCGCCACTACCTGCATGCGATCCCGCACCAATTTACCGAGTGACATCGGTCTTTGACGATACCGCCATTGAGAATAGGAAGCGTAGAATACGACAATTTTCATTGAAAATATGGCCTACTTGTTGGAGTGCTTTGGAGCACCATCATCATCTTCCTGCCCTCATCCCATGTTACTTGGGGTCGGCGCAACACGTTTTTTTCTTCCATTCTGTTCTATCAGTCGTCACTCTATCACTAAGTCCCTTTTCTTTCATATCGCTCCTCACACAATCCATCCATCTTTTTTTTGGCCTTCCTCTCCCTCTCCGTCCATCCACATTCATGTTCATAACTCTTCTAGTTACATGCGTTTCATCCCTCCCTGGTGCTTTGGAGCACCAAGTGGGCCATATTTTTGCCCTTATACAACGCCCGCTGTAAACGTGTCCACCTACCGGGAACATTCTGTTTTGAGGGTCACCATCGACTCTAGAAGATAATGTAATTTAGAAAGTAAAGAGGGTTGACTTTTGTAATTTTAGAATGACTGTATTTAGTACTTCTTGACTCGCCCTATCGCCAATAGAAGTGATCGAATTTAGCTTTAGAAAACAAAAATATCCCTGAAATCTGGTGAAAGTCACGGGAATTCGCTAGCTAAATGCGAGAGGCACCAGACCGGACGGTGGTTGTCTTCCGGCTGAAATTAAATATGATAATGATATCTACATACCTACTTACTACCGATAGTGTGGCCAGACCCGAATTTATTTGATGACCTCCCATCCCCTAATACTAGACCATCTCTCCCCTAGTACCTAACTACTACTACTACTTCCTTATTAAAATCAGATCACAATTTTAAATATTATCAATTTCGGGATTATTCTGATGGACTTCTATATCGAATTGGACGTATTTCAACAATTAAATATTTTGCTATTCTTTATCTTATATATACTCTTCTATTCTATATTTTCATATGGCAAGTAAAGCCGATGTCGACTATTCTGCCAATGTCTAAAGTGGATTGAGAAAGCAAGTGTGTATGGAATGATGAACGGTGGATACGAGACTATATACTTCGATTAGTCGGTACAGTTGAACACTTTATATACTCTTTATCTATTATATTCTCTATCTATACTAATATATAAAGCTGAAGAGTTTGTTTGTTTTCTTGAACACGCTAATCTCAGGAACTACTGGTCCGATTTGAAAAATTCTTTCAGTGTTGGATAGCCCATTTATCGAGGAAGGCTATAGGCTATATATATCAGATATAGCATGCTTAGATCAATAGGAGCGGAGCAGACGAAGTTGCGCGGGTCAACTAGTTAATTAATATGACTGTTGTAAAATATCTTTTGTTGACATCACTGCCTCGCTCCGTTGTAATGGACGGGCACCCTATGGCGGCCTATCCATTTGCGCGGAGCGAGGCAGCGGAGCGAAGAAAAGGAGAAATTTTAATAGAATAGAATAATCGTTTATTTGCACAGAAAGTAGGTACAATATACAGATATTATTATTATTAGAGGAGCCATATACTTTCTACCTTAACTAAGGCATGCAAAAAGTAATATAGAGCTAATAAATTCAATTAAACAATACAACCACAACACTACAAGCATAATTCAAGCATATTGATAAAATAAGTCATTAATTAAATTCACAAATAAAAAGATATTACCTACGAAAAATGCCAGTGAATATCCATAACATTCATTATACAGGTCAGAGTCAATAGCATTTTAGTTTAATATTTATTTTTCAGTACAATTGAATATAATTAAAAATATTTTATTAAAAATAGATACAGAATTTTAATATTAATTCAAAATTTATCGTTCAAAAAATCGCCTATCGAATAATAAGATTTTTTGTCAACAAATCTGTCAACTGCTTCTTGAAAACTGGAACAGTCTGTTTTTATTCTATCGGGTATTTTATTAAATATTGTCGGACCCATATTTATCACACTTTTCTTTAATGAGGCGGTGTCGTAACTACTCACATTCAGCATGTTTTTATATTGTTTTCGTATTGGCCTATTTCTATTATCAGATGCTTTATTAAAAAGATGCATATTTGACTTGACGAAAACAGCAATTTCAAAAATATAAAGAGATGGGAACGTAAGTAATTTTAGGGACTTAAACATAGGTACGCCGCTATCTGTTGCTGTTAAATTGCACATTGCTCTTAGACATCGTTTTTGAGCCTTGAACACCTGTTCTCTCAGGCTACAATTTCCCCAAAATATTATGCCGAATCTCAAAATCGACGCAACTAACCCATGGTATGCATATATCTCGTGGCCGTGCTCACTTTTTTAGACAGGTTAAAAAGAACATATGCACCTATGCTTAGTTTTTTGCACACTTCTTCTGCTTGTGGCTTCCATGTTACTTGGCTATCTATCATTATACCTAGGAATTTAGCAGCAATTACCTCTTTAACTTTTTGATCATTATAATAAAGATTTAAGATTTCTGGTGGAATTCGTTGATAAAAATGCATAACATTTGTTTTTTGAATATTAATTACTAAATTATTATGTTCTAGCCAATGTATAATATCTGTTAATATATTATTTATGTTCTCTTCGTATGAATTTCTGTCAAGGCATTTAATCAAAGCAGTGCTATCGTCAGCGAAAAGAACCATGGGATGTTAAATGTGTCGTGGCAAGTCATTAATGTACAGTAAAAATAATAATGGACCTAACACACTGCCCTGTGGTACATCATACTTGACAATTCTACAAATACCAATTTAACCAGTAGAAATTGTATAAAATCTCAATAACACACGTGGTGCGGAAATTTTAAGCAATTCCATTACGTAAAATTTCTCCGTTTGTCCGCTCCGCTACCTCGCTCCGTGTCAATGGACAGGCAGCCTTACACGGGTGAAACTGTTGGCAATAAGTTGTCACAGCTCTTTATTGTTCAAATATTCGGTCAGATGCGGAAAAACTCACACAAGTCGTCAAACTGTTTCTTAGAGGAACGAAAGTTAATTTTACATCTGTCTGTTTTGTGCGAGTCTCAAATAAACATTTTTCTTTATTTCTTTCTTTCACATACCTACTCGTAACATAAACGCGGGATTAACGCCGTCGCCGCGTCGCTTGGATCGATCCTTACGGTGGCATTATAACCCGAGCGCCGCCCGCCGCGTCGCCAGGGGCACTGTATCGACCATGTGCATCCTTGTAGTCCGGTCGAAATAGACATTCACCCTTGCATAAATTCCAAAGAAGCTGAAAATTTACATGATCTTTAGGGGTACCATTATAATTAAATTCTTAATCTCTCCGAAAAAAATCAATTGACTTTCCAGAGAGGGTAGGGGAGGGGAGGCTTTCCAGAGGAGGTAGATTTCTCATCATTTGCAGTTTTTAATAATTGCGTCAGGCAGAAATTTTATATCTTAAAATACTCTAAAAAGTAAAAAGTAATAGGTATGTTTTGATCCATTTAGTTTAATATAGATATGAATCGTTTGGGAAGCTTCGCCGAGTCTTCTCGTCACGTATTCCACAGAGCCTAAAGACTAAATCTTCAATCAGTGCGTCCTGCCTGTTATGACTTACGGAGCCGAAACGTGGACACTCACGGTGCGACTGGTCCATCAATTCACGCACGCTCAGCTCGCTAGTCTCTTTGAGGTATTGAATACGCAACGAAGTGATCCGACAGACAACCAAAGTTATCGATATAGAACACAGAATAAGCAAGCTGAAGTGACAATATGGGCCGGCCATATTAACCGTAAAACCGATGACCGTTGGGGTAGACGAGTTCACGAGTGGCGACCGCGAATCGCCAAATGTAAGATAGGGCGCCCTCGGGCTAGGTGGAGCGACGATTTACGCATAGTAGCTGGTAGCAGAGAATTGCCGGAAATCGAGATGAATGGCGTGCACTAGCAGAGGTCTATGTCCAGCAGTGGACTGCTATAGGCTGATGATGAGGTATGAACCAAGATTACCGACATAGCCTAAGGATTGCAGTACTGAAAAGGCAGTGGCCAGGGCACATTGCTCGCATTACAGATTGTCGATGGGGCCGAAAAGTTCTGGAGTGGCGACCGCGTACCGGAAGACGCAGCATTGGAAAGTCTCTCACAAGATGGACCGGACTTGGTGAGAGTCGCGGGTAGCCGATGGATGCGAGACGCACAGAACCGGTTGTTGTGGCGACAATTGGGGGAGGCCTTTGTCTAGCAGTGGACGTCTTTCGGCTGATAAAATGAGATATGAATATTTTGGCCCAAGCGTCGTCGCCTCGAGAGACCGCAATATACCCTTATTTTTCAGGCAAACTTGACCAAACTAATGGGCTACAGCAGCAGAAGTGAAGGTGAAGTTTGCTTTCAATCCATACAAACGAGATGGAATGTCAGCCGGTCGATTCTGTAAACACGTCGAAGGGTGAAGTGAGCCGTCATTCCATCTTGATTACTTGGATTGACAGCTCACTTCGTGATCACTTCACCTACGCCTTCACTTCGACATGTTTACAGAATCGACAGTTCACTTCGTGTTCGCTTCACCTAAGTTTACAAGGTGAGATGTTGACAGAACAGACCGGCTGTAAACAAGTCACCAAAATGTAGGAGGAGGGAATCAGGGAACTCCTGCCAGGGTTGCGGAATTTGTTCGAAAGAGTCACCGCGGCCCTGGAACGTAAAGGGCGTTAGGAGGAACACGGATGGGTTTTAGTCAGTAAAAGTCTGACAGTCCCTTCTGCTCCGCCCAGAGCGGGATTAGTCATTTAATGATTTCCCATCGATAAAAAAGGTGGAGTGAACTGTCATTCCATCTTGTTTGTATGGTTACGCTGTCAGTAAGCTTTGGCCAAACCACTTTGAAGGTAACCACTACTGGTAAGACGTAATATTTGGTGAGAGCAATGTTATGAGTGTTCTATTTCCTCGTTTTTGCTGAGAGCATGGGCGCCAGTCGTTGTGGCGACGCTTGGGGGAGGCCTATGTCCAGCAGTGGACGTCTTTCGGCTGATATGATGATGATGATGGGCGCCGGCAGGACTGTTTTCAGGGGGGTGCATCCTGATCTCCCATCCAAATAAAAACCAACCCTCCTTGAAGAGAAGTTTTTTTGGACCATTATTACAGAGATAGGAACAAACATTGTCGTATTGAGGTTTTCTGTTTGTAAAGAAAACCTTGGGACCAAATATGAAGTATTACAAGCGCGAATCAAGCGAACTCAGAAATTACAGTGCTTACTTAGCCTTGGATATGCCAGGATCTAGAAAACCTTACCAGGCAAGCAGGTTTTAAAATATCATTTTTGAATGTTTTATATAATACTAGTGGACGTCACGCGGTTTCACCAGCGTAATTCCCGTTCCCGTGGGAGTACGGGGATAAAATATAGCCTATGTTACTCCCTGATAATGGCTGAAAGAATTTTTCAAATCGGTCCAGGAGTTTCGGAGCCTATTCATTTCAAACAAACAAACAAATCTTTCCTCTTTATAATTAGTGTAGATGTAGATATTGAAAGTTACAGAGGTGCAAGTGCACCCCCTTGCACCCCCTTCCCAACGCCCATAGCTGAGAGTAGGTAAACAGGATGGAAAGAATTGTGTGTCAGCTCAGTTCATGCTCACTCTAACTTAGTTTTTAGGGTGACATGTTTACAGAATCGCACTGCAGAACAAACTGGCTGTTTCCTAGGAACGAAACTAAACAGCCGCCGGCGATTCGCGAGTAGCGAGTGAAAAGTTTCGATAGGTTTGACGCTCGGCTCAGCGAGTGCTTTTGTGCGACGGGCTTTTACTCGCTATACTCGCTCCGGCCCGAACTAGTAGAACTATAGTCTGTTTTTTTAAAAAAAAAACGGGGACTGAGTATGTCTCTCGCACATTTCCGATTTGGACAGAGTGAAATGGGTCATTAGTCGGGGTGGGGCCAACGGCTTTGTTCTGGTTTTGAACAAAGGCGAATTGAATGAAACGGACTTTATGTTGATTACGTGGACCAATAGAAACGCAGCCAACATTTTCGGTACTTGTTTGTTAAAAAAAAAACAGACCAAATTACAAATTACCGCTGTTCAGTGAATTCTGACCGCCAAGCGAGCATCCCCGAGTGAGTGTCGCTGAGCAAGTACAATCTTTTTTAGCTCTTGTCTCTGCGATCAACTAAAGGTAAGAGCCGTTCGCCGGCAGTGTGAACAGCCAGCTATCCACTATGAATGTACGTGTCTCTTTAACTCACACGAGATCTACATCTTTTGTCCCTTTCCTCAGCGAGCAAATAGTCAATAGCTAATCGCTTTCTCGCCGGCGGAGAGACAAGTGCCTGAATACGGGATGGAATCCGTCGTCTAGCTACATCGATCCAGACTGTGACATTGACATTCGAGCGCGCTCGGGGGCACTGTACCGTCACTCTGTCCACCTTTCATGGGTTCGGCGCAAATACACGCCGCGGCAAGAATGCTTCGTCAAGTTCAAAGTCAAAAACCGGCCAAGTGCGAGACGGACTTGCACACGAAGGGTTCCGTATCAAAAACCGAAAAAACACGTTTCTTGTATGCGAGCCCCCTTCAATTTTGAATATCATTTTTATTCTTTTTTGTTATAGCGGCAATATAAATACACACTCAGAAAATTTCAACCGTCTACCAATTACGGTTCTTCAGATAAAGCCCGCTGACAGACGGACGGACAGCGGAGGCTTAATAACAGGGTTCCGTTGGTTGCCTTTCGGTACGGAACCCTAAAAAAAACTTTTTACAAAAAAATATAACCGACTTCCAAACAAAACACTACAAAGAATAAAATAACCTTAATTTTGGAAGTCGGTGTTTTTGGTTTTGTTTCTTTGTTTTTACTTTTAAGTGGTGATATTTGGACGACGTCTTCGTCAACGCAGAAATTAAAGTAAGCAAAAATGCCCATAAAATAGAAACTACTGAACCAAACTGAATCAAAATTTTATGGGACCAAATAGCAACTATACTGCATCGAACTAAAAAAGAATCACAGAAATCGGATCAGAAATCTCGGAGTAATCGGTGTACATACATAAAAACCGAGTTGAGAACCTCCTCCTTTTTTGGAAGTCGGTTCAAAACCGTAATATTATTCGACCTTAGTTCAGACTACTGATTTCCTTTGTTCGTTTACAATACATCTTTTCCAATATCAGTGGGTAGGTATATTTTATATTCAAACCTGTAATGGTGAATCATTCATATTTTTTTATGTGACAAATAATAAATTATTTTGATTTTTTTACCTAAAGATATATATGAGCTGAGTTTCATTTTGAATCTATCTAAATACCTACGGATTGTTTAAATAAGTTTCGAGACCCCTTTAAATAAGTTTGGTTGTTTAGGTCACAACTAAAGACGAGATTGAGTAATATACAGGTTACATAATATGTCCGTCCTACCTAGTACCTATATAAATTCTTCCGTTACTGACTGATTTAGTGACGGATAGACAACGTACAGCCGAAACTACTGGTCGTAGAAAGCAGAAATTTGGCATGTGGGTTCCTTGAGGAGTGTAGGGGAGGTTTTCCCGAAATTCTCACGGGATTGGGAAAAACGGGACACGCGCGTACGAAATCGCGGGCAAAAGCTAGTTTAATTTCATAAAATCCAAAACATACTGCTACATATTCTATCACAAAATTGTTAAACAAAGAATATAGTGAAATAAATAACTACATACGAATCGTAGATGTAACTTTTCACTCAACGACGCGTGTAGTGGTTGGTAATAATAAGGCGTCGCCCGTAGCTGACGTAGCAGGTGGTCTACGAATTTTCGTAGCAAGGTCTACGGGTATTCGCTGCCTTTCTCTAGTTATTGTCTATATAATTATATACTAATATATAAAGCTGAAGAATGTTTGTTTGTTTGCTTGAACGCGCTAATCTCAGGAACTACTGGTCCGATTTGAAAAAATATTTCGTTGTTAGATACCCCATTTATCGAGGAAGGCAATATATCGTCACACTAAGACCAATATAAGGCTACCGCCTTATAAAATCGACAGTTACAAGTCAGGTTAAATACCTAAATGTCTGGTATTATTAGAATATTATTAAAAAAATCAAATAAATAGCACTTCGAGTCTCAGAATAGTTCCGATTGATAGTATTGTTACGAGCTTAGGGTTCGTTACAATAAAAACTGCCGATTAAACAACCAAAACTGACACTTTAATTTATAACACTAATTAGCACTTTAAAACACACTTATTATAAAACACAATCGCACTACTGAACACTTCACTTCACTATAATTCGCAGTTGAAGATCGCTCTCGAAGTTATCGTTTGTATCGCCAATTCAATACTGACTGCCGTCGCCGGATGTCCGCCCTTTATATACCGACAGTCATTTCCAGAACCCTCCTGTATGGAAACCTCTGGAAAGTTCGGGCACACACAGGTCCCGACCGACCAGGTGTCAAAACATCGAGAATGTTCTAGCACGTAAATGTCTGCTACTGGATACTAGATGGCGCCAGCAGCATGCCAGTGTCTGCTACTTGATACTAGATGACAGCACGTAAATGTTTGGTTGGTTTCCGCTACCTGATACTAGATGGCGTTAGCAGCACGCAAATGCCGCCATGTACCCAACATTAATTCTGGCGCGTAACACTGCTCCCTCCTAAGACATGCTCGTCGCGAGCATTATCGGCCCCATAATAACGCGCCAGTCGATCCACGTGGACGATTTTAGGAGCACTTCTTGTACCTTTTTGTATACGGTAGGTCACGTCATTGATTTTTGTCACAATCCGGTACGGCCCGTCCCATTTAGCTTGAAGCTTAGGAGATTTCCCTTTACTGCGAACTAAATTGTACAACCACACTAGTGAACCTTCATCGAAACCTTTATGGTTCATTTTGCGGTCATAACGGGTTTTCATCTTTTCAGACATTTGCTGGCCCGATTCTCTGACGTGCTCATAAATGTCATTCATTTTGTTCCGCAAGTCATTCGCATAATCGGTTATGGCATTCCAGTGATCAGGTCTGCCGGCAGCCGTAATTCTCTACCAAAGTTTGCGAAAGCTGGTGTCACTGATGTGCTTTCGTGAACAGCACTTCGGTATGACAACAAAAACGGTTGTATATGCTTGTCCCAATCGCGTTGCCGATTTTCCACAACTTCTGCCAAGTATCTCTCCAATGTCTGATTGAATCGTTCCACCATTCCATCCGATTGTGGGTGGTAAGAAGTTGTTCTCGTTTTATGAGTACCCATAACTCGGCAAGTTTCCTGGAATATCTGTGACTCACAATTCCTTCCTTGATCGCTGTGAATCTCCAAGGGTACTCCAAAACGACAGAAGACTTCATGAACCAATTTATCTGCAACTTGAAGCTTCTTGATTTGGAATGGCGAAGACTTCCGGCCACTTAGTGAAGTAATCCATTACAACCATGAAATACTTGTTACCACTATCACTTTCCGGAAATGGTCCCGCAACATCCAGAACATCCAGGGCTATCCTTTCCCATGGTGCACCAACATTGTACAATTTCAATGCACCTCTGCTACGAGTCTGAGGTCCTTTTACAGCCGCACAACTTGTACACTTGCGACACCAGTCCTCGACATCGTCACGACAATGAACCCAGTAAAACCGTTCCCGTATCTTCAGTAGAGTTCGTTTAACTCCCATATGGCCTCCTGAACAACCATCATGGTACAGCAGTAAAACATCCGGTACTTTAGCTTTAGGGACAACCATTTGCAAATGGCAGCTGTCGCCCCTAACATTTTCCCATTTACGGCACAGTACTCCATCCTGCATCACTAAGCTGTCCCATTGGGCCCAATAGCTTTTTGTGATCGAACTCATCGCTGAGACATCACTCCACGTGGGCTTAGGAGCACTGGCCTTCATCCACTCAAGAATCGGCTTGATGTCCGAATCTTCCTGCTGCGCACGTTGTATGCTCTCCTTCCACTCCTTGCTGAGGTCTGTCTTGAGCATCTTCACAGTTACGACTTCTTTACCCTCTTGCCTAGTACAATGCTTGCAGTCTTCAGGGCAAGGTCTTCTTGACAATGGGTCTGCGTTGCCATGACATTTCCCAATGCGATGTTCGAGCACAAAGTCGTTTTCCTGCAGCCGCTGGGCGCTATTGTTAGCCGCCCTGTCGCCCGGAGATCGGCTATCTGCCCTTTCTGTAGTTCTCTTAGGGCAACTGGATCGTGTGTGGCCCCTCTCACCACAGACATAGCATCTAGGGCTGTACCCTTTAAAACGGTCATGAACTGCAGCTGCTGCAAACTCCTTGCCACGGTGAGGACGATAATCCTGCCGCAAAGCTTCCCTTTCTGCAGTTCGCTTAGGGCAACTAGGTCGAAGGTGACCTCTTTCACCACAGCCGTAGCACCTAGGACTATATCCTTTAAACCGGTCGTGAACCGTAACTGCCGCAACCTCCCTAATGCTATGGGAATGATAATTCTGCCGCGCAGCTTCCACCTCCAGTGCATGGGCCAATGCGTTCTTAAGCGTCTCGTGTTGCCCGAGCCTCACAGAAGCCCTAACCTCAAGGTCGCGGATGCCGTCGATGAATGCCTGCACCAGGTTCCCTTCAATGAGCGCTGGTGCAGACTGGTGCGCTTTTCGCACCAGCTTCTCCACTTCAAGGGCCCACTGCTGCAGGTTCTCACCGCTGTGTTGCACGCGATCCCTTAACTGCGCACGAAACACGTGCTCCAAATGAGCGTCGCCATACCTGGCTTCCAACGCCTCAGGCAGCTGCTCGTAAGTCACCTCCTTACCGAGAGCTTCCAGGACAGTTAAGGCCTGGTCGTGCAGGCCTAGGGTGAGGGCAGTCATGGCCTGATTTTCTGCCTTCATGACAGCCTCAAACTGAATCTTGTAGGCCGACCAAGAAGACGTCCCATTGAACGGCGGCACTTTGAACCCACGTGGCGAAGGTGTAGTGGCTGCTGAAGTAGCAATCCCATCTCCAAGTTTAAGGTTGCCCAACTCCTTCTTCATATCAGCAATGACGTCATCAAACTTGCTGATCCTGGTTTCAGCGTCTGACAAGCGGTTGTCATGCTGAGCAACCTTATCCTTCACCTCCTTCATGTCTTTCCTGAAGGACGCGTGAAGTTCCTTCATGAGGAGCATGTGTTCTTCCTGGCGGCGCGCCTGCTCCTCCTTGTCAAGCTTGAGCTGCTCTTCCAAACGACGGGCCTGTTCCTCCTGTCGTCGGGCCTGCTCCTCCTGTCGTCGGGCCTGCTCCGCCTCGTCGTGCTGCAACTGTTCTTCCAACCGACGGGCCTGTTCCTCCTGTCGGCGAGCCTGCTCCTGCAGCATCATCATCAGAGCAGCAAAGTCTGGTGGTGGTGATGCCGGAGCTACTGTGGACGGGCCGGCCTCCATGGTCGGTAGCTGACCTGCCGACGTCTGCGGCTTTGCCCCACCAAAACGCCTCTGGTCCGTCTCCTGCTGGCGTTGACTACGGGTACGGATACCCTCCGTGTCGTCCTTTGGCAGAATCGGCATGATTATCCCACTTCTGACACCAATTGTTACGAGCTTAGTTACAATAAAAACAGCCAATTAAACAATCAAAACTGACACTTTAATTTATAACACTAATTAGCACTTTAAAACACACTAATTATAAAACACAATCGCACTACTGAACACTACACTTCACTATAATTCGCAGTTGAAGATCGCTCTCGAAGTTATCGTTTGTATCGCCAATTCAATACTGACTGCCGTCGCCGGATGTCCGCCTTTTATATACCGACAGTCATTTCCAGAACCCTCTTGTATGGAAACCTCTGGAAAGTTCGGGCACACACAGGTCCCGACCGACCAGGTGTCAAAACATCGAGAATGTTCTAGCACGTAAATGTCTGCTACTGGATACTAGATGGCGCCAACAGCATGCCAGTGTCTGCTACTTGATACTAGATGGCAGCACGTAAATGTTTGGTTGGTTTCCGCTACTTGATACTAGATGGCGTTAGCAGCACGCAAATGCCGCCATGTACCCAACATTAATTCTGGCGCGTAACAGTATTCATAAATTTGACCGTGAACGATTCAAGTGAGTTGTCAAATCAATCCACTTCAAATCCTAGTTTTCTTACTATCTTACTTCTAAGTAACTTCTCACTTCTTACCTACTTTGTAAGGATGAATGGACGTTTGCAACTCCTTCACGCAAAAAGCTACTGAACGGATTTTAATGATACTTTACAACAATATAGCTTATGCATCAAGATGAAAACACACATCGGCTATAATTTAGAAAAAAGCCACCAGCAGCAGCTAGTCAACAAATATGGACAAAGTACAGAGCAGGGAGACGCCGACACTTTTCAATACAAACCAAGAGCGTCAATGAGTACCTATTGAAATTGATGGCTCATGTCAATTCTAGAATACCTACAGCAGCTGAAAAGTGCGCCCGCCTGCGCCACAGATAATATAAAACTGACCCTGCACTCACCAAAATATTACTTACTAGTGGACGTCACGCGGTTTCGCCCGCGTAGTTCCCGTTCCCGTGGGAGTACGGAGATAATATATAGCCTATGTTACTCCCTGATAATGTAGCTATCCAATGCTAAAAGAATTTTTCAAATCGGTCCAGTAGTTTCGGAGCCTATACAATTCAAAAAAACAAACAAACAAATCTTTCTTCTTTATAATATTAGTATAGACTAGCTGACCCGCGCAACTTTGTTTGCGTCACATTTTTCATGAATGCTCCGCTGCTATTGGTCTTAGCGTGATGACTTATAGCCTATAGCCTTCCTTGATAAATGAGCTATAAACATAGAAAGAATTTTTCAAATCGGACCAGCAGTTCCTGAGATTACCGCGTTCAAGCAAACAAACAACCAACCAGACTCTTTAGCTTTATATCTATCTATACTAATATATAAAGCTGAAGAGTTTGTTTGTTTGTTTGTTTGCTTGAACGCGCTAATCTCAGGAGCTACTGGTCCGATTTGAAAAATTATTTTAGTGTTGGATAGCCCATTTATCGAGGAAGGCTATAGGCTATATATCATCACGCTAAGACCAATAGGAGCGGAGCAGTAATGAAAATTGTGACGCAGACGAAGTTGCGCGGGTCGGCTAGTATTAGTATATAAATACCTAATGGTGTTTCTAGTTGCGGCTACCGTATCTGTGGCACTAAACTATTATGCAACAAAGCATTATTTGTCCTCCCTCCATGATTTTCAACGCAAAACAACAAATAATCTTCTGCTCACATCAGTAGGATAATCACTTGTATACCAATTACGTGTAAAGAAGCGTAGGTTTGTATATAAAAGTATAGAACACCTTCATTTATTCCAAGGCTGTGTGTCTAATTCACAGCAGTGCCTTCTGTGGGTAAACGTATGGGGAATTGGTGACAACTAAACATGCGCACGTGGCTCTGACGTCACAGTTTCAACGTGCCTAGGTGTAAGTGTGTGCCATTCATTGATAAACCCACCCTCTCGACTCCTCCTGACATTTCGACCGCCTAAACAGTGTCTACGACAAACTTTTTATTGGAAAAATCGGGATACTGGGTTATTGAGTTTTCCTTTTAAGAATTTCTCAGTAGCTGCCTGAAGTTTAGATTTATTTACTTTTTATGATATTCTTTACTTTATATCTCATAACTAGTTGACCCGCGCAACTTCGTCTGCTCCGTTTCTATTGGTCTTAGCGTGATTACGATTAATGGGCTATCTAACACCGAAATAATTTTTCATCAATCGGACCAGTAGTTCCTGAGATTAGCGCGTTCAAGCAAGCAAACAAACAAACTCTTCAGCTTTATATATTAGTATGAATATAGAGTATAGATAAGCACAGGAAAAGGTTTATAAAAATAAGTTTCATGCCTATAAGTAGGGGATTTTTGCCTGGCAACTTAGATTTTCCGTAGATCTCCTTTTCCCCAATGTAGGTAGGAGACATTAGGAAAAAAAGAGAGTAGCCATACAGTCTGCCCTTCAGGGAATACAAGCGTGATGTTCTACCAGTCATTGTAGATTATGCGAATGTTACGTAAGAGCTTATGAACCAACAGACGATAACATCCGGTTTTTTTTTAATGCACTAGCTGATATCAACAACAGAATGTTTACATTCAGATAAACTTTTGATAGTTTTGGAATATTTTCATTCAAAAGAAATACATAAATTAAAGCACATGTATTGGTAAATATGTATACTGTTACTATGAATGTTTACATTTAGATGCCTAGATAACGATCTTGTATTGTTAACACAATATTAATAATTACGACAAACAGTAGATTTTCCACTGCTGATAATTATTTTATTTCAGTTATGTTTCCACGGTTTTGTTCGCGCATCTGCGAGATCATTAAAGTATTAGATGATGTATTGACACTACACTGATGACGCTGATTCACGTAGGCGTCACTTCGATTCGGATCATGCAGTCAATGACTGCACTCCATGATTAACTAACTACAATTGAACAAAATTTCCGTGTCGTGATTTACATGACACTAGTTTATGGCGGCATACTTTGCATACGTAAGCAGGAATATAGCATGACATTATATCACGCCTATTTGGATGTACCTCGTGTTGAAAGTATTAGTCAGACAGACTATGCGTTACCGAGGGCTTTTGGAATCGTAAAACTCGTGCATCCGTATCTCTCTAAAATTAAAATTAGAAAGGTTTTTAGGGGAATTGATCTATACTAATATTATAAAGAGGAAAGATTTGTTTGTTTGTTTGAAATGAATAGGCTCCGCAACTACTAGACCGATTTGAAAAATTCTTTCAGTAATGGATAGGTACATTATCAGGAAGTAACATAGGCTATATTTTATCCCCGTACTCCCACGGGAACGCGGAACTACGAGGGTGAAACCGCGTGACGTCCACTAGTCCTTTATAAACCCGGTGCGATTGCTTTTGGTGGAGAGTGTTCCAATAGGAAATATGCATGCGTTCTTTTTTTTATTAGTGAAATACTTATAACCCTCGTAAACAATCATTTAATTATTTTTTAAATACCTTCATCAGCGATGAAGTTATATAGCTTCAAAGATTACAATTAGAAAGAAAAGTTCGATATGAACTTTGACATCAAAGTCCATGACGCTTATACAGCTGCCATATAAAACAGCGTTTTCGCGAGGGACAGATATATTAGTTTAATAAAATTATATCTCGTTTGTTTTTCGAGCAATTTTTTATTCTATTTTCACTGTTAGTATTATATTTTTGTATATTTTTAAATAAACTGTGTAGATAATAAATATTTTTTTCATGTATATTCCCTAGGTATATTTAATAAACAATTGTTGGAGGCGCAGTTTAAGTCATCTGGGCTGGAGAGCCTAGATGACTTACACTACGCCTCCAGCGAAGCAATCAAGCTCAGCATTTCAATCAATGTTGAAATGCTGAGCTATACACTTATAACAGCAACCCTTGCCGAGGTTTCTCTGGACCATCAGTTACATGCCCATTTTAATACCAATAGGTCCATTCGTATTCTGATAATTTCATAACACACCTATTCGACCAAATTATGTTTCAATCAAGTACCTTTCTGAACACGGCCCGTTCAAAAAGTTAGTCATCACCGAACTGTTGGATTAGCTAGCCAATGATTATTTTAAGCATGTTACAAGTGTGTTACACAGGTTCATTTCTCTAGGTATCTTCTGGTTTTCCTGGGTCTTTTTCTGCCCTCAACAGTAATGCGCCTACTTCGTACTTCGTATCTTGAATCTAAATAAGTTCCTAAGTAGTATTTAAACGATGATACGTAAATACTTAAAACTTTCTTGTCGTATAATAGGGTATTTTACTGAAAAAATCTAATTAGTCCGTCAGATAGATTTTCAAAAAATATTGGACACGTATTTTTTTCTTTTTACACGGAAACAATAAATGAAGACGATATAGTGCGTTGAAAACACGTGTGACGTCACTATGATGGTACAATTTTACCAAGCCACATGACGTCACACGTGTCTTCAACGCGCTGTTTCGTCTTCATTTTTTGTTTACGTAAAAAAAGAAAAAATACGTGTCCAATATTTTAAGGAAATCTATCTGACGGACTAATTAGATTTTTTTAGTAAAATACCCTATTCAAGCTTGGCGATTGAGCAAAAACCTTCAGTAAATTCAGTGATGACAAGGCCTAAATTCAGCACTGAACATTTCTAGGCTGATATAATGAATGACAATATTATGTAAGAATTAATTTACTGGAAGACTCGTAAGAGTAATCAATTGATTTAAGTGGTCGCGTCGCCATTAGCGGTTAATGGCACGTGTAAATGATTATTACAAAATGCATTAATGTGAATCACTTTATTCTTACCTTTTCTTCATTAATAGTGATAAGGGGTTCTTTTGGGGATTCATTTGGCGTTCAATGTTGAACATGGAGAGAAACTACTTATTTTAGTTAATGATCCGTGAAAACGCCTCTCAAGATTTCAGCGTCATTACTGAAAAGCCAAAAAAAACATTATGAAACACATAGGACACTATAAATGCCTTCGGCTTTTATGGATGAACAGCTGCATTTTACGACATTTTTTCGCCTCATTCAGAAAAAAAAATAACTTCCAAAAGACGAATACAAGATTAAGAATTTCATTCAGTGAAGGCCGAACAACAGCTGTCACAAAGGCACACATAAACAAACGCACGTGCAGCAAGCTACGTCACAGCAATAGCAAGCCCCAGCATACCATAGACACCATTCATTCTGCGGGCGAGGAGTCATTCATTGAACGCCTCTTGGGCCATGCGCGGGAGTCACCATGGCACGCGACTCACTCGTGCGCTACACGCACGCATCACGCTTCGCACCATGAATCGGAAGCGCGGAAAAACTATTCCTGTCTACCGTTAATCTGAATATTTTACTGGATTTGTCTGTAAAGATAGTAAGTCTCTACGTACCAGAGATAGCAGGCCAATTGCCAAACAGATTGTACAAATAATTGACGTTCGATTAATAAATTCGATAGGTACGGTTCTTATTAAAATCACTGCGACGTTATCAGAACATTTTAGACTTATTATGAATGCGAAAGTGAGTTTGTTTGTTACGCTTTGACGCCTAAAACGCGATATCGATTTTGATGAATTTTGGCACAGGGATAGATGGTGACGGTTATAGGCTACTTTTTTGCGAAAAATCTAAACTAACGTGAGCGAGAAACTACGGGCAAATAAACTCACATAAAAAATATGACAACTCCACAACCCATTGGTTGTGGACGTCTGGAACGTGGATATTCAGCTGTTTCCGGTTTGACTGGGAGCCGACCCCAATATAGTTGGGAGAAGAGTAGACAGATGATGTTAATTTCTGGAGAATTAAACCCTAATTTATTCGAAGTTAGAGTGAACAGGCTTCTTCTGGGTAAGCTCACTCCATCGTTGACCTTGTCTCTGTCACCTGACTAGAATCAAGAGCAAACCCAACCCAAGTCAAAAAAAATACTTCCAGCACTTTAGGCGTACCTACTCTAGTTTGTCAAAACGTGTTACAATGAAAGTATAATTTTTACAGCATTTCAACACCGCAGAGGGAAATTGTTTTGTTTATAAAAGTATCCTGTTGCCAGTGTAAATAGCCGCTCCAAGGCTTTTGTACCTAACAATAACTTCGATCGTTAACAGTAGTCCTGTGTTCTTGAACCTACGCGTCGCTTCTTGGCAGTGTTCATTCATTATCGTTATTTAATTTATATTAATTTACTGTACAGAGCAGATTGATGGAGTCATTTGCCTTTCCTATAAGTATAAAGGGCCCGAGTTGGTACATAGGTAAGTACTGACTAGTGCCTGAAATAGCCGTTTGTGCGCCCTGGCCTGTGCGAGCTTCTGTAACAGCGTCCTAGTTTTTTTTAGATATTATAGGTACCCTAGCTAGAGCAATGCTATGTATAGGCCTACTTTATTTCCCTTGGTGAATTATCTAATATTCTGGAAGAGACACTTCGCCTATTATACCATCCACTGTGTCTCAAACTCAAACGCATTGCCCACCCTGCTGCTTAAGATTTATTTTTTGAGCCACTTTGGGTCTTCATACTTCTGTAATAAAATAACACCCTGCTAAACTTCAGGTAACTGTAAATTAATTTAATTTTAAGTACTTGGTATGGAGAGTTTTGAATAAGGAAGGTAGCACTTATGCACGTATGTGTTGGAATCGAGCACTAGGGGCGCAGCGGGAACTTATTAGGAGCAAACCGAAAAAATAATAGTCCTGCCTGGTCTGGCCATTCTTGCGCCCCCCAGAGTCTACGCCCTGTGCCTGAGCACCGGTGGCACCGCTCTATTAACGGCACTGGTACTGACCATCGGTCACTCAAGGCTCACCGTTCCTACTTGACTCTTCTTGAGATCCATTGTCTATCTATGGCACGACAAACAGTTATAGTTCTAATGTTTCAAGTTATATCATCAATTAAAACGATAGCCTGTTTATTATTGTGGAACGGTTTCATCAAAGACTTAATGATCGAGTTAATCCTTCATAAAATAAATAGAATCTCATCTCATCTGATAACCAAGAAAAATATTTAAACATAAGGTGCCTTCTTAAACTTAAACAAACCTGTGTTAAAAGATACTCATAATATTATCATTTCGGATACAACAGTGAAGCCTCGTCTTCATTAAATCATTACAAAACTCCAAATTCGCATTTCAGACGGATAAGATGCAAGACAATTCTCGATCAGGGGTCAGCAGTGATAACCCCTTGGCCGCGGACCTCGCCGCCTCGACTGCGGCTCACAGGCGCACGAGAACTTCGCCCTTCTACGTCGCGACGCGCCTCAATAGTCTATAAAGGCACCCGACGCACACAAAAGAAACAGTACGCCTTCGATCTCCGTCCATGATGTCAATTTAGACATTCAGTACAACGCGAGAATCTGATCGAACATCCAAGTAACCTGCAATGACAAAAACAATACAAACACAGTGCTAAATAAATATTTTGCTTTCAAAAATCCCTCCGTTTGGGTCGCGCATGCGTGCAGTCAGCGTTGTGATTGGCCGTGAATAGGAACGTTCGTAAAGAAAGCTAAAACATGAGTGGAACGGACAGCAGTGGCAGTGTCAGTCGCTCGGCGTGCAACAGCAAGGGAAGCATGATCGTTGTGTCGAACAGATTGCCTTTTATTCTCAAGAGAAATGAAAAAACCGGCGACCTCGAAAGGAAAGCCAGGTACTGTGAACATTTTATCACTAAAACAAGAAAATCTTCCGTGAAATTTTTTCAGCTGTGGTTTCATTGAGCAATAATAACATTTAGAGCGATTATCGGATTTTAGTGTCGCAGTTATGGTGCTGTGGAAGCGGATAATGTGCAAAAATATTAAAAATATTACGTATTTAACTGCAGCATTAAACAGTGTTACCCGAAATATTGATGTTGTGTTTACAATCAATTAATATTGTAATGACTACCTACAGTTTCTAGAAAAGCCGGGTCTCGGTGAGTGCGCGGTTCAGTGGGTTCGATTCGGGAAGCTTCCATGTTATGTTTGACTTAAAAATTGCATTTTCTGACTCATGTTTACGTTAAAACTGCATACAACTCGTATCATTTACCGCGGACACCGTTAGGAATTCTTAAACTTCGTTCATTTATAAACTCGAAAGCCGACTTTTAATACAGAACACGATATTATCGTCAGCTGTTGCCGGTGGATTTCCATAACACTTATTACTCGACTAGTTTAAAAAGGTGTGTTTGTAAACCAATATAACATTAATGATGCGTTGACTCTTTTGTAGGGTATTATTGTAGTTGGCCGTGTTGTCGTATTTATGGGCTTTGTGACATTGTGACAATACATGGTGTGCTGGTAAATACACAACAGTACATATAGCCTTGGACTTGAATGTTTAGTCTCAAGGTCGACCTGTGTAGCACTGCACCGTTAATTGATTCATAGCGACATTGACAATACCGCTATGAAACATTCATTGCTTTGAATGACTTTGATTCATGTTGCCAAACAGAAAAAAAACTATAGTTATAACATGATGCAAAGTGATAAAAAACTCTGATAACATTTGGGCCTTGTAGTTGTTTAAGTTCATACAAATATTCAACATAATGATAACATAAATACGCTTCTATTTACTCGAGTATGTACCTAGATATGTGTCTCCGGATAATTGCAAACTCCATAAGATTGTAAAATATCTTGATAGATTTTAAACTCTCTATAAATGGTTAACAGAATATTTGGCTACTATTTACGCAACAAAATTTGATAGTATGAAGTCATTCCATAAATTGTGAATCGACATAAACTGACGCCATGTTGGCGAACAATAAGTGTACAGTTCTACAATTTATCGAATTTTCTTGGCTAGCCAAGTAGCGGAACATAGGGCACAGCGGCTCAGGGGACTTAGGGCTCCCCGACAAGGATAGGTTAGGTTCGAAGTGAGCGAACTTAGCTCCTGCCTGTCGTGATTATAGAACAAAACATTCTGATGCGTAAAAAAGTATTCGAAATATTCAGTTGACAATTTATCGAGAGTTTAAAATCTCTCAGGATATTTTATAATCTTACGGAGTTTGCCATTTTACGGTGACATATGTACCGATTAAAGTATTTAGGTTAATTAGATCCCTACTAGCTTACGAGTTAGTTTACTATGCACTCAGTTAAAATCAATAAGGAAAATGGATTGTTTAATCAATCAATTAATTCACGAGTTGCTATAATGTTGCACTCAAGCAAATGTTAAAGGGAATCTTAGTGATATAGCTACCCGGTCGCAATTGAGTTTTTTTTATTCAAATCTATACTTCTATACTAATATATAAAGCTGAAGAGTTTGTTTGTTTGTTTGTTTGCTTGAACGCGCTAATCTCAGGAACTACAGATCCGATTTGAAAAATTCTTTCAGTGTTGGATAGCCCATTTATCGAGGAAGGCTATAGGCTATATATCATCACGCTAAGACCAACAGGAGCGGAGCAGTAATGAAAATTGTGATTCAGACGACGTTGCGCGGGTCAGCTAGTTCTTTATATGTATAGACTAGTGTAGAGGATACTTAAGAAGGGACTCTAGTCCCGAGGAATTTGAAAAATAAGTATTTGAAGAAACTATTGCCGATACCATCTTAAAGAAACAAAAAATATTAGATTTAATAATTTATTGGAAGAAAGAAAAAATAAGACACACTGTAAAAAATAAGACACACTGTAAAAAATAAGACACACTGTAAAAAATAAGACACACTGTAAAAACCACTTTATTAAGAACTTTGCAAAATATTAGTGTTTCGTTTATATAAATGGTTAAATCAAACAGAGAACTATTATTAGAATACAATCTACTGCTTATAAACACGTGGTCAGTTCATTTTATATAATGACTAGCTTTTGCCCGCGACTTCGTACGCGCATATCCCGTTTTTTTCCCGTTCCCGTAGGAATTTCCCATTCCCGTATAGCCTATAGCCTTCCTCAATAAATGGGCTATCCAACAGTGAAAGAAGTTTTCAAATCGGACCAGTAGTTCCTGAGATTAGCGCGTTCAAGCAAGCAAACAAACAAACAAACTCTTCAGCTTTATATATTAGTATAGATTTTCATTGTTCTCATATGGCGACTTTACCTCCAAATCTATATCTATACTAATATATAAAGCTAAAGAGTTTGTTTGTTTATTTGTTTGCTTGAACGCGCTAATCTCAGGAATTACTGGTCCGATTTGAAAAATTCTTTCAGTGTTAGATAGCCTATTTATCGAGGAAGGCTATATATCATCACGCTAAGACCAATAGGAGCGGAGCAGACGAAGTTGCGCGGTTCAACTAGTATCTCATAAAAGAGGTCAGACACTTTAGGGTAAAAATCAAAATGTCATTGGTGGCTATGCTAGCACCCATACAAAAATGTTCGAACCCCTTAATTGATAAATAAACATTAGTTTGTACATGTGTACTTACATTGTTTTTGTAACAATTGCACAGTTTAATTAGGGATTATAATTATCATTTATTTATGTAAGTATCGAAGGAATTAAGTAAATAATATGATGGATAGAATGTGTTCTAAACATAGTTTTACATGAACCCCGGGGGTCCCCTAATGTAACAGTAATATTAATGTTTTTCTACAGCTCTTGTAGCATTAATTTTACAACTATGCCATACTTTGCAAATTAAATTCACATAGTATTTTGATAAAAATACTAGCTTTTTCCCGCGGTTTTCCACAAAAAAGACCGGCCAAGTGCGAGTCGGACTCGCACACGAAGGGTTCTATACCATAAACCTTAATTTTTATTATTTTTTGTTATATTTAACATAATCTGTTAAAATTTCAACTGTCTACCTATTACATTTCTTGAGATACAGCTCGCTGAAAGACAGACGGACGGACGGACCGCGGGCCCTTAGTAATAGGGTTCCGTTGGTTACCCTTTGGGTACGGAACCCTAAAAAGTCATGAGTAGCTTAATCGTGTCTAGGGTCTCATTATATATCATACCACTGATGAGACCCGATGGGTCACTGGCCCACTGCGCTGAGCAGAAAGCAAACTTGTTTGCTTCTATGTTTGCGGAGTCGTCGCGTCTAGATCCTGGTGGCGCGAGGACCCCTGCTTCTCCTGATGGATGCGAGTCGAGTATGTCGAACATTCGCATTCACCAGAAGAACGTTCTTCGGGTACTGCGTAACCTAGACGTGAATAAGGCTAGTGGCCCCGACGGGATACCGGCAAATGTTTTGAGAACTTGTGCGCCTGAGTTGTCTCCAATCTTGACACGCCTATTTCGCCTTTCGTTTGAGACTGGAAAAGTACCGAATGCTTGGAAGCAAGCTAACGTGCAGCCCATGCCCAAGAAGGGTAGTCAAGCTCATCCGTCGAATTACAGACCCATCTCGGTAACGTCCATACTCTGTAAGAGTATGGAACGCGTGCTGAATCGTAAGCTCCTAGCATACCTAGAAGCGAATGATATCCTTAGCGACCGACAATCCGGTTTCCGCCGAAATCGGTCTACTGGGGATCTTCTAGCGTATGCCATTCACATCTGGAGTGAGGCCATAGAGAAGCACGGGGAGGCACTCGCGGTCTGCCTTGATATCTCGAAGGCCTTCGACAGGGTCTGACACGATAGCCTTATTAGTAAGCTTCCTTCCTTCGGTCTGCCCGCCGGATTGTGTGATTGGATTGCAGATTTCCCGAGGGATCAGTCTATCCGAGTGGTCATAGATGGCTGCTCGTCCGGACTGCTGGTTATTAATGCCGGGTTTCCTCAGGGGTCGGTGCTCTCGTTAACATTGTTCCTGCTACATAATAATGATCTGCTAAAACCCTAAAACCTTTGAGTATGCTGACGACAGCACTGTTGCTGAGAGATACGTGTCCGACACACGATCGGGTGGGTCGCAGATCCGGTCTCTCCGGGAGGCTATGGTTGAACGCTTGAACGTGTCCTTACAGGCTGTCTCTGAATGGGGTGATGCCAATCTGGTCAAGTTCAATGCTGCTAAGACCCAAGCGTGTCTTTTTTCCGCTAAAAGGAGCCAATTCCACCCAGCTCCATCTTTACGAGGTGTAACCGTGCCAATAACCGACCGACTTGAGCTTCTTGGTGTTACGTTAACATCTAGCCTCATTTTTGGCCCTTTCATAGAGGCAAAGGCTCAAGTGGCTGCCAGAAAGTTGGGGGTCCTAGCAAAGGTGAGACGGTACTTCACGGCGGAACAGCTGCTCAAGCTCTATCAAGCGCAAGTTCGATCGTGTATGGAGTACTGCTCTCATCTATGGGACGGATCTGCCAAATACCAGCTTGATGCCCTTGAGTCAATTGAGAAACGAGCCAAGAGGATCATCGGTAGTGACAGGCTCGTCGAGTCGAAGCTCCAAAGTCTTGAGCATCGACGCCGAGTTGCTGGCCTGTCGGTTTTCTATCGCTTGCATTTTGAGGAGTGTGCGACGGAATTACATGATTTAATTCCGCCAAGCCCGTTCCATCATCGGACCACAAGACGAACGGCGATGCGCCACCGGTACAGGGTGGACATCCCACCCACACGCACAAAACGTTTTGGGAACACATTCATAGTGCGTACAGCTAAGGAGTGGAATTCCCTGCCAGAGTCTGTGTTTCCAGATAGCTACAACCTGGGAGTCTTTAAGACAAGAGTGAATAGGTTGCTTCTAGGCAAACGTACTCCATCTTCGACCGCATCATCGCTTACCATCAGGTGAGATAGTGGTCAAACGTATGCCTATGTATAGATAAAAAAAAATATCTGTGTAAGAACCAAAATTCATCAAAATCATTTCAGCAATTAAGGCGTAAAATCAAAACATAACTCACTTTCGCATAAAAAAAAATATTAATTAGGATATTTATTCATTAGGATTGTTATTATATGCAAATTAACATTACGATATTCAAAATTAATAATAATGAAAACCGATAATTTAATTAGGTCTCCTGATAGCAGCAAACACGATGCTCCTGCAAGTCAAAATTAAAATTAAACTAAGACAATCATGTATATGGACGGTATGATAACCTACATATCTGTATCGCGACTTCTTGTTACTGTTGTATTAATCAAACAAACCAACACAATAATAATCTGCCGAACCTTTTCCCAGCTATATTGGCGTCGGCTACCAGTCAAACCGGATTGTATGTACACCATTATTTTACGTGGAACGACTTCCTACCAGGCCTCCACAAACCATTAACTGAGTAACACGTTACTTCTTGGCAAGA
Organism: Lacanobia wlatinum; assembly: GCA_947578705.1. Taxonomy (NCBI): domain Eukaryota; kingdom Metazoa; phylum Arthropoda; class Insecta; order Lepidoptera; family Noctuidae; genus Lacanobia; species Lacanobia wlatinum. Next base: position 22,241,070 of record OX388031.1, read on the forward strand.
CTGGTTAAGGGTTCCGTTTTTTACTTTTGAGTACGGAACCCTAAAAATACTTATTGCTTTTTTTCAAATAACCCGAGGGAAAAAGCTACTATCAGTTCCAAAAATCACACATTCCAAGCAGTATTTTTTGCTGTTGTTTATCTTTACCGTACATCAGATACAAAACATCAGCCTTAAATATTACTTGTCACGCACTTCTTAAACACCCATTGATTTCTTTTTTTTAAAGATGTGAAATCATGAAACGACTCCTCCCACTCTGGGTGGAGCAGAAGGGAGTGTCAGCCTAGACTCTTACAGAGTAAAACCCATCCGTGTTCCTCCTAATGCCCTTTGCGTTCCAGGGCCGCGGTGACTCTTTCGAACAAATTCCTTTCAATACTGGTTTTAGTTTTTCCATTGTTTACCCTCTCACATTTGGAGAAACCAAGAAATTTTAGCTTGTTAACGAACTTCTTAGTCGTATTGATAACAACTCTCGTGTTAAATACCTATCCAGCTTACAACAGGTATTATAAATGTGAAAGTTTGTGAGGATGGGCTAAGGAATGTTTGTTATTGTTTCACGTAAAAACTACAAAATGGATGTTATTAATAACTTTACCGAAATGTAGCTCATACATCAGAAAAACATACAGCCTATAAGTAATACAAGGGGGAAGTATATAACACGTGGGTATTTAGTATATACTAAGAAGTAACAACATACTTATATTACTTAAAATATTATAGCTAAAGAAAGTATTGTTATCATGGAACCGTTTATATAAATCAATTAATCATCTTTATTAAATTCTATCCCGTCCAGGTATAAAGTATAAGATAATTTTTGTAGTTGTGCATAGCAGCGTAGCACCACAGCGTAGCACTAGACTACGACAAATCAATACGAACGTCTACGGCGTAGTACCTTTCGATCCCTTTTTGACATTCGGATTTAAGCACTTTACGTGCATATTTTATAGATTAAATGCAAACAATTATACAAAAATTGTGACACTTATCTGTAGATTTCAACAAAGTATTTTTTTAAATGTTAGCAATTGTTAGTGAGCCTAATAAATAATTTAAAAAATTATCAAATTTAATAACAGAGTAACTTCTTGCTTTCACTATTTTTTGCAAAGTATCAAATAATATCTTGATATTTTATTTACAAATTAATTTTCACCCATTTATGCTATTGTATTTGATGCCATGTTCTTTAGACCTTTAGTTAACCAAAAATGGTAAGAAGCTTGGCATCGATTTTAAATATTTCCGGAATGAGGCCAAGGCTGCATGCCATCGTACTAACTTAAGAAGAATGACGACGTCGCATTGGAAAATTAAAGATGTTTGAAATATCCCGCCAATAAAGACTACATACTATGTCGCGTGATTAATAATTATTTAGTTGACTATTGGTTTGAGTTATTGTAAATGTCCTTACTTTGGTATTGTTCGTCAATTCGTTGAGCTCCTTAAAGTTTTAAGTTTGAGCTACGCGATAACTGACAAATGCTTGCACTGTCTGGACAGTTCCACTCAAATCTGTCTGGCACTTTCCTCAAAAGGTCACCTCAGATATTAACCTACATGGTTCTCATATCATTTGACCAGTACGATTGTATGGACTTTCAAAGAGACTTTGACCCCTGAGTTTGTTTCGGTGTTTCTTCTCAGGGAAGTCAGCTAGGAAACACCGGCCTCATCTACTTTAACATGACCAAAAAAGATTGACGTGTAAAAGTGTTATGATTATCCTACTTACAAAACATGTATTATTATATTTTATCATTGGTTAAATGTCGAGCTCATATTTCTGTAAAACAATAACATTTTTGGCAAAACGATCGTTTATTAAATTTCAGATAAAGTAACTACAAATAAACTAGGCTTCCCATTGTCTGCCTAACATAATAATAAATTGGACAGATTTTAATTTTGATAACGAAGAAACACGCAATATCGACATGAAATTGATTCTTAAAAAGTAAATACAATAAATAATGATAAATAATGACCTTATTAATAAAAAAATAACCTTTTAACTGCTTCATCATCATATCAGCCGAAAGACGTCCACTGCTGGACATAGGCCTCCCCAAAGGGGGGCGATTATGGCAAACCCCACCCGGGTTTGTCATAATCGCCACGCTTGGCAGGCGGGTTGGCGATCGCAGTGTATGGTATTGCGTTTTATTTTTGCATTAAACTGCTTGCCTCGGATTAATTCGACAAATATTTTCGTGTTATATATTGCACATCCCTCTTTGTTGTTTAGTTTTTGTAGTTGTTTTCGTGCCGGGCGCTGGGGTACGACTACTGATATGAAATCGCGGTTAGAACGTTAAATTATTTCTCCACTTTTACTATTAGTAACAAAGGATTTACAACTAACAGCAGCACTTGCGAACACTCTAGTTATCTTTCACAGGATCTTCACAGAAAAGCACTCAGAAACTATCCAATTTCCTACAATATTCCGCTAAACTAAAAGATTTCTCGAAGAGCCCTGCGCACTCAGTGCAATAATGCGTTCAGAATGTTGTTGGGTCTGCCGTGCAGATGCAGCGCATCTGGGATGTTTGCTGAAGCGCGCACTGATGGTTTCCAGACCATCATGCGCAAAAAAGCAGCTTCTCTGTAGGCCCGTATGCGGGGTAGCAACAACGGCATTCTGAACGCAATAGCTGTACGTTTCGATTGTTCCTTCCAAAATCACTGGGTCATGACTCGTGTTGGTGTGGTGAGTCATAGTAAATAAGTGTGTACTGTGTTGACTAGGTTAAGTTATCTATGGGTCTATGCCACTCGAAATAAAAGTTTTATTATTATAGTGTCCTTTCTTTAGAGGAATTTAAATCAGAATCCTGACTATTATCACCTTTATGACTCACTAGTGGACGTCACGCGGTTTCACCCGCGTAGTTCCCGTTCCCGTGGGAGTACGGGGATAATATATAGCCTATGTTTCTCCCTGATAATGTAGCTATCCAATGCTAAAAGAATTTTTCAAATCGATCCAGTAGTTTCGGAGCCTATTCAATTCAAACAAACAAATCTTTCCTCTTTATAATATTAGTGTAGAAAAAGTTTTTTTACTTTTAAATTTCCCTTTCTGTTTGTCTTTCCTTTAAGTAGCACCTGCTAAGTGCTGTCTTAGCAACACCCTAAACTCTAGCACTAGAAAACTCCTAAAGCATTAAATCCGCCTATTTACATTACGTTTACATAAATAAAAACTTCAACAGTCTTGTCATATCTAACCTATAGCTGACCCGCGCAACTTTGTCTGCGTCATATTTTTTTTTTCATTAGTGATCCGCTTCTATTTTCGTAGTGTGATATTATATAAGCAGGGACGGACCAACCGCCATCGCGATCGACTGGTCGATCGCGGTTATTAGTCCAGTCGATCGCGGCCTGGCAATAAATATAAATAGGTACGAGTAACAGACTGCGCAACTATGTAAATACTAAATAGGTTATATTAATAAAATTAAAAATACTAAATAATTGTATACTGAACTTTACCTACTGTTACATTTGTAATTTTAAGAAGTACCTATGAAATTAGTAGATCGCACAGGGATTCGTCAGTAAAAAGTCGATCTTGGGTCTAATGAAGTTAGCCACCCCTGTTACTTTATAGCCTTCCTCGATAAAGGGCTATCCAACAATAAAAGATTTTTTCAATTCGATCTAGGAGTTCCTGAGATTAGCGCGTTCAACCAACCAAACAAACAAACTCTTAAGATTTATAATATTAGTATAGATTGAATCTAACACGATTTTAATTGGAATTAAACAGTCATTGTGACTTCACCAAAGTTACACTTATCGCCATTTTTGTTTAAAATATGTTAGGTACCTAAACTAAATAACATTCATAAGTAGAATATCTTACGTAACAATGAAATAGTGATTCTTTAATTATACGGGTTAGTTCACAAGTTAATTTAACTAGATAAGGAGTCACAACATGTGGCTATTTGGTTTAATCTCTGGCCGGCCAGCGGCCTAGGACACAATCATTTGACTACTCACTTTTGCCCGCGGTTTCGCGTTAAAAGCATTCATTACAATTGTGTAATGAATGCTTACCACGGTCAAGGCTGTAACTGACGGATAACCTATCGTGTATCTACCTAAGGCACCCATTACCTACCGGATAACCTATCGTGTACCTACCTAAGGCGCCCGTTATCTACGGATAACCTATCGTGTACCTACCTAAGGCGCCCGTTACCTACGGATAACCTATCGTGTACCTACCTAAGGCGCCCATTACCTAAGGATAACCCATCATGTACCTACCTAAGGCGCCCATTACCTACGCATAACCTGTCGTGTACCTACCTAAGGCGGCCATTACCTACGGATAAACTATCGTGTACCTACCTAAGGCGCCCATTACCTACGGATAACCTATCGTGTACCTACCTAAGGCGCCCATTACCTACGGATAACCTATCGTGTACCCACCTAAGGCGCCCTTTACCTACGGATAACCTATCGTGTAATACAGTGAGAGTAACTGACAATTGCATGAAATTGACTGACGAGAATCTGGATATTTCCATTTAGTCACGACTTTTAAGTGAACGGGTCTGTTATATATTTATGTTTATGGAATAGTTTCAGTCCTTGTCCTTTTCCGAATCCCGTGCTAATATCAGGCAATAATATATCGTCGCGTATTTAAATATGACCGTCTAATATCGATTGGATTCCATCACTCACCGTCAGTCCATTCGTCATTCATGACTTTTGGAAATGAGTGACGCTTGCAGGAGCGTGTGAGGGCGCCTAAAAATCAACAGGGTCCCATGTACCTCTGTACTAAAATTCAGCAAAATCGATTCAGCGATTTAGAAGTGAAGGCGTAACAGACAAACAAACAAGTTACGATCGTAACTGTACGTCTACCATCTGTTTTATCAATCTATACTCGCTAGCAACTGTAGTTAAAAAAATGTATGAAAACTTTTAAAAAACAAGTTTCTAATACATTTGTGTAGTTGTTAACTAAAATTTTACTTGCAACTCTTAATTAACAAGTAAACAAATAAATTAGAAAATTGATTTTTTTAACTGCAGTCGCTTGAGAGTATAGATTAATAAAACTGATGGTGGACGTACTGATTCCTAACTGATTAAGACGTGACAGAAAAACATGATGTTGTGATGTGTGTGTCTGTAGAGAGGATTGAGAAGCACCGAGCACCTGTGAGCCGGGGGATACAGTTGATTGAATCCGTTTGTGCATTGAGCAGCTGACTACCTATAGGGGCCGCCGGCTTCCGCCAGAATATTCAGGGTTGGCCGGTTCTATTGTTTCGTACGACACCGGCCCTCTCTGACAGAGGTTTGTGCATTCATGAAGCTATAGAAGGGATTACATAGCTGAAGCCGATCATCAGCCTTATTCGAATTGAAACTACTCCTATGCAAGAACTAACCACAATATTGCGCTATTCAATAGTTTTAATGAGTAAAATGAAGTGTGGGTAACCATAATTAGGTACTAGGTATACGAAAACTAGAATAAGGGTGCCTTTCCATTACAGCGGAGCGAGGCAGCGGAGCGGAGAAACGGAATTGCATAAAATCTCCGCACCACGTGAGTCACTGACGTTTTGAATGACATGATTGGTCAATATTTCTCCGTTTCTACGCTCCGCTACCTCGCTCCGTGCAAATGGAGAAGCACTCTTGTAATCATGAAAGTCATACATACATTATTTGTTTAGGTACAGACATCTTATTACCTTGCCCAAATCATAATTTGGAAGAGATCGCGGAATGCGACAAGGCCGCCCATTGTGCATGTGTTTTAGTTTGTAGTTTTCGATAAATGTTATTATCGGTGTACAATTAAGTGAGTAAATAAATAAATAAGCTAAGCTTCTAACTGTAGTTTCGTATTTTACGAATTATTTTACACGCCAAACTTACATCCTCCTGAAGATTAAATATCATTGACCCCCCTTAATATTTGAATGGCTCCAAAACTCCAAATGTGAATGTGTTATTTGTCCACAGCGCTGGTGGGCTGGTTACGGCTGTGGCCCCAGTGGTGATCCGAGGAGGTGGCATCTGGGTGGGGTGGCCAGGCATACACCTGGACGACCCCAACGAGAAGATCCCCGAGTCAGACCCCAACGACAAGACCCCCACTGCTGGCTTACTCTCTAAAAAGGTACGATATTGTCGATACTTACCTTTTTCTTCCCCCACTCTGGGCGGAGCGGGAGGGACTATCAGATTCTTACTGAATAAAACCCACCGTGTTTCTTTAAATGCCCATTGCACTCCAGGGCTGCCGAATTTTTTCGAACAATTCCGCAACATACAGTGATTATACCAGTTTCTACAATACATGAGCTGACAAGTATTTGGGCCTTGTAAACATCAAACAAACATGTACTGTCATTGATCATCGTACGTCGGAATCGTACAAACGCATGTCAAAGCGTGCATTACCAACCGTTTGAGCAAATTGAACGAAGGCAGTAATTTTCCGGAGAATCGAGGAAAAGGACCGTTTAAAGAAAAAACTAACAACCGAAAAAAAAAAAAAAAATGGCCAAGTGCGAGTCGGACTCGCGTGCGAACCAATTTCATTTTTTTCATGTTATTTTAACAATATGTCTTCTTATAGGTTTTCCTGTAATCTTTACGGATAGAACTATTACCTGCATTTTTTTTAATTTTTGGCTCAGTAGTTTCGGAGATAAAGGGAGATTCAAGAAACTAGACCAAAAATAATGACTATTCCCCCCAATCATTATTTTTTCTTGTTTGACCCCCATACTAAAAAAATATTTATTTACGTTACGCGTCCGTGTTTGGGTCACAAAAATCCATATGTGTACCAAATTTCAACAGAATCGGTCATGTAGATCCGGAGAAAACTGGCTGTGACAGACGGACAGACAGACAGACAGACACCTGAGTGATCCTATAAGGGTTCCGTTTTTTGGTCGGAACCCTAAAAATACAGAAAAAAGTTCAGTTTTCATAAATACAATTTACTGAAGTAAAAAAATAAACGTGGGGAATACGGGAATGTGAAACAATAGAGTAGATGACTAAAAATAATAATAAGTCAGTCAGATAGATTTCCAAAACATATTGGACAGGTATTTCTTATCTTTTTCCACGAAAACAAAGAATTAAGACGATACAGTGCGTTGAAAACTCGTGTGTTATCACATTTCGTTACACTTTTTACCGAATAGTGACGTCACAAGCCCCCCCTCCTGAGCTTTGATGCGCTTGATCTTCGTCATTATCTGACAGACTAATTATTATTTTTTAGTCATCTACCCTATTGTTTCACATTCCCGTTTTTCCGACGTTTATTTTTTTACTTCGGGAAATTGTATTTATGAAAACAGTGAACTTTTTCTGTATTTTTTCGGTTGTTAGTTTTGTCTTTAAGAGGAAATGCTGGCGGCGAGACTTTGTATGTAAAAAGTCATAATTCGAGGTTTGGCTCTCGACTGTTTTCTTCTCCAATATTGGACCGATTTAAGAGGTATTTCACAAACTGAATAAGAAGGATATATACTGTGTCCCTATGTTTTCTTTTTTGATGATTTATTAAACGTATAAGCACTAGAACTCTCACAAAATGCTCAAAATTGTCCGATAAATCGCTGTCAACAGAGCCGTAGTGTACAAATTTGGCAACTATTAATCAGAAATCGAAAACATAAAGACACAGTATACATCCTTCTTATTCAGTTTGTGAAATATCTCTTATATCGGTCCAATATTGGAGGAGAAAACAGTCGAGAGCCAAACCTCGAATTACGACTTTTTACATACAAAGTCTCGCCGCCAGCATTTCCTCTTAAACGGCCCTTTTCCTCGATTCTTGGGCAAATTACTGCCTCCTTTCAATTCGCTCAAATGGTTGATAATGCACGCTCTGACATGCGTTTGTACGATTCCGACGTACGATGATCAATAACAGTACATTTGTTTGAAGTTTACAAGGCCCAAATACTTGCCAGCTGTTTTGTACCATTACACCTTGAACTGTTCTGAATGACATAGATACATCGCTGTAAGCAATGATGACCGTGTTCCTGGGTAGTTAATCATCCATCCATTAAATCTTTATGCACCATAAAAATTCAAATGTAGGTAGGTATGCTATTTTCTCCTTAAGTTACGACTGGCTATTTGCATACCTACCTAGAGAAAAATCTGCTTTGTGAAAAAAAGTCATCTGAAACAGAAAGTTGGTGTCCTTTCAGTGGGTAATGTTGTTTAAATGTGAAAGGCTGAACGTTTCGATATTCGTTAACCAATAAATCCTCAACGATAAGCTAAACGCATGAGAGGGGCATAACTTATTATATTAGGACATGGAATACTTTGTTTTTTTTTGTCAATGTAGGTATTCTTGCTCCACAGCTGGGTAAAGCTCTCCATAGTTCTTCAATGTTCCTATAGTACAAGAACGCTATACATATGTAGTACATATAGCGTTCATATACTTCATATACTTAGTTGCTTCTTTGTTTGCGGAATCTTCACGTCTGGATCCTGGTGGATGCGAGTCGAGTATGTCGAACATTCGCATTCATCAGAGGGACGTCCGTAGGGTACTGCGTAACCTAAACGTGAACAAGGCTAGTTGCCCTGACGGGATACCGGCAATTGTTCCGAAGACTTGTGCGCCTGAGTTGTCTCCGATTTTGACACGCCTATTTCGAATTTCGTTTGAGACCAGAAAAGTGCCAAAGACTTGGAAGGCGTGCTGAATCACATACCTAGAAGCAAATGATATCCTTAGTGACCGACGATACGGGTTCCGCCGAAATCGGTCAACTGGGGATCTTCTAGCGTATGCCATTCACATCTGGAGTGAGGCCGTAGAGAAGCACGGGGAGGCACTAGCGGTCTCCCTTGACATCTCGAAGGCCTTCGACAGGGTCTCACGATAGCCTTATCAGTAAGCTTCCTTCCTTCGGTCTGCCCGCCGGATTGTGTGATTGGATCGCGGATTTCTTGAGGGATCGGTCTATCCGAGTGGTCATAGATGGCTGCTCGTTTAAACTGCTGGATATTAATGCCGGGGTTCCTCAGGGGTCGGTGCTTTCGGCAACACTGTTCTTGCTGCATATTAATGATCTGCTTAAATCCGGCACCTTTGGGTATGCAGACGACAGCACTGTTGCTGTCCGATGCACGAGCTGGTGGGTCGCAGATCCGGTCTCTCCGGGAGGCTATGGTTGAGCACTTGAACGTGTCCTTACAGGCGGTCCCTGAATGGGGCGATGCCGATCTGGTCAAGTTCAATGCTGCTAAGACCCAAACGTGTCTTTTTTCCGCCAAAAGGAGCCAATTCCACCCAGCTCCATCTTTCCGAGGTGCAACCGTGCCGATAAACGACCAACTTGAGCTTATTGGGGTAACATTAACATCTATCCTCAATTTAGGCCCTTTCATAGAGGCAAAAGCTCAAGTGGCTGCAAAGAAGTTGAGGATCCTAGCAAAGGTGAGACGGTACTTCACGCCGGAACAGCTGCTCAAACTCTATCAAGCGCAAGTTCGATCATGTACTGTACTGCTCTCGTCATTGGGACGGATCTGCCAGATACCAGCTTGATGCCCTTGAGTCAATTGAGAAACAAGCCAAGAGAATCATCGGCAATGATAGGCTCGTCGCGACGAAGCTCCAAAGTCTTGAGCATCGACGACAAGATGCTAGCCTGTCGGTTTTCTATCGGTTGCATTTTGGTTAATGTGCGACGAAATTGCATAATTTAATTCCGCCAAGCCCGTTCCATCATCGGACCACAAGACGAACGGCGATGCGCCACCGGTACATGGTGGACATCCCACCCACACGCACAAAACGTTTTGGGAACACATTCATAGTGCGTCTGTACGGAGTGGACTACACTGCCGGAGTCTGTGTTTCCTGATAGCTACAACCTGGGAGTCTTTAAGTCAAGAGTGAATAGGTTACTTCTAGGCAAGCGTGCTGCATCTACGACCACATCATCGCTTATCAACAGGTGAGATAGTGGTCAAACGCGTGCCAATCCAAAGTAAAAAAAAAATGTGGTAAAGTAATCGACTTTCGCGAGAGCGAAGGCCCCGTTTAAAGTTTTCTCCCATGAAAAATAAAATAAAATCTTAAATTTCAACCTTACTAAAATTACTTATTTAAATCTTACTAGTAAGATTTGTAACATTGTCCATTGATCCAGCCTATCGTCAACGAACTCACGTAACGTAAAAGTTAACGGTTTCTGAAATATCAAAAAAATATTTATCAACACAAGTGAATCATACCGAGCCGACCTTGCACCACGCATGACCGGCGTGTTCCACTGTTCAAATAGTTTGCCAATTTGCTCGCCAGTGTACCGGCTGACGTAGATACACACTGCACAGGCTAAGGTACCTCCTTCGGTTCAGAACAAACATTACAAGCAGTATTTATTAAACCTTTTAATGATTTCTGCAATAAAAACACTTCAAACATCGTTTCATCATGATTATGACAATTAATATTACTTTACGAGTAACTGTGTACAATTCATCATATCTTAATACCTTCTTGAACTTGGGTATAACAGTATAACTACATATTTTCCACAATCGAGGGAAATTTTCAGGAAGTACAGGCTCTTCGTTATTTTCCAATCAAACATCTGATGATAATGAGTTATCAGATAACATATGAATGTGACCGCACATATCTTTTAAGCTGACTATTCATACGTTTTATTGCGTTAGGTAAACAGTACCTTAATACCTACGTCATAAAAGGCTTACGGTATTGCATTAAACAAATACGCGTGAAATGCATAAACATTTTAATAATGCATTATAAATTAGACAATGCTATGGCTCCTATTCTTAAATTCTTGCAACCCAAACAAATAATACCTGACCCAAAAGAAAAAACAATTGATCATCTCATATAAGAAAACCGAACTCCTCATTTCAGATAGTTCCCATCTACGCTGAGCCAAAACTCTTCGACAGTTACTACAATGGTTGCTGCAACGGCACCTTCTGGCCTCTGTTCCACTCCATGCCTGACCGGGCCACCTTCATCGCTGACCACTGGAAGGCCTACATCAAGTGCAACGAGGAGTTTGCAGAGAAGACAGTGCATGCCTTGCATCTGCTCAAAGAAGAGAAGGGGAAGAATGGAAACTCTCCACCCATTGTGTGGGTCCATGATTACCATCTTATGTTGGCTGCTAACTGGATAAGACAGGTAGGTAAACGAAGAAATGACTTCGAAACTTTGTAATGAAAATCTAGGAACCAGTATTTAAATGAATATGTTTTTCTACCAGCGAGCTGAGGAAGACGATATAAAATGCAAGTTGGCATTCTTCTTACACATTCCGTTCCCGCCATGGGACATATTTAGACTGTTCCCTTGGTCCGACGAAGTACTTCAGGGCATTCTTGGTAAGTTACACTCCTCTATTCGGTTTTAAGAAGCTTCAGTTGTTGATAGTTCATGGTAATAATATGTGAAGTTTCTCTATCTCCACAGGCTGTGACATGGTCGGATTCCACATAACAGACTACTGTCTGAACTTCATAGATTGTTGCCAAAGAAACTTAGGTTGTCGTGTGGACAGAAAGAATCTTCTAGTTGAATTGGGAGGCCGCACTATCTGTGTCCGACCACTACCGATCGGAATACCCTTCGACAGATTTGTCCAGCTAGCACAAAGCGCTAAACCAGTGCTCTCTAACGCTAACCTACAAGTGGTATTAGGGGTCGACAGACTTGATTATACCAAAGGACTAGTACATAGACTTAAAGCCTTCGAACGGCTACTGGAGAAGTACCCGGAACACATAGAGAAAGTGGTGCTGCTGCAGATCTCAGTGCCATCCAGAACGGATGTCAAGGAGTATCAAGACTTGAAGGAGGAAATGGATCAAATGGTTGGGAGGATTAATGGAAGATTTACTACGCCCAACTGGTCACCTATTAGGTGAGTTTCTGACGATTAAGTACTCACTTTCTGACGAGTACAGACTTACTTGTACATTGACATCCACTTCTTGTACTGTATTGTAATCACTAGCTGACCCGTGCCCGCTTCGCTCGGCTTCAAACGTTTTTACTTACTGTTGTTATTTCATATTCAAAACCATAAGTAATACTTTCTACTGGTGAAAGAATTTTCAAAATCGGTTCAGGCGTTCCAGAGATTACTTCCTACAAACATACTTACAAACTTCATCTCTTTATCATATTAGCGTAGATTTAGTGTAGATTCATCAAACAATTTCCAGATACATTTACGGGTGCGTCGGTCAGGAAGAGCTTGCAGCTTTCTACCGAGACGCAGCAGTTGCTCTGGTCACACCTCTGCGAGATGGAATGAACCTGGTGGCCAAGGAGTTCGTCGCCTGCCAGATCAACAAACCCCCAGGAGTTCTGGTCTTGTCACCTTTCGCTGGGGCTGGAGAGATGATGCACGAGGCTCTCATCTGCAATCCATATGAGTTGGATGATGCTGCTGAAGTCACCCACAGGTGAATATTACTTAGCTTACCTACATAATCTAACTTGAATTTCTCAGTGATGTAACTGACTACAGATAGTCATATATGTATATTGTTGATATTACAAAGAAAAACCCAGCCTATTTATTGAAGGTACAGTCAACAAAGCTATTACGTGTGCAGGCAGCTAACTTGCAACTACTTTTAAACAATGTTGTGAGTGTGCTGAGTAGACAATTATTGTACTACACACTCGTAAGTATGTCAAAAGCTTAAAAAAATATAATACACACATTAGAAATAAACATTGGCAGTGTTGTGGAAAAATTAATATGTTTGCCTGTATACCGAAAAGCTTTGTTAACTGTACATCCATAATAATATTATAAATGCGAAAGTAACTCTGTCTGTCTGTCGCGCTTTCACGCCAAAGCTACTGAACCTATTTAAATGAAATTTAGTACAGAGATAGTCTAGAGCTTGAGAAAGAATATAGGCTACTTTTTATCCCGGGAGCATGTTCCCTAGGGACCACGCGGGCCAAGCCGCTAGCAGAAGCTAGTACTTAATAAGCCAGATACTCCAAGCAAGTCTGTACCTACGACAGTGTTATCGTTGAGAACTTTATGACGTCAATTGAAACTACAATTGCGTTGCGATATGTGAAATATGACGATTATTAACCTATTATTAGATAAACGTTTATTTCTCCCGGTCAATGGTTATCGTAGTCATTGACACCAGGGTTGTCGAACGAGTCTTAAAAACAGAATCGCGACCGTTAAATCTTGTTGAAATGTTGCTAAATGGTCTTAGAACAGTTTCAAAGTACAAAATGTTTGTTTGTCAAAAATCTTCTTCTGGGTAAGCTCACTCCATCGCCGACTTTGTCTCTGTCACAGACTGGAGTCGAGAGCAAACACATCTCAAATAAAAAAATCGTATGGGAAAAATTCTTAATTCGTTCTGAAATTGCGTTCCAGGGCCCTAATAATGCCAGAGGATGAGCGCACAGTCCGTATGAACCACTTAAGAAGACGCGAGCAACTCAATGACGTGGACAGCTGGATGAAAGCCTTCCTGAAAGCCATGGACTCGTTGGAGGAGGAAGCTGATGATATTGGAGCTACTTCCATGCAGCCTGTCACCATTGATGACTTCGATGAATACCTGTCCAAGTGAGTTAAAGATTCTATACTCATTTATAAGGGTGTGTCTTGGTGGTCTTTAAAAGATCGCCTTTAGCGATAAGGCTGCTTAGTGTGTCAGCCAATTTATGTTTTTTAATATATATTTTCTGTAATCTATGTTTATTCGTTATGTTTATTCGCGTTTTGTGCAGCGGTAACCTGCTGCTCGATTTTGTTTGCAATGGCTACAAAGCAGCTCTTTGCCAACGAGCTTTTGGTATCCGTCAATGCATGCATGCAATCGACTACATGGACGAGACAGGATCAATCACTTGACCAAGTCGGACAGATGCAATCTCGCGGGAGGGATGGTGGCGAGAAGAGTCTGCAGGACATCATCGACCTGCTGAAGGATATCACGTCTCTGAAGCTGAGTCTGGTTGAGATGAAGTCCAAGTTGGAGTCATCGGATGTCACCATTGGAGAATTTTGAGCCGAAGCAGCGTTGTTGCGCAACGCTATTCCGACAAGCGGGTCACCAGAAGGCTCCAATGTCACACACGTGGCGGGGCACAAAACGCCTCAGTCTGCAGTTTTCAGTTGGCGAGTGAATCTACGTCATCGGCTGTCAAGAATGCAAGCGTTGCATCGTGTTCCGCTGATCGCATCGTACCTGACGGGGAAGCGACGCTTGTAATAGTATACACATCGACACCCAAAAGTGCCTATTCTGCAATTGTCGCTAAGACGAAACTTGCTGTATCGCAAACGATACGACAAGCAGAAGAACCAAAAGGGAGAAAGCAGAGTTGCTCAGCATCGAGCGCGAGTAAAGGCGCTGTGATGGACCAAAAACAGCAGGGTCCATCGAAGAACACATGGAATGAGGACAGCTTCAGTAAGGTGGGGAGAAAGAAGAGGAAGTCTACTTATCGCAACCAGTGTGGGACATTGCTGGCAGAATCTAACATGCAGCTACGTCCTGCAGTACCTACGACGCAGCTGTACATATTATCCAGTTTGTACCTCTTTACGAAGACTGAGGACATCGTAGTGTAGGTACATTTGGGTGAAGACCAACTGGAGCTGGAGGGTGGAGAAGTTGGAGGCGCGCCATAACACCAGTTTAAAGTCAATTATACATTTTTAAAAGGTATATGCTCGCATCAATTCATCAACAGCCTATAATTCTACTACTGAACCTGGCCTCTCAAACCAACGTCTTACCTATAACTTAATTTATTAATGCTCTTATACAGCTGCAACGTCGCTCCACGTAACATGACCATCGATCTTACTTTTTCAGTCCCATCCATATGAAACCAACCTAGCTCTTGACTAAACCTCATCTTCTTTCGCAGATATATCGGCTACACGCAGAAGCTGGCTCTACTCCTGGACTACGATGGTACCCTGGCGCCCATCGCTCCCCACCCCGACCTGGCGACTCTGCCCCTGGAGACCAAGCACACGCTGCAGAGGCTCTCCAACATGTCCGATGTTTACATCGCCATCATCTCTGGCAGAAACGTGGACAACGTTAAGAATATGGTGAGCTTGAATTTAGTTGCTTTTTTAAAACTTCATGTTCTTAAAACTTCCGTTCGGTGATTCGGATCTCACCCAAGTGGATGTTACTTATTTCAATCTTCGAAAGCTTCTGACATTCTCAAGTTATCCTCTACTTAGAGAAGAAACTTTAAAGTACCTTTAATCTCAAGAACATGAAATTTACGTGGAACTATATAACTGCAGAATATCTGGAAAAAAAATAAGAGAATCAGGTCTTTTAGCTGATAAAATATGACATTGGGATTATCCGCTTTTTCTGCATATTTTATTAGGTCTAATTAATTTATCTGGATCGCGTAAAAACCACTGTTTACTTAAGAATCTAGAGTACCTACCTACCAAACTAAGCTGATAAATCTTCCAGATGCTCACGTTTAAAAGACATAATATGGCGGAAAATGACTTGAGTAACAAGAATTTTACAAAGGTTATCGATAATATTATGTGTATATCGGATCTCTCTCAGCTCTGTGGAAAATATTAAAGAATGAAACAATGCGTTAAGTTAGTAGATATTTATTGAACTTTTGATCTGAAGACCTGCCTTTGATCGCAAGTTACCGAAAACTGGGTAGGTAGGTCATTAACTATTTCTAACGAAAACAGTTTATGTTGACAGACACTCTCAAAAGCCAGGTTTCGTCATGCTTAAACCACTTATGGTACCTAATAGATATCAGAACCTGGGACTCAAAGGTACAAGTAGTAGTTTGAGTAACAGCTGCTGAATCAGTCAGCAAATCTGTTGACAAATCAATAATCTGTTGTCTGCTTGACAATGTTAGGAAGCTATACAGTTAACGTGACTGCATCATTCATTGGGGTCAATAATGACACTTGGGATAGCTCTAGGAACCGGAGAGGGCAGAGGACAGATAATAAATTAAACTGCAACTCTTAATCTGAACGCATCTATCGTAATATCAGCTGTGGCCTAGGAAAACGTTCATTGAAACTACGTATCTGGTGGCTTTGCAAATAAATAACAAGGTTTTCAGTATCACAGTGAACTTTGACAGTCATTATCAGAGTTTAAACCCAAAATATTTATATTCTTCGTTGTACACATACCTAGCACCCTTGATAATGTTATTACAAACCGGGTTATGAACCCACTGGTACTTGTGTGTCATTCGTGTCTCTATTACGTAATGTTTGTGTGGCCGACATGGTTTTCATCCATATTTGCCAATGTAATTCAATTTCAAACATGCACGGTGTATGCGAGTTTACAGCTATATGAAAATTGGTAGCTGCATTCCAGTACACTAATTATAGTAAGGCAAATACATACACCGACTAAGAGACCTTGGGGTAGTCGGGGTGGACATGTACCTAGTCATTAAGTAGATGATCATCTTCAAGTACTTATGATCGCTTCTAACTAATGTCACAGCTACCTAATGTTGAATTTGCGATAGTTTGGTAGTTATCTATCTTAGGTAGTCAGAAATTTGTTACTCATCAAGAATGAGTCGTGCAAAATTGAATCCACGTGAACGTGGTCTCCCCAGTTCTAGTGCCAAAACCATTTAAAATTTGCCGCTGCAATTGATCATCGTTATTGATTTCCAATAAAAGCGGAAAACCACCGCAACGCACGGAGAGGCTACGCACGTGTGTGAGGCTTCGCCTTGCATGAAAATGTGTGAAATTGTTTCCACTGCAACCCACGGACACGCCACGCATCAATTGACGTCATTGGCACACGCGTGGCTTGCTCGAATATGGCGCCCACGTAGCGCCAACGCCATGCACGCTGTGCACAACGTACACGCTATCACGCTATACTCGAATATTAACCCATGACTATGTCAAAACCATATTCTTGCAAAAAAACGTGCGTAGCTTCTCCGTGTGCCGGTGGGCCACGCTACATTTGTACATAGCCGTGGGTGTGTAGTGTGTACTGCAGTGCAAACGTAGGCCCACGTTGTCAAACAAATGAACCCACGCAGCTGAAATGCGCCGCGTGGCCGTGTATAGCGTTCACCGCGGTGGGTTCACGCCTCAAAGCATGGTAGACCGCACTTGCCACGTGTTAAACGAACACGTAACAGGTACTTATGCTAATTAAACTGTTGTTTTCAAGGAGATGGTCTTCATTGTGTACGACGTGATTCTTATCAATTACATAACTTACACTGCCGTGTGTCTAGATTAAAGTCTTTTATGTTAGTGTTAACATAAAAAAACTAAAATTTCTTATCGTGGCTCGAAAACCACGTTTTGCACTTACCAAGGGGAGTTGTGTTACTGTTATAACTGGGTTGTGGTGGTCAAGAATATATTGTCGCACTATTGAAAACCCTGATAATCAGCTACATGCCGTTAGATTGAAAGCCGTTACCACACCCCCAACATACCAACTAACCAAGCTCACAAAAGCATAAGCAAGATGATAATCATATTGCTTATGCTTAACATCACAGCGGGCCATATCAAAATACCAGCGCTGAGTTATTTTTGGTTTTAATATTGCAGTACCTACATGCTGAGATAGGAGCCTTTTGGCCTCGAACAGGTCCATTTAAAATGTCAGGTTCTAATCAATTTTATTTTATTGTTTGTTCTGTCTGTGCGAGTCCCAAATAAACATTATTTCTTATTTCATTCTAAATTCAATACTTTGGTATTTATTGAATTAATATTCCTTCTCCAGGTGGGCATCGAAGGCATCACTTACGCGGGTAACCATGGTCTAGAGATCCTGCATCCCGATGGCAGCAAGTTCGTGCATCCCATGCCTATGGAACTGCAGGATGCCGTCGTTAAACTGCTCAAGGCGTTACAGGAACAGGTAAGAAGAATATTTTGTTACTGTCCTATTCCATTATAGAAGATCTACACGGTAACTTTGCCTCCAGTGAACGTTTGACGGAAAATAAAACCCAGAAGGATGATTCAGGGTTACTCAAAGCTACAAAAGCCTGTTATAAGTACTGCTACTAGGTCTGATGCTAACAATGAATGAACCTTCTTGCGCTGCAGTTAGATTACCTATTAGGTAAACTAATTTTGAAAAAAAAAAAAACAAAGGGATAAGTAAACCAAGTCGAGGATGGCGGAACGAGCTCGACTCCTACCGAAAAGACTGGCCTTTATTAGCAACGGATAGAGTTGTGTGAAAAGGGAGATGGTGACTTTTGTCCAGCAGTGGTACGAAGTAGTATAAATAGATAGATAAAAAGATGCATTATAATAATTATAAACCATCAGAAAAAGTGGTCCTGGCTTTTACCTTGCGGTACTGAATCTGCCTGATTTAAAAGCCAATTTAAATTTTAAGAAAAATTCCCTACCTACCTAACCCTAATCTAAACTTGGCAGTGACTGAATCTTCTCCCTGATTCCACCAGGTGTGTAAGGACGGCGCGTGGGTGGAGAACAAGGGAGCCCTCCTAACGTTCCACTACCGAGAGACTCCGACGGCGAAGCGCGCGGCGCTGGCCGAGCAAGCGCGGAAGCTCATCACCGCGGCCGGCTTCACTCCCGCGCCCGCGCACTGCGCGCTAGAGGCTCGCCCGCCTGTTGAGTGGGACAAGGGTATGTAGCCAGTCTGACTAAGTTTTTTTTACAATATAAAATAACGCTAGATATTCTCAAAGGGGAAAGCAGAGGCAGCATTGTAGGAACATCCTCAATCAAAACTTATTTCGCCCGTTTTGAGAGTATGTAGTTTCTTTTTATTTGGGATCCTGATTATTATCATTAATCGGACATAAGTCCAATCTGAGATTCGGAGCTACTACTAGAATTTGTGACGCTCTCCGACTAGGAAGTCAAGCCTAGGACATAAAGTTCAACATGCAGCAGTCACGTTTGCAGCTAAACCAAAAAAAATAGCACTTAGCTTGACTAAATCTGAGGGTATTCTTCTTCACAGGTCGTGCTTCCATTTACATCCTGAGGACAGCTTTCGGGTTGGACTGGAGCGAGAGGATTAGAATTATCTACGCTGGTGATGACGTCACCGACGAAGACGCCATGTTGGTAAGTACCGTTAACAAAAACACTTCCATTTATCTGAATATCTGGAAGTTACGCACCTATATTTCTGTCCGACTTTGTTAGAATTCGTCGAGGTTCACTGCCTCGGTTCTGGTGGTCGCCACTGTTTATTTTGGCTTTCAGGACTTGCAATGGTTGGGAATAAAGTAATGCTTGAACCATACAAAGTTTTGAGTTTATATATAATCTGAATGATTCTTGCTAGACTCAAAGTTCCCAACGAAGACTGATCTTTATGAGGCTGAATCTGATCTCTATGCCAATGGAAAATTTACAAAACCAGTTGGCGCCACATAGGCGAGAGGTGCTCTTCCTTGAAAGTGACTTTGATGTAAACATAACGTTGATGTAAATTTAACAAATGTTAAGAAATCATTAGTTTTTTGGCAGGTGCCTGGACGCCTCAGTGCTGCCACCTGGTGCTCGACATTTCAGGAAACCTGAAATGTCATATGACCTTATCTAAAAATAGACCTTATTTGTAGGCCCTGAAAGGTATGGCAGCTACATTCCGCATCGCGTCGTCCAGCATCACGAAGACGTCGGCGGAGCGGCGGCTGTCGTCCACGGACTCGGTGCTGGCCATGCTGAAGTGGGTGGAGCGGCACTTCTCGCGCCGCAAGCCGCGCGCCAACTCGCTGACGTACCGCAACGCGCGGAAGGCGCGCGACACCATGCAGATGCACATGTCGTACCAGATGCCGCCGCGCACCTCCCCGCACCACACGCCCCCGCTCACGCCTGAGAGGAACTCTAGCGGATCCGAGTCCAGTTAAACTGAACTCCTATCTTCTAGTGCTTCCACACGATACAGACTATAAACTTTTATAAAAAAAAAACTATCACACCGACATTTGTCTGGATTGCTTTGTTGCACAGGCATAGTTGTATAGTAGTATAGGGAACGTGCACGACGTTGACTATGCCATCTAGCGTTGCAATTTCGAAACTCATAAGTAAAATATACTTGACAATGACACTGTGCTGCCACCTGTATAGTATCCAGTTCCTGCACGTTCCCTATATCGAAGTCTGTATCGTGTGAATGGTCCATTACGTTCCTACATCTCTGTGCTGACGTATTAGAAGCGGAATGCAGTTCGAACGTTGTTTTAAAAGCGATGAAAATGTATAATAAGGTGCTACAGTAATCTGTTGGCGCTGTAATAACAATGACAGAGGGCGGTTTTCATTATTTGTGAAAATGTCTGTGGAAAAACCAAAATGCAGACATTAATTCCGTATTCAGTTTTCCGATGCCAAGTTCATCCAAGTTTTGTAAGGAATGCCGCATCTAGTCCGTCAGTACATCGACGTCATTTCTCTAATCAGTGTAATACTTAAGCGTCGCGTCGTGTTATTTAACTCCACAGGTAGTCGTTAATTTATCATTTCATTCAATGATTAGTTCCAATATTTTATTGTTACATATGTTCAAATAGCAAAGCTGAGCCTTCATTATTCCATTTAAAAATAATATTATTCTATCTTAATTTTATAGTTTTGAGTTTCAAGAGAAATGTTTCATAAAAGCCTATAATTTGCCAAATATATTTCAGATCAGATGTGTATTTATTGATGTATGTGAAGTGAATGTATTAATTACACTTCCCGTTAATTATACATTGCTACAATAACTGAGTTATTCAGTATTTAAAACTAAATCGTTGCTGCAGCTTTAAACTTTAGCGACATAAAAACGACGCACTTTTATATAAAAACGACGCACTTTGTTTAAATTCAAAAATTCATGACCATCAAACTGAGCTTATTCAGAGTCATACACTGAGATCATTATTTAGCTAAATTGACTGAATAGTATTTATAAATTATTTGTCTAAATTATACTACCTGACATTACTTGGAAATAATTGGATTTAATTGAAATTTCATATAAATAAACTAGGCGCTCTATACACACTGTCACTTGCCGACTAGTGTAGTTCCGCTCGTATCGTGTACCGTAACGTTCGTTCATATCGTGTATCGTGTAGCGTAACATTCGCTCGTATCGTGTAGTTGTGTAGCGTAACGTTGCATGTCATTTAGTGTTAAAAGTTATTTATGTGATAGATTAGTAATAATTTTTTGTAAGGCAATGTTATGATTATATTTTACATACGTAAGTAAAACGTAATGAGATTAGTGCACAACTTTACTCCAAGCGCACGATCTGTAGAGTTTGACTATGGAATAGTGAAACAATGAGCATTTTAATATGATGTACAATGTTTTATTTTATAGTTACTATTTTATTATTGCTGTTATAACTATTGAAATATTCTATTCTAAATTTATTTTATTTTATTTATTTTGTTTTATTATGTTTTACATCTATTAATACAATTAAAAAAATAATAATTTTAATTTATATTACCATTTCTTCGTATCAAAAACCTAAAATGTAAGCAACTGACATGAACATCTCGGAGATGTTGTAAATAATGTGATACAAAGTGTTTATAATAATTGTACTAGTCTAGAATGGTGTCCATGCCAGTCAGCTGTAGTGGTACACGCACTGAAATGTCTCGAATTTCATCCTTGTATTTTTATATACATATTGATGTTTTTAAGGATTCCAATAAAAATTTCATGAGACGGAAAATATTTTTTAATTGATAATATATACAAAAACGTTAATCTACAATCTTAACAAGAAGTACTGACTCGAGTCAACGTTTCTAAAACTGGAATGTTTACATTGTGCCATATACCATAATATACGCGTAAGTGTATCCAAAACAACAGAATATGTCAACATCGATGGCGTATTTCCGTAATTTATTATCCGATGAATAAATACATTTAGTTACAGTCAAGAGTGATCCACTTAATTAAACATTTATTCACAATAATAACACTAAGAGTCTGTATAATTATCACATGAGTGCCTACACGTTGCTGTGCGACACGACCAGCCAGGACAGGATGAAGTAGAACAGGCAGATAGGGTACACTGCCAGCGCCTTCTTGCCTTCAGGCTGGCTGTCTCCGAGGAACTTTGTCGCGGCTGGAAAAATTCAAAATACAACACTGGTTAGTTCTGGCCCGACATAGCAATAGACAGAGTTCTTTTTTCGGTTTTTGGTACAGAACCCTTCGTGTTTTTTTGGGTTCCGTAACCAACGGAACCCTATTACTAAGACTCCGCTGTGCGTCCGTCCTTCCGTCCGTCTGTCTGTCAGCGCGCTGTATATCAAGAACCGTAATAGGTAGACAGTTGAAATTTTCACAGTTTGTGTATTTCTATTGCCGCTATAACAACAAAATTAAGGTTTATGGTACGGAATCCTCCGTGTGCGAGTCCGACTCACACTTGGCTGGTTTTGTTGCACGTAAATAAAAAATGAAGACAATTCAGTGCTTTGAAATTTCGCGTGACGTCACGCGTTGTTCCACTTTTTACCAATAACTGAATAAGTGAACGAGTTGGTCATTTTCATGATTTGAAAAGGCAAAAAATACGTGGCCAATGGTTTTATGTAGAAAAAGGAGAGAGCCTTTGCCCAGCCGTGGAACAAAATAGGCTAGATAGATAGCTCTTTCGTAGTTTTACTTTTAAAAGTTTTTTTTTTTAGTATATGAGCTTTTGAGAGCGGCGTCGCGTCGCGTCGCGTCACGCATAGCGAAAATGATCCCAAGGCAAAGTTCTACTGAGATAAAAATATAACTTATCTCTTACTAGCTGTCCTCCGCGGCTTCGCTCCCGTCAACTGGCTACCTACCGACCTACCCCGCAATTTTCTTATTTTTAGGGTTCCGAAAAAAAAAGGAACCCTTATAGGATCACTCGGGTGTCTGTCTGTCCGTCTGTCACAGCCAGTTTTCTCCGGATCCACTGGACCAATTCTGTTGAAATTTAGTACACATATGGAATTCCATGACTCAAACACGGACGCGTTACGTTAATTATTAAATTTTTAGTATGGGGTCACTTTTGGGGGTCAAACTAGAAAATTAAAAAAAAAAGTTTTTTGAACAATATCGTGTGACATATCAAATGAAAGGGCTTACTGTGAGGGTTTAAATTATATTTTTTTTCATAATTTTAAAATAAATGATTTAGAAGTTATTCAAGAAATTAGATGAAAAATGACCATTCCCCCCCTTATCTCCGAAACTACTGAGCCTAAAATTTTGAAAAAAAATGGAGATAGTAGATCTTTACCTAAAGATTACAGGAAAACCTATTAGAAGTCTGTAGTGTTAAAATAACATGTTAAAAAAATTAAATTCGTTCGGAACCCTTTGCACGCGAGTCCGACTCGCACTTGGCCAGTTTTTTTATTTCATAAGACCCTTAAGCTACATTATGACAATGCACTCGTTTCCTCACCACCTTCGAGGTAGAATGCAAGGCACGCTAATCTCAGGAACAACTGATCCGATTTGAAAAGTTCTTTCAGTGTTAGATAGCCCATTTATCGAGGAAGGCTATAGGCTATATATCATCACGCTAAGACCAAGAGGAGCGGAGCAGTAGTGAAAAATGTGACGCAGACGAAGATGCGCGGGTCAGCCAGTATAAGTATATTTTTTACTAGTGGACGTCACGCGGTTTCACCCGCGTAGTTCCCGTTCCCGTGGGAGTACGGGGATTATATATAGTGAGTGCATTCTAGTCGCTTTCTCAGCGCTGTACTCCGAAAACGGTTAATTTTACAGAAAAATGCAAGAGGCAGTTTTGTAGATAATTTCACGACGAACAATTTTTATCCTGACCTCTATTGGCTTCCGAGCAATAGGTCGCGAGATATTCGCGAAAAACTGATTTTTGACCTTCATAACTTTTTTAGCCGGCACGATATCAATGTCGATTTTTCACGTCTTCATTGCAAAGCCGTGAGCTGAATTTTTTTATACATCTTGTTTACAAAAATTCAGATCGCTAGGAATCTTTCCGCAGATTGGGGTTTAAAATGCCTAAAATGACTGGGCTATACAAGTATAGGAAAAAATCTGAAAACTATACATTTGTAATGAAATCATAATAAATAGTCTTTATTTATAGTAATACTAGTGGACGTCACGCGGTTTCACCCGCGTAGTTCCCGTTCCCGTCGGAGTACGGGGATAAAATATAGCCTATGTTACTCCCTGATAATGTAGCTATCCAGTGCTGAAAAAAATCCTCTTTATAATATTAGTGTAGATGTAGATAATATGTACCTACAAGGTACGGAACCCTCGGACTGGACTCGCACTTGGACGGTTTTTATTAATAAAGATTAGGATAGAATAACTTCCCACGCGAACCCACTATCATGTCTATCACACGAAGCTTTTATCTCAAGGTATTTCATAGGGAAAATTAATCTTGTCAAGGTTAGTACAAAACAAATATTTAGGTCTAAATAAACATAAAAGTGCCAGCCTTAATCAACTAACAGCAAGCGTTTTATATCCTTCATAAAACTTTATGAGCTTTCATATAATTCAATCAGCAATTTCTTAACCATCAAACGACTAACGCTGTCTTACTTTATGGGAAATGGGGAAAAAACTTATGCTCCGGAATCATCATCATCATCATCATAACAGCCGGAAGACGTCCACTGCTGGACATAGGCCTCCCCCAAAGGGGGGGGTTGCTATAATCGCCACGCTTGGCAGGCGGGTTGGCGATCGCAGAACGCTAATGCCCATTCTCTGGTCTTAGTCGCCTCTTAGGGCACCCACGGGAAGTTTTTTTTTTGTTTAAGGATGGGATATCATCAAATGACTCCTCCCGCTCTGGGTGAAGCAGAAGGGAGTGTCAGACTCTTACTGAATAAAACCCATCCGTGTTCCTCCTAATGCCCTTTGCGTTGCCGCGGTGACTCTTTCGAATAAATCCCGCAACCCCGGCAGGCACTGGTCCTAGCGGGCCCCGTCTTGAATGCTGACAGCTCTTTGAGGCGCGCGTGGAACACAGCGCGCTGTCGACCCGGGCCTGGTTCTGATCAGACGGCGAGCCACCCAATGCTCGCCGTCCGCAGGCCCGCGGCTACGGTGACGGGAAGTGATGGGATGATATTATTCTTTTAAGGCACCATACGGCACCGGCCGACGTCATACGGCATATGCTCCAGAATAGCGGATAGCATTTCTTTATTAGAAAAAAAACTTGCAAAGAAAAACCCGGCCATGTGCGAGTCGGACTCTCACACGAAGGGTTCCATACCTTAAACAGAAAACATAACTCGTTTCTTGTTTGAATTTAATTTAATTTTTATTATTTGTTGCTAAAGCAGCAATAGAAATACACACTCTGTGTAAATTTCAACTGTCTACCTTTTACGGTTCTTGAGATACAGCCCGCTGACAGACAGACGGACGGACGAACGGCGTTAGGTAGTAATAGAGTTCCTTTGGTTACCCTTTGGATACGGAATCCTAAAAATCATAGACAATGGGTTGCTATATAGCTATAGTATAGAAAAAGAAAAGGTTTTCCGTTATTATTACCAGGACAGACGGCGCATATTTTTAAGGGGCCGTTTCCACGAGCGAGAGAATCGCCGCGAGTTGACGTTTTTTCACTCATCGAATCGCCGCGATAATATCGCCGTGTGGAGACACGTATAGTTGATATAGAAATACGTGGCAAGGACGATAATATCGCCGCGATTCTCTCGCTCGTGGAGACGGTCCCTAAGTTTCAATACAAATTGGCGCTTACACTAACGCGATCGAGAACGTTAAAAAACTCGCACTAATGCCACTGAACCCATCGACCATCTGTTCTGCGAGCAAAGTGGCCTGCCCTCTGCTACTTTGGTTTGGCGATTCTTCGGACCCCTAATATTGTGTTAAACGGTCGTCTACCAGACTTTATTTTCTTCTTGCTTCTAAAGATTGTCAAATATCTTTTAGATACCGCCCGTTTCAACGCTAGGCATTGTCTGTTACTTTTTAACAGGCGAGACGAAGTCAAGAGTGAGGTACATTAATAAACTAAGAGGTAAAGTTTGTAAGTTTGTTTAGCATAGCATAGCATAATCGGCCTTATAATGTTCCCACTGTTGGGACTCAGGCCTCCTCTCTAGGAGAGAGAATGGGCCGTAATCCACCACGCGGGCCCAATGCGGGTTGGTGAATGTCACATGTCTTCGAATTTTTGGTTCTAGGACATGCCGGTTTCCGCACGAAGTTTGTTTGTAGGAAGTAATCTATGGAACTACTGAACCGATTTTGAACATTCTTTCACCAGTGGTAAGCCACATTTCATTGCGATTAATAATACGTTTTAATGTAAAAAAAAATACAATTATTTCTCAATCGAAGTGGGTGGGTCAGCAAGTAAATAAATCAACAAAACAACTTACCAAAAGTGGCCCAAATGAAGCCGACCATTGATATCACGAGCCTGAGGAAGAAGAGGAAGGTTGTCTGCGTGGTGAAGAGTATCACGCGACACAGCACCAGGGACAGCGCCACGGGGAACATGCAGTAGCCCAGCACGCAGACTGACTGGAAAAATGAGCTGTAACAGAAGGACATAAGTGTTAAATTCCATTGTATCATATGAGATTTTTAACTGTGACGAATAAGGTCATCCTCCAGAGAACTAAAGTCACTGACATTGCGCGTAGAATCAGCATGTTGAAGTGGAAGTGGGCCGGCCATGGTTATAGACGGACAGACGGTCGATAGAGCAGACATGTGTTAGAGTGCAGACCGCATATGGGCAAACATGTGGGACGCCCTGCAGCACGATGGATCGATGATTTAAAGAAGGTGGCTGGCGGCTGATGGATGCGGACTGCTCTAGAGCGGGATGACTGGCGCTCTTTGAGGGAAGCTTAAGTTCAGCAGTGGACGGCAATTGGCTGGAATGATGATGATCATGTAAAGACATATTACCTAACCTACATGTGTTTTTAAGTTTTTCAATTGTAGAATACTCTCTTCCTCTGATTTTTCTATCCAACGATGCAACCATATGGATAGTCTATAATACTGTGTTGCTGTTTGTACTTGAACTTGCCTTCATAAATACCTAGCTAACATGTTTACTCAACTTGTGAGTCTGACAATAGTTAGTGGACTTATACTGAAACAGTTTAATTTTCTTTCAGGGGCTTATTTTTATGAATTTCACTTTACTTTAATTACAAGAAGAAACTACTGTCATAAAACATAGTGCTTGTACAAAAGTATTACTATTAATAACATGTTATGGCGCGTTTTAAGTCGGTCACCGAGTCCGCCTTAAGTCGCCGTTTTAAGTCAGCCACCGAATTAGTTAATCGAATCGGGCTGTTAAACTTTACATGTAGTCATTAGTATTCGTTTAAGTTGCCTGTTTACCGGATTCGGCGACCGCATTCAGCCGAACAATGAGTGGCACGTTTCACCAATCACCCGTGTTCAGTCACCGAAAACGGTTTGCGGCCGAATACGGCTAACCGAAAATCCGTTTACACTAGTCGGTGATCGAATATGGGCTGCAACCGGCATGTAAATGAGCCATTATAGGTACTTATGAAAAAAAACCACCTAGAATATAATCAGCGCGATTTGCTTGATATTATTAAGCATCCCATAATCCAAAACCTACTGTTTCATTATCATCATTTCACCTTGCAATGACCCGCTGCTGGGCTTAAGCCTCCTTTACTTTCCGTTATACTTCCTGGGTCCGTGAAATATTTAATAAGCCCGTGTCATATCTACCGCATTTCGTGTCTCGTTTGAAATGGTTGTCGTCCGTTTTATCGTCGGACTACAAGACTTACGCTGTACGGCGATACGCCACCATGGTGGACATGGTGGACATGCCACCCATACGCACAAAACGCTTTGAAAATACTATCATTGTACGTACGGCAAAACAGTGAAATTCGCTGCCAGAGTCTGTCTTTCCTGATGATGACCCTGGGGGTCTTTAAGTCAATGAGGACCGAGAGAGGTTACTTCTGAGCAAACATCGTCGACCACATCATCGCGTTCTATCCGGTAAAATAATAATTTATCAAACTCACATGTTCCCACCAAGCAGTTTAGAGTTGATTGTTACAACTGCAGCCCCTATCCAGACTAGCACAAATACTTCGGCAAACTCCGGGCCACCATCGTTGGTGTTGTCGGCTACTTCCGTGCCCTGCAGGATTGTGGCCATCAGGGTGCAAAGCAGCAGGGGGCCCCAAAGATCCCCTGGAAACATTGGAAAAGGATTGGTATATCAACTTCAGTAAGGCACATTTCGCATTGGAAGTAACAAAAGTTTGCTAATTAGGTTCTTTTTATGTTGCAGGGTTTTATAATATACAACAGCAACAAATGGCGAGTTCCTTTATAAGTTCATCTTTGAAAATTTTCACATGAAAGAAAATGAACCTAATAGCATTGAAGATTAATTGAAGTAATGTCTGTTAAATGGGAAACACTCATTACTTGCTTCTGATAAGACTTTTATCGATGATAACAATCTAAGCATTAAAAACCAATCACACTTTTTCATTTTATACATGGTTTTTTAATTTTCTATAAAGACCAACAATGCAGACTAGTGTAATTATTTTAAAAACGTTTCTATTTGTATAACTATAAAAATATTACAAACTTAATGATATTAAATGATATCTATTTACTATGTCACATAAATAATAAAAAATATTTACAAAAAACTACTCACATTCTTTTAACAAACTAGACTTCTCTCTAGGAATTAGCACATGGTAAAATTTATTACCCACTGCTCTCAAATCTCGAAGCTAAAAGTAATAAATATTAATGTTAGACAAAATCATTAAAACTGAATTAACCTTTTGACTGCCACGGTTGGCTATAGCCGACAAACGAAAAAGTGCCCAACACGCCCACTGTCGGCTATAGACAACAAGCAAACAACATTTTTAAGTACAAAATAAATATATTAAATAAATTTTTCTGTGATTACATTACGAGTAATATTTTATTTAAAAATATGGAGCGAAAAGCAATGATAATTGGTATTCGATCATTTTTTTTTAGATATTTGCGCTGAATTTGTGCTTGGTGTGGGAGGGACACCGATGCGTTTACGCTCTGGCGGTCAAAAGATAAATACCATCTAGAAATAATAAATCTAGCTTTCTAATAGCAGTAGTAGTAGTAGCTAGTAGCTACTATGTTAGCCTTGTTTTGAATGGGAAATCATCAAATGACTCATTTCACGGGAGGGAGTTTCTTACTGAGTAAATCCCACCCATGCTCCTCCAAATGCCTTTTGCATTCCGCGGCTGAGGTAACTCGTTCAAACAATTGCTTGTTTTCTCATTTGGTATGTGATGGTTTTTATGCATTTCTCTATTTTCATTTCTAAAATCCACTATGAAAAAAAAATAAACAAAGTATTCTTAATTGCTACATTATAAATAAAATTGTCATGGTGAACACTTACAAAAGTTTCTTTGATAGGCTCATCAAGTGTGTTGAACTCCATACTGTTGCCCGAGGGGACTCCCTGTGAGGGTATGTTCATCTCCCCCTCAACCACCCCCACGTCCCCTGCAGGGTACATCTACACAGCAATAAAAATAATGCCATTTAGGATAATATGGAACTAATGAGCATTAGAAAAATACTATTATCATTACCGTTGGTTAAATAAACCACAATGTTTAATTAAAGGATGTTAAGCATGAATTGAAACGATAAAATTAATGTAAAACAAACTCTAAACGCCACTATCAACGTAGATCGTTTACGAGGAGGATGATTACAGTAAAAAGCATATGATTCATAGAAACTGAATTTTTTGGTAAAAACTAAGCAATAAACATCCTTTTCGGCTTTATGAGTATGAGGTTAGCGATTAAATTTCGTTACGACTACAGTATTGTGATCAAATAACGATTATTTGGGGTGGATCTATAGGAATCATATACGCGAGTGAAATATGGATTTTTATTGATTTATATCGCATCGCAAGAATATAAACTTACATCGTATTTTGTGTCAAACGAGGTCATCTCTGAATTTAAGCCCACACTATTTCAACACAATGAAATATGGATAAAATAAATAAACTCCAACACATCAAACACTCACAAAGATTTCTTTCAATGACATTTAATTGTGGTCTTGCCATTGCATTAAATTAATCAAAGTTATTATACGTTTGGAAACACAAGAAATAAAATACAACCAAATTGAAGATTTGACGTAATATGATAAAAACTGCTGGAAATACAATAATAATGAATCTAAAGTGCTTTGCTCTAAAGTGCTGTCATTAGCTTTTTCACAAATCGTTACTAAAATGCTAATTTCATTGATTGAAAATAAATTGAATCCGATTATATTTACCAAAAAGACACTTATCCAAAGAACGGTTGAATGTAATTTTAAACTATTACTGTCAAGTCAACTATCGATTGTTGTTTGTTGTTGTAATATTGTTTCATTGGTTTGTGCATTGTTAAAGGATAGGTATTAATTATAACGTACGATTAGACGCACATACCAGTAATCTTGTAAATAATAAGTTCTATCACTTAGTTCTGTTTTGCAGCGGTATGCAAGTTTCATGATATGAAAGTAACCGTTAAAAGTAAGTAACATAGCAACCTGTCAAAATCAACCTTCATTTCTATTTAGATGATTGATTGTGTCCTATTTTCACGTAAACGTCAATTTATGTAGGTTGGACGGGCGTTGCGACTTGGCGGTGGGTAGCCAACGACGACAACTGCGGAATTTGTCGCATGCCCTTCGACAGCTGCTGCCCGGATTGCAAGCTCCCCGGTGACGACTGCCCTCTGGTCTGGGGCGCCTGCTCCCACTGCTTCCACATCCACTGCATCGTCAAGTGGCTGCACTCGCAACCTCAGCAGCAGTGCCCCATGTGCAGGCAAGACTGGAAGTTCAACAACAAGTAGATCATCAAAGCGTAAGTAGCACACCTCAATAAGTAGCACATGATCTTTAGAAGATAACATTGTTTAATTAATAAATTCTGAAAGAACTGAGCTGATCAGATTTTCTTATAAGATTTGGATAGTCACATGATGTTTCATATTACCACAGTGAAATCATATGAAACAGTGGCTTGTTGGCACTGTTTCATATGATTTCTGAGTCTGTGGTTTGTATTACACATAAGCAACTTGGATCCAGTCAGGTATATTTCCAATTTCTAGAACTAGTGTTTTTTTTTTATTGAGGAATGAGCTTGCTCTAGACCACAATCACGCTTGATGGAAAGAAAAAAAACTGTTTACTCACATGAAAGTAAAATTGTTGTATCAAAAGCCTAAATATGAAAACAGGTGGTTTTATGTATGTATACACAATCTAAAATAGATATATCCTAGACGGAAACCTGTGTCACTACTGCGCAATATGCTGGTTTTCAGTGTAAACCAATGTGAACAATAAATAAAGAAAGAAAGCGATGGATGAATCTTTATAGTATTAGTAGCAGATAGTGCAATGCCTAGCCTGGTTTAAGCTTTTCAAGTGCTGTGAATTCGTACCTTAAAGATATATACAGACAGATGTGAAACTGCCGAGACGACCCCCTTAAACCATACTATCTGTCTCTGAATCAATTGCGAGTGACAACAATGAAAAATTTGTGATTATGAATGTAAATTACTAGCAAAACTCATTATAATTTAATGCTACTTATTAAACCACTCTATCTACTTTATAAAATGTAATCAGGTATGATAATAATAAAAGTATGATGGTAACAAACTGATACTAAAGATATAAGATTATGTTTGTTTGTTTATAAGTTTGTGAAAGGTGATATTATCTGTTAAGTACTGATCCAATAACGAAAACTCACTGATAGAAAGCTACAGCAGCAACTTTTTATCTCAGAAAAAAATGTGGTACACTATAGGAGTAAAACTGCAGTAAAAACCTAATAGTAATCATCATCTGCCTAGGCTTTTCCCAACTATATTGGGGTCGGCTTCCAGTCAAGCCGGATTTAGCTGAATACCAGTATTTTACATGGAGCGGCTGCCTACCAGACCTCCACAACCCAGTAACTGGGTAACACGTTACTTCATGGCAAGACTGGAGTCAGATTTATTGGCTTCTGACTATCCGTAATGACTGCCAAAGATCTCTACGAATGACTGAGGCACGGAGGAAACTCAGTACATTAAGATCGTCACCCATCCACAGACCAAAGCTAATAGTAATCAAAACCAATAATTCACTTATCATGATAATAAATAAAAATAATAAAAGTTTATTTCGGAACAATAACACAAGACAAAGTAGCAAAGATATTGGTACACAACTATAGTTTTAATTTTAAATATAATCAGCGTTGTATATATAAATTAATTAGCATTTTTATGACAGGCTTTGTGTGTCATCTTTGAATGTTTTATCTTTTTTAGTGAAATAATACATTTCATAATATAAAACTTATGTAAGAACCAGATTTCTAAATAATAGAATTTTGAGAATGAAAATGATTGAAAAATTTGCAATTCTGGACTATTAACACGAGAAAATTATATCTACTAGTGATTCAGAATATTATTAATTTAATTTTTGTTACTTATCATATCATATCAGCCGAAAGACGTCCACTGCTGGACATAGGCCTCCCCCAAGCGTCGCCACAACGACCGGTCCTGCGCGTCCCGCGTCGCGGGTACTGATGGATCCACCTTGTTGGAGTCACTTAATCTTTAGTTAACATTTATAACAAAATCATCCCATGATCAATTTAAGTAGCTTTAAAAAACCTAAAGTATCCTCGGAGTCAGGATAACAGACTGTATAAGAAACAATATACTTCGTTCCAAAACTCAAATCGCAGATGTAGGCAACACAGCTGCCAAATTGAAGTGGAACTGGCCAGGCCATATCTGTCGCATGCCACAGGAGAACTGGGCAAAAATAACGACGGATTGGGTCCCGAACATCAGGAATCGGCGACGCGGTAGACCCAAACGGAGATGGCGGGACGAGCTGGACTCCTACCTGGGGGATTGGACTCGGATTGCTCAAAATAGACTGGAGTGGAAAGAAGGAAGGCAGGCCTTTGCCCTGCAGTGGGACACCACGGGCTTATAATAATAATAATAAAAAACCTTGAAAGAATACTCCTTTTTTTGGACACATTGTTTCAATTAGATTTAAATTATTATTCTCAGGGTTGCTTTTATTCCTTAAGCATAGCTGTTAATTAAAATACAATATGATGTAATTTCGTCGATATACAGGGTGGTATGTTGTAATGTGTTGGTAAGGTGTAACGTGTGTTTAATGTTAGAAAATGACAACAGCTCTTCCAACCCAAATACTTATAGACAACAACTGTAGTGTAACATTTTGATTGGCGTAAAACAATAGGTCAGAGAGTGCTTTCGACATCACCAACAATAGCCATGTCGTGTGCGCCGCGGACCGGTAGCCAGTGTTGCATTCATTCTCATAGTAAACAATCACTTTTACATTATTAAAAGTGTGGGTCAACTCATTGTTAGGCGTATGGTACCTACTGCACCAACTACACAACACGCAACAGCTATGGCAAAGCTACGAACAAAGTCATTTTCAAGTCGAGAGGTAATTATTACGAAGTTTTGTGCGCCTGTTCGACGTAGCGTCGGAGCGACGTGCAGCGGTGAGCCGGCACGGCGCGCCGGTGTGGCGAGCAGGCAGTGAGTGCCGCGCGCTCGCGGGGACGGACGTGTCGCCTGCGTACTGAGCGCTCTCGAGTGTGTGACTTACGTGCTAGTGTTAACGCGCTCCTTCTACTATAGTACGCATATTATAGTATTGTTCGAGTGACGCTTCCTCCAAGCATGCTGATGGTACAGACCAACACACAACCGATGAAGAACAGCAAGATCAAAGGACCGCCTCCAGTGCCTCCGCGGCCCAACCAGAGCGTGGTGGCGGAGGCACTGGCTAAAACGAGGAAGGCCGTGGCGGACTCGAAGGCTAGCTTTACGAAATCACGTGCCTTCTCCAAGCAGGACAACCACTACACATCAAAATCTAAAACTTTGGATAGAGCTAACACCGTCAGTGAATCAACAGTGTCACCCAAACAAAACGGATTAGCACGGGTCAAGTCGTTCATCAGAGATGTGATCAGTGATCGGAGCTCTTCGTCCGATGAAAGAAAGTCCAGCGGTCAAAACTCTAGAAGAAGTTCTAGCGACAGTAGTTCTATCCCAACTCCGACATCGAATAAAAAGTCAAATGAATCTCTTAACTCTAAAGCAGTCAAAACTTGCAGACAAATATTAGTCAGATCACTCTCAACATCGAACAAGTTGGATCAAGATTCTAAATGTAAAGTATCAAAGTCCTCTAGTTTTGCAGAGAAGACTCTACCTTTACGAAAAGCACCTCCGCCACCGTTATCTCCAAAACCTAAGTTAAAACCAATGAAGCCTTTGCCTGTAAATAAAAGCCCTGTAAATAGCAGTAAAACAAAGATCTCACCGGAAGTAAGCCCGTATTCGTCCCCTATTGATGCGAAGCCCCCAAAAAGCCCGGTTTCAGAAGCGCCGTACGCGTCAGTGGAGGAAGTTCAGGAGTTTGACGACAGGTTGCGGAACAGTCCATCGAAACAAGTCAGTGCCCCACCGACTAAACAAACTGAGCCAGGAAGTCCGAAAGTGGAAGATAATGTAAATAAAAATAACAACTCGCTGGAAAGAAAAACATCGAGAGTTACAGAAATGTTAATTTCAGAGATCATAGCTAGTAGAAACAATAATAAGGAAAAAGATGAAGCGCACACTGTGATAGATAAAGGGAAAGATTCTGGGAACATGACTAACGGCAACGACACTCCGGAGAAGGATATGATGAAGGACATGAACAACCACGAGATGTTGATTTACGAACTGCAGACAATGCGCTCGCAATCCAACGTACCGGAGAGCTTGGACACCCCCGAGTACGCAGAAACAAATGGACAGTGTGATTCTGAGGCTGAGGACTCAGAAGAACAGAACTACGCAATGTCTTCAGTGACCAGTGGGAATATGGACGATGATCAGGCTTACGCGTACATACTCGATGATGACCTTAAATCTAGGTGGGTTCTCAAGAAATAACAAATTAACTTAATATTTCTTATCGTATGAATAAATCATTACATTGTACTTCTCTTCCGTGCTTCGGCTATGTTGTGGTTTTGTGTTAAAAGGTCATACGACTTTATTAAACCCGGTTATGAGTCTGTTAGACTCGCCAATACTGCGCACAATTTCTAGGTCGTTAAAATGACGGAGTAAACCTGAAAGTAATTGACGTGTTTAGTTATTTACAATGGTGGTAAATTGCTTTAAAATAATGTCTGTGCTTTAATTAATATTAGATCGAATGAACTGTAAGGTAATGATAGTGATTCATGCCATCTTAACAAATTTTAAAGTACAATTCCAAGGTGACTGTTAATACAATTACCAGTTTATCAATGGTGGTCTGTTAATAACTTCTGTTATGTTAAAGAGTTCATTGGATAAATTTTTATTGCAGTTGCAAGTATTAAGAGCCAAATTTTACCTTTTAACAATTTAAAATATCTTTTTTCAAGCAAATAACGACAAAGACTCCATAAAAAACTTAAAAAAAAAAAATGTACGGTGTTTTTGGTTATTTCGTTTTTTGACACCGACTTCCGAAATTAAAGTTATTTTATACTTTGTAGTGTTTTGTTTTGGAAGTCGGTTACATTTTTTGTAAAAAAGTTTTTTTTATTTTTCACGTTTTAGTGGTACCTGCGTTCCCATTCACAGCGTACCGGCGTGATGTTATGCTATGAAAATAAAACTTACTAAGTGCTTTCGGTGTAAAGGTCTCGTCAGTACGAATGAAATAAGCCCAAACACTTGGTAGTTCCTAGATACCGATGTGGAGTTCCCTTGACTCTTTGTCGTCTCCATCATCAGGTCTGATCCAAACCTTCATTCTTTTGTAGTATCACCCGATATACACACGAATATCAAGTTTTTACCAGATGCGTGCCTACAATTTTCGAGAGTTGCCTTCGATTTCTCAGGGTTTCCATCATCAGATCCTGACGTGGTGGCAATGGGACTATCTCGGAAGCATACCCTTTCATATAAAAAAAGATTCATCGAAATCGGATCATAAACGACGAAGTTATCACGCTGTCGAATTGAGAACCACCTTCTTTTTAGAAGTCGGTTAAAAAAGTAACAATTTGCTCATAGTCCACACACAGTATTTCGACTTCAAATAATGAAGATATTTACGATTCCTAAGAAACAGTTCAAGTCCTAATGAGATCGTTTTTTTGGACAGACTTCGTAAGCAGTTCCGCGCGATCAGCACCATGTCCCTGCAGGGTCTACCGCCTCTCCCCAAAAGCCTCAGTGGCTTCGCAGAGGGCGAGCCTGACCTTCAGGACACACCTTCACCTCCCTCGGAAAAACCACCCACAGATCTCGACTCGCAACTCGCTTATCTCAAGAAAGAAATGGTAAGTTGAACTATCTGTTCCGTTTTTATTTTTTAGCCACTCCTTCGTATTTTACCCTAGTATTGGTTTGAACGATGTCATTATTAATCGCGACACTTAAAGTAATAGTTTGAATAGCTTTATCCTTTTCCTTCATACGATACACGTTTTTACGGTTTCGTAATAGGCAGCCTTAAAACTCAAAATGTTTACAAACGGGAAACTGATGATGTTCCACAATTCCTGGTTTGCTGGTATTTCATTTTAAACAACAGCGTTATAAAATTTCCTTATGTGGCCGTTGAACAGCTATAAACATGATGAAAGGAAAAATGTTGGCTGTAAATTCCATCGCTAAATAAGGATACTGGTTTTGATCATACCGGAGTTACGAAAGTTAACTTATCGAGAGGCGATCCACAGTCATAATGACAGCAATTTTATAGAAACTAGGAGTAGTGACACCAAAAATAGACTAGCTCCCCAGTGTTCGATACAAACATGGCAACATGGAATAAATAATGTACAGCAGACACGAGCGCAGTTTAAAAAACAGATGTTGTTCATACATTTGGGCTTATCGGCCGGACGCCGAACGCTATGTACGGAGAGACGTGCAACATGCATGCTCCCTATACTTGGACTTACGAGCGGGTTTGGCAATATAGGAAATTGAAAATCAGGACACCTATCGACACTTTATTACTCAATAATCAAACGAACCATGAAATTCATATCAAAGTAGGCTAGATATATAACTAATGGCTCGATTTAGATAGTATAATGGCTTATCTGCGATGCGTGTACATAATGAAAACAATTGATTTCATGTAATGCCATTCAGTCGACCAATATTGTGTGGATGAGTGTTTGTTTGTTAT
The DNA here is from genome assembly GCA_947578705.1 of Lacanobia wlatinum. Lineage (NCBI taxonomy): Eukaryota > Metazoa > Arthropoda > Insecta > Lepidoptera > Noctuidae > Lacanobia > Lacanobia wlatinum. The sequence continues at coordinate 22,278,551 of OX388031.1, forward strand.
TACTACTTGATTACGACAAGTCTTGAAGCTACCCATTTCAACGCAATATCGAAGACCACATAAATGTGTGTCATCTTCGTTCCCAAAATCATCTTTGTTTGAAGTCGATCTTCAACTAAGCTCTATATGTCCACCGCTATCGTCCCGAGCTAGTCATTGGACGGAAATGCCATACCTGTTACACTTTGTAAACTATGTGAAACCCCACGTGTCACCTAGAGAAACCGCACAATTTAAACTGACATTTATTAGCGTTATCTTGCCACAATACCAAATTTTTTACAGAAAAATTTAATAAAAACTTCCAAGAAACACCTGACTTAGAAGTCATAGATAATGGCGTATCATTATCGCATTGCACAGCACTCGGTGCATGACGCAAAAACTCGTAACATATAGTTTTACTATCGTGTGCAGGCCCGACTATATGTAGCGTCGTAGACTCCACAAGCTTGACAATGAGAAAGGTCTCACCGAGACTATTCTTATTGTGATGGAGCACAACCATGCAGTTGAATGACGCCCTGATATTGTTTGTTGCGTCCTTATAGGTCTTCCTAATCGCCGGTCGATCCGATTCCTTCTTCATGTCACGTCTGTTGTACGTAATCGACTTTTCAAGTTCTTATAACGTTAGGGTTTCATCTGATTTTGTATTGATCAACAGTATCTTGTTCATCAGAATTGTTATTATTTGGACAAGCCCCAAAAATGGAAATATGTTTACGAATGTAATTCGAATAAATTAAGGATAAATTTTCCAGAAATGTTAGGCAGGAAATTGCGACGTTATTCGCCATAATTATCCACGTTACATTCTTGTAGAAATCGACAAAAAATAATGAAACTATAACATTGCAAGATTTTGCGGTATGAAATAGTTTTATGTTGGTATTTCACAAACTAGACATAACATTAGACGTGTAATAGAGTCTTGTGAGTGTTGTGAGTTGTAGCCGGTGTATAATAACGCTCTAATGGCAATTATCACCCGTTACAACCTTGAACAAGTCGTAATCATTATCTTTTGCATCCCACACTTCACATTCACGGCGTTCTTATTATTGTGTATATCATACAAATTGTCAATAAAAACAAAGGTAAAATAACTTTCTAAAAAAGCTAAGATGTAACATTCTCCAATGAAAGTATCGGAAAATGTAAGTACTTAAGGTTACCCCTCACGTTTTCTTTATAACAGAATTAAGCTAGGGTCTCTTCTAAGTAATCCTTATTTCGGTGTAGTCGTCTTGAATTTATCTTTTTCGTCTTCTCGTATAATAAGTTTAGTGTGCCATTCATAAATATCTACCTCAATGTAGATGTTTCATCGTAGTTTTCCTTCTAATTTGAGACTTAGAGAAACAATTGTTAATGGTAAATTTAGTTCCTCCTTCCTTTATCTCCCTCCATAAGTCCAAGGTCCAGGTGCAAATAGCAAAGAAAATGTAATATAATTTATGTTGCACCTTGTAATCGTATTCCCCTAAGCTAATTATACTTGTAGCACTAAGCCGAAGGGTGATATCACCGAGGTAGTTGAATGACATACCACTTACGACCAAGTCACGATCGAGATCTGCCTATCCATTCACGTAGGCGCTTTTCTTGTTGCTAAAAGTTTTTCTGAAAAGTTAATATGACTACAGATGTTCGTCAGGCTTTTAGTAAACAATATACTTTTCATGCTCTATACAGTTATAATCTTGGCACCCAACAAGCATACACTTAAACAATCTACATTGCAGATTTTCACCGGAGCTACTCGTGTTTTGCTGCCTCGGTTTGGCCCACACTTTATCCTCTACTTGACCGATTTTGTATCAGCTCTTCCAACTTTTGAATATTCTCTTACAAAATGAATTGCCAATCAAATTAACTACAAATTGATATATAAAGACGCTTAATTGCTCGTCTGCATTCAAAATAGATTGTCATAACTAGACGTAACATATCGAATTTAATGAATATTGAATAGAAATCTCTTCTGTTTTGAATGTAACTGCATCTATGTGATAGATCCGGTTTACCACCACGCGAGCTTCAAGTTACGTGAATGTCGTAATCTCGTTTGCATTTATATGAATCTTCGTTAACATTTGCGTAGGTGAGAAGCACATGGTAACTGTCTGTTATTGTATGTGTATGTTCAACTGTTTTTTCAGTTGCATGCGTAGGCGATTGTTTATTATCCTGCGTAGTTCTGATAGTAAATAAAGTTTAAATTGGATTGAATTAAGAGTAGACCTTTGAATTTTATTGATGCTAATGATGTGTTTGATGCTGATCTACTGACGGTGCATGCACCTGCATGCACCGTCAGTTTAACAGCAGCTGTGGTATTTTGTTTTTTTTGCATCAGCCCTTAATCTTACCCAGTAAACTGACCAATAAGTAACAAGCAAGAAATCGTCGAAGCCACTTCTCAGAATCATCTATGTAATATTACTTTGATAGATCGACTCAATGAAAATCGCACGAACAAATCAATAAGTCTTAGCAGCGCCATTATCTTGTACCTTACGCGGTCCAGAAACCTGATATTAAGTCTAACCGGTTTCTAAATCACGTTGCGATTCTTTAACGTGTGATTAAACACGCGCCTGCGCCGATGCTGACTGTCATGCGTTATGCCATATCCTTGTATAAAGGCGATCGCTTGATAAAATTACCAGTAAAAAGTTTGCACAGTTGAAAAACTTAATTCGAAACGAATCGGAGTGGCCACTTTTTTATGGACGTGCCAAAGGTGAAAGGTGGAATGCAATACTGATACTGAAAAGACCCCCATCTGTCAGTAAAAGAACTAGCGGAAGTTGGTGCTGTTAAAACTTACCTCTTTTCGTTACAAAGGTCCCTGTTTATAATGGACCTTGTTGACCGCTATTCGCTTTCCATTATTTTGTTTCTGCTTGAGCAAGCGCGATCAGTTCATAAATGATAATAGGGAGCACCTCATTGTATTGGGCGAGTCAAAACGTGACGACGTCATTGTCATGTTTTGTCATGACCGCCGTTTTCCTTAAACGTTTTCCCAAACATTACAAATATTTAGCTGTAAAATAGCCGAATCTGCGTCACTGGGGGAAGCCTGTATGGATTTTGCCTGCATTGATAAATTGGGTATTGCCATGCAATTTTCTTACGGATGACGTGATCAGAAACTAAGTAAATGGTCGATTGAAGAAAATATGTTCTCGATCGAATCAATGTGATCACCTCAAGATACTGCCACAAACATCTTCTCGTTGCCTATTTTAGACATATTATGAAAGCTCGTTATCTGGACATCCGAAAGAGACAACGACTTTCTATGTCTTTGTACGACGTCGTCTTCCCACGCAATTGTTCTAACACACCCATAAACAGTTTGATGTGCTTTTACTTTACAACTTACAACTAATAATATAGTATAATTGCTTGTAAATTGATAGCCTGGCAGCTCATTTTGATTTATAATTTATTTAATTAGATAAAATTTTACTCTTGTTTTCTAATCTTGGGTAAGAATTTGGAGTGCATCCATCTTTCCACGCCACATAATTGGGGCAGTAAAGCCACGACGCTTATAGAGAACTACTTAAAATGCCAATAAATCGTTTAACTAATAATGCCAATGTAGTTTAATCGTAGCCTGCGTCCGAGTGCCCCTCTAAGCGCCTGTAGAATGTGCTGGTGACGATTGATGTCTCAACAGCGTTAACCCTCTACCCGCATTGTCTGTGGCCGCATCCGCGTTGGCAACCACAGCGCCAGGATGTTGAACCCCTACTACGAGAATAACTCGCCTAAATGACACGGGTTCATAATCGTTAGTGTTTTCGTCACGTCTCTTTCGACAAGACAAAAAGCCTTCCTCTTTCATTTCCACTTTTAGTGCCTTTTAAATTTTCCTAACTTCTAAATCCATAATCCTCGTTGTATTTATTTATCTTTATTAATTTCTGCTTGTCAGCAATCATCATATCAACAACATGTACTATACAATATTGTAGAGGTACATTGATTCAGGAAGAATAACCGAGTTGGGTTTTATCCAACTTAATATAAAATCGATTAGGTTTAGAGCTACCAAAAGAATCTTCTCAAATGTAACCTCATTATTTCAATGAATTCAATATCGATTCCAAAAATTTATTTGCAAGAACGTTGAAGGAATCAAAAGCGTTAACCAATGGTTAATAAATATTTGTTGCCAAAAAAAATTTTGCTACTTCAAAACAAAGTCCGAATTTCCTTGTTGGAAAATACTTTGAACCAAACTTAAATAGGCTATCATACTGAAAAGATCAAACGCAGGAATCTCACTAAGTTTTTGGAGTTGTGCCTATAGCTTGTCGTTTGTCATGTCAGCATGTGTGATATGGTAGGAGCCATCGTATATCGAGAGTATGTCGTGCCTGGAGGGAGCACGTGCTGGTATTTTTAGCACGAGCGACACCCGGGGGCGGGTTACGTCACATGCTGTAACTGTATTAGACGAAAAGTTCGATCAGATCGAGTAATGGACAGCGCAGCGGCCGTGCTCCGTTGACAACGGTAATGAGAAATTGAATGAGATATTTTAGAATCGGATGTCAGACGACACGGCATTTAATAACGATGCTGTCGTTGTAGTGTTAAATGATTTGGAACGAGTTTTGATTTGTTTACTTGCATCATTTATTATTGTGAAGTAGTTGATGTTACGTCGAATTTAGAAATGTTTATATATAGCTTCAAAATCAAACGTTACGAACGTAACCAGCTTAGAAACAAGGGACTAATCCTGCTGAAGGTACTTTACCAGGTTTTTAATAGGTATACTTAGCGTAACGTTGTTCTTAAAAGTTTCCGTCCATTACAGAGATTAGACGCCAGGGTACAAGTTTCTCGCAACTCGTGACGCGAAGGACGTGCGCTATCGCTGGACCCAAATACATAAGTACCTCGCATTGTGTAGTACTTGTTCACCTTTAGCACATGTTTTGCCTAAAAGCCGGAATAATCCTAATGTTCAACCCACTCGTTCTATAACAATTATCGCTAGCCAGTCTCTAGAAATTGCTTTGGGATGTTTGAGGTTCGGATATAATGGAAAATTTACTCTTCGAAGAACATTTAACCCCTCGTGGATACGAGGGCTTAATAGGCGTAATAAACCCCAATGACGTAGGAGAAAGATGTGATAAAATGTCACTCGCCTGGTTTATTAGGCTATCAGATTATCTACGACTTTAGTAGACGCATGGAGACATTTCGGACGGCTCCGACATGTAGTATATCATCTATAAATAAAGGAGTCAACGGGGCATTAAGCAAAACAAACTGAACCTATGTTTAATTTAGACGACACGGCTCGTTTACTCGCGCAAGCTCTTTCATCCTAAAGATTTTGTCGGCGTTCTCTTATGACAATTTGACATCTACTGTTATTTTAAAAGTCTCCACAGTTTTAATGTACATGATAAACTCTTTTTCTAACCACTGCAACCATTTTCTTATTTACATCTTCTTCAGTATCATAAATAAAACGAAATGCTGCATTGAAAATCAAAACAATCTCAGCTATAACCACAAATTGAACTAAATTGGCTAATGGGAGCATTACATTATAGACTGCATCATAAAAATTTATGTCAACCATTGGCCACGGGGCAGTTGAATGGAAGTCCGTCGACCCCACAGCTACACTGACATAATGCGCCACGATTGGATTACTGACAACTTAACAACTCATCAATTACTTGCCGACTGTCTCCACTATCGCTGACTAAACTAATAACATACGTAATTGGATTCAACAGTCCACGCCACACACAGCTAATTCAGAACTAATATAGAAACTATCTGTGTTATTGTTACGCGGTTTTATTTATTTCAGGATTCTGAGAGGTGCTAAATATAAATCTTGTGTGTTAGTCAACGCTGAACTAGTGTTGGTATTTAATTTGATGCCTGTCTATTTCGTAATATCTGACGAAAAATTTACAGTTATGACTTCTACTAAAATACATAATTTAGACCTACTTGCTATTCCTGTAATGGCTTCATAATCGTAAACTATTTCACTTTCGAGTGATCTTTTGCAAGCATTTCTTTGAACGTGCAAATACATAATCTGGATGATTGGTTTTCAAAAGTGGGCTATTTTTTCTGTTGTTTCGTCAACAATACACTGAACAGTGTTCGTTGGTATGTGTTATTCAGTACGTGGATTATCGAGCTACTGGTTTTGTTACACTTGGTTAATGGGGGCTTGTTTTAGTTGCACTTGCATCACACACCGTAGGTCACTAACTTGCACATCATCGTTCGCACCTGTGCCCTAAACTCGATGCAGTCTGTAGACGTGTTTATCTGTTCCATCAGCAGTCCTCCGCTGTGCTCACGAGTCGTAAGGGACCCTTATTCTTGTTTGCTCTCGGTATGTTTTCTTATCTTAACAGTCCTGTCGGCTCTTCTCAGAATCGGCTAGTTCTCTCGCTCACTTCTACTTTTGAGAAAGTTGATGTCATTATTATTTCTATGATGCTAAAGGATGCTAATTAAATCTTAATCACAACTTCAAATGAGTCGGAAACGATAAGATATTCTATAACGTACGTCTTATACGTCCTCTGTCAATTGAATCTACTTTGGCTGGAGTGTCTAAAAAGAGAAATCCACCAGTCTTTCGAAAAATAGAAACATTAATTTTAATAGCAATTTGGCATGATTGCTCTCGTATTACTAAAGTGTATCACTGACGTTTAAGAGCATTGACCAGTCGAAGTCGAATATCTATTTTATTAAAAACAGTTAGGCTATTACTGTCACTTTCGTTTTGCACACGCCAATAATCAAATGATTTATGTTTATTAGTTTTCTAAACTGCATGTAACTAATTACTTTCAATATGCAACATTCCGGTTTGTGTGCATACAAATATCTAATTATGTGATTTAGATTAATTGTATGTGTTAGACAGTTAGATCATCATAGTCATCATCATTAAGACGACTGATCCTTTGTTCTACGCATCCAGTAGATTACCAAACTTCACCAGCTGGTCGCCACTGTTTAGCTCACTTTAAAGAAATATGGTACATACTCTGATGTCTTGGTTTTTATTTCTATTATTATGGAGCCTATAGTGTATGGTGTTGTGATAAAACCAGCTGATTGAATCACTTTGGTGCATCTGCGCGCGCGCGATGGCGCGTGCCGGTCGCGCATGATGGCCGCCGCCGCCGGACGCGCGCGCACGCACGCTCCCGACTACTTTCACATGTCATATTCGTACACAATTTCACCTACATTTGGATTAATTCTCTTTCGGTCAGTGGAATGCTGTAATAAATGTATCTCCGTCGATATGTTCAAAAGACTGAAAGTATTTCGCGAATGTAGTTTGTAGCACAGTTGGCGTTTAGCGAATGTAGATATTCATTGCCCATTCAACGTTTGCTTACAAAATAACGTGAGCCACATTACATCTCTGACCGCTGTTCCATATTATCAAAGTCTATTAATGACATGATTAACGTCAAAAATGATGATCTTAGAATTACTGTTTCACGACATCATCGATGTGGGCTAATGACATGCACGAGATCACTTGAGACTGTGATACTTATGGTCTCTTGCATAATGTGTCGCCAATCCGTAGAGCCACGCTCGTTATTCTGTTTCGTTCTGTTTTCTATCATTTTGTAACGGTTATGTAAAGACCCTATTGGGACACTACTGTTCTTTGCATATTTCTCAAATTTTCCGTTTGCCAAACTCGGCACGGAACTCAAGGAATTCCACAGGGATCTCACTAGGCTCATTGTTGATTAGTAAAATAATTGCAGTGATTTAAGATACAATAGAATTTGGTGTTCCGTTAAATCTAACAATAGGCCGCTAAGACCTCGGAAATTAAATGGTATAAATCATTATGCAGATGTCAGACACTGAAAACGTTTTTCTTACTTCCCAAGTTTATTTTAATCAAACAGATAATTTGCAAATAAAAAAAACAACTCAGTTTTCATGAAAATATTTTTTTAGATATTAATGTTCATTTAGTTTGTTGATTTTATGTTAGTTGGATAGATCGTTATTGAAAGTAAATCAGCTGAAGCAAGACTGTGAACAGCTTTAGTTTTGTCAGACGTTGAGTTGGTAAAGTAATTATAATTAACTCATTAGATTTAATTACACTTCCAACGCGTGTTCATAACAATAAAAATGTTGAAATGTAAGAACATTAGACAGTTGTATTATTAAGTAACAAAGATACTAAACTGTTGTGTTTCTGAGTTTACTATTGAATTCTTGCTCGAGTCAGATGAAGGACGGTCATTTTTTTTCATAACTACTTGTAATTTATTACAAGCAGAAATATTTGATGTGGTTGGCCTCGGTCCCAAAATAATTAGTCACAAATATTTTGTTGAGAATGTTCCGAATCACAAGACTACCAAATTAATTTCGGCACAACAAGGATTTTGGTTTTTCATGCCAAATCAGACATAATTATTGGAATTTGCAGATATATTGTAAGTTTTTCAGGAATATGTAATGCATGTTAGACTGTCCACCAGTTTCCTTGCAAAATGTCGCAGTGAAAGCAGTTATGATTATTTAATTATCTTCTGAATCTTTATCTCGATTATTGTTTAATCATCTTCTGAATCTTAATCTACAGACAAAGATCGCGCGTGACAGGTCACGAAATGTTTTACTAACATTATCCCCGTTCATTTTCTCTGTTTATTAAACAATCAATCTCTTGTCAAGCTGTTCGTTTAGCAACACTTTTACTGTCCTCTGTTGTACGTTGTACCGTTACGCTTTCATCAGCTATTTGGGAAAACGCATTCAAACTACCGATGTTTGCTTTCAGTCTTCGTGTCAATTTGCTACATTATCTTCCAAACTGTTATTTAACTTCTATAGTAATCAAAGTCATTGCTTAATAATTATCTAATCTTCGTAAAATTATGCTGTTTCATGTAAATTTAACGTTAAATCGAAATTAACGATGGATCGTGGGTCCATTTGTAACGGTATATCATGGGTTTTACATAAAGCGCAATTGCAAAATCATGGAGCACTCAATGGGTGTGCATGGAAACGTGGTGCTTTTTCATTTCCTGCTCTAGATTGTATGAATATTTTGTAACGTTATTCGTAATACGTCAACGTCGTAGTAGGAAACGTTTAGGCAGTCTTCCCTAATGACCCATTCATGTGGTCTCTTTCATACGGGGCGGCCGCGGCCGGGCGGGCGCGAGGAGTCGTGGCGTGACTCACGACTCCCTCAGACACCATTAAATATGCACATACAACACTGATAGCTGTACTCACTTCTATTGATTACATTCCTTCAATGTTGTGGTGAGGAATTTCAAAATTAGGAATGTAGAATCATTCATTAACAAGAGAGGCGGCTGTTTATAGACCATTTAGAACCCATCATAACAAAATACTTGATTTCTTAAAATCCTTTCTGTTTTTGTCTCAAAATTGCTTGCAACATTTATATCATTGGCAAATGACAATAGCAATGTTGATCATGGAAAAGCAACATTGCCTTCAAGAAATAATTCGAACACAGCCAGGTCACGAGAAAGTGAAGTTTATGTCAGCGGTTGACGGTGCGCACAAAATTCGTTCATTTGCCATTCAAAGAGTCACTCAAGTGCCAGAGTACGTGAACGAAACCGGGTCGAGAAGACGAAGCCTACTTGCCGCTGATTCCCACGACGCGATACTATTGAACAACTGCCTCTGAAACTCAGGAAGTACCTGTGTACTTGTTCAAAAGGGATTGCTTGTCAAAAATGAGCATTTGCGCATTAGAACAATGGATTATGCTCACACACACACACACACACACACACACACACACACACATGACATGACATTATGACATGACCTGATATTTATTAATCGAAAAGATTAGAAACTGCATTTAAAGAACCCATCAAAATTTTAAACGAACTTGCCCCCCCCAATCGGTAAATCAAAGGTAGCGCTGAATAATGAATGAAATTGAAGCCACATTTACTTCTACTCATTTTATTAAAATGAAGTGCATGCTCACAGCTGCACCACCACACGTGATCAATATGCTGACCAAGGAAACGCAATTACTGCATCCGAATGTACGAGCATCCGTTACTAATATAATGTATGTAGAACGAGCGAATTTGTTTACCTCCACTGTTCCGAATAACGGCCATGAAGTGTTACTTTATAGGCGGTTCCTACTTAGTTCTTCTCATAATGCAACAGCTCTAACAATAAGCCATTACATTGTTAAGGATAATGCTATACTTTGAGAAACTTTTGCTTACACACTTACGCAAGGTGCTACAGTTAGAGAAGAAAGGGCAGTTTTCGCCCGTGTAGCTTTAAGCGACCAGACTAAGACAGTATTAATTGTACAGGAAATAATATTTACTGTATTATCCAACGTGAAGAGGACTTAGATGGTGAAATATAATGTGCTCCGTGAGAAGGCTTTTGTTTCTATTCCGTCATAGAGCTCACCGGAGCGCGACTAAAGACCTCGAGGCCTAAGGCGCTGTGACTCAGCCAGCGTTTATATGGCTGTACAACACAAAACATCACTTTTTCTACAGTTTTTGTTTTAGTATTATCACGGGAAACCTTCCGTGAGTCATTGATCACTCCTTTTTCATTTGAGAAGCCCATAGAAGTGCCTATTGTCTTGTCATTGAAATATAAGCCTTGGATTCGCCCCTTCCCAGAAAAGTAGCAACTTCTGTTTCAATATTTGTATTTTATTTAGCGAATAAACCTGGTTTATTGCGAAATGTTACGTCAGATTATACTGAAATGGATATTGAAAGTATAAAAAGTTCGCAATGAATTTTATGATGTATTGTTCAGAACCAACAAGGCACCACAAACTCGTTCTCGGGGATCGTATTTCGTTCGTTCATCTAAACCGCGACACGTTCTCCGCTTTTAATCGTATTATAAAGATTTTATAGAACTTGATTGTACTTTGAGGTATTAGGAACGAATAGGCCGGAAACTTTAAGTGAGGAAATACATTTCCTGGCTGTAAATCTCACCAATATTATTATAAATGCGAAAGATTTTTGATGTTTGTGACTTGATCACGCTGTAGAGATGGCTATATCCTGGATTACCATGTAGGTTTCACGTGTGTTTTCCATCCCGGATAACTCAAATCTTACCCTGAAGGCCTTGTGATCTAATTCTGCTGTGGCAAAAGCTTTAACTATGATTCATGCTCGAATTTGTCGGTCTGAGCCAATTTAATATGATCCAGTCCTGCCAAACATTGATTTATTTCGCTAGCGAAGTTACGAAAGCTTACCTTCGGCTTTACGGTTGTAAGATGATAATCTCCGAAAATGTTATCAAAACAAATCTGCTGCCGTTCAATTCCATTTCCTCGATAATACTGGAGTGTTACGATATTGCGGGTCAATCGATTACACATTCAAATTGAAAAATGTTCTACGCGGTTTATAAGGCCAAACATGATAGAATTTCTGTTTTCTGCGATGCCACACTTGTTTGAATAAGAATTTGGCATTTTTGAGCAGTGTCCAGAGATAAGTTGTTTTGTTTTCTATAAATTTAATGTCGTGCGGGTTTCCAGTGCAGTTGTCCAGCATAGTTTATTTTAGTTTCGACTGCTCGTCAAACTTAAATAACGGAACAATATCGGAGGAACAATACCGAGAATTTGGCGCCACCTGAAACATAACACTAAATGGAAAATCTACGAAAAGCAAAAGGTTTTAACGACCACTGTAGCGCAAAAGTAGTAGTAACACATCGTTAACAAGTCCCATAATACCCCGCTTTACATGCTTTTTACAACTTCTGCGGAAAGATAAGCGAGGAGCACTTTGTTTTATTCCACACCAGTCGTACTCTCCTCTATACTGAATACGAGAATCTTTATGCATAGCATGTTTAATGTGTGTGCCTGTACGGTCGAACTCTTTTTTTTTTTCAGCCCAAGCTCAGTACGTAGTATCAGTATTACAGGCGTCTTCCATTGCATGTAATTTTTCCCCGTCTTGAGTCCTTTGCATCCAACTACTATGTGTATAATGCATGTATTTGTCGTTTCAGCTGAAATTCAAACAGAAGCGTTAAATTAAAATTTATACTAAATCCAACCACAAATATCGTAGAGTTGTTTATGTAATAGTTACGGTCTATATTTTAACTAACGACGAATGCAGATACGTCACGGTGTCCGAGTGGCATATACGAATCATAACGTGAGTCATTGTCGACCTTTCCCGCGTCTAAATTCGCGCTGCCAACGACCGGTGCCGGCGTCCGCGCAAGGATCCAAGCCGCTCCTTAATTGATCATTAAGATCGCATTAATTATGCTTGATTATGTTAACCGTACGCACATTTCACTTTCGTTTTTCATTGTGAATGCAAGAGCTCTTTACAAAACGTTTTGCTTTTCTTTTCAAGTTTCCAAATGTCATATGGTTCGAAGACAATGGTTAGTTAGATGCTGGTTTGTTGTTTATTATTCAATATTCTTTGTTATGTTCCGCAGGTTTTCATTTTAATATTTTCTAATTCCCCATTTCGTTCCGACCTCTACGAAAGGTCACGGTGTTTGTCCTAAATGCTAATCGCTTTGCCATTACCGTCAAGGCAATTTCGTAAGCATCTATTATATCAAAGTGATCTTTGCGAATTTTCTCTATAAACGTTAGAAATGGTTAATTAGTTTTCAATAGTAACTTTCTCATCTTATTTGATTATTAAGTGTAATCATAGTGTAGTGAATCTCCGGCACGCCTTGTGCCACTTAAGCTAAGGTCGGCTCAACAGCGGATGGCCGACCAAATCTGAGGCGAGCGTGTACCGAATGCTAAATTGTCGGGATTGTTTATTTATGCCGCTCTTGTACACCATTCACTCACGGCTTTCATATGATGCGGCCAAAAGCTGTCGAGCATGTGACACCAAAATTTCTAAAAACTTATTGTTCCCCAACGTTATGTGCCGCGCATCATGTTGCTTAGACACAGAAAATATGTTCGGCATCTACAAAAAAATAAATCTACTGCAGATATTGCAACAGCAAAATTGCTTTTTAATAATTCGTATTGGGTAACGTTTGGTGCTAAAATAATAACTTTTATATTTTTTGTAAGTAATTAAATAATTTAGCCACGCTAGTCTATTGTGCGACGTCCCTGGCTTCGGCGTGTCTGACACGTTCTATTCAATAGTCCTCTATCCTACCGCCTGCGTCCATCGTCCATGCCGTGTCATTGTTTTCGTAGACAGTGTGGCTCTTTATATTCCTTAATGGCGACACAATGCTTTGTTTTACTATTTACTCCGGGCGCACGGATGTCCCATGCACTCTGCTCCTAAACGCAACAAACAAAAGAACTGTCCTGAATCATAATGACTTCAAAGAGTGGCTGTTACACGATGATGTTTATCTACAATCAACATGGTAGCAAATGTGTGCATTCTGGTTTTAGGGATGAGCTATATTCCAATGCTTTGATCCGCTTGCACTGATATATTGAACGCTACGTGTAGTCACCCCACGGATTGATCGATGGGCTGTGTAAACACACACCTTCGCGCGGCCAATGACTCCTCAGTTTGGGGTCTGATTTCCTATAACATTGGCGTGGGTGGGTAAAGTTTTTACACGAGCCTACGCGATGGCTGTTAGACAAATGTTTATGTAAATTTTTCCGCTTAGATGCCGGTGGGTTTTCGGTTCTCTCCATTTATTGACGATAAATAACACAAACAGTTCCAAAAATACAATTTTTGTTCGGTTATAGGCTTTTAGTGGGAATAGCAAAAAGAAAGCTTAAATTTGACGATGTCCCATAAAACCTTACAATACCTTGTGGGTTCAGTGAATGCCGTTTAAACCTATCAAAAACGTAATGATCGGCTGGTGAATGACGTTAAATATGAATAAAAAAGGATAGATTCCATTGAGTCACTGCCCCAGGTAGGCACAATTATGTGACTACGGAACTGTTACTGAAATAGCCACCTGAATCATATTCCAGATTGAATCATTGATGAACGCGAACCAGAGCTAAATGTTCAGTGATTTGCTTCAATAACAAAGATACGTGAGTGATGGGATAATGTGTGCTTTATACACTGCCCACGCACATTATCTGTTAGATACGAGTCGTCCTTTGAAGGTTTGTTTGGTTCTGTTTATACCACGCTTTGTTTCACGATGCAACTCTTAGATATGGTTATCGAACACAATGGCTAGTTGATTACATGCCAGCTACCAATGATATAGTTCGACAGTTCATTACTGTTTCGTTCAAACTTTCAGGTCATGCCCTTGGCTCGTTAGACTGTAAGGCTTGCCAAAAAATACTGATTCAGCTGCACCTGGGTAACTGGCAATACAGCCTGCTACGTTGATGAAATACATACTATTGTAATGCAAAACAGTACCTACATCTAACAGTTTTTTATCGAGTTATGTTCACATTCCGCTGTCAGTACAGAAGCTCACGTTTAGCGAGGAATAGCAATATAGTGATGATTCACATGGGACCATGTTTGTTTACTAATAGCAGCCCGCCAGGCAGAGATGTGATTCAGCAATTATGGATAGCTTGTTATGTGGTGTAGACACAATTGCAGCTAAATACAGTGGGAACGTCATCAGTGTTACTATATCAGTGGCTTTGGGTAAACATTGGTGCGTGGTCTACTATGTTTGGTTGCCAACTGTAGTATATTGTGAAATCATTGCACAATTCGTCTCTAAACTGATAAATTGTTAACATTGATGAAGATGAGGTATCGAATTTCATTCAACCTTCCGAGTTCCGATACAAACTTTGTTCTTTAGAATTGCATATTTTCAAGACATATTAGATTTACATCAGATTCAGTGGAATTCAGTCAAGTAATTATTACAAAGCCAATCAACTCAAGTGGTTGCCCGATATCATTAGTATCTTTTGTTATCTTACAAATAAATATCTTTATAAACTATATACCTTTATATAAATTAAGTTCTTGTAGATATATAAAGCCAGTAAATCTATTCCATTTATTGTTCCTAACATTCGCAGGTCTAACCTTCGCGATACTATCTATTCTAGTCCGAACGGCACTTGACTGGTCAAACCACTATTGTTTGTCATTGATACCTTGTGCTAGTGCATAGAAATATTTACCTACGTAGCTTGGTATTACACACAATATTAGTCTGCACCTATATTGTTGAGGGTCTTGCCTCAAATCACACGTTTTAGTGATAACTTAGTTACGTTCATGAACATGTATTTTAATGTGTCAATGAGGCTTTGAATCACTCAAGTTGTTACGTTTATCACAGAAAAAAGTAAAATAACTGAAGCTAAAAGTCGTTACATGACGTAAATAGGATTAATATCTCTTGTTTCTGCGTACCTATCTATCTACAATATTTCACAACGTAATTGCATTAAAACACACAAGTATGTAACTGCTGCAAGTGAAAAATGTGTCATTATTTTTATCAACACAAAACTTCCATATGAATGCACGCCACGGACGATATCTATCTTAATTGTTGACTCATTTAGCTTATCAAACAAGAAAAAACTCATTTCACATCATTATCTTTGCTTTGCACTAAGTTTCTGCTCTAACAGGCAGCTTTAAGAATCTGGTTTGTTTGCCCTGTTGTGTAAGTCCAAATAATGGCAGCGATTCTTGTATAATGGATAAACCGCAAGGCGCACCTTTATTGATAGGTACCATTATGTTAACGGTGGTCCGCAGACTTCCGCGACATCGACCTGATCAACCTGTTGACGACCTTGTAGGGAGACTGGGCTCTTGCACCGAACCCACATTCACCTACCTAGCAAATAAAGATCTATTGATATTGCATTCAACATAGAACACCTTGAAGTCCTCAAAATGTCCTACAAGGAACACACCTGTCGGTAACTCGTGGTAGCTGAACTGGTCAGACTGCATTGCAAAAAAGGGGCGTGTGCTGCGTGCCACCCATTGTTTAGGGGAAGACGGTTTATGACGTCATGCACGTTCATGTGTACACTTCACAAAACATCCAAGTTATATAATACGGCAGCTGTCTATAAAATGTCTAAATAACCCATAAAGGCGGTTGTAATGTCACAGCTAAAGAACTATTTGGAGAGGATCAGAGTGTAGTAAAAAATGTAGATGCAGCTGCGGACATGTTGTTAATTGCGAGACTGCGACGGCACGCGCACAACCCGCGCCTGACGCTCGGGGCGAAACGAGGCAAAAGAAAAAGGAGCGTGTGAAGCAAAATGAATCTTAAGCGAATCACTGATGGAAGCTTTTGGAACCACTGCGCAGCGACAACTTGCTTTTACATCTTATCCTTTTGGGTGCTTTTGGGATAGACTTCCCGAACAGAAAACACGTGTGCCAAAAATACATCTGGGATTCCCAAACGGATTGCAAAGGTTCTGCTTTACCCACTGCCTCTTCACTGTGAATAATGTAACTCCGAAACCGGATCCAGTATATCCTTTGCAAAAAAACGTGCGTGTGCGCGCCTTCAACATACTTGGAGTTAAAATTCTACATAACTAATTAAGCTGGGCTAGTTTGTAAGGCAAAAATTATTTAGCAACGTGAGCAACAAGACCTAACGCTGTGTGTTTAAAAACTTTTAGACTGTTTATACAAAATATCACCGGTGGTAGACTAAGTGCAGGTCATTGAAAAGTTGACGTTCAATGATCGAGCAAGTGTACAAACATGGAGAAAAACACGAGGACTGGATTGAACGACCGTGGGTGGACTGGTCCCACGAGGCCACACGTTTTTCTAACGCCCTCTTGCGCTAACTGTACTCAGTATTTAAACATACATGAACAGGTACTACATGCTGGCACGTTGACAAAACCCATTGGTGCTGAGACCATCGCAATACATTGACCCATTCGTAATCCATTACAATCACAACAGAGCACATTACATCGTTCAAAGATGCATTCAAACCATATACAGAAAATATTAAAAGGAACTTTCTATTTTGCTGTTTGACATCACCACCCAGGATTAGATCATAATATTAAAATTTCGATTGTAAATCGAGAAAGTCATGATAATAATACAAACTTATATAATAATTCCAAACCAAATGGACTGCAAAACTAGTTCCTATCTGATTTTCCAAATGATATTATCATATAATTTTACTAATTTTACGTTTCGGACGTTGATAGAACATATGACAAGAAAACAAGCTAAGCCCACACCATAACGGGAGTCACGTTTGATAATAATACTTTCTTCCGGTCCAAAGTATTATCATGTAGGCATCTTGACTGGTATTGAATGTAAATTATATGGGAGACACGTGGGTGCTACGGAGGCGCCGGCGCTGGCTCCCGAACCAAGACTAGAGAAATAGGAACCATGTAACGACCATCTTCAATTTATGCCCTATCATGTTCGGCTTATGGTATCTTTGTATAGTGGCGTACGTATTTATCACACCTGTCATTGATCTCATCGATGTAATAAATACCTGGATATGAGGTTTCAATAAAGTTACCAAAATGTTCTAAATCCAATTTACTTGCGAAAATATTTCATCGTACATTATCATGATTTCCATCATGTTTTCGTGCGGCTTACTCTCATTTCTGTGCTATTCTCGTTTCGTATGAAATATTAATGTCGAATGTGTGCATGTGGAAATTGAAACCAAGCCAATTAAGGATCATCTGGCATCATGCGACTGGCGTACAGGCAAATTTATGTGAAATCTAGGTACCCCCCCCCCCTACTGATATTTCCTTTGGTTGATTTATAGGTGTTTAATGAAATTACTTCATGCTTTATTGGCTATAAAACCGCAGCATTTGCTCAGTGCTGATCGGATAACACGTTGTGAAGAAAGTTTGCGTGAATGAAACTGATGCCTGAGTGCTGGACACTACCGGAACTGGTGCTATTAGGTTACACTTGATCTCGACGAGATCTGCGTGGGATAATTTTACTTACACTCAGTTTCAATGTTTATTGGAAATACACAATGAATGAACAATTATCGTAATGCCGTTGATTGGAATCTCATTCAGTGCGTAATCGTTTGGGTAGCTCATTAAAGATTCTGCAGTTTTGGAGGTCAATATAGTTGAAACTTATCTACTGATTTGTTTGAATAAAATAAAATAGATATAACAAACAATCTAAATATGAAAGGATATTAGAAAGACGTTATTGATAGAAATGATTGTGATGACAATCTCGATAACGTTCGAGATAACAATTCGCTAATCATAAGAACCTTGCCAGCCAGTTTAATTACTGACGCAAGAGAATCGGAATAGTTCAGTACCTCAAATAAATAAAGTCCAGCTATAGACGCATTGGTACACAATAGACCGGACGCAGTGCTGCACAAATAGGAGTTTCCTTTGAACTAGTTGTTGTAACAACAACGCCACAATTGTTAATGTAACCGCTTGCTTTCCTTCCTTGAAACTATTAAGCTTCTTTTACGGTTCGCTAGGCACTCGACACAAGCTCTTTGATGATACTTATTTAGAAAAGAATTTCTTTAAAGTATCAATTGGGTGTTGAAAATTTTACGAGAGATTTCAACAATATTTTTTGAGCGTAACAAAGTTGTTTTCCTTTTACTACTCTGAAGCCATTTAGGAAATTCATTTTCTTTTTGTTTTTGAAAGCTTTTTCAATGTCCGGCAGTGTGAAGGGGTGCGGGAAAGCTAATTCAATTAGTTTACCATTCGCCACCCCTTGGCGGTTATGTTATTACGATCCATTTCAAAGGGCCATCACGATATTCCATTATATCTGTAGAATGATTACATTTTTAACTATGATTTGTCACGAACGTTTTCTAAAATGAAGAGCTTTATTCCATACCGTCAACTCGTTTGCGATAAAAATATTTTTATTGCTTGAAAGTCATCAATTACAAACGTTATTCATCCATCGCATAAAATCGTTTGTTTTCTTTGAGCTGGCATAATTATTTAACCTTCATTCTGTTTATTTGATCCATTAACATGAAAACCATTTGGCAAAGCTGGCAGATACAAATGTTTACAGTACATTTCAACTACGTGTCTCCACAACGCGCACATTTATAATTTCTTTCAAAAGAACATGTTTTTCTTCCTTCGCGCAACTGGCATATTACACTAACATCAGTGAAATATTTTCCGCGACCTAATAATTTTCGGGAGTTTTGTTTTGTAGAGAGATTTATTTTCTATACCAAATTACATTCCGTTGTGCCACTTGTCGAGCACTTTACAATCTGAATACAAAGTGGTTGAAATTGGTTCCAGGCATTCATACACTTGTTGAGGACAAATATCAATTTATTCCAACGTCTCTAAATCTGTCGTGTAAAAGTGTCTTATGCACGAGTGAATTTGTGGCTGTTTTATAACTCAATCACGTCATCGCTAAATTTATTGAATTATCTATACTAATATAATAAAGAGGTAAAGTTAGTGATGTTGTAGGTTGTAATACCTTATAAAGGAAAACATCTTGTGATAAATTCTTGTTGTTAAATTAAGTAGCAATCAAGTTTCTCTTCATGCCTATCATCTCGTCTATGTATGATTGGAGCTGGCAAGTGCATGCTAATTAGCCTGACGGGACAGCCTCGATGACTGCGTCTCCACCGAAGCGTGGACTCGATAGGCACTTTCCCTCTTTTCCGAAACATTCTCTACGGGAATGCCAGCGGCGTTAATTTTCTCTCGTGCTGCATTATATTTCATGCAATGATTCATTACATTTCTTTCTCTAATCTCCTTGAATGCTTCGCTTTAATCAGTGACTTAACTGACCATTGAATAATCGCTGTAATATCTTTGTGTAATGTGTGTAACGCTCAATTTTATTACGTTTCTAAAATCAATATTCATTTCTTTTTACATCGTATTTTCATGCTTAACTTACGTTAGGTAATTGCAATACCTTTTATAGCGTCGATAAGATCAATTGACCCCTGACTTCGGTGACAATTCCTTTATTAAACTCGGCAACGCTGAAAGTGTGACAGCAAAACTATAAATGTGAAGCCTTGACGATTTATCAATAACAAGGAAGATTCTAACGGCTAAGCAGAAACTGTTCGATATGACCTAAATATATTTTATGAGATCGTTTTTTAAATGAAGATGTTACGGTTACAACATGTGGAGCCTATTCACCTAGTTCGGATCTAGATAGACCTGTCGCATGTCGTTCAGATCCGCGTGCGTCGCGAATGTGTCGGCGTCGTGTAGCTAATATCAATAAGTTGTTCGGTTATTTCTGCGTCCCACATACAGTCGTGATCGTGCTGCATTCCTATCTAACGCAATCGACCAGAACGCTCGCGGAAGGTCGCTTCGAGCACTGTTGTTAATTTGTCATGGAAATTGCTATTGCTTACAATATTTATTTTAATTGTAGCTTCATTCCCTAGACATCGTACAAAATTGACTTCATCATCAACCTTCGAACTGTTATCGAACAAAATTCGTTACAGAAGTTAAAATCAATAAAACCCTTGATTAATCATCTACTGAATGAATAAACTGGCCCACGTGTTACGATGTAGGCAGTAGGCTCGGCGGTTCGATAATTAACTAATGTTTACATTAACTGGATTCTAGAGTATATTTAAATAACATACCTGTTTATCAGGTCATGGTAGTAAACGGCTAAATTGAACGCGGAGCAGTTAGTTCTTGTTTAAAATGTTGAAATTCAGCTGCCATTGCGGTCTCGATTTTTAGCTTTATTTTATGTTTATCTTTACATGCACCGCGCGCGCCCCTTCGTATGTAAACTAGGATCCTGATAATTTCTTTACTTTCTCTGACCTACTCTCGGTATACTCGAGAAATTAAGTTAACTGTTGATACATGAATTCCCATATTTATGTTCTTGTCGTAATTGCTTTTCCTGTTTGACTTCACTTCCTTTTACTTTCATTATTTTAGTGGTAACTTGTTTAGCTTGTTATACTGTGAATCTGTGTCGAAAATGCGATTCGAGTGATTTGAAATTGTCACCTTTAGAATGACAATTGACCATCTGGACTAGGCTGACAAAACTTCTCTTGCTCAAGATAAACTTATTAACTAATGATTTATTTCTTATGTTCCAGGCGAGTCTACGGCAGCTGGACCTATCTCTCCTGTCCGAGCTGTGGACGCTGAGCGAGGCCATGGCTTCGTGGCGGCGGCAGCTGGAGCGAGGGCCCCGCCTGCGCCCCGCGCCGCCGCCACCACCGCCCCCACACTACCTTCGGACATAGCCACCACATCAGCGTCACACACTTGACTTCCCTCATCCGTCAACAGCACACTCACGTCATGTCAAGAGGAATTGTCCTACGGATATATTACCCGTAGGACAGTTTCTGCGAAAAATGGTCATGTCTATGAGAGCGTTAAAGCTCACTGACTGAATTTGAATTTCGAAGAACACGCTCATGAAGTCTCCTTATAACGTCATCGGCAGCATACAGCCTCTTGACCGTACTGTGAAACGCACATCAGTCGTAACAATTTGAAACAACACCTTTATGTGTCAGCATTAAGGTCGAGTTTTGTTTGTGCAAAAGTTACATTAAGTTATATTTTACAACGTTACATCAAGATGGTTGCTATGAAAAACGATGGTGTGGTGTCTTTGAAACGCTCACTGTAAGGGTGCCTGTCCAATACAGCGGAGCGGAGAAACTGATTTAACCAATCATGTAATTCAAAATGTCAGTGACTCACGTGGTACGGAGATTTTATGCAATTCCATTGGTTAAAATTTCTTCGTTTCTCCGCTCCGCTACCTCGCTCCGCTGTAATGGACAGGCACCCTTAGCCAGACGAAGCTAAAATACTGTGACGTTTACGATGACTTCGTATTTGCTGCTAGTTTTTAATAAGAGACAGCTAAGGCACATTCGGTGACTTTAGGTGGGCACAGCTATTACGTCTTGTAAATAACGTGCGTCAGTTGACGGCTGCATGAAGTCAAGTATGGCGTTTAGCTTGATTGAATCTGTACTCGAATAGCGAAGAACGTGTTCAGTGTCATAGTATTTGAACCAAGGACTGATAAGGGTTCAACTGCAAGTCTGGGTTGCCATTCTAAAGAGAACTGGGCTTTTTGAGATTTCTTGGGAAAAATCCAATGTCCAGCTGTGGGCTTCTTTAAGCTAATTCGAAATAGTCGTTCTCTCCCAATCTGAAAATGAAGATAGTTCTGAGGCAGCAAATCTGGTAAAAAAAATCATTTAATTTATTTATTATGGCAACCCCAGTGTCGACGTAACCTGTGGTTTTTTCTCTAACAATGTTGATTGAATAATTTCATTGTATTTATTAAGTTATAATAAAACTCTTGTAAATAAACTGTTGTTGTTATTGGTCTTTGATTATTTCAGGAAACCATTGATTTGGGAAGGTACCTAATCTTTTGGAAGTCGGCCATTTCGCATCCGACAAAAACCACTCAGCAATAATGTCCCTCAAGGTTGAGTCGATTGCAAGATGCTGTGACATAATGTCATGTCGTGATCTTCATATTATAATAGAACCCCATAGGTGACCATAACAGTTTCACTGGGTCGATAACAAACATCATAGAGACGCATTACCTAGTTTAAAAATATGCATTCTTACAAACCCCGTAAATAAATATATCGCACCAGAAATAAATGTGAAGGAATGCCTGGTTCTCTATAACATAACGGCTTCGCTTAGGTATAAAATAAGTGAGATTTAGTTGTATACAGTGGCGTGCGGTAGGTGCAAGCCAGCAGGACTCTAGTCCCTATACACAGCCATGCCATTTTAGTCTCTCTAGGCTCTTATATCATTTACGTTATAAAATACTAATAGGTTGAAAAAAGATTAGATCTTGCTCAGCTGTTTTAGTTATTTTCATTACGTTATATTTCCATGTTATTAATGATATAAGAAATAAACACTATCACTATAGCACAGAATTCAGCACGGTGCAGTGGGTCGGCGCGAAAGCGATGCGAGTTATATGGTGTTTTCTTTTTAACCAGTTATTACCTATGCTGGCTTGCTCCTACCGCACGCAACTGACTGTATACCAAGTTCTGTCGAAGTCCCTTAACTCATTGACCATAATATCTCCTGGATAGAAAGCTGGTTACGATATGCTCGACGATGGATCACGCTTGGCTAGTATTAACCTGCTCACTCTTGAGTTCAAGACCCCAGTTTGTGTTTAAGCAACTGAAGAAGTATATGCATGTCAAGAGTTAAGGAACTTCGTTATCTGGAAGTAGGTAGTCTAACATGATGAGTCGGCGATTCACTGATAAATAAATTAGCGATACGAACGTAGTTACCTACTTTTACTTAAGTTTAGGATTTGAAGGGTTCCAAACATCCGTAAAAAACGGAACCCTTATAGGATCACTCGATTGTCTAACTGTCTGTCACACTCAATTCTCTCCGAATCTACTGGACCGATTCTGTTGAAATTTGGTACACATAAGAACATCTGTGACCCCAACACGGACATGTTATGTAAATAGGTAAATACATTTTGAGTATGGGCGTCAGTTTTGGGGGACAAAACAGAAAATTAAAAAAAAAAAATAGATTTTCAAACTACCTTGTACCATATCAAAAGAAAGGTCTGATGGTCAGGGCTTCAAATATATTTTTCAAATAATTATTAAATAAACCGTTTTGAAGTTATTTAAAGAATAAGATAAAAAATGACTTCCCCCCCCCCCCACCTTATTTCCGAAACTACTTAGCCGAAAATGTTAAAAAAGAAATGCAGATAACCCTTCATCTGCTTTTGTCCTTAAGGACTAACTTACAAATTTCTCGCATATTTGTAGCGGTATCAATGCCGCCACAAGAAAAACCAACGGAGAAAATCTACATCGCAACAAAAAGAACCACGACCCCATCTATCCAACTAGCAGCGAACTACTAGGTTGAAGACGCGTAAGCAGAGTTTACCGTACGATTTGAACATATCATCAGCCCGAATATTAACTATCGGGCAGACGCCCGCCAGGCACAACAACTGTCTGGTAGGAGGATCCTCCCTTTTCAATGGAGGTGTGCGGGAATTTACTCTCTGTACCGCATACCTCCAAATCTTTACGACAAAAACAATGGCAGCGACCAATAGGTCTTTACCTATAGATTATAGGGAAACCTATAAAAGTACCTAGGTAGAATGGAATAGAATACTCTTTATTATGTACACCATGTAAGTACAACATGACACAAAAATGAGATTCGTTCGGAACCCTTTGCGCGTGAGTCTGACTTGCACTTGGCCGATTTTTTTAATAAGCAGCGGGTCTTAAAACATAGGCAAAGTTGTGTAAGCAGCTAGTCTTATTAGATACGCAAAATTGCATATGTATATGTCATTAAATTTCAAGATAAACCTAATACCTACCTAGATGTATAGGTCGAAAATGGTTCGTGTAATTTGTAAACCCACGGCCGGTGTGCCGCCCATTTACTTCGCGAAGTAAGCTCACAGTTCACACACTCCGTTTGTCTAGATACAAAAACAGAAGAAGGCTGAATGAAATAACAGTGTCCGATGCCAAGACAACTCTGACCCCGAGGAGTCCCGTGCAGCGAGACTCCGTCGACTCTGCTTCTACAGACGATTATGTTAGGTATTTAATGACTGAAATAAAAATTATTCCCATGTTAGAGTTGATGTGTTGGGGTCAAATTATCTACGCGTATCTCGCCGCAGAAACCACTGAAGTCTATAGTCCAAGTCACCAGAAGCCCCTAGGCCTTAGGTACCTACTTATTTCCTCTCTGGGGGCACTGGGAACTTAGGTTACTAGGAGAACAGATTTGCTGTCACTGAGGAGAGTAGTGAAAACTTAAATTATAATTACTGCAGCTAGTTAGTAGATAAGTATAGTTTTCCCTGATGAATCCAGATTATCTGAAAGATCTTTGTGACACGCGGTAACACGCAAAGATTGATATTGTATCTTTTGGCGTTTGAATATCCTAGGATATTGACTCTAATTCCTTGCTAATGGCTTGTGTTCTGGTTCCAAACCATTTAGTTTGAATTGTACTACTAGTGCTCATAGACAATAAAAATTTACAGGGCAAGGTATATTTTTACTTAAAAAACTGGCCAAGTGCGAGTCGGACTCGCGTGCAAAGGGTTCCGAACGAATTTAATTTTTTTAACATGTTATTTTAACACTACAGACTTCACGGCGAATAATTTGGTTTTGAATGAAAAGAAAACGAAATGTATAAGATTTGCTTTACCCAATGTCAAAAGCAGTGATTGTGACATAGTATTGAACAGGGAAAAACTAGAATTTGTCGATAAAACGGTTTTCCTGGGAATTACGCTTGACCCAAGGCTACAATGGGGCCCTCATATAACATCTCTTTCTGGACGGCTAAGTTCAGCAGCTTATGCTGTTAGGAAAATTCGCCAATTAACGGATGTCGATACCGCGAGACTGGTCTATTTTAGTTACTTTCACAGTATCATGTCTTACGGTATTTTACTATGGGGACGGGCTGCAGACATTGAGTCTATTTTTATTCTGCAGAAAAGAGCCATCAAAGCGATATACAATCTCCGCCGGCGCGATTCTCTAAGGGAACTGTTTAAGAATATTAACATCATGACGGTACCTTGTCAATACATTTACGAAAACATCATGTATGTCAGAAAAAAATTACATCTTTTTAGTAAAAGAGGCGACAGACATAATTATGGTACTAGAAATAGGGATCAATTAGTTCAACCAGGTTTCAGACTGGCTGAAGTTGCCTCATCTTTTATGGGGTACTGTTTAAAATGTTATAATAAGATACCTCCCCATACATTAGAACTTAATGAGACAAAATTTAAATCTTGTATTTAACGCACACTACGCAGGCAAGCATATTATAATTTGGGGGATTATATTGAAGATAAAAATGCTTGGCTGAATGCTGGTCCGGCTCCACAGCCACTAGGGCGCACAAAATAATCTGTTAGCATTTGGAAACATTGTTGGACCGGCTGAAGATTGTAAAAAAAAACAATATTTGCATTGTATAGACTCAATTTATTTAGCAATGTATAATTTCATCCATTTTAACGGCACATGTGTGAGTACTGTGTACCTTAAACTTAAGCTATAGCTATCAGTTTTAGGTTTGTTTTTGACTTGAATGTACCCTGGCGGTTGGGAGTGTCATGCTCACACAAAAGTCTGGCTGATGGTGGCGTATGCGTTGGATCATTTGGCTCCCTTCAAAATGGTTGAGCCGAATGGTGCTAGCGCATGCGTCATGTTCGTGAACGGGCGCTGTCAGTTGGGACTGGTCATTTCTCAGTTGCCATGGTTTATTTTAAATATTTCTTTGAATTGTTCCTTTTTTCCCGGACGCCTTTATCCTGCTCGTCTTTTACATCGTTCTCACATGTTTGGATAATTTCAACTTGATGTAAACAAAAATTTGTAACAATTTATTATTTTTTAAAAAAGAGTGTCCGTGGAGTTTCTTGCACGTTCTTCTCCATAGAGATCTACGCTTTGGAACGTGCAAATAGCTTCATCTTTTTGGACTGACCGACCTTGACAATTCAAAAGTGCCTGTAAATGGTTTATTTGAAATATACGATTTGATTTGATCTGGGTATAGGAATAGGTTTTACTGTAATCTTTAGGTAAAGATCTATTATCTCCATTTTTTTCAAAATTTTAGGGTCAGTAGTTTTGGAGATAAGGGGGGGGGAATGGTAATTTTTCGTCTTATTTCTTGAATAACTTAAAAACGATTTATTTTAAAATTATGAAAAAAATATAATTAAAACCCTCACTGTAAGCCCTTTAATTTGATATGTCACACAATATTTTTCAAAAAACTTTTTTATTTTATTTTCTAGTTTGACCCCCAAAAGTGACCCCCATACTAAAAATTTAATAATTTACGTAACGCGTCCGTGTTTGGGTCACAGAAGTCCATATGTGTACCAAATTTCAACAGAATCGCTCCAGTGGATCCGGAGAAAACTGGCTGTGACAGACGGACAGACAGTCAGACAGACACCCGAGTGATCCTATAAGGGTTCCTTTTTTTTTTCGGAACCCTAAAAACGTACCTATCATTCCGATTACACTTCCTACATTTATTTATTTTATCACACGGGCTAATAAAAGTTTAAAAAAACCTGGTTAAGTGCGAGTCGGACTCGCGTGCACAGGGTTCCGAACCAATTTCATTTTTTTAACCATATTATTTTAACACTGTTGACTTCCTATAGTCGTTTTCCTGTATTCTTTTGGTATAGAACTATTCTATACCTAAAGATATATTTGAATTTTTTTTTTCAAAATTTTAGGCTCATTACTTTCGGAGATAAAGGGGCGGGAATGGTAATTTTTGGTCTAATTTCTTGAATAACTTCAAAAATATTTATTTTAAAACTATAAAAACAATATAATTAATCTCCTCGCAGTAAACCCTTTCATTTGATATGTCACACGATACAGTTTGAAATTTAAAAGAAAAAAATTCTAGTTTGACCCCCAAAAGTGACTTCATACTAAAAAAGATTTATTTTCGTAAAGCGTCCGTGTTTGGGTCACAGAAGTCCATATGTATACCAAATTTGAACAGAATCGGTCTAGTAGATCCGGAGGAAACTGGCTGTGACAGACAGACAGACCCACAGACACCCGACTTCACCCGAGAGATCCTATAAGGGTTTCGTTTTTTGACGAATGTTCGGAATCCTAAAAACATAATGCCAAGCTAAAAGACTCCTATCTAAACCGACAGCTAAACGCTTGATAGTCTGTAATAAAAGTTTGACATTTCATTCTGAAAATAAACATTTCAATTTTCAATCCAATAATTTTTGTGTGTCTACCTTATGTGTTTTATTTTAACGTGTTAAAATATAAAAATAGTAATTAGGCAAGTTGGATGATAATTTGATAGTTGCAACCGATGTCAGAGACTTCATTACAAGCCCAGCAAGCCTCCAAGGAAGAGCAACCGCCGTCCAAGATAGCTGAATCCGTAAGGGTTAGTACGATCGCACCGACTTAAACTGCTATTGTGTTTAATACGGTAACCATAACACTCCGTTACATCCTAACATGTAAATTCGATTCATAGCAACGTACTCATAACGAAAGCAACATTACAAGCCAACTTTTTGTATTTTCAGAAAATAATATCAATGGAAAAGGAAAATGAGTCGAACGCCAATCGAAAAACCAGAATTGACCTAAACGCGCTTCCTACTCGTCAGTACCTCGACCAGACAGTAGTGCCAATACTGTTGCAAGGTCTTTCTGCCCTGGCTAAGGAGAGACCCCCAGACCCGATCAACTACTTAGCTGCATACTTACTGAAGAATAAGAGTACCTTCGAGGGGAACACGTCTGCCAACAACAACCCTCCACCGAACCCTCAACCATAATGTTGTGTAGTTATATGATGTAGGTACAGCACAAGTATGCTGTCCAGTAATAATATGCATATTGTAGTAGTTTACAAATTGTGTTACTTATCGTTGTGACAAAGATTTTTCTGCTTATTAAAATATGGCAATAACAGAATTTTCCTTAATTTTAGAAATAGCTAGTAAAAGGAATCCAGACTTGTTACAACGATATTAGTTGTTATGATCAGTTTTGCTCCACAGCAAAAAGATCTTGGTGAAAATGTTAAATGTAAGTTACAAACTACTTAATAGCATTTTTGCTAGTCAATTACTTGCTCAAGTTACCATGGCTGCTAGCTATGTACACATTACGTGTTTTAATAGTAGTTTGGTGGAACCACTTCCAATTCTAAACCATAGAGAGAATTATTTTTGACATAGACTACAGAACTGAATAAATAAGAGTTAAGAAATAACTTTATGCATGTTATTACATTAACATAGTCTTATGATAAAGCAGTGTACATAATTGAGCCTTGATATATCTAAATGACAATCACTTAATGTCCTCAACAAAATAAGTAATGTAGAAGTAATTTTATTTTGCTATTTAAAATAAATAATCTAAGACTAAATTTTGTTATTTCTTATTTGATGTCATACTCACAGCATGTTTTTTTTGTTGTTGAAAATGTTTAACAGGTGAAAATTTTTAATTCGTGGGAAAGGTAGGTAAGCAAATTGAAAGCTCTTTTTATTTTTGTGATTTTGCTATGTTGCATTATTTAGAATGTTGCTTTTACTAGGTGTCTATCTACACTAGCAAAAGCAAAAAATAATCTGAGGTACACAAGAATACAACACATTAACTTCTTCTTTTCATGTTGATGATTCATACTAAATTATGTCCGACCTGTACAGCTCTTATTATTAGCCTTGTTCAAATCTTAGCCAAATGGGGGATTCTTTACCCATTCCAAACGCAGTGCCAGTGCGGAGCCCCTTCACAGGGCATGCATCACCTTCTTAATTGCCCGTCATACACAGCTACCTGCACCATCCCAGATTTGAACACATTAACTTATAGAACTTGGAAAAACTCTAAACATTTAAATCAATTTAATCAACCAGACATTCATTAGAGCTACATAACAATTATAACAATCATTCAAACATAAAATCTATATTAAATAACTCATTCTTTCTCAGCCTCCTCAAGGAACTGCTGGCGATGCAACAGCCAGGAGTCATTGTCATCTCCTCCTTCAGCTTCAGCCACGACTGACAGTTCGAACTGCAGGTCGTCAGTGATGATGCAGCTCTCGTCCGTCAGAGAAGGCACGGAGTCGCAGACTGGCAGAGGAACTGGCTCATCGGGCAAGAACTCTGCAATGTATGCCGTGACGTTCCGTGCTCGCCATGTTGAGATCTTGCCTGCAAGATGGTAAGGACATAAATGACTATGGTTTTATTACGGGAGCCAATAGGTATCATCAGTTGGTTAGGGAGGAGGGTTCATAAATTAGTATGGAAAACAAAATATGGATGTAGTGTTGGTAATATCCTACATCTCAGCCTAACACCTATAAAACGATACAGGCGGGTGCCGTGAAATCGCGACCAAGAAGTAATTAGTTGGTTAGAACTACTGACTACAATCTTCCTAAACTTTACGTCAGTAGCGACATCTATACAGTTACATTAGAACTACGCAACTAGCGAGCCAACAAGTTGCAGATGGCGACAATACTGATGACACAATCGTCGAGCAGTATTTACCGTGAAATCAGAGATACCCAACCCTTTTTTTTCGTGTGGAAATCCTTGTGGAATCGCCCTTAGGCTGACGGAAGGTGCTGTCAGACTAACCGTAAATAATGCGGTGCTGTACAGCAATCTTTAGCCGGGCCGCTGGAGTGCCAGAAATCCAAATATTGGGATCACCCAACTAGAAAATTTAGGCAGGAATACCTACGCCGGATATATCATAGTCTGACTAAAGAATCCTCCCGGAGGAAAATTCCCCTTCCAAAAGTCCAGCTTTTGTTTCGGCGACTCGACATCATAATACCTATTCTATCTATCGTTAGTTGAATGAAAAACAATTAACTATCTACTATTTGTGACTGTCTTGGGAGTGGGCAGGTCTTGAATTGTTAATGCATTTTTTGTCATTTTAAATCGTGCATTTGCAGACAACTAATTAAATCCCGTTTGTCTAAAATGATATCAGTTCGAGGTCTCTCGCGGCCGACGACCTCAATCAAAACTTAGACTTGTATAAACTTGCTTGCATTAGATTTGCATAAATATTATCATATCTACTGCTACTAAATCGGCAGTGGCACTAAGATCTAAAACCCACTTAATATTTTCACCCACTTTTAAATTTCAAACTTCTTTTTATCTTCTTCTTATCGTGTGGGCTGTAAGGTCTAACGACCCCACAAACCCTAGTGCAGAGTTTCTAAACCGCCTCAAGGGCCTCTGAGTTCTGACATGGTTTATTTGACGACCGCCATTTGGAGGCCGGGACCACCGGTATATACGTGCCTTCCGAAGCACGGAATCATATTTTTTATCAGATTATCAGGTGATTCAAGCCTGCAATGACCTAGCCAAACTGGAAAACCACTTTACAAAGTATGCTTTCCCTTGGGAATCGAATCCACGACCACTGAATCACAAGGCAGACGTAGGTATGTCATGATAAGCTTCACATGCCAACGAACGCATTGGCAGCACAAAGGTAGTTTGAAGGGCTCTATCAACTCTTCTAATTTCAAAAGGTATCTATTGTTTGATATCTTTTAATTTTCATACCTGCTGTCTCATCAAACTCGATTGACTCTTCCTCTAATCTCTCTTCCTTAACCTCTTTTTCTTCTTTCTCCTCCTCGCCTTCTCCGAATTCCTCAAGGGCTGGGTCTTTGATAAGCAGATAGAACCCATGTTGCATAGAATTGGTATCAAAGACAAAGCACCCTGAGCCCTTCGGTTTGCCCTTCAACCAGGAGCCATGATAACGGTAACGGGGGTATATAATTTGTCCAGGACCTTGGATCGTCCCTTCGACCCATGTTCCCATGAATTTGATTTGGTACTCAGCGAAGAAGTAGGTTCCTAGACCGTGTCGTTTTCCTTTGAACCAAGCGCCCTCGTAAATGTCGCCGTTGGGGTAATAGTAAGCTCCGAACCCTTGCTTGAAGTCGTGCCTCCAGTCTCCCTCGTAGTGTGAGCCGTCTGGATACACCATGCGACCCACTCCGTATTTCATGGCTCTGCGCCATTCCCCTAGAAACAACAGCTTTTTATACATGCTTCCTATTTCACGTAGTGCGGCCTGCGGGATTGATTTAGCACAACGTTGCTGTTCGTGTGAATAACATTCAGCTTTGTAACTTAAAACAGTATCCAAACTGTGCCAGCTTTGACCAAAAAGTGGACTAAAACTGTTCAAAATTTTCACAACACCTATCTCGTTTCGACACCCATTTGACCCCTCCTACAAATCTACCTTAGCAAGCTTTACAGTAAAGTGAAAAAACTGATTAATTTATTGTAACCAATAAACCTGCTGGGCCGCTGTGACAACTATTTGAGCATTGAGGTAAGTTTGGTTGATCGCCTAAAGTGTAATATGTCAGCGACCATTTTCGACTTGAGCGGTATTGTTTGCTAATTATCGCAGAGTTGTTTACTCTT
Source organism: Lacanobia wlatinum (assembly GCA_947578705.1). NCBI lineage: Eukaryota > Metazoa > Arthropoda > Insecta > Lepidoptera > Noctuidae > Lacanobia > Lacanobia wlatinum. The sequence continues at coordinate 22,310,680 of OX388031.1, forward strand.
CCCATAGATTTCAAGTTACCCTACCTTCATACCGAGCTCCATTCTTGAACACGTACAAGCCTTTCCCGTGCCTCTGTCCGCGGCAGTAGCAGCCTGTGTAGTAGTCTCCATTCGGAAGCACTGCCCAGCCCTCCCCGTGCCTGTCGCCTTGAGGATTCCTCTTTCCTACATAGATCTAAGGAATTCTGTTCGTTAGGTGTCATAGACCAGAGACCCTACTTATTGTTTTTGTTGTAAATAAAACCAGTTTACGATTAGATTAGAACTGGAAGCCACCCCAACATGTTTAGTTGGGAAGGGACATAATAAGTATGATGAAAAACTAGAATCGTTTGTAAAAATGTAGAAGTTTGTACCGAGTACTTGTAAGTATCTGGGGGGCTACTCTCTAACGAAATCCGTAGTTTCGGGCTTAGTTGCGGGCGGGCATTTTCTACCCCGTATCACCAAACCACTGAGAACTAATGATAACACGATTTGACAGTTACTGTGAAATCGTGTTGTCATTCATTCTCAGTTCGGGTTCGGGACTAATCGTTAGTCTGTAGGTGATACGGAGTAGAATACGCCCGCCCGCAACTAAGCCCGAAACTACGGATTTCGTTAGAGAGTAGCCCCCCAGGTACCAAGCAAAACCACAGACTTGAGGAATATTTATTTTTGTAAAGCAACTAAGTACTTCGTTACAGGAAGTAGAATGGAAGTAAAATTTACATATACGCAGTCTACTTGAACGGTGTAAATCAGTGTTCGTCCGTGTTTAATTTTGTAGATAATTTTCTAGCAGTTTTTAAGAAGATAAATAAGTTACCCCGATGGTATCAACATCCTCTCCCTTTTCGCCCTTTTCCTCTGCCATAGTTATTGTTTATATTTGATTTGATTACAAATGCAATTTCAAAACATCATTGTCAGGTAACTGTCATTCGAAACGTGATACGTGATGGAAAAATAAAACAATGACCAGTTGCAAAATAACAGTAAATAAATCTTATGTTTCAAGTAGGTTTGTAAACTCCGCTGAGAATTTAAATAAGAAAAATAAACAGAAATAGCTTTATTTCTCACACACCCATATCTGAATAAATTAATAACACATTATAGTCAAAATTGAAGCAAGCTATGCAAATCGAACGAGTTAAGTGAGCTGGGATTACTATGTAGAACATGAAACCGTGTGAATCAATGCCTGACTAGACTCAGGCAATAGTTACAAGTTCAGCTTCAGAGCACAAGCAAATAGGAGAAAGTCTTCAATAATAAAAGAGGTAAAATTTATGTTAATTGAATAATAAAAATAGTTAATCCACGTTAAAATTCTATGGACCAGCGTCATTAAGGAATCTTTTAGCAATATTCCAGCTCACAGGAAAATCACAGACAATAATATAAATTTATAGCCTCATAATTAACCAATTTTTCAAATATTTTCCATAAAATTAATAATTATTAATAACAATGTAAGAAAGCAAGAGGGAAATAATTCAAAAGTCCCTAAATCTAAGTCTACATTTACAAATCATAAAGTAATTTTGTACTTTTCGGTTTCCCGCTACACTGTTTTGTCGTGGCAAGTTATACATCACACTCGACTCTAAGGGCCTTAACGCTAACTAAAATCAGTTACTTTTATGATTATAAGGTCGACACAGTTTTCTTTAGGTCACGAGACAGCGGACCGACGACCTCAATCAAGTCGGATTCCATCTGCGTTTATTTTGAACAACTTTTTATTTACTCGTTCACCTCCTTCGATCGAACCCACTTTGACACTAAATAGGAAACTTTAACTGTTTATTGTTTATGTTCTAGCGCGGCGGAGCTTGTGGCGGCGCATCCTCTAGCTTTCCCCACACCACATTGCACATTTCTCGCACTAAAGCCTGTTCTCCAGAGTCTAGATCTGGAGCTGGTCTTCTTCGTTCACGTTCCACGCGTTCTCTCACTTCCAAAACCTGTAAAGCACGTACCACGGCTTCAGGACGTTCATTTCCCCCATTTCCAAGTCCTTTCTCTGCCTCTAATCGCCGAACTTTTTGCTCTAAATCTTTAACATATTGTACTGTTCGTTCTGCAAGTTGCGGATGTGTGATAGGTATCGCCGGCGCAGTTCGCATGCCTTCTTCTGCATTAGTCCCGCTACTGCTGCCGTCGCCGTCGTCTCTCTCCCTTCCTGCTGCTCGGCCACAATTGCTACACGTACTCCTCTCACGTTCTTCGTCTAAATACAAACACAATTCCTTCAACTCTAAATTATCACGAATTAATTCTTGCTGTTTATCATCTAACTGCCTCAATTTGTTCTGGTATGCAGATACTTCCTGTCGCATAACGGATGCTGTGTATCTGCCAAATCTTTGCCATTCTCGCGCTAGCTTTCTACCCTTCTGGCGATCATCATCCAAGAAACAACACAAATCTCGGAGTTCCTGGTTGTCCTCGCTTAATCGACGATTTGCTTCTTTCAATGCTTTTATCTGGACTAAGAGCGCTTGAATCTGTCTTTTTTGATCAGTCGATCCTCGAGGTCCCTCGGGTTCTACACGTTTGGTAAACTTGAGCATATCAGCTGACCTTCTATGAATTTGTTCTTCTTCAATGTTACGCTGCGCTCGCTGGATGTCGTCTGCACTTCTCGCTCGTGCAGTTGGCTCTACCGGTTCGTGCACAACAGCTTTTGTCACTACTTCGGATGGCCGTGGCATACGTTGAAGTGCTCCCGATGCTTGGGGATACCCTGGAGGATAACCTTGGGGATATTTCAAAAAATGAATAGATCCTCCACTATATGAGCCCGGAACAGCACCATGCGCAGCTAAGGGGTACTGCGACTTGCTGGGATCGATAGATTTGCCTGCGTATGGTGGTTTGTACTCCTTGGCGGACGGGTCGACAGTGGTTAGTTTGGGCCCGCTCGCGGCTAGAGGAGGCGGATGATAACGCGGTGGAAAGTTGACCGGTTCTGGGCCCTGTTTACCTAGTTGTTGCTTCTGTTTATTGAATTGGCCTGCGTTCTGGTTGATTGACATTGTCGTTGGAACCGTTCTTGGTAACCAGCTCAGTCAATACATCGCTTTGTTTTGGAGCTCATTTCCAAATCTTGCAGATCACGTAGATGCGAAAGACGAGACGGCATGAGTTCAACGATTGGTCCTTGAATGAACAGAGGTGGGGAACGCCGCCGGCTGCGTAGGCTGTAGAGCGTGGCATTCGCGCAATTAACTCAACCGTGGTTCTTTGTGTTAACGAAAAGCACTTGTCAGACACTGTTTGGTAGCACTTTGAACTGTTTCTTGCCAGAGTTTAGATGAGATGGACGCTTGTTTCGTACGTTTATGTGATGTTGTTTTCAAAAAGCAGGTTATGCGTGTCCGTATGTCGACGGTACGACGCGGGCGCGCGGGGCGCATGTCTCGGACTGGCGCGGGCGCGCGGCGCTACCTGCGCGGAGGCTCGCGCGCGGCGTCCCGCTCTGGCGCGCCATCTCACCTGCGCGCACGCACACACCGGCGCCGTGTACGACGCGCAATCATGATCATTGACTCCGGAGAGCAGCACACGGGCACACTCGCACAGCATCTGCGCGTCACACTCGCAGCTATTCATACTCTTGATTGAATTGCATTTGTATAACAACAATAGTGTACCTACTAGCGGAAGAGAACTTTCGATGTTCGTGCTTGTAAAGCAGAATATTTGGGTAGGTTACCTACATTGAACGTGTAGGTTTTTTTTAGTATTTGAACCCCCATAAAGTCACAAACAGCTCTACTCAAATGAACACTGCAACTTTGTCCATAGATGATGGCATTGAAGATATCATGAAAGCGAGGTCGACCCCACTTCACACCATCTTGTACGATCAATAACAACAACAAAATAAAATGTCAACCTTGAAATAAATCAAAGTTGGCTGTACCTAGCCGATGTACCTATGACTTTCGCCATGGTAACTCATAGAACTATTGACTGCAGTTATGGTCTTTGGCAATTTATTTTTCACACGGGAGTATCTAGGTCTTAGTTAAATACTCTGTTTAGCAGATATGCAATAAGTATACCATGAGAGGGATCTTGATCTCCTCTCAAAACAAGCCCACCCTTGCGCTGGTTGCTTGTAACATTTGTACGATTTTAGTTTGTCCTAGCATATTAGAGCTGAACTTCAAGTATTTGTGGGAAATATATTTTCTCCTAGCGGGATCCAAAATTCTACTGGAATCGTTTCTCCGGGAATCGTCGAGCTTCATTGACTCTGCGGTTTTTTGGTAATCGCCTGCAGTGGTAAGAAATAGCGTGGCGGGCTTGTCTCAAAAAAAAAAAAAATATGCATCATCCTTGCACGCGAGTCCGACTCGCTCTTGACTGGTTTATTGACGATGGATGTGTTGAGATTATTTACTCGCTAACAAAATGAAAAAGTTTGCCCATTGAATTTCATCTGAAACTTTTCAAAGATTCTAAAGTTTCAAGATACGAGTATTAATTACAGCTTTATTTTACTGTACATTATTGCGGCCCATGATAATAGTTAGTGTTCCAGGAAGAAAAAAGGTTAAGTATTCAGTATGGGCATGGCAGCTTGCTGCTATCGTAGTACTTACCTATATTTGGTCCCTATCACAATAAAATAGCAATGCACTCAGAAGTAAAACCTAAACAGCCTTATTAATAAAAATAGTTTATTCCGAGCGTAATCGGAAGTTACACTTGGACTAGTTAATCCCAGAGTAACAGTGTATTAAAGTAGTCGTAACTCTAGTATTAATAAACATGGCGTTACCTCGGACTAACAATACATTCCTTACACCAGGATTAACGCACCCGTTGTGGCAACCCACATGTTTTAAAAGTAAAAAGAATGAGTCAGTGAATGAACTTATGACGTAATAGTGACAGTGACAGATACTCGCGTTGTTTTCGGTGGCAAAATAAAACAAGGTTTTAGCTGGTTTTAGCAGTTTTGGAGAATAATTTCTTATTTTAATCAATTTTATTATTATTGACTTACCAAAAACGTATTCGCTCTCTTAACTGGGATGAAGAAGAAAAGGTAAATCATGTCGATAGTGTGGTATTTTATATTGGTGGCGTGGTGTTTATTTATAATAATGTTCTTTCCTGTTACAGCAATTATTTCACTCAGTAGTTAAAGAATATGCGCAAGTTATTGAGAATGTATCCCTAGATACGAATACAAACAAGGGAAAAAATAAAGCCTGGGGGGAAGTTCACAAAAAGTAAGATATTTGGTTTTCTGTATATTTTATGATCTGGATAGGTTTGCTCGCGATATCTTTCGTAATAGTCTTCTGTGTGGTGTTTACTGAAATTGCTTTATATTTCAGCTAAAGATCCAAATCTGTTAGGTATAGAAGTTTAGCTCAATAATTAAACACACATTAAGAAAGTATGTATTTACTAACATAATTCATCTTCTGTACTAGGTTTAATGAGTTAAATAGCCGACATCGAGAACTAAGCCAGCTGAAAGTTACATGGAATACAATGAAGATGAATGTTCGGAAAACGTACAGCACCTTCAAAAAGGTTTTAAATAAAGAGGTGGCGGAGCAAGACCAACAACTCCTAATGATACCATCATAGAAATTAAAGATTTATTGAATCCTGCAGAGCTGTTGACAGATTTCAATATGTATGATTCAGATGGGATTGTGAGTATTAGCAATAGCAATTTTAGCAAAGAAGGTGTATAAATAATACATGTTATTTTACTGCCAGTGCTACATCTTGTGAAAACTTTTTACTAACCTACTTAATTGAACTCATTTGCAGGTTGCACCCAAACGAAAAATATTATGTAATAAAATCCCAGAGAAAAGTTTGAAAACGGGAAAGGTAATTTTTATGCCTACTGCCAATTATGTTAAACTTGCTTTATTTATCATTCAACCATTGATATAATTTATTTAACTGTTTGTTATTTACAGGACCATGATGTGTACATCAACAGCATGCTAAGCCATAGCAAAATGTTAAAAGACGAGGAACATTTGAGACGTATGGAAATGGCTGAAGAAGAACATGCAATAAAAATGGCAATACATAAAGAAAATCTAAGATGTGCCATTTTAGAAAGAGAAATTTTAGAATTTAAAAAATTGCTGAAATTAAACACACCACTTGTGATTCCTAGTTTTTATATAATTAAAATTATCTCTTAGCCAATTTTTATTTTATTTAACAAAATAATGATAAAGTTGTCCAGAGAAGACAGTGTGCCTGTCAGATTCCACATCACCAGCTACCTTATAGTAGTCATTTGATCATCAGTCAATACTCAAGTAGAAATCCACTGTTGATTCAAAAAAAATGTCTGAAAAACATAACCTTCCTGGTGCTGTTGTGTAAAAAACATATCAGTCTATATATGTGACACTCTCGAAGGTACCTTACTCCATGTTTCATGGCTCATTCCTTCAGATAGGTATTGGTATGATTCTTTACAATTTATTCTTATAAAACTAAATGAAAAAAATGAGATGCTATAGGTGCAAGAAAATAAAACTTAATTGTTATCCAAATGGCAATTATATTTATTTTAAAAATTTTCATTAATAAATGCTGCTCGTGCTGAATTTCCTCTAAGTGAGTTATTTATCATCTGCATCACTGGAACATTGTCATCATCTTCAACAGCCTCGAGCAGATCTTGCTTGTGCATTGCAATAGTGTGCAGTATTGCCAAGGCAACAATGTATAGTTTGGTATGGATTAATTTTGTTGTGAATCCTCTCAATAAACAACGAAACCTTTGCTTCCATACTCCAAAACATCGTTCCACAGTGTTTCGGGTCCTTATGTGTGCACGGTTGTAAATTTCTTCTTTTTGTGTATTCGGATGCAGAATTGGTGTGAATAAATAAGGAGTACATGCATATCCAGAATCTCCTAATAGTCTGCCTTTAAATTCTGATTGCTCAAATCTTTGTTTTAAACGACATTCATTGAATATTCTTGAATCATGTGTGCTACCTCGCCAATGTGCCACTATATCCATGATTTCTAAATTAGCATTTGACACAACCTAAAACAATGTACACAATGAATATAAAGTCATAGATTGAAGTGATTTTATTGGATCTGACAAAGATTAACTTGTATGTTAACATGTACTAAAGATGGATTGCCTACTATCGAACTTTAAAACTTACTTGTACATTTATTGAACTGTATCCTTTTCTATTTATGTAGTACTGTCCAACATTTCCACTGACTTTCGGGATTCGAATATGTGTGCAATCAATAGTTCCTATCACTTGTCTAAATCCATACAGTGAATAAAAACTTGCAATCACATTATTCTGCTCCCCATCAGTTTGTGGCATTTTAATCCAATGAGCTCTTCGTGCTACTAGTGACAAAGCAACTTGTTTGCATATAAGTGATACTGTTGACTGACTCGTTCCACTCAGATCTCCTGCATCATCTTGAATCTGACGAATTAAAAAATATTGAAACAGAAATGTTTAGTGAAAGATGATTTATGAAATTTATGGTAACTTTATTTACCTCTCCACGAGCCCATGTTCTTATTGCAATCAAAACTTTTAGATGGGGTGGTATAAAGCCACCTCTTGCATCACCAGCCAAATCATTTTTTACCATGTCAATAATGAAAACGGCAGTAGATCGAGAAAACCTGTACTTGGATTTAAATTCGGCTTCTTGAAGTTCTTCCAGTGGATTCTTACGAATTTTATAACATTTCACACGCCTCATTAATGGAATCCGATTTCTAACCTCACGTATCTCATCGATCACGCTCAAATCATCAATAAAATAGTCTCTATCCATCGTTTTTGCACAACAAACAACCACAACTTAACCTATGATTTATCAGTGTTTTTTTTATAATGTCAAACACACGCAGGAATCTGAAGATGCGCGCGCGTTCAGTGCTTACTCCGTCGTTAAACTATGTGGAGCGAAGGATTAACTTTTATTCCGAGAGTAGTGTCGGATTAGTTTACTCCCTCCTTACTCCATGTTTATTAATACTCAATTTAACTAATTTAAGCTTAAAACTTGGAGTAAAGTTAATCTTGCTCTATTCTGTATTTATTAATAAGAGTGAAAGAGAATAATATTTATATTGCTAGGCGTCACAATAGTTGGAAAGTCAGAGAATCATTTCTTACCTTCCCAGTAAAGCCTCACAATCTCATGGTATTTTGAAGCTTTAGGAAAATTCTTCTATTATATCCTTTCCCTTTCCTTTTTTTTTGCAAAATGTACTTCCAGTCTTTAACCAACTACTTAATCGCACCAGTTTATTCGCTAGATATAAGGTAATACTTACTTTCTCACTTGTTATACAGGTACTCAAATAGTTACGTACACGCCGCCGCGCCGCAAGACATTCAACAGTTCACAAGTCAAGTTCACCCATTTCACTTGCTCATCGATATTCAATGCGTGTAATTTGGCAAGTGTATGCAAAGTGTGCTACCGTACGGGGGTAGGCAGTCCCCCACTGCCACCGAGCGCCAGTAACTCGCCCAGTGCTCGGGAAGGATGGCGCGTGTTCGTGCGCCTGCGCAAGTCGCCTGCATCGCGACCATACTCCTCGTACAAGGTACGTTAACATGTGGACGGCTTGCAAAACACTTTATTCGGTGTTTTTTATTTATATTATGTTGGCCCAGTTTGTAAGCAGCGATTTGTAAATGTTTTGAAATTATCGAGATTTCGGCAATTTTTTTGGGTAAGTATACAGTGGAAACTCGAGGATAACTAAATGCAAAACTTAATCAGCAAATACTTTATTCCAATAGTTACTGTTATGCGTGTTATGTTTAAATTCTAGGACGTACTTACTAGGGGTTTCTGTGATGTTCAATTCACACATTGACTTGGAAAAGTAGCTATCGAGTACCTAAGACTCGTCACCAACTTAAAATCGACCAAGAAAAGCGCTGCAGAAGGGTTGTCTTATCTGAATATTTTTATCATGAATATGGATGGTTATTGGGTGTAGCAAGGTCCAAGTAACTATGGATGTATTGTGTCAAAGATGACATGGCTAGAAAGGCGGTGACCATTCAGATGACAGCGATAGAAATGATAGAAGAAGACATTCTGCGCCGATCCCAAACTAATTGTGATAAGGACCGGATGATCATGGAACCATGTCGTAGTATCCTAGCGTGTTTTTAAATGAGTGCTCTGCCCTGACGCGTCTTTCTTCAGGTTTTTCTTAGAATCAACGCTGATTTTATGATACTATTCTCTTAATGGAATCGTCAGTCCACGAACATGTCTTAATTAGAGCGAAAACAGCAACTAATAGTTTCCTTCTTGCAAGCAAGTACTCGTAGCATAAGCGATGACTTCTGGTGTAATTTCTGGTGACACTTAGCTAATCCGTTCCCTTTCGTTGACTCGACATCACTATGTGATTCTATGTTAGAGCACTGCAGTCTCTTTCACTGAATCGTTGCATAAACTGGTTATTAAAGCATAATAGTTGTTTACACACCATCAATTATATCGTGAATCTGTTTTACGTAATAATCATAGAAATATGTAGAATTTATGACAGCATAATCATATTATGCTGTAATTTAAAGCCACAATTTCTTGCTATTTATTTTTATGGTTGTGTCTGGATTAGATCTTCGATCTTAATGACTATCCTTCAGTCCACAAACATACTTAGGCTGGTCGATTCTGTAAACATAACGAAGTGAACTGTCAATCCTACATGGATTGACAGCTCATTTCGTGATTACCTCACCCACGCCTTCACTTCGTCATGTTTACAGAATCGACCAGAGGTATACCTAAGTGTAGCGGCATCAAAAAAAACCAACGGAGCAAATCTACATTGCAACAAAAAGAACCGCGACGCCATCTATCCAACTAGCAGCGAACTACTACGCCGAAATCCTGCATCGCGCAAGCAGAATTTAGCCTGCGATATAAACATATACATCAGCCCGAATATCAACTATCGAGCAGTTGCCCGCCAGACACAACAACTGTCTGGTAGGAGGATCCTCCCTTTACAATGGAGTTGTGCGGGACTTTACTCTCTGTTCCGCATACCTCTAAATAAGTACCAGTATTATCGCTATCCATAATGGCTGTGGTATGCTCTATAACGGTTGCTTCATCAAATTCTTTGATAATATCCACCATTCATGATTCCGCCATCGAACACAAACAAAGACCAAAAAACAGCGGCCCCTATATCTTTGAAACCTGTTTTGAACAAGTCGTTCTTCATCAAAACATCTCCATTCGTCTTTTGTTACAGGTGCATTCTCCCAGCGCCATCCGATCAAGGAGGCGTTGTTACTTCACACGGATGCCTACGGTAACGCCACCTTCGAGGACTGCGTGTGGCGACGAGACAAGGAGGCTTGTCCAGATGCTGACGTGAACTTGCACCTGTATACTGAGGCTGATCCCGTCAAGAATGTTGTGAGTATAAAGCCACTTAACTTTTGACTGTCAGTTTGGAATTTATGCGCAGACTTTTTCAGTCATTAAGAAAGTAAACAACAAGAAATATTCCTTCATCAGGGGTAAAGGTTCAGGTTGAAAGATGGATAAAGTATTGACTCTACTACCTTTAGGTAGTAAGAGGAGATTTTGGCGGTTGAAATTTGCACGCCACAATTAGCAGAATATGATGATACCACTAAATAATTTTAAGACTATTGTACCATATTCTAACAAATAAATGATTATGATTATATTTCTAAAAGATACATTGATCTGTCGCGCGCAAGAAGATCCTGTTTCTACCATTTAGGTACTTGAACTGCGCAACTTTTGGGGAACTAGGCGGAAAGTCCCGCAACCTCCAACGAAAAGGTAGGATCCTCCGACAAGACGAGTGTTGTGTCTGATGGCAAAGAGGTACTGCCCGATGGTTGTTGGCGGGCCAGAGAAGTTGATTGCGCGATGTTACATATACATAATATATGATTTGTGTGACATCAAGTCTTTTTGCAGTTCGTTCCTATGTGTTTCGGTATAGTTGCCACCACACACTCCCTACAGATCGATTGTGGTAGGTACAAAGCCTTGATCCTGGCAACTGGGCTTAGCCCAGTTGTACTATCTTACGTGTACAAAAAAAAACACACTATTTTGAGTTTCTGCTATATCATGAAATTATGAGATGTGTAATTTCATAATTTCGGATGTCATGTAAATAAAAAACAATCTTTTGCAGATAAAATTGTCCCTTGGTGTCTATTAGCCTAGCTCTGTTCTGTCTCCTACTTGATAAGGAGGGAAGTGGATTTTTTCCCCACTCCTCCGCTGTACTTTTCTGATTTATTTCATTGCGGGATCTATGACAGTGGACTCGTTTCTCGGGACTCGTTGAGCTTCATTGACTCGGCGTTTTTCTGGTGTGTGTGGTGCGCAGTCCGTGGTTGGGAATGTGAGTCGGGCTAGTCCCTAATCCTCTGATCATGTGTCAACATCGAAACACCGATGCATGTCCTTCCATTCATTGCATAATGGTGAATGTATAAGCAATAGAGTTTTTGTAAGTTACATCAACATTGTAGTGTCATGTTTACCTAAATCTTAGAGGAAGATTGAAAACTATTCGTAAATCTAACGCATTGTATGTTTCCGAAGTTCCCACGTTTCATAGGTAGTTATTAAACATGCAATGACTAGTGTTTGCAATACTTTATGAATTCTGTGGTAGTTTAATCCTTTACACAGTATATGTTCAGGTGGCTTTGCTTTGGGTAACGATATGTTTGCAAACTTCAACCATGTCTGAACCCCATGGTCTATTAGGTAAACAAAATTACAACATTATGCAAATCATTAGGAGGTAAAATTATTTGTTTTTAAAAGGTAATTTCTGGAAATACCTACCTACTTAGGTATCCGATTTTGAAATTATTTCACTGATAGGCTAAGGTAGGTACCTAAGCTACACTATCGCTGGGGGTCATATTATATCTTTTAATCCCAAAACATGCACAGTCTCTTTGAGATAAGCCATGGGAGCGATCGCTTAGTCTCATCTGATTCGATACTTTCTACCATTTGGAACCCTCGTACTATAATATTTTATACTAGCTTCTGCCAGCGGCTTCTCCCGCGTGGTCCCTAGGGAACATACTCCCGAGATAAAAAGTAGCCTTTGTCCTTTCTCAGGCTTTAGAGTGTGTACCAAATTTCATTTAATACGGTTCAGTAGTTTTAGCGTGAAAGCGCGACAGACAGAGTTACTTGCGCATTTTTTTTTTAATTAGATTATTTTTTATTTTTAAACGTAATCCCACACTAGGAATTTCTCCTGTATCGTGGGTGCGTGTACAAACATATAAAGGCACGTACACATACAGCCAGACCCGGAAAAACTATCTGTAGGCCATACAAATATTTGTTCCGTGCGGGAATCGAACCCACGACACGCGGCGCAGCAGCCGAACGCTCAACCACTGCGCCAACCGTGCCGACACGCATTTAGCATTTATAATATTATATTAGTAAGGATAGTCTACCAACAGTAACTAAGAAACAATCCAAACAGCTAATTAGAACGAGCCTAAATTCTGTGACATAACTTGTCACTTGTTGTTCCTGATTTAAATCAACCGAAAACCTCAAAATTCGCGGCAATCCATACCACAAGTCTACAACACACGAAAACGGCGCTATCTCGTAATATTTCAATTTAAATTAAGTATGTACATTATGGACGAAAGTCGCTCACCTTCGTGTTTCATCAGCTGTGACCACGTTTACACTTCTGTTTAGTAGTATCGTCCATTGAGAAATATTCAATAGTCATACAAGATATTTTTTGCGTAATTTTTAATCGATTTTCCGTATAATCTAGTGTTCGGACAAGGTCAGCTTGACTATGGATCCGAGCAGATGGGCAGGCAAATTTTGCCCTAATGGTTACTTTGCGGGGCATTATCTACCCACTACTTTGCTGGCAATCCACGATTACACGGGTTGCAGAATTTATTCGAAAGAGTCACCGCGGCTCTGGAACGCAAAGGGCATAAGGACGAACATGGATGGGTTTTAGTCAGTAAGAGACTGACACTCCATTCCGCTCCGCACAGAGCACAGATACATAAACAGTCAGTACCTAGCCATTTGAGGTTTCCCACCCTAAAAAAAATGTGAGGCTCCCAAATCCAAGGAAAGACTGAATTTCTAGTAAATTAAATTATTTAAAAAAAGCCAGGAAATCAGTACATTTTTACATGGAACTATTCTTACTACCTAGGATGCGGGTTTCCTGCGTTGTAAACTTGTGCGTCATTTCTACTTCAGTATTTACACAGGATGGAACCCGTAACTAAACAGACACAGTCAAACTAAGTTTCACTTTTCTCATTCCGATGTATACTGTGCGGTTGAATACAAGAATGCGTCCGAAATACCGCTATTCGTCCTCAACTCCTCAGAGGGACGAGGTTCTCCTTCGCGGGACTCATAAATTATTGCGTTCACATACTGCCCATTCATGGCAGTAGCACTGAATTTACAATAACTATACAACAATATTGTGTTAGAAACCTACATTTTACTATCAGGTCTGTCCTTGAATTTGAAGGCTCTGTATCCTATTTTAAAATGGTAGCTCGAGATTGTTCATTTCCGCCGCATCGTTAGAAAAATTTGTTAGTTTATTCGGTACTTTTAAAGTTGTGTGCTCTATTTTCCCGAAAGTACCTCCAGACTGTAAGTACGGCCGGTGCCGTAATAGAATAATACCATCCCATCACTTCCCGTGGGTGTAGTAAGACGCGACTAAGGGACTTTCCAGGGAATAGGCAGCAGCATTCACTGTAAATCTCAACACCATACACTGCGATCGCCAACGCGCCTGCCAAGCGTGGCCATTATGGCAAACCCCCCCCCCCCCCAAATATCAAGCACAACTAAAAAGGGCCCCTAGTGCCCGGCAGCCCGTCTACACTTGACTCCGGTAGCGGTCAAGGTCACGGCAAGGCAAAGGGTGCGAAGAATCCCCGGACCTGGCAACACTGAACACGAGAACACTCCGGACCGAAGAGAGGATCACCGAACTTGAGGAGGAATTGAGCAGGTTTCGATGGAGTATTGTGCGATTGTATGAAGTCCGAAAAGAGGGACACGATAATTCTCAAATCAGGCAATCTGCTCTATTTCTGGGAGGGTGACCAAAAGTCTCGGGGTGGTGTCGGTTTCATCGTTCACAAGTCCCTTGTGTCCAATGTGGTGATCATCGAGAGTGTGTCAACCAGGGTGGCGTACCTAATACTCAAAATATCGTCAAGATATTCGTTGAAGGTCGTACAGGTTTACGCCCCAAACTCGACACACCCCGACGACGAAATAGAGACCATGTATGAGGATATATCCAGAGCCATACAAGGTCATAAAACTCACTTCACCGTAGTCATGGGGGACTTCAACGCGAAACTGGGCAAACGAGACGGTGACGAGCTGCGAGTGGGGCATTTGGATTTGGACGTTGGAACCTCCGGGAACACTTACTGGCCAGTTTTATGGAGAAGGAGGGCCTCTATATGATGAACTCTTTCTTCAGAAAGCGTGAGCACTGGAAGTGGACCTGGCAGAGCCCCGACGGTGCAACTAAATATGAGATTGACTTCATCATGTCGACGAAAAAGCAAATATTCAATTATGTCTCTGTGATCAACGCGGTGAAAACCGGAAGTGATCACCGCATGGTATGAGGCACATTGAATCTAAATATTAAGCTGGAAAGGGCTCGACTGATGAGGTCTACGCTCCGTCCAGCATAGATCCAGATCCAAAACTCCAAGAGCTTTCAACTCGAACTTCAGAACCGTTTCGAGTGCCTAGGGAGCTCCGTGGACGAACGCAACGATGGGTTCGTTTAAACTGTCCATACGGTTGGGTCTAAGTTTTTCAAGACTCGCCGTACAGAAAAGAACAAGAGGCTCTCTGATCATACTATGAAGCTCATGAAGGAGAGGCGGGAGATGATTCTGCAGTGTTCAGAGGATGCGGGCATATACCGGCAGCTCAATAGACGGATCTCCAAGTCCTTGAAAAGCGACTTCCACCGCTTTAATACTGAAAAGATCAAAGACACGATAGAGCGGAATAAGGGCTCCAGGGTCTTTGCTAGAGATCTGTCTATTGGGCAAAGCCAGCTCACGAAACTGAAGACCGCTGATGGCAGAACCATATCCGCCAAATCGGAGCTTCTGAGAGACATTGAGACGTTCTAGGACAGTTATACAAGTCAATGTAAATTATTTTCTGAATGGGTTAGGTACCACTTCCAGAGAAATTATTTTATTTTTGGTGATAATATCACGCTTGTATTCCCGTGCATATAGGAACGTGTAGCTATGCTCACCTAAAACAAGTCAAAATTATCATAATTCATCGGAACTGAAGTACCTTGAAAAATTTCAACAGTATATTATAATGAGAGGGGCAAATAAATACAAATATTTTTATTTGTTGAACATAGGTAGGAGTGGTGAGGGAGTGGTTCCAATTCACCTTTGAAGATTTTTTCCTAATCCAACATACAAACAAACCTCGTTTAAATAAAACCTTGTATCAAAAAAATACAATGGGGGCGCAGCAAGTTCCTAAATTAGGAACATTCTCTTTATTTGTAGGTAGACCTCAGCAGTCAGGACTGGCTGCGACAGAGCGGCTGGGAGCCGGCGCACGAGACCGTCCTGCTGATCCACGGGTACGCCGGAGGGGACGACACCTTGCCCATCGTCGTTCTTAGGGATGGTAAGAAACTCTTTCCTACCATAAACTATGAAATGAGGGTTTCCAGTTTTACGTCACCAGTTGGCGCCACATTGAGAGTTCCACTCTTCCACTTCATTGTAAAAGTGACTTTGACGTACACATGACGTTGATGTCAATTTAACCAATGTCAGAAAACATGAGCGTTTTGGCAGATGCCTGGACCTGGCGCCTAAGTGCTGCCACCTGGTGCTCGTTATTTCAGGAAACCCTTATTGGTTCGAATATTGATCTCAAATACCCAAATTCTACCTAAATTCCCTTTTCATGCTATCATAGGTGATTTTGTAAAAAGAACAATGGCGAGGAGATTGTTGATGGAATTCCACATATTACTTATCGTCAATGAAGTTCTAACAGCGCGTAATCAAAAAAGTCTAATTTACAGGAGAGTAATAAAACTATAAAATTAATATTCGTTAGCAACCCTTGATGTATACATATTTGGAAAAAGGGTTTAAAATCAGTCGGGTCAGCTATCTCCATTCTGATTGGTAGAATGAATTCAAATTTTAAAACCCGCCAAAAATTACTTACGCACTGTTAGAACTTCACTGACGTTATGTCAACATTGTATCCATCAATAAAATAATAACTAAGTTTTATAAAATAAAGCCTATCGATGTGACCTGGAAAAAAAACATAAATGAAAACTAAAACCCACCAAATAATGCTTAAACCCTTTAAGCATTAAAATTTAATAATTAATATGGGAGTAGAATTTCGATCTACTTACTCAGGTAGGTTACCTACTATAGGAGGACGGAATGCGTCATGAATAATTCCATTGGCATTGGCAGCTTGCAGTGCGACTGCTAAATGTGCACTTCCGCAAAAACCGTAAAGGTGCCACCACACCAATTGATCGATCCTAGATCAATATCGGACGGTTGGTCTACTGGAGCTTAGTGTAGCTTTTGGGTGTAGTGGAGACTGTCGATCTACGCCGACTGATCCATTCTACCATCGATCAATAGCATCAATCGACAATCGATCAGTTGGTGTGGTAGTAGGTAACAGTTCTGGCCTATGGCATAATTTATGTTATTCACATGAATAACAAACGCAGTTTTTTGTAGAATTGTCGCGGTATAGATGTCGCCACAAGGTATAGTTTTCTTGCTACTGAAGATCGAAGACCTAGCAATTTCTATACCTTTATCTCAGGAGAAATCACCAAGCCTTGACCACAAATGCTAATAAGTATAATGTGTCAACCATCTCGTTAGTATGGATGTTACCTATCACACAAGGTCCCACATCATAAATATGAGCCAGTGCAATATAAGCCCATAGCCATATATTATTTCAAAAACCGTTAAATCTTCAATACAAGTAAGGAAAAGAAATTCGAGCCTCTTACCGAATTGCAAAGAAAATAAGCTGCTTTGTAAACAAACCGCATCGTTTATTGTGATGAGGTGCAAACTATTACCATTAACGCCTTCCCCTGGATCGTCGCCAACAAAAGTGAAAGTGAAATGGTGGGTCCACACGGTACTATGAATTCTGAATAAAAAAAGCGACCAAGTGCGAGTCGGACTCTCACACGAAGGGTTCCGTACCATGAACCGAAAAAAAACCTTTGCTTAACCTCGATGATTGATTCCGTACTTTAAATAAAGGCTATTTTTTTCTATCTATTTTTTTTTATTTAATTACAAATTTATAGTTTTCTGATTTTTCCAATACCTATTTGTAGTATTTAGACGGTATTGTTTGCCAAATTTCATAGTTCTAGGTCAACGGAAAATCAATCATTCAATATTATAAAATTCTTCCGTTACTGACTGAGTGACTGACAGACAACGCACAGCCGAAACTACTGGTCGTAGAAAGCTGAAATTTGGCATGTAGGTTCCTTAAATTGAGGAGTGTTGGGACCTAAGTCAGGATTGGCCAAAATTCCTGCGGGGACGAGAAGAAACGGGATATGCGCGTACGAAGCAGCGGGCAAAAACTAGTACCCTATACATTTTGATTCCCTTGTCAAAATTTAAGTTTTAACGGCCGTATCTTTTTTTTTTTCTTTAACTTAGAAGTTTGATTTTTTCACAGCTTCAAGGGACTGTAGACCTGAGTATGTGGTTTTAATTTCGACTCGATACCTCCACGCGTTCCCGAGATAAAGGGTCTTGACAGACAGATAGACGGACGGACAAACGGAAAAAAAGTGATCCTATAAGCATAAGGGTTCCGTTTTTTCCTTTCGAGGTACGGTACCCTAAAAATAAGCAAACATGTCGACAGAGTGTTTGTACAGACTTTTCATTACATAGGTACTTCAAACTGTGATTTTTTATTAATTTATTTATCAATGATTTTTTAACTCCACATCTATATTTTCTGTAACTTATATGGTGTACATAATAAAGAGTATTCTATCCTATTCAATTCTCTTATATGCATATTCCAACTTTTGTATCACACCGAGATGTCTGTATGCTTTGTTGCACAGACAAAATTCTATAGAAGTCTGTATCATAGTGGACCCACCTTAAGTGTCAGGTCGGCGCGGCGCGGCGGTGCAATACTGTCATGTCCACAGATTATAAAATCACGTCGACAGGAACAGCGAGTTGCGCACGCGTTTCATTACAATGCGCGTAGTAGCTCCCACGGCTTTCTCTACGTAATTTGCAGTAGGTACCAGTTCAATGAACTGCGTATCAGTAGTGACAGTTCTGGAAATTGTATCACTGCAATACGCATTGCGGTATGAGGGAAAACTGACGTTAAGTAATCTGGAAAGTGACCTTTTGCATTTCGACATGTCTGATAATATCAAGTTGAGTGGAAGTATTGCTACGACAATGGCACGTAAAATGTGATCTTTTCCAAGTTCATTCATACCTTGACCGATCTTTGAGTTTTTTAGTCAGAAGCCCGAAAATCTGACTACCAGAACCAGTCTTACTAAGTTATCGTTTTACCCTATGTAGGTACCTACCTAGCTAGTTGGGTAGGTACCTGTAGAGTTCAGATAGACAGTCGGTCCATGTTGAACTCTTATTTGGTATTCTGTTTATTACTTTATTGGTATTTGGTATTCTGACTGAATGCCGACCCCATTAGCAACGCCAACGGGAGCTGAGATCATAACCACTTACCTACACACACACCACATAGCAAAAATGCCTAAGGTAGTATCCCAACCAACTATTGTTCCAGCGTACCTTCGCCGCGGCGGCTATAACGTCTTCATGCTGGACTGGGGCGCGCTGTGCCAGCCCCCGTGCTACGTGGCGGCCGTGCACAACCTGCGTCCCGTGGCGCGCTGTGTGGCCGACGCTCTGGCGGCCCTGCGCCGAGCTGGGCTGAGGACTGACAACCTCACCTGTGTGGGCCACTCGCTGGGAGCGCATCTGTGCGGCATCATCGCTAATTATCTCACGTTCAGGATGAATAGGATTATTGGTATGGATGATTTGCCTCACTCATTACTCATGGAATAAAAACTGAGTAATATCTACGCACATGAACATGGGCGCCGGGAGGGGGCGCCATCTTGGCTTTCAATAACACATGAAAGCAAAACAGATAAGCGGAATGTAGTAAATAGAAAAGAGACCTAGCAAATCTGAGGCGAGGTACTTCAAGCTCCCTTGCATTCAGCCTTGTATCCGTCTTCTTTAGTTCTGGGCAAAACAAAACCTATCCTATTCGAGACGGGGTTTTGAAGATGCACCACCTGAAAATGGTCCTATCGGCGCCCATGCGCATACTACATTGTTTACCTGTGACTGCACACTCAAACAGTAAACTTAGGACACTTATTCTAGAAAGTGTAGGTAGGACTCGAGTACCTACGTTGCCAATTATTCACCAGAATTAAACATCTCCCTCCCGCGTTTGACCACAATCTCACCTGATGGAAAGCGACTATGTGGTCGACGACGGAGCACCTTTCCTATTTTTCTTCTTTAAGTTACACCAGGCTTCCATGATATTCCAGGGCTGGACCCGGCGCGGCCGCTGATCCGCTCGGCGCCGGCGCTGCGCCTGGACCCGGGCGACGCGCGCGCCGTGCACGTGCTGCACACCAACGCGGGCCGCTACGGCGAGGCGGCGCGCCTGGGCCACGCCGACTTCTGCCTCAACGGGGGCCGCAGCCAGCCCTACTGCGAGGATACGCCCAGTTAGTACCACGAGGGCTTCGCTTCGTTTTATTTTGGATAGGGAATCATTAAGTGACTCATCCTGCTCTGGGCGGAGCGGAAGAGAATTGACACACTTTGACTGACTAAAACCCACCCATATTCCTCCATTTGCCCTTTGCGTTCCAGGACCGCAGTCACTCTTTCGAACTGAGTTATTTGATGGTTTCCTAATCATCAAACTCATCTAATAAAGAAGATGACAGCGGGCCGCAATATTCTTGCTGGAGTTCTATTACAACAACCTAAGACGACCCAACTGACCTATTTTTGTTGTGGTGTAGACGAGGCGCTGTGCAGCCACATCTGGTCGATCTGCTACCAGGCGGAGAGCCTGTTCCACGCACGCGAGGCGGCACCGTGCGGCCGCCGCTGCTCCGTCAAGGTGCCGCCCTCCCGCGCCTCCGCGCTACCCGTGCCGATAGGACAACCTGCGCCTATGAGGTTAGTTACGACACTTTAAAGCTGCGGTCCCACGGCCTGTCGACCTGCGAAAAATCGTCACATCCGATGAAGCCTGCCGTAGTCCGATCCTTCGGGAGTCGGTAAGCTCAAAGGCGCGGCGCGATGGCGCCTATCGCCATGCCAGCCATGTCTTCAAACGGGCCATGATGGGATCGCAGCTTAAAAATTCACCTGTTTAATTCTATTTCGCAGTGCGTCAGGCGCCTACTGCCTAGAAGACTTCTCGACGCCGTTCTGCCCGTACACGTCGGGGCTGAAGGAGGGCGACCACCGCTGCTGCCTGGACGAGCTGTACGCCGCCGCCAGCGCGCAGCCGCCGCGCAAGAGGCCGCGCCCCGTGCGCCTGCGCGGCCCACGTAAGAGGCATAACGACAGCGACTACTACACTGTAGCCTAAGCTCTAAGGTTAAGGCGCAGACCAGGGTGAACTTGCGCGGTTACTGAGGCGGGTGCGAAACAACATAATTATAAATGAAACCGCTGATTGCGACCATACTGCAATGACTATAGCGGGCGCTGTGCGACGTGACAGTGCGACCGACCTAGAGAGCGGAGTGTATTGTTTTGCCCTGAGGAAACACGCCCATGGTAGGTGCTAGATAAAGTATATTGACCACTAATATCTCTTCGTAAGTAACAGAAAAATAAATCATGAATCTTTGTTCATTACTGGAAAATGTAAAGAATCGCAATATATGTCGATTCAAGACTGTCTTTATTTTCTTTTTTATTATGAACGCACTATAGCCACGTTGTTGCACCCAGACCCGCCCTAGTAACCGGGCTTTTTCACTCTGGTCAAGGCCATGAAGATTATTTTATAGTAAAACACGATGATTCGTGTAAAAAAATATGTTTGTCTATGGGACTGAGAATGTTTTGTACCTACTACCTACCTACCTAATATTGTTAGTCGATCGAAAGATGACAGCTTTAAATCTTTGTACAAATCATATTATGTTCTGCAATTACATGTTGTATTGTAATATTTTTTGTTATACAAGTAATTACGTTCTATTTATTTATTATCAAAAATAATGAGATGAACAAAAAGGTTTTAAAAGTGCAAAATGTAACAGTAAAATACAAAGAGAAAGTACGGATTACATATTTAAAAATCAATGCAATAATCCGTATTTTAGCGAAATTACATAAATTATGTATGATAAGTGTAAATGTGTATAGATTGGAGAAGTTTAGCCAAAGAAAATCTTACCATTTAGTAATATTGAATAAATTATTACTTTTACATGAATATTTTTTATTTCTTAAACATAACATACTTTTGTCTATGTAGACGTAAAAGGAAATAAAAGGATAAATAAGGGAGTCAAATAATAAACAAAAGTACTAGAATAAATCCTATTTATTAAAACTAATATTAGGACTAAATCACATCGGGGTTTACTCGAAAGCCATAATGTACAATTTTAAAACAGAAGTCACTTAGCTAACCGTTTGAACAACAGAGCGTTTAAACGCAACGGCGTACCCCCCACGCCAAGTCACAAATTCGACGTATTTTTGTCACATATTTGTAAAGTTGGCATACAAGGTAAGCTTTAGTTTGTCACATAAATGATGTGACATTGGAATTCAAAAGGCTAAATGTTGAAATTAGTAAAAATATTTTGTTTCATACTTTATGACCGCGTAAGTGCTGAAAGTTTATAACTTCAGGGGTTAACATATTTAAAAACAGTTCTTGTTTTAAAACAACCAAAAACAGATCAAAAACTCCATGGATCACGAACTCGCACAAAGTAAAAGCACTATTGTGAGGCCAAATACACATCTTTTAGAACAGTCAGCCTATTTTATTTAATGTCCGTTTATTATTTGGCAACCCCAGGTCCACAGATACATTATGAAGCTAGTATTGTTGTCAGCTCTTGTTGCCAGACATGAGAAGAGACAGAAGAGCCGCCTTCTCTTTCTCCTTCTTCCTTACGACGTCGAGGCTGCGCGTGCGCCAAGTACTCTTTCTTAGCTTGATCGGTCGACTGCCGACGTAGCGACCTGCAAACGAGAAATTGTGTGAAGTTAGGCTGGAAGGAATCCTTACTAATATTATAAATGCGAAAGTAAATCTGTCTGTCTGTCTGTCGCGCTTTCACGCCAAAACTTCTGAACCGATTTTAATGAAATTTGGTACAGAGATAGTCTGGAGCCTGAGAAAGGACATAGGCTACTTTTTATCCCGGGAGTATATTCCCTAGGGACCACGCGGGCGAAGCCGCTGGCAGAAGCTAGTTCGATATAAAATCTTAGTTCTCTGGTTCGTTTGGTGCAGCGGCTGAGTAATTAGATAGAAAAGCCTTTATTATTTTTTTAGTGTACCACTGCTGGGCAAAGGTCCATATCCTTTCCAAACATTCTTCTCCAGCGCCGCCTCGAACCAGCTCTCGTGGTGCGAGAGCCTTAAGTTATAAAAATACCTTAAGGCAAAAACAACTAGGAAAGAAATTCGTGTAAAAAAAGGCGAAACAGCGAGAATCTGTGGGCGACCCAGATTTTAGCGATACATCAAGGATCATCACTATTGATATTCTTTCATAGGAGGCATGTGCAACACTTATCTTAGACATCAATGTTTAAAGAGAGATAAAGCCACCATGGCGAAACATGCTAAATCTTTTCCCTTCAGTGTGTCAGGTAAACCGTCCCTCACAACTTTGCTACAGATAAATACATATCTATACTAAAATATAATAAAGCTGAAGTTTGATCGCGTTAAGCTCTGGAACTACCAGTCGGATTTGTAAAATTATTTTTGTATATGATAGCCACATTCATGAAGGAAGGCGCATATGAAGTCCCGGGCATTAACTAGTAACTACATAAGATGATAAGCTCACGACTTTTTCCCATGGTTGTAGGCAGGAATATAAAACCTTCTATGTTAAAGCAAAAAAAAACATGTTTTAATTTTTATAAACAAAAATCTCACCATCCATCTCCTTCATAGCCTTGATGAAGTCTCCAGGGTCCTTGAAGCTGACGAACCCGAAGCCTTTGCTCTTATTCGTCCGCTTGTCTCGCACCACTTTGGCTCTTTGGAACGAGCTGTATTTACTAAACGTTCGCGTCTGAAAAGAAGAAAACGAAAAACTAAGCATTTCATAAAATTAAATATCATCGCCTGACTTTTCCCGACTACGTTGGATTCAGCTTTAAGTAAAACCAAATGCTGCTGAATATCTAAGCAACTGCCAATCTGGTATCCAAAACCAGGAACTGGCTTGCGATATTTATGGAGGCCAAAATAAATGTAGAAATGTATGACATTTGTTAAGAGAAAACAATGTAGGCGAAAAAAAATTTGCGTCAAAAAATTTTCGGCTACATTTTTTATTTCTTGAACATAACATACCTTTATATGTATAATAATATGTAGAAGGATATAAAAGCATTGACAAACTTCACTAAAGTGTAAATACTCACAAGCAGTTCATCTGTGACGTCATTTCCGAGATCTCCGCAGAACATTCGGAAGTCATCGTCGGGCCAGTCCAGCAGGGTCACGTCCTCCCAAACTTGGCCACCGGCTGTCCTGACAACCTGTAAAAAATTGGAAACTATTCATGATCTCTAAATTACCTTGTAAAGTGTTTTTTTCACAGTCCAATAGGTGTCCTGAGCACAGGGTATTTGATTGCAGTAGCGGCTTTAGAGCCGGGCGACACGGGCGGCCGCCCGGGGGCCAGCGACTGGGGAGCGCCGGGTCATACGGGGCCCTGCGCTGCGCGTAATTTGAGTACCTACCTATTTCTTTCGATATAAAGAAAAATTCAGACATTGATGGTGATTTGTTGTTTTAAAATGTGTAACTTCTACCTAATTAGCACAACGATACAATTGTTAACTAATCGAGGAAGAGCGAGGTTTATCCCATCACAAGTATCTTCGGATTACTTTCTGGGAAGCCCCGGCAACTTAATTGTAAAGATTTAAGATAATAAACACATTTTTTTTTTGTTTTGCGATGAAATTTAAGGTCGGCAACACAATCTCGAAGACATTCAGGCAACACCTATCGAAACCTTGAATCTTTATTAAAAAGCGCAATCTTCAAGAATTATATCCCTGGATATCGCTGCGTATTCTGCTAACAAATCTAAAAATACCAGTGATTGTTGCAAGTGGCGAACGCAGTTTTTCTAAACTTAAATTATACCTGCCTAATAATCTATATCTATACTCTATATTAATACTAATCTATACTAATATATAAAGCTGAGGAGTTTGTTTGTTTGCTTGAACGTGCTAATCTCAGGAAATTCTGGTCCGATTTGAAAAAATATTTCATTGTTAGATAGCCCATTTATCGAGGAAGGCTATAGGCTATATATCATCACGCTAAGACCAATAGGAGCGGAGCAGACGAAGTCAACTAGTAATATTATAAAAATGTAAAATTTTGTGAGGATGGATGGATGGATGTTTGTTACTCTTTCACGTAAGAACGCCTGAAAGGATCTTCATGAAATTGGCACATAGGTAGATTGTAGTCGGGAATAAAACATAGGCTACTTTTTATCCCGGGAGTTTGTTCCCTATAGCAATCACGCGAGCGAAGCCGCAGAAGCTAGTACTTAATTTAAAAAAAGTTCTAATTAATAGAGTTTTAAAGTACACAATAAAGAGTAGACAATGTACACACCTTCCTGTTTTTCTTCTCCTTCTTGGGCTTGGCGATGTTGTCGGGGATGCTGATGGCAGGCGGCGGCGGCGCCACGGGCGGCGCCTCCACCACCGGCTCCGGCCGCGGCGGCGGCGGCGGCGGCGTGCGCTTCTGGAATACACCAAACTTGAAATTAGCCGGGCTTATAGGCGTATATAAGGGTGTTATTTAGGGGATCCAGCCAGACTCCTTAACTTAAAAAAAAGACACGTGTTCAATACAACGCGTTTAGGGTGCTGCTGAGGCTACCACGATTCTGCAGCGCTTGGAATATGTTCGCAGAAGCGCACACTGATGGGTTTCAAGCTCTTATAAGGAAGCAGTGTGCGTCGCTGCTGAGTCGTGTTAGGTCCAGTAACAACAGTTTAATAACTTGTTCCCGGACAGGTGGGACTCTCCACTGCTTCGCCACTGTATACGATTGCATACTGAACTGTGAGCAGTGGACAGTTCCTCCTCGTCCTAATGTGTGCTATGACCTCAAACCAGCAAACCTCAGTGCTTATCAAAATTTAAAATGACTTTAATTTAAAATCCTTACTTAAATAAACTCGTATGTAGATTCGTACGCACTACGAAATGAGAATTAGTATCATACGTAACTTTTTATTTTTACATAAGATGGGTTTGCTCTTGACTCTAGTCTAGGTCAGAGGTGACAAGAGACAAAGTCGTCGCTGGAGTGAGCTTACGAAGAAGCCTGTTCAACTTACCCTCTTCCTACTTTCTTTTTCCTTCTTCTCATCTTCCTCTTTAGGCTGCTTGTACAGCTTGGGCGCTGCGGAGAGCACCACAGGCTGCGGCTTGGGCGGAGGAGGCGGGATCAGCTGCGGGCCGGGCAGGCCGGGCCGCAGGAACGTCAGCGCGCCCGGAAACCCCACGTCCGAGCCGAGCGAGCCGCCGGGCCGTAAGCGAACCTAGTGGACAATCATAGCGTTACTAATTTAGGGTTCTTCATGTGCAAAATGGGTACATAGACAGACTTAATTAATATCACAAGGGTATCTCGGTCCAAAGGATAGTATTTACCATTTCGAAAAGTTTTGGCTTTAAGACACTGATTGTTAGATTGTAACTCTTAAGTTGTTGGAATTCATGATATCAATTTTGAAATAACAGCGGCGAAAAAATTGTGTCTGCTACAATATTCTGCTGCTGTAAAGAAAAACTCCAGATGCCGCGCTTTGAAAGAATAATGTTACAGGCCTACGGTTTAGCTGAGACCGCCCCTGACGTATGATGTTGCGGGGAGCGGGAGGGAATACGTTCCACGAATACGTATGCACGACCCCCTCCGCACCCGAAGCTACCAAGGGCGCAGTCTCTTAGTTAATAGAGTTCTTAGACTTGATCTTAAGATTATAAAAACTGGCCAAGTACGAGTCGGACTCATGTGCAAAGGGTTCCGAACGAATTTAATTTTTGAAGTGAAAACTTCTTTAGCGGCGTTGAGCACTTTTCTGTAATGGGTATAAAATCTTAAACTCGCGTCAGGGTCACGTGACCCGATCGCAAAAAGCGTAAGATGGACTCGCGTCAGGGTCACGTGATGCGAAAAAGCGTAAGATCGAGGGGAAGGGAGAGGAACTAGTATCTCCCACTCTTTCTACCGTGCCTGAGTGTGCTGCTCCGCTTAGGCGGCACAGGGCGCTTGCGCGAATGTCCGTCTGTGTTTATGTACAGCGTGCCACGCGTATCCAAGGATACGAAATTACGGAATTACGAAATTATGGATGAAAGTTGATTTTTCTAAGAGATAAAAATTAATGTAATATATAAATAAATAACGATATAATATTATGAATAATAACATGTAAATTGTCATATTTGTGTACGATAGCGCAATAAATAAACATTGTATTCTACCTCATAAATGATAGTATTTTTGTACTTATAATTAAACACAACGTTATTTTTTGTTGTTTTTATGGTTCGTTTTGTTTATGTCAGGAACTGTGTCAAGATTGACATCTGTCACTGACAGTCGCTGTCGCGGCCACACGTCAGTGTCTTTTTGTTTATTTTGTTGTCGGTGGTTTGTCTATGATGTGACCGCGACAGTAAGGATGTATTATTTACATGTTTTCACTTCTGCCGGCACTCCCGAAGTGCTACCGGTGATTTTTTTTAACATGTTATTTTAACACTATAGAATTCTTATTGGTTTTCCTGTAATCTACAGGTAAAGATCTATTATATCCACTTTTTTTTTTTCAAATATTTAAGCTCAGTAGTTTCAGAGATATGGGGGGGAATGGTCATTTTTCGTCTAATTTCTTGAATAACTTCAAAACCATTTATTTTAAAATTATGAAAAAAATATAATTAAAACCCTCACAGTAAGCCCTTACATTTGATATGTCACACGATATAGTTCAAAAAACATTTTTTTGAAATTTTCTAGTTTGACCCCCCAAAAGTGACCCCATACTAAACATTTAATACTTTACGTAACGCGTTCGCATTAGGGTCACAAAAGTCAATATGTGTACCAAATTACAACAGAATCGGTCCAGTGGATCCGGAGAAAACTGGCTGTGACAGACAGACAAACACCCGAGTGATCCTATAAAAGGGTTCCGTTTTTTGTTCGGAACCCTAAAAAACGTCACATTAAAACATTCTCAGGTTGTCATGGTTCTGCATGCATGCAACTGTAAATGAACATAGATTGCAGATGAATTATTTTTGTAATGTTAGAAAAGTAAATTAAAATAGCAACTGTAATGTCGAAACTTTAATAAGACTGAGGTCTTCATAAATAACTTTAGTTCATTTTATGAGCATGATTCAAACAAGCATTAGAATAGACATTTAGCATGATAGATATTGGAATTCTCCTTGTAATGGTTTGTACTGCCAACTTATGTATGTACAAGCCATTTCCCATCAGTAAGAATGACGAGCTTACATAGCACTTGAAGCTGTCCATTGTATATAAGTTAATTAATAAGATTTTCATTACAAAAATTATGCAACGAAACATCAAATCACCTGTGACGGCACCATGATGGACGGCGGCGGTGGTGGGGGTGGTACTGTGGGGTACATCATGGACATGTCGAAGGTCGGCATCATGGGCGCCGCGGCGCGTTCCAGCTGCTGCTGGACTGCGCCGAACGTGGCCGCGCCTATCACGGCGCGCGATACCACGCTGACTCCGCCGTCGCCGCCTGAGATCTCCGCCTCGAACCTGATTATACGAATATGTTACAGCGAAAGTAATAAATCCAGTTATTATACATAGGTACTTTTGCAGCGGCATCAATGCCGCCACAAGAAAAACCAACGGAGGAAATTTACATCGCAACAAAAAGAACCACAATGCCATTTATCCAACAAGGAGCAAACTACTACAACAAAATCCTGGATCGCGGTATCAGAGTTTACCGTGCGTTTCGAACATATACAAGTCTGAATATCAAGTATCAGCCAGTTACGCATACCGGAGACAACAACCGTCCGGTCGGAGGGTCCTCCCTTTTCAATGGAGGTTTGCGGGACTTTACTCTCTGTTCCGCATACCTCTATACTTTAACTGTTTGCCATGGACGTGATTTTTTTCATTGATTAACACCTTTGGAGATGAGAAAAAATTTCACTTAAAGCTGTAATGTTACATGCTATGCTTATTGTAAAAAGGCAGTTGTGAAAACTTTAATGACATTCTTACACAACCCAGAATTAGTTACTCATTACTCATGCGAAATATAAGATATTTGGATTAAGTGGTTATGTTGTGTGTTTCTAATTGCAGCACCAACACAACCGCAATCTTCTTGTGGATAGTGTGAACGCTTAATAAACCTACTACCCTTTATCCACAAGAGTGTCCCGTACTGATATTTTATATAGTTGGTTGCCTTAAATAAAATTATTTAGCTATTTTATATAATATCTTGTAAGACTTGGATAAAGTAATTAATAACAAGATTCCAATTATCCATGCCAATTTTCATTACGGCTTATGGCCATCAGGCCAGTAACGACAATCATCTGTTCATCACGCTAGCATTGCGTGGTTGGAGAAAGGGTCTGATACAGAACAGCAGTACTCCTCGATATGGCATATTCTGAGGAGGTTAATTGCTCTGGAACCCTAACCATTGGTAGGTTGGATCCAGGTGCCAACAGCAGTAGACTACTACTTTTAACTAATACTCACTGTAAAAACTACTAATAAGATTACAAATCCGTCTTAGGCACATTAACATTGATTTCATAGTCACAATTCATATCTTGGCTAGATTATTAACAGTAACCTGTGTGCAAGATGTTTCAGTTTCACTCCAGTGGCTTATCTTACAACAACTTTATTTTTTAAAGGCTTTCTGATATATTTCTATGGTGTGAAAGAGGTCTTCATGTGAATGTTTTAAAAGCCCATCATCATATCAGCCGAAAGACGTCCACTGCTGGACATAGGCCTCCCCCAAGCGTCGCCACAACGACCGGCCCTGTGCGTCTCAAAAAGCCCACGATAAAGCATTATTATTGTATTCTGGTACTTGGGTTAGTATTGTTACTTGACTCTGTAAATATCCATTGCTTAACCTGAGGCTCAACAAGCCGTGGTACAAATGGTTAATAGATACACGAGGTAATTATTAGCATAACGTAAATTTCTGACAGTCACTATTCAGCAAGTGATGGTGGGCTATGAGAAAAAGTAAGATCGCAAAATGGTGTAGCTCCTATTGTTTCATGTAAATACCATGCTTACCTTGACATTTCATCTTGCATCTGCTGGTATTTTGAAGAATCTTCCATGTTGCCGCTCGGAGTTTAACCTTAAAGCAGTCCAAAACGTTTACGTAGTAACCAGAAATAAAATGTATGCCACTAATTACTATCACTCTTGATACATACAGATCCACACATTTTCGGGATTATTATTGTTACAACCGTAATTTACGTTTTGAGAAAATTATCAGCGATGGCAAACGCAGATGCACAGGACGTCAGGACATAGAACACTTCCACAGAATCAAAGACAGAAAGACTACACTACAAAAAAACAAACCAATGACTGTGTGCGTCAGGGCGTCGTTGACTGTTGACGTGCAGGACACCAGTGTTACCAATTCTCAGAAAATATTCTGCCAAAAAACTAAAGACAAGCACCTCAAAAGTCGCCAAAATGGGGCCGACAACTGTCAAAGTGACGCTAGTAACGCACAGACCAATATCAAAGCAGTTTTTGATGAAAAGCAGGGTAAATACTAAGGTAAATGATTACTTTCAAGTTGATTAGATCGTCAAAAACTATTTCCACTTATTTGTACGATCCCTAACCTACCTGCGTCACATAACCTATAATTTAAGATAATGCGAATTCGATTTAATTTACCATAAAATAAGACTGCCTATAATACACAAACAAACGAGCAAATGAATCTTAAAGACTGGAATCACAGACAAATAGTGTTTATCTCACTTGTGCCATGTGAGATTACTTTTCATTTGCCAACCCCATTACTTCAAAACTTCAAAATCCGAGAAAAAGGAAAAAATTGCTTATATGACTATAGGCAATTTTTTCCTGCTTTTTATATATATTTGTTTGCTTTTAACTGTAAAATGGTTTTGGTAAATGAAAGTTGATCTCAGATGGCTATTACACGAAACCTTGTCAAAGTGAGAAAAACACTATTGTAGTATGTGATTATAGTCTTTGAGATTCAGTTGTTCGTTTGTTTGTGTATTATGAGCAGTATTTTTTCTTTTAAGGCTTAGGGTTGGGCACGAGGTCGTGCCATAGGGCGCCAACTAAATACGCATAATGGCGTAGCGCATGCCATACCAAATCACGTGGTTTGAATTTCTTTTATCTTTTTTTTTTATTAAACGCAGTGTTTAAATATCCTATGGCCCCAGATCGACC
Source organism: Lacanobia wlatinum (assembly GCA_947578705.1). Classification (NCBI taxonomy): domain Eukaryota; kingdom Metazoa; phylum Arthropoda; class Insecta; order Lepidoptera; family Noctuidae; genus Lacanobia; species Lacanobia wlatinum. Next base: position 22,341,644 of record OX388031.1, read on the forward strand.
AAAAACGTGGCGGAAATAGTTTTTGATTTTCTATTAGAGATGAGATATACCTGCCATTCTCCATACCCGGCCTTTAAGGTATGGGTATCACTAAATACCTGGTACACATACCAGGTATCAAAATAGTTCTAAGTATTTGGTGTGGTAGGATTTCGATAAGTAAACGTATGCGATAAGTATGGTATGCCTCCAATATAATGTAGGTACGACGTTTCAAGTACCTATACGTAATTATGCATTATGAGATATGAAATCTTTCCTTCCTACTTTACCAGGCTTAGGACTGTCGGCTAAGAGTATGACGATGGTTATTAATGAATTCTAGTTATTTCTATATAAATTACACAACGTAATCAGACAACGTAAACATTCAAACACGTAATAATATTCCCTAACATAAACAAACTAAGGAGCTCTTTCACGTCGTGACAAAAAATGTAATTATGCTATTATATTCCTTATGCACGTAAAAATAAGTACCCATTTTGTCTAACTAAATTAAATCAACCGAATTTTCATAAAGCACGAATGACGTTTCGGGTCCCTTCGTAAGCTGTCGGGTAGCTTCGGGTTGCTTCGGCGTACCGAACTACCGATAAAACTGGGCGCTACCTTGTGGTTGCGGTTCGTATCGTACTATGCGTCTGACGTCATACCTTCAAGGTATTTACCCAGTATTTCGGTCCGTACCCGGTCTATGTACTGGGAAGCACATACTTGGTATATATACCTCTACCAGTATATACGTCTCATCTCTATTTTCTATCTCTATGGTTTTTGACCAGCTAATCAAACTGAAAGTAATCATTTTTAATAGATACCTAAGTATTTACTCATCTTATCATCAAAAACTGCTTTGTTATTAGTCTATGTGCTATTAAAATAGAGCCACTTTGACAGTTGTCGGCCCCATTAAATTAAACCAAAAAAAAACAAGTAAACAATAACTAACGTATGTATGTTTCATTTCCATTAAGCATAGAAAAGGTACCATTGACGACAGAAAAAAAAACCTTTTGACGTGATAACGTCTTATAAATCGATGAACGCCGGCTGAACAAGCGATAGAGAGGCACGATCGGCCTAAACCAGTGGTTTTTAACCGGTGGTCCGCGGACCACTGGTGGTCCCTGGCAGCTCCCAAAGTGGTCCGCGATGATCTTAAAATACGCAATTTTCTCACAGCTCAACCTTCAAATTCAAAGTTCACAAAAGAAGAGAATAAAATGAAATACATTACAGATACATTTTTCAAATATTCGTGAAATTGCTACAAAAAGTTAGCTTTGGGTTGGGTTAGGTGGCTTTGTTTTTATACTACGCGAGTAGGGGCTTTCGTCGTTTCTGATAATTTTAAAAACAAGCACCAAAAGCACTTTGATATCAGCACCGACACGCATTTGACTATAAACAGCGCTGAATCGGGTTTAAAAGTCAGTAATGAATATAAAGTCACAAAAAAGTCTGTACTCCTAATGCCTCCCAAAAAGTTGGTGGTCCATGCTACGACAGAAATTTTGTCAAATGGTCCCTCATGACAAAAAGGTTAAGAACCACTGGCCTAAATGATCGGCTTGTTTGTTAAGAATTTAATTGTTTTCTTATGACGTTATCACGTTAAATTATAGTCCGTAAACCGACTTTACAGAAAACCAATATTTTTTATGCTTCTAGTGTTAACCATAAAAACACGTTTTTTTTCTGTTGTGTGACAGACAGTTGTTTTCTTTTTTTATTCTTGTTTTATGCATTCGTGGCAACAAGGAATTGCTCTAGATGTAATTACGTGCAGCTAAGTCACTGAATAAAATAGATAAGCTGGATCGGGTCACCTCAGGGTCAAATTGTTAATACGTGTAATGTAAATAAAACAGCCCTAAAAATATGAAACCCTTAAAAATTCCATCCTACCAATTAACCCCCACTATTTGGGGGAAAAGGCTCTAAAGTTGGGAACCCTGAGGGACACGAAAAAAGTATCGATATTTTGTTGTATCGAGTTTATAGTAGAACTCTGTGTATCGATTTAGAGTACGTCTCCCTTCGATACTGATACTTTTGTACTTGATACTTTTACAGTCGATTCTTTTACTCAATGAGTACTTTTTGACAGGTATCGTATCAAAACGGTCGCAGTAAATGGCCTGCTTAAAACATGGCTCATGTTTATGGCGACGCCATCTTATCAAACATTTTTAAGCACTATAATAGATAACGTTTGAAACTTTTTAGGGTTCCGTACCCGAAGGGTAACCAACGGAACCCTATTACTAAGCCTCCGCTGTCCGTCCGTCCGTCCGTCCGTTTATCTGTCAGCGGGCTGTATCTCAAGAACCGTAATAGGTAGGCAGTTGAAATTTTTACAGATTGTGTATTGCTATTGCCGCTATAACAACAAATATTAAAAACTAGCTGTGCCCGCGACTTCATTCGCGTGGATGTCGAAAAATATCTGTTGCGCAGATAAAATCTACTTGAAGCTAATACCTTGCTTATCCTGATCTCTCTGTAAATTAAGAAAATAGGAAGAGGGTACTTAATGCAGGGCACTGTATCATCTCTTCCGTTTGAAATGCCGATTAGCCCAGGTAATCTCCCCTCGAGGTAGGTATCAAAATCAACAAAACCGACTATCGAACGAACAGTGGTAGGTAGTCTTCAAACTACGAATCAAAGAAACTGATGAATCAAGTTGATTCTTAATTTCGTCCAGCCCAAAAAGAAACACATTTTCTTTGATTTTCACTGACAATTGCAGATTACAGAACACCAATTAATTTTTACATTTTTTGATTTGTTAAACAGTTCATACCGGGTTCATAGAATTGATTTACGGTGTAAGAATTTTTAAAATCGATATTTTGTAGGTATTGAATGAGGAGACTTATTGCATGAGGAGCTCGTAGCTAAAAAATAACAGTAGCACGGGTGGATTTTCATGGTTTACCAACTCTAGCCCAGGTCGCTCTGTGGATATGTGACCATATTATTTAACACTAGCTGACCCGCGCAACTTCGTCTGCGTCATAAAATGTAATTATTTACGACATCACATAAGAAACCTCAAAAATAACAGTATTTCTCCACTATTTAATGGATGTTATTATACATATAAACCTTCCTCTTCAATCACTCTATCTATTTAAAAAAACCGCATCAAAATCCGTTGCAAAGTTTTAAAGATTTAAGCATACATAGGGATATAGGGACAGAGAAAGCAACTTTGTTTTATACTATGTAGTGATGATACCGCGACTTCGCCGTGCTGATCGGAAGCTGATCCGAATATAGTTGGGAAAAGGTTAGGCATATATTAAAAAAGTAAAACGTTATTATTATTGTCGCAGCCAACTGCCCGTCAGGCACCGAGCACGCAAGACAATTGAAATTGAAAGACAATACCATTTGGCCCCAATTGGGGCCGAAGGTCCTTGAGAAAGTAACTCTGCCGTTTTATTCGCCTTTTCATTGAATGGCGGTTAATCAGCGGCCTAAATGATCCCCTATGCCCGAATGTGTCCATGTGGACAATGTGTCTAATACAACATTTTAATGAACAGGCGGGCCATAGAAATATAAAAAACTTATTTATTATATCTATGAGGCTGGCAGATGCCTAGGCCGTCTATGAGTAGGGTAGGTAAATGTGTGACGAAAATATAATTATATATTTTTTTTTTTGGGAATCCTAAATTCAATTAATGCCGGGATGTCACTTAGGCCGTCTCCCTAGTGGATATAGGAAATTGAAACAAAATTACGTCTGTAATCTGTGCCCAGTTTTGCCAACTGTAGACTCACTGGTTTTCGCAAATCATTTCAGTTTTTTACCATGAAGCATCATCTGTCTAGCCTTTTCCCAGCTATATTGGAGTCAGCTTCCAGACAAACCGGATTCAGTTTTATTTTTTATTTGTGATGGGTTTGCTCTTGACTCTAGTCTAGGTCAGAGATGACGAGATGACAGAGACAAAGTCTACGATGGAGCGAGCTTACCCAGAAAGAGTTCACTCTTTGAAGAGATTAGGGTTGTAAGCGTTTGGAAACACAGACCTCTACAACCCTACAATACTTGGTAACACGATACTTCTTGGCAATACTGTAGATGTGCCAGATTTTCGGCTTCTGACAATCCGTAAAGATTGCCAGATATCTTTTTTCGGTAGGTATGTTTAAATGGTCACCCATCCACAGACCGACCTTGGCAAGTGTAGGTTAACCTTGAAGATGGACTCGTCGACGGACATCATCTGCCTAACCGTTTCCCAACTAAATTGGGATTGGCTTTCAGTCAAACCGGATTTAGCTGAATACTAGTATTTTATGTGGAGTGGCTGCCTACCAGACCTCCACAACCCATTAATTGAATAACACGGTACTTCTTGGCAAGACTGGAGGCAGATTTACTGGCTTCTGATAATCCGTAACGACTGCCAAAGATCTTCAAATGACAACCGGGATCAACGGCTTAACGTGCTTTCCGAGGCACGGAGGAAACTCGGTATATTAAGATGGTCACCCATCCACATACCAACCTTTGCAAGCGTTGCTTAACCCTGAAGATAGACTCGTGCAACTCTTATCTGTATTTTAACCGTGCGGCTGTTTATATTCCGAGGCACGGAGGAATCTCGGTATGTTACAAGGGCCATCCATCCACAGACCGACGTTAAGCGTTGCTTAACCTTGAAGATCGACCCGTGTGGACTGCGGCTGATATAGATTAATTATGTCGATTCGAATCACAATAAAATTCATCAATCACTTCTCTTCTCTTTTTTGGTCAAATAATTGTTATCCCCTTCTAATTAGCTACATAGCATAGGTATCCAAAATCTTAAATCGCGATTCAAGAAAACGCGTTATCAGTAAATCGCCATCTATCGACAATGTAGTTGAACTGTCAAATCAAACTATAAATAAGTTAAAACTCAGAAGCTCACATGTTACGATAAATAAAACGATAAAATAACTAAATGTTAATTTTTTCCCTTTGGTATTATATCACAGAGTACATTATACTATATACTGAAACCTACACATACAGGTGGCAAATATATATGAATAGAAACAATTGTGGACCCTGATGGGCACAGCAAAACCTAAAATAATTTGGAGAGAAAAAGAGCGATGATTAATAATGATTTTAATGATAATTATAATGATTTTACTTAGCGAGTGGCCGAAGACTGTCAATAAGATGTCCCAATGACCAAACATGCGATAGTGACTGTGTTTGTACTTAATAAGAACCACCATGCCTGTGCTAATGCCGTAAAAATACAACAATTTTTGCATGCTATAATATAGCAAAACATGTTTGTGCCTTTTTTATTTGGTTTGTATACCATGTTTTACGCAAATAAATGATTTATGATTATGATTAAAAAAACATGATTTGGCAACATTCCAAAAATAACGACGTTTTATAGTAAACAAAGTTCACAGCTACGTAGAATTAAATAATTTCGACCTTCAAAGGGTGATTAAAATAGGTAAAACGTGACAAAACATAAAACCATTCGAAGTACTGGCCGGGAAGTTATTAATAAGGTGCACAGACGTTGTCTGATGGAAAATGAGGCCCGAACTATTCTTGAAGAAGAACCGCTGATATGACAGGTATTTTGTTTTGTTGTTTTTTTGAATCAAGTTTAATGGGGCCGACAAGTGGCGACAACTGTCAAAGTGGCGCTAGTAGCGCACAGGCCAATAACAAAGCAGTTTTTTATGAAAAGATGGGTTACTTAGGTATGTATTAGAAATGATTACTTTCAGTTTGATTAGCTCGTTAAAAACTATTTCCTCTTCCTTCCTCTTATTTGTACGAACCCAAACCTACCTGCATCACCTATAATGTACGATGATGCGAATTAGATTTTATAAACTTTAAAAGGAAACAGAGTGAATGCACAAACGAACAAATGTATCATAAAGACTACAATAGTGTTTATCTCACTTTGACAAGGGTTCGTGTGGTGGTGGCGCCATCTGAGATCAGCTTTCACTTGCCAACCCCATTGACGAACCCAAAGCGGTTTTGAATTGCTTGCATACGGAATAAGTGGAAGTTTGGAACAATAAACATCGAGCACAAAGGTTATGTTTACATTTTGTCTGAATTACTCTGGTATAGCGCGCCTAGATTAATTTTGTTACTTGAGTGGCTTGATTTTTTAGTAAATGAAAATTCGATACTTAACTTTAACTTTGAGTGTGATTACAAGATAACAATGTATTGGTTGTAGCATTTGCATTAGAAACGTTACTTTTATGTAATACCTAAAAAATCTTGTAAACACATCCTAAAAATTTATTTTTAAGTACTTAGTAATTAGTTGCATGACGAGAACACGTCCTGGTTCAATTAAACAATACTTACTAATTTAAATTACTAATTCATTTTATACCTAGTATCAAGCAACAATACAGCTAGTATCAAGACTAGGTTGGTACGCTATTTAGGTTGCCATACGAACAGCACAGTGACGCCCCTATTATTTTCTACTCTTTTTTGGCAACTAACGTTATATCCCGCCTAACGCAGTAAGGCCTCCTTTTTTGAAGTCGGTTAAAAATCGACTAACTGAGTTTAGTCTCTTGGCAATACTAATAATTGTTTATGTTATGGCAAGAACATTAATCACTGTCAGAAATGACGATTTCACTTATTTATGTAAAGTTTGACACTTGACGTTGACGAGTTGACGAAATTGTTTGGATTGGATGCGTGTATTACCTACCTGTTACTTGGAATTTTGGAATTCCCTCATAATATTACTTCCAATTTGTATAAAGTAGCATAATGGAAGAGGATAATAAAACAATTTGGTGTGGTAATTTACCAGAACAAGCTGACGAAGAAATACTTTACGAACTGTTCTTGCAGGTTTGTTTCAGTTTAATGATACTTCATTGAAGTACGCTTTCAGAATTTCCCAATGACAGCTAACTAGCTTTATTCTATCGTATTTACCTTTGCAGGCGGGGCCTTTGGAGAAAGTTAGGATTCCGAGAGATCGAGATGGACGCCAAAAGAACTTTGCTTTCATTACATACTGTCATGAAGTTTCGGTGCCTTACGCGTTAAACTTATTTCGAGGTACCTCCTTATTTCACCGAACATTGTCTCTACAAAGTCGTGCACGAATGGTAACTCTGCCGCCGCCAATCAGGTGTTTCGGATTGGAGCCACCTATAGAGTTCCCACAACAAACAAACATTGCCAAACAGTTTGTTGATATGACAGAGCATTTGAAAGAAGATGACTTCAAGTCGGTCAATATGAATCGCCAGCCACTCCTCGACCCTCCCGACAGATTGGTGATGGCCAGCTTGCAGGGTAACTGGTCTCATAGGCACCACCCCTACAGGCCTAAAGACAAGGCGCACCGAGATGACTTCAGGCCCAGGGAAGCACATAATGACAACTATAATAGGAACAAAGGAAATAAACATTCAGGAAATTGGAGAGAGCGGAGGAATCATAAGAAGTCAAACTACCACAGGTAGAGGTTACATTTTGTGGAAATGCGTTGTACATATTCTTACACTCAATGAAGATGTGATTTTTGAATAATTGAAGTATAGGGATGCTCCACATAGTTGATATGTGAAAGACTAAGTGAATAGCAAATTTATTAATTAAGTCTAGTTTCTACTACAGTACAAGTGCTTCCTTATTCCAAGTACATTTACATGTTTCTCATCAGTAACATGAGTATCACCAAAAAAAGACTTTTTTTCTATTCAACTTTTATTTTTGTTCTTTAGTTTTAACAATTTTTCTTAATATACTGACAATATGGTTAAGTGCCACATTCAATTTAATTATTATTCTGTATTTCGTCTGTGCGCTTGCCAAATCTGATGTGTTTTTCATCAAGTTGACAATAATCAGTTTAATTTTATGATTACATGACTAATTCATAATTTCAAAATGCCATATGAACTGAGATACAAGTGAAAATGATAAAATGTACTGTTAATGTACTTGATTTCAACTACTCAACAGTAACAAGAAAATATCATAGAAATGCACATATCAGATTTGGCAAGCGCACTAACGATTTGTCGTTCTAACCATGATCAATACCTTCAAAAACAAATTATTTTTATTTTATTTCATCTAAATTGATAAAATTAAAGCTTTATTTGTTTTTATTTATCATTTGATTTGTTTTACATTTAATTAAATAGTATTACTTAACACTTAATTTTATTAACAAACTGCCTTTGACTTGAAGGAACGTAATGATTTAACCATTATGCTCATTTTCTAACACTAAGTTATTAGTTGTGTTGTTAGTTTATTTTGTTTTTAGTAAGTTGACATAGCCTTCTTACCAACAAAAAAAAGTGAGGCAAAAAAAGAATGAGTGAATTCGAATCAACCTTACAATGTACTTGTATGTACAAAAAATATATATATTAGCCTATACCATATTTTAAACAACAAAGTTCATGTATTTCAAAAGAAAATAAACCGATAATAATTTAACTCTTGGCTTTATAACATTTAAATTTTTCGTAAATATACTTTGTTGTAGGTATTATAAATATATTACTATAAGCCTGTCTAAATTAATTATTTGAAATATTACTATTCAACTTTATAGATTCATTCAAATTTAAGTATTTTCACTATTCAATCTTATCTCACAGCCACATTATTTTGGAGCAGTCAAGTTACTGAATTTCAATGTACTGTACTGTTCACTGCGCAAAGTTAGTCCTCTTTTATTTAGGCACTACATTGATAGGCTAGCGGGCGTAGATGACACACCATATTTTACAATATGTTGCAATAATAGGACCAATTATTGCGAGCTTCAGCTTCTTGGATAGCTAATTGAAGTCTCCTATTGGTGTCCCTTTCACTATTACTAGAAAGTTGCGTTGCATAGAAGAAGTCCCTTTGGATGTCAATCTGTAAAAACGCAAAACAAAAATTGTATAAAAGTACAAAAAAGAAATAAGTAATTAAAAGTTTCGTCGCACAAGGATAATATAATCAACCCATGACTTGCTAGAAGAGTCAAATTTTGGCATAAGCCACTAAGGCCCCGTTTCTACGAACACCAAGTTAAGCGTAGCCAAGTTGCACGCCATTTTACTAGCTTATAGTACAACAGAAAAGAACTCGTAAAACCTAACATTAAAATAAAACCAACTTACAATTTCGTTCTTGTATTTGTAACGTATATATCTAGCTATGTCGTAAATGAATATTAATGACACAATATAGAGAGAGAGCGATATGATTTTTTGTTCATTGTCAAAGAAACTCGATGTGATGATCCAGTACATCGCCACTGAGCCCACTATTCCTCGCAGAAAGAGAAACAGCACCAGGTACAGCACTTCGACCATTGTGTACAACAATGTATTTCCTTTTCCCATTGTTTTGAGAAACCTGCAGGTAACAATAAGGATTTTAACTACAAACCGGTGAATAGTTCAGGATTATAGATGATAGCGGCTTGTAAAATAAGTTTGGTGAATAATCTATACTAATACTAGCTGACTCGGCAAACGTTGTTTTGCCATACAAAAAAAATACCCAAGCACCTATCGAATATATCGCACCCTTAGTAATATAAAGTCAGAGTCTGTGTTTCCAGATAGCTACAACCTGAGAGTCTTTAAGACAAGAGTGAATAGGTTGCTTCTAGGCAAACGTGCTCCATCTTCGACCAAAAACCGAAAAAATAAAGGCTTAAAACAAAAAAGTAGTTTTTTGGGAATACGTGTTTAAAGATTCTGAATTGTTACATTCCAGCTTATTTTTTTAATAAAATGCTTAGTACTTTAGTTATAAATGTGATTACCTTCAGATTTATTCTTCGATACCTAGACTATAAGTAGTCATCAATAAAAATAAATAATAATATGACGAGACGAGCGGGGGGGGAGTGTGAGAGAGACACATATATAGTTACCGAGTCATTAATGTTCTTTTTCTCTCTCTGTCAGCGGTAGCCGATAGATAATTTCGTTTCTTGCCCTTAGCATTCAAAATCAAACTTTACAAAAATTTTGATTTGAGCCCTTATATTATTAAGGGCATCTACACACAACATTTCATGAATCGGTCGAGCAGTTTCGGAGGAGTTCGGTAACAAGCACCGTGACACGAGATTTTTATACAACGTGTAACAGAATAAATGCAATACCTCTTTAAGGGGTCATTGTTCTCATAATTATTCAGAACAACTTTTACTATAGGACCAATCCCGCAATCGCGAAATAAAAATCAGCTGTTCAGTACATTTTGTCGAGTTATGCGCACATAAATGTATGGGGGAGTCAATCTTTTTTCACGATTTCAGTGTTGGTCCCATAGTGAAGTTGTTCATAATGATGAGTTCAATGACCCCTTAAGAGATATTGCGTTTATTCTGTTACAGGTTGTATATTAGAAAATAATAAAGAGTTTGAACGCGCTAATCTCTGGAAATACAAGTCGGATTTGGAAAAATATTTTTTATAAGATAGCCACATTTATGAGAAAGGCTACACGGGAACGGGTAAAAACGAGTTATGCACGTAGGTACGAAGTTAGTCTAATTTAATCCTCCCGACCGAATTTCGATCACGGAGCCGGATCACGGCCAATCTCAACGGAGATTAGACAAGTACACAAGTGTGCGCAAACACAGGTGCACTCTCTGTTGCTTTATTACCATAGTCCGGCGAGACTCAGATGGCAATTCCACACGAGCGCGGAGAGACCAGGGGCTGAACCAATGGCTGTACGTGTGGGGGTGTCACACTACTAATTTCTACCTTTTTTAGGGTTCCGTACCTCAAAAGGAAAAAGCGGAACCCTTATAATCACACCTTAGATCACTTTGTTGTCCGTCCGTCTTTCTGTCAAGACCGTTTATCTCGGGAACGCGTTGAGATATTAAGTTGAAATTAAAACCATATACTCAGGTCTATGGCCCCTTGCAGCTGTGAAAAAATCAAACTTCTAAGTTAACATAAAAATAAGATACGGTCGTTTCGGGAATCAAAATGTAAAAGGCATGATTTCATTTGCAACTAAATGTTTGATTTTATGATCCCTTCACATTCATCGTTGTCGTTGTTTCGTTCTTTTATTTTTACTCATTTCCATGATAAAAAAATGGAAAGAACCGGGTACCCGGTTCTTGATGGAGTTTGGAACCGAAAACCCGGTTCTTGAAAGTAATGGCCGGTTCTCGATGCCCTACTCCTGACTGATCCCTTTTTTCCTCTGTTGTTTGTATGCTATAACTTTAGTTGAATATAGGTTTATTCGCTATCCTATCACACGGAGCAGCGATGAGAGGTTGGTACTCAATCGCGCGGTTCAAGATGCCAGCGTGTGGACTAGTATGGTTTTTGCCCCATATGCCTAAGTGCATAAGCCTCATTGCTGCTAGTGCTGCTTCTTGTTGTATGTACATGTCAAGGGGGTTATTTGTAGGGCTATCTCCATTGCTGTAGTTGGGTTTGTTCTCATGCAGCCAGTGATAGCGGAACAGGCTAGCCTTTGGAACCGCTGGAGCCTAGAGATGGTGGTCGTGTGACTACGCAGTGGAGTGCGGATTCAGTTGATTTGCCTGCACAGTAGGCGTGTTGATTTGGGTGTAGTGGGTTATCTAGCGGAATTTGGTTCCTGATCCTTCTGTCCCCAAGCCTCTCCAGCGTCTTCACGAAAAATGAGGTGAAGCTGATGAGTCTGAAGGATTTGAGTTGAGTGTAATCGCTTCTACCTGGTTTCGGAATAAAAAATATTTTTACTTCGCGCCATATCAAGGGGATGTAGCGGTGGCCAGACACGTACGGAATATAATTTTTTTTGCGGAATCTTCACCTCTGGATCCTGGTGGCGCTTGGCTTCTTCTGGTGGATGAGAGTCGAGTATGTCGAACATTTGAATTCATCAGAAGGTGGTCCGTAGAGTAGGTACTGCGTAACCTAGACGTGAACAAGGCTAGTGGCTCCGACGCGATACCGACAATTGTTCTGAAGACTTGCGCGCCTTAGCTGTTTCCGATCTTGACACGTCTATTTCGCCTTTCGTTTGAGACTCGAAAAGTGCCGATGGCTCTGAAGCAAGCTAAAGTGCAGCTCGTGCCCAAGAAGAGTAGTAGAGTCAGCAAATTACAAACCCATCCATAACTTCTATATTCTGTAAGAGTATGGAACGCATACCTAGAAGCTAACGATATTCTTAGTAACCGACAAAACGGCTTTCGCCGAAATCGGTCAACTTCTCGGGGATCTTCTAGCGTATGCCATTCACATCTAGAGTGAGGCCATCGAGAAACACGGGGAGGCACTAGCGGTCTCCCTTGACATTTCAAAGGCCTTCGACAGGGCCTGGCATGATAGCCTTATTAGTAAGCTTCCTTCCTTCGGTCTGCCCGCCGGATTGTGTGATTGGATCATAGATTTTCTGAGGGATCTGTCTATCCGAGTGGTCATAAGTGTCTGCTCGTCTGAACTGTTGGATATTAATTTGGGTTCCTCAGGGACCGGTGCTTTTGGCAACATTGTTCTTGTTGCATATTAATGATCTGCTAAAACCCGATACCTTTGGGTATGCAGACGACAGCACTGTTGCTGAGAGATACGTATCCAGCGCACGAGCTGGTGGGTCGCAAGTCCGGTCTCTTTGAGAGGCTATAGTAGAGTGTTTGAACTTATCCTTACAGGCTGTCTTTGAATGGGGCGATGCCAATCTGGTCTGGTTCAATACTGTTAAGACCCAGGTGCGTCTTTTTCCGCTAGAAGGATGCAATTCCACCCAGTTCCATCCTTCCGAGGTGTAATCGTGCCGAGTCAACTAGGTCTAATTGGTGTTACATTAGCATCTTCCCCTTAATTTTGGTCCTTTCACAGGCAAAGGTGACTGCCAAAAAGTAAAGGTATCCTAGCAAAGGTGAGACGATACTTCATAATGCTCACAAAGTGAGCTTTATTGCACACAACATAAAGGTCTTATGTTTATATACTCACCTCGGATTCCGCTGTCGAGACACGAAAATGTCCTTACAGAATAGCACTACTGCTCTCATCTTTGGGACGGATCTGCCAGATACTAGGTTGATAGTTTCGAGTAAATTGAGAAACTAGCCAAGAGGAACATCGGAAATGATAAGCTCGTCGAGTCGAAGCTCCAAAGTCTTGAGCATCGACACCGAGTTGCTAGCCTGTCGGTTTTCTACAAGTTACACTTTGGGGAGTGTGGGGCGGAATTGCATAATTTAATTCCGCCAAGCCCGTTCCATCATCGAACCACAAGACGAACTGTGATGCTCTACCGGTACGTGGTGGACATCCCACCCACACGCACAAAACGTTTTGGGAACACATTCATTGTGCGTACAGCTAAGGAGAGGAATTCCTTGTCAGAGTCTGTGTTTCCTGATAGCTAAAACTTGGGAGACTAAGTCAAGAGTGAATAGGTTACTTCTAGGCCTGCTCCATCTTCGACCACATCAGCGCTTACCATCAGGTGAGATAGTGGTCAAACACGTGCCTATCAATAGTAAAAAAGGTGAAGTTTTCTAAAGACATTCGACAAAACGAAATACCTATACTTTTTTAAAGTTTAAACAATAAACATTGTTATTTATTTTCTTCATCCACAATAGGTTTTGGTCAAGGTTATACATGAAAGTAGAAGGTAGGTAATTTTTATTTATCTAGAACTCACGAATACGATACCAGGATAGGTAGCTACATAAGTTCAAGGACTAATTGGGTATGGTAATTAACAAATGGCATTTCCGTTGGCCTTAGGTATTATTACAGGTTCAAGTTAATGGCATTAAATATTCGAAGGACAGTTGAATGACAGCACTGGGTACATGGGTAGGGAATTACAGAAAATAATCATTGTGGGTTACCTGCCAGGCGTCCGTATAAAGCCGGACACGCATCCTTAAAGCCTGACTATGCAGTTAGGCTTTTAGGATGCGTGTCCGACAAAATTAAAGTGTTCTGCCTGTCCAGCTTTTTTAAAGGTTTTTGAATTGAACAGGTAAAATTTAATTTTCCTAAAAAAATCACAATCAGGAAGACTGGTCGCCGTTGTTATTAAGAGTCAAATAGCTTGGATTTAGGTAGGTACCTACAAGGATTCTGCTAAATATTATTTTAATCACGCATAATTTTGAATAGGATAAGTTGTCCGGCCTTTTTATCCAATTTAACCTAAAAGTCCGGCTAAATTGGCTGGTCTGTCCGGTTTTCCAGTTTTAAGACCTAGCAACCCTAATTGTGGGTTGTCCCTATAAGCTTGCCAGTGGTCAGGAAGGTACTGCTTATGCTTTATAGGGAATATGCATCTATTTTTTTTTAGGTGCGGAACTATTATCTGCCTTTTTTAAGCTCAGTAGTTTCGGAGATGAGGGGTGGAATGGTCATTTTACCTTAACCTTTTATTTAACTTGCAATCATCATCATCAAACTCATATCAGCCGAAAGACGTCCACTGCTGGACATAGGCCTCCCCCAAGCGTCGCCACAACGACCGGTCCTGTGCGTCTCGCATCCATCGGCTACGAGCGACCTTCACCAGATCATCGGTACACCTTATGGGAGGCCTTCCAACGTTACGTCTTCCAGTACGCGGTCGCCACTCCAGAACTTTTCGGCCCCATCGACCATCTGTTCTGCGAGCAATGTGCCCTGCCTACTGCCACTTTAGTTTGGCGATCCTTCGGGCTATGTCGGTAACCTTGGTTCTCTTGCGGATATCATCATTCCTGATTCGATCACGCAAGGAAACTCCAAGCATTGCCCCACTCCATTGCCCTTTGAGTGACTTTGAGCCTTCTGGCCCATTGTAAGCGACAACGTTTCAGTTCCGTATGTCATCACTGGCAACACGCACTGATCATAGACTTTCGTCTTGAGACACTGTGGTATGTGGGACGAGAATATACCGCGCAACTTCCCGAACGCTGCCCAGCCGAGTCGGATTCGACGGTTGACCTCTTACTTGAAGTTGGCCCTACCTAACTGGACCGTTTGTGCTAGGTAGACGTACTCGCCTACAACGTCGACTGTAGAGTTTCCGATCTTGATGGGAGTGGGTGCTACCTGGGTATTTACCATGATCTTGGTTTTGTCCATGTTCATTTTGAGACCCACCCTTTCGGAAGCTCTACTGAGGTCATCGAGCATTGTACTGAGGTCCTCCGTAGTCTCAGCCATGACGACTATATCGTCGGCAAATCGAAGGTGACTGATGTACTCGCCATTGACATTAATGCCTAGCCTTCTCCAGTCCAAAACCTTGAAGACATCCTCCATTGCGGCTGTAAACAGTTTCGGAGAAATGACGTCTCCCTGCCTCACACCCCGCTGTAGGAGGATAGGTTTCGCGGTCTGATCCTGAAGTCTGACTGACATGGTGGCCTTTTTGTACAGACCTTTCAACACCTCGATGTATGTACCGATAGTCGATCTGGCACCGTTGGAGAGACAGCAGCACAGCCCAAGTCTCGATCGAATCAAAGGCTATTTTGTAGTCCAAAAACGCTAATCAGAGGGGCAGATTATACTCTTCGGTCTTCTGTATAACCTGACGGAGCGTATGTATGTGGTCTTCGGTGCTGAAGCCTTTTCGGAATTCGGCTTGTTCGGGAGGCTGGAAGTCGTCATACCTGCGTGCGAGACGGTTCGTGATGACTCTGGAAAACAGCTTGTAGACATCTTAGAAGTGAGATGGGCCTATAGCTCTTAAGCAGGGCATTGTCGCCCGAAAGAAGAGTACCACCACACCTCTACTCCATGCCTGTGGCGTTTTCCCTTCAAGTATGACGGAATTGAACAGTTCCTGAAGGGCCTTAAGGACCGGTCTTCCAACCGCCTTCAGGAGTTCGGCCGTAATTCCGTCCTCACCTGACGCCCTGTTGTTTTTAAGCTGCTTCAGAGCCATCCTAATCTCATACAGGCTAACGTCCGGGATGTCCTCGGTATAGTGCCGGGTTAATCTAGCTTTTGGGTCGTTAGTTAGATTCGTATCGGGTTTAGTCATTGACGTGTATAACTGTCCGTAGAACGTCTTGATCTTTCTCAGAAGCTTCGATTTGGCGGATATGGTTCTGCCATCAGCGGTCTTCAGTTTCGTGAGCTGGCTTTGCTCAATAGACAGATCTCTAGCAAAGACCCTGGAGCCCTTATTCCGCTCTATCGCGTCTTTAATCTTTTCGGTATTAAAGCGGCGGAGGTCTCTTTTCAAGGACTTGGAGATTCGTCTATTGAGCTGCCGGTATCTGCACGCATCTTCTGAAGACTGCAGAATTATCTTCCGCCTCTCCTTCATGAGCTTCAAAGTAGGATCAGAGACCCTCTTGTTCCTATCTGTACGGCGAGTCTTGAAAAACCCTTAGACCCGACCGTATGGACAGTTTCCACGAACCCATCGTTGCAATCGTCCACGGAGCTCCCTAGGCACTCGAAACGGTTCTTAACTTGCAATGTATATAATTATGTAAGTATGTTTGTTCGGGTGAAATCTTTGAACTCAATTTTGAACTAGATATCTTCAACCGATTGAGCTGAAATTTTGTATACACGTTTATTTTGGATGACAATGCACGATATGGTGTGTGACATCATTCTAAATCCAATATGGCGGACCATCCAAGATGGCGGAATAGTTATTTTTAATGCATTTCTACAATATGGATATCAAATGAAAAGGATGATTAAGAGTAACTCGAAAAAATAATTTGACGTCATTATAAATCCAATATGGCGGACCATCCAAGATGGCGGAGTAGTTATTTTTAATGCACTTCTACAATATGGGTATCAAATGAAAAGGATGATTGAGAGTAACTCGAAATAACAAAAAAATAAATTAAAAGCAAAAAAAATGCTTTTATTTAAACGCTCTAAAAAGAAAATAAATTTTACTTTAATAATTTTAACTGTCAGCTTATAACCTCATTATATACCTATTTATATGATCATAAAAGCTTGTAGCAACAAGTAATAGTTAAAGTAGGATTATATAACAGTTAATAGCTAAAGTAAGACAGGTAGCTATTTTAAAAGTAATAAAAAATTAAGCATGCATTAATTAGTAGATTATAGCCACTAAAAAGTATAAAAAAAAAAACTTTAGGTAATTTTGGAAGTCGGTGTTAAAATACGAAGAAACAATCAAAAACACCGACTTCCGAAATTACCTAAAGTTATTTTTTGTAGAAAGGTTTATTATTTTTTTCTTTTCAGTTTTTTCGGAGGTTTAATTTTTTTGTAAAAAAGTTTTTTTATGTCTATGGTCCTATCCTTACTAATATTAATGCGAAAGTAACTCAGTCTGTCTGTCTGTCGGTCTGTCTGTCTGTCTGTCGCGCTTTTATACCAAAACTACTGAACCGATTTAAATGAAATTTCGTACACAGTAGAGCCTGAGAAAGGAAATAGGCTATTTTTATCCCGGGAATATGTTCCCTAGGGACCACGCGGGCGAAGCCGCTGGCAGAAGCTAGTATTATTATATTACTAGCTGACCCGTGCCCACTTTGTTGAACGGTATTTTTCTGGTTAAATTAAAGCCTATGATACTCACTAATAACGTAGCTTTCTATTGGTAAAAGAAATTTCAAAATCAGTTCAGTAGATCCAGGGATTACCCCCTACAACCTCACAAACTCTAGATACCTCTTTATGATATAAATTATAATAGTATAGAAGTATAAAAACTAGTAGAAATGCCTCCGTGGTCGAGTGGTTTAGGCGTTTGCCTTGTGACCCGGTGGTCGTGGCCTCGTGGGTTCGATTCCCACGGTAAGCATACTTTGTAAAATAGTTTCCACTTTGGCTAAGACACTGCAGGCTTGAATCATCAGATTGTCTGATAAAAGATGATTCCGTGCTTCGGAAGGCACGTAAAAGCCGGTGGTCCCGGCCGCCAAATGGCGGTCGTCAAATAACCATGTCAGAGGCCCTTGAGGCGGTTTAGAAGCTCTGACACTAGGGTGTGTGGGGTCGTCAGACCTTACTGCCCACACGATAAGAAGAAGAAGAGGTAGAGAGTTTTGTTACTTATGGTAGCTAGGTACCTATATTGCATTTGAATTAGACGTTGAACTTAAAAGATAAACCATTGACCTCAATTTATGCCCGATTTACATTATTCCAGTCCAGTAAACCAGTAGCGCTGGACTGGAATGGACCGGACTGGCGATATCGTCTCCATGATTCCAGTCATTGAAAAGCTGTCGAACAGTCAAGACTGCAGTAACAATGAGTTCGAGAAAGCGGTGGTTTTTTTTTAAAGAATCAATACGTTTTATTTTATTTGCATTATTTCTTACACATTTTTGCAAAGCTGATTGGCGCATAGTTTAATTTTTATAATGTTCTAATGATTTGTTCCATAGACACTAATGTTTTCTGTATAAACTAATAAACTGTTTTGGTCTTCAATTAACTTTTTCATTGTAAATCCTTTCTTCGCAGTTCAGGTCAAAAATCCGCAAAAACAAGCAACACGTGTTTCCCGTATAATTGTTCTGTCAGCACTGGAATGACACTGGATTGGCCGTCTACATGATTCCAGTTACACTGGAATAGTCGTGCTGGATTCGAAAGTAGACCGCCAATCCAGTTTCTGCACTGGATTGCTCACTGGATCCAGTGCATTCCAGTGTGGGTTTACATTTTTCCAGTTGCAATCCAGCGCTGGATTCGATCGCTAGACTGGAATAATGTAAACCGGGCATTAAAATCTATTAAAAGTAAGTATCGTTAGGCTTATGTTTCGGATTGCGCCATCCACAGCCACTTGAAAAATGTACCATGACCATCTATACATATAATAAATCTGTTGAAGAGTCGTTTTTGTACATTCAAAATAAAAAAATAGCTAGGGAGATAAAGGGTAACTTATAGAACCCATTTCCATGATTTTTGGAATTTTTGTCTGTTTGTCTGTTTATCTGTTTGGATGTGCAGGCATCACGTAAAAAGTACAGAAATAACGTAGATAACTTTCACGCATTAAAATTTTACGTAAGTGGAGGTATAACTTAGTTTTTGTTTCATCGCAATCGGTTCACTCTATCAAAAGATATTTGTATTTAAAGGTTTCGTTTAAAGTTTCATTACGTGAAGCACATACATGCACCGCCATCTATTGAGATTAAATAGTAACAGTTTAGAACTGTTTCATGAATGAATGCGTATATTATTTGTGAAAAAAAAAATAACATTTAGTCATTTGAAGATCTTTGGCAGTCGTTACGGATTGTCAGAAGCCAGTCTGTAAATCTGGCTCCAGTCTTGCCAAGAACTACCGTGTTACCCAATTAATGGGTTGTGGAGGTCTGGTAGGCATCCGCTTCACGTAAAATACTGGTATTCAGCTAAATCCGGTTTAACTGGAAGCCGACCTCAATATAGTTAGGAAAAGGTTAGGCAGATGATGAGTTGCACGAGTCCATCTTCAAGGTTAAGCAACGCTTGCCAAGGTAAGTCTGTGGATGGGTGACCATTTTAACATACCGAGATTCCTACGTACCTCGGAATATAATAGCCGCCCGGGTCGATCTTCAAGGTTAAGCAACGCTTGCCAAGGTAAGTCTGTGGATGGGTGACCATTTTAACATACCGAGATTCCTACGTACCTCGGAATATAATAGCCGCCCGGGTCGATCTTCAAGGTTAAGCAACGCTTGCCAAGGCCAGTCTGTGGATGGGTGACCATTTTAACATACCGAGATTCCTACGTACCTCGGAATATAATAGCCGCCCGGGTCGATCTTCAAGGTTAAGCAACGCTTGCCAAGGTAAGTCTGTGGATGGGTGACCATTTTAACATAGCGAGATTCCTACGTACCTCGGAATATAATAGCCACCCGGGTCGATCTTCAAGGTTAAGCAACGCTTGCCAAGGTAAGTCTGTGGATGGGTGACCATTTTAACATACCGAGATTCCTACGTACCTCGGAATATAATAGCTGCCCGTGTCGATCTTCAAGGTTAAGCAACGCTTGCCAAGGTCAGTCTGTGGATGGGTGACCATTTTAACATACCAAGATTCCTACGTACCTCGGAATATAATAGCCGCCCGGGTCGATCTTCAAGGTTAAGCAACGCTTGCCAAGGTCAGTCTGTGGATGGGTGACCAGTTTAACATACCTACCGAGAAGAGATCTCATGCAGTCTTTATGGATTGTCAGAAGCCGACAAATCTGACACCTACAGTCTTGCCAAGAAGTATCGTGTTACCCAGTATTGTAGGGTTGTAGAGGTCTGGTAGGCAGCCGCTCCAATCCCGTTTGACTGGAAGCTGACTACAATATAGCTGGGAAAAGGCTAGGCAGATGATGCTTCATGGTACAAAACTGAAATGATTTGCGGAAAACACTTAATCGCATTACAGTTGGCAGAACTGGGCACAGATTACAAACATAATTTTGTTTCAATTTCCATTATCCACTAGGGAGACGGTCTAAGTGACATCCCGGCACTTAATAGAATTTAGGATTCCCAAAAAATAAACAAACCCATAATTATATTTTCGTCACACATTTACCTACCCTATTCATAGACGGCCTAAGCATCTGCCAGCCTGTTCATTAAATATTGTCACATGACAGACCCATTCGCCACTTTGACACATTTGCGCATTGGGGATCATTTAGGCGGCTGATTAACCGCCATTCAATGAAAAGGACAATAAAACGGCAGAGTTACTCTCTCAAGGACTGTCAGCCCCAATTGGGGCCAAATGGTATTGTCTGTCTAATATTTTAATATACGAGTATGCTTAACCTTTTCCCAACTATATTCGGATCAGCTTCCGATCAACACGGCGAAGTCGCGGTATGTTAAATAATATGGTCACCTATTCACAGAGCCACCTAGGCAAGAGTTGGTAAACCATGAAGATCGACCCGTGCGACTGTTATTATTAAGCTACGAGCTCCTCATTTAATAAGTCTCCTCTTTCAGTACCTACTAAATATCGATTTAAAAAATTCGATTATTCTTACACAGTAAATCGATTCTATAAACCCGGTAGAACTATTTAACATAAAATGTAATAAAAATTAATCGGTGTTCTGTAATCTGCAATTGTCAGGGAAAATCAAAGAAACTGTTTCTTTTTGCTGGCTGGACAAAATTAAGAATCAACTTTATTCATCAGTTTCTTTGTTTCGTAGTTTGAAGACTACCTACCACCGTTCATTCGATAGTCGGTTTTGTTGATCTACCTCGAGGTAGGTATGTACCAGGAGATTACCCGGGCTAATCGGCATTTCAACCGGAAGAGATGATAGAGTGCCCTGCATTAGGTACCCTCTTCCTATTTTCTTAATTTTGAGATCAGGATACGCAAGGTATTAACTTAAAGTAGATTTTATCTATGCAACAGATATTTTTCGACAACCACGCGAGCGAAGTCGCGGGCACAGCTAGTTTGAAATATAACCTTTGCCTTTATTATTCACTAGTGGACGTCACGCGGTTTCACCCGCGTAGTTCCCGTTCCCGTGGGAGTACAGGGATAATATATAGCCTATGTTACTCCCTGATAATGTGGCTATCCATTGCAAAGAATTTTTCAAATCGGTCCTGTAGTTTCGGAGCCTATTCATTTCAAACAAACAAACAAATCTTTCCTCTTTATTATATTAGTAGATGGATAGGTACCCTACGTGTCAGTTTCTCACCGGCGAAAAACGCAAATCGCCCACAGCCTCGACTGGTAAAAAGATAGCCCCCCCCATAGGTGGACTACCACCTATGATGGGGGGGGGTAGTAGTGCCTGACCATGCGGCAGTCGCACATTCGTTACAATGTTCATAATTATGAAGCTACATTTTAACAGAAAAGCTAAAAAAACTAACCATCGTGCTTGCAGTAGGGGATTAGTTAACTCCATGAGAACCAGCGTACATGCAAACGAGCATCCTGTGTGTTCTTTGTTCATGTATCTAGTTATGGATAACAGGGCAGCCACATGGTGAAATAATACCACGCGATTTTCTGACCAGTATACCAAACACCACAGCAGGTCGAAGGCGAAGTAACCCCAGGACCATATCATTAGCGTGTACTGGATCGGCAATATCCTCCCTAAAACGAAATTTTGCAAAATTATTTAAGTAGTTTTTTGTCGGCGCTGCTGTTCCTATTTCCATTTACAGACCAAGTTGTAGAACTTACTTACAAAGAACATGAAAAGATAAACAAAATAAACTAACTGGACAGTTTTAGGGTGGACAGAGGCAGATGGCACTGCGTGTAGCCGACGAGCACGGCCACGGTACCGTGCAGCACCGTGAGCACGCGCGAGCACCACTCCGGGCTTTGTTCCTTGGCGTGTTCCGTTATCATGATGTACAGCCAGTTCCAGAACATGAACGACACCAGCTTGTACAACGACCCGTTTGATAAATTGTGTCTTAATAAACTCGACATAGCCAGTCAGATCTTGGGCTTAGTGGGCAAATGCTGTGATTTAACTCTTCATCAGGATTCATGGTTTTAAATAAAGCATTTTTATCTAGGTTTTATTTTTTTGAAACATTTTGTCTGAATGGTGTGGTTTTTGAAGTTGGCTGTCACTTGTGATTGAGATGTGTTGGATTGATTTTTTTTTTCTTTATGGAAATGAACAAGGTTTGTATTTTAATTCCGACTCTTTCTTGGTCTGAAAACCATAGCTGTTCCTTTCATTCAATCCAATGTAGGTATAAACATCCACTCCAAATGTAGGTATAAACATCCACTCCACCAGGGTCGAAGTAGTCTAGGTTAATTGGTATAGCAGGTATCCTTGAAATTAGAATCGTTAAAAGTAGGTGCCGAATAAATACCTATCTCCTTTCAAAAAAAAAACCGCTTAGACCAGAATATTTATTTCCTAATAAAAGTTTATAAATTAATTGTCATATAATAAAGTTCGCTCCATTGGAGGATAACAATCAACTTCATTTAACACATCGTTATACAGTACATTTAATTTATTTTACTACAAAAATACCTTTCGCATATTTCAGTCATCGTTTCACAATTTCACTTACAAGTAGCCGTTTTTCATCGGTTCACGGCTTTCGGCAGCCAGAAGTTGGCTCCGTCCGGCGTCCGGTTCCTATCGGTAGCGCAACTTGTCGACATACTTTTCAATGGCGCGATATCGTGATGGTGGCATCGCTTCCTTGAGTAGCTTGTTGAAGCGCGCGTCCTCCCCGAGCGCCAGGCACAGGGAACGCGCGTGCAAGCGCGTGTCCGCGCTGGCATCCGCCAGCAGCTCGCCAGCCGCGCGCAGCAGCGACGTGCGCACCTCGCCGGGCAGCGCCAGCGCGCGCGCCGCGCCGCCGTGCCGCACCAGCCGCGCCAGCGCCGCCGCCGCCGCCGCGCGCACCGGGCCCGCGCGGTGAGCCGCGCCCCTCTTCGCCAGCGCCACCACGGCGCGCACCTCGCTGCCACCGCACGCCACCTTCACCAGCGCAGCCGCCGCGTCTGCGCGGAGGAATCGGTTGACGTCGGCGCAGCGCTCCAGCAGCGCGCTGACTGCTTCCTCGACCTCAGGATCTAGTGCGCGGCCGCGATGCTCGAACAGCGCACCCAACGTACAGCACGCGGCCCGCGCGACGCGCGACCTCAGCGAGCGCACGTGCGTAGCCACCGAGCGCGCTGCTGCACGCCAGCTGACGGCAGGGGCGCGAGCCGTGGGGTCCGCTGCGAGCCTCTCGGTCTCTACGAGTCCGCTGACGATCACCTCCCAGTCCTCGTGGCGCGCGGGCACGATGCACTCGGCGAGCGCGGTGCGCACATCTCGCTCGCTGGCGCGCGGCCGCTCGTCATACGCGTCGCTGGCGGGCTCCGGGGTGGGCACGCCGCTCCGCGCGGATGAGGGCGCGCTGCTTCTTGGCGGCGTAGGTGAGGGATGCGCGCTCACGGCCGCTCGCACCGGTGAAACCTCGACAACGGTACTAGCACGGGATTCCAGAGATTCATGCCCGGTGGAGGCCCCTGCGCTCCCTGGCGGTTGAGGTGTCGGGGGCTCGACTTGTAACTGTGACCGTCCACTGATCGGTGACGGGTTTGATCTCTCAGAGTAGTCCTCAACGCGAATGGAGGGGGAACGAGGCGGAGACGGCACCGTATCCTGAACTTGGTCTGGTGCGGCGTCGATTTCGGTTCTAGCGCTTACCCTTTCATCAGATCCTTCCTTTAATGCGGATGCCTTCTTATTGTTTTCTCCGTCCTCATAGCTGGTAAGCGCGCTCGAGTCTCTGTGAACAGAAATAAATAAAATAGCGTCACGGAGTGTTTGTTTAGAAGAGGGCCGCCGCGGCTGAGGGGGTGAACTGGGTGGACATTACCGCGTGTGCGGGGGCAGGTCGGCCACGAGGTCGAGCGCGAGCGCGGGCGGCGCGGGGCGCACGGGCGCGCGGGGGCAGCAGCAGCGCAGCATGGCGCGCGCCTGCCGCCGCGGCGCCTCCGCGACTGACGCCGGCTCCGCGTGTGCCGCAGGTAGGTGAGGTGTAGAGGTGCACACCTAACGCCGCGATCAATTGGCCCTATGTTGATGAACTCACTCTACCCGCATATTATGCAGATTAGCCTGCCTTCACGGAATTTCTAGCGGTCGCCCGGTCAGTAAAAGAGTCATTAGTCATTGGATTCGTGTAGTTTATGATGCTGGTATGAGTAGGCTCAACATGGGCTCAACTCAATTAGTCAGACTTTCAGGTTAATTTCAATAGGCCGCTTCAAACTACCCAAGTAGGTACCTATACCTACAGTTATTTTCAAAGAGCTTTAGCCAATTTCAGAAAAGTACATGTGGATTTGGTGTCTTATCAGATTTATGAAGGCGGTTATCGTTTGTGGTGTAAGTTGTAACTGCTCCACAATTTTCTTAATTATTAATAGACGTTAAAGGACTGTTACGTGGCGTTTGCTGAACACGAAAGTGGAACGATCTTACGATAAGGAAAATAGGTCGTCTCGTCAGTGGTTCATAAACAGTCTGAATGAAAGTGGGCCAATAATTTAACTTACAAAATGTAGGTTAGTGGTGGCACGCTATTACAGCCATTACTCTTGGGTACTGAGGGCATGGCACATGGCAGTAGGTACCTCGACGTGACTTGTCGAGCCTACCGTTAATACCTAGCCCATCACTGTTGATTAGAACCCCTAGCGAGCTTTTAGAAATTAAATATTAATCGGGTCGATATGTTAAAGTATTCAATTTGCTCGATTCGATAAATCGAGGCCCATTACGACGCTTAGTGGAATTCGGCGCCAGCCAGGTTTATTAGGAACGAATGTCCTGAAACATTGAGTTAGAGGGGACTTATACATTTAACTTAGAATAAGACAATTAAGTATTATTATTGTCAAAAATAGTTGGTAGGCCTGCACCCTAAATATTCGTCATTGTCAGACAATGGAAATCGCTACATACACCTATGAAAAGTGAAAATTGAAAGGTTTCGCAAGAGAAACACTTCAAAACACACAAAGCTTTCAATTCTTAACTAAATGAAGCTTTGCAATCTTCGAGCACGCGGCTACTGCGTGCCACATCATTGCGTCGCGTCATGATATGCCGTTGCCACGCGACAACACTATTCACACCCCAAACTTTACCTGAATGACTTTGTTTTTGAAATTCAATACATATATCATACTATCATAAGTTAAATTGTTTGACGGCTGACATTTTCCTCGCGGTCGAACGACTTGGTTTCTTGAAAGCGTTACGAATACAACTTTACAAGTGTTTTGCTCCAGTATGTTATCGATTGTTTGTCAGACTTGGGTATAGGGGTGAGTGACTTCACTGTGTAATTGGCGCCCGTAATCGGCGGGTAGATTTACATAGATAATATCGCGCAGTGGCGGTCAGCTGGTAGCCAAGCTGGTGATATTAAATCGAAATTGGAACACCAATTAACCCCTTGATTTCATTGAAGATTAGACCTCAATCACTTTTGCTCAAGGCTTACTCAATTTCAGGGGCCTGTTAAGGCAGTCAACGTAGATTATCAGAATATAAACAGGAATTATGGAATGAGAACAGTAACGCAAATCTATGGCAACTCAATGTATGTTGTAAGTAGAAATTCCGAGATGCGAAAATGCTTACTTAGACGTTTTCGGATTTCGGCGAAATGTTCCAAAAAATCGTTATCGTTAATTTTCACATGACACTAAAATAAGCCTCTTTGACCTGGACGTTAACAACGACCTAGCATAGCATAGTCGGCCTTCCATAATGTTCCCACTGTTGGTACTCAGGCCTCCTCTCTAGGAGAGGGAATGGGCTGTAATCCACCACGCGGGCCCAATGCGGGTTGGTGAATGTCACATGTCTTCGAATTTTTGGTTCTAGGACATGCCGGTTTCCTCACGATGTTTTCCTTCACCGTTCAACGACCTGAAGAATGAAAATTTGTCTGTCTTCGGTGATACGAAACAGACACGTCTGGCGAAAAATTACGAGGAGAGCAGACCCCAAATACTTAATTGGATAAGGATAGGAAAAGAGAATTCAAAGGATGCTCATAATTTCTACACCAACAAACATTCAGAGCAAAACTAAGGCTCTGGCAGAATCTTCTGTCTTAACTACCTACCCTTAAAGTGCCCTTAACCCCGACTTACTAACTAGGTACATAAGATACCATTCAATAAAGCTATCATTTCCTCAAGTTCAGCTTACGTTATTAACTATTTACAACAGTTAGCGTCGACTGTCTGTCAGGTGCGTTAGTTCCCACAATCTGAAGGTCAAAGCATTTAGACCTAACAGCCTAGCACTTGACATAGGGTAGAAACTTTTGTTTCTTGAATTCTTTACTGCCTGCTTGTAATTTATTTATAAGAAAACTTATTGTTATGTTGAGTTTAAGTTTCTTCAACTACCCAAGAAATTATTTTGGTTATCAGAGGTGGGATCAGTGTCATGTTGTAGATTCGATCGGCATTTAGGGTTGCGGAATTTGTTCGAAAGAGTCACCGGAGCCCTGGAACGCAAACATGAACGAGGGAACATGGACTTGTTTTATTCAGTATAAGAGTCTGACACTCCCTTTTGCTCCACCCAGAGCGGGAGGAGTTATTTGATGATTTCCCATCCATAAATAAAAGAAAGTTCGATCATCATTTGCGCGAATGAATAACGTCGTATTAGGTATACAGAAAGCTCTAGAACCTAATTCAGTATTTCTGTTTAGATTCTGAATAATTAATGTTGGAAAGCGAAATTACTTCTAATCGATAAGTTTAAGCAAGGACGTACAGAATTTCATTTATTATTCATCGGTCAGACGGAACAAAGTAGGTACATACTTAAATGATTAATTTTTACTTTCTCTTGTTAAAGTTAGGTACATCAACCTGGAAACAGTTATTTGTATTGGACATGAATTTTTAATCACGTATGTCAACAATTAGCAGAAATACGAAACAACATGGAGACCTGGGGGGCTACTCTCTAACGAAATCCGTGGTTTCGGGCTTAGTTGCGGGCGGGCGTATTCTGCTCCGTATCACCTAACCACTGAGAACTAATGATAATAACTAATGATACGTTTTTTCCCGTTCCCGTAGGAATTTCCCATTCTCGTATAGCCTATAGCCTTCCTCGACAAATGGGCTATCTAACACTGAAAGAATTTTTCAAATCGGACCAGTAGTTCCTGAGATTAGCGCGTTCAAGCAAACAAACAAACAAACTCTTCAGCTTTATACATATACTAGCTGACCCGCGCAACGTCGTCTGCGTCACATTTTTCATTACTGCTCCGCTCCTATTGGTCTTAGCGTGATGATATATAGCCTATAGCCTTCCTCGATAAATGGGCTATCCAACACTGAAAGAATTTTTCAAATCGGACCAGTAGTTCCTGAGATTAGCGCGTTCAAGCAAACAAACAAACAAACTCTTCAGCTTTATATATTAGTATAGATTAGTATAGATATATCAATTGCAGAGAGTCTACAATAGGAAATGTAGTGGGGAGTGATATAAGAGTTTTGAAAGGAAATCAAATGGTAAGCTTTAAGTATGGAGATATCAAGGGAAAATTTACACACAATGAGCCTTGGCTATTAGAATTGTCTTGCAATTTCACTACAAATAGGGAATTCCTGTCTATGTTAATGGGAATTGGTACGTATATAAAGTATAGGTACACAGACACTACTTCTACAAACTCGAATAGAAACCTTGCTCAGATCAGGTCATTTATTAACAAAGAACCCCACAGATTGTTAGGGATGAGCCCAAAGGAATATTCTAACACTAGCTGACCCGCGCAACTTCGTCTGCGTCACAATTTTCATTACTGCTCCACTCCTATTGGTCTTAGCGTGATGATATATAGCCTATAGCCTTCCTCGATAAATGGGCTATCTAACACTAAAAGAATTTTTCAAATCGGACCAGTAGTTCCTGAGATTAGCGCGTTCAAGCAAACAAACAAACAAACTCTTCAGCTTTATATATTAGTATAGATATAGATATAAAAATCTCGTGTCACGGTGTTTGTTACCGAACTCCTCTAAAACGTCTCGAACGATTTTCATGAAACTTTGTGTGTATATTCAGTAGGTATGAGAATAGGTGGTAGGGTATTTTTTTTTGTATGGCAAAACAACGTTTGCCGATTCAGCTAGTATTAGTATAGATACAGATTTATTTGTTTGTTACGATTTGGCTCAAAAACTACTCAAACGATTTTAAATATTCTTTCGCCATTAGAAAGCTACATTATTAACTCAAAACAGGCTATAGGAGTATCTACTAAAACCGCGCGGACGAAGTCGTGGACGAAGTGCTAGGCACTATCACTACATATTATAAAACAAAGTCCTCCGCCGCGTCTGTCTGTTAGCGATAAACTCAAAAAAATCTGCACCGATTTTCATGCTATTTTCACCAATGGATAGAGTGGTTCTCGAGGAAGGTTTCAGTATATAATTTGTCTAGAAAAAAATTAGGGATCCTTAAGAAAATTGCAGCGCGGACGAAGTTGCGGGCGAAGTGCTAGTCTACACTTCTACACTAATATTATAAAGAGGAAAGATTTGTTTGTTTGTTTGAAATGAATAGGCTCCGAAACTACTGGACCAATTTTAAACATTCTTTCACCATTAGAATCCTACATTATACTTGATGGACATAGGCTACAGAATATTTTCAAAAAAGTTAGGGATCCGTATGAAAACTTCGAAAGTGTAACCCAAGTAAAAAATACCAAAAAAGATCCTTACGTACGCTGCGGAAACTATTGACAATAGAGCAAAAAGATGTACTACTGTTTTATAGAGGATATCAATATCTACAAAAAAGTCCGCATGAATATATATCTAACTAAGTCACAATGACCGCTTTTTGTTCAAATTATTCAATCAAAACCCGGGTGAAATGGAATAGTAGTGATTTTAGTATCATGATGTTAATCCTTATCTATTTAAATTATTTAATAATTAAGGTTGGTAATGTAGATGTAAATTACACTTGAAATAATTCAAACGTGACCTTTCATTTTAAAGTTACGACGGGTATAAAAATACTCTAAGTCAAAAAAAATGTTCGGTTTGAGCGAACTGCCCGTTTAGTCTATTAATAAGTAATTTACACACTACCCGAGAGTAGAGGGGAGATGAAGTTCGTGTAGTACCAACTAAACCCGCGCGAACGAAGTCGCGGGCGAAGTGCTAGTAATTAATAAAGGACTAACCTGTCGCTTAGAGGAATCGGGGACAACGGCTGAAATGGAATGTAGTCCCTGCCTGGCTGCGACACACCTGTGGGAAGAAGCAATAAGCTTTACGTTCACGACTTCACGAGGCCGGCCTTCCAGTTCAACGATACATGATCAACCTGCTAAATGTATGTGATGCTGTTTTGTACGGGACAATTTACAATGTCATTCAATTGTCTACTTGTTATGGTTCTTGAGATACAGCCATCTGACAGACAGATGGACGGTCGGACGGACAGATGGATGGATGGAAGGACGGACGGAAAGCGGAGGCTTAGTAATAGGGTTCCGTTAGTTAATTTCGGGTACGAAACCATAAAATTATTTTCATTTTCATTATTTAAGTCAAGAGTGAATAGGTTACTTCTAGGCAAGCGTGCTCCATTTTCGACCACATCATCGCTTACTATCAGGTGAGATAGTGGTCAAACGCGAGCCTATAAATAGTAAAAAAAAAAAAAGATTCTCAACTACGGTTAAGACTCACACTCTGACTTTGACGACACGGTTGGCGCAGTGGTTGAGCGATCGGCTGCTGGGCTGCGTGACGCGGGTTCGATTCCCGCACTGAACAAATATTTGTGGGGCCTACAGATAATTGTTCCGGGTCTGGCTATTTGTGTGTGTGAGTTTGTATGTTTGTGACGAACCCACGATACAGGAGAAATGCCTAGTGTGAGGCAAAGCTTAAAAAAATAAAAATAATAACATACCCTGCAAATAGAAATACACATAACAGGAAATTACTTACCTGTAGTAACAGGTAGTTTTGAAAGACTGCCTAAAGCGTAACCTGCAGTCATAGGGACACGGTGTATTAGATACATGGCTGTCATCATCATCCACAGCCCGACTTGGCCCACTGCTGACTTGCTGAGCATGTCCTCTCTTCTCCTGTGCTAATCCCCACGTTCCTGGTTGATTATATGGCTGTAGGTTACTTCCTGTTAATCTTACCAGGCAGGGGTGCGGAGTCAGGCAGAGGCCTCAGTCTTCTGGGAGGGGGCGGCGCAGCGGGGGGCGGGGTAGACCTAGCGCGACGTCTCACTGGCACTGGTAATTGCGAGCTCCTGCACCAAATGAATTAATAACCTCATCACTGTAATGTCTTAAAGCCTGTTTTTTACAGAAGGCCAGGGATCTTGAAGAACTTACCGGTTAACGTGACAGGGTCTGATGTTCTCTATAGGACGACTCAGCCTTTCCCTTAACTGGAACAAAGAAAAACTGTTAATTCCTGTGTATGATAATTTGTTAGTAAAACGTCAAGATACTCTGCGATTGTATTTAGATCTCCACGCCAAATTACAGCACTGAAAGCACGCAAGTCATACCCACGTTTATACCATTTATACCATGTCTGTATAGTCACCTTGTTACAGAACACGCCTGCCCTGGCTGTGCCCGCCAGCTTCCTCCTCACAGCTGACAGCACGGCAGCAGGACCCGCCGCCCACGCAAGTAGACACAGCGTGGCGCGCAGCTGAGTGCTTTGTATCATGTCTGTCTAGTCACCTTGTTACAGAACACGTCCGCCCTGGCTGTGCCCGCCAGCCTCCTCCTTACAGCTGACAGCACGGCAGCAGGACCCGCCGCCCACGCTAGTAGACACAGCGTGGCGCGCAGCTGAGCGCTTTGTATCATGTCTGTATATTTACCTTGTTACAGAACACGTCCGCCCTGGCTGTGCCCGCCAGCCTCCTCCTCACAGCTGACAGCACGGCAGCAGGACCCGCCGCCCGCGCTAGACACAGCGTGGCGCGCAGTTGAGCGCTTTGTATCACATCTTTATCACCACCCACCTGTAGAAAGAAGATAAAATTAATTACACGAATACAGGGTGAAAGAGACTTGATCGAGAAAAGGGTTTGGAACTTTATTGTGGTTATTTTAATTCGCATAATGTTACTAGGCGTTTTAATGACGTGCCTAGTCATGTAGCGGAATTTAGGGCACAGGCAGTTTAGGGCACCCCGACACGGATAGGTTAGGTTCGAATGGTATGACGGGAGCTAGAGTGAGCGAGCGAAGCAAGCGAACTTAGCTCCCGTCATGGCATTAATGTTAGGTTCATTGAAACCCTGCAGACAGAAATAGGAGACCGGCGCGTCGTTCGTCGAGGTTAGAATATTGAAATTGATGTATGCTTTAGAATGGTACGCTTTACTATGTTTACTACATAATTATGATTAGAGAAAATTATGCATAAGCTGTTATGCGCAAATATAATTAGGAAAAACAGAAATATGCCAATGTTATAATTATTATGTCTTAAAATTGTATGCAAATGGATACTAATGGATAGGGAAACGTTCTACTTACGCCAATCATGCTTGGATCAAAAATGAGGTCGACAATGTGATGCAGTGCGAGTCGTTGCAGCAAGGCGTGCGGCAAGGCTGCAGGCAGTGGTTCCCGTGCCATGCGCGAGATCAACGCTGGAAGAAGTTGCCGTGCGCAGTCGCTGCTTGCACCGCGAACCAGGGCACATACGGCGCCCTCTGCTGGGGCTCTAGCAGCTGCTACCTGCGCCACAGATAAAAAGTTTTTAAAACTCCAGACACTATGTATACCTCAATGGGCGAAATTAATTGAGGAATAGGATCTGTCGTTTTAATTTGTTTGTCAAGTTTGCTGTGCGCATTCCTAATTATTAGTTATTGTGGGAAAGTGAGGCGTGTTATGCAGAAATATATTTTTTTGCTTTTTTATAACCTTCCACGCTTTTATTGCCTTCTGATTAAAAATTCAGCACGTGTTGACCGCACAAGAAAATTATGGGTAGGACGTATTCAAATAGATAAGTAGGGACGGCTACCTACTTATTTGTGAAAATGTAAATGTCTAGACAAATGCTGTCCCGGTGTATTTATAATGACTGGCTGCATATAATACCCGATAAAGGTAAGTATTTTTATCAGCAACTTTGACACGCGACGCGAATAGGGTTCGTCCCCATTAGATAATTTATATTTTAAGTGCGACAATAATAGTGGCAGACGGGTCGTTAAACGCTATAATTCCAACAATAGTTTCCTAGACGGGCTGTTGTCACCCGAACAATAGGCAAATGAACTTCTAAAAGTGTACGTAAAGGAACCTAGTTTCGGTACCTTGCCTTCCCAAAGTCATAAGTTATCAACCTTTCTAAAAGTAGATTCAAACTTTTCAATTATTCAACCTCACTCGACAATCAAGTTTGAGAAAAGCTCAGTTTTATGAAGCAGAGCTTTAGTAAGGAGCGTTTTGTCTGGGTTGGCAAAAATACTCCAAATGTGTTGTCAAATAAATAAAATAGTTGTTCTTCTTTCATAACTGATTCGCCATGCCGCCCATCAACCTTATGAAATATTATTACTTGGCGCCCCCTTAACTTTCCCCCATATTTATGTATTATGAATTATCATAACTATTTGTTTTAGTTTATCGTGTGAGCGATACATCATAAAAGAAGGCGGCTTGCAAACGCAGTGCCAAATGCTAATGCGGGCAAGCGGGTTTGCCTGGCCCTAACTGTACTTATATATCTCTACACAGAAAGTCAGAAACCATGATTTTAGTCACAATTTTTATTTTATTTTTCATTACACCTCTAGGTTAGCTATTCTAAATGATCGAAATAAATGAATAAGTATTGTCACGAGCTTGGGGTTCGTGACAATAAAAACAGCCGATAAATTAACCAAAAATGACACTTTAATTTACAACCAGTCGCCG
The DNA here is from genome assembly GCA_947578705.1 of Lacanobia wlatinum. Classification (NCBI taxonomy): domain Eukaryota; kingdom Metazoa; phylum Arthropoda; class Insecta; order Lepidoptera; family Noctuidae; genus Lacanobia; species Lacanobia wlatinum. Next base: position 22,375,103 of record OX388031.1, read on the forward strand.
GATGACCGCCCTTTATATACCGACAGTTGTTTCTAGAACCTTCTAGTATGGAAACTTGCGGAAAGTTCGGGTACATACCGGCCCCGATTGACCAGGTGTCGAAACATCGAGAATGTTCTAGCATAGAAAAGTCTAGCAACTCCTTTGATCTGGTTGGTTTCCGCTACTTGATACTAGACGGCGTTAGCAGGACGTAAATGTCGTTATGTACCCAGCATTAATTCTGGCGCGTAACAGTATCAAAAGTCAAGTCAATAGTTGAAATTGCTTCCCTTGGGGACCTCGCCTCACACTTATATAAGTGGCCAAGACGACGACCAATAGCAATCTTGGCCGCAGAAGTTCCACCCAAGAAAATAGTTCAGGGAGTGGCCCTTAGGACATGAACGATGAACATCTTCGTCCCAGGCCTAAGGCCGAGACTTGCACTAAACGCTTATCTATAAGTTATAACCATAGAAATATTATTATATCTATGGTTATAGCTAATGAATCTTGGTATAGCTCGAACAAGAATTCTCCGTGCCTCAGACAGCACGTCAAACCGTTGGTATCTACTTTCTGTCATTTGTAGATGTTTGACAGTCGTTACTGGTAGGCAGAAGGTAGACAGAAAGTCTGACAACCAGTCCTGATTCCTGTACTATATCTGCCTAGCCTTGTTCCAAACATTCGGCTTTTAGTCAAACCGGATTCAGCTGAATACCAGTATTTTACGTGGACCGGCTGCCTACCAGACCTCCACAACCCATTAACTGGGTAACACGGTACTCCTTAGCAAAACTGGTGTCAGATTTACCTACCGGCTTCTGACTATCCGTAACGACTGCCAAAGATCTACAAATGACAGGCGGGAGGAGTCTCTGTATGTACCCATCCACAGACCAACCTCAACAAGTGTTGCTTAACCTTGAAGATCGACCTGTGCGGCTGTTATTATTTAGCCACGAGCTCCTGATTCCTGTACTGGGCAAGCTATACAGCGTGGGTAACACGCTGTATAGCTTGTTAGTATTGATGGGATGTGTATAGTCGCGCGCTCCAAATATTTTTTTTTTATAGGTACACCTAAGTTCATTAGTGGTTTCTATCACATTGTGTACCTACATATCTACAGGTATTAGACTAATAAATTCGAAAAATTATGTAAAAACGCGGATAAAAAAATAAAAATATTGAGCATCAAAACATTCATCCACATCGCTGTTAATGGGAAATGTGGCCAGAACACTAGCAGAACTGCCGCGTTGGAAGGCAATGTTGATTCTTGGGCCGAAGAAAAGCCCAGCTCTCTGGCAGGAATTATTCGAAAGAGTTAGGTACCGTGGCCCTGGAACGCAAAGGGCATTTGGAAAAACACGGATGGGTTTTAGTCATTAACGATTCATGGATTTACTCTAGGATTTTGTACTTGGTACAAAATTATCAAAAACCCAAGTTCAACGACTATTATTTCTTATCCTGAAATATATACACTTCCCTACTAAATTACAGCTTTGTAGTCCTAACGGTCTCTTACCAAAACCTCGGACAGACAGACAGACGGACATGACGAAACTATAAGGGTTCCTTGTCAGAACTACGGAACCCTAAAAAGCTCTCTGGCAGATTGATTGGTAAAGTACCTCATCGCTGAGGGCCCACATGTGGTGCACGAGGGAGAGAGCGGCCGGCTCCACCTTCCTCACGCTGCTCGGTTCCAATAACGTGCTGTGGAGCTGGTCCGCCGCGCGCACTGCTGCTATCCAGTTCTCCTATACGTACATTAGAAGTGAACATTAATTAGTTAAATAAATTATATATCATTTACTTGTTTTATATGTATATAGCAAGCTTCACTGAAGTAATCAATCAATCAATACATATAGAATTCTTCTTGACAGACAACGCACAGCCGAAACTACTGATAGAAGAAAGGATTTCCCAAAATTCCTACGGGAACGGGAAAAAACGGGATATATGCGCGTACGAAGTCGTGGGCAAAAGCTAGTGGTTATTGAGTAGTTAATTGAACTTCCTTTTTAACATCTTATGAAGGAAAGGTTATCGAATAAATAATATTCAGTGCCGTCCTATACTTACGGGTATCGTATACAGGCTGAATTTTTTAAGCGTGCCTTCACGGCCAAATCCGAAACGATAAGGAATATCGAAAAACACTAAAAGGAGTTTCGAGCCCGATTTTGATGAAAACTAAAACTGCATCATTGGATTTTTGAAAAATCGTTTTTCCTACCCAGGAATCGATCAAGTTGATTTTTTTTATTTTTTTTTATTTGCGATGGGTTTGCTCTTGACTCTAGTCTAGGTCAGAGATGACAGAGACAAAGTCTACGATGGAGCGAGCTTACCCAGAAGGAGCCTGTGCACTCTTACTTTGAAAAGATTAGGGTTGTAAGCGTTTGGAAACACAGACGCAGGCAGAGAGTTCCACTCCTTTGCTGTGCGCATTATAAAAGAGGTTTGGAAGCGCTTAGTGCGAATTGGTGGAATAGCAACAACGTGGGGATGGTAAGATGCAGTGCGTCTGGATGTCCGATGGTAGAAGGGGGCCGGTGGGATGAGGTCGTGGAGTTCTTGGGCACACTCACCGATTTTGAAAAAAAAAACACACCATGTATTATTACATCATCCGAAAGTGAAGCTAATGAGAATTAAATTCTGGAAAGTAATAACACATGACAAACTAAAGGAAAGAGCTCATTTTTAACAAATTAGTTTTAAAATTTCTGACTAAAGCTACCTTTCTAAAACGTAACTGATTTTTTGTTTAATCCTGTGATGCAGTTGTAGGTAGATTCTCGGGCCTGATGTTGATGAAAACTAAAAATGCTTATTGATTAAAAAAAAATTAAGTCGATATTCTTTTCTAGGTTTTTGTTAAAAATGAGCTCTTTGAATGAGATGAATTTCTTCAACATCTATAACATGTCAAAAAAAAATACATTTATTGTTCTACTCATATGGGATAACTCGTTTTTAACCCCCGACGCAAAAAGAGGGGTGTTATAAGTTTGACGTCGATGTCTGTCTGTCTGTCTATGTGTGTGTCTGTCTGTCTGCGGCATCGTAGCTCTCAAACGGATGGACCAATTTCGATGCGTTTTTTTTTTTCATTTGAAAGCCAGTTTCCTTGCGGTGGTTCTTAGCTACCAGCAGTGTAAGAGTATCAGCTCTTTTCCACAATGATGTAAGGCATTTTTGGCGTATGATTACTCGATGAAATGCTTCACGCATACCAGTATAATCGTTAAATGACAATTAATTGATAACTTCGACCTGATACTGCAAACAGAATGGTCTCCAGAATTTGGGTTCAATAGATGATAAATGACTAAAATGGAATAAATGATTACAATTCTACAGATTATGAGAGCAATCATTATATTCTGTAACTAGTTGACCCGCGCAACTTCGTCTGCGTCACAATTTTCATTACTGCTCCGCTCCTATTGGTCTTAGCGTGATGATATATAGCCTATAGCCTTCCTCGATAAATGGGCTATCTAACAATGAAAGAATTTTTCAAATCGGACCAGGAGTTCCTGAGATTAGCGCTCAAGCAAACAAACAAACTCTTCAGCTTTATATATTAGTATAGATATAGATTCCAGCACAGCAATTGGCAGCCCCGACGGATTTTTTTCTGCACTAGCTTCTGTCTGTTCTCAGCGGTAGTTATTATTTTTGACTTTTTAAATGTTCGTTTTTATTTTTTTTTGTTGGGGTTTTTTAAATTTTTAACTTAATTTGTTTATTATGGATGTATTGTTTAATTTGGATGAAAAGTAGTCTGTCCTTTCTCAAGCTCTTGATTATCTCTGTACCAAATTTCATATTAAACGGTTCAGTAGTTTAGGCGTGATTGCCTAACACACAGACAGAGTTATTTTCGCATTTATAATATTAAAACGTATGGATGGGAGCTATTCCAAAATAAAGACAAAGATCTGTTTTTGCTTCTGTAAAAATGTATAAAGTTAAGTACTTGATTTCAGTTTAGAGAAACCGAACTTCTCCTGATCAGGGGACCGGCTCAGTAGCTGCTCTTGACTCGTTTACGAACACTAATATATAGGTAACCAGCTTCTGCCAGCGGCTTCGCCCGCGTGTTCCCTAGGGAACATACTACCGGGATAAAAAAGTGTCCTATGTCCTTTCTCAGGCTCTAGACTATCTGTGTACCAAATTTCATTTAAATCGGTTCAGTAGTTTTGGTGTGAAAGCGCGACAAACAGACAGACAGACCGACAGACAGAGTTACTTTCGCAATTATAATATTAAAATTATATATAATATAGTAAGGAAGTAAGGATTATAAAGAACATATTAAGCTACCTACATCAATTTAGATACTAGACAAAAGATACTAACAACACCGTTATCGATTGATGTCATACCAAAATAACTGTTACGGTCTACACACTTAAGTATAAAACTATTTCTATATTAGAGTATACGGATAAATTTAAAATAATGATGCTGTACCGTGTTATGCAGCTGATCAGACACATGCTGCGGGACTACCCCCAGTTCCTCCCAGTCATAGTGAGCTCGGAGTGGAGTCGGAGTGCGTGGAGTTAAGATGTCGGTCTCCTTCGGCGGCGACGACGCCAGGAGACTTAACACGAACCTAATTGTCCGAGAAATTATAAAGTAAGACATCCGAAGTACTTTAACAATAATTGACTCATCTCTACATTTCTAGAACTTACCCATCACGCTCCAACTCTACCCTTGTTTGATGACGACGTGGTGACACGGATGGACTTCGCTGCAAGTTATGCAGAACTTCAACCTCCTTATGAGGCTCCACAGGGCTCCGAGAACTCCGGCCAGACTTCTCAGGAGACCGCACTTCAGCCAATGACAACGCCAGCCCCGACATTTCTGGCATTTTGCCTTCCTCTTCGTCGTTCTTTGATCTAAAGTAATCGTACAGCTCGCTCAAAGACTTGGATTTTACTTTGACTCCGTTGTATTTCGCTACATATGTTGGCTTCTGCTGCACCTTATTGTGAATCACCGGCAGAGGTATACCACTCTTTTTCCCTTGTTTAAGTTGCGACTCCCTTTCTAATGCCTCTCGCTTTATTTCGTTCATTCTACTCACTATTCCAGGGGTAACAGGTGCCATTATTTCTTTATAATTGTCTTTTCTTTTCTGCTGCTCATGAATGTTGTTGTCATCCTCGCTTGTTAATAAGTTATCGCTGTCTGGGGTCCTTATTTTAACACTCTCACCACCGAAACGCACTCTTTTAACCACAACATCCGTGTCCTCGGAATCACCGTCACTATATTTTAACATATTCCTGTCCGAGCTATCGTAATCGTCTTCACTTCCTGTATTCTTATCAGATTCAGTCTCATTCTCTTCTAAAACGGTCATTGTGATCGCAGTATCAGAATCAAATTTAATTTCTGTTTCAATTATAACTTTTGCAAAATTATTATTATAAAAAGGTATAGGCCCAAAAGAATCTTCTGAAGATGAGTCAGTCGACACCCGAATAGGGCCCGTGTGGTTATTATTAAAAACATGATTGATTTTAACTAAAGGTTGATTGTTATTATGTCTATAGGCAGTTTTTCTTGGAGCGTAATAAACGTCCATTGAATCTTCATCGTAAGTTTCACACAAGTGTCGAAATCTTTCCTGAACCTTGGGATCTAATCTAGAAAGATATATCATGTAATCCCGTGGTCCACAAGCTCTTCTTAGTTTGAGTAGCGATCTCTGCGCGACGTCTCTATGCACCGGATCGTAGAGCTTCTCGCCTAGAACTTGAAATATCGGTAACATATCTAGGTGTGAGTGTCTTCTCTTCAATATACCCATCACGGAAGGTATCGACAATATGAGACCTGTGATAACATTCACTTTTGTGTCAATATTTGCGGAATGAGGCCTTATGTTGTGGTAGGAACATTTATCTAAAATGGCTCGCGCCGCGCATTCAACATCTTCGCAATGCGTGCAGAAGACTTTCAATGCATCCAGCGCAGCTTTCCGGACGTTGGGCGAGTTGTGGCCTAGGTTGTCGACCACTTGATCGAACGGAAACGATAGCGCGTTCCCGGAGAGCGGCAGAAGATCTGCGAGGACACGAAGCGCGTGAAGACGAACTTCCCACTCGGGGTGCGTGAGGCGGTCCCTGATGGCGACGTACAGCAGCTCAACATCGAGGTCGGGCGGCAGCGCGCGCGCCCGCAGCACGCGGTCCCACAGCGGAGCGAGCGGCGGCGGCGGGGCCTCGGGCAGTTGCATGGTGCTGGACTGACGGCGAGGGCTCGCGTGCCCGGCCGGGCCGCGTCGCGCCACACAACTGGGTTAATGGTCGGACGGTAAGCCACGCCGCCCCTGACCAATCGATGGAAACACATAGCTACGTGTAACGTACGGCACACGTACACATTCACGTACACGCGCGCTTACTTGCAACTTAATAATACTGGGCCATTAGCATAATACTAATTTGCATGGAATAATACTCAAGTCGGCGAAACTGTTTCGTTTCCTCTAAGTTTACAGGCGAAAAATAATAATAACTTGCTCTAACCTGCCTATTACTGAAACTGAAAAGTTGTAAACATGAAGAAAACTTTTGTTTTGAATTTCTTACTTGCACGTGTAGGCTTGCAAAAATTGGAGGGTAGAATTGCAAAAGTTTAGTTACGTAACATTATGAAATGTAGAGCAAGTATGGGTAGGTAGGTAGCGAAGATGTGATTAGGTAATAAAATCATTTAGTAGGGCACACTAAACAAAATGCCTCGGGTGCCACAGCAGCGGTTTATTTGGTTTACCTACTTATTGTCACCTAAATACCGATCCAATTATTCGAATTTTTCAGCAACGTACGCATTTAATAAGTCGAAAAGAGAATCTATATAACCCTATTACTTTTTATGGCTCTATATAGCCTTTATACGTCTTTATATCAATCCATTTGATAAGAATTGAGGTCGTTTTGACACCAAGGCCAAGACCTTCGGATTTACACCAGGGGAGGCCTTGGGGTGCGTTACAAAACAATGCACAACAACTTGCTAAAAATGTACGATTAATTCTTTCGCACCGATTGTGTTTTTCGGCATCGCCGTAACATGAAATAGTTACGTGTTTTAATTTAAATTGGTGATTTTTTTATAAATCCAGAAAGCTCGAACTTCTCTTGGACTGCCCAAATGCAGGAAATTAGCCGCAAGTTATTTGCATCTGCTGCATCATTGAGGAGACTACGCAATTTTCTTCCTACTGCCACCAAAATTGGGCTTGCACAATCACTTCTTCTTCCCATCCTCGATTATGCTGATGCCAGCTACCTTTTTTTTTTTTTTTTTTTTTTTTTTTTTTTTGCGCTGGGAAAAAATGCATTACGCACACCCTCCCATCGGGGGATGGGGGGGCTGTGTGGGACTCCCCGGGCTAGCCCGGTATACCCACTAAAATAACCCAGCGGCATTCCCGCATCGTCTGAGTGGAGAGGGACTGGGAGATCGGCAGAGCCTTTACGTCCAGTCCCCCTCCGACGTCCGCCCGCCTTCACGGCGGGCCCTTCACGCCCTCCCCGTTGGGGGAGGGCCGGGAATGTCCGACGAAGGTGGTGACGGGTGCAATGCGGGCGAAGGCGCCCCCGCGCCTGTCGCCCGCCCATCACCACCACGAGGAGGGAGAAGGCCCCGCCTTCTCCGACCTCTTCTCCGTCTTCGGAGCGGCGCAGCGAGAGGGTCGTCCTCCCGCTCGCGCTCCGCCGCCTCCTTTTGCGAGATAACCGCCTCGCAAAAGGAGGCGACCGCTGCCCAGGCCCCCTCACTCTCCAGCATGGCGCTGACCACGCCGGGTAGTGAGAGGTCCTGGCCGACCACCGCGGTGAGACTGCGGCGCAGCTCGGACCAAGCCGGACACACCTCGAGGGTGTGCTGTGCCGTGTCCTCTGCCGCGCCGCAGTCGTGGCACGCCGGGGTCTCCTCCCTCCCGATCCGGTGCAGGTGAGATCCGAAGCAGCCATGCCCAGACAACACCTGCACCAGACGGAAGGAGAGGAATCCGTGGGGGCGCTCGAGCCAGTCTCGCAGGACCGGACCGAGCGCGTCCAGGGTTCGGCGGCCAAAGGTGGCGGAGGCGAGGTCCTCCGTCCAATGGACGATGATGGCGTCCCTCGCCTCCCGCCGCACAGCCTCCCGCTTTTCCGCGACGGGGCGCTCTCCTAGCGCCTTTCGTCGCGCCGTCCACTCGTACACTCTGGCGAGCACCCACGCCTCCAACTCCCAAGGAGGGGTGCCGGCCAGAGCGCACGCCGCCGAAAAGCCCACTGAGCGGTAAGCCCTCGCCACCCGCTGTGCAATGGCCCTTTGGGGCCTGCGGATGGCGGTGGCATTCTCCCTCCTATGGAGGGAGTCCGCCCAGATGGGGGCCCCGTATAGGGCCATGCTACGCAGGATGCCGGCATACAACCGCCGGCATCGTGCGTTTGGCCCCCCCAGGTTCGGGAGGAGCCTGATGCCAGCTACCTTGACTTAACTCAGGAGCTAGATAAACTTGACGTCTTCAACATTTTTGTATCAGGTTCATATTCGGCTTACGCAAATATGACCACATTTCCGAATTTCGTGTGAAGCTCAAGTGGTTGCCAATTCGCCTTCGCTGGAATGCTCATACTCTTTACCTTTTATACAATATCCTCTTTTCTCCTTTTACCCCTCTTTATCATAAGAAACGTTTCCAGTTTCTCTGTGATTCCCACACTAAACTTCTGAGGTCATCGGATAACTTTGCGTCTAAGAATGCCAATGCATTCAACAAGTTTCGTGGATAAATCCTTTACTGTACAGGCTGCTCGTCTGTAGAATGCATTGTCAGTCCCAGTAAGACGCGCTCAGTCGTTACCTGCATTTAAAAGGCTTGTAAAAGAACATTACTTGTCGCTGTGATTATCGATAGTAGTCATTTATTTTCACTACTTGTATACTTGGAATTAGCTTTTTATGTATGTATATGTGTATCTATTATGTTATATTATAATTAAATTAGTTTTTGTCACACCAATGACTGCCCCATCTCATGTCCTGGCAAATACTGTCCATCCTAGGTTGTCTGGAAGAGATCGCGGGATGCGATAAGGCCGCCCATTGTATGTGTGTATAGTTTTAAGTTTCCTTTTTTTCATGCTTTTGGTGTTCAATAAAGTGTATAATAAAGCTGCTACTGAAAAAATTGTGATCGCGATGAAAAACAAGGAACTTGTACCGCCACATTACGTGTGCTCTACCAGCACCAACCCTTTTCGTAATTTTGTTCTTATGTTAGGAGGGGACTATATTCGAAATCGTAACCTGCTACGTACTTAGGGTCGGTACATATCTGACGGAATATGCGTAGAGCGTGTCATCGGTGGCATCTTTTCGGTCAAATTATACCTGCCACATTACAAGTAGTCTGTTTCTGCGTTCAGCATCTACAGAGCGGTTGAGTTGTGTAATAATTATTTTTTAAATAAAGCCCATCGAAATAATACCTATTTGGGAGGTTTTAGAACAAGATCGAAGAAGGAAACGCCGACAGTGGCAGTTAAATTAAATATTAAAAGAAGGAATATCAAGTGGCCAACTTCATCCTTACTAATATTATAAATGCGAAAGTAACTCTCGTCTGTCGGTCTGTCTGTCTATCGCGCTTTCACGCCAAAACTACTGAACCGATTTAAATGGAATTTTGGTACAGAGATAGTCTAGAGCCTGAAAAAGGACATAGGCTACTTTTCATCCCGGGAGTACGTTCCCTAGGGACCACGCGGGCGAAGCCGCTGGCAGAAGCTAGTAATAAATAAAGCTGAAGAGTTTGTTTGTTTGTTTGCTTGAACGCGCTAATCTAAGGAACTTCTGTTCCGATTTGAAAAATTATTTTAGTGTTAGATAGCCCATTTCTCGAGGAAGGCTATAGGCTATGTATCATCACGCTAAGCCCAACAGGAGCGGAGCAGACGATGTTGCGCGGGTCAACTAGTTGTCTATATGCAACGACTGACAATGCGTTGACGAAAGAGGAACAGAAGCTGTGTACGCTCGACGCATTAACGCATCATCGGTTGAGTGTGAAAAGTTAAATGTTTTATCATATAATTGTCTGTTCTGGGTAATACGCGACGCATTTTCCGTCAGATAAGTACCGACCCCTAGCCTCCTGCTTGTGGAGTGCACATACCCTGGCCCTGGCTAGTTCATTAGCTAGCTGCCGAGTTTGACCAGTTGCTACGCCGTAGCATAGAAGCTACGCAGCTACGCTAGGGCGTAGCTGCTTTGAGCTCATGGTCAACCATGAGGGCTACGAATGTGACGAGCACTACGACGTATCCAGCTTCAGCAGCGGGCCCAGGCCTCTTTCTGGCGAAGCCACACGATGCGTTGTTGGAGCTCGAGCGGTGCCGCTGCGTCATCCCACATACAAATTACTATACCATGCCTCACGCACAATACGTTGGGCCAGACTTGCGAATTGAAACACGAGGCAGGTAGGGATGGATGATGCGATAAACAACGTTTTCTTGCGGTGCCGAACGCCCTGTTAGCACTCTATAGCTCGCATTAATCACGGTACGGTGCCGCACCGCACCGTGATCGCATCGTGTGGCTTCACCCATACACTCAACACAGACAGGTTACCTCCCTCCGTATGCCACAGACTAAAGCTGGAAATTCATTTGACGGTCTTGCCAATTGGCTTCCTACGTGTGTTTGGTGTGTGTGTCCGTCGCAACAGACAAATCAATAGAAGCGAGGTCCGGTGCAGATGGCCCGCAGAGATGCCTGCAGGTTATTCCATGTAATAGGTTCCCGCTCACGTATTGCTACGCAAACGCGTTTCAACAACCCACCTTGCCCGGGAAGAGTACTTCTACCCGTACCTACGCGTTAACTTAGCACCTGGCTCGAATTACGTTTTGTCGTTTTAATTTAAATTGAATAATTCGATTTCGATTAAATTAATGTAAACGCAACGGTATGTAACGGTAAAAAAAAATGTTTTAAAAATAAATTAAGAAAATGCTATCAAGAAACGTGTTAAAGTGCTACAGTGCTATAATCTTAATATGTATAAATCACGTGTCACGTTGTTTGTCATACAGTGCTTGACTATAGATTTAGTGAGTTCGAAGATTTGAAGTATTTTATGAGTTACATTGTACAAATTGATAGATTTGACATTATAGTGTCCCGCGCTAATGCGGTGTTGTGCCTGTGAGAACGAAGAATGTCTGTTACATGACGTCTGTTGGAGATGAGTTCAACGTGTTTGGTTGAGTGTTTAGTTTACGCAATACCACATGAAGGACATATAAATAAATAAATAAGCCATTTATTCCAAATCTCACTTTCAATTAATATTACAATGTTTGTTAGTAAGTTGTTGCTTAAATTTAAGAAAGGGTACTTATGATTAATGTTAGTATTATTTAAGAGATTTGGACCCCTGTTTGGGTAAAGGCCTCCTCCATCCTTTTCCATCACTCCCTGTCCTTGCCTGACTTTATCCAGTCGTTTCCTGCGACGTGTGTTATGTCATCAGCCCACCGTCTTATTTGTCGACCAACATTCCTTTTCCCCATTGGTCCTTTCCATCGTGTGGCTTCAATGGTCCATCTTCTGTCTGGGTATCGTGAGATGTGTCCAGCCCATCTCCACTTAAGTAAGAGTGCGTGCCTGAGAGCATCGGTAAGTTTAGTTTTTTGACGAATGTTTTCGCTCCTAATTTTATGAATTCTTCTAATTTTCAACATGCTCCTTTCCATTGCTGTTTGACTGCATTTGATTTTTTGTTTTATTTTATTTGTAAATATCCAAGTTTGGCAACCATACAGCAAGCAGGGTAATAGGCAAGTATCAAATATTGTCCTTTTCATGTGCAGGCTGTAGTTCCCTTTTAGGATTTCTCTTAATGCCCAGAATTTCCTCCAAGTTGCGTTGATTCTTCTTTTTACTTCTTCTTCGTTGCTTGAAGTTTTGAACGAGATTTGCTTCCCCAAGTAAACGTATTCACTGACGTATTCTATATTGTTACCTTTTATCACTATCGGGCGTTCGTGGTTGTTGGTTAATATCTTAGTTTTGCTTACATTCATTTCTAGGCCGATTTTGGAGCTTTCGCAGTCCAGTGATCTCACCATTTCTTCTAGGTCTTTGACAGTTTCAGCAATTATAACAATATCATCAGCGAACCTCAGATGGTTTAAAAAGCATCCGTTTATGTACACTCCTCTGTTTTTCCAGTCTAGTTTTTGAAAAATGTTTTCAAGTACTGCTATAAATATCTTCGGGGATAGAGATATCTCCCTGTCTAACTCCTCGTTCTATGTTTATTTCGTCTCCTCTAGTTTCTAATTTGACTCTGCTCGTAATTTTTGTGTAAATATATTTCAAGATATTGATGTATTTATGGTTAATATTTGATTGTTGTAGTGCGTTCCAGATTGAACAGTGGCTGATGCTGTCAAAAGCTTTGCTGTAATCAATGAAGGCCACATACAGAGGTCTATTGTATTCTCTGTATTTTTCTATGACCTGTTCTAATGTCAGTATGTGGTCGATTGTGCTAAAGCCTGATCTGAAACCTGCTTGTTCCTTCGGTTGCTGCTTATCAATGTCGTCGGATATTCTCTTTAGAATTAGGGATGAAAATAGTTTGTATATACTTGCCAGCAGGCTTATGGGCCTATAATTCCCTATATCTAAGGGACTTCCTTTCTTGAAGAGTAGAATATTATGTCTGATGTACACCATTGTTTTGGTACTTTTTCTTCGTCTAGTATCTTATTAAACAATTGCGTAAAATGGTGTATTAAAATAGGTGCTCCTATTTTAAGGGCCTCGTTGCTTAGTCCATCTAGTCCGGGACTCTTCTCAGCCTTCAGCTTTTTTATATGTTCGTAAACTTCGGAGTCTTCAATCTGTCTGATGCAGTCAGTCGTGTTCATGTGGGTGGTTTGCACTTCAATTTGAGTGTTATTTTGTTTCCTGTATAAGTGTTTGTAGAAGATTGTTGCATGGTTTATTACATCTTTTCTAGATTTTGTTTCTAGTGAGTGATGTAGGACATAGAGTTTTCTAACTGTCAGTAGCTCACAGTCGGTGTATAACTTTTTAGTAGGATATCGGATAGGCTTAGCTGTCATAACCTTTAATACGGCTCTTTGCGCTCACTCCAGCCCAATCATAACAGTGATGCTAACGCGTTTATAATGTTTTCATTTAAAAGAAATTGTTCAATTTAAATTAAAACCTCGAGACGTCATTCCAAATGTGTCGAGCCAAGTGCCAAGTTAACGCGTACGGGTAGTAGTTTAATTTTGCAATATCGACACAGCACAAGAAAATAATGGACGGGAGGGTGGACTTTAGACAGCCAGTCGATCAAGTTTTTACCCAATTAACGTAGTTGCATTCTGATCGGTTATTACAGTTATTATTAGTCGGTAGCCATTCGAGAGTAGGTACAACAATTCGCACCCACCTCAAAATTGGTGGGATTGTTCAAAACACTATCATAAATGAAACCTAAAAAGTCCCCATCGATCCAATACCTGGAAAAAGAATACTCGGGGTCCCCGAGTATTTTTTTCCAGGTATCGGACTATTTATGTATGGTCAAGGACATCGTTGTGAGAAATATCTGTTATTGTATATCTAAAGATCTAAATTGAAAGAAAGATTTTCAAAAAAGAGGTTGTCAGTCAGAGAAATATATTCTTTTTAGCTATAGGACTGGTTTGATTGCTCTTAAAAGTCTTCAAAAAGCCATATAAATAATTTAAAATAAAACATAATTTAGTTTTTTGGCTCATTATGGCATAGTGTGTGGCAGTATTATGTGAACAATTTTAGTTTATTTGCATTACATAAACCTTAGTCATAACTTGTCATTTTGTGTCTTCAAAAAAATATTTTCTTCAGTTTTTTAATGAAATTTTACAAATATGGTATTTTATCAATATTTTCTATCGGATAAAATAAAAACACAAATTCTTACGCAACGCTGTGTAAAACGGAACGTGTTTTGCCGCCGCCCGCCATGTTTATTTTGTTAATGTCATTTTTCAATATCACCTTGGGTTGCGCTGTGGGTATTGCGTTACTTGTTTTTTCTAAATAAACAATTGTTTCATAAATTATCGATGAAGTCTATCAAAGAAAACCATGTGAAAATTTTAGTGCGCATAACACAAAGGACGTCTTACTTCAGAAATATGCAACCGTGATGACAATTGAAGTGAGTGCGGATCAAAGATAATGCCGACAAGATGAAGGTTTTATCGTTGTTATTTATGATTACGACGAGCTGCGGCGTCTGTGTGATCCTCGCTGAAAGCGATAACTGTACTAGAACTAACAGTCGTGGTGATTACAAACTATGTGTTCGCAAGCTATCAGATACTTTAGCTAGTAAATTTAGTGAAATTGTGGTCAAAGAACTAGGGAGCGAGTACACGGCGCGCTTCGAAATCCGGACCGCTTATAAAGTGAGCCGATACCAGACCTCTGACAATGATGTGTTGACCAGTATCGCTGACAAACTGAGCTACAAGTTGTCATCAGCTACTAACATACTTCGCGACATGAACAACGTTATCAGCGACAACAGTACTCCGTCCTTCACACATCCTTGCCCATTCAACTCTATTCGTAAGTCTGTGTTTATTAAAAGTTCCAATGTATACGACAGCCTGCCTTCTCAGGATCCTAAAAATAATATGCTGGGTCGGTTTAAGGATTTAAAAGTTAAGAGACAGTACTTTCTATCGCACATGGACTATGCCACCGATAGGGATTGTGCAACAATGCCCCACTCCAATTTGAGGTACCTCTATCATAAGATTGTGCATCCTGAACCAAAATTGGTGGTGTTTATAATTGATAATAACATGAAAGAAGATTCACTACAACATGCTGTCCATGTTGCTAAGGAAACTGTGTATGCCCTGCAAGACTCTGACATGATAGCTCTGAAGATGACAAATATGACAGAATTCCTGAAATTTGAAGATACTTGCAGCACAGATGGGATGTCTGACCTAGGGAATGCCACAGAAAATAATAAACTGCTGCTGAAAGAATACTTAACATCTTTAGATGTTGCACCCACAAATGTGTCTCCTCTAGCTATTAACAAAGACCTTAAAAAATTGCTCCTCCAGAGGGATTTACCAAGTCACAAGCTATTCATTTTTCTGACAGATACAAAGGTTTTGAAAAATGAAACCTGGCTCAAAATATTTCCATATTCATCAAAAAAAGATGAGAGCATAAAGTTTGCTATTGGATTAATTTATGAGAATCAGGCAGATAGGAACAGTTCTCTGGGTATATTACACATTGACAAATGGCACACACATACCAACAATCATTCTGTTATGAGGCTACACATAAATGACAGTGGGGTTGTTGGACAAGTTGCTTCAGCATTTATTTCTCTGCTGCCAGGTCATTATGGCAGTAAAAGAATTAAAATTGAAGGACCAGTTTGGGAGGCAACAGAAAGGGATTTCATGATATCATTAGTGCTACCAACAACAAGTGGGGTGCTTGGATTAGACCTGTATTGGTCAGATCTTGCAGAAGACATTGTGTATTTCAAGGGCACAAATGAAAGAAAAAGAGCTTTTGTAATGGACTTTTCAGGTACAGTGTTAATGCACACATTTTTCCCACGGCCAGAGTCTGCTTCAGATAAAATTAAATTCACGAAACTGGAAAGTGTGGAAACATACACATTCATAACATCTGTAAAGGAACAAATGTTAGCTAATAACTTGGGCAATTTGACTATGTCTGAACGTAACTCTACTAAATCAATTATTTACTCATGGAAATGGATTGGAAACTTGTATATAATTTGTATTGTGTCTGAAATAACTGAACCTGCTGCATTTAACAAAACAAACATATTTTTCACTAGAAGTAATAAGGAGATTTTGTTCCACAGGTTGGATTTATTCCCTCCTAAAATGGGAAAAATGTGCAGACATTTTAAGCAAATAGCCACTATAGATCAGGGTACTGTGTACTTAAGTCCTTCTAGCTTCCAATCTCCTTTTACTTATTTGTATGACATGGGAGATGGTCAGGAGGCTGTAACATACATGCAGAACTATTTAGCTTATTTAAAAAGTGTTGCCCATGGCCTCCTCTCCAATCCTGGTCTTAAGAATGAAATTCAACAAGATGTTGGTTTTTTGAACTCTATTTTGTCTTATTATAAAAGACAGCATTTGCATGGACCTTATTCAAAATACATAGTCAGAAGGTATGCAGTGACAGAGAGTGGAGTGCTAGTGATGTTCCCAGGCACTGTGTTAGAGTATGACTATGAGCCAGTGAGGAGGCCATGGTACACATATGCTATAGAGAATCCTGACAAAATTATTCTGACGCCTCCCAATTTAGATGTTGGAGGAGCTGGTTATGTAGTTTCCATATCATATGCAGTAAAAAGTTCCTTCTATCCTACTATGGTTGTGTCAATGGATGTTACTATGGGCTTTCTGTACAAGCTTCTCATAGATAGTATGCCTCTTTGTGCCATGTCTTATGTTAAATGTTTTATCATGAATAATAAGGGTTATTTGGTGTCACATCCTGGACTTATGGATCCAAATAGCTCTGGTCCCATAGAACAACAGCATATCACTCATAAGGAATCCATGATTGCAATTGACATGTTGAATCATAAGGGTTTTGTTACAAAAAGACTGTGTAATAATTTTTATGATAAAACAATACAGCGATTTTACGAATTTAATACTTCTCTACCTAATGTGCTCTCTAATGTAGTATCAGGAGATCATTGTGTTCATTATTACATTGCTGCCATTCCAGGCACTAATGCATTCATTGGCCTAGTCAATGCGTCTTGCAGCGTGGGCGCTTTCTGCCCCTGCAGTATGGTTGATCGTCTTTGTCTAAATTGCAATCGTATGGAACAAACAGAGTGTGAGTGCCCTTGTGAATGTAGCTCAGAACTTTACGACTGCCCCAACTCAAATGTATCACACTTCAATCTTGAGATACCTCTTTGTGGCATGATGCTAGAAAACAACAACCACAAATCGCATTACTTTCACAACTTTGCGGAAAATTTAAAATCGTGTTTTGATTTTCAGTGCGAAACTTATTTGTCGCATTCCTCCTGTTTAGGCGTTCTTGGTTGTGAATGGTGCCAAATAGATGCCGACGGTAGGACTCCTCTGTCGGCACCGTTCTGTACTTCTCAATCGACCTGTTTCAATGGTGTGTTAGGCGCCGTCACGCCCTACGGTGAGGGCACTCTTGGCCATCTCAATAGAGACGCCTTCGGCAACTACTCAGCTATTGGGCCGATCGCAGGTTGTATAGTCACCGCGAGTTTAGTTGTAGCGGTTGCCATATACTGCTACAGGCAGAATGTTACTACAGCCAGTTGCCATAATCTGTATGTAGATGGTCCAGCAGAGACCTGGCATGATGCAGATGTTCAAATGAGTCACTTGCAATCTGATGATATGCATGACCTATCCGGTCAAGATAAGTTGTTGCCAGCCATGGAGATAGAGGCTCCTATATCACCTTACAGGGTTGTGACAGGGTATAGGAGACCACACACAGCTGGTGGCTCTGATCATGGTTACTCGACTATGACTCCCCATGAAGACTCAGAGGCTACTGGGTTTTCAGTGAATGAACCAATTGTGTTATCAGATGACACCAAGTCTGATGTTAGTTGTCCTCTGCCAGCAAAGATAAAACCGAGATTAAAAGCTAATGATTTAAATATAACTGTCCTGCCCTGTGGCAAGAACAGCATTATAGCTCCAGTTACTGTGCACAGACACATGGAAGCTTCGTAGTTTTTAGGTCCATTAAATAAATCTACCTCTGTGTATATATTACAATTTTAATTATTAATGTGTTTATTTTTTAATGTAATGAATTTTTTGCTAACAGTTTTTATATGTGCCAGTTTTCTTGATCAAGTACTTAGCTTTAATAATTGTTCAATATGATACAGTTAGTAATTTTACTTAAAGATTTGGTGCTCTTTATGTACTTCGTTATAAGAATGATTTTATAATTTTATGATGATATAATACTATTATTATTGACTAATGTTCCATGATAAATTAATCTGCAGCTGAAAGTGTACAAATGATTTTGGTCTACATAGATAATTTGTTAAATACTGTACAGTTTGATGTACTTAATCTAATCTTTATCAAGATAATCTTACTATTTGACTGTAATGGCCTCATTTAGATTAAACAATAACAAAGTGTTTATGTTAGTGTGTTAAAAAGTGCTGTAATAAGTTTTCGCGTACTATCCTAATATTGGCAGCTCATTGATAATCATGGTATGCTAAGGTGAACAGAATCAGGTTGTATCATACAGGTCTATTAGCAATACGTAAGTTTTATATGTTGTATTTTCTGTGTTAGCTTATAAGGCGATATATAAATTAATTTTTGATAAAAAAAAACTAAAGTGCCAGTGCCTCCTGTATTATTAAGATAAGCAAACTTATTTTTAAGACTGAACTTGATGTTGGCATTTATTTGATGTAATAAATTTTCTTTTATAACATTCGAGGGGTTTCAATTTTAATGTAAAATAGGAAATCGTTCCCACATAAATAGGTTAAATTGTAAAATAGTTATTGCCCATGCATTGAAAAGACTACCCTAAAAAAATTAAAATTCTTTTACATCCTAATTAGAATAAATGGCTTTCATATGAAGACGAAAGTCTTCTAATATGGCTTTAATATGAAGACGAAAGTCTCCTAATCTTAGGTAATGCTTAATATTTTGAAACAACATAGCGTCGGTGCGCTTGCCAAATCTGATATGTGCATTTCTATGATACTTGCTTGTTACTTAATATCCTTTAAAATCAAGTATATTAACAATACATTTTATCATTTTCACTTGTATCTCAGTTCATACGGCATTTTGAAATTATGAATTAGTCAATTAATCATTAAAAAATCATCAATTAATCATTAAATAAAACAGATTATTGTCTCCCTTGTCAACTTGATGAAAAACACATATCAGATTTGGCAAGCGCACCGACGATAGGTACTTTAGTAAAACAAGTAATTAATTTACACAATATTTTATTAAGATTTGGGACTCACCGCATACAAAAGATAACACATAGTAACTACATAACACCAATCTCACTTAACATCTTCCACACTGAATCACATCCGGAATTACGGACATACCTACTACACCTCACACTCACAGCTAGCCGTAGAACACAATATTATACCTACTTTTTTCTTAACTTTTCTTTTTATAATATTTTCCTCTTTTTGCCTGCCACATGCATCCCTTCCTTTAACTGTATTCATTATGTTTAGAGAATGAGTGCTTTGACTTCCATAATAAGTTTTACTTAGTTTGGAAGTCAAGAGTGTCTTGTTCATTTTTAATAAGCTCTTTTTTTATTAAGATAGGTACTTACTATTACTATTGCAACATTTTCAATAGGTAGTTAATATTTTATTATTTATATCAATACACGTATTCGGAAAAAAAAATGAACCTAGGTATATTTCTTCGAGTCTCGATAAAGCCCCACCCTTAGGATGAGCAGTACAAATGCCGGTTGCCAGATGAACGTTATTCATCTTCAAATCGTATGTGCGTGTGCGTGGGCTGCGGCGAGGCGGGCGCCAGCGCGGCGCCGGGCGAGGCGTCGGCCAGCGCCAGCAGGCGCGCGCGGCCGCGGGGCCGGCGCTGGGCCAGCGCCGCCGCCGCGCGCGCCCACTGCGCCTGCTCCGCCGGGCCCGCCAGCACCGCCGCGTGCTCGCCGGCAGCGGCGCAGTACTGGAATTTATGTATTTATTTATTATGCTGTGCCTGGCACTTAGCTCGCTAAGGGCGAGTTTTTTGATCCGTAGTTAACTCAACCAATGGTTAAAATTGTGTCAAAATGCGTTTTGCGATCAAGAGTTAGTTATTAACTAAGAATCATTTATTCCACCACGCGACTTCACTAGCCGCGAATAATCTTAGTTCCATACAAGTTTGTCCATTAGGGATATGGACCACAACCGGACACGCTAGTCTACGTGCGTGTACTGCGTGTAAGCGTGTCGCCAAGAGATGGCGAAGCGAGCTTGAGCTATCAAGCTAGTTCGAGATGGGCTCAGAAAAAAAAAATGAAAGAAATTTGGGGAAGGACTTGTAACACTTCACACTTCTTATTATGTTTTCCTGTAGTCTATGTAAAAATCTATTATCTCCATTTTTTTCAAAATTTTAGGCGCAGTATTTTCGGAGATAAGGAGTAATTTTTCGTCTAATTTCTTGAATAACTTCCAAACCATTTATTTTAAAGTTTTGAAAAAAATATAATTAAAACTCTCACAGTAACCCCTTTCATTTGATATGTAAACGAGATAGTTCAGAAAACTTTTTTTTTTATTTTCTAGTTCAAACCCCATACTACAAAAATTATAATTTACATAACGCGGCCGTGTTTGGGTCACAGAAGTCCATATGTGTACCAAATTTCAACAGAATCGGTGGATCCGGAGAAAACTGAATGTGACAGATGGACAGACAGACAGACACCAGAGTAGTCCTATAAGGGTTCCGTTTTTTGTTCGGAACCCTACAAAGCATGTACAGTTTCTGAGCGCGTCTGTTTAGGTTGTGGTAACTCATTTTTTTTCATTTTAAGGTATAAATGCGCTATTTACCTCTTCAGCTGCTTTCGGCGTATCGAATCTGATGATTGCTTCAGACTGTCCTTCTTTGACATCAACGTGCAATGCGTGGATATTGCTCCTTATCTGTGTATGAAGATTAAAACACGAAAAAATTAAATATTATGTAGCACTCAGACTAGTAATGGAGAGAGTAGTATGTATCTGTAAAAATCATATTCAGTTTTATAATATAAAAAGTAGCTTTGTAGAGCTTCGTTTTTTTTGAAGCCGACCTACTTTTTTGACGACGGTTTGACTTCAAACTCCATTTGGTTGTATTTTTTCTCACTCATACTTGTGCGAGTCTTGTTCGAAAGCCTGTTTGCATTAGTCCGCATGTAAATTAACGCCGCATTATAAGCCTTACTTAAAGCTATTAAATTTTATAGGCTCAGCAGTGGCAATACTATCCAACACAGCAATAATAATGAATTTAGTCATGCTTTTATCATCAATCAATATGTATAAATAAAACTAGCTGACCCGCGCAACTTCGTCTGCACCGCTCCTATTGGTCTTACCGTGATGATATATACCCTATAGCCTTCCTCGGTAAATGAGCCATCTAACACTTAAATAATTTTTCAATTCGAACCAGAGATCTTGATATTAGCGCGTTTAACCAAACAAACAAACAAACTTCAGCTTTATAATATTAGTATAGATCTGTATTTTTATATTTCTATGGTATAGGTGCATTTTTTTAAAATTTACAATGCCTACTTTTTTCAAAGTGATGTGTATAAATGAATTACCTATACATATATAAGAATGAAGGGTCTATCTAGGTTAGCTATACAGGGTTATTTGTAAAACACCAGCAACCTCTTAGGCAGTGAAAGTAAGCATTATTATAAACAACTTTTTCTTTGAGACCAACCCTGAAAACACGAAAAAAAATCAGCTGTTTCATACATTTTCATTAGCTAAATATTGCATTTTGTATGACACAGCTGAATTTTTTTTCGAGTTTGCGGGGTTGTTCTCAAAGTAAAAGTTGTTTATAATAATGTGTACTTTCACTGCCTAAGAGGTTGTTGTTGTTTTACAAATAACCCTGTACATTTCACCGAATAATTGTAAACTCCGTAAGCGTTAGACTGTAATAAATCTTCAAAAGATTTTAATTTTTTGATCAAATTGTACACCTACCGTCCTTTTTGTGAGCCTCACATCTAAGCAAGGCTCGGGCAGAATTTCTTTGACAAATAATCCTGGTACTTTTTCTACGGAAGCTATGCCTTTAGGCGCGTCTGCTTGACCCGCAGCCAAACCTGGAATTAGTTAATAAATGCTCAGTATTGTGACTGTATTAATTTGGTGTAAAGAAATTGACGTACTATCATATGGTAGGCGCCAGATAATTGTGCAATAACGGTCATTGACCCACATATATAAAACCCGTTTAAAACGATTTCACAGGGACCCAACCAAAAACGCGTCTTAAGCGAGAAAGCGTATTATGCGGGATACATACATACACTCACGCCCGTATCCCGTTGGGGTAGGCAGAGACTACAGACTACCACTTACCACGCGGATAGGATAGAATTTTATGATTTGGGGAGGATTTTATGCGGGATATTGAAAATAAAACTTACAATTATTATGAAAAACTTTCAAAATCCTATTTTTTTCTTGAAGTGACAAGGCCTGTCGCTTAATTATAGGTATTTTGTAACAAACAAATGATGCACTATTACAAAAGAATCAAAGCGCGCGCGCGCAGGTCGCCCAGTCAGTTGACCGCTGCTGCCACGAGAGATAATAACGTGACATGTGGCGCGTGTATTAAACGGGATGACGATCGTATTAAGCGTTAAGAAATGTATGAAAATATGTCTCAAGTTGCAGGGACTGGCGTATTATGCGTGATCGTATTAAGCGGGTTCTACTGTATATACAAAAACAGAAATAAAGACAAGGCTGGCCTGAATTGACTTCTTATCGTGATTCTTTACGTTCTCGAGTAATGAAACACGGTTCATAATTGTTTGTTTGGGTATCTACGAAGGGATATTAGGGAATGGTCAATGTACTTTATTGCAAGTTTACCTGTCGCCTACCATATTAGAAAAATATTGTGAAAGTTAAGAACAGGAAAGGAAAATTTTTTATTTTTAATCAATCATGGATTATTATTATTTATTTTTTTTTAAACATTGCCCCACACTAGGAATTTCTCCTGTATCGTGGGTGCGTTCACAATTCACAAACATATAAACTCACATACATAAACAGCCAGACCCGGAACAAATATCTTTAGGGCATACAAATAATTGTTCCGAGCGGCAATCGAACCCGCGACACGCAGCGCAGTACTCAATTGCTCAACCACTGCGCCAACCGTGTCGTCATTATGTTCTCTTGGAATAATATCCGAGATGAGCCGCTGGAAGGAGTTGGTATTTCATAACTATGTCAAAAAATGTACTATTCACCTGGCTCAGCTTCAACAGAAGGCGCAGCGGGTGCAGGAATACTAGAATACTGATGTTTATTATTATGCAAATTAGTTTTAATCTCCTTCATATACTTTCTTTGCAAGTTCAAGTATTTATTCCTCAATGCTTTCCATTCTGACTTAGACAGCACTTGTAACCCCCACAGGGCACCCCGGGGCGCTTCGTTTTTCGTCTGGTTTTTTTTCGACTGGCTGCGTTCCTTAACAGTACGCTTCCGAGTCTTCTTTTTACGAGAAGAGTCGCCAGTGTCTTTGCCTTCATCATGACTAGTCATCTCATCTTTGGATTCTAGGTCTAGAAGTTTATTTTCCTGTAAGATTTATATTCATTAAATTTTTTAATTTATAATATTTAAAACACATAAAAATAAAATTAATATAAAAAACTGGCCAAGTGCGAGTCGGACTCGCGTGCAAAGGGTTCCGACAATTTTTTTTTTTTAACATGTTATTTTAACACTATAGACTTCTAATAGGTTTTCCTGTAATCTTTAGGTAAAGATCCATTATATCCATATTTTTTCAAAATTTTAGGCTCAGTAGTTTCGGAGATAAGGGGGGGATGGTCATTTTTCGTCTAATTTCTTGAATAACTTCTAAACCATTTATTTTAAAATTATGAAAAAAAAATATAATTAAAACTCTCACAGTAACTCCTTTGATTTGATTTGAATGATCACACGATATTGTTCAAAAAACTTTTTTTTAATGTTCTAGTTTGACCCCCAAAAGTTACCCCCATACTAAAAATTTAATGATTTACGTAACGCGTCCGTGTTTGGGTCATGGAAATCCAAATGTGTACCAAATTTCAACAAAATCGGTCCAGTGGAACCGGAGAAAACTGGCTGTGACAGACGGACAGACAGACACCCGAGTGATCCTATAAGGGTTCCGTTTTTTTCGGAACCCTAAAAACTGTAGTCTATTGGTGTCGTAAGCAGGGTCCAAGCTACTATTAGTTATGTCTCCAGAGAAAGGAATTTTCTCAGAATATAAGCAGTGTCGAGGAGTACTGCTAATAATGTATAATGTGGATAATTTATTTTATTTTTATTTTTATCTTAAGGCACTTGTCTCACCGCCGGCGATTAGCGAGTAGCGAATAAAGCTTCAAACTGGAAACAAAGTTTTTTTGTCCCTTTCCTCGATAGCTTCTCGTTTCCTCACAAGTGCCTAATACTTTTAAAATAAAGTTTGCATGAATAGATGTTTGTTACTCAATCTGTAGCGGCATCAATGCCGCCACAAGAAAAACCATCGCAGCAAAAAGAATCGCAACGCCATCTATCCAACAAGCAGCGAACTAGTACTACGAAATCCGCCATCGCGGTATCAGATTTTACCGTTCGATTTGAACATATACAACAGTCCGAATATCAACTACCGAGCAGTTGCCCGCCAGACACAACTACCGTCTGGTCGGAGGATCCTCCTTTTTAAATGGAGGTTTGTGGGACTTTACACCCTGTTCTTCATACCTCTATAAATCTTGTTGAACGGTTGAATGGATCTGAATAAACTGGCAGAGTTAGATTTTATGTAAAATTAAAGAGTTATTCAAGTACTCACTTCTGTGGGTGTTGCTACACTTGCTATGCTTTTATTTTCTTCCTGAAAAGTAATATATTTGCATCAAACCTCAAATCACACAAATTCAACATGTTCATTATCTCATAAATCCAATGCAGTTTTATATTATTTTCTACTACTGGAAATCTATTGCAACAGTTTTGATTCTTAATATGGTAGTTTCCTGGCTGGTACTTCGGTGAGTGTGCCCAAGAACTCCACAACCTCATCCCACCGGCCCCCTTCTACCATCGGACATCCAGACGCACTGCATCTTACCATCCCTACCTTGTTACTATTCCACCAATTCGCACTAAGCATTTCCAAACGTCTTTTATAATGCGCACAGCAAAAGAGTGGAACTCTCTGCCTGCGTCTGTGTTTCCAAATGCTTACAACCCTAATCTCTTCAAAGTTAGAGTGAACAGGCTCCTTCTGGGTAAGCTCGCTCCATCGTAGACTGTCTCTGTCATCTCTGACCTAGACTAGAGTCAAGAGCAAACCCATCACAAATAAAAAAAAAGGGAATGTGCAGGAACTGTAGGTGGCAGCACAGAGTGTCATTGTCAAGTTTATTTTTTCTTATAAGTTTCGAATATGCAGCCCTAGATGGCATTATGCATGTTCTCCTAAATGGAGTGTGCAGGAACTGTTGGTGTATTAGTATGTAAAGTAAGATAGTATTCTTAATGTTAAAGATTCAAATATGCAACACTAGATGGCATAGTCAACGCTGCCCGTGCACATTCCCTATACTAAAATAATAATTCATTATATATTTATTTTGCTAATTTTTATTGATTTGAAAAGCAGAAATACATGTCCAATTTTGTTTGGTAATGTAACTGATGATGGACCAAAGTATGTTTATTTTTTTACCAAATACCCAATTGTAAAGGGTGTTGTAAGTATTGATGACTGAAAAATCGGGGTTTTAAATATTATTATACAATTCACTGCTTTGGAAGAATATGTACTATTACAAAATACTATAACGTCGAGTTAGTGAGACAATGCGATTAAGAATGATCCGTATTATTTACTCAGTAAAAATAACATTTATATCACAATTCTTGCAGCTACCAAAGGCCACAAATAGACTTAATGCCAGATTAAGTAGATATTAGCCGCCATATGACCAGTTTCGACTTCAAAGGCGAAACCACGTTTGTTATCTATGTTTTTGTTTACATCAAGAAAAGTGCAATGGATCAAAAGTTATAAAGAACGAATTAACCGCACCCATTTGAGATATATCATCAAAAAGCTTTTACTATGGAAGACGTTATTCGCGAAGAGTCTCAGGGGTGGGTCGCGTATCGCCCCCAATATCCGGCTTCTCCTAATGGGAGCTGGCGGAAACTGAAATAATATACTTCAATCAACTGTCCTGAGTGAGAGTGCAACAGTATTCTTCCAAAGCAGCAAATTAATATCTTTTATGAAATCTCAAATATACTCACGGTAGGAGTATCCAGTCTCTTCTCACTATCAGACTCACTCCCCAATTTCAACTCTAACTTCCCAACATCACTCTTGAGCGTCTTCTTATCCTTTTTTCTTTTCTTCTTTGTCGGAGGTTCATATTCTTCTGTCTTCTTCTCAGGCATATCATCTGATGGTTCATCTACTGAGAACATCTTTATAGAAGACAGTTCCTCAGGAGGCATACAAGTCGGCAGCTTGCAGCCCATTTTTGTAAATGTGTTTATGCATTTTTGAGCATCCTCTGCCCTGTTGAATTCAATGAATGCAAAACCCTGTAATATGAATCAAAGCTGATGTTAAAAAACCATTGAGGAAAAAATGTGTAATTTTTTTAAAAATTATTTCCAGCCTGTCCTGCCCCACTGCAGAGCAAAGGCCTCACTTTCTTTGTTCTATGATAAATCATTATATTTTGTTAAAAATTCTGCTGTGATATAAAAATATAAATTTTAGATTCTTGATTAGGAGGTATGAATACCATATAACTCAGCATTGAAGTCAAAAAGAAAACCAAACATTAAAATTATATGTCTGTTTAGTTAAGTTCTTAACTAAAAATAAATTACCTTAATCTTCTGTGAGTTTTTAAACTTGGGTAGTGATATGTAAGCGACACGGCCATAGTCCGAAAACACTCGCTCCAGCCACTCTCTGCTGGCTGTCACTGGTATAGACTCCACATACACTGTCCTGGAGTCTGCATCATACGGAAGAACTGGAGTCTTCCTCTTTACCTATAAAAATATGCATTTGCAAAATCAGAAAATAATACTGCCATTTCCAGTTTAGTTTCAACATATGAAATAAACTATTAGAATTCCCATCTTGTTGCTTTTAAATTATTATCACAACTTTTGATGGCTATGTTTATCTGTAGCACTTCTCACTCGTCCATTGGTCGTCCACCAAAGTTACAAATTATACTTGTACCGTAAGATGCATACCCTTGATTACACTGACAAGTTCTATTTTAGTGACAAACTATTAACAATCAATGAACTTAGCTGTACCTTTAACTTGTCCTCTGATAAATCCAAGAGCGTGGAGTTCTTCATCGCTTTTGCTATGTCAGTAACATCCTGCGTCAACGACCGAACTTTGTTGAATTTGAGGAACATTTCTAAAGGCACATAAGGGTCTTTTTTTACCAGATCTCCCAAAAATCTGTCCTTTGTTAAGTTAGCATCGCTAAAGTAGAACTCCATTTGTTTTAGAATATTGTCGTATATTTGTTTCTTACGATGCCGCATGCGTTTTCTAGGACTATGCTCTTGTTTTGGTTCTTGATCAACAACTTCGGCAGTTTCTGACCCCGACATGTTTTAAATGACAAAGCTGGAAGAAACAACAACTATTTATTTTCAACGTCACCCACTTTTTTACATTAATTAATTTCTATATTTTACAAGTTTATCAAATAAGAATCCGTTCGTATTGTACATTTGTCTTGTTGCGTTTCGCTCGCGAGTCGCGGGTACGTAGATGCAATTTCGCAACTGACAATTTTGACAAACCAAACGTCATTCATGACAGTAATTTTTAAACGTTTTATTTAGTGTTTGAACCCTTTCTTGACCAAATTAGTCGAGTTTTAAAACGAGTTGAAAAAAAAAAACCTTTTTCGTCCAGTGCATCGGTCCAACGTGATTCGTGAAACACTGTAAAGTTAATGAGGGCTACCGTTTTTGTACTTACCAGGTGGCCCACTGTCGAGCACAAGCTCGGGGTGAGGGGCCGTGGGGATTATGACATGAACATTTAAACTAGAACTAACCAGTGTGGAGTACTCAAAATTTCGAGCTCGCTTCGCTCGCTCTCGCGTTCTTGGTTGTACGTAATTCGGACACATTACTTTTATGTCTGTATCGATAGTTAACAGAGAACTTACCTATCCGAGAACATTTCTAGCTCGCTTTTGCATCCTCAATAATAGGGAATATGCATGCGGTTTTTTTATTTGCAAAATGAAACACTTATTAGCTCTAGTAAACAACCACGATTTTTTTTTTAAAATACCTTCATCAACGATGAAGTTATAAAGCTTCAAAGATTACAATTAAAAAGAGAAGTCCGATATGAACTTTGACCTCAAAGTCCATGACGCCTATAAATCTACCATAGAAACAGCGTTTTCGCAAGAGGGACATATATATTTGTTTAAAGTAATTATATCTAGTTTGTTATTCGAGGAATTTTGATTCTATTTTCACTGCCAGTATTATATTTTTGTATATTTTTAGATAAACTGAAATTACAATAAATATTTTTTTTGCAAGTTAATATAATAGAATAGAATACTCTATATTATGTACACTATATAAGTTACAGAAAAGATACATAAGGAGAATATAAAATAGGGTGACACAATGGGCGGCCTTATCGCTAAAAACGATCTTTTCAAGACAACCGTTTATGTTAAAGTCAACCAAGTAAGTTCGATGATTGTTTGGGTGGTAAATAAAAAATTTAACCTATATAATTATCTATACCTATATTCCGAGGCGGAATACTAAAATTTTTGAGCTCACTTCACTTGCTGTAACATTCATATTTTTTTTAGAAATATCTGTGATTTAAAGAAAAAATATAGCATATCTGATGGCTATATAGGGCTAAGGCAATGAACAATTTTTTTTTCGGACCCGCTTCACTCGCTCTAGCATCCTTAGCTCTTCAGTTTACGATTAAATCGACAAAAAAAACATCGGTTCTATGTGTGATAAGAAGAAAATCTAGCGTTTCTGAGTCAAGGATCTTAGTTTGTCGGGATCGCTTCGCTCGCCCAGCATCTTTGCCTGTCCGATTTTCGCGTAACTTGACGTAAAAACATGTGTGGATGTAAGATAAATAGAAAATTAGCGTTTCTGAGCCAAGGAACTAAAATCTTTCGGGGCTCGCTTAGTTCGCCCTAGCATCCTTGGTCGTCCAGTTTACACTAAGTCGACAAAAAACATGTTTGGGCATGGGCGTATCCAGGGGGGAGGGCCGCCACCCCTGGATATGCGTCCAAAAATTATTGAGAGAAATGTATAAAAAGGGTTTATATTTTCACTGCCCCTGCCACAAGTTAAACCTAGTAGTAAACGACTTAAATAATGTTCCTGAGATCCGAAACTGCATCGGAACTGTAAAAAATACGATATTTTTTCAGGGAATCAGTTTTGCGTCAAAAATATGCACCGAAAATACCATTGCTGCGTAAAACAAGGTAAAAAAAAACACAAGTATTTCGATGTTTGTTTAAAAAGCATTTTTGGAATTTGTGGAAGGTTTGAAATAGCTTTCTCAGGAATTTTGGAACAAGAACAGTAGCTTTCCAATTGCTATCCGCAGTTGGACAAACCACATTCATATTGGCTTTATGTATTATAGACAAATACAATTCGTTGCTGCAACCCGTCGCAAACACATTGCAGTCTTAAACCTTAGACGTAATTAAGTGCCGTGAATGAAATGCTGAGGGTCTGTCAGGCGTATGCTGTATCGCACGGACTTATTTATAATGTAAATAAGTGCGAATACATTGTCTTTGGGGCCAGCGGTGAATGCCCAGATACTATGCTAGACATTACCCTAAACGGCTTGAACATCAAAAGAGTGACGAAATGCAAATATCTAGGGCATTGGCTCGCTGACGACCTTAAGGACAATGTTGATATTGACAGGGAGCGTGGGGCATTGGCGGTCCGAGGTAACATGTTGGCCCGCAGATTCGCTCGATGTAGCAATCAAGTAAAGGTAACACTTTTTAAAGCATATTGCCAGGGTTTCTACACGGGGAATCTTTGGGTCAACTATACCAAAAGATCGCTGGATGACCTACGCGTGCAGTATAATAACATTTTTAGGATGCTGTTGGGACTGCCGCGATGGTGCAGCGCTTCTGGTATGTTTGCGCAAAACCGAACCGACGGCTTCCACGCCGTCATTCGAGTGAGAAGGACAATCACTAACCATTAGATTGGGGTTGTCCTTTTCACAATAATATTTATTCTGTTCTGTCTTCTTCTCTGTTGTATTTTAGCTACTAACACTAGTGATAAGTTATAATATTGTTTACTAACACGCTGGATCATTGTTGTCCGAAAATAAAGAATATTATTATTATTATTATTATAGCACATTCAAACCTTAACAACAGCAGTTACGGAACACAGGCTTTTAGCCGAAGAAGGCACTGAAGAATTATTAAAATCAGCTCATGAAATTGCTAAGGTTATGAATCTTGAGCTGCGTCCTCCAAAGACAGCAAGCCTCCAATAATGTAGGGCAAATCATCCAGCTGGTTCGTTAACCATTCACCAGCGTTTGCTCTGTCATTGTTCCACCCTGCTCAAATAATAAAAATTACAGCTCCAAAATTAAGAAAATGTATGGACGAAGTACATCTGAAGCTGAACTATGGCGCACTTTTTGGGTAAACAAGCAGGAGAACTTCGAAGATTTGGAGGTAACGGAATTAACCCAACAAGCAGAATCTTTTTAACCGAAAGTGAAAACAGCCCTAGAAATTTTACCGACAATGCCTTATATCACAGCTACAATTGAACGGTCACGTCATTCAGTACACTCAGAAGCGTTAAAACGTGGCTGAGATCAACAATGATCGAAGAAAGGTTAAATGGACTTTGTATGCTCAGTGTACATAAATAACTTGTAAACAGTATGGGCGATTCTTTCACGGAAGACGTCATAAAACGTTTTGCTGACGATCCTCGAAAGTTGCTTTTAAAGAGGAAGTCGAATTCAACAATGCATAGTCAATTTTATTTATATAACTACCTATAAAGCAGGATCATTTGCGGCTGTTTGCCCTACACACTCACAACATATCTTTTTTTTTACAGATGGGGAATCATCAAATGACTCCTACCGCCCTTGGTGAAGCAAAAGGTAGTGTCAGACTCTTACTGACTAAAACCCTTCCGTGTTCCTCCTAATGCCCTTTCTGCCGCGTTGCTGTGTGTGCGTTCCTGGGCCGCGGTGACTCTTCCGGACAAATTCCACAGCCTTGGTAAGCACTGGCCCTGGTGGGCCTCGTCTTCATGTATTCTGACATCTCCTTGAGGCGCGCGTGGAACACAACGCGCCTGGGAGCCGGTCCTGATCGGAGGCTAGCCAGCCAACGCTTAATGACCTTGCCCCGCGCAGTAGGTGGCTGGGACGACCCTGCGATCCCGACGCCCGGGGCTTCTTCTTCTGTACACTACATATACCTAATGTTTCATGTAGGTGTATTTGTGTAGTGTGTATGACAAAACAGCCGCGGACGATCTGACCTTAAAAATCTGACTTGCCCAAGGCCAGAAGCTGGGTACGCCCATGTGTTTGGATGGTCCGAAACAAGATATCGTACTAAAATTTTTCGAGCTCGCTCTAGCATCCATTCTTCTCCAAATTAAGTTTAAGTCGACCAATAAACATCGATTTGTGTGATAATAGGAAAAAAATCTAAGGTATCCGAAAAAGGTACTAAAATTTTTCGAGCACGCTTTGCTCGCTCAGGCATTCTAGGCTCTCTTAGGGCCACTGCTTTTCTGCAAAACTCACTAACGTAACCCATCCGAGGTGCTACAAATTTCACCCCAGATTTGCCTGCGATAACCTGCCTGCCATTGATCGTGAGCGAGTCTGTAGTCCGAAAAATTCCGGGGCCCCGGGAAAACAACTTTTTATGGGCTGGATCCACTTCAGTCGTCTCCCATTTGTTTTATGACTAGAATTTGTAATTTGATTTAAATTTTTGTGCAAAAGACCCTAAATTTCTCGACATAGTTTAGGTGTTCATGTCACCTGTTCCCCCCCCCCCCAAAGTTTATAGCTGCGACCGCCTCTGATCGATTAAAGTTCTTAATCATAGCATTAAAGTCGTTGTTACGCGCATGTGAACAAAGTTAGAAGGAAAATAAAAAAAAATAAAAATCAAAACAATAAGTAAATAAACTCGCGTAAATAGCCAACCAACAGTGAAATTTGACATTTAAAACCTCACGCTACACTAGCGCTTCTAGCGGCGAATAAATACGCGATAGCCCTCATTAATTTATTTCAATAAGACCTTCATGGCTTTCCCCATTGCCCCTTTCCCCTTTTTTTAATGGTCGTTGATTTCATTTCTATTTTCATAAAATCGGTACTCCCATTTTATAATAACATACTTATTCTAAACTTGGTCGTGAAACTTATCAGAAATCGAAGGAAACCACTGAATGTGGAATCGCCACTACCGTTTAGACTCAAAATTCATGGAGTCTTCTTATAACTTTCTATACAAAAGACTTCTATTACGTAACGGACGCTATTTAAAGCATCCGTTTCTTGTTATTTGAGTCGTAAACGGATACTCATCTTCGAACTACCGATTTACCGCAGGGATGTTGCGGATGCCGATTTTTTCACATCCGCGGATGTGAATGCAGATGCGGATTTTTGAAGGATCACATCCGCGGATGCGGATGCAGATGTTTAAGATCTTGTATAAATATAGTATATTAATGAAGAATAAAAGCAATGATAAAGTATTTTAACATTTTTATTAATGAAAATTAGTATTAACCTATTTTTTTAACTTCACTAACTAATTTTCATATTAGTGAGTGAAGTTAAGAATAGGAGCACTATACTTAATAAAGAGTAATATTGCCGCCTTTTCTGATTCAAGGCGGTTACGCAGAGGTTCGACTTCCCGGTGATGTGGATTAAAATCTTCGTGCTATCGGTGATAATATCTTAAATTCTTTTCGATGAACACTCCACCATTTAAGAGGATTTTCATCCACCTTGACTCTTTTTTAGTGCGGTAAGAAAGTAACGGCACGAGCCATTCGCCGGCCCCGCCCAATTTCTTTCTTGTCGCAACTTGTATTACATTCGCATCCGCATGAACATCCGCATTGATTATTGCGGATGCTGATGCGGATGCAGATATCCAAATCTATGCGGAAGCTCCGTGTGGATGCGGATGCGAATATTCACAACATCCCTGTACCGAATCATTACAAGCGGGGTTGGTTTAGGTTTTGTAGTAAATATGCATTCAAATAGTAATTATTGACTGGATTTTATTTTGTTATTTTGATGAAAATATAAAACGAAAAACATATTTAGTCGATTTAAAAAATAAATCACTATGAATTTTTCTAATGGTAACATTTTCCTTTTTTCAGCCACAACGTTGCTAGTGATGTTTCATAAAAGGTCGATAAATTATTTAATTATCCGACTTCTTTTGTTTCCGCGTTTCCATTTTGTAATAGGAAAGTTAAGTGAATAAAAATGGTTTTAAAAATACCTTGCTTAGAAATGGACTAAAGACGAGAATTCCCTGAGTAAAAAAGATAAGTGAGTCAAATTCACAGCTACCAATTGAAATCGTGCCAATTTTAGAAAAACAATGTTATCAAAATCGTAATTGGCTTAGTATCAACTGCAAAAATTACGAAGCAATAAATTCTGTTCCTCATGCAGCGAAAGATATAAAGTTTCTAATGTGATTTGTACTACTTTCTTGTTGCTATTTAATAAATCCACTTTTCGTTTCGACTGTTTCTTGTCGATATTATTTTGCACTTCACTATGGTCCCTAGTAGGTAGTACACTAGGTTTTGACATTCTGGATTTTTGGTGGTCTCGTCGATGTGGGAAAAATCATTGTTTGTTAGTAATTAGGCAGGTGTTATTTATCGCGGATAATGTTCTAATATGTTAGTCATTATTGATTTAATATCAAGTTGTAGTTTGTCTGTATTCACTCGGTGTTCGTCTGTTGAGCGTGCCATTCATAGATTTCTCAGATAGATCTGTGCACAGAGAGGAAGATGACGGTTTTCATCTACAATAGTGATATTATTTCCGCATAATTGTGTTTATTATTCATGATGACTACAACTACGAGGTCTGCTAAAGTCAGTTTGAAGCCGATTGAAGTACCGAAGGCTTTACAGGAGGGAGAGAAGTTCATCAAGTGGGATGAGGTATTTTTTTAGCTTGCTATTTTTTTTTTGTTTTGACCACTGTTGCTTTTGTAGTACCTACATTAAATTTCACACTTGTTTGCTAACTTACACGTAGATTAATACTTTTTAAATACCTGTAATTTTCTCATTACTATCTAATACAATTTTTAATTTGTAATTTTTGCATTTTTTCGACTTATCTTATCAATATTTTTAAATATTTATTGTGAAGTGTAATCTTATGCTTATCTTATAAATAGTGCGTTTCTTTAAGGTTACATTGTATTTGTAAATTTAACTTATAACCACCCAAAAATTTTTGATGCCCCAAATGATTAATAACTTAATTTAGAAAACATAATAAAGATAAGATGAAGATGGTTGATTGATTGATAGAAAAGTTGAGCATTTTTCAATGAAGTTATTATAAATGGAAAATAAACAATTTAAATTCTGTTATCAGTTTAATTACCAAGTCAGTTCTGTTGCAAGATGAAATGATCTAATAATTAGATATGTTAGTTGTCATGTGCTGTTTTATTTCTGTATTGTTTACTGTGATAACCTGATTGTAAACAAAATAGTGTCTCATCAATGCACCAAAACTAGATTCCTAAATCATGTATTTGAAGTCTATCTTTGTATAAAATTTAAAAAAATGTTGAGTAGAAGTTATTTTTCCCCAACTGAATGTTAACTTTTCTGTATAGGACTCAGGAACGGGTCTGCCAGTCACCCTGCGGGTGGACCCCAAGGGGTTTTTCCTGTACTGGACTGACCAGAACATGGAAGTCGAGATGCTGGACATTGCCACCATCAGGGATGTCCGCACTGGAGGACACGCTAAAGTTCCAAAGGTAAGTTTTATTTTTCCTAATTTCCCCCTCTAAGTCCATACTGAATTACCAGTGAAGTTCCTTTATGTGTTTTCTTAAATAAATCCTGCAATTCTACATAGCCATAAAAGGTGTTTTTTAGAAATATTAATCCGTGTTGTAATACTTTCAATAACAATATCTACTGTGTAATAATATCTACATTGTAGACATTATTTAATGTTATCTGTTTTCCACAAATAAAACTACATTTTTCAAATGTGCAACATTCAAAAAACACTGCATGTTTTTATTAAAAGTATAATTGAATGGAATACTCCTTTGTTCTGCAATAACACTATAATAATTCATATTATTACATACACATGCATCACCTTTCAAACCACTTGTAGCTATAATGAAAGTAGGTATGTAGTAAGTACGTAGCTGTTCGCGTGTCGTGTCACGCTCGCGTGTGACGGGCTTTCGGCAATGCGTTGAATATGCGCCCTGCTGAGTAATGGAATTCCTTGTCAGAGTCAGTTTACCAAACAGAATTTGTATGGTCTGCCACATCATCGAATACGAATTGACCACATCTTTTTCGGCGATTTCCACCCGTAATAGGATTTCTCTCAGATCTGACTCTTCATTCTTCGATTGATTCGATCTCTGGTCTGACTAATAGGATGCAATACCGATTCCTGGCTCTTAGACCTGAAAGAAAGAAGTTAAGAGTATCCTGCAACATCTTCAAATTACGAAGAAGTTGTATGTAGTCTCCAAGTCAAGAGCTGTGCCCTCTATAACTGTGTTACTCCTAGAGGGCACAGTCGCCGACCGCACCATTGCTTAAAATCCGGT
This sequence comes from Lacanobia wlatinum, assembly GCA_947578705.1. NCBI lineage: Eukaryota > Metazoa > Arthropoda > Insecta > Lepidoptera > Noctuidae > Lacanobia > Lacanobia wlatinum. The sequence goes on from OX388031.1 coordinate 22,411,013, forward strand.
GACGTTGCCGTCGACGTACAGGAAGGTCGCTATTGATACCGACGGCGTTGCTTTTCATTTATCATAGACAAATGTCAAATCAAACCTTCAAGGCCTTCTGTTGGCTGTTCTTCAATGGCCCATGAGCTCCCTATCTCAGTTGGAGACCTCTCAAGAATAGCGTTGAAAATGCCGAAAATTTGTTTATTACACGAAAAAAAAAACAAATTGTTATTTTTTCGCATCTTACATAGAAAAATTAAGAGAAGGAATCCTTCGGAAAGAAAAAGGTTTTTTCGAATTTTTCGCTTAAAGTTTTGAAAACAAAAACAAGTTTTTAATCTATGAAATACAAATAAAAAAAAGAAAACCTGCAGGAGGTGAATACGAATAGGTCTATCTATCTAGCTCTCCTCGGCCACAATCGCAATTTCACTGACAGAAGAATCGTCAGCTTCACCAGGCTCGATTTCGAAAGCTTTTTTTTAGTTTTCATTAAATGTTAATTTGATCGAACGTAAATAAGTTATTAAGTCGCTCTGGAAGAAGGCGATTCCTATCTTTTGTATGCGTTCGACCAAAAACTTACCAATTTCTTTCGCGCGCGCGCCAAACTCGCTTATATATATTTTTTATTCTACCCTCCATTTTATTAGTACGTAATACGTATTATTATGAAAAGAGTTAAAGCATACAATACCCTAAGTTAAATATCCTAAATAGGTATTTGAAAAAAAAAAAAAACATGGAACGTATCCCGTTTCTTTCATATTCTTCGGTTTTTTCTGTTTTCTTCGAAAAAACATGAAATACATCGTGGCCAATTTTCTTCAAACTTTCGAATGTAACATTGAAAAAAAAACGACGGTTTTGGAAAGAAACGGGAGTTTTTTCTGCTTTTTTCAACGCTACTCAGGAACTAGAAAGTGTCCACGAAAAGCCCTACTAACTTTTTCTTGCACATAAACATACTAAACCACCTCTTGTTTTAGTATGTTAAGTTGCAAAACCAAGTGGTGCTGTGGCGTCGTCGTGTAGCCTAATATTATTCAATAAGTTGAAAAGTTGAATAAGAAAATATACGGTCAAAAAGTTTCGCGTCCCAAAAATGCCAGATTGAAGATAAAATTAGGATTGCACGCCAACTTTCGCCATTCGTTTTTCCGGTCTTCAAAACAACCGCTAGTTTTCGTTAATAGGTCAAATGATATACTGCTGTGCAGCTTCTTCAAACAGAACTCTTGGCTCTCGTAACGAAGAATTAAATTATCTAGCTTTTTATTTGTGACGTGCTCTCTGCTAAGCTCTATCAAGTAAATCAGATCCTGGCACAATGCCGGAAAACCTCAGGACAAAGAAGATGAAGAAGGTTGAATAAAATATTTTTTTTTCTTGTTAACCTGGACCAGTGTTCTGGAAGTGTGCCAGCTGGACCCACATTGTGATTAAAACTTCCTATTTAGTAGAAGTTTTGCACTTATAGGGGTTCTGTTTGATGTTTCATGTGGCAACTCCTACCTAATAAAGACGAATAGTATGATGCAGGTTCTTGAGCTATGTACTTCGAATCTAACCCTAAGCAATATTTATGAGCAAAGTTTTGGTTGGCTACTGAAATTGTAACTCAATATATTGCAATACAAAACTAGTTTATTTAATATTTTGTGCGAGACTCGAATGGCTTCGACATCTTGCGTTGTTTGCGGTGGTCCACAAACTTGGCAGTGCTCACAAGTGCTCAGATTTCGAGACTTACTTCTGTCCGATTTAAATACGATAAAGCGGAGACTGCCGCGGCCCTCTAGCAATTAACAAAAATAATTGCAGACTTGAAACTTTGTCAAGTGTCGTAATTATATTAATGTTATGTTATGCTTATTTCATTAAAATTAAAAAATAACACTGTATTTTTCGCGGCGTTTTCTGCCACGAGCTCCGAACGTTGCGAAAGGTAGAACCTAATGAATTTTTAAATAATTCCGGTATTGATCACCTCTAAAAATAAGTATCAGCCGACACGCGACCCTGTTTGGTCAAATGGCTAACTTCTTCTCGTAGTTTCAGCATTTATAATGAAACATGCTGAACTTTCTGAAAGTATAGCTTTTTAAAAGTTCCGAAGCTTGACGTAGCTGTAACAGTATCGCTGTTGGAGATTTAACGACGTCATCAACGTGCGTTTAATTCCGCAGTCCGAAAAGTAATCTCTTTTTAGTATCACCTCGTCTGGGCAGTGTCAACTTTGACGTAGGTAATTTTGGTAATTAGAGTCAGCCGTATTCACCTGTTTCAGGATTTATACAGTCCATAAATACTTCTACTAGATAGAAAGATACAGTCATGGATATGCATTGTTGTTTATCCTGTATTTGTGGTAATTCAAGTGATCAGAACAGTAACCTCTATACAATGTAAGGATAGTAAAACTAAACTGGGAACACACCTTCATTATTTGAACAATGAAGTGTTTCGCTATAACGTTGTATATATATACGTTATCTTTCAATACGTCGATCTACTGCAGCTATTTGCTCACAATATAATACATTACTTTAATTAATAAAGTGGTCATCGGCTAAGCTGTTGACATAAATATTGTCAGGCAGGTTATTCATTAAGACGTTTCATGTTATGAAACCATAAAGTGTCAATATCGTGTACGTAGCAGCGCGCGGCGTGGCCTGTGATGTGGTGCCGTGACGGGACATAAAATTATAAGGCGCGGTAACTTGTAATTTAACTAACACTAAGGGCAGCGTTAGTGTCGACGCTTGCTTCACCAAATAACTACCCTCTTTTTCAAGTGGTAGTTGACTAATGACAGACTACCAAAGCTTTATTTGGTTTGAGTAATACGGAAGACAGGCAAAGATGGTTCTTGAGGGATTGGGCCACAACAGAGATCAGCCTTGAGAAGTGGAAGGAATGGAGGCAGGATGTCGTCCAAGAATGTAAAACAGTATGAACTAATTTAATAAATGAATATGGAGTAGGAAGTGCAAGATACATATTAAGCCCAAAAACTGGCATTAGGTCTGCTCGGTGTGAACTTTGTTACTGCCACCTGACCTTTGCCAAAGATCGCTGACATACATTATATCAGTTGTGTGCCTAATACCCTTTGTTATATCAGGGAAGTATGAACCCAAATGTCAACTAAACCACACGAGGATGGTCTCTGACTAATGAAGCCCTGAATGAGCGAGAGGCACTACGGCTGCTGCAGACAAATCACCTAACTGGCCAACTGAAAGTCAATTGGTGTCGGGCAGAGTTAAACGATGCGAGAAAAATATTGGCACCGTGGTCTCCGGTCACCAGTCAGCTTGCCAAACGTGGTGACTAACACTCGATTACCGAGTAATAGTAGACAGCATTTCTACTACTTAGTTTCCTTGTTGTTGATGACAAACTAATTATAATGATTCAGCTATCAGTTCGCTCGTTATATTCAAAACAGAATTTCAGCTGTATCTACAAAAAACTTCGACAAAATTAGAACATTAATATCATTCGCTTATCGCTAGTAATTAATTACAGAGTAGCGCTGGTGTTGTGGCCCTATCACATTATGTGTAATAGCTTATGTGGTTTATAAGCCATTTTTCAAACTTAATTAATGGTTATTAACATGTACAGAATGAGGTGTATATGTGCTAGCTTGTTAATTCAGTAAGTACACGGTATAATGTGCGGTAAAGTTGTTTGTTGCTGAATTCTATCGTTTGAATTTGTGTTCGATACAGAGAGTTTATTAATGAATTTGCTAATCAATTCTCTACATATATCCTTTTTTACACACATACATACATAGACAGCTAAAATCGTTACCCTTTCTTTTGGCTTTGCCGTGGTCTGGTAAAAACTAGATCTGGCTTTGTAAGTCGTGGTTGTAGTCAAGGATAAATAACCGCAACTTTGAAACCATGTGGTAGACCACATTGTTTTTACCACGATGACGCTTGGGAAAGTGTGAGTCAGGACTTAGGATTAACATCAATATATATAAAATTCTTCCGTTACTGAGTGAGGGAGTGGCCGACAGACAACGCTCAGCCGAAACTACTGGTAGAAAGCTGTGGATTTCCCGAAATTCCTAGGGGAACGGGAAAAACGGGAAACGCGCGTACGAAGTCGCGGGCAAAAGCTAGTAAAATATATTAATGTTGTATTCTAAAACAACGTAATTGGTACTAGCACCATTAAACCCTTTTCTTTCTTTTTTTAAGGATGGGAAATCAGCAAATGACTTCTCCCGCTCTGTGTGAAGCAGAAGGGAGTGTCAGACTCTTACTGACTAAAACCCATCCGTGTTCCTCCTAATGCCCTTTGCGTTCCAGGGCCGCGGTGACTCTTTCGAACAGATTCCGCAACTCCGGCAGGCACTGGCCCTAGCGGGCCCCGTCGTCTATGCTGATAGCTCTTTGAGACTAGCAGTATTAAGCCCCTGCCGCTTAGCTTTTCTCAGAGAAAAAATATTTTGGGTTATTCTTAGGTTTATCTCGAGACTTGCTCCAATTTAAGAAGCCAAAGCGATAACTGGTTACTTTCAAAAAGTCTTGGAAGACCTGCACACCCTCAAAGAAGTATAGGTAACAGTTTATTGGAAACAAACGTGTCACACCCTCAAGTTAACTACATTACTGGTACCGCAGCGGGGGTGTGCGCTGTAGACATTGCCCATATCAACATTACATAAGGTGGCCCAAAGCAAACACTGCTGAAGTGGCGTAGACCGATATTTTACGTATACCGCCATAGAGCGCAGTATCGCCAGGCAGCGAGCAAGGCTCCATCTATACAAATAAATAAAGTTTGTAATATCAAAATAACTCCTTTTACTTAATGCATATGAAAGTATATACGTACCTATTAGCATAACACATTTTTAAATTATTAATCTGTCTGTCGGTTGGTCTGTGTGTCTGTTTGTTCCGGCTAATGTCGGGAACGACTTGACTGATTTTGACGGGACTTTCACTGGCGGATAGCTGATATTATAAGTAGTATACATACTACTCTTATTTTAGAAAAATAATTAGGGTTCCGTGCAAAAAATTAAAACCATATTTTTCAAACGGGATCTCCGAAGCGGTTTGTGTTTCCTTTAGGTTTTGAGACATGTTAGTAAAAGAGCCCTATTGTCATGCACCGTCAATTTCTATGAGTAAACTGACTGAAATGTGATGACACTTTCAGTGGTCGCCAAGATATCTCGGTGCTCTGTGGTTATCGTCCATATTGTGGGTGTTTGTTAATCGAATGAATTCCTTCATGAGGGCTATCGCGTTTGAATTCGGCGCTAGAGGCGCTAGTGTAGCGTGAGGTTTTAAATGTCAAATTTCACTGTTGGTTGGCTATTGACGCGAGTTTATTTACTTATTTGTTTTGATTTTTGTGAATATTTTTTTAAAACAGCCTGACTTTATTCACATTCGCGTTATAACAACTTTAATGCTATGAATAAGAACCTTATTCGACAGTGGCGCCAACTGGTGAGTACAAAAACGGTAGCCCGCATTAAGATGTTCTAGCTAGAGCTTATTTGCAAATATTTGGTCGTGAGCTAGAAAGAAATCTTCCAAAAGAATCATAAATATGTTAGATTATTTTTTTTTTTATTTGTGATGGGTTTGCTCTTGACTTGAAAACTACCCAATTTGATCCCCAAGTTACCGGGGTCAAAATCGCTGCAGTTAAGATCTAGATTCTAGAACATTCCATTTGAAGGAACGCACTCAATGAGGGTAATATCGCGTTTGAATTCGCTGCTAGAGGCGCTAGTGTAGCGTGAGGTTTTAAATGTCAAATTTCACTGTTGGGCTATTGACGCGAGTTTATTTATTTGTTTTGATTTTTATTTTCTTTCTAACTTTGTTCACATGCGCGTAATAACAACTTTAATGCAAAGATTAAGAACCTTACTCGACAGTGGCGCCAACTGGTGAGTACAAAAACGGTAGTCCTCATTACCTCCTTGAATATGCGTCATTCTTTACTTGGTACTCAGTAGTAACTCTTAGATATCCGGAAGTATCTCAGTGCAGTAAGCTTTCGTTTCAGGTTGACGTTGACGTTTTAATGGGTAAGTTCGTAATGCCGCGATGAGAAACAGCTTTACGACGACAAGTTTGTCGTTCTATGTTGACGTTTTCATGAGATTTAAATTATATGCGGTGTTTCCATTTATTTTGAATACTGTTACCATAATTTTGGTAACATCAATATGAGGATAGTTTAACATTGTGGTAGATACGACGCAAAAGACAATATACTTTTTTTTTAGATCCTGGCAGGACCGGCTTTTCGTCTTTCTCAGTCGAGAACCATTATTTAAGGACTATCCTAAAGAGGGTTTCCTAAAATGACAGCACCAGATGGCAGCACTGAGGCGTCAGGTCCAGGCACCTGTCAAAACGTTGAATGTTTTTTGACATTTGTGAAATTGACATCTACGCCATGTTTACGTCAAAGTCACTTTCAAGGCGTACTTCTCGGCTATGTAGCGCCAACTTTCCTGGGAAACCATTCTAATCTTCAACACTATCATCACACCATGATGCTGGGAACTGGTCATTTGGATTCTAGACATTAGAAAATTAGCATGATTGAATTTGTAAGTCGTCTTTGACATTCACCAAATGTAGTGGGATGACCCATTTTTATCCCGAGGTCACATGCATAACACATTACGCATGCATTATGCGGGGGAAATATAAATGATGTCGTCATTCTAAAGTTTTTTTTCTTTTGCGATCTATCGATTGTTTTTTTGAACGTTTTGATGTTTCTAAGCAGATGCAAACTGCATGTGCGAACGGCGAGACGTTGTGATTCAGATCGTAACACAATATTATTTTTTTTTTTGAGCTTTTTGTTTCTTCGTGGTGGTCTTCACTTACATCTATACTTCTATACTCATATATAAAGCTAAAGAGTTTGTTTGTTTGCTTGAACGCGCTAATCTCAGGAACTACTGGTCCGATTTGAAAAATTCTTTCAGTGTTAGATAGCCCATTTATCGAGGACAGCTAGTAGCCTCATATATGTAGACTAGCCTTTGCCCGCGACTTCGTACGCGCATATCCCGTTTTTCCCGTTCCCGTAGGAATTTCCCATTCCCGTATAGCCTATAGCCTTCCTCGATAAATGGGCTATCCAACACTGAAAGAATTTTTCAAATCGGACCAGTAGTTCCGGAGATTAGCGCGTTCAAGCAAACAAACAAACAAACTCTTCAGCTTTATATATTAGTATAGATTGTGACGAATATCAAAATGAATATCAACAATAGTTAAAAAGAACGAAATCTAGTCAATATTCTTCAGGACAATGTTGCCAAATCCTTGTTTTCTATACTGTTTTCGGAATAGACAGGATAGTTATATATTTTGAACTAGCTTGTTTTCGTTCATAATAAGATAGGTGCTCGTAAATGTTTACTTGGTAGATTTTGGTGGAATCGTATCATTTAGAGGTTATTCTTTGTTTTTGTCCCTCCGTGCCATGCACAGGTGATAATATATTTTAAACTAGCTTCTCGTGGTCCCTAGGGAACATATTCCCGGGATAAAAAGTAGCCTATGTCCTTTCTCAGGCTCTAGACTATCTGTGTACCAAATTTCATTTAAATCGGTTCAGTAGTTTTGGCGTGAAAGCGCGACAGACAGACAGACAGAGTTACTTTCGCATTTATGATATTAGTAAGGATTGTGCGGAAAAAGCAATTTTAAATTGTAATATTGAATGTTATTCTTGAAGAAGATGTATGAAGGCAGATGTTGATATTGGAATACAGCAGGTTATATCCCTAAGCTGTCTTGGTTGGACGTGCGGTGTCGTAGTACGCTCCCCACGTACGAGTTAATCCCCGCATGTTCTATATTCATCTCAGTATATCATAAGTTTCGGTGGAAGAGATTAACCTATACTGTGTTCCATTAATAATTTTGACTTTAGAAATCAGTTTCATATTGTTGTTGCCAAGCATTTTTTGTATTTTCTGCACTAAGTTTTTAATAATAAACCCTTTAATAATTTTCAGATAGTTTTTTCTTGTATATAAAACTAGCTTCTGCCAGCGGCTTCATCCGCGTGGTCCCTAGGGAGCATACTCCCGGGATAAAAAGTAGCCTATGTCCTTTCTCAGGCTCTAGACTATCTGTGTACCAAATTTCATTTAAATCTTTTCAGTAGTTTTGGCGTCAAAGCGCAACAGACAGACAGACAGACAGAGTTACTTTCGCATTTATAATATTAGTAAGTATTAGCTGACCCGCGCAACTTCGTCTGCGTTTCATTTTTTCATTTGAGCTCCTATTGGTCATAGCGTGATGTTACATAGCCTATAGCCTTCCTCGATAATTGGGCTATCCAACACTTAAAGAAATTTTAATCCGTACTTGTAGTTCCTGATATTAGCGCGTTTAATCAACCAAACAAACAAAGTCTTCAGCTTTATAATATTAGTATAGATTCACGGTGACATGGAAGTTATTGACACAATGAACGATGTGTTAACGAGTGGTCAGCAGATCGTTATATGCACGGGCCGTGTGAGCTGGCGGTGCGCTAACATTACCGCCACCGCTGTATAGCTCACCGATCGTTATCGATTCCGTGTCATGCACTAATTTTAGAAAAATCTATGTTATAAATTATAGCTTCGACACCGACGGGACCAGTTCTATCGCTTTGTATTTATACATTTTATTATTTAGGACAGTTGAAGTATCAAACGTTGCTGTGTATAAATTTAACGCAAATCTCATGGCTCGTTTATCTTTTGAATTCCGTTCGCGCTTCTTCCTGCATATTTTTAAGAGCCGTCAATTTGTCGGAGATTTTCTGGAAATGTGAGCACATTTCAATAAAGTTAATTATGGATGCGTTTACTAGGAATCAAACAAAGACTTCTTCAGTACAATCAAAGGGGATTACTCTTCGGTGTGGAATGTTCTGTTCTTGATTGACAATTGAAAAACACAAATGAGATTGAGAGGGCGCTGTTTGTCCTTGTCCAAATATTAACGTAATACACCTTTGATTTTATGTTAAGTGTTTGTTATTCTGAATCAGCATATTCACAACGGTTAAAGAAAATGATGTTAATGTGATTTTTTTATCATCAGATGCCATAATTAATAAAATTCCACAGTACATCTTCGTTGTCTTGTTGTATGACGAGATAATAGTGAACGTTCCTAATTGCAATCCGTTGACAGCTTGACGTAATCTATGATGGGTTGATTGATTGATAGTTACAACATCATTTCAATTAGAACTCAGTAGGTATGTCTGCTGGTGGATTCTGCAAGTAAACTTACGCTTACTTATGCTTTTAACCAAACTACATGAAGAATGGAAGATTACTATGGTATTGTTCGTCAATTCGTTGAGCTCATTAAAGTTCTAAGTTTGAGCTACACGATAACTGACAAATACTTGCACTGTCTGGACAGGTCCACTGAAATCTGTGTGGCACTTTCCTCTAAAGACCACCTCAGACATAAAAGCGTCATTATGACTTTCCAGTGGTCAACCACTGACACTCCATTGAAAGAAATGGCATAGAATCTTGTCAAAATCAACCATTATGAAATCAATGATGACCATTCTGACACTATTTTAATAGCAGACTGGGGGCCCAGTACGATTGTATGGACTTTAAAAGAGACTTGGACCTCTGAGTTTGTTTCGGTGTTTCTTCTCAGGGTAGTCAGCTAGGAAACACCGGCCTCATCTACTTTAACATGACCAAAAAAGATGGACGTGTAAAAGTGTCATGTTTAACCTATTTACTAAATAAATATCATCTATACTTAATATATAAAGCTGAAGAGTTTGTTTGTTTGTTTGCTTGAACGCGCTAATCTCGGGAACTCCTGATCAGATTTGAAAAGTTCTTTCAGTGTTAGATAGCCCATTTATCGAGGAAGGCTATAGGCTAAGACATCACGCTAAGACCAATAGGACCGGAGCAGTAATGAAAATTGTGACGCTGACGAAGTTGCGCGGGTCAGCTAGTTTATCATTTAGAGCTCTACGTCACTCTGGGGTAACAGGCAATGTTGTATTCTTAGTCAAGGAGGATTCAAGTGGACAGGCCCCTGAAAAGCGAAAGCTATTAGGTACTCGTCCATTCAAGAGCGTGAGATCTTCAGTAGTAGCAATGATAACATAATGAGTGTTCTTTATTCGCGTAGGTTTTTAAACGCGTGTATCACGGCGACATATAATAAATTATACTAGTTGTGGTTTATTGTATGATTGTGAGTTTCCGTTTTCTACCACGCCAGGCATAAAGTGTGATTCGTCCCAGATCATGGGCGACTTTTTTACTTACTTCCTTTTAATTTGGTTTGTAAAATTTTGATTACAGACGTCATTACATGAGTCAGCGTTCATCCTCCGCCCATATCGTTAATTCATAGAATTTCTGGAGGACAGCGTATATTTTAATAGTTTTTCGAGTTCCTCTGAACGCTCTTGATTATCATCGTCCATCCCCATTCCAGGAATTTACTACAAATTTGACTATATCGTCAACCCAACGCGATTTTGAACGGCCCTGATTTCTATGACCAAATATTTCCCATCGTTAGGGTCAAAGCTTGTCCTGCCCAACTCCTTTTGATTATCGTCTCATCAAAACCTAGTATCCGTGGACGCCAGAAATTCACTAATGGGGACGCATTAGTGAATTTCTGGTCATTCTTAGTTATTCCTCCACAAGACATACAATACTTCACACACGTTCACATCACGCAATGCTCAAATTCTTAGATAAATTATGTATGTAAAACCGTTCCTGAAAGTATTCAGAGCAAGAGCATCTGAGAAGAGTGCAGTATAGTATAAATCGTGTCACTATTGAAAGTGCAGAATGTATAATTCAAGAGTACTGGCAGACGGCAGTACTGGCACTGCGCTAATGGCGCGAGCTTGCACGAATAAATGATGGCGTATTTGAACTAAAATCTTTGACATTTCCAGGTGGGATTTCGGTTATCGATTTTTAGAACTGCATCAGGGCTTTGAGGTTTCGATTTTCGTCAGCGTGGTTATGGTTACAGTAAAGTCATATTTATTTTCTGCGATTGAGAATAATTTTATTCTAATCAATGGTTAATGATCATCGAAGGGACAACTATTGGGTTATGCCTCGAGACACTCATTCTTATGTCAGCTTGTCTTTTTCCCAAGTTTTGTAACAAATTCTTTACGAAGTTGTCGGTTCCCGCCGCTCCGGCTCAGTCTGTTCGGAACAACAAGCACCTCATTTCGTCGGATGCTGTCAGATAATCAGCGCATAAATATTACAAAATGTAAAATCCCCCGATCCTAACTGGTGACCTACTTCCTCGGGCACGCTGTACCGTTACTGTCATGTCATTTTAATTGACGTCTACGGTGGGGGCCGATAGGACGGCGACTATCTATACGGCCAGAACATAGAATTTCCAAAGATATGGCCAGTAATGCACACTTTCTAATTGCCATTGAATTTACATAATTATCTTGAAATATGTACATTGAGTTTAGAGATCAGACCACAGGTTCAGACATTATTTTTATCTGCTGTGGGCACGCTATTTGTAGGTAATCAACCACACTTACATAGTAGTCCTTATCAAAACGAAAACGTAACGTTTGTCAGAATGACCAACATAATTACAATGGCTTGTGATTTAGTTTCAGCGAGGTTTCGATTCGAAAATCATATCTCCATTCAGGAATTTAATGACTTTTTGTCTAGTCGCTCTTGGTTGTTGTAGCTTCGTCAGATTTTAATTAAACTTTACAGTTTCAAACTTCAGAGCAACCTGTTCGGTACTTTAATATTGATAAACTCACTCGCGCTCCATCTGATAATGAGCGAAAACACGGTAAGCGCTCCGGGGCATGTAGCTACCGCAGCCGCTAGCCCCGTGAACAAAAATAAACCTGAATGAACGAAACGTGGGAATGAAAAAATATGTTTTACATGCAAACTTACAATTACATATCATATCACCAAGAATAAAAACTACTGCTTATGTCATTGTTTTTATTTCAACAATGCAAATGTAATACCTGTTTTTCCTTAAGATTTTTACATATATTTTGATAATACCAATTTGTCCGTAGAATCGTTAGACTTATCTGATAATAATTTGTGCTGTTCGAGGTCGGGCGGTGTTCAACTCAAATTATCGTTATTGTGGAGTTTGATCACGCGAGGCCTGATTTGACGATATAGTGGCGAGGAAAAGTGCGAACACATCTGTGCTGGTTTTAGCGATCCATCGTGTTCAGCCGGGTTAAAATCAATAAATCGTTCTCTTGTTCAGCGCCATTATTCGCGCGCTAATAAAGTTCAATCGATACTCCATTTTATATTTATCACTGACTAATGTTACAAGTTCTTAACTTGCAGTATACTTGATGAAAGTACTGTTCTTGTATTTCGCCCTAATGTTAATGTTACATGCGTTCTTCCACTTGAGTTTCCCTTTTGAACGTATTGACTTAAAAGTAACTTTCTTTGCAGGATCCCAAAATACGTAATGTAGTGCTGATTGGGTCTCAAGGATCTTTAGAGGAAAAAACTGTCACCGTGTGTCATGGCGCCGACTTCGTCAATGTAACGTTCATCAATTTCTGCTGCACTAGAAAGGAAATTGCACAGGTGAGCAGATAGCTAACTAACATATATATATATATACATTAAAACCCGTCCTTAGGGACAGGGGCTGGTTTTAAGCCATTAACACTTCAATCAGTAGATTAGTTTGAATCGGGCATTTTTGTAGGTGGTATTATGATTAAAACCTCTATAAAATCGTTTGACTTCTTATCGTAGTTAGTTTCGTGGTTAGTTTTTCTTATTCCTAAGAAAAACTTACGCAAAGACTCAACAGAAAACGAACTTTACCGTTGTCTTTATCATTGTATTCAAAGCAGCGCACAGCATTTCGTTAACGTAATATGATGGAAAGTCGTGATGAGTGGTGTTAACACAACATGGGGCAATGCCGCTGGAATAACAATCAGGTGCACGTAGACAGGCTGCTCATAAAGGTGTCCACACAATAGTGCGGATTTCACGTAGTCTGATAGCCGTGCCCAGCGGAGCGGACCAAATCCGTATCGTCGGCGTAGGCGACACCGCCGGATGAAAACTTTTCTCTATTGCTTTATGCTCGTCGATGCTGAATGTAAGTTGATGCACTCGCATACTGGCATACTTTGCAGTTTGCGCCAATTCCGTGATTGAATTCAATTTCATTAGTTGTGGAAAGCTACAGACAGTTTCATGTGTGACTGTGAGCAACCTTTTTGTTCGGATTAAATGGATTGAGTACGGCTTCGGTCCAATTTACAAGCTTCACGTGTTCGAGATTTTATCAAGTCAACACAAATAGAATAACAATGCGCTTGAATTACAAAAATAACCGCAGAACCTTTTCGCTCAGTGCGAACACAAGCGATGAGAGTGGTCCTTTGCCAGATAAGGCCTAATAATGACGATGCCTGAAGATATAGTGGTGAAAGTATTTACTTTTTCTGCGTGCATCTAGTGTTCCAAAGACCATAAAATACCTTTTCAGAAGGCGACGAAAAGTATTTGCCCCGATATTTCTCAACATACTACTACTAATTTTAAAAGATAATAATTTCTTTGAGGAAGTATAGAGAAAACCTGGCTGTGCAACCTGCATGTTAATCATGTTGTTGTAAACGCTTAACAACATTACACAAGGTGCTAACTAGCAGCGTAAGTTCTATGGCGATTCTAGGGAAGGAATAAATGTAATCGTGAACAACTTCAAACAGAGGGGATTGAACGAGTTGTGTGATAATGGTCAAGACATAAAAAGATGACTCGGAAAAATGCAATGGAAATAAATAACCGGTGGATGTTATACGTTGTAACCGTGGACTTTGTGTTTATTACAATATTGAATGCTTCAGGAAATGCTAATGTTGGTATTCAGCAATAAACATAGACTACGATAGCAATTTAGTCTCTGCAAGAAAATTATGTAACTACAATGTAACTGATACTATAATAATAAATACCTCAGCTGTTCAGCTATGAAAACCATATATTATTATATTTATAGCTGTGCAAGATATTCAACTGCACTTTAATAAATGCTATAAGCTAAGAAGCGGCTGCTATAGTGACTATGGAAATGTAGAATCCAGCATACAATTCTCATTACTAACGCCAGAAGCTTCGCCCCCTTTCTTTTCGCTCCAATCACAATACCGGCAATGATTAAACTGAAATGTTTTATTTTAGAAAAACGAGGCCGAGCACACAATCATGGCCCATGATAATATACGTGTTGTTTGTTATTCACGAAATGTGGAAAAGTGATGTCTTCTTGACAGCATATGTGGGAAATGGGCACAGTCGTGTGATTAGTGATAGCTCAGACAGCAGAAGACGAGAATACAAGCTTATATATCTACGCGATGATGTCTGATGCCACGATATGGCTACAGATCTGTCGGGGTCAAGGCTGGCGTATATAATAATATTAGCACGAACGCTGCTCTTATTTATATCTCTTTTTTTGACAACCATTGTGTCTGCTTTAAAATGTAAAGTCATTGTGACGTCTGTTTAATTGAGTTAATCCGTTAATGTGTGAGCTTTTGAGCGGCTAATTAATGGGACACTGGGTTCTATACATTCTTTAACATGAATAAATGATTGGAGTACCACTGATGACATGTTATTACATTAGCAAGGTTATGGTTGCATGTGGTTTGTTATTAGAGTAATATATTTACTGTAATGATCAAATTAATGTTATCGTTGCCTTGTACTAGGAAACTTTGTTTGATACAAGACTACTGTTTAACATTGCACAGTTGATCGATGCCCTATCCTTCGTTTAAATAAGACTTGTTGAATGTTTTGTCAAAGTAATGGTTAAAATGGTCCCCTCCTTTCAAAGCACTTAGGTGACTTCGTCAATTTTGATGCCATGTTTATTTGCTGTCATAGTTACTTACGTTTTATCAGGAGAGGCGCCCCATGCGGTACCCTCACGACACATAACAGCTTTTAAATTTATGACTACTTACTTAATGCAGCTTCCCAAGCAGATGTAACCTTCTCTTTTACCAATAGAAGATATTTTATACCGTAACGTAGCATCTAATGTTCTTGAATTAATCGGTAATGGTTTCTTTATCTGACGATAACGACTGTCTTGAGTAATTAATTACCGATTCCTTCCAAGATTAAAGTTTCAGCGGACTTTTACGTCGGAGTTAGGTTTAAACTTTCTTTGATTTTGCTCGTCTGGATACAGATGATAGAGTAATTTGGTATTGTTGTCAGCTTTGGACGGAGGGGCTGTTTGCGCTGGCGTACAACCTCAACCAGCTCAACAACCCAACGATCAAGTTCCTTGAGAAGTTACACACGAAGATCGCCCTCAAAGCTGACAAGTCGGGGAAAATTCTCGTCAAAAAGTAAGTTCTTACACTTTCTACCTTATCTAACACATTTATAGTTTTTTAACGTTCAGTGATAAGAACTGTTTTATTTTAACAACTTGGTATGGCTTCTTTTATCATTCTTCGGGATTTAATGGGTTGTAACGGGTCAATAAATACCATTAAAAGTTTCGGAGTTAAGTATTAAAGGATTAAAGAACAATAGGAAGTTTAATGAGATTGAGATGTATAAGAGCGCGTTTGCCATTTGTTGACCCCATTCCAGGAGGAGCGCTCCTGACGGCAGTGAGCGTTTGAATTACATTAAGCGAAAATATTTTAATGATAACGATGTTGCACTAATAGACCTAGCTGAACAGTTAGCAATATACTAACCCTTTGACTTTTACGAGTTGCTCGTAGATAAACAGCTGATTTAATAGATTTATGCCGTGCTCAAGACGGACTTGCTATAAATCGCAACCGTTACTATTAAATATTCGCTTCTTAAAATGCAGTGTTGTAAATCATTACTGAAGTTAATGGACACAGTGATGAATATGATTAGCTATTTGCTCCGCGTAAACTTCAATGTTGAGATTGTTCAGTGGTAGCTATTTTTCCTCGAGTAGTATTGTCGGTCGTGGCGTTTGAGGTTCCGTATATAAAACTTTGTGTAGCATCGTTCAGTTTTGTTTGCCGTTTATCTTTTGTTTCAAGTTCGATTACCTTGTTGCTGGTTGTCAGGTAATGTAAGTGATAGTGGCGCTATCTGTCATTGTCATCTCACCACACGCGAAGTCATTGGACTGTGTGGTACAAACCTTCGTCAATCTACGGCTGACACCCGGTGACAAACTTATCGGATGTTAATATATTTACCCGAAACTCAGTTACGTGTTTCACAGATCTTAACTTCAGTTTACGATGTTTACGTCCGGCGTCTGCCCAGGAGTTAAGGAAAATACATGTGTGCGTTTTCTTCGTTTCTTGCTACAGTATTACGGGGTTGGGTGAGACGATAGTTTTACAATTTGTCACTTTAAATTTTATGTCTAGGCAGTAGGTGTTTTGCCTTCCAGGGTTGCGCAATTGCTTGAAAGAGCTACCGAGGCCGTTGAACGTAAAGGGCATTAGGAGGAGCACGTATGGGTTTTAGTCAGTAAGAGTCTGACATTCCCTTCCGCTCCGCCCAAAGACGGAGTCATTTGATGATTTCCCACACAAAAAAATCATTAAGTATTATATTAAAGGCATTAAGTATTGTATTTTGTATTGGCCTTATTTTGTTACTAAACTAAATGTTTACTTAGTGTTATGTTTAGCTGTAAGTTTTCCAAAATTTAATAAAATAAAATAAATAAATATTTTTTAACAGCACCGTCTGCCGAAGCGCCATTTACATAGTTTTGGTTAAAAAAACACGACAGCGACAAAGATAGCGAGCGACACAAACAAGTATTTTCCCATTTTCCGTTTCAATGCCGTTGTTAGGGAACCCTAAATCGTAAGATGTTCACCGTTCATGCATAACAAACGCATGAAGGTTGTCGCTTGCCTGTTGTTCGTCTCGCAATATTGAACCGTATTGTTTACTAACGTCTTAGCGACGAGTTTACCTGTAGTCTTCAACCGCACGCGCCACCATACTGTACCCAGCCATGTTACACAACTCTAGCACATTCTTGTATGTAAATAACTCCCAGTCGTCACCTCTACCTACCGGTCATATATTTAAGTTAAATAATTCCAAATCATCACTGCCGGTTATGATAATTTAACACAGATTATAATTTTAAAATCTATTAGGGCAGTTTACCTTGAAACTTAAAAACTTCTTTTGATTTTTTCGACGCTTTTTGTTTCTATTCGTTTATTGTTAAATGCCATTACGCTAAAAAGTTATTTTAGTATTAGCATATAGGTTGAGAGTAGGTATGAGCCTTCGGAGTATTATTTATTTTGTTAGTTGATGAGATGTTGCCTTGGGAATTAATGAAAGGTGGTAACATCAGCTGATTGTTTTCACGCTAAAACAATAGCTGCATATTACATACAAGTTCATTATATTTGCTCTAGCAATTGGCAATTTGTTGAAATATCCCACGGGATATTTTGCATCTTTTTCTGAAAACATTAACGTTGGATAATTTAGAAATACGGTCTATTTATATAATTACTGGTTTTTATATAAACTATGCCATTCTGCAGACTGAGCTTAAAGCCATAAAAGCCTTTCAGAAATCGGCATTAAACAATATAAATAGTGAATAGGTTACTTCTAGGCAAGCGTGCTCCATCTTCGACCACATCATCGCTTACCATCAGAGGCTCTAGACAAGTGACATTCTTGCAGCGGTAGCGTGGCGAGAGCGAGTGTCAAAACGTCAAAAATATATGGGATTGACAAAAGCTGTCGAAAAGTCACGTGATCAATCCCTTACATTTTGGAATTTCGACAATCGCTAATAGAATTGCATTTTGTCTAGGGCCCCAGGTGAGATAGTGGTCAAACGCGTGCCTATCAATAGTAAAAACAACAATATACCTACATATACATATAGAGAACTAGAGATACTGGAGTCTATAAGATTTTTTAAGCGCTCGTCATTATTACTATTACATAGACTAAATTCCCTTGTTGCGTCTGTACGCGATAACTCAAAAACTACTGAATGGATTTTCATAATTGTTTTCGTCGATGGACCGCGTGATTTATGAGGAGGTTTATATGCATTCATTATAGTTTTGTGTAGATAGGCTGAAATATAACTATAATTATTGTTGAAGATGGCGCATAAAATTATAGCGATCGGTAATAATTATGCTCTGCTATTCTGTAACAACATTTTCGTGTCTCTTCAACCGAATCCGAGGTGAGGTATAAAATTCGTATTAATAGAAGACTTACATTGTGTGTGATAAAGCTCACTTAGTGAGTTTTGTCACTCTGGTGAAGCTCGATATCGAAATAGTTATTTACAGACATAACATAACATAACACTGCAGAGGGCTTAGTGCGAGTGAACTCGATCGCGTGAACGCAAAAGTTCAAATTGTTCAAAAAAATGTTTTCTGTTATGGTCCCCAAACAAGCCCCGTTTGGGGACCATAACAGAAAACATTTTTTTTTCAGTTTCATTTCAATACAAATTGACGTTTAAGCTGACGCGATCGAGAACGTTAAAACACTGATAGTCGTCCGAAGCCAGGGCGGGTTGTTAGAATTATACGTTTATTGCGTAATGCGATGACATACTCATCTCGTAAGTTCACTAATGGGCTGTAGACGAGCATAGTTTTTATCATGTCAAGGGGCGACTGTCATTTGTAGTCGGAACATGTTTTTGGTATAGAAGCCATTATGTGGAGCTTAGTTTTGACATTTGACATTTTCACCATGATAGTAAAACGTGATTTTCTTATGACCATTTTAATTTTATTCAGACAGAGTAATAATAAAATATACCGTTTATGTAGAAAATTATCTCTTTTAAAATAGGTTATTTTCCAGCTACTCTACTAGAAAATATTGATATTCAGCTGAATCAGGAGAGCTACTCTCTAAGCCCGAAGTCCGTAGTTTCAGGCTTTGTTGCGGGCGTATTCTACTCCGTGTCACCTACTGACTTACAATTAGTCCCGAACCCAAACTAAGAATGAATGACATCATTCATTCTTAGTGGTTAGGTGTAGAATACGCCCGCAACTAAGCCCGAAACTGCGGACTTCGGGCTTAGAGAGTATCCCCCTAGGTTTGATTGGAAACCGATCCCAATATAGTTGGGAAAAGGATAGGCAGATGCTGATCTCTTTCAAGAGAATAAAATCGATATTTTTGTTCGCATAACACGAAAAATGTAGGGAACGACTGATTTGTGAATTTTCGAAAGATCTTCAAAGCGTCAGTTATAGACCCTGGTGTTCCAGTATGGTCCATGTTCCTGGTGTTCTAATATGGTCCATGTTCCTGGTGTTCCAGTATGGTCCATGTTCCTGGTGTTCCAGTATGGTCCATTATTAGTATTTGTTTAGAAAGTTTGAGTAATTACTTCTACCTCTCTATCGTCATCACTTTTGCCTGGCTTTTTCGTCGTGTAGGTTATACAGCGAATGAATCCCTTGTTACGTGTTTCCCGCGATATTGACAATATCGTCAGCCCAACACGTATTAGAACGTGGTGGCCACCATTCTTTTAAAATTTTAACCCTGAGCTTACTTAGTTCTGCTTGGGTTGCGGAAATTTTTGGAATGAGTTACCGCAGCCCTGGAACGCAAAGGGCATTAGGAGGAACACGGATGGGTTTTAGTCAGTAAGAGGCTGACACTCTTCCGCTCCGCATGGAGCGGGAGGAGACATTTGATTATTGCTCATCCAGAAAATCATGAACCATGGCTGTCCTAATATTATTTTTAAAATTGTTATCATTAGCGAACGAATGCATAGGTACTGAATACTAGTGTTATATATTTTTGTGATGTACTAAGCAAGCTCTAGACGATGATAGTATATTATAGGTCGGCCAAATTTAATTAAAAAAAATCTTAATTCTTAACATTTCCGTTTTTTTTTTATGATCCATGGCTACCCAATTATGTATTTTTTAGTTTCTAGATATGTTACCCGGGATAATGCAACGCTTCTAACGATACCACATACATCGAAATCGGTTAAGGCGTTTAGAAGTTATGATGGAATAAAGAAACTCACAAACATACATACATGAACCCTGAAAACATAACATTCTTTTTTTAGGCAGTCGTGTAAAAAGTTTACTTAGATAATAATGTATGTATCTTTGTCACAGCATAGTGAAGCTGCTAGCACAGAACAAAGAAGACAAGAAGCGCGTAGAGAAGGCGCTGAGCGAGTCGGGCCTGCCCACCGGCAAGAATGACACCATCAGTCAGTCCAAGTTCCAGTTCGAAGACTTCTTCGCTTTCTACAAGAACCTCACGCAGAGGACCGAGGTCCAGAAGATATTTAATAATCTGTAAGTTGTTTATAATTTACTAGCTGTCGCCCGCGGTTCCGACTGCGTGAGTGACGAAAAAAATATCGTATGTGTTATTCCAGACTATAATCTACCTCTGTGCCAAATTTCATGAAGATCCTTTCAGGCGTTCTGACGTGAAAGAGTAACAAACAAACATCCATCCTCACAAACTTTCGCATAATTATATTATTATAGGATATAATAGGATTTTAATTTTATTTTATAACTCACTAGTGGTCAACCTCGGGTATTAATATAAATAACTAGCGGACGTCACGCGGTTTCACCCGCGTAGTTCCCGTTCCCGTGGGAGTACGGGGATAATATATAGCCTATGTTACTCCCTGATAATGTAGCTATCCAATGCTAAAAGAATTTTTAAAATCGATCCAGTAGTTTCGGAGCCTATTCAATTCAAACAAACAAACAAATCTTTCCTCTTTATAATATTAGTGTAGATATATTATGTTCATATGGAGTATTATTTTTAAACATGGGCCTATCCACTTTTCGGAGATTACCCTCCATAATAATAATAAAAAAAACACAAATTCGTTTTCTCTCTTTATTGGTTAGTATCGAGTATAGACTAGCTGTGGCTCTCTTTTTGTTTGTAGCAAATTATGTAGGAAAATATACCAAAAACTCACTAGAACAAAGCAAAAAATCCTCAAATCGACACACGTCAGAAACGTAGCAGTTTAAAATTAAATAAAGTACTATTGAAAATTAAAATGTGTAAAGAATTAATTTACAACCACTACTTGGCAATATGACAAGATGCATGAGCTTACCAATTTTTTTGTGAAATCCTTTTCAACTTTTGTGGGAATTTCCTCGACTTGAGGAAAATGCAGAGGAAGATTCTCAGATGTTCTACAAACTCTATTTTAATGTCGATTTTAGAGTTCCGTACCTGAATGTAACCGTAACCAACGCTACCCTATTAGTTACTAAGCCTCCGCTGTCCGTCCGTCCGTCCGTCCGCCTGCCTGTCAGCGAGCTGTATCTAAAGAACCGTAATGAGTAGACGGTTGTAATTTTCACCGAGTGTGTAAAAAAAAACTGGCCAAGTGCGAGTCGAACTCGCGTGCAAAGGGTTCCGAACGAATTTAATTTTTTTAACATGTTATATTAACACTACAGACTTCTAATAGGTTTTCCTGTAATCTTTAGGTAAAGATCTATTATCTCCATTTTTTTCAAAATTTTAGGCTCAGTAGTTTCGGAGATAAGGGGGGGGAATGGTCATTTTTCGTCTAATTTCTTGAATAACTTCTAAATCGTTTATTTTAAAATTATGAAAAAAATATAATTAAAATCCTCATAGTAAGCCCTTTCATTTGATATGTCACACGATATTGTTCAAAAAACTTTTTTTTTTAATTTACTTGTTTGACTTCCAAAAGTGACCCCCATACTAAAAATTTAATAATTTTCGTAACGCATCCGTGTTTGGGTCATAGAAATCCATATGTGTACAAAATTTCAACAGAATCGGTCCAGTGGATCCGGAGAAAACTGGCTGTGACAGACGGACAGACAGACAGACAGACAGACAGACAGACACCCGAGTGATCCTATAAGGGTTCCTTTTTTTTTTCGGAACCCTAAAAACAATAGGCATTTATTCAAACTAGGCTGAAAATCAGCACTTTTTGAACGTCACAATTTACATGAAGCCACCACTTCCTAGTGTCTTAGCTGGGAAGAAGAAGTGGCCAACAAACTCCCCAGCAACACAACTGTCTGTTAAGTTTAAAGAACTTGAATTTATATAATATTATTATTCAACATTTTATGATAGATATCGAACATTAAATTAAATACATGGATGGCACATGCCAGCTAGCACACTATTATCCCAATAATTAAATATGAAACAATGATAAAACTAATTACATATATTGGTAATTAAATAATTAAGTGTATTTGTATTGCCGCTATAACAACAATAATAAAAATTTAATTTAAAAAATTACAGGCGATATACAAGACACGTGTTTTTTTTTGTTTATTGTACGGAACCCTTCGTGCGAGAGTGCCGGTTTTATTAATTTTGAATTTACTGTCATTTTATTTAATTTTATTCCAACCTTGACAATACGGGTTTTTACTGAAACAGAGTTTTATTTTAGGTAGTCAGGTGTCGAAAATACGATCACTTAGGTCCTAAAGACTGCCGAAGCCGAGGTGTTGCTAAGAATTTATCAACACGTCTCTGCTTACTACTTATTACCTAATTGCTCTAGTATGTAGGACCTCTTGGCTAAATGATAAGAGCGCACGGGTTGGTCTTCAAGGTTAAACAACGCTTACCGAGGTCGATTCTTGGATGGGTGGCGACAAATCATTGCATCGGCAAGCACGTTAATCTTTGGATGTCGTTCGAAGTATAGGTTTTTTTCGGCATAAACGGCCGTATCTTTCTTTCACGTTAACTTAGAAGTTTTATTTTTAGCTTCAAGGGACTGTAGACCTAAGTACATGGTTTTAATTTTAACTCGATACATCCACGCGTTCCTGAGATAAAGGGTCTTGACAGACAGACGGACGGACAACAAAGTGTTCCTATAAGGGTTTTGGTTTTTTTCCTTTTTAGTTACGGAGCCCTTTAAAAGATAGGCAGATTGTTTTTTTAATCAGGTGGATGATGACAAGATAACTTAGTTCCTAACTACTCCCGAAGCCGAGGTGTCGCTTAGAATTTATCAACGTGTCTGTGATTAGTACTTATTACCTGCTCTATTATGTAAATGTACCATTTACATGCTAATCGAACTGTTGTTGACGTGTTCGGAGGAGCACGACCATTTCTTGATTAATCCTGATCTGCTACTCACGCTGCCCAATTTGTAACTAACGTATAGTAACGTTACGTAAAATTTCACTGTAACTATAATGCTCGTTTCGCACATTATATTTATGTGAATTGGATACTATATTCGTATTTTTAACCGACTTCCAAAGGAGGTTCTCAATTCGGTGGTTATTTTTTTTTTATGTATGTACACCGATTACTCCGGGGTTTCTGATCCGATTTTTGTGATTCTTTTTTCATTCGATGCGGTATACTTGCCGTTTGGTCGTGTAAAAATTAGATTCAGTTTGGTTCAGTAGTTTTTATTTTATGAGCATTTTTGCTTATTTCAATTTCTGCGTAGATGAAGACGTCGTCCAAGTATCACTACCACCACCATTTTTTTGTAAAAAGTTTTTTTTTGTTTAATACAAATTGTTTATGTCGCATAAAACTAAACCAAAAAACTATAGGGTTTTTATATTCAAAATTCACTAACGTTAACGATACTGTAAGTTACTATGTGTCAAAAAATTCGTGCTTGTACCGTTCATTAAAACCTTATACGTACCCGACATTGTTTACTGTGTTCCTCTTTTGTTGTTGAAATTCTAGCTTTTGCCCAAGACTTCGATCGCTTAGATTTCGGAATTGCCCCCATATAAACTTTAGCACCCAATTTCATAATCAACGAAATTGCAGCAACTTACCTGAAATAACGTGACAAATTGCAGCAACTTACCTGAAATAACGTGACAAAATTGCAGCAACTTACCTGAAATAACGTGACAAATTGCAGCAACTTACCTGAAATAACGTGACAAATTGCAACAACTTACCTGAAATAACGCGATAAATTGCCTGACAGACGGATGTACCATATTTATAATACTTTTGCATTTATAATTAGTTTTGATGTGTTGTGTTGATAGATGAATTTAGTTGTACGCATACAACCCTAATCTCTTCAAAGTTAGAGTGAACAGACTTCTTCTGGGTAAGCTCACTCCTTCGTCGACTCTCTGTCACCTCTGACCTAGACTAGAGTCAAGAGCAAACCCATCTCAAATAAAAATAAAAAAGAGTTGGAAATAAGCGTTACTGAAGCGGCTAAACTAAACGTTTGTGTCAAAACCACGAGGGTGGTCCATTATAAGCAACTAAATTCACATTGCGCTGCTTATCGTGCATGCAGCAAATAAGCATTATAAGATCATCGCGGCCGCACCATTAAGGCTGCTCTCTCGAAAAAAGCTTAAAGTAGCGTGCAGATGAAGCAACTTTTCGTCGGCACTAACAGAGAAATTACATCTGAAAAAAATTGTTAGTAATCTACTTGAAATGATTCGTAATTTGGTTTAGCCAGAATTTGTTTATCGGCATCATATAATAAGAAAAAAACCCACCAAATCACCTCCAAATCGTTGAGATGAAACCATTTTACTCTTTCATTTTTTATCAAAAGTGTATAAAAAATATTTACTGTTTTGCACTTCAAACAAAAATGATTTGATTTTGTTACTTTTTAAAAATATGTATCATTTTTATTATAAAAAATTAAAAATGCGGGTAGCGGAGTGGCGCGTAGAGGGTAGTTAGCTCCGTTTATATGAACAAGGTCATTGGCATGAATACAAGCCTTAAGTTCTACTTGACCACAAAACAACAACTCAATGAACGAAGCGCGCTGTTATAATAACGGCCCCAACACACATTAGTTCGATCAACTCAATTAAAAATTTGTGCCCACCCTTGAATGGAGCGGTCTATTCAGCTAAATGTTTCAAGAACTTAATCACAAACTTTGCTCCGGATTGAGACTAACTCATGACCTTTAGATCAATACGAGCAGTTAGCCGGTGGCCGATTCCTTTAATATTGTCTGGATTCCTCGAAAATCCATTTCGGTTGCGATCCAATATTTTCAGCTTTTAGCCGACTGATGTTTGCATAGTGAGCTGTGTGCTGTGAATCGCCTGTTGGCTTCAAAGTTGGTCTTATGATAACTTGATACTTATGATTTTACTAGTTGACCCGCGAAATTCCGTCTGCTCCGCTCCTATTGGTCTTAGCGTGATGATATGTAGCCTATAGATAGCCTTCCTCGATAAATGGGCTATCTAACACTGAAAGAATTTTTCAAATCGGACCTGAGATTAGCGCGTTCAAGCAAACAAACAAACTCTTCAGCTTTATATATTAAGTATAGATATAGATTCTGCAGTATTGGTATTCGAGAAAGCAGTAAGTCAGAAAAGGCGGTTTCAAAGTGTAAGTGCTGTTAGTTATTCAGTCTGAATATGCGGACAGGACTTTATCCGCTGTTTTCGTAAAACCACCATTTCTGACTTATGGCTTTTTTGATTACCACGACAGTATTCAGTATCGTTAGTTAATATCTAATTCATCAATATCGGATCAGCGATTTACGCGTGAAAGCGTTACAAATCCTTGCTTAATATTATAAATGCGAAAGTAACTGTCTGTCGCGCTTTCACGCTGAAAATACTGAACCGATTTAAATGAAATTTGGTATACAGATAGTCTAGAGCCTGAGAAAGGATGTAGGCTGCTTTTTATCCCGGAAGTATGTTCCCTAGAGACCACGCGGGCGAAGCCGCTGGCAGAAGCTAGTTACCTATACTTTCGTATTATAATAGTGGTTATATAATATCAGACGGCTTGATAGCACACTATATTATAATAGATGCTTCTGCATAGGACCGAGAACTTATTAATTAATAGATGTAGGTAACTAAAAGTTTAATTATTGAGACATCGTCTTAATTCAGCGTAAGTTGTTTGCATAAGCTTTGAAAGAAGCGTTAATTAAAGACGCTAGAAATTGCCGAAAGGGTAACAGGGATAACATGAACTTAGCGTTAACTTTCAAATAGGTATGTCAAAATTACACTGATTTTAACAGATCTAAGCGTAAGTTTACGCTATGTTTTTTTTTGTAACTTATTCTAAAGTGGGTGATAGACGTACGACCGAGTACGCGTATTTACAGCTCGACGACTTTTTTCGCTCGTGTGTCACCCTAAGTACGCACACTAACAAAAAGAAGCGTAGAGAAAAAGGTCGTCGAGCTATAAGTACGCGTACTTGCTCGTACGTCTATCACTTAAGTCCCAAAGCAAAAAAAAAATATATCTTGGCATAGAAGGGACTGAGAATCAATCAATATCAATATCTTAATATATAAAACTAGCTGACCCGCGCAACTTCGTCTGCGTCACAATTTTCATTACTGCTTCGCTCCTATTGGTCTTAGCGTGATGATATATAGCCAATAGCCTTCCTCGATAAATGGGCTATCCAACACTGAAAGAATTTTTCAAATCGGACCAGTAGTTCCTGAGATTAGCGCGTTCAAGCAAACAAACAAACAAACAAACTCTTCAGCTTTATATATTAGTATAGATAATTATATATAAAATTCTTCTGTTACTGACTGATTAAGTGACTGACAGAAAACGCACAGCCGAAACTACAGGTCGTAGAAAGCTGAAATTTGGCCTGTAGGTTCCCTGAGGAGTGTAGGGGAGCACTAAAGGGTTTTCCGAAATTCCTACGGGTACGGGAATATCCTGGTTATGCGCGTGAAAAGTCGCGGGCAATAGCTAGTCTTTAAATAAAGTAATGCAACATTGTAGAGGTAGTGTCACTTGCCATTTAGCCAGCCCATCGCCCTGCCATCCGCCTGTACACTAATAACCCCTCTTTCCCGGTCGACATTTACGTCCCAACAGATTATTTAAAGCGAACGCTGATAATGCCATTTTTTTCTACCTCCCAGATTAGCGTTGCTCATGTAAATATAATATAGAACCGGTAAATATACGGTGTGCTATAAATAGAGCGAATCAGCTCCTGTGAGTGGTGTTTAAAAAGGTCGCGGGTTGGCGGCGACAATTAGTTATAATTGTTCGGGTTGCCGGGCCGCGTTAACCTCATCAACCAGTTGACTCGGGCATAAATCACAATTGAACCTACCACTGTAGTCTGCGACCTATCTAAGTACATACCGCTACGTACCTACATTCGCACTATGTGGTTTTGTTTTGTGGTTTTCCGAGATTTTAATAATTATAAAAATGCGATATGATATCGGAGTTTTCCTGAATATAATTATGATAATAGGCAAAACCATATAGAATAATGTCAATATTATTATGAATATAACACAAAAATCGTTATCTTCGTTAAGTCGCAAGACAAAAAGAAGAAATTCAGGTTATCGCCTGGTTTACATATATGCGAAAGAATTATGAATTCGGTCGCACGATATTAAATGATATTATTATATATTTCTATAAATAGTGGAATTGTCGAGGGTTTCCGCGTTTTCTGCGATTCTCATTTCGAATAACGTTGCGCAATATTACGTTTAGTTACGGGCTAAGCAAATGTCACCCTATTCGTTCCTTGTGAGATGAGGGATTACGTTGGCTGCTCGTATAATTGCAAAAACCTGTATTTCCTGAGGGTAGCGAATGCCGTCAATCCAGTTCTTAATATATCAAGATGTTGCTCTTTTACTTAGCGATTGCAGTCGTGTGGGGATTTAAGTAGTAAGTTTTTAAAACATTTACTGTAATTGTATGGGTTCTGAAATCATTTAACTGTATGTAGGTATTATGGGTAGGGTTAGGCAAATAAAAGTGTGTCATAATTATAACATAACTCATGAATGGAATCCAAAGTTTACGCGTCAATTAAAAATCAGGACACGTACCTAAAGTTCTTGAAAGGGCAAAATACCCACAGGAAATTTGCACAACACCGGATGACATCAGTCGGTCAAGGCTAGCGACGATAACAAAGTATTTGTTTACAGTACGGATGGCAAGCCGCATCTGTCCGCCAACCAGCTGGTCAACTTTCTCAACGATGTGCAGCGGGACCCCAGGCTCAATGAGATCTTGCATCCCCAAGCCGATCTGCAGCGGGCCAAGGATCTTATCAACCACTATGAGCACAACAAGTATCATCAGCAAAGATCGCAGCTTACCTTCGATGGATTTTTAAGGTTCGTACTTACTCATAAGACATTATTCAGTCCTCAATTTATTATAGTTTTTTTCTTTGTTTACCTACGATCTGAAGGATATGCTTTGGGCTTAGTAAAGATCTGGTAAAATAAAACACACGTAGAATTGGGTGGGTCACGTAAATATGTAGGATGCATCAGGACAGATGGGCCGGAGTCGTTACGTAGTGGGAGCCAGAGGACGGGCAACGTCGCCGAGGAAGGCTTAGGTAACGCTGGCGTGACGACTTAAAGGCGTTCATGACGGACTGGTCGGAAAGGTCAACACACCGGGAAGAGTAGAAGGCTATGGGGGAGACCTTTGCCCGGCAGTGAACAAATATAGGTAGAATAAAATAGTAGATTATGCAACGAGGGGATAAAGCAGTGTTTTATGTCACGGGCGTTATATTGAATTCCGAACGCAATGAATGATTTGGGAGATAAGAGTTTAACTGACGAGTGAAGCGAGGGAGTTAATACAAGAATCCTGAATGCAGTGAGGGATTCAAGCTAGCCCAAGGCAAATACACCTTTATCCCCGAGGAGGATACTCTACTTTTCACATCTATTGTGAGAAAATAAGAAACCGTTGTACCAAAATTAAAGCATTTATTAATGTTACAAAAAGTAGATATATGGAATACCATAAACAAACAAAAGGCAAGTTTCACATCGACTGCGAGAAAATGATGCCTTAGCCATGAAAAGAGGTGGCGCATCGGTCTCCACTGCTAGGAAGCTGCGGCTACAGCCCAAGCAATAGTATTGTACTGAATTTCATTATAACCCGCCGGGCAATAATGTGATTTGAACGGAACGCATTTTGACTGCCCTCGCGTCACGCGTCACGTCTCGCGGGTTAGAATGACGTATTTTAGGTTAGGTTTGCATGGCAAATAATTTGAAGTTTTCGTGCAGGTGGTGTAAAAAAAAATATATGCAATAAGTACAGTATTGTACATTTAAGTTTTACGTGTCAGATCCTAGTTCGCGGAAATAAACTCGGATACCTTCAAGTAACGAGTTTTTGAGAACATAATATTCGTAACATGTAATCATGAATCACTTTACAACATAAACGTTTAAAACTAAAAAGATTTGTTATTTTTATTACTGTGGAGGTTTATAATAAAAAGAGTGTTTAATAAACTCTCCACCAGACAGTAGTATAATAAAAATGTACTCGTTTTACTTGTGTTTAAACATTTTGTAACGATGATTAATTTGTGTTGTAAACTTGGCTGTACCTAAACGTTGAAACGTAATAAAAAGTTAATTCTATTCGAACATTGTAATCTGGTCACAAGTGTAATTAGGCCTTAAAAAAAACTTGCATAGATTTTTCATAGTTCTATTTATTTTGTGTGAATTGGTCACTGCTATATTTTTGGTGTTGCCACTTTATTTCTTTTAAAATTTGTTCTGTAGTGATTTTGTCACAAAAACCAATTGAAAAAAAATACATGAATGAATACTTATTTGATAAATAATAATAATACATTTTAATTTAAATAGACTACTCCATAATGAACAGTACGGCTTTACAAAAGGTCGTTCGACTACAGATGCGGGTGTCGCTCTCCTAAAACATATATTTAACGCATGGGAGAACTCGCCAAATGCAATTGGAGTTTTCTGTGATCTCTCCAAAGCCTTTGATTGCGTACACCATGACACGCTTTTGCGTAAACTACGTCACTACGGTCTCCAAAGCGAAGCTCTTAACGTAATTGATTCATATTTACATAATAGGTTCCAATGTGTTGATGTCAATGGTGTGAAATCTTCCGGGCTACCAGTGTATCTAGGTGTGCCTCAAGGCTCAATACTGGGTCCCTTCTTGTTTCTGGTGTACATACACGATCTACCATTCTTCTTAAAGGGTATCTGTGACGTAGTATTGTTTGCGGATGATACCTCTCTTATCTTTAAAGTAGATAGGAATAGACAAGATTTCGATAACGTAAACAACGCTCTTTCAATGGTTACGGATTGGTTTACGACAAATAATTTAGTTCTAAATGCCAATAAAACGAAATGTATAAAATTTGCCTTGCCTAATGTTAGAAATTTAGGACCCAATGTAATCTTAAGTGACGAGGTGCTTGAAACTGTAGACACGGCAGTATTTTTGGGCATAACTGTTGATTCCAAACTACAATGGGGCCCACATATATCAAGCCTATCGGGAAGGCTCAGCTCTGCCGCATACGCCGTCAGGAAAGTAAGACAATTTACTGATGTTGACACAGCTCGGTTAGTCTATTTTAGTTATTTCCATAGCGTTATGTCCTACGGTATTCTATTGTGGGGAAAAGCTGCTGATATACAAAATATATTTGTCTTACAAAAACGTGCCGTGCGTGCAATATATCAGCTAGGGTCAAGAGTTTCTTTAAGAGAAATTTTCAAAGAGATTGGAATTCTCACGGTAGCATCTCAATTCATTTTTGCAAACATTTTATATATTAGGCAAAATATATATTTATACAGTAAAACGAGCGACATCCACAGCTTTAACACCAGAAACAAGCACAAGCTACATGCTCCTTCCCACCGACTTCGTAAGGTCCACGACTCATTTGTGGGGCTCGGTATCCGTTTATACAATAAACTTCCACTTTCTTTTCTTGACCTGCCTTTTAACTCATTTAAAGTTAAAGTTAAATCTAACCTTTGTTCGAAGGCATACTATTCTATTAATGATTATTTAGACGATAAGAATAGTTGGTCGCTGTGCTAAACGCAAGACAATGTCATAATTATCATGTTCTTTCTCTTTAAGTAATTAGCTTATGACAGGTTATATGTATTCATATAATATTGTTTTTTTATTTATTATTATTATTATTTTTTTATATATCTGACTATGTAAGTCAATTCGTTGGTTTTTTTTACATACATTTCTATGTTTATCAATATCATAGTGTGCTAGCTAACAAGTTATAAGTTTTGTGTCATGTATTAATTACTTAGCATACTTTTATATAGATTCAATTTCTTAAAACGTAACAGACAGATGTGTTGCTGGGGAGTTTGTTGGCCACTTCTTCTCCACAGCTAAAACTCTAGGAAGTGGTGACGGGCGGGCGTTTTGGGGGACTGTCTTTTGTAAAACTTGACGTTCAAAAAGTGCTGGCTCTCAGCCTAATTTGAATAAACGACTTTTGATTTTGATTTTGATTTTGAATAATAATAATAGCCTTTATTTAACAATCTTTCTTAAAATGTAGTTACAGTAATTTAATTGTTTGACACCGGTCCGTAAAGATTGTCTTGCTGCCCAGCATAGGCCTCCCCTAGAGTTCGCCAACGAATGCGATTCTGCGCTTGTCTTTTCCAAGTATGTATGGATACATACTTGGAAAATACTTATTTGATAGATGTTGTTAAAATAGTACGATTGGTTAAAAAATAAATAAAATTGGTGGGAAATCAGAGAAGTTATTCTTCTATCCTTGTCACACAAAATGATGTTTGTACTTTTCTTCTTCTTATCGTTTGGGCAGTAAGGTCTAACGACCCCACACACCTAGTATCAGTTTCTAAACCGTCTCAAGGGCCTCTGACAAGGTGTATTTGACCACCGCCAAGAGTATTCTATTCTATTCTATTCTATTCTATTCTATTCTATTCTATTCTATTCTATTCTATTCTATTCTATTCTATTCTATTCTATTCTATTCTATTCTATTCTATTCTTATACGTGCTTTTCGAAGCACGGAATCGTCTTTTTATCAAGCAACCACGTGATTCAAGCCTGCAGTGTATGCTTCCCGTGGTCACAAGGCAGACGCCTAAACTAGCCGACCACGGAGGCAGTTCAAGTCGTTTGTACTGGATGGCTTCAATTCAATATGGCGGGACATGGGAGTGTCGTCACACGCCATCAGTGCTGCCTCTGTTTGTCACAGATTTCAAAATGCTGATAACACCGCAATTTATTGAGATTTGTAAGCAATTTTTTAACTGTGTCTTAGCTGCTCTCTAGGTTCTGAAAATATAACAAAAAAAAAAAACAGTCAACTACCCCATTTTATCTGTGGTTAGCAAATATTTGCGCTGAAGTTCCTCAGCTACTTGAAGGCTAAAAAATGTCTCTTCTATTACAGATTCATAATTTCGGAGGACAACCCGATAGTAGCGCCGAGTAAGACGGACCTCTGCGACGATATGGAGCAGCCCCTAGCACACTACTTCATCAACAGCTCGCACAACACCTACCTCACTGGCCATCAGATCACGGGGAAGTCGAGCGTCGAGATTTATCGCCAGAGCCTGCTGGCTGGATGCAGGTCAGTTCAGATTTCTCATCGCAAATAATACCTTTGTTCTAAGAATGCATTCAGTATTGGTCACGAAGCTGTTGGTAGACGTTTTCTTCTCCCAGCGAAGTGGACTGGTGAACTTAAGACCACGTTTCTACCAAAGATGTGTGAGGATGCATAGCGACGGATGTGTTTGTTAACAACCAATAGAATCGCTTCATTTAATTAGCCTCGCTCAGCGCAAGCCATTCTATTGGTGCTTAAGAGGAAATGCTGGCGGTGAGACTTTGTATGTAAAAAGTCATAATTCGAGGTTTGGCTCTCGACTGTTTTCTCCTCCAACATTGGACCGATATAAGAGATATTTCACAAACTGTATAAGAAGGATGTATACTGTGACTCTATGTTTTCCTTTTTTGATTAAAAGTTGCCAAATTTGTACACTAGGACTCTGTTGACAACGATTTATCGGACAATTTTGAGCATTTTGTGAGCGTTGTAGTGCTTATACGGTTAATAAATCATCAAAAAGGAAAACATACGGACACAGTATTTTTCGTTCTTTTTGCAGGAATTCCGACTCGGAATTCCGCGAGGCGTTCAATTTTCTGTTCTTCTGACCCGATCGCACGGCTCATTTTTTAAAGGAATGTCATCTGTTTTTCCCATTCGGAAAATAAACAAACGTATGCGCCTAGTTAAATATTTTGTAAAGCGAGCATTTAGGTCTCCGAATCTGAATTTCTTATTAGGAAACCTAATCAGGAAACCGTGTGTATGTGGCCGGCCTTAAGGTGTTGAAGCGCATTTTGGTCAATGTACAGCAGTAGACGGCGATAGGCTGAGTCGATTGAGTGAGATGAAATGTCAGACGATTTTGAACCTTGTGCTGTGTAACTTAACTGTCCTGCAAACAATTATGATACCGGCTTAGTACGCCAGAATCATGAGTACACGTTTAAACACCCTCATTTTGTCCTATACAACCATTGATATATAAAAAACCCAAGATACACACTCAGCATCTCAAAAACGTCCGTAAAAAACAAGCGCAATACGTATAATTGTGCGCTAGTTTCAAACAGTCTCGCATCGCTCGCCATACTGCACTGCTTTGTAAAAACAACTTTAAGCGATCCGTGTAAGGTTGAATTTGCAAAAAAAATTGCGCATCACTCGCCATACTGCACTGCTTTGTAAAAACAACTTTAAGCGATCCGTGTAAGGTTGAATTTGCAAAAAGTTGTTTATAGTATAACTACACACAACTCACACATGACACTTGATAGATACATGTCAGTTTTTGACGACAGTTTCGAGTGTTGCATTTGTTCGAGACTGTGCATCTTGGGTTTTTTATATATCAATATGTACAACCCATTAATAGTAAAGAAACGCTCATGTAGCATTTGAATAGGAATTATCTAACAAAACGTTGAATAGAGGTCCCACGTATAGGAAGCCGGAACAGTAGGCGCGACGCGCGGCGAACAGTAGTGTGGTTAGTGATCGCATTCATGTCTAGTTCAACAGCGTTGTAGCAAGCCTCCAAACTTGACCTTGTCACGGAGGTGTGGAGAGACGTTCCACTTTCTGCGGTGACTCAAACGGGTGACCTTCACTCCACTTGATCTATTGACAATTCGAGACACAACTATTGTTAGTCAACAACGCTTTATTCTATGACCTTTCGAATATTATTGAATAACTAGCTTTTGCCCGCGACTTCGTATGCGCATATCCCCTTTTTTCCCGTTCCCGTAGGAATTTCGGGAAATCCTCTCCTAGTGCTCCCCTACAGTCCCCACAGAACCTACATGCCAAATTTCAGCGTTCTACGACGAGCGGGTCTAAAAAGGCCCTGCCAGGGTTGCGCAATTTGTTCGAAAGAGTCACCGCGGCCCTGGAACGCAAAGGGCACTAGGAGGAACACGGATGGGTTTTAGTCTGACACTCCCTTCTGCTTCGCCCAGAGCGGGAGGAGCCATTTGATGATTTCACATCGATAAAAAAAATGTCTAAAAAGGCAACTTTAGCAGAATCATATTAGGATCATAATATTAATCATACAACAATCTGTCAAATTTTATTTGCATATTTATCGCTAAAGCGTTAAGTTCAAGGTTGATTGGGAAAATTTTAGTTTCGGGTAGTGTGTGTGTGTACGGAACTACTACGGGTCTAAAAAGTGGCCTTTTTCGTCCCGCAGTAGTTCCGGCTGTGCGTTGTCTGTCAGTCAATCACCAGTAACGGGATAATTTATATATTAGGATATGCCTCTAAAATGATTAGCTCATAATTTCATAAACCCACTGTGTTAAGTCATTAAAAACAATACGGGTACACATTCCTTCAAACTTTCAGTTCCAGCTGTTTGTACGGGTAAAGCAAAATACCCGCATTTCCTACATTCTTTAATAAGTATTTTGAACAATCTGCGAAAATACAATTGGCATTTAAAACAAGGAAATCGTATTGCCGAATCTGTAGTATTCTAAAGAACGTTTGGTACTTACCTAGCTTTAAGAATAAAAACCTGTTCGTGAAAAAAAAAGCTGATTGTATGCAAACCTGATTGAATGGTGTGCTTGTAAACTGCCGCATACCGCCCGAACTCGTTGGCAACTAATTACTGCGCTATCGATATTAATTTGTTTATAAAATTCTATAGCTAATGTTTCCAATGCGTTTTTAATAATAAATCCAATTAGTGCGGTATCGAACTTTTAGTTATCGACATTATCGGCGTGAATCAAACCTTCATTATCGTGTTAGCGTACGAAAATAAATGTAAATATTTGGAAAACATTATATTGCGCGCTTCACATATGTGCTTTTTAGCTCGACTAGATTTCATATTCGTTCCATGCTTGTCGGTTAGTTTACCTTTTCAACATACCTACTAGATAAATTGTATATAGGAATTTGAAATTTTATGACATAATGGCTGTGCACTCAAATGAGTAAGCCATTTATTTTTAAAGCGGCGCGTAATAAATAAATATCAGATGTTCTAGTAAATCGGTTTCGTTTACGTTTTCCGTATGCCGCGCTTAAAAAGTTTGTAGCACTCTTGTTTTTATTAGTTTCCTAATTAAGCTGAAACCATGTTTTAGGAATAAAATGTTGCGTTTTTCATGCAATACTATGTACTGCGTTAGTTAGAGTTTTAAATATGTACAAAAATATTTTTTTTAATGCACTTAACAGCCTTTATTCGAAGGTGCCAACTATCTTCACACATACATCATATAACATGATTACCTGTTTAACGGTGTGTACACTAGTAATAAAAAAATGCACAGTATTAATGATGAACATAGACAAAGTACCGTTTTCATATGGCATAGGAAAGCTTTTTCACGTTGATAGTGAGTGAGAACATCGGGTCTCAGAACATCGGCAAGGAGTGAATCAGTTAGTACAGTATAGATAAATACACATTGATGCGCTGACTGAATATGACATAAGTAATGTGTTAGGCTACAGGGCCTCACGGAAGAGCTTGACGGACCACATGCGGCCCGCGGGCTGCAGGTTGAGTATAGCTGATCTAAGCGTACAGAGGGACAGACGGCGGGAAGTGACTTTGTTTTATACTATGTAGAAATAAACTAACATCTCTTACCTTTCCACACAGATGCGTAGAGCTAGATTTCTGGAACGGTCGCACGGACGAGCCCGTCATCGTGCACGGGTACACGTTCGTGCCCGAGATCAGCGCCAAGGAAGTACTGGAAGCGATAGCAGAGAGTGCCTTCAAGACGTCGGACTACCCCGTCATACTGAGCTTCGAGAACCATTGCAATCCGCGCCAGCAAGCCAAGATAGCCAACTATTGTAGAGAAATATTCGGAGACATGCTGCTTGATAAACCGCTCGATTCCCATCAATTGGAACCGGGTAAGTTCTATCAAGTTTATTTTTCTTTATCTTTTGCCTAACGGAAGCCAGCTGGAGTAAATAGTTTGACAGAGTGGAAGAAATACGTCTATATTCGACGAGCATCGGAGTAGGTTTTTACAAGGTTTTGGGCAGGATGTGTAACAAAATGATAAATAATTAAGTCTCACATTATTATTAGTTTTTCTATTCAAGAGACTTTAAAGCTGGAGTTGCTATTACAGTTCTTTTGACGAAAAATTTCGAGAAATAGCAAATAAAGTAGGAATTTTTCATCTCGACGCGACTTCTCACTGTTACTTGTTGAATACATTTTCATAATATTCCATTATTTTATAATATAATCTTGCAGTGAAGTGTGTTATATATAATACTATATTTTCTTAAGAGCCGTGAGATGTGGACCGCCCCGCTTCGTGTGGTTTCAGTAACGCATGAATAGCCATGCATTACTGAAACCGCATGTAAATCCGTTCAGTAGTTTTTAAGTTTATCGCGAACAGACAGACAGACAGACGCGGCGGGGAATTTGTTTTTATAAAAGTAGTGATAGTGATGTGATAGAACTTCAAAACGTTCCCCAAAAATAATAAAACTAATGTGATAAAGAAACCGGGCAGGTGAGGTAGGTCATAAGGTAAACGATCACCGTTTACCTCCGATACTAAAGACTGTTTAAGATTAGACAAATTGTTTGCGTTCAACGCCGATTAATATTTCAACCGACCCATCCCAACATCAGGAGTGCATCAAACTTTATTGAACGTCTATGAAGGCCACATGATTTTAATTTGATTTTATGAAAGGAAATGACGTACAACGTATCAGTCGACAGGTTCTTGTCAACGCAGGGTTGAGTATAGATTAAATCTGAAACATATTGGAACTTTTATCTAGGGTATCGATGACGCAATGGCTTAATTGTCAGCGCTACTTCGGTGGCTTATTAAGAGGAAACATCGGCGGCGAGATTTTGTATGTAAAAAGTCATAATTCGAGGTTTTTTTTTTGTTTAATAACACTTTGCGGCACACTAGGAATTTCTCCTGTATCGTGGGTACGTTTACAAACATACAAACTCACATAACAGCCAGACCCGGAACAATTATCTGTAGGTCATACAAATATTTGTTCCGTGCGGAAATCGAACCCGCGACAGATAGCGCAGCAGCCTATCGCTCAACCACTGCGCCAACCGTGTCGTCAGATTAGCTCTCGACTGTTTTCTCCTCCAATATTGGACCGATATAAGAGATACTAGCTGACCCGCGCAACTACGTTTGCGTCACATTTTTCATTACTGCCCCGCTCCTATTAGTCTTAGCGTGATAATATATAGCCTATAGCCTTCCTCGATAAATGGGCTATCTAACCCTGAAAGAATTTTTCAAATCGGACCAGTAGTTCCTGAGATTAGCGCGTTCAAGCAAACAAACAAACAAACTCTTCAGCTTTATATATTAGTATAGATTTCACAAACTGAATGAGAAGGATGTATACTGTCTCTTATGTTTTCCTTTTTTATTAATAGTTCCCAAATTTGTACACTAGGGCTCTGTGGACAGCGATTTATCGGACAATTTTGAGCAATTTGTGAGGGTTCTAGTGCTTATACGGTTAATAAATCATCAAAAAGGAAAACATAGGGACACAGTATACATCCTTCTTATTCAGTTTGTGATATATGTCTTAAATCAGTCCAATATTGGAGCAGAAAACAATCGAGAGCCAAACCTCGAATTATGATTTTTTACATACTAAGTCTCGCCGTCCATGTTTTCTCTTAATAATTCTAATTACTATTATAAATATTGTGCTGATCTAGTCGGGCCCTTTGACGTACGACGATCGGGGTTCGATTCTTTGAAGTCTGTTCACGGGAACCTGCAGTATTTACGTTGGCCTAGGACCAAGCGTGTGCCGGTATTACATGTAAACACGATGAGACGGTTTGTTTTCACTACTCACGCACTCGTATACGGGTTCAAACGTCCACGTTGTATGTTGGTGTAATCGGTCCTTGACTTTTAAGGCACGCTTACGTTTTATTAGGTCGGACTGCTAAGCGAGTAATAGTCGCACTATTTAAAACGATACTCGACAGACATGCGTATTTTCGTCGTCGTTTATAGAGTTGGGTGTGAAAAGATATAAATCATTGGTCAATAAATGTGTCTCCGGTAGATGGAGCTTTAGGATTTTATTATTACTGAAACTGTAGTTTTATTTTTACTATTGATAGGCTCGCGTTTGACCACTATCTCACCTGATGGTAAGCGATGATGTGGTCGAAGATGGAGCACGCTTGCCTAGAAGTAACCTATTCACTCTCGACTTAAAAGACTCCCAGGTTATAGATATCAGGAAACACAGACTCTGGCAGGGAATTCCGCTTCTTAGCTGTACGCGCTATGAATGTGTTTCCAAAAAGTTTTTTGACCTTTTAACTTTATTTGCTTGTACAAGGATTTGCATTTGTGATTTTAACACCAATACGTGCCAAGAATGTAGCTTTTAGCAACAAAAGTAATGCGCTGCTGATCTACTTGTTTAAAAACGTATTTGAAAAAATAACACCCCAGATGTTTTATGACTGCCGTAGTCTCATTGAAATATATTTATGTTTGTCCTGTCGTAGTTGCAAACATTCACGATTCGAAATAAAATAAGATGCTTCTTATAGTCCTTTGATGACTTCCAATATCCCGCGACTTCGTACGCGCATATCCGGTTTTTTTCCTGTTCCCGTAAGATTTTCGGGAATACTCTCTTAGTGCTCCCCTACACTCCTCAAGGAACCTACGTGCCAAATTTTAGCTTTCTGCGACCTGTAGTTTCGGCTGAGCGTTGTTTGTCAGTCACTCAGTAACGGAAGAATTATAAATATTAGGATTGTATACGAAGTAGTCAGGAATTGCTGCCTGTTCGCGGTCTGATGTGCATTTGTTTATGTCCTAAAGGAGGGGAGTTGCCGCCGCCATCTTTGCTGCGCAACAAGATCATAATAAAGAACAAGAAGAAGCATCATCACCATCACAAGAAAGAAGACTCCATCGCGTCTGAGGAGAGCGAGCCGCGGCCGGAAGTGCCGCAGGGCAACGGAGACGTTACTGCCGCCACGGTGAGCAGTACATTCTATGTAAGGACATACTTTTAACAACCTTGGTCTCCCGACTGTGGGGTACCACAGGAAACATTTAATTTCATGATATTTATTTTTTTTACTTTAACATTACGTGTCCAAAGGTTGCTTAAGTTAAAGACGCATAAAATATCCCGCTACATCATACTCAATACACTCATCTCATAATACTGCTGTCATAAGAAAAAACGACGTATCTACACAAAATGATGTAACAGATTTCAGATATAAAGAAAATAACTAAGGTCGAAAATCGGTTACTTCGTTTTGTGTCGATACGATCTTTTTTATTATGACGGCAGAGTACTGCATATACATACACAGTAAGGTTCCAAAGGAGCTTTAAGCACAGAGAGTTTGAGGGACAGGACTGGGCTCAAGCGAAAGTACACCTACTAGAAAGGTGAAAAATCTGTGCCTCATAGTACGGAAGTTTCATCATCTTCCTGCCTTTATCCCATGTTACTTGGGTTCGGCGCAACACGTTTTTTTCCTCCATTCTGTGCTGTCAGGCGTCACGCTATCCCTAACTCCCTTTTTTTTCATGTCACTCCTCACACAATCCATCCAACTTTTCTTTGGCCTCCCTCTCCATCTATCCACATTTATATTCATAAATTTAGTATTAGTTACAAACGTTTCATCCCTCCTCTTCACATGACCATACCTAGGGTTACGGTACTAGTACGGCAGTAATTGGAGCAAAAAGATAAGCTCTTCATTCAGCCCATAAACAGTGTTTAAAAAAATATCGTTAGGTTTCTCAGTTGCTGCGCAAAAGGAGAACAAAACCAGCGCACATACACTCGCATTAAAATTTTATTACTAGAAATACTTGTACTGGAAAAATATTAAACAAGTAGCCAACAAGATAACTTCATTTGTTTGGGAAAGCTTTGAGTTCCGTTTTATTTTTTGGGCCAAGCCCGCCACACATTCCCAACCACTGCAACTCCTGAAAGCCAGAATCAACAGTGGCAACCACTAGAAAAACGCCGAGCCAATGAAGCCCGACGAGTCTCGGAGAAACGATTCAACTATCTTGGATCCCGCAACGAAATTAATCAGAAAAATACAGCGGAGGAGTAGGAAAAAAAAGTTCCGCTTCTTTAAATGATAAAATTATTATTAATAATAATAATCATTCGCCGTATGGTGTCGGCCGGTGCCGTATGGTGCCGTAAAACAATAATACCATCCCAGCACTTCCCGTGGGTGTCGTAAGAGGCGACTAAGGGACTCACCAGAGAATGGGCAGCAGCGTTCTCTGTAAAACTCAACACCATACACAGCGATCGCCAACCCCGCCTACCAAGCGTGGCGATTATGGCAAACCTCCCCCTTGGGGGAGTTCTATGTGCAGCAGTGGACGTCCTTTGGCTGTTATGATGATGTTGAAATGATAAAATTATGATAATTGCTGCATTTTCCTAGATTCGGGATAATGTCACACATCTTTTTCATATTCAAACTCATTAAATGTAATAGCTATCAACATTAAAAGATCGCGCTATTTATTTAACGAAAGCCAGATTTTGGCTACGGATCAAACATAATACGAATGTGAAAATCTTTTGCGTACCTACTTCAAGATTAGAATGGTACATGCAGTATTTAGTTGTTTTTTCTTAACGATTTATTGAGCTCGTTAATAATATTTATGGCATAATCATAAAACATTTCCGTCTGTATCCTATTTAGTCGTTCAATTTATGAATTAGATCATTTTGAATGGTTTCCTTCCTACCATTCCGATCTACATAGGTAAAAATAAAACCTAATAATGTAGGTATATGAGCAATTTATCAATGTCGTTAAAGAACGTAAGAGAACTAAAATTATCACCCGTCTCTTCGCTACTAAATTCTATCGCGCGTTTGACGTAAAATACGTAAAATGAATGTGCATTTACGTAAATTGAAACGTATATCTCTGTTGACTTTTGTGCCGCAAGATTATTGTATCTTTATTTATATTTTATTGTATGAATATAAGGACTCCTTACGTTACGTTAATTAATTATATCAAGAACTGGAATTATTTTGGTCTCTCGATCTCAATATTGTGCCCGAGCATTATTGTCTTAACGAAACTTGGTGTGTATGAGTAAAAATGCCTCATATATTTTAGCACTTCGCCCGCGACTTAGTTCGCGCGGGTTTAGTTGGTACTCCACGAACTTTATCTCCCATCTAACCTCTTAAAGGGAATGTGTAAATTACTTATTAATAGACTAAACGTAGGGCGGTTCACTCGCAACTTTTTTCTTACTTAGAGTAATTTTAAAACCGTCGTATCTTTTGAAAGAAAGGTTCGATTTGAATAATTTAAAGTGTAATTTACATGCACATAACCAACCTTAATTATTAACCAATTTAAATAGATAAGGATTAATATCATGATACTAAAATCACCACTATTCCATTTCACCCGGGTTTTGATTGAATAATTTGAACAAAACGCGGTCATTGTGACTTAACCATAATAGTTACATACATACCCTCGCGGACTTTTTTTGTAGATAATATATCTTCTATAAAACTGTAGTACATCACTTTGCTCTATTGTCAATAGTTTCCGCAGCGTACGCGATATAAGCATTTTTTTGGTATTTTTTTCACACCTTGGGTTACATTATCGAAGTTTTCATACGGATCCCTAACTTTTTTGAAAATATTCTATAGCCTATGTTCATCAGGGCTAATGTAGAATTCTAAGGGTGAAAGAATTTTTCAAGTCGGTCCAGTGGTTTCGGAGCCAATTCAAACAAACCATCAAACAAATCTTTCCTCTTTATAAAATTTGTGTAGAAAAAGACTGTCGCACAGGTATGAGTGACAAAGACGACGCTTTATGAAAATTATAACTGTCTGTGACAAATAAACTGGGTACTGTCATCATCCACCTGCTTTTAAGCCACGTTACTCGGGCGCAACGCGTTATCTTCCTGTATTCTGTCCTACCACGCTATCACTGACTCTCTTTCATATCACTCCACACACAATCCATTCGTCTTTTCTTTGGCCTCCCTCTCCTTCTGTATCCATCCACAGTTATTATGTATTTATATACTGTAAATGACAATAGGGTATTTTACTGAAAAAATCTAATTACTCCCTGCCTCAGATAGATTGCCAAAAATATTGGACAAGTATTTTTTCTTTTTTCATGTAAACAAAAAATGGAGACGATTCAGTGCGTTAAAAACTCGATTGTAAATATTTTGCTAAAACGTGACGTCATCAGCCCCCATTCTTGTACTTTGATGCACTATATACATTTTTATCAATCTGATATGGCAAAAAAATACGCGTTCAATATTTTTTGACGGAATAAATAGAATGATTATTTTTGTACGTAGTAAAAACCGTATTAATTTGTGGGCAGTTAACGCGGCAAGGCTCGTCGGAGTCGTCGGACTCGGACAGCTCGTCGGGCGAGGAGGAGGCGGGGCTGGCCGACAGCGCGCCCGACGACGCGCGCGAGACGCACGCGGGCGCGGAGATCTCCGCGCTCGTCAACTACGTGCAGCCCGTGCACTTCAGCTCCTTTGAGAACTCCGAGAGTGAGTTGCACCACACTCGACTGACGCTGGCCCTAGGCCTCCCCTTAAAGTACCCCTTTGTAAGTTTAGCTGCTTGCTGAGCCGAAACCTCCCGACGTTAGATTCGTGTCCCCGTCTCTGTATCTGCTAGGTTGACGTTAGGGGAAGCAGGACGAGGCGCGCTTCCCCCTTACGCCCGAGAGTGAGCAGCTTCTTCTTATTGCTATAAGTATAGGTCGGGGAGGGCGCCCGAGGACGCACGCGGCCGCAGAAATCTCTGCCATAGTCAACTACGTGCAACCTGTACACTTCAGCTCCTTCGAGAATGCTGACAGTTAGTATTACTTTTGTTTTTTTTTGCATTTTATGTTTCATGCTTCTTTTTTCAAATGTGCAGTGTACAAGCGCAACTACTGAGTCCCAAACGCTGGTTTGTCTACATTAATCTCTGTCATCTTTCATCTTGTTCTGTCCTATCTCGTATTTATGAGTTCTACGACTGAAGTGAGTGTGATGTGTAGAAAAGAACCGCTTCTACGAGATGTCTTCGTTCGACGAGAAGCAGGCGACGACGCTGCTGAAGGAGCGGCCTATCGAGTTCGTGAACTACAACAAGCACCAGCTGTCGCGCGTGTACCCCGCGGGGACCAGGTTCGACTCCTCCAACTTTATGCCGCAGGTACTACACAACCACTATTAATAATAGTAAATTACTTGTCGTTCAAATAAAAGATTTACCCTTACCAGGTGTGAGAAATTAATCGTTCATCAGGAATTCTATTGAGTTTTTAATATTGATGTTGGTAATCAACTTCAATCAAGAACATCCAATTCTCGAAATGTAGTAACTATACGATTAGCAGTTACTGTTTCATTTTATATTGTTTGTGACGGAAGCATAGATATAAGTAAGTGTTCTTTAGCTTCTACGATCTACGTTTTGACTGCAAATTTTCGGGCTGATAATATACACTTTTAGTGCCAAGCACTTTTAATGCCAAGCACTTTTAGTGCCAAGCACTCAACATATATGGATAAAACAATAATTCGTTCGTGTGCCCACAACC
Organism: Lacanobia wlatinum; assembly: GCA_947578705.1. Classification (NCBI taxonomy): domain Eukaryota; kingdom Metazoa; phylum Arthropoda; class Insecta; order Lepidoptera; family Noctuidae; genus Lacanobia; species Lacanobia wlatinum. The sequence continues at coordinate 22,455,194 of OX388031.1, forward strand.
CACGCATGAATACAAGTCATCTATAGCGACGACTCAGATGCGGATTGTGGGCACACGAACGAATTTATTGTTCTACTCATATGTTGTCCATAAGATCTCTTACCAAGAAAAAACCAACTAGGTACAACGCTGTTTATTCAAACAGAAGTAATTAAATAAGTGTATCGGTAATAGCCTTTTAGTTCAATTAATTTCCCGACCGCCCGGTCTTTAAAGATGTATTACTAAGAAATGTTCTATTTTTAGTTAGTTCCGAGTATCAATATTCTTGTTAAATGTAATAGTGATAGTCCATGTGTTCGACAGGTTTTCTGGAACGCCGGCTGCCAGTTAGTGGCCCTCAACTACCAGACGTTAGACTTGGCCATGCAGCTGAACTTGGGCACGTACGAGTACAACCGGCGATGTGGGTACCTACTCAAGCCTGAGTTTATGCGTAGAAAGGTGAGCTTTATTATTAACTAGCTTCTGCCAGTGGCTTCGCCCGCGTGCTCTCTAGGGAACTTACTCCCGGGATAAATAATAACCTTTGTCCTTTCTCAGGCTCTAGATTATCTCTGTGAAAGTGCGACAGACAGACAGAGTTACTTTCGCATTTATGATACTAGCTTCTGCCAGCGGCTTCGCCCGCGTGGTTGGGATAGTGAACATACTACCTTTCTCAGGCTCTAGACTATCTCTGTACCAAATTTCATTTAAATCGGTTCAGTAGTTTTGGCGTGAAAGCGCGACAGACAGACAGACAGAGTTACTTTCGCATTTATAATATTAGTAAGGATTAGTAAGGATGGGGGCCTTGTCGATTCGCTTATGTTTTCGCTTCTTATAGCTTTCTACAGATAAAGAACAGTCTCTCTGCAATTTTAAGTAAATAAATAGTTCTTCGTGGCTCGGAAAGCACATTAGCACAAAAGTGACCAAAAATTCAAAATTTATTTATTTACTAGCTGACTCGGCTAGCGTAGTTTTGCCAAAAAAAAATACCCTACCACCTATTCTCATACCTACCGAATATACACACACAAATCAGTCGATAATAAACACCGTGACACGAGATTTTTATATTTATTTATGTTACTCGTCAGTGTTTGGGTCAAATACCTGGTTGAAACTGGTCCAGTAGATACGGAGAAAATGAGCTTTGATAGACGTACTGGCAGACACACGAATGATCCTATAACGGTTCCGTTTTTCCATGTGGGGGTTCGGAACCCTGAAAAGCATGAGTCTCCTCAATAAGGTAGTTTTCTTACCTACATTCATTCAATGTTTTTTTCCTATTTCGTCGTCGATCTTATTACAGCAAATATGAATACATATACAGGGTTATTTGTAAAACTGAACAACCCCGAAAATTCGAAAAAAATATCAGCTGTTTCATAAAAAATTCAATATTTAGCCAATGAACATGTATGAAACAGCTGATATTTTTTTCAAGTTTTCAGGGTTGGTCTCAAAGTAAAAGTTGCTTATAATCATGTATACGTCAAAGATTAAACATATTGATATCATTGACGCGAGTTTGTTCAAACGTCCTTACGTAGTAAAAGTTTGGTTGTCTTCAATTCAGTAGTTTCGAATCATGTTTGAAAATATGACTTGGGTAATTTTTACATATTTCTTAAACAAATAAAACGTGGAAATAAAGTTGAATATTTTATATTAACACTACCTTCTGCTAGCGGCTTCGCCCGCGTGGCCCCTTTAGGGAACATACTCCCAAGATAAAAAGTAGCATATGTCCTTTCTCATGTTCGTAGACTATCTGTGTACCAAATTTCATTTAAATCGGTTTAGTAGTTTTGGCGTGAAAGCGCGACAGACAGACAGACAGACAGAGTAACTCGCATTTATAATATTATTAAGGATGTTTAACAAACTGCATTTTTAATTACGTTGTAAGTATTGACGAGTAGTATGTAACGAAACTACATCTGACTATCGTACCAACTACTCGTAGTAAATAAATTACAAGCTAGCGCCATTAAACAACATAAACCATTCTGACATTATTGCTCAGTAAATATACCACATTATCCTATTAACTTTAATTGTTTTGTTAGCCTTTTGATAGATTGTTGTTTGACTGAACGATGGCCACTAAGCTCCATAGATATAATAGATAGATAGATAGATAGAAAGATAGAAGAAGAAGTGTCCCTTTTTAGGGTTCCGTACCCAAAGGATAACCAACGGAACCATATTACTAAGCCTCCGCTGTCCGTCCGTCCGTCCGTCCGTCCGTCCGTCCGTCTGTCTGTCTGTCTGTCTGTCAGAGGTCTGTATCTCAAGAATCGTAATAAGTAGACAGTTCAAATTTTCACAGATTGTGTATATCTATTGCTGCTATAACAACAAGTAATAGTTTATGGTACGGGACTCTTCGTGTGCGAGTCCGACTCACACTTGGCCTGTTTTTTAATGATGGGAACTCATCAAATGACTGCTTCCGCTCTGAGCGGAGCGGAAGGGAGTGTCAGACTTTTACTGACTCCAACCCATCCGTGTTCCACCTCATGCTCTTTGCTTTCTGCGGTGACTCTTTCGAACAATTTCCGGAAAAAGCGTCACTTAACACATTTAGTGCCAAGAACTCAGCGTATGGGTCGAGCAGTGAATCCTTATGTGCCCACAACCCGTATCTGAGTCGTTGTTTTAAGTAGCTATATGTGACTTGTGTTTATGCGCGGGTTGTGGGCACACGAACGAATTGTTGTTCAGCCCATGTGTTGAGTGCTTCGCACTAAAACTGTAAAAACACTTTTGCACTTGGTACTGAAAGTGTTAAGAAGCCGATTTCCTTCTATGAGGGTTCCGTCTGATTCGATAGCCTATCAAAACAAATGAAGGTGTTAGTTTCCATAATTAATGAAGTTGTTTACATTTAGGTCGTTTTTCCCGGATTCATCATTCTTGGCGAGCGCTACAATATTTACTTTATTAGGGAGTTACCCATAACGTTTTTTTTTTAATACGTGTAAAAAACTTTTAGTTATATCAAGATTATTTTTAACTAGCTCATCCGGGTTCGGCTCACAGCTATTCGTCGTAGCGTAATGTCTTCCTCGATAAATGGGCTATCCAACACAGATTTTTTTTTTTAAATTCAAACTTTTGTCTCCTAAAAGTGACCATGTCGCTCATGGTCACTTTTGGGGGACAAACTAGTAAATTAATAAAAAAAAGTCCTAAACCCTAGTCTGACTCGCAGTTGTTTGGTTTTTGCATAACAGTCATCAAACACAACACATTGATGACAATCTGTCAAAAATGTATGGAAATCGAGGCTTTTTTGACTAATGATTTGACTTTGCTTAAAAATTAGTAGAATTAGCACTCTGATCTACCTTAAAGGGTTAAAGTTACTATTTTTTTTTAGAAATATATCTTAGACACATAAAAATAACAAGTCCTGTGGCCATTCCAGGACCGTCGCCTGGACCCGTTCGCGGAGAGCACGGTGGACGGCATCATCGCCGGCTCGCTGTCCGTCACGGTGCTGTCGGGGCAGCTGCTGACGGACAAGCGCTGCGGCACGTACGTGGAGGTGGACATGTTCGGGCTGCCGGCCGACACCGTGCGCAAGAAGTTCCGCACGCGCGTCGCGCCCAACAACGGGATCAACCCTGTCTATGAAGAGGAGCCCTTTGTTTTTAAAAAGGTATGTTGTGATGTTGTCATACCATAACTATAATGGCAGCCACACACGTAGCGATTTACTTGCGCAAGTATACTGTAACGTGTGTTGGAAGATACTAATTTCAGTCACTTCGGAATAACGTGTATTTGTGCAAGCTTGCTCAAGTAAATTGCTACGTGTGTGGCTGCCATAAGGGGTAACAAACTTGGAAGTGTACTCAAAATTGGACGTAAATATCCTGTCAACCCAAATGTGAGCCGTAGAATGTTCTTTGAACTTATGGGCGCACGCTTATACGGGCCGGCTTCATCGGATCGAATATACATAATGTTTGTGAAAAAAGGCTCGCTATTGGCCGGTTTTGCCGGTTAATATTAGTTCAGTAGTGCTACTCGATCGGGACTAGCCGAATAAAATATAACATGTCAAGTAATTGGTTCGGGCGTCTTGTCATTCAACAAATAACGTCGAACCGATTGTGCCGGACCGTTTATGAATGTAGCGTCCATTTTGTTTTCTTAAATCGCAGCTGTGTCGGTTGAAATTTTATTTGCATCCAATTATGAGCAACTTTAACTATGGACGTAAGTAAGAAAACTCGAAAGCTGTTCCATACATTTCTGTTCGTATAACCATTGATATATAAAAACCCAAGATGCACACTCAGCATCTCAAAAACGTCAGCAAAAACAAGCGCACAATGTATAATTGTGCGCTAGTTTCAAACAGTCTCGCATCACTCGCCATACTGCACTGCTTTGTAAAAACAACTTTAAGCGATCCGTGTAAGGTTGAATTTGCAAATTGTTTATAGTATAACTATACACAACTCACACATGACACTTGATACATGTCAGTTTTGACGACAGTTTCGAGTGTTGCATTTGTCCGAGACTGGTTTTTATATATCAATGCGTATAACTCAACATTTTTATTCCACTTTTGCGTAGTTGCTTTCATTTTACCTGTTTTTAATTAGTTATGACGATATGTAACGAAAAATATAAAGGCACATTTTTAAATATATCAATTATCTGACGTGAACAGTTTTACCTGTTGTCAATTTACGTAAGTTAGTCATTGGGACGTGATGTTTCACTACACCTAAGTGTACAAATACTTGTCCTCTGTTACCCAACCGTAATAATTACGTGTCAACGTGAACGTAAGTAATTGAAATGACGGCTGTTATGCATACGTCAGAGCGAATGACGCGCTGACGTCTCCTGTCGAGCGCGTGGTCATATTGACAATTATATATGCAATCGGAACTACCTTAGACCAATCGATTTAGCATTGCTCGTGTGGTTGGTATGGTTTAGTCAAATAAAAAAAAATATAACAAGCCCAACAGTGTTTTTTTTTTGAGTCAGGCAAATAATTATAAAAAAAAAGTTTTTAAGCTTCTGATTGATATTGTTGTAATATACGCTAACGCGATTTGAAAAAATTCCATACACTACTATATTTTTTTGTTTGAGTACACGAAAAAAAACACTTCAATGAAAAAAACAAAATACCAATAATGTCAAATAATTTCAGAAGGTCAGAATTTTCTTGGTGCAAAATACGGACACAAAATAAATAGGATACAGAAGGCGGACGCCGTAAAACGAGCGAAAACAGGCGATATCAAACAAATGTCTATCACAAGTGCGCTTGCGCTCTTTGTATGTGAAGCGTGTCTATATTTGCATGCGTTTTCACGCAAGGAAAATATTCCGGTCAAACGCTTTTAAACTTTGTACCTAACAGAATAGGAAATATGCATATTTTTTTTTATTATCTATACAGTTTATCTAAAAATATACTAAAATATAATAATAACAATGAAAATAGGATCTAAATTACTCGAAAAACAAACGAGATATAATTATTTTAAACAAATATATCTGTACCTCTCGCGCAAACGCTGTTTCCTATGCCAGCTGTATAGGTGTCATGGACTTTGACTAATTGTAATCTTTGAAGCTTTATAACTTTATCGCCGATAAAGGTATTTAAAAAATAATTTCATGGTTGTTTACTAGAGCTAATAAGTATTTCATTTTGCAAAAAAAAACGCATGCAAATCTTTTACCCACAAATTGATGGTACAGCTGTTTGTGTTCCGCGCATCTCTTTGACTCGCGCCATATGCGCCGTGTCACCGCGCGACAGATTGTTTACAAACGTCACTTCGCTCCGTGCGGCGCCTTTCAGCCAGTTACCTACTACAAACGCTCCACTGATTGACTTAACGACTGAGTGCAATTAAAAATTGTTTGAAATCTTCCCACTAATGGTAAATAGGGATAATAAATTTAATAATCCGTTTTGTGGTATGGTTAGCTGTGGATTTATGCTTGTTTACGATTTTGTGATCAGCTGATCGTTTCTTTTACAATGTCAGTTTGACTGTATTAAAAACGTTGAATTTAAGGAAAATGTAGAGGCGTATTACAAACATAAATCCCACGAGGTTTTTTGTACGGTTTTAAGAATAATATTGCTTTTTATAACTGTAAAATAAAATAAATTTTAAAATGAAAATCTTTGGCTTAGCTGCAGAAGGCTATTTCTTCTTCATCCACTGCTGAACTCAGGCCTCATCCATTCGGATGGAATTTAATTTGATTGCTACATACTGCTGTTAAAACTTAGAGACCGCTGCCATCTAATGCTGTTCCTCATATTCCTGTGTCTTAGAACATAACCCGCTATAGAATAATAATTTTACAAGGATTCAATACTAGTATTTCGCCCGCGATTTCGTCCCCGCTACAATTTTCTTAAGGATCCCTATTTTTTCCTAGTAATAAATATAGCCTATGTTACTCAGGGATAATGTAGCATTCTAATGGTGAAGAAATTTTTGAAATCGGTCCAGTAGTTTTTCTGTTTATTCGTTACAAACATATAAAAGCGTTCTGTGTAAAACGCAACACCATACACTGCGATCGCTAACCCGCCTGCCAAGCGTGGCGATTATGGCAACCTCCCCCCCCCTTTGAGGTAGGCCTATGTCCAGCCGTGGACGTCTCTCGGTTGATATAATGATGATGATGAAACATATAAAAATACAAATCTTTCCTCTTTATAATATTACTGTAGATTCCTACGTGACTTGTAACATGGTTCAAAAAAACCGCAATAAACGTAGCAATATACATATATTGAATTTAAATATCTCAGAGTCTAAGCAGTCTGAGCAGTGGTGGCCGTGTGGTAATGGCTTCGACTTACGAGTTGTAGGTCGCGGGTTCAAACCCAGCCAGGCACATTACTTTGTGTAATTTATTTCATCACCACTGCTCTCAAAACGGTGAAGGAAAACATCGTGAGGAAACCGGCATGTCCTAGAACCAAAAATTCGAAGACATGTGACATTCACCAACCCGCATTGGGCCCGTGTGGTGGATTTCGGCCCATTCCCTCTCCTAGAGAGGAGCCCTGAGTCCCAACAGTGGGAACATTATAAAGCCGACTATGCTATGCAGAGTCTAAAACCTTTAATATATTTTTGAGAAAAAATTGAACACGTACGCCACAATTAGATTTTTGACGCTAATTTAACAGGAAATATCTATCAATGGTGGTAAAATGCGAGTAATTGGGAAATTTCACAGGTGTTTGCTCGGTGCCAACGGCGGCGGGCGGCGGTTCGGTTTTATCGACAATCACCATTAACCTTGATTCGTCTAGCTGTTCCGTAGTTAGTTCTCAGTACAATAGAAAACCTTTTAAACGCAGGGCGAGAGACAACGGATCGCGTATGGTTTCTATTGAAACGTTTATACGCAAAAAAGATCTAAGCTTTGAAGCGTTAGTCATTCGATTAGCAAGAAGTCTCTCAAAATCGTCAAGGTTATTTTTTCAATTACTCGATTTAGGCACTTGTCTCACCGCCGGCGAGTAATGCTTCAAACTCGAAACAGTTGGCGATCAGCGAGTAGCGAGTGAAAAGTTTCGATAGTTTTACGCTCGGCTTTCAGCGAGTGCTTTTGTGCGACTGGCTTTTACTCGCAATACTCGCTCCGGCCCGCACTATAGGTAGAAATTACCGTTGTTTGGTGAGTTCCAACCGCCAAGCGAGCATCGCCGAGCGAGTGTCGCTGAGCGAGTGCAATCTTTGATAGCTCTTGTCGCTGTGATCGACTAGAGGTAAGAGCCGCTCGCCGGCAGTGTGAACAGCCAGCTATCGACTATGAATGTATGTGTCTCTTTTACTCACACGAGATCTATATCTTTTGTCTCTTTCCTCAGCGAGCAAATGGTCGTTAGTTAGTTAGTTAGTTACTCGCTTCCTCTCCGGCGGTGAGACAAGTGCCTTAAGCTTATTTTGATGCTATTTTGCGTTCCTCGAATTAGGATATCAAAAGAAGTATGAAGTGTTTAGATTACTAATAGAAGAATAGTTGTAGTTATGATTGGTCGTGAAAGAGTGTTTTGGCAGAAAATTTCAGGTACGTTATCGCGCATTTAAATTTAGGTTTTGAATTGGATGTTAAATGTTGAATATAAATTACTAGTTGACCCGCGCAACTTCGTCTGCTCCGCTCCTATTGGTCTTAGCGTGATGATATATAGCCTATAGCCTTCCTCAATAAATGGGCTATCTAACTCTGAAAGAATTTTTAAAATCGGACCAGTAGTTCCTGAGATTAGCGCGTTCAAGCAAACAACAAACTCTTCAGCTGCAGGTATATATTAGTATAGATTTTTTCTAACTACACTTGTAAAAAATTGTCCTCAAGTAGCGTTGCTGTTTCAATTTAAATCCCACTCACCCCATGATGACACTCAAGAAACCCCACCACCACTTTTACAGAACACCAACAACAGTTCATATAGGTAGGATGATGGCCAGGTGGGTTACTCTCTAAGCTCGAAGTCCGTAGTTTCGGCCTTACTTACGGGCGTTTTCTTCTCCGTATCACCTAACCACTAAGAATGAATGACTACATGTTTTGGTCCAAGCGAAAGCAGCTAGATAACAAAGTCAGAAAAATGAGTTGGCTACTACTAGGCTTTAAATCTAAACTGTCTGTCCTAAACAAGCTCGCCATATACAATGTGATTGTCAAGCCAGTGTAGACCTACGGCATTCAACTGTGGGGCACTGCTGCTGAAAACAATACCAACATCATAGAGCGTTTTCAAACCAAGATGCTCAGAATGATTTTCAAAATCCCATGGCACGTCAGTAACAAATTCATGTATCAAGATCTCCAACTACCCACAGTAAGAGAGGAAATTAAAAAATACTTGAGTAGATACACATGCAGACTAGCAGACCACCCCAACAAAATGGCGAAATACCTTATAACGAGTGAAGATAGCCACTTTAACAGACTTAAGACGCATAGTGTAACTAGCCTACGTACTCGATTTGACAAAAAATTGACAATGACTGAGGAATGCGGTCAGAGGGGTCCTCTCAAGTGCTAGATAAAACTCAGCGAATGCAGACACCAGTGTTGCTCATTTCAGACTATACTGCAGATAGCAAAGAGAGTGAACAAAAGAGAAAAAAAAACATGTTTTGTCAGTTACTTTCAAATCGTGTTGTCATTCATTCTTAGTTCAAGTTCGGGACTAATCGTAAGTCCGTACGTGATACGGAGTAGAAAACGCCCGCAACTATGGCCGAAACTAAGGACTTCGGGTTTAAAGAGTAACCCCCCGGATTCGAAACTGAGGAAAACCGAAAATAACTTAAAGGAGTCTCGGGCCTGATTTTGATAAAAACTAAAACTGCATCATTGGATGAATGGCGGCTTACGGGCGAAGCCGTGAGCAAGTACTCGTTGCACTTACTATTGGCAACTCTATTCAATAGTAAACTTCTGGGTTTTAACACTTTTTGGTACCAAAAGTTTGCTTGACATCCCTAGCACCCGATGGAAATTTGTTTTTTATTAAAAAAAAAAAAACTTACAACACCCCTTTTTGCGTTTGGGGTTAAAAAGGGCCTAGTTGAAGTTCCGGACATCTTTAACCTGAGCCGCCAACACTCGTCTCACGGAACTACGTCTCAGGTGGAACCCAACCCCTTTCTCACGGAACCCCACCACCCCTCTTAGTTAGTTGTATAACGTGTCATATTGGTCGCAGGTAGTGCTGCCAGAACTAGCCATGATTCGCATCGCGGCGCACGAAGAGAGTGGCCGTTTGTTGGGACACCGCGTACTTCCCGTCCGGGGGCTGTGTCCCGGCTACCGCTCCGTGAACCTGCGCACGGAACTCGGCCTGCCGCTACCCGCGAGCTTGTTGCTACTTGTCGTCGTCAAGGTAAGCTACACGATATCTGACACATGCTTGCACTGTCTGGACAGGTCCACTCAACCTGTGTGTTTCTTCCCTCAAAAAACCATTTCAGTCACATTCCACTCTTGGGAAGTAGAATGTGACCCTTGAATATTAGATGAAGTCTCTTTAGTCTCCGTCTTTTGTGTTTTGATTTAACGTTTTTGTCCATCCAGGATTACGTGCCAGACCGGCTGTCGGAACTAGCGGAGGCTTTGGTGAACCCGATCAAGTACCAGAGCGAGCTCGACAAGCGTGAACACCAGCTAGCTAAGCTAACAGAAGACACCGACGTGCCCAGCGACGCGCTGCCGTCTCGCCCCAAGCGCGCCGCCGACCTGCCCGCCAGGGACGACCCGCGCCGCTCAGTCGCACACCCTGTACGTACACACACATTGCATACAGAGCGAGCTCGACAAGCGCGAACATCAGCTAGCCAAGCTAACAGAAGACACCGTCTCACCCCAAACGCGCCGCTGACCCGCCCCAAGCGCGCCACCGACCCGCCCCAAGCGCGCCGCCGACCCGCCCCAAGAGTGCCGCCGTCCCGCCCCAAGTTCGCCGCTGTCCCGCCCGCTAGCCCGCTAGCTAATACCCTGCACAAAAACAACAATTAATGTTAATTCGTAGCCATCATCTACACACAACTGACCGAGCAGTGCTTTGTGAATACGCATTCAATCAATGTATTCAATTGTATCTCCATTGAATATATTGATAATAAATTGAGTAGACGATTCAATTCCCTTTAAGGCCGACACGCAATTAACATTGTTCATCGGATTTCACAGATTAAAGCAGACGAGCAGCCAGATGGCAGTCCGTCGAAAGAGACGGCTATCGAGATTAAGAAATTTATCGATACTGAGAGCAACATACCTTCACCACTCCCTCCCAATACCAATGGTAAGAATGAATCCTTGTGCTTCAATTAAAATTAACATCATTACTGAAGATACATGCTATGTGATTGAAATAAAAAATAACTGATCATTTTCTTTCCCTACTCCAATTATTTTTATACAAAATAGAACTATTTTGACTATACAAAAACGGTTAACATTTGTATCAAATAATCGACTCGAAAACTCCGAGTAATTTAAAATTACTATTTATCCGAATTCTTCCTTCGAAGTTACACCTTATGGCTCGCCATTGACTCTTTTTAATTTTTTTTTTTCTAGAATCCGACGTAAAAACGAACGGTACATCGGACGAATCTTTAGCGGAAACGCTCGAGACTCTCCTATCAATGAAGGTGGTTCGCGATAAACACGAGGAGCTCGCGAAGAATCTTGACAGGTTACGACGCAAGGAGAAGAAACCAACCTCCAAGTTTTACGTCAAAAATACCCTTCGGAAAAGACTGTCTTCGAAAAATATGTAAGTATTGTTACATTTCTCGTCTGATGCTTCACGATAAACGATATAAATTTCTAAGTGTTAAAATGTCTGTAAGTCTAGTGTTCTACCATTTCCATCGTAAACACATAAAATCTTATTTTGATTGGGTTATCTTTTATTAGGTAGTCACTTATGGATTTCGAAATGGACTACAGTTTTGGTATCATTTCCCCAAACAAAAAGCTTGTGAAGATGTAGGCAAATAACAGGGGTTTTGTTAGCACGAAACAAAAGGCTCTTTTTCTTGGCTCGTGACGCGGCCAAATCAAATGACTACAAATACTGCTGGGTCAAACATGGCAAGATTTTCATTCGCGAAAAAGAGGGCTGCAAGCATATTGAAGTCAAGAGTGAAGCGGACCTTGCTAACATTCGGCGATCTACATGACTAAATCCTGTCGTAGTTCCTAGTACTTCTACACTCAAGCTTGTTTTTGTAGCTCACTCATTATTTTCTTTTTCGAATTTATATGTTAAAATAGTTGTCCTTATCATTATTATTGTAACCCGCACTTTTTACACTATAACACTCCCTGTCACACAAAATTACAAATCCACACTTACCTCACAAACAAAACAATACAATTTACACAAGCCATTTACCTCAATTCTATCATCTCATAGATGGCGTAATGGAACTGTTTCTATATGCAAGTACTCTTTGACGCTTTTATTTTCCCATGTTCTCTACGTACCCCTGTTTGAAGTATTAATAAGAAATGGATGATTTGAACACCATAAATGCCGAGATTGAGCGGGTTTCTGTCTCCAACTCAGTAATTTGCACGCCCGAACTCAGCTAAAATTATATTAATTCATCTTGTTCTCTAAAAATTCTGCACGTTAACATTCGAAGCATAAGCTGTAATTTCAATCATTTGTTAGTACTGATAACTAGATTAAAGTTCTCACTTGACGTGATATTACTGTGTGAGTGCTGGCTGAGCAAATGTCCAAACATTCCCTCATTACCTGGGTATGTAACGCACGCTTCCTCTTTTAAAAAACAGAACGAAGGTGTTGTTGCCTTTACTAAGAGTGAGTTAAAGTGTTCTATGGGAATCCCCACTTTCAAAGACGCAAATTGTCTGGTCCTTAAATTTTCCAACAAGTTTGCACTGATCGCTCTATATCGATCGCCCTCGTATAGAGACCTGTCACCTTTCCTTTATAGCTTGGATAATCTACTACGCCAGCTTGCAACTTATAAAACAATCGCTCTGATTGGAGACATGAATATAAACATCGTGCCGAGCGTCTCGACTCAAATGCTAATGAATATTTTAATATTGCGGCATCACACGCAATGCTTCCCACACACCTTCTCCACCAGACTCGCAAATTGTCTCGACCACGTATTGCTGAGATCTTCATACACTGCCACTACCCTGGTACTAGACTGCCCTATTACTGATCATTTCCCCGTTCTTCTTTTCTGCAACCCAAACATGACAGTTAATACACCCAAAAAATCAATCTAAAAAATTGACATCCCTGAGGTTATAAATGACATGAAAAATGCAGACATTTCCCCTATTTTTCAATGTAATGACCCAAACTTAGCAGCTGAAATTCTCGTCTCTCTTTTGTCTACTTCCATAAAATCGCACACTCACTTTTCAGTAATCCCTAGCAGACTCCGTATTAAGAAACCTTGGATTACTCCTGGCCTATTGAGATGCATTCGACATAGGGATAAGTTATCTAGGACTTTTCTGAAAAATCCTAAAAATGAATCTCACAAAATAGTCTTCCAACGCTATCGAAATTACTGCAATAATCTGCTCAAAAAATTAAAACAAGACTATGAAACTTCTGAGTTCCAAAAGGCCAGGAATAACCCAAAAGAGACTCGGCGACTTATCAGGCAGGTGGCGAACCTGAATCAGAGTAACAAAGAACCTGCCTCGGAGTTGCTGAAATGCTGTGACGATGCCACCCAATCAGTTAACGAGGTTAATTACTATTTCGCCAGTGTCGGCAGTAACCTGGCCTCTAAAATCCAGCAACCTATTTCACCCACACTCAATACAGATGTTCTACCTGAACCTAGAGCGCCGAACTCTTTTAAGCCATCCTCATCCGGCTCAATGGTTTTGTATGACGTAGACTGTGATGAATTAGAAAAAAATATCCTAAATCTAAAAGACAAATCTGCAGTTGGTTTTGACGGTATCTCGGCGTCCGTTGTTAAGGCTACTAGGCACACTATCATCCCCACTCTAGTACACATATTTAACCTGTGCCTTTCCTCAGGTGTTTTTCCGAATGTTTTTAAAACCGCGATAGTTCATCCCATTTTCAAAGCTGGGGACAGGGACGGTGTCTCTAACTATAGACCTATATCGGTCCTTACTACGTTGTCCAAAATTTTTGAAAAAATTATAAACATTAGGCTTGTAAGTTTTCATACAAAAAATAATATTTTAGCTTCTAACCAGTTCGGCTTCAGAGCTGGAAAATCTACGGATGATGCTGTCTTCGAGCTCTCAGATACAATAATTGGTCATATAAATAACAAACAAAAAACTGTTGGCATCTTCCTGGATTTATCCAAAGCTTTTGACACTGTTTCTGTCTCCTTATTACTTTCCAAGCTGGATGGCATTGGAATTCGCGGAATTGCCAACGACATCTTTCGTAGCTAACTGACCGTCACCAGGTAGTAAAAATTGAAAACTATATTAGCAAGGAGGAGATAGTTACTTCCGGTGTGCCTCAAGGTAGTGTCATTGGACCTACCCTCTTTCTCATTTATGTAAATGAACTCTGTCAACTATCTCCTCCAAACTGTAAAATCATCACATATGCCGATGACACAGCGCTTATTATTCACGGTAAAGACTGGTCTGATACCTTTAATAACGCAGAGATGGCACTCAGTGTAGTTATGTACTGGTTAAACGCAAACCTCACGCTAAATGTCAGCAAAACCAAATTCATACCTTTTACCCCAGGCATTTTAAGCCAGCCCCCCCATTCACTCAAAATCAGAGCTCATGCTTGCACACTTACTGATTTTTCTAACTGCAACTGTATACCCATCGAACGAACTGACAACATTAAATATCTAGGAGTAATCATCGACAATCCCCTGAAATGGAAAATGCAAATCGACTCTACAGTCAAACGTGTGCGCAGATTAATCTTAATATTCAAAAAACTTAGGGGGGTTGCTGACTTCAAATGTCTGATAACTGTCTATCTTGCTCTTGCTCAATCAGTCCTTGGGTATTGCGTGACCACGTGGGGTGGAGCGCACAAAACTACCATGCTACGACTAGAAAGGGCGCAGAGGGCCGTACTAAAGGTCCTATCTAAGAAACCAATCCGCTTTTCGACTTCTGACCTCTTTTCACTTTGCAAGGTCCTTACAGTAAGGCAGCTCTTCGTACTACAGACTGTACTCAGGAAACACAAACAGATACACTACGACCCAACTTATAGTACTGCAAAACGCCTCTCCGACCGAGTTTGCAAAAATGTACCCTGTGGAACAGCAGTAGCTAGAAGACATTTCAGGTTTATCAGCTCTAGGATCTATAACAGCATAAATAAGAACTTGAATATTTATCGTTTACCCCGTAGTCTCTTGAAGAGAAAGTTGACGGAGTGGTTAAAATCATTGTCATATGATGCAACTGAAGGAATTGTGGAAACCTAACTAGCAGAAACACTGACACACACCCAAACTCTCACTCACATACTGGGGGTGTATACACTTCCATACATGCACACACAATCACTCGCTAACACACATCCCTCCCACACACTCTCCCACACACCTCCTCTTTTCTACTTTAGTTTCATGTATATAATGTTGTATACAGTACAAATAATTTGTCTGGAACAATTGTATTTTTGTTTAGATGGGCGTCGATAGCTGCGACACAGTTATAAACTTTTGTAGCTATCACCGTTTTACTTGTATTGAGTCAACTGTTTATGTTCCAAATAAATAACTATAACTTATAACTGACTTTAATGAATTCGGTCACTAGGCGATTAGTAAGTATGGTGAGATTTTTCGCCCAGTAAACCTAGCGACGGGCGAGTCCTGGCTGGACCCGGGGTATTGCCACGTCACATATATCAGACATGGTCTCTCGGAACCACTCCGCTTCGGCGTTGATGTCGGCAGGTCTGTTCGGTGGTGACACCCAGGCCTGCTCGATAGAGGCTTACAGGAGGCGCTCCTGGTCCAGCTGCTTCAGCTCCCACCGCGGATTACTCCCTAGTAATTCGCGCTAGGCCCGTGCCTGTCGAAACGGCGCGGTTGAGAGACCTCAATCGGTTCGACGTTGAACCGTATGTACCGGTGATCGGCGTAGGTTTCCACTTCCTCTATGACGCGAGTCGACGACACGTGGTGACAGAGCAGGGCTTGCGAACGAAATGTCCATCATTGACTTAGCCTGCATCCGCATGTGGGGACAGAACTCCGGTTTAGGACGACCAAGCCTGTCTCTAGAGCTTGGTATTCCACCGTCCTGCCCCGCATTCCCGTATAACGGGAATCCCAAGCCATGTGTTTGGCATTGAAGTCTCCGAGAAGCTAGCGAGCTAGTGGCGGCGGCCGCGGCAGAAACGGCGATGGTGGAAGGCTTTTTCTTGCCCCCGACTTTGTTGTGAGGAGCGCAGGCTTTGTCCCCAGCCCAGTGATCGGCCGGCTTGCCGCACTTGGCACTTAGCACTTAGGCTGCTGCTTAAACGGTGTCATTCAATGAAAATACTTCGCCGCCAATTAAACGGCTGATTCAGCTAGTTGGTTGCGCCATATGATTATTGTTTTTTTTAAAGATGCAATTATAAAATTTGTTTACAGCTTATTTTTATTATTTTATTGATGACACGTGGCGTTGCATCCCAGGAGTAGCGACGCAAACGTGAGCTCGGAAGAGGCGGGCGCATGCGGCGAGTTCCTGGCGCTGGAGCGCGAGCTGCGCCTCAAGTGCCACCACGCCGTGTACGCCGCGCTGGAGAAGCACGTGCGCAGCGACCAGCACCACCAGATGAAGGCGCTCACGGTATGTAGCGCGAACTTGTCGAGGCGGCGCGTGCGGCGAGTTCCTGGCGCCAAGCCAGCGCCAGGAACTCGCCGCACGCGCCTCACAGAATGTTAATTTCTCTTTACTACTCTCAAATTCTTTCATGTTTTACTTGCCGATCGAACTTTAAAAATTAAAAAAAAAATGTATAACTAGCCAGACTGAAACCTAAAAAAAAATATGACGAAATGACTTGTTGCAAATTTTTGCTACAAAACGTACTAAATAAACTTACAAAAAAGCCGAGAAGATTAATCCAGGGCTGTAATGACGATTCAACTAAAGTCTACCTTCAGAAACTAAGGAACCAAAGGACAGACTACTCCCTTTGGAAGGCTACTAAGCATCTGAAGCGTCGATAGCCCAAATCCCTCCCATCAAGTGTGAATACGGCACATAGGAACGTACTAATGAGCAAAAAGCTGTGTTTGCAGAGCACCTAGAAAACATTTTTGAACCAAACGAGGGGGAATTCATAAAAGACCGCACCTTGGTTAATATAGTGATGCCAGAAGTTAAGCCAATAATAGATAGCAAAAACTTAATACCAGAGCACCAATTTGGATTTCGAGACAAACACTCAACTATCGATCAAGTGCACAGAATCACAAACGTAATAGAAAACGCCTTAGAAAATAAGAAAGTTTGTGCTACTGTGTTTTTAGACGTCGCGCAAGCATTTGATAAAGTGTGGCATGAAGGCCTTATAAACTGAAGAGCCTGCTACCGAAACAGTTTGCAGATATCCTGGAATCGTACATTCTAAACAGATTCTTTAGAATAAGACAAGACGCCTATTCAGATCTGAAAGCAATAAAAGCTGGCGTACCGCAAGGAAGTGTGCTGGGTCCGGTCCTGTACCTACTATATACTTGTGATATTCCTGAACCAGAGTACGAAACCATTGGTACCTTTGCTGATGATAATGCTATAATGGCTGTTGGAAACAGCCACGAAGAAGCAGTGGAAAAGGTATAAATGGCTGTTAATCAAGTTTACGACTGGACCAAAAATGGAGGATTAAATTAAATGAATCCAAATCAGTACACATAGACTTTACAAACAAAAAGCAACAGTATTTCCCAGTTTATATTAATAACCGATAAATCCCATACGAGAATACAGCCAAGTATCTGGGTATGACCCTTGATGCAAAGCTATGCTGGAAAGCCCACGTCAAGAAGAAAAAAGATAAACTCGACCTACGGTTCAAAAGAATGTATTGGCTGCTTGGAAGAAACTCCGTGCTGTCTGTGCAGAACAAATTGTTGTTATACAGACAAGTCCTGATGCCAGTTTGGACTTATGGTATTCAGCTGTGGGGCTGCACCAAACAGACCAATGTATTCATCATCCAACGATTCCAGAACAAAGTACTACGGAAATTGTAAATGCACCCTGGTACATACGAAATGATGACCTCCATCGGGACCTAAAAGTTGAGTTCATCAAAAAGTAATACAAAAATCTGCAGAAGCTCACGATCAGAGACTTCATCAGCATGTGAACGTCGAGGCGAGCCAGCTTCTCGACCACACGGACATAGTGAGGAGACTAAAAAGAACAAAACCGTTTGAGTTAGTATTAGTGAATAGTGTAATGTAACACACAATAACGAAGTGTATTCGCCTTAATACAGACAATAAGAAAAGTGCTATTGGACACATTCTTAGTAGAGACAATTTAACAGTTTATGTTTTAATTAAATTACTTATTAGTCTACGTACAAGGCTAGATTGTAATAAAAATAGGGTTCATCCTTTAGATGAACGCTAGGATAAGTGAAAAATAATAATAATAATACGTACATACATCTTACTTACATAATTATATTAACTGTCAAAAGTAACAATAAATTCGCCTCTAAACATTTTCAATGCACCTCAGTGCTACTTTTTGTGAACCTCATCAAGATGTTTAACTTACAGTTAAACTATATTTTGCACTGTCCGTTTCAATTTCTAATTATCTATATCCATCGACGCAACTCTGTTGACTTAACCTTCGTCAACTGCAAAAAAAAAACACTAAAAAAAGTTTGTAAATTGTCTATGTTATTTCTTACTATCGCGAAGTGTTGCTCTACATAATAAATTATTATTAATCCGAGATAAATACCTAATATATTTATATGCACATATTTTGCTGGACATTCCCGCCCTTATCTATATTGTCGTTAGCAACTCTACCATTGACGTTTTACTCAGTCAGTACGCGTTATTGTTAGCTATTTTATACATAGCGCTGAATAATTGCTGAGTTAGTTCATTATATAAAAATTTACGGTGCATACAGCGTTTTTCTGTCCATACAAATCGTACCGCAGCATAGTGTAATTTCTTTTTGTCAAGTGCTTTTGTAAAATTATCATGGCCAAGTTCTCCAACAAAACTGTGCTGAATCTGATAACACTGGTGTCTGAACAACCTGGCTTGTATGATCCGACCAGTTCCAATTTTAAAAGTATAAAGAAGCGAGCAGTTATTTGGGAACAAATCGGGGCTAAATTGAAGAAAACCGGTAAGTAGAAACAATATTCCTTATTTTAAATTCGAAGTGTTGGGATATTCGACTAGTTTTCATATACTATTTTATGATTTGCATACTGCATTAATATTTCTTGAAAATTTATCTGATTTTGTATAAAAAATAAAGTATACAATGTATGGTATAAAGGCGCCAAAAAGCACGCTTCGGTCACGTAATTTTTATTCTCCTATTGGCTGCTTGTATTGGTTGATTACTGTGTAGATGTCACAGACATTGACAAGTAACTTGAGAAAATGATTCATACCTTAATCGGAATGTTTTGAAAATGGATTTTTGTAAAATATAAATTGTATACGTGTTTAATTCTGAAAGTGCAATTGTATCTTGCAATTAATCAAGATGCAAAATCAAAACACCCTTTAATGCTGAGTAAAATTTGAGAATATCCATCCTTTTTTGAAGTGTCATAATAAACTGGATAACAAAATCTTGTTTCAGGTGAAGCCTGCAAAAAACGATGGATTGCGCTAAAAAAAAGTTACGACCATTTTAAAAAAGGAGGTCGTGTTATTACTCAAACGAAGCGTTCGTCCAGTGCCAAACTTTTCAAGCAAATGGCTTTCTTGGACTCGTTTGAAAAACAAAAAGACAAAACAAAACCAAAACAAAGTAACGGAAAACAACAACTAAAT
Organism: Lacanobia wlatinum; assembly: GCA_947578705.1. Lineage (NCBI taxonomy): Eukaryota > Metazoa > Arthropoda > Insecta > Lepidoptera > Noctuidae > Lacanobia > Lacanobia wlatinum. The sequence goes on from OX388031.1 coordinate 22,474,756, forward strand.
AATGAAAATCAACAACAAAGTGACGGAAATCAACAACTAAATAATGAAAATCAACAACAAAGTAACGGAAATCAACAAGGAAGTAACGGAAATCAACAACCAAGTAATGAAAATCAACAACAAAGCTATGAAAACAATCTTGGCTCAGGAAATCCAGGCGTTCAAAAGAATCCTCGTCCGGAATCTTCAAGGGCGGATGCAGTATCGGAGTCCAATAATAATGTTCAACAATATGCTCAGTCAACTTCACAAGTGAATGTAAATGTTGGCTCTGTTATTTATGGGGGTATTCCTCCGTTTATTTGCGACAACTCTCCGGTTGCTGGGCCGAAGCCAGCAACTCAAAGGAAAATCGAAGGTGTGAAAATCGCACAAAGAAAGGTAACAACAAAAAAAGGCATTATTAAGAAGATAAATAATAAAAAAGCCTGTACAACGCCAAAAAGGCGAAGCTTGAAATCAAAGGGAGATGGATTAGACGTTTTTTGTATTCAAGTTCGAACAATATTGGAAGGGCTGCCGTCTGATTTACAGATAAAAGCACAAACAGCCGTGTTTACTACGCTCAATCAATTTAAGGAAATGGCTCTTGCTAGCGCATCAACTAGTAATGCCACAAAGTAAATGTTACTGAGACTTCCACACGATAGAACCTACTGACTGCGCTAGCGAATGGTGTTAGCGTTGCTGAATACTGGATGGAACAAAAACGCAACATCTAATGTTCCAACAATGCTTTTTCAGCGACATGCCATAGAAAACGAAAATCGATTACTATTTTACTCTGTTTTTTTTTTTTACTATTGATATGCATGCGTTAGACCACTATCTCACCTGATGGTAAGCGATGACGTGGTCGAAGATGGAGCACACTTACATTACGCGCCATGAAAGATGAGACTTGACACACCACTTAAAGTTTATTATTTCGTAATAAATATTATAATATTGTTAAGAGTTTTAATCTAAATGTCATCGAAAAATCCCTGAATAGACATACAAATTATGGATTACTATTTTGTCACGACTGTATCTGCGTAAGCTTCCCACTACTTACACTCGTCAAGCCTCATCTTTCGTGGCACGTATTGTACCTAGAAGTAACCTATTCACTCTTGACTTAAATACTCCCAGGTTGGTTCTGTCGTGTATTGCTGATACATTCCACAGAATAAAATAATACGGTCGGCTGGTGAAAGCTCAAGACAGGTGGCGGTAGCATAGCTTTTATCTGTCAATTTCGATTCCAGTTTATAAGTTTTGGTTAAATTTAATTTAATTAATTCTACGAGTTGTAAAGGTATCTATACTAATATATAAAGCTGAAGAGTTTGTTTGTTTGCTTGAACGCGCTAATCTCAGGAACTACTGGTCCGATTTGAAAAATTCTTTCAGTGTTAGATAGCCTATTTATCGAGGAGGGCTATAGGCTATATATCATCACGCTAAGACCAATAGGAGCGGAGCAGTAACGAACATTGTGACGCAGACGAAGTTGCGCGGGTCAGCTAGTAAGAAATAAATATGTGTTTGAATTTAGACTTGGAAAGTCAATAAGCTAAAAGTTGAATTAAAGAAACGGGAAGTAACCTTACGAGGAATAAAGGCAGACTTCGTTGAAAAGTTTATTCTCGGGATAACTTTATTTTTTTATTGAGGAATGAGCTTGCTCTTGACCTCGATCACGCCTGATGGATGTGGTCTGTGATGGAATTTTATTCTATTTTTCTAAAACTTTAATTTATTCCACAGTTATAAAGGGATAACCTTTATATTTACTTTTATATCTGGTATTCAATTCCTATATACAATCCATATCAATGTTGATTTTACGTACTGCAAATTTTCATTTTTTTTACTCTTAGATTTAGTACTTACTACTTATTTAAAGCAACCAACGTACCCCAGCTTGCAGTCTATTTTTTAAACAAAGATGTCGAAGTGTAACGCCTGAGAAATATCACATAATTAATGCGATATTTTGCATTAAAGTAACGTGTGAGTACCCATATAAATAAAAAGTTACACCTACATGTGTAAATTCAATCGTTTACTTAGATAAAATGGGTGTCATTTTTGGCACGATTACTTACGTTTGTAGTTTTTTCGTATTTTAATTTTAGCCACAATTTTCTCATTTTAATCTCGATTATGCGCACTAACTTTTATACAAAACAGGAAGTCACGACATTTTTGGCATTGTAAAAAAAATCGATATACCATATAAAAGAGCGAGCCCATTTTTTAAAGATATGCTAACGCCATTTTGACAGTGGCCGACTCCATTGACACTGGCTGACTCCATTGACAGTGGCCGACCCCATTGACAGCGGCCGACCCCATTGACAATTGATCTACATAACAGGCGCTACAATAATCTTTTGAAGGTTGCATGAAATTTTTAGGGCCGCTGTTGGTAAATATTTGTAAAATTTTCTACGAAAGGAAAAAGCAATTCCAATTTGGCGCCATAAATTCGGATTTTATTATGTTAGTTATTATGATTATTTGTCCGTTTTTTTATAGCTTTTTTTGTTCAAATAACATTAAAGATTTTTGCTTATTATTATTTTATAGTTGCTTTTATTATCACTTATTACGTACAAAATATTATTAGTTTGGAGAAATTAAAGATAGTACAAATAATTCAAAGGTTTTTATTTTGCAAGCATCCTTTGTCGCAAGGAAATTATTATTCTACTAATTTATATTCTGTCAGCGCCCTACAGCCCAAAACCTATGCCTGACTTTTCCTATCGTATCATAAAGCTGCTCAACATCAAACACTCGACGCCTGGGCAGGAAGGCCGTGACAGCCACACTTCGATTTAGTATAGTATTATAAACAAATGTACGATTAAGATTAGAGTAGTGAAAAGGCATCGAAGCGGGCTGATGATGATTATGGTTTCGTGATGGTGCAAAGGAGGAAGCGCCGTCAGCGTACCAACAAGAACCGCTGCAGCTCGAGCCCAACACTATCCGTGCTGCGAAGCCGAACACTCCGGTGTATATCTCCCGCCCACACTACACCACTGAGGCTGAGGACATCGTGGAGTACGTGCGCCAAAAAATCAAGTACGCGCCGAGGGTGCAGCTGGTGGAATTGCGTCGCAACATTAACTTCAAGGCGTTCGTGGTGCGCGTACCAATACGTTTTCTGCACCTCGTCATGGAGGATGACTTTTGGCCGCAGGACGTGGTGTTCCGTCGCTTCCGCGGACAGGTGCCACCAGACCGCACAATGACATAGTGCTAAGTGAAGTGAAGTGTTTTACTAACATAGGTTTTAAGTTTCCATCTACTAACACAATCTATCTTTGGGCCAAAGTAGCCTGATAATAAAAAAAAATATCATTTAAAACTGTCACTAGTATTGTTTCTTGTGAAAACTTACCTACTATATAATTATCTTTTCTTATTCTAGTTCCCAATCAACTTTCAATGTTGCCAAAAAAGTGGTGTCTAAGTATTCCTTCAGTGGGATGTGAGGAGCGTGTCCTTAAAAACACGACCTCTTAATCATGTTCTTGCCCTTACCCATGTTACTTGGGTCGGCGTATTACTTTTTTTTTTTTCATTCTGTCCTGTCAGCCATCACGCTAGCACTAACTCCCTTTTCGTTCATATCACTCCTCACACAATCCACCCATCTTTTCTTTAACCTGCCTCTCCCTCTCCATCCATCAACATTTAAATTCAAAACTCTTTTCGTTACATACATTTCATCCCTCCTCTTCACATGACCATACCTAGACAAGCGGTTCCCTTTCATTTTTTCCGTCACTGGCGCCACTTTTAAACTACATTTAATGTACTCATTTTGATGCAGTAGAGTATAAAGTGAGATACTCTTATTACGGACTTATAGATTTTCCCCTTAAAAAACGACCTTATATCCCTTCTAAGTAAGAAGCCTTTAACCATTGCAGTTGGTAATTCTAAGCGTTTGGCTTGTTCCATAGTCGAGACCAGGCATAGATTTTCCCCTTAAAAAACGACCTTATATCCCTTCTAAGTAAGAAGCCTTTAGCCATTGAAGTTGGTAATTCTAAGCGTTTGGCTTGTTCCATAGTCGAGACCAGGCATAGATTTTCCCCTTAAAAAACGACCTTATATCCCTTCTAAGTAAGAAGCCTTTAGCCATTGAAGTTGGTAATTCTAAGCATTTGGCTTGTTCCATAGTTGAGACCAGGCTCATTCTAAGTCTGAGCTTGCGTATGCTACACTTCAACATTCTCCGATGTGACTGATTTCACAGCTGTGGAGGGTCAGCTCTTTGTCAACATTCCAGACCCACTTTTATGAATATTTATACTTATGTAGGTATGGCTTCAAGGTACGACTTTTTGGTATCGATGAAAAAACTAAAAAGTTGAAAAGAAATAATAATTATTGAAAACACTTTGAAACGTATCATTCTACCGCAGTTTATCTAGGTGGATGTTTATTTATGACGCCTTCATTCACAAATAAATAAGTATTATTTTTTAGATGCTGATGAATGCTGATTTGTGCCGATAACACGTTCATTATTTTATTTAGCCCAAATTACTTTAGACATTGTCAGAACAGTCGACATCTGCTTGCCATTAAACAAATAAACAAAATAGAATAGAATGGCTTGCACAGACTGTTTTACCCATACACAAACGTGTTTTTGATACAGAACCATCTAGTATAAATTTTTAGAAGCTCCTATAAAGTTACCAAGGTCAAAAATCCTTATAAAAGGGGACAAGTCAACTCAGCTGCCACCGTCGGCATACCAACATTTTGAATAAAAAAAATTCAGCGTCAAATTCAGGCGAAAGTTTCAGTGAATTTGATATTAATCCGAGAAAAATAAGAAATTTATTAATACAAAAATAATTCATTATTTACATTGATAGGAGGACGTAGGAAGTTCCCGCCTTTATGCATATTGTCGATAGACTCTACTCTTGAAGTTTATTCTGTGCACGTTATCATTCGGTACTTCAAACATCGCTCAGGCGTTTCCTTGCTGAGTCATTTATATACTCGTATAGCAATTTGCGTGACATATTGTGTTTTTATTACTTTATTCCAACATATCGTACCGCAGCACAGCGTCCTTCTTTCTTGTGAAGTGCATTTGTGACCTTAAATCATCATGTCCGACTTCTCCGACGAAGCAAAGGTGTTTCTGCTAAAACAAATAGCTAAAAAAAATGTCTTGTACGATCCAACCCATCCCGATCATAGATCTAAAAATATCCGAAGTGAAATATGGGAGGAAATTGGGAATATGTTAGATAAAAGCCGTAAGTAGAAACAATGTTTCTTATTATAACATTCAAAATGATAATCAGTTGGGAATTTAGGGTATTTTAGCATCATTAGATTTTATACAATTTTATGTGATTCACACACGAGTATGTATGAAAATCTATCTTATTTATAAAAATAATGGTAATGTATAATGGTATAAGGGCGCCTAAAAGAACGCTTCTGTCACGTAATTTTCAATCTCTATATATTATTGGTTGCTATTGGTTGCTTCTATCTGATAATTACTGTGTGGACATCGAGACTGCGAATCATTTTTCTCAAGTTACTTGTCAATACAAGTAACTTGAGAAAATGATTCGCAGCTTTTTTATCGACATTTTATATCGATTTTGTTTAACATTTTTAGGTATGATTAAAACTTCAAAGTTATATGTTTTTGTATGTTGCAAATTAAGAATAAGGATGGCAAAAAATAATAGTCAAATACGCAGCGTACGCAGCGTATTTGAGATTAAAACTTGAGATTATTCATCCCATTTAGATAGTTCAAAATAAGTGGAATAATCAAAATGTCGTGTTTCAGCTGAAGCCTGCAAAGGCGAATGGAAGAAACTAAAAGATAGTTGGGACCGCTATGAAAAAAGTACTGCTAAACGTACGACTGCCAATGATCAATTCTTCAAGCACATGGGATTCTTGGAAAAAGTAAAACAACAGGATAATCCACAGAAAAGCATTGAAAATAATCGTGAATCGGATTTAAATAATAGTGGCCAACAGTATGTTCAGTCATCATCAGTACAGGTTCAAGTTGTAAATGTTGTTAATTATGAGGGAACATCCCTGCCAATTTGCAAACCTAACTCTCCGCTTGGTGGGCCAAAGCCTGCGACTGAGCATCGAAAGGAAATCGAAGATGGATCGAAAAATAAAACAAAGACACCACAGAAAAAAAATAAAGAAAACGCACAAAAGACGAGCACAAACAAGAAAAAAGAAATTATAGATAAAAAGACTAGTGCGACGCCTATAAGGGCTAGCTTGAACACAAAGGCAGAATTAGACGATTATTGTAGTAAAGTTCGAAATAAATTAGGAAGCCTGCCGATCGATTTACGGGAAAACGCAAAGGAATACATAGATCAAAAACTCAGTGATTTAATGGAAACGGCTCTTTCCAGGGGACCAACTGGTAATGCCACAGAGTGAATGCTACTGAGACTTCTGCACGACAGGACTTTACTGACTGGCGCAGTCAGTAAATCGCGAATGACGTTAGGTTTGCTGAATATTGGGTCAAAATAAAACGTAATTTCTAATGTTCCAATAATACTTTGTCTACGACACGCCAAGTAAAAGAAAATCGATCACTACATTACTGTGGTTTTGTCGTTTATCGCCTATACATTTGACAGGATAAAATAATTGACGTTTGTTGTCAAATCTACATTACATGCTACAAGGATCTGTTGGAGCTTGAATGACTAGTAAATATTGTGGAATTAAAAACAATATGAGTCTAGCGTCATAAGTTCCGATGATGACAACGCGCCAAAACATCGTATTTGTAAAAGCCTGTCGCGTCGTTAGTTTATATTTTTTACTTTTTTATAGCTTTGATTTTGGTAAAATAAAAAAAAATGTTGCTTCTTATGATTTGATAATTGAGTTTATTATCGGTGTATATGCTTATCCTCTTTTAAACATTATATTATGAATACAAATGATTCTATGTTATTTTTTTATTTCGCAAACAACCTATTGTTATTTTCGTACCTTTAGGTACTGTTGTTAAACTTTAAGGTAATATACTTCTCTTAACTATTCTATACAAAAGTGGGCTTCAATTATGTTATGTTAACATTATTTTTCGAAATGGTTAACGTTTAATTATTTTTTTTCAGGATTTGTTAGAAGCAGAGAAGAAGGAAATCCTGAATAGGCTGGCGAACTCGCGGAAGGAAGACGTCAAAGCGTTAGCCAAAAAGACCAACAGAGATAAAGACGAAATCAATAGAATAAAGCGAGAGATACATTCGCAGGTAATTTATCTTCAACATTAGTAAATTTATTTAAAATGTTCCCATAAAAAGATTGTCGTACAAGTATCAGTAGGGCGGTATTAAAGTGTGGAGTTTGTGCAGTCTGTGGAGCGCGGCGTGGCGGAGTGCTGCCGCCTGGAGCAGAAGTACGCGGCGCGGCGCCAGGAGCTGGAGCGCGCGCACGAGCGCCTGCTCTCGCTGCTGTTCAAGCACCGCGACCAGGTACGCAGCACACACCCCCCCACACCCCCAACACCCGGAACACACCCCACACCACACCACACATCTAATGGCTCTTCCCGCACTGGCCGGACTGGGAGGGAGTGTCTCACTCTTACTCACTAAAACCTCCTGTTCCTCCAAATCTCCTTTGCGTTCCAACCGCGGTAACTCTTTCGAGAGATTCCGCAACAATAAGGGTAAGGTTCACGGACTGCTCTGTTCACGAACAAAGCGCATGGAACAGCACTATACATACATACAGCTCAATTATTTTGAATGGAACCGAATGATTGAATAAATTTACATACACGGCGATGCGTGAGACTTTAGAATACTACTCGGACTTGACTGAGCGCGGTGGCTCGCATCGTAATTCATTTTACAGTCCAATAAAAGAATTGTCCATTAGAGTAGAGTAGAGTAGAGTAGGGACTCCATTCTCCGCACCTAGACTCTCATTTGGTCCGTTGTGCGTGGTTATCCTGGCTACGTTAGCCAGCCTAGCTCTGCCCAGAAGCACAGAAGTTTCCTGGGAGCCTCACAGGCTTCGCGGAGCGACCTCACCGTTCCGAGGATTTGTTGACGTTGGGTAGCCACAGCCTCGCATTCCAGGATGACGTGGGCGGCTGATTCTTCGGCGTCAAAGCAGCCCCTGCAGAGTGGGCTGTCTGTGGCGCCTATGTTGAAGAGATGTTTGTTTAGGGGGCAATGACCCGTAATTGTCCCTATAATTATTCTGAGGCTATTTCTACTCAAGCTGAGTAATCGTTTTGTTAGTCGCGGATTTAGACTTGGCACTGCCATTTTTGACTGTCTGCAGTCTGTAGCCTGTGACCATTTGTTGTTATGAAGTTCAATTGATCTCTGGCGGATCCATGAACGGAACTGCGAGAAAGGTAAGGGGAGAAGTGGGTACGGGCCTAGCACCACCATCTCGGAACCTCTCTTCGCAAGTTCGTCTGCGGCATCATTGCCTAGGGATCCACTGTGCCCCTTGATCCACTGGAGGGTGATTCTGTTAGACAGTGATATACTCTCCAGGGCGAGGTGACATTCGTAGATTAATTTACTGTTGGTTTGTTTGTTTCCTAGGGCTTTGAGCACAGCTAGGCTATCAGATACGAATCTTATTGCGTAGTCGTGTATCCCTAGACGCTTTACTGCTGTTGCGGCTTGTGTTATGGCGACACACTCGCATTGGAAAATAGAGCTGTGTTCGCCTAGTGGTAGGTGGAAGTTAAAGTTGAGGTCTAGGGAGTGTACACCAGCCCCTGAACCGTTTTGAGTTTTTGAGCCATCTGTATAGATGCGTACTTCATATACTCCTGACTGGTCCCTTTCTTCCTCTGTTGTTTGTATGCTATAATTTTTGTTGAACATAGGTTTATTCGGCGTCCTATCACACGGGGCAGCGATAAGAGGCTGGTACTCAATCGCCCGGTCCAGGATGCCAGCGTGTGGACTGGTGTGGTACTTGCCCCATATGCCTAAGTGCATAAGCCTGATAGCTGCTAGCGCCGCCTCCTGCTGTATGTACAAGTCGAGGGGAGTTAATTGAAGGGTTATTTCCATTGCTGCAGTTGGAGTTGTCCTCATACAGCCAGTGATAGCAGAACAGGCTAACCTTTGGAACCGCTGGAGCCTGGAGACGGTGGTCGAAAGTTCGGTTCTCGGCCACCAAACCAAGGCGCCATAGGTCAGCATTGGTCTGATCACAGCTGTGTAAAGCCACAGCGTGATCTTTGGAGACAGCCCCCAGGTTTTTCCTAACATTTTTTTGCATTGGTAAAGTGCGATTGTGCTTTTGTTGAGTTTGTATTCAAGATGCTTATTCCAGAGCAATTTGCTATCAAGAATCACTCCTAAGTACTTGATTTCATCTTTAAGTGTTAGTTCGGTGTTGAATATTTTTGGGAGTTTATGAGGTCCAAGGACTCTTTTGTTGGTGAACATTATTAATTCTGTTTTGGTGGGGTTCACCGATAGTTCGTGTTTTGCACACCAATTCTCGATTATTTTAAAGGCTTTCCTCATGAGGTCACATAAGACGCCTTCAAAGTTCCCCGTGATTAAAATTGCTATGTCATCTGCATAACCCACCGCGAACAGACTGCCAGCGTTGAGCTCTGTGATGAGCTCATTAGCGACTAGGTTCCACAGTAATGGTGACAGCACCCCACCCTGTGGGCAGCCCCTACTAACAATACCTCGCGTGGTGGTGTTGACAGTTAATTGAATAGCGCGTTGTTTTAGCATATTGTGTATCCATTCTATAAGCGTAGGCGCCACACCATGCATAGCTAGTGCCTGGCTGATGCTGGCGAAATTAGTTTTGTCAAAGGCACCCTCTATATCAATGAAGGCGCCCAGTGTTGGGTTTTTGACTTTGAGACCATTACCTATGCGTGTGACCACGCAGTGGAGTGCGGACTCAGTTGATTTGCCTTCGCAGTAGGCGTGTTGGTTAGGGTGTAAAGGTCTAAGTAGCGAAATTTGATTCCTAATCGTTCTGTCCCCCAGTCTTTCCAGTGTTTTCAGGAAAAACGAGGTTAGGCTGATGGGTCTGAAGGATTTGGGTTGAGTGTAATCGCTCTTACCGGGTTTCGGAATAAAAATTATTTTTACTTCGCGCCATGTCAAAGGGATGTATCGGTGAGCCAGACAGGCACGGAAAACCTTGACAAGGTATTCAGCTAGCGAGTCTCCGCTCCATCTGAGCAGAGCCGGGAAGATACCATCCAGCCCTGCCGCCTTGAAAGGTAAGAAGGTGTTGATTGCCCATGTTATTTTATCCTTGTCTATAACCTCTGAAGCCACCTCCCAATCCAGGCTACTCGTGGCCCTATCCCTATGCGGTTCCCAGCTTTGTTGGGTCGCAATCCGGCAGCCCGGGAAGTGGGTGGTGAGAAGTAATTCGCTGGTTTCCGCATCGTTAGTTGTATAGGTGTTGTCTGGTTTTTTAAGGCATCCTATTGAGAGGTCCGTCTCGGCGGCGAGACAGGTTTTGACCCTCATTGCCTGGTTGCTATTCTCAATGTTGGTGCAGAAACGCCTCCAGCCTTTCTTTCCTCTGAGGCGTATTAGTTTTTTGTAAGTTCTACGGGTTTCTATATATCGGTCCCAGTCTCCTGGCGACCGTGTGTTCATAGCCCTGTTGAACAGTCTTCTCAGCCTGTGTCGGTGTCTTTCTAGTTCCGGACCCCACCAGGACTGCCTTGCACCCTGCCTTGGTACAGTGAGTGGACAAGACTGCTCATAGCTAGTTAAAAGGATTGATGTGAGGTTGTTTACATGTTCGTCTATGTTGGTTATGGGAATTTCATCTGGAAGGGAGGGTAACTTACTAAGCTCTGCCTTGACCAGCCTGATGAACTTGGATTGATCTGTGTTACGAGGTGTTCTCCTCGGTTGTGGCTTTGGTAGATTGAAATTGATGGTATAACGGATCCATCTATGGTCAGAACATGATAGTTCACTGGACACATGCCAGTCCTGGATGGAGTTGGATATACCTATGGTTGCTAACGTTAGGTCTATTATTGTTTGTGATCGTGTGTTTATGAAAGTTGGTTCTGAACCTTTGTTGAGTAATACAAGATTATTGCTAAGAATAAAGTCAAGCATTGCCTCACCTCGGTTGTTGGTTTTGACATTACCCCACAGCGTGTGATGCGCGTTGGAGTCAGTTGCGATGATGAGTTCCAGTTTCTCCCTTTCACAGTACTCCACCAGCGAGACGAGCTCTGGTAGAGGCACGTCTTCGTCGCCTGGCAGGTAGGCCGAGGCGAGGACGATGTCCGGGAGATCCTGTACTGTTCTGGAAAGCCTTGTTGCTGTCAGGTCTCTTGAACAGAATTCGTTGATTAATAGGTTAGGTACATGTTTTGGGATAAAAATGCAGGTTCGTGGGTTGCTTACGGAGGTGTCTAGCAGCAACTTACCTCCGGTGTTCGCAAGACCACATATTCTGCCCCCCCCTAATCCACGGCTCTTGGATAAGGGCGATGGTCTTTTGGTGTTGGTTCTCCAGCTCTCTGCGCAAGGTAGCCGACGCAGTTTGGCTGTGCTGGAGGTTGGTCTGCAGGATCCTAGTTGTCCCGCATGGGAGAAGAGCAGAGGCTGCTGTCATCGTCCTCTCTCTCCTCCCCTGCCGGAAAGCAGTCCTCGTCCGAAAGTAGTCCGGGTGAGGACAGATCCCGTGTTGGTTCCTCGTTGATTAGCTCCTCCATCTCGACCGGGGAAGAAGCCCGCCCCTCCACCTCCTCAACGGTCTCCATCGCGGGTGGCGATGGGGACCGCCCAGGCGTCGGCGGCTTATCAAGCTCCGGCCCCGGTGCGACGGGAGCTGCTTTGTTCGAAAGGGTAGCGACCTCCCCACTGGCAACACCCTCCTCCAGGAAGCGGATGTAGATGCTACCCATGAGGTAGTACACGCGCCTGTTCTGTTCTTTAATTGTTTTAACCATAGACTCTGGCACACGGAAGAAGAGACAGGTACCCGGGGGCTCCTGTCTCGTCCTCTCGTGCGTCAGGGTCCAGGTGTTTATTAAGAGGTTGGGATTCTGGCGGGTAAGAAGTTTGATCAGTGCCGGAGTGTCCTCTGTGTTCTCCGGCACAAATAACATACACAGCGCCTTCTTTGGTATTTCAGCTTGGGGCCGAACAGTTAGAGTAGTCCCTGGTATTGGGGACGGCATGTTGGTAGTGATCCGCTTGAGCCAGGCCAGCGTGAATTCGTCCTCGCACCAGGTTTTAAGAACGCCTTCAGCGAAGTGTGCCTTACCTCGAAAGTGGATCGCGGTATTTTCTGTAGGGTTAGATGGGCTTGGGTCTGCCATAAGCAGCGCCCGTAGTTGCTTCTCTATTTTTAGACGGATTCCCTCCGCCTGTTCTTGCGTCATGTCCTCAAAAGGTTCAGTCATGACGGCGACGCACAGCTCGTTGTTCCTGTACGACGCGGCTGCTTCGGCGTAGCTCACCAAGGATCCGTCTACCATGTGGGAGCGAGCAGGCCTGCTCTTCTTGCCTATCCCGGTTGGTGTGACGGAATCCTCAGGTCGCTCACGCTTCTGTGCCCTGGCAGGAGGTCCCCCGTCGGTGGTTGTGCTTTTCTTTTGCCCCCTCGATCTCAAGCTACGTTTGCGCTTGATCGTCGTGGTAGCCACGCCTGATGGTGTCGGTGTTATTTCAGACACTTTGGCAGGGGCCGCCACAACGTCTTGCACCGCAGACTTGACCGGTGCAGACAGCCGCCTCTTGGAGGACGACGTCTTGCGGGAGACGGTTGTCCATGTTTCTTTGACCGGAGATTGAATGGCGTCTCTAAGAGACGACATGTCAATCCCGGTCGTGTTAGATGTCCCTGCCGGCAGGGCTTCGGTCAGACCCGTTAGGTCCCTCTCCGAGACCACCGACGCTGACGCAGCCCTAGTGGGCGCATCCACGTCAGCAGCCACCGTTGAGTCGCCATATGCGGGAGCTGCCCTCGGCCCTGCGGGCAAGGTTGTGTTAGTGCGCGCATCACTGAACGCAGATGGGGTTGGCGTTGCCTTCGACGCAGCCTGGTTTGGCGCATGCCTGGCGGTTGCCTTCCTCATCGCATCCTTGGACGCAGCGGAAGGTTTGTGTTTGTTGTGTCTAGGGGCTGCGGAGGACGCAGCCTTAGGCGGTATTCGCTTAGGCGCATCCTGAGACGCACCCCTAGTTTTTGTTGTGTTTGGCGCATCAGAAGACGCAGCCTTAGATGGTTGATTAGTTTGTTTGTTTGGCGCATCTGAAGACGCTGCCTGAGTGTTGGGTTTATTTTGTGTCTCAGTATCCATGGGTTTGGATTGATGAATTTCACCGTCGGAGCTCTCCACCCGCCACGGAGCCCTCAAGTCGGGGACGCCACTCGTTCCACAAGTGGACGCCAGAGCTACTCCTTCGGTATAGGACCAGTTTATTGAGAAGAAGACGAGCCTGCACGCAACGGAGGATCGCGGGACTGTAAGCGACACGAGACTATGCCGCCACTCATCCCACAACCCCACGCCACGCCGGCTGCCACCCCCCAATAAACCGACCCTCGCTTGACAACCCGCTTATGGGATGCCCCAGCCGATTGATCGTGGATAGCTACTCCACGACCACCCGTGTGAGAGGAAATCCGGACCAAAGTGATGTGTTGTGTGCAACCTGCTCCACTCAATCACCAGGATTCCTTCATCCCTCCGTACGGGTCCCCGCGCACGGCACAAACACGCGGGAGGTCATTACTATCCACCATCTGCTCTTGTTTGATGATGAACACCCAAGGGCATGACCTCGCCACCCCTGTGTTATTTCGCCTGGTGGTTTCAGTTGCGTCTAGTTCTGAGGGAATTAGACCAATAACGGGGTGGCAACCTCGAGAAGGTACACCGCCAGACTTGCCTTGAGGATCTACACGACCGTTGCGCTCTCCCTCAAAACCACGCCACCTTACCGCCTCTGAAGGAGGAGGTAAGGTAGGCCTGTATCTACACTACCAAGCCAGCAAGCATGTCGTTGTGCAACCGTAAAAGCATAAATACAGCCCCCCCCCAAGAATTGTCCATTGTAGTTCATTCAATATTTAAGGCGCGTTTTTGCGCGTAATATTAATTCTGCTGTACTGCCGTGGTATAACTAAAATGCCATTATCCGACATCTGGTCGATATTTAATTTTTGATGCTATATTAATGAGAAAAAAATATCTATCGATCTGTTTGCGAATTTTTAATACCTTAATATAGCATCAAAAGTTAAAAATCTACCAAATCAGGCATAAAAAACCAGGTAGTGTAGGTTTTCAAATACGCGCGCCGTTGCTCGCTTTTTTTTTCTGCTGCGGATCGTACATAACGTGGTAGTTACTCCAGAGTACTGATCAAGTGTTTGTCCACGTTGCAGGAGCTAGTGAAGCTGGAGCGCCTGTGCGGCGGCGCGCCCGAGGGCTAGGGCGCGGGCGCGTCTCTCTGTGTCGTCGCTCGGCAGCGCTCGGGGCCGCTCGGCTGCGCTCGGGGCCGCTCGGCCGCCCTCGCCCACTCTCGGCCGCTCGGCCGCCTCTCTCGTTGGAGTTTATTTTCATTTAGAAATCTGTGATATTATCGCCTAAGGAGCAAACCGTACGGCCGGCGCTCGTGTCGTCTCCGCACCGTGAGTCTCGACAGTATTGTTCTCTACGTTTGCAATCTCATAGTTTTAGTTGTCCCGCGCGAGTACTCGGCGGCTCGCCTTCTTAGCTCCCGCGAATATTTCTCGTGTAACGTTAAGATTGTCCTCGTATTGTACCTATTTTATCATAAGAAGTGTGTCTTGGGAATCGTTGTATTACTGCATTTAATTGAAAAAGTCGATAGCGGTTTTGCATGGTCATCGCTCGTTCGACGTAGTGAGCGCGCGCGGACGCACGCACGCACGCTCGTGACGTCACGCGGCCGCTCGCATGTTAACTCTATACATATCTAATGCACAACATGCTGGTTATTCAGTGGGTAATTTATCTCGTACCTAATTATTTCGTACTATCTCGCTAATAGATCTTCCTTTGTATACATGTTTGTAGATGTAGCTATATTAATTCCGTATATTGTAAAAATAAATTATTATGAAATTGATTCTTATGATGGTTATTCCAATATTTTCTGGTTAGTGATCGCGTTTCGAGCGAAGAGTTTAAATTTATTTATTTGTAATATTCAAAATACTTGGGAGTTGATTTATTGGAATTGAAATTAAAATTTTGTAATGCACTCGTTACAAATTAGGTACGAACATAATACTTCACGTGCGTTTTACTGGTTGTCACAACATATTAATATATTAACGTGGGTTTATATAGCATTTGTGTAGTATTTATGAGTATCGTATAATATTATATTATGTAATAAAATGGCTTTTTTGCATCGTTTAATCGTACTAACAGACGTCAGTAACAGTAGGTTGTAGGTTAACATTCCATTTTTCGCTTAGTCATTAAACGCCAATAATTAGGTATTAGTAATAATGGCCCATTGCACTGATTATCCGATCTAGCGGGGAAACTCCAAATATATTTAGTCAGTTATGAAAGACACGCTGCAAACACTTCTACTGTTAGACAATACAACCTTAGACTAGAGAATAGAATAACAGTAGTTACAAACGTCTCGATCAACGTAGCCATAGTCGATATTACGGAAACCAATTAGAATCTGTGCGAACCTTAAGTAGTCGAGTTTTGATACAAGATCATTATTCAATTCTAGAGTTCCAGACAGTTCGGCACTTGAATCATTATCATTCCGATAATTTTAAAGAGTTATGTGCCAATAGCAACACCATCTAAGATATTTTAGTTACAATACACTGCCAATAGTATTATCAGAGGCCTGTGTCTGGTCTGTAGAACAATGGCAGCCTTGGAAAAGCGCCTCCAGTAGACATAGCGATGATTCTTTCACACATCTTATTTACTTCCAATCGTATAGTTAAGAAAATAAATTTTAAAAACTTCAAGCGCATAGAAAACCTCATAAAACGCAGTTTAAATTGCGTGTTTCTTTAAAGAAGTCTTCAAGTTATTTCGATAAATATACTTGTATAGAAATACTTCCAATAGTTAACAATCGCGTGGCTTCTCTAGAGAAACAACACGGAACTGTATTACGGGTTTTATTTATAATATATAGAGTGAGTTATATTTCAATGGTGCTTTCTCATAGGCTCAAAGTACTTAATATTACTGAATTTTACCACTTATGGTAGAGAGTAAGATTTTGATTCGTCACACGATTCGTTCAAAAATAGATTAGAAACCATAACCTAGACCGTAGATATACTTTTCATTCACAAGGTCTTTCCCTGTAGTCGTTCATAGAGATTTTAATTTTTGCGAGTCGAATTGATCAATAAGAACCAGCAATAATATAGTATAAAATAATATTTACATCCGTCTTCTCTGAACGAAAATTGCAATAAATAATGTTAAATGATATTCACTACTTTACATAGATTTAAGGTAAGGGCTCATTTGGATACATTTTCATTGAAATGTCTGATGAACTTCCAGAACACCTCTTGATCATAATTTGTCACACAATGAGGGTTTTCTGAAATGTCGAGCACCAGGTGGCAGCACTGAGATGACAGTCCCAAACACCTATCAAAACGCTTGTTTTCTGACATTTGTTAAGTTGACGATGTCATGTTAATATCAGTCACTTTGCAGCGCCAACTGATGGCGTAAATTTTCCTGAAACCCCCTTATGAAGCAAATTTCCCGTTTGGAAAGTATCCAAAATGAGCACTTCACGTAACTAAATAGTGCAATATTAACTTATGACTCGGCTGTCGCTAAAATACTGACTTATGCACTTTCCGTACCGTTTAAGTGGATATGATAGTTGCCAAAATTTAGATAAATTCGTTTAGATATAAAGCTACGGCAGTACGGTGTACAGTTGTCTTAGTCGATTCTCGATTTTAGGCGATTAATCGATAGTAAGATTTAAAGTCGTAACCTATTGTACTTGCCTTGTCATACATTTTTAAAGCGCATCTTGCCATGGGCGTATTTCTAATATTTGAAACAAGAAAACTCGCTATTTTTCGCCTCTATTTCGATACTTTATCTTACAGCTGTTGTTTTTCTTTATTTCTGCGGTTAATTTACATAAAATATCGCGTCTATGGCATGATGCTTTCAATTTTTACTCGCCGTTAGTCAGCGAGATAAGAGAATGGTCATTATTTTTATTGTATTTATCAAAATGTTTTCTTGTAAAAAAAACCTAGTTATCGTGTAAGTGCCATGAATATAATGAGTTTTTGGTCCCACGTATTTATTAACTTTTAAATCTACTTTTGAATACATTTATTATCGTTAAAATAAAAGTTTAGAGACCGTTGGGATTATTTGTGACATGTCTTGCATTGATTATTTCCCATCAGCATTTTAAAATGTTCGGAAATCCACGAATTTTGAACGGCGAACGCACATAGTCAACATCATTTTTATTCGACAGCAAATAATCGATAAAACGATACTACATACCATTGAAAGTGTCAATAATCGAATCGATAAAAATCGAAATGTTACTTTGCTTCAATCACTACTTTCATTTGTCAAAAAGTGATTAACGTAGTGTGCAAGTTGTAAGTAATAACATTGTTCCAGAAACAGATTAAAATGGTGTTTATCTCTGGTTCTCGGAAAGACGTTACGTCACAAATAATTCTAATTTAAAAAGAAAGTAAAACATGGAAACAGGGAACCTCTTAATATCTCTTGACTATATTTATCGATCTGTCTTTGCTATGAAGTATGTACTCGACACAATAGTTGATAAAACTAATATAGAGGAGTGTGAGGTAATATCAATGTGTTTAGATTTAATAATAGTCATTATAATGTGTTTAATAAAATTTCCATCGGAAACTTGTGATGATTAATTTTGTAACATTTAGGCACTCCCCTCGTAGCAGTGAGATGGATGGCTGAGTGCGCGGTAGCTCGGAATAGTATTCGTTTAGATTGACACGACCTGATGAGCTTAATATGCGATATTAAATCGCCCTCTATGAATAAACTGGTACGTTTAAAATGCACAAATGAGAAATTCTACACTTTGTAAGTTGAATCTGTAGTTTAGAGTCAGTGGTAAATACAAAATCTATTTGTTTTAGGTCTGAGCTGTAGGCACATGAAAGGATAGTTTAGGGACGACCTTAGCGCACATCTAGTCCACAGTAATGGATATAGTCGTTCTAGGTGTGGGAAGTTCAGAATAATTAGTATGTGTGACGCGGCTTTAGTAAGTGGCCTTCCTCGTTCGAGCCGGCCGCGGCTGAGGCTCGAGGCTCGCGCGCCGCCGCTGTCTGACGAACGATTGAGGTTTCGGCGGATATTTGAATTTATCAGCTCGATTTTAACGTTTTCCCGACGTCCACAACTAAATTTTAATAAATATATCTCTTCTAATGACCCGTTTTTGGCATTGTTATCCCCGTTCGTTGATACAAATGATTGAATTAGATCGTAGCTAGAGTAATATCAGTGTAACGAGTAGATATACGGATGTTTAAAGTGAAACACGACTTGTTCTTGCCTTGTGTAATTAAATTATTGTCTTAAGATGTAGGTCACTGTTCTGTATTAGAACCACAGCAGCTTTGCACATTTAATGTCTTTAATTTCACAAGAAGGCCTAAGCTTTTCTTCAGTTTTGGACTTTAAAAGATTATTCCCAATGGTTAATGTATTTTTCGATTTGTCTTGTATTACCTTTGTCAAGTCTCTGAACCCTATAATACGGGTAGAATGACTGCCCCAATATTGCCCCAGTATTTTTATAAAACTATATCTATTGACTATTTAAGGATATATTAATATATTTTATTCTAAATTATGAACCCTGCTTAAAATATTTATTTGTGTATTCTATCGCTGTGGTCTCCGTGTTTGGCTACATTATAATATTAATACGTTATTAAAAGTTCGTGTGATTCTGCCAACTAGACGATAAGAGTTATCTCGTAGTGTTTAATTGTAATCCGACTGCAGCTTCGATCGCGTGATGTGTGACGGAGACGGACACGTATCTCCGTACTATTCTGTTAGGTTACTCTATAATAGTCCCTAAGTGCAACTCGTATACTTGTTACATTTTATATTGACTATTTATTTTTAAAAGAGTTATCTGATTATGTATATTCTAATATTTATATCTCTAGACTATTCTATTATCATAGTATTACGTGTGAAGTAATATCGTAAGCTAAGCTGCGATGAAGTATACAAAGACGTTCTGTGTGTATTCTGCATTGGTGTTGCTTTTGCGGTTAATATGTTTAGCGAGTACTTCGTTGGAGCCCTAACGTTGAGTAGGTGTCAGTGAGTGGGCCGGAGTCAGACCTGTCGCCATATTGTTTTTGCGCGTTAGTGATTCCAAAGTTCGAGTAGCTAGACGTCCCCTCACGAACTCTAGTCTCCGCCTATCACTGACCACTGAGCAGTTCTTCGATGTATTCTAAGTCTTCAATTGCTTCGATAATAAGTTACGTTATTAAACTTGTTTGCTCATACTTTCTACTGAATCTACTCTCATCAATCCTTCCTGCTTACGGCTTCTATATGTTATAGGTTTTCGATGTTATATATTGTCGTTTTTTAGAAAACTTTACATAGTATTCACAGTCGCTGCGTATCTGCTATTTATTCTACGTAACTATACAAGACTCAATATTAACTGTATTTTTCTTTCGGCTTGTTCTTCCATATTTTTACGCAGATGCCAGACTAACCTATATTTTTCAAATCAATTTTAGAATCTATATTTTTGATGTTGTTTCCTACATGTTTACAAATTTTAATTATGTCTACTGTAATATCTAGAGTATGTAATGTCTTTTCAATCGCGTTATCGGGGTCATGCCGTTGTAAAATATATACTTACCCAGCTAGTAACTAAGAATAGGTATTTACTATGACTCCGCTTGAGATGTTTTATACAACTGTGGCGTGACCATCTGTTAAAGTCAAATGGCGTGCTCAACGCCATACGTTAAGTTCGATTCAGCGCTTGGAGTCGGGGTTATCTATCGTTCTTTAAGTTCTAACACGACGTAAGTCAAAAATAACAACTTTTCAGGGTAGTGAAAGAAAAATTCTTTCACACTTCATGTTAGATCTAATAAATATAGTACCATTATTATTTAGCAAAAATTTAAACAACGCGTCGTCGTTCGATTCTATAGCAAACGGCATCAATGTCAAAACTGCCATAAATTTACTAAGAAGATTCGTTTAGAACTTAAATGACGATGCAAATGTTCAAAACAAACAAATTGTCATTGAACTATAACCCTCGCCCCCTACAGCTTTTGTAATTGAAGGATATAATATAGACAGGTACACATTTCACAGAATCAATATACTTATTAAATAATGTAATTAATGATCGATTTAACCTTTCAGTATAATATATAGCTTGTACAGTGTAAGATCTTGACAGGTTACAAATCTACATCGTGAGCTTATAGCGGCTATTGGGTATTCTCAGGGGTGATGCAGCTAATTAGAGGCCGTTCAAGTATTACGTAAGCAGAATTTTAGGCATTTTTAACCCCCCCCCCCCTCCCCTTGTCAGCAATAGTACTCAAAGCTCTTAAGCTATGGTTTCCTAGGATTGCGGTGCCGTCATATAGCGGCCGTAATACAGTGGTGAATGACGTCACTAGAACGTTCTCTATGTAAATAAACGGACGTTACGGTGTCAATCACCGCCCTCTAGGAAACCGCGCCATTTTGTTAACAAAGAAAATGTTCTAGCGACATCATTCACCGCTGTATTACGGCCGCTATATGAAGGCACCGCTATCCTAGGAAACTAGAGCTTTACCCCTCCCTCCTATGCTTACGTAAGCATTGGTATAGTTTTTACTCGCGCGAGACCTATTTCCCCCACTTCTGTTATTTCTAAAGAAACATCGCGTGAGAGTAAAAACAACTAACTAGCCACAGTTATGTCAAATTAAAATCTACTAAGATTTGCAAACAAAAAGGGAAGTAAATGTTGCTGACGTAATCATCATTTAAACCCCCCCTGTCCCCCATGTCATCAAAAATAAGCATAGTAAAGACCCCCCCACCCCCATTGGTGCTTACGTAATACTTGAACGGCCCCTTATACGGTGTTCCAGAAGTGCGTGCTGATATCTAAGGTGGTGTTCTGTACCAGCTATATACATAGGGAAAAATATTAAAATATTTTTTTTTTAACTTTTTTCAAAAAATTACATGTTTAATAAAATACACTTTTCAAGCTGCCTAGAAAGCAAGCAAATAAAGAAAACTATTTTGATGTTTCTTTACTCTATAGCAGTTGCAAAACACCACCCTTAAATATGACCATGCATTTCGGAAAACAGCCTGTATAGGTGAATCCATATTTTTTTGTCATGTTTTCCATCGAATATGTGCAAACTTTTGTAATAACAATTCGAAGAAAATGGACAGTTTTATATTTATCGCCATACTTAAGTCGCTTCTTTGGATAAAACTTTCCTTGAGAGTTCCTAGCCACTTAAATCTTCACGATAATTAATAATGAGATTACTGCTAACACTCAGAATACATGACAAACTACAAGGCGTCGACAAACTACGATCATAATTACATGTAGGCAGGAGATTTTCTTTTTACTGTACGTCATGTATTAAAAAAATATTTGCCGTCTCTTTCTTCAGCTTAAGAGTAGTTTTCTGTGATAAAATTTTACCTTTTTTTCTTTGTCACAAAAACAAATTCAAACTAACCAAAATGTTGCTACAATTAAAAAAAAACCCGCACTGTTCGAGAATAGTTTTCTATTAGTGTTCCTGTTGACTTCTGGTTTGTTTAATACTCTGAGTACAAACATCATCAAGCGGAGTAGAATCAAGTGATCGGCACATTTCTTATGATCTACTTAATAAGCGTCGCTAGCGACGGGTTGTGAATTTTATGAGAGGTAGCTGTAATTGTTCGACATTCGGAGCTGCAGTGGGTGACTGTTAGAGCCCTGTCTCACTTTCCTAGAGAGCCGTCTGTCACTGATAGGTTCAGCAACGCTGCGTTGCGTTATTCATCGCTCGATGTGACATAACTAATTATTTTTTGTTTTTAACTTGTGGCTTATTTATACTCTGTCGTTGGCCGACCACGGTGTGCTGAAAGTGGTTCCGACGAAGCTTTCTTTGTCGTTCGTTGCCAAACTTGGTCGCTCTCGGCTGAGAACTGAATCGGCGACTAAGCGTTTTCACTGAACGTTGAGTCATCCGATCGATCTCTAGTGTAAATGATCCTTTAGGTCACAACTTTTTGCATTGTACAGACACCAGCACATCAAGCTACAACAATCTGTCAAATTTCTTTACTACATTTACATTTTCAACTCAATCGCTAAAACATTAGGTTCAAAGTTGATTGGGAAAATTTCAGTTTCGGGATGTGCTGGCGTCTGCACTATGGTGTATTTAATCCATTCGCAATAACTCTGTTAAGTTATGTATGTTTCATATAAGTTTGTCCCACTTAGTTGCACCATTTTACGTTTGTGTCACAATTTTTAACGGAATATTAAAATCAATAAAATACGATTGAACGATTAATATAACTACTTGATTGGGATATAAAAAAGGTCTGTAATACATTTATTGTTGGCTCTTGCAGCTCATTACATTACTAATTCCATTAAAAGCATGCCATAGAATTTTAAAAAATCACGTGTTTATTTTAAGTTATAATTGAGTCACTGTAATAGATACTCTAGAGTTTTTTGTTTTAGGGTTGAATTCTGGAAAGTGATTTTTCTATTTTGGAACAGTACCACTTTGTGTCTACTTCAAATAAATTAATCTTATTTCATTTTAAAACAATTTTTATACATTCAGGATATAACATGATGATTTTGTGTGACAACAATGTGATTTTAAATAAGTATAATTTTAATCAGCATTCAGTGTAGAGATTCATAATGATTTAAAATTATTTCTTGAGCCATGTCATATATTACAATTTAAAAAATTAGACACAAGTATTGTTCCGGAATTCGAAATATTTAAGACAATTAATTGTGAAATAATTTGTGTTTTAGTTTTATTGTTGAATTTAACGACACAATGTTTTCTCAAATGTTTAATTTTTATAGAATCGACTGAAATGTGTCGCGGGCATTTTAAAGTAACTTTAGGTGGTGTTTTGTGCGAATCATTTGTATATTTAAGAGGAATGTTTAAAAGAATGTTGATGTTGTTAATTTATGTTTGTTGATTTAATATTTTTCTAGATTTTAGTCGCACTTTTTGAATATTAGCAAAGATCTGTTTGTAGTAAGTTTTTTTTTTGTAACTTGTGCGTGCCAGAAATAGATATCAATATAGTTTATTTTAAGTCCTGTGTGAAACGATGTGGTTTTAATCCCAGTTTTGTGATGGCATCAAATTAGTGTGATAATTATGATTACTGTGACAGTTTTGGGTATTGATATCGTTGTACCACTTTGTTCAACACGGACCTAAAGCCTCATTTTCGTTATTTATTATAGATTTTATTTGGAACGTTGTCAGCTGTTTGCAATTAAGCAATAGATCACTTTAGGAATTGTGTGTCATAAATTCAAGTAAATGGGTAAGAACTGTTGGTACACTCAAACTGCATAAAATGCGTACAAGACTAGTTTTGTTTGCCAAAGGCACGTGACCATTAGCGTGAACTAGAAATTAAAGAGCTTGTATTGTGTGGCCATGCTTGGATGTTTGTGTTCTGGTGAATTTTGACTTTATCTACATCATCGATTTGTTTCCATCAGTGACTAAAACATGCCTTTGAAGGTAACTGTCACCCGTAGGCAGCCATCGAGCCCGATGAGCCACGTTAGCCACGTACTTACCTACAATACTGTTGATACGTAAACTTGTCTGGCGGCTTTCACTCTCTATAGTTCTAGTCATTTTTAATTCCTCCGTGTTGTACCTATACATAAACAAGTATGCCTGTATTTGGGTAGACAATATAATAATAATCAATATGAATGTTAAACATAATATATAGGTGAAACTTATATCTATTAAATTGATGTCTGTTCTATGTTTTGTTTTATTATGAAATCCTAATTTATTCCAGGGGGGCTAAAATAGCCACTTTAGGAGTATCATATTAGAATCATAATATTAATCACACAACAATCTGTCTAATTTAATTTTCACCTTTATCGCTAACGCATTAGGTTCAAGGTAGATTGAGAAAATTTGACAGTGACGGGTAGCGTGATGTGCTTTCTGATTCTGCTAAAGTGGCCTTTTTAGACCCGCATGTTTTGGAATTTTCGTTGCATTTGAAGATGAGAACCTTACTCGTATATAACGTGTAACTGTAAGAACGATAAACCAGAAAAATTGTAATTGTGTTCATAATTATGAACAACTTTTACTATGCGACCAACCCCGAAAACGTAACAAAATAATCAACCTACATTTTGTCGCATATATGCGCACGTAAATTTACCTATGGGGCAGTTGATTTTTATGGTTCCGTACCTAAAGGGTAACTAACGGAACCCTGTTACTAAGCCTCTGCTGTTCCGTCCGTCCGTCCGTCTGTCCGTCCGTCTGTCTGTCAGCGGGCTGTATCTCAAGAACCGTAATAGGAAGACAGTTGAAATTTTCAGTTTGTGTATTTCTGTTGCTGCTATAATAAAAAATTAAAAAATACCGGCCAAGTGCGGGTCGGACTCGCCCATCGAGGGTTCCGTACAAGTAGCTACATATTACTTTAAATTAAGACTATTTTTGTATGATTTAATTACAAATGTATAGTTTTCAGACTTCTTCCTATACTTGTAGTATAAGACGCTATTAATTGCCAAATTTCATAGCTCTAGGTCACCGGGAAATACCCTATAAATTTTAATTCCCTTGAGAGTGTCGAAATATACGTTTTTTTTTGCGGCATAAAACGACCATATCTTTTTTTACGTTAACTTATAACTTTGGTTTTTTCACAGCTTCAAGGGACCGTAGATCTGAGTATATGTTTAATTTCAACTCGATACCCTCACACGTTCCCGAGATAAGGGGTCTTGACAGACGGACGAACAACAGTTGATCTTATATCGTTCCATTTTCTCCTTTTGAGGTACGGAACCCTAAAAATTAAAGTTTATGGTACGGAACCCTTCGTGTGCGAGTCCGAATCCAACTTGGCCGGTTTTTTATTCGCGATTTCAGTGTTTGTGCCATATTAAAAGTTGTTGTTGAAGAATGAACAACATCCCTTTTCAGGGATGTTGTTCATTCTTTTACAAGTTGTTCATCGCTAAACGACTGGGTAGACCCTAGGTACATAATAATAATAATAGTCCTGAGCGATTTCAGCCATGAGGACCAATTTTAGATTGGCCGCTGTGGCTGAAATTGGGACTCGCCTTCGATGCGAGAGATATAATATAGTGCACAAGTATGTGTGCAAACACAGGTTCACCCCTTTTCTATTACTCTCATAATCAAACGGGACGGCAACCCGACACGTCCGAAGAAGATCAGGCGCAGGATTAACGGCTTGAAAGTGCTTTCTCAGGCACGGGCTTGTCACACCATAAACTTCCAATCTCCGGGCTATTACTGAGAAATTCCTTATGGAAACTAGACAACATTCGTGTAAGGGAGTACCTACTCACATTTATTCATCTCCATTCGCGTTTCGCTGAACGATTTTGGTTTCGTTGTTTGGTCGCGGCTTCTATCAGCCGCGTACAGCGTCGTAAGTAAAATATTAGTAACAGCGCTGAACTGGAACTCTATCTATAGACAAACAACACAAACAAGTATAAAATGTGTTATAATCATGTGAGTGATAATAACACAGTTTATACTTGTTTGCCGCGAAAGCTGAATAGACGCAGAACGCTGAATGGGTGCGTACGCGTCTCCATACAAAATCGTTGTTTTCTATGGGTATAAGCTGAATAAGTGTGAGTAGTCCCTTAGACTCATTTAATGCATGCAGGGAGCGAACCTGTTTCCAAAATAAATTGAGATACAAATATGTACAAATGCTGGAAAAAAATTACCCTTCATATCTCGTTCTGTGGCAAGTTAGTGAAATTGTAGAATTTGAATGTTATCAGTGCAACCAGTGGTGATTTGTGTCGTGTTGGGTTGGGCGTGGGGCTTGGCACATGGTCTGTGCCCTCATCTATGTGTTTAGCAATGGAGTTGTGAATGAAAAACGCTTTTACTGCTTTGAAATAAAGACTATCAATGTCAAAATGTAAGAAAGGGTGTGCGGTTTACCCATGGAGAACTTGTAACGCCTATAGATTGAGTGTATGAAATTGTACTTACGAAGAAACGACGAGATTTAACGAAATTAAGTAGGTAACCTACCTACGACTGAGGTAGACCTGAGAGTGGCGGTTAACAGGCTGAAGGCTAAAAGTACCGCCCCAGGACCCGACGGCTTACCTGGAAAAGCCTGGGTCCTGGCCTCGGAGTCTCTCGGGCCTCGACTAAGAGGGCTCCTAAGCGCATGTTTGGAGAGGGGCCAGTTCCCACTTCGTTGGAAGACGGGGAAACTGGTCCTCATTAAGAAGCCGGTGCGCCCTATGGACTCCGTCCGCTTACCGGCCCATCGTGCTGCTCGATGAGGTGGGCAAGCTCTTTGAAAGAGTAATTGCAAACCGCCTCATCGAGCACCTAGTGAGGGTGGGGCCGGATCTGGCGGAGAACCAGTTCGGTTTCCGCACAGGCCGCTCGACGGTGGACGCCATCATGCGCATGAGAGCCCTCTCGACGGGGGACGCGATTTTCCGGGGCGGGGTCGTCTTGGCGGTGTCTCTAGACATGGCCAATGCCTTCAACACCCTGCCCTGGAGTTGCATCAGGGAGGCACTTCGGTATCACCGAATACCTACCTCCGTCGCGTAGGCGAGGCTTATTTGACAGAGCCGTCATCTACCCCGGTCACCTGGGAGAGTGGAACCGGCGAGAGATGTCGTGCGGTGTTCCACAGGGTTCGGTTCTGGGGCCGCTCCTGTGGGACATCTGGGAGCTTAAAAGATTAGTTAGTAAGTCCTTATACTATGAAAAAGTGGCATATTTCAAACATAATATTAATGGTAAGATACGCCATCCCAAAATTTTGTGGAAAAATCTAAAGTCAACCTTGTTACCCTTTGAAGGTAAG
This sequence comes from Lacanobia wlatinum, assembly GCA_947578705.1. Taxonomy (NCBI): domain Eukaryota; kingdom Metazoa; phylum Arthropoda; class Insecta; order Lepidoptera; family Noctuidae; genus Lacanobia; species Lacanobia wlatinum. The sequence continues at coordinate 22,501,979 of OX388031.1, forward strand.
TCTGATTTGCCCTCCCATTTTAATGACCCTGATAAAATTAATTCCCACTTCTTAAATGTTCCTGGTGATAGTGCGGCACCAGCATCATGTTTGACTTACTATGAGTCGAATAGATTTAATGAGGGTATTTTTTCTATTAATACTGTAGACCAATCAGAAATGATTAAATTTTTATCAAAATGTAAATCAAACGCGGAGGATCTTGACCACATTACGCTTGACATGTTTTTTATGACCATCCCACATACCTTAGATATTTTGACCTCTATTATTAACTGCTCAATCTCTACATCGACCTTTCCTGACTTGTGGAAAATTGCAGTGGTGCGTCCTATACCTAAAGTCGTGAACCCAAGCACTATAACAAACTTACGGCCCATAAGTATTTTACCCTTCTTGTCTAAAGTGCTAGAAAAAGTAGTAAATGCCCAATTTTCGACATACCTTGAGCAAAATAATATCCTACCAGAGGCGCAATCAGGTTTCAGGAAGGGTCGTAGCACTGCGACGGCTCTGTTAGATGTTACGGACAATATATTATCGGCTCAGGATGAAGGATGTTGTACCCTGTTAGTTTTACTGGACTTTTCGCTGGCATTTGATGCTATTAATTTGTCTCTTTTGCTATCCAAGATGACGTATTATGGTTTTGACGCACTTACGGTTGCTTGGTTCAACAACTATCTTAGTAATCGTAAACAGCTGGTTGAAATTCAAGGTGCCAATGGATTCAGAAATTTATCAACTATGACTCCATTGCTAAAGGGTGTTCCACAGGGATCTATACTGGGTCCTCCTTTATTTATTTTGTATACTGCAGATGTTGTTAATGTTATCAAAAATTCCAAATTTCATATTTATGCAGATGACATACAACTTTACCTTTCTATTAAGCCTGAAAACTATGAAACCGCAGTCAAGTTATTAAATGAGGACCTGGACAGGATCGTGGACTGGTCGAGACAAAATTCCCTATTACTCAACCCTGCCAAAACTAAATTTATGCTTTTCGGGTCAAAGGGTCAACTAAATAAAATGGATTCCAATCTTGCAAACGTAGTAGTGATGGGTCGATGTATTGATCGTGTTGATGAAGCAAGAAATTTGGGTTTGATCATGGATCAAGAATTACGGTTTGAGGCCCATATTTCAAGCTGTGTGAGAAATTGCTTCAACCGTCTGAAAATTTTGTATAAAATGCGCCCATTTTTAAGCGAAGACCTTCGCGTACAGCTAGTGGAAAGTCTGGTACTATCCAAGTTAAATTATGCCGATACCGTCGTAGGGCCGCGACTTCTGGCACGTACCGAACGACAAAGGGTTCAAAATGCTTGCGCGCGGTTTTGCTTCAACGTACCACCAAGGAGCCACATTACACCATTTTTAAACAGGCATTGTATTTTAAAAATGAAATCACTTCGGAAGTTGCACTTGGCCTGTCTCCTTTTCGGCGTCATCAAGTATAAATGTCCCTCATACCTGTACTCGAAGCTTGCCTGGGTAAATAGTCACCGTGAGCGCAAGGCCAGGCGTTGTGCTCAGCAGCTGGCTACCCCGCATCACCGTACTGCAGCCTTCCGAGGAAGCTTTCGTTACGCGGCCTCCAAATGTTGGAATAACATTCCCCCACCCATAAGGGACCTAAAGAACATTGGTACATTTAAGGCTAGACTTAAGACATTTATTTTGAATGCACATATCAACTTTAATGACGTTAACATTGATAAATCGTTTATTTAATCCTTTTATTTTAAATCTAATCATTAATAATTTAATAATATATTAAAATAAACAAACATAATAATAGTTCACAAATTTAAGTATATTTTATTTTAGTGCAGAAACTGACCTCATGTTGGGCTGGAGGTGATGTGGTATGTCCCCGAAAACCACAAGGCTTCGACCACTATTTTTGTCTTTTTTTCTATTCTTTAATTTACTGGTACATAGGGATATGCTAAAGAAACGTCTGTATTTTAATCACTCGGTTTTTATTTATTATTTATTAAAATGGTGGCGGCTGCTCCCCGCACCGAGCGGCCCGCGTCATTTTTCAATGTAGATTCGAAGGTACTTTAAAATTTTCTCAGACGGTGTAGCATGCATAAAAAAACATTATTTTGCAATATTGATTTACTCTCACAAACTCAAAAACATTATTTAATTATTACCTACTTATTATAACAAGTATTTATCTATTTTATTTTACCCGCGTCTGTGTGTCACTGCGGGGTGCCAACTGAAAACCAGCGCTGGACGTCTGACGCCCAGAAAATGCTGAGATTGTAACGCTTTCGGTATGGCAACGCTCAGCACAATTACTCTGTATCGTTTTCGTTTTGTATTATTTTCTTTTGTTTTCTATAATGTGTTTGTTGCTGTGTGTTTTGTCTGTATCGAATAAATATTTTCTATTCTAAACATCAGCTACGACTGGGTGCTGCGCACCGACCTCCCTAGTGGTGTCAGCGTCGTCTGCTACGCTGACGACACGCTAGTCCTGGCGCAAGGGGGATCGCACCAGGCGGCGGCCGACGCTATGACACGCGGGGTTGCGATAGTCGTTGAGAGGATTCGGCAGTTGGGTCTCGAGGTGAAAGAAAGAAAATAGGATTTATTGGCAAAACCAAAATCAAATCAAAAGGCATTTATTCAAACTAGGCTGAAAATCAGCACTTTTTGAACGTCAAAATTTACATGAAAACAGTCCCCCAAATCGCCCAGCCCGTCACCACTTCCTAGTGTTTTAGCTGGGAAGAAGAAGTGGCCAACAAACTCCCCAGCTACACAACTGTCTGTTAAGTTTAAAGAACTTGAACATTATTCAACATTTTATGATAGATGTCGATCATTAAATTAAATAAATGGATGGCACATGTCCGCTAGCATACTATTTTATCCCAAAAATTACAAATGAAACAATGATAAAACTAATTACATATATAGGTAATTAAATAAGTAAACTCAAGCATACAATACTAATCAAAATGAGCCTCCAGGAATAAATGGCGTGCCCGCTTACATGTTCAACAATGCAATTTAACCATAATCTGTGACCCAAAGTCACAAGTGATAAACTAGGACCATCGCAGTTAAATTATAACACTAAAATTTTAACAATAATAAACCACGGACAGCAAGACGACCAGTCACCACAAGCAGCACCCGTTCACGAGCATAATGCAAAGATCAGCCATTACCTCCCTCGCCATATTAGAGGGAACAGTGGCGTGCCTAGGGTTTCAAAATAAGGCAAGCCCAATAAAATTTTAACCGATTTCAAAAAAAGAAAGTTCAGTTTTCGACTGAGTCTGTAGGTACCTTCGTATGTATCATCGCAATTTTCTCATAAACTGATATAGATGTCTCAATTCGTTGTTTACCAAAATTACCGAAAGAAACCATTGCACACAGGTGTTTATGGGAATTTGCGTGCCTTTTAATGGCGCCAGATATGTTATTTAAATCATTATAACCAGATGTATTCCAAACGGAATCTTCATTCGAAAAAAATAGGCCACGAACACAACTTATTAGTGTGCGAACAGCCAACAATCCAACTAGTTTTATACACTGATCTATTAAATTTCGTTTATGCGATTTACTAGTCTAGAAAAACACAGATTAGGCGTCGGTTTTAATGAAGAAATTAACTGTTTTTTCTGAGCAAAGTTTAAAGATTTTACCTTATCTTCGCCAATCAAAACTTGAACGCATTTTAAATCCTCACAAGGTACAATTACCTCCATTGTTGTAGGTAAGTCACCAAAACAATTGTATCACTGAGAAAATCTAAGAATACACACAAAAAACTTTAACAACATAACTTTTCAACTCTCAAGCAAATAAAACTGAAGTGAGTTGCACTCCGGTGTCAAGAACTACTTACGCAGAGTTGCAGTGTTGTCATTTAGGCAAAAAAAGTCACCAGGTATATGAAAAATCTAGCTAGATGTCGCAATTTTTTTATTTTTAAGATATTGCTTGAGTATTTAATTTCGTTATTTTAAAAAGTCGCTAGTTTTTATTGTTGCTAAATCTTAAAAAAAGTCCCCAAACTCGTTAAAAATCTCCAAGATCTCACAACGTCGCTAAAACGGCAACACTGCAGAGTTGGCAAGGTGACAAGGTCACACATACGCGTCCAACTTCATACGCAAGCACGGCTTTTGTATTTGTATTCGTTGTAGCAATGATGCATCTTATTTCGCGCCTTCCCGGTGCGGAGGTGACGACTGACGCTGTTCCAGATGTTTATCAAAGTTTCTTTTTGTTTTTAGGTAAAAGGCAAGCCTCTAACCAAAGAGGAAACAAAATTTATATTAGACCTGATCGAAAAAAGTAAAATCATCACTACGAAAACTACGAACGCCAGCAATAACAAGTTAAAAAATGAGGAGTGGATTCGGTTAGCAGATAGTTTTAATGCCAATGCTACGAACGGCCCTCGGACACCGCAGCAGCTGCGTTTGAAGTGGGAAAACTTAAAAAAGAACGTACGCAAACGCAGCACTAAAATCAGGATGAACCAATTGAAGGTATATTTGCAATACTTCTCATTTCTATTGAGATAATTATGTCCTAACTTAATTCATCAATCTCACAATATTATTAATGACTGTTGCTTTCAGACTGGTGGTGGTCCCGCTGACTACATACCCTCAGATGACATTTTAGACCGAGTAACTGGCTTACTAGGTAGTACTGCCAGTGGATTCTCGGTACCATTTGGGGGTGACAGGGAGACAGAGGGTTTGAATGTTGGTGATGGTGGTGATGATGGTGGTAGTGGTGATGGATTTTGTGATGCGAGGGTGTTAGTTGAGGATGCAGTTCTAATACCTGTAGACCAGAGTATTGAGCCTGTGATCTATGATGATGGCGGTGTTGTCATGACTGATAGTCAGGCTATAACCAATATTGATCACATCATAACACCAGTCAAACCCAAGAGGTTCACATTTAGTACACCTAGGGCAGGTAATTGTCATTGATATCCTTATGTATAATAATTCCCTTATATATGTATAATAAAATGACAAGACATAGCAATGGAACTAAATTTTATCTCTAAAAATACAAAATTTTTTTATAGTTATTATATATTTAGTAAGCCATGTTAAAGCTTGTTTTCCATTGTTATATTTCTTATTAATTTACCTATTTTATTTTGGTTATAAAAATATTTCTCTAAGAGCAGTGCGCAGTAAACAACTCTTACATATTGTTTTTTTTTTTTCAGTGAAAATGAAATTGAAAGCAGATGATGGCAAAGCAGCTAGAAATAATGCAATAGCTGAATATTTTAGTGCTAAAAAACAGTGTGTTGATGCTAAATTATTAAATATTAATTTAGAAAATGAATATTTTAAATTAAGAAACTTAGAGCTTAAGTTGAAAAACGAAAAACTTCTATTAGAAAAAGAAAAATAAAACTTAGAATTAGATAAGTTAAGGAACCACTGATTGTTGTTAAATAATATAATCAGTGATTCCTTATCTTGTCTAATTCTAAATTTAATTTATGTTTTTCAAGTTAAGCTCTAAGTTTCTTAATTTTAAATATTTAGCATTGACACACTGTTTTTTTAAATAACAACATGTATAAATTTTAGTAATAATAAACATTTCAGAATGTTTCATATTTGTTGTAAATAAAACATGTGAATTATAGATATGTTGATTTATTTTTGAATACCTCCAAACTTTCTTTGATATAAGTATAATACAATAAAATATATCACTTTCATCTGCTACCGGAAGTAATTATTTATAAGATCAGCTCTTTCCCGGATGTCTTGATCTTCATTATTTAAATATTCTATGGGCTCTGCTGGTGGCAGGTCCACTTCTGCAGGAATTTCCTCCAGGTTATAACTCCTGCAAATGTTGTGCAGCACTGCAGTAGCTATTATTACTGCTTGGGTCTTCGGCAATGATAACCGCATTGTAAGTGCCACAACAGGAAATCTTCGCTTCCAGACGCCAAAGGTTCTAAAACAATAAAAATCATGCTGTTAAAAGCTTGCTATTACATGATTTTGGGTGGCCTTGGCTAGCTTCTATAAAACCATACTATTTTAATAGTTGTACCACAATGGTACATAAAGTTTAAATAAACAAATAGTTACCTTTCTATAGTATTCCTTGTTCTAATATGTGCTTGATTATAATTCTGTTCTGCTTCACCAACAGGATTTAGAAGTGGTGTCAGCAGATAGGGTCTGTTTGTATAAGCACTATCACCAAGCATCCAGCGGTTACCAAAGTTACCTGCATCACATTGAGCTGCAAATATACATAATAACATATTTAATATCAAATAAGTAATATTAACATCACAAAACAATGTATGTAGTAATATATACATACCTCTAAGAATAGAGTTGTTGAAAATTGTGGCATCATGTGATGAACCTGGCCACCGAGCTACCACATTCATAAATTTTAGATCAGCATCGCAGATCGCTTGGACATTAAGGGAAAAGTAACCCTTACGATTTCTATATTCTTCACCTATATTATGACCTGAAATAAACCAAAAAAGAATTACTAAGAATATTAACTTATTTTAAGTTATTCATACCTACACATGTTATTAAATAAGTACTCACATGGTGACTGAATACGTATATGAGTGCAATCAATTGCAGCAAGAACTCGAGGAAAGTGTCCAATTTGGTAGAATTTTTCTGCACTTTGTTGGTGAACATAAATGTACTGATCATATAAGTTTGAGATTGCAGAAGATACATCACGTACTATTCTTCCTGCTGTTGATGTAGATACTCCAACAAAGTCAGCTACAGATATCAACATAGTACCTAGTGCATAAAACCGCAATGATAACAATAGTTGATGGAGTGGCGAAACACCATGATCCCTGTAAAATAAAATTATTCTAGAATAAACACTTGGATTTGCCAACCAACAGAGAGTTAACACAAGAGATTTCTTAGTTTAAATAAATCAATGACTACTTTATGAGATTACACAAATTCAAAAAATTTGTTTCAAAACATAAAATGCACAAGTACACATTGTTTCTAACTAGTTTGCATATCTTCAATACTGATCGATTTGTAGGCGCACAAGGTTTAGAACTCGTTATACGGCACATCGCTATAAGTGCGAAAGTGACGGAGATAGTATTTGAAAGCCCGGTAAAAGCCGGTACGTGTAAGCGAGATAGCTATATGTAGACGCTGCAAATGCGAAACTCTGCGCGCGAACAATCGCGATGTGTAGTTATGTAGTAATGTGGCATAGGTAGCGTACTTTGTGTTATTTTGATAAGAATTAAGCGCGCGAACTTTTAAATAGTTCGGGTTTGATATTGATTCTCTATCGAGCATTTTAGTAAGGCATGCCGGGCTTTTGGGCTTGTATGAAGGAACCGCCACCGAGAGGGAAGGAGGTAACCCGATCCCCGACGCTACCGCAAGCAGCGACGTCTAAGGGAGCATGACGAACCTGCTGCCGGTTTCTCAGACAAAATCATACTTATCAATTTGTCGAGGTCGCTAGTTAATCACATACTGCAATACAACTCATAAAAAACAAGCTAATGAGAAGATTATGTCAATAAATAAAAATAAAATAAAAACAAAAATGACCTATACGGTCAGAATAATAAACAATGTCATCTTGAGCAAGTAAAGAATCTACGAAAGAACATTTAGCATTGTCTCGTGTTCAACACAGCGACCAACTATTTTTATCGTCGAAATAATCGTTTATAGTATAGTATGCCTTCGAAATAAGGTTAGATTTCACTTTCGCTTTAAAAGCATTAAAAGGCAAGTCTAGAAAAGAAAGAGGTAACTTATTATAAAAGCGGATACCGATCCCCACAAAATGGCCCTGGACCTTACGAAGACGGTGGAAAGGAGCATGTAGTTTGTGCTTATTTCTGGTGTTAAAGCTGTGGATATCACTAGTTTTGGCATATAAATGTATATTTTGCCTGATATACAATATGTTGGCAAAAATGAACTGCGAAGCAACCGTGAGAATACCTATTTCTTTAAAAAGTTCCCTTAAAGAGACCCTGGACCCTAGCTGGTATATCGCTCGTACGGCTCGCTTTTGTAGGACAAATATATTTTGTATGTCAGCAGCTTTTCCCCACAGTAGCATACCATAGGACATAACACTATGGAAATAACTAAAATACACTAACCGAGCTGTGTCGACGTCAGTAAATTGTCTAACTTTCCTGACGGCGTAGGCGGCAGAGCTAAGCTTTCCCGATAGTGTTGATATATGAGGGCCCCATTGAAGTTTGGCATCAACTGTTATACCCAAGAAAACAGCTGAGTCTACAGTTTCGAGCACCTCGTCACTTAAAATGATATTGGGTCCTAGATTTTTAACATTTGGTAAGGCAAATTTTATACATTTTGTTTTCTTAGGGTTTAGAACTAGATTGTTTGTTGTAAACCAATTCGTAACCATGGTGAGTGCACTATTTACGTCTTCAAAATCGTGTCTATTCCTATCAACTTTAAAAATAAGGGAAGTATCATCAGCAAAGAGAACAACATCACATATATCCTTTCAATAGAATGGTAAATCATTTATGTATACAAGAAAAAAGAATGGTAAATCATTTATGTATACAAGAAACAAGAATGGACCCAGTATTGACCCTTGGGGTACACCTAACTGAACTGGCAGCCCGGAAGACTTCGCGCCATTAACATCTACACATTGGAACCTATTATGCAAATAAGAATCTATTACGTTAAGAGCTTCATTTTGGAGTCCGTAGTGACGGCACAACAAAAAACACCTTACAATCATCGAATATAATAATTATCTAGTACAATATTGTGCCAAAAGGGCCTCAGCTCAGCATAATGTCAGGTGGCAACACTAGGTATTACCACCTAAATGCTGATTTTCAGCTGCAGCCCACAGGTGCCATTCGCTCGAACGCGCAGTAGACATATAAATAAAAAAATAATAAAAAACAAATAAATAAAAAAGCAAAAAAGTGTAGGTGTTAACATAATAAATACAAAGTGCAGTTAAAAAGTGTAGAATGAGGTAGATACAATAATATTAAATGAATAGTAAATGTTACATAAATAGATTCACAATCATCCCGTAAACTGTTGTGGAGTAAGGGCAACAAATTCAAATATTACAAAGTTATTAAGATAATTGTGAAAGAATTATAAACGATGTCAAAAATACTAAAAAAAATATAGTTCAGTCAATTAAGAATAATAATGTCATAAAATAAAATCAGTTCAATTCGTAATATAAAAAAATAATAAAAAATGAAAATATATTCGTACTTACTAAAAATTTCATTAATGATTGCAAATAGAGGAAAATTAAAAAAACATTATTATATTAAAAAGTAATAACAATTTAAAGATGACACGCAAACCAACCATTCAATAACAGCGAAGAGGCAGCTAGAGATTAATGGCACATGTGGAACCTTGAGTATTCTCGTTCTGTTTCTGGCGTTGAAGCAGAAACACCTTTAACTTTATCTTAAAAGTTAGTCCACTTCCGCAGTATTTTATGGGTGGGGGAATATTGTTCCAACATTTAGTCGCCGCGTACCAAAAACTACCTCTAAACGCTGCCGACTTGTGGTGTGGTGTTAAAAGACTCTGGGAACATAGTTTTCCCTGTCGGTTCTTGTGACCTCTTGTCCACTCAAGTTTATTGTATATATGTAGGTGGCCCTACATAAGTCCGAAGCCATGTGATTTCATGGGTCTCGGAACAGGCCACCATCGGGATCCCAAATAACGGTAGGAGGAGTTCACATCGGCGTCGGATCGACGATGACGTACCTGGGTCTCGTCCTTGACAGCCGGTGGAACTTAGTCGAGCATATCCGACGTTTGGCTCCCAGACTGGGGCGAGCCGGGGCTGCCTTCAAGCGGCTTCTGCCCAATCGAGGGGGTCCAAACGCCTCCTGCTGGAGACATTACGCGGGTGTCGTGCGGTCCATGGCCCATTATGGGGCACCTGTGTAGGCGCCTACTTTGGGGAAGCGACCTGCCCGTTACCTCAACGCGTCCCAGAGGGTCATGGCCATCCGGCTGGCCCGGGAATACCGCACGGTCTCTGGCGAGGCGGCGAGCCTCCTTGCCAGACTGCCGCCATGGGATCTAGAGGCGAGAGCCCTCGCGCTCATTTACGAATGGCGCGTGGAGGCGCTACGCCGGGGCGGGACTCCTCTGCCGCGGCAAATCGCAGCACGGCGGACGGAGCTCCGGCAGGATCTCATGACAGTATGGAGACAACGATCATCGCAACCCAGCGCAGGGCACACCACAATTGAGGCGATAAGTCCCCTCTTTGAGGAGTGGCTAGAGCGGTTCTCGCGTTTGGCCCTGGTTCAAGCCGTAGTCCGGAGCGAGGAGACATGGGAAGCGGTCACCTCCTACTGCGAAGCAGTAATGCCAGCGAAGGAGGAAGCCGAACGCGTGAGAGAGAAGGAAACCTCACGCCCCAGCCGCCGCAACAGAAGAAGACGCCCCGGGCGTCGGGAGTCGCAGGGCGATCCTTGGCCACCGTAGGCGCGGGCCTGCGGACGGCTAGCATTGGGTAGCTCGCCGTCTGATCAGAATCAGGCCCAGGTCGACGGCGCGCTGTGTTCCACGCGCGCCTCAAAGAGCTGTCAGCATTAAAGGCGGGGCCCACTAGGGCCAGTGCCTGCTGGGGCTGCGGACTTTGTTCGAAAAAGTCACCGAGGCCCTGGAACGCAAAGGGCATTAGGAGGACACGGATGGGTTTTAGTCAGTAAGAGTCTGACACTTACTCCTGCTTCACCCAGAGCGGGAGGAGTCATTTGATGATTTCCCATCCATAAAAAAAGGTACCTACCTACGTCCCCGAGAGAAATGCACCTGGGCAAAGGGCCTTTGTCAAGGTTTGACTATACAAAAGGAAAAGCGAAAAAATTTAAACAAACTCTTTTCAAAGAAGCAGAAACTAGTTGTATTTATTCTCCGAGTTGATTTCCGTTTTCCTATGCAATGTCAGTTCGCAAAATATGTCAGTAAAACAAACAATACAAAAAAATTAAACAAAATCCAATGTCCAAAAATACTTAGATTTAAGTAAGTGTACAATTCAAAAAGCTTCGCGAAATTGAAGGCAACGTCACCGCAACGATTTCATACGCAAAGTCCTTACAAAATATGTTCCGTCCAAATTTTTGTAACTTCGGAACGCCTTTGAGGCCTTTCTTGAAGGTGAATCAGAGGCTGAATGTTCCGACGCTGAAAGCTCCGACGCTGCTAAGACAGCAGACACGAGGGTACCAGAACTTCGTGATGAATGATACCCTGGCGCAGCTTGAGAAGTATTGCGAGCGGTACTGCGCGGTACCTCGTTTTCCGTTGCAGAAGGTATGCGGTTGATATGTGATAGCGATATACTAGAGTTAGTTTCTATGACAATGTGGTTTTGCTATTGGTGTCCATTATATGCGACGCAGTTGTCATAGGTACCTGCCGTAAGGTGAAGTTAAAGGCCACGTTTGTACCTGCAACCAGCTCGCTTTCAAGTTGCATTACATTGCGGGCTACCAAGGAACTATTTGAGCAATCACTCGATCGTGCCCGTAATGTACATTCCACTTACCTAAACTTCAAAATCCGTTATAGTTTAACTTGCATTCAAAGTTGCTTCAGAAAAAATATGATGGCTCTATAGCACTAGACCACCTAACAAACTTTATATACCCAAGACAGAGGTACTATGTTTATGTTCCAAATAAAAGGAGACAAGCCGATTGCCAGTAAATGGGCACAGTTAATAATAGACTCCAGTACACTAATGAAATTCCTCAGAAAATAAAAGCTTAGTTGTAAAAGCAGCTACCTACATGAATTTAGTACGTTTTTTTTAAAGATCAAAAAAACAAAATTAAAAAAAAAGAACGAAATGAATCATCAAATGACTCCTTCCGCTCTGGGCGGCGTGGAAGGGAGTGTCAGACTCTTACTGCCTAAAACCCATCCGTGTTCCTCCTAATGCCCTTTGCGTTCCAGGGCCGCGGTGACTCTTTCGAACAAATTCCGCAACCCTGGCAGGGTAGGTACCTCTCGTATATTAATAGATACCTTAGAAAAAGGAGTGCAGGTATCAAACCAGGTAGGAAAACGGAAATCAACTCGGAGAATAAATACAACTAGTTTCTGCTTCTTTGAAAAGAGTTTGTTTAAATTTTTTCGCTTTTCCTTTTCCATAGTCTATACCTTGACAAAGGCCCTTTGCCCAGGTGCATTTCTCCCGGGGACGTAGGTACTTTTTTTTTAAGGATGGGAAATCATCAAATGACTCCTCCCGCTCTGCGTGAAGCAGGAGGGAGTGTCAGACTCTTACTGCCTAAAACCCATCCGCGTTCCCCCTAATGCCCTTTGCGTTTCAGGGCCGTGGTGACTCTTTCGAACAAATTGTGCAACCCTGGCAGGGTAGGTACCTCTCGTATATTAATAGCTACCTTAGAAAAAGGAGTGCAGGTATCAAACCAGTTAATTGACACTGTAACCTAACCCCTTAGGTGGTCGTGGTAGGTGCTGGCAGCGATGTCGGCCGTATCGCCTGCCTATTCCTGAAACAGCAGAAAGTGGTCAAGTGTCTAGCCATGTACGACGAGCACCCGGAGTCGGGAGTCCTCGGGGCGGCCACTGACATTGCTCACATCGACACCAGCTGCCAAATCGTGGCTTTTCAGGGACGTATGTTCCTAAAGGACGCTTTGCATGTAAGATTTAACAATCAATTGGTCATTTTAAATTAAAAGGAGGAAAACCTATAAAACTTACTGTTAAAAAAATGTGAGGTTTGAAGAAAATAATGATAACAGTACGGAACAACATACCACCGGATATGGGTTCCTTTTTACCAAAATGGTAAAAAGAAACCCATATGTTGTGACTAAGTCTGTCCGTCTGTCACAGCTTGATATCTCAAGAACTACTAATGCTATCAACTTGAAATTTCTAATAGTTTTAGATGACTTTTGTTCAACTATTTTGCAAATAAGAAAGAAATAAAAATGCGTATATTTTTTTAGGGTTCCGAAAAAAAAGGAACCCTTATAGGATCACTCGGGTGTCGGTCTGTCTCTCTATCTGTCCGTCTGTCACAGCCAGTTTTCTTCGGATCCACTGGACCGTTTCTGTTGAAATTTGGTACACATATGGACTTCTATGACCCAAACACGGACGCGTTACGTAAATTATTAAATTTCTAGTATGGGGGTCACTTTTGGGGATCCAACTAGAAAACTAAAAAAAAGGTTTTTTGAACAGTATCGTGTGATATATCAAATGAAAGGGCTTACTGTGAGGGTTTTAATTATATTTTTTTTTATTATTTAAAAATAAATGGTATTGAAGTTATTAAAGAAATTAGAAAAAAATGGAGATAATAGATCTTTACCTAAGGATTACAGGAAAACCTATTAGAAGTCTGTAGTCTTAAAACAAAATGTTAAAAAAAAAAAAAATTCGTTCGGAACCCTTTGCACGCGAGTCTGACTCGCACTTGGCCAGTTTTTTTTTGCAATAGCGAAGCCCCCACTTAATTTTTTTAAGAACCAAGGGGTTGTTCTTAAAAAATTAAGGTGGGACCGCAGACCGCTTGCTTAGCTGAGCTAAGTTATCGGTCTGCATTTTATTCATGTCGACCAGATCTAGATCGTCGTGATTGGACTATATCATGGCTTACTAAGCTAAATTTTATAGACTTGCAGAGATTCATTGCTAGATTCATCATGTAGATAGTTATGTGTTGAGTATAAAAGTCCCTCTGATAAGCTCGATGTTTATTATAGGAACTTTGATTCTGTATAGGTATTATATCATCAAACTACCCTTTTGCGCTGAAAAATATCTGTACTTATATACGTACCTATTTGACATAGAGTGATTATGTACCTGTCTCTCTTCCAAAACTTCGGTACCCATTGACTGTTTGACAGATTTCCATCTACTAAAATGTAACGTCAATCGAATGTGTACAAATGACAGCCAGGAACAGCTGTTTAACGGGATCTCGGTCGTCCGTCCATCTGTGGATTCTTAGTTAAGTAGCTGCCGTTCCCACAGGAAGCAGACGTGGTCTTGATCTGCGGGGGCGACTACCTCCCGCCGCCGCACTGCTTCACTTTGGACCGGGACCTCTTCTTCCAAAACATGCAGCACGTGCGCACAGCTGCGATGGCGGTCGCGCAGTTCTGTCCCCACGCTATAGTGGCGATCCAGACGGCGCCGGTTGACTGCAACTTTGCGCTATGCGTTCATGTTAGTGCATCATTGTATCTTACAAACATAGAGAGAATGAATGATAGAAAAAGAACAATGTGAAAGTCTGTAGGTATGTTTGGTGTTTGTTAATCACGAGTCAACGGCTGAAGTGGTTTGGATGAAGTTTGGGACATAGGTAACTTTTTTTTTGTTGGGAAACTGTCAGGGATAGGTACACTCCGTCTAGGGTGAACGGAGTGTTTTGGCAGACTCCTACCGACCAATTCACCAGTTTCTACCACTACCAGGTGTAGGGGCCCGGGATACAATTAAATTCAGCAGCATTCCCGACTGGTATCAGCTCGCCATTGTTAGCGGGCCCCACCACCTGGTGGCACCAGGTGCATCACACCTCACCACCTCTTTAGGATAGCCCATGACCAAGAATAAAATCTCTACTTATATAATACCTTATTACCTAATGTAGGTAGAACATAACCTGAATTGCAAAATAGGATTTTTTAAAGTTGGTTTGATAGAACCTACTGTTGCTTTCAATGAGTTGGTGTTCAATTTTCGCGGCCTATGCCCCTGGCAAGAGCTGGAATTGCTTATATACTCTTTTGAACCACAGACCCTAAAGCTGGCCCAAGTGTACGACAAGCGGCGAGTGCTAGGCGTGAACGCTGTGAACGCAATGCGCGCCAATCAGCTGGTTTGCGATAAGCTGAAGATCGACCCCTCGAAGACTAGCGTCCCTGTGGTGTGTGGCTGCGGCCGCTGTACCAGAGTCCCCGTGTTCTCTGCCCTTAAAACGGATAAAAGTGGTACCCTGGACCAGTCATCCGTAAGTCTCGTTGACAGTCGTTCCTATTTATACCTTAACCCTATACAAATTCACACAATCTATCGCAATAAGTTTAATAATAATCAATGACTTTTATTTTGGTGTACGTTACCCCAGCAGGAAAGGGTCTCCTAGAGTGATATGAGTGGAACGCATATTTATTGCGTAATCTGCTATAAATGTGCGCTACTTATAGAATTTGTGCGCCTGGCCGTTTGGAAAAAAACGGAAGAAATGATTCCTGCTAGGGTAACGTTTTTCTAGCAGGAAAATTCTAAACGAATGATCGGAGAGAGATGTTGCGCATGGGAAAATATAATTTGTGCGTCTTCAGGTTTTCGAGATATTGCGTTTCCTGCTGGAGTAACGTTTTGCAGAATCGTGTATCTCTAAAACCATCGTATGTGCGCCTGTAGAATAAACGTACACGAGTAGCTCTTAATTTGTGTGTATTTGTGACAGAATTAGATTTACAAAAATATTTAAAACTTTCAAGTAATCGCACTTTTTCGAAAACCCGAAAAAAATCGTAGCTACTAAATGAGAAAACGTATAAGCTCGCTGAAAACTGTATTCGGTCCTTCTTGACGCTTTTAATAACCATTAAAAGTTTCAAAAGTTATTGAATAATATTGCTAAAAATCAAAACGACGGTGTCACAACTTTGACGGCAAAATACAAGAAACCGGCTCAACCCAAGATGTGTGGCTTTAAACCAAGATTTAGTTCATTAAGTCAAAAATATATAGTGAAAATATTCATCTTGGAATGTTTCGCATTAAGTAAATATAAACAAAAAACAAAACATGTAAACAACGGGTGGTTATCCGACCAAATTCGAATGACTACAAAAAAGCGGCGTACATAACGGTGCGAACTTTTAAATGAAACAAGGGCTTAAGCATTTCAATCATATCGTGTAATGGAATTAGGGTGGCGGTTTCTAACAAAACGACTAAGGTGCATTCACGTGGAAAGCTATCATCTAGTGCCGGTTTTCCAGTGCTCACTACCATGAAGTGAACGCCAAACAAATTAGATCCGATCTTGTCATGTCAGCGTTTGTTAAGAGGAAAGCTGGCGGAGAGAGACCTAAGTTGCTTGCGGAGGAGTTGGAGAAGTCTCAGAGGAAATCGAAGATCAACGCGTGCAGTTGTTATTATTTAGCTACTATTCCACTAGTGCCTTACATGTAATCATCAGAAAGAGTACCTACCTATTATTGTGGCAGGTCCCACTGACCCATGCTAGTGGACTGCAATAAGATGTTTTCTGTACGAACCGGTAAGAACCAGCCTTAAGAGGAAATGCTGGTGGAGAGAGTTTGTATGTAAAAAGTCATAATTCGAGGTTTGGCACTCGACTGTTTTCTCTTCCAATATTGGACCGATATAAGAGATATTTCACAAACTGAATGAAGGATATACTGTGTTCCTATGTTTTCCTTTTTGATGATTTATTAACCGTTTTAGCACTATAACTCTCACAAAATGCTCAAAATTGTCCAATAAATCGCTGTCAACAGAGCCCTAGTGTACAAATTTGGCAACTATCAATGGAAAAAGGAAAACATAGGAACGCAGTACGAGTATATATTCAGTAGCGTAGCTAGCATGGGTGACACCCGGGGCGGATCATGTGGTGTCACCCCACAAATGAACCAAATTATGAGTTGCGCTTTTGGCTTTTCGTTCTGGTGACGGCAATCGCAAGCCGATTTTCGGAAGGGAAGGGGGGCGAAAGTGTGCCATTTGCGCTGCAGGTTTTTATTTTCAGGAATGTTCTTACATCATGCTTACTTACAAAAAAAAACTCGAGAATTAGATTATTTTGAGTTTGTTTTCATCATTATCTAAACCCAACTTTGTTGAGTAACGCATGTAAACTCAAAAACTAAAAGAGGGCAGAGCACAAGAGCGAGCGAAGCGAGCTCGAAAATTTTCGCATCCCACCTCGGATAGGTTTTATTTTCTTTTGATCATTCATACACAAACATAGTGATTTTACTGAATCGTACAGAAACGCTCGAGAAAAAAGAGAGTACAGAAAGTAAGAGCGAGCGAAGCGAGCTCGAAATTTTTTACATCCCACCACAGACGGATTTCATTCCGTCGCCCGTGAAGGGGTGACACCCGACCGTGACAAAAGTCAACGAACGAGTGTCACCCCTAAATACCGAAAACCTGAAGGACTAAAGAAATTTTTGCACCTCATCTCGGAAGGGTTTTATTGTATTTTGAACATTCCTACTGAAATTTAAGTTTTTGTTGATTTATATAGAAAAACTGTGACTTCCTGTCAGAGAGTGCAAAATGCAAGAGCGAGCGAAGCGAGCTCAAAAATTTTTGCACCCTACTCCTTAACGTTTACGTTTAGGGGTGCCAACCGATCGTGACAAAAACCAGTCAACGAGCGGTCGGGTGTCACCCCTAAGCGGGTGTCACCCGGTGCGCGACGCACCCCCCGCCCCCCCTCGCTACGCTACTGTATATATTCTTCTTATTCAGTTTGTGAAATATCTCTTAAATCGGTTCAATATTGGAAGAGAAAACAGTCGAGTGCCAAACCTCGAATTATGACTTTTTACATACAAACTCTCTCCACCAGCATTTCCTCTTAAGGCTGGTTCTTACCGGTTCGTACAGAAAACATCTTATTGCAGTCCACTAGCTTGGGTCAGTGGGACCTGCCACAATAATAGGTAGGTACTCTTTCTGATGATTGCATGTAAGGCACTAGTGGAATAGTGGCTAAATAATAACAACTGCACGCGTTTATCTTCGATTTCCTCTGAGACTTCTTCAACTCCTCCGACCCTCGCAAGCAACTTAGGTCGTTGAAGACCAACGACTTTACAATATTATTTATAGATGTTTGAGAGCCGTAGTTACTCCACCGTGCCTCGCCAGTAACTTAAGTCAATGTAATTTGTAGAAATACGATAATCGTTACAGATAGTCAGAAGCCCGAAAGTCTGACACCAGTCTTGCCATGGGGACTGAGATAGGCAGTTACTAGGTTGTGGAGGTCAGGAAGGTAATGGCCCCATGTAAAGCCGCGAACCCACCGTGGTGCACGCTATCCACGGCCACGGGCGCATCTTAGCTGCGTGGGTTCATTTGTTTGACAACGTGGGTCTACGTTTCCACTGAAGTACACGCTATACGCCCACGACTATCCACCGCGGCTCACGGAGAGGCTACGCTCGTTTTTTTGCAAGAATATGGTTTTGACTATGTCGAGCTACGTGGGCGCCATATTCAAGCAAGCCACACGTGTGCTAATGACGTCACTTGATGCGTAGCCGTGTGTTGCAGTGGAAACAATCTCATACATTTTCATGCAAGGCGAAGCCTCACACACGTGCGTAGCCTCTCCGTGCGTCGCAGTGGGTTTGCGGCTTTAAACACTGGTACTTAGCTGGATCCGGTTGGACAGGAAGCCGATCTCAACATAGTTGGGAAAAGGTAGACAGATTAAGTGAAAAGGTTAGTTCTAGGCAAACGTGCTCCATCTTCGACCACATCATCGCTTACCGTCAGGTGAGCTAGTGGTCAAACGCGAGCCTAGCAATAGTGAAAAAAGATTGCATGTGTAAGGCTCTGCCAGATGTGTAAGGATACGTAGCGAGCGATGTGTTTGTTAAGAACCAATAGAATCGCTTCATTTACCTAGCCTCGCTCAGCACAAGCGATTTTTTTTATTATTATTGAGTAATGGGCTTGCTCTTGACCACAGTCACGCCTGATGAAAGCGATGGATGGATGAGGTCTGTGATGGAGCGAGCGTGCCCAGAAGATGCCTGTTCATTGGTTCAATCGTTTCATTTACCTAGCCTCGCTCGGCGCAAGCGAATTTTTTTTGAGTAATGGGCTTGCTCTTGACCACAGTCACGCCTGATGAAAGCGATGGATGGATGAGGTCTGTGATGGAGCGAGCGTGCCCAGAAGATGCCTGTTCATTGGTTCAATCGTTTCATTTACCTAGCCTCGCTCGGCGCAAGCGAATTTTTTTTGAGTAATGGGCTTGCTCTTGACCACAGTCACGTCTGATGAAAGCGATGGATGAATGAGGTCTGTGATGGAGCGAGCGTGCCCAGAAGATGCCTGTTCATTGGTTCAATTGTTTCATTTACCTAGCCTCGCTCAGCACAAGCGAATTTTTTATTATTATTGAGTAATGGGCTTGCTTTTGACCACAGTCACGCCTGATGAAAGCGATGGATGAATGAGGTCTGTGATGGAGCGAGCGTGCCCAGAAAATGTCTGTTCATTGGTTCAATCGTTTCATTTACTAGCCTCGCTCAGCACAAGCGATTTTTTTTATTATTATTGAGTAATGGGCTTGCTCTTGACCACAGTCACGCCTGATGAAAGCGATGGATGGATGAGGTCTGTGATGGAGCGAGCGTGCCCAGAAGATGCCTGTTCATTGGTTCAATCGTTTCATTTACCTAGCCTCGTTCAGCACAAGCGATTTTTTTTTTGAGTAATGGGCTTGCTCTTGACCACAGTCACGCCTGATGAAAGCGATGGATGAATGAGGTCTGTGATGGAGCGAGCGTGCCCAGAAGATGCCTGTTCATTGGTTGAATTGGTTCTTAACAATGACATCCCTCGCTACGCATCCTCGCGCATCTCTGGTGGAAGCGCACTCTAATTTTTGTTCCTTGTCTAGTACAACTGCCTGTCTCGGCTGGTACGCGAAGCTGACGACCTCATCTGCAAGGTCAAGTGCAACAACGAGCAAGGACACCTCTCCATCGGCTTCTCCACTGCCAGATTTGTTATCAACCTAATGAAAGGTAGTTCATATTTTTTTTGTTAGAATTGTTCTCTTATGGTCGTGTCAACTTTTAAGGGACACTTTTTAAGAGGAAATGCCGTGGGAAAGATATGACTTAATTGGCTAATAAGTCGTAATTCGAGGTTTAGCTTCGATAATATTTTCTCTGAATATGAAAATCCCACACCGCAAACAAGTTAGACTACGGGACTCGCCAGAGAATGGGCAGCAGCGTTCTCTGTAAAACTCAACACCATACACTGCCATCGCCAACCCGCTTGCCAAGCGTGGCAATAATGGCAAACCCCCCCCCCATTATGAGGAGGCCTATGTCCAACAGTGGACGTTTTTCGGCTGATATGACTATGTTGATGATGAAACGAGTTAGACCACAGCGTGGGAACCGCTACAATGTCCTCCTGCCCACCCACGCACGCACGGCTCGTTTTCCCGAAAATAGACACTATCACACCACAACCAATTTTTATTCATTCCTAAACAAAAATTATTTATTTATTCCTAAATAAAAATAAAGTTTCAGTTACAATAAGGAAATTTAAATGGAAGTGGACGGGGCATACTATAAGAGGACGAGAGAAATGGTGTAAAACTATAGTGTATTGGTGTCCGAGAGACAGAAAATGAAACCGAGGTAGACCACTAAGGCGATGGTAGACGACATTATAGCAGTTGCGGGCAGCACATGGACCACAACCGCTGAAAACAGCAGTCTATGGAGACAGTTAGACAAACAGACAAAAATGATAATAATTTTACTAATTCAAAAAATAATTTGTGAAGGAAAATATTGTAATTAAATTAATATTAATACTATTGTTTAAACATAATAAACAATTAGTCAAATGAAATAATAATAATTGTGCATGCGGAAGTTTGGGTGTTTTTGTCTGAATAAAGGCTTTATTATTATTCTATTTATTAACTTAAATACATATAAATTTACATTTTTAAATATTTAAAAAAAAAACATTTAAAAATATAATCAAAAACAGTAGTCCGCCGGTGTCGCGAGCAGAGTCCAAGCTACCGGTGGTTAGGACTCCAGAGAAAGGAACCTCCTCAAAATGCGAGCTGTATCGAGTGTTTTTATTATTAAAATAAAAATAAATAAATAAATCATTAAGAATACAACCAACATAACATGAACGCCCGCGTCTATCAACCACCATACAACACACGGCTCTACTTACGCTTGAATCCCGGTGGTCGTGAATCCCAAAAAAATATCTACAAACTCTAAATTCCGCCGTTAACAGACCTAGTGTATTCTCACCATTTTACTTTTAAGAGAACGATACAATCTTAAGAGGAAATATACCCTGGGACTCCCTACAAGGAGTTGCATCCTCTTCCCTACCAAAAAAGCCTTTTAGAATATTCTATTTTATCCGAGGCAAAGTGTTTTTTAGGTAAAAGAAGAAGGTAAAAAGAACAAATTTATTTGGCACACAAGAATACACACACTGTTGGTACAATACGAGGAAACTTTGTTTTAAAAACATTAATATTCTAGTGAGCCTCGTAATAGCAATTGCAGTACTTGCAAATTAGCGTTTTCGAGAAAAACGCGGTTACGTGTTTTTTTCTAAATCTCTACTTTTACTGATATAAAACTCACATGTTTTGTTACGGAAAAGATACAAAAAAATACCAAGAATTGTTTAGTTTAGTTTTGAAATTATTTTTTCTGTTGTGGGTCTTTGAAAGTTGAATACTGCACTTATAAACCTTGTGTCCCTTAGTAATTTACATCAAAGTAGTGCAATTTTACTGCACTACTTTGTATGTTACTGCATTTGAATTAAAACCATATACTCAGATCTACAGTCCGTTGAAGCTGTGAATAAATTAAAATTCTAAGTTAACGTAAAAAAATACGGCAGTTTATGCCGCAAAAAACGTATATTTCGACACTCTCAAGGGAATCAAAATTAATAATATCGGAATAATATCGTCTTATACTACAAGTATAGGGGAAAGTCTGAAAACTATACATTTGTAATTAAATGATAAAAAATTAAGTGTTTATTTAAAGTAATATACCTACTTTGTACGGAACCCTCGGTGGACGAGTCCGTTTTTTTTTTCATTTACCCAACCTGTTGACGGCTGTTTGCTGTTAATTTTTTCGACTTCAGCAATAGATACCTTGCCTTTTTTGCGTAGGCAGTGAACACATCATATTTTACATATTTTTTTATAATAGGTACTAGGGTCAATCGCACTATAAAACCATTACTGCATGTCACCTCATACAAAATAATAAAAATCAAATATACGAATGTACTAAATTAAAACGAAGCCAAAATGCGAGTATTGCATTTTAATCTAGTTTATGATCATTGCTGCAATTATACTAACGATATCAGATAATATCATATGAAACTCCATACAAAAAAAAAACAAAATCGTAAAAATGACGATTACTGCATTTGCTATTACGGGGGCAAACCTTTTCTGCTCGGTCATATGTCGTGTCTCTCAGTGAGTGCTAAAGATGCACCCTTTGAAAATAGTCTACGGATACAATTTTAAAATTTATTTAGGTGAGTACTACTTGCTCAACAAGGTACCTACACAATCATTTTCTCTTACGGTACGCGGAATTTACAATTCGAATTTATCACATTTTCCATCTTTCGCCTCGTTGTGTAAAATGTACCGACCCTCACCAAACTATGGAATGCCCCAAAAAGACCCGGGACGAACCAGCCGAGTGCTGTAACTGTGGTGGAAATCATCCTGCCAACTTTCGTCAGAGCAAAGAGCGAGAAAAGTATCTTAAAATTTTGCGGGAACGTCAAGAACAACTCAAAACCGCCAAAACTATGAAGCCCCCACTGAAAACAAACTTTGTCGACGAGCGACCCTGGAACTTCGTTGCTGCTTCCAATACACAAAAAGCCACCGTCACAGATAGTAATCAAGATCCGGCAACAGCTGATATGCTTGCCAAATTGATGACGATAAATACCATCAAAAGCCAATTTCTAGGATGTACTAATTATGATGGATAAAGTTATTCTAATTTTAACGCATCTTGGTCAATATGTGTAGAACGCAAAATGTACGAATTCTGTATTGGAATGCCGAGGGCATTCGCTCTAAAGTTAAGGAGTTGCTGGATCTGGTTAGCGAGCTTTCTATTGATATCATAGCTTTGTCAGAGACTAGAATATCCCCCAATACCAAATTACGTACTCCGAGTTTCACCAGTTATCGGTGCGATAAGAAATCTAATGGACTCGGTCAGATGGTTGCCATTTTAGTCAAGTCGGCAATGAACATACGCCTCTTAATTTACCAATTACTCAAAACCTTGAATGTGTTGGAATACAAGTTGCTTTATCAAATCAGATAATTGCTTTTGTCTCAGCTTATCGATCGCCTAACTTAGTCCTACTACTACCTGCAGACCTAGACAAAGTTATTAACGTTCAATCAAAAACTCTAATATTTATTTATTTATTTATATATGCTTTATTGTACACCAAAATATAAAAACATAAAGAAATCCTTAAACTAAAAAATATACAATTGGCGGCCTTATCGCATTCCGCGATCTCTTCCAGGCAACCTGGAATGGAAAGAGATAGCCTGGAAATGAAATGGGGCTACACTTGGTGCAAATATCAACAATTATAATAGAGAAACGACGACTGAAATGTACTACAAATAATACAACATACGAAATATATACATAAATACATACATACTTAATATACAAGCAAAAGGATACACTTATAATAAGAACATCATAGTGACAAGTAGTGATCCTTAACTAGTCTTTTAAAAACAGGCAGTGATTGCGTTTGTGATTTAATAATGGGTGATCTGAACACCAAACACCCATACTGGCACTGTTCTCGCTCTGACATCCATGGCGAGGTACTTTTTGATCACACGATGAGCAACGAATACGACATCCTTGCATCCTATCATAGTACGCATACACCATCTACACCCCCGACATCATCCTAGCTAACTCTGTCCACCACCTTTCAGCCTCAGGTAACCACCCGCCTTTCATCAAACCACCTACCGGATTCCTTCACTGCAAGTGGTAAAGTCAACAGAAAACCGCGCATTATATTTAATTATACAAAAGCGGACTGGAGAAGTAATAGATCTCACTTGAATACATCGATAACTTTGAATTAAACTACATTTAACTCACCACTGGACATGACATTGACTTTGCTATTGAACACCTATCCCAATCTATCATAAACGCAAGAGATAAAGCCGTTCCTAAATTATCTAGCGATTGTGGTTATAAACTCCCCCGTCGGATCAGCTAGTCTATTCTGTAAGAAACTATTTCGATATCGAGCTTCACCTGAGTGATAAAACTCACAAAGTGAGCTTTATTGCACACAACATAAAGATCTTCATTTGAAACTCACTTCGAATTCTACTGTCGAGATACGAAAATGTTGTTAGAGAATAGCACTACAGGTCACAAATCAAAACTAAAAATCGTATTCGAAAACTGGCCTTAGACGAGTACGATCCATGTAGGCGACGTCAGCTGTTCTCTCAAGTCAACACCATGCAGAAATGTATGTCAAATGCATATCAAGATGAGAGAGAGAGAGAGAGATGAGAAATGTATTTCAAGTCTAAGATCCAAAGCCTAAACGATCATGTCTGAAACAATAAATTAGCCAAAGTTACTAATCCCACCTCGGACTTATGGAGAATAGAATAGAATAGCATTTATTTGCAAATATGGGTAATTCATTAGTAGGTAGTAGTAGAGTTCTGCCATATTTCACCATTCGGCATGCAAACATTTTCATTATACAAAATTGTTAAAATTAAAATTCTCATTAAAACATTAAATTAATTATTACAATCAATAAATAAGATTATTAAAATTCAAATTGTCATTAAAACATTAACTTAATTATTACATTCAATAACAAACATTATTAAAATCAGAGAGAGTGGTCAAGTGTCATTGAACTATCAACCTAAATCAATTCCCCCTCTAAAATTGCCAACAATGTGAGACACTAGCAGATACCTTCCTTTAGAATATGAATCTAACCAAACATTGGGTCAGTGATCCTAGTATTGAAGAGGCAGTCAGAGTATCCGTTAGGCTGCTGGACTCTTACAAGACAAGTGACTACCTATCACTTGCTAGGCCAAATGATATCAAAATCAAAATCAAAAGTCGTTTATTCAAATTAGGCTGAGAGCCAGCACTTTTTGAACGTCAAGTTTTACAAAAGACAGTCCCCCAAAACGCCCGCCCGTCACCACTTCCTAGTGTTTTAGCTGTGGAGAAGAAGTGGCCAACAAACTCCCCAGCAACACATCTGTCTGTTACGTTTTAAGAACTTGAATCTATATTAAAGTATGCTAAGTAATTTATATATGACACAAAACTTATAACTTGTTAGCTAGCACACTATGATATTGATAATGATAGAAATGTATATAAAAAAAACAACGAATTGACCTACATAGTCAGATATATATAAAAAAATAAATAATAATAAATAAAAAAACAAAAAAAAACAATATTATATGAATACATATAACCTGTCATAAGCTAATTACTTAAAGAGAAAGAACATGATAATTATGACATTGTCTTGCGTTTAACACAGCGACCAACTATTCCTATCGTCTAAATAATCATTAATAGAATAGTATGCCTTCGAATAAAGGTTAGATTTAACTTTAGCTTTAAATTAGTTAAAAGGCAGGTCAAGAAAAGAAAGTGGAAGTTTATTGTATAAACGGATACCGAGCCCCACAAATGAGTCGTGGACCTTACGAAGTCGGTGGGAAGGAGCATGTAGCTTGTGCTTGTTTCTGGTGTTAAAGCTGTGGATGTCGCTCGTTTTACTGTATAAATATATATTTTGCCTAATATATAAAATGTTTGCAAAAATGAATTGAGATGCTACCGTGAGAATTCCAATCTCTTTGAAAATTTCTCTTAAAGAAACTCTTGACCCTAGCTGATATATTGCACGCACGGCACGTTTTTGTAAGACAAATATATTTTGTATATCAGCAGCTTTTCCCCACAAAAGAATACCGTAGGACATAACGCTAGGGAAATATGGCCTCAAAACCACCATCCAGAAATGGCTAAAACCCAAAAACTATGCCCTTACCGAGAACCTCTTAAATAGTGTTTTTTAATATCATACGCACACGAATTCACACTTATACTGACTGATACACACTCGTATACACACAAACGCAAGCGCACTCACGCACACACACATAAACACACCATAACACACCCTCGCATACATGCACTCCTATTTTTTTTTAGTTTTCTTTCCTTGTTTTTTTTCATTTAATTAGTATTTTATTTTGTTATCATTACTATTTTTTTTGGAAATTTTCTT
This sequence comes from Lacanobia wlatinum, assembly GCA_947578705.1. NCBI lineage: Eukaryota > Metazoa > Arthropoda > Insecta > Lepidoptera > Noctuidae > Lacanobia > Lacanobia wlatinum. The sequence goes on from OX388031.1 coordinate 22,528,240, forward strand.
TGTTTTTAGATGTCTTACAAAGAAACTAATAATAGTTTAATGATTTATATATATTATATACAACAAATGCATTACTTTTATAGGTATACTTTTAATCGTACGGAAGGACTGGACCCCCACGACACAGGGAATCCTAGTGTGGGGGCCAGAGATATATTGTTTTTTTTTAGTGTTTAAATCTGCTGAAATAATATGTTGTATATGTATTGAACTAATTTTGGAGCGAATAAAGATATTATTATTATTATTATAAATAACTAAAATAGACTAACCGAGCTGTGTCAACATCAGTAAATTGTCTTACATTCCTGACGGCGTATGCGGCAGAGCTGAGCCTTCCCGATAGGCTTGATATATGTGGGCCCCATTGTAGTTTGGAATCAACAGTTATGCCCAAAAATACTGCCGTGTCTACAGTTTCAAGCACCTCGTCACTTAAGATTACATTGGGTCCTAAATTTCTAACATTAGGCAAGGCAAATTTTATACATTTCGTTTTATTGGCATTTAGAACTAAATTATTTGTCGTAAACCAATCCGTAACCATTGAAAGATATCCAAAGATATCCATCATATCCGAAAACTACTAGGTAAACTAAAATCAAACAAAGCGCCTGGTTTTGATGGCCTGGGAAATGATTTGCTTAAAAATCTCCCTCAGAAAGCCATCGTTTATTTGACCAAAGTATTTAATGGTTGCTTACGCATTGCATACTTCCCAAGTGCGTTAAAACATGCCAAAATCGTAGCTATTAAAAAAGCTGGGAAAGATCAGACGATCCCATGTAGCTATCGACCAATTAGTTTATTTCCAAGCATAGGGAAACTGCTAGAAGCCATTATTCTGTCCCGCCTTACTAAAGCAACTGCACACAAGTTGATCCCTGAACAGTTTGGATTCTGAAGCTAGCTGAACATACAGCCCACGGATTAAACAGCGGCCTCTCCACAGGCATGATTTTGTTAGACTTCGAAAAAACTTTTGATTCTGTTTGGCACGATGGCCTATTACACAAATTAATTAAATCTGAAGTTCCTTTTTGCCTTGTAAAACTCATCCAAAACTACTAACGCGATCGATCGTTCTCCGTTTAAATAGGCAAAGACCATTCTGCTCCTAAGATTATCCTAGTTGGTGTGCCTCAAGGTTCACTCGTAGGCCCATACGTCTTCATACTTTACTTGAACAACATACCTAAACAGGCTCACACACAACTAGCCATTTACGCTGACGATACAGCAACATTCACAACACACAACGATGTTGATATAGCAACTGGACGGCTACAATATTCACTGGAACTACTCAGAAAATATTTTAAAACTTGGAAACTCAAATTAAACTCATCGAAAACCGAAGGCATTCTGTTTACCAGGAAACGCGCACTTCCCACCAGACTTGACAATTGATGACTTCCAGATTACATGGCGTGTTTCAGTTAAATATTTAGGTGTCGTATTAGACAAGACACTCAACTGGAACAAGATCACTGAACTAATTATAAGAAAAGGTGTAAAAGCCCTAAATTCACTAAAACCAGTTTTGAATCGCAAATCTGTTCTTAGTTCCTCAACCAAATTGCTTATCTACGCTGCACCTGTCTGGTCTAGTCTGTCAAAAACAAAATATACTAAACTTCAAAGTATCCAAAACAAAGCCTTAAAACTATCATATAACACACCATTTCGCACCAAACTTTCATAAAAGACCTCATTTTATAAACTTCGCGTAAATTTTATTTACATAAAAACCCAGCACACCGGAACATTCTTATATCATCAATTGGTAAAAGTAGATAAAGTACATTACCGTACGCCGCCCGCATGTATAATCGATGCCGACTGCCCCATCACTATTTCCTCCGTGACGTATCATGACGACGACGCCGCTCGTACGGCCGGAGAATGCACGATCTTTTTGCAAACTACCCGCTACTAACCTTATATTTTTATAAAAGATTATTATTAAAGCGTACATCTTGGAACTTAATCATCTTAAACTTATGTGGGTCCTTACTAAGACTTGCACATACCCCGTAATTGAATAATAAGTTAGTTAAATCTATGTCAAACAATATTAAGTAACAACATGTATTTTGACAACATTGATTTCTATAAAGGCGATAGCCTATGTAACAAAATTAAATTGTGACTAGTGTACAAATAGAATAAGATCATTTGTAAACTGTATTTTAAACCTTATGTATTAATAAAGACCTTGTAAAGTCAAAATCAAATCAAAATCAAATCAATCCTTCATTTTTATTGCAATAAATTCTTGCCTCTGAAGTACTTAAAGCCGTTGGTCCTGGCCATTACTCTTAGATTTTTGGTTAGTCGATTCAGGCGGTTAAAAATCCTGATAGTCCGACAAATACTCGCTCCATGTAACTAAAGATACCGTCGCATCCGTTGAGACAGGAAGTCGACCAAAAAATTATTGAGAAAAGCATAGGCAGACGATGATGCCATTTCTCTTCCGGTAATGTTCGGCAAAACCAGAAGGCGCTCTGTCGGTAGGGTTTGCCGAACGAATTAACGCTTTGTATGAGGACGACGCCTTAAATCCCCATAACTTGTACTAAGGTCTATTCGAGACGACGGCGTTCATCGACAGCGCGCTGGTGGAACAAGGCAACCCGGAGAAGTGTTATGGCATGCAGTACTGCGCCACGCCCGTGAAGATGGGGAAGGGAGGCGTCGTGGAATACGAGGTGCCGACCCTCAACGCCGTGGAGAATGACCTCCTGGAGCACGCAAAGTGAGTGTCTTCGCCGTAGGATTGGCTACAGAATTTTACAGAGTTGGCAATTTTTACATTAGGTACCTATACTAGAAAGGTTATACATATATACGTAGTTCAATAAAGGTGAACAATCTTGATGCGACTTTTTACACAAACACATATTAAGAGGGGACTGACTCTAGTTGGTAACTGTTGGGCCTTTCTTTCTGTCTATACAAACGCATTCCGCTGTTCTCTTCGTGGATGCTGCTAGAGCAATGATTTATTCCAAAAAATCTAGATTGAGTTAATACGTGCCTCTATCATTTTCTTTTTTCCAAAAAATAATTTCTTAAAGAATTATGACAATCCAAAAACCCGAAAAAAACATCCCGTGTTTACCGCCATGTTCAGACAACTGTCAGACAAATTTGATAAGTTTTAACAAAATAGAAAATAATAAAAGCATAGATATAGTGACCCTAAATTTTAATATATAATTTTTTTAGATCAGTCCAGTTTTGAAGAAGAAAACAGCGGAATACAAAACGTCTTTTGGTCAAAGTTTTTATAGGTACTTGAAGTCGCAGCGCGACGGCATCGGTAATAGTTTCTTAATTCAAACCTGTTTTACCGACTAGAGTCCCCTCGTAAACAAATAAACTACCGCTTAAACTAATGGCTCCATTGATTTAGTATTCGCTGTTGTTGTGTTTACATTGGTTTTTAGATGTATTTTATTTTTAAATTAAGTTTTTAAATAAAAAAAGATTAAAAAGGCACATCAAGATTACCTTTAGCTACTTAAAAAAACGTTTTTAGTACTTATGTTTTTTTTTGGTACGAAGAGGTCTATAAAAATGCAAAGGAAACAAAGAATTTCTTTGTTTGACAAAAATTGATATCTGCATGCCTAAACATACGCTAGGTTGTAAGGTGAAATATTCTCATTGCTATACTCATTGCATAACACAGTTTCTGTCATAATCCGACAGATTTTATTGTATACCTATCACTGATTCATTGATATTTATGATTAATATCCCGCCCAGATAAAGTAAAGACAAAAACAGTGTTGTTGAATTGCTAAAATGAGTGGATTGTCTATAACACAATTATCCCGATTTTATTTATGTAAAATAGTGGTCTTGACTTGACTTACTTAAGTTCCTGTGTCGCCTAGATGGGGCAGAGGGCGTCCACAGTGCGCCGCCATCCCGAACAGTCTTGAGCTTTGCACTTCATTTCGCTCCAGGTCTTTCCTAATTGCTTCGCTTCTGCAATGATCGTCCGGCGCCAGGTCTGCTTGGGGCGACCACGTTTACGATTTCCTTGGGTATTCCAACCTAGGGCTTGCCTCGGTATGTGTTCAGGATCCCTTCGGAGCGTGTGGCCAATCCAGTTCCACTTGCGGCGTTTGATCTGCTGGTCGATCGGAGTCTCACCGCAGCGTTACCACAGATCTTGGTTGAAGATTTTCTCGGGCCTGTAAATACCGAGGATACGACGAAGAAATCGGTTGATAACGACCTGGAGTTTGTGCGAGATGTCCTTAGTGACCTTCTACGTCTCACATCCGCAATACGGTTTTTATTTTGAGTTTTACTCTTCGGGTCAATTTCCTTGATTGCCATACAGGACGGAGCTGTGCAAAGGTTGCTCTTGCCTTGGCAATTCTCGAAGTGATTTCTGATACTACACTACCGAGGTATGTGAACTTGTGGACTTTCTCTGCCATTCTGATGCCTGATCGAATATAATGCGCAAGGTATTAATATGGTCCGTACACGATCGATTAGGTCGAAATCCAGCCTGCTCTCCACGAAGAAGAGGTTCAACGACCCCCGCCAGCCGGTCCAGGATGATCCTGCAGAGCACTTTAGACGGGGCCGAGAGCAAGGTGATGCGTCTCTAGTTGCCATATTCACTGAGGTCTCCCTTCTTAGGAACGGTGATTAGGAGACCTGTAGTCGTCGGATAACTTCGGCTTACCAGATGTTCCGCAAGAGGGGTGTCAGCACGTTTGCGGCGGTGGACACGTCAGCTTTAAGCATTTCCACCATGATGAGGTCGACTCTTGGAGCTTTACCGTTCTTGAGTGAGTGAATGGCTTTCACTACTTCGTCGTGTGGTGGACGGTGGGAGGAGATACATCGATGTCTAGGCTTTGTGCAGTAAAGCTGGCCGCTGGTGAGTTCATGATAGCGGGGTCAACTGGGACTCTGAAGATATCCTGGAAGTGCTGCCGCCAGCGTTGAAGCTGCCCCTCCGATGTCACGATTTGTTGGCCTTCCTTGTCCTTCAATGGCCTTTTCTTCCTCTGGTTGCGATTTCCGGCCAAGATTTTCGTTACCTTGTAAATCTCTCTGAGATTACCGGAGTCAGCAGCACGTTGGGCGCAATCTGCCACACTATCCGCCCATATTCGCCGATCACGACGGGTACTGCGGTAAATATTCTTTCGTGTCTGCCTATATTGCAGCCTCAGGTCTTGATGCACTGCTTCATCATCGGTTGCCTGTAGTTTACGCCTTTCTTCTATATAGTCCCAGGTACGCTGTGACAGTCTTCACGTGAACGTGTTTTGTGTCCAAGGAAAACGGAGCTGGTCTCTGTGTAGGCCTTTTTTATTTGATTCCATTCCTTGTCGACAGAAGTAGAGTCCGTCTCAAGGGCGGAGAAGCGGTTCCGCAGCTCTAGTCTAAAGGCTTCGCCTATATCCAGGTCCCGAAGCCTGTTTACCTCGAATCGTTTGCTCATTTTATCGGCTGCCTCAGCATGTCGTGCGACGGCCACTTTGAGCTGCACTTCGGCTACGACTAGGTGGTGGTCACTGTCGATATCCGCGCCACGATGGTTGCGGACGTCCAGAAGTAATGAGCGCCATTTGGAGCTGATGGCAACGTGTTCAATTTGGTTCTTGGTGACTCCATCGGGTTAGTTGCAGGTGTATTTGTGGTGATCTCCATGGATAAATAAGGTGCCTCCGATGATGAGATCATTTTCTTGTCAGAACTCTAAAAATCTCTCCCCGTTCTCGTTACGCACTCCCAGCCCAAGTCTGGCCATGTGTCTTTGACAACCATCGTTATCTGTGCTTACCTTGGCATTCAGGTCCCCCATGACGATAACTATGTCCTGTTTACGGATATTTTTCATGGTCAGGTTGAGTGCACTGTAGAAATCGTCCTTTTTTTTCCTCTGATGCCGGATTTGTGGACGCGTAGCACTGAACGATGGTTATCTTGCGGGCCTTGCTGTTAAAATCAACCGTGATGATTCGTTCTGAGATGGGTTTCCAGTTCATAAGGTTCTTCTTCGCAGCATCAGAAAGGAGGAATCCAACGCCGTTCTCACGTACGTCTTCTTCATCTTCCTTCCCGGAGTAAAGAAGTGTAAGGCCCCTGGGCGTTCTCAGTTCTCCGAATCCGTTTCTGCGCACTTCACTGAGACCGAGTACTTGGAGTTTGTATCTAAGCATTTCTGCTTCTGCTTGGACTAGACGGCTATCGCAGCTCAGTGTTCGCACATTCCAACAAGCAATTCGTGTCCCTGATTTCATGCAAAAGGTCGTCGTAGTATGATCGGTCCGAGTTTGCACTGTATCTGTTTCTTAAATCAGTTCCAGGGTTTAGGTAAGCGAGTGATTAGCCCACTATACCCTAGCCTACTGGTGGGGCTGCCACCTCAGAGCTCGGTTTTGTTTCGGGGTTCCTCCCTAATGAGTAGGTTCTACTTTGAGGCGCAGAAAGATCGCCTTTCGCCCTGCACCCTCAGTTCAGCTGCAACTAGGTTGGTGGCCGCACAGTGGTGCGGTTGCAGCAGTTCCCAGGAGGGACGACGGGGACGCGGGTGACTCGGATTGGCTAGGGCTCTGCTTCGAATAGGTGTTCCGCCACTAACACAGCAGATGGTTGCTTGCTATTTTATAGTTAATGCTGTTCTCATTAACAGCGATTCCCACCAAGACCAAACCCTGACTTCCAAAATAGTGGTCTAGTTTTCTGTAATTCCTTGAATAATTTATGAAAGATCTTAAAATATTTATTAGGGAAGCTAACCTTTCCGAGACGGGGTAGGTTCTAAACTTTTCGAGCTCCCTTTGCTCACTCTTGAATCTTTCATCTTTAGTTCTGAAATCTCATGCACAAGTTGACAAAGTTGATCCAGTCTCTATGACTGGACAAAAGAAAACTTCTTCCACTCGATTCAGGCCGCTAAAATGTTCTAGCTCGCATTGCTCGCTGTATAAGGTATTACAAAGTAGGTACCTACTTTGTATTTCAGTATGGTATTTTTTAACTCGCTTCGCTATATTCTCACAATTCTAAAAATTGCAATGCTTTCTGCAAACAGATTTTCTGTTTAAGCGTTAGACGCTTAAACAGAAAAACTGTTCCGCATGAATAGAAAAACCTGTTCCGCATGAATAGTTAAAACAAAAGTAAACAAGAGCACGGACCGAGGATGGCTTTTGCACAATGACGTCAAATATGTTTAAGACGACCCCAAGTCTGTCAGTGTTGTTGTTTAACAAATTATGACACATTAGCTGATCCGCGCAACTTCGCCTGGCCACATTTTTTATAAATGCTCCGCTCTTATTGGTCGTAGCGTGATGGTATATAGCCTATAGCCTTCCTCAATAAGTGGGCTATCCATCACTAAAATATTTTTTCAATTCGAAGCAGAAGATCTTGAGATTAGCGCGTTCAAACAAACAAAATCTGCAGCTTTATAATATCAGTACCGATTATTTTTGTATACCAAGTCACGTTAGGTACAGACCTACGTTTCTACCCAGATAACACAACATTGTTTTGTTACTAGATGTGACTTGGAGGATATGTTGAACCTGGGCAGATGCTTCGCCCTCGGCGACGAGTACATGGTGCACCCGTGCAAGTACAACCCCGCCTGTTGGTGCTACAACGAATGTCCAGTGTGCCAACCTTGCGAGCGGAGCTCTAGCAGCTAGGGCTTCCATGAAACAAACTTGTCGGCTTGTTTCCCATCTTATAAGTATCTAGTGCAATCAAAATAAACTGTCGTGGTATAACTAAAATGCCGTTATCCGGCCATCTGGTCGATTTTGAACTTTTGATGATATATTAATGAGAAAAAAATATGTATCGATTAGTGTATGCGAATTTCCAAAGCTATTCAAGGCATTGAAAATTGACAATACCAAGGCAGTAATATGGTTTACTAAGATGCTGGAACCATCATCGAAAAAATCTTTTGTCTCAAAAGAAACAACAGAAAACGACGAACTTGATTTCAAAACGTTGTGTCATAGTGCTGTAAAAGTATTTATAAATACGTTTTTTTATTTGGATGACACTACAATGTAAATCAGTGCATTTTAGTACGACACGTAGTTCAAATATTGTCTGAGTAAACTCGTAAAATTGAAATTGTAACAATCGAATACTCATAAAAAAATAACAAAAAAAACAAGGCGAACAATAAATGCATGTCGAAAATGCAAACAACCTTTTATTTCACGCAGAAACTATGTTTCATAAAAAAATTGTGTTAATTCTGACGCACTTTTTTTTTTGGGACAAGCCCGCGAAACATTCCCAACCACTGCAACTCCTGAAAGCCAGAATCAACAGTGGCGACCACCAGAAAAACGCCGAGCCAATGAAGCCCGACAAGTCCCGGAGAAACGATTCAACTGTCTTGGATCCTGCAACGAATTTAATGAGAAAAGTACAGCGGAGAAAAAAAATATAATTTCCACTTCCCTCCTTATCAAACAGGAGACAGAATAGAGATAGGCCTATAGGCACCAAGGGACATATACAACTGGGTTAAGCCCAGTTGTCAAGCACCACGGATTATATATTAACACTAAAAACTAATGGGTTCTAAATTGTGAGCTACTGTTGATTCCAGTAATAGGTATGGCAAAATCGCTTGAACGCACGGAAATTTGTTCTGGTTTCTACAAGGTCCGTATAGGAAACTACTCCAGATGTAACCTGAATACTATTTAACATAATATTGCGTTCAGTTTGCCAAAGAATACATTCCCATAAGATGTGGTGTGCGGATTGTTTGTATTCATGGTCAGCTGTAGAACATTGACATAAAGGCGAGACCACAAGCCTAAAGGAAAATAATTTACTCTTAAAGTTGCCATGACCTGTGAGAAATTGGGCAACACAATGATCCACCTCCAGCCATGTCCTATCCAGCCGCTCACGAACGGATGGAAAAAACTGCTGACGCGAAATAATGCTGACGCACTGTTGCGTAAAACAAATATTAAAATAAATGGACTAACTTTTATAAATAATTCAGACCACAAAAAAAGGACAACGTTAAAAAAACCCTAAAAATAATAAGAAAAACGCGAGTGCAAGAATCTACCCCATAATGGACGTGTTTATTCTAGTGTGCTCGCAATTTATTATATTTTAGGTCAAAATCACTTTAATCAGTGTTTTTTTTTCCTTGGATATCTTTGGTTAGATATACTGAACGCTTCTTCTTCGTGTTGCTGGCACGACAGGATGTTTTTTTTTAGATTTTGGTGGCCCAAAACGTCGCCACCTCCACGGCATCACTGGTGGCAGCACATAGGTCTTCTTTGGTGCATGTTTTGGGGCACAGAGGGCAAGATTCCTATCTTACCTCCTGGTGGAGCATGGTTTGTAAATCGGCACCACATCCACACCCTGCAGTTAATCCGTCACTGCAACCCCATACCTACTGAACGCTGAAATTAGTCCATATATTTTAATGGGACCATATTAGGTCATTAAATATGAAATTAGCGTTTTCTCGTACTGGCCACTTTGATCTCAAATATCTCCTCTTTGGTTTGGATTTCCAATTTCAAATTTATACAGCTATTTACTCATGTTTTTGTGTTTCGAAAACCGTAATTCATTTTTTCCTCTTTTGGTTTTTTCTTTGCGCCAGTCAGTTTACAAAATGGAAAACTTGAAATATCGCGTTATTTACGAGTACGAGTTCTATCGTGGCACCAGAGCTGCAGAAACGGCTCGAAGGATTAATGATGTGTATGGCGACGGTGTCGCAAAAGAAAACACAGTGCGTTTTTGGTTCCAACGTTTTCGTTCTGGAAATTTCGACCTGCAGAACAAGCCCCGTGGACGGCCGGAGACCAAAGCAGATAATGAAGAATTGAAGGCTATTGTGGAAACGGATCCATCGCAAACCACGTGCGAGTTAGCTTCAGGCTGCGGTGTTAGTTATAAAACTGTTTTAATCCACTTGAAGCAAATTGGGAAGGTGAAAAAGCTTGAAAGGTGGGTACCTCATGAATTAAGTGCAGCAAACCGACAAACGCGCGTCGACTGCTGCGTTACATTACTCAACCGGCACAATAATGAAAGGATTTTAAGTCAAATCATTACCTGTGATGAAAAGTGGATCCTGTACGACAGTCGGAAACGCTCATCGCAATGGCTAAACCCAGGCTAACCAGCCAAATCCTGCCCCAAGCGAAAATTGACTCAAAAAAATTACTTGTGAGCGTTTGGTGGACTAGTACCGGTGTCGTTCACTACAGCTTTCTTAAATCTGGCCAGACGATTACGGCGGATGTCTATTGTCAGCAACTGCAAACCATGATGGAAAAGCTAGCTGCTAAACAGCCGAGGCTGGTCAATCGCTCTAGGCCACTGCTGATTCAGGACAACGCTAGACCACACACTGTACAACAGACGGCTACCAAATTAGAGGAGCTTCAATTGGAATGTCTAAGACATCCACCGTACTCCCCGGACCTTGCTGCAACAGATTACCATTTTTTTCGAAATTTGGATAACTTCTTGCAAGGGAAAAAATTCAACTCCGATAGGGCAGTCCAAAGCGCTTTCAAATATTTTATTTATTCCCGTCCGAATGGTTTTTTAGTAAAGGGATCAATGAACTACCTATGAGATGGCAAAAGTATATAGATAGCAATGAGACATACTTTGATGAAATAAATATATTATATTAAAAAAAACTGGCCAAGTGCGAGTCGGACTTGCGTGCAAAGGGTTCCGAACGAATTAAATTTTTTAAACATGTTATATTAACACTACAGACTTCTAATAGGTTTTCCTGTAATCTTTAGGAACAGATCTAATATCTACATTTTTTTCAAATTTTTAGGCTCAGTAGTTTCGGAGATAAGGGGGGGGGGGGGAATGGTCATTTTTCGTCTAATTTCTTGAATAACTTTAAAACCATTTATTTTAAAATTATGATAAATATAATTAAAACCCTCACAGTAAGCCCTTTCATTTGATATGTCACACGATATTATTCAAAAAACTTTTTTTTTAATTTTCTAGTTTGACCCCCAAAAGTGACCCCCATACTAAAAATTTAATGATTTACGTAACGCGTCCGTGTTTGGGTCACAGAAGTCCATATGTGTACCAAATTTCAACAGAATCGGTCCAGTAGATCCGGAGAAAACTGGCTGTGACAGATGGACATGGGATGTCACAGCCAGTTTTCTCCGGATCTACTGGCAGACAGCCAGACAGACAGACAGACAGACACCCGAGTGATCCTATAAGGGTTCCTTTTTTTTTCGGAACCCTAAAAAAACCATATTTAAAGCTACTAACTCCTGTCAGCGGTTTCACACGCCTAAAAGTCTAAAGTTATCCCAGTTAAACTTACTCTCAGGATGAAAAATATCCTGTGTCCTATTCCAGAATATGGACTGCTTGTGTTTCGTCCATTTCTCCATCCATCTATTCCGATTTTTTTGTAAGACGTGAAAAGCTAACAGATAATTACTTTCGCATTTATAATAGACTAGTTGACCCACGCGACTTCGTCTGCTCCGCTCCTATTGGTGTTAGCGTGATGATATACAGCCTGGAATTTTCAAATCGGACCAGCAGTTCCTGAGATTAGCGCTTTCAAGCAAGCAAACAAACAAAAAAACTCTTCAGCTTTATATATTAGTATAGATATAGATTTAATATAATATAGCCTAGCACTTCGCCCGCGATTTCGTCCGCGCGAGTTCAGTATTGCAATTTTTTAACCGACGAAAAAACAGAAGAAGTTCTCAAGTCGACGCGTATTTTTATGTATAACCACGCGTAACTTTGTACAGAGTAGTCCGATTTTGATAATTCTTTTCTTATTGAATAGTAATAACAAATTTATATGGGTCCAATCTCGAGGTATACCCTCGAGATTGGACCCATATAAATTTGGGAAAAAAATCCTGGTGGGAAAATATTGGTGGTTTATTGTTCACTTACGGATTTTAATGCTGAATTGTGTAGCATTTTTTGTAGGCCTACTTATGTTGGTATATAAAGCCTGTTATTTAAGTATTTATTTATATTATACTACAAATAATAGTTAAAGTAGGATTATATAACAGACAATAGCTAAAGTAAGGTAGGTAGCTATTTTAAAAGTAATCAAAAATTAAGCATGTAGCAATTAGTAGATTATAACTACAAGAAATATAAAATAAAAACTTTTTAAGAAAAAAGTTATACCTCCGAAAAAACTGAAAAGAAAAAAACCAGCCAAGTGCGAGTCGGACTCGCACACGAAGGGTTGCGTACCACAAACCTCAATTTTTTATTATCTGTTGTTGTAGTGGCAATAGAAATACACTATCTGGGAAAATTTCAACTGTCTACCTATAACGGTTCTTGAGATACAGCCCGCTGACAGACAGACGGACGGACGGGCAGCGGAGGCGTGGTAATAGGGTTGGTCACCCTTTGGGCACGGAAACCTAAAAATAATAAACATTTAACAATAAAAAAATAACTTTAATTTCGGAAGTCGGTGTTTTTTAACACCGACTTCCGAAATTAAAGTTATTTTTTTAACATTTTTTTTTACGAAGAAACAATAAAAAACACCGACTTCCGAAGTCTATACTAATATTTAAAGCTGAATAGTTTGTTTGTTTGCATGAACGCGCTAATCTCAGGAACTACTGGTCCGATTTGAAAAATTCTATCAGTGTTAGCCCATTTATCGAGGAAGGCTTTAGGCTAGTATTTCTTTTGAGAATTAAAAATTCACCACGCTAAGACCAATAGGAGCGGAGCAGTAATGAAAATTGTGACGCAGACGAAGTTGCGTGGGTCAGCTAGTTAAAGTTATATTTTGTAAAAAGGTTTATTATTTTTTTCTTTTCAGTTTTTACGGAGGTTTAATTTTTTTGTTAAAAAGTTTTTACAATAAATATATGAGCTGATGATAAATACATGAGCACAGATCATTGGCGTATCTAGGGGCTTTTCTCCAGGGGGTCTTCCCTAGATACGCCAATGATCTGTGCTCATGACCCGTGCCGGCTATTATTCTATGTGAAATATATTTTTTAAATCGGTCCAGTAGTTTTTGAGTTTATTCATTAAAAGCATACAAAAATACAAATCTTTTCTCTGTATAATATAGAGTATGTGTTATACTTACTCAAACTTAATTCTATTGGTACAATGACGGTCTTATCGCGCTAACAGCGATATTTACCAGACAACCTTTGGATGGATAAGTAAGTATGGATTGATGTAATGGTCGCACAGCATCAATGACTGGGTTTGATTCACGGGTCAGGTAGTGTTATGCAGATTTTTCCATGTGGGAATTCGTTGCTGTAGCTGCAGAGCTTGGATTTATGCAGATTTTTCCATGTGGGAATTCGTTGCTGTAACTGCAGAGCTTGGATTTATGCAGATTTTTCCATGTGGGAATTCGTTGCTGTAGCTGCAGAGCTTGGATTTATGCAGATTTTTCCATGTGGGAATTCGTTGCTGTAGCTGCAGAGCTTGGATTTATGCAGATTTTTCCATGTGGGAATTCGTTGCTGTAACTGCAGAGCTTGGATTTATGCAAATTTTTTCATGTGGGAATTCGTTGCTGTAGCTGCAGAGCTTGGATTTATGCAGATTTTTTCATGTGGGAATTCGTTGCTGTAACTGCAGAGCTTGGATTTATGCAGATTTTTCCATGTGGGAATTCGTTGCTGTAGCTGCAGAGCTTGGATTTATGCAGATTTTTCCATGTGGGAATTCGTTGCTGTAGCTGCAGAGCTTGGATTTATGCAGATTTTTCCATGTGGGAATTCGTTGCTGTAGCTGCAGAGCTGGTCGAAAGAGTCGTAGAATGAATTGGTTTTTGCGGAAGGACAAACTAGGTAAATGTGAATGGGGTTTAGGGGGCTATATTTACTAGGAAAAAATGATGTGTAACACATTGATATATAAAAAACCCAAGATGCACAGTCTCTAACAAATGCAAGACTCGAAACTGTCGTCAAAAACTGACATGTATCAAGTGTCATTTGTGTGTAGTTATATTATAAACAACTTTGTTTGCAAATTCAGCCTTACACGGATCGCTTAAAGTTGTTTTTACGAAGCAGTGCAGTATGGCGAGCGATGCAAGACTGTTTGAAACTGGCGCACAATTACACATTGTGCGCTTGTTTTTTGCGGCCCTTTTTGAGATGCTGAGTGTGTATCTTGGGTTTTTTATATATCAATGGTGTAACAGAAAAAATGCGTGTCATAGATCGACATGAGAAACATTTGCAGTCCCCGAAAATTATCATATTATCAGATTAATAGAAGTCAGTGTACGATTGGTATGGATTTTATTTATGTATTAGATAAAAATGGCGGCGATGATGATTAAATATTTTTTTATCTTTTAGGTATTTTTATTCAGCTCCATATTTATGTCAACCCCATCGTAACCTAACCTAGAGTTTGCAAGAAGACATGCGGCGCACCTGTTCTCTTGGTGCCCTTGGCAAAATAAGTACCACCGCTCTAAAAAGAAATTAAAACTATTCAACATGGTAGTGATATAACGGTGATATCTGAAAAATATGCAAGAGCGAGCAACGCGAAATCGAAAATTTTAGCACCCAGTTTATCTTTTCTTTTTACTGTTCTACAGTTTTAGAAGTTTCTTTGCCGATTGAGAACCTAGGATTCAAAAGCTTTTTCGATTTTAGCACCCCGCCTCGGATAGGTCAAATCTTTTGACAGACAAGAACTTACGGGTCGTGCTTGACTCATGAAAACGCGGCATGTAGCTAGGGGCGGCCTTCGCTGCCCTACCCCGTGCACTTCTAACGGGTTAAATTACCTATGCTACTGTCCGACTAGTAAATATTGTTTTCTGTAGGAAGCTAAACAACAAAAACCGCCAAGTGCGATTCGGACTCGCACCCGAAGGGTTCCGTACCATATACCTTAATTTTTATTATTTGTTGTTATAGCGGCAATAGAAATACACAATCTGTTAAAATTTCAACTTTCTACCTGTTACGGTTCATGAGATACAGCCCGCTGACAGACCGACGGACGGACAGCATAGGCTTGGTAATAGGGTTCCGTACCTTACTCTTTGTGTACGGAATCACAAAAACATTCGTCTGGAGACAATATCCTGTGTTGTAGTAGCCATAAAACGCACATTCCGCATTATTTGTGCTATAGATAAAATCAAAGCTACGGTGTCGTTAACGAAGTAATGCAATATTATACCTAAGTGCTAAGTACCTAGCCTTAACACTACTTCTTAACTGCTGATCTATCGATACCATGATGACCACTTCTTTTTTTGTCATTAGAATTGACTTGGAAGACATGTTCAACCTGGGAAAGTGCTTCGCTCGCGATGAGGAATACTTCATGCACCCTAGCAAATGCTACCCTGCCCGCTTCAACGTCTGCAAAGTGTGTCAACCTTACAAACGAGCCGTTACGATCTAGGGATATGAACGAAACAGCCACAACGTCAACAACATGTCACTAGTAACAAAGCCAAGTGTTCGAGTAGGTCTTATGCTACGAAACGAAGGAGCAAAGTGTAGTTGATACCATGCACATGCGGTTGACTGTGCTTTGGTGCAGTCTTTCATCGAGTGAGGTGTTATACAAAGCCATGGGCCTAATGGGAATTTATAGCTCGGTCTCGAGCACTGGCGGACTAAGAGGGCGGTTCGCCTCGTGCCCCAGATCTTGGGTTTTTCCAAAACTTGAGATATTACTTATAGTCAGCGGTGAAGTCGCTTTATGGAGTTGAGAGCCGCCTACGTATGCAAAATATAGATAAAAGTTTCGAGCTCGCTATGCTTGCTCTTGCATCTAACAGTCTCTCGTTGCTCAAATTATTCTGTGCAAGTCGGCAGAGGTGATCGATTATTGCACGCAGGGTGCTAAAATATATGAGTTCGCTTCGTAAGCTCTTTCACCCTACATTCTCTTCAAAACTGTTCTTCTTAACATGTAAAAGAAGGTACGTTTTTGACTCCTGTCTCGGTGTGAATGGGGTGGTAAAATATTCGAGCTTCCGTCGCTCGCTCTTGCTTCCTATACCTATGTTTTTCACTAACGATCTCTTTTGCATCAGTCGCCAAAGTACAGCAAATAGTAAACCTATGAGAAACGGGGTGCCAAATTTTCGAGCTCGCTTGTCTCGCTCTTGCATCCAGCAGCAGTGTCGTCAGCGTTAAGTTAGCAAAGTTTTTCGTATTTCTGTATAAAAGGTCGAAAGAAAACCTAACCTTTCAGAGGCGATAAACAAAAATGTTTGAGCTTACTTCGCTAGCTGCTGCATATTGCGTAGGTACTCATATCTCAAGTTTTCTGCGTACGAGTGTGGGGAGTCCCTTGAGGCCCCCGCCAGGCTTAGTCCGCCACTGCCTCGGGGATGTCCACAGGTCTGCAATTCTTAGGATTGCATTGTCAGTGTTGTTGTGTTTGATGTGGAGTGTGTATTGTGTGTGTGTGTTGTTTGTGTGTGTTGTTTGTGTGTGTTGTTTGTGCCACCTCATCACCACACTGCCGCAGCGGCGATGCCCGCGCACTAAACGATGGGTTGTCATCGGCTTTTTTCCCATCCAACATCTAACATTAAATATGTGTCAAGTGCAATCAAAATACAGTTTACTTAGATGCTGAAACCAACGAACTTGCTTTTAAACATTGCATCATAAATGTCAAGATTGCTTTGATTATTTTGTTAGATATTTATATTAAGGTGACTCTGCAATACTTTAGCAAAGCTTAAGCGTAGTTTAGTATTGTATGGTACTGTAAATTTGAGCGAATCTAGGATACTCGTACAATTATTATAAACATCGATAATATTAAGTAAAATATCACACAAAAAATAAAGACAAATAGTTAAATATATGTGATAAATGTATAATGTACGCTCACTTTCATTTCATATCGTAGTAATCCTTATAAAACGCAACCCTGTCTTTTTTGAATTGCAGTTGGGACAGACATTATAAAGCTATTTTTATATTTATTAATCAGCTTATAACTTTCCCATTGGTAATATCTCTGTCCTCTAGGGTCCTCAAGGGTTCTCTAAGGTCCTCTAGGGTCCTCTATCCACTCCTATTCTGTAAGAGGGCGTGGCCGTGACCCCCTAGCGTCCTAAGGCCGGATGGTGGATGTCATATTATGTCTTCGACCTTTTCGTTCGAAGATTTTTGCAGGGATTTGTGCTTATTCAGTTTGTGAAATATCTCTTATGTCGGTCCAATATTGGAGGAGAAAACAGTCGAGAGCCAAACCTCGAATTATGACTATTTACATAAAAAGTCTCGCCGCCAGCATTTCCTCTTAATATTGTTTAATGCGTAAGTTACTCTGTCTCTCTGTTACCTTTTCACGTCTTAACGGCTGAACGGATTTGGATGAAAATTCGCATAGATGTAGAAATTGATCTGGATTAGGACATGGGACCGCTTTTTATCCTGTGAGAATTTTCCCTTGGGAATATATTCAACTGTCACGAGGACGAAGCTACTGGTAAAAGCTAGCTAAAAATAAAAAGACGCGTACCTGATTGTTTGTTTTACCATGTTTCGAACAAAAATGAAAAGTAATCATAGTCATTCTGTCTCCTGGTCGAGTGGTATAGGCGTTTGCCTTGTGGTTCGATTCCCAAGGGAAGTATACTATATAAAGTTGTTTCCAGTTTGGCTAGGACATTGCAGGCTTGAATGAATCACCTGACTGTCTGATAAAAAGATGATTCCGTGCTTCGGAAGGCACGTATAAGCCGGTGGTCCCGGCCACCAAATGGCGGTCGTCAAATAAGCCATGCCAGAGACCCTTGAGGCGGTTTAGAAACTCTGAGACTAGGGTGTGTGGGGTTCGCTTGACCTTACTGCTCACACGATAAGCTGAAGTCACTCTTTTCGATATTTGACAACGAAATAAGTGCTGCCAAATTATTCTAAAATAAAATAATGTATATTAATTTTTTCATGAAGTGTGTTCTTTTAATGAAACTGATTGCAAAGAAGAAAAATGCGTACTATCTCCCCTCTCCGGAGTAAAGCATGTTCCACACGAATGTAATCCATCGTCCCATCCAAGGTGACCTTGCTTGTTGCCATCCATGAAGACGGCAGATACAATCCAAATTCAAACAAAATTCGCGGATGGAAACCAAGCTCCCACTAAGGTTACCTTGGATGGGACATTGGATTACATGCGTGTGGAACATGCTTAACTGTGTATATTAAGAGATGTAAAAACAAGGTTATTACAATCCTTTTTATGAAATTCTTCCGTTACTGAGTGAGTGACTGACTGACTGACAGACAACGCACAACCGAAAGTACTGGTCGTAAAAAGCTGAAGTAGGTTCCTGGGGGAGCTGTAGGGGAGCACTAAGAGAGAATTTCCCGAAATTCCTACGGGAACGGGGAAAAACGGGATATACACGTACGAAGTCGCAGGTTTGTACATACATACCTACCTTCTTATAGAAATCTACAAAATTTGTATCATAATTTTCCTAAGACTCGTGAGACACACGCTTCGAGTCGAATCCCAGGCACATTCGACACTAATACTTAAAACCAAAGTATTAAGCATGTGTTCCCCACACGTTTCTAACAACATGGTTCTATTTAAAAGCACCCCTCCCCCCCCGGTGCCGACTCACGTGCAATGAAACGCTTTTCGCACAAGTTTTCCCGCACGAGTGTCTAGATGCGTCCACTTCAAACGTTTCTTTTTCACGTGGTTGTCGGCGATTTCGTACGGCTTCTTTGTAGAATTAGAAGCAAATGAGACTGGAAGTGGCATGAGCGTAGTTTGTTGAAACATTCTGACGTAGTTTTCAGAAGACATAGGTTATTATGGAATGTTTTACGTCACTGCTCCTGAGCTAAACACTGTTATATCGTGAAGGGTGCCTGTTTTTAGGTGGTTTCAACGAATCATTATTCTGGCTTTTTCCTCACCATATCTACTAGGGTCGGCTTCCAGTCAACATGGATTCAGCTGAATATCAGTATTTGGGTAGTTTATAGGCACTATAATCTACCCAAATACTGATATTCAGCTTCAACCCAGTAACTGGGTAACATAGTATAAAATTTCTTAGCAAGACTGGCCGCAGATATTGTAAGATGAAGACTATGCAGTGCGGTGAAAACACGCGTGACGTCACGTGTACGTGTGTCGCTGGTAAAAATTGCACCATCGTAATGCAGTCACGCGTGTTTTCAACGAACTGTAATGTCTTCATTTTTTTATGTGGAAAAAAATACGTGTCTAATATTTTTTGGAAATCTATCTGACTGAAAAAATCTAATTAGTGATTTTTCAGTAAAATACCCTATTAGAATAACAGCAATAAAAAAACACCGCAAAAAAACAAGGGACGAAAATGAAAAACTATATCCATGGCAAACCACTGAAGAGTTAAAACTTAAGTGAAAACGCAGAATTTCGTCGTCTTTCACCGTAAACGGGGACGCACGTTGTTCGTCTTGTGATCGTCTACACGGGTAAAAGATTGTTCTAATTATATCATTAGTTACGTAAATTCATTGTTTTTGTCTAAGTACTTTTTAGGGTTCCGAACAAAAAACAGAACCCTTGTAGGATCACTCGGGTGTCTGTCTGTCTGTCTGTTCGTCTGTCACAGCCAGTTTTCTTCGGATCCACTGGACCTTTGTGACCCAAACACGGACATGTTACGTAAATTATTTAATATTTAGTCTGGGGGTCACTTTTGGGGGTTAAACTAGAAAATTAAAAAAAAAGTTTTTTGATCAATATTGTGTGACGTATTAAATAAAAGGGCTTACTGTAAGGGTTTTTTAAATATATTTTTTTATAATTTTAAAATAATTGGTTTTGAAGTTATATATATTCAAGAAATTAGATGAAAAATGACCATTCCCCCTTACCCCTTACCTTATCTCCGAAACGGCTCAGCCAAAAATTTTGAAAAAAAATGGAGATGATAGATATTTACCTATAGATAACAGGAAAACCTATAAGACATTTACATAACACGTTAAAAAAAAGAAATTCGTTCGGAACCCTTTGCATGCGAGTCCGACTCGCACTTGGCCAGTTTTTTGTAATGGGATGGAAACCCTTCATGGATATCCTCCGCCCTGAGGCTGACGGAGGAGTCTGTCAGACTCCTACTGACTTAAACCCCCTCGTGTTTCTTCGCACACTTGCACCGGGGGCACTACGAGAGCACTTAGGCTGGTTTCACAGCTGTCTGGGAGACCCGTGTGGGCCTCTTGTTTGGGCACCCGGAACGGGAGACACACGTGAGGCGCTAGAACATTGTTTGTTTGTTTGTTTTCTCCCTTGTACGGATGGCCCGTAAGGCGGGTCTAAAAAGGCCACTTTAGCAGAATCAGAAAGCAAATCACGCTACCCGTCTCTGTCAAATTTTCCCAATCAACCTTGAACCTAATGCGTTAGCGATAAAGATGAAAATTAAATTTGACGGATTGTTGTGTGATTAATATTATGATTCTAATATGATTCTCCTAAAGTTGCCTTTTTAGCACCCTGGGTCTCCCGGACAGCTGTGAAACTAGCCCTATGCAATCTTCAATGCAGCCTCCGACTGGTGCCGGTCCGCATCTACGGGCCCCATTATATTATGGCGACGACATACGCCAGCGGCCTTGGAGGTACAAAACGCGCACTCTTTTCACACCCGGCGACTCAAAATTCAGTAGTTTTTTTTATTCTACGTATATACTTTCCTTATTATTCTATGACTTGAAAAAAAAGCCGTATAACAAAATGTAATGTCTTTGAAAGTCAAAGTCAAAGATTTATTTGCAAATAAATATGGTTGCAAAAGTTCTTGCAATAGTAGTATGATAGCTTAACATATTCAATCATAACATAATGACAACCAAATTTTGGTATAGGTACAATTAAATTTACATTGAAACTGAAGGAAATAGAGAGATAGAAAGCCGTTTCTGAGATTCAGATTTATATATACACTATAGTACACGTCCTCCAACGATTTTCTTGAAATTTATTATACATGGGGTTTCGGGAGTGATAAATCAATCTAGCTAGGTTTCATTTAAAAAAAAAACGTCGAAAAAAAAAATTTGTATGAATATCTAACAGTCGTAGACCGATTACCCAATTTTCTTATCATTGGTCGCAAAGCCGAGATTTTTTTTATTATGGCACGTGTATGATGTTATGTTTTCTGGATCTGGCTTTTGCACTTGATAACCCAATAAGTGCAGATGTTCTAAAATAACAATTTTATCAGGAACACGAGCGCCCTCATTAAGCGTGTTTTAGGAGACTACAGAATGACTTTGAGGAGTTCATGGGAGTTATCATTTGGATAAATGCGAATCCCTATTAATATTATAAACTAGTTGACTCGCGCAACTTCGTCTGCTCCGCTCCTATTGGTTTTAGCGTGATGATATTTAGCCTATAGCCTTCCTCAATAAATGGGCTATCTAACACTGAAAGAATTTTTCAAATCGGACCAGTAGTTCCTGATTAGCGCGTTCAAGCAAACAAAAAAACAAACTCTTCAGCTTTATATATTAAGTATATAGATGTGAAAGTTTGTGAGGATGAATGAATGGGTCATGATGGATTATTGTTTCTCTTTCACGCAAATAATTCAGATTTCATTTAGCCTGTCCGTTAGATTTTCAAAAAATATTGTACATGTTTTTTGCCATTTTTTAATTCGATAAAAAATGATCAAGTTAAAGCGCATTAAAGTTCATGATCGGCGGCTGGTGATGTCACGTAGCTAGAAAAATCCTTCTATCATAGTGACGTCACGCGGGTTTTCAACGCATTGTATCATCTCTATCATTGAGATATAAAAAATCCAAGATGCACAATCTCGAACAAATGCAACACTCGAAACTGTCGTCAATATCTGACATGTATCAAGTGTCATGTGGGAGTTGTGTGTAGTTATACTATAAACAATTATTTTGCAAATTCAACCTTACACGGATCGCTTTAAGTTGTTTTTACAAAGCAGTGCAGTATGGCGAGCGATGCGAAACTGTTTGAAACTAGCGCACAATTTTAAATTGTGCGCTTGTTATATGCGGACGTTTTTGAGTTGCTGAGTGTGTATCATGGGTTTTTATTTATCAATGATCTCCATTTTTTGTTTACATGAAAAAGAAAAAAATACGTATCAAATATTTTTTTCTTCCGAAATTGAAGTTATTTTATACTTAGTAGTGTTTTGTTTGGAAGTCGGTTGTATTATTTTGTGAAAAAGTTTTTATGTATCACTTTTTAGTGGTGATACTGAGTTGACGCGACGTCATCGTCTACGCAGCAATTGAAATAAGCGAAAATGTTCATAAAATAAAAACTACTGATCCAAACTGAATAAATTTTTTACGGGACCAAATAGCAAGTATAATAATCACTGAAATCGGATGAGAAACTTCAGATTAATCGGTGCAAATACATAAAAAAAATACCAGCCGAATACAGAACTTCCCCTTTTTTAGAAGTCGGTTAAAAATAGTCTTTGTTTGGTGTTTCAGGACAAAACATTTCACAGTTGCATTTCGTACTTATCTAAGTAGAGCATTTAGTCGAAGCCGACTTATTACGTATTTTAAAATCTTTAAATTACCATAACTTTTTTTCCGATCACCAATTTTAATGAAACAAAGCTTAAATGTTGCTCATAAACAATAAAATGATCTGTTCAGAACTTTCGAAAATTAGCGTAAACAGACAGACAAACAGATAAGATTAATAAAAAAAAAAACGATTTTTGTGTTCTGTAACTTCTTTGCATCGCTCTCATTCCATTTTTGGTAAATTTGTTTAATGTACAGACACAACGGTTCCTACTGTTTTATTATATGTATAGATTGGTTAGTGTCAAAGATCGGAGGCCATTGCACTTTTTAGCGCAGAAAGCACTGATAACATTTTGGGTATTGTTATGCAGTGATAAGTATCCTACCATTAAACATGACCTAATTTGTAAAGATAGTGCGTATTAAGATAATGTAACTTAATCTTTATTGTGGTCGCAGACGTCTGTGTTATGTTAGCTTGTTACAATATTGAATAAGCATGATTGTTGGACTATGAAAATTTGGTAGGGAATAAAAATGACAAAAAAATGCAAATTTTTCGTTGGCGCCATCTGTGATTTTAGTATTGAGTTTATTTTAATTCACTTCCTATGGGATTCTTACGACATTATTACTTATTTGTACGTCTTATAATTTGGTCTAATACTCGTTAACTTGTCGATAGGTTTCCTTTGAACTCCCTTACCGTGCATTGTTTCATAATATCCAAAAAATGTGGTTTATTCGAGACACATGACAAATAAAATTACACTTAAAGCTTATCACAAACGGGTGTCTGTATCGAGAAACGGTTTCAATCATCCCATAACCTGGATTCCTGGTATGCGGAATGCTAAAAATCACAGAAACCATTAAAAAATGGCTGGATAAACTGGATGTAGCAGGATTTTGAGAAAACAATGTCCAGAGCTGGATGTAGCCCTCCCCACATTTAGCCATTAAAATAAATAAAAAGTATATTTATACAGAGATACTTCGGAGACAATGCGCAAATGTGCATAGCACAGCAATATATATATATTTTTACTATTGATAGGCACGCGTTTGACCACTATCTCACCTGATGGTAAGCGATGATGTGGTCGAAGATGGAGCATGCTTGCCTAGAAGTAACCTATTCACTTTTGACTTAAAGACTCCCAAGTTGGTCATTAAAATTAAATAGACAGGTATTTTTTTTATTTACCATGTTTCGCAAAAGATAAATTAAATAATCATAATCTCATTTTTCGATACTTAATAAGGAGATTTAAGCGATGGAGAATCTTCTTAACTAAAACCATAATATTTTCTTGTGACATATGTTCTATATCATCTGCATGGAAGAAAATGCGGATAATTCCGATCTGTCACCCCGCTTTGTCCCCTTAGGGGGACAGATAGGAAAAAAGAGTTTGATCTGTCCCCCTGTTAGCAATGAGGGGACAGTTCGAACTTTATTCACTCCTTAACGGTTTCATCTGCCCCCCTATCAGTGATAGGGGGACAGATAAAACCAACTTTTTATTCCTGTTTGTCCCCCATAGAATTTAAATTAATTCTTAAAAGTAATGCTACACGTTATAAGCTTACTTTCAAGAATTAAATAAAAAACAAGTGGTTTGGATTATTATAACGACCTGTATTTAAATAAATTATAAATATTTCTTTTGTTTCTGCATCGATCAGTCTCAGTCCTACAAATCACGTAGTAGGTATTCCAGGTATAATAAGTATAATAAAAATCAGTCCTCTGATTTGACTTCATATTACAAATGTTATTTTTACTAACAATATGTTAACTTTTAGATGAGGAAATGTTCCTAATAAGAAAATTTTACGTGTTTAGATAAAATTGCAGCTTCTATTAAGGTAATTAATTCTGTATTATTCAAGAATGAAGTAAATAAATTCAAGTTTTGACGTTTTCATTCCTGTAAGAGTTATGAAACAAAACAAAATTTCTGTCTGTGCTCTGTATGTCAGTACTATAGTTAATATCAAAACTTATTTTGCGAATAACAACTTAAAAATTTATAAAATATGGTTGAAAATTACTTGCACTTCATTATTGTTTCCAAAAAAGCCGGCTCTTCCGGGAATTTACTCGGTGCAAATAAACAATAGATTTCAAAACAAGGAAACAAATTTCGGTTCTCTCTCTCTTTCTTACTCATGGGGCCTTATGGGCAGCCGCAACGATGCGCATTACTAAGAGAACTAGTGCAAATTTACCATTTTTGAAGGTGAGACGTCAGTGTTAAATTGTTCGTAATAATTAATTTGAGTGAAGTGTTTATATTACTAAGTACGTAGTTTTCAAGCGAACAATTGCACAGTATCATTAAACTGAGAGGAAATTACAGACAGAGATAAATTCATATAGAATGTACATTACACACAATACGACTTTAAAAGCTGCCTGAAACCATTTCTACAGATTTATACTGTACATGCAGACTTCGGCAGTAAAAATATGAGTACCGGTATTGTGCCAGTAGTTTACTCATTAATGAGTCATAAGAATCAGAAGAGCTACGAAATTTTATTTAACATGATTAAGTCACAAATCCCAGAGTGGAAACTAAAACCTATAAAACAGACTATGAAATTCCAGCATTGAACGCTATCAAAAAGGTTTTTCCAGAAGTAAGTCACGGTTAAAGGTTGTTTCTTTCACTATAATAAAGCTGTGTGGAAGAAGGGAGCAGCTCTTGGGCTAACTAAATCAAAACTTTTGAAAATACAAAAGTGGCACTGAGTGTCGAACTTCCACTGATACCTGATAATTGAATTTTAAATGGATGGTCATACATCGCATCAGAAAGTCCAGATGATGATCAGAGCAAGAAATTTCGTTTGAATATGATCAAACAATGGATTAGACCGCATGATGCTGAGTTTAGAAAATTATGGTGTTTTTTTAATGAACGTCATCGTACTACAAACTTTGTTGAAGGCTGGCACCATGGATTAAATAATGCAATTGGAAAAAAAACCCAACTTAAATATGCTTTTAGTTATTCTAGAAAAGGATGCAGCTTTTTATAGAGTCATATCACAACAGATCCAAAACCAATTACCTACCATCTCGTCAAATTGTCGCACTAAGAGAAATATTATGAAAGACATAACATATACATAATTGTCAAATGCAGTTTGTAGGTGGTGAAATTACTATTAGACATTTGTTGGAGAAGTTGCGATAGATATTTTATTTATATATTATTCTTACGACCTTTGTAAAAGTTTTAAAATTCGTTTTACTAGTGATTTTCGTTTATTTATGTTTTGAGAGTATTTACAACTTTAAGTTTATTATTAGTTTATTTAAAAGTTTTCATTTGTAACTTTCGTTAATTTATAATTTGCGATTATTTACAACTTTAAGTTTATTATTATTTAAAAGTTTTCATATGTAACTAGGCTATATGAAGTCAAATCAGAAGACTGATTGTAATATGTACAATACCTACTGTGATTTATCGGACTGTGACTGATTCTATCAATCAATAACAAAACAAAATAATCTTATTATTAGTATATTTTTTATTGTAATTAAGTTGAATTAAGTCAAATCAGAAGACTGATTGTAATTGTATCTACTATACGTACTGTGATTTATGGGACTGTGGCTGATTAATAGAAAAACAAAATAAATATTTGTAACTTATTTAAATACAGATGATTACCTATAACCTAAACCACTAGTCTTTAATTTAATGTAATGTTGTGGTATGTGTGGCATTACTTTTAAGAATTAATATGTTCAACTATGTGGGGGACAAACAGGAATAAAAAGTTTCATCTGTCCCCCTATCAGTCATACAGACAGATGAAACCGTTAAGGAGTGAACAAAGTTCGAGCTGTCCCCTCATTGCTAACAGGGGGACAGATCACACTTTTTTTTCCTATCTGTCCCCCTAAGGAGACAAAGCGGGGTGACAGATCGGAATAATCCGAAAATGCGCACTGTTTTCGAAGTAACCATGTATTTTCATTTTTAAATCTATTAAGTCATATGGTTGAATTAAAAGTTTAAAACAATTTTAATATCCCTTCTTTATGTATAAAAAGTAGACTCCACTCACTAACACCTGCGGTCTATTTGAAGCAACCTACCTATGTTTATAGGATTTTCCTCATAAATGGATTTAATCAACTAAAACGTATTAACGCCCACATTACCTCGCGGAAGGAGAGGGGAGATTAAATCGATTGCCAATTTCCGGCTGACCTAGAAAGGTCAGGTGCGTAGTATGTAGGTACCTAGGCTGTTCGTAGTATGGCGTGTGTGACCAGAAGCATGAATGTAGAGGACGCGCCAAAAAAGTATTTTCTTTCTTTACTTGAGATAGGTTTGCTCTTGACTCTAGTCTAGGTCAGAAGTTACAGAGACAAAGTCGACGATTGAGTGAGCTTACCCAGAAGGAGCCCGTTCACTCTAACTTTGAAGAGATTAGGGTTGTATGCATTCGGAAACAGACATAGGTAGAGAATTATCGTTATAACCAAAACAAGAGAAGAATGATGTCCCTCGTTTATTTATCTATACTAATATTATAAAGAAGAAAGATTTGTTTATTTGTTTGTTTGAATTGAATAGGCTCCGAAACTACCGGATCGATTTGAAAAATTCTTTTAGCATTGGTAGCTACATTATCAGGGAGTAACATAGGCTATATATTATCCCCGTACTCCCACGGGAACGGGACCTACGCGGGTGAAACCGCGTGACATCCACTAGTAGACTAATAATTAACTGAACGGCAGTGCGATTCTGTAAAACTGTTGATGTGAATGTCTGGGTGAAGTGATCACGAAGTGAGCTGTCAATTCATGTAATCAAGATGGAATCACGGCTCACTTCGACATGTTTACAGAGTCGACCGGCAGTACTGTCTTTTCATTAGCTAATCCCTAATCACGTTAAGTTAATACCCGCATAATAAAATTAAACGGCTATCAACAAGTACCCATGGCGAAATCCCGGAAGATAGAAGATGGCGTCGTTATCCGCATACGATCCGCTCTACTACTGAACTTGAAGCGTGACCTTGTCTCGGCTAAGGTCGGGGGGCAAGGCCCCCCCTCCTGGGGGATTATCCTTACACGTGATATTGCGGTGGTCCAAGCGATATCAAAATAACTGCGTTGCGATTCTGTAAACATCTCACCGTGTGAGCTTAGGTGAAGGGAACATGAAGCGAGCTGTCAATCCATACATATAAGAGGGAATGACAGCTCTTGAAGTGAGCTGTCATTCCCTCTTACACACTTTACCCAAGATTTTTCGGTAAAGTTTTACAGAATACCACTAAATAAGCGTATGTTGTTAATATTTTAATACCAGCCACGTATATACTAGGTTGATTTAGATGTACATAATCAAGAAACTTAGATTGGTAGCTTTAACTTAGGTTTTCAAGTTTCTTTTTGTCGGTGTACCGCCTTTTAATTAAAATATCAATAGCTAGAGAAAGGCAGCGTAGACCCGTAGATCTTGCTACGAAAATTCGTAGACCACCTGCTACGTCAGCTACGGGCGACGACTTATCAACGACAAACCCGCGGCGTTGAGTAAGATACAATACAAGACATCTACGATTAGTAGACATATTCACTAAATTCTGAGTTCAACGTTTTTATGTGGTTTTTTATGATAGCACATATAGGAGTATGTTTCGGATTTTCGAAATTAAATTATGCATGACGTATGTAGGTAACTTGTATATTTCTAAATCTCGTCTGAAACTTATTTAAAGAATTCGTAGGTATTTATGCAGATAGATAAAATATGTAACTCAGCTCTTAAAGTATATACTTTATTACTGAAGTCTATACGTTTTGAATATAAAATATACCTACCCACTGATATAGGTAAAGATGTCTATTCTATTTTATAGGGGTTTGGTATCAAAGTGCTATTCTGTAAGAACATTTTCGTGTCTCGACAGCGGAATCCGAGGTGAGTATCAAATTCGTATAAACATAAGACCTTTATGTTGTGTGTAATAAAGCTCAGTTTGTGAGCTTTGTCACTCAGGTGAAGCTCGATATCGAAATGGTTATTTACAGAATAGACTAACTGCTCTTAGTCTGATGTTGGACTATTGTGCGTGAATGATAGCGGCCGTCATTCCCAACCAGCCAACATCCCTCCAGAAGTAGATCAGTCCTCCCAGTGTGTTCAGGATAAGAAAAAGATGTCTGGTCTGAACGACTAAAAGAAATTACTAGTCTGAACTAAACTAAGTTCGGATAAAAATAAGGTTTTTGACTTTGAACTTGACGAAGCATTCTTACTGATCGCCGTGGTGTGTGCTTGCGTCGAACCCAAGGATGACGTGACAGAGTGACGGTACATTGCCCCCGGGCGCGCTCGAGTGTCAATGTCACAGTCTAGATCGATGTAGCTAGACCACGGATTTCATCTCGTGTTTATGCTATGTTTGTTTGGTTTCGTTGCTAGGAAACAGCCAGTTTATTCTGCAGTGCGATAAACATCTCACATACTTAGGTGAAGTGAACGCAATGCGGTGTCCATCAAATCTTAGAGGGATGACAGTTCAGTTACAAAATTTTTAAGGTGAATTACAGAATCTGCTGAAAAAAATGTGTGACTTACAAAAAAAAACTGCTTTTGTTCTGATATAAAAATATTCTTATTCTAATTTTCTGAGTCACTTGACCCAGAAAATTACTTGTCTGAAATATACACTATTCTCGCGAATCGCTGCCTCGTGTACTTGCGCCGAGCCCAAGGATAGTAGATACAGTGCCCCCGGGCGAGCGGCGGGCGGCGCTCGGGTTTCAATGTCACCGTCAGGATCGATCCGAGCGACGGCTTTCATCCCACGTTTATGTTACGAGAATGTTCGTTCCTGAATGAAATGGTATGACGAAATGACTGATTTTTTCTCATCTGACCGAATATTATAATAAAGAGATGAAATTGACTATCTTCTGCTGGGAGCTTCGCCCGCGTAAATGTCGGACATTATCTCAAGGGATCATACTTCCAGGATAAAAAGTAACCTATGTGATATAGCAGACTATACTCTATCCCTTTGTCAAATTTCATTTTGTTCCATTCAGCCGTTCCAGCGTGATTAAACAACAAACATTCATTTCAAACTTTCGCATTTATAAGTATAAGAATAAGATATAGTAAGAAGATTAGGTTTATTGACAAAAATTGTGTAAGTTCTATTGTGTCACTAGGTGCCATAGGCATTTTTTTATCTCAATAAAAAACAGGGTTGCTCTAGCGAAAACAATGATGGGGCAATACTAGTTAGCAATATTCTGTTTGTAATATTTAGTTCACAGCCGTCCCGCCAGTCTCTACTTGCACTTATCATCATCATCATATCAGCCGAAAGACGTCCACTGCTGGACATAGGCCTCCCCCAAGCGTCGCCACAAAGACCGGTCCTGCGCGTCTCGCATCCATCGGCTACCCGCGACCTTCACCAGGTCATCGGTCCACCTTGTGAGA
Organism: Lacanobia wlatinum; assembly: GCA_947578705.1. NCBI lineage: Eukaryota > Metazoa > Arthropoda > Insecta > Lepidoptera > Noctuidae > Lacanobia > Lacanobia wlatinum. The sequence goes on from OX388031.1 coordinate 22,558,340, forward strand.
GGCTTTCCAACGTTGCGTCTTCCGGTACGCAGTCGCCACTCCAGAACGTTTCGGCCCCATCGACCATCTGTTCTGCGAGCAATGTGCCCTGCCCACTGCCACTTTAGTTTGACGATCCTTCGAGCTATGTCGGTAACCTTGGTTCTCTTGCGGATATCATCATTCTTGATTGCATTTATAGGGTTTTTCAAAATTCGACTGAGTAAGTTGAGATTTGCAGTTTTTTTTCTACAGTATAATGTTAACACAGAAGCCATAAGAGAGTGTTTAAAAGGGGTGCGTAGCCGTTCACGATCGATACAGGAAATCATTTGCACAGGGTGGCTTGGAATCTTTTGATGCAATGGATTTTTTTCGCAAATTCAAAGTTGAGCCCCGTAGACTAAGCTTCTAGAAATCATTACAGGCTACCCAGTATTCCACACAATAATTTTTTGTTGTTGTTGTTTTGCGATATGGATGACATATGGTGCTCCATCGAGCGAGGTTGAGGTCAAGAGCTGGCTCATCAAAAAAATAGTTTGCAACGAAAAATGATAAGTGTAAAGTAAATATGTCTTGAATACTTTGCATAATAACAGATAAAGTAGTCATTGAAGTAATGTTTTAATAAACAAATAACATTATTATCAAATTAACTGTAATGAACAATAAACGTTTGTGCCAGAGTCTGTGTTTCCTGATAGCTACAACCTGGGAGTCTTAAGTCAAGAGTGAATAGATTACTTTTAGGCAAGCGTGCTCTATCTTCGATCACATCATCGCTTACCATCAGGTGAGATAGTGGTCAAACGTATGCCTATCAATAGTGAAAATAATATGAAAGCGGTATGGGCTTATCAGTCTTGGTAACTAATTTACAAGATATTTTTTGTTTGGACACACGATGAAAAAGCATGTCTGAATTACCCGGAAAAAATCTCTTTTATGTAGAAGCAAAGCCCAGGGATGCCAGGCAGATAATGTGTTCTTAAGCTGTCTTATCAATCTGGTTAGATTATTATTTATCCGTATCGTTAACGAAGACGTAATTAAACATTCATTACGCGATAAGATAATTATTCAAATTATATATGGTTCATCACCGATTGTAGAGGTAAATTTATCTAAATACTAGCAACCCTACCCGGCTTTGTGCGGTTGCAAATAAATTTTCCGATGTTTGGTTCATCGTGCTTTCTATTAGTGTGTGAAATTCGTATCAAAATTATTGTGTGGTTTAGAAGAAGTAAGCGGAGAAATGGAGGAAGCAGTCAGCTATTCAGTTTAATACTATTGAGAAGATAGCCATAAATAATGATAGCTAAGCTGCAAATAAATGTACTAAGTATTTAGCTAGTTCGAATACATTTTTGTTTTTATTATAACCTGAACTCGTTCATTTGGTGGTCACAAGACCTCGTGAAAGTAACTGCTGAGGTCCTAGGTTCGATTCCCGGGTCGGTGAAAATGTTATTATATATTCTATTTGGAATTTCCCAGTAGCAGTCCGGACCGGAGTCTTGACTTGTCGCCGGTCGATGGGTCTTTTGCGTGGAATATAAACATGCAGCCAAAGAAACCAATGTGCTGCCACCGACGATGCCGTGGAAGTGGCAATGTTTTGGGCCATCCAAATCTTAAAAAAACCTGTCGTGCTAGCGACACGAAGGAAAAGATGGGACTTAACCACTCGGGATCCGTAAGTTCCCTTCGGGACAAATGCGCGGGCGCAATCGCTCGAGCGTCGTCTTGTCGAAAGAGACTTACGGATTCTGACGGTTTGGGCGTTTTGTCTCGAAAGGGACACGGTTCCTGGGTGGTACATAACTGGCGAATGTGGGTGTACTTTATGTGCCCCTCTGCTGGTAAGGCTGACCCCTTGGTGATTGCAGGCGTGATGTTAAACTGGCCTTTGACCGCTACTTCGTAAGCGTATATCGTGTTTTATCCCATTCCCGTAGGAATTTCGGGTGATTCTCTCGTACACTACACTTCCCAAGGTACCTACATGCCAAACAGCTTTTTAAGACTACTAGTTTCCGTTGAGCGTCGTCTGTCAGTCATTCATCAGTAAAAGAAGAATTTTATATAGTAGGATTTTTTTGTTTTATTTTTCTTAGATAAGGCAGCGACCAGCTAAGTGTGCTATACAATAAAAAAATATTTTTCTTTTTTGGCCTTCTAAATCCTTCCATTTACATCGAGTTGGTCCTCCTTTTTCTACACAGATAACGATTTTATTTACAACAAATCTTAATGCAAAATTGGCTCTTTTTTATTTTTGATAACTCATTTTTGTTCTGTGTAAGTCGATAAAATGCTTTATATTTTGCGACAAATTGTGCACTTCGTCATCGCGCATCTCTTTCTTTTCTTTGCAGTCAGACAGTGACCGCGATTTTAGTTGTGACACGGCTATAATATGCATTTTTTCATAATGCGCTTAAATGGCTATCGACTGTGATGACACCGTTTGCTTACTGGCTTAGCTTAGGTACCGTTAGAGCAGCTAGTGATAGAAAAGGGCGATTTTGTTTGGCACTTTGCAAAACACCAGTTACCTCAAAACTGGACCTTAAAAATCGCGCATTACGTTTAGTTTATGGGCTGCGGACCTCAAGCACGTTATGCTTTTTCGGGTTTGGTCCCAAGAGTTGTTGACCCCACTTCAATTATTGCATCTATTCTGTTACACGTTGTATAAGCCAACTAGCTGCCGCTCGCGACTTCGTACGCATGTCCCGATTTTTCCCGTTCCTGTCGTAATTTCGGGAAATCCTCTCTTAGTGCTCCCCTACACTCCCCAAGGAACCTACATGCGAAATTTCGCGTTTTCGATTTTTGTGCGTTGTCTGTCAGTCACTCAATCAGTCAGTAACGGAAGAATTTTACATATAAGGATATTTCTGTCAGAGTAACTAACCACAGTAGAACTTGGAACAAACAAAATGCAACGCTTAATTTTTTTTCTCCCTTACTCTATTATACTTATTCAAAATACGAGAACTAAGCTTCTCTTTAAATAAATAAATAAATAAGTAATTAATTAACTACACAATATTTTTTTTTTATTTGTGATGGGTTTGCTCTTGACTCTAGTCTAGGTCAGAGATGACAGAGACAAAGTCTACGATGGAGCGAGCTTACCCAGAAGGAGCCTGTTCACTCTAACTCTATTTACACACATATTAATAAATTTATTATGTGTGTTTCCAGAACAAGTGCTAAGTTTGCATATCTAATGCAAACTGCGCGCTTGTTATATTTTTACTAGGTCCCAGGTGACTTTGGTAGTGTTAAATACTTCTCTATGAATCAATCGTCAAGAGAATCAACAAACAGTTCATGACTGCCTGCTATTTATGGCGCTGTCGAGCTAATTGTATGTATACTATAAGATGTTACACGGCTGACCTACAAAACCTTCATATCTTACTAATAACTAATTAGGACATGGATAAATCTACGGTATAATTTTATTCTGATAATATATAATTTTATTTAGTCTTTGGATACTTTTCGACATTCACGCGGGCTGAAAAAGAACTAAAAGTTTTGTTTTGCAAGTTTATAAAATAATACTGGCTAGTAATTTTAGGACTGTAAACTGGCCAGTTACACGATGCACTTTATGTTACATTAGGAATGACAATAAGTACCTACTTCAAGTTTTGTACCTAGTAAGTTAAAAATTTTAAAGAACGAATTGAGAACCTCCTCCTTTTTTGGAAGTCATTTCAATTTTTTTTTGTGAGTGAGATCTGAATGCAACGTTGCTTAAAAATTAGTAGAATTTGCAATCGTCAAAACAATGTCAGTTCTGACAGGTTCACTGGCCAGTTACCGACACTTTACTTTGTTTCATCTAAAATAATAAAAGCAACTGAACCGAAGAATTTTATGTGGTTACAGTTGCTGTCCTGTTTTTTTTTTAAAGTTTTATATCAATAATATGCACAATTCTTCTTTTAAATTGAAAGAATAGCCGACATAGGCTCTGCTTGAGATAAATAAAAATTTGAATAGAAAATGTCAAGTCTGACAATTCACTGTATTTGGCGCTGAAAAAGTTATTGTTAGTTTTTTTGTGATAATTTTTATAACTATTTTGGTCAATGTTTCAGAGTAACTGTAATAGGTAAGTACCAATTATAAACATACTTATTAACCTATACTTTTGTGTGTTTTTTGGAAAAAGTATGGAGTTGAGAAGTTTTCAGTCGAATTTGGTCTTAGCGAATTAACAATCAAAGTTGATGCAATGGATAATCTAAAAGCAATACACGTAGTTATTTTAACCTTTTTGCTTTGAACAAGTTTTACATCGCATATAGATTAAAAGATAGTTGTCGTTAACACAAGAATAGCTAGACTTTAGCTCCTCGCTAGACTCATTATTAGCCTCATTATCTAATCATAGTTTTTGATCCAGGATTACAAATTGGTATTAAAGCTGATTAATGTATCTAAATATTTTTCTAGTATCTATTTATTGATTCATATGAACAATAGAGTTCAACCTGTTTCTGTGGAACTGAACTGTTTTATTCCGCCTTTCACGAACAGACCATCTGCCTGTCAGTTCAAAAAGTGTGCTCAAAAGTCGTTGATTACTACGATCATCTTCAGAAAACAAATCCACAGTAACTAAACAACAACTGATTTAAATAATAATAATTAATAATTTATAGAATAATCCTTACTTCCTTACTAATATTATAAATGCGAAAGTAACTCTGTCTGTCTGTCGCGCTTTCACGCCACAACTACTGAACCGATTTAAATTAAATTTGGTATAGAGACAGTCTAGAGCCTGAGAAAGGACATAGGCTACTTTTTATCCCGGGAGTATGTTCCTTAGGGACCACGCGGGCGAAGCCGCTAGCAGAAGCTAGTATGACATAAAAGAAAGTATACTTTTTTATGGACGGGAAATCATCAAATGACTCCTCCCGCTCTGAGCGAAGCAGAAGGGAGTGTCACACTCTTACTGACTAAAACCCATCCGTGTTCCTCCTAATGCCCTTTGCGTTCCAGGGCCGCGGTGACTCTTTCGAACAAATTCCGCAACCCTGGCAGGCGCTGACCCTGGCGGGCCTCGTCTACTTTACTGACATCTCTTTGAGGCGCGCGTGGAACACAGCGCGCCGTCGACCCGGGCCTGCCGGTCGATTCTGTGAACACGTCGAAGTGAAGTGATCACGAAGTGAGTTGTCGGTCCATGTAATCAAGATAGAATGACAGCTCACTTGATGATCACTTCACCCAAGCCTTCACTTCGACATGTTTACAGAATCGACCGGCTGGTCCTGATCGGATGGCGAGCCACCCAAAGAAAGTATGCTTGAATTAAAAATTCCAAGATTTGTTCGAAAGAGTCACCGCCTTGAAATGCAAAGGGCATTAGGAATAACACGGATGGATTTTAGTCAGTAAGAGTCTGACACTTCCTGCCGCTTCGCCCAGAGCGGGAGAAGTCATTTGGTGATTTTCCATCGTAAAGAAGTACCTATAGCCGAAGTTATCGTAGTTTAAAACTTTAAATCCGCTCCAAGAACGCCAATTTCATAGGTATAGACCCAATATTAACATAAATTATACAACGTGTTACAGAATACACGTAATACCTCGTAAGTGGTCATTGTACTCATCATAATGAGCAACTTTTACTATGGGACCAATCCCGAAATAGTGAAAAAAAAAAAATCAGCTGTTCAATACATTTTGTCAAGTTATGCGCACAGAAATGTATGGGGGAGTGTTTTCACGATTTCAGTGTTGGTCCCATAGTGAAAGTTGTTCATAATGATGAGTTCAATGACCCCTTAAGAGGTATTGCGTTTGTTCTGTTACAGGTTGTATTCGCTAGTTAGCGAGGTACCCTAGACGCATTTGTGTACCTCAAAACTATGTGAACAAAGTTTTTACTCATTCGTTGTATTGAAAATCCGAAATTCAGAAAGGCAAACGCTCAATATGAACTATAGGTACTTATGGCGCCAGATAATCGTGCAATAAAGTACATTGATTTTTCCCTAACATTCCTTCATAAATACTCGAACAATAAATTATGAACCGTTTTTCATTACTAGAAAACGTAAAGGATCACGATAGAAGTCGATTCAGGACATCTTTAAGTCATTATTTCTGTTTTTGATATTTAGCAAGTCAATAAATGTATGTGGGTCGATGACCGTTATTGCACGGGTATTTGACGTCTACCATATCCATATATGCAGGTACTTACTGCATCCTGGAAGCAGTCCCAAATTTAGTGACGAAAAGACAGGTCAGACCAGGATCAGACACTCTCTGAGTACAAACAATAATTTACAAACAAAAAAGTATTATGATAAGTACACGTGCTGATTTCGTATATCTAATTAATACTAATAAATGGCATGAACTTATGAGTCCACTCATACTCATGTAGCAGCTTAAAATAATACTTATATCTATAGATAACTATGGTACGTGAGCCTGATTGTATGTTCGTGCTGAATTTTAATGGATAAAAATGGATGGCATATTTTATAGCGCTTATAAATGGATAAAATCTTGTTGATGAGTTGAGACTAGGTCAGAAAATTAAGACAAAACAAATAATATAAGAAAGTGACCAGAGGAGTTATGCGCTCAAAAATGAGAGTAAAATCAGGAAAACGGAGAACGAAAACGGAATTCTTATTAAAAAAGGGTGCTTTCTTTCCTAAAAAAATCTAATTAGTCTGTCAAATGGATTTCCAAAATATATTGGAAACATATTTTTTCTTTTTTCGCGTTAAAAAAATACAAAGATAATACAGTGCGTTGAAAACTCGCGTGACGTCACATTTCTGTACTGTTTTTACTCAAATGTGACGTCACTAGCTCTCATTCTTGAACTATGATGCGCTTTATCTTTATCAATTTCTATCGTTTTTAAATGGCAAAAAATATGGATACAATAAGGGTCACGCACAATAAGCGACAAAGTAAGTGCCACCACACTCTGACAATAAGCGTTTCCAAACGTCTTTTATAATGCGCACAGCAAAGGAGTGGAACTCTCTGCCTGCGTCTGTGTTTCCAAACGCTTACAACCCTAATTTCTTCAAAGTTAGAGTGCACAGGCTCCTTCTGGGTAAGCTCGCTCCATCGTAGACTTTGTCTCTGTCATCTCTGACCTAGACTAGAGTCAAGAGCAAACCCATCACAAATTAAAAAAAACATATATTTTTTCAAAATCTTAAGGAAGGCCTTAATAGATTTTTTTAACTAGTAAAATACCCAATTATACGGTATGTCATTAGAGTTAAAATCATGTTATTATTTGTGACGTGAAAAATGATGGTGAGAATATAGTAGTTTTGTGCCGGAAAATGCAATAAAAATATGAAAACAAACTACTAAATTTATTGATATAAAGGGAGGCGTTTGATTCTTTATAAAATATGTGATGTTATGAAAATGTTAACTTGCTCCAAAAATAAAATAATAAATTAACGCAAGCATCGTCGCGTGAATCCACAAACGTGTCATTCGGTAATTGTGAATATAAAATCCGGGTGTAGGTGATGTTTTAATGCACTGTTGTATTACAAGTCGTAGGCGTCGAATCGCGCAGCCAAAGCCAACGTCGACGGTGAAGGTCACGCACTACGGGAGTCTGAGTCAACCCCTACAGTCTGATCACTGCGGCTGCCGAGACCACCCGCGTCAAAACAAAAAAAAAACATTGTGTTCTATTTTCAATTACATTCGAATTAGTGGTGTACTTTAGGATTTCTGTGCAGTCGAAGTAAGTACGATGTGAGTCGGGCATGTTCGTTGAAGGTCGTGGTTGTTGTGGTGCGAAAATTTATTGAAATTTTGGACGCCAGCTAAAAGCTTGCGTAGTAATTTTTGGTCTAAATTGGAATTTATTTATGAAAAAGATTTTTTCTTTTTAAAGAAATATACCTATCTGTCAACATAATTTACATCACGCAATCATAGTGTTAAACGAATTGGTTTTTAGCATTTTCTTAACGAAGCCGGTTGAATTTTAATGAAGTAAGTAAAATATTTTCATTCATGGCACTTTATAAAATTTTCTTTATGCACCCCTCTATACTTTCAGTCTGATTTTTCATCTTTCGAATCAAGTGGTAAACGCGACATTTTAAATGAAAATTTGATGTTTTTTTTAACTTATTATTTGTTAGTTGTTTCTAATGTCGAATATTTGGATGGCTCAACATTTTATGATAATGTTCGTGAAATAAAACCAACAATTGTTAATAAAACAGACAAGAATTTTCATTTGACTGAAACAGAAAGTTCGAAAAAAGATTTTCTTTAAAAGCGTTTACAAAAATTTTCTATTTATGAAAAGAAGTCTTGAAATACATATTTGAGTGGCATTCATATATTTTAATTACGAAAACCTTAACTAATTAACAAGTCAACCGGTGGAATTAAAACATGGCGTGCGTTTAGTAGTCGCGTGTATATGTTGGCCGCATGATATAACCGAAGTGTGTAGTTCTAGCTAATATGGCCGCCACTGAAGAGAAGTTATATCCCAACTGTGATGCCACCGTGTGGCTCCGGTCCTGTGAGGAGGAGGTCGAGGAACCCCTGGAGGGGAAGATGACAGGTATGTTACGATGTTCACTAGCCCATAAATTAATCAACTCACCCTACGCCGGGACGTCAAGCCGGTTGCAGACAGACAGCTCCACCGCTCTATTTTGTTAGTACCTCACCGTGTGAACTTAAAAGTGGAGTGAGCATAAAGTGAAGTGAACTGTTTATTCCATCTTGTTTGTATGAATTGACAGCTCATTTCATGTTCTCTTCACCTAATCGGAGAGGTTTACGGAATCACACTGCAGTTTAGTTTAGTATAGCGAGCTGCTATGCCAGCTAAACTTACGTAGCATTTGGTGTGCAGCCGGCTTATGGATCAGTCAAGTTCACTCGCCACAACACTAGAATCATCATATATGTTCTATCCTATTGTTAAGGTCGCCGGCTGGTTAAACCGTCTAGCCGGGGAATGTACCCCGAAAACGATTAAAATGTATTCACAAGTGTGTGTGTAACTGGGAAAAATCATAGAAAATGGTTAACAGATCTAGTTTTTCAACTGATAATAATACGTTGCGGGGATCTCCTTTTTAGAATAGAAAATATTTATTCGACACAGACAAAACACACAGCAACAAACACATTATAGAAAACAAAAGAACAATAATAATAAACGAAAACGATACAGAGAAATGGTGCCCATACCGAAAGGGTGCCCAGCGCTGGTTTTCAGTTTGGGATGATTGCGAATTATTATTATTGAATGAATTCGCAAGAATAACTGCTTACCATTTATGTTACAATTTTTAAACTAACAAAGTACCACCCTATCGCTTTGGGATATCCTGTAATGATAGAAGTGTTGTGATAAATAAATAAATAAATCTAAACCCAAGTCAATGTGTCAACCAGATTTTGAAATAGCGTAGACTCTTCGTTAATATCTAGGTATTATTAGATCAGGGATTTAGGTAAAACCACGATTAAACATACGATTAGTTTGTAGCGAGATTTTTCCTTTTTGCAAACAACCCATTGTCCTTTAAAGTTACGACGGAAAATACAACCGCAATGGTAGTAAATCAAAATATTTGGATCTAATAAATGTAATTGAATCTAAACAAATAAATAAAATTGATACGTCTGTTTGTAATATCATAATAACAGCTATTTACTAAATGCATATTGACACTTTTTTTTTTGTTAGCCTTTGCCACTGCTGGCAAAGGCCTCCTCCATATTTTTCCAGCCAATTTTATCTGATGCCTTCTATGGCTAATCCGTCAGAAATGAGTCCAAATCTGACACTTAAGAAAAGAAAAACTGTCAGCTTAGTCCCGCTAATCTAAGAAATGACGGGATGGATTTACACTAGCAAAATGCTGATGCTTTAAGGAGTAACTAAGGCTACTTAGTAACTTTAGAAAATATTTAACAAAAACATTAGAGTCCCGTGCGAAAATAATACCCAAGAAATTGTGAACAGACGCGGACGAATTGGCAGGTAACAGATGATAATTAAACAAAACACATGCCACAAGCACTTTGCGTATTTAAATTTTTAATAATCAAATTAATATGTTTTTAAGTGTACAATATAACTTTACCTACTCAATTACATAGCAGCACAATATACACTCTACTCACATACCTACTTGTGTCTTCAAACGTCTGCGCTATTTCTACGCAACTCCACTGGCCGCTAAATTAAATAAAGTAATGATCCCAGTCTATAAATAGTTTCCCTGAACGCACGATACTTATTATTATGGTATTTTGTAGTTATTGCAAACGTCTGGTTTTGCAAAAAATATACGTAGTTTTTAATACCTATGCTATTCACCAACTAGTACATAATATAAACACTCTATTTAATGGACTTGTTTATGGAATTCTCTTTCAACCTTACTGGAATACGTGCTATGTTTCGTATGTGTTACTGCCCTATTCAATGAATGTCCCCGCGATATACTTTTAGTAGTCGATCCCTAAGCAAAGGAAATTTCCGTGACACAAGCGCTGTTCGTAGGTATGTTTGTAAACCCTCAAGAATGCACTGCGGTCACCCAACACTGCACACAGTGCGTAGCACCCAGCTTGTGTGGTTTTCAAGACATCCGACATATAATACGCACCAAACTATAAGGAGCTCTCGACGAACTGACATTTTAACAGCTAAAGCGCCTGCCGTATGTAGTCCAAAATTACTGCATATTCAAGAATAGGTACGTGAGGGGAAAACCTTGTACCTCTTTTTAGGGTTCCGTACCCGAAGGACCCCTACCCGGAACCCTATTACTAAGCCTCCGCTGTCCTTCCGTCCGTCTGTCTGTCTGTCAGATGGCTGTATCTCAAGAACCGTAATAGGTAGACAGTGGAAATTTTCACAGTGTGTATTTCTGTTGCCGTTATCACAAAAAATTATAAAAATTAGAGGGGGCCGCCCTACTAGACACGTTCTTTTTTTTGCTCGATCTTAAGAATGGCAACAGGTAGACGCTTGAAATGCTCAGTTTGTGTTGCTGTGTTCGCAAAAAAAAAATAGTTAAAGGGATTCCCCATACAAGACACGTGTTTTTCTCGATATTAACGGCAAATAGTGGATTATATAATGGCGATGGTATGGAACCCATCATGTGCGAGTTAGACGTGCATTTCGCCGGTTTTTAAATTATTTACTGTTTTGTCAAGTGGTCAATCTTATATTTTTCGACAATCGCTTTCGCTATTAGAATGTCACTTGTTCTAGAGCTTTATTTATTTTTTTATTAACATGTATTAAGTGCAATATTAAAGTTGCGTTATTTCCCTAGGTGAGTTCCCGACATGGCTTCGCGGTACGTTACTACGCAACGGGCCCGGCTCCCTCAAAGTTGGGGACATGAGGTTCGATCATCTTTTCGACAGTTCTGCACTTTTGCACAGGTGAGTCGTCTACTGAATACTAATCATAACAATAAGTTAAGTTTGCAAGCATTGTTCTTAAAACTCTACGGTCCATACATTCATTCAACCTTAAGAGGGGACTCTAGTCTCGAGGAATTTAAAAAATAGGTATTTGAAGGAACTATTGCTGATTCGTCGCGCTGCGCCCTATCACGTAAGGTGTGAAAGCGACAACTGCAGCTCAGGCTGATTTTACCTATAAAAACCTTGACCAAAAGACGTTTTGTATTCCGCTGTTTTCTTCTTCAAAAGTGGACTGATCTAAAAAAAATATACATCAAAATAGACTATATGCTTCTATTATTTTCTATTTTGTTAAAAACTTATCAAATTTGTCTGATAGTCGGTAAAAACAGGATATTTTTTCGGGTTTTTCGATTGTCATAATTCTTTTAGTAATTATATTTTGGAAAAAAGAAAATGATTTGATGGGCACGTTTAATTTTTGGGGAAAAAGTCATTGCTCTAGAAGAACATTATCCACGAAGAAAACAGTGGAATGCGTTTGTATGGAGAAAGGTCCAATAGAGTTCCCTCTTAAACCCCGAAACAGTTTTGCTAGAGTCAACAGCAAAATTGCAGGCTGCGTCAATAAAACACTTGAGTTTGAGGGGCTTATAAGACACATATTTATAATCATTGGTATATTACAAAAATTCACTATAAAAAAAACTATGCTGTCTATACTCTAGAAATAAAATGGTTCAAAGGCAAAATCACAGCTACCGATTTTCTTAAGAATATAAAATCAGCTTGAGAAATTAGTTTACTGCAAAGATATTATTTTTATATACTGAACAGATTACCGACAAAGCCCGAAGGATCGCCAAACTAAAGTGGCAGTAGGCAGGGCACATTGCTCGCAGAACAGACGGTCGATGGAGACTAAAAGTTCTGGAGTGGCGACCGCGTACTGGAAGACGTAACGTTGGTGCGGCCTCCCACAAGGTGGACCGATGACCTAGTGAAGTTCGCGGGTAGCCGATGGATGCGAGACGCACAGGACCGGTCGTTGTGGCGATGCTTGGGGGAAGCCTATTTCCAGCAATGGACGTCTTTCGGCTGATATGATGATGAAGAACGGATTTCTAAAGATATAAGACCACAGCTTTAGATTAGAATTTATTACTTCCTGCAATTTTGCTGTTGACTCCACCAAAACTGTTATGGGGTTTAAGATGGAATTAATGTATGGACGGTGGAGTTTTGAGAACAATGGCTTTGGGGTTTAGTGGAATAAGCCCCTGAAACAATCATTTCATTTATATCTTCTTCAATTTTATGATTAGCATTTTTTTTGGTAAATCATCAAATGACTCTTCTCGCTCTGGGCAGAGCAGAAGAAAGTGTCAGACTCTTATCTACTGACTAAAACTCATCCGTGTTCCTACAACCAATTCCAATTCCCTTTTGCTTGAGTATGCCTTGGCAATACACAACAATATGTCCGATATGCAATCTTAGGCATGGGCCTAAGATTGCCTAATCAGAATTGCAAAAAGATTAATAATTTTTCATTTAAGTAGGTAGGTATGCAAAAGTCACGTTTTTTGGAGTATAAAAAACGAGACAATATAAGCCTATAAAAACATAATCAGAATCAAAACAAAACTTAAATTGGCGTTGCAAGATAATCCCCGCGTGTCGAGCATTCCTTCTGAACCAAAATGAGTGCAATGTCCGAGAGACTTATCAAGTAATTCTTTTATCAGAAGAATAGCAGTATCGGGGAAACGTGAGAAGTGAATGTGATACTGGTATTATATGATTTGGGGATTATCAGTCTCATGTAAATAATTGATTACAACACTGCACTGACCAATTAAGGAAGAAATTGATCACTTTCGAGAACCTACTGACGTTTATTCTAAAATAGTCACGTGGTCGTCCAATATGTTAAGCATTTGGGTTTTGGCTGCTTTTTCACCAGTGATCTGCTATGCTACGTTGCTATGGATGCGTTTGTTATCCACCAATCATATTCATCGGTCCACACAGCGTAGCACTGGTGGAAACTGATTCAACTAAGCTAGGTTTTTTATATGGTATCATGCGTGCTGTGGATGCATGCTATGGATGCAAGCTATGGATGCGTGCTATGGATGGTCGCGAGGTGTGTAACTATGCAGAGCAGTGCGTGACTTCCCTATTGTCGTGTCGATACATCGCATACCTCGAGCTGCGCATCTTCCTCGCACAGCTACATAGCTTAGCATCAGTGGAAACGGTTACATAGTTTCGTAGCTTAGATTTTACATTCTCGATTTCATCTTCTCATTCTCTCATAGCACATCTCTGCCACCCTTAGGCTTGTAATAAGTACATAGGTATGTACTCATAACATGCTAATATAACGTTAAGGCTGATTTAGACCGGGTAAGTAACTGACTCCAAACTCGAGACAAGTCAGTGCTGACCCGATATTTACCTAGTGTAAATTGATTTGGAGTAAGTACAGCGCTGTCGCGTCAGTGCTGACTTCAATATTCCAGTTTGAATGTTTTTTTAGTCAGTTGACATTTCTGCCCCCGCGGCAGCGATACTGACTTAGTCTAAACGATTAAGTCAATGCTTGGATAGTCGCTGGTGCCGCGTTGTAGGTTGACAATGCCAAATAGGTATATTGCCCCGCTTACTTCTGGTGTTATATGAGAAATAGATGGTTTTGAGACACGATAAAAGTGATTGAGGCTCCTATACGAAATTCCTGAAGCCAAAAATGACAGCGTTATATCGAGTTTTATTTTGACTGGCAAAGCATCTCTCATGAATGTATCTTGTCGTTGAATAGAACTTCATGACATTCTCAAAGGCAGTTTGTATTCCGCAAGATCTTCAAATCTCAATTGATTTAACAGCAAAGCAGAGCCTGCTGTTTCTTTTCTGTCTATCTCTTATTCTGACAATTCTGTCAACTCATGCAACAGCAGAATGGAAATATTTTTAAGTAAATAATTAAATCGTAGTTTATTGTGCTGATTTCGCAAATTCGTTGTTCCCCACTGACTAAAGTAAATATGTGTGTACACTGTGAAGAAATGACCACGACTTCTGACTGCATGTAAACAGTGTAGTTAGTACTCGGCGCCAGCACTGACGCTTGTACTGACCCGTTAACTTACCCTGTCTAAATCAGCTTTTATTATTTTAGGTTTCGTTTGTTCTTCGCGTTCCGTACACTTTCCATGTTAAATTTGTACGATGTACATACTTAGGTGATGCCTTACAAATAAATTAACAAAGATCTTTGTATACGTATTTCCAGGTTTGCGATGGACGATGGCCACGTGACGTATCAGTGCCGGTTCCTCAGAACCAACACCCTGAAGAAGAACCGCGCTGCCAACCGTATCGTTGTATCTGAGTTCGGCACCAAATGTGCGCCAGACCCGTGCCATTCGATATTTGACAGGTAAATCACACTGCACATGCTTTATTTTCCGAATGTCATTGGATAATTAATGCGACACAGTTAGATTCAAGGAACTTCCCAAAGAAATGCGGTAACGGTATTTTTACCCGTCTGCGGCGAAGCCCAAAAGGCTCACACATCGTATGTGTTTTACATGTACAGTCAACAAAGCTATTAGGTATGCAGGCAGCTAACTTGCAACTACTTTTAAACAATGTTGTGAGTGTGCTGAGTAGACAATTATTGTACAATATACTCGTATGTATGTCAAAAGCTTAAAAAAATATAATGCACACATTAGAAATAAACATTGGCAGTGCTGGGAAAAATTTATATTTTTGCCTGTATACCGAATTGCTTTGTTGACTGTACGTATGCATGTTCGTTCCTATGTCCGATCGTAACTACTCAACGGCCCAATCGATTTTATACGCCTCAAATAATTCTTGAGGCGTATAAAATCGATTGGGCGTCATTAGATTGTCTTGATATCTATTATACAATTCTTAAAATACAAATTGGCGTATTTTTTTTTGTTCTGCCTAAAGACGTAAAGACTAAATAATTGCCGTAAACGTTTGCCTGATAAATCTTGACATTAATGCAATAAAAAAGACAGAAAATTATTCTACATTTCTAAGTTAAGTGATTACTTTTTTCAGGATAGCGGCATTCTTCAATCCAGCAGAACACATGTCGGACAACGCAATGATATCACTGTATCCGTTCGGTGATGAAGTGTACGCGTTCACTGAAGGACCTATCATTCATAGGTAAGAAGAAGGTTTATAGGAATATTTTGTACTAGTTGACCCGCGCAACTTCGTTTGCGTCACAATTTTCATTACTGCTCCGCTCCTATTGGTCTTAGCGTGATGATATAGCCCATAGCCTTCCTCGATAAAAGGGCTATCTAACACTGAAAGAATTTTTCAAATCGGACCAGTAGTTCCTGAGATTAGCGCGTTCAAGCGAACAAACAAACTCTTCAGCTTTATATCTACACTATCTACACTAATATTATAAAGAGGAAAGATTTGTTTGTTTGTATGTTTGTTTGTTTGTTTGAATTGAATAGGCTCAGAAACTACTGGACCGATTTGAAAAATTCTTTTAGCATTGGATAGCTACATTATTAGGGAGTAACATAGGCTATATATTATCCCCGTATTCCCACGGGAACGGGAACTACGCGGGTGAAACCGCGTGATGTCCACTAGTATTAGTCTGCTAGGCATTGCTGAAGTTATTGACTAGATTGACACAGAAGAGAGAAATAGAGTATATGGCTAGAATGGAACATTAGGACGGGTGATGATAGATCACGACAGTATAAAACAAGCCAAGTGCGAGTCAGACTCGCACACGAAGGGTTCCGTACCATAAACCGCAATTTTTATTATTTCTTGTTAAAGCGGCAATAGAAATACACATTCTGTGAAAATTTCAACTGTCTACCTGAAACGGTTCTTGATAAATAGCCCGCTCACAGACCGACGGACAGACGGAGAGCGGAGGCTTAGTAATAGGGTTCCGTTGGTTACTCTTTGGGTACGGAACCCTATTAACCGGCAAAATGCGAGTCGGACTCTCACACGACTTTCTCCGTACTATAAACTGAAAAAACACGTTTCTTGTATGGGAGTTCCCTTTAATTTTTATTAATTGTTGTTGCAGCGGCAATAGAAATTACACACTGTGTAAATTTCAACTGTCTGCCTACAACGGTTCTTAATATACAGCTCGCTGATAGACAGACGGTCGGGCGGACAGACGCACAGCAGTGGCTTAGTAATGGGGTTCTGTTGGCTCTTCGGGTACGGAGCCATTTTTTTGTGGGAAAAATCCTCATGCATATATTATGTCGGACTCGGCATACAAAAAAAATCACACGCTCTTTAAAATTTGAGCACAGAATCCTAAAAACTGATCTAACAAAAACGGAATTAAAGATTCCGTTTTTGTTAGATTAGTTTTTGTATTCTTCTTCTAATCACACGATTAGGAGTAGAGTTTTTGTATTAAGGTCCGAACTCTAAAAAGTAGACAGTATTTGATTTCATTCCTGTTTTGGTCAAAATGTGCATCAAAAGACCGTGCATCACCTTATTAAAATAAAATACAAAACCTAAACCCGAAATTTGACCAAGAATTTAACCTCCTCTTTTGTTAAATAACTAGCTTTTGCCCGCGGCTTCGTAGGCGCATATCCCGTTTTTGCCCGTTCCCGTAGGAATTTCGGGACATCCCTCTTAGTGCTCCCTTACGGAGTGTCGGGAAGCTACATGCCAAATTTCAGCTTTCTGCGACTAGTGGCAGACCATTTGGCTGTATGTTGTCTGTCAGTCAGTCACTCACTCAGTAACGGAAGAATTTTATATATTAGGAAGATAATAATATTATGACAAGAACGTTTAACATTTTAAGTTCTAGCTATCTTTTTTTTAATTCGGTGCCAAATCACGTGCTTAATTTTCGCTTTTTTTTTACTTCTAGTTTTCTTTGTGAGGTGTCCAAAATATTTGACATCGTTTTAAAGGTTCCGTCCCAAAGGGTAACCAATGGAACCCTATTACTAAGCCTCCGCTGTCCGTCCGTCTGTCCGTCCATCCGTCCGTTCGTCCGTATTACTGTCAGCGGGCTGTATCTCAAGAACCACAATAGGTAGACAATTGAAATTTTCACTGATTGTGTATTTCTATTGCCGCTGTAACAACATAAAATAATAATTTAAATAATAATAATAAAATAAAAAACAATAAAAAATAATATAATTTTATTTATTAGTTGTAGACCTACCACAACGTAATCTTTTTAACCCAAAGGTTGACTGGTAGAGAATGCCTTGTTGCATTAAGTCCGCCCATGTACCACAATTGTGCATAAAGTTTAAATAAATAATAAACATAATAAAAATAAGGATTATGGTACGGAATCCTTTGTGTGCGAGTCCTACTCAAACTTGGCCGGTTTTTTTTTGCTTTTTGAGAGCGCATAATTTTTAAATTTATGAAAGGTAAATTTTGACTTCGAATGTATTGTCCTTTTACGTTTTATTGACAATCGTAATATCCAAAGTATTATTGCAAAACTGGTTAAGCAAACCGCACAAGATTCCCTTTCAGTCATCCTTAAAACCCATCCTCATAAATCCAGCTACTATTCCTACTCTTTCTCTGTCCATGCCGTTAGATTGTGGAACTCACTTCCGCCTAGCATTCGTGACTTAAAATCCATTTCTCTTTTTAAGAAACGTCTTAAAGAGCACTACCTTTCCTCTCAACTATGATAGTTATATATATATATGTATATATTTATTTATTTTATAATATAGTATTCGGTATAGGTTTATTTGTATATTTTATTTTTATTTGTTACTTTAATTTTAAGACTTTACATACTCTTCTCTTGTTGTTTCTTCCAGCAAACCTGCGACAGGAGAAATGAAAAAGAAATGCACACACACACACACATTTCTTTCACATTTCTTTTTCATTTCTCCTGTCGCAGGTCTGTTGGAAGAAATTTTATTAGAAATAAGCAGTTCCTTTGTACTCATATTTATAATGTTAATTTTTACTGTTTTTCTGTGTGTACATAAATAATAAAATAAATAAATAAGTTTAACAAACGTCCAAAATATTTTTTCCTCAAGTTATGCGAAGGGCGATAAAGTTTTGCGGTTACGAAATAAGTTCTTGCGGTTTGTCACGTGTGCAAGATCATGTGCCTTAACAATCACGTTTCGTTATAAGATACCCCAAGTAATTGGGCTCTTGAACGTTACTATGGCCGACACCAGATAAATTTGCAATAACGGTCACCGGTTGACCCACCTACATTTATCGATATATTAAATAACATAAAGCTGTCCTGAATCAACATCTATGGAGATCTTTTCCTTTTTCTAGTAACGAAAAACGTTTCATAATTTACTGTCTGGGTACCTACCTATGATGAGATATTAAGGAAAGAGCAATAGACCTCAGCCGTGTGATGTCGGCCGGTGTCGTATTGTGCCGCAAAAGAATAATACCATCCCATCACTTCCCGTGGGTGTCGTAAGAGGCGACTAAGAGACTCACCAGAGAATGAGCAGCAGCGTTCTCTGTAAAACGCAACACCATACACTGTGATCGCCAACCCGCCTGCCAAGCGTGGCGATATTGGCAAACCCTTGCTTGGGGGAGGCCAAAGACCAGCAGTGGACGTCTTTCGGCTGATAAGATGATGAATGGACCTTTATTGCATATTTATCTGGTGCCTACCATAGTTACCCGATCAGGTCATACCCAACAAACGACATTAAAGTAGGCTTAGGATAAAGAATAATTTAATTTTGTCCAATATATTCCTAACTAGTGGACGTCACGCGGTTTCACCCGCGTAGTTCCCGTTCCCGTGGGAGTACGGGGATAAAATATAGCCTATGTTACTCCTTGATAATGTAGCTATCCATTGCTGAAAGAATTTTTAAAATCGGTCCAGTCGTTTCGGAGCCTATTCATTTCAAACAAACAAATAACCAAACCTTCCTCTTTATAATATTAGTATAGATAAATTAACGGTGACTGATTCAAAGGACGATGAATATTGATCTCAGTATTCATCACTCAGTGAAACATACGAAGAAGTCATCCGATTAATAAAAATATGTACGTAAGAAGACAATGAAACAAACTGGGATTATGCTAGGAGAATGATGATCTCTTTGATAGATTGTTAACAATATTCTTTTATTTAAACTTTATGTACAACTAGCTGACCCGTGCCCACTTGGTTGGGCGGTATTTTTCGGGTTGATATATAGCTTATGCCCATTAAAAGAGTTAAAAAAATAAAGCACACAGATATAAGAGCAAAAAAAGGCAATTGATGCTCTAAATCAAGCACGAAAATTAAAATGGAAATGGGCAGGACATGTAGCGCGACTCAAAGACAACAGATGGACAAAAACAGTAATACCATAGCAAGGACCACCAGGCAAACGTCGTAAAGGTAGACCCTACGCGCACTGGGAGGACGATTTAAAAAATAGTTGGGCCACAATGGAAGCAAATTGCCCAAGATCGTGAGAAATGACAATCCTTGAAAGAGGCCTTCACCTGAGAGGGGTTCCTAACAATAGTAATATATAAGTACTAATATTAGGTTGCTAATTTTTCATTACCAGTCCAAAAAATACACAAGTGAGCAACCTTGTGCATTGTATTAACATTATCATAAATTATTTGTTTAAATCTTAGTTTAGCATAATTGTAACATTCATAGGAAATAAAAGGCTTTTTTATTTATTTTATATGACCCTCACAAATAACGTGGCTTTCTATTGCTAAAAGAATTTTCAAAATCGGTTCTGTCGATCCAGAGATTACCCGTTACAAACTCACAAACTTTACCTCTTTATAATATTAGTATAGAAGTATATATAGTGGTGCATGGGCGGACTTAATGCAACAAGGCATTATCTTCTTCTTCTTATCGTGTGGGCAGTAAGGTCTTACGACCCCACACACCCTAGTGACAGAGTTTCTAAACCGCCTCAAGGGCCTCTGACATGGTTTATTTGACGACCGCCATTTGGCGGCTGGGACCACCGGCTTATACGTGCCTTCCGAAGCACGGAATCATCTTTTTATCAGACAATCAGGTGATTCAAGCCTGCAATATCCTAGTCAAACTGGAAAACAACTTTACAAAGTATGTTTCTTCCCGTGGGAATCGAACCCACGACCACCGGGTCATAAGGCAGACGCCTAAACCACTTGACCACGGAGGCAGTTTAAGGCATTATCTAATAGTTAATCAATCAAGTCAATTATATGGCTGTATAACTTTTCCAGGGTGGACACGGTGACACTGGACACGTTGGAGAGGAAGAACATGACGAGCTGCGTGGCGCTCGTCAACCACACCTCACACCCGCACGTCATGCCCAATGGTGAGGATATCAAGCTGCCTAGCCTCTTGTTTCTAATCCTAAAACTAGCTTTTACCCGTGACTTCGTACGCATATCTCGTTTTTTCCTGTTCCCGTAGGAATTTCGGTAAATCTTTTAGTGCTTCCCGATACTCCTCCAGGAACCTACATGCCAAATTCCAGCTTCCTACGACCAGTAGTTTCGGCGCTGTAACCAGCGCTGTGTTATTTATTTTTAAATTTCGCAGCATATGCTGAGATAGGGACCTTTTTGGCCTCACACAGACTAAAATTATTATTGATTAAGTAATAAACTACTGTTAGTTTTAATTAATTTTACATCTGTCTGTTTTGTGCGAGTCCCAAATTAACATTTTTCTTTCTTTCTTTCTGTGCGTTGTCTGTCAGTCAGTCAGTAACAGAAGAATTTTACATAATTATATTGATTTCGTTAGGGGATCTAATACAATTGCATCGTTTCTCCGGGACTCGTCGGGCTTCATTGGCTCGGCGTTTTTCTGGTGGTCGCCACTGTTGATTCTGGCTTTCAGGAGTTGCAGTGGTTGGGAATGTGTGGCGGGCTTGCCTAACCTTTTCTTTTCTCGTGGTTTAAGAGGAATCACGGGCGGAGCGACTTTGTATATAAAAAGTCATAATTCGACGTTTGGCTCTCGCTTGTTTTCTCCTCCAATATTGGACCGGTTTAAAAGATATTTCATAAACTGAATAAGAAGGACATATACTGTGTCCCCGTGTTTTCTTTTTTGATGATATATTAACCTTGCAAGCACTAGAACCCTCAAAAATTGTCCGATAAACCGCTGTCAACAGAACCCTAGTGTACAAATTTGGCAACTATTTATGAAAAACTTGCCAAGTGCGAGTCGGACTTGCGTGCGAAGACAAACGAATTTTGTAACCCATGTCATTTTAACCCTATAGACTTCTTTTAGGTTTTCCTGTAATCTATAGGTAAAGATCTATTATCTCCAATTTTTTCAAAATTTAAGGCTCAGTAGTTTTAGATGGGGGGGGGGGAATGGTTATTTTTCGTATAATTTCTTGAATAACTTAAAATCATTTATTTTAAACTTATGAAAAAGTATAATTAAAACCCTCACAGTAAGCCCTTTTATTTGATATGTCATACGACATTGTTCAAAAAACCCCTTTTTTGAAATTTTCTGGTTTGATCTCCATAAGTGACCCCCATACTAAAAATGTAATAATTTGTGTAACGCGTTCGTGTTTGGGTCACAGAAGTCCATATGTGTACCAAATTTCAACAGAATCGGTTCAGTGGATCCGGATATAACTGGCTGTGACAGATGGATAGACAGACAGACACCCGAGTGATCCTATAAGGGCGGAACCCTTATAGGATCACTCGGGTGTCTGTCTGTCTACGGAACCCTAAAAAGGAAAACATAGGGACACAGTATATATTCTTCTTATTCAGCTTGTGAAATATCTATTTATTCAGTTTGTGAAATATCTATTAAATCGGTTCAATATTGGAGGTCGAAACAGTCGAGAGCCAAACCTCGAATTATGACTTTTTACATACAAAGTCTGTCCGCCCGCATTTCCTCTTAATAATAACAGTCGCACGGGTCGATCTTCAAGGTTAAGCAATGCTTGCCAAGCTCCGTCTGCGGATGGGTGACCATCTTAACATACCGAGTTTCCTCCGTGCCTCGGAAAGCACGCTAAGCCGTTGGTCCCGGCTGCCATTCGTAGATCTTTGGCGGTCGTTACGGATTGTCAGAAGCCAGAACCGTGTTACCCAGTTACTGTGTAGTAAAGGGTAGATAGACAGTTTCAACCTACATGTAAAATAGTGGTACTCAAGTGACAGACACGTAATCGATGAATAACTTTGATTTTCAGGGGATGTCTACAACCTCGGGATGTCTGTCGTGAAGGGCAGAATACGACACGTCGTTGCGAAGTTCCCATTTACTGAGAAAGGTACGATATCTATATACTAATATATAAAGCTGAAGAGTTTGTTTGTTTGTTTGCTTGAACGCGCTAATCTCAGGAACTACTAGTCCGATTTGAAAAATTATTTCAGTGTTAGATAGCCCATTTATCGAGGAAGGCTATAGGCTATATATCATCGCGCTAAGACCAATAGGAACGGTGCAGTAATGAAAATTGTGACGCAGACGAAGTTGCGCGGGTCAGCTAGTATGTATATAAAATAATCAACGTCGAGTCGAGAATGGCTCACTGAATCCATAGATATAATATATTTCTAAGGTTGAATCATAATCTAACTTGCTTACACAGAAAGTCTAATGGCGCGACTTTGGCTCGCATTCATCCGCGGCTCCCGATTTTTTTTTTGTTGAGTCACACTCCCTTCCGTTCTGGGCGTCAGACTCTTACTGAAAAAAACCCACGCGTGTTTCTCCAAATGTCCTTTGCATTCCAAGACCACGGTTACTCTTTTGAACAATTCCGCAACCCTGGCATTTTCCGATTATTTCTCTCGTCTTGTGTGATTTCGTCAGGCAGCTGAAGAAAGTAATAGCTTTCAGCTGTGTCTGATAATTTCGTTAATTAAACTGTTTGTTGTTTTCCAGGTGACATGTTCAAAAGCGCACGCATTGTGGCCTCAGTCAAGCCTCGGTGGACACTCAATCCTTCTTACATGCACACTTTCGGTAAGTAATACATATCCAGCATGTTTTTGATATAGGGAACGTGCACGAAGTAGACTGTGTGTTTTAACTTATAAGTAAAATATACTTGACATTGACGCTTCTGTGCTGCCACTTATGGTTCCTGCACGCTCCGTTTAGGGGAACGTGCACGAAGTAGACTGTGCCATCTAGCGTTGCAATTTCGAAACTTATTAGTAAAATATACTTGACATTGACGCTTTTGTGCTGCCGCTTATGGTTCCTGGACGCTCCGTTTAGGGGAACGTACACGAAGTAGACTGTGCCATCTAGCGTTGCAATTTCGAAACTTTTAAGTAAAATATACTTGAAAATGACACTTCTGTGCTACCACCTATTATATTAACTGAACGCTCCGATTAGGGGAACGTGCACGAAGTAGACTGTGCCATCTAGCGTTGCAATTTCGAAACTTATTAGCAAAATATACTTGAAAATGACATTTCTGTGTCGCCACCTATTATATTAACTGCACGCTCCGATTAGGAGAACGTGCACGAAGTAGACTGTGCCATCTAACGTAGCAATTTCGAAACTTATTAGTAAAATATACTTGACATTGACGCTTTTGTGCTGCCATTTATGGTTCCTGGACGCTCCGGTTAGGGGAATGTGCACGAAGTAGATTGTGCCATCTAACGTTGCATATTCGAAACTTCTTAGTAAAATATACTTGAAAATGACACTTCTGTATTGCCACCTATTATATTAACTGAACGTTCCGATTAGGGGAACGTGCACGAAGTAGACTGTGCCATCTAACGTTGCATGTTCGAAACTTCTTAGTAAAACATATTTGACAATGACACTTCTGTGCTGCCACCTATAGTTCCTGCGCGCTCCGTTTAGACTTAGAGGAGCGTGCACGAAGTAGACTGTGCCATCTAGCGTTGCAATTTTGAAACTTATTAGTAAAATATATTTGACAATGACACTTCTGTGCTGCCACCTATAGTTCCTGCACGCTCCGTTTAGGGGAACGTGCACGAAGTAGACTGTGCCATCTAGCGTTGCAATTTCGAAACTTATAAGTAAAATATACTTGACATTGACGCTTTTGTGCTGCCGCTTATGGTTCCTGGACGCTCCGTTTAGGGGAACGTACACGAAGTAGACTGTGCCATCTAGCGTTGCAATTTCGAAACTTTTAAGTAAAATATACTTGAAAATGACACTTCTGTGCTGCCACCTATTATATTAACTGAACGCTCCGATTAGGGGAACGTGCACGAAGTAGACTGTGCCATCTAGCGTTGCAATTTCGAAACTTATTAGCAAAATATACTTGAAAATGACATTTCTGTGTCGCCACCTATTATATTAACTGCACGCTCCGATTAGGAGAACGTGCACGAAGTAGACTGTGCCATCTAACGTAGCAATTTCGAAACTTATTAGTAAAATATACTTGACATTGACGCTTTTGTGCTGCCATTTATGGTTCCTGGACGCTCCGGTTAGGGGAATGTGGACGAAGTAGATTGTGCCATCTAACGTTGCATATTCGAAACTTCTTAGTAAAATATACTTGAAAATGACACTTCTGTATTGCCACCTATTATATTAACTGAACGTTCCGATTAGGGGAACGTGCACGAAGTAGACTGTGCCATCTAACGTTGCATGTTCGAAACTTCTTAGTAAAACATATTTGACAATGACACTTCTGTGCTGCCACCTATAGTTCCTGCGCGCTCCGTTTAGACTTAGAGGAGCGTGCACGAAGTAGACTGTGCCATCTAGCGTTGCAATTTTGAAACTTATTAGTAAAATATATTTGACAATGACACTTCTGTGCTGCCACCTATAGTTCCTGCACGCTCCGTTTAGACTTAGAGGAGCGTGCACGAAGTAGACTGTGCCATCTAGCGTTGTAATTTCGAAACTTATAAGTAAAATATACTTGAAAATGGGACTTCTGTGCTGCCACCTATAGTTCCTTCATGCTCCGTTTAGGGAAACGTACACGAAGTAGACTGTGCCATCTAGCGTTGCAATTTCGAAACTTTTAAGTAAAATATACTTGAAAATGACACTTCTGTGCTGCCACCTATTATATTAACTGAACGCTCCGATTAGGGGAACGTGCACGAAGTAGACTGTGCCATCTAACGTTGCATGTTCGAAACTTCTTAGTAAAACATATTTGACAATGACACTTCTGTGCTGCCACCTATAGTTCCTGCACGCTTCGTTTAGACTTAGAGGAGCGTGCACGAAGTAGACTGTGCCATCTAGCGTTGTAATTTCGAAACTTATAAGTAAAATATACTTGAAAATGAGACTTCTGTGCTGCCACCTATAGTTCCTTCATGCTCCGTTTAGGGAAACGTGCACGGAGTAGACTGTGCCAACTAGTATTGCATATCCGAAACTTTAGCGCTAAGAATACTTGACAAAACGCTTCTGTGCTGCCACCTATAGTTCCTGCACGCTCCGTTTAGGGGAACGTGCACGAAGTAGACTATTGTTGCCGTTGCGAAAAAATATACTTGAAAATGACACTTCTGTGCTGCTACCTACTATAGTTCCCGCATGCTCCGTTTAGGGGAAGATGTACGAAGTAGACTGTGTCATCTAGCGTTGTAATTTTAAAACATGGGTGTGCTTGTACTGCAGGTATAACGGAGAACTACTTCGTGATAGTGGAGCAGCCGCTGTCGGTGTCGGTGGCGGGGCTCATGCGCGGTCTCATCGCCAACGACAAGGTCTGCTCCAGCCTGCAGTGGAACCCCGACTACGAGGTCTGTACCTTTTAAGGCCTATTCAAACCTAAGCGGTACTGGCTACCGTCTGCGGTAGAGAAAACAGAGTAGGCATGCGGTAATCCAACTTGTCAAACCTAGTTTCGCTTTAGCCGCAGAACTCCAAACAAAATACCCGGCGTGATACCGTGCGAAACTGAGCGACATTTGTCGCTACCGTTCTATACCTAGAGCAGTAGCGACAAATGTCGCTCAGTTTCTAGTCTGATCTCTGAAAAGGCATTTAGTCTATATTGTGTTGAAGAAATACATTAAAAAACTAATACATAAAAATAAATAGATATTATAAGCTAAAGAGTTAGTTTGGTCTAACGGGCCAAACTAAAGAACTACTGGTTCAAAATGAAAAATACTTTATTGTTGGAGAGCCCATTTATCGATGAAGGCTTAAGACTATACAACATAACGCTACAACCAATAGAAGCGGAGCATTCATGAAAAATGTGACGCAGACGAAGTGGCGCGGGTCAGCTAGTATTCCATATAACGCTGCTTTGGAAGTTTCTCTCAGAAAATTAAAGGTTCTAGCAACCGTAAACCCGGATGGACGGCCAATTTTTGGGGGCTCTACGATTCGTCTGTGAGCCAAAGTTTTTTGTGTCCAAAGATCACAACATTGAAATAACAAAACCTTATTAATTTCCAGACGCACATAGTCCTCCTAAGCCGTTCTACAGGCCATGAAGTGAAGCGCTTCCGTACCGACCCTCTATTTTACTTGCACATCATCAACTCCTTCGAACAAGACGGCAAGCTGGTGGTAGACCTGTGTGCCTACAAGGACGCTAAGGTCATCGACGCCATGTATGTGCACGCTATCGAGGTGAGTTACTATAGAACACTGTTCTTCATACACATCATCATGTTGGAACAAGACGGCAAGCTGGTGGTAGACCTGTGTGCCTACAAGGACGCTAAGGTCATCGACGCCATGTATGTGCACGCTATCGAGGTGAGTTACTATAGAACACTGTTCTTCATACACATCATCATGTTGGAACAAGACGGCAAGCTGGTGGTAGACCTGTGTGCCTACAAGGACGCTAAGGTCATCAACGCCATGTATGTGCACGCTATCGAGGTGAGTTACTATAGAACACTGTTCTTCATACACATCATCATGTTGGAACAAGACGACAAGCTGGTGGTAGACCTGTGTGCCTACAAGGACGCTAAGGTCATCAACGCCTTGTATGTGCACGCTATCGAGGTGAGTTACTATAGAACACTGTTCTTCATACACATCATGTTGGAACAAGACGGCAAGCTGGTGGTAGACCTGTGTGCCTACAAGGACGCTAAGGTCATCGACGCCATGTATGTGCACGCTATCGAGGTGAGTTACTGTAGAACACTGTTCTTCATACACATCATGTTGGAACAAGACGGCAAGCTGGTGGTAGACCTGTGTGCCTACAAGGACGCTAAGGTCATCGACGCCATGTATGTGCACGCTATCGAGGTGAGTTACTATAGAACACTGTTCTTCATACACATCATCATGTTGGAACAAGACGGCAAGCTGGTGGTAGACCTGTGTGCCTACAAGGACGCTAAGGTCATCAACGCCTTGTATGTGCACGCTATCGAGGTGAGTTACTATAGAACACTGTTCTTCATACACATCATGTTGGAACAAGACGGCAAGCTGGTGGTAGACCTGTGTGCCTACAAGGACGCTAAGGTCATCGACGCCATGTATGTGCACGCTATCGAGGTGAGTTACTGTAGAACACTGTTCTTCATACACATCATGTTGGAACAAGACGGCAAGCTGGTGGTAGACCTGTGTGCCTACAAGGACGCTAAGGTCATCGACGCCATGTATGTGCACGCTATCGAGGTGAGTTACTATAGAACACTGTTCTTCATACACATCATCATGTTAGAACAAGACGGCAAGCTGGTGGTAGACCTGTGTGCCTACAAGGACGCTAAGGTCATCGACGCCATGTATGTGCACGCTATCGAGGTGAGTTACTATAGAACACTGTTCTTCATACACATCATCATGTTAGAACAAGACGGCAAGCTGGTGGTAGACCTGTGTGCCTACAAGGACGCTAAGGTCATCGACGCCATGTATGTGCACGCTATCGAGGTGAGTTACTATAGAACACTGTTCCTCATACACATCATCATGTTAGAACAAGACGGCAAGCTGGTGGTAGACCTGTGTGCCTACAAGGACGCTAAGGTCATCGACGCCATGTATGTGCACGCTATCGAGGTGAGTTACTGTAGAACACTGTTCTTCATACACATCATGTTGGAACAAGACGGCAAGCTGGTGGTAGACCTGTGTGCCTACAAGGACGCTAAGGTCATCGACGCCATGTATGTGCACGCTATCGAGGTGAGTTACTATAGAACACTGTTCTTCATACACATCATCATGTTGGAACAAGACGGCAAGCTGGTGGTAGACCTGTGTGCCTACAAGGACGCTAAGGTCATCAACGCCTTGTATGTGCACGCTATCGAGGTGAGTTACTATAGAACACTGTTCTTCATACACATCATGTTGGAACAAGACGGCAAGCTGGTGGTAGACCTGTGTGCCTACAAGGACGCTAAGGTCATCGACGCCTTGTATGTGCTCGCTATCGAGGTGAGTTACTATAGAACACTGTTCTTCATACACATCATCATGTTGGAACAAGACGGCAAGCTGTTGGTAGACCTGTGTGCCTACAAGGACGCTAAGGTCATCGACGCCATGTATGTGCACGCTATTGAGGTGAGTTACTATAGAACACTGTTCTAGTAGGACATCATCTATCACATACAAACTACAATAAACCTGACGTCTCACAAATCCGACATCGCGAAATCAAAGTTCTGTGCGCGATTATACATAAATCTCACGACGACTACCATCGGGCAGTTGCCCACCAGACAATACCTATCTGGTCAGAGAATCCACCCATTTCTATGAAAGTTGCGGGACTGTACAACCTGTTCCGCGTACCTCTAAACGTTCGAACAACTCGACAAGCTCGTGTAACGCTAAGGTAAGCGAGGCTGTTTGTGTAATGAGGACTACCGTTTTTGTACTCACCAGTTGGCGCCACTGTCGAGTATGGTCCTTAATCATGGCACTAAAGTTGTTTTTACGCGCATGTGAACAAAGTTTGAAGAAAATATATGTATGAATCCGTAAACGTGCGATTTAATACAACATAAATAGTGTCGCCGTGTTACGTGGACTCATCACAATAGAAAAGAGAAGGAGATAATTTACGTATTTCCAACAAAAAAGAAAGTTTAATGCAGTAGAAACGTAACTTAATCTGCTATAGTCAGACTGTTTTAGTAAAATATTTACAAAAATCGAAACAAATAAGTGAAGAAACTCAAGTCAATAGCCAAACAACAGTGAAATTTGACATTACAACGAGGCGCTAGTGTAGCGTAAGGTACGCTACACTAGCGCCTCTAGCGGTGAATTCAAACGCGATAGCTCTCATTGTGCCTACTAGTGAGGCAAGTTTCAACCCCATTTATTGGAAACACTGCACATTTTTTGGTGCAACATGTTTTTGTAGCCATGATGCATGATGCTAGAAACATGTTTTTCTAGCATCATGCAGCAGTATTTTTTTTTTATCCCAAAATGTTACTCAGCTACATCCGGTTAGCTTCCAGCCTTACCGGAAGCACCTACCAGTGTCTTACATAGAGCTAGTGACACGATCCCCCTTGGAAATACAAGTGTCAGTTTTTTTTTAACTACTGACTACCGGTCCGACCGGTTCGTCAAAGGTCTACACTTAACAGCTGGAACCAACAGCCTCGCAAAATTGAAAGACAATAGACTGTTGTCCCAAAAGACTTACGAGGACTGAGGGATTACAGTTCTTTCTGAGGCATGGAGCAATACCAAGAAAGAGGTCATTATTCTCATCATTGTGAACAAATTTTACTATGGGACAACACTGAAATCACGTAAAAAATCGACTGTCCCATACATTTCTGTGCACATAACTCGACAAAATATACTGAACAATTTTTTTTTCGCGATTTCAGTGTTGGTCCCGTAGTAAAAGTTGTTAGTTGTTGTCAAGTTGTGTAATGTAATGTTTGGGCGGAATAAACTATTTTATTTTCTTTTCTTTTTCATAACGATGAATACAATGACCCCTTAAGAGTTATTGCGTGTATTCTGTTACACGTAATGTATGTCCGTTATAAGATGCTTATTAGGAATAATGCGCCGTTAGTAACCTTACCATGGTCTGAAAATAATGTCTCTAATTAATCCGAGATCACACGCCGCTCATTCACACGGTCACACCTGGGTGTCAACATGTCGAAGAAGTGTTAATGTTACTAATCTTGTTGAATATAATTATTAGATATTATACTTTTGGGTTCAACGTTCATATTTTTTTGATATATTTTGGGAACTCATATAAACAGTCGTGATCTAAAAAAACGTAACATTGTAAAAAAACATCTTGGGCATCTCTTAGAATTAAAAAAATTAAGGAACGTGACTGACACCTACGGAACGGGCTTTAATCCATCACAATGGGTATTTTGTCACCGAGTTATTGCAAACGCCGTCAGATTGTAAAAAAACGCGTGAAATAGTAAAGTATTTTTTTGGGTTCCGAACATCCGTAAAAAACGGAACCCTTATAGGATCACTCGGGTATCTGTCTGTCCGTCTGTCACAGCCAGTTTTCTCCGGAACTTCTGGACCGATTCTGTTGAAATTTGGTATACATATGGGCTTCTGTGACCCAAACACGGACGCCTTACGTAAATACATAATTTTTTAGTATGGAGGTCACTTTTGAGGGTCAAACTAGAAAATTAAAAAAACAAAAATTAAACTGTATCGTGTGACATATCAAATGAAAGGGCTTACTGTGAGATTTAATTATATTTTTTTTCATAATTTTTAAATAATCAGTTTTGAAGTTATTCAAGAAATTAGACCGAAAATGGCCATTTCCCCCATTATCTCCGAAACTACTGAGCCTACAATTTTGAAAAAAATGCCTAAAGATTACAGGAAAACCTACAAGAAGTCTGTGGTGTTAAAATAACATGTTAAAAAAATGAAATTGGTTCGGAATCCTTTGCACGCGAGTCCGACTCGCACTTGGCCAGTTTTTCACAAAAGACACGAATAAATTGGAAACAATTGAATTTGGATAGGATTTAGTGTATTCAAAATTAAACATCACAAAATATATCGAAAAATTACAATTTAATAAAGATTTTTTACAATTTTACTGAGTTTGCAATTATTCGGTGACAGATTCATCGTCGTCTACAACCTGTAACAGAATAAACGCAATACCTCTTAAGGGGTCATTGAACTCATCATTATGAACAACTTTCATTATGGGACTAACACTGAAATCACGAAAAAAAATATATCCACCATGTAGTGTGCAGCTCGCCTAACCTTATATTTGTAACTGCACACACTAATTATGGACATTATTACACGAATCGTTGAACTGAACAGTTCTCTTTTATTTTGCCTACATCACTCTAATACATGGCGACCCTTAGCCAGCAATTAAAATTTTGCAACTTACGTGTAAACGAATATGCCTGAAGTTGAAGAAATCATGAAGATATTTACTGATAGAAGTTTGTGAAGACGGAAAATTGGAAGAAAGAAAGCGAAGAAGAGAAGAAACAAAAATTACAGAAGAATTAGAACCAGAAATCATAAAGAATTTATGTGAAGAGATGAAAACATTAAATAAGAAGATAGAAAAATCTAAACATTTCACTAGTGATAATGGTAACTGCAAATTTGTGCCTGAAAAATCGGCAATATTTGTAATGTCTCGATCGTTATCGACCGTAAGTGTGTTAGCGAGAGAATTACAACGTTTTTGCAAGCAAATCAAAATAAACGAGCTCGTAATAATTAAAAGCAAGCGCAACGAAATATTTGTTAACAATTTTATAAAGGAAATAAGTCACTTAAATGATATTCCTAAGTTACTAATTATTAAAGATGTGACAAGAGTCACTGAAAAGACACGAAAACTGTGATTTTGAATGATTTCCACCTGTTACCTACGAGTGGCCACGCGGGGATAAACAGAATGATAAACACTATTAGGAAGTACTATTATTGGCCAGGAATGACTAATGACGTAAAAGAATTTGTAAAGAAGTGTAGAAGTTGTCAGATTCAAAAGCATTCCAATAGGCATACGAAAGAACCGATGGTCATCACAACCACGGCATCCACTGCTTTTGAAAGAGTTAGTTTAGATTTAATGGGTCCTTTAGATGTAGATAATTTAAACTATAAGTATATTTTAACATTACAGTGTGATTTAACAAAATACGTCGAAGCTTATCCTTTAGAGAAGAAAGATACTGTTTCTGTAGCTAGGTTATTTGTAAATAATTTTATTCTGAGATATGGTATCCCTAGAGAGATAATAACAGACCAGGGAACAGAGTTTATGTCATCAGTTTTCACTGAGATTTGCAATTTGTTGCATATAAATAAACTGCATTCAACAGCTTATCATCACGAAACTCTGGGAGGATTGGAAAATACTCATAAGGTCCTAGGAGCTTATCTTAGAATTCAGTGTGACAATAACAAAACAGATTGGAGCAGTTGGCTTCCATTCTGGTGCTTTTCATTTAACACTACAATACACTCGGAGACAAAATACACTCCATTTGAATTAGTATTTGGGAAAAATTGTAATTTACCATCTAATATAGCACAAAATTCATATGTTGATCCTTTATATAATCCTGACTCTTACCCTTTAGAGCTTAAATACAGACTTCAAAGAGCACAAACTGAAGCTAGAAATAATTTATTATTCAGTAAGGAATTAAGGAAAAATAATTATGATGAAAATGTAAATGGATTACAATATAAGAATGGAGATTTAGTTCTTATTAAAAACCAAGTCGGAAATAAGTTAGATAAAATTTATTTAGGACCATACAGAGTCATTGAAGATATTTCACCAAATGTAAAAATTTTAAAAGATGACAAAGAATATATTGTACATAAAAATAATACAAAGCTATTTGTAACTTAAAAACAATTTGGTTCTGATAAGATGTTTTTTTTCATCATCATCATCATCATATCAGCCGAAAGACGTCCACTGCTGGACATAGGCCTCCCCCAAAGGGGGGGGGGGGGTTGGCGATCGCAGTGTATGGTGTTGCGTTTTACAGAGAACGCTGCTGCCCATTCTCTGGTCCCTTAGACGTCTCTTACATTTATGTGCGCATAACTCGAAAAAATGTACTGAACAGCTGATTTTATTTTCCCCATTTCGGGGTTGGTACCATAGTAAAAGTTGTTCATAATGATGAGTACAATGACCCCTTAAGAGTTATTGCGGTTATTATGTTACAGGTTGTATACGGCGGATGATGGCTATTTCTATTTCACAGAGAGACCCAAACTTCCTACGATCATATCCCAACAGTGGGGCATAAGCTGATTGATTTCATTGATTCTGCTATGAAATTATTTTGCCAATGGTTTGCACATAAAGTCCAAACATGATTGATTTGTTTTCTCTTTCCTCGGTATTCTTTTATTGTCTAAAAATACCATGTTATTTATATTTGTAGTCGATGCAAAGCAACGCAGACTACGCGGAATGGTTCCGCGCACGGCCTAAGAGACTGGAAGTGTCCTTGGATGCTCCTGACTCGACCTATGTGGAGGCGACGACCATCGCGGATATCGGCTGCGAGACTCCCAGGATACACTATGATCTTCATAATGGTACGTTAACAATTATTTTCTTTTGTACAGACAATAATATCTTTACTGTTGTTATTATTATTAATATTATAAAGCTGAAGAATTTGTTTGGTTGAATGCGCTTATCTTAGGAACTACTGGTTCGAATTGAAAAATTAGTATTTAGTATTGGATAGCCCGTTTATCGAGGAAAGCTATAGGCTATACAGGGTGAATTTTTAAAGTGTGCCTACATGACCAAATCCGAAATTATGAGGAATATCGAAAAACACTAAAAGGAGACTCGAGCCTGATTTTGATGAAAAACAAAACTGCATCATTGGATTATTGAAACGTCGTTATTCCTGTAGGAATCGAACCGGCTGATTTTGAACAAAAACACACCCTTTATCACCATACGAAAGTGTAGCTTTAAGAATTCACTCTGCATAACATCACGCTACGACCAATAGGAGAAAAGCATTAATGAAAAATGTAACACAGACGAAGTTGCGCGGGTTAGCTAGTACCTACAATAATATACCAACAACCACTAAATAGCGAAGGAAATCTATCGCCTCCATACATTTCTCTAGTGCGCATAACTCGACAAAATGTACTGAACAAATGATTTTTTTCGCGATTTAAATCCACACTTTCCATAGTAAAGTTGTTCATAATAATGAGTAAAATGACCCATTTTCAGGTATTGTATTCATTCTGTTCATTGTGTAAAACAAGTTCCTTTGACTACCTAGTTAGGGTAACGGTATCAAGGGAGACAGCTAATAGTGGGGTCAGGCGTTCGATGACCAAGTCAGGCAAAGTGATATCAAAGTTTCCCGGTTAGGAGATTTGTGCAGCCAGGAGACCAATATATTAGACTTATTTAGAAGCTATAGGTACTATTTAAAATGTGTTCTTTTTCAGGTAAACCCTACAGATACTTCTACGCCATCAGCTCAGATGTAGACGCTGAGAATCCAGGAACTGTAAGATATTTGCTTTTATTGCCGTCGGACTTTCTTATTTTTTTCTGTATGCGAGTAAAGCAAGTCTTTGCTAGTTTGAAACTATTTTATAAGGCCTCACTTAAACTATAGCCATCTTTAAATAATTTCTGTATAAATAATATTAAACAAAGTAACTCAGCCTCTGACTGTTTCTTCGCTTATATTTTCTAAACCACGCAACGGATTTTGGTCAGAATCAGGGGGGCTACTCTCTTAGCCCGAAGTCCGTTGTTTCGGGCTTAGTTGCGGGCGTATTCTACTCCGTATCACCTAACCACTAAGAATTAATGACAACAGGATTTGTCATTAATTCTTAGTGGTAGTACTGTCAAATCATGTTGTCATTCATTCTTAGTTCGGATTCGGGACAAATCGTAAGTCCGTAGGTGATACAGAGTAGAATACGCCCGTACCTAAGCCCGAAACTACGGACATCGGGCTTAGAGAGTAGCCCCCCAGAATCAGATGTTTATTTGCTCAAAATGTAGGTACAATATTAGATAACTTACACAAACACATAAGATCAGCTACATTTTACTTTACAGCATGCAAATCATTAGGTACAATAATAAAATACGACGACGACGACGAACGACGTACGATTTTAATTATTAGATAGAGCGATGAAAGAGGAAAATTTGTTTATATATCCTGGCCATATCGTAGAATCGGCCTTTTTATGATGTGGTCAAGATTAGTTTAGGTAATGCTTGAGGGAACTTAGGGCACCCCGACTCGGATAGGTTAGGTTCAAATGGGATGACGGGAGCTAGAGTGTGTGAGCGATCTTAGCTCCCGTCATACCATTCATGTTAGGTTACTTTAAACCCTGCAGACAGAAATAGGAGCCCCGGCGCTCCGTCGTCGAAATAAGGAATGAAGTTGCTATTTCATAAACTGGCGAAATTCGGCAAAATGGCCACGACATATACAATTTGCCGAAGCCGGGGAGCAACACTAGTGAAATACACCCCCGTTCAGCAATAGCAATAGAGTATTTGAATACTCTCAAAAATCACATTTGAAATCTCTTAAATAGTACGAATTAAATCAGTGGAAAAATAAAGAACTCGCAAGCTATTGAAGTTAATCTGCTCTCGTCATGCAAAACGTCATTTGTATTTGATGGCGCAAGTTCACAATGGCATGACTTGCGAGTGACGTCACACGCAATAAGTGCTCTCTCTGTATATCATAGATTTTAAAACGCTCAAAGTTCGTCATTTTATTAGCTTGTTACATCGTCATGTGTTTTGTTTAAGTTTTGAGAAATGTATTGAAAAAAAAATCCCGTCAAATAACCTATTCGTCCTGAGAGACGAATCAATATAAAAACTTATCGTTATTTTTAATACAAAATGTTCCAGCTCATTAAAGTGGACACTAAGACTGGCGAGACCAAGACGTGGTGCAACCTCAACTGTTACCCCAGCGAGCCGATATTCGTGCCAGCGCCTAACGCGAAGGTGAGGCAACATTACATCCTGCCAGGGTTGCGGAATACTTCGAAAGAGTTCAATAGGGAATATGCACGAAAAATATATTTATTATCTAAACAGTTTATCTAAAAATATACACAAATATAATACTAACAGTGAAAATAGAATCAAAATTGCTCGAAAAACAAACGAGATATAATTATTTTAAACAAATATATCTGTCTCTCTCGCGAAAACGCTGTTTTCTATGGCAGCTGTATAGGCGCCAAGAACTTTGACGTCACAATTCATATCGGACTTCTCTTTCTAATTGTAAACTTTGAAGCTTTATAACTTCATCGCTGATGAAGGTATTTAAAAAATAATTTCATAATTGTTTATTAGAGTTCATAAGTATTTCATTTTCAAATAAAAAAATCGCATGCATATTCCCGTTATGTTTTGTTTTTGTTTTGGCATGGGTAATCCATCAAATGACTCCTCCCGTTCTGGGTGAAGCAGAAGGGAGTGTCAGACTCTTACTGACTAAAACCCATCCGTGTTCCTCCTAGTGCCCTTTGCGTTCCAGGGCCGCGGAGACTTTTGAATAAATTCCGCAACCCTGGAAGACACATAACCTGCTGTAACCATTTTGGTCCTATTTGTAA
Source organism: Lacanobia wlatinum (assembly GCA_947578705.1). Classification (NCBI taxonomy): domain Eukaryota; kingdom Metazoa; phylum Arthropoda; class Insecta; order Lepidoptera; family Noctuidae; genus Lacanobia; species Lacanobia wlatinum. Next base: position 22,595,418 of record OX388031.1, read on the forward strand.
TCCCAGCAAAACTTTGTATCAAAGAATAGAACGTAGTAGAATAGAAAACATTACAAAACAATAATCAGCAACCAACAATAACAACCAACAACAACAGAAAACCATCAACATCCACCACCACCAACAACACCCTCACCCACCACCCCCCTTCCCCCCCATCAACACCCCCACCATCACCATCTTTTGCTTTTATTCTAATTCATTGGAGGTCAACCCAGTGTGTTTGTTAACCGACTTCAGAAAAAGTAGGAGGTTTACAACTCGGCTTTTTTATGTGTTTTATTTCATAACTCCGACATTTATGAACCGATTTGAAAAAAAATTCTATCATGTGAAAGGGTATACTTTCCGATTGGTTCCATCTAAATTTCATCAAAATCAGTTCAGCAGTTTGACTTTTAAAATCAAAATAGCTGGAATTCGTTTACTTAGATGACGTATTTGGTTTGTCATCCAAGTACAATAAACGAAATTGCGTATTTTGCTTTACACTAAAAAGTGAAAAATAGAAAAAAACTTATTTACAAAACGGTGTTTTTGGTTGATAATTCGTTTTTCAACACCGACTTCCGAAATTAAAGTTATTTTATACTTAATAGTGTTTTTTAACCGACTTCATTTTATTTGGAAGTCAGTTGTATTTTTTTTGTAAAAAAGTTTTTCTTTCATAAATGAGTCTACTAGAATCAAAAACCGCAATGTCCATATCCGTGTTTTGGCCACAATACATTATTTTTGAATTATTGGTTGTTTGTACATTCAGTGGTTTATGTAGTATAATAAAAATACAGTAAATACATCATGTAATGGTAGCATATTAATGGAATTACGTAGATTCGTCACAGTAACAAGAAAATTGAATAGATAGTCTGGACTTTGCTGTTTTTGAAATAAATCACTGGACTTTGCTGTTTTTGTTGCCCGCGTCTGATGGACATTGCTTATTTTGAAACATACCTATTTTTATGTACTACGCCTGGTTAGTATTGATACTTTGAATAGCAAAGACTATAATCCTTAGGTACATCATTTTATAAATTGAAGTCCAGTAATTGAAGAAAATTGGCGGTACTTTTATTTAAAAATAAAAAATAAATTATATACTTAATGTTTAATTAATTTAAAAAAATATATAAAAAATATCAAATTAAATTATTAATGACGGTAGCTCCTCTTGGACTTGGCACATCGATTCTTCAGGGTTATCGTCGTCTCCGTCGTCACCAACATTATGACGTACAGGAATGTCGTGTGGCAGTACTCGAGCAAAATATCATATCATTTTAATAGTCTATAAATAAAATACAAATAATCATAAATGAACTGTAAAAAAAAATGCAAATTTTGTGTTTAAATGGGGTGAAAATTTCATTTTTGTAAATAAATTGTACAATAAAGGACGATATAAAGTCATTATAAACGGAGTTTGTAAACTTTAAAAACAAAGTATCAAAACTATCTAATTGTGATTTACTCACCGGTCATTTATGGTCTTGTTTTTTTTTCAATTTGCACTATCAACTCGGCGTTTTCGAGCATCTTTATTATCTACCACTTGGGGATAACATTCCATAGTTCGTTTATTTATAAAAATTATAGCTTACAAATCTGTTTTAACACATCAACAACGAAATAAACGAGAGCACTCCTAACAGCAAATACCATATTCCGCCATGTTGTTTACGCGACCATGATTGGTTGTGATGGACAATGCTTGTTCAGATACATACACAAGTGGACAATGCTGTTTTTGTAGCAAACATCGATTTTTAAATGTGAATTTCTATGAGACATTGCGGTTTTAGTTCCATATTGAATAAATAGATGTTTTATTTTTTCACTGGAGATTCATATGCCATAGACAACACAATTTCAGTTTTTTATGGACATTGCGGTTTTTGATTCTAGTAGACTCAAATATCTTTTAGTTGTCACTTCATAAATCAAACACGCCACTGTTCTAGCTATATCATCTTTTACATAATTCATCCAGTTTCTTTAGTCTTCCTCTACTTTATTAAATGTCCTTGCTTGTCATCAGGAAATAATAGAGGCTATATTATGCGCCTGATTCTGCATGTAACTTACTACGATAAAACTTTAATAACAGCAGTAACTGCCTCGTAGATCTAGTGGTCGCTACCGCTATGGCAGGCGCCAGATAAATCTATACTTAATATATAAAGCTGAAGAGTTTGTTTGTTTGTTTGCTTCAACGCACTAATCTCAGGAACTACTCTCCGATTTGAAAAATTATTTCAATGTTAGATAGCCCATTTATCGAGGAAGGCTACGAGCGGAGCAGACGAAGTTGCGCGGGTCAACTAGTACTTAATATATAAAGCTGAAGAGTTTGTTTGTTTGCTTGAACGCGCTAATCTCAGGAACGACTGGTCCGATTTGAAAAATTCTTTCAGTGTTAGATAGCTCATTTATTGAGAAAGGTTATAGGCTATAGGTATGTAGTTTGCAATAAAGTACATTGACCTTTCCCTAGTATATCTTCACTACTACGCGCAACTTCGTCTGCGTCACAATTTTCATTACTGCACCGCTCCTATTGGTCTTAGCGCGATGATATATAGCACGCTGCTGCTATATATCATCGCGCTGCAGGAACGCTGCTGCCCATTCTCTGGTGAGTCTCTTAGTCGCCTCTTACGACACCCACGGGAAGTGATGGTATGGTATTATTCTTTTACGGCACCATACGGCACCGGCCGATACCATGCGGCGATCATACCGTATGTAATCTAAGCAGCCCCGCAGTCATTTGCTATTTTCGTTTTTATTTTACGAAGGCTTTAGGTTTAGGAGGCCAAGGGGCTTGTAGCGAATTTTACTAAGGGGGCTCCGGAAGCCCCGCACTAGCTTAATCCGGCACAGCTACAGGGAGATTATATCTTTTTCCTCAGGATGAAGACGACGGTATTCTTCTCAGCGCGTTAGTGTGGGGCGGAGACAAAACACAGACAGTGGCCATGCTGGTCCTAGACGCCAAGACCATGAGTGAAGTAGCGCGGGCCACGTTCGACACGCCATCTCCAGCGCCCAAGTGCTTGCACGGCTGGTTCTTACCGACCAACGGCTAAAGAAACTCAGACGTACTTTGAGAAAGAAGATTTTACAATAAGTTTAAAGAAGTTTAGACTACATTGCTTAAATATTTTAATGTCGTTTGTCGTTAAATGTTTTACTTTTTCTTGACGGAAAAATTGGTGGGTCCAGACAGTGGCCATATTGGTCTTAGAAGTGGATGGGAAATCCATTGAATGTCTCCTCCAGCTCTGGGCGGAGCGGAAGGAAGTGTCACACTCTTACTGACTAAAATCCATCCGTGTTCCCCCTTTGCGTTCCAGGGCCGCGGTGACTCTTCCGAACAAATTGTGCAACGGTCTCAGAAGCTTGGAAATTACATGAAACATGGAAGTTTACATGGTAATTATCCTGAATTATCTTACAGAACTGTTCTGTCTAGCTGTTCACATACATGCTATAGGAAGATAGCTGTGTCCTGGTGACAATTTTACAATGGTTTGCATATTACAGAGTTGAAATAAATAAGCCATTACTATCCAGCAAGGATGGTATTTCTACGGACACTAAATACATTTTCTATTTTTGGAAATACTGTGTATGTACCTATAACTTCCTGAGTCATTACAATCATCCAAATAAGTTTCCGTAAAAAAGGGTCAATTTTGAAAAGTTGGTCTTTTGTTTATTTTTGTCTAAAATGCGGTGACTAGCTTAAACGACTTGTTCGATGTAGTTCCCATCAAAAACACCAATTAGATATATACAATTTACTCAAATTAGTTTAAGTTCTGCATTTGATTTTGAAGTTTGTGTAAATTACTTAAGTTTAGAATTGTTCAAAAGCTCTAAAGACTGTGTTTGCTTATATTATTTAGCAAGGATTATTATTTTAAGTTACAAATAAAGTTCGGTTAAGGGGATAATTTTTGTAAGCACTTAATAAATGTAGTGTACGGAATATTTTTACATGTTTAATAAATAAGTGAAATGATTTGCTCGTTTGAAATTCTTTTAACCCTTACTAAATAAGTTTTGCCATGATCTACAGTTGACTGCTATTAGCTCCGAAGATGATGATCCACAGGCATGTCATAAAACGGCGTCCATCTGTGACAATCACTAGTTGTAAAAAATGGGAAAGGAAAATGCCCATTTGTAATAAAAATCATGCCCACGGAAGAAACAAATGATATACATTAGGATTGACATCACAGGTAATGAAAAAACTGTTACTTTTTACATAGAACTGGGTGAGACTTAATAAATCATAAATAAATAACTGAATCCCAAACCATCCCCAACCCATCTCAAAAAAAAAAAGAAATTTCAGGGTAAAAAAATACAAACGTAGTTTTCTGACTTTTTAATTATTTTCATTTAGGTAAATGGAAAGAATGTAAAGGTGGACCGATGACCTGGTGAAGGTCGCGGGTAGCCGATGGATGCGAGACGCGCAGGACCGGTCGTTGTGGCGACGCTTGGGGGAGGCCTATGTCCAGCAGTGGACGTCTTTCAGTTGATATGATGGTGATGAAATGACGAGCATGTCATCTAAGAATTGGGCTGGGGTATATTTTTTTTTTTAAAGCTTGCCTAGCCCATTATCATATTATTTTCATCATATCATCATCATCAATTATGGCAAACCCCCCCCGTTTTGCCATAATCGCCACCCTTGGCAGGCGGGTTGGCGATCGCAGTGTATGGTGTTGCGTTTTACAGAGATCTCTGCTGAGTCCTTTAGTCGCCTCTTACGACACTCACGGGAAGTGATGGGATGGTATTATTTTTTTACGGCACCGGCCGACACCATACGGCCAGCCCAAGAACCACAAAATTGTCAACAGGCACAACACTCTACAGCAGGGATCGGCAAGTAGTGTTAAGTGGGGTCCATAAAATGTTGAAAATTATTATCGAGGTCCAAACAAAAACTTGATTATTAACAAATTAAGTTTAACATTGAATTACAATATACGTATTTTGATATTTATTAATTAACAGTTAAATTAGTGCCAAAAATTACACCGACGGTCTTGAGCCAGTTTTTTATAATTTGGTTCACGGGCGGAACAGCAATGTGAAGTGAGTCTTCAAGGTGGACGTCCGTTAATCTCGAACGATGCTTGTTCTGTGTATGTCGTTAACTTGTTATTACCCAGTTAGTTTCATTCTACGTGGCTTTGTAATAAATGCATAACTACTATATGAAAATATTATTTAACAAATATTCAGCGGTCCCAGGGTCGATCTTCCGCGGTTCAGATATGGACCGCGTTCCGCCTGTTGCTGACCGTTGCCCTTCAGTCCTCCGCCCAGATGTACAGCTTTTAATCCGGTGTACTCGTTAAAAGTTGGTAATAGCAATATTAAGGTTACTAGATTAGTATATTTTTATTAGAATCTATTTATATTAAACATAAAAATATGGTAAAAATGAGCAAACATGGTAAAACATGGTAAAAATGATCATCAACTACGAAGGCGAGGAATATCGCACGGAACAATATTTTACGTAGTAGATAGATACATGATCATAACATTTCAAAATTGGAAACCACTATCTACGGTAGCGGGACAGCAGAGTATGATGTTATAATTTATAGACTTTGTTTAACAGAAATATTTTTTGGAAGTTGTCTATTAATAAATCCAGCTAAGTCACTTACACGCAGCGTTTCGTTACGGAACCCTGAAAAAATAAAGATTAGATAAAACAATTCTTCATGAACGTAAACACGCGCTGCAAATGGGGCTAGCGATGATTTATCTGTAAGTATCTCATTCACTATGATGCCCTCCAAACACTGCTTCTCGGTATAAGCAGTCTTGTAAAAATAGGATTCCTCAGAATCCCGACGACAGATAGTTTACTTACAACGTTAAGATGATTATTTACACTTTGCTTCTCCAGATGCCGAAAAACAGTGATACGAATAATATGTTTTGTGAAAAATATCAGTATTCTACTAGTTTTTTTGCTGACCGTACGTTTACCGACCAAGTTTTATTTTTACCTCCCTTTGGACTCGAAGAACTAGTATTTTCATGAGTTAGGTAGAGTGTGTTTTGTATTTTCATGACTCAACTTATGCATAAGAATATTGTGCGACAGAATTGTGTAAAGAATACGTACAGTGCTAATTAAATAACATGAAAGGTGCGGTGTTAAATAGAAAACAGTGTCCATAAAAATATAGTACAACCTAAAGTAATACAGATACTATCGAGTAATTTGCTTAATGTGTCATGTCATGGGTGGAGTTAATAAAAAATACCAGCCTCGGCTCATTAGATCTCAAGATAAACTGCGGGAAAAGATCTAGAATTTTATGTTTTTGTTTTTGGAAGGAAACTTTCTTGAACTGAGAGTTTCCCACAAGGCTACGGGAAAGTTTTAATGGGAATTTTACTACAGATACGTTTACTGGGCCTTACATCCACGTATTAACTAATTTACTATATAGCCCACACCCACGCATCAGGCCTAAGAATTAATCCAGTTAATCGTTTATGTACTTTGCTGAACACACTACTTCGTTGATAACTAATATATAGTATTAGATAAACACTGACCAGTACCGGCAACATTAGCTCAGTCGACCATATAATACCCCGCGTGAAACTTGTGAATTTACGTGAAGTTTCACACAACTCGTGCGTAACGCGAACGTGGTAAATAGATACAGTGATTAAAAATTTGACGAAAGTTCAAAAAAATCCAAAACAATGAATCAATCAGATGTAAACATCACTGAAGATTGGCATAACTACGTGAGGCTGGCTCTCACTGATGTGCCCTACAGCTCGCAAGTCATATTCTCCGTAGCGCTGTTCGTCATCTTCGTGGCCAGCCTCGTGGGCAACACGCTCACCTGCGTCGTCATCTACTACGACAAAAGCATGCACACCGCCACCAACTGCTACCTCTTCAACTTGGCTGTGTCCGACCTACTCGTCACCTTCCCTATTCTGATCATCATTTATCAACTTCTTACTCAAAGGAACGAACTCTTTCAATACCAGTACGGAGTGTGGTCGTGTAACTTCGTCCTCTGCATTCACTTCTTGTTTATAAGCGTCCTCTGGAACAACAGCATCATGGTGATGACTGCTCTTTCAATAGAAAGGTACATCGCAGTGTGTTATCCAATGATGTTGCAAGGAACACCAGTGTGGCGAAGAGTTGGCAAGATTATTGGCATCATTTGGACGTTGGCAATCATTGAGACGTTACCGGAATACTGGATGTTAGAAATATTCGACACTGGGAACACTTTGATTTGTTTTTCCCTGTCGTCTTGGTTTGGCAGGATTGTTAGTGGAGTGAACGCAGTGCTCACGTTCGTCGTTCCGTTGGCTATTATGACTTTTGTGTACACCATGATAGCATTTAGAGTTAACGATGCTAATGAAATGTATAAATATAAGGGTTCAGTATTTAATAGGTTTAAAAGAAAGAAAGTAAATAAATTAATTGGTAAGTTGTTTTCATTCAGTGAGGGTTAGACAATAGTGTTTAAGATTGTGAAGTTATTAATGAAGTATTTTGTTTTGATGTTCAGTGGCCCTCACGGTGTCGTTTGTGATTTGCTGGCTGCCATTCTTCCTGCTCAGAACGTTGATGTTTGCAGTCGACTATGAAACGTTCGCACACCTTCACCGGGTATGTTAGATTGTTCATTTTCTTTCTTATTTGCAATTTTTCATTATTTTCCATGAGACAATTCTTTTTTAGGGTTCCGAAAAAAAAACCGTAACCCTTATAGGATCACTCCGGTGTCTGTCTGTCTGTCTGTCCGTCTGTCACAGCCAGTTTTCTCCGGATCCACTTGACCGATTCTGTTGAAACTTGGTACACATATGCACTTCTATGACCCAAACACGTACGCGTTACATAAATCATTAAATTTTTAGTATGGGGGTCACTTTTGGGGGGTCAAACTAGAAAATTTCAAAAAGATTTTTAATTCGTTCGGAACCTTTTGCACGCGAGTCCGACTCGCACTTGGCCAGTTTTTTTTGGAAAATAACCCCATTTAGAATATTTTAGTTGAGATATGGGGATTCGCAGCAGTAATTAATTTAAAATAACTTATAATAATTGAGATAAACTTAGCAAGCATTTTTAGGGGTTCGTACCCGAAGGGTAACCAGCGGAACCCTATTACTAAGCCTCCGCTGTCCGTCTGTCCGTCCATCTGTCAGTGTATCTCAAGAACCTTAATAGGTATACGGTTGAAATTTTCTCGGAATGTGTATTTCTGTTGCCGCTATAATATCACATAATAAAAAAACAGTTAAGTTTAAAATTAAGGGGCTCCTTTACGAGAAACGTGTCTTTTTCGGTTAATGGTAGGTACGGAACCCTTTGTGTTAGAGTTCGACTCGCACTTGGCTGGTTTTTTATGGAAAATATGTAAACTTGAAATAACTTACAGTTGAGATAAGCAAACATTTTTTTTTAGTTTAGCTCCGTTGTCTAGAGCATTATTTTCACTGTAACTCATAGTCAACTTGTACAATTATACTTTTTACAGTGGTGGTCGACGGTGCACAAGTTTGCGATGTTCAACAGTTGGCTGCCCACGGCCTTGAACCCCTTGCTGTTCAGCGCCATGTCCACCAAGTTCAGGAAGTCATTTAAGGTGTGTAAACACACACTTAGGTAATTATGTTCCTACCATTGTAGGTATAGTAAGTGTGGTTCACGTCGACAGCCCGATGGATTAAGTTTCACACGTACTTACCACAAGCACAACACATTTGTATGAAAATTAATGGTTAAATACACACGGACCACATTTTGCCTTCATTATCGACCACATCGCAGCCACGTCGCAACCACAACGCACCCATCAGCGACACCGCATTCTAGTGGCCGGTTACATTGCAAACAACATTTTGTAGGTAACACAGCAACCGCAAGAAGCCACAGCGACACTATTCTCACGTAACCACAACATGACAACCTTTTGTCGCGACGGTGAGTTGTGGTTGTGGTACGTGTGAAACAAGCCATAGATGGACCAATGACCTCATGAAGGTTAGGGGATCAGTCCTTATGGGAAAGTTTCTATGTCAATCAGAGGACATTCTTCGATTGCAATGATGACGAACTTATGGGAGTATAAAACCATAAATACACGTAGAAAAATAAGTGGTTTTCGTATCTACAAAAGCTGAAAATAATCATGTTTAAATATTCAATTTTCGCACTCGTTATGAAAATTTCGTAATTTAATTATGGCTGCCGTGACTGAGCAATAAAACTTTTATGAAGGGCAATTCACATTTAGATGGTGTTCTGCATCTCTTATCTAATAATACGTAACGTATGTAACTATGTAATAGATTCATGTCTATATTTGCAGAAGCTTTGGGAGGGAAAACTGAGAAAACGAAATCTACGAAGCGAACAACGTGAAACCAGCACAAACTCTCAACGTAGAAAGTCAACATCGTATTATCAAGTTGAATAAACATTGACGAAATTAGGAATCTCAAACAACAAGTAGATATAATTTGTGTGTGTTGCATGTTATGTTCATATCGTTTTTCTTTGTCTGAAGTGTGAAAGTCATTGCGATCTATACAAAAAGCATATTTAACTGTAAAATAATAAAAAAAACTAATTATAATTTACCAGCTTTTGCCCTCCGCCTCTCTACCTCGCATAGCTTTAGTGGAAAAACACTATTTTACGTACTGTTTACGCACAAGATTGGAATTTCTTTAAGAAAAACTCATGGATGACTTGAAAACTGTTTTATTTGAATTAATTTAGAATGATATTTAGTGGAGCCGAAATGATGAGTGTGAATTTTTTCTTGACAATTTTCTACCGTCACTAGACTCAATATAAAAAAAATGGTTGTAGTCACAAAACACACATTGAAGATTTGCTCTTAAAATAAGAGCGCTTATACACAGCATCTAAACCGAATTCAATACGCTCGGAAAAATCGTAGAACCGGGGCTGCATGATTGTTTGGTATAGTTCAGCCCATTAAAACATTTTTAGGGTTCCGTGCGCAAAGACCAACGAACCCTATCACTACGCCTTCGCTGTCCGTCTGTCTGTCGGCGGGCTGTATCTCATGAACCGTAATAGGTATAGTGTGTATTTCTGTTGTCGCTGTAGCAAAAAATAATAAAAATAAAATGAAATTAGAAATTAAACTGGGCTTCCAAATAACGAGTTTATGGTACGGATCTCTTCCGTGTGCGAGACCGAGTAGCACTCGTGGCTGGTTTATATTTTCTAATACTTTGAGCAGTTTTGTAAGGAGCTATTTTGTTTTTTAAATACCTACCTACCATTAATATATAAAAAACCCAAGATGCACAGTCTCGAACAAACGCAACACTCGAAACTGTCGTCAAAAACTGACATGTAGGTACCAAGTGTCATGTGTGAGTTGTGTGTAAACTATAAACAATTTTTTTGCAAATTCAACCTTACACGGATCGCTTAAAAGTTGTTTTTACAAAGCAGTGCAGTATGGCGAGCGATGCGAGACTTTTTGAAACTAGCGCACAATTTTAAATTGTGCGCTTGTTTTATGCGAACGTTTTTGAGATGCTGAGTGTGTATCTTGGGTTTTTATTTATCAATGCTACCTACCTACTTACTGTTCTGTTTCTAGGTAGTTATGGTTTTTGCTTATTATTATGAGCACCTAATTTCCATTTCCACGTGTAAGTCCACATCAAAGGCCACAGTAATAGGCTTCGGTTAAGTGTTTGCATTATCAGATAGATAAGATAAATTAGATAATGATAAATGTATTTTATTCATCAATCAGCTTGTAGAAAACAACGTTTGGTCAATAACATGGTACCTACTTACCTACCTACATATTATGCTAACAATCACTTAATGTACTTATAGGAATCCAAATAGGGAACATCGAGCCTTAAATAACCTATTCTATATTATAAACTTCTGTCTGTTTGGAATGGACACACTAAAGTATCTTCTAAACATAATATAGGACGTAGCGAGGGGGCAAGTGGACTGACACATACAGGGAGAGAAATGCCAAAGATTGGTGGATTGTGTGTGGAGTAAGAGTGATATGAAGGAGAATGGAGGAAGAAAACATGTTGCGCCGACCCCAAGTAACGTGGGATAAGGGCAGGAAGATGATGACTGACACATAAAGGGCGGATTCCTGAATTGAGTATTTAAGATCGTATCGAACCAAACCTTGATTGACTTTTTGAATTGAGTAGGTACTTGTCAAACTACACTTTAACCTGAAACATGCCAAGATTTGCCAAAAAAGGAGGTTTTGAGACCTTTTGTTCTCGATTCAGAATACTGCGCTATGGCTTAAAACTATTTTTAATCCAAACTCAAATTGTATAACAGACAAACTTTAAAATTAGGCCGCAACCCAGGCTAAAATTTTGTCATACATTTCCTCCCGGGGGATAATTTGTAAAATGGTTAACAGAGTTTTATCATGGAGCTCTGTTAACGTCAGCTGCGATTCGGTGGGTTGCTTAAGCAGCGGCAGCCTCCCAAACACGTTAAAAAAATATTGTCATTACATCCCGATTGAAAATTGTGTCATATTATAGCTAAGCCAATAATCTTGCAGAAAACAAATCGTCAGCCGGTTGTATCTCGGTGGGAAGGTCGTCAGATAACGCCCTGAAGGATGTATCTATCGCCTACTTAAATTCACCAGCTGACGAGTTTTCCCTCGGTATCTTGCTAGCTGTGTTTTTTTATTACTTACAGGATCATATTAACTATCAGCTGACAATTTTTTATTCGGGAGGAAATGACGTGTCTAACTCATAACACATACGTCATTTACGTCACACATAAGTTATTTTACTTTGTGCTTCATGCTACGGCTTCAAGATTAATTAACCTTTGAAGCCTTTATTTATTATTTATCCTCGAAAAACCCTCACAATTTTTACTTATAGTTTTCTAAGACCTTATTCTGTAATATGAAACAATAACAGTATCCATAACTATAAAGAATGAAAAAATCATAGAACAAAAACTTACAAAATTCCGATGTGACTAACTTTCACTTTATCTTTTTCCTTATATTTCGAAAATTAGATGTCCTATCGACTTGATTATTTTTGTGATATTGTTTTTATGTTAAAACCTTTCACTTGAAACAGATTTTGTAACAATACCTTCATAAGCAAAAAATCTCATTTTCAAGTTACGTAACTATTTACAGTACAAAATTTAACTTGAAAACTCTCTTGTATCTATCAAAATACGTTGTTATTGGATTTTTATGAGAACAAGGATTCTAATACACACGATTGAAAAAAACAAAAACATGTAGGTACGCTGGCTCAGCTGACGCCCTGAAGCGTGTAACGTAGGATCATATATCGCCTATTTAAATGCACCGGCTGACGAGATTTCCCTCGGCATCTTGCTAGCTGATTTTGTTTATTACTTACAGGATCTCAGTAACTATCAGCTTACAAAATTTTATCCGGGAGGAAATGACGCATCTAAAGTTATTTCACTTTATGATATTCTACAAATAATTTTCAAGTAAAATTTTATACTGTAAATAATTACGTAACTTGAAAATGAGGACATCTAGTTTTCGAAATATAAGGAAAAAGGTAGAGTGAAAGTTAGTCACATCGGAAATTTGTAATTTTTTGATCTAAGATTTTTTAATTCTTTATAGTTATGGATTATATTATTGTTTTATATTACAGAATAACGTCTTATAAAACGAAATATGTATAAATTGTAAGGGCTTCTCATGGAAAAATTATAAATAAAGGCTCCAAAGATTAATATTTTAGTCGTGGCATGAAGCATAAAGTCGAATAACTTTAGACACGTCATTTCCTCCCGGATAAAAATTTGTAAACTGATAGTTTATATGGTCCTGTAAGTAATAAAATAAATCAGCTAGCAAGATGCCGAGGGAAAACTCGTCAGTTGAATTTAAGTAGGCGATAGATGCACCCTTCAGGGCGTAAACTGACGACCTTTCCACCGAGATACAGCCGGCTGCCGTTTTGTTTTCTGCAAGATATTGGCTTAGCTATAATGTCACACAATTTTCAATCGGGAGGAAATGACTGAAAATATTTTTATTCAACGTGTTTGGGAGGCTGCCGCTACTTAACCCATCCACCGAATCGCAGCTGACGTTTACAGAGCTCCATGAAAAAACTCTCTTAACTATTTTACAAGTTATCGCCTAGGAGGAACTTGGTCATGGAAATCTGTTGCTGGCTCGCGGACCATGTATGACAAAATAGTTAAAAGCGTCTTACATTAGTTAAGTTTTTCAGTAAGATTTATTTCTAAGTCGAAAGCGTACGTAAATAGGGTGGTTTGTCCGAAGTATCAAGTCTGCGACGAATACCAGGTCTTCCGGCCTGGTGATGGGTTCGAGCCGGTACTTCCGCAAAATTCCTGACATTAGAGTTTTCAACTTCATGATGGCAAACTTCTGACCTGAAATTAGGGAAAGTTTCAAATAATTAATTATTAGGGTGAAGCTTCTACCAGCGGCTTCGCATGTGTGAAAGTCGAAAAATTCCCCAAGAGAAGAACATCACTTATACCACCACCAGACTTCTAGAAACCCCAGGAACATCTGTCCCTGGGACATATATTGCAGTAGCTTATAAGGAAAGCACTTAATCGAGTGCGAACCCAGGTAGGCCATTGCAAACACAACTTGGCGAAACGGGGTTTTATAGACCCTTCGGCATATATCCAATATGAGTGTGATGCCCCTGTTTTGAACATGAGCCACACGTTGGAGTATCCCAAGTGCCCACGACCCATACCATACCTTACCATTCCATACCATACCTTATCATACCTACCCATACCATACCTTCTCTTTGGGGGATTTAATGAATGTCACCGATGCTGCGACTAACGTAGCCCCCTAATGGACCCAAACAATGTAAAAAGAAAAAGAAAATCCTAAGGAAACGTGCCATCGGGATAAAAAATAATTATGGCCCATAAGCCCGGGCGCACGATTCAAGGGGCGGCTAATTCTAGCGTCGCAGACCAGTAACTACCCAGGGTACCGCAACGTTGTGATGATTGAGGCGCGTCTTGTCGGGGTAGAACAGGGGTCGGTGAAGCGATGGAAACCGATGGGAGCCGAATCACCCGCGTCCATAGGAGAATATTCATTTTTAGACCCTACACGTGGTCCCCGGGTGGTGCAAATCAGGTGACAATAACTGGTAGTACGCTTCGGCCGATGGCTTGTGACCACCTACTGGGCAAGCACGTACCGCCAAGCGGCCTAGCCGCGTTCCGGTACGATGCTCAGTGTAGCGCTGACATGGGCGTATCGGGAGACTGGTCGTGGAGGGTAGCGGGATTCGAGGCACGGTGCGCCGCTGGCCGACCGCGGGTAGTTGGGGGCCAAAGTAGTGTGCTAGCCACACATGAAATACTGCCCCGCCAACTATCGAAAAATTCCGGAATGCACCATTGTGTTGGTTGGCGACCAGACGAGAGGCCCTGATAGACATTCCCGGCGGGGTTCGGGCGTCCCCGCAGTCTCCAGACTAGTTTCTCAATGATGCCGTACTGTCAGAGCGTACCAGGAGGTTTGCTAACCTTCAGGCACGCCTGAAATGAGGTTCCATGCTGCTGTATGGAACCTCGTTTCACTTCCTTCTCCTCTCCTTCCTTCACACACCATGTCCCAAAAGAACAAAAAGAAAAAAGCTGTACAGTGGCAGCACTCCCTCTCTCATAAAGTGCACCTTTGCAACATACGAGGTCTGCACTCAAATCTCGTCGCAGTCCATCACCACCTGGACTGAGAAACCAGTACTCTTGTTCCTTTCCGAGACGCAGATCGGATGTCCCTCAGACGTGTTATATCTTTACTATCCAGGGTTTACCCTGGAGCACCATTTCAAACTACGCGCGGGCGTATGTATGTACGCCCGGGACGACATCTGCTGTCGGCGTCTCCACAACCTTGAGGACTACAGGTTCTCAACGCTATGGGTTATAGTGGACACAGGCCTGGACAAAATTGTCTACGCCTGTATCTACTGTATACACAGCGGTGATTTTGAGACAACTGGGTTCACACAACACCTAAGTGAGACGGCGTATGCGGCTCAGCAGCGGTACCCTTCTGCCCAATTGGTGTTACTGGGGGACTTCAATGCTCACTATCAGTAGTGGCATTCGCATGTTATCCTTGGAAGCCTATTTGCTTTTCTTCGACTGATGCTTTGTCGTGCGCGGCCGCCGTGACGTATGTGTTGTGGAAGGGAATGGAGTACTACATTCTGTTCTCTGACGTAAAAATATCTGGCGAAGCTCGTCCATGGTTTGGTGCAGAGTGCAATCGGGCTGATGCGCTTAAAGGCGCGTACCTAGCATGAGTCGATGCTCGTACGCGCAAAGCTAATGACTTGAGTCAAAAGAAGAGAGCCTTTAACAGGGCTGCCAAGTCTTACAAGAAGGTGTTGCAGAGGGCTCGATTTGACCACATTTATAGCCGAATAGGGAACAAACTTGCTTCATGCTCAGCAGGTAGTAAGGCTTTTTGGTTCCTGGCTAAGTCGATCGAATCGAACTTCTGCCGCTCCTCACTTCCACCACTGCTGAAACCCGACGGGTCGCTGGCCCACTCCGCTGAGGAGAAAGTGAATTTATTTGCTTCTTTGTTTGCGGAATCTTTACGTCTGGATCCTGGTGGCGCAAGGCCCCCTGCTTCTCCTGATGGATGCTTGTCGAGTATGTCGAATATTCGCATTCATCAGAAGGACATCCGTAGGGTACTGCGATACCGGCAATTGTTCTGAAGACTTGTACGCCTGATTTGTCTCCGATCTTGACACGCTTATTTTGTCTTTAATTTGAGACCAGAAAAGTGCCGATGGCTTGGAAGCAAGCTAACGTGCAGCCCGTGCCTAAGAAGGTTAGTCGAGCAAATTACAGACTCATCTCGGTAACTTCCGCTAAACACGTGCTGAATGCTTAGATCCTGGCATACCTAGAAGCTAACGATATTCTTATTGACCGACAATACGGGTTCCACCGAAATCGGTCAACTGGGGATCTTCTAGCGTTCATTCCATTCATTTGGAGTGAGGCCATCAAGAGGTACGGGGAAGTACTTGCGGTCTCCCTTGATATCTCGATGGCCTTCGACAGGGTATGACACAATAGCCTTATTAGCAAGCTTCCTTCCTTTGGTCTGCCGGCAGGATTGTGTGATTGGATTGCAGATTTCCTGAGGAATCGGTCTGTCCAAGTGGTCATAGATGGCTGCTCGTCTGGACTGCTGGATATGAATGCCGGGGTTCATCAGGGGTCGGTGCTTTCGGTAACACTGTTCTTACTGCATATTAATGATCTGCTTAAACCCGTTACTGTTGGGTATGCAGACGTCAGCACTATTGCTGAGAGATACACGTCCTACGCACAAGCAGGTGGGTCGCAGAGATCCGGTCTCTCCGGGAGGCTATGGTTGAGCGTTTGAACGAGTCCTTACAGGCTGTCTCTGAATGGGGCGAAGCCAATCTGGTCTAGTTCATTGCTGTTAAGACCCAAGCGTGTCTTTTTTCCGCCAAAAGGAGCCAATTCCACCCAGCTTTATCATTCCGAGGTGCAGCCGTGCCAAACAGACCAACTTGAGCTTCTTGGGGTTATATTAAAATAACCCCAAGAAGCTCAAGTTGGTCGGTTGGTGTAAAGGGCCAAAATTGAGGTTACCCTCAATTTAGGCCCTTTCATAGGGGCAAAAGCTCAAGTGGCTGCAAAAAAGTTGAGGATCCTAGCAAAAGTGAGACGGTACTTCACGCCGGAATAGCTGCTCAAATTTTATCAAGGGCAAGGTCGATCGTGTATGGAGTACTGCTCTCATCTTTGGGACGGATCTGCCAGATACCAGCTTGATGCCCTTGAGTCAATTAAGAATCGAGGCAAGAGGATCATCGGCAATGATAGGCTCGTCGAGTCGAAGCTCCATAATCTTGAGCATCGATGCTGATTTGCTAGCGTGACGGTTTTCTACCGGTTGCATTTTAGGGAATGTTCGACAAAATTGCATAACTTAATTCCGCCTAGCCCGTTCCATCATCGAACCACAAGCGCACGATGCGCACGCACAAAACGTTTTGGGAACACATTCATAAAGAAAACCCGCGCAGTCAGCGAGCACTGCGGTCACTGTCGCCGCACACTCGCCTTTGCATACTACAGTGACTCAAGACGAAAGTCTATGACCATGCGTGTTGCCAGTGATGACTTGTGGAACCGAAACGTGGTTGTTCACAATGAGCCTCATCAAGGCTTAAAGTCACACAAAGGGTAATGGAGAGGGTAATGCTTGGAGTTTTCTTGCATGATCGAATCAGGAATGATGATATTCGCAAGAGAACCAAGGTTACCGACATAGCCCGAAGGATTGCCAAACTGAAGTGGCAGTGGGCACCACATTGCTTGCAGAACTTGCAGATGGTCGATGGGGCCGAAGAGTTCTGGAGTGGCGACCGCGTACCGGAAGACGCAGCGTCGAAAGGCCTCCCACAAGGTGGACCGAGGACCTGGTGAAGGTCGCGGGTAGCCGATGGATGCGAGACGCACAGGTTGTTGTAGCGACACTTGGGGGAGGCCTATTTCCAGCAGCGGACGTCTATCGGCTGATATAATGATGACGACGACTCGCATTTGAGGTAGGTAGCGTGCGAGCAAAAAAGACCATGACCATATTTCAAACCAAAAGCTGTGGTCAGTCTTCAGGATCGGGATTTGTTCCAAACATTGAATTTACTGTTGATGTTTTGTCGATCAGGAGAACACTTTACTATACTTCGTGTAACAGAATAAACGGAACACCTGTAAAGGGGTCATTGTACTCTTTCTCTTATTCTCTTTTATTATAAACCCCGAAATCGCGAAAAAGAGACAAGTAATCGGAACATTAATGTATAGGAAAGACAATTTTTTTCGCGATTTCAGGGTTGGTCCCATTGTAAAAGCTGTTCATAATGACCCCATTTCAGGTACGTATAGTACAACAATCACGTCAGTCACAGCTAGAGTTGCCCGGTGTAACGATTTGATTGAGACGTAATAAACGTAGACACGTACTGACCTATACAATTTCTGGGTCCTGCACTAAACGGTATGTAGCTGTAAGGGTGGCGTCCAATCATGTTCTCTGGTAGGAACCGCTCTGGTCGGAACTTCTCAGGCTCTGGGTATACCTCAGGGTCACGGTGGATGTCAAACACATGGATGTCGACAAAAATGTTCTTTGGGATCGTATAGCCAGCTGTGGAAACCAGAAAATGATACTAGGTAATAATTATCAATATGCAGTATTAGGTCATAACGTATAGCAGCCTGATCTTTTATAAAACCAGTACCAATGTTAGCCAATCCATCATAAAAATAACAGTTTTTACTAGATGCATTTTAACGAATATCCGATTCTTTTAAATTACTTTTTTGGTCTATCTGTCTGTATGTCCGGATAATCTCCAAATCGGCTGGAAAAATTTTGATGGGACCTTTTACTGGCCAATTTTCTTTTAAAAACTGTCTCAAGTGCGAGTCGGACTCGCGTGCAAAGGGTTCCGAACCAATGTCATCTTTTTAACACGTTATTTTAATACTACAGACTTCTTATAGGTTTTCCTGTAATTTTTAGGTATAGTACTATTATCGGATTACATTTTTTTTTTAGGTTCAGTAGTTTCGGAGATATGGGTCAGTTTTGATCTAATTTCTTGAATAACTTCAAAATTTTTTATTTTAAAATTATGATAAAAAACTCTCACAGTAAGCCCTTTCATTCGATGTGTCACACGATACAGTTTGTTTTTTTTTAACTTTCTAGTCAGACCCCAAAAGTGACCTCCATAAGAAAAATTTATTGATTTTCGTTAAGCGTCCGTATTTGGGTCACAGAAGTTCATATGCATACCAAATTTCAAAAGAATCGGTCTAGTAGATCCGGAGAAAACTGGCTGTTACAAACGGACAGACAGACAGATCGACAGACAGACAGATACCCGAGTGATCCTATAAGGGTTCCTTTTTTTACGGATGTTCGGAACCCTAAAAAATTATTAGGGTTTTTTTGACGCGGCTGACAGTACATAAAAACGATCAAACTTTAGAAAGAGAGGATCACATGATTATGAGTGACAGGGATGATGCTCTTCAAAGGAAAAGCGCAGATGGTTGATACAAGACAAGAAATTAATGATAATTCATACCTATTACAACTTCTTTAGTGAGATATCTGGAAAGAAACGGTACACTGGGGTACAGACGCAAAGATTCCTTGATGCAGCATTCCAAGTACTTCATTTTACTCAAGTCTTCTACTGCGGGTAGTCTCTGAGAATCTCCATATATGCCTTGTAACTCTTCATATATAGCGTCCTGGAAACCAGAAAATTATTTATTTTATATATATTTATCTTTGAAATTTGTTCCAACTTCAACAGGATTATAATTGAAATGTTGTTGTGTTCTGTAATTTATACAAGAATAAAAATGAGCAACTGCGCCTGTACTAGGCCGAGCCTGTATTTCAGGACGCAGTTCACTTTCCAGAAATTATTATCAATAATAACAATAGTTGGGTGTACGAAAGGGCTTTGTTAGTATATACATCATAGCAAATTTGGAACCGTGCTAAGTATAGTCTTGACCTGTATTTCTGGCTCGTTGGCAATCCTCATAATCATGAAAGTGAGTGCTGTTGCTGTGGTGTCGTGGCCCTGCAAGAACCAAAAGGATGAGCAGACTATTTTTGCAGGCTATAACAAAATCATTAGGAGCATCTTCTGTGGTGCTCTCAGGTCTTTTGCTACCAACCTCAAACAGAAAGGTATCAACTTCTTCTCTTATGCCACTGTCATTTATCGTCCCTTTATCTTCTTCATCCAGCAACAGATCAAGCATAGTGGGTTTAACTTTATTCTCGTGCACTTTGTTATGTTGAAAGTCAATAGCATTATTTCTGTTTCTGTTTTTTCTCCTCCATTGTATGATTTGTTTTGTAAAATTGTGCAAATTTGGTAGAATAGTTTTTTCTTGTCTTGCGATAAACGATAGTTTGTATATGAAGTCGATTAAATACAAGGGCATAGTGAGTCGTTTTATCACACATTCGCCCATTTTGTGTATGGATTGTAAGTAGCTGTCTAAAGAAGGTGATTTGTGTACTTTTGTACCCAATGCGGTTTCTGAAAAGATAGTTTCTTAATTATTTGTTTTTTTTTTTTATGGATTCGTTTTTATGGTACAAATAAACAAGTGTATAATGGTCTTACCGCACATAATAAGCAGCGCTGCTCTGGAGATCAATGGCATTAAATCGATTTTTTCTTTGTCAAGTTCATTGTCTATGGTGATCAGTAAATTTTGGGTATGCTCACAAAAAATGCTGAAGTATTGGTTGAGGATTTTGAAGTGGAATGCTGGAGTTAACATTTTGCGTCGTTGATGCCATTTGTCACCTGTCAGAAAAAAGGGTTTATAGCACCACAGATTCACGTCGCACTTGTATTCCTCAAAGGGTTAGGCTCTCTAGGCAGAAAGCCTACACAGTAGGTTGGTAGGCACCTACTGTTTATGTGGCGCAGCCAACTAGCTTAATCAGCCGTTTCATTGGCTTGGCTGCTTAGCCTTATCATTGAACGGCGCCGTTTCATTATGAATGAAGTTAAATGTAGTATGTATGAAGATCAAAATCTTGACCAAACGCCACTTGTGTTAATTTGTTTTTTTTTTTGCTTTTTACCATGTTGTCGAATCGGGAATGTGACGAATTGAGTAGTAGTCATTTTGATGTAGCTATCTATTAATTTTGTTTTGACATTAGAGAAGTTCTCATTAATACAGGGTGGTTTACCCTACTCATGCTCAAAAATATAGGCTTGGGAACCATTAGAAACTTGAAGGTGACTTACCATTGCTCAGTAGTAATCCTTCTCCGAGCCAACCTTGTAAAAATGTGTACGGTATGTCTTTATGATTGTGAGTAGTCGTGGAAAGTATCAACTGAAAGAAAGCGGTTGAAGAAATTAGAATAATGACCAGATTCTGTGTGTCGTGTATGTGGTTATAATTTTTTATGCGGTTTTGAAAAAGGAACCAAAAAGACAATAAGAGCGAGCGAAGGGATCTGGAAAATTTTAGCACTTCGGACAGCTTTGGTGTCGACCATGCACGCAAAAACAGGATTT
The DNA here is from genome assembly GCA_947578705.1 of Lacanobia wlatinum. Lineage (NCBI taxonomy): Eukaryota > Metazoa > Arthropoda > Insecta > Lepidoptera > Noctuidae > Lacanobia > Lacanobia wlatinum. The sequence goes on from OX388031.1 coordinate 22,616,676, forward strand.
ACTTTTTGGTGCCAAGTGCAAAAGTGTTTTTACACTTTTTCAAGCACTCAAAATATGGGTCGAACAATAATTCGTTCGTGTACCCACAACCCGCGCATGAACACAAGATGCGGGTTGTAGGCACACGAACGAATCACTGCTCGACCCATACGCTGAGTGCTTGGCACTATAAGTTTTAACGTATTAAGAATTTAGAATGCGGATGCGAGCAAAGCGACCTTGAATGTTTTAGCAGGCGTAATGGATTACATTATATTTCTGTTGATCTTTCAAACTTTTTGATAAGATTTTCCTTTGACTAGTCTTACCGTTATTTACAGAGCCGTTGGTATCCGGCAAGTAAAGAGAATAAACCAACCCATTTCATCCCATGAGTGTCGTAGGAGGCGACTAAGGGAAATTTTGAGACCATGCATATTCATTCAGCACCTTAGGTCACCCGCATAGTGGCGGGTAAACCATCAACAGCAGCATTCCCAAGAAGAGTTGGTGTCAGGCTGGCGGCCGACTGTAAAACATTTGCCAAATCTCTAGCAACATGATCGGTTTACATGGAATGTGCGATAGGGTTAGGGCGTACCCCACAGGCGACGCGCGAATATAGCGTGTTTGCAGGAAACTAAGTAGAAGGGAACAAAGGGAAGGGAATTAGGTGAAGGAAACAAGTTTTTCTATTGTGGTAGTGACGGTAAAATAAATGACGTGGGAAAATTATTAGCCAAGAGGATCATCGGTAATGATAAGCTCGTCGAGTCGAAACTACAAAGTCTTGAGCATCGACGCCGAGTAGCTGGCCTATCGGTTGCATTTTGGGGAGTGTGCGACGGAATTGCACGATTTAATTCCGCCAAGCCCGTTCCATCATCGGACCACAAGACGAACGGCGATGCGCCACCGGTACATGGTGGACATCCCACCCACACGCACAAAACGTTTTGGGAACACATTCATAGTGCGTACAGCTAAGGAGTGGAATTCCCTGCCAGAGTCAGTGTTTCCAGATAGCTACAAACTGGGAATCTTTAAAACAAGAGTAAATAGGATGCTTCTAGGCAAACGTGCTCCATCTTCGACCGCATCATCGCTTACCATCAGGTGAGATAGTGATCAAACGTATGCCTACCTACAGTAAAAAAAATATGATAATAAATTGAAAGAAAGCGTGATGAAGGTAAAAAGGATTAATGATAGATTGATAGTTGTGAAAGTTATGATGGACAGTGTGATGCTGAATGTTGTTAGTGAGCATGCCCCGCAGGTAGGATGAGATGAAAAGATGAAAGAGAAGTGTTGGAAGGATTTTGATACAAGTATAATGATTATCCCCGTGCATGAGGAATTGATAGTTGGAGGTGATTTTAATGAGCATATTGGAAGAACGAAAAATTGTTATGAAAGAGTACATGAGTACAAAGAGGTGTGACGCTGCTACAATCCACTACTGCTTTTGACCTGGTAGTAGCCAACACTTGGTTCCAAAAAGAGACTAACACCTAGTCATATACAAAAGTGGTAACCACAAGTCTCAAATTTATTTATTTATTTATTGGCCTATCTACAATTGTTACACTGTTTATACTAATAACACAAGCAATATAATACAAGCATAGTGTACAATATGATGCAATAGACACAGCATGCAAAAAAAATATAACTCAAAAAAAAATAGTGCAGAAATAACACTTACAACAACTAGCTTCAGAAACAGAGCAGATACAAAAATAACAAAGACAAAGAAGAGGTCAATATGGTGGTTAGTTTTGGACTTGGCGCTTGAATTTTTGAAGTGATGTGGAATAAGTATCTATTGATTGATGGCAATTATTAAGAAGCCTGCACATTCTGGGGATAGGGGAGTTGGATCCGGATACAGTTTTGCGGAATGGGGGACGTAACTGTTTGATAGGGTGTCGCGGATAATATAATTATAGGGCACGTTAAAATTAAACTTACTTAACAACTTGAGGCAGTCTATTTTACTCTGAAGTATTTTAAAAAGAAAAATTAAGACTATGTTATCTCTTCGTTTTTCGAGTGAAGTCATGCTAAATTTTTCAAGACGTTTTGCGTAGCTCGGAACTTTTTGTCCAGTCTGGCAGAATAAGCAAGATGGCATAAAAATCTTTTCTGGATCTCTTCAAATAGACAAAAAACGTGCAAAGGGTTCCGAACGATTTTTTTTCGACATGTTATTTTAACACTTTAGACTTTTTATATTATTTTCCTGTAATCTATAGATAAAGATCTATCATCTCCACTTTTTTTCAAAATTTTAGGCTCAGTAGTTTCGGAGATAAGGGAGGGAATGGTCATTTTTCGTCTAATTTCTTGAATAACTTCAAAACCATTTATTTTAAAATTATGAAAGAAATATAATACGCAGACAGACCACACATACAGTACCACTTCATTTGATATGTCACACGATATTGTTCAAAATACTTTTTTTTTTAATTTTCTAGTTTATCCTCCAATAGTGACCCCCATACTAAAAATTTAATAATTTACGTAACACGTCCGTGTTTAGGTTACAGAAGCCCATATGTGTACCAAGTTTCAACAAAATCGGTCCAGTGGATTCGGAGAAAACTGGCTGTGACAGACGGACAGATAGTCAGACACCCGAGTGATCCTATAAGGGTTCCGTTTTTTGTTCGGAACCCTAAAAAGTAAAGACCGTTCTCCCCCTAAAAAAAAATCGGCGTTTGCTAGAGAAGAACGATTGCGTAAATGAATTTAGAGAGTGAGTGGTAGACAAAATGATAGAAATGGTAAACATGAATTATCGAAGTGTAAATGAAAGCTAGAATGAAATAGCTGGTTGTATTGGGCAAGTAGCGAAAGATATTTTTTATTAGAAGGATGTTAGTAGGATAAGATGTGTAAGGGATGAAGCTGGAATGCTTCTATCGGAGGATGAAAAGATTAAGAACAGATAGAAGGGCTATTTTGAAAGACTGATGAATGAGGAAAATATCTGGAGTGGTGTTTTAGAGCATAAACCAGTGAATGAGGGGTTAGTGTGAATGGTTAGTGTGGATGAAGTGAGAATAGCAGTGAATGGAATGAAGAATGGTAAGGCAATCGGTCCAGACGGAATATCATTGAAGTGCGGAAGTCATTACGGGTGAAGAAGCTTTATTCTTCAATAAGTTGTTGCTGGAAGAAGCCATACCTGATAAATGGTGCAACAATTCGTTGGTGTCCATTTTCAAGAACAAAGGCGATATGCTGGAACAACTATAGGGGAATAAAGCTAATGTCACATAGTATGAAAGCCTGGAAAAAGTTATTGAAAGGCGGCTGAGAGAAGAGAGTGTAATCTCACAGAAGCAGTTCGGTTTTATGCCTGGTCGGGGTACAATGGATGCCATTTTCGCTATTCGCCAGCTGTGCGAGAAATATAGAGCTGTGCATAAAAACTTGCACGGACCTACTACGATGGGAGCAGGCTGGTTTTCGATGGAACCGCTCGTGCACGGACCAAATCAACACTCTCCATATCATACTGGAGCAGACATCAGAATGGCAAAGTAAGATTTATCTTACCTTTGTCGACTTCGACAAGGCCTTTGATACGTTGAAGTGGTCCAGTATCTGGTCCCGCCTTCTGGACCTTGGGGTGCCGCCAAAAATGGTCCGCCTGTTGCGAGAGTATCTACAAGATATATTCTTGCAAGGTGACTCATGACGGCCTCATCTCGGACGATATCGCAGTCCATGCAGGTGTCCGCCAAGGCTGCCTCTTTTCGCCTCTTCTTTTCATAGTCGTTCTCGACGGAATTATGCTTCGTATATATGACAAAAGGCGCCGCGGGATAGAGGGGGGGATCGTCCCGTCTTGGAAGATCTATACTACGCAGATGACCTATGCATCTGCTGAGTCATACACACGCCGACATGCAAGCAAAATTGAACGAACTGTACCAGGAGGCAACGAAAACCGGTCTTAAAATTAACACCAGGAAGACCCAAGAGATGCGTATGGGAGTGAAGAATTCTACACCGTTGCTTATCGGCACAGAAGCAGTGGAACGCGTCCACAAGTTTACTTACCTCGGAAGTCTCGTATCGGAGACTGGAGGAACGGAAGAGGACATCACTTCACGGATTGCCAAAGCCCGAGCTACCTTCGCGCAGCTGAGACCTGTCTGGCAATCACAGAAACTGACCCGAAGAGTCAAACTCAAAATCTTCGGATCCAATGTCAAATCCGTACTGCTCTACGGGTGCGAAACGTGGAAGGTAACCAAGGACATCTCACGCCAAATCGAGGTCTTCGTCAACCGATGCCTTCGCCGTATCCTCGGGGTTTATTGGCCCGAGACGATCTCTAACGTAGAGCTATTGGAGAAATGCCATAAGAACCCGATCGACCGCCAGATAAAGCGTCGTAATTGGAGGTGGATTGGTCACGCTCCGGAGGGATCCCGATCATATTCTCAAACAGGCTATGGATTGGAATCCTCAAGGGAAAAGGAAGCGTGACCGTCCCCGACAAACCTGGCGACGCACCGTGATGGCAGAAGCGACGAGCATCGGACTGACGTGGAGTGAAGTGAAGCGTGAAGCTCAAGACCGCTCGCGACGCAGAAATACTGTGGACGCCCTCTGCCCCAGCTAGGGGTCATAGGAACTTAAGTCAAGTAAGTCATAAAAACTTGCATATGGTTTTCGTTGACCTCAAAAAGGCATATGACCGGGTGCCTCGTGAGCCTCAAACGCTTCTATGGGGAGTTTTCAGTCGGCGAGCTCAACTGCGTCACCAGCTGCTAAAACTGCTTGCGTTGCGTCGTGTTCCGCCGCCACCGTTTCTGCCTCGTCACCGGTAGAGCAAACGATTCGTGTAGGTACGTCGACCCCTAAACGTGCTTACGCAGACATTGTCACCGCTTGCAAACCTGCTGAGTCGCAAAATTCGCAGGCAAGTCAAGCGATCATAACGAAGGGGGGAAAACAGAGCCGTTTTACATCCAACACGGGTTCGAAACACCGGATTCCGGACAAGGAGACGTGTGACAAGGATGGCTTCATCAAAGTGGAGAAGAGAAAGAAGAAGAAGCCAGCGCAATGCCGCACTGGCACCGCGCTGGCAGGACCAAACATGCTGCTGCGTCCAGCAATACCTACGACGCTGCTGTATGTGTCCCTGCTACATCACTCCACGAAGGTTAAGGTGAAGTGACACATTAAATTTGTGTGCAAAAATATACTGTTATTGGTATCCTCTGTTGTCGTACAAATTAGTTTAAAGGAACATCCGGAGCTAGCCCCACGACTCCCATGCCATCACTAGGCACCAAGATCCTGCTACTTGTGGACCCCACATTAAAAGAATTGTCCATAGTCACACATGGATTCTCCTTCGTACAATTACTGTAAATATTTATAGCATTAGTGCTACAGTTAATTAAGGTATCCACCTGTACATTAGTATTATCCTTATCCTTACTATATATATATAGTTTATATATAACATTATAAATGCGAAAGTAACTCTGTTCGTCTGTCTGTCTGTCGCGCTTTCACTCCAAAACAACTGAACCGATTAGCCTGAGAAAGGACTACTTTTTATCACGGGAGTATGTTCCCTACGGACCACGCGGGCGAAGCTGCTTGCAGGAGCTAGTTACTAATAATTGCGTCGTTAATTATAGTACAAGACTTCGACATACTACTTATGTCCGAGTTTATATTATATGCTAATAGCCTAGCTATATGGTGTCTAAACCTAATAGGCAGATACACTGTATCCCTAGTCGACTTTAATTTATCAACATATAAGTTGAAGTCCAGAAAAACAATTTGTCACTGTGATGACTAACTAAGAAATGTATATGCTTATTAAGCATGTGAATATAATTATTTTGTCTATTTTTCAAACTGTGGGAAAGCACACAGTATTATTTTATTGCAATTTATCTTTAAAATATCAGTTACATAGTCAGTTATTTGTTCTTTTTTTAAATTTAAACTATTACCTATTAACACAGTAATATTGGTTTCTGGTTTATAAACATATCTTGTTACCAAATCCATTATATTTTTGTCGTTTGACCCAGGTATACAATAATTATGAGTACAATAACTAAGGTTGTTATTTAATAATTTACCTAAACCTCTTCCTATACTATCTGAGAACATAACTGATTGAAAACTATCATTATTATTATATAAAGGAATGCTAGTTGTCTCAGGCTGGCCCACTTGACATAAACCTTGTGTATTATCAGTCATCACACTGTCCTGAGTCAACCTCTCAGCTTGGGACGGGTCCTCCGTAGCCTCGAGCTGGTCAGAATTTAGTTTTGATACCGTCTGACAGGTACACTGACACATCACCAGCTTATTTGCAGCTAGGATGTGTTCTTTAATTTGAAATTGAGAACTCACATATTTAAAATAAAGAGAACTAAGTCGGTCCTCAAGTACGAGTACCTGTATATCAGTTTGAAGGTGCTGCGTATCAATTTCGTAGATTTTTTTACTATCCTCCAGTTTAATCTGGTAATTGTTTAATTTATTAATAAGGTAAACACGTTCTTTCCTCAGTGGAATATTTTTTGAAAAGTGTTTTTGTTGTTTTCTGTACCGATTACATTTTTTTATTATTCTTTCAAGTTTTGCATATTTTTTAATTATCTTATGACTAACTTCATAACTGTTATTTTGTTTTAATCTTCAATTAAGTCAATAGAAAGTATAGAATGAGGGTTACAATTTGAATGTAATAATTCATTATATAAATGGTTTGTTTCCTTAACCTGGGTACATTTCAATTCTTTCTGCAACTTGAGATTATGACTATGAGCATGAACCAATTCATCTTCTAGATTCCTAACTTTACTTAAAGCCTCCTCATATAAGCTACCACAGTTACTGAAACTATAACCTGCAGTTGGTTGCGTTCATCAACAACATCATGGTATTGCTGACTAAAGTCTACTAGCTCCCGTTTAAGGCAAATGTTTCTGTGTACCATCTTCATTACTTCCTCCTCACCCTCCTCTCTCTCCTGCAACATTTGTTGGCATTAGTGTTGCGATTCTTTAAGTTCTTTGAGGGCCGTTCTTAGGTTAAGCTCCATATCCTGAGCAGTAGCCTTACAGGTCATCACAGGCATAGTTTCAGGGTTATTTACTGAAAATAGAAATTAAGAAACGGTGAGAACCAAAAGGATAGGCAAAATAACGAAATATTACATATGAAGGGGGAAAAAAATATATATATGAAAATGAGGATAGTTAGTTTAGCTAGTTCAGAGAAATAAGGTAGGCTGCTGTATTGGCTTGAAAAGCTTTTAGTTATTGAATTATGTTCTTTAACCGAAAAACAATGCTACGTGGGGGTTCACTACACTACACTACGTTTTTAATCAAAAAATGATTCTTTTTTTTTTCTAATTTGTCTAATGTGTTCATAGAACCAACCCGTACAACTACTGCTCCATGTATTGATAATGTTTTTTGTTGTGGCTACTACTTTGAGAAAGCCATTGTAAATGACCTTCCTTCTGATCACAGCGGGCTACTGGTATCTTTTGAGTCCAACGTACCAATTCAACAAGTGCAAATATAAACCGGACCAATAACATCTGGTAATTTAAATAAATTTAGCCGCACTTAAATCGGGAAGTTAAGTGATTGGAACCTTACAATGAACAATGCTAATATTTTGTATACAGATTTTTTTTCATTAGTCCAAACCGAATTCAATAATTCTTTAAAAAAAAACTAAAACTGTCTGCCCTAAGTTTTTATTTAGTGACTGGGCAACTAAAGGACTCAGAAAAAGTAGGGAAAGACTTTATGAGCTGTATGGCCTTCAGCCTTTTATTAACACTGAAAATTTTAATGAGTATGTAGCTACCTACTCAAAAATTTATAAAAACACTTGTAAGGTAGCTAAAGCTTTATATATAAGCAATAAGGTAAAAACAGCAGACAGTAAAATAAAGACGGTTTGGAAAATAATAAACAATGAAACAAATAGGAACAAAAGACATAACACTGATTACGGATTGGAGACTTCTCATGGACTTATTAGCGATAACAAACAAGTTGCTCAAGAATTTCTAATTTGTGTGTGGATCAAGGAGTCCTTCCGGACCTAATGAAATTCAGTAAGGTGATACCACTTTTTAAATCTGGGGATAGTAAAGACACAAATAATTATAGACCAGTATCTGTGTTGCCAGTTTTTAGTAAGGTATTTGAAAAAGTGATGCTAAAGCAAATGCTTAATCATTTTAAGACAAACAACACCTTTCATGATAAATAGTATGGTTTCACCAGAGGACGTTGTACAACTGGCGCTGGTGTTACCTTACTAAAGCACATCTTTAATGAGTGGGAGGACGCACAGGATGCCATAGGTGTCTTTTGCGATCTCTCGAAGGCGTTTGATTGCGTTGATCACGACACATTACTCCGGAAACTCGAGCATTACGAACTAGGCAAAATAGCGTTAAACTTAGTCAAATGTTATTTGAATGATAGACAGCAATTTGTTCAAATAAATGGTGTCAATTCATCGGGATTAAACGTGAAAATGGACGTACCCCAGGGCTCGATTTTGGGTCCTTTCTTTTTTTTAATATATATCAATGATTTACCATATTTACTGCAACAAAAACTTGATATGGTGCTCTTTGCCGAAGATACCTCTTGAATATTTAAGATAAATAGACAGACGGATAATGTTGATATCATAAATTACGCCCTAATGCAAGTCCAAAATTGGTTCACGGCGAATAATTTGGTTTTGAATGAAAAAAAAACGTAATGTATAAGATTTGCCTTACCCAATGTCAAAAGCAATGATTGTGATATAGTATTGAACAGGGAAAAACTAGAGTTTGTCGATAAAACGGTTTTCCTGGGAATTACGCTTGACCCAAGGCTACAATGGGGCCCTCATATAACATCTTTTTCAGGACGGCTAAGTTCAGCAGCTTATGCTGTTAGGAAAATCCGCCAATTAACGGATGTCGATACCGCGAGACTGGTCTATTTTAGTTACTTTCACAGTATCATGTCTTACGGTATTTTACTATGGGGACGGGCTGCAGACATTGAGTCTATTTTTATTCTGCAGAAAAGAACCATCAAAGCGATATACAATCTCCGCCGGCGCGATTCTCTAAGGGAACTGTTTAAGAAAATTAACATCATGACGGTACCTTGTCAATACATTTACGAAAACATCATATATGTCAGACAGAATTAACATCTTTTTAGTAAAAGAGGTGACAGACATAATTATGGTACTAGAAATAGGGACCAATTAGTTCAACCAGGTTTCAGACTGGCTTAAGTAGCCTCATCTTTCACGGGGTACTGTTTAAAATGTTATAATAAGATACCTCCCCATATATTAGAACTTAATGAGACAAAATTTAAGTCATGTATTAAACGCACACTATGCAGACAAGCATATTATAAGTTGGGGGATTATATAGAAGATAACAATGCTTGGCTGAATGCTTTTCCTGCTCCACAGCCACTAGGGCGCACAAAAGAATCTGTTAGCATTTGGAAACATTGTTGGACCGGCTGAAGATTGGAAGAAACCAATATTTGCATTGTATAGACTCAATTTGTTTAGCAGTGTGTTATTTCATCCATTTTAACAGCACATGTGTGAGTACTGTGTATCTTAAACTTAAGCTATAGCTATCAGTTTTAGGCTTGTTTTTGACTTGAATGTACCCTGGCGGTTGGGAGTGTCATGCTCACTCAAAAGTCTAGCTGATGGTGGCGTATGCGTTGGATCACTTGGCTCCCTTCAAAATGGTAGAGCCGAATGGTGCTAGCGCATACGTCATGTTCGTGAACGGGCGTTGTCAGTTGGGACTGGTCATTTCTCAGCTGCTATGGTTTATTTTAAATATTTCTTTGAATTGTTCGTTTTTTTCCGGACGCTTTTATCCTGCTCGTCTTTTACATCGTTCTCACATAAATGGATAATTTCAACATGATGTGAACAAAACTTTGTAACAATTTATTATTTTTAAAATAGTGTCTGTGGAGTTTCTTGCACGTTCTTCTCCATAGAGATCTACGCTTTGGAACGTGTAAATGGCTTCATCTTTTTTGGACCGACCGACATTGACAATTCAAAATGCCTGTTAATGGTTTATTTGAAATAAATATTTTGAGTTTGAGTTTGAGTAAAAAGGAGATCGTGGAGTACATGGGAGAGAAGACCAACTGGACTTTGAGGGTCGAGAAGTTGGAATCGCGCCACAACACAAACTTCAAGTCGTTTGTAGTGTGGGTTCCAACTCACCATCTCGAGATGTTCCTCAAAGCAGAGTTTTGGCCGAAAGGTGTCATGTATCGACGTTTCCGCGGCCAGCTGCGCGACATCAGTCAGCGAAACACGACGCCGTCATTTCGTGTGTTTATAATGTTAATCAGTATTGTTATATGTATTAATTTATTTATAGCTGTTATTGTTTTATGTTTATGTATTTTATTTATGAGCCATAGATGCCTGAAATAAAGGATAAAATTAAATTAAATTAATTAAATAAATCGAGACGTAACGCACCGGATTAACTCAGGATGGATGAAATGGCGACAGGTCACTGGAATAACATGCGGCCCACGGGTAGCCTCAAGTTGAATGGTAAAATCTATAGGTCCGTGAAAAGACCTATCGGTCGTAATGTATGGATCAGAATGTTGGGCTGTGAAAAAGACGGATGAAAATAGATTGCATGTAGCGGAGATGAGAATGTTGAGATGGATGTGTGGAGTAACGAAAACTCTCAGGAACGTTAGGAAAACTCTCAGGTCCCACAACAAGAACGAGTAATCAAATCGTGACCCAGAATTCAGATGCCTTCCACATTATTAAAATTAAGCGAGCTATGAGCAGTAGGTAATAATGTATTGTATGTATAAAAAAATGCCTAAGGGTAATCAGTGGTATCCCATATCATCATGTAGACCTCTATTTAAGAAATTTAAAATTCTAACGTTAACAGGCCTTTTTATATTGCAAGCTGGTATTTTTGTAAAAGAACAGCCTAAATTTTTTAAAGCATGTGACCTACACTCAAAATATACCCGTCGTGACCCTACACGGTTAAATATGCCTACCCATAAAAGCACATTATGTCATAAAAATAGTTACGTAACATCGATAAAAATGTACAATTATATACCTAAACAAATTAGAGAGCTCCCATTAAAATATTTTAAATCCAAATTAAAGAAATGCTACTGACTGTTATAAATGTTCCTATTGTTTTAATGTGTTATACTAATATCATATATATTGTTAAAATTTGAAGAAGGTATTATTTTCTAACTAATGTAAGAAAGCATAATATGTACCTGAAAGAGTTACTTACCAAATATATGGGTAGAGCTAATTTTATTTTAATATAATGTAAACTTATAAGAATTCAAATGTTTCTAATAATTTAAGTTATGGTAGTTTGAACTAGTTTTTCTTTTAGAAACGAATAATTATCTTTATATAATTAAACTGCACTAAATATATACACTTAAAATAAAAAATCCTAACTAAAATAAGGTGTCAAAAAATTCGTCCGCATCGCTGTCCACTGGAAGTGAGCCCAAAAGACTGGCGGCATTGCCACGTTGTATGGCAATGCTTATCCTCTCAACATTCTTTTTAACATTCGTTAAAAAGAATTATGTCTATTGTTCGAATATTTGTATGCCAATGAATGGCGAAACATGTCAGATCCTAGTTCCCTATTTAATAAGACCTTAAATGTACCATGTTTCTATACAAATAAAATATTCTTATTATTATTAATACTGGTATTTAAATGTCAAAACCAAATAAATATTGGTAAATTATTACACTGGCAAGAATTTAATTAAGCTTGCTTCTACACTAGTTTTATCTCATGACTTTTCTCCTTAATTTAGAGAAATCGTGCATTTTATCCCTGTCCACCATTGAAATATAAATAATCCATCAATGCCGTCCGCTTGTTATCCCAACAATTTTCCCACTGCTGGGTCACCACTATGAGAGCGGATCCTGTGCGTGCAATGGTAATGAAATAAGTAACACAAAGTAAAGCCTGCCTGGGCTCCAACTCAAGACCTCACAACTCGTATCTCGGGGCCGTTACCACTGTGCCACCAGCGCTTATAGTAGCTTCCTATCAGTAGAAGAATGATCTCAATCGGGTCTTCGAGAGATTAATTCGGTAAGTTTAGATAATGTGCAATTCTGTAGCTACCTCTACGTCCTCAGGATGATTTAAATGTACTGATTGAATGTGAAGTCCGTTCAGTGTCCACAGACGGCCATAAGTTTTGTGCCATATTCTCGCATGTTCAAATAGTTTTTCTGAAATAAAAAACAACATGAGCCTGTATTTCAATGCATACGAAAAATACGAAAGGAATAGCTACAAATATAATATGTGATAGGGGGTTGCCTATCCAGGGTTGCAGAAATGGTTCCAAAGAGTCACCGCGGCCCTGGACCGCAAAGGACATCCCCATGTATTTTGCTGACACTTCTTTGAGGCGTGCGTGGAACACAACGCGCCGTTGATCTGGGCCTGGTTCTGATCGGACGGCGAGACACCCAACGGTCGCCGTCCGCAGGTTCGTGCTTACGGTGGCCGGGAATCGCACTGCGACTCCTGACGCCCAGGGCGTCTTTTTTTGTTGCGCCGGCTGGGGCTTGAGGTTTGCCTCTCTCTCACGCGTCCCGCCTCCTACTTCGCTCGCAATACTGCTTTGCAGAAGGAGGTGACTGCTTCCCATGCCCACTCCCTTCAGACCATGGATTGAACCAAGGCCAGACGTGAGAGGTTGCCGCCGCCGATTGTCTCTACAGGGACACAGCGGTGCTCCGCCCAAGCAGGGCAGACCCTCTACGCTTAGCAATCATGCTTGTGACCACTAGACCGACGACGCAATCTGTCTGATCATAAAAATATGTTTTAAGTTTTAACAGACTACTTATTAATAATATCTGACAATTTATTCCAAGGTGGAGCAGTCTAACTACTATTAAACTGGTTCTCCGTTTACTGGTGAATTAATTGAGCTAACAAAGAGTGTGTCGAGGCTAATTCTATTTATAGTGCACACGACACAGCCTTTTGTCTGCACAGACTTTTGAACTTTGAATATACAAATGCTAACACACCGACTTTGTCCGCACGGACTTTTTTGCGCAGACAAATGTCGGTGTGATCGAATTTTTACTCAAGAGTTCAAAGTCTGTTTTTTAATTCGAATACATCGCCATTTCTGATACATTACAAAAACAAAACACGGCAAAAATAATTCAGAGGCGGTACTAATTGTTTAGTCAACAAGTGCCATTTTCTTCAACTTTTTCAGCAGTCTCTGAAAAATATGAATGAGGTGTCATTCGATTTGGAAGAGCATGTAGATGATTTTTGAAAAAAATAAAGTACCGCTTGAAAAAACTGCAAAAGCTATAAACAATTTACTAAAAAGAGAAAAATGGATATGGTTTTTTTCAAATATCTCAAAATCCAGATTATTGAAATCTAAAAAAAAAATTGAAAAACAGGAGGAAATTTCCTAAGAAAAAGTCTTTGCTCTGGGAACTGTAGGACCAATATTTATAACTTTCCCAGAGGGGTGAAAATACCACCGCAAACGGGTACTCTGGCTTTCGCAAGCCACGCCCACTTCGGCTACTTTAACAATAAAATTGATTTAAACATATTAAATATCCAAATTAAGAAATGAAAATTGTGAGGAACTTACTAGGTAGATGAATGCACAATTAACCGTCAGCAGTTTTGTTTTATCGTGATTTTTCAATAAGTTATGCAACAGTTAACTAATAGTTTTGTTCTGCTTGAGCAAATAGCTTCATCTTTTTGGACTGACCGACCTTGACAATTCAAAAGTGCCTGTAAATGGTTTATTTGAAATAAACGATTTGATTTGATTTGATTTGACATGAACATTGCAAATGTGACACTTGTCAAACTATGAATCTGAGATTTTTTCCCTCAATGGAGCTATTCTTAAAAGGCTTCAGAATAATTAATAATTTCCCGTTCGAAAAACAAAAAAATATATATTTTTCATTTTTTTATTAACAATTTATGATTCGTTTTTGTAGTATCCAAAGCTGCATGAAAATGTTTTTTTTTTTTTAATTTTTATCTCTTATTATTTATACAATTGTTAGAAACAAATCGTTTATAAGATAATTGAAAAAAAAAAAACTTTGGAATCCTAATCTTTGATGCAAATAATAATCATCAATTGCATCAAAGATTAGGATTAAAAACCCCTCTAGGAAAGTTATAGATATTGGTCCTACAGTTCCGAGAGCAAAGACTTTGTCTTAGGAAATTTCCTCCTCTTTCCGAATCTTTTATTACATTTCAAAAACCTGAATTGGATTTTGAGATATTTGAAAAAAAAAAGCAAAACCGCTTTTCTTTTTAACCGACTTCCAAAAAAGGAGGAGGTATGTACACCGATTACTTGGAGGTTTCTGATATCTCTGGTATAGCATTTGGTCCCGTAAAAATTGGATTCAGTAGTTTTCATTTTTGCTTATTTCAATTTCTACGTAGAAGCAGATGTCGTCCAAGTGTACTTGAAAGTAAAAAATAAAATAGTATTTACAAAATAACCGAATTCCAAACAAAACACTACAAAGTATAAAATAACCTTAATTTTGGAAGTCGGTGTGAAAAAACAAAGAAACAAAACCAAAAACACCGACTTCCGAAATTAAGGTTATTTTTAAATACTTTGTAGTGTTTTGTTTGGAAGTCGGTTATTTTAATAAATTGTTTATACCTTTTGTAGTTTTTTCGAGCGATACTTTTTTTTTTTTCAAAAATCATCTACATGCTCTTCCGAATCGAATGACACACACTTATTCATATTTTTCCGAGGCTGCTGAAAAAAGTTGAACAAAATGGCACTTGTCGACTAGGCTATAACTGGGACCACTAGTAACAATTATTTTTATTAGCATTTTTTATCATGAATAATATTATGGTTACACATACCTGGACTTTTGTGCAAGGCAACTATATGCCCAAATAAGGGCACCCTCGGTGGCCCAGGGATCTTGGCAATGAGTCTCCCAGCTCGGCTATACCGAAAATAGGCACCGAGTGTCACAAGTGCTACACAAACTAGTAATAATAGCTGCAGAATCATTTTGTGAACCTATCAACTGTTTCTACGTCTATCGCTGATGCTGAATACTTGATTATGGCACTAGAACCGGAAAAACCTCAAGTATTTGTAAGACCGACCTTATCATAAGTTAGTTATATCACAGAAATGCATCTAAAATTCTTTATTATTATTATCGGATGATTTCTATTTCTCAGCTCTTTGCTGGTTTCGACTACATTTACGGGCCAAGGCCAAGTAAATGCAGTGTGTGTAGTAATGTGTACCTATTTATTCATCTTCCAACTGCATGAATTTTCGAACTATTCTACATGTGTTTAATATGGCGGCTTTCTGTAGGTTAAATTTTCTTAAGATCTATGTTAGTAGGTACATAATATGATAAAATATATTTTTTTTAAACAACTACAATTTTCCCGTCACTATTCCCACCCAGTGTGCCTGTATGGGACAGTCATGGCGGGATGCAATCATTTGCAAAATGCTGTTGGTGCTACCGCGCAGTCTTTGAAATAATGACGCCACTTTCTTACGCACTATAGCGTGGAAACCGTAACACGCGCGTTTGCAAACATTTGTGACGCACTACAGTTGCGCGGCAACCCCAACAACATCCTGAATGCATTATTAAACTGAATACGCAGGACGTTGAAGGCTCGCTGCGTATACCGAACCCACAGGCCGCTCGAGTAAAAAGATTGGCAATATGCCTATGCCTATGAATATAAAATGTTATCTTAACTTCCTTAGTACATCGAGCGAACCTTCGGGCCAGCATATTGCTCCCCACCGCCAACGCCCTGCGTTCTCTTTCTATATCTGGGTCATCTTTTAAGTCCTCGGTGACCAGATGACCTAGATATTTAAAGCTCTGCACAATTTTCAGAACCGTTCCATCGATCACGATCGGAGGCAATGTACTAGGTTTCTGATTTCCCGCCTTAAAAATCAGTACCTTACTTCTTTGTGTGTTGTACGTGAGACCATGTTCGGATGCATAGCGTTCACAAATTTTAACCAATGTCCTCAAGGCGTTGACCGAGGGGGCCAGTAGAACCATATCATCAGCATAGCTTATGTTGTTGACACATATGTTCCGTCAATGTAGCATCCGACATGTGACCTGCTGAGCTCCTCGATCAACTGGTTCACATATACGTAGAAGAGGCCGGTAGATGTGAGGCCGCCCTGTCTCACACCACATTCCAACCTATATTCGTCAGATAGTGTATCCACCCATCTCACCTGGTTAGTCTGGTTTTTATACCAGAATTTAAGGATGTTGTTATACTCCGTTGGCACACCCGCTTCCTCTAGCTTTCGCCACAGTATGTCATAGGAAACTGTGTCAAAAGCTTTTGATAAATCGAGGAAACGGGCATATATCGGTGTCTTTCTCTCCGTGTAATACCTGAGAGTATGCTTAAGGCATAAAATAGCACTCTCAGTGGATAGTCCCGCCCTGAAACCGAATTGTGCGGCATGTAAATGTAAGTACCCATTGAGACTCTGATTAAGCAAACTGTCAAGTATCTTAGCTGTTGTTGTAGCAAGTGAGATGGGTCGATAATTGGTTTTTGTCTTTTAAAATTATTTTTAGTGCACAAACGAAACAAACATCATGAGAAAACGAGATTTAAAAAAAATACTTGAGATGTCTTCTTCTAAGATATAAAAATCTCGTATGACAGTGTTTGTTATCGAACTCCTCCCAGACGGTTAGACCGGTTTTTTATGATTTTTTTGTGTTAGGTCAGGTTTGAGAATAGGTTTCGACCTTTGGTTACGATTTTATATAAAATCTCGTTTTTCTCATTTCTAATAATATTGTTCTTACTATCTTATTTCTACTAGCTAGCTAGGTTAGATCGTTTAATTAATAATAAGATTAGGATAACAATGAGATCCGATTTAAAACATATTTTTGTAATGTATTCAATCCAACCTCATACCGAATTTGTGCATCTAATATAAAGAATATTTTCAATTCCATATTAATATTGGACAGACCTAACATTGGAAATCATTATCGGACTTGAAAAACTTCCGACATTAAGTGATCGATGATAAAATGCACTTAATTATAATAAACTAGCTTTTGCACGCGACTTCGTACGCCGTATATCCCGTATTATAAAAGCTGCACGTTAGCTTGCTTCCAAGCGATCGGCACTTTTCTGGTCTCAAATTAAAGTTGAAACAAGCGTGTCAAGATCGGAGACAAATCAGGCGTACAAGGCTTCAGAACAATTGCCGGTATCGCAGTACCCTACGGATGTCCTTCTGATGAATGCGAATTTTTGACATACTCGACTAGCATCCATCAGGAGAAGCAGGGGGCCTCGCGCCACCAGGATCCAGACGTAAAGATTCCGCAAACAAAGAAGCAAATAAGTTCACTTTCTCCTCAGCGGAGTGGGCCAGCGACCCGTCGGGTCTCAGCAATGGTGGTAGTGAGGAGCGGCAGAAGTTCGATTCGATCGACTTAGCCAAGAACCAAAAAGCCTTACTACCTGCTGGGTATGAAGCAAATTTGTTCCCTATTCGGCTATAAATGTGGTCAAATCGAGCCCTCCGCAACACCTTCTTGTAAGACTTGGCAGCCCTGAGGGGATACCTTTAGAATAAGGCCGTTTTTCGTTTTAACGTATCTTGTTAGGTACTTCGCAAAGGGATGTGAGATTACGGTATATGCTTTTTGACTTTATGATCTAGTATTCAACTGAAGGAATACACGATACGAAGAAATTTTCTCGATAGAAAAAAATCACAAAGTTCGAAATATCTTTTCACTTTTTTTAGCTACAAGACGCAACGCTTTAGATTGATCCTATAAAAATAACCTTATAGCATATAAAATAACCTTATCGAGGTTTCAACTGAACAGATTTCGATATAATAATACTTTTATGTTATCAAATCCGAAAATTTATTTTGGCACTTACGTTTTTTTATTCCGAGCTACACTCTTATTATCTTCATCTCATCTTTTGCCTTGCAAAAGTATTTGCATCTCTCTCATTTGTTCAGTTCTTCAGATGCTCGGTGGAGCTCTTGCAGGCAGGACCTGTATCACTTTTCTGCAAATCGGAGCTGTCAGATCTTCGTAATTTCAATATATTTTTTTACAGTAAATGCTAATAGTTTAGCCGTTTATAGATAAATTTAGTGTTAAAAAATGTCTGCACCATGTGAATGTGTATTTTTATGACCTTGAACAATATAAAACGCAATATTCTTCTATCCAAACTAATTTTTGAAATAAGTATAAAATTGGTATGAAATAAAAGAGCAAAACTAAATTAAGTACAACGTCGTTGGGACTTCCTACCTGAAGGCGACAATGGACTCGTTTACCAGGAAATGAATAGCAACGGCTTGAAGAAAATAACGTCTCCAAGTCATCACCTTTACTTGTACATACGTACTGTATCCTCCAATGTTCTCATCTCACAGAGCAATATTGGGTAAACATTATGTTTTCTATATTGTAGTGTCTGTTTATACAGCGTTATTCTTACATTTTAACTCAAGACACACGCTAAAATAAATGTTTTCATTTTAGGATTGAAATACGTCAAACATCAATGTGTCAAGAATGTGTTAAATGTCAAAGGCAACAAGCCTAGGGAAAATTATGGAGTCGCGTTTGAATTGTGAAAAATGTGTTTAGTAAATACTAGCTTTTTACCCCGACTTTTCTGCGTGGGTTTTAGAAGTACTTACCAGAAATAAATGAAAAATATTTGATCCTACTAATGTTATAAATCTAAATCAATGTGATGTTGTAATAGTTGTTAGGATAATTTTAATTTATCATAATTCTGGCCTCTTGATATTTTGTGACTCTTTATCCTCATCATTTCAGCCTTACTTCATCTCGTACCACAGACATATTTTTGTAAAAATAAAATATTAGCAAGTTCAATTTAATTGAAAATGACGTAATTTCAAAGCCTTAAGTTAGTTATGACGCATTTTTAACGTCTCATTAGATATATCGCCAATAAAACAGTATGTAAATCATGCCTTCTCATAAAGTCGGCGAAAAAATTATACATTATTTTTTAATTTTTACCTTCCAAATTTGTTTAAAACGCTTACTTTCTTTCGCTTTTACGACACTAAACATTACAAACATCAGAATAAGGTTAACATTTTTCCACCATTCCAACCTATCAAAAGTCTTGGTAGGTATAGTTTACGAAGACAAAAACAGTACAATACAATATCAGCGTTTTACCTGAAATAAAACGCACATTAAAATACTTACCCCACTGGAAGCTTTCTTATGAGATCTGTTTGTTATCGCCTGGTGCTATACTGTAGGCCAATATGATAAAGCAGGAAAGAAGAGAGATAGAAGAGAATTTAAACAAAGTTGTAATTCATAATTTATGCATTTATTTAAATATACGTATAAAGCAATTCAATGAAAGTACATAGATAAGTGTACTTTCTAGAAACTTTATCTATAACTACTATGTGTAACTTCTACTAAGTAAACTCTTTTTTTTAATAAGAAATCATAAATTGTAATCATAAACAACCAATTTAAGAATATCTGTTCTAGGTAAACAACATTTTTATTTAGCAATGTTAATCAATTGGATTGAACAATTGTGTGACGTTTTGTGAATCAGTACTTCTCATTATTTCTCGTCTATAAAACTGCTGGAATGTATTAGCAGAACGCCAATTTCCACGTGCCAAGATTTCGTCGAGAGGATAATTTTGAAACCAGCTTTTGGAGGCTACAGCAGACCGGGTGCTACCTGGTGTGGCTGCAATGCCAGCTTCCCGAAACAGGGTCTTTACCCATCCTGCAATGGCTGTACGTGAAACAGGTTAGCCACACCTCTAATCGTAATAAATAAATTAGTTGATTTTGCCGCTTTACGTCTGTCGTTATATAATATATAGTTTTTTCTGTCCAGTATATAGGGTTAAGGTTAGAGCTATCGGTATTTAAAAGCAATTTCCAGCCGGATTGCCTATTATTAGTGCAGTCAGTTTTAGAGCCAAACCGAGGCCAAAATATTATACTGCTATTAGATCTTATGCAATGATTAGGATCGATATTAAGTAGAGTTAGATCGTGTATTCGCCTACCAGAGCAAAGCAACAACAAAATTCCAGTATGACGTGATGTTTGAAATAGATTATTTGAATTAATTATGTAACTATTCAAAAATGAAATTAATTTATCAATATCCCAAACTGGAGGTTTTGTGACCTTTGGATTTTTAAGGGCAATAGATTTTAAAACATGTCTTACTAGAACGTGTGAACTTAACTGACTTGAAGTTTCAGCGTTACATAGTGTAGAAATTACCGATTTATGTAAAAGTATTGAATTATACGACAACTTATCAATTAAATATAAATCACATAAAAACTGCACTAATTGTGAACCAGTGGGATTCATTAAGTCAAGGTTTTTATTACGGCACCACGACGTCCAGCGCTCCCAGGCTACTTCGTAGGTTTTTAGTGTAGATTGGAGGAGGGTACTGAAGGGGTGTTGACCTTTGACAATTTTGGGCCCACCAGTTTAGTTCCTCTAAGACACCTTGTGGTAGTGGGTAGGTCTTTGATGGCAGGACTGGCAGCGAATTTACGAACATTAGTAACTGTCGATGATTAAGCCGACCCCGAGGGACAACAAAACTGGCAAAATTTATAAGTCCCACTATTTTCTGCAACTCCTTTAAAGTTAACCGCTCTTGTTCGCCTGATTTATCCTGATAGCCTGATTTATCTTTGTAATGATGTCCTGAATCTTTTCTTTTGGTAGGATTTTTTTATTTTCCCATGGTTTCTATAGTATCCCTAAATAAATTATCTTTTGAGGAGAAACAACAGATTTTACGAAATTTCCTGTCCACCCCAGTTTTTGTAATATTTGTAGTTATTTTGACATGCTCGCGACGCGTGTGAACAAAAATGGCGTGCCACTTTTTTACGAAAACTAAAAACTACCCGCAACCACCAGGTGGTGCCACTGAGCCGGAAGTAAAGAGGGGATAAAAATACGAAAACTGGTAAGAAATCGATGGGAAACGGAAATGCCATCTCATATGAAAGCTTCCAGTGACGGTCAAGTAGTTTAATACAAGTATTTTTCCATGATTTGGTATAAGTCTTGAAGATGTTCCGTGGATGAAACAACCACCAGGGTTATCCTACAGCCCCGGATTTGGAATGCCGCATATAATAGCAGCGGTGCTCATGTATAACTTTACTGAAAGGGTCATTTCATCACATTTAGGGTCTCATATCAACCGAAAGACATCCACTGATGGACATAGGCCTCCCCCAAAAGGGGGGGGGGGGGTTGCCATAATCGCCACGCTTGGCAGGCGGGTTGGTGATCGCAGTGTATGGTTGAGTTTTACAGAGAACGCTGCTGCCCATTCTCTGGCGAGTCCCTTAGTCGCCTCTTACGACACCCACGGAAGTGATGGGATGGTATTATTCTTTTACGGCACCATACGGCACCGGCCGACGCCATACGGCATTTAGGGTCTAATACTGATTAACAATGTCCAGCAGTGGACGACTTTCGGCTGATATGATGATGATGACTGTTTAACTAGGTATTGAACTCAACTAATATGATAAAGAGTTAAAAATATATGTCTACAGGACGTTCGATTTATTTTTCACTGATACAAAACAATCTCCGGAAAATGCACGGTTTCTGTGGAAAAGGCTACGTGAGTAAAGCCACGCGAAAAAAAAAACAAATTGACTACTTATCTTTTCATTCGTTTTCATAACTTGTGTACATATTACAATTACGATTAAAATACAACTTTTATACAACTGGTCTACTCCATACCTTCCGTATGCTTAAAAGTCTCTAGTACTATCTCTATCGCACAATTATGGCCATGTTCTTGAATAGTCAACTGAATTAGTAGTTTTCAAAATAATTTGGGGCCATACAAAACATGATATAATTTACCAACGATTGTAAAAAATGAGTATTAAAACAAATCAATATTTTTCGTCGCTCGACGACGTAGATAAAATTGTATTTTATCTACGTCTAAAATCACTGTTTATAAGAGTGCTGATTTGTGTTAATATTTTGACAGAAGAAGTTTATGAAGTTTGCGTGCGGGCAACACTGAATCAGTTGGCGGTTTGAATTAATTTGATGTTGTGGCGCTAGGTTCGATATTTCGGACTTTGCACATGGAAGCATGCGGGGACTGCGCGGTGCCAGGAGATGAAATCGGTGCTTTCGAGCTATCATTTATTTCAAAGATACGGCCTTAAAGGCTCTCTTCTTTTGACTCACGTCATTAGCTTTGCGCGTACGAGCGTCGACCCATGTACGCGCCTTTAAGCGCATCAGCGCGA
Source organism: Lacanobia wlatinum (assembly GCA_947578705.1). Lineage (NCBI taxonomy): Eukaryota > Metazoa > Arthropoda > Insecta > Lepidoptera > Noctuidae > Lacanobia > Lacanobia wlatinum. Next base: position 22,639,199 of record OX388031.1, read on the forward strand.
TTGCACTCTGCACCAAACCATGGACGAGCTTCGCCAGATATTGTTACGTCAGAGAACAGAATGTAGTACACAACACATACGTCACGGCGTCTGCGCACGGCCAAGCATCAGTCGAAGAAAAGCAAGTAGGCTGCCAAGGATAACATGCGAATGCCACTACTGATGGTGGGCATTGAAGTCCCCCAGTAACACCAATTGGGCAGAAGGGTACCGCTGCTGAGCCGCATTCGCCGTCTCACTTAGGTGTTGTGTGAACCCAGTTGTCTCCAAATCAACGCTGTGTATACAGTAAATGCAGGCGTAGACAATTTTGTCCAGGCTTGTGTCCACTAGAACCCATAGCGTTGAGAACCTGTAGTCCTCAAGGTTGCGGAGACGCCGATAGCAGATGTCGTCCCGGGCGTACATACATACGCCCGCGCGTAGTTTGAAATGGTGCTCCAGGGTAAACCCTGTATAGTAAAGATATGACACGTCTGACGGACATCCAATCTGCGTCTCGGAAAGGAACAAGAGTGCTGGTTTCTCAGGCTCCAGGTGGTGATGGACTGCGACGAGATTTGAGTGCAGACCTCGTATGTTGCAAAGGTGCACTTTATGAGAGAGGGAGTGCTGCCACTGTATAGCTTTTTTCTTTTTGGTCTTTTGGGTCATGGTGTGTGAAGGAAGGAGAGGAGAAGGAAGTGAAACGAGGTTCCGTACAGCAGCATGGAACCTCATTTCAGGCGTGGCTGAAGGTTAGCAAACCTCAAGCCATGCTCTGACAGGACGGCATCATTGGGAGATCTTCACCATCGGGCCCTCTCGTCTGGTCGCCAACCAACACGATGGTGCATTCCGGGATTTTTCGATAGTTGGCGGAGCAGTCTTTCATGTGTGGCTAGCACACTACTTGGGCCCCCAACTACCCGCGGTCGGCCAGCGGCGCACCGTGCCTTGGATCCCACTACCCTCCACGATCAGTCTTCCGATACGCCCATGTCAGCGCAAGCCTGGTTGGTCTGCCTGCATTGGAACAACTATTTCTACCCAACTCCTCTAAAATGGCTACACTGAGCATCGTACCGGAACGCGGCTAGGCCGCTTGGCGGTACGTGTTTGCCCAGTGGGTGGTCACAAGCCATCGGCCGAAGCCTACTACCAGTTAGTGTCACCTGATTAGCACCACCCGGGGACCACGTGTAGGGTCTAACAATGGGTATTCTCCTACGAACTCGGCTCCAATCGGTTTCCATCGCTTCACCGACCCCTGTTCCACCCCGACAAGACGCGCCTCAACCATCACAACGTTGCGGTACCCTGGGTGGTGCAGTTACTGGTCTGCGACGCTAGAATTTGCCGCCCCTCGAATCGTGCGCCCGGGCTGGTGGGCCATAATTACTTTTTATCCCGATGGCACGTTTCCTTAGGATTTTCTTTTTCTTTTTACTTTGTTTGGGTCCATTAGGGGGCTACGTTAGTTGTAGCATCGGTTAAATTCATTAAATCCCCCAAAGAGAAGGTATGGTATGAGTAGGTATGGTAAGGTATGGTATAGTACGGTAAGGTGGGTCGTGGGCACTTGGGGCACTCCAACGTGTGGCTCATGTTCAAAACATATATGGCGAAGGGTCTATAAAACCCCGTTTCGCCAAGTTGTGTTTGTAATGGCCTACCTGGGTTCGCACTCGATTGAGCGCTTTCCGTATAAGCTACTGCAATATATGTCCCAGGGACAGATGTTTCTGGGGTTTCTAGAAGTCCGGTGGTGGTATAAGTGATGTTCTTCTCTTGGGGTATTTTTTGACTTTCACACATGCGAAGCCGCTGGTAGAAGCTTCACCCTAATAATTATTTGGAACTTTCCCTAATTTCAGGTCAGAAGATCGCCATCATGAAGTTGAAAACTCTAATGTCAGGAATTTTGCGGAAGTACCGGCTCGAACCCATCACCAGGCCGGAAGACCTGGTATTCGTCGTATACTTGATACTTCGGACAAACCATCCTAGTTACGTACGCTTTCGACTTAGAAAGAATCTTACTGAAAAACATAACTAATGTAAGATCCTTTTAACTATTTTGTCAAACATGGTCCGCGAGCCAGCAACAGATTTCCATGACCAAGTTCCTCCTAGGCGATAACTTTTAAAATAGCTAAAAGAGTTTTTTCATGGAGCTCTGTGAACGTCAGCTTCGGTGGGTAGGTTAAGCAGCGGCAGCCTCCATCCAACCCATAAGGTCGTCAGCTAACGCTCTGAAGGGTGCATCTATCGCCTACTTAAATTCACCAGCTAACGAGTTTTCCTTCGGCATCTTGCTAGCTGATTTTTTTTTATTACTTACAGGATCATATTAACTATCAGTTGACAAATTTTAATTCGGGAGGTAATGACGTGTCTAAGGTTATTCGACTTCATGCTTCCCTATAAGGACATTAAGTGATTTTTAACATAATATGTAGATAGGTAAGTAGGTACCATGTTATGGACCAAACGTTGTTTTCTACAAGCTGATTGATGAATAAAATATATTTATCATTATCTAATTTATCTTTTCTATCTGATAATGTAAACACTGGACTTACACGTGGAAATGGAAACTAGGTGCTCATAATAATAAGCAAAAACCGTAACTACCTAGAAACAGTAAGTAGGTAGGTAGCATTGATAAATAAAAACCCAAGATACACACTCAGCATCTCAAAAACGTCCGCACTAAACAAGCGCACAATTTAAAATTGTGCGCCAGATTCAAACAGTCTCGCATCGCTCACCATACTGCTCTGCTTTGTAAAAACAACTTTTAAGCGATCCGTGTAAGGTTGACTTTGCAAAAAAATTGTTTATAGTTTACACACAACTCACACATGACACTTGGTACATGTCAGTTTTTGACGACAGTTTCGAGTGTTGCGTTTGTTTGAGACTGTGCATCTTGGGTTTTTTATATATTAATGGTAGGTAGGTATTTAAAAAACAAAATGGCTCCTAAAAAAACTGCTCAACGTATTAGAAAATATAAACCAGCCACGAGTGCTACTCGGTCTCGCACACGGAAGGGTTCCGTACCATAAACTAAAACAATCACGTTGCTTATTTGGAAGCCCCGTTTATTTTTCTAATTTAATTTTTTTTTTTTTTTAGTATAGCTACAACAGAAATACACACTCTATGACAATGTCAACTGTCTACCTTTTACAGTTCATGAGATACAGCCCGCCGACAGACAGACGGACAGACAGCGAAGGCTAGTGATAGGGTTCGTTGGTATTTGGACACGGAACCCTATGGGCTGAACTGTACTAAACAATCATGAGACGTACTGCGTCTCACTCGAATCTGAAAAAATACGTCTGAAATAATTAAGAATCAAACGAACTTACCTTGTGAAGTTTGATTCCAATTATGCGAGGGTCTCAACCGAAGACGATTACAAATTTACTTGCAGGTGTTTAGAGTAAGTATCATGACAAAAATGGAAATGCAAATACTGTAATATAATAATACCTTTTATTTATCATTAGTAATCACTAATCATTCAGGTTCATTTCACTTATTAATGAGACTTTTATTGATTGCTTGTTTGCTATATCTAGTTACATCTATCCTAAGCTTAACAAAAATAGTCAATTCGATAGGTGTACCTACATGATTAAATCAAAATTTAAATATTCTGATTCTAGTCTGGATTCATGTCCAGTTGATTGTTGATTTAATATATAAAACAAAGTCGGGTTTGTTCGAACACTTATAACTGGAGAACGGCTGGACTGATTTTCATGGTTTTTGATTTGTTGTATTTGTCTCCGTCCCGAATAGCTGAATAACTATTAAAACATTGGAAAATTGATGAAAAACATAAATAAGAGAAAAAACATTTTCCATACAAAATGTCTCGTAATCGTAACTGTCAAATATTTAATGTTCATCCCGCCGATACGGTAAACTCTCCCCTCAAATTAAAGAACATATTTAAATAAAGATTTCGAATCGACATCATATATCCACAATATTCGGATAGTGGCGTATTTTAGATTTAAAATATGTAGAATAATGTCAGTTATGAAAAAGGATTGACATTTATTTGGTTGTCAAATATTTATGCGTGCGTTCAGAAATTTATTTATTTAGAACGAATATGAAAAAAATAATTAATAAAAAAACCAAAAAAAAATGTCAAATCGATTAGTCTCACTTAATCATTACAGATAATTCTGTCGATCCAGTCAGAGTCAGTATCTTATATAAAAATGAATCCCTATTCCCCATGGTCATCGCATCACGCGTGAACGGCTGGGCCGACTTCGCTAATTCTTTTTTCGTTGTGTTTGTTATTGTCAGGAGAAGGTTTTAGGCTATTATATTATCACGCTATGTGCTTTGGAGGATGAGACAAAAATGTATTTTATCTTTTGAACTGTATTTTTACACCATAGTATAGTCAAAAAATAATAAAAAGGATTTTTGCGTACTTAAAATAACATTTAAATTTTTATTCCACGTTTTTCAAACAATTTAGTGAGAAATGGTTATAAGAAGCCAAAACATGTCCGTCTGTCACAGCCAGTTTTCTCCGGATTCCCTGGACCGATTCTGTTGAAATTTGGTACACATATGGACTTATATGACCCAAATACGGACGCATTACGTAAATTATTAAATTTTTAGTATATGGGTCACTTTTGGGGGCAAACTAGAAAATTTAAAAAAAAACAAGTTATTGAACAAAATCGTGTGACGTATCAAATAAAAGGGCTTACTGTGAGGGTTTTAATTATATTTTTTTCATAATTTTAAAATAAATGGTTTTGAAGTTATTAAAGAAATTGGACGAAAAATGACCATTATCTCCGAAACAACTGAGCCTAAAATTTTGAAAAAAATAAAATAGAGATAATAGATCTTTACCTAAAGATTACAGGAAAACCTATTAGAAGTCTGTAGTGTTAAACTAACATGTTTAGTCACTTTGAACTATTATTGGCGACTGTATAGGTCTAATGCTTTTGTCACCTATTCTTAAGAAACGCTGTATACATAAGTTTAACCAACAACTTATGTACTACTATATGTACCTATAATAAATAAATAAACCAACAGTGAAATTTGACATTGCGATCACCTCACGCTACACTAGCGCCTCTAGCGGTGAATTCAAACGAGATAGCCCTCATTGGTTGATTGATGATGATGACGACATTTGAATATACAGTAAACGATCAAAACTTCAAAGCTAACAAAAATGTACGACAGGTATAATAGAGGGGCCGGGAAAACCTTGAAAAGATAGACTTGTTTCGTGATATCACAAGTCTGCAATTAATATTAGTATTTTGGTTAGTTTGACCGCTATCCCAATATATATAAAATTACTAACTACGTAACTGACTGATTGAGTGACTAACAGACAACGCACAGCCGAAACTACTGGTCGTAGAAAGTTGAAATTTGGCATGTAGGTTCCTTGGGAGTGTAGGGGAGCATTAAGAGAAGATTTCCCGAAATTCTTACAGGAACGGGAAAAACTGGATATGCGCGTACGAAGTCGCGGGCAAAAGGTAGTTTATTAGATTTTTTTAAATTGTAATTCACAAAATTGATGTACAATCAAAAAAATAAATCACAAAGTAAACTAATAAGTCTCTGAGTGTAGTTCGAATTAAGGCTACAGAACCAGCAAAGACATATATTTCGCCACGAATGGAGTTGGCAATAGAAAGCATGCGGCCAATGGGTGAAAAATTACCAATGTTAGTTCGACTGTGAGGCAGGACGAAAGTTCTTCGCTAATTAAGCGGCTACTACTGCGAGGGATACTGATGTTAATTTTATCTAAAACCTCGGGAGAATCTATTTGACCATTTCACACTTGACACACCTCACATGCCCCACACACTTCGCACACCCAACACACCCACATTAATTGTACCTACCCTTTCATTCGTCTCAATTCACGAGCGAGCGAGCATGTTCAAAATTATTAATTTATATTGTTCTTTATGTAAATAGCAATAAAGCACGCAACACGCTAATGAGTAAAATGAATTAATTTAGCAATTATTTTTAATTTTGTAAAAGAACATTGTAAGTTGTACAAACATCCAAAGCTATGGAAGAGTGGCGTTTCCTAACACAGGCGTTATCACGCTTAAAAGGAGGCTCCAATCATAAACTAATTTAAACTACTTGGTACAGAAATAAACATTTTTGAATTTTATATTAATTTAAACAAAAACATAAAATCCAAAGATTCCTACGTGCGCTTAAAGATGCCATTTTATAAAAGTTCAACCTAGAATTATACGAGTGCAGAATACGACATCTTTTTTCTGAGTAACATAGGTGATACAAAAACCTTTTTTGAACACGCTCTATACGGTTTAAGTGTACCTAATAAAACGGGTTCGATAGAAAGAAAAAGAAAGAAAGAAAGACGTTTATTTCACCGAAAGCGACGCACAAAACACAAAATTAAAAGGAAATAACTTAAAAACTAACTACAAACTAAATAACCTATTATTACTAGAGGACTATGTCGAGACCAGGCATCATCTGACACGTCTTTGTTCACACCACAGACAAACAGAACACAGTTCAATAGTCGAGTGGAAAAAAACAAGTACATTGTCTATGGTGGCGTACTACAATATTCCAGAATACTACGAATAATACTGTTGTAAAAGGAAATAGTATTGGTTCTCTGAAAATTTTCATCTCCCTGACAGATAATTAAGTGCGTTCTATCATATCATAGATCACGAAATATCGGAAGTTTTTCAATTCCGATACTGATTCCCGATGTTATATCTATTCAATATTAATATGGAATTGAAAATATTCTTTAGATGTACAAATTCGGTATGAGGCTGGATTGCATACATAAAAAAAAACTTTTTAAATCGTATCTCATTGTTATCCTAATCTTATTACTACCTAGTGGATGTCACGCGGTTTCACCCGCGTAGTTCCCGATCCCGTGGGAATACAGGGATAATATATAGCCTATGTTACTCCCTGATAATGTAGCTATCCAATGCTAAAAGAATTTTTCAAATCGGTCCAGTAGTTTCGGAGCCTATTCAATTCAAACAAACAAACAAATCTTTCCTCTTTATAATATTAGTTACTAATTAAACGATCTAACAAAGAATGAACATCATTAAAACTTTTTATAATTTTCAATGTGCTAGTAAAAATAAGATAGTAAGAACAAAATTGTTAGAAATAAGAAAAACGAAAATCTATTCTCAGACCTAACCTATACACAAAAGATCATAAAAACCGGTCTAACCGTCTGGGAGGAGTTTGATAACAAACACTGTCACACGAGATTTTTATATATTAGAAGAAGACATCTTACGTAATTTTTAAAAACATCGTATTCTCGTGATGTTTGGTTCGTTTGTGCACTAAAAATAATTTTAAAAGACAAAAATCTATAAAAAATAAAAAAATGTAAATGATAAAGTATTTTTTTAATAAAGAATTTTAGATGCATTTGTGTGATATAACTAACTTAATGAGTTCGTTTAAAAATACATGAGGTTTTTCCGGTTCTAGTGCCATAATCAAGTATTCAACATCAGCGATAGATGTAGAAACAGTTGACAGGTTCACAAAATGATTCTGCAGCTATTATTACTAGTTTGTGTAGCACTTGTGACACTCGGTGCCTATTTTCGGTATAGCCGAGCTGGGAGACTCATTGCCAAGATTCCTGGGCCACCGAGGGTGCCCTTATTTGGGCATATAGTTACCATGCATAAAAGTCCAGGTACGTATAACCATAATATTATTAATGCTAATAAAAATATTCATTACTAGTGGTCCCAGTTAGTAACGCCTCTGAATTAATTTTTGCCGTGTTTTTTTTTGTCATGTATCAGAAATGGCGATGTATTCGCATTCATGTATGAGATAATTATTTTTGCATGTATTTTTTTAATTATTCTAATGTTTTAATAGTTATTCTGCTATTCGGGGCAAAGACAAACCCAACAAACAAAAGATCTTCAAAATCAGTCCCTTTGTTTTATATACCTATACAGAGCCAATAGTAGCCCTCAGCTGGTCAGAAACCTGTGTAACGGTATGATATGTAACTCGATCCTCAGTTACCTATGACCGGATAAAGTGGATCTATGATTGATAAAGTAATGTCTGGTAGTACAGATCTGATAGAGGGTAAAAGTCAGTAAGTTGGTCTATAAAGTAAATGACCAAGAACCACCACTTTCATTGGGTTTCCTAGAATGATGAGGGTTTAAAAACCAAGACAATCCTAGTTCGCTCGTTGGATATCTACTATCCTTGACAATTCGAAAGTGGCTGTGAATGGTTTAATTGAAATAAATGCTTCGAGCTTTTCCCTTTTGGTAACAGCTCTGCCTCATTAGTGCGTTGCGTCGTCGCAGCGGCGACTGCGATCCAGTTATAAAAACTCGTACTAAACTCGCACTCGCCGCTGCGACGACGCAACGCAATGCACTAATGAGGCAGAGCTCTAACTCACCACGCGCGTGATGATCAGAGGCGAGTTTTTATAACTGGATCGGATTTCTATAAAAGAAAATGTTTAATGAAACTAAATAAGCGCCGTCTGGTGAAAATATTAGAAAACCTTTTTTTCTGTGAAAATTGAACGTATACTTTAACGCGATTTGACTAGGTACGTTCAAAAACTCGCACTTAGCCTACTGGACAGGCAGCCTTAAGCTTCACCTATCCTAATAGTGGGTCCACACGATACCGACTTAGGTCTGCGCAGACTTTTAACTCTGAATAAAAAATGTTTGCACAGACTTAAAACAAAGACAATTAATGTCGGTAAGATATGGACCGTCCAGGCCCACACGATACAGATTCTACGCAGACTTTGAACTCTTGAGTAAAAACTCGATCACACCGACATTTGTCTGCGCAAAAAAGTCCATGCGGACAAAGTCGGTGTGTTAGCATTTGTTTATTCAAAGTTCAAAAGTCTGTGCAGACAAAAAGCTGTGTCGTGTGGACACACTCATAGCATAGTTCAAAAGTCTGCGCAGATAAAAGGCTGAATCCTGTAGATACACTCATACCATAGTTCAAAAGTCTGCGCAGACAAAAGGCTGTGTCGTGTGGACACCAGTGGTTACCAGTAAACGGAGAACCAGTTTAATAGTAGTTAGACTGCTCCACCTTGGAATAAATTGTCAGATATTATTAATAAGTAGTCTATTAAAACTTAAAACATATTTTTATGATCAGACAGATTGCGTCGTCGGTCTAGTGGTCACAAGCATGATTTCTAAGCGTAGAGGGTCTGCCCTGCTTGGGCGGAGCACCGCTGTGTCCTCATAGAGACAATCGGCGGCGGCAACCTCTCGCGTCTGGCCTTGGTTCAATCCATGGTCTGAAGGGAGTGGGCATGGGAAGCAGTCACCTCCTTCTGCAAAGCAGTATTGCGGGCGAAGTAGGAGGCGGGACGCGAGAGAGAGAGGCAAACCTCACGCCCCAGCCGCCGCAACAAAAAAAGACGCCCTGGGCGTCAGGAATCGCAGTGCGATTCCCGGCCACCGTAAGCACGGACCTGCGGACGGCGAGCGTTGGGTGTCTCGCCGTCCAATCAGAACCAGGCCCAGATCAACGGCGCGTTGTGTTCCGCGCGTCTCAAAGAAGTGTCAGCAAAATACATGGGGATGTCCTTTGCGTTCCAGGGCCGCGGTGACTCTTTTTGGAACCATTTCTGCAACCCTGGATAGACAACCCCCTATCACATATTATATTTGTAGCTATTCCTCTCGTATTTTTCCTATGCATTGAAATACAGGCTCATGTTGTTTTTTTATTTCAGAAAAAATATTTGAACATCTGAGAATATGGCACAAAACTTATGGCCGTCTGTGGACACTGAACGGATTTCACATCCAAACAGTACATTTAAATCATCCTGAGGACGTAGAGGTAGCTACAGAATTGCACATTATTTAAACTTACCGAAGTAATCTCTCGAAGACCCGATAGAGATCATTCTTCTACTGATAGGAAGCTACTATGAGCGCTGGCAGCCACGGTAACGGCCCTGAGATCCGAGTTATGAGGTTTTGAGTTTGAACCCACGCAGGCTTTACTTTGTGTCACTTATTTCATTACCATTACACGCACAGTATCCGCTTGGTTCAATACGAATCTTTCCCTCTCATAGTGGTGACTCAGCAGTGGGAAAATTGTTGGGATAATAGGCGGACGGCATTGATGGGTTTTCTATATATTAATGGTGGACGCGGATAAAATGCACGATTTCTGTAAATTAAAGGAGAGGAGAAAAGTCGTGAGATAAAGCTAGTGTAGAAGCAAGTTTAATTAAATTCTTGACAGTGTAATAATTTTTCAATATTTATTTGGTTTTGACATTTAAATACCGGTATGAATACATACTTACCCACTGCTCATAGCTCGCTTAATTTTAATAATGAGGAAGACATCTGACTTCTGGGTCACGATTTGATTACTCGTTCTTGTTGTGGGACCTGAGAGTTTTCGGAACACCCTGAAATTTTTACTATGGCAATCTGCCCCGACAGGCCCGGACTGCATTAGGGAGCTGGGATACGTTAGCTTGATACTATGCCAAGTCTTCTAGACTGCTATAATATAGCAGTCAAGTTCTGAGTTACCATATTATGGTAAATTAGAACTTAACTGATACTGTAAATAACGGTCATCAATCAACCCTATCGCACATTCCGTGTAAACCGATCATGTTGAGAGATTTGGCAAATGTTTTACAGTCGGCCGCCAGCCTGACACCAACCCTCCTTGGGAATGCTGCTGTTGATGGTTTACCCGCCACCATGCGGGTGACTTAAGGTGCTGAATAAATATACACGGTCTCAAAATAAGGGAAATTTTGAGACCGTGCATATTCATTCAGTCGCCTCCTACGACACCCATGGGATGAAATGGGTTGGTTTATTCTTTTTAATTGCCGGATACCTAACGGCTCTGTAAATAACGGTAAGAATAGGAAAAAACTAGCCTAACGGAAATGCGTGTTAAAAATTTTTTCGTGTTGTTGAGGAAAATCTTATCAAAAAGTATGAAAGATCAACAGAAATATAATGTAATCCATCACGCCTGCTAAAACATTCAAGGTCGCTTTGCTCGCATCCGCATCCTAAATTCTCTCAAGTTTAAAGATTCCATATACCTTAAAACTTATAGTGCCAAGCACTCAGCGTAGGGGTCGAGCAGTGATTCGTTCGCGTGCCCACAACCCGCATCTGAGTCGTCGTTTTAAGTAGCTAGTCAAATATGAACGAGCGGGACTTATTAAAAAAATATATTTATTTAATTAAATACACACACATAGATGACTTGTGTTCATGCGCGGGTTGTGGGTACACGAATGAATTATTGTTCGACCCATATTTTGAGTGCTAGGCACTAAAAGTGTAAAAACACTTTTGCACTTGGCACCAAAAAGTAAATCCTGTTTTTGCGTGCATGGTCGACACCAAAGCTGTCCGAGGTGTTAAAATTTTTCAGATCCCTTTGCTCGCTCTTGTTGTCTTTTTGGTTCCTTTTTCAAAACCGCATCAAAGAAATATAACCACATACACGACACACAGAATCTGGTCATTATTCTAATTTCTTTAACCGCTTTCTTTCAGTTGATACTTTCCACGACTACTCACAATCATAAAGACATACCGTACACATTTTTACAAGGTTGGCTCGGAGAAGGATTACTAGTGAGCAATGGTAAGTCACCTTCAGGTTTCTAATGGTTTCCAAGCCTATATTTTTGAGCATGAATAGGGTAAACCACCCTGTATTCATCAGAACTCCTCTAATGTCAAAACAAAATTAATAGATAGCTACATCAAAATGACAAATACTCAATGCGTCACATTCCCGATCCGACAACATGGTAAAAAGAAAAAAAAAACAAATGAACACAAGTGGTGTTTGGTCAACATTTGATCTTCATACATACTACATTTAACTTCATTCATAAAGAAACGGCGCCAATTAATAGGCTAGGCAGCCAAGCCAATGAAACGGCTGATTAAGCTAGTTACCCCATTTTTTTTTTTTTGAAGTGAAAACTTCTTTAGCGGCGTTGAGCACTTTTTCTGTAATGGGTATAAAATCTTAAACTCGCGTCAGGACACGTGACCTGATCGAAAAAGCGTAAGACGGACTCGCGTCAGGGTCACGTGATGCTGATCGAAAAAGCGTAAGACGGACTCGCGTCAGGGTCACGTGATGCTGATCGAAAAAGCGTAAGATCGAGGGGAAGGGAGAGGAACTAGTATCTCCCACTCTTTCTACCGTGCCTGAGTGTGCTGCTCCGCTTAGGCGGCACAGGGCGCTTGCGCGAATGTCCGTCTGTGTTTATGTACAGCGTGCCACGCGTATCCAAGGATACGAAATTACGGAATTACGAAATTATGGATGAAAGTTGATTTTTCTAAGAGATAAAAATTAATGTAATATATAAATAAATAACGATATAATATTATGAATAATAACATGTAAATTGTCATATTTGTGTACGATAGCGCAATAAATAAACATTGTATTCTACCTCATAAATGATAGTATTTTTGTACTTATAATTAAACACAACGTTAATACTAAAGTTTTCACTTCTGCCGGCACTCCCGGAGTGCTACCGGTGTTTTTTTTTTTTAACGGGGGGAAATCCTCATGGATGTCCTCCACCCTGGGGCGGGCAGAGGGGTCTGTCAGACTCTTACTGACTAAAACCACCCCGGTGTTCCATCTCTCACCTACGCCGGGGATCGTGGGATCTTATGCGACTTCCGTAATCCCCGGCTGGTGCCGGCCCGCCTCTGCGGGCCACCTCGGGTCAGCGGGGGGAGTGAGGTGTTTAACTCCCCCCGCGACGTCAAAGAGGTGCGCACGGGAACACCACGCGCCGCCACCTCGGGTCCGGATGAATGGGGGACGACGGACATCCCCAAGTCCGTCGCCCCTGGACCTAGTTAGGGGGGCCGGAAGAGGGCAGCGTATGCCCTCCTCCGACGCCCGGTGCGCCTGCTGCGGGCCGGGAGAGAGGTCGAGATCTCCCTCTCCCTTTCCGCAGCCTGTGACATAGTCATCGCACAGAAGGAGACCACCGCGTCCCAGGACTCTTCGCCGTCAACCATAGCACGGACTACGGCTGGCAGCGAGAGGTCACTGCCTACCACAGAAATGAGGGCACGACGCGGCTCCTCCCAAGCGGCACACTCTGCCAGCGTATGCCGCGCCGTGTCCTCCCGACAGTCGACGCAGTGGTGACACCGAGCGTCCGGCTCCCTGCCTATGCGACACAGAAACCAAGCTAGTTACCCCAACCCCAAGTTAGCCCAACCTACTGTGTAGGCTCTCTGCCTAGAAAGCCTAACTCTTTGAGGAATACAGGTGTGACGTGAATCTGTGGTGCTATGAACCCTTTTTTCTGACAGGTGACAAATGGCATCAACGACGCAAAATGTTGACTCCAGCGTTCCACTTCAGAATCCTCAACCAATACTTCAGCATTTTTTGTGAGCATACCCAAAATTTACTGATCACCATAGACAGTGAACTTGACAAAGAAAAAACCGATTTAACGCCATTGATTTCCAGAGCAGCGCTGCTTATTATGTGCGGTAAGACCATCATACACTTGTTTATTTGTCCCAAAAAAACGAATCCACAAAAAAAAAACAAATAATTAAGAAACTATTTTTTCAGAAACCGCATTGGGTACAAAAGTACACGAAACACCTTCTTTAGACAGCTACTTACAATCCATACACAAAATAGGTGAATGTGTGGTAAAACGACTCACTATGCCCTTGTATTTAGTCGACTTCATATACAAACTATCGTTTACCGCCAGACAAGAAAAAGCTGTTCTACCAAATTTACACAATTTTACAAAACAAATAATACAACGGAGGAGAAAACACAGAAATAGAAACAATGCTATTGACTTTCAAATTAACAAAGTGCACGAGAATAAAGTTAAACTCACTATGCTTGATCTGTTGCTGGATGAAGAAGATAAAGGGACGGTAAATGACAGTGGCATAAGAGAAGAAGTTGATACTTTTCTGTTTGAGGTTGGTAGCAAAAGACCTGAGAGCACCACAAAAGATGCTCCTAATGATTTTGTTATAGCCTGCAAAAATAGTCTGCTCATCCTTTTGGTTCTTGCAGGGCCACGACACCACAGCAACAGCACTCACTTTCATGATTATGAGGATTGCCAACGAGCCAGAAATACAGGTCAAGACTATACTTAGCACGGTTCCAAATTTGCTATGATGTATATACTAACAAAGCCCTTTCGTACACCCAACTATTGTTATTATTGATAATAATTTCTGGAAAGTGAACTGCGTCCTGAAATACAGGCTCGGCCTAGTACAGGCGCAGTTGCTCATTTTTATTCTTGTATAAATTACAGAACACAACAACATTTCAATTATAATCCTGTTGAAGTTGGAACAAATTTCAAAGATAAATATATATAAAATAAATAATTTTCTGGTTTCCAGGACGCTATATATGAAGAGTTACAAGGCATATATGGAGATTCTCAGAGACTACCCGCAGTAGAAGACTTGAGTAAAATGAAGTACTTGGAATGCTGCATCAAGGAATCTTTGCGTCTGTACCCCAGTGTACCGTTTCTTTCCAGATATCTCACTAAAGAAGTTGTAATAGGTATGAATTATCATTAATTTCTTGTCTTGTATCAACCATCTGCGCTTTTCCTTTGAAGAGCATCATCCCTGTCACTCATAATCATGTGATCCTCTCTTTCTAAAGTTTGATCGTTTTTATGTACTGTCAGCCGCGTCAAAAAAACCCTAATAATTTTTTAGGGTTCCGAACATCCGTAAAAAAAGGAACCCTTATAGGATCACTCGGGTATCTGTCTGTCTGTCGATCTGTCTGTCCGTCCGTTTGTAACAGCCAGTTTTCTCCGGATCTACTAGATCGATTCTTTTGAAATTTGGTATGCATATGAACTTCTGTGACCCAAATACGGACGCTTTACGTAAATCAATAAATTTTTCGTATGGAGGTCACTTTTGGGGTCTGACTAGAAAGTTAAAAAAAAAAAACAAACTGTATCGTGTGACACATCGAATGAAAGGGCTTACTGTGAGGGTTTTTTATCATAATTTTAAAATAAAAAGTTTTGAAGTTATTCAAGAAATTAGATCAAAACTGACCCTTATCTCCGAAACAACTGAATCTAAAATAAAAAAAAATGTAATCCGATATTAGTACTATACCTAAAGATTACCTATAAGAAGTCTGTAGTATTAAAATAACGTGTTAAAAAGATGACATTGGTTCGGAACCCTTTTTTAAAAGATAATTGGCTAGTAAAAGGTCCCATCAAAATTGCTCTAGCCGTTTTGGAGATAAACCAAAAAAAGTAGTTTAAAAGAATCGGATATTCGTTAAAATGCATCTAGTAAAAAGTGTTATTTTTATGATGGATTGGCTTACACTGGTACTAGTTTTATAAAAGATCAGGCTGCTATACGTTGTGACCTAATACTGCATATTGATAATTATTACCTGGTATCATTTTCTGGTTTCCACAGCTGGCTATACGATCCCAAAGAACATTTTTGTCGACATCCATGTGTTTGACATCCACCGTGACCCTGAGTTATACCCAGAGCCTGAGAAGTTCCAATCAGAGCGGTTCCGACCAGAGAACATGATTGGACGCCACCCTTACAGCTACATACCGTTTAGTGCAGGACCCAGAAATTGTATAGGTCAGTACGTGTGCACTAATGTCTATGTTTATTACGTCTCAATCAAATCGTTACACCGGGCAACTCTAGCTGTGACTGACGTGATTGTTGCACTATACAACGATACGTACCTGAAATGGGGTTATTATGAACAGCTTTTACACTGGGACCAACCCTGAAATCGCGAAAAAAATCGTCTTTCCTATACATTAATGTTCTGATTACTTGTCTCTTTTTTCGCGATTTCGGGGTTTACAATAAAAGAGAATAAGAGAAAGAGTACAATGACCCCTTTACAGGTGTTGCGTTTATTCTGTTACACGAAGTATAGTAAAGTGTTCTGCTGATCGACAAAACATCAACAGTAAATTCAATGTTTGGAACAAATCCCGATCCTGAAGACTGACCACAGTTTTTGGTTTGAAATATGGTCACGGTCCTTTTTGCTCGCACGCTACCTACCTCAAATGCGAGTCAACATCATCATCATATCAGCCGATAGACGTCCGCTGCTGGAAATAGGCCTCCCCCAAGTGTCGCTACAACAACCTGTTCGTCTCGCATCCATCGGCTACCCGCGACCTTCACCAGGTCATCGGTCCACCTTGTGGGAGGCCTTCCGACGCTGCATCTTCCGGTACGCGGTCGCTATTCCAGAACTCATCGGCCCCATCGATCATCTGCAAGTTCTGCAAGCAATGTGCTTCCCACTGCCACTTCAGTATGACGATCCTTCGGGCTATGTCGGTAACCTTGGTTCTCTTGCGGATATTATCATTTCTGATTCGATCATGAAAGAAACTCCAAGCATTGCCCTCTCCATTGCCCTTTGAGTGACTTTAAGCCATGATGAGGCTCATTGTGAGCAACCACGTTTCGGTTCCACAAGTCATCACTGGCAACACGCATGGTCATAGACTTTCGTCTTGAGTCACTGTAGTATGCAAAGGCGAGTGTGCGGCGACAGTGACCGCAGTGCTCGCTGACTGCGCGGGTTTTCTTTCTATTAATAGGCACGCGTCCGACAGAGAATTCCAGTCCTTAGCCGTACGCACTATGAATGTGTTCCCAAAACGTTTTGTGCGTGCGCATCGTGCGCTTGTGGTTCGATGATGGAACGGGCTAGGCGGAATTAAGTTATGCAATTCCGTCAAACATTCTCCAAAATGCAACCGGTAGAAAACCGTCAGGCCAGCAAATCAGCATCGATGCTCAAGATTATGGAGCTTCGACTCGACGAGCCTATCATTGCCGATGATCCTCTTGCCTCGATTCTTAATTGACTCAAGGGCATCAAGCTGGTATCTGGCAGATCCGTCCCAAAGATGAGAGCAGTACTCCATACACGATCGACCTTGCCCTTGATAAAATTTGAGCAGCTATTCCGGCGTGAAGTACCGTCTCACTTTTGCTAGGACCCCCAACTTTTTTGCAACCACTTGAGCTTTTGCCCCTATGAAAGGGCCAAAATTGAGGGTACCCTCAATTTTGGCCCTTTACACCAACCGACCAAGTCCCAACCCAACCGACCAAGTTTGGTCGGTTGTCGGCACGGCTGCACCTCGGAAAGATAAAGCTGGGTGGAATTGGCTCCTTTTGGCGGAAAAAAGACACGATTGGGTCTTAGCAGCAATGAACTTGACCAGATTGGCTTCGCCCCATTCAGAGACAGCCTGTAAGGACTCGTTCAAGCGCTCAACCATAGCCTCCCGGTGAGACCGGATCTCTGCGACCCACACGCTTGTGCGTAGGATATGTATCTCTCAGCATTAGTGCTGACGTCTGCATACCCAAAAGTAACGGGTTTAAGCAGATCATTAATATGCAGTAAGAACAGTGTTACCGAAAGCACCCCTGATGAACCCCGGCATTCATATCGAGCAGCCATCTGACCACTTGGACAGACCGATTTCTCAGGAAATATGCAATCCAATCACACAATCGAGCTGGCAGATCGAAGGAAGGAAGCTTACTAATAAGGCTATCGTGTCATACCCTGTCGAAGGCCTTCGAGATGTCAAGGGAGACCGCAAGTCTCTGGTCTCACTCCAAATGAATGGCATACGCTAGAAGATCCCCAGTTGACCGATTTCAGTGGAACCCGTATTGTCGGTCAATAAGAATATCGTAAGCTTCTAGGTATGCCAGGATCTAAGCATTCAGCACGTGTTTAGCCGGTATCGCAGTACCCTACGGATGTCCTTCTGATGAATGCGAATTTTCGACATACTCCGATAGCATCCATAAGGAGAAGCCTCGCGCCACCAGGATCCAGACGTAAAGATTCCGCAAACAAAGAAGCAAATAAGTTTACTTTCTCCTTAGCGGAGTAGGCCAGCGACCCGTCGGGTCTCAGCAATGGTGGTAGTGAGGAGCGGCAGAAGTTCGATTCGATAGAATTAGCCAGGAACCAAAAAACCTTACTACCTGCTGGGTATGAAGCAAGTTTGTTCCCTATTCGGCTATAAATGTGGTCAAATCGAGCCCTCCGCAACACCTTCTTGTAAGACTTAACAGCCCTGTTAAAGGCTCTCTTCTTTTGACACACGTCATTAGCTTTGCGCGTACGAGCGTCGACCCATGCTAGGTACGCGCCTTTAAGCGCATCAGCGCGATTGCACTCTACACCAAACCATGGACGAGCTTCGCCAGATATTGTTACGTCAGAGAACAGAATGTAGTACACAACAAATACGTCACGGCGTCCGCGCACGGCCAAGCATCAGTCGAAGAAAAGCAAGTAGGCTGCCAAGGATAACATGCGAATGCCACTACTGATGGTGGGCAAGTAGTCCCCCAGTAACACCAACTGGGCAGGAGGGTACCGCTGCTGAGCCGCATTCGCCGACTCACTTAGGTGTTGTGTGAACCCAGTTGTCTCAAAATCAACGCTGTGTATACAGTAGATACAGGCGTAGACAATTTTGTCCAGGCCTGTGTCCACTAGAACCCATAGCGTTGAGAACCTGTAGTCCTCAAGGTTGTGGAGACGCCAATAGCAGATGTCGTCCCGGGCGTACATACATACGCCCGCGCGTAGTTTGAAATGGTGCTCCAGGGTAAACCCTGAATAGTAAAAATATGACACGTCTGACGGACATCCAATCTGCGCCTCGGAAAGGAACAAGAGTACTGGTTTCTCAGTCTCCAGGTGGTGATGGACTGCAACGAGATTTGAGTGCAGACCTCGTATGTTGCAAAGGCGCACTTTACGAGAGAGGGAGTGCTGCCACTGTACAGCTTTTTTCTTTTTGTTCTTTTGGGTCATGGTGTGTGAAGGAAGGAGAGGAGAAGGAAGTGAAACGAGGTTCCGTACAGCAGCATGGAACCTCATTTCAGGCGTGGCTGAAGGTTAGCAAACCTCCAGCCATGCTCTGACAGGACGGCATCATTGGGAGATCAGCACCATCGGGCCCTCTCGTCTGGTCGCCAACCAACACGATGGTGCATTCCGGGATTTTTCAATAGTTGGCGGAGCAGTCTTTCAGGTGTGGCTAGCACACTACTTGGGCCCCCAACTACCCGCGGTCGGCCAGCGGCGCACCGTGCCTTTGATCCCACTACCCTCCACGACCAGTCTCCCGATACGCTCATGTCAGCGCAAGCCTGGTTAGTCTGCCTGCATTAGAACAACTATTTCTACCCAACTCCTCTAAAATGGCTACACTGAGCATCGTACCGGAACGCGGCTGGGCCGCTTGGCGGTGTTTGCCCAGTGGGTGGTCACATGCTATCGGCCGAAGCCTACTACCAGTTAGCGTCACCTGATTAGCACCACCCGGGGAACACGTGTAGGGTCTAACAATGGGTATTCTCCTACGGACGCGGGTGACTCGGCTTCCATCGGTTTCCATCGCTTCACTGACTCCTGTTCCACCCCGACGAGACGCGCCTCAATCATCACAACGTTGCTGTACCATGGGTGGTGTAGTTACTGGTCTGCGACGCTAGAATTTGCCGCCCCTCGAATCGTGCGCCCGGGCTGATGGGCCATAATTATTTTTATCCCGATGGCTAGTTTCCTTCGGATTTTCTTTTTCTTTTTACATTGTTTGGGTCCATTAGGGGGCTACGTTAGTTGTAGCATCGGTTACATTCATTAAATCCCCCAAAGAGAAGGTATGGTATGAGTAGTATGGTATGGTGGGACGTGGGCACTTGGGGCACTCCAACGTGTGGCTCATGTTCAAAGCATATATGGCGAAGGGTCTATAAAACCCCGTTTCGCCAAGTTGTGTTAGCAATGGCCTACCTGGGTTCGCAATCGATTGAGTGCTTTCCTTATAAGCTACTGCAATATATGTCCCAGGGACAGATGTTCCTGGGGTTTCTAGAAGTCCGGTGGTGGTATAAGTGATGTTCATCTCTTGTGGTGTTTTTCGACTTTCACACATGCAAAGCCGATGGTAGAAGCTTCACCCTAATAATTATTTGGAACTTTCCCTAATTTCAGGTCAGAAGTTCGCCATCATGAAGTTGAAAACTCTAATGTCAGGAATTTTGCGGAAGTACCGGCTCGAACCCATCACCAGGCCGGAAGACCTGGTATTCGTCGCAGACTTGATACTTCGGACAAACCATCCTATTTACGTACGCTTTCGACTTAGAAATAAATCTTACTGAAAAACATAACTAATGTAAGATGCTTTTAACTATTTTGTCATACATGGTCCGAAAGCCAGCAACAGATTTCCATAACCAAGTTCCTCCTAGGCGATAACTTGTAAAAGAGTTTTTTTCATGGAGCTATGTAAACGTCAGCTGCGATTCGGTGGGCGGGTTAAGCAGCGGCAGCCTCCCAAACACGTTGAACAAAAATATTTTCAGTCATTTCCTCCCGAATGAAAATTGTGTCACATTATAGCTAAGCCAATATCTTGCAGAAAACAAAACGACAGCCGGCTGTATCTCGGTGGGAAGGTCGTCAGCTAACGCCCTGAAGGGTGCATCTATCGCCTACTTAAATTCACCAGCTAACGAGTTTTCCTTCGGCATCTTGATATCTGATTTTATTTAATTTATTTTATTATTTAGACGTACTGCGTCTCACTCGAATCTGAAAAAATACGTCTTAAATAATTAAGAATCAAACGAACTTACCTTGTGAAGTTTGATTCCAATTATGCGAGGGTCTCAACCGAAGACGATTACAAATTTACTTGCAGATGTTTAGAGTAAGTATTATGACAAAAATGGAAATGCAAATACTGTAATTTAATAATACCTTTTATTTATTATTAGTAATCACTAATCATTCAGGTTCATTTCACTTATTAATGAGACTTTTATTGATTGCTTGTTTGCTACATCTAGTTACATCTATCCTGAGCTTAACAAAAATAGTCAATTCGATAGGTGTACATGATTAAATCAAAATTTAAATATTCTGATTATAGTCTGGATTCATGTCCAGTTGATTGGCAAATAATAGGCTCGCGTACGCTAAGTGTACTAGAGGTACGCCTCTCTCAATAGGTATGTATAATCTTAATTTCTTAATATTCTGTTTTCTGAGTAACATAGGTGATACAAAAACTTTTTTTGAACACGCTCTACGGTTCGAGTGTACCTGATAATACGGGTTCGACACCGTACTACAACATTCCAGAATACTACGAATAATACTGTTGTAAAAGGAAATAGTATTGGTTCTCTGAAAATTTTCATCTCCCTGACAGATAATTAAGTGCGTTCTATCATATCATAGATCACGAAATATCGGAAGTTTTTCAATTCCGATACTGATTCCCGATGTTATGTCTATTCAATATTAATATGGAATTGAAAATATTCTTTAGATGTACAAATTCGGTTTGAGGTTGGATTGCATACATAAAAAAAACTTTTTACATCGTATCTCATTGTTATCCTAATCTTATTATTAATTAAACGATCTAACAAAGAATGTACATCATTAAAACTTTTTATAATTTTCAATGTGCTAGTAAAAATAAGATAGTAAGAACAAAATTATTAGAAACTAGCTGACCCGCGCGGCTTCGCTCCCGTCAACTGGCTACTCTACCTACCGACCCTAACCTACCTACCTACTTACCTACCATACCTACCTACCATAGCTACCCTACCTCACCTACCTTACCTACCTACCCTACCTACCTGCCTACCTACCCTACCTACCTGCCTACCTACCCTACCTACCTGTCTACCTACCCTACCTACCTGCCTACCTACATACTCATTTTTTTTTTGTATTTTAATTCTTATTATGCTATTCCGGACGAAGGAATTAGTCTTCGTCCCGAATAAAACACAAAAACTATGAAAATCGGTCGAGCCGTTCTCGAGTTAGTTAGAATAGTGTTCGAACAAACCCGACTTTGAGAATTTTGCTATATTGTGAAAGATTCGACCTTTTTCTAGAAGACATTTTTATATCAGCGAGACAGAAATAAAACGAAAAAAACTTTTTTACAAAAAATGTAACCGACTTCCAAAACAAAACACTACAAAGTATAAAATAACTTTTATTTCGGAAGTCGGTGTTAAAAAGCGAAAAAACTAAAAACACCGACTTCCGAAATTAAAGTTATTTTAGTGGTACCTGCGTACTCATTCACAGCGTACCGGCGTGATGTTATGTTATGAAAATAAAACTTACTAAGTGCCTTCGGTGTAAAGGTCTCGTCAATACGAATGAAATAAGCCCAAACACTTGGTAGTTCCTACATACCGATGTGGAGTTACCTTGACTCTCTGTCGTCTCCATCATCAGGTCTGATCCAAACTTTCATTCTTTTGTAGTATCACCCGATATACACACGAATATCAAGTTTTTACCAAATACGTGCCTTCAATTTTCGAGACTTGCCCTCGATTTCTCAGGGTTTCCATCATCAGATCCTGACGTGGTGGCAATGGGACCACACGGGAAGCACCAGCTTTCAAATAAAAAAAGAATCATGAAAATCGGTTCATCCAGTCGGTTAATATGAGGTAACAAACATGAAAAAAAATACCGTCGAATTGATAACCTACTCCTTTTTTTGAAGTCGGTTAATAAACTGAAGGAAGACGGACAGCGGTGGCTTATTAATAAATAGGGTTCCGTTAGCAACCTTGGTACGGAACCCTAAAAATCGACTTGGTTCGCACGAATCAAGATCGTACGCGAAGGCTTAAATAATAGGGTCCCATTAGCAACTTTGGCACGGAACCCTATAATTTGCCTTGGCTCGCAAATCGAACCGTCTGATACTTAGCACGAATTAAAAACTTAGTTGCGGGCAACCTGGGAGTCTTTAAGACAAAAGTGAATAGGTTGCTTCTAGGCAAACGTGCTCCATCTTCAACCTCATCATCGCTTACCATCAGGTGAGATAGTGGTCAAACGTATGCCTATCTATAGTAAAAAAAAAATCTACTCCGTATCACCTAACCACAGAGAACTAATGAAAACTCGATTTGACAGTTACTGTGAAATCGTGTTGTCATTCATTCTTAGTTCGGGTTCGGGATTAATCGTAAGTCTGTAGGTGATACGGAGTAGAATACGTCCGCAACTAAGCCCGAAACTACGGACTTCGGACTTAGAGAGTAGCCCCACCAAAATCGATCGCTCCCGTCACCGTGACCACCTTTGGTACGGTACTTTATTATTAGAAATAAGAAAAACGAAAATCTATTCTCAGACCTAACCTATACACAAAAAATCATAAAAACCGGTCTTGCCGTCTGGGACGAGTTCGATAACAAACACTGTCATACGAGATTTTTATATATTAGAATAAGACATCTCACGTATTTTTTAAAAACCTCGTTTTCTCGTGATGTTTGGTTCGTTTGTGCACTAAAAATAATTTTAAAAGACAAAAATCAACGCATATTAAAAAAAAATGTAAAGAATTTTGTATTTAATAAAGTATTAGTAATCGCTGATGAAAACATTGGTTGTTCCCATTCTTAAGAACAGGACAGGGGATGTATCGGATAGGGCCAATTATCGACCCATCTCACTTGCTACAACAACAGCTAAGATACTTGACAGTTTGCTTAATCAGAGTCTCAATGGGTACTTACATTTACATGACGCACAATTCGGTTTCAAGGCGGGACTATCCACTGAGAGTGCTATTTTATGCCTTAAGCATACTGTCAGGTATTACACGGAGAGAAAGACACCGATATATGCCTGTTTCCTCGATTTATCAAAAGCTTTTGACACAGTTTCGTATGACATTCTGTGGCGAAAGCTAGAGGAAGCGGGTGTGCCAACGGAGTATAACAGCATCCTTAAATTCTGGTATAAAAACCAGACTAACCAGGTGAGATGGGTGGATACACTATCTGACGAATATAGGTAGGAATGTGGTGTGAGACAGGGCGGCCTCAAATCTACCGGCCTCTTCAGCCTATATGTGAACCAGTTGATCGAGGAGTTCAGCAGGTCACATGTCGGATGCTACATTGACGGAACATGTGTCAACAACATAAACTATGCTGATGATATGGTTCTGCTGGCCCCCTCGGTCAACGCCTTGAGGACATTGGTTAAAATTTGTGAACGCTATGCATCCGAACATGGTCTCACGTACAACACACAAAAAAGTGAGGTACTGATTTTTAAGGCGGGAAATCAGAAACCTAGTACAGTGCCTCCGATCGTGATCGATGGAACGGTTCTGAAAATTGTGCAGAGCTTTAAATATCTAGGTCATCTGGTCACAGAGGACTTAAAAGACGACCCAGATTTAGAAAGAGAACGCAGGGCGTTGGCGGTGAGGAGCAATATGCTGGCCCGAAGGTTCACTCGATGTACTAAGGAAGTTAAGATAACACTTTATATTCATAGGCATAGGCATATTGCCAATCTTTTTACTCGAGCGGCCTGTGGGTTCGGTATACGAAGCGAGCCTTCAACGTCCTGCGTATTCAGTATAATAATGCATTCAGGATGTTGTTGGGGTTGACGCGCCACTGTAGTGCGTCACAAATGTTTGCAAACGCGCGTGTTACGGTTTCCACGCTATAGTGCGTAAGAAAGTGGCGTCATTATTTCAAAGACTGCGCGGTAGCACCAACAGCATTTTGCAAATGATTGCATCCCGCCATGACTGTCCCATAAAGGCACACTGTGTGGGAATAGTGACGGGAAAATTGTAGTTGTATTTTATCATATTATGTACCTACTAACATAGATCTTAAGAAAATTTGTTACTAACACTTATGGATTCTGTCCGAAATAAATAGAAAAAAGTAATAAAGAATTTTAGATGCATTTCTGTGATAACTTAATGAGGTCGGTCTTATAAATACTTGAGGTTTTTCCGGTTCTAGTGCCATAATCAAGTATTCAACATCAGCGATAGATGTAGAAACAGTTGACAGGTTCACAAAATGATTCCGCAGCTATTATTACTAGTTTGTGTAGTACTTGTGACACTCGGTGCCTATTTTCGGTATAGCCGAGCTGGGAGACTCAATGCCAAGGTCCCTGGGCTACCGAGGGTGCCCTTATTTGGGCATATAGTTACTTTGCACAAAAGTCCAAGTATATATAACCATAATATTAGACTTCACTCGCGATGGACTGTCAGCTGAGGAAAGTGCTGAGATAATGTCAGACACCTTCACTTACTGTGCTGACATTGCTGTTGGTCGCGCATCTATGACCAATATTCGTAGATGTGAATGGTGGAATGACTACCTTGTTGAACAACGTAAAAGCTATCGCAGAGCGCGCAGACAACTTAATAAGCTTAAAAAACCTTAATCTTGCTTTAAGACAACAATAGACTAAGTTCATACTAACACTATATGGATCTCTTGGTCTGAAATAAAATTTTTGAATTTGAATTTTAAGTACTTTTAGAGTTGCCAAGTCGCGCTACAGAGCATCGGTTGTAAAATCTAAGGGTTATTTACTCCGGAAAATTGTTGATAAACTTGATAAGGAGGGTCCGTGGTCTCCTTTGTACCACGAGTTCAAGGTTAATAGATCTGTCGACCTTGCGTACGTTCAGAACATTAAAGTAAATAATAAACATACCACCGGCATTGAAGAAACAACTGATGTTTTGCTTAATTCTCTAATACCAGACGATTCATCAGTAAATGATAATGAATACCACCAAAAGATTAGAGCGTGGGCCGCGGTGCCACCTGAATCACCGGAGTCAGACCTTCCGTTGTCAAGAGACTACCTCTCAAAAAATCATCCGGTGAAGTTAAAATATCTAATAGAATGATTATAGAAGCGTGTAAAACAGCGGGTGACGCGATCTTATCCGTATATAACCGATGCATTGCAGAAGGTATTTTTCCTCGAATATGACGACAAGGCTTTATATGCATTATTCCGAAGAGTGGCGATAAGCCCCCGGGTGACCCTAAGTCCTACCGGCCCATAACACTACTTCCATCTTTGGGGAAACTCTTAGAGCGACTAATCGTTCCGTGCTTGCTACCGAATGGACCTAAATTTCATATTAATCAATTTGGTTTCACTATTGGTAAATCCACAGTCGACGCGGCTCTCTCTGTCTGTAAAATTGTTAACTTATCGGAACATAAATATGTGGTTGGAATCTTTCTCGACATATCTGGCGCTTTTGATAACGCATGGTGGCCGATGCTACTACTTAAAATGAAAACCCGTGGTTGCTACAAAAATATCTATAATCTGATTCTTTCGTATTTTCTAAACGGCTTCGCGAAACTCAAACTTGGATATCATTCCATTTCTAAGTCTCTAACCATGGGATGTCCTCAGGGCTCAGTTATCGGTCCATATGTATGGAATTTTGGCTACGACGATTTACTCGCGCTTCCGCTCCCATACGGCTGTTCATTAACCGGTTACGCGGACGATGGCTTACTGCTTATTGAGGCAAGCACTCGGGCTGTATTCGAGAACTTGGCTGACACATGTCTACGTTTAATATCACATTGGGGCGATCGAAACCGTCTGAACTTTGCACCGCATAAAACCTATCAACTTATTTTAAAAGGAAATCTAAAATCCTGGCCTAGTATTAAATTTAATAACGTACCCGTTAAAAGAGAAGAATCTTTGTGCTACCTCGGTATGCTACTAGAAAGGAACTTTTCATTTATTGAGCATATAAAAACAGTAGGTGAAAAAGCAAAAAAGAACTTCTACGCCTTGACGAGAATATCCAAAGCTACTTGGGGTCTCTCATTTCAAACCTTAAAAACTATCTATGGGGCTACTTACTTGGGTTGTATGTGCTACGGGGCACCTGTCTGGGCTGACAGGGCCACCATAGGGGCGGTACGCCGTAAATTGCTGCAAAGCCAGCGTTTGGCTTTGATATTTTTATGCAAGGCGTATAGGACGGTTAGTACTGAAGCCTTACCGGTGCTCGCGGGTGTTCTACTACGCTAGAAAGATCACGGACCCAGAGTTTTTACCGCAACGTGACCGTGCTAAGATCTGTAGATTACTAAAACCCCAGACTGACGTCTGGGAGGAACTTTTATCCGAATGGCAATGTAGGTGGGAAAATTCCATTAAAGGCCGTCACCTCCACCAGTTTTTTCCATTCGTTCGTGAGTGGCTGGATAGCACATGGCTGGAGGTGGATCATTGTGTTGCCCAATTTCTCACAGGTCATGGCAACTTTAAGAGTAAATTATTTTCCTTTAGGCTTGTGGCCTCGCCTTTATGTCAATGTTCTACAGCCGACTATGATTACGAACAATTCGCACAACACATCTTATGGGAGTGTATTCTTTGACAAACTGAACGCAATATTATGTTAGATAGTAGTCAGGTTACATCTGGAGTAGTTTACTACACGGACCTTGCAGAATCCAGAACAAATTTCCGTGCTTTCAGGCGATTTTGCCATACCTATTACTGGAATCAAAAGTAGCTCACAATTTAAGACCTATTAGTTTTTAATTAATATATAATCCGTGGTGCTTGACAACTGGGCTTAACCCAGTTGTATATGTCCCTTGGTGCCTATTGGCCTAGCTCTATTCTGTCTCCTGCTTGATAAGGAGGGAAGTGGAAATTATATATATATTTTTTTCCTACTCCTCCGCTGTTTTTTTCTGATTAAATTCGTTGCAGGATCCAAGACAGTTAAATCGTTTCTCCGGGACTCGTCGGGCTTCATTGGCTCGGCGTTTTTCTGGTGGTCGCCACTGTTTTTTCTGGCTCTCAGGAGTTGCAGTGGTTGGGAACGTGTGGCGGGCTTGTCACAATTAAAAAAAACATAATATTATTAATGCTAAAAAATGCTAATAAAAATATTCCTTACACTAGTAAGGAATATTTTTTATTAGCATTTTTTACTAGACTATAACTGGGACCACTATGTCCCAGTTATAGTCTAGTCGACAAGTGCCATTTTGTTCAACTTTTTTCAGCAGCCTCGGAATAATATGAATAAGTGTGTGTCATTCGATTCGGAAGAGCATGTAGATGATATTTGAAAAAAATAATAATGTATCGGTCGAAAAAACTACAAAAGGTATAAACAATTTTCTAAAATAACCGACTTCCAAACAAAACACTACAAAGTATTTAAAAATAACCTTAATTTCGGAAGTCGGTGTTTTTGGTTTTGTTTCTTTGTTTTTTTAACACCGACTTCCGAAATTAAGGTTATTTTATAGTTTGTAGTGTTTTTTTTTTGGAATTGGGTAATATTTTTTGTAAAAACTATTTTATTTTTTACTTTCAAGTGATGATACTTGGACGACATCTTCGTCTACGTAGAAATTGAAATAAGCAAAAATGCTCATAACATAAAAACTACTGAATCAAATTTTTACGGGACCAAATGCAAGTATGCCGCGTTGAACTAAAAAAGAACCACAGAAATTGGATCAGAAACCTCCAAGTAATCGGTATACATACCTCCTCCTTTTTTGGAAGTCGGTTAAAAAGAAAAGCGGATATGTTTTTTTTTTCAAATATCTCAAAATCCAATTAAGGTTTTTGAAATGTAATAAAAGATTCGAAAAGAGGAGGAAATTTCCTAAGAAAAAGTCTTTGCTCTCGGAACTGTAGGACCAATATTTATAACTTTCCTAGAGGGGTTTTTAATCCTAATCTTTGATGCAAATGATGATTATCATTTGCATCAAAGATTAGGATTCCAAAGTTTTTTTTTTCAGTTATCTTATAAACGATTTATTTATAACAATTGTATAAATAATAAGAGATAAAAAAAAAAAATTTTCATGCAGCTTTGGATACTACAAAAACGAATCATAAATTGTTAACAAAAAAAGGAAAAATATATATTTTTTTGTTTTATTAACGGGAAATTATTAATTATTCTGAAGCCTTTTAAGAATTTCCGTTGAAGGAAAAAAAACTCAGATTTATAGTTTAACAATTGTCACATTTGCAATGTTCATGCTCAAGCAGAACAAAACTGTTAGTTAACTGTTGCATAACTTATTGAAAAATCACGATAAAACAAAACTGATGACGGTTAATTGTGCATTCATCTACCTAGTAAGTTCCTCATAATTTTCATTTCTTAATTTGGATATTTAATATGTTTAAATCAATTTTATTGTTAAAGTAGCCGAAGCGGGCGTGGCTTGCGAAAGCCAGAGTACCCGTTTTCGGTGGTATTTTCACCCCTCTGGGAAAGTTGTAAACATTGGTCCTACAGTTCCGAGAGCAAAGACTTTTTCTTAGGAAATTTCCTCCTTTTTTTCAAATCTTTTTTAGATTACAAAAATGTGGATTTTGAGATATTTGAAAAAAAAAACCAAATGCATTTTTCTCTTTTTAGTAAATTTTTTATAACTTTAGCAGTTTTTTCGAGCGGTACTCATCTACATGCTCTTCTGAATCGAATGACACCTCATTCATATTTTTATGAGACTGCTGCAAAGTTGAAGAAAATGGCACTTGTTGACTAAACTATTAGTACCGCCTCTGAATTATTTTTGCCGTGTTTTGTTTTTGTCATGTATCAGAAATGGCGATGTATTCGAAAATGATGTATGAGTAAATTATTTTTGCATGTATCTTCTTTTTTTTTCAATTTTTCCTATGTTTTTATCGTTATTCTGCTATTCGGGGCAAAGAGAAATCCAAAAATCTTCAAAATCAGTCCAGCCGTTCTTGAGTTATAAATGCTGTAACTTTGATTTATATACCTTTCCCTTTGTTTTATATACCTATACAGATTATGAGTCAATATTAGCCCTCAGCTGGTCAGAAACCTGTGTAGCGGTATGATACGTAACTCGATCTTCAGTTACCTATGACCGGATAAAGTGGATCTGTGATTGATAAAGTAATCTCTGGTAGTACAGATCTGATAGAGGGTAAAAGTCAGTAAGTTAGTCTATAAAGTAAACGACCAAGAACCGCCACTTTCTTTGGGTTTCCGAGAATGAAGAGGGTTTAAAACCAAGACAATCCTTAGTCCGCTCGTTGGATATCTACTAATCCTTGACAATTCGAAAGTGGCTGTGAATGGTTTAATTGAAATAAATGCTTCGAGCTTTTCCCTTTTGGTAACAGCTCTGCCTCATTAGTGCGTTGCGTCGTCGCAGCGGCGACTGCGATCCAGTTATAAAAACTCGTACTAAACTCGCACTCGCCGCTGCGACGACGCAACGCAATGCACTAATGAGGCAGAGCTCTAACTCACCACGCGCGTGATGATCAGAGGCGAGTTTTTATAACTGGATCGGATTTCTACAAAAGAAAATGTTTAATGAAACTAAATAAGCGCCGTCTGGTGAAAATATTGGAAAACCTTTTTTTTTCTGTGCAAATTGAACGTATACGTTAACGCGATTTGAGTAGGTGCGTTAAAAAACTCGCACTTAGCCTACTGGATAGGCAGCCTTAAGCTTAACCTATCCTAATAGTGGGTCCACACGACACCGACTTAGGTCTGCGCAGACTTTTAACTCTGAATAAAAAATGTTTGCACAGACTTAAAACAAAGACAATTAATGTCGGTAAGATATGGACCGTCCAGGTCCACACGATACAGATTCTACGCAGACTTTGAACTCTTGAGTAAAAATTCGATCCCACTGTCGTGTGGAAGACAAGAGTTTATTGAACTCAAGTAAACATTAACCTTATTTGCACAATTAAGCAGAAATTATAATTTATTTATTCATTCAGCATCAAGATTATTTGTGTGTGCAATGGTGATCGTGTGTCATATGTTGTGTTTTCAAACTAACATAAACATGCCTTGACACAAAATGACATTAACTTGATGATAAAGCAAAAATTCATAATAATACGAACGCCAACTACCGAGTAGGTACTGGCAGACGCGAGACGTGACGAATTCCAAAATGCATATAGCGCATCTACATCCTAAAGCTGTGCTCACACGGGTGATTTTTCCGGCAACAGTTGCCGACGCTCATCGCAATCACATTCCCACTGCTTGGACAAGGGCCTCCTATTTGTGAGAGATAGTGGGCCATACCTACCTAATCTACCACGTGAGCACACTGTGAGATGATGGATCATGGCGTCGAATTTCTGGTTCTAGGTCGGTTTCCATATTTCGTTTTCCATCACCGTTTTGAGAGCAATGGTGATGAAATAAATTAATCGGCCGATGTGTCTTTTATGTTGGAGGAGTTACTGGAGTTTAATTCTTAAAATTGTTTCAATTAGATATTTTTTCACTATCAAGGCAATTAGTTTTATAGTTATGATATTATGTATTTAAGTATTAAGTAATTGTATTAATTCCATAGTAATTATGTAATGGTCTTAATTAGTCAACAAGGTGTGGTGGTATTTCGAGGAATTGCAGAATTTTGGCAAAACAGTAAATTGTCCTGACGCTATCATTAGACTAAAATATACAAAAACTCACCTCTTTTTCCAACGGGAAGTCGTAACGAACGCCAGTTTATGTTTATGTTTTATGCCATGTTCCTAAAATACTCCATACTGAACTAATATTGACAATAATTTACAAAAAAAAAAACTTGTTTTTATTGTTATTATTGTTGATATTTATGTATCATCAGTTGCCCGTGTGTTCACGCCCTAAACTGTACCGATAAATCTAATGCCATTGGTTATTTTCAATCAGTATTTTCACGACCACCGGGACAGTACCATCACGATGTTTCTGCTGTTTTATTTTCTTTTATTTTGTATTTTAGTTTTAAGTTTACATTTGTATTTGCGATACAACCATGGAGGAAGATTAATTTATAAAATTAAAGGACCCAAGGAAATGTTTTTATTTGGAAATACTTTCGACGTATTTATAACTCCTGGTAAGTGCATCTTTTTTATTTTATTGCTGAATTTTAGGTGTTTTAAATAAACGTAATTATACCATAGTTTTATTTTAACTGCATCAATGAGATAAATTCAATAGTTAGTCATCGATTTTGCGTTGTTCATAAAATAAATATTATAAAATACAAGTTCATGGCTCTGTAGTTTCGGTGATAAAACATATTTATCAGTTATTCACATTGAATGAGTTATTTATGTTCAATGTTTAACAAACATTGCCAGCTATCGTGTCGGCACGAATCATACCAGAATAGAGACAGGCAGAGAGGTAACAGTCAGGCGGTAGGTTCCTAGACAGATTATGATTAAGCTGTTGATTTAATTAATGTCACCGTTTAAATAAGTATAAATCAATAAAATTAGTCTTGAACCGAGAAGCTCAATTTTACGTCATACGACCGGGGATCAGATGCAGAACCAACGGATTTACGTTCAGAAGCACTTAAATACAAAAATATACAAAATATTTTTATTGGAACAAGAAACAATTTTACAAAAGATTGTGTTCGTTAACAACCGCATTAGTATAGGAATACTGTGTCGCGGTCATTAGCGCCCACCTCCAAGAGGGGAGACGACAGCGTTCCAGGCATTCATATGTATGAACAAGAAATAAATATAAAATGTTTTAGATTTTAGAGAACAAAGTATTTAAAAAAGGAATAAAATCTTAAGCACTAATAATGTATTATTTATGCATGTGAGTGTGTGTTAACGTGAATGTAAGTGTAGTGTATACGTGTACTTATATGCACTTGAGTTTGTCAGTTTATGTAATTTGGATGGCATTGGGAATGAATGGAACATATTTATTACAATATTTATTATTATTCGTTTTTTTTTGACGTGATAACGTCTTTAAAATCGTTTTAGTCGGGTGACATGTTCAGAAACTTGTGTCACACCAAAACCTCACGAGCGCGATCGCAGGTATAACGAGAGGGAGACGGACCGATCTCCCGTCTTTTCCCGTCGTCCGAGATTTTCTCGTGCGGTTAAGTTTCGTTATCACGTAAACATCTCGATCGTAAACCTACTTTACAAACAACCAATTTTTTTTATATTTTTACAAGATCTTTAATCTCTTCATAAGTCAGGGAACCGAGCCACTTATGTTTAATTGATTTACACTCACTTACATTAAGGGGTAAATATTCAAAATCTCATTTATTTTGTTAAACATAATTGGACTTATAAAGTACTATAATAGTCGTCTAACTATCAAGATGCTAGCTGATACTACAGGGCAGAATTTAACAGGTCTACGTTTCTGCCTACTTTGGCTGTCATAACACCGATCGAAACTATGCTCGGAGTGTTTTCGTAAGATTGAGTTCAAAAGAAAACTTTGTCTTACCCTAGGTATTTGCAACAGAGCATACAGTTCATCGGTCGGAAAACGGACTGGTTTGTGTGACATGACTTTCAGAACCGCTCGCTGCGCCCTTTCTAAACGAAGCATTAAACATTCCCGGAACTACCCCATACGGTTATACAATAGGCTAGGATGGAGTTTGCCAGAGCATAGTAGACTGATTTAAGTGAAGGAAGATCCGCCGACGATCTTAATTTTTAAAATACAAATATTAAATTTCTAAATCGTGCAACCAATGACCCAATGTGATCGTTCCAGGATATTGTGCTATCAATTGTTACGCCTAAATATTTTATACTATGAATGAAATTTTATAAGGAATGAATAAAATACACATTCAATTCCTGCATTCTCATTAGAAAAATTCTTAACAAAACCATACACACACAGATATCCTTCAACACGAAAACATCCAAATACAGCCAAAGAAACCCTAACCAAATACAGACGCGTCCCCCGCGAACGCAATATGGCAGGAAAAACATAAAGTACGAAGGCGTCCAGCTGTATAATAATCTACCAGCGGATATTAGGAACACATCCTCTTTTAATGTATTCAAAGCTAAACTCAAGCAGTACGTCAGTAACAACATAAAACTTCTAAGTTAATAATTTCAATGTCGACATCGTACCTACCTACATTAAGAAAACAAAACTGTTAGCTACTGGACTACACTAACCTTAGTAATGTATTTATTCGCTAAGTGAACAATGTATGTTCTTTTAGAGTAAATAAAGAATCTTTAAACCCAATATTTTAGAAATGAAAGGAGGATGAAAATGAGACAATCCTTTAGATATCATTTTGAAGTCGAAACGAAGTTTGATAAGCTTAAAAATGCTGACACAGTGTGTCCTAAATTATTTGATAAATATCCTATAATCAATATGCTGGGCCTTTCCCAAGTAAATCTTAATATTTTGAAATTATTCAGAGATACTCCGCTTCCCTTTGATAACGCTGACAGTGGTAGTATATAGGAAGTAGGTACATTCAAGGACAAAAATCAATTAACACGTTATTTTTTAATATATTATAATATTTTAAACAAACTATTTAGTTAAATTCAACAGAACTAACATTATGAAAATTATTAACTCTTTCGCTATAACTTTTGTGAAAGGCCAAAAAGAAGTACGATGGGCCGAAGCCAACTCACAGTGGCCCCGTTAGACATTTCAAATGGAATGAGGCACCAACCGACGATTATCCCTGTATGCACTTTGAAAGTATACCCAAGGACAATCCCCGGTTAGCGCAAGACTATTGCAGTATATGGAAACAAAAGATGTAACGCTGTGGGTTTGGGTGGGTTAGTAGTGAGCTGATAATCGTATATGTACTATGGAAGAACTATTGGCCCCTGCCTGACCACTGCACGTGTCGCTACTATTACAAGATGTGCAAGGACATGAGAATAAGGCTATCCAGTTTTGAACGAACATAAAAAAACCGAACTAGTGCAAGTCAGACTTGCGAAAAAACTTGAGACTTATGGAAAAAAAACCGACCAAGTGGCGGGTTTTTTTACGGGTTCCAAACGAATCCCATCTTTGTAACGATTGTTTTCAAACCATAGACTTCTTATAGGTTTTTCTGTAACCTATAGGTAAAGAACTAAAAAAAATACAGTTGTTTCAGAGATAATAAGTGGGGGAGGAATGGTTATTTTTACATCTAGTTTCTTGAATAAATTTGAAATATTATGAAAAAGAAAAAATATTCGAAACCCTCACAATACTCACCCTTTTTATTTGATATACAAGCCCGCCGCACATTTCCAACCACTGCAACTCCTGAAAGCCAGAATCAACAGTGGCGACCACCAGAAAAACGCCGAGCCAATGAAGCCCGACGAGTCCCGGAGAAACGATTCAGTTCGGCTCGTTTCGGTTTCATTTGATATGTCACACGGAACCTATTCCCCCTCAAAAAGTGACCTCATTTTCAAAAAAACTGACAAATGCGAGTCGGACTCACGTGCAAAGGGTTCCGAACCAATTTATTTTTACTAACATGTTATTTTTACACTACAGAGTCCTTATAGGTTTTGCTATAATTTTTAGGAATAGAACTATTACCTACATTGTTTCAAAAATATAGGCTCAGTAGTTTTGATTAAAACTATTTTATTTTAAAATTATGAATAAATATGATTTAACCCTCACAGCAAGCCCTTGCATTTTTGATATGTCACACGAAAAAGTTTTAATAACTATTTTTTTAATTTTCTAGTTTGACCCCCAAAAGTGACCCCCATACTATAAAAATATTTATTTACGTAACACGTCCGTGTTTGGGTCACAGAAGTCCATATGTTACCAAATTTTAACAGAATCGGTCGCGCAGATCCGGGGAAAAATAGCTGTGACAGACGGACAGACAGACAGACACCTGAGTGATCCCATAAGTGTTCCGTTTTTACGGATGTTTGGAACCCTAAAAATAGTCACCGGAAGATAGCCCCCAACTTAAACGAGTTGTCGTGTCGCGGTTTGCGCTGACCTCTGAGTCTATCTCATGACAGATATCACATTATTATCATGTTTATTTAAATTTGACCCGATGGCCGATATCCACAGTAATTAAAGACATTAATTGGTGGTACGGTTCCTTGTTCTCTGCCCTTATCTCACACAGCTACGGAGATAAGCTGAGAAGTTTAAGTTCATCGATATAAATAAAGTGATATTTTACAGGTTATGAAATTACGATTCCATAATTAATAATTTGCCAATGAGGTAGCAGAAGTGCATAATGGTTTAAACATAAGTTAATGATTCTAACAACTGTTTTTCCTTTTTAGGATTCCGTACCCAATGGTTAACCAACCACTATTACTAAGCTTCCGCTGTCCGTCCGTCCATCTGTCTATCAGCGGGTTGTATCTCAAGAACCGTAATAGTTAGACACTTGAAATTTTCACAGTGTGCATTTTTATTACCCAGAAGTGTATTAAATGTGTCCAGCGCCCTAGGCAAACCTCATCGGCGCCCCTAAGATTAGGCACTATCAGATGCGGACCCAAAATTTCACTCAAGGGGGTGGAGAATAATTTGTTTAAAAAAATGCGGCTTGACAATTTATACGTAAGAAAAATATAGCGCGCTTAGCGAGCACAAAAAATTACGGATTAAACAACAGAATGACACTTTGCCCAACCCGGTAATCGAATCCAGGACCCCACGCTTGGCAGCCGTGGTTTTTGACCACAAGACCAACGAGACAGCCATTAGAAAGATAGAGCTACTGTGAATATCGTAAAACAGATGTCAGATGATTGGTTTTGGGATCGGGCCGTATAGAAAGTACAAGTGGTAATATTACTAGTTATTTGATATCTTGAATCTTTTCCTACTAATATTATAAATGCGAAAGATTGTGAGGATGGATGTTTGTTACTCTTTTACGTCAGAACGCCTGAAAGGATCTTCATGAAATTTGGCACAGAGGTAGATTATATTCTAGAATAACACATAGGCTAAAATATTACGGGAGTATGTTTCCTAGGATTCACGCTAGTCTCTATTAATCTATGTTCGTATTAGGTACTTTTTTTTTCGTGTTAGTGTTCCCCGTGCGCTCCTTTGTAATCTGGCACCCCTAGGCACGTGCCTACTTTGTCGCGGGCGAAAGCCACAAGTTCTATCTAAAAGAACACAAGTCTATTTCCATAAACGAGGTAGGAATTAGTTCTGGGGGGGGGGAGGGACAGTGGAGGCGGAGACGGAAGTGAAAAGAAAAAAGCCACCCGTGTTTGTTTGTCTGTTGCGTTCCAGGGCCGCGGTAATCTTTCGAACAAATTCCGCAACATAATATCTACCTTAGACCTCGTATAATTTAATAAGTATTTTCTTTAATGTCATGTCTTAAAAATTGTTTGATAACTCCTTTTTTTTCAGAACAAATGTTCGCATATCAAATTGAATGTCGCAAAACATTTGGAAATCTATGGAAATTATGTGCTTTTAGCTACCGAGCTGTATATCTGTACAAACCAGAGGATATTGAGGTAAGCACATACAGCTTGCAGCTAATATTATTACAATAATCACCCAATTGTGACAAATGACATTATAGCAGCGACAACAGACAGCAAATTTGTTAAAAATGTCAAAAAACAAATAAGTACCTAATTACGTCAAAAACTGACATAATGAGGGCTACCGTTTTTGTATTCACCAGCTGGCGCCACTGTCGAGTAAGGTTCTTAATCATAGCATTAAAGTTGTTACTACGCGCATTTGAACAAAGTTAGAAGGAAAATAAAAAAATAAAAAATCAAAACAAATGAGTATAATATTCAGTTAGTTACATATTATAATATCTAAAGAAAAATTAAATTATACTTAAATAACAAACTATAAACACTTAGAATAGAAAATAACACTCTTAACTATAATATGTATAAACAAATAAGTAAATAAACTCGCGCCAATAGCCAATCAACAGTGAAATTTGACATTTAAAACCTCACGCTGCACTAGCGCCTCTAGCGGTGAATTCAAACGCGATAGCCCTCATTGTCACAATTTTCTGACAGGTGTTGTTTAATAGAGCAGAGTATGTATGAAATAAACTTACAAAATGGTCAAATTGTCAGATTGTCGCTTGTTACCTGTTGCCTGCCAGCTTTATTATATACCCCAAAATGCATACACATTACATACATGCGCTACCGAAAAGTCAAGACATCAATCCCGTACCTACATTTTGACCACAATTATGACAATCACTATCGCTGATATAGAATATAGTTTTTCTAAAATCTAAGTTCTCTCAAGATCTTTGGTCTATATTTTTTTACACTAATGTAGGTTATTTTATGTTTCTTCGTGAATAAAACATTCCTAAGTGTTTATCCTTACTTAATAATATAAATGCGAAAGTAACTGTCTGTCTGTCCGTCGCGCTGAGCCGATTTAATGAAATTTTGGTTTTTGATAGTCTAGAGCCTGAGAAAGAACATAGGCTACTTTTCATCCAGAGAATATGTTCCATGGGGATCACGCGGGCGAAGCCGCTGGCAGAAGCTAGTTGTCTATGTTTGTTAAAATTGCTTTCAGGTAGTGTTGTCGTCAACACGGTATATTGACAAAAGCCACCCCTACACATTTTTGCACCCGTGGCTGCATGAAGGACTTCTGACCAGCACAGGTAATTTTTCATTCAACGGAAACACAGTTAAAATTATAATCTATGTTAAAATAAAGAATTATGTACTTAGTATTTTTTTTAATAAACTTAAATAGTATTAATAATAAGCAATGCACATTAAACAAATTACTAACGTTTAAAATATGTAATAATAAAACTAGCAACCCGCCGATCAAACCTAACTTGTTTATCGCTTCTTTCTTTTAGTGATAAAAATCGTATAAAAAAATAAAAAATAAAATAAAAATCTTATATTTCAGACAGAGTTCATTTTTTGGTTAGTATTCAAAAACTTAGAAATTAGTGTTAGTACTTACATTCTATCTAATTTTAACAAAACTATCATAATTACCTACACCACAGTCACATGTAGGCCTATCCAATGCCCCAGTATGGGGCTGTCCCACCTGTCCGCTATAGCTCTCAGCATGCTGTTGGGGCTGGCGCGTACCCGGCGCATGGTGGCAGCGCATCGCTTGCGCATTATTGCGTGAAAGCCATCAATCTCCGCCTCCTCGAACATGCCGGATGCACTACAGTAGCGCGGCAACCCCATCAACACCCTAAACGCATTATTATATTGGACTCGCAGAGCGCTGTATGCCCTCTGCGTATAGTTGACCCACTGACTGCATGTATAAAACGACTGACAATACGCTCTAAACAACGTAGCCTTTACGGCAGTCGAGCATTTCGCAAATCTGCGAGCCAACATATTGCAGCGGACAGCCAACGCTCTGCGCTCACGCTCAATGTCCAGGTTGTCTTTAAGGTCTTCGGAAACCCAGTGACCCAGATACTTGAAGGTTGTAACTTGCCTTAAGGGACTTCCGCAAAGTTTCAAATGTGGTACTATCGGATAGGTTTTAGTGCCTGCCGTAAAGACTAGTACCTCACTTTTCCTTACATTGTATCTGAGCCCATGGGTCTCCGCATACCTCTCACATATCTCGAGCAGACTCATTATTGCGTTAATCGATGGGCTCAGCAAGACCATGTCATCCGCGTAACTGATATTGTTGACGCATGTTCCGTCAACATAACAACCCTGATAAGTGTTGCTGAGCTCGACGATCAACCGGTTTATGTACAAGCTGAAGAGGCGGGGGGAGGTCAGGCCGCCCTGCCTCACCCCGCACTCCAGCCTATACTCATCCGATAGTGAGCCTGCCCACCTTACACAATTAATCTGATTGTTATACCAATACCGTAGTATTGAAATAACTTACCTATCCACTGACGTATCTTCTAATAATTTTTTCCACAGCAAGTCGTACGACACCAGGTCAAACGCTTTGGATAGGTCCAGAAAACAAGCATTAACAGGCGTCTTCCTGTTCGTATAGTACTGGACAGTGTGCTTGAGAGACAGTATGGCACTTTCCGTGGAGAGACCAGGTCTGAACCCAAACTGGGCATCATGCAGATCGATGCGCTTTGCCATATGCCTATCCAGCAGACTGTCCAGCACCTTGGCAATGACAGTAGCAAGCGATATGGGCCTGTAGTTTACTAGATCTGATGTGTCCCCAGTCTTATGAGTCAGATGAGTGTGGCTAAGACAGAACTAGAAGAACATCGCCAGTACCCTAGGCAAGTGAACTCCTGCATGCTGCAGGTGCTCGATGCTGAGGAAGTCATGCCCCGGCGACTTGCCCCTTACCATACTGTTTATAACAGTAGCGACATCTTTTGCTGAGAACCTAATATTCAACTCAGTCAAACAATCCTCAGCATCGACCCCCTGCGATGCTGAGCCTAGAGGAGATTCAGCTTTAAAATGTTTTACAAACAAGTTAGCTATTGCCATAGGCTCATGATGCCCCGCTACGCTCGCGGGGACGCCCGGCCTCGGATTCAATGTTTTCGTATTTTTCCAAAATCTTGAAAAGTCTTTAGATTTATGGTTTTCAGCTATTATGTCCATTTTTTTTATTTTGATTGTTTGATTGTATAAAAATCCGTTGCATGGTTCAGAATAAGTAAGTGGAGAAACAGACAGACAGCGACCCTTTTATATTATTATAAGAAATATAACTTCAACTTTAATGTTTCAGGTGAAAAGTGGCACCAGCGCCGCAAGATGTTAACTCCAGCATTCCATTTCCTGATCTTGAAGAGGTTTTTCGCCGCTTTCTGTGAACACGCTCAGAAACTGATGAACACTGTAGAAAAAGAGGTTGAAAAAGAGAAATCAGATCTGTTTCCACTGATAAGCAAGTCCACTCTTGGTGTCATTTGTGGTAAGATACAGGAAAAGGAAAAGGCTAGGCATTGGTACACCTTGTATACCTCAAAGAACTTGGTCAACTGTAACACTGTTGAGATATGCGGATCAGAGAGTAAAGTATTGCAACCCTCCAAAGAAAAGGATCCTCCAACCGGACGGTTGTTGTGTCCGGGGGGCAACTGCCCGATATTTGATATTCGGACCGTTGCATTTGTTCAATTTTTATTTATTTATTTAGTAGTTCAGTAGATAGATGGCTTTGCGGTTGACGTTGCCGTACAAATTTCACTTCGTATTTTTTTC
Source organism: Lacanobia wlatinum (assembly GCA_947578705.1). Classification (NCBI taxonomy): domain Eukaryota; kingdom Metazoa; phylum Arthropoda; class Insecta; order Lepidoptera; family Noctuidae; genus Lacanobia; species Lacanobia wlatinum. Next base: position 22,680,257 of record OX388031.1, read on the forward strand.
TTGTGGCGACACACAACTAACGCTTAGTGAAACTGTCAAAACGTGCGAGACCGGGTTGGTTGCTATATTATGTACTAGTTGTTTATATATTGTTCAGATAGGAAGAATTGGACTAAGAGCAAACGTACTTTCTTCGTTTTAGAAACTGCAATGGGAGCCACGACTCGAGACGACGTAGATTCACTAGCTAACAAATATTTTAAACCGTTACACACATTGGCGGCGACCATGTTATATCGAGTAACGAGAATCTGGTTGTACTCCGACGCCATTTTCCAGTTTAGCAGAGTTGCAAAGGTTCAAAAAGAAGCATTAAACACTTTAGAGAAATTTACTACACAAATAATTCAGGATAGAAGAGAATATAGGAAAAATAATAATATAAGTACTGAATGCATTGATGATGGGGAAGAAACTGCATACGGCAAGAAAGCTAAGCTAGCTATGTTGGACTTGTTGCTGGACGAAGAGGAAAAAGGAAACATCGATGAAAAAGGCATCACAGAGGAAGTCGATACGTTTATGTTTGAAGTAAGTAATGAATGCAACGCTTGAAATACTCTACATTAAGAATTTGAAAGACATGGTTTAGTCAAAATGTAGGACGATTCAAAAACTTGAAATTGCAATCAAAATAATTTGTTCATTTTTAAATTTCAGGGTCACGACACTACTGCGACAGCACTTTGTTTTATGATAATGCGACTTGCTAACGAACCGGATATTCAGGTACCTGTAGCTTTAACATGACCTTGAAAAGTATATGCCAATTAAATAAATCTTTTGTATGCACACCAATAATATCTAGAGGTATCTAATATAAAAAACTACTGGTTTTGGTGTTCCTCAGGGAAGCATTTTGGGCCCAACCCTATTCCTGATTTATATGAACGATTTGTGCAATTTAAACATTAAAAATGGCAAAATTGTTTCATATGCTGACGACACGGCCTTAGTATTTACCGCTAAAACCAGTAAAGAATTGTACGAATACGCTCAAATAGGTTTCAATACTGTGACTAAATGGCTTTAAAGCAATTTACTAACATTAAATGCTGACAAGACAAAATATATTCACTTTTCCATGCGCAATCCTCAATTTAACGCTACTAACCCTCATCTGTTTGCACATAAATGTGGATTCCATCACTCAATCAGTACATGCGATTGTCCATTTATCCTCCAAACATGCAACATTAAATATCTCGGAGTTATTATTGACAATACACTCTCTTTTAGACCACATATCGAAAGTCTGGTTAAAAGAGTACGTAAATTAATATATGTTTTTAAAAAACTGCGGACGATTGCAGATTCAAAATTAATCACACAAGTTTATTTGGCCCTAGGTCAATCTGTAATTCAGTATTGTATCACTTCATGGGGTGGAGCTTCCAAAACTCACTTACTCCCTCTTGAGAGAGCTCAGAGAGCTATTTTAAAAGTAGCCAATTTCTATCCATTTCTCTATCCCACAGATCTCCTATACAAATCTTGCAACGTACTAACTGTTCGCCAGCTTTTCATTATGCATTTGGTATTAAAACAGCACACCATGCTTTCTTATACCACCGAAAATACAAATAAGAGACGGAATGATAATGTATGTGATTCAAATGCGGTTTCAAAGTATGTGTTTGTTAAAAGATTTTTTACATTTTTAGGTCCATTTCTGTACAATCGATTAAATAGAAAACTAAGTATCTATAAGTTAAATTATTATAGCTGTAATAAAACAATTGTGAAATACTTGCTTAGTATCTCTTACGTAGATACAGAAGATCTTCTTTTTGTCTGTAAATAAATTATGATGTGTCCTTTAAATTAAGTTTTTATTATAGTCAATTGATTTGATTCATTGTTAGTTTATTATTTTAAGATAAAATGTATGTATAAGCACTTTCTAGCCTGAAGCACAGGTCTATCCTAGTTCAGGCAAATTAGCAACTGTGTTCTAAAAAGTTTAAGATTTATTTTATTGTAAATGTGCCCCTTTAATTTAAATAAACGATTTATTATTATTATTATTAATATTAGGAAATGTGACCTTTCCAGAAATAACTACACTTTAATTTAAAGCACACGTTTTTCGTTTTCATAAATTATGCATGAATCGATTTAAATACCAAAATATCATATCTTATGCATGCACATTGAATTATGGGTTTATGAAAAACAATGCTATTGCAATACTTAATATCTGTCGAATTCCCTTTTATTTTGGACTAACTGTTGCCCGCGACTGCGTTCGCGTGTGAGTCGGAACAGCTGCTCAAGTTCGATCGTGTATGGAGTATTGCTCTCCTCTTTGGGACGGATCTGCCAGCTACCAGCTTGATGCCCTTGAGTCAATTGAGAACCATTCAAGAGAGTCATTCATTTACTGGACGAAAATTTAAATTCAAAATAGGAATTGTGTACGTGCATCATTGTGTTGACTAAAATGACGTAATTTTAATGATATCAGTCTTGTTTTTATTTAAATGTCACCTAAATAGTACTTGCAGTGCTGTTTCGATTTTTTTGATGAGAAATGTACCTCTTTTGTTCCTGGCTAAATGTTCTAATTTCGAACTTTACATTTATTTGAACGATACAATTTGGAACTTTGAAGTCATCATATCAAGCAATCACGTTTTGCCCAACTCACTTTGTTAGACCGATTATTTACTTTGTTCAACATTTGGTTCATATTTCATGAAAATTGGCTCAAGGTATCATTTTGTCCCATACAAACTTTGCCCCCTTTTTCACCCCTTTAGGGGTAGAATTTCGGAAAATACTTTCTTATCGGATGCCTACGTCATACAAGGAACACACCCTCCACGTTTCAGGTCTCTACGATCAGCGGTTTAGGCTGTGTGTTGATCCGTCAGTCATTCAGGACAAAGCATTTTATTAGTATAGATGAGAACTCATGTAATGACTCAAACCCACCCGCGTTCCTCCCAATGCCCTTTGCGTTCTAGAGCAGCGGTAACTCTTTCGAATAAGTTCCGCAACATATTCATAATTTATTGTTAGAAGGAAAAAACAATTTGTCAAATTCCCTGAGCTTTTTATAAAAACTGAACAAGTCGTTTTTGTTTACTAATTCAAATATCTTCTGTGGTCTGGTTTAAAAAAAAACATCAGCTCGTAGGTACATCCGATCGCGACGGGAGATCGCTATGACAAGCTTAACTCCAAAGTGCCAAAATGATTAAATTTCAGGATTCGATAGCTGAAGAGATGAAGAGCATCTTCGGAGAAAGTCAAAGGCCACCTACCATCGAGGACCTGAGTAAGATGAAGTACTTGGAGTGCTGTATTAAGGAGTCACTGCGCTTGTACCCCAGCGTGCATTTCATATCTAGATATTTCAAGGAGGATGTCAAGCTCGGTACGTTTTGAGAAAAAAAAATATCTATCAATCAGTGTTTTCGAATTTCCAAAGCTATTCAAGGTATTGAAAATTCGCAAACACTGATCGATAGATCGAGGGTAACCAACGGAACCCTATTACTGAGCCTCCACTGTCCATCCGTCTGTCTGTCAGCGGGCTGTATCTCAAGAACCGTAATACACAGACAGACAGTTGAACTTTTCGGACAGATTGTGCATTTCTATTGCCGCTGTTACAACAATTAATAAAACTTAAGGTTTATGGTACGGAACCCTTCGTGTGCGAGTCCGACTTGCACTTGGCAGGTTTTTAAATCATCACCGTTTTATCATTTTATTGCTGACAGGTGAACACACAGTCCCATACAACACAATGTGCAATTTCAACGTGTTTGACATCCACCGGAACCCAGAAATATTCCCAGATCCAGAGAAGTTCGTCCCGGAGAGGTTTCTGCCAGAGAACTGTGCTTCACGACATCCGTACGCTTACATACCGTTCAGTGCTGGGCCCAGAAACTGTATAGGTCAGTGGATTACTTTACTTTTTGTCGGGATTAAACGTGAAAATGGGCGTTCCCCAGGGCTCGATTTTGGGTCCTTTTTTGTTAGTGGTATATATCAATGAATTACCCTATTTATTGCAACAAAAACTTGATATGGTGCTGTTTGCCGACGATACCTCCTTAATTTTTAAGATAAATAGACAGACGGACAGTGTTGATATTATAAATAATGCCCTAATGCAAGTCCAAAATTGGTTCACGGCGAATAATTTGGTTTTGAATGAAAAGAAAACGAAATGTATAAGATTTGCCTTACCCAATGTCAAAAGCGTGATTGTGACATAGTATTGAACAGGAAAAAACTAGAATTTGTCGATAAAACGGTTTTCCTGGGAATTACGCTTGACCCAAGGCTACAATGGGGCCCTCATATAACATCTCTTTCTGGACGGCTAAGTTCAGCAGCCTATGCTGTAAGGAAAATCAATTAACGGATGTCGATACCACGAGACTGGTCTATTTTAGTTACTTTCACAGTATCATGTCTTACTGTATTTTACTATGGGGAAGGGCTGCAGACATTGAGTCTATTTTTATTCTGCAGAAAAGAGCCATCAAAGCGATGTACAATCTCCGCCGGCGCGATTCTCTAAGGGAACTGTTTAAGAATATTAACATCATGACGGTACCTTGTCAATACATTTACGAAAACATCATGTATGTCAGAAAGAACTTACATCTTTTTAGTAAAAGAGACGATAGACATAATTATGGTACTACAAATAGGGATCAATTAGTTCAACCAGGTTTCAGACTGGCTAAAGCAGCCTCATCTTTTATGGGGTACTGTTTAAAATGTTATAATAAGATACCTCCCCATATATTAGAACTTAATGAGACAAAATTTAAATCTTGTATTAAACGCACACTATGCAGGCAAGCATATTATAAATTGGGGGATTATATTGAAGACAAAAATGCTTGGCTGAATGCTGGTCCTGCTCCACAGCTACTAGGGCGCACAAAATAATCTGTTATCATTTGGAAACATTGTTGGACCGGCTGAAAATTGTGAAAAATCATAATTGCGTTGTATAGACTCAATTTATTTAGCATTGTATAATTTCATCCATTTTAACGGCAGATGTGTGAGAACTGTGTAACTTAAACTTAAGCTATAGCTATCAGTTTTAGGTTTGTTTTTGACTTGAATGTACCCTGGCGGTTGAGAGTGTCATGCTCACACAAAAGTCTGGCTGATGGTGGCGTATGCGTTGGATCATTTGGCTTCCTTCAAAATGGTTGAGCCGAATGTGTTTGCGCATGCGTCATGTTCGTGAACGGACGCTGTCAGTTGGGACTGGTCATTTCTCAGTTGCCATGGTTTATTTTAAATATTTCTTTGAATTATTCCTTTTTTTCCCAGACGCTTTTATCCTGCTCGTATTTTACATCGTTCTCACATAATTTCAACTTGATGTAAACAAAACTTTGTAACAATTTATTATTTTTAAAAAAGTGTCCGTGGAGTTTCTTGCACGTTCTTCTCCATAGAGATCTATGCTTTGGAACGTGCAAATAGCTTCATCTTTTTGGACTGACCGACCTTGACAATTCAAAAGTGCCTGTTAATGGTTTATTTGAAATATACGATTTGATTTGATGAGTGACCATCCAATATACAGAAACTCTTCCCTGCCTCGGTAAGCATGTAAAGCCGTTGGTTCCGGCTTCCATTTGTATATTTTTGTCTGTTGTTATGGAACGTCAGAAGCCAGAAAATCTGACAACTATCTTGCCAAGGAGTACCGTGTTAGGCAGTTACTGGATTGTGGAGGCCAGAAAGCCAGTCACTCAGCAATACAAAATACTGATACTAAGCTGCATCCTGACGCGGATTAAATGTTCCCAGCGCCCTAGGCAAACATCATCGGCGCCCCTAAGTTACGGCACGAGCAGGCGCGGATCCAAAATATCACTCAGGGGGGTGGAAGTTATTGAAAAAAAATTGTGGCTTGTCAATTTATACGTAAGAAAATTAAAACGAGCACGAAAAATTACTAATTGAAAAACAGAATGACACTGCCCAATCCGGGAATCGAATCCAGGCCACGCTTAGTAGCCGTGGGTTGTGAACACAACACCAACGAGACAGTCACAAACAAGAGAGAGCTACTGTGAATGTCGTAAAACAATTGGCAGATGATTTGTTTCTGGGATCGGGCCATATAGGAGTAATCAAGTTGTAACAGGGGCATACTACGGAATCTCAAAAAATATGATTTTTCGGTATAATGATTCGGAAAATTATGATTTTTTTAATTTATGTAAATATTAGGTAATTTGCGCCCCTTTGTAATCTGGCGCCCCTAGGCACGTGCCTACTTTGCCTTAAGGATAATCCGTCCTGGCTGTATCCAATTATCCTGGAAACCGATACCAACATGTTTTAAAACGGCTAGGCAGATTAATTGAATACCAGAGGGCCAAATTCCACAATTTTTTTAAATTGTGAAAAAAAGTCCCAATTTTCATACATTTTTGACAGATTGCGACTGAAATGTGAATGCAAACGTTGCTTAAAAATTTGTAGACTTGGCACTAAGATGGTGGATAACATACAGAACTGAGGAACGGTTGGCGCAGTGGTGGAGCGATCGACTGATGCGCGGCGTGTCGCGGGTTCGATTCCCGCACGGAACAAATATTTGTATGGCCTACAGATAGTTGTTCCGGGTCTAGCAGTTTGTGTATGTGAAATTGTATGTTTGTAAACGCACCCACGATACGGGAGAAATTCCTAAATTCCTGTGGGGCAACGTTTTTTTTAAAAAAAAAACTTTGCTGGTAGGATCGTTTGAAACTCGGACAAACCAGGGAAACATGGCAAAAAGGAAAGAGGCTAATACTAAACAGTGGATGTGAAAAAGCTATCCATGAAATAATAGCAAGGGTGCTTTTACCTGGTGCTTTAGCATGTATGAGTGCAAGCGCCTGTGCAGGTTATATAAGCAATGCTGCATTGTGTCAACTAAAGACGTAAATAAACACCTAGGTCCATTTTATGCGGTTAAAACCATTTGATAAAGAAGGTTGAGAGGCAAACTATGGGCTAAAGACAGTAGTTTCCTTACTTATTTTATCTTGATTGGGAATTAGACCACTTCCTTGTGAGACGGAGTGGACCGTAAACCGTCACGCGCGAATTCGAATTTCTGGATTTAGGACATGCAATACATTGCACAAAGTAAAAATTTTGGATTTGAACTCATTTCACAATTCAGGGCCCTACCAGTGCGCTACCACTGCTTAGCTACCTTTTATTTATTTTTTTAGTCCATACTAATCTATGTTGTCAACCTAGCTTCTGCCAACGGCTTCGCCCGCGTTTATGCCAGAAATGATCCCGCGGAAACAAACTGATAAAAACTAGCTTATGAGCTGTTCCAGGTTGTAATCTATCTCTGTGCCAAGTTTCATCCAGATCCGTTTAGCTGTTCTGGCGTAATAGAGTTAACATAAACATCCATCCATCTATCCAAGCTTTTGATTTTATATCTTTTCTCTTTCAGGTCAAAAGTTTGCTCAGATGGAGCTGAAGACTATGATGTCCAGTCTCCTGCGGAGGTTCAAGCTGGAGCCAGTGACCAAGCCTGAGGATCTCATCTTCAAATCTGACATCGTTTTGCGGACCACACAACCTATCTACGTTCGTTTCCGCAATAGAAATGATGTATTATGATTATATTAAAAATAACGAACAAACTGTAATAAATATTGTACCTAATATAGTTTTACTTTGGTAAAGTTTTAGAACCACTACCTATAATGAGTCACACAGGTCTAAAAGTGGGTTGCATAAGGCCAATCCATAAAAGGGGTAAAAAAAAACGATTTTTCAAACTATCGTCCAATAAATTTGCTCTCGTCTATTGATAAAATATGTTTGTGAACAAATTCATGTATTTTACAAGCTGCACGACGTAATTAACCCGAATCAATTTGGTTTTCATGCCGGCAATAGCACCACGAATCTCTTGTCAAATTTCACCGATGAAGTCAAGAAACAACTAAATGAGAAAAAATATGTTCTTGCTCTCTTTATTGACTTCTCCCGAGCTTTTGACACTCTTATTCATAATCAACTAGTTGATAAATTAGACGACTGCAGAGTACGTGGTCCATTACTCAACTGGTATAAAAGTTATCTTAAAAGTAGAACATTTACTATAAAAAATGACAAAACCTGTAGTGATCGCGTGGATATAGCAGAGGGAACAGCTCCGGGCTCGGTATTGGGCATCTTGCATTTTTTGTCGTATGTTAATGACATGAGTAACTGCATAACGCACAGTAAATGCTATCAATTTGCGGATGACACTTGCCTTATTATTGATTACAAAAATCCTCAATCAAATAGCATGTGAACGCTTACAACTCGACCTGGATGCTCTTACAAGGTGGTGTCACGATGCTGGCCTAGTGCTTAATGCAAGCAAAAGTAAGCTTTTGGTTGTTAAATCTCCCTATCCCTCCCTATATGAACAACTGTTCCTATGGGACTGACACTGAAATCGCGAAAAAGAAAATCGACTGCCCCATACATTATATATATTTATGTGCACATAACTCAACAAAATTTACCTCAAAGGCTCATTTTTTTCGCGATTTCTCGCTCTGTCCCATAGTAAAAGTTGTACATAATGATGAGTACAATGACCCTTTCACATGTTTTGAGTTAATTCTGTTACAAGTTGTAGGTAAAGATATTAGATATTATAATTATTGTGAAATAATCCTACTTCCTACTATCCTACTATAATATTATAAACGCAAAAGTTTGTATGTCTGGATGTATGGATGTTTGTTCCTCGTTCATGCAAAAACTACCGAATGGATTTTAATGAAAGTTTACAATAATATAGCTTATACATTAGAATAACACATAGGCTATAATTTTTAAAGATAGTATGTGAATTGTCCAAAATATAACGAAAATTGTCAAGTAAGTCGGAAAAAGTCTGCCATCTACGAGCTATTCTGGCGTGCGCTGCAAAAAGTGTAGAGTTTACACGTATGTAATGTATTAGAGAAATTTTTATCTTAATTAGTCCTACTTAAAAGTCCGCGACAGCATATATCTGTATTTTATGAATAAGCCATTATCGCCAAAATAGTGAACCATAAGTACAATAAAAATTGATAATATATTTCTAATGCACAAGTGATAGTTACAAATTGATTTTTATATCAAAATGAATACTTTTATTAAACTTCGTCTTTTACACTATATCATTTAGACGATAATTAATGTTTTTAATAGTAACGACGATTTTATTTTTCGAGTGCGCGTTATTATGGCGGCGGGCGAGGTGGGGGAAGAAGCCGCTCATGGCTGAGTGCGCGACTCGAACGCGGGCAGACGTCATTGACGGTCATGTCCGTTCTGCGAATTTTCAAGGCGCAAACTAGCGTGTTGTAATAAATGCACAGCACCTATGTAATGTAATAGATAAGTATTGGCAGGCTTTTTGTGTGCTTAGGAGTTACACGTATGTCGGTATTTTTTTATGTATTTGCACCGATTACTCCGAGGTTATTGATCCGATTTCTGTGATTTTTTTTTTTCGATGCGGTGTACTTGCCATTTGGTCCCGTAAAAAGTGATGATTCAGTATGGTTCAGTCGTTTTTGTTTTATGAGCATTTTTTCTTATTTTCATATCTGCGTAGGCGAAGACGTCGTCCAAGTATCACCATTTAAAAGTGAAACTTAAAAAACTTTTTACAAAAAATATATCCAACTTCAAAACAAAACATTACAAAGTATAAAATAACCAAAATTTCGGAAGTCGGTGTTTTTGGTTTTGTTTCTTTGTTTTTTAACACCGACTTCCGAAATTTTGGTTATTTTATACTTTGTAATGTTTTGTTTTGAAGTTGGATATATTTTTTTGTAATAAGTTTTTTTAATAACTTAGGTTGGTATTTGTACTTTTTTTGGTGTTTACAATAATACAATACATACACTAATAGTTAAATTTAGTTGATTTTGGTGTTTATAATAATAGTTAATTAGTAACGAATTACTTCGTTTTTATTTTAAAATTGTCATAAAGTAGTTATATCGGTAATATAAAATAAATTAAAAATAATGGAATAATTAATACTACGGAATCGTGATTTTGATTTTCAATTAGCAAATAAAAATAGTTTTTTGGATATTAATTAGTATGTAGCTATAATTTTAAATTGAATAAATAATATGTAAATTAAATAGGCAAGTATTGCATTTTTTGTATATATTGCGTACTGTATTATTTGAAAGAGTAGAAAAAGTACCTATTAAGAATTATACTGCAAAAGCGTAAGTCTAACCTTTCCCAAAGCTCTAATAAAGCTCGAGCTGTGAAAGTATCTAAACTCAATGAGACGTTTCCACAAGCCGAACTGCAAAGGTTTGAAACTCGACAGCATGCTGAGTATTTAGCATCTCAATGGGCTGATGACACACCTGAACAGTCCCAAGCTCGGCGTCAACACAAAGCTGAGTATCCGGCATCTCGACGAGCTGCTAAGACACCTGAAAATCCCAAGCTCGGTGTCAACAGAATGCTGAATATCTGTCATCTCGACGAGCTGATGAGACACCAGAACAGTCCCAAGCTCGGCGTCAACACAACGCTGAGTATCTGGCATCTCGAGGAGCTGCTAAGACACCAGAACAGTCCCAAGCTTGGCGTCAACAGAATGCTGAATATCTGTCATCTCGACGAGCTGATGAGACACCAGAACAGTCCCAACATCGGTGTCGACAGCATGCTGAGTACTTAGCATCTCAACGGGCTGATGATACACCTGAACAGTCCCAAGCTCGGTGTCAACACAATGCTGAGTATCTGGCATCTCGACGAGCTGCTGAGACACCAGAACAGTCCAACACCGGCATCGAAAGCATGCTAAGTACTTAGCATCTCAACGGGTTGATGATACACCTGAACAGTCCCAAGCTCGGCGTCAACAAAATGCTGAATATCTGTCATCTCGACGAGCTGATGAGACACAAGAACAGTCCCAACATCGGCGTCGACAGTATGCTGAGTACTTAGCATCTCAACGGGCTGATGAGACAAAAAAAAACAGTAATATCAATAAACGCATAGGTATACGAGTAAGTATCACACTAACACATGCAACCACTCTTACCCTTCTTACATGCACTCACACACCCACACCTACAACACTACACTCACTACACCTACCGCACTACACTTCCCACACCATATTCACTACACCACACTCTACCCAAACTACTGCTTGTTAAACTTAATTATAGGTGAGTTACCTAAACTATTGTCTTTGTAACTGTACCATCTGAATATGGATTGAAAGAGACTGGACCCCACAACACAGGGAATCCTAGTGTGGAGTTCAGAGCTTCACCTAAATTTAATGAGACAATAAATATTTTTTATTTTTTTATTTTTATTATTTATTCGTTACTCGTTCTATTTGTATCGTTACACATGGTGCCATTTCAGTCGTTTTACAAAAGCAGCCCGCTTGTTCCCGAAATAAACTACCTCTAGGCGCGATTATTTAAAAAAAAAACACAAGATAATAGGTTCAATAAAAATAAACAATGCATTAGAATTATGAAACAGCCTGCTAGTAATGTTTACGTATCAAAACAATGTCGTCGATCCATTTCGCGCCGTTTTTGGAACACAAGGCTCGGACTGCGCTCGCTCCTGGATGCGTCACGTCAGATTCAAATGTCCATAAACATATATCTTTTTTTTAATGAATGTATTATATGTAGTCATTGGATAGATGAAATGGGCTGCCGTTATAAGACCACTAAAATGTCACCGTGTATATTTATTTTGAACAAATGCATAAGCATATAATTATCATTGTCCATAAAGAGAGTGTTTTTTTTTTTATTTGACGCATTATTTGCAATTTTGGGACGGATCTGCCAGATACCAGCTTGATGCCCTTGAGTCAATTGAGAAACGAGCCAGGAGGATCATCGGCAATGAAAGGCTCATCGCGACGAAGCTCCAAAGTCTTCAGCATCGACGGCGAGTTGCTAGCCTGTTGGTTTTCTAACGGTTGCATTTTGGGGAATGTGCGACGGAATTGCATAATTTAATTCCGCCAAGCCCGTTTTATCATCGGACCACAAGACAAACGGCGATGCGCCACTGGTACATGGTGGACATCCCATCCACACGCACAAAACGTATTGGGAACACATTTATAGTGCGTACAGCTGAGGAGTAGAATTCCCTGCCAGAGTCTGTGTTTCCTGATAGCTACAACCTGGGAGTCTTTAAGTCAAGAGTGAATAGGTTTCTTCAAGGCAAGCGTGCTCCATCTTCGACCACATCATCGCTTACCATCAGGTGGAATAGTGGTCCAACGCGAGCCTATCAATAGTAAAAACAAAAAAAATGACTACAAAATTTTCGAGTGCCTTTACTTAGGTAGGTACTTTCTACCTTTTTTTTCTTTTATCAATAAAAATCAAACAAAATACAGTACAGTATTATTTGTATCAAACAGCACCCAAAAACTACGAAGATTTAGACCCGTGCTATCAAGAGTCTATCATCATATCAGGCGAAAGACGTCCACTGCTGGACATAGGCCTCCCCCAAAGCGGGAGGTTTGCCATAATCGCCAGGCTTGGCAGGCGGGTTGACGATCGCAGTGTATGGTGTTGCGTTTTACAGAGAACGCTACTGCCCATTCTCTGTTGAGTCCCTTAGTCGCCTCGTACGATATACACGGGTAGTGATGGGCATAAGGCACCGGCCGACACCGTACGGCAGAGAGAGTCTATCAACATACATAAAATCGCTAAATAATACTTAAATAATATTCTTTAAGCTTAAAGATATTGTTATCTGTTATACAATTATTTATTTCTGAGGGTAGACTGTAAATAAGTCTCGGTACAATAGAACCAGTAGTTCGCTCGTCATACGTATTGTTGGCGCGCTGCGTACGAAGCCTTTTCTCAGAAATTGCCCGCGTGCGTACAGGATATTCGATTTTGTTTCTTAAAGATAAATTGAAAAATTGTTCTTTTAATTTTAAAAAATAACTTGTGTATGAACTGGTAAGACTTTACAGTGTTTAAAGAGGCCATTTATATCGTCGTAAAACTGATTTTTAATTTTGGGTGATACTATAGTTTTTAAAATTTTAACTTGAATTTTGTAAATCTTATCAATATAGGTTTTGTAGGTACGACCATAACTTATAACGGCATCCTGGATGTAGGATTCAGCCAGTGCGTGATATAATCTTCACTTTGAACGGCAAACGGTTCTTTAATATTGTAATATTAGCAAGAAATTGCCTAAGTTTATCGGAAACCCGTTCTATGTCATGACTCCAGGTAAATTGTCCATAAGTACTCCAAGATATGTTTGCTGATTGACAACATCTATTTGAGTTCAGTTGCAATTGATCACATTGACCGCATGCAAGCAGTCATGGTCATGGGCTATTAAGTTCCGTAAGGGCAATTTTTTAACGCACGGAGATTTAACAACCAAAAGCTTAGTTTTGCTTGCATTAAGCACTAGGCCAGCATCGTGACACCACCTTGTTAGAGCATACAGGTCAAGTTGTAAGCGTTCACATGCTATTTGAGGATTTTTGTTAGCAGTAATAAGGCAAGTGTCATCCGCAAATTGATAGCATTTACTGTGCGTTATGTAGTTACTCATGTGATTAACATACGACAAAAAATGCAAGAGGCCCAATACCGAGCGCTGAGCTGTTCCCTCTGCTATATCCCCGCGATCACTGCAGGTGTTGTCAATTTTTACAGTAAATGTTCTATTTTTTTAAGATAGCTTTTATATTAATTGAGTAATGGACCACGTACTCTGCAGTCGTCAAATTTATCAACTAGTTGATTATGAATAAGAATTCAAAGAAGTCAAAAGCATGTCAGAAGTCAATAAAGAGAGCAAGAACATATTTTTTTCTCATTTAGTTGTTTATTGACTTCATCTGTGAAAGACAAGAGGTTCGTGGTGCTTTTGCCGGCATGAAAACCAAATTGATTCGGGTTAATTACGTCGTGCAGCTTGTAAAATACATGAATTTGTTCACAAACATATTTTATCAATAGACGAGAGCAAAGTTATTGGACGATAGTTTGAAAAATCGTTTTTTTTTTACCCCTTTTATGGATTGGCCTTATGCAACCCACTTTTAGACCTGTGTGACTCATTATAGGTAGTAGTTCTAAAACTTTACCAAAGTAAAACTAAATTAGGTACAATATTAATTACAGTTTGTTCGTTATTTTTAATATAATCATAATACATCATTTCTATTGCGGAAACGAACGTAGATAGGTTGTGTGGTCCGCAAAACGATGTCAGATGAGAAGACGAGATCCTCAGGCTTGGTCACTGGCTCCAGCTTGAACCTCCGCAGGAGACTGGACATCATAGTCTTCAGCTCCATCTGAGCAAACTTTTGACCTGAAAGAGAAAAGAAATAAATTCGAAAGCTTGGATGGATGGATGGATGTTTATTACTCAATTACGCCAGAACGGCTAAACGGATCTGTATGTAACTTGGCTTGGCTTTAGATATAATTCAACCTGGAACGGCTTATAAGCTAGTTTTTATCAGTTTGTTTCCGCAGGATCATTTCTGGCTTAAACGCAGGCGAAGCCGCTGGCAGAAGCTGGTTGACGACATATATTAGCATGGTCTTAAAAAATAAATAAAAGGTAGCTAAGCAGTGGTAGCGCACTGAATTGTGACAAAATTAGTTCAAATTCAAAATTTTTACTTTGTGCAATGTATTGCTTGTCCTAAATTCAGAAATTCGAACACATACGTGACTGATTACGGGCCACTCTGTCTCACAAGGAAGTGGTCTAATTCCCAGTCAAGAGAAAGAAAAGAAATAAGGAAACTACTTTCTTTAGCCCACATTTTGCCTCTCAACCTTCTTTATCAAATGGTGTTAACTGCATAAAATGGACCTATGTGTTTATTTACGTCTTTAGTTGACACAATGCAGCATTGCTCATATAACCTGCGCAGGCGCTTGCACTCATAAATATTAAAGCATCAGGTAAAAGCACCCTTGCTATAATTTCATGGATAGCTTTTTCACATCCACTGTTTAGTATTAGCCTCTTTCCTTTTTACCATGCTTCCCTGGTTTGTCCGAGTGTCAAACGATCCTACCGGCAAAGTTTTTTTTAAAAAAATACGTTGCCCCACACTAGGAATTTCTCCTGTATCGTGGGTGCGTCTACAATCATACAATTTCACATACACAAACAGGCAGACCCGGAACAACTATCTGTAGGCCATACAAATATTTGTACCGTGCGGGAATCGAACCCGCGACACGCCGCGCATCAGTCGATCGCTGCGCCAACCGCCAACCGTTCCTCAGTTCTGTATGTTATCCACCATCTTAGTGCCAAGTCTACAAATTTTTAAGCAACGTTTGCATTCACATCTCAGTTGCAATCTGTCAAAAATGTATGAAAATTGGAACTTTTTTTACAATTAAAAAAAAAGTGGAATTTGGCGCTCTGGTATTCAATTAATCTGCCTAGCCATTTTAAAACATGTTGGGACCGGTTTCCAGTAAAATTCGGTGCAGCCAGGGCGGATTATTCCTTAGGCAAAGTAGGCACGTGCCTAGGGGCGCCAGAGTACAAAGGGGCGCACGAGGAAAATTAACACGAAAAAATTACCTAATACTTACATAAATTAAAAAATCTTATTTTTCCGAATCATAATACCAAATAATCATTTTTTTGCGATTCCAGAGTATGTGCCTGTTACTACTTGATTACTCCTATATGGCCCGATCACAGAAACCAATCATCTGCCAACTGTTTTACGACATTCACAGTAGCTCTCTCTTGCTTGTGACTGTCTCGTTGGTGTTGTGTTCACAACCCACGGCTACTAAGCGTGGCCTGGATTCAATTCCCGGATTGGGCAGTGTCATTCTGTTTTTTAAGTAGTAATGTTTCGTGCTCGCTTTAATTTTCAAAAAAAAACCACAAGCCACATATTTTTTTTCAATAACTTCCACGCCCCTGTGTGAAATTTTGGATCCGCGCCTGCTCGTGCCGTACCTTAGGGGCGCCGATGATATTTGCCTAGGGCGCTGGGAACTTTTAATCCGCGTCATGATGCAGCTTAGTATCAGTACTTTCTATTGCTGAGCGACTGGCTTTCTGGCCTCTACAATCCAGTAACTGGCTAATACGGTACCCCTTGGCAAGACAGGTGTCAGATTTTCTGGCTTCTGACTTTCCGTAACAACAGACAAAAATATACAAATGGCAGCCGGAACCAACGGCTTTACATGCTTACCGAGGCAGGGAAGTGTTTCTGTATATTGGATGGTCACCCATCTAGGTCCCGACCTCGACAAGCGCTGCTTAACCTCGACGATCGAACCTTGCTGTTATTATTTAGCCCGAGTTATTCTGGTTTTCAATACTGAAGACGAATACTTTTGCATAGATAATTTAACAAGTAATCCACTAACCTATACAGTTCCTGGGCCCAGCACTGAACGGTATGTAAGCGTACGGATGTCGTGAGGCACAGTTCTCTGGCAGAAACCTCTCCGGGACGAACTTCTCTGGATCTGGGAATATTTCTGGGTTCCGGTGGATGTCAAACACGTTGAAATTGCACATTGTGTTGTATGGGACTGTGTGTTCACCTGTCAGCAATAAAATGATAAAACGGTGATGATTTAAAAACCTGCCAAGTGCAAGTCGGACTCGCACACGAAGGGTTCCGTACCATAAACCTTAATTTCTATTAATTGTTTTTACAGCGGCAATAGAAATGCACAATCTGTGAAAAGTTCAACTGTCTATAACCAAGTACGGTTCTTGAGATACAGCCGGCTGACAGACAGACGGACGGACGGACAGTGGAGGCTTAGTAACAGGGTTCCGTTGGTAACCCTCAATCTATCGATCAGTGTTTGCGAATTCTCAATACCTGGAATAGCTTTGGAAATTCGCAAACACTGATCGATATATATTTTTTCTTCTTAATATATTATCAAAAGTTTAAAATCAAAATCAAAAGGCATTTATTCAAATTAGGCTGAAAATCAGCACATTTTGAACGTCAAAATTTACATGAAGACAGTCACCCAAATCGCCCAGCCCGTCACCACTTCCTAGTGTTTTAGCTAGGAAGAAGAAGTGGCCAACAAACTCCCCAGCAACACAACTGTCTGTTAAGTTTAAAGAACTTGAATTTATATAACATTATTCAACATTTTATGATAGCTATCGATCATTAAATTAAATAAATGGATGGCACATGTACGCTAGCATACTATATTATCCCAAAAATTAAATATGAAACAATGATAAAACTAATTACATATATACGTAATTAAATAAGTAAACTCAAGCATACAATACTAATCAAAATGAGCCTCCAGGAATATATGGCGTGCCCGCTTACATGATAATCTGTGACCCAAAGTCACAAGTGATAAACTAGGACCATCGCAGTTAAATTATAACACTTAAAAACCGACTTTAAAACCGACCAGACGTCGGATAACGGCATTTTAATTATACCACGGCAGCTTTGAATCCCCCCCCCCCCTCGGGACCTTGGGTATCATCTATATATTTTTTAATTTTATTTACCTGAACTATTTATATAGTAAATCAATTTAAGTATTTGTATTTTTATTCTTGCGGGGCGGTCGACTGGACTATTAGCCGCGGTCGACCGGTTGGCCATGCCTGTTTTACAGTGTACCTATATTTTTATTTGTAAGTAAATAAATTGATACTAAAACGTACCGATCTTGACATCCTCCTTGAAATATCTAGATATGAAATGCACGCTGGGGTACAAGCGCAGTGACTCCTTAATACAGCACTCCAAGTACTTCATCTTACTCAGGTCCTCGATGGTAGGTAGCCTTTGACTTTCTCCGAAGATGCTCTTCATCTCTTCAGCTATCGAATCCTGAAATTCAATTATTTTGGCACTTTGGAGTTAAGCTTTTCATAATGATCTCCCGTCACGATCGAATAAACCTATGAGATCGCTATGAAAACATAGCGATCTCCCGTCACGATCGGATGTACCTACGAGCTGAAACCAGATCCCAGAAGATATTTGAATTAGTAAATAAAAACCACTTGTTCAGTTTTTATAATAAGCTCAGGCAATTTGACAGATAATTTTTTCCTTCTAACAGTAAATTATGAATATGTTGCGGAACTTATTCAAAAGAGTTACCGCTGCTCTGGAACGCAAAGGGCATTGGGAGGAACGCGGGTGGGTTTGAGTCAGTAAGAGTTCTCATCTATACTAATAAAATGCTTTGTCCTGAATGACTGACGGATCAACACACAGCCTAAACCGCTGATCGTAGAGACCTGAAACTTGGAGGGTGTGTTCTTTGTATGACGTAAGCATCCGATAAGAAAGGATTTTCCGAAATTCTACCCCTAAAGAGGTGAAAAAGGGGGCAAAGTTTGTATGGGACAAAATGATACTTTGAGCCAATTTTCATGAAATATGGAACAAATGTTGAACAAAGTAAATAATCGGTCTCAAAAAGTGAGTTGGGCAAAACGTGTTTGCTTGATCTAATGACTTCAAAGTTCCAAATTGTATTGTGCAAATAAATGTAGAGTTCGAAATTAGAACATTTAGCCAGGAACAAAATTCATTTCTCATCAAAAAAATCGAAACACCACTGCAAGTACTATTTAGGCGAAATTTAAATAAAAACAGGACTGATATCATTAAAATTACGTCAGTTTAGTCAACACAATGATGCACCTACACAATTCCTATTTTGAATTCAAATTTTCGTCCAGTAAATGAATGACTCTCTTGAATGGTTCTCAATTGACTCAAGCAAGTATCTGGCAGATCCGTCCCAAAGAGGAGAGCAGTACTCCATACACGATCGAACTTGCGCTTGATAGAGCTTGAGCAGCTGTTCCGACTCACACGCGAACGAAGTCGCGGGCAACAGCTAGTCCAAAATAAAAGGGAATTCGACAGATATTAAGTATTGCAATAGCATTGTGTTTCATGAGCCCATAATTCAATGTGCATGCATAAGATATTATTTTTTGGTATTTAAATCGATTCATGCATAATGTGAATTATTGGTATTCAAGGCAGGCACCAAATGTTACACTAACGTGCCAGATGTGACCATTAATAATACTCCGTTATCCAGAGTAACAAAATTTAAGTACCTGGGTCACTGGCTCACTCATGACCTGAATGATGACCTGGACATAGAAAGGGAACGCAGGGCGATGGCTGTCCGAGGTAATATGCTGATCCGCAGATTTGCACGTTGTACGACGCAAGTCAAAATAACCCTTTTCAGAGCATACTGCCAGTCTTTTTACACATGCAGTCTGTGGGTCAGGTATACGCTGAGGGCATACAATGCCTTGCGTGTCCAGTATAACAATGTATTCAGGATGCTGTTGGGTCTACCACGTTTTTGTAGCGCTTCTGGGATGTTCACCGAGGCCAGGGTTGATGGTTTTCATGCCATTATACGGAAAAGGTGCGCTTCTGTTCTCAGTAGAGTACGTGCTAGCTCCCACAGCATCCTGAGTGTATTTTGTGATAAGTGGGACAGCCCCATGTTGGCTCACTGGATACGGCTGCACACGTAGGTGGCAGTTGTTTTAATTTTGTATGTTTTGTACTAACATTAGGTTAAGACTTTTACTAACAAGCTATGGATTTTATCTGAAATAAATCTTTATTATTATTATTTTGGGAAAACGTGTAGTTTTTCTTAGCTCTAGGCTAGTTTTAAGCTACATTAACGGGCTAAGCCAAGTCAATATAGCGATTCAATCTAAGGTGTAGGATTACTGTTTTGAGGAGATATTTGATTTTCTTCTATCTGCATGAACTTCCTAACAATTCTGCAAGTGTTAAGAATTGCGGCTTTCTGAAGTGTAATGTAGGTTGAGTCTTTCAGGTCTATTTGTTTGAGGCTATGGTGGAGATGATTGGGTATGACACCTGTAGTGGAGACAACAATTGGTACTACGAACACTTTATCTTGCCTCCAAATTCTAGTAACTTCTTCTTTAAGTTCAGTGTATTTACTGATTTTCTCACCTATAGTTTTTTGTAAGTTATGTGTGTTAGGGACGGCTATATCTATCAGGTAAGTGACTTTATTAACTTTGTCTTGAAGAATGATATCTGGTCTATTGTAGTGAACGGTCCTGTCAGTCAGTATGGCGCGGTCGTAGTATAATTTGTGGGTGGTATTTTCTAGAACTGTTTGTGGTACATACTTATAGTAGGGAGTGGTGTCTTGTATGAGTTTATGTTTAACTGCTAGGTTCTGATGAATGATATTTGCTAGTTGATTATGTCGGTGAGTATAATCTGTTTGTGCCAGTGTTGTGCATGCCCCTGTGATGTGTTGGATGGTCTCTGGCTGATTGTGACATTTGCGGCACTTATCATTTGCTATAGTGGGGTCTTTAATAATGAATTTCCTATAGTTTTTGGTGTTTATGACTTGATCCTGTATTGCAATCATAAAACCCTCGGTTTCAGGGAATAAACTTCCTATCTTAAGCCATTTATTTGAAGCTATTGTATCTATGTGAGGCTGTTCTAAATCATGAGGGTGTCGTCCGTGTAGCACTTTCTTTTTCCACTCTTCGAACTTTTGTTTTTGAGGGTCATTGTTGATATCGTAGGTTGAATTTTGTTCATTTAGATTAAGGGGGGTGCAGTTAATATCGTTCATTACTATGGCTTTATGGATGTTACTTGTTTGTGATTTAGAGTGAAAGAATGTTTTTAATCTAAACAATTGTTTCTGCCACAGGTGATGGATGTCTATTAGGCCTCTCCCTCCGTATTGCCTTTTGATGGTTAGCCTTTCTATTGCAGATTTAGGGTGTAAGTTATTGTGTTTGGTAAATATAGTGCGTGTTGTTCTCTCTATTTGCTGGATGTCAGTTTTTGACCACTTAATCACTCCAAAGGAGTATGTCAATATGGGAATCGCGTAGGTGTTCAGCGCCTTTATTATATGTTTTCCAGAGAGTTGGGTTTTACATACTGCGATCACTCTCCTCTTATATTCTGTGTTCAATGTGTGTTTAATTGCTGAATGATCTATACCTTTGAGTTGCCTATACCCTAAATATTTATATAACTCCGTTGGTTCCATAGCTGTGATTGCATCTGTATTGTTAATAGGATAGTCGCCCGGTTTTATTTTGCCTCTTATTATATGAACCGTTTTGCATTTATTTAAACCAAATTGCATGTTGATATCTTTACTAAATTTAGTTGTGGTGTCTATTAGTTTTTTCATGTCGTTTTCAGATTTTGCGTATAGTTTAATGTCGTCCATATAAATAAGATGAGAAATGGTAGTTTCACCTGAGATATGTTTAAGGGTATAACCGGCTTGGCAACAGTGTAGTAGGTGGGACAGAGGGTTCAGGGCGAGACAAAACCATAAAGGACTCAAAGAATCTCCCTGATAAATGCCCTTTTTTATGAATATCTGTCGAGTTGTAATAGTGTTGTGTTGGTAATTTAACTGGAGTGTTGTTTTCCAACGGGTCATGATATGCTGTAAAAAATTTATAATTTTTGAATTTATTTTATAAATCTGTAATACTTTAATCAGCCAGGAGTGTGGTATACTATCGAATGCTTTTTGGTAATCAATGTATGTGCAGTGTAGGTTTCTATTTTTGGTGGCGGCATGTTTGTGTATTGTTGAATCTATGATTAATTGCTCCTTACAACCCATATGACCTCTCCTACATCCTTTTTGTTCCTCAGCTATAATATTGTGATGTTCTATGTGCTTATTAATTTGAATTGTGATTGCTGACGTGAGAATCTTGTATATCGTGGGTAAACATGTAATTGGTCTGTATTGAGAAGGCTGTGGTGAATATTGGGCTTTCGGTAACATATAGGTTATTCCAGTAGCAATAAATTCAGGAATATTTTGCTTTCCTAAAATAATTTCTGTTAAATTTTTAGCTAAAACTCTATGCAATGACTCTAACTTTTTATACCAAAAATTGTGTACTTTATCAATGCCCGGGGATTTCCAATTGTGAAGTCTTGCTGTTACGTTAGTTATGTCAGACTCAGTTAATTCGACGAATCCCATTTCTTCTAGAGAACCCCATTTGATTTCCTCGTTTTTTATCCAATCAGATGTTTCATTGTGTTGAACCTGCTCTTCCCATAAGTCAGACCAAAATGTCTCCAATTGTTCCGATGTTGGTAATTCTGTGTTATTTTGGGTTGTCGGAGTGTCAATTTGTGGTTTCTGTAAATTTCTGTAAAAGTTCTTTTCGTTCATGGCAAATAGACAGTTATCATTTTTTCGTGCTTGTGCTTTCTTATATCTTCTTAGTCGGTGTACTTTTAAGGCTAATTTTTGTTTTAGTGTATCTAAGAATTCTTCCGGTTTACTGTTATCGTTTTCGTGTCTAGTGTGTGTGGTCATGTTTCTAAATATTGTTTCTACTCTTTTAACTACCTTGTTTGATCTATTTTTATTTATATACTGGGTCAGCCTACCACAGTCTGCGCGAAGTTTTTCTATTTCTTTTTCAAGCCTATGCTGCCATGCTGGTTTGTTAATTTCTAGTGGTCTTGTGTTACCTGAGTATTCTGTGATTTTATAATGAAGTTCTTCGGAAATAACTAATGCTGTGCAATATATGAGGGTATGTACGTCAATAAGTTGAATTTCTTCGGTTATATATTGATTGAGAATACTTGCATTAAATAAATTGACAAGTTGGAAAAGTTTAGGTGTGTACCTAAGTTTGGGCAGCTTTGGTCGAGTTGCCGGGTCCATCCCGGAATATAGGGTAAGAGCTGTTTTAAATTTATCATTCAATTCTTGGATACATGTGTTTGTAGGCTGATTTTGATCGGTACTGATATTTATAGTATTGATTTCATTTTCTAACACAATACTTATACTCTCAGTTTGTGTGGATGTGTGCGTGATTTGAGAATTTGTTTGTGATTGATAGAATAATTGAGTTTTTCTGATAGGTTGTGTTTGACTGTGTGGTTGTAGTTGTTCTTGTTGATTATATTCAGGTGAATTTTGTGTTAATGCCATAGTGGTATCAGTTTCAATATTTTCTGATTCCACTTGTAATTGTGCACGTACTTCTTCTTTTATGTTATCTATTTCTATTTGGGACAGGAGTTTATTTCTTACTATTATTCTTCTCTGATCTGAAATCCTTTGTTCTGTAACGGTAATCTCTGGGTACTGGCGTGTAAAAAGTTCATGCAGTTGTTTTCGGTAGGTGGTCATGTCGGTCTCTAATTTAGTAATGTAGAGGTATGTTCGCATGATAAATACGTTAACTTCTTTGCTCCATCTCATGCGAACTCTTGCTTTTCCAGCCTTGGTGGACGCGGGCAAGAAGGTAGATACCTCCCGCGCAACATTCAAGGTCGGAGTAGGTGGGATTGCATTTAAACTAATAGTAAGGGTTGATGTTGGTAAAGGAGATGACGATGGAATGGATGGTGATGATGGCCTAGAAGGTGTGTATGAAACTGTGCTAGGGCTATACGGTTCTACAGGGGTGTTTGTCCTGTCCGTAAGTCTGTCAACATCGTCAATGATTTCGGCTGTAGTATCTTTGTCGGTGGGAGCCCGCCTGCTCAACTCCTCACCGCTGACGGTTCGCATGCTGAGACACCCAGCGTCAGCTCCAGGTGCGCCCCGGCGATCGCCCCCGGGCAGCGGTCCTAAACGTTTTCTTTTTGAACGTGTCTCCATTTTGAATGGGTTTCCAGAGCCACGTTAGCCACGCCAGTAATTTCTCATTCGTGTGTCCGCCCCCCACGTGATTAGATGGTCAATCAGGACGTGTGGTTGTTTAGGGGGCTTATTATTATTATTATTATTATTATTATTATAATTTATGAAAACGAAAAACGTGTGCTTTAAATTTAAGTATAGTTATTTCTGGAAAGGTCACATTTCCTAATATTAGATACCTATAGATATTATTGGTGTGCATACAAAAGATTTATTTAATTGGCATATACTTTTCAAGGTTAGGTTAAAGCTACAGGTACCTGTATTTCCGGTTCGTTAGCAAGTCGCATTATCATAAAACAAAGTGCTGTCGCAGTAGTGTCGTGACCCTGAAATTTAAAAATGAACTAATTATTTTTATTGCAATTTCAAGTTTTTGAATCGTCCTACATTTTGACTAAACCATGTCTTTAAAATTTTAAATTCTTAATGTAGAGTATTTCAAGCGTTGCATTCATTACTTACTTCAAACATAAACGTATCGACTTCCTCTGTGATGCCTTTTTCATCGATGTTTCCTTTCTCCTCTTCGTCCAGCAACAAGTCCAACATAGCTAGCTTAGCTTTCTTGCCGTATGCATTATCTTCCCCATCATCAATACATTCAGTACTTATATTATTATTTTTCCTATATTCTCTTCTATCCTGAATTATTTGTGTAGTAAATTTCTCTAAAGTGTTTAATGCTTCTTTCTGAACCTTTGCAACTCTGCTAAACTGGAAAATGGCGTCGGAGTACAACCAGATTCTCGTTACTCGATGTAACATGGTCGCCGCCAATGTGTGTAACGGTTTAAAATATTTGTTAGCTAGTGAATCTACGTCGTCTCGAGTCGTGGCTCCCATTGCAGTTTCTAAAACGAAGAAAATACGTTTGTTCTTAGTCCAATTCTTCCTATCTGAACAATATCTAAACAACTAGTACATAATATAGCAATCAACCCGGTCTCGCACGTTTGTCTACTCTCAGATTTGACAGTTTCACTTAACGTTAGGTCATAGAGTATTGTAGTGGCATCAATGGCGCTACAAGAAAAAAATACGAAGCGAAATTGGTACGGCAACGTAAAGAACCGCAAAGCCATCTATCTACTGAACTACTTAAGAAATAAAAAAAAATTGAACATATGCAACGGTCCGAATATCAATTATATATTAAATTATCGGGCAGTTGCCCCCCGGACACAACAGCCGGCCGGTCGGAGGATCCTTCCTTTTCTTTGGAGGGTTGCAGTACTTTACTCTCTGATCCACATATCTCAACAGTGTTACAGTTGACCAAGATCTTTGAGGCACACAAGGTGTACCAATGCCTAGCCTTTTCCTTTTCCTCTATCTTACCACAAATGACTCCAAGAGTGGACTTGCTTATCAGTGGGAACAGATCTGATTTCTCTTTTTCAACCTCTTTTTCTAAAGTGTTCATCAGTTCCTGAGCGTGTTCACAGAAAGTGGCGAAAAACCTCTTCAAGATCAGGAAATGGAATGCTGGAGTTAACATCTTGCGGCGCTGGTGCCACTTTTCACCTGAAACATTGAAGTTGAAGTTATATTTCTTATAATAATATAAAAGGGTCGCTGTCTGTCTGTTTCTCCACTTACTTGTTCTGAACCATGCAACGGATTTTGATACGATTTTTATCACTAATAGAAAGAAGCGATAAATAAGTGAGGTTTGATCGGCGGGTTGCTAGTTTTATTATTACATATTTTAAACGTTATTAATTTGTTTTATGTGCATTGCTTATTATTAATACTATTTAAGTTAATTAAAAAAAATACTAAGTACATAATGCTTTGTTATAACATAGATTACAATTTTAACTGTGTTTCCGTTGAATGAAATATTACCTGTGCTGGTCAGAAGTCCTTCATGCAGCCACGGGTACAAAAATGTATAGGGGTGGCTTTTGTCTATATACCGTGTTGACGACAACACTACCTGAAAGCAATTTTGACAAACATAGACAACTAGCTTCTGCCAGCGGCTTCGCCCGCCTGATCCCCAGGTAACATATTCCCTGGATGAAAAGTACCCTATGTCCTTTCTCAGGCTCTATACTGTCTGTGTACCAAATTTCATTTAAATCGGTTAAGCGCGACAGACAGACTGACAGTTAAACACTTAGGAATGTTTTTTATTCACGAAGAAACAAAAAATAACATACATTAGTGTAAAAAAATATAGGCCAAAGATCTTGAGAGAACTTTGACTTTAGTAAAACTACATTCTATATCAGCGATGGTGATATCATAATTGTGGTCAAAATGTAGGCACAGGATTGATGTCTTTACTTTTCGGTAGCGCATGTCAATGTATGTAATGTGTATGCATTTTGGGGTAAATAATAAAGCTGGCAGGCAACAAGTAACAAGCGACAATTCGACAATTTTGTAAGTTTATTATTATTTATGGCTTCGCCCGCCTGATCCCCAGGGAACATATTCCCTGGATGAAAAGTTGTCCTTGTCCTTTCCCAGGCTCTATACTGTCTGTGTACCAAATTTCCAAATTTCATTTAAATCGATTAAGCGCGACAGACAGAGATACAGTTACTTTCGCATTTATATTATTAAGTAAGGATAAACACTTAGGAATGTTTTTTATTCACGAAGAAACAAAAAATAACATACATCAGTGAAAAAATATAAAGGCCAAAGATCTTGAGAGAACTTTAACTTTAGTAAAACTACATTCTATATCAGAGATAGTGATGTCATAATTGTGGTCAAAATGTAGGCACAGGATTGATGTCTTTACTTTTCGGTAGCGCGTGTCAATGTATGTAACGTGTATGCATTTTGGGGTAAATAATAAAGCTGGCAGGCAACAAGTAACGAGCGACAATCTGACAATTCGACAATTTTGTAAGTTTATTTCATACATACTCTGCTTGATTAGACAACAACACTGTCGCGATTGCGAAATGGGGACTATCGCGTTTGAATTCGCCGCTAGAGGCGCTAGTGCAGCGTAAGGTCATCGATATGTCAAATTTCATTGTTTGGCTTTTGACAAGAGTTTATTTTCTCATTTGTTTTTTTTTTTGTGAATATTTTACTAAAACAGTCTGAATATGGCAGATCAAGTTACGGTTCTCCCGACCCAAAACGGTAGCCCTCATTATGTCAGTTTTTGACGTAATAAGGTAGTTGCTTACTGACAAATTTTTTAACGAATTTGTTGTCTTTTGTCGCTGCTATAATGTCATTTGTCCAGAGCCTGTGGTACTCCTAAACTACAACACATCAAAATTGGGTGATTGTTGTAATATTATTAGCCGCATTTTGCATGTGCTTACCTCAATATCCTCTGGTTTGTACAGATATACAGCTCGGTAGTTAAAACCACATAATTTCCATAAATTTCCAAATGATTTGCGACAGTCGATTTGATATGCGAACATTTGTTCTGAAAAATAAAAGTAGTTATCAAACAACTTTTAAGACATGACATTAAAGAAAATACTTATTAATTTATACGAGGTCTAAGGTAGATATTATGTTGCGGAATTTGTTCGAAAGATTACCGCGGCCCTGGAACGCAACAGACAAACAAACACGGGTGGCTTTTTTCTTATCTGTTTATGGAAATAGACTTGTGTCCTTCTAGATATAACTAGTTTTCGCCCGCGACTTCGTACGCGCATACCTATTCCGTTTTTTTCCCGTTCCCGTAAGAATTTCGGGAAATCCTTCTTAGTGCCCACCTACGACCAGTAGTTTCGACTGTGCGTTGTCTGTCAGTCACTCAGTCACTCAATCAGTCAGTAACGGAAGACTTTTATATATATTGATTGATGATTTATGCTCATCAAGCACACCCACATTTTAGAAAAAACTAAGAAAATTAGTGTAGGTATTTCACGTAAACAAAACGATGGATGGATTGTGTGAGGAGCGATATGAAAGAAAAGGGACTTAGTGATAGAGTGACGACTGATAGAACAGAATGGAGGAAAAAAACGTGTTGCGCCGACCCCAAGTAACATGGGATGAGGGCAGGAAGATGATGATGATTCCTGTTTTTGAGAAAAACAAAAAAATTGTTAAAAAACCGGCCAAGTGTGAGTCGGACTCTCACACGAAGGGTTTTGTACCATAAACTGAAAAAAAAACACGTTTCTTGTATGGGAGCTCCTTTAATTTGTAATTAAATTTTAATTTTCATTATTTGTTGTTATAGCGGCAATAGCAGGGGCGGATCATCCTTAAGGCAAAGTAGGCACGTGCCTAGGGGCGCCAGATTACAAAGGGGCGCACGGGGAAAATTAACACGAAAAAAAAGTACCTAATACGAACATAGATTAATAGAGACTAGCGTGAATCCTAGGAAACATACTCCCGTATTTAGCCTATGTGTTATTCTAGAATATAATCTACCTCTGTGCCAAATTTCATGCAGATCCTTTCAGGCGTTCTGACGTAAAAGAGTAACAAACATCCATCCTCACAATCTTTCGCATTTATAATATTAGTAGGAAAAGATTCAAGATATCAAATAACTAGTAATATTACTACTTGTACTTTCTATATGGCCCGATCCCAAAACCAATCATCTGACAACTGTTTGACGATATTCACAGTAGCTCTATCTTTCTAATGGCTGTCTCGTTGGTCTCGTGGTCAAACGCCACGGCTGCTAAGCGTGGGGTCCTGGATTCGATTACCGGGTTGGGCAAAGTGTCATTCTGTTGTTTAATCCTTAATTTGCTGTTTAAGCCGCATGTTTTTAGACAAATTATTCTCCACCCCCCTGAGTGAAATTTTGGGTCCGCGCCTGATCGTGCCTAATCTTAGGGGCGCCGATGAGGTTTGCCTAGGGCGCTGACAACATTTAATCCGCCTCTGGGCAATAGAAATACACACTGTGAAATTTTCAACTGTCTAACTATTACAGTTCTTGAGATTCAACCCAGACAGATGGACGGACGGGGATGGATGGACGGACACCGGAGGCTTAGTAATAGGGTTCCGTTGGTAACCCTTTGGGTACGGAACCCTAAAAAGGAAAAACAGCAGTTAGAATAATTTACTTAAGTTTAAACCCCTAAAACAATTTTCACCTCATATGCAAAATATTAATTATGGAATCGTAATTTCATAACTTGTAAAATATCACTTTATTTATATCGATCAACTTAAGCTTCTCAGCTTATCTCCGTAGCTGTGTGAGATAAGGGCAGAGAACAAAGAACCGTAGCACCAATTAATGTCTTTAATTTCTGTGTATATCGGCAATCGGGTCAAGTTTATATAGACACTAGCTTCTGCCAGCGGCTTCGCCCGCGTGGTCCCTAGGGAACATACTCCCGGGATAAAAAGCAGTAGCCTATGTCCTTTCTCAGGCTCTAGACTGTATCAGTACCAAATTTCATTTAAATCGGTTCAGTAGTTTTGGCGTGAAAGCGCGACAGACAGACAGACAGAGTTACTTTCGCATTTATAATAATATTTAATATCTATACTAATATATAAAGCTGAAGAGTTTGTTCGTTTGTTTGTTTGCTTGAACGCGCTAATCTCAGGAACTACTGGTCCGATTTGAAAAATTCTTTCAGTGTTGGATAGCCCATTTATCGAGGAAGGCTATAGGCTATATATCACCAACTAAGACCAATAGGAGCGGAGCAGTAATGAAAATTGTGACGCAGACGACGTTGCGCGGGTCAGCTAGTATATATATAAAACTGAAGAGTTTGTTTGTTTGTTTGTTTGCTTGAACGCGCTAATATCAGGAACTACTGGTCCGATTTGAAAAATTCTTGCAGTGTTGGATAGCTCATTTATCGAGGAAGGCTATAGGCTATATATCATCACGCTAAGAGCAATAGGAGCGGAGCAGTAATGAAAATTGTGACGCAAACGAAGTTGCGAGGGTCAGCTAGTTTATAATATTAGTAAGGATGATAATAATATGATAGATATCTATCATTAGATAGACTATCCACCGACAGTGACTACTTAGTCAGGGTCAGCGCAAACCGCGACGCGGCGACGCGACAACTCATTAAGTTGGGTGCTATATTCCGGTGACTATTTTTAGGGTTCCGAACATCCGTACAACGGAACCCTTATAGGATCACTTGGGTGTCTGTCTGTCTGTCACAGCCAGTTTTCGTCAGATCTACTGGACCGATTCTGATAAAATTTAGTATACATATGGACTTCTGTGACCCAAACACGGACGTGTTACGTAAATAAATATTTTTTTAGTATGGGTGTCACTTTTGGGGGTCAAAATAGACAATTATAAAAAATAGTTATTAAAACTGTTTCGTGTCATATTAAATGAAAGGGCTTACCTACTGTGAGTGCTTAATCATATTTTATTCATAATTTTAAAATAAATTGTTTTGAAGTTATTGAAGAAATTAGACCAAAAATGACCATTCCCCCCTCCTTTTATCTAAAACCACTTAGTCTAAATTTTTGAAAAAAATGTAGATAATAGTCCTATACCTAAAAATTACAGGAAAACCTATAAAAAAGTCTGTAGTGTAAAAATAACATATTAAAAGTAGTCATACATTGCTATTAGGAGCACACGTTATACAGTGGACAACATATAAGTGTCACCCTCTGGGATTCCGGCAAAGTGCAAGAAAATAAGTCCAAACGCCGAGAGACCCTATTCAGTATAGTTACTGCACGAATCACTGGCGCAAACTTTAATAGGTTTGTACGGGTTGCCGGAAATAAATTGGTTCGGAACGAAAATTGGTGAGTCCGAGTCGAATTTGGTCAGTTTTTTTGAAAATGAGGTCACTTTGTGAGGGGGACAGATTCCATGTGACATATCAAATGAAAGGGTGAGTATTGTGAGGGTTTCGAATATTCTTTTTTTTTTCATAATATTTCCAATTTATTCAAGAAACTAGAAATGTAAAAATAACCATTCCTCCCCCACTTATCTCTGAAACAACTGTATTTTTTTTCAGTTCTTTGCCTATAGGTTACAGAAAAACCTATAAGAAGTCTATGGTTTGAAAATAAAACGTTACAAAGATGGGATTCGTTCGGAACCCTTAAAAATCCAGCCACTTGGTCGGTTTTTTTCCGTAAGTCTCAAGGTTTTTCGCAAGTCTGACTCGCACTAGTCCGGTTTTTTTATGTTTGTTCAAAACTGGATAGCCTTGCACATCTTGTAATAGTAGCGACACGTGCAGTGGTCAGGCAGGGGGCAATAGTTCTTCCATAGTACATATACGATTATAAGTTCACTACTAAACCACCCAAACCCATAGCGTTACATCTTTTGTTTCCATATTCTGCTTAGTCCTGCGCCAACCGGGGATTATTCTTGGGTATACTTTTAAAGTGCATACAAGGATAATCGTCGGTTTGTGCCCCATTCCATTTGAAATGTCTAACGGAGCCTCTGTGAGTTGGCTTTGGCCCCTCGTACTCCTTTTTGGCCTTTCACAAAAGTAGTAGCGAAAGAGTTAATAATTTTCATAATGTTAGTTCTGTTTCAATTGAACTAAATAGTTTGTTTAAAATATTGTAATATATTAAAAAATAACGTGTTAATTGATTTTTGTCGTTGAATGTACCCACTTCCTGTATACTAACACTGTCAGCGTTATCAAAGAGAAGCGGAGTATCTCTGAATAATTTCAAAATATTAAAATTTACTTGGGAAAGGCCCAGCATATTGATTAGAGGATGTTTATCAAATAATTTAGGACACACTGTGTCAGCATTTTTAAGCTTATCAAGCTTCGTTTCAACTTCAAAATTGTATCTAAAGGATTGTCTCATTTTCATCCTCCTTTCATTTAAGTGCTTCTGAACGTAAATCCGTTGGTTCTGCATCTGATCCCCGGTCGTATGACGTAAAATTGAGCTTCCCGGTTCAAGACTAAGGGTACTTACATAAAGAAACAAGTTTCCGGCACAAACAACCCCGTGCGGGTCGGTACCGATCGGTACAGGGTTAACCAGCATAAAGAAACAGGTAAAACTATCCTTATTGACAACCATTTTCTCCAGTTCGTCGAACATATGGCTCGGTCCAGGTATCTTTATAACTGAGCGCATACGACAACCTGGGAATATTATACCTGCACCGATCGGTACCGGCCCGCACAGACCTGCCTGCACCGGGAACCTGTATCTTTCTGTTTGCACCCTTATTTCACTGATCTATACTTATTTAAACGGTGAGATTAATTAAATCAACAGCTTACTTAAAATCTGAGGAACCTACCGCCTGACTTTTACCTCTTTGCCTGTCTCTATTCTCGTATGATTCGTGCCGACACGATAGCTGACAATGTTTGTTAAACATTGAACATAAATAACTCGTTCAATGTGTATAACTGATAAATATGTTTTGTCACCGGAACTACAGAGCCATGAACTTATATTTCTTATTTTACAAACAACGCAAAACCAATGACTAAACTATTAAATTTTCCTCATCAATGCAGTTTACATAAAACTATTATATTGCGTTTATTTTCAAAACCTTAGTCCAAAATAAAATAAAAAAGACTCACTTACCAGGAGTTATAAATATGTCGAAAGTATTTCCAAATAAAAACATTTCCTTGGGTCCTTTAATTTTATAAATTAATCTTCCTCCATGGTTGTATCGCAAATACAAATGTAAACTTAAAACTAAAATGCAGAATAAAAGAAAACAAAACAGCGGAAACATCGTGATGGTATTGTCCCGGTGGTTGTGAAAATACTGATTGAAAATAACCAATGGCATTAGATTTATCGGTACAGTTTGGGGCGCGAACACACGGGCAACTGATGATACATAAATATCAACATGTTTTTTTTTTTTGTAAATTATTGTCAATATAAGTTCAGTATACAGTATTTTAGGAACATGGCATAGCATAAACTGGCTTCCCCGTTGGAAAAAGAGGTGAGTTTTTGTATATTTTAGTCTAATGATAGCGTCATGACAATTACTGTTTTGCCAAAATTCTGCAATTCCTCGAAATACCACCACACTTTGTTGACCAATTAAGACCATAACATAATTACTATGAAATGAATACAATTACTTAATACTAAAAATACATAATATAATTAAAGAAAGAAAGAAAAATTGTTTATTCCGCCCAAACAGACGCACATTAATAATACACAAATAATAAAAACAGCTATAAAACAAAATAAGAACTAATAACAAAAAACTCAAAACTAAAAAACAAACTAATAAAACTAAAAAACTAATTGCCTTGAGAGTGAAAAACTATCTAATTGAAACAATTTTCAGAAATAAAGTCCAGTCACTCCTCCAACATAAAAGACACACTGGCCGATTAATTTATTTCATCACCATTGCTCTCAAAACGGTGATGGAAAATGAAATGTGGAAACCGACCTTTCTTGCATGTTCTTCTCCATAGAGATCTACGCTTTGGAACGTGCAAATAGCTTCATCTTTTTGGACCGACCGACCTTGACAATTCAAAAGTGCCTGTAAATGGTTTATTTGAAATAAATATTTTTGAGTTTGAGTTTGACCTAGAACCAGAAATTCGACGCCATGTTATATACATCATCCCGCAATGGGCTCGCGTGGTAGATTAGGGAGGTATGGCCCACTTCCTCTCACAAATAGGAGACCTTTGTCCAAGTAGTGGGAACGTGATTGGGATGAGCGTCGGCAACTGTTGCTGGAAAAATCGCCCGTGTGAGCACAGCTTTAGGATGTAGATGCGCTATATGCGTTTTGGAATTCGTCACGTCTCGCGTCCAATACCTACTCGGTAGTCGGCGTTCGTATTATTATTAAGTTTTGCTTCATCATCAAGCTAATGTCATTTTGTGTCAAGGCATGTTTATGTTAGTTTGAAAACACAACATATGACACACAATCACCATTGCACACACAAATAATCTTGATGCTGAATGAATAAATCTATACTAATATTATAAAGAGGAAAGATTTGTTTGTTTGTTTGTTTGAAATGAATAGGCTCCAAAACTACTGGACCGATTTGAAAAATTCTTTCAGTAATGGATAGCTACATTATCAGGGAGTAGCATAGGCTATATTTTATCCCCGTACTCCCACGGGAACGGGAAATACGTGGGTGAAACCGCGTGACGTCCACTAGTAAATTATAATTTCCGATTAATTGTGCAAATAAGGTTAATGTTTACTAGAGTTCAATAAACTCTTGTCTTGTTCTACAAATTTATAAATAACTATATACTCGAATAAATCTTGATGTGTGGGTTTGTACCCTTAGCATATTTTAGTTTTACCCTTGCTAAATTATAAAATCTATAGATACCCATCTGCTTAAATATATTTCATAGTAAAAAAAAAAAAAAAATTGGCCCCGTGCGAGTCGGACTCGCGTGCAAAGTCTTCCGAACCAATTTTTTTTTACATGTGATCTTAAGGTATAGAACTATTATCTGCATTTTTTTTCAACATTTTAGGCTCAGTAGTTTCGGAGATAAGGGGCGGAATGGTCTTTTTGGTCTAATTTCTTGAATAAATTCAAAACTGTTATTTTAAAATTATGAAAAAAATATAGTTAAGATCCTCACAGCCTTTCAGCTTAAGCCCTTTCATTTGATATGTTACATGATACAGTTTGAAAAACTTTTTTTTAATATGTACGAATTTGGGGGTAAACCTTAGTCTTCACAAATATTCCATTGAAAAAATACCTACTTGTAACTTTCTTATGTACCTTAGAATCTACTGAACCGATTTTCAAATTCTTTCGCCAGTAGAAAAATTGTGTGCGTGTGAACTGAGGGACCAAACCGAAAAATCGCAAAATAAAAATTGTAGGATTTAGTAGTAGTCTTAAAACAATTGTAGAACAAATCAAAAGAAAATATTTTAAAAACTACGGCCCTTAAAATGTGGTCCCTCAGTCCTCACACACTATCAGCCAGATCTCGAAAACTATTTGAAATATTAAGGTATTGTGACTGCAGACATTTATTAAAGAATTTGTAAAGATATTTACTCAATAACAGACCACAAAGCATCGAAGATAAAAAAATATATAACGACTACACTGTGGTCCCTTAGTTCACTCAATAAAGATAATCATATTGAATGAATAAAACCGAATCAAATAAATAAAATCTTTCTTTTTATTATTATACATAAAGTTTTAGTAAGTCTTAAAACATTTTGCAAAAATGAAATTGAAATAAAATATGGACGCAATTTGAAGATAGCGATCATTGAAACTGGTCCCTCAATTCTCACCTCCACTGACATATGTTTATGTACTAGCTGCTAGACGAGAGGAATATCAGAAAGTCTAGTGTATTTAACTTTTGGTAGTAAGTTTCTACTAAATAATAGGTTTTAGGTACCTACCTATTCTGCATTTCTTAGCTCTTAGCTGATATAATATTATTTTCTTAATCCTGTGAAAATAGACAGAGTAGTGTGACCACAAAATGAAACAAAATGTAGACAGTACTGTGTACTATTATATTGCGGGGTGCAAGGTCGTAGGTAATATAAAAGCACTGTTTGGATTTGGTTTGAAACTGTTTATTAGAAGTTCGGCAAGGCTAATGTTAAATGTCTTAAAGTAAATGTTAATGTTGAATGTTTTGAATGCACCCAGTCCGTTTGACGTATGGAAATGCACTGATGTTAAAGTATACATAAAATTGTCACTTAGATACAAGTACAATTGTTGTAAACTGCTGCGTTAGCAAGTGTTCGGTTGCTTAGACCGAACATATTCCGGGGCCGGCAAAGATGTAGTTGAGATGAGTTGATGATAATACAATCATGTTAGCTAAGATGATAGTAACCTAATGTTAGTGGTGATTCTTAAGATAATAAGAAACAATAGCGTTTAGAGAAGCACTTAAGATAATCTTAATGTCTCTAGTTTTTGTTTAAGATTGCCGAACACGCTTAATTTTGTTTTTTAACCACTCACACTTGCACTGCACTTTGAGCACTGGGCTGACGGTCAGCCTTGTTATATAGCCGCGCACAAGCACTAGCAGTCGCGTCATTAACACTTCGTAGCTCGATGTCTGGGGAGATATGCACGCGTCGCATGTGGCGTCGTCGCCACCGCCACAGGAGCACGGCCGTGCCCGCAGCCGCCACCAGCACGAGAGTGTAGCTTACCACGTAGTGATGGATGTCATGTGGTGACAACATCTCATCTAGTTCAACGTCGCTGTTTTTCATCTGCTTGATTTGTTTGTAGATTTTGAGTAAGTCGTCATCTACTTCGTCCTCCTCGGTTTGGTTGTCGTGAGACTTCTCCATCGGTATGCTTACATTGATAATGTAGTTTAGTTGGTCAATCTTGGGTACGTAAATATTTGACTGAACCGTTATGTTGTTGTAAAATTTTGTGTTTGTATGCAAGGTAAAATCTTGCCCTTTGATAATACAACCTGGTACGAGGTATATTATTCCTGCTTGGTTGAGTTGTTCGACTGTGATATGCTCTCCACAAATTATTTTAATGGAATAGTTGTTACAGCAATGATATAAATGCTCAGATGGTTCGTTCAACGGTACCCACATATTTGAACATAAAGTTTGTTCAATTTTACATTGGTTAGTCTCATAATTGAGATTGCAGTAATTATTATTGTCACTGCCTACATGGTAAACAGGCTTCTTAAGTAAGCACATGTCCGTCTCTTCCTGAGTGAGACATGTTGAAAGCTCATCATTGTTTATTGGTATGTATGAGTCCTTTTTTAGATTCACTGCCATGTATTGTGATTTTGGCAGAATGCTTGTCATATTCTTACCGAATTGTTTGGGAATCGGTATAACTCTGTATAATTTATATCGATCTCTGCTGATTAATGGGAATGTTATTTGGAATATGAAATATTTTTCAGTAGTCCGTGCTTTAATTTGCAATAGATGATATAGTTTTCTCACATCAGTTTGATCGATAGGTAGTACTATATCATCCGTAAGTTGGCCAGCAATGACGTTGAGTTCTTGTTGTAGTTGTTTAGGTGTTAATAAATGTATGTTAAACTGACCATGGCGAATGTCAGTCAAAGTGTCTAGTAAAGTATCTTGATTCCCCCTTAATGTTTGGAGCAAAGTATTTGCAGTCAACGCAGTTACGATCTGTCCTTGTACTGCACTTATGTTACTCATTGCTAGCTGAACCCCATTTGTTAATCGGTCCAATGTATCTAAATGTTGATTTATAGTTTTATGTTGCTTATGGATAATCTTTTCAGTTCGTTTCAGAATGTTGTATTCTGACTCTACAACAGATGTTTGATTTTTCCATAATTTTGCCAAATGATTTTGATTTCGCTTTATAAGTTCTATGTCCTTAGTGTATTGTTCCGCGAAACGCTCATCCAATACGCCGAAGAGATAATTCGCCACGTAGCCTAATCCATTGATAAGCCCACGACGCTGTCTGGAGTGTGCCATGAATTGTTGTGTCAGCAGGAGCGTGTTGTAGTATTTTAGTTTGAGGAACTCGTGCTGTAGTTGTGGTACTATCATGTTACACACACCGCTGTTTATATTAGTACATGTGTTATCTAAATGAGTTAATAGTTTTTCTAGCGCTGTCGTGCCCTCCCAGTAGGGTGACATATTGTAATAGACGACTAAAGTCCATTTGTCTCGGATGAGATTCATTTTGGCCACAGGATCAAAATATAAGGACTGATTATTCCTTAGTTTTGTAATGTTATACATCATGCCATGTGCAGTGTTGATTGCGATTGACATAAATAATGTTAATGCTAGAGCTAAGGAAATGAAGTTGACAAGGCCTAGTCTTACCGGTGTTGTCCTTTTTCTTGTTATGTTCTCTTCTGTTTGTGTCTCTCCTGTTTTATGTTCTTGTTCACTTGTTTCCGGCGAATTTATAGGTAATAGGGAAAGCTTTATGATAGGTCTCTTCACGATTCCATTTTTGGTTTTTAAGGATACCACCCGTACAAGTCCGTCTCTGCCCGGGTGGACATCTACCACTCTTCCCATAGCCCATTTTCCAGCAGGTATGTTGTTTTCTTGAATAACGACCAAATCGCATATTTTCAAATTTTGTTGTGGTTTCAGCCATTTACTTCTCGCTGTTAGTTGGCTGAGATATTCTGACTTCCACCTTCTCCAAATGTCTTCGGATAGCTTCTGGATTAAATGCCAACGTGTCCTGGCATCCCTTTCTGTTTCAATAACTGTTAAGCCAGTGCGTCCTGTTAAAAAGTGTCCCGGTGTTAAAAAGTCGAGATCTTCTATGTTTTCTGTTATGGAGCACAGAGGTCTAGTGTTCAAGCAAGCCTCAAGTTGAGCAAGTCGAGTACTCCTCAAATGTGAGCCTCTGTTCACCAATTACTCGCTTAAGGTGGAACTTAAGGCTTCTGACAGCTCTCTCCCATAAGCCTCCGGCACTCGGCCATGATGGTGCGTTAAAGTGCCATTCGATTTTCATTTCGGTCACTTCTGCCAAGAAACTATCGTGGAAGATTTGTTGTAATTGTTGGTATTCATTTTCCAAAATGTTGCTGGCGCCAACGAAATTAGTTCCTTGGTCGCTATACAGATGTCGAGGAGCTCCTCGTCTAGCTGCCACCCTCTTCAACGCAGCCAAAAAGGCAGCGCTTGTTAAGTCCGAAACCAGCTCCAAGTGCACGGCTTTTGTTACCATGCAAATGAAAACCGCCACGTATCCTTTAGTTGTTTTCACTCCACGTCCTTTGTTTGTTTTAATTTCCACAAACCCCGTGTAATCGACGCCTGTGTGGTAGAAGGGTGGAGCGGGGTTGCATCGCTCCTCGGGAAGATCGCCCATTAGTTGATACTGTCTTCCTGATTCATGTTTTCGGCAAATCACGCATTTTCTTATCTGCTTCTTGGTAGCATTGTTCCCACTCGTTATCCAATAGTAATGACGTAGTTTGGCGAGTGTCACACGTGGTCCGTCGTGAAATGTTAGTTGATGTGCTTCGTCGATGAGAATCTCCGCCAACCGACACTTGTGTGGTATGATTATCGGGTGCCGCATCTCCTCACTAATGTTAGCGTTTTTCAAACGCCCTCCAACACGTAACAGTCCGTGGTGATCAATGAAGGGATCTAATTTTAATAATTGGCTTTTTAAACCAACGCTACCATGTTTGCGCATATTTTCTATTTCCGTCGCAAATTCCTTATTTTGCACGTATTTTATAATGGTTGTTTTAGCTTTGCGCAACTCTTGTAATGTGAGATAGCTCGGCAACTGTTTACGGCAACGTGCAGGTGTTATCGCTCGATATATCCATGACAATATATGTGTTATTTTCTTTGTACTGTTGTATTTTTCTAAGAAATAATCGATGATATTTGGGCTTTCTTGGACGATGTTGACTTGTTTTTTAACTGTTTTTACCTCCTCATTGATGATAAATAATTGTTTTTCAGTTTCTGCTTCAGGAGTCCATGTTTTCAGCCATTGGGGGCCTTGCCACCACAATGTATGTTGTTTCAACTGCGATGCTAACATCCCACGGCTGGCACAATCCGCTGGATTATCCGTTGATTTTACATAACGCCAGCAGTCAGGAGGCATTGTTTCTGTGAGTTTGGCAACCCTATTTGCGACGAACGCCTTCCATCGGTTAGGCTCACCCTGTATCCAGCCGAGAGCTACCTTCGAATCCGTCCATCAAAATATTTCTAGTCTATTTGTTAATGCCTGTTGTATTTTATTTACTAGTTTAGAGAGTAGGTATGCGCCACTAAGTTCCAGTTTTGGCAACGTAAGGGCTTTCTTATGCGGCACGAGTTTAGATTTTGCGGCGATGAGTATTACTTCCGATTGATGTTTTATGCGCGCATAAGCTACGCATGCAAATGCGTTCATGGACGAATCACAGAACCCATGAATTTCGATGATGTCATCACTGTTGTTCTTTAACCATCTTGGTACATCACAGCTGTTTATGTTGTCTAGGTCTGCTTTTATTTTGGCCCAATCGTTGAAAATGTTATCGGTCACTTCCTCATCCCAATGTAACTTGTTTTCCCATAGTTTTTGGAACAGTAATTTTAGTTTAGTTGATAAAGGTGTCAACCAGCCTAACGGATCGAACAATTTCGATATTTCCGATAGTAGGTTGCGTTTTGTTGGCCTTGAAGTCTGTTTAGAAAATTCGCAACGAAAGAAGAATTTATCCGTGTTTGTGTTCCAACACAGACCCAGTGTTTTTGAGGTTGACTCCGATTTCAAGTTGAATACAATGTTTGTGTCAGGATTTCGATGACTCGGTATGTCTTTGATTAGTGTTGGTTCGATGGAGGCCCATTTACGTAAATTAAAACCTCCGGAATGTAGTAAGTTCATCAAATCTGATATGAGTTTCTTACCCTGTTCAATAGAATGACACCCATGTACAAGGTCATCCATGTAAAAATCTTTGTCTAACACCTGAGCCGCGTCAGGATAATTTTTCTGTTCGTCTACTGCTAATTTCTTCAGCGTCATTAGAGCTAAAAATGGAGCCGCCTTTGTTCCATATGTTACCGTTGTCAGTTGATAAGATTGTATAGCACATTGAGCATTGTTGCGCCAAATGATTTTTTGTAGTGAATGATCCAATTCATGTACTTGGATCTGCCTATACATCTTCTCGATGTCTGCTCTATAAGCGTATTGGTATTGCCTCCATTTTAGCAATAATAGTTGCAGATCTTGTTGAAGGTTGGGCCCTTTATGCATCGAATCGTTGAGACTGAATCCTGAAGATGTTTTCGCAGATGCGTTAAAAACAACCCTGTATTTTGTTGTAGTCGATTCCTCTCGTAGCACAGCGTGATGAGGCAAGTAG
The DNA here is from genome assembly GCA_947578705.1 of Lacanobia wlatinum. Classification (NCBI taxonomy): domain Eukaryota; kingdom Metazoa; phylum Arthropoda; class Insecta; order Lepidoptera; family Noctuidae; genus Lacanobia; species Lacanobia wlatinum. The sequence continues at coordinate 22,720,831 of OX388031.1, forward strand.
CACTCCGGTTTCATGTTACTTTGCAAAGCCAGCTTCATATGTTTTAATTGTAAATATTCATCCATGAACATATTGTAATGTAGGGCTAGCGTCTCGTGTTTCTGAAACTTGCGCTCCAAATTTCGAAATTGAGCTAAAGCCATTTAATTTGAAGAACCCAACTGGTTTTCTATGTTTTCCTTTAACGGAAGCCTGACTTCGTAGCGCCCGTTTTGTTTCCTAGTTGCGGTATCTAAGTAAAACGTAATGCATTTCTGATCCTGGACAGATAGATTGGTCTGTTCTATTATGTCCTCTATTTCCCAGAATTTATGCAAGTCTTCCAAGTTGTGCAGAACTACATTACATTGAAATGTTTTTGTGGAGCCTCCACACAATATCCACCCCAGGTGGATTTGCTGAGCGATAGGCTGTGTTGTGTTAGTCCCCTTGATGATTCCCTCCATGATAATGTTAGCGTAGACTTCGGCTCCGAGTAGTAAGTCAACTGGCCTACTAATGTAATACTCCGGATCCGCCAATGTTATGTTTTCTGTGAATGACCATGAAGGTTTCGAAAATGTTTGGTTGGGGAGATTTTTAAGTAGATTGTTCATAATCATGGCCTCAGTTGTAAAAGCGTAGTCCCTGTTTGTAGACTTGCATGTTATGTGAACTGAACCTTTTAAGTTGTTTTCCTTTGCGCCTACGCCTAGAACAATCCCTTTGCATTTTTGGCGTTTTATCTTTAACAACTGAGCGGCTTTTTCGGTTATTAAAGATATCTGCGAACCCTGGTCGATAAGAGCACGCATGTTGTGATAAGTCCCGTCGGCTGCCATAACCTTCACGAGAGCTGTTGTAAGCAAAATCTCTGCATTATCATCCTGTGATGCATTAGAGACTTTGACCATCGGTTCAGTATGTTTAGAAACTTGAGAGCCCGTCGGCCTTACAAAGGCGTCATGTAATATTGTGTTATGATAAGCTGTACATTTGCGGCATCGTTTTCCAAAACGTTGCTGTTGTTACGTTGTTGTTGCTGTTGCGTGTGCCGGCTCGAAGGACCAATATGTGCGGGGTGCAAGGTCGTAGGTAATATAAAAGCACTGTTTGGATTTGGTTTGAAACTGTTTATTAGAAGTTCGGCAAGGCTAATGTTAAATGTCTTAAAGTAAATGTTAATGTTGAATGTTTTGAATGCACCCAGTCCGTTTGACGTATGGAAATGCACTGATGTTAAAGTATACATAAAATTGTCACTTAGATACAAGTACAATTGTTGTAAACTGCTGCGTTAGCAAGTGTTCGGTTGCTTAGACCGAACAGTATACTTCATTTAATATAGCTTTAGACGAAACGAAAACAAGGTGGTACGGTTAATTTAATGTTATATTACATGGCCTATGTATATTTAACTAGTGGACGTCACGCGGTTTCACCCGCGTAGTTCCAGTTCTCGTGGGAGTATGGGGATAATATATAGCCTATGTTACTCCCTGATTATGTGGCTATCCAATGCTAAAAGAATTTTTCAAATTGTCCTGCAGTTTCAGAGCCAAACAAACAAATCTATCTTCTTTATAATATTAGTGTAGATAAAAAGTAGATTAGAAAATTAACTAATCGCTTATTGAAATACTTTTATTTAAGTAAGTGAAATTTGGATGTAGTTTAATGAATGCAAGAATATTTGTTGATCAGTACTTGCAATAATTTTAAGATGTTGATCATCATAGCAAAAGAAACGCTCATTCATAAAACAGTGAAATCGGTAATGGCCAAGACCGCCTGGAATAAATGCTGGTATGAATTCAGATGCGCCCATAATTTTGTAAGTTTTGTTCTTTACTGTTATGAATAGAATAGAATATTTATTTGCGTAAAACATGGTATACAAGGATGTTAAATACAAATTAAGGCACAAGCATGTTTAGCTAGGATAAAACATAGCATGCAAAATTTTGAAGACAAGTTAAACAACAACAATCGTTCATAAAACATCAACATTTTTTATCTATAACAGGAACATTAGCAAGAGAACATTTTTCAGTGCCAATGCGAATGATATTAATTTTTAAAGCTGGTAATTGTAACTAAGATGGTCAACACAAGTTGTGCAGTGCCTGTTTCCTTCATCGAAATTAATTGCCTCTTCTAAAATACCTATGCCAAATATTTCAATAAAATTTATATTTAAGGGCAAAACGCTATGACTCTTTTGATTGACAGGCAGATTTTAAACACTTTTTTTGTTAAAGTTGCACTGAAGAAATATCTTAGACTAGTGGACGTCACGCGGTTTCACCCGCGTAGTTCCCGTTCCCGTGGGAGTACGGAGATAAAATATAGCCTATGTTACTCCCTGATAATGTAGCTATCCATTGCTGAAAGAATTTTTTAAGTCGGTCCAGTAGTTTCGGAGCCTATTCATTTCAAACAAACAAACAAATTTTTCCTCTTTATTTTATAACTAGCTGACCCGCGCAACTTCGTTCGCGTCACAATTTTCATTACTGCTCCGCTCCTATTGGGTTTAGCGTGATGATATATAGCCTATAGCCTTCCTCGATAAATGGGCTATCCAAAACTGAAAGAATTTTTCAAATCGGACCAGTAGTTCCTGAGATTAGCGCGTTCAAGCAAACAAACTCTTTAGCTTTATATATTAGTATAGAAGTATAGATAATATAATATTAGTGTAGATTATATATATTACTAGCTGACCCGCGCAACTTCGTCTGCGTCACAATTTTCATTACTGCTCCGCCCTATTGGTCTTAGCGTGATCATATATAGCCTATAGCCTTCCTCGATAAATGAACTATCTAACACTGAAAGAATTTTTCAAATCGGACCAGTAGTTCCTGAGATTAGCGCGTTCAAGAAAACAAACTCTTCAGGTTTATACATATACTAGCTTTTGCCCGCGACTTCGTACGCGCATATCCCGTTTTTTTCCCGTTCCCGTAGGAATTTCCCATTCCCGTATAGCCTATAGCCTTCCTCGATAAATGGGCTATCCAACACTGAAAGAATTTTTCAAATCGGACCAGTCGTTCCGGAGATTAGCGCGTTCAAGCAAACAAACAAACAAACAAACTCTTCAGCTTTATATATTAGTATAGATTATATATATATATATATATATATATTATCTTATATTTGAACATATTCTAATGCTCAAATATTATGTGATTCACTGGCAATCATACCTAATAAGGTTTCCTGTTTCAATGAACGGGCTAAAATATTGCGAAGCAATTTTTGCTCTCTTTAAATAAATGTCATCGTCTGTAGATTCAATGTCGCAGAGGTTCTTTATATATATTGGGATTAAATCTTTGTGTGAAAAGTAGCCATAACGTCTCGAATATTCTCATTTTCGTAAAATCCTGCACTCAAAAAGTACATGACTGACATATTTATCACTAAGCAATACCGATCGACACATGTAAGGAATGTTAGATTTAACTTTTTTGGCATTTTTTTTATCTTGAATGATATTTACACATTTTCTTTTTCTCGAGCATTTTTTGTGTGGGGGTGCTTTGTTTACTAAATCTTTTTTTTTTTACTCTAGATAGGCATACGTTTGACCACTATCTCACCTGATGGTAAGCGATGATGTGGTCGAAGATGGAGCATGTTTGCCTATAAGCAACCTATTCACTCTTGTCTTAAAGACTCCCAGGTTGTAGCTATCTGGAAACACAGACTCTGACAGAAACTCACCTCGAATTCTACTGTCGAGATACGAAAATGTTGTTAGAGAATAGCACTACAGTACTCCATACACGTTCGAACTTGCGCTTGATAGAGCTTGAGCAGCTGTTCCGGTGTGAAGTACCGTCTCACCTTTGCTAGGACCCCCAACTTTATGGCAGCCAATTGAGCCTTTGCCTCTATGAAAGAGCCAAAATGTAGGGTAGATGTTAACGTAACACCAAGAAGCTCAAGTCGGTGGGTTATCGGCACGGTTACACCTCGAAAAGATGGAGCTGGGAGGAATTGGCTCCAATTAGCGGAAAAAAAAATTGTTTAAAAAACTGTAACCCGAGTACAGAAAAATAAGTGATCTGAAAAGTATGAAACAAGAAAATATTTCAGACACAAATCAAGAGAGGTACAAAAATGGTGAAATTAAAGCCGTGGTCGCATGCCTGTATATCATGTTGGTGCCTGGCCACCTATAAAGCTATAAAGGCATGCGACCACGGCTTTACTTTTGAGACTCTTGCGTGCCTCGGAAAGTACTTAAATCCGTTGGTCCCGCCTGTTATTTGTAGACTTTTGACAGTCATTACGGATTGTCAGAAGCCAGAAAATCTGACACCAGTCTGGCCAATAAGTACCGGGTCACTCAGTTATTGAGGTTTGGTTTACAGCTGGATCCAGTTTGTCTGGAAGCCGAACCCAATATATTTGGGAAAAGGTTGGACAGATGATGAAGATTTAGAACATAGAAAGATAACCAATACTTTATGTCTTGTCTTAAAACTCAAAACTTTGTGTTGTCTTAAAAGTCGCGACGAACCTATCACGGGGCTTTGCCCCTATCTACGGGTGATAAGCCATTAAGTCCTGCGGATGACCTAATGTTGCCAGGTTTCCGCATAAAACCGGAAATTTGATTTTCACTTAAATTAAATGAGTCAAAGTTCTTTAATATACAGTATTTTAAAGAACTCTGACTCCTTTAATTTTGTTTATCTATTATTAGTTAAAACGGTTTAATGTTGCTACTGGTCATAAAGTCTGGATTTACTTACAATGCTACTTAATATTAGTCAGTAACATCAGGAGAATGTTCGCAAAATTCGCGTTTTAACGTAGAGTTGGGGATACCAATCAGACTTATAAACATACATACTTATTATTATTTTAAAGATACATAATCATAAATAGCATAAGTTGTCAGACTTTCCATCTCATTTAATACGGCTAATTATCAATAATGGTATCTGAGACCGCGACCGCGTACCGGAAGACGTAACGTTGGAAGGCTTCCCACAAGGTGGACCGATGACCTGGCTCAGGTCGCGGGTAGCCGATGGATGCGAGACGTACAGGACCGGTCGTTGTGGTGACGCTTGGGGGAGGCCTATGTCCAGCAGTGGACGTCTTTCGGCTGATATGATGATGATGATGGTCTCTGAGAAGCTCGGGGCTAAATGATAAAAGTCACGCGAGTCGATCTTCTCGGTTAAACAACGCATGCTAAGACTCCTCCGTGCCTCGGAACGCAATTTAAGCCGTTGGTCCCGCCTGTTATTTTTAGGTTTTTGGCAGACGTTACGGATGGTCAGAAGCCAGAATATCTGACACCAGGTCTGCCAAGAAGTACCGCGTTACCCTGTTTCTGGGTTGTGGAGATCTGCCGCACCACGTAAATTACTTTTATTCAACTGCGGAACGCTGGGAAAAGGCTGGATAGATATTATATATACAAATCTATCGGCTGTTCCATGCGACTTTCCAGTTTTAAGACCTGGCAAACTTATACGGGTCTATCTTTTAACAGTTTTAGCTTATTATAAGTTAGGTTCCATGTGTTAGCAGACATGGGCGAAGGTTATTCTTCCGCGAAGAACACCGCTAAATTGAGATCAAATTAAGAATGCTATCCATCGACCTTGAAGTTGATCTGGCAAAATATCAATTCGGTTACATTTATCGATAATTCCCTAACGATAAGATAAGAAAATGCTTACTTTTCTTTTGCTACGTATCAAAAGTTTCACAAATAACTCCACAGTATATTGTAATGTTCTGGTGTTATTTCCATGAACTGGTAGTACTATTTTTGTTCAATAGCGAACCGATTCGGATGAAACGAATCCTTAATTTTGTAATTTGAGTTACAAAATTACAATTGATAAAAGTTCGTTTTATAATTTCCACGTGTTTTGAACAACTAAACAGTCAAAGGTCAAAAAATAAGATGCTGGAAATGGTTTATGTTAGTGTTCCTGGCTATTTTATTTTATTTTAATGTACAACAACGACTCTTGTACAGATTCTACATAGATACTTATTCAGTAATACCTACTCACTGTCGCTTGTTTGTTAACAATTTATACATATTTATTTCCTTAGACAATACAAGATATGTACATATTTGTAAAGTGCTCGTTAAGACCTTTCCTTTGATACCAAACATGTTATGATTATCTCAATATAATTTTTTTTCAGAGTCAGAAATTTACGTGTATTTTCTCGAATTTTAAATAAAGTGAAAATGTATACCTAGCCTATGTCACACGCAAAGTTCTTACAAATCTATTGATACCTTATTCATCACAATCAGTTCAGTGGTTTAGTTAGGCGCTAGAGTGGAACATACACATATACATACATACATAGACAACTAAAATTATAACCCTACTTTTTGGATTTGACGTAGTCGGATAAAAAACAAATGAAACCTGTTGACTGCCGACTAGGTGTCGTGAAAATTGGGCACGCCACAATCCTGGCGATAAGTCCCCTCTTTGAAGAGTGGCTAGAGCGGCGCCACGGCGTCCTCACCTTCCGCTTGACGCAGTTACTCACCGGCGGCGATCGCATGCCTCCTCGCTCCGGACTATAGATTGAATCAGAGCCGGACGCGAGAGGTCGCCGCCGCCGATCGCCACGACGAGGACACGGCGGTGCTCCGCCCAAGCAGGGCAGATTTCCATCGTATGCTCCACTGTGTCCTACGGGTGATCCTCGCAGTGTTGACAACCGGGCGTATCCTCCCGCCGAATCCGAAACATGTACCTCCCGAAACAACCGTGTCCGGTGAGTACCTGCGTCAAGCGGAAGGTGAGGAAGCCGTGGCGCCGCTCTAGCCACTCCTCAAAGAGGGGACTTATCACCCGGATTGTGGCGTGCCCAATTTTCACGACACCTAGTCGGCAGTCAACAGGTTTATTTCGACGCTAACACCATCTATCGAGCTTCGAAAAAATCCGAAACATAAATATTTCGCTTTATGTATTTTTCTTCTAACTACTGGCATAACAAATCGTAAAGATTTCAAAGATTTGATTAACTTCGCGTTGGTATCACTTTGATCATGTTTTTCACTAAATTGTACAACCACGTCGCACGAAGTGCAGGCTCGCTTTTACTTGTTATGTAAGCAATTTAAACATATACCTTTACTTAGACTATATGATATAAATACATATTTGTAATGTGCTCATCAAGACCTTTCTTTTGATACCAAACATGTCACAATTATCTGAAATTTATTTTTTTCGAGGACAGAAATTTACGTGTCAAAACCATTATAATACATTTAGGAATAATTTATATAGCCTATGTCACCCGGAACGTTTTTAAGAATCTATTGATACCTCAATCATAAAAATCGGCCCAGTGATTTAGGCGCAAGAGTGGAACATACATACATAAATAGACTGCTAAAATCATTACCCTTCCTTTTGGCTTTGCCGTAGTCGAGTAAAAAGACACGCTTGGGTCTTAGCAGCATTGAACTTGACCAAATTGGCATCGCCCTATTCAGAGACAGCCTGTAAGGACAAGTTCAAGCGCTCAACCATAGTCTCGCGGAGAGACCGGATCTGCGACCCACCAGCTCGTGCGTCGGACACGTATCTCTCAGCAACAGTGCTGTCGTCTGCATACCCAAAGGTACTAGGTTTAAGCAGATCATTAATATGCAGCAAGAACAGTGTTGCCACATCTTCACCTAGATCAGTTAGTGCAGTTTTTATTATTCCATCTAAGAAAATTGAGTATTTTTTGATGAACCCATCGATTCCATATTTTTGCACTTTTGTTTTAAAAACTAAGTGTTTCAAAGTTTTAAAATAACTTTCTATACCTGATGATGAAAGATCATAGCCAGACTCTTTATTTTAGTGCCAGGTTCATAGTTTGGCTATTAAAACCTCTATAGAACTAAATTATTACCAATAATGTTGAAATCAAAACCGCCAGATTTTTTGCAAAGGGGTTTATAAGATTACTAGCTGTGCCCGCGAACTTCGTACCGCCTATTTATTTTTATTATGAAAAATAGATGTTGGCCGATTCTCAGACCTACTCAATATGCTCACACATGAGAATCGGTCAAGCCGTTTCGGAGGAGTATGGCAACGAAAACTGTGACACGAGAATTTTATATATTAGATTGACAAAATTTTGGGTTTTTGTGTGTTGATACTTTCAGCAGGTTTTATACATAATACCTGCTGAAAGTATCTTATATAGGGTCTTTCAAAAAGGACGGGTCGATGTTGAAATTAAATAAAACAAGCTGTATGTGAGATATTAAAGAAATTTTTTTTTTATTGGAAAGGCCCATTAATGCCATTATTTTTGAAATATGACATTGTTTAAATGTCCACCGCGGCTTCGAACGGTGGCACGGATCCGAGAGGTCCAATTTTCAATTACTGCATAGATCCGGCTGAATGCGATGGCCTGCGTTATGTTGACTTTCAGGGCATCGACTGATTGCGGATTATTGGCATAGACCTGTGACTTGAGAAAACTCAGCGAGACCACCTCTGCGAGAGAAAACCCTACCCTCGAACCGTTCATGCAGAATGTCCATTGTGTTTAATAATAAAGTTTTATCATTTGGACGTGCTGCTCAATCGTGTAACTAGCCATGATGATTTGGCATCAGTAACTGAAGAAATAACAACGCATTTGACAGATGCCGCCAAAACAACATGGCCGCCACAAACTGTCAACATCGACCCGCCCTATTTGAAAGACCCGTTACAACGTGTAACAGAATAAACGCAATACCTCTTAAGGGGTCATTGTACTCATCATAATGATCCCGAAATCGCGAAAAAAGAATCAGCTGTTCATTACATTTTGTCTAGTTATGCGCACAGAAATGTACGGGGGCGTCGATTTTTTTTTCGCGATTTCAGTGTTGGTCCCATAGTGAAAGTTGTTCATAATGATGAGTTCAATGACCCCTTAAGAGGTGTTGCGTGTATTCTGTTACAGGTTGTAAACTTACATTTATGTAGGTATATTAAGGTGTAGGATTTGGGCATCAAATTAAAAAAAACTTAATTTTGAATAAATTTGAGTATGCTATGGTTAAGTATTGCATCAGGTTGTATTTGATCATATTTTTAATTAACTTAGGGATGTATGAAAAAAGAAATGAAGAAAGCAAATAGAATTATTACGCATTGATTTTGCTCTTTTGTATCTTTTCAGCAAGCGAGAAGGTTGTTTACGTATATATTTTCAGCGAATCTAAGTTGACCTTTTGGAAAGGTGAAGTAATTAGTATTTACGACACATTTTCTAGTGAAATGACGCGATTTGAATCACCTTAACTTGTTATGTAAGATATTTCTCAGACAATTTGCTTCTCGGAAATAAATTTTTCATAGGAAATTCGATTACCGAAATTTGATGTAGGTGATTCCTGGATTTGATGATGGAATACTCAAAACCCCGTCGACTCAGCTGATATACTATCAAATGACTAAAAAATCTTGTTGGGCAGTGGTTTAACATAAATTAAAAACTGGCCAAGGGCGAGTCGGACTCGCACACATAGGGTTCCGTACCATAAACCGAAAACAGCATGTTTCTTATTTATGGGGGCTCCACTCTAATTTTATAAAAAAAATATTTGTTGTTACAGCGGCAATAGAAATACACATTCGGTAGAAATTTCAACGGTACACCTATTACGGTTCTTGAGATAACCAACGTATTAGTAAGTAGTATTACTTACTAATACGTTGGTTACCGTCCAGGAACCCTAAAAATGAGGGCAGTTTAATTTAATGTTACTTTAAGTTCGCGTTCGGAAACAGCTTGCTAATTAATTTAGTTATTTATAACTACGAGTAGCAAAAAAATAATAGTTTCAAAATAAATAACTAAAACTACGTCATCTTCCTTTATCTACCGATACCTACCACTGTTTATAAACGAGCGTTTCTTTTGCTTTTGCTTTTTGATTATAAATATTTCAAAATTATTGTAGGTACTAACAAAAGTATTATAGTGGTTAGTTAATTTTGTAATCTACTTTTTTATTAAATATACATAGGCCATGTAATATAACATTAAATTAACCGTACCACCTTGTTTTCGTTTCGTCTAATGCTATATTAAATGAAGTATATAATAGTACACAGTACTGTCTACATTTTGTTTCATTGTGTAGTCACACTACTCTATCTATTTTCGTAGGATTAATAAAGTATATTATCTCAGCTAAGAGCTAAGAAATGCAGAATTTTAGATACCTACCTATTATTTAGTAGAAACTTACTACTAAAAGTTAAATACACTAGACTTCCTTATATTGCTCTCGTCTAGCAGCTAGTACATAAACATATGTCAGTGGAGGTGAGAATTGAGGGACCAGTTTCAATAATCGCTATATTTAACAAAATGTTTTAAGACTCTTTACTAAAACTTTATGTATAAAAAGAAAGATTTTATTTATTTGATTCGGTAATATTCATTCAATATGATTATCTTTATTGAGTGAACTGAGGGACCACAGTGAAGTCGTTATATATTTTTTTATCTTCGATGCTTTGTGATCTGGTAATCAGTAAATATATTTACAAATTCTTTACTAAATGTCTGCAGTCACAATACCTTAATATTTCAAATAGTTTTCGAGATCTGGCTGATGGTGTGTGAGGACTGAGGGACCACATTTTAAGGGCCGTAGTTTTTAAAATATTTTTTTTTTTACAAATTCCTAGATTTGTTCTACTATTTTTTTAAGACTACTACTAAATCCTACAATTTTTTATTATGCGACATTTCAGTTTGGTCCCTCAGTTCACACGCACATGAAAAATGTAATATCACTGAGTAACATAGGCTTTATTCTATTACTAGGTGACCCGCGCAACTTCGCCTGCGTCACAATTTTCATTACTGCTCCGCTTCTATTGGTCTTAGCCTGATGATATATAGCCTATAGCCTTCCTCGGTAAATGGGCTATTTAGTACTTAAAGAATTTTTCAAATCGGACTAGCAGCAAACAGACTCATCAACGTTATATATTAGTATAGAAGTATAGATTAAAAATGAAGTCGCGGGTCCATATTTTTTTTTGTTATCCTGTACTTGTGTCCTACTGTTTTGCCAGAGACCGCCCAAGACAGAGATTTGGAAGGAGAAAGTCAAAAACAAAACTACGAAAATAAATAAAATTTATTTACATGAAACTACAATTTTCCTGATTCTATCAATTCCTTGATGCGGTACTTCTGTATCTTGCCGGATGCCGTCTTGGGGAACTCGTCGATGACCTTCAGGATCCTGGGAATCTTGAACCTTGCGATGTGGCCATCGCAGTGTCGTCTGATCTCGTCCAAAGTCACGGAGACACCTTCGCGGACTCGTAATACTGCACACAACTCTTCGCCTAATCTCTCATCGGGTACTCCCACCACCTGAGGAAAAAAAATTATTTGTCAAAAGCTGGACCACTACCGTCTTTACTATATAATCTTTACATTTATTCTTAATGCGATTGTAAAACCATAAGGAATTTTCCTAATACAAAGCGATCATCGCGTCAAAAAGCAATCATCGCGTGGTGACGTGATCGTCGCGTTAATTTGAGGCAACACAACGATCACGTATTCTGGCGATGATTGCTTTGTTGGACGATCATCAAATTGTGTCCGTCACTTAATCCAGGACCATCAGTTATTGGATTATAAGAATAAGTCTATTTGCAATACGAGAATGATGTGGGAATTTGTTTTTTCCCAAAATGTCCCGAGGATTTTTATAAAATTCGTTTCACATTGTCGTGTTGTGTCTATCTCTAAGGCTTGTATCACTGTCGGACCGATTTGTATAAAGGCATACAATTTGAAGTGGCCTCGCTCAGTGACTATAAGTTAGGTATCTCTCGGCTAATTACATACCTACTCGCGAGTTAGTACGTAGTTCACGATAATTGGTTCATGAAAAATTTAAAACAACACTTACAACCAAACGGTTTCATTATTGGCAAAAATTTTAAAAATGTATCTACTGAAAAAGCCTTGTTGTAAGTTTGGATAGTTAAGTTGTTTTCAATTTAAAGTATCGGGTAATTTCATGCTGCCAGCCTTTTGGGCACATTACCAGTAGCCAGATATGCGGAGGAATTTATCGACGCCATATTTGATTATTTTTGTTTTACTTAGTTAACAGTTTTTTTTTTAATTTAAATCTTTATATAAGTACAGACAAAACTAGGCTACCTTAATAAAATTATCATTAAATAAATAGAGACGGTTTAATTCATTTCAGGTTGAATATTACTTGCACGTACAAAAACGACATAAACATTAGTCTATAACAATCAAATGACTGTAAATTGTAGTCATAATCAATTAATTTATCTTACCTTATACAAAATAAACTATTAAAAGAAAGAGAAAGAAAGAAAAATGTTTATTTGGGACTCGCACAAGACATATAAAGTAAGATAAGTAAAACTCGCAACAGCATCCTGAAAATGATTGTTGACAGACCCGACTGCCCCATCCAAGGACACTGGGTGAAGGTTATGTAGCTAAATAAACTAGTTTAAGTACCTACTAATAACACTAATATAGCATATAATCATAATCTGTAAATAACTCAGTACTAACAACTTATGGGCTACTATGCCTGAAATAAAGATATTTTATTTATTTAAAACTAACCGTAAGTGGCATCCCAAAATTAATCTGTGCGAGGCCAAAAAGGTCCCTGTCTCAACATGTGCTGCGATATTTAAAAAATAAATATCACAGCGCTGGTGTTATGATAGGGCCTGATGTGATGTCACGGATACACATACGGAACACAACACTAAGTTACAGATACATAATGAATATAATAGTTGCTGTTGCCTTCGATAGACAGAACTCTTTTGTTCAGAGATAGTATGCTCACTGTCTTATATAAGTTCGTAATCAGTCTATAATTTTCCACTATTGAGACACTTACCTTCAGAAAAAATATAACCGACTTCCAAACAAAACACTACAAAGTATAAAATAACCTATATTTCGGAAGTCGGTGTTAAAAAACAAAGAAACGAAATCAATAAACACCGACTTCGGTTATTTTATACTTTGTACTGTTTTGTTTCGAAGTCGGTTATATTTTTTGTAACAAAGTTTTTTATGACAATCGCCTTCGTCACGTTGAATGTCCCCTGGCTTTAGAGTTAAAGACTCTAAAGGGATCACTTCACTGTCGCATTTAATAGTAGCTATACAGCGCAATTTCGTGATATATATATATATTATCTCAAAGGCATAGTGTATTTTTCTGACCGTGTAGCTTTCTGTTAGTGGAGTTATATTCGTAATCAGATCAGTACTTCAAGAGATTTCCTCATATAAACTAATTTATGGAATTGTTTTTTCACATGCTGGAGTTCCCTAGGTCTTCAAACACTTTCAGGGACAAGTAATGTTATTGTGTAACAATACCACCTTCAAAATTTAGGTGAGGTGAGCGTGAAGCTATAATTCTTCAAACTCAAAATATTTGAAATATATAAACTATTTACAGGCACTTTTGAATTGTCAAGGTCGGTCGGTCCAAAAAGATGAAATGTGTGAATAAAATTATACATACATGTGAGAATGATGTAAAGGACGAGCAGGATAAAAACGTCCAGAAAAAAAAGGAACAATTCAAAGAAATATTTAAATAAACCATGGCAGCTGAGAAACGACCAGTCCCAACTGACAGCGCCCGTTCACGAACATGACGCATGCGCTAGCACCATTCGGCTCAACCATTTTGAAGGGAGCCTAATGATCCAACGCATACGCCACCATCAGCTAGACTTTTGAGTGAGCATGACACTCCCAACCGCCAGGGTACATTCAAGTCAAAAACAAACCTAAACTGATAGCCATAGCTTAAAAGTTTAAGGTGCACAGTACTTACACAACATGTGCCGTTAAAATGGAAGAAATTATACAATGCTAAATAAATTGAGTCTATACAATGCAAATATTGGTTTCTCACAATCTTCAGCCGGTCCAACAATGTTTCCAAATGCTAACAGATTATTTTGTGCGCCTTAGTGGCTGTAGACCAGCACCTAGATGCTAAGGATTGACAGCTCAATTCAAGTTCACTTCACGGTGAGATTTATACACAATGGACTGGTTGAAAAATGCCTCTGACGCGAGCGAACTAACGTGGTCAACTACTGGACCCACGGAAGTTAACCGTCGACTTGGAAGAAATAATTGTTCCCTTACTTGACAATCCTCGATATTAGGGTGTGTGATCAGCAAGTCTTCTATCTCTTTCGGAGCAATGTTCTCTCCCCCTCTAACGATGATGTCCTTCAGCCTCCCCACAACGCGCCCGTAGCCATCTTCGCTTATCGTAAACTTATCCCTTAAAATATAATTGATGTTTTACAATATTGTACTGAATCTCCAAACCCAACAATGTATTCCCCAAAGTTAGGCAGAGGTATTTGAGATTAAAATTACTGTCACAATAACAGTAGGTACAACATTACTGTGTGAATAACATTACTGAGTGTAACAGCGTTTTATAATGCGCACAGCAAAGGAGTGGAAGTCGTATTTAACCCTAATCTCTTCAAAGTAATAGTGAACAGGCTTCTTCTGCTCACTCCATCGTCGACTTTGTCTCTGTCACCTCTGACCTAGACTAGAGTCAAGAGCAAACCTAACTCAAATAAAAAAAAACCGAGTGTGAGTCAGACTGGCACACGAAGGAGTCCGTATCATAAACCTTAATTTTGTTATAGCAGCAATACAAATACACAATCTGTCAAAATTTCAACTGTCTACCTATTACGGTTCTTGAGATACAGCCCGCTGACAGACGGACGGACGGACGGATGGACAGCGGTGGCTTAGTAATAGGGTTCCGTTGGTCACAGCACAAAAAGCACAGTAATGTTAGTCTCATGTTGCTTTTGCCATCAACCGGGCCCATATTCAGACCCCGGGCTGCTACTGAGGAATTTCAGATTGTAAAACCCAATAACATTCTGACCGACCTGAAAATCAACCCCGGCCCCATAGGCTCAGCTAAAAAACCGATTATAATTTTTTGGCTCAGTAGTTTCTGAGACAAGAAGAACAGTCAATTTTCATATATTTTCTTTAATAACTTCGAAATGGACTATTTTTTTAATTAGTAAGCCCTTTCATTTTACACGGAACAGATGAAAATCTTATTTTAAATTTTCTAATTTTCCCCCCAAACAGTGACCCCATTTTTATTAACCGACTTCTTTTAGTTATACGTTCCTGTTTGGGTCACAGAAGATCATTATGTGCACCAGTTTTATCTGAACCGGTTCAGTAGATTCGGAGAAAATCAGCTGTGACGACAGTGTGATCTTTTAAGAGTTCAGTTTTTATATATAGAGGTTCTGAACCCTAAAAATTGTAAACGTGGTGTAAAAATGCAGGTATTTATAATATTAAAGATCAATGAGAAGTCAGAATTAACTAAATATTTTACATTTCTTATTGTAAAAAATAAAAATTCACAAGCAGAAAATGAATATTCTAGCCTGTAATACGCCAGGCTTTGTAATAAATTAAAGAATAGGTAAGTACGTGAAGGTACACACTTTTAAGCGAATTAGCTCATTTTAATGTAAGTGCCAACACAAAATATAATTAGGTCAAAACACCATCAATTTTGATAGATTGACATCCTCACAAATTGTTTTTATCTGGAAGAGTCGCCTTGAGTATTAATTTAAGCAAGTCCTTTGAGTAAGGAAGCTCATTTTTAGGGTTCCGAACAAAAACGGAACCCTTATAGGATCACTCGGGTGTCTGTCTGTCTGTGTGTCCGTCTGTCACAGCCAGTTTTCTCCGGATCCACCGGACCGATTCTGTTGAAATTTGGTACACATATGGACTTCTGTGACCCAAACATGGATGCGTTACGTAAATTATTAAATTTTGAGTGTGGTATAAATTTTGTAGTTTGACCCCCAAAAGTGGCCTACTTTTGGGTGTCAAACTAGAAAATTTCAAAAAAAAGTTTTATCAATAACATTGTGTGACATATAAAATAAAAGGGCTTACTATGAGGGTCTTAATGATATTTTTTTCATAATTTTAAAATAAATGATTTTGAAGTTATTCAAGATATTCGCCGAAAAATGACCATTCCACCCTTATCTCCGAAACTGCTGAGCCTAAAATTTTGAGAAAAAAATGGAGATAATAGATCTTTACCTATAGATTACAGGAAAACCGATAAGAAGTCTATAGTGTTAAATTATATGTTTAAAAAATTAAATTCATTCGGAACCCTTTGCACGCGAGTCCGACTCGCACTTGATCAGTTTTTTTAAACACGTGTTAGATCCTAGGTTAGGTCCCCGGTATAAGTAGAATGCTATTGTTTTTTCAATTCTCAGTAGCAGCCAGTCATCTGGATGTGGAACCAACGCACGATAAACCGCGTTGTATGGATATTTTGGAGGCTCAAAAAAGCGCTAAAATCATCTACATAACTAGAAGAATGGATTACACAAATTGATGGAAAGATGATGATAATAGCAGCCCGCCGGTATCGGGAACAGGATCCTAGCTACCGGTGGAGGTTCCTCTTTCAAGGCTCTTGAGAGAGGAACCTCCTAACTATACGCGCGGTGTCCAAGAGTACTGCTTTCTGGATCAAGCCCTTGATCCAGCTGCAAAATGAGAGCCACCTTAGATGTTGGTCGAGGCTTTTGGCAATTATGCCATTAGCCACGACTACCGGCACAATGACTTTGTTCACATCCCACATGTCGACAACCTCGCGAGCCAAGTCAAGATACTAAGTTTGTTTATCTTCGCAGCCATCACGAGGTTCTCGTTACTCTCTTCTCTTGCGTTACACTCTTAACAGAGTGGTCGTGGTCATATCACCAGGGGTAGTGGCTCGCTTCACAATCCTTCGCCACTCGTCGCGCATCGCTGCCTTTCTGGGACATTCTTCGAAAGGTCCACCCAGTGCCGATTTTATCTGGTCCGTCCATCTCATGGGTGACCTGCCTCTGGCCCGTACACCCTCAATTCGTCCATGTACCTCCAGGCGCTCAATCGATGACTCATCACGACGCGATACGTGTCCGTAGAAGGTGAGTATACGAGATTGCACTATAGACGATAGACGCCGTTTGATGCCGAGTTCTTGGAGTATGGATTGGTTGGTACGTAACTCTGTCCACATTACTCCAAGCATTCTTCTCCAACACCACATCTCCAGAGCATCTATAGTCTTCTTCTCACTTTCTCGCAGGGTCCACGTCTCTGCAGCGTAGAGGAAAATCAGGAACACTAACGCTCGCACAAGCCGGGTTTTCGTGGCTTTGGTGACGTTGCGGTTTTTCCAAATCTTTCTCATCTTATCCATGGCGGATCTTGATATTGCCATGCGTCATTTAATCTCATCAGCACATCCTCCATTGCTGGTGATCAACGCTCCCAAGTATATGTAAGATTGTACTACTTCACAGTTCGCGATTTCAGTAACTTCCGGTAAGGTTCTCATTATTAGGGACTGCTATATCAACAATCATTGCGTGCGATCATTACAATGAAAGTATATACACTTCTGGACACATCTATTGGCCCACCTTGTATTTTCAGTTTCGTTTGGTTCTAGCTAAAATTTGATATTAGGTCGAGCAAAAAGTTTTTATGCAGTTTTGAACCTGGCACATTCACAATTTCATTCAATAGTCTTTTTTTGAATTTCGAACAAGGAATTTAAAGAAACAAAAGACAATTTGGAGCCTGTTTGTTGATATCAAACAATCGAATACTAAGAAAACTTGGTTTTATTGGTTTACTTGGATTTAATTCTTGAAAAAGTGATTGATATCTTTAGTTTTGCAACAAACATTACTTATTCTTAACATTAAGGTGAGGGTCTATCAATAATCTATGGATACTTCACCTGAAGTCGCCGCCCAAGCTGTGGCACTTATTCAGGCCGGACACAGCCAAAGAAACGTGAGTGCTCAACTTAATTTAAGTCGATCTGCGGTCCGAAATGTTTATCGGAGGTACCTAGAGACTGGCGGCTTTCTTCGTCGCCAAGGAAGGCCACGATCTCGGGTCACAACTGAAAGGCAGGATCGATTCATCGTGACGACCAGCTTGAGAAATCGTCACCTTACCTCCATTGAGATACAAAACCAACTTCGCGACTTCCACGGAGTATCTGTGAGCGCTCGAACTGTTCGGAGAAGGTTAAAAGAACGCGATATGGTACCACACAAGCCAGCTAATGGGCCCAAACTAACGCGAGCCCACCGAACAGCGCGCCTTCATTTCGCACGCAGTCATTTAAATTGGACACAGCAAGATTGGAGCCGTGTACTCTTTTCTGATGAGTCTAAAATTGTGTTACATGGCAATGATGGAAGGAAGAAGGTCTACCGACGTAAGGGAGAGCGTTTCGCACAAAGCTGCTTTGAAGAGAGGGTTGCTTATGGCGGTGGCTCATGGACTGTCTGGGGCGGTATATCCGCGAGCGGCAAAACTCAACTTGAGGTTGTTACAGGACCCCGGCTGCCAACATTAAATGCTGAAAGGTACATTCGTGAGTGCTTAGAACCTCACGTGATACCATACGCGGAATATGTGGGCCCAAATTTCCTTTTTATGCATGATAATGCAAGAGCCCATGCGGCCGGCATCGTCAGGGAATATCTTCGGGATGTGAACATCACAGTTATGGACTGGCCAGCTAGAAGCCCAGACATGAACCCCATTGAGCACATGTGGGACGAGCTAAAAAGACGTGTTAGGGCTCGTCAGCCAGTTGCCCAGACGATGCAGGAGTTGAAAACTGCCATAGAAGAGGAATGGGAGATGATCCCTCAAAATTTCATAGAGCGGTTGATAAACTCTATGCCTAATCGTATGAGAGCTGTGGTAGATGCCCATGGAGGCAACACGCGTTATTAAATTAAACGTTTATTTGATAAAACATGTTTTTTATTCAAAAATCAATTGCCTTTAACAAGGCGCATATCCGACTTGTTAGGCGTAGCTCCATGTCGTATGGTATTCTGAATTCAAATTTAAAACAATACGATCGAAAAAGATGGTAAAATGTATCAGGTTTAAAACTGCATCAACAGTTTTTGTTCAATCTAGCAATCATATTTCGGTAGGGGCCATCGAAACCTAAACTCTAAGGTGGGCCAATAGATGTGTCCAGAAGTGTATGTATAAAAGGCGAAGACATGACGCAGAAAATAAGAAGAAAGATGATGATGATACAATAAAGCATACCCAGTCTTCAGCCAGCCGTCTTCGCTGAGCGTCTGCTTGGTCTTTTCCGGCTCGTTCCAGTAGCCGATCATGTTGTTATAGCCTCGCACCACCAGCTCACCGGGACTGCCGAACGGCACCATTTCACCATTCTCATCTACAACCTGAAGAAAATTTGTAATTTTAAATTATCCACGAAGATGACCTCATCAATCCTAGTGTGTAAAATTTTTCCGTAACTGCTGAGTGACTGAGTGAGTGACTATCAGACAACGCACAGCCGAAACTACTGGTCGTAGAAAGCTGAAATTTCGCATGTAGGTTCCTTAAGGAGTGTAGGGGAGTACTAAGAGAGAATTTCCCGAAATTTCTAGCCACACGTCAATCATCGAAGTTAAACAATGCTTGCTTGCCAAGGTTGGTCCATGGAAGAAGCCATCCATTATGACGAGACTCCTCCGTGCCTCGGAAAGCACATTAAGCCGATGGTTCAAGCTGTCATTTGTATCTACATCTGTGGCAGTCGTTATGAGTAGTCAGAAGCCAGAAAATCTGTCATCAGTCTTACCAAAGGGCCATTGTGTGATGCACTTAATGTGTCAAATTATATTCACAGCTTTTTTGACACATTTGGGTGCATTACGCAATTCGGAATCTTCGGCAAAGAGATCGCATAAAATCGCAGTTCTTTTGCCGAAATACGTTATACAATTAGACAGCAGGTTTCCTCTCCGTGGCTAGGGTCCGCAGAACGGATAAATCATCGCTTAGCAAACAACACCGCTCGAGTAATTTTGAGTAATAACTTTACAGAAGAGTCGATAAAAAGGAATAATGTATTATAACCAAATCAATGTACTGGGGCGCTGTGACAAGTATCATTTTAGGGTAAAGAACCTCTCTATGGAAGAACCCTTATAGGACCACTCGGTTGACTGTCCGTCTGTCACAGCCTTTCTCTGAATGTACTGGACCGATTCAGTTGAAATTTGGTAAACATAATAATCTTCTGTGACCGAAACACGGACGTGTAATAAAACTAAATTCATTTTGAAGATGGGTCACTTTTTGGTCAGAAAACTAGAAAAATAAAAAATTTAAAATTTTCCAAGTGTGACATATTAAATGAAAGGTCATAATATGAGAGTTTCGAATATATTTTTTCTTAATTTTAATATGAAAGGTTAGAAATTAGATGAAAAATGACCGTTCATCACTTATCTTCGAAACTAGTCTAAAATTTTGAAAAAAAAAATACAAATCAATAGTTCACTTCTTATAGATTACAGGAAAGCCTATGATACCTTATATAAAGTCTATGATTTTAAACAAACATGTTAAAAAAATATTATTCCTTCGAAACCCTTTGCAGGCGAGTCCGACTCGGAAACGAAACCCTTATAGGATCACTCTTATTGGATCACCAGAGTGATCCTATAAGGGTTCCGTTTTTTGTTCGGAACCCTAAAAACCGCCAATCTTCGACTTGAGCGCTGTTATTTTCTAAACGATGATATATCTTATTTATTTATCTATCTATCGGACGGTGGTTTTCGCACTTAGTCTCGAGTGCACAATCTGTCAAAAATATATGGAAAATGAGGCTTTTTGACAGGTTGCGACTGAGATGCGAATGCAAGAGTTGCTTAAAATCATGGAGATTAGAGACTAGGAAGACTACCTCTGTGTATAAAAATTGTGCGTCGAAATGCGTTACATTAGCGCGCGCGCGCGCGTTGCGTAAACACCTATGTTTAACAAATAAATGGATTGATTGATTGATTGATTAGGGTGGCGCTACCATCGCATCAGGTGGTTTTTTTTACTTTTGATAGGCACGCGTTAAAAACCAGCGTCAATAGTTATTAGAGTAGGATAAAAAAGTAAACAAGGAAAGAACAACCTTCGCTTTGTTATTATTTAGTTATGTCGCAAATAAGAAACAATTATACATAATCAAATTTTGTGCATTGATTATCAGTAAATATTAAAAAAATAAATACATTTATTAGATAAGAAAATGGTATGATCATAAAGAGAACAAAAGTTCATCAAACTCAGCACAGTTCAATCCGTGTACCTAAAGCTACGCTAGCGCCATTCCGGAAGGTTTTTGAACTGCTTACAGCTAGACACTTTTTCGACTTGTCAGCCATATAAGATCGTACTCCTTGTCTCTATACTCCATGCTTAAAATTAGTAGAATTTGCTCTCTGGTGTTAGACCATTGTAGGTAAGTCGATGATGTACATAACTGCTTTTCTCTTTCGATCTATGTAACTATTTATGCACTCTCAATTTTTTGGCAACAATGTAAGTGAAGAGGTGAAAGGTTAATGATTCGTAACGTTGATAAATCACAAAACGTTTCTGATATCGCCAATCCATTTGCAAAACGATTACATGATTATTAAGTTAATACCACATAATCGCTTTTAACGATCGTCAACAAAAAATCCATCTAGAGAATTGAATAGCTATTCGCGGATTATTTCTCATGGTTGTATTTTTTAATTGAAATACATCTATAATAATGTTGTAATCCACCCGAAATCTTCACGACTGTATTGTTAGCAATTACCAATCCCTATGTTTTATTTGCGACCTTCAACCGAAAATGATCTTTATTTTGACTAATAGAAGAAAAGCAAATGAAAAAGTACTCTTCAGTGTAAATATACTCTCCTAGCTAGCAGAAATTTTGAAAGTTCCTTCACCTCTGGATTCTACTGCTCTTTTTAGGGTTCCAAACTTCCGATAAAAAGCGGCCAAGTGCGAGTCGGACTCGGCCATGAAGGGTTCCGCAGCAGCAAGTAACACAATATAAAAGTTCTTGTAGTTCGTTGTAACTTCATAATTATTATTTACTTAGGCACCTATTACAGATTTATTATTAGAAAATAATGGTTCACGGTTTATGCATAAGGTTTATGAAATTAAATGTTTTTTTTTTATATTTGAGTTGATTGAATGAAAGGTAAATTGCGGTTTACGATTTATGACGTATTAAAAAAAAACTGCTTACTAGATCTCGTTCAAAGCAATTTTCGGTGGAAGTTTGCATGGTAATGTACATCATATATTGTTTTTAGTTTTATCATTCACTTATTTTTAACCACCGACGCAAACATGACGGGGTGTTATAAGTTTGGAGTGTGTGTGTGTGTGTGTGTGTCTGTGGCATCGTAGCTCCCGAACGGATGAACCGATTTTGATTTTGACTTTTTTTTTGAAAGGTGAATTAGTCGGGAGTGTTCTTAGCTATATTTGATGAAAATCAGTCCAAGATGGCCGCCCCCACAAAATGGTAGATTACATATATTTTTTTACAAAAGATTTGCGGTCTCCCGAGGTGAAGACTCTCTCGCGCAAACGATTCAGTTTAGAAAAAAATGATTTAAGAAACCTCTATATAATTTTTGAAGACCTATCCATAGATAGCCCACACGAATGGGTTCGATGAAAAAGAAAATTTTTGTGTTTCAGTTCTAAGTATGGGGAAAACCCAAAAAAATTTTTTTTTTCTATTTTTGTGTGAAAGTCTTAATGCGGTTCATAGAATACATCTACTTACCAAGTTTCAGCAACATAGTTCTTATAGTTTCGGAAAAAGTGGCTGTGACATGGACAGACAGACAGATATGACGAATCCATAAGGGTTTTTTGCCATTTGGCTACGGAACCCTAAAAATGGAATCCTTATAGGATCACTCAGGTGCCTGCCGGCTCGTATGTCACAGCCAGTTTTCTCCGGATCTACTGGACTGATTCTGTTGCAATTTGGTGCACATATGGACTGCTGTGACCCAAACACGGACACGTTACGTAAAGAGATAAATTTTGAACAGGGGTCACTTTTGGAGGTCAAATAAAAAAACATAAAAAAAGTTTTCCAAACTGTATCGTGTGATATATCAAATGAAATCCTTTCATTGGTCATTTCACACAAAAAAACCCTTACAGTACCTAAAGTTTTTTCACAATTTTAACATAAATAGTTTTGAAGTTATTCAAGAAATTAGATCAATAATGACCATTCCCCCCTATCACCGAATTTCCGAAACTAATGAGCATAAAATTTGGAAAAAAAATTGCCGATTATAGTTCTTTACCTACAGATTTCAGGGAAATCTATAGGAAGTCTTTAGTGTTAAATAACATGTTACAAAAATGGAACTGGTTAGGAACCCTTTGCACGCGAGTTCGACTCGCACTTGGCCGGTTATTTTATCTTATTTTTTAAAGATAATCATAAAATGACTTTCCGTTCTGGGCGGAGCGGAAGGGAGTACCAGACTCTTACTGACTAAAAACTATCCGTGCTCCAGTGTTCCTCCCAAATGACCTTTGAGTTCCAGGGCAGCGGTGACTGTTTCGCACAAATTCGATCTCAATTAGTTTATAGCGAGCGAAGCTGCCTTGATAAGCCTATTATTAATACCAATATATTCCTTTATTTCAATGTGAAAGTGAATGTGCCTTTACTATGAAGCACCATGGTGCTCCATTTCAGCAATGAGGGCTACCGTTTTAGTGCTCACCAGTTGGCGCCACTGGCGAGTGAGGTCCGTAATAATATCATTAAAAGATGTTATTACGCGCACGTGAGCAAAGTTAGAAGTAAGATCATTATAATGCTGTAAACGCGCGATTAAATACAACATAAATAGTCGCGCAGTGTTACGCAGACACATTTTGTTCGAAAAAAAAGAGAACATAATACATATTTTCGACACAATAAAAAACTCGAAGCAGTGGTCAGTAGAACCGTAATTTAATCTGCCATAGCAAGGCCGTTCTAGTAAAATATTCACAAACATCAAAGTCAAAGTCAAAAAAAGAAAAAAAAAGTTGTTCCTTGCTAGAAATAGCCTTTTTTTAAGGATGCCAATAAAATCAATGTCAGTTTAAAAAAACCCGCTGTAATGACATACAGTATTATTCATATTTGCAGATTATGCAAAACGGATATTCATTTGAATTTACCTACCTGAACGCAACAGACAACAATGAAATAAAGAATGTTTATTCATATGAAAGTTCATTCTACTTCTGTACGGTATAGACAAGTGCACTCTCTATTCCTTTACTCTTGTAGTACTTTGGTATTCGGAACAGGGTATAAAGTCCAGCAAACCTTCATTGTATAGGGAGTTGCCCACCGGACACAACAATCGGTCGGAGGATCCTCACACCGCTTGTTATGTCCGGTGGGCAACTGCCTGATAGTTAATATTTGAATTGTTGTAAATTATGTCCAAATCGCACGGAACTCTGATACCGTGAATACCACGATGCAGGATTTTGTTCAGTAATCAGTCGCTTGCGGGATAGATGGCGCTGCGTTTCATTTTGTTGCGGTACAAATTTCGCTTTATTTTGTGGTGGCATTGATGCCACTACACTCCCATAGTCCTATGGGACGACAATTCTATACGACTGTGACATGCTTAGGAATCTCCCATAAAACTATTTCCGACGTGGAATTGGAATCCCAGACCCCTCATTCTGCAGTCGCGCTTACGACCACAGTCCAAAGTGAAAATACATATAAAGGTACCGTTATCTGCTACTGGGAGGACTGATCTGCTTCTGGAGGTAGGTTAGCTGGTCGGAGTGACGGCCGCCATGCCTCACGCACAATGGTCCAACATCAGGACTAAGTGCGGAAACCAAACCCGATGTATAGATAGGTACCTTAGTCTCCACGTGGTCCTGTATGTAGCCGACTGTTTCCGCCACCACGTCAGTACTGTCGCCAGGAATGCTCTGGAAAATGCACGCCGTCGTCTCCGTCATTCCGTATAGACCCTGCAAAAGAAAGCAGTATTAAATACGCATTTTGCTGTAAATTATTGAGCTTATTCCAATAAACCCTAATTTATTTTAACTTTAACCCCAAACTATTTCAATACATCAATTCCACTTAAGCCCCAAAACAGTTTTGATAGAGTCAACAGCAAAATTCAAACTCATAGCAGCATTTATTTCAAACTAGCAGCTGCCCACGGCTCCTCCCGCGTGACATTCGAAAATGATTCCAAATGAAACATACTCCCGGGATAAAAAGCATCTTAAATGTTTTTCCAGGACATGATCTATACGCGTGCCATTTAACATCCAAATCCATTGAACCGTTAAAACAAAAGGAGGTAACAAACAACTTTCGTATAGTGTGTCGCTGTGTTACTTTTTGTGGCGGTATAGATTCCAATACATTGGCACCAACCCTCACGGCTTCCGTCTTGAGATACTTGTGCATGTCTCTGATGAGCTGCGGGCTGCAGGGCGCGCCGGCCGCCAGCGCTATCTTCAGCTTGGAGGGCACGTCGCCCATCGTCCTGATCTTTGCTAGCATGTCCACGAACATGGTCGGGGTTCCAGTGATGACTGTGCATCTGGAAAATACATATTATTATCATCATCATACGTCTAGCCTTTTTCCCATCAATATTGGGGTCGGCTTTCATACAAACCGGATTCAGCTTTACGTGGAGCGACTCAAAAATATATCAGTATCTTACAAAAAAAGTTGATAGTGCTCTGTCAAAACCATTCAATAGTTGTCTGCAAAAGATCGTCATAGCGATAAGACCACTCATTGTTACACCGTTTATTTTTAAGATACCAATGTAATTTTTGTATGGTGTACAATAAAGAGTATTTCTATACTATTATATTCTTATGTCTTTTTTAGTGTGATCTTTGTGATATAGCTCAATGTTCTTCTGGGAAACTCTTTTAAACCTCGGATTCTTGAAAAAAGATCTGTCAAAACATATTAAAGGCAATTCAAGCAATGCGGTTGGCCAATCACCGTTTCTGTGCTAATGTGACGGGCACATCAGACATTTGTTTCCAGGTTGGCAGCGTTGGCAGACATCGCATCCCTGCTGGGCTTGAATTCTTATAAACTTCTTCGCAAAATAAAAACGGCGCTTTTGATTTTTTTTAAATTATTGGTATTAATTTAGTTCTGAAAGAGGTTTTAATAGCCAAACTATGTTAACAAAAAGTAATGAATTTTTTTTTATTCCAAATTCAAAACATCCTTTTTTTTAATAAATACTTTTTTCAGTTTGTGACTTTTTACTTTCTTTTCGCGGGTTTAAGGTTACAAGGTAATCAGAGGGTAATCAGGCAACTAAAACCAACTTCTCATTATTTTTAGTAGAATAATTTTATGTTTGTCGCATAATCCTACCTTATTGTGACTTTAAATGGAAGAAAAAGTAATAAGAGCTAATAAAATTATAGCGCTGCTGGAAGAGGGGTATAGTAGCCAGTGTTACGTCTCCCAGCGGTTAAACGTGGGTCGTTCAACGGAATATCGGAAAATCCTCTTAGTGCTCCTCTACACTGCTCAAGGAACTTACATGGCGAATTTCAGATTTCTGCGACCAGTAGTTTCGACTGTGCGTTGTCTGTCAGTCACTCAGTAACAGAAGAATTTTATTTTATTAAGATTACTAAACGGGAATGCTATCAAGCATGAGTGACCCAAAATATCTCGCTCAGTACCTAGTTGATAGCAATATTTTTTTCGGTTTTCCCGATTTGTAACACTCAACAGGGGCCATGACTCCATGATAACTTTTATCGACTTGTTACCCAGTTAAATTAAGTACCTAATAATAATACCTAATAGTACCTAATAATGTCATATTAATGTGCGTCTGTTTGGGCGGAATTTGGTAATTTTTCTTTCTTTTCTTTCGTTTTTTTTAAGAATGTAAAGTCATCAAAATATCGCTCCCTATCGCTCTGGATGGAACGGAAGGGAGTGTCACACTCTTACTGACTAAACCCATCCGTGTTCCTCCTAGTGCCCTTTGCGTTCCAGGGCTGCGGTGACTTTTGTCAATCAAATTCCGCAACCCTGGCTTTCAAACGCGTAAAACACTAGGCGCCGTCGACACGGGCCTGGAACCTACATTAGGTACCTACACATCTATTAGATTTTCCATCTTGTTATGAAATTCGCCAAGTTTTTTCCTTTTCTAGTTAACTGGGTGCGCTATTATTCTAAACTGAATGATATCTTGAGCTAAGAACGCACCTGTTTCAAGGCAATACCGTGCCACTTTTGATAGGGCCATTTTAATAGGTTCTCTAAATACGTCCACCGCTGACGCCGCGGCCGCCGCGGTCGCTAGTCGCTCGGCGATGCTCGCTTGGTCGTCAGAACTCACCCACCAGCGGTATTTCTACAGTGCGGGCCGGAGCGAGTGGTGTGAGTAATCGCCCGTTACACAATTAAAGCACTCGCTAAAAACCGAGCGTCATTACTATCGAAATTACTCACTTTCTACTCGCTGCTCGCCAACTCGTTTCGTGTTTCAAGCTTTACTCGCTGCTCGCTGATCGCCAGAGGTGAGACAAATGCCTTATTATGGCGTAAATACTTGACGGAAGGTAAAGTTTTTGAATAATTACAAAACTACATGTTTTCTATAATGTACCTATACATTTTCGCCGTCGGACGTTGAACTCTGTGTCGCTTGTGCTTACGTACGGTTTTCGCTTGCGCTTACGCATATACGAACCGCATAGAATACCTTAAGCCAGAAGCTGGTTCCGCTCTTGAAAGCTTGGGTAATCCCGCGGCGTCAGCGCGATGATATCTATTGAAGGGTCATAAGTTATCAGAATAATTCAACAACGTATAATTGCGACCCCTTATCAATGGATCCTCCTGTCATCACTAAAATAGTTTTTGTGGAAAAACCAGCGTATTGGAGTAGTATTTAAGAATCGTTCATCGAGGGTGGACTAGTACTAATATACTTTATGTTGTGGTGGACGCATCTCTGTTGTAACGACTTTTATTTCTGAAGCAAAATGTATAGAGCGCAGTGCGTGCTGGTGGCAGCAATGCTCGTCGGGCTGGCGCACTCCTGGGGTGAGTATACCAACAACTATTATTTACTTTATAGTGTTCTTGCAGAGTACCTAGTGTTACAAAATTATAATCTCAACACATTTTGGTGAATAACTGGTGCCAATATCCTGTTGTAGCTAACAGACCTTTAAAAATGCTAATACCCTTTACCACCACCATACCTAGATGTGAGAGTGCTTTTCCAACTTTGGTTGAAAAAGAGGCCAGAAACCGTCTCAATGTTTCACATGACGTAAAATTCTCTTTAAGCGAAACTAAATCTAACAAAATAACTTGCGAATTCAAAACAATACCAACCATCACACTAATTAACCGACTTCAAAAAGGAGTACTTAGTTTTAGGGTTCCATACCCCGATTATTTGTGTCCGGAAAATGTTGCTTCAGTGAGCCTAATACTGCAGAGGTCTGGGGACTTTGAGATCTCAGTCTATTACTGAGATCCCAGAGTTCCCAGTCCTCTCTTATTTTCTCACGAACAAAATATGTGGGGTGTTAGTACGTACCTACTTTTAACATACGCATATTTGCTGGTTGGGCCGACACGACGACCTATTTTTTTTGTGATGTAGGTATCGTAAGTATTGCCAGAGGAAACATATACGAAGCTCACACTAACACTCCAATGACCCCATAATTAAAATTTTACTGTCACAGCAAAAAAATAAATTGTAGATCAGTCTGCTGATCGGTCACCACTTCGCCAGGTAATATAAGTCCACAATTTCTCGGAACTGCACTGAGGGAAGACAGAATACACGATTTAGATTTGTATCATGGAAAGAGAAATGGCAATTTATCGAGAGTTTACAATATCTCAATTTTAAAATCTTACAGAGTTTATATTTATCGTGTCATATCCGTCTGTTATTGAGAAAAATGAGTTCACAATTGCACGCGACATTTTACAATCCTACGGTGTTTGCAATATTTTCATCTTGCTTCCATTTTAAACAATTCCATTTCCATTTGAATCTCAAAAGGGATCTTATATGAAGTTAAAAAATAAAGCGCTTTAATCTCTTTTCAAAATTGCGGTTTTAAAACTAACAGTTTGACATTTCGCCCGAAAAAGAAAGTTGAGTCACTCCTGTCGTGAACTGTCCTAACTCAAAGACATAAGGTTGCCTTTTCGTTGTCATAACAGCAATGACGTCACTAAACGCTGATTGTTGTTTTCAAATACGTTCCGTGTCACGTTACTTTAATTCATTATTTTTGTTAAAAATCGATATTAACTAAAATAAAAACGTTGCAGTGGCCTTTATTTTATACTTTTTTTTATCATTTTATTAACAACATTCTCATAAATTCTGTATTTGCATCTTCCCTATCCGGTAACAGATACTCTAACCTAATGTCAATTTCAACATGTTATTTAAATACATTGCTTCAATTTCAGACATCGCTATAACAGCAGGAGATCGACTAGAATTTTACACTGAAAACGGAGCCAAAATAGACACCATACGTTTTACCTCTCAGAACCTGGCTGCATTAGCTTACAATGAAGTTCATAACATGCTGCTGTACGTCGACAAACAGAACAACAACGACGCCATATGTGGTTACAACATGACTTTCGTGGAATACAAATGCTACGTCGAGAGGAATGGAAGGAACATCCAGGGTCTGGCGTTCGACCCTGTCACAGAAACACTTTTCTTCACAGATACCAAGGAACGAAGCATTAATTGGTATTCATTTAAACATGGATCCAAGAACAATGTTTACGGCAATCTTTTAGTCCAGATGGATGACTGGGTCCCCACTGACATAGCAGTGGACAGTTGTAGAGGGTACGTCACCAATAAAATAACAGTCTGATAAATCCTTATTAATGTTATAAATGCGAAAGCATGTTTGTTTGTTACGCTTTCATGACTAAATTGCTGAACTTGTTTTGATTAATTTTGGTACAAGGGTAGATGGGACCCTGGAAATGGTTACAGACCACTATTTTAAGGGTTCCGAAAAAAAAGGGACCCTTATAGGATCACTCGGGTGTCTGTCTATCTGTCTGTCTGTCACAGCCAGTTTCTCCGGATCCACTGGACCGATTCTATTGAAATTTGGTACACATATGGACTTCTATGACCCAAACATGGATGTGTTACGTAAATTATTAAATTTTTAGTATGGGGTTCACTTTTGGGGTCAAACTAAAAGTTTTTTTAACAATATCGCGTGACATATCAAATGAAAGGGCTTACTGTGAGGATTTTAATTATATTTTTTATATAATTTTAAAATAAATGGTTTTGAAGTTATTCAAGAAATTAGACGAAAAATTACCATTCCGCCCCCCCCCTTATCTCCGAAATAACTGAGCTTAAAATTTTGAAAAAAATAGAGATAATAGATCTTTACCTTGACCTTGACCCATCTCGGTAACGTCCATACTCTGTAAGAGTATGGAACGCGTACTGAATCGTAAGCTCCTAGCATACCTAGAAGCGAATGATATCCTTAGCGACCGACAATACGGGTTCCGCCGAAATCGGTCTACTGGGGATCTTCTTGCGTATGCCATTCACATCTGGAGTGAGGCCATAGAGAAGCACGGGGAGGCACTTGCGGTCTCCCTTGATATCTCAAAGGCCTTCGACAGGGTCTGGCACGATAGCCTTATTAGTAAGCTTCCTTCCTTCGGTCTGCCCGCCGGATTGTGTGATTGGATTGCAGATTTCCTGAGGGATCGGTCTATCCGAGTGGTCATAGATGGCTGCTCGTCTGGACTACTGGATATTAATGCCGGGGTTCCTCAGGGGTCGGTGCTCTCGGCAACTTTGTTCCTGCTGCATATTAATGATCTGCTAAAACCCGGTACCTTTGGGTATGCAGACGACAGCACTGTTGCTGAGAGATATGTGTCCGACGCACGAGCTGGTGGGTCGCAGATCCTATCTCTCCGGGAGGCTATGGCTGAGCGCTTGAACTTGTCCTTACAGGCTGTCTCAAAATGGAGTGACGCCAATCTGGTCAAGTTCAATGCTGCTAAGACCCAAGCGTATCTATTTTCCGCTAAAAGGAGCCAATTCCACCCAGCTCCATCTTTTCGTGGTGTAACCGTGCCGATAACCGATCGATTTGAGCTTCTTGGTGTTACGTTAACATCTACCCTCAATTTTGGCCCTTTCATAGAGGCAAAGGCTCAAGTGGCTGCCAGAAAGTTGGGGGTCCTAGCAAAGGTGAGACGGTACTTCACTCCGGAACAGCTGCTCAAACTCTATCAAGCGCAAGTTCGATCGTGTATGGAGTACTGCTCTCATCTTTGGAACGGATCTGCCAAATACCAGCTTGATGCCCTTGAGTCAATTGAGAAACGAGCCAAGAGGATCATCGGTAATGACAGGCTCGTCGAGTCGAAGCTCCAAAGCCTTGAGCATCGACGCCGAGTTGCTGGCCTGTCGGTTTTCTATCGCTTGCATTTTGGGGAGTGTGCGACGGAATTGCATGATTTCATTCCGCCAAGCCCGTTCCATCATCGGACCACAAGACGAACGGCGATGCGCCACCGGTACATTGTGGACATCCCACCCACGCGCACTAAACCTTTTGGGAACTCATTATTAGTGCGTGCAGCTAAGGAGTGGAATTGGGAGTATTTAAGTCAAGAGTGAATAGGTTGCTTCTAGGCAAACGTGCTCCATCTTCGACCACATCATCGCTTACCATCAGGTGAGATTGTGGTCAAACGTATGCCTATACATAGTAAAAAAAAAAAACTAAAGATTACAGGAGAACCTATTAGAAGTCTGTTGTGTTAAAATTACATATTAAAAAAATAAAATTCGTTCGGAACCCTTTGCACGCGAGTCCGACTCGCACTTGGCCAGTTTTGTTTTTGCAAAAAATCTATACTTATAGTTGGCGGTTTTTTAAAGTATCATGGCCACATCCGAAACAATGAGGAATATCGCAAAACACTGAAAGGAGGCTCGAGCTCGATTTTGATGAATGAAACCTCCAGCTATATTTAATTTGTAATGCCTTCGCTCTAGTAAAGCCGGGGTCACAAGCTAGTAATTTATTTATTATTTACTTTTACTTTTATTAATTTATTTATTTTATTTTATTTATTTATTTACTAATATTATAAAGAGGAAAGATTTGTTTGTTTGTTTGTTTGAATTGAATAGGCTCTTAATTCTTTTAGCATTGGATAGCTACATTATCAGGGAGTAACGTAGGCTGTATATTATCCCCGTACTTCCACGGGAACGGGAACTACGCGGGTGAAACCGCGTGTCGTCCACTAGTAATTTATAATTTCACCATTCTGCGTAATGATAAGCTCAAGTGGTTTTCAATTTGTAGGTATATTTACTGGGCCAACACAAACCACCCGAGGTCAAGAATAGAGAGAGCTCGTTTAGATGGTTCAGGCAGAGAAGTTGTTATTAATGCCGAGTACAAAGAAGGCCTACACGACATACAAGGCGTGGCTATTGACCAGCAGATCCAGAAAATGATTTGGTTAATGCCCATGAATACGTCAAAAAGTTACACATACAGTGCAGATTTGAATGGAGAAAACACGCAGGCAATGATTAGGTGGAACTATGATTCACGCCACAAAATTCACCCCAACTCATATACATTTTCGAAACACTATCTTTACGCGGTGGGCTGCACACCCTGCCCTACGAAAACCGTTTGGAAGCATGCAAAGTTTCCGATGTTTGGAAGAAGACAAAATTTCATAATGGTTCATACTGCAAGCGCTGTCGGCATAGCCGTCAACTACAAAATGAAAGATCAGTTTCAGGGTATTTCCGATTGCCGTCACGTACTCAATAATTACGAGACAGATGACT
This sequence comes from Lacanobia wlatinum, assembly GCA_947578705.1. NCBI lineage: Eukaryota > Metazoa > Arthropoda > Insecta > Lepidoptera > Noctuidae > Lacanobia > Lacanobia wlatinum. Next base: position 22,753,785 of record OX388031.1, read on the forward strand.
CATTCAAAATTGCTAAAGAATATGAAGGTCCGTATTGTGTTCATGGTACTAAAGTTAATGGACAATCCCTTTGCAAATGCACACCTGGGTACACCGGTGACCGATGTGAGGTATCAGTCTGTGAGAACTATTGTTTGCATGGCAGCTGTAGTTTTACTGAACAGGGGCTTCCTACATGCAGGTAAAACATGTTCTACTCCATCTTATGGCTTTCTTGTTCAATTTATTTTGGTACACTTCACAACTTTGTTATTTCAGATGTGAAGCTGGCTATAACGGGGAACGATGTGAAGTGAACGTGTGCAATGGCCATTGCTTGAACAGCGGTACATGTTCCTTAAACGAGGAGGACGATCCCGTCTGTGTCTGCGAGGGAGAGTACGAAGGTGACAGATGCGAAGTTTCAAAGGGTCTCAACAACTGTGATGGTTCCCGAAACAAAGAGAATCAGACAGCCTGCCAATGTGATGGTAGTCACAAGCATGGACGAGCTAGCATTGTAAGTCAATTGGAAGAGAGAGAAAAAAACCTAACCCTAGCTGATTTATTAGAAAGCTGGCGCAAGCTCAACAATTTTCCATAGCTCTCCAAAAGCCTGAAACCGCTGTAAAGGAACAGAGAGCGCACTTGTGTTTGCTCACAGATTTATGAAGTATCTTTTGCATACTTGGCTTATCGTAAATTTATTGTAGGTAATAGGCTAGTTTCCACCATCAATAAATTGCAAATCTATTTAGTCCGTCAGTTAGAATATTGAGAAATAATGGACACGTATTTTTTGTTTTTGTAAATCAATGAATATTGACAAAGATAAAATGCATCAAAACTCGGGAGAGGGGGCTGGTGACGTCACGTCGCTAGTAAAATAGTACTATCGTAGTGACGTCACGCGAGTTTTCAACGTACTGTATCTTCGTCATTTTTTGTTTATGTGAAAAAAGAAAAAATACGTGTCCAATATTTTTTGGAAATCTATGTGACGGACTGATTAGTTTTTTTCAGTAAAATACCCTATTACAAAGCAAAATGTACACTATGCAAAACTAAATAGGGCAGATAATTTTACTTCTTTTACCGAAACTATGTTTTACGTTTTTACTATTTTTGTTGGAGCTGTTTAAGATCTGTTTCTTTTCTTTATATGTGGTACCGGATAATTGCAAGCGACGTAAGATTGCATGAAATATCGCGTGTAACTGTACACTAATAAAGTATAATTTAACCCCATTTTTTTCCAATAAAAACGAATAAATGGGAAACTATTGAATTCACAATACATCGTATCTTTTACTGATCTTATAAAGATTTTTTTATAATCTTACGGAGTTTGCAATTTACCAGCGACTTATCCAACGGTTTAAATTGTAAGTAAGTTTAAGTTTCTTTATTGTTTTGTAAGCCATGTTTCTTTATTATGTAACCCTGTGTAATGACAACTGCTTCAGAAGTAGTCACACGAGGAAATTATGAAGTAACAATATACCTGTCTATTTAAAAATATAAGCAGAAGCGTGTATATTTGAATATTATTTTATAATCCCTACTTACGATAAATAATCAGAATGTCGGGCTGTAAACAAGACCTATGAAAAAAAAAAACCTTTTTTACATAAAAATACTACAGACTTCCAAATAAAAAAAAACACATTAAAGTATAAAATTACTTTAATTTCGGAAGTCGATGTTAAATTAAGAAAAACAACCAAAAACACCGACTTCCAAAATTAAAGTTATTTTATATAGAATAGAATAGAATAGAAAACATTTATTCAGCATAGACACAAACTCACAGCAACATAAGACAAAATAAACAGAAATAATAGTAGGTACGAGTACACAATAATTGCGCTGAGCGTGCCCATACCGAAAGGGTAGCCATCTCAGCATTTGCTGAGCGTTAGACACCCAGCGCTGGTTTTCAGTTGGCACCCCGCAGTGACACACGGACGAAGGTAGACACAATAAACAGAATACTTAATTAAATATTGATAAAATAAATATATTTAAATCGTAAATGAATACAGTAATATAAAAACTATGCCTACAGTAAGAAGGGATATTTAAAATACCTACTAATATCTACTTTGTAGTGTTTTTTTTTGGAAAAAGTTTTTTATTTTTCACTTTTTATTGGTACCCCACAACAAATTGCTGAAATGTAGAAACCTTATGTGACTTGAAGACAAAATAAAAGCGGTATTTCTTGGCAAGACTGAAGTTAGATTTACTAGCTTCTGACAATCCGTAACGACTGCCAAAGTTTTACAAATGACAGGCGGGACCAACAGGTTAACGTGCTTTCCGAGGCACGGAGGAAGCTCGGATTGTTGAGATGGTCACCCATCCACAGACCAAACTTGGCAAGCGTTGCTTAACCTTGAAGATCGACCTGTGCGGCTGTTATTCTTTAGCCACGAGCTCCTCGCGATTTGAACATACATCAGCCCGAATATCCACTATAGGGCAGTTGCCCGCCAGACACAACAAATGTCTGTTAGGAGAATCCTTCCGTTTTCAATGGGGGTATGTGGGACTTTACTCTCTGTACTGCATCCCTCCAAACTGGTGACCCTCGACAAAGAATGTCAGCGCAGCCTTCGTGCAGCTACTTCAGCGTGACGTCATCATTACTTCTCATCGTGACCTCAAGCTCTCAAGCAGCGAGTCATACAGCCAGCCAGTACCCACGGCTTCTACGGGTATCCGGACCACCAGCATGCAGCAGCCGCGCATTCCTGGTCAACATCCTCAGCCTATACCCTCAACCTCACCAGGGACCTTGGTAAGCACACTGCCCCTTCGGCCAGTCACATGAAGAGCAATGAAGAACCTCTCCTGGTCGACGCCAGCAGTCACGCCAATACGTCGCACAGCAACGCTGCCCCACATCCGACGCCCTGGTGCAAAAATGCAGCACTGTCGTGGCGTGGCCGTTTTGGCGTGAAAGCGCGACAGACAGACAGAGTTTCTCTCGCATTTCTATTTTAAAATAATAATATAATATAATAATATTAGTAAGGATGATTGATAATGAAAACAAGACAAATAGTAAAAGTGTTATGCAAAGTATTATACGTAGATAAAAGACAAATATTCCAGTAGGTAATTTACATTTACGCGATGTCTGTAAATCGTTCTGAACTAAGAATAATAAAATTAAAATACAAGGATTTTCAATAAACATAACAATTATTAACATTTATGTTCATACTTCATAGATATTAATAATTCTGTTCATCTTTGAAAAATATATGAATAGCAACGTGATAGTCGTTTAGGGTGACCATAATCGACTAAACGAGTTAAAAAAAATGCAATTATGGTAATCAGAGTACAGTGTCAAAGATCCACACTAAACAGGCTGGTATATGTGAAGACGATGTATATTGGTGTCTGAAATGGTCTTCTGAAGAACCACACAGATTGAGTGGATTTTTCCAGGCAGTGCACGCATTTGCAGTAATCGTAAAGCTCAACTCAACAAATTATAAAATTAACTAGAATGATTTTGAACTATTCACTTTAGTTTTATCAATGTTTTGACTTTTGTGTTAGGAATTAAAAAAAAAAATCCGAGCTAAAACCGGACTGATGCCATAAAGCTGCAATTGTCACCCTACTCCAGGTGATCCGGACAAACATCGCAGTATTCACAGTACCTACAAATAAAGAGGAGCGAGCAGTGTCTTTGATATAATCACATATACTAGCTCTCGAGTAAAGAAACGGAACAGAGACATGACAAAGCTAAGATAATACAACTGCGCTGTGATAGGTACCGATTAATATTACCTACCGATTAATATTAGTGATGACACGGATAGGTAGGTTATTCCTACCTACTCAATTAAATTTAGTTAGGTCTAATGCTAGCTCACTAAAAATAGGTACCTACTTAGGTAATTTAGGTACCTATTTAGTACGTATTGATGTTTGTATAAATAGTACACCTAAAACTACCTATACTACTGTCTCTCCTTTTTCTCTTTAAAATCCATCCAATGGTTGTCTTGAAAAGATCGCTTTTAGCGATAAGGCCGCCCATTGTGTCACCCTATGTAGTGTGTTTTTGGTTATTTCGTTTTTTGATACCTACTTCCGAAATTAAAGTTATTTTATACTTTGTAGTGTTCGGTCGGTCGGTTATATTTTTTGTAAAAAAGTTTTTTATTTTTCACTTTTACGCAGGTACCACACCTGCGTACCCATTCACAGGGTACCGGCGTGATGTTATGTTATGAACTGCGGCCTATTCAATAAAACTTACTAAGTGCTTTCGGTGTAAAGGTATCGTCAATACGAATGAAATAAACCCAAACACTTGGTAGTTCCTACATACCGATGTGCAGTTCTCTTGAATCTCTGTCGTCACCATCATCAGGTCTGATCGAAACCTTAATTGTTTTGTAGTATCACCCGATATACACACGAATATCAAGTTTTTACCAGATGCGTGCCTACAATTTTCGAGAGTTACCCTCGATTTCTCAGGGTTTTCATCATCAGATCCTGACGTGGTGGCAAAGGGACCACCTTGGCAGCATACCCTTTCATATAAAAAAAGATTCATCGAAATCGGTTCATAAACGACGAAGTTATCCGCGAACAACATACGTGGTCGAATTGAGAAGCTCCTTTTTTTGAAGTCGCTTATAAATATCTTTATTTTCTTGGGCTCACTTTAAAAATAAAAATATGTCAATAATTAGTAGCTAAGAAAGAAGGTAAGTAACTTATTATAATAATATCATTGGGTTGTACTTTAGGTGAGATACATCCCAAACCAAGACGTAAGACCAATTTGAAGGCGTAAGGCAACTAAAACTAGCAAAGGTCGTAAAAATGTACGTAACTCGATACCAAATCAAAAAACAAATGATCAAAATCCAAGTTCATAGCTTAGTTCAAGTGCAAGAAATATTACAACACAAGTTAGAAAACAATACTAATTACGCGCGCACTACACAGTAAAGTACCTATCTAATCGTCTAACACTCGCTGGTGTGAGTGTCTGTCGGAGTGATACACACAGCAGCTACCACGACCATGAGCAGTGCGATCACGCACACATTTACATTTGCTTGCCGAGACAGAACTACTAACGATTGGAAATTTGTGATAAATTTGGATGTGTTCCGTAATACCAAAAATTATGAATGAAAACTTAATTTTTCTATTTTTTTTTTTTCTATAATTTGTAACTTGACAATATAAACTATGTTTCTGCGGAAACAATATTGGAAATATTGTTGTTTATAACACAGAAAAAACAAAATAAATGAAAACATGCCATTTACGCCGTAAAAATGTGCGAAATTAAATTCGCTTTAACTCCATTTTACGATGATTTACAAAAAAAGACGTAGGAACCTAGATAAATACTGTCTAAATCCGAATATCAGCATAAAATGGTGGAAATATGTTCAAACTGCAAATGATTTTGGTATTACGTTTGTATGGACAATTCATCTATCGCCGGCGCCTTAAACGTGTGATCTTATACGAGTGGGAACACAGTCCACAGGATACCATCAAAAGCCTGGTGAGAAGCATGCCAAGACGATTAAATGCTGTAATCGCTGCAAATCCGGTCATACTCGTTGATAATTTTTATTTGTTTTTTTTTTAATTAAAACTATAAAAATTTTCGTAGTCTTTTTCTTTCATATATACCCATAAAAATTTTCATTTTAACACGGCTCTCTGTTTACATTGACTAAAACACCGATTCCAGGATATGTGTCAAATTTCTAGTCATCTAAGCCAATGACATACTAAAAACATTAATAATAGTATCCATAGAAAAGCCGACGACTGTAAGGTGCCCATTTTTTTGCAAAGGACTGTACTGTAGGGCAAAAACTGAAGGTGAGTTGTCATAATTACTGATTGTGCCCACATAAAAATTAAGTTATCAACTTCATGTATGATCAAATGTAACTAATCATCTTTACGATACAGCACTTACTTTTCAGCAAACAAAGACTTGATGTTATCATCGACATTGTAGGCAGGACCCGCTAACACCAAGCTGCTGCCGTGTCTGATGCCGCCCAGGAAGGTCACGATGGACCCCAGAGCGTGGAATAACGGAACCTGGAACAATGAACAAAATTTGTGTCTTTTGGAAACGAGGATCCACCTGCACCTTATTTTTCGTTTTGGTCAGTCCATATGTCATGGAATGGTATTTAACATTTTAAAAGCGGTATGATGAATTACCCTGTTTTTTACATGGAATAATAAGTAACGGAACAGTGGCCTTAGTTCGGAAAGTTTTATAACGTTCTCGATCGCGTTTGCACAAACGCCAATTTGTATTGAAAGTGAATGACAACGAAAAACCTTTTTTTTCATACAATTTGTGAGACGCGATCGAGTACGTTAAAAACTCGCATTAAGCCCCCAGCTGTAGATTGATGCCTGCGGACGGCGAGCATTGGGTGGCTCGCCGTCTGCTCATAACCAGCCCCGAGTCGACGGCGCGCTGTGTTCCACGCGCGCCTCAAAAAGCTGTCAGCATTAAAGACGGGGCCCGCTAGGGCCCAATGCCTGCTGGGGTTGCGGGATTTATTCGAAAGAGTCACCGCGGCCCTGGAACACAAAGGGCATTAGGAGGAACACGGATGGGTTTTAGTCAGTAAGAGTCTGACACTCCCTTCTACTTCACCCAGAGCGGAAGGAGTCATTTGATAATTTCCCATCCTTAAAAAAAAAAAAAAAAGCTGTAGATTGATGACGTTAACGGCTAAGTGAGCGTTACAATATAATTATTCTAAGTAAGGTTATTAAAAGCGGTGCCAAGCGGTGCGGCGGTGCGGTTAAGTATTGTATGTATTTGTTTTTATATTATGTATGTCTCTCTATTAATATTATTTATGATGTTTGTACACTGACCACCCTAAATTTAACTTCTTTAGTTCAGTCCATCCAAAGGTTGTCTGTAAGAGATTGTCCTGTGCGATAAGACCGCCCATTGTACACTAGTTTTTATAAGCGATTTTCCTGTGCTTGTTATGAGGTACACAATAAAGTATATAATAAATAAATAAGCTTCAAAACAGTCCTGGCAAGGTTGCAAAATTGTTCGAAAGAGTCACCTCGGCTCTGGAATGCAAAAGGCATTTGGAGTATGGTAATCTAAGGTGAGTTTTAGTCAGGAAGAGACTGACACTCCCTCGCGCTCCTACAACTGTCTGTAGGTGACACAAATATTTGTTCCGTGCGGGAATCGACTCGCGACACGCAGCGCAATCGCATAGCCACTGTGCCAACCGTATCGTCAAAATAAAAAAGTTTCAGTCCGGCTTATATTTTATATAGTCACCTGTATACAGATGCTGTGATGTCCCTCGTCTAGAGTGTTCCTCTTGCCCACGAAGTATGTGTTGTTCACGACGCCAAGATGAGAGTCTAGAGCTGCTTTTGGGTCCCCTGAAATTAAAAATTATAATTTAGATGACTATGTGCTTAGTGAAAGTTACTTTCGTATTTATTCTTCAAGCTAGACTCACTCTTTTAGAATTCAAGGAAGAAATGGTGAATGGCTTATAAATATTATAAATGCGAAAGTAACTCTGTCTGTATGTCGCGGTTTCACGCCAAAACTACTGAACCGATTTAAATAAAAATTTGGTACACAGATAGTCTAGAGCCTGAGAAGGACAGGCTACTTTTTATCCCGGGAGTATGTTCCCCAGGGACCATGCGGGCGAAGCCGCTGGCAGAAGATAGTAAATAAATAAGAAAAGCTTGTGGCTGAATTATAACAGCCGCATGGGTCGAACTTCGAGGTGAAGCTACGCTTGCCGAGGTTAGTCTGTGAGTGGATGACCATTTATTACATACCGAGTTTCCTCCATACCTCGGACAGCAGGTTAAGCTGTTAGTCCCTAATGTCATTTCAACATCTACAACAGTCGTTACGGGTATTCAGAAGGCAGAAAATCTGACACCAGTCTTGCCAATGGGTATCGTACGAATATTACCCTGCGGGTCTAAAAAAGCCATTTTAGCATAATCATATTAGAATCATAATATTAACCACACAATAATCTGTCAAATTTCATTTTCATCTTTATCGCTAACGCATTAGGTTCAAGGTTGATTGGGATATAAAATCGGATGTTTTAGGGAGGATCCGGAACTAAAAAAAACACAGACGATTTTCTCTCCCCGCGCCGATTCAAACTCATGCTATGCCACGAATTGCGTATTTATAAATTAACTTTTATACCTTTTTGTAAAGCTTACAGAATAGGAAAATTGTTTTAGTTATCTGTACGATTAAGATCATAGTATTTTTTTGAACGAGACAACATTATTTTGAAAAGTATAATAAAACATTGGTAAGATATTATTCCTAAATCACTCATCATTTTAATAATGTTGTTGAATTAAGAACTTTTAATTATGTTCGCAGCTTAATTACAGTGTCAGCTACAATATCATTTTCTAATAACCATTTCATATGTACTTCTCTTTTTATTTGGAACTAGCTGACCCGCACCACTTCGTCTGCGTCACAATTTTCATTACTGCTCCGCTCCTATTGGTCTTAGCGTGATGATATATAGCTTATAGCCTTCCTCGATAAATGGGCTATCTGACGCAGAAAGAATTTTTCAAATCAGACCAGTAGTTCCTGAGCAAACAAACAAACTCTGCAGCTTTTTATTAGTATAGATTAAATGTCAAATTTTGGGTAAATAACGAAAAAACCTTAAAATTCAAATATCTCGAAAACAAACGAATTTCGGCCAAACATATGGGGGGTTCAATTTGTTGCATTTTGGCCCCTCTATCAGCACCTGACGGATATACGTCGAATTACAATTAACCCTGTATAGTCTGAATCAGTTGCTATGATTATTCGATATCACAACACCGAATTCTATAAAGTCACCACGATAAAAATTGGTTCACGGAACCAAAATAATTAGGTATTTAGATTTTCGAAAATTGTGTAACATTAGTTAACGGTAGACCAAGGCACTGTCATAGTAAGTACCTCTGGACCCTCACCAGTGGTGCCCGAAGTGAAGTGGATAAGACATCCCTCGTTCGACTCGACTTCACTGCCGTACTGGGAGATCTGGCTGCCTGACCCACTTGTAAGGGAATCGTATGGAGTTGTACCACTGTGGACAAACACAAGGAATAGTTGATAATGGCTGAGATCACACTGGCTTATTGATCGCTTCAATGAGTTGAAGTTAACACTATTTTAACTGAGCCAGTGTTGAAAGATGAATCTACGTAGAGCAACTTAAGTACCTAACTTTAAAATTCTGTTGCTTTTTACACTAAAAAAAAAAACAGGATTTTGCCTGGTTGTATCAGAAGGGTTGAAAACTGCATTAAATTGACACCAAGAAAAATATTTCGTAAATGGCTGAGAGCATTGTACTCCCAAGCCACTTGACAACGAGTTCTCGGACTAATTTAGGAAGATAATACACACTTACGCGAATTTCTCCTTATCAGTAGTAATAATTGAGCTCAAAAATGGAAATTCCTTCGACTTCCAGGATCCTGGCGTACTATTCTGTAGTTCTGGTATCATCTGCGCCAGTGTGTCGTAATAGTTCCTCTTGGGCAGTCTGTTGCCTATCAACAGGCTTTTCAGTCCCGTCTTCTTAATACAGAAGTTTAGCTCACTCTTCTCGTAGACTGGATTTATTAGAACCTGAAACAAGATATTTACGAAATAAGTTTAGTGCAAAGGTAACGACTCGCACTTGCCGGTTTTTAGACCAAAAAACAGTGCAATTAACACTGGAAGACCAGTATGTCAGTGTCTGGAGTTCTGAGAGATGAGTTAATTTTGCCTTTTTACTTTTTTATAATATAATTAGCCAGTTGCCGTTTAAACACTCTCAGTTCTTTTACTCTCGTATTCCGTTAGGAAGGCAATCTGATATCACCGGGGATATCAGGCACGGAACCACCAGCTTTACAAGCAGGCACGAGACTGCCACACCACCAATTTCCAAGCTCCGAGCAGTTACTGAGAAATTCCTAATGGAAAATCCAGTAAAACTGTTTGTTCGATCTGGGAATCGAACCCAGGACCCCATTCTCGCTAGGTAGTCGCGTTTACCGACATAGCCCGAAGGATCGCCAAACTAAAGCGGCAGTGGGCAGGGCACATTGCTCGCAGAACAGATGGTCGATGGGGCCGAAAAGTTCTGGAGTGGCGACCGCGTACTGGAAGACGCAACGTTGGAAGGCCTCCCACAAGGTGGACGAATGACCTGGTGAAGGTCGCGGGTAGCCGATGGATGCGACACGCACAGGACCGGTCGTGGTGGCGACGCTTGGGGGAGGCCTATGTCCAGCAGTGGACGTATTTCGGCTGATATGATGAGTCGCGTTTACCACCTCGAAATTAACAGGGCCACAAGAAACCTTAGCCAGAATTCTGGTCGAACAGAAAAGTTGAGCGAATCGACATTAAAAGATGAAAAGAGTCTCATTATTATCATCTGCCTAGCCATTTCCCAATTATTTTGGGATCGGTTTTCAGTTAAACCGGATCCAGCTGAATACCAGTATTCTACGTGGAGTGGCTGCCTACCATTAGCTGGGTGTCAGCTAGCAGTACTTCTTGGCAAGACTGGTGTCACATTTCCTGGCTTCTGGCAATCCGTAACGACTGCCATAGATCTACAAATGACACCCGGGACCAACGGCCTGACGTGCTTTCCGAGGCACGGAGGAAACTCGGTATGTTAAGATGTTAACCCATCCACAGACCAAACTCGGCAATCGTTGCTTAACCTTGAAGATCGATCTGAGTGGCTGTTATTATTTAGCCACGAGCTTCTCAAGAAGAGTCGGTTTGTGATTAAATAGTAAAACACTTACGGATATGAGGCCAGCTCTAGCGGCGGCCACCACAGTCACGATCCACGCGGCACTGTTGTGTGACCATATGCCCACGGTGTCGCCCTTCTGTAGGCCCTGGGCGCGAAGGGCACATCCTAGAGAGTCTGCCTGAAATTAATGGAAGGAAATAGATTTAACTCGGCTTAGATGCAACGCGTTGACTACTTCTAACTAAAGTTAAGTAAGTAGGTAAATAAGAATGTAAGATATACAAAGTGTAACAAAATAAAAGACATACCGAACTAAAAAGGGATCATTGTACACATCCTTATGAACGACTGTTATTATGAGATCACACTAAAATCTCGAAAAAAAATATCGCCTGCCCCATGTGCGCTTAACTCGACAAAATGTACTGAACCGCTGATTAGGTGGTCGCGATTCCGGGGTTAGTCCTATAATAAAAGTTGTTCGTAATGATGAGTAACATGATCCCTTTTCAGGTATGCCGTTCACTCTATTAAACGTTGTACTTATGTGAAATTGTCATTCAAATTATTCGGTAGAATTAATGTATGTAGACAGTTAGATTCTTGTATATTGCTATGCGCGGTGACAGCATTTATTTCAAATAAACCATTTACAGGCACTTTTGAAATGTCAAGGTCGGTCAGTCAAAAACATGAAGCTATTTGCACATTCCAAAGCGTAGATCTGTATGGAGAAGAACGTGCAAGAAACTCCACGGACACTCCTTTACTACGGGTTGTACCTAGATATCATAAAATATCGTCAATGTTATAACTGCCCTCTATGATAGTCCGCTGTTGAACACAGGTAGGCCAAGTTCAACCACAAAACCTCTGGTTCTCGCATTTAGTCTCCACAAAAGAACAAACAAAAAAAGAAATCTCCCGAACGCCAGAAATTAAAGTATGTTTAGGTACGGTATAATCTCCAATGGCCTTCGTTACAGCTTTATTTGACAGTTTGTTTTAATACAAAAATAATAATAAACGGACATAAATATTAATGTACATAACCGTATGTACGTAGGTACATTAATCTTTATGTCCCTAAGTACATACGGTGTGTAAAAAATAATGTAAGTGATCACTTGAGTGCCAATTTAAGTATATTATGTACAGACATAATATACTTAAATTGTCATTGTTGTTGTTGAGCTTTGTTTGTTTTTACTGATTACATACTTAAGGCACTTGTCTCACCACCAGCAATCAGCGAGTAGCGAGTAAAGCTTCAAACTCGAAACGAGTTGGCGAGCAGCGAGTGAAAAGTTTCGATAGTTTTAACGCTCGGCTTTCAGCGAGTGCTTTTGTGCGACGGGCTTTTACTCGCAATACTCGCTCCAGCCTGCACTATAGGTAGAAATTACCGCTGTTTGGTGAGTTCTGACCGCCCAGCGAGCATCGCTGAGCGAGTACAATCTTTGATAGCTCTTGTCGCTGCGATCAACTAGAGGTAAGAGCCGTTCGCCGGCAGTGTAATCGCTTCCTCGTCGATCAGCTATCGACTATTTGCTCGCTGAGGAAAGGGACAAAAGATATAGATCTCGTATGAGTAAAAGAGACACATACATTCATAGTCGATAGCTGGCTGTTCACACTGCCGGCGAGCCGGCTCTTACCACAAGTTGCTCGCAGCGACAAGAGCTAAAAAAAAGAGTTATCAAAGATTGTACTCGCTCAGCGATACTCGCTCGGCGATGCTGGCTTGGCGGTCAGAATTCACTAAACAGCAGTAATGTCTACCTATAATGCGGGCCGAAGCAAGTGGTGCGAGTAAACGCCGGTCGCACAAAAGCACTCGCTTAAAACCGAGCGTCAAAACTATTGAATCTACTCACTCGCTACTCGCTGCTCGCCAACTCGTTTCAAGTTTTAAGCTTTAGGTACTCGCTGCTCGCTGTTTGCCGGTGGTGAGACAAGTGCCTAATGTTTGTAACTACACAAAAAAGACATGATATTAAATTAACAATTTTCGATAAACAAACGAATGTTATGCCCTGTTGTCCTATAATAATACCAGCTTTCAGCAAGGGATATTTATTTTGGAAACAAATCCAGTATGTTCCTTGTTTTTTGTTGATCAATGTAAATTTTGGTGAAGAAAACATCTACCCAGGCTCTTCCCAACTACCTATGCTTAGGTCAGCTTCCTATCGAATTGAATGTAGCCTGTAGAATCACTTTAGTATTTTATATTTTTTGTAATGTGAATGACGTTCAAAAGTGCCGTTTAATGGCCTAAATTGGAATAAACGTTTTGACTTTTACTTTGACTTTGTTTATCTGGCCGTCACAACACGGTTATTGGGGATCGTGAAATACCGATTGTCATAATTATGTACTCGTAGATTCGCGAATGAGAGCCGACCAACGGATCAGCGTACTTTTCGAGTCACTATGGGTTTACACCCGTTGTGCATATACCTTGTTCCTTTTGATATCCCATAACTTTAAGGTTATATAATAATGTTTTACACGTAAAAGTAATATAAAAAATCCTAGAACAAGTATTCCAAAAATACATAGTTTCGAAGATAAACTGACACTAAACTCTCGATGTGTGTATCTAAGTTAAATTGAAAAGTACGAGTAGGTAAATTATTTTCATTCAAATCAATCATTCATATTTTAAGCTAATAAAATGCGACGTTGTCATATTTCATTTCACATAAGGGTTTTTTACGTAAATAATCGTGACGTTGTCGAATTATTTTCTATGAAAAATTAAAACGAAAAAACATTGAAAAATAATTCAAGTAATTATAATAGGTAATAATTAATGTATAATAATGGTAATTCTTTGACGTTGTCTTATTGATACCCTAGAATTATGGAGGTTTTTTTTACTATTGATAGGCACGCGTTTGACCACTATCTCACCTGATGGTAAGTGATAATGTGGTCGAAGATGGAGAAGGCTTGTCTAGAAGTAACCTATTCACTCTTGACTTAAAGACTTCTAAGAGGTTGTAGCTACCAGGAAACACAGACTCTGGCAGGGTATTCCACTCCTTAGCTGTACGCCTTATGAATGTGTTCCGAAAACTTTTTGTAGGTGTGGGTGGGATGACCCCCATGTACCGGTGGCGCATCGCCGTACGTCTTGTGGTCCGATGGAGTATGGTGGATATCAAAAGGAACACGTTGTAAATAGGCTATACAAGGGATGGTCACCTATTCACTGACCGAAATTGACCAGTTGGTCAATTTCGGTCTCACCAGTCGGTCATTATTAAGCCTCGAGTACCTTCAAACTAGCGTTGCCAGGCGTCCGGATAATGCCGGACACAGTCAAGCTTTTTAGTTGCGTGTCCGGCCAAATTAGACGGTGTCTGGCCTGTCCGACGTTTGATAGGCTTTAAATATGACAATTTTTTACATTTGTCATGTGTTGTTGTACGCTCCGCCCGCATAACCTTGTAACGGTAGCGCAAGCGAGCACTTTTCCATTGACATTAATATTGTAATGAATTGTAAAGTATTGAAAAATTAATAATAAAGAAGAATGGTTCATTCAATTGTATTGTTGTTTTAGAATTTAAGTAGATTTTATGGTAAATGAAAAAAAAACATGTTTTACTAAAAAAAGGCGTAGACTAAAAAAATAAGAGTGTCCGGCCTTTTTACCCAAATGTCCGGCTAAACTGGCTGGTCTGTCCGGCTTTTTGGTTTTAAGACCTGGCATGGTCTTTCATGGTTTCAAGTAGGGTTACTTGAAACCATGAAAATGTAACACGGTAGAGTATAACGTGAATCATACCTGTCTCAACAACTCCGCATAAGTAATAGTGATGTTTTCATGTGGAGACCTCACGGCGATCCTGTCTGGGTACTTGTCCACCGTCTGGGCAATGACGTCACCGAGCGTGTCATATACCAGGGGTTCGGAGCCAGGGTTGTGCAAGTAGCTCTGGCCGGCGGCTGCCTGAAGTTGCCGGCTCCATCTAAAAACATTTTGAGTGCATGGTTTAAATACTGGCACAAACAATTTTGTTGTGAAAACTTCTTTAGGCGCGTTGAGCACTTTTTGAGTGAAGAAAAATCTTGGATTTTGCGTCATCGTCAGCGAACGTCCATCTACACTAATATTATAAAGAGGAGAGATTTGTATCTTAAAAACTACTGGACCGATTGCAAATACTTTTTTTGCCTTTAGAATGCTACATTATCACTGAGTAACATAGGCTAATGCCGTATGGTGTCGGCCGGTGCCGTAGGGTACCGTAAAAGAAAATACCATCTCATCACTTCCCGTGGGTGTCGTAAGAAGCGACTAAGGGACTCGCCAGAGAATGGGCAGCAGCGTTCTCTGTAAAACTCAACACCATACACTGCGATCGCCAACCCGCCTGCCAAGCGTGGCGATTATGGCAAACTCCCCCTTTTGGGGAAGGCGTATGTCCAGCAGTGTTTCGGCTGATATGATGATGATGAACATAGGCTATAGAATATTTTCAAAAAAGTTGGGGTCCGTATGAAAACATCCATAATGTTACTCAAGGTATGAAAAAAATACCAAAAAAAAATCCTTATATTGCGTACACTGCGGAAACTAATGTCAATAGAGCAAAGTGATGTACCACAGTTTTATAGGAGACATCAATATATACAAAAAAGTCCGCGAGGGTATATATCTAACTATTATGGTTATGTCACAATGACCGGTTTTTGTTCAAATTATTCAAAGCCCGGGTGAAATGGAATACTTAGTGGTGATTTTAGTATCACGATAATAATCCTTATCTATTTAAATTATTTAATAATTAAGGTTGGTTATATATATGCAAATAACACTTTAAATTATTCAAATCGGATATTTCGTTTAAAAGTTACGACGGGTATAAAAATACTCTTAGTAAGAAAAATGTTGCGGTTTGAGCTACGAACGAAGAAGTGTTTATGATCAAGGATTAAAGTTTAAATTGGTCATTAACACTTCTTTACAAACCAAAAATAATAATCTAATAGCTCGACGATACAATTCACAAGTTACTTGGTTTTCACTTCCATCGGCAGTCCCAAAAGACTACCCCGCATGTTTTTTTTTTTTGTAAATGTATAAAATACTAGCTGCCGTCCGCTTGGTTGTCGAAAATTATCCCAAGGGAACATATTCCCAGGATAAAAAGTATTCTGTGTTTTATTCCAGACTATAATCTGACTCTGTGCGTCATCAAGATCCGTTCAGCCATTCTGGCGAGATTGAGTAACAAACAGCCAACCTTTTGCATTTAAAATATTAAGTATTAGTAGTAAGATTAGGGACACCACTAGAAACCTTTTTTACATAGTGATTTAAAAAAAAGGTAAGTTTATTGCCACAAAATACCTTTGCATACAATACTAATACAATTCACATAGGTAAGTACATTGGATTTTGAGAAGTGTACGACTAAACGCCGACAGACACTACGCCGACAGACTAAACACCGACAAGAATTTACTTCAACGGGACTCTTCGCCGAAAGGACACTTCGCCGACAGGACTCTTTGCCGACAGGGCTCATCAGCGACGCAATAAAAAAAAATAACCACGAAGGCTAAGGCGGGAGTGAAGCGGAGCGGAGCTAACCTAAGCTATATACCCCGACTCGGATAGGTTAGGTTAGCCTTCTAACCTGGCACGGCTCTCTGTCATGTCGGGTGACGCAGGTCCTCTCGGGGCATGGTTTCGTCGGGAGGTTTCTGTGTCGCATAGGCAGGGAGCCGTACGCTCGGTGTCACCACTGCGTCGACTGTCGGGAGGACACGGCGCGGCATACGCTGGCAGAGTGTGCCGCTTGGAAGGAGCCGCACCGTGCCCTTATCTCTGTGGTAGGCAATGACCTCTCGCTGCCGGCCGTAGTCCGTGCTATAGTCGACGGCGAGGAGTCCTGTGACGCGGTGGTCTCCTTCTGCGAAACAGTTATCGCGCAAAAGGAGGCTGCGGAAAGGGAGAGGGAGATCTCGACCTCACTCTCGGCCCGCAGCAGACGCACCGGGCGTCGGAGGAGGGCATACGCTGCCCTCTTCCGGCCCCCCGACTGGGTCCAGGGGCGGCGGACTTGGGGATGTCAGTCGCTCCCAATTCATCCGGACCCGAGGTGACGGCGCGTGGTGTTCCCGTGCGCCCCTCTTTGACTTCGCGGGGGGAGTCAAACACCTCACTCCCCCCGCTGAACCGAGGTGGCCCGCAGAGGCGGGCCGGCACCAGCCGGGGATCACGGAAGTCGTAAGTTCCCGAGATCTCCAGCGTAGGTGAGAGATGGAACACCGGGGTGGTTTTAGTCAGTAAGAGTCTGACAGACCCCTCCGCCCACCCCAGGGCGGAGGACATCCATGAGGATTTCCCCCGTTAAAAAAAAGCCTTCTAACCTAACCTATCCGAGTCGGGGTACTCTGAGTCGGGGTGTTGTCGATCTTCAGCTTGTCGCACAAGCGTGCATTCGAACTATGGTGAGTCGCAGTACAGTTTTGTCGCATTAGCGTTAATCACAAATCCATTTGTCGAGCTCACGTAGTATACTTGATATCGATACATAAACAATGCAAGATCTTTATTTTTTATGAATTGTATAATAAAATTACAAGAAAAGTATAATCGATTTCTAAATCTGACTATCGAAGATAAGTTGCGTCGCTGATGAGCCCTGTCGGCGAAGTGTCCTGTCGGCGAAGAGTCTCGTCGAAGTAAAGTCTTGTCGGTGTTCAGTCTGTCGGCGTAGTGTCTGTCGGCGTTTAGTCGTACACTGGATTTTGAGAAAAGGTTTTCACTACACATATAGTCTTAAACCAAGGGGACCCTGTAACTTAGGAGTCAGTGTACTTCGTGTACAAAAGAAACCTTTATTTTACGTACGTGTGTTACCTATAAACTACAAATATGAGTTTGTGTGTAAAAAGGGGGAGGGGGATCATTGTATGAGTGGGATGGGGTGTGGTATGGTGTGGTGTGGTGTGGTGTTGTGTGGTGTGGTGTGGTGTGGTGTGGTGTGGTTTGGTGTGGTGTGGTGTGGTGTGGAGTGGTGTATGAGAGAGGCGGATTATAAAGTACCTAAATTATTTTAGAGAGAATATGTACGGGAATAGTCTTGATTGTACAGCCAGTTTTGTAATTTCATGCTTGTTTAAATTTATGATTTGGAGATATTTGTTGACCCTTCTGTAAATGAGTGAGCTTATTACATAAAGCTGGCGGCCAGCGACAGCTGTTTTGTGAGAGACAGATGGGCATGCAGATTTGGCTTTCCGAGTGTTTGGATCTACTGGACGAACCTGATAATGCTTCCTGAGAGTGGAATTGAGAACAAAGAGCCGCCGCACAATAAGTACCCTGCATTCCGCATACAATTCACTTGTGGGAAATCTATATGGCCTGCAAAGCATCACCTTGAGCACAGCCCTCTAGGCGCGATCCAGCCCAAGCAGTTTCGTCTTAGCTGTGGCACCCCAAACCGGGATGCAATAATTGATGACAGGCTGGCAAAACGCAAGATACACCATTTTTTGTGTTTTGGAGTTAGCAAATTAACTTAGAGATTTAAAGATTTACATTTATAAGTTTCCTGACCGTTGACGTTAGACTTCCAACTTGAGAGTACCACTTGAGTCGGGCATCAATCACTGCACCCAGGTATTTGGTTTGACTGACACGAAATAGTGCTATACATGAACATGGAGAGGAGTCCAAACATGTATGAGCAAGAACATTATAATCTGATGGGGCTGTGACTAATAGAAAAAGCCATGTAGTTGGTTTTAGCCAAATCAAGTGACAGAAGGTTATTCTGCAGCCACCGCACAACTATATGTAACGATTGTTCTGCATGATGTTTCACGTTAGTCCATGTGTCCTCATATCCTAACGATCGCAGCATATGTGAAGATCCGAATGTTGAAAAGTGCTAGTGTGCTAAGGCCATTTATATATATAAGGAAGAGGTGTATGTAGGTATCCAGTGGACTATACATAACCTACAGACCTCTGTCTACCTTTTTGAAGAGCGCCGACGTGGTTTAATGGGTCTAATAAATAAGCATACCAAATAACTGTCTTGCAGAGTGATATCGTGAGCAATTTAAAAGCCAACTTGCAACCGCTAATAAGCAGCTTAAAGATAAAAATGAACTCTGTAATGATGACTAGTCTTTATTTAATTAAGATAATGGTTAATTTACTATCACCGATATGAAATACTAGCAGCTATCAGGCTTATGCACTTAGGCATATGGGGCAAAATCCATATTAGTCGACACGCTGACATCCTGGACCGCGCGATTGAGTACCAACCTCTCATCGCTGCTCCGTGTGATAGGACACCGAATTAACCTATGTTCAACAAAAGTTATAGCATACAAACAACAGAGGAAGAAAGGTATCAGTCAGGAGTCAATGAAGCACGCATCTACACGGATGACCCAAAGGGTTCAGGGGCTGGCGAACACTCCCTAGAATTCAACATTAACTTTCACCTACCACTAGGCGAGCACAGCTCGATTTTCCAATGCGAGTGTGTTGTACTAACACAAGCCGGACCATCCGTAAAGTTTCTGAGAATACACAACTACGCAATCAGATTCGTATCTAACAGCCAGGCTGTGCTCAAAGCCTTAGAGAACAAACAAACCAACAGCAAACTAATATTTGAATGTCACCTTGCCCTGGAGAGTATATCGCTGTCTAACAGAAATACCCTCCAGTGGATCAGGAGGCACAGTAGATTCCTAGGCAATGATGACGCAGACGAACATGCACGTAGAGGTTCCGAGATGGTAGTGCTCGGCCCGTACCCACTCCTTCCCCTACCTTTCTCGCAGTTTCGTACATGTATTCGCCAAAGATCGACTGAACTTCACAACAACAAATGGTCACAGGCTGCAGAATGCAGGCAGTCAAAAATGGCAATGCCAAGTCTAAATCTGCGACTAACAAAACGACTACTCAGCCTAAGTATAAATAACCTCAGAACAATAATAGGGACAATTACGGGCCATTGCCCTTTAAACAAACGTCTCTTTAACATCAGCGCCACGTACAGCCCACTTTGCAGGGGCTGCTTTGACGCCGAAGAATCAGCCGCCCACGTCATCCTGGAATGAAGCCGTGGCCACCCAGCACATATTCGGAACGGTGAAGTCGCTCCGCGAAGACTGTGAAGCTCCCAGGAAACTTCTGTGCTTCTGAGCGGAGCTAGGCTGGTTAACTTAGCCAGGACACTTACGCACAACGGACCGAATGAGAGCCTAAATGCGGAAATTAGAGTCCCTAATCAATCTATTTATCTTGAACACTCTAGCGGTGAGATCGTGTCTGTCGTTCGATTTCTGACCAGGCATGAGCACTTCAATTATTTCTGTCCAGTAAGAGTTGAACGTGAATGTATTGAACAGGTCTGGTCAAATGGTCGTAGTTGTAAACGTACGCAAATGTGTCGTGTGTACTCTTGGAGGTACCTTGGGTTTTTTACAAAATAATGAGGCCCATGGCCCCATGTTCATCAGGTCAGTATCTAGAGAAAGAAAGAAATAGAGGGAACTCATCAAGTTTTATAGGCATACTTGAAGCGGTTTGGATATTTTTTGTAAGAGTATTTTCTCGGAGTGGTCACATTTCAATTTAGTGAAGATCTGATGAAGAACTTCGGAGGTTGGCAACGGAGTTCCTCAGTAAATTAAAGCAAATGGGCCTGGATTGCTGAAATCGCAAGTCTGCTTATTGTTTAAAAAGTAGCTTATGTGCTATTTCCAGACTATAATCAACCTCTATGCCAAATTTCATCAAGATCTGTTTCGCCGCCGTTTCGACGTGACTGAGTAACAAACATACACCCAAACTTTCGCATTTTTTATATTAGTTAAATTAGATACATGACTAGCTTTTGCCCGCGACTTCGTACGCGCATATCCCGTTTTCCCGTTCCAGTAGGAATTTCGAGAAATCCTCTCTTAATGCTCCTCTACACTCCCCAAGGAACCGTCATGCCAAATTTCAGCTTCCTACGATCTGTAGTTTCGGCTGCGCGTTGTCTGTCAATCATTCAGTAACGGAAGAATTTTATACATTAGGATTGATTGATATATTTTATATCAAACATATGTACAGAAAACGATAGCAACAATAAATACTAATGTACGAAGATCTTTTTATTTATAATTAAAGTTTTATCTAGTATTATTTGATTAGACCGTATCATTTTTATAGACTGATATGTAAGTACAGTAATTTCGATGAATTTCTTAGCGACAGAATTAGGAAGTCAGCGGTATGCTAGTCCGTTGGTCCTGCGCCTCTCAAGGTTGATATTCGGTGAATCCTGTTGTGTCGAATTGACGTCGCATTTGGCAATAAGATTAAGAAAGAGGCATTCATCGGCGCAGTCTACGCACAACTTAGACTATAATATCTCCCACATCTGGGAGTCAAGCGATAAAGACCTGTGTCTAGGATTATGTGGGACTAGTCAGCCCTTTTTAGGGTTCCGTACCTCAAAAGGAAAAAACGGAACTCTTATAGGATCACTTTGCTGTCCGTCCGTCTGTCTGTCAAAACCGTTTATCTCGAGAACGCGTGGAGGTATCGAGTTGAAATTAAAACCATATACTTAGGTGTAGGGCCCCTTGCAGCTGTGAGAAAAGAGATACGGTCGTTTATGCCGCAAAAAAACGTATATTTCGACACTCTAAGGGAATCAAAATGTATAGGGTATTTCCCGTTGACCTAGAACTATGAAATTTGGCAATTTTGTAATACCGTCTTATACTACAATTATAGGGAAAAGTCTGAAAACTATACATTTGTAATTAAATCATAAAAAAATATAATCTTTATTTATATTTACTTTGTACGGAACCCTTGGTGGGCGAATTCGACTCGCACTTGGCCGGGTTTTATTTTTAGGATGGGAAATCATAAAATGACTTCTCCCGCTCTGGGCGGAGCAGAAGTGAGTATCAGACTCTTACTGACTAAAACCCATCCGTGTTCCTCCTAGTGCCCTTTGCGTTCCAGGGGGCCGCGGTGACTCTTTCGAATAAATTCCGCAACAGTCCTACACACAGAAAAGTTTAAGGAGGACGGGGACCCCAGAGTGGGTGAATCTGAAGCGGCATCGAAGCGCCTCAAAAACGAACTTATCGGAATCTGTATCGCAAAAAAAAGTAACACAGCGCCATCTATATCGCCAGCAACGAACTACGTCAAAGAAAACCTGCATCGCACATCAGAGTTTTCTGTATCAACTATCGGGCAGTTGCCCGCCGGACACAACAACCGTCTGGTTGGAGGATCCTCCCTTTTCAATGGACGTTTGCGGGACTTTACACCCTGTTCCACATACCTCTATAAATCCAAGCTAGTAATAATATTGTGTAATCCAAATAAACAGTCCAGATTAAAACCAGCACGGTAGTCCTTTAATCTTTAAAACAATATTTTTTTACCACATGATAAAAAACGTTATTTGTTAAACACAAACACGAAAATTCTAAGACTTTATTAATCGTTTTGTAGCTCTCTTGTTGTCTAGTAAGTGAACAAGTTTAGTAGATTCAAGTAGTTGTTCAAACACTAGATTAAGAGGATTAACACAATGGTATTAACTAGGGTTGCCAGTTTGCCACCCAATCAGAAGAATTTGAAAATTTATTTAGATAACTATGTATGCACATTGATACACTTCGAGGTGAAAGTTCAACAAACCAACTAACTAATCTAATAGAACCAGGCAATCTTTAAAACAATATTTTCTTACCACATGATAAAAACTTGTGTTTGCTAACTTGTGTTTAACACAAGAAGACAATCATTACCTACATTAATTGTTTTGTTGCTCTCTTGTAGTCTAGTAGGTAAACAAGTTTAGTAGATTCAAGCAGTTATACAAACACTAGATTAAGAGGATTAATACACACAATAGAGTAGCCACCCGCATTTTAGTGTATACTGTACTGTACTGTACTAAATTTCAGGGTATTGTACTATTTGTACTACTATTATAGAAAAACTAGCTGATCCGGCAAACGATGTTTTGCCATAAAAATTGCCTGCGACCTATTCTCAAATCTACACTGCCTACACAAAAATTTCATAAAAATCGGGCATGCCGTTTCGGAGGAGTTCTGTAACAAACACTGTGACACAAGATTTCTATATATTAGAAGATAATGTAGTACTTACGCAAAATACTATATTTTCGTCTAGAACACTAATACTGAGTAGCATTTAGAATAAAACCTACTGCCTACGTATTTATCTGTTAAAATCGTTTATTATATTTACACCAAGTGTAGCCCCATTGCCGGGGTTGCGGAATTTATTCGAAAGAGTCACCGTGGCCCTGGAACGCAAAGTTCATTAGGAGGAGCACGGATGGGTTTTAGTCAGTAAGAGTCTGACACTCCCTTCTGCTCCGCCCAGAGCGGGAGGAGTCATTTGATGATTGCCCATACTTAAAAAAAAAATGTAGCCCCATTTCATGTCCAGGCTATCTCTTTCCATTCCAGGTTACCTGGAAGATATCGCGGAATGCAATAAGGCCGCCAATTGTATATTTTTTAGTTTGAGGTTTCTTTATGTTTTTTTTATGTTGGTGATAAATAAAATCTCTTAAAAGGCCGATATACATAAAAATAGTTTGGAGCAATATTCCAGCTCCCCCCTTCGGCGACATTTATCTTTTTCTCCAAAACCAAATGCCAAAAGTATCATATTTTTCCAAAACCAAATGCCAAAAGTATCATATTTTTCCAACGATTATTAAAAGTAACTTTATTTCTCCCAGAAGAAGGTGGCAACCCTAGTATTAACAGTCCCGTTGGTGACGCAATCGCAAAGATTACTAAGCGTGGAGTCCTGGGTTCGACTACCAGGTCGGGTAAAGTGTTATTGGGTTTATTCTCATTAGGAAATGCCTCTAGTGGCAAAACGGAGTTTACAGTAGGTGGCGTGTCACTTTCTTGCCTTAGCAAGGATGTTAAGGCGTTGGTTGGCTGGTCCTGCGACTGATCTCTCTCCGATCGTGTCGCATTGCCATACCATCGGGTCATGAGAGTGAGGATAGAGTGAGAGCATCTGAGTTTGTACACTATATCTCGCTACTGAATAAGAAGAATGTATACTGTCTCTATGTTTTCCTTTTTTGATTAATAGTTGGCAAATTTGTACACTAGGGCTCTGTTGACAGCGATTTATCGGAAAATTTTAAGCATTTTGTGAGAGTTCTAGTGCTTTTACAGTTTATATCCTCCTTATGCAGATTGTGAAATATCTCTTAAATCGGTCAAATATTGGAGGAGAAAACAGTCGAGAGCCAAACCTCGAATTATGAGTTTTTACATACAACCAGCATTTCCTGTTAAGGCCACATGCCAGTGACCTTGTACATATCAACGGAGCTAACTACTCCTCTACGAACCACTCCGCTACCCGCATTTTTAATTTATTATAAAAAAATAAATTAACACATATTTTAAAAAAGTAACAAAACCAAATTATTTTCATTTGTATTGCAAAGCAGTAGATATTTTTTTTTTAGACTTTTGTTAAATAAAGAAGGAGTGAAATTGTTTCATCTCAACAATTTGGAGGTGATTTGGTGATTTTTTTTTTTATTATGTGATACCGATACATAAATTCTGGCTAAACCAAATTACGTATCATATCAAGTTGCCTATTTTTTTTCAGATGTAATTTCTTAGTATATGCCGACGAAAAGTTGCTTCATCTGCACGCTGTTTTTAAGCATTTCTCGTTGTTGCTTGAGAAAAAAAGGAACTGGCGTTAGGCCAGTAATATAATCTGAATGTTTAGGGTTCCGTACCTAAAGGGAACAACAGAACCCTATTACTAAGCCTCCGCTCTTCGTCCGTCCGTCCATCTGTCCGTCTGTCTGTCTGTCTGTCAGAGGTCTGTATCTCAAGAACCGTATTTATTTTATTTATTTATGTACACACAATAAACTTAAAAAAAGAAAATTAAATACAGACAAAAGAGCACAAAGGTACTGCTTATTTCAATAGAAATTTCTTCCAGCCGACCTGCGACAGAAGTACCGACCGTAGTAGGTAGACAGCTCAAATTTTTACAGAATGTGTATTTCTGTTGCCGCTATAACAACAAAAATTAAGGTTTATGGTGCGGAACCCTTCGTATGCGAATCCGACTCGCACTTGACTGATTTTTCTGTGAAAAGATGCATCAATGCACTCAATCAGAGGTATTCAAAATATATTTGTATAACTTAGTATGCACATTGATAACTCTTCAAGGTGAAAGTTCAACGAACCATCTCCATTATCAAACTTACTGTAAGTGTAACAGACGATGCATAATAGATATCTACGACAAGATGGCGTCACAGTTATTTATTCATTTATACAAATAAATAAAATTGAAGAATCTCTTTGTAAAACCAAAATAACAGATTTTTACTTAATGAATACGAAAGTAAATACGATAATTATCGCAAAAAAAACTGTATTTAAATTTCTTATCTGGTTGTTTGCTTGTTCCGGCTTAAATTATCTCAGAAACGGCTGGACTGATTTCGATGGGATTTTTATATGATATGTTAAAAGTAGTATATATTACTTCCTTAATAATTTAGGATACATTATTTTAGTAAATTAAGGTTATGCGCATAAAGAGAAAATCTCTTGAAATTGTCTTTTTGTTGCTTTATGAGTTTGACGCGGATGAAGTCTCGGGCAATAGCTCGTTATTATTTATGAGTTATCCTACAATTTACCGAGTGGGTACCGAAAATGTGATTTGATTATTTTCCATCCTTAAAAAAAAGGGTATCCCGGAGCCTATAGACAAGCAAAAGTGGATGTAGCTGTAGACAGTGTCAACCCTCTCGGAAAATACGATTCTATTTTAACTATGAACGGGGGTCTAAAAATAATTAAAAAATTAAAAAACAAGCATTGGCCCAAAAATTTAAAACTGAAAAACTACTTTTTATTGCAGTCGGGGGACAGTAGGTACTCTGTAACATTTCTTTAATGGACATGGCAGGCGTGTTTTTTAATTATTTGTTTTTTATTTCATACCTTTTAGTGATAAAACGATATTTTGATTGAATAAGTAATGCGAAACTAAATCGATTTTTGATTGGTACCACAATGATACTAAAATTTCTTGGCTGTCCTAAAATTATTTTTAAAATTTTCATTATTAGCGAACGAGTGCATATTGAATACTACTGTTATATATTTTTGTTATGTACTAAACAAGCTCTAGATGATGATAGTATAGGTCAGCAAATTTTCATGAAAATAAAAAAATATTTTCGTTTTTTTTATGATCCATGGCTACCCCATTATATTTGTTTTAGTTTTGACTAGCCTATGTTACCCGGGATAACACAACGCTTCTAACGATACCGCATACATCGAAATCGGTTAAGGCGTTTAGGAGTTACGATGGAATAGAGAAACTCACAAACATACATACATACATACATGAACCCTGAAAACATAACACTCCTTTTTATAGGCAGTCGTGTAAAAAGGCCACTTTAGCAGAATCAGAAAGCACATCACGCTACCCGCCACTGTCAAATTTACCCAATCAACCTTGAACCTAATGCGTTAGCGATAAAGATGAAAATTAAATTTGACAGATTGTGGTGTGGTTAATATTGTGATTCTAATATGATTCTCCTAAAGTGGCCTATTTAGTCCCGCAGAGTTCTACGAATATGATTATGTTTTATGTCAGGGCATGAAATATGAAAAAGGTAGTTTGCAATTATTAAAACCAGGTGGTCTTAAATCTTTTTTTAAATGGCTGTTATCAGAAGATCGTACTGCATACAAGGATAACCTGCACAATAACTTACACTTATTTTATTTTTATCTCATTCTACGCCCTGTGCTTTTTAATTGTACAGTAAAGCAAACAACATTTACAAGTTAAATTACATCTTATGTCTCTGAAATAAGGTTGGTTTTAGTGTACTTTTTAAATAAGAAAATAGAAAAGAACTGCACTATTTTTATTTGGTATTAAAGGTACGCTAGTCGGCATTATAATCACGCTGTGTCTGCATAATTTTCTTTAATGATAAAAGATATGAGGACGTATAAAATACTTAACTACTACTACATTTGCATAAACTTATTTTTTATTGTATGGCAAAAATAATAATAATAATGACTTAAATTTTTAAATGTATTTTTTAATGTTTTTTTAAGATATATTTAAAAATGTAATCTTTATGTATAGAAAAATAAATAAACGAAATAATAATAAACATTTATTTTCAGAATCTCTTCCATAATTTGTTAGTAACATTGTAAACTTACTTACTTACTTAGTAATATTTAATACCTATTTATGCCCAACTCATTAAGGAAACCCATTGATGTCATCCGCCCTAGAAAACCGAACTGCGATCGTCAACTATTTTTGACCAGTCTTTAGGCAAGTAACATTCTGTCAGCGGTGGTGTGGTGAAGGCAATTGTTAAAACGTCCAAAATGTATGGGATTGAAAAACGCTGTCAAAATGTCACGTCATCAATCGATACTAATATTATAAAGAGCTAAAATTTGTGAGTTTGTGAGGTTGTAGGGGTAATCTCTGGATCAATTGAACCGATTTCAAAAATTCCTTTACCAATAGAAAGCCACGTTATTTGTGAGTGGCATATGCTATATTAACCCTAAAAACAAAACACTACAAAGAATAAAATAACCTTAATTTCGGAAGTCGGTGTTTTTGGTTTTGTTTCTTTGTTTTTTAACACCGATTTCCGAAATTAAGGTTATTTTATTCTTTGTAGTGTTTTGTTTGGAAGTCGGTTATAGTTTTTTATTTTTCGCTTTTAAGTGGACGACTTTTACTTTGACGACGTCTTCGTCAACGCAGAAATTAAAATAAGCAAATATGCTCATAAAATAAAAACTACTGAACCAAACCGAATCAAATTTTTATGGGACCAAATGGCAAGTATACTGCATCGAACTAAAAAGAGTTATAGAAATCGGATCAGAAACCTCGGAGTAATCGGTGTACATACATTTAAAAAAATACCCACCGAATTGAGAACCTCCTCCTTTTTGGAAGTCGGTTAAAAATACCGCCCAACGAAGTGGGCACGGCCATCAGCTAGTCCCTTATATTTTGACATTTCGCCAATCGCATTCGCTAATAGAATGCCATATTGCCTAGAGCCTCAAAGGACGCTGTAAGACGAAAGGACGCCGCCAAAATGATTAAATTATACAAATGAACACAGAAATGTAAATACTTACAGAATACAAAACAATAAAAAGTTTAAAACAAAATACTTTATGTTAACAGACACAACAGTTAAAATAACTTCATAAAATTGCATTAATTTATAGATATTATGTTTTTATTGTCTTTATACCAAAGAACGAATCTATCGTTTTTACGTTATAAAAAACATAGGTATAATTTCACGTAATAATATATTGATAAGACTGATAATAAAATCATTGGTTTTTATTAATTAACTACTTAAATACAAAGATAGGTGTGTGGTTACTGATAAGATCATAAAACCTTGCACGTATGTAGTTAAAGAACACAAATACGAACATGATCAAACAAATTAAAAATGCAAACATAAGGCCAGTCTTAAGCGCTTATTACACTACTAGGTATTCAGGGCCTGGTGGCAAGGGTGGGTGGTTACACTAGCCGGCCGATTCGGCCCCAACTCAGTTATGAAGTGACCAGGGTTGCCAACGTGTGAGGAATTCCCTAAACTGCGGGGAATCTCAAATTGATTGGGGATTTGTTGGGGGTTGGCAAGATATTCATATTCATATTAAAACGCGGGGATTATAAAATATCGATTTTATTCTTTTGATATTATTCTAAATATCGAATTTGTGGGGAATTAGTAGATTTTTTGTCCCCAATTTAAGGAATTTGACTTACATTTTCAGGAAATTTGTTAAATCGGTATTGGCAACACTGCTACCTAACTCCCTAAACGCTATTACACTGCCCGGTAGTAAGGGAGTTAGGGAGCTAACTAGACCGGGCCGCTCCGGTTACCCTAATTAGGGTCCCTAACTCCCTAATTCTTATTACACCACCCTAAATTGGGACTTAAGGCCCTGAATACCGTATAGTGTAATAAGCGCTTTACAGTTTTTTGCAAAAGCCTCAATCTCCATACATTTTTGACTGACATACGAATGCATACGACGAACGTTGCTTAATAATTATGGCACTTTTGTCTTACCATGATTACGGTATCTTCTACAGAAAGCTGTTAAGCTAACTTAAAAAAATGACATTTTTATTCCATTTTTGAACCTTCTCGGAAAAGATTGGAATTGGAGAACCTTGTGTAAGATTGTTTTCTATAATTAATAACTTCATTCCATTGACCTCGACCAAGATAATAAATTAAATTGAAATTACTATCATAATAATATTTGTTGATGTATGTAAATAAGTGTTTTAATCAACGCTAAAAATGGCTAAATTCGCAAAGCTGGATGTAGTTCTGTTTTTATTGGTATGTTGTATAGACCAGTTAGAATAGTGTGAATCCAAATTTGCAAAGATAAACTGCGAAATTTTGGGGCTTTTTCACTTTTTGCTCTAAAAGTAAAAAACTATGTGACAATAATATTTCCCAACTAGAAAGAGATAAGACAATACTGACTAATCCCTCTGTCATAGCAAATGCTTTTAATAATTACTTTATTGATTCGACTAGCACTGTGACATTTAATCATTTACATGATAATGACAAACCTAATAAAAACGTAACTATAGTAAATTCCATATTTCTTAGCCCTATGACTGAAGACGAGATAAAAAAAGAAATAGTAGCTTTAAATAACACTAACTCAGAAGATTACCATGGAATTAGTACAAGGATAATTAAAACTTGCAGTACAGAACTAATTCCGATACTGACTTATTTGATTAATCTTATATTTTCATCTGAAACTATTCCTGATGCCCGAAAATTATCAGTCGTTAAACTTCTGTACATAAAAAAACGATAAAAATTATGTTAAAAATTGTCGCCCGATAACCCTTATTATACCTATTTTATCTAAATTATTTGCAAAATGTATGCACAAGAAACTTACCGACTACTGTAGTAATTACATCATCATAACAAAAGAACAGTATGGATTTCAAAAGCACAAGTCAACAACTCTAGCAATTGCTAATTTTTTAGGACATATTCATAATTTCCTTAATAAAAAACATTTAACGACAGGACTATTCTTCGACCTGTCATAAACCTTCGACTTTGTGGCACATGATATTTTGTTGGCAAAATAAGAAATAAGTGGAATAATTAGCACTGCATTGAATCGCGTCTTATTTAAGCAACCGAAAACAATACGTTGTTATAATAAAGTAAATGAAAATTTTGTAACCTCGTATTCATCAGATCATAGAGTTAATAATTGCGGCATCCCCCAAGAGAGTGTATTAGGACCCTTTTTGTTTCTATTATACATAAACGACTTACCAACAGTTATGACAACTTATCACGCCCATACGGAATCCATCTTACGATACGGGGTCTCACTTCTTGGGGTAACAGCACGGAGCATTTATTGCGCAAAAGAAATGTGTCAGAGACATTTGTGGTATCCGTCCTGACGAGTCTTATAAAGGGATTTAAAAAGCTAGGTATATTACCACTTCCATCACTTTACATTTACGAAATCTGTAATTATGTTTAGAGATTGTTCAAAAGAACCTATCAAATGAACTCTCGGAATAGAGATCCTTGTAGACTTGAATTGCAAGATACTCCTAAATCAGCCAAGTAGGCGAAAAGTTTCCTAGCCATGTGTATACGCATTTATAATTAAGTTCCAATAGAAATAAAATTGTTATGTAATATTAATTGAAATGACTGAAAGAATATATGCTTTGTGACATTAAAGATTTTTTAAATAATAAACTATAATATATGGACATTTATGCGGATAATGTTGACATAAAACTATTATATTATTGTATTGGCCATATATTGACTTGACATTGAACAACAATCAACTTATAATATTTTGCATGCAATTGATATATATTCTGTATTGCTAAACATGTGAACTTAAGATTATTACCTAACTGTAACAACTTTATACCATGCTTAAGGCCAATAAATACTTATCTTATCTATGCATTTTCGATCAATAACATTCAGTAATCATAATAAATATATAAATGAGAATACAAAAGTTATCTTAGCTTAGTTCATAGGATGAGCGATTTGCCATTGTTTAGCTAAGGATGAGAGCAAAACTTAAAATTGACAATTTGCGAGAAAAATTAACCACCTTTGAGGGGCTATATCTTGGTCCCTATACGGTTCATAGAGCTGCGGTTGGGCTTAAATTGTTGCAAATTTAGGTGTCTTTATTTATGATTACTGAATGTTATTTGTCGAAAATGCATAGTATACTCAAAATTCCGCAAATTATCGCGTGGTGCGCAGCGAGCACAAGTTTTTTGAAATTGCAAAATTTTGAATCACACTATTCTAACTGGTCCATACAATATACCAAAAAATCAGAACTACATTCAGGTTTGCTAATTTAATGTTAATTTCCACTGGGCTATTTGTTTTATCTAGTGAATTCCTTTGTATATTTAAAACTGCTATCTAATCACTCCCAGTCAAACGTGATTCAGCTGAATACCAGTATTTTACCTAGAGTGACTGCATATCTAAACTCCACAGCCCAGTAACTGGGAGTCAGTACTTTTTGCAAAGACTGACAATACTAAACTTACGGACGACTGCCAAAGATCTTCAAATGACAGTCGGATTAAATTGCTATTTCATGAATTGGCCAGATATTTTATAAAATGGCCGGCCAAATCATGAAATGTCCTAATTCAGCGATATGGCCACGATATATGGATTAGGTTTATCGACAAACGTGGCAGCCCCAGCAACAGTATTGCATAAGTAAAATTTAAAAAGGCACCATTTCACAATCGGCCTTCATAAGACCAGTCCACATGCAAATAATTCGGATGTGACATTTTGCATAAATAAGTACCTGTAAGTCTATTATTGGCTACTAAACCAAACACACAACTTCGTAACTTCAGATTTGCTCTAGAAAGACCGATAGTTATAGTATTGTCTTTATGGTTACCATAATTAATGTAATAAGTATATCTACATTAATATCATAACGAGGAAATATCTGTTTGTTTGTTTGAAATGAACACGCTCCGAAACTTCTGGACCGATTTGAAAAATTCATTCATCATTATTAGAATCCTACATTATATTTTATAATATAATGTAGGATTAATTATTAATAAAAATTAATATTAAGGATATCAATATTTTCAAAAAAGTTAGGGATCCGTATGAAAACTTCGATAATGTAACCCAAGGTGTGGAAAAAAATGCCAAAAAAAATTCCTTATATCGCGTACGCTGCGGAAACTATTGACAATAGAGCAAAGTGATGTACTACAGTTTTATAGAGGACATTAATATCTACAAAAAAGTCCGTGAGGGTATATTTCTAACTATCATGGTTAGGTCACAATGACCGCTTTTTGTTCAAATTATTCAATCAAAACCCGGGTAGATTGGAATAGTGATAATTTTGATATTATGATATTAATCCTTATCCATTTAAACTGTTTGATAATTAGGGTCGGTTATATCATATATATCAAATCGGACCTTTCGTTTAAAAGTTACGACGGGTATAAAAATACTCTAAGTAAGAAAAATGTGGCAGTTTGAGCGAACTGCCCTTCGAGATCGTTGAGTCTATTAATAAGTTATTTACCCTATTGAGGGGGTAGAGGGGAGATGAACTTAGTGGAGTACCAAAAAAAAAAAAAAAACCGCGTGAACAAAGTCTGGAAAAAGGTTCTAAGTTATAGGTTTCATCGCAAAATAACAGACGACTGTGACATGTAACAGTCTGACAATCGTCAATTTTGAACGTTTGTTTTACTTACATTTTCTGCTATCCTATTCAGCTTCTGTCATAAAAAGTACCAAGAATGTTTCTTTTTTCAAATGTGACGCGTTATCGTCAATCATCATTATATATATTAAATTCTTCCGTTACTGACTGACATAGTGACTGACAGACAACGCACAGCCAAAACTCCTGGTCGTTGGAAGCTCAAAGGAATGTAGGTTCCTTAAGGGGTGTAGGGGAACACTAAGAGAGGAATTCCCGAAATTCCCATAGAAACGGGAAAAAACGAGATATGCGCGTACAAAGTCGGGGGCAGATCTAGTTGATTGATAATTGATAATAATCTTTATTGACATAAATTATACAATCATTTTTTTGAATTCCCTAGCTCCTGCACCAGTGTCCTGCACCAGTGGTCCAAGAACCCCACGACCTCATTCCACCGAACCCCTTCTACCATCGGACATCCAGACGCACTGCATCTTACCATCCCTAACTTGTTACTATTCCACCAATTCGCACTAAGCGTTTCCAAACGTCTTTTATAATGCGCACAGCAAAGGAGTGGAATTCTCTGCCTGCGTCTGTGTTTCCAAACGCTTACAACCCTAATCTCTTCAAAGTTAGAGTGAACAGGCTCCTTTTGGGTAAGCTCGCTCCATCGTAGACTTTGTCTCTGTCATCTCTGACCTAGACTAGAGTCAAGAGCAAACCCATCACAAATAAAAAAAATAAAAATAAAAAGTGTATACTGTATTACAGGAGCTAGTGTCTTTATCAAATTACTATGATAAATGTTATTTATGGCATCCAAAAATTACAAAGCGAAACAAAAGTACTAAAGATAATAAAATTAAAAGTAATCTAACATGCATAGTTTATTGTTGTGTTTATGTGCAATAGTGGCTATGAACTACTCAATTTAATGCAAAAGTCATGGTCTAAAGAACTATCCAAAACAAAATTGCGACTCGTTAACCAATTGAAACAAGAATACTGCAGAAATTGGCTTTAAAAGGAAATAGTGGCAAAGCAAAGTTGTATATCCTACATCCGAGCTTCAAAATTGCCTGTAATTTACTATTCCTAAATGTCGCAAAAAAAAATAGGTGAAACAACTCGCTGCCTAACCCGCTGGTAAGTACGGGCGTGATGTTATGATGATTATGAAATAATTTAAAATTTCTAGCAAAATGATTTTAATTGTAGACAGATTCTGTTCCAATTTCGACTTTATCTAGTACTAGTTGACCCGCGCAACTTCGTCTACTCCGCTCCTATTGGTCTTAGCGTGATGATATATAGCCTATAGCCTTCCTCGATAAATGGGCTATCTAACACTAAAAGAATTTCAAATCGGACCAGTAGTTCCTGAGATTAGCGCGTTCAAGCAAACAAACAAACTCTTCAGCTTTATATATTAGTATAGATTTAGTGAAACCAACCCTAAAAATTTGAAAAAACTGGAACCAACCTCGTATTGACAGCGCTCCTGATCCTCGTAGCGTGTATCGCACTCTTGGTCCACATTATCAGACACAACTACTCGGTCGGAAACGCACAGACTCACTGATTAGCTGACAATGGCGAACCGTACACACTATCGTGTAAACATTCTTATCAGTACAGAGATAATGATGCTGGTATTGGATGTACGTTAATTGTTGAAATTATTGTTTTTGGAACACGATACATCGAAAGGAAAGAAGGCCTTATTAGGGTTCCGAAAAAAAAACGGAACCCTTATAGGATCACTCGGGTGTCTGTCTGTCTGACCGTCTGTCTGTCTGTCTGTCTGTCTGTCTGTCACAGCCAGTTTTCTCCGGATCCACTGGACCGATTCTGTTGAAATTTGGTATACATATGGACTTCTGCGACCCAAACATGGACGCGTTACGTAAATTATTGAATTTTTAGTATCAGTGTCACTTTTGGGGGTCAAACTAGAAAATTAAAAAAAAGAAGTTTTTTGAACAATATCGTGTGACATATCAAATGAAAGGACTTACTGTGAGGGTCTTAATTATATTTTTTTTTCATAATTTTAAAATAAATGGTTTTGAAGTTATTAAAGAAACTAGACGAAAAATGACCATTCCCCTTATCTCCGAAACTACTGAGCCTATAATTTTGAAAAAAAAAATGGAGATAATAGATATTTACCTAAAGATTACAGGAAAACCTATTAGAAGTCTGTAGTGTTAAAATAACATGTTAAAAAATAAAATTAGTTCGGAACCCTTTGCACGCGAGTCCGACTCGCACTTGGCCAGTTTTGTTTTTTTTTAGTGATAGCCCTTATATGTAAAGAGCTCTTTAGCAGGCTAAATAATTATTTTTTGTGTTTCAAGTTGTAGGTCCGGTTGAATATAGGGTATTGTGCCCTGCAGTGGGACACAACGCGCTCAAATGGTTTCTGCAGATAATTTTATTGTCTATATGTAAAACCGGCCAAGTGCGAGTCGGACTCTCACACGAAGGGTTCCGTACAATAAACCTAATTTTTATAATTTGGCGTTATAGCCGTGGTCGAGTGGTTTAGGCGTTTGCCTTGTGACCCGGTGGTCGTGGGTTGAATTCCTACGGGAAGCATACTTTGTAAAGTTGTTTCCAGTTTGGCTAGGACATTTCAGGCTTGAATCACCTGATTGTCTGATAAAAAGATGATTCCGTGCTTCGGAAGGCACGTATAAGCCGGTGGTCCCGGCCGCCAAATGGCGGTCGTCAAATAAACCATATCAGAGGCCCTTGAGGTGGTTTAAAAACTCTGAAATTAGGGTCTGTGGGGTCGTCCACACAATAAGAAGAAGAAGAAGAAGAAGCGGCAATAGAAATACACAAACTGAAACTTTCAACTGTCCACCTATTACGGTTCTTGAGATACAGCCCGCTGACAGACATACGGACAGACGGACGGACGGACAGCGGAAGCTTAGTAATAGGGTTCCGTTGGTTACTCTTTGGCTACGGAATTCTAATAAAAGGGTGAATGTAAAGGGTTCACCTAGTTATAAATACTTGTGAAGATACTGAAAGGAACCGTACAGCACGCAGGCCGCCAGAAAAATAGTTCTGGATGGATTTAAAGATTCATGCGTAATCGATCGATTGTTTAGTTACTGTCAGATTTGTTCCAGCTGCGTAATGGCACATAATTAATAAAATGTTAAGTTGCGTTATTATATCATTATAACCCTTTCGACCAGCAGTGCTATTCTGTAAACATCTGGCGTTGGATACAAAGGTGAAGTGAAGTTGAACTTGCAATCTCTATCTAAAGGTGGGTGGAATGACAGTTCACCTCACACTTCACTTAAGGCGTGTGTCAATGCCAATGACCTTGTGCATATAAACGGAGCTAACTACTCCTCTACGCGCCACTCCGCTACCCGCATTTTTAATTTATTATAAAAAAATATCATATATTTAAAAAAAGTAACAAAACCATTTTTTTTTCGTTTGTATTGCAAAGCAGTAGATATTTTTTTTAGACTTTTGTTAAAAATGAAGGAGTAAAATGGTTTCATCTCAACGATTTGGAGGTTATTTGGTAATTTTTTAGAAGTATGTAAAAAGGAAAACATAGAGACACAGTATATATCCTTCTTATTCAGTTTGTGATATATCTCTTAAATCGGTCCAATATTGGAGGAGAAAACAGTCGAGAGCCAAACCTCGAATTATGACTTTTTACATACAAAGTCTCGCCGCCAGCATTTCCTCTTAAGCATTTCTCGATAGAACAGCCTTAAGTTTTCACGTGACTATTTAATAGAATAGACTAGTAGCAGGTCCTTTTGTTTAAATTGAATAGGAAACCATCAAATGACTTCTCCTGCTCTGGGAAGAGGGTGGTAGTGAAGAATTTTACTGACTTAAACACACCTGTGTTCCTTAAAATTCACTTTCCCAATTTCGGTAATCCTGGAGACTAGCTGGTCCCTGCAGCCGGTATTCTTAACCACTGGCCCATGCTAACTTATAACTTTGACAGCGCCGTTATTTCGTAGCAATAACAGGGTTTTTGTTTTTAGGGTTCCGTAACCAGAGGGTAACCAACGGAACCTGTTACTAAGTCTCCACACTCGCCCGTCTTCCGTTTATCTGTCAGCGGGCTGTATCTATCTCAAGAATCGTAATAGGTAGACAGTTGAAATTTTCACAGAGCGTGTATTTCTATCGCCACTATAACAACAAATATTTAAAAAAACATAACCCTCCTCTTGGCGCAGTCGGGTAATTAAATTAAATGCAAAATTAAAGGGTGCTCCCATACAAGAAACGTGTTTTTTCTGCTTTCGGTACGGAACTCTTCGTGTTTCAACTTGGCCGGTTTTTCAAGTGTTACCGAACGTGATGGTGATCACTGATCATACAAGTATTACTCGTTTGAAAAACGGGTATATGGTTCAAATGAGCTATATAACTATGTATGTAGTGCCTTTTAGTAACCACATTCTACAAGTTTTTATTTATTCCGAGATCTATTAGTTTATTATTGGAAAACTTAGTAGGTACCCATGATGATTTATTTTGGTCACAAACGAATTGTCAGAAATAGGATAATGTGATTTTTTTTATATCCACGATTTATTTATTTGTCATAAATAATTTTATGTTAAAAACATACTTAGGTACTACCTATTGCAATTTGAATAGACGTCATACTATATCGCCTTAATGATTCACTATTTCTTTGAACTGGCGATGTACGATTTCCTTCTCAATTTATCATTTGATTATGGTAATAAGTAACTACAAAGATATTTCACGATATTTATGCAGTAAGCGGATTAATTTGATAAAAAAAATATATTGACTTGATCTGGTCTTACCTACAAAGACTTATGAATCACTAGATAATCCTTTTTTTTTGTTGGTATATTATCAAATAAGTTCCCTCGCTCTGGGCGGAGCGGAAGATAGTGTCAGACTCTTGCTAACCCACCGGCGGTTCCAGGACCGCTCTGACTCTTTTGAACAATTCCGCACTTCTTCTTATCGCGTGGGGAGTAAGGTCTAACGACCCCACACTGGTTCCCGAGTACCTAACAAGTTAATGGGTTGTGGAGGTCTGGTAGGCAGCCGCTCCACGTAAAATACTGGGATTAAGTTTAATCCAGTTGGACTGGAAGCCGACCCCAATATACGTATAGTTGGGAAAATCCTAGGCAGATGATGATGTCTACTGCTTTACGATTACCTTGTTGGCTTCGAACTGACTCTTAGAATAGAATAAGAGTAGAAACATTTTAGTTCCATACATAGGATCTACACATATCCGTGCCGCACCCGAGACTTGGCCGTGCCGTGATCCGTCCGGAGGTCAAACAAATGTCAGTGCGTACTTTTTATAAGAACTCGTCCACACACGTCCGTGTCCGGGCCGTCCCCGGATCGTGTCAGTCCACGTTGCGACGGACCACTGCCCAGACCTTTGCTCCACTTAAACAAAACGCAACAGCAACAAAAACAACGTAAAATAGTAGTACCTACTTAAAGAATTGCGCTGAGCGTGCCCACACTTTTTTTTAACAGACCAGAAGTAAGAGAATAAATCTGAAAAACTGCCAGTTTTGTCTGTAAAATCTGGTCTACAACTCTACGGTCATGGTAGCCTGGATTCCAGTGGGAACGGCCGCGACATACGACTGGCGGGTCATGGGTTCGAACTCAGGCAAGTGCTTTACTAAGTGGTAATAAGTTCATCA
Organism: Lacanobia wlatinum; assembly: GCA_947578705.1. NCBI lineage: Eukaryota > Metazoa > Arthropoda > Insecta > Lepidoptera > Noctuidae > Lacanobia > Lacanobia wlatinum. The sequence continues at coordinate 22,792,255 of OX388031.1, forward strand.
CCACTGACCTGAAAACACTAAAGAAAAAACATCGCGGGGAAACAGCATGTCCTAGAAACAAAACTGGAAGACCTGTGACAACCACCATCCTGAACTGTAGTATGTACGGCCCACTCTGAGAGACGAAAGAACATTATAGGCTGGTTGTAACACGGCTACGTCGAAACGAAGTGCAAGGCCGAGCAAAAGGTTCGGGAGGTACCTGTTTCGGATTCGGCGGGAGGATACCCCCGGTTGTCAACACTGTGAGGATCGCCCGGAGGACACAGTGGAGCATACGGTAGAGGTCTGCCCTGCTTGGGCGGAGCACCGCCGTGTCCTCGTCGAGGCGATCGGCGGCGGCGACCTCTCGCGTCCGGCTCTGATTCAATCTATGGTCCGGAGCGAGGAGGCATGGGATGCGGTCACCTCTTTCTGCGAAGCAGTATTGCTAGCGAAGGAGGAGGCCGAACGCGTGAGAGAGAGGGAAACCTCACGCCCCAGCCGCCGCAACAGGAGAAGACGCCCCGGGCGTCGGGAGTTGCAGGGCGATTCTCGGCCACCGAAGGCGCGGGCCTGCGGACGACGAGCATTGGGTGGCTCGCCGTCCGATCAGAACCAGGCCCGAGTCGACGGCGCGCTGTGTTCCATGCGCGCCTCAAAGAGCTGTCAGCATAGAAGACGGGGCCCGCTAGGGCCAGTGCCTGCCGGGGTTGCGGAATCTGTTTGAAAGAGTCACCGCGGCTCTGGAACGCAAAGGGCATTAGGAGGAACACGGATGGGTTTTAGTCGGTAAGAGTCTGACACTCCCTTCTGCTTCACCCAGAGCGGGAGGAGTCATTTGATGATTTCCCATCCTTAAAAAAAAAAAAAAAGGCCGAGCAAAAGGTGGGCTTCGAATCCCGCAACGGCACCTACGAAACAAGCAAACAAATAAAGTATAACTTACTCCATCCATCTAAAACGCCAAACAAGTGCTCTTGAGCAAGGGATATCGCTGGTTAGCCTAATCCAAACGTAATGGAACCCTTTCAAAGGACACTGCGATAAATTACACACAAATTATACGAGTATATGTAACGTAACGGACCACGGTCAAGTCTTTGTATTCTTTTTGGTATCTGATCTTGGCGGTGGCTGAATCGAGGCCGAGTGCCGAGTCGCCCCGGCCCGCTCACCCTGCCCCCGTCCCGCTCGCCCCGCACCGGAAGTGGCGCGTGGGGCGCACGCGACGCCGCCCCGCCCCGCGCCTCCCCGCCCCGCTACCCTCTGTGACGAAACATGCAAATTTCCCCGACCTCGTAAGGCCACGATACAGATCTTGGTAGGTGAAAATGCGTTATAAATGTATTTTCCGCCTTCCTGTTCTCTCTAACAAGGTCGCGAGGTGAAAAATCTAGGTGATCCTCAGCTATATATATATTTCGTAATTACACCAATATTAACCTTATTTTGGACTTTATTATGAAAATAAAGCCGTTAGAGCCAGGGCCCTGATGAAAAGACCTGAAAATATGAACAAGTTCTCCTACCAAGTAACTTACCAATTATAGAAATTTAATTCAAAATATACTTAAAATATTGGTAATGTTGTTTCTCCACAAAAAGCTACATAGTTGGTATTTACGGAATGCCAACGATGAAAAAACCGTTAACTCATCGAGCACTGACTTGGCTGTTTAATTTCATTACTAAATTGCAACACCTTTCAATATATCAAGTGTATCATATCATGTCAGACTGAACAATCCAATGTTCTGAATATCGAACTCGGGTTTCGCTAAAAGATTAAAAATTAATAAATCAGTCTATTAGCGAAATTAAAAATCTAGTAAAACATATAACAAAACATTGCCTTCTATGTAGAAAGTTACATGATGAGTCATTTCATGTTTGTCTGTATGTTTCAGATTTTTTCTCAGTAATGCAAAATGCTGCATTTTATAAACCATCTGGCGCTATCACTTCATTATAAGAGGTGTTGATTCCCGCCAATCTTCGAATTTAGTGTTGTTGCTGTAATAATATTAAAACCGCTTTTGAAAAGCCGAAGACAAAGCTTGAAAAAAAAAGTGTTTTTTGGAGGAAAAAATGTCACCACAGCAACAAGCAGGGGTCCCGCGACAATAATAAATGGGTCAATGCATGGGACGCTCTGAGACATCGCTCAGGAGTTTGTTTGTAAATCCAGCCGGGCGCACCGCCGCCTTTATTTACTCCAATCATGCAAGAAGTCGGCTCGCGGTACGCAGCCGTGCCGCAGTCATGCTCCGCCCGCCCAACGAATAACATAGGCGAGCTCGAGCCATGGCCGTCCGCGACATGCTGTGCAGTGCCTCGTGAGTGTGATACGGTTATGTGACGATGTCTCAGGCCGCCGGCGGCAAGAAGGGAGGCAAGGGCCCCCCTAAGAAAAATGTGGACGAAGACAAGAACCCGCCGGTCAAGGCCGCAGACGAGGCCAAAGATGAGACTTCTTCTGTCAACGGTGATAAAAAGGAAGTCAAGGAACTCAATGGAACGGAGAACGTGGTCAAGCCTCCCAGTGCCGGGATTAACATCCGGGAGGTGGCGGCTAGGATCCTCACGCTGGCGCAGAAGGGAGAATGGCCAGCGGTGGAACAGACCCTCAAGGTCCTGGAGAAGCTGGTGGCGGCAGGCGGTGAGGATGCCGTCTCAGTGCCCATGGCAGGCATCCTGGATCCGGTAATGTTCTATTTTATGCCTAACACAATACACTTTCTGTCAACTTTAGTTACGAAACGCTCTCGGCATCTAATTTAATTCATAACATGAATTAAATTGTGGCTTTCAGTTTTTGTCACATATTTAAGAAATCTTTCTGAACGTTTATATTAATGCGGTTGGTTGGTTTATTGGGCATGATTTATACCAGTGAAATATGCATCACGGTGTGACGGTTTCTATGGTTTCTGGTTGACGCTTTGTAAATCGGTACTTCAGGGGTTATCCAAAGGACTAAGAACCTGGTGATGAATGGCAGAAGATTTAAGGAGGGAATTTGAATGAGAGTAGCTTTTTTCTAAGTCAGATGTGGTATAAATAATTTTGAAGATGTAGATATTTTCGGAATAGACAACAAACCAAGTGATGGTATACTTGTACTTTTTCCTTTTAGAGATAGACAACTCTGTCTTAGTTTTTGTCGTGGTAACCGAGTGCCGTCCAAATATTGTGACGGAAATGTGCGAGGAATTCTCGTCACCCTATCGCGTTTGAGGAATTTGAGAAACGACGAAAATGCTTTTCCTAATTTTGTTGTGGTTGATATATTAATGTTGAGTTTTTTAATTAGTCTTTGAGTTAATATGGGGCAGCTTGTATATAAAAACATCAACTTTGGAAATTCCGCAAACCTGACTCCTCTTCGACATGTATTGCATTATCTTCGTCTAGTCAAACCATTTCATCATCAAGCGCGTTTATTCATGTTTCAACAAAGATTTCTGCTTACCCCATAAAAGTAAGAAGCCAGCCCTACACCGTACTTTATTACACATAACAGTGGCCTTGTTTTAAGTCCAAATTAATTCCAGGTACACCTATTACAGATGTCCTTCATATTTTCGTTAGCCGCGTGGTCACCAAAGGTCTTATTCGAATCGAAACCTTCAACCTTCTGCGTTTACTAAATAATAGCCGATTCATAATCAGCACTAATCTTATAAATTAGAATATAACAGATATTATTATTGCTTGTAACAATGTATCTTTCGACATTTAAATCAGAATTTTTAGTGTATTTTTTTGCTCTACTGTATGTTTACCTATGGGGTTACTTTTTTAACGAATTGTTTGGATCTTTTTGTACGTAATATGCCTATTCTCGGTTTTGTTTTTTTTTATATATATTGGCAACAAGATTGTGCATATAATTTTTTTTTTTATCTACTTATAACTCGCTAACCGCACATTTTTACGAAATCTGTAAATAATTCGTCACAAATGTAATGTGGTATCCGACATTACTGACCCATCTTAAAATTTCATACCGTATACACTTCCACCTTCGCGAACATTTTCACTACTGATACCTGTTTCATGTTTCCGGATACAAAGAATCTGTCTTTACCCTGAAAATGAACCTTTTCATGTCTACCAAGACGAACAATCTGTGTATCAAAAATAGCAGCATTATGGACATGGACCTCCTCAAAGTATGTCCATGTTTCTCCAGAGGTGATTCAGTGGTGTCATGATGGTTGCACTCACCGTATTTACAACATCAACAGAATTTAAAGACAACATGGTGTTTTTAACAATGTATCACAGATGCACCCTTATGCTGCTTTTCCACAACAGATGTGCTACGCAACGTTGCTATGGATGCGTTTGATATCCACCAATCATATTCATTGGTTCACATAGCATAGCACTGGTGGAAACTGATTCAACTAGGCTAGGTTTTTTATATGGAAGATGCCTGCTGTGAATGCGTGCTATGGATGTGAGCTATGGATGCGTGCTACGGGTAGTCGCGAGTGGTGTAACTATGTGCAGAGCAGTGTAAGTGCGCGATTGTTACCAAAACATAAGTACATTTTCTTACCGCCCCGCTGCATAGCATCAGTGGAAACGGTCGTGACCGTCAGGATGACTGGACCAAACAAGATATATACACGAGACTATGTGAACTATTTAATACCTATTTGCTACAATTTACTACCTATAATGAGATATTTGCTACCTTTGCGTTTAAAAAAATATCAAAGAAATAAAGTGGTCAGCCATTCTGACGTCAGGTTGGCTGACCACGTCCAAGTTCTCATAGTTTTAGCGTTGTATTAACCGCGTTGTCAATGTAAATATTTGCTACCTTTTTGTTACCTTAACATATATTTTTTACACAATTTTAAGAAGCTCCTATAATAATTTATTGATAAAAGCCATTTAAAGGCTTGTACAAAAATTATTTACATCTTTACTTCTTCTTAAAATAATTGCTGAAAATGTTACATACAAATCAAAATGATTATTGATAATGATGCTTCACTGCAAAATATTTATCAGAGTCGAACTAAAATTTAAATAAAAATAGTAGCAAATAGGTATTAAATAGTGCTCATAGTGTTATGTACATATCTCGTTTGGTCCAGTCATCCTGACGGTCTCGAAACGATCGCATAGTTTCGTAGCTTAGCTTTTACATTCTCTCAGCATAGCTGCATAGCTCATCTCTGGTGAAAAGGCACCCTAACGATTGTTTGTTTGGCAATTCCATCAAAGTAGTATTCTCACGTCAGATCGAAGTTACCAAAAATATTCGGGATAAAGGTGGTTGCTGCTGTGTGCACCTTTCAATACGTCCAAAGAAGGCTGTAGGCTATATAACATCACGCTACTACCAATAGGGGCGGAGCATTCTGCCAGGATCGCGATGTTCGAAAGAGTCACCGCGGCCCCCTGGAACGCAAAGGGCACTAGGAGGAACACCGATGGGTTTTCGTCAGTAAGAGTCTGACACTCATCTCTGCTTTGCCCAGAGCGGGAGATTTTAAGATTTCCCATCCTTATAAAAAGGGGCGAAGCATTAATAAAACATGTACCAGAGACAAAGTTGCGCAGGTCAGTCTTTGATACAAGGTGATTGGTAATTAAGTGCGTTCCTTGAAATGGGTGATACTAGAGCTAATTTGCAACGATTTTGATCCCGAAAACTTGGGGTCCATATTGGGTAGTTTTCGAGCTATCGCGATGTTTTTAAGTTTTTTTTATAAATTTTCTGCCTCACGACCAAAAACTGCTACTTCGGAACTAATATTTTTTTAAATTTTTTTTTTTAGTTTTTCCTGTATCTTGGGTGCGTTTACATACATATAATCTCACATACACAAACAGCTAGACCCGGAACAACTATCTGTAGGCCATACAAATATTTATTCCGTGTGGGAATCGAACCCGCAACACGCAGCGCTGCAATCAATCGCTCAACCACTGCGCCAACCGTGCCGTCAAATTGATAAAAAATAGCTATATCTTTCGAAATGAAGCAACGTAAGATTCAAGCTATGAAAATTTATTGAGACATCTTTTGGATATAAATGATAACTAAATGATACTTGACGTAAACATTACACGATACATTTCCTTGTTTAGTAAGTTTTCTAAAATGGTATAAAAAGACCCACTTTTAGCACGAGTTGGAAAAATAGACTCAATTGTTCCCGACAAGGTAGTACTTTGATGGGATTATACTTGGTACTGCACATTTTTCAAAGTACGCCTTACTGGTACTGGTTCTAGGCGATCAAATCAGGCAAGATCTGTCACCATCAGATGTTTTTTACTTATGGTTTCAAACGATGAAAGCAGTTATTTTCACCGCTGATTGCCGTAGTTCGAGCTTGATGAAAACCTGCAAGCTGACAGAGCAACTTTTTTCTGGTCCAAGCTGAAAATAATGTCAGAATTGTTACTCGAATGGGTAAAAACGAAAGTCCTGTACGTCTACCATGAGTTTTAGCAATCTATACTCGCTAGCGACTGTAGTTAAAAAATATGTATGATTTTTTTTTAAAAACAAACTTTCTAGTTTATTTTTTTAGTTATTAACTTTTTTGAGCTCGTGGATTGAACTCCTGTACTACCCAAAATAAATGAAAAATATATCATAATATTCCATATATAATGGTTTTGTGCATGGTGGCCTCAGAAATTTGAAATAAAAATGGAATACCCGTAAAAAAATCCATTCAAATCCATATAAAATACTAAAAACGCTCAGAATTAACTGTCAATTTCTCCATAATACATTAACAGTAATACGTAAAACCAAAATAAACAATAGTTCATAAGAAATGAAAATTTAATAAATATATTTTTATTTAATAAATTAATAATAAAGCCTAAAATAAACGTAATTGCAACTGCCTAATTTCTACATAATGCGGTGAGTCAGTAGTTTTGTGAGTGAAAACGCAATTCTGTGATAGGCCTCTTTAAGTTACGACGATAAAACGAAGGAAAATCACTGCGTTCACCGTCTGATAGCATAAGTAAAAAACACCTGCAACATTACAACGTTTTACAAATTTCTCATTATAACCAGTTGTTTCTTTTTAGGGTTCCGTACCCAAAGGGTAACCACCAACGGAACCCTATTACTAAGCCTCCGCTGTTCGTCCATCCGTCCGTCTGCCCGTCCATTAGTCTGTCAGCGGGCTGTATCTCAAGATCCGTAATAGGTAGACAGTTGAAATTTTCACAGATTGTGTATTGCTATTGCCGCTATAACAACAAACAATAAAAATTAAGGTTTATGGTACGCCTTTCGTGTGCGAGTCCGACTCGCACTTGGCCCGTTTTTTTCTTGTTCATTTGTTGCATTGTGTTTCATTGCTAATGTCGTTCCGTTATCTAACTGTTTCGTGTTTATATTGCGTTCAGGATACTTTGTTGATAAATACAATAACATCCTGTCTTACCTTTGTAAACCGACATAATTATCTAAACCAAACTCCAGTGGGTCTAAAAAGTGTAGTTTAGTAGAATCATTTTAGGAGCATAATATAAATCATACAACAATCTTTCAAATTTCATTTTCATCTTTATCGCTTAAGCATTAGGTTCAAGGTTGATAGGGAAAATTTGACAGTGACGGGTAGCTTGATATGGTGGCTGGTTCTGCTAGTGGCCTTTTTAGACCCACAGAGGCTAAAGACAAGTAACATTCTGTCAGCGGTAGCGCGGTGAAGGCAATGAGGACTATCGCGTTAGAATTCGCCGCTGGAGGCGCTAGTGTAGCGTTAGGTTTTAGAAATGTCAAATTTCACTGTTGGTTGATTATTGAAGCAAGTTTATTTACTTAACTTGTTTTGATTTTTGTGAATATTTTTCTAAAACAGCCTTACTATGGCAGATAAAGTTACGGTTCTCCCAACCACTGCATTAAACTTTTTTTATAGGAAATATGTCTAAAACCTTCTTTTTCCACGGAACACTATCTTTATACGACACTATCTTTGTTGTATTAAATAGCACGTTAACGGCATCTTAAATTATTTTCCTTCTAACTTTGTTCACATGCGCATAATAACAACTTTAATGCTATGACTCGACAGTAGCGCCAACTGGTGAGTACAAAAACAGTAGCCCTCATTGTCAAAACGTAAAACATGTATGGGATTGACAAACGCTGTCGAAACATTTCGTGATCAAGCCCTCATATTTTGATATTTCGACAATCGCATGCACAAATTCAAATTAAAATTATTTATTTGCAAAACATAGGCACAATAATAAGATCTAATTCTAATGTTAGGATCGCTATGTTTAGCCTAATAGGCGTACAAATTTACTATTTTCCAAAATATTAACTGTTTTCCAAGACAAACATACAGAGATTATTGACATCTTTACAATTTATACTATCTATACTAATATATAAAGCTGAATAGTTTGTTTGTTTGTTTGCTTGAACACGCTAATCTCAGGAACTACTGGTCCGATTTGAAAAATTATTTCAGTGTTAGATAGCCCATTTATCGAGGAAGGCTATAGGCTATATATCATCACGCTAAAATCAATAGGAGCGAAGCAGACGAAGTTGCGCGGGTCAACTAGTCTATACTAATATTATAAAGAAGAAAGATTTGTTTGTCTGTTTGAATTGAATAGGCTCCAAAACTTCTGGACCGATTTGATTTTTTTTTTAGCATTGGATAGCTACATTATCAGGGAGTAACATAGGCTATATGTTATCCCCATACTCCCACGGGAACGGGAACTACGCGGGTGAAATCTGAAGAGTTTGTTTGTTTGTTGGCTTGAAACCGCTAATCTCAGGAACTGCTGGTCCGATTTGAAAAATTCTTTCAGTGTTAGATAGCCCATTTATCGAGGAGGGAGCGTTAAGACCAATAGGAGCGGAGCAGACGAAGTGGCGAGGTCAACTAGTTTATATATAATCCGAATCTCGGAAACAGCTCCAACGATTTTCTTGAAATTTGGTTTCGGGAGCGATAAATCGATCTAGCTAGGTATAATTTTTAGAAAATGGCGATTTACCAAAAAAAAACGAGTAAAGCTCGGTCATCCAGGTACTTATATTAATTTGCAGAACTGCAGAGGAATTTACCGACGCCATATTTTAGATAATTATTAGTTTTAGTTAAGATTTTTTATTATTTATGTTCGTTTAGAATAAAAAAAATATGTTTGCAGAAATTGATCCTTTTATATCAATGGTTGGTTTAGCTTGTAGATTATATAAGATCTCTGTCATAAAACTCCCCTACTATAATAATAATAATAATATCCACATGGTCGAGGTTTTATGATCATCTATAGACAGTAGGAACAAGTCCTGCCAAACCATTATTTTGTCACCGTGTTTTACTTAACTTATTCACTTTGGACAAAATAATAGTCGTAGGTAATCGATATAAAAAAAAATGGATTTGTTTTTTTTTGACATAGAAAACCCAAGGGTTTTGCCATCGGCAAAAATAAAATACATCCAACATTTCAAACATCAGCTAAGGTCATCTAACTCATCCGTAAAGCTCACCTTCCTTATCCTTACTTAATATTATAACTGCGAAAGTAACTAAACGCTAAACGCGCGTAATAAACGCTAAACGCGCGAAATAAACGCTTTTTCTTTCTTTCTTTCTTTTTTTTAAAAAGAAGCTAGTACTCGTATAAAGAACTCTTGTGCAAAAAAAATATATTTTGCTTTACCGGGAGTTAGGCAGTACGATATCTATAAGATTTTTAGCAAGTAGATTTTCTTAGGCTAACTTTGGTATAATCAAAATATATAAAATTATTCCGTAACTGGTGACTGACAGAGAACGCAAGGCCGGAACTACTGGTCGCAAAAAGCTGAAATTTGGCATGTAGCTTCACTACACTCCGTAGTGTTGCAAACACACACACACACTCCAATTAAGAGCAAGCTTGCACTAATTGCAATAGATGTATTTTAATTTTATTTTATTGTATACATTATTAATGTTCCACAAACGGGTGAAGATACTGACTCCTGTAACACAGGTACCACCTGGCTTAGGAGTCAAGGCTCCAACTCAAAATGTAACACCTTCTTTATGCCAATGAAATATTTTATTATTAATTCTCTTTTTCTTAACAAAGGACTTACCGAAATTTCTTACGGGAACGGGAAAAAACGTGATACGCTCATACGAAGTAGCGGACAAAAGCTAGTCGCAGTATAAAATTCTGTCTAGAAACTTCCTTATATCCAAAAAGTAAGAACAAACCCTGCAGATACGGCTCGTATATTTAAAACATGGCAGATCCTCGCGATTAGGGCTGATTTTTTATTGAATAGCTTTCAATCACGTAATATGCTCATCCTTTGTCTATGGTTCAAAAACCTAAGCAGTTATTGTTTTCTTCTTTTTACCAAAAACTTCTTTACAATCGGAGATTTCGTTTTGTGCATTTTTATTGACGACAGTCTTTAGTAGTCAAAACGGCTAAAATAGGTGAGCTCTTTGTACAAAGCAAAATCTTAAAAATCTTCTTCATAAATTATATATTAGGTATATTTGTCATCCTCTTACAAAAACGTATTTATAGGCTATTCATGAAACTTGGCTATATACAGCATACAGTCGTGAACTGAAACAAAAAATTGTGTACCCAAATATATGTCTTACTTAAGTCCACGCCTGTACCATAAAACAGCAAAATTGTAAAAATCTTAAAATCCACTAATAAAAGGTTTATTGTTTGTCTTACCTATTGTGTAAACAAACAAAGACTCCTGTGATCTATAAAATATCGGTTGTTTATGACGAATGCAATCACGGAAAATATCGACATAATTCCTTGAAAAATATAAGAACATTAGCGAGGGGGTTTCTGTCCTAATTCTCAAAAATTATGGTGTTCCAAAGCTAATATAAATAGTATCGTGTGTAGCGCAGTTCAGGGGAGGTTCGAGTAAAATTTTTGTGTTGGTTGGTTCCTGAGGAGGGCTTGCTGTCTGTTCGATATCTTGGCAACGGATCGCGTGTCTGTCTGTCGCTCCACGAGACATCTTTCTACGTTTTTACTGCCTCTACAGGGGATGCCTTACAGCCGGATCGATCAGAACTATCGCCATATATGATTTGTTTTGCTATTCGCGTGAGATAGTCCGCTTTCCATTTTGAATTCTTGTCTCTGTGAGCATAAATCAATATTCGGTTGGCTGTACTTTATGTGACGGTGACTTCCTAGGCGATGTGCATGTTTTCGGCAGCTTGAAGGTCTTTGTATGCTTGCTTCGCTTGTGAGATAATGGCATATTGACATAAACTTATGTGCTACAGTCATTTAAACTATATGTTTTCCTGAATTTAATTTTATAACAGACAAGCCGCTACTTCGTACGCTCATATCCCGTTTTTTCCCGTTCCCGCAGGAATTTCGAGAAATCCTCTCTTAGTGCTCCCCTACACTCTCCAAGGAACCTGCATGCCAAATTTCAGCTTTCTGTGACCAGTAGTTTCGGCTATTCGTTGTCTGTCAGTCACTCAATCACTCAGTCAGTCACCCAGTGAAGGAAGAGTTTTATATATTTTGATATAATTATATTATTTTACATCATTTTTGAACTACTTTTAAATATTGCAATTTACGAAATGAATCTCTTAGGTCTCTGTTTTTAGGGTTCCGTAGCCAAAGGGTAACGAACGGAACCCTATTACTAAGCCTCCGCTGTCGGTCCGTCCATCCGTCCGGTATAGGTGGACAGTTGAAATTTTCACAGATTGTGTATTTCTATCGCCGCTATAACAACAAATAATAAAAGTTAAGGTTTATACCCATAAACCTTAACTTTCGTGTGCGGAACCTTTCGTGTGCGAGTCCGACTCGCACTAGGCCCGGTTTTTTTAGGGTTCCGTACCCAACGGAACCCTATTACTAAGCCTCCGCTTGTCCGTCCGTCTGTCTGTCAGCGGGCTGTATCTCAAGAACCGTAATAATTAGCCAGTTGAAATTTTCACAGATTGTGTATGCCAACCGCGGCTTTAACAACAAATAAAAAAAATAAGGTTTATGGTACGGAACCCTTCGTCTGCGAGTCCGACTCGCACTTGGCCGGTTTTTCTAAATTGACTGTTACATGTTCTTTGATTTTATGAATGTATGTAATAATTATTATATACGTTTGAAGTCAAACGTGTTACAAATCATGGTCAAAATTTCAACCCATGCAACTTATTAGATGATTTTGTTATTTTTAAGGTTCCGTACCTCAAATGAAAAAACGGAACCCTTATAAGATCACTTTGTTGTCCATCGGCCTGTCTGTCAAGATCCTCTATCTGGGGAACGCGTGGAGGCATCTAGTTGAAATTAAAACCATATACTCAGGGTTTACGGTCCCTTGAAGCTTTGAAAAACATCAAAGTTCTAAGTTAACGTAAAAAAGATACGGCCGTTTATGCCGCAAAAAAACGTATATTTCGACACTCTTAAGGGGATCAAAATGTATAGAGTACTAGCTTCTGCCAGCGGCTTCGCCCGCGTAGTCCCTAGGGAACATACTCCCGGGATAAATAGTAGCCTATGTCCTTTCTCAGGCTCTAGACTATCTGTGTACCAAATTTCATTTAAATCGGTTCAGTAGTTTTGGCGTGAAAGCGCGACAGACAGACAGACAGATAGACCGACAGACAGACAGAGTTACTTTCGCATTTATAATATTAGTAAGGATTTCCCGTTGACCTAGAACTATGAAATTTAGCAAGTAATATTTTTTTTTTTTACTATGTATAGGCATACGCTTGACCACAATCTCACCTGATGGTAAGCGATGATGCGGTCGAAGATGGAGCACGTTTGCCTAGAAGCAACCTATTCACTCTTGTCTTAAAGACTCCCAGGTTGTAGCTATCTGGAAACACAGACTCTGGCAGGGAATTCCACTCCTTAGCTGTACGCACTATGAATGTGTTCCCAAAACGTTTTGTGCGTGTGGGTGGGATGTCCACCATGTACCGGTGGCGCATCGCCGTTCGTCTTGTGGTCCGATGATGGAACGGGCTTGGCGGAATGAAATCATGCAATTCCGTCGCACACTCCCCAAAATGCAACCGATAGAAAACCGACAGACCAGCAACTCGGCGTCGATGCTCAAGGCTTTGGTGCTTCGGCTCGACGAGCCTGTCATTACCGATGATCCTCTTGGCTCGTTTCTCAATTGACTCAAGGCCATCAAGCTGGTACTTGGCAGATCCGTCCCAAAGATGAGAGTAGTACTCCATACACGATCGAACTTGCGCTTGATAGAGCTTGAGCAGCTGTTCCGGCGTGAAGTACCGTCTCACCTTTACAAGTACTACCTACCTACCATACTACAAGTATAGGGAAAAGTCTGAAAACTAAACATTTGTTATTAAATCATAAATAAAATATAATCTAAGTTAAAGTAATAGTAGTAGTACAGTGTATAGTGGTAGTATAGTAGTAGTCGTAGTTAAATTAATATGTAGCTAAAACCTCTTTGGGCGAGTCCGACTCGCACTTGGCCAGTTTTTTAATATTTAGAAGCTTTACTTCTAAATTCACTTTTACGTGTTCATTGATTTTATGAATGTATGTAAAAATTATTATGTATATTTGAAGTCAATGCTACAAATCATGCTCAAAATTTGAACCCTTGCTACTTATAAAATGACTAGCTGACCCGCGCAACGTCGTCTGCGTCACAATTTTCATTACTGCTCCGCTTCTATTGGTCTCAGCGTGATAATATATAGCCTATAGCCTTCCTCGATAAATGGGCTATCTAACACTGAAAGAATTTTTTAAATCGGACCAGTAGTTCCTGAGATTAGCGCGTTCAAGCAAACAAACTCATCAGCTTTATATATTACTAGCTGACCCGCGCAACTTCGTCTGCGTCATAATTTTCATTACTGCTCCGCTCCTATTGGTCTTAGCGTGATGATATATAGCCTATAGCCTTCATCGATAAATGGGCTACCTAACACGGAAAGAATTTTTCAAATCGGACCAGTAGTTCCTAAGATTAGCGCGTTCAAGCAAACAAACAAACAAACTCTTCAGCTTTATATATTAGTATAGATTAAAGAATAGATAGATATATATATAGATAGATTCTGTTATTTTTTTTTAATGAACAGCAATACTGTAAAACTTACAACATCACTAATGTTTCGTTCATGCCGAATCTCTAATTCGACTGAGTATTGTACCGAAGAGTACTTGATCCAGTATCACATAGGCTAGGAATTTGGATTGCGAATTAGGGATGCGTTCACGACGGTGAATTTACATTTGTTCCAAAATAACAGGAAACAGGAAAGAGCTTGAAAAAATCCTTACAGAGCATCAACAAATTCGTTAGCAACCCTATCCATGGGGTAACTGCTTAGGATGACAACATTTACAAAGAGTCAACATTATTATTCAATAATTATGCTGATTCCTTCACTGAAAGGAAGACTAGTTATGTGACGAGTTGACTAAACCTTTATGAATGCCCTGAAAACTACTTAGTCCGAAACTCATACACTCCCACATGTCTTTTTACCCGCCTGCCAAGGAAGGGTTATATTTTTCGCGCGTATCTTTTTGTATGTTTGTTTGTAACTTTCTTTATTACCTCGTACCTTCCAAACGGTTGAATGGATTTCGACTATAAAGTTGTCGTCAGATTCATTTCAAAAACCTAAGTGTCCTTAGATAGGTGTTTTTTTAAAGCAATATAACGGAGTTTGGGCGCTAAATTGTAAGTCGTAATTTTTTTTTTTTAACCAAACCTATCGAGTAGGGTATTAAAATGAAGGAAATTATATGAAGTTTGCAAAAATATAAATAAGCTATATGTATAAATTTAATTGAGAAACAGTTTTCGTTCATAAATGTGTCCCGGTTGACTTTTCTGCAGTCGGGTTTTTGATTTTTTAATTTGTGACTTGTTTGTTTTTGGAAAGGAATTCATCAAATGACTCCTCCCGGTCTGGGTGGAGCGGACGGGAGTGTCAGACTCTTACCCACCCGAGTTCTTCCAAATGCCCTTTGCGTTCCAGGGTCGCGGTAACTCTTATAAACAATTCCGCAACCCTTTTTTTTTAAGGATGGAAAATCATCAAATGACTGCTCCCGCTCTGGGTGAGGCAGGAGGGAGTGTCAGGTTGTTACTTACTGAAACCCATCCGTGTTCCTCCTAGTGCCCTTTGCGTTCCAGGGCCGCGGTGAGTCTTTCGAACAAAGTCCGCAACCCTGGAACCACATACATATCCCTGTGTTTCAATACCAAAAGGCTTAAAAATATTAATCTGAAAGATGTTACGTTTGCACCGTTTGTCGAAAAGCGAGAAAAGGTATCAGAATGTGCTTTTTGTTGCTTTGTGAAAATTCCATTCCACAAAATTAGGTGAAATAGTTTGGTTACAAACCATTCAAGTGTGGAAATTACAAGATATTCTATTTTTGGCGCCGCGTTTACGATATAGCCGTGTGGTGGAGCAATAGTGGTGGTCAATTAAAGGCTAAGTCTTAATAGAGTGGTGGCGTAGCGTGTTGTAAGTGTGCCAGACGGCGACCCGCGCCACTTGCTCATGGATTCAACGGAAAATCGTTACAGGACTCTATTAAAACTGAAGATAACATGTTGATTTGTTCATATGAGTGCTTAGAAATTGGTTCAGTTGTAATTCAAAGTTTAGCTCATGGTTATTTGAAACCGGTCCCATTTATTTTGGTATGCATCAGACGACATCGATTAAGTAGTGACTCCATTTGGTCGATCCCACTTGAAGTATATTTACTGTTACAATTTTCATAGTGCTGTCATAGTTACATTCTTTGTACATTTGTGTTGCATGAAGTTTTAATAAGAATTCTTTGCCAGTTCCATTTAGCTTCAGGTTTTTACATTAACTAGGGATACAATAAAATCTTATAGGTACTATTTCACCTACAGACTTATTCTGGCGAAGTAGTAAAACGCCGAAAATGTTTGTGGTTTCCTGCCATTTGAGAACTAACTAAGCCCAGAATGAATAATGTTAGTGTCCAACATTCCATAAATATCAAGACTTCGTCGTCTCGATAGCTGTCGAGGAGCTACTTATAATTCGTATGCTAAGGCGGACCAAACGACCCCTATTTCCGCCTAAAAGCGATATTTTCACCTCCCGGCCTACATTTAACGTGTAAATCCAATATAAACCGCCAACTGACCATTTCTGTGTCAAGGGTAAGAGCTAGGAGTTTTGCGTGCTTGCCAGCCCGTTACTGGGTAATCGATGGGAGATTTTTGACCTTGGGTCCACCACATCCTTGGCTACTGCTGACCTGTCTAATATTAAAGGCCACTGCTATACGAATGCCGTTTGGTGGAATGAGGGAAGTGGAAGACTCGTAAAAACATAGAAATTCTTGAGTGTTTTACTACATTATTTCGGTTATGGCGAGTTCCTCGATTGTTCGGCTATGCGGGCTGCGGCACTGTGGTAATTGGGAAGTATGTAACACAAATGTTAGTACGTTTACCTGTTAGGAAACTGGAAATTCCCTATATTTTATGTCGCATTCAGAATGTGTAAGTGTGAAGTCGTTCTTATTCACGGGTGAAAGCTTTTGATATTAAATAGGTACTATACAAACATAGGTACGTAGTTAAAGCATTGAATCCACTTTCAGAATGAAAACGACAACTTTATGGTGTACATATCGATTTAAAAGTACAATTTTATGTCATTTTTACAGCTTTCTCAAAAACATTGCACGGAATACCTTTTTGCCGCAACCGATCATTAAACTTTATGAAAATTTTTATATCTTTACCGCATGATGTGAGAACGTGCAAAAGATAACCCCACTGAACTCACACACAATACATGTCGCCGAAGTATTTACCGAAGGGGTATAGGCAGGCGTGTAGGTACTACTTAGTACCTGTGGCTTTCAATCAGGCCAGACACTGGCTCATACTGTTGGAAAAAAACAACAGGTTCACCGTGAAAATTCACGATGAAAAAATTATTTATCCTTGGGCTCTAGGAGTCTCAGGAAACAGTCGTAAACCAACATAAGTTCCTATATATCATCCTTCAGGAAAAAGCTATCAAAAGTCAGTACAAAATATTTCTTTCAAAACCATAAGCAAAAACTTTCTCTGCTTACTTTTTTGATATCCCCCTTGGAATTCCGCCGTCACTTAATAGCAGCTTTTGTACTAGAATCATGAATTATTTACGTTGGCTGACTCAATAAAATTGCCGTACTTAATTCAAGTTGCTTAGTCTTAAATTTCTTCGATACTTTATTATCAGATCTAGAGTCACGAGCAAAATTATGTACACACTTTGTGAAATTCAAAGGATTTTCTCAAAGAGTATTAAGTTTTATCTGTGAGTTTAAAAAGGCCACTTTAGCAGAATCATTTTAGAATTATAAAAATATTAACCACACAACAATCATATCAAATTTCATTTTCATATTTGTCGCTAATGTATTAGATTCAAGGTTGGTGGGAAAATTTGACAGTGACAGATAGCGTGATGTGCTTTCTGATTCTGCTAAAGTGGCCGTTTTAGACCCGCAGAGTGACAGTTCTATTAATTTATAAACAATTTTCGCATTCGCAGTTTAGTCACAATCTGTCAAAAATTTATGTAAATTGACGCTATTTTAACAGATTGCGACTAAGATGCGAATGCGAACGTTGTATAGAAGGTAGTTCAAAAATTAATAACATCAGACTAAAAATACTTCTTGTATAAATATCCTCTCACCTAAACTCTCTGAACATTGTGAACTTATTGATAAGTCGCTTTCGCTGATAAAATGTTACATATCGGATGTATCTACAGTTCTGTGAGGCTAAAAAGGCCACTTTAGGAGAATCATAATATTAATCACACAACAATCTGTCAAATTTAATTTTCATGCTTGTCGCTAACGTATTAGGTTCAAGTTTAATCAGGTTTGACAGTGACGGGTAGCGTGATGTGCTTTCTGATTCTGCTAAAGTGGCCTTTTTAGACCCTTTTTTGTAAGGATGGGAAATCATCAAATGACTCCTCCCGCTCTGGGTGAAGCAGAAGGGAGTGTCAGACTCTTACCGACTAAAACCCATCCGTGTTCCTCCTAATGCCCTTTGCGTTCCAGGGCCGCGGTGACTCTTTCAAACAAATTCCGCAACCCCGGCAGGGGCCTTTTCAGACCCGCAGTGTGACAATTCTATTAATTTATAAACAATGTTCGAATTCGCATGTCAGTCGCAATCTGTCAAAAAAGTATGGACATTGACGCTATTTTAACAGATTGCGACTAAGATGCGAATGCGAAAGTCTCGCATCGCTCGCCATACTGCAGTGCTTTGTAAAAACAACTTTAAGCGATCCGTGTAAGGTTGAATTTGCAAAAAAAGATGTTTACAGTATAACTACAAACTCACACATGACACTTGATACATGTCAGTTTTTGATAACAGTTTCGAGTGTTGCATTTTTTCGAGACTGTGCATCTTGGGTTTTTTATATATCAATGCGGCAGAGTGACAATTCTATTAATTTATAAACAATGTTCGCATTCGCATTTCAGTCACAATCTGTCAAAAATGTATGGAAATTGACGCTATTTTAACAGATTGCGACTAAGATGCGAACGTTGTATAGTGTTTGAAAAAATAATAAAATCAGACTAGAAATACTTTTTAGGGTTCCGAACAAAAAACGGACCACTCGGATGTCTGTCTGTCTGTTTGTAGTATGGGGGTCGCTTTTGGGGGTCAAACCAGAATTTAAAAAAAAAATAGTTTTTTGAATAATATTGTATGACATATGAAATGAAGGCTTACTGTGAGAATTTTGATTATATTTTTTTCACAATTTTAAAATAAATGGTTTTGAAGTTAATCAACAAATTGGACGAAAAATTACCATTCCCCACATTATCTCCGAACTACTGAGCTTAAAATTTTGAAAAATGGAGATAATAGATCTTCAATATAAATTACAGGAAAACTTATAAGAAGTTTAAATTATTAAAAAACATGTTAAATAAAATTTAATTCGTCCGGAACCCTTTGCACGCGAGTCCGACTCGCACTTGGCCAGTTTTTGTCTAAAGATCTACTCACCTGAACTCTCTGAACATTGTGAACTTATTGATAAGTCGCTTTCGCTGAAAAAAATTACCAATTTAAACTTTAAGGGTTTGTTGTCATCAGTCCAAAATATTTGTTGGTTGTTTGCTTCTTCTTTTCGAGTCGACGGCAAACTCCTTACATTATATTACTAGCTGACCCGCGCAACTTCATCTGGGTCACATGTTTCACTAATGCTCCACTCCTATTGGTCGTAGCGTGATGTTATATAGCCTATAGCTTGTCTCGATAAACGGGCTATCCAACACTTAAAGCATTTTTCAATTCCAACCAGTAGCTCCTCAGATTATCGCGTTCAACTAAACAAACAAATTCTTCAGCTTTATATCTATACTAATATATAAAACTGAAGAGTTTGTTTGTTTGTTTGCTTGAACGCGCTAATCTCGAGAACTTCTGGTCCGATTTGAAAAATTCTTTCAATGTTAGATAGCCCATTTATCAAGGAAGGCTATATGCTAAATATCATCACGCTAAGACGAATAGGAGTGGAGCAGTAATGAAAAATGTGACGAAGACGAAGTTGCGCGGGTCAGCTAGTTTTAACTATAAATTTTGGCCCAGTAGTAGCTACGTTGATTGCAGCATCGGTGCCATTCATTAAATCCCCCAAAATTCAGGTGTATGGGCACTCTAACGTGAGGCTCATGTGCTGAACAAGCACCACACTCACATTGTTGTTTGTATGATCACCTCATCTATATCTATACTAATATATAAAGCTGAAGAGTTTGTTTGTTTGCTTGAACGCGTTAATCTCAGGAACTCCTAGTCCGATTTGAAAAACTCTTTCAGTTAGTGTTATATCTAACACTGAAACTGAGTTTTGCCTCGACCAATAGGAGCGGAGCAGGCGAAGTTGCGCGGGTCAACTAGTAATCCTTACTTCCTTACTAATATTATAAATGTGAAAGTAACTCTGTCTGTCCGTCTGTCTGTCTGTCTGTCGTGCTTTCACGCCAAAACTACTGAACCGATTTAAATGAAATTTGGTGCACAGATAGTCTAGAGCCTGAAAAAGGACATAGGCTTTTTATCCCGGGAATATGTTCCCTAGGGACAACGCGGGCGAAGCCGCTGGCAGAAGCTAGTCACTAATAAATTTAAAATCATACTTACAGAGAAAATCCCCCCTTTTCGTGGGGTAGCTATGTAGTTGCATATTTTTGCACGTGAACGTTATGTTGGTGCCTATGGTGGGTCGTGGAGGTCACGGTAGCCTGCAACTAATGAATATTAAGTACTTCCCTGCGACGATTAATTAGTGCTGCTAGTAGACCGTGCTGATTGTGCAATTTTTATATTCGCCTAAGTGTTGGCTAAATTAAAACAGTCGCATAACATTAAAAAATGGACCAAGTGCGAGCCGAACTCTCACACGAAAGGTTCCGTACCATAAACTGAAAAAAAGCACGTTTCTTGTATGGGAGCCACCTTCAATTTAATTTTAATTATGTGTTGTTATAGCGGCAATAATATAATAGTTTATTTATAATGGGATTGCAAAGTTTACAATTGTTGTATTTACACATTTTTAGGTACACTAACAATATACAATAAAGACGGGTGAAGTACTGTTCTCCTAGCTAGGCTGAAATTTAGCCTGTGTTAAGGAGAGACAGTGCCGGTCCCCTGATTGGCGGATTATATAAAATAGTGAGCGCTTAATATAAAATTTGAAATTTGAAACAGCATCTGTATATGTATGACAGTAGTTACTATACAATAGTTATTTTCACTATTATTTATACAAGACACATCTAGAGTGTGTAGGTGTGGGTTTGTGTGTGCGTGTGTGTATATGTGTGTATGTGTGTGCGTGTGTATATGTGTGTTTATGAGATTACTTTGTAGGGAATAATTCAGTGTCATCATAATTGAGGTGAAAACAAATACAGAGCTATTAATTACGGTCTAACAGCTTCGATGTTCAAAAAGTATGCAATGTATTCAAATACATCATGAATACTTACATGAATTTTCTTTAAGTTTCGTTCACATAATTATGTCGGTACGTATACTGTGTTGTAATGATATATATTGATAAATATACAAAACATAAAATAACCACATACTACACCACCACACCACATACTGTCCCTCTGCTGAGCAAAGATTTCTCTCGATTTTTTCAAACAATATCCACAGATACTTACAAAAATCTATAGTAAAAACATTTGCGTGTACAATGTTTTCTGTACAATAGTTATAACCAACCCATTCGTAAGTTAAAGTAAATAGGTACAAATACTAAACTTCAGACTTACGTTCAGTTAAAAATCAACCACGACCGTGACCTAAAAAGACAGAAATATCCTAAATTCGTTCTAAAGGTCCACAATTTTATAATTTCTTGTCAGTTAGCGATATTTTTTAGGATTCCGTACCTAAAGGGTAACCAACGAAACCCTATCACTACGCCTCCGATGTCCGTCTGTCTTTCAGCGGGCTGTATGTCAAGAACCGTAATAGGTAGACAGTCGAAATTTTCAAAGAATGTGTATTTCTATTGCCGCTATAACAACAAATAATAAAAATGAATCCTAATGTATAAAATTCTTTTGTTGCTGGTCACTGAATGAGTGAATGACAGACAACGTCCTGCCAAAACTACTGGTCGTAGAAAGCTGAAATTTAGCAGGTTCCTTGAGGACTGTAGGGGAGCACTAAGAGATTTTCCGAAATTCCCTCGGGAACGGGATATGCGCGTATGAGGTCGGGGGCAAAAGACATTTTCACAGAGTGTATTTCTATTGCCGCTCTAACAAAAAAATATTGAAAAAAGTTCCCATAACAGAAACATGTTTTTTTTCGGGTTATGGAACGGAACTCTTCGTGTGAGAGTCCGACTCGCTCTTACCCAGTTTTTGTTAGCGAACCAGCCTTGTGCCCAATGTGGTAGTTGTTCTATAACGGAAGCCTTGTCTCACATTAGCCGATCTCATGGAAAACTGCCAAGTCCTCAGGTTTGGTAATTTTTATTTGTCTGATTTATTGGCTTACGGCGTGCTAAGCTAACTGGCGGAAGCATTATCTATCAACAAGTTCAAATCGACCAAAGTATAATTTGGCACCCAATAAAATTGTTTGTTTTTGCTAGCAATTTTATGTTGTTTTCATCATCATCATCATATCAGCCGAAAGACGTCCACTGCTGAACATAGGCCTCCCCCAAAGGGGGGGATTTGCCATAATCGCCACGCTTGGCAGGCGGGTTGGCGATCGCAGTGTATGGTGTTGCGTTTTACAGAGAACGCTGCTGCCCAATCTCTGGTGAGTCCCTTAGTCGCCTCTTACGACACCCACGGAAAGTCATGGGATAGTATTATTCTTTTACGGCACCATACGGCACCGGCCGACACCATACGGCACATTATACCATAAGTATAATTTGGCACCCAATAAAATTGTTTATTTTTGTTAACAATTTTATGTTTTGTTTCATGTTCACTTAAATATTAAACCGATGCAAATGTATGAAACAGTTGAATTTTTTTGCGAGTTTTCAGGGTTGGTCTCAAAGAAAAAGTTGTTTATAATCATGTGGTTATCACGAATCGTATAGTTATCCTACTTCCTACTATACTACTAATATTATAAATGTAACTTGCACTTAAGTGCAGTGAGCTGTCATTTCACTGATCGTCGGATCGTTAAGCTTCAGCTGGTTGATTCTGTAAGCATGTCGAAGTGAAGGCTTAGGTGAAATGATCACGAAGTAATAATATTTATTTTTAATTTTCTTACCACAAATTACAGGAAACGTTATTACATAGTCTTCAGACACAATTTCAAAATTATTTTTTGTGGAAGACTATTGCCTAAACTAGGATTTTTATAAAACTGTATGTCAGGTCACCAGGCCCCCTAAACAACTATTTACATTATAATTTTTGTAGTGGAGACGATAAGATTCGTATAAAGTATTCTAATAACAATCTCTTACATTATTTGTAATATTGTTATGAATATATATATGGGTATGAATTGTGAAGTGAGCTGTCATTGCATACTAATAACTTGGATTGACAGCTCACTTCTTGATCACTTCACCCAAGCCATTACTTCGACATGTTTACAGAATCGCACCGCAGGCGCCGTCCTATTGCCATCGCTCGCGCGATGAGAAAACGTTTGTCCTATTTTGAAGCGATGCGATCACTCGCGAAATGGTTATAATATTTCCTTAACTGCAGAAAGTATTAAAAAAACAAAACGCAGACCACATACTATGGGCACGCCACAATTGCGGCGGTAAGTCCCCTCTTTGAGGAGTGGCTAGAGCGGCGCCATGGCGTCCTCACTTTCCGCCTAACGCAGGTACTCACCGGATAAGGTTGTTTCGGGAGGTACCTGTTTCGAATTCGGCGGGAGAATACGCCCAGGTGTCAACACTGCGAGGATCGCCCGGAGGACACGGTGGAGCATACGGTGGAGGTCTGCCCTGCTTGGGCGGAGCACAGCCGTGTCCTCGTCGAGACGATCGGCGGCGGCGGCGTCTCGCATTCGGCCCTGGTTCATTCAAGCCATGGTCCGGAGCGAGGAGACATGGGAAGTGGTCACCTTCTTCTGCGAAGCAGTAATGCTAGCGAAGGAGGAAGCCGAACGCGTGAGAGAGAGGGAAACCTCACGCCCCAGCCGCCGCAACAGAAGAAGACGCCCCGGCCGTCGAGAGTCGCCGGGCAATTCTCGGCCACCGTAGGCGCGGGCCTGTGGACGGCGAGGATTGGGTGGCTCGCCGTCCGATCAGAACCAGGCCCGGGTCGACGGCGCGCTGTGTTTCACGCGCGCCTCAAAGAGCTGTCAGCATAAAAGACGGGGCCCGCTAGGGCCAGTGCCTGCTGGGGCTGTGGACTTTATTCGAAAGAGTCACCGTGGCCCTGGAACGCAAAGGGCACTAGGAGGAACACGGATGGGTTTTAGTCAGTATGAATCTGACACTCCCTTCTGCTTCACCCAGAGCGGGAGAAGTCATTTGATGATTTCCCCCTTAAAAAAAAAAAAGAAAGACCACATACTATCCTACTAAAATATACATGCGAAAGTTTGTGAGGATGGATGGATGTTCGTTACTCTATCACGTCAGAACGCCTGAAAGGATTTCCATGAAATTTGGTACAGAGCTAGATTATAGTATGGAAGAACACATAGGCTGTACACAATCCGCGAGTATGTTCCCTAGTGATTGCGCGGGCGAAGCCGCGGGCAGAAGGTAGTAATTAATATTTGATGGTAAGTAGGTATACAATACAATAAGAGTATTGAAGAAAGCATGAAATAATCTTTGTCTATGAATCAGCGATAGAAAACTGTCCCCAAATTGTAAGTCGTTTGTCGTTTTTAATAGACATGGTATACGTCATGCTTGGCGCAAATAAAATATCTTTCTTTCTTCTTTTTACTATCTTTTTTGGGTGAGATTTTCATGGGTGCCTCTTCTTATGCCCTGGGAAGAAAGGATCTAGTAGGTTTCATTATCTAGTGTGGTAAGAACTGACATTAAACCCCAAATAAGTACCAGTAATAACAATGTCAGTTCCCAGAAACGGCTAAAACAAGTAATTTCATGCCATAAGAGTATGTTTTTAGGGTTCCGTACCTCAAAAGGAAAAACGGTACCCTTATAGGATCACTTTATCTCGAGAACGCATAGATGAAATTAAAACCATATACTTAAGTCTACAGTCCCTTGAAGCTGTGAAAAAATCAAGCTTCTGTGTTAACGTAAAAAAAGATACGGCCGTTTATACCACAAAAAACGTATATTTCGACACTCTCAAGGGAATCAAAATGTTTACCTAGGGTATTTCCCGTTGACTTAGAACTATGAAATTTGGCAAGTAATACCGTCTTATACTACAGATATAGGGAAAAGTCTGAAAACTAAATATTTGTATTTAAATCATTAAAAAATATAGTCTTTATTTAAAGTAATTTGTAACTACAAATTTGTACGAAACCCTCGGTGGGCGAGTCCAAAACGCACTTGCCCGGTTTTTTTTAACTACAATTTAACACTAACCAAAAATTCCCCAGTTGAAACCACTTGTACTCCGTTGAACCCGTTTTTACCACTCTTCACCTACGAAATGTAAATGAACGTGTGCCAAATTCCGTGTTTTTGGACAAATCGTTATAATAATACGTTTCTAGCTACTAGCTATTATTAAATGAATGCACTATGCTACTAGTAGAGGAATTACATGAATGAATGTAAAGAAATAACCTACTTACATGTTAAAGACAAGGTTTTCAATTAAATTTCTTTACTAAATATTGACTACAGTTCAATACTTTTAGACGTAATTAAGTTTTAAGGTAGTATTAATTATACAAGCCAGATATAAAATTATGTACAAATATATGGAGGTATAAAAAACTGGCCAAGTGCGAGTTGGACTCGCGTGCAAGCGGTTCCGATAAAAAAAAAAAAAACATTTTATTTTAACACTGCAGACTTCTTACAGGTTTTCCTGTAATCTGTAGGTATAGAACTATTATCTTCATTTTAAATATAAGGATAAGGGGGGGAATGGTAATTTTTGGTCTTATTTCTTGAATAACTTCAAAACTGTTTATTTTAAAATTATGGAAAAAATATAGCCCTTTCATTTGATGTGTCATATGATACAATTTGAAAAACTTTTTTGTTTTAATTTTCTAGTTTGACCCCCAAAAGTGACCCCCCCACTAAAAATTTATTTATTTACGTAACAAAGTCAAAGTCAAATGATTTATTTCAACTGGACCAATAAAGGCACTTTTGAACGTCAAAAGAAAATAAAATATAGTGACTCTAGTCGTCCGTTCGCAAAAGGTAGATTCTTATGGAGAAGAACGGACAAGAAACTCCATAGTTACTCTTTTCAAAAATAAGCTTTACAATATTTGCATACATTAATCAATTGATTATATGTTAGGACGATGCTCCCAAAATAGCACTTATATACTACTAATAATTACAATAAAGAAATGCCAGCAGATGTAAAATTAATAAGTTTGCTAGTAAGGGGACATAGTACTCACATACGTACAAATTTTGCAACTATTGATTTAAATGATCAGTGTGTGAGTTAAATTAAATATAAAAATCAGTAAATAAACCTGTATACATAATAAATATTAATATAATAAACACAAACATATCAGCCAGTTTCACTATGTCAACTACACCCTAGATTGTCCTATGGAGCAGGACTAGCATGTTTCCAAGCGCATCCATGTTAGGGTCACAGAAGTCCATATGTATACCAAATTTCAACAGAATCAGTCCAGTAGATCCGGAGAGGCTGTGACAGACGGACAGACATACCGACAGACAGATAGACAGACACCCGAGTGATCCTATAAGGGTTCCGTTTTTAACGAATGTTCGGCACCCTAAAAAGGGGAGGAGAACACAAAAAAATCGTCCTCATCGCTGTCAATGGTTAAAGTGGCCAAAAGGTTGGCAGCATTGTCACAATGAACAGCAATGCTGATTCCTTGACCGAAAAAAAGGTTTATTAAATAGGGTTTTTTTTTCTAACTTTGAAAAGTCCCAAGGTCTCCGTGCCAAGGACCTCGGGTAATTTACAAAGTAACAATCAAATCAAAAGTTGGTCGTGTTTGAAAGAAAACAATCGTGGCAAAAGTCATGCGTAGTAATTGTATGTTTTGTTATGAGTTGACGATATCTGTAATTTGTGGAAAGTTTGTCTGGAACTGTAAGGCATCGTCCTAATTGGCTAACGATCGTACGAGTTAACGATGCGATTTTGTCGCACGACATTAAACACACACATTTCTTTAGAGTGTCCTCTTGAAATATGATAAAGATGGTAGTTACCACTCAAAATTTTGAGCATTTCGCGACGAAAAATTGTAGTTAGTGTGTCTTTTGTGACGTCTTTTTTTCAATGTTCTATACCTTGTTTGTATAAAGACTTGGCTATTTACTGTTTTTTTTCCGCTTGAAAATTTATTAAGATTACGGAGATCTCTGCGACGAAAAAATGGGCATTTTTCGGTGCTCTGGGTTATCGGAGCCCCTTAAGGTTGCAAATCATCTCGCGAGCCATTTTAATCGCGCGAAGAAATCGAACTCGTACGATCGTTAGCCAAGTAGGACGACGGCTAAGGCTATTCAAATAGGAGTCACATCTACTGAAAAAAAGTTTCATTAATCTTCAGTTTGTGGGTTCAAATAATGAAATTTTTCACTGAAGTTGTATCAGAAAAGACAAAGATTAATTGGGTAATTTCAGACATCTTTAACTGCTTCAGGGCCGTCTTTTACCTTTTGGAGGGTCTGGGCACATTACAATACTGGGGGACCCTGTGACTTTGGCAGACTCCGTATTTTGAAAATATAGGTTCCATAATATATATGCATAACGAATTCAAATTTTGTCATTTTTCCATATAATTTTCATGAAATTGATTGGCTTTTGATTATGTAGTTACCTACCTACAACTGAGCCAGTTGTCAATGTTGTCATTCTTGGTGCAGTCATCGACATTGTTGCCTTTTCACCTTAGGGACAGTCGCTTTCTGTACTTCTGTAGTCTCATTAAATCTCTTTAAGGTACACTAACGGTTTGCAAAGGTAAATATGTGCACCTTCAAAAGGGATTTTCCTATTAATGTAATAAAAATATGTAAAAACACATGTAAAAGAAACTGATCTTTTTCATTTGATTTCTTAAAATGAATGATTATTATAATAAGGCAGAAACTAGGGGGCCCCAATCAATCGCGGGGCCCTGGGCACTTGCCTACTGTGCCCAGTGGAGAAGAGGGGCCTGAACCGCTTTGCTCTGCATTAAATACGGAGTAGAAAGTAGTACAGTACTCTCTGCCAATAGATAGACCAGCCTTAAACATGATCGTCCACCTACGTAAGCTGCGTCATATAAGAAAAATTAAAGGAGAGGTCAAATTAAAGACCTGAAGTCTTTAAAAGTTAATTTCTGTAAATACTGCGGGTCTAAAAAGGCCACTTTAATAAAATCATATTAGTATCATAATATAAATCATACAAAAATCTGTCAAATTTCATTTTCATCTTTATCGCTAAAGCATTAGGCTCAAAGTTGATTGGGAAAATTTGACATTGACAGGTAGCGTGATGTGCTTTCTGATTCTGCTAAAGTGGCCTTTTTGGACCCACTGATCAAATTACTAAAATTATTTTACTGAAAGTTACACACCGCTCAGTGCCTTTTGTATTTTATCCAAGCAAAGTACGCGGTTCCTGCCTGATAGGCCATTACAGTGAAGCCGCTTGAAAAAGCTAGTCAAGAAAAAGGCCAAACATTCAGTACAAATCATACCGTAAAACATACTGTCCACCAGGGGCCGAAGTGCCAATGCCACCATGATTTCACTGTGAGAAAGGGACAGTACTATTCGTCTTTTATAGTTCCATCTCTCTTTCAAACAGGGATCATGTTGGTCTAAGCAGACTGGCAGACGGGAAAGCAGAGGATTTTTAATTTATCAATTGAATTTATATATTTCAATGCTCGGTGATCGGCCTCTGAGCATCGCCGCGCAGTTTTCTGGAACACCGAGCATTGAAAAATATACCTTATTTTGATTGGATAACAATTAAACTCCCCAAATCCCGTCTCCCAGTCTGCGCAGGCCATGATGGTTTTAAGACGTCACAGTAGGGAAGGCGGCAACAGTTACTTTACAAATAAATAGGCAAACTCAAACTGCTACCATGGAGTCACGTGATCTGGCAATATCAATTTGATATTATTGGTTCATTGACTTTTCTTTGCGTTAATAGTAGATTGTCAGTCATTCTTTGAAAAAGGGTTCTGTATCTGTCTACACTGCCTATATCTAAGCATACCTTGAGATCGTGCCATGGATTATACTGAGACTAACTTTAGTCCGCGACTTCGTACGCGTATATTCCGTTTTTTCCCCTTTCCCGCAGGTATTTCGGGAAATCCTCTCTTAGTGCTCCCCTACACTTTCTAAGGAACTTATATGCCAAATTTTAGATTTCTACGACCAGTAGTTTCAGCTGTAAGTAGTCTGTCAGTCACTCAGTAACGGAATCTATATCTATACTAATCTATACTAATATATAAAGCTAAAGAGTTTGTTTACTTGAACGCGTTAATCTCAGGAACTTCTGGTCAGATTTGAAAAATTATTTCAGTGTTAGATAGCCTATTTATCGAGGAAGGCTATAGGCTATCATCACGCTAAGACCAACAGTAGCGGAGAAGACGAAGTTGCGCGGGTCAACTAGTAATTTTATATATTAGGATTGATTGATGTTAATCTCACGAAACTATAATAAATTAGTGTTTGATAAAACAAACATAAATGAATCTCTTTTGGACTCTAAAATCTAGAAACATAAATAATACCCATCAAGTAAATTGAATAACTGACTATTTGTAAACATACTTTCGAATAGACAGATATAATGTACTTGACATTTAATTATCTATCTTCTTTTATATATAAAACTGGCCAAGTGCGAGTCGGACTCGCGTGCAAAGGGTTCCGAACGAATGTAGTTTTTTTTTAACATGTTATTTTAACACTATAGACTTCTTATAGGTTTTCCTGTAATTTATTATCTTAATTTTTTTTTCAAAATTTTAAAAATCGCCAAATCTGAAAAAATACTGAAATTTTGGCGGTTTTTTTTATTTTAGACAAAGTTGCGTTCGGCGCTCGAGGTCACAAACTTAGATTATTCATTGTGCAACCATCATAAACAAGTCTGCAAAAATCAGAACTACCAGATTTGACGCAAACACTGATGTGTAAAGTTACTGGACTAGTGTTTAACCTTGAAGATCGACCATTGCAGCTATTATTATTTAGCCACGAATTATATAAACCAGCTTTCGGTTTATAAACCAATCGCGACTAATTAATTATGCAATAATTGCAACGGTCATCATCTAGCCCGCACCTTACCTAGTCGTTAGCCTCTATAAATGGCAATATAATCAGCATAAAACCCTGGCAGAGGGTAGGGGTGGCCCTAGCTTAACTATACGTCATATCTAGACTAGCTTATATGCATTAGATCGGCGAATTTTTCAATTATGTGAAAGTTATGGAACTGACTAAGCAAGTCAAGGTCTGCGCAAGGTTGGGTGAGACAGGTTGTGACGTCACTAGTTTTTAACTTGTTGGAGTATTTGGTAAACTAGTGTTGTACTGGATTTTGTTTACCTAACCTATGATGCAGAAGTAGAACAAATACTTTGCTAAAAACCGCAACAAAATCGGTTTAGCCAAACTTGAGATAATCGCGGACAAATATACATACATACAAACTTACGGGTCGAACTCCTCCTTTTTTGTCGGGGCCGCAGTGACTCTTTCGAACAAATTCTGCAGCTCCATGGCAGCCCTACTACACTTTCGAAGTCATATCGTCCTAAGTTAAGGCTTGTATACATGCCAATGACCTTGTGCATATAAACGGAGCTAACTACTCCTCTCGCGACACTCCGCTACCTGCATTTTTAATTTATTAAAAAAAAAACAACATACACTTCTGGACACATCTATTGGGCTTCTGGCTGGCCAGTCCATAACTGTGATGTTCACATCCCGAAGATATTCCCTGACGATGCCGGCCGCATGGGCTCTTGCATTATCATGCATAAAAAGGAAATTTGGGCCCACATAGTCCGCGTATGGTATCACGTGAGGTTCTAAGCACTCACGAATGTACCTTTCAGCATTTAATGTTGGCAGCCGTGGTCCTGTAACAACCTCAAGTTGAGTTTTGCCGCTCGCGGATATACCGCCCCAGACAGTCCATGAACTACCGCCATAAGCAACCCTCTCTTCAAAGCAGCATTGTGCGAAACGCTCTCCTTTACGTCGGTAGACCTTCTTCCTTCCATCATTGCCATGTAACACAATTTAAGACTCATCAGAAAAGAGTACACGGCTCCAATCTTGCTGTGTCCAATTTAAATTACTGCGTGCGAAATGAAGGCGCGCTGTTCGGTGGGCTCGCGTTAGTTTGGGCCCATTAGCTGGCTTGTGTGGTACCATATCGCGTTCTTTTAACCTTCTCCGAACAGTTAGAGCGCTCACAGATACTCCGTGGAAGTCGCGAAGTTGGTTTTGTATCTCAATGGAGGTAAGGTGACGATTTCTCAAGCTGGTCGTCACGATGAATCGATCCTGCCTTTCAGTTGTGACCCGAGATCGTGGCCTTCCTTGGCGACGAACAAAGCCGCCAGTCTCTAGGTACCTCCGATAAACATTTCGGACCGCAGATCGACTTAAATTAAGATGAGCACTCACGTTTCTTTGGCTGTGTCCGGCCTGAATAAGTGCCACAGCTTGGGCGGCGACTTCAGGTGAAGTATCCATAGATTATTGATAGAACCTCACCTTAATGTTAAGAATAAGTAATGTTTGTTGCAAAACCAAAGATATCAATCCCTTTTTCAAGAATTAAATCCAAGTAAACCAATAAAACCAAGTTTTCTTAGTATTAGATTGTTTGATATCAACAAACAGGCTCCAAATTGTCTTTTGTTTCTTTAAATTCTGTGTTCTAAATTCAAAAAAAGACTTGAATGAAATTGTGAATGTGCCAGGTTCAAAACTGCATAAAAACTTTTTGCTCGACCTAATATAAAATTTTAGCTAGGACCAAACGAAACTGAAAATACAAGGTGGGCCAATAGATGTGTCCAGAAGTGTATATTTTAAAAAAGTATCAATACCAATTTTTTTCGTTTGTATTGCAAAGCAGTAGATGTGTTTTTTTTAGGCTTTTGTTAAAAAACGAAGGAGTAAAATGGTTTCATCTCAACGATTTGGAGGTGATTTGGAGATTTTTTTCTTATTATAAGATATTAAATCATAAATTCTAGCTAAACCAAATTACGATAATACGTAATTTGGTTTATGTAGATTACTACCTATTTTTTTCAGATGTAATTTATCAGTAAATGCCGACGAAAAATTGTTTCATCTGCACGCTGTTTTTAAGCATTTCTCGAGAGAGCAGCCTTAACTAAAGTTCGGAACTAGCCGCAATATACGGATGTTGTCACTTCGTTGATGTCTTTCTGACTAGCGAAGTGATGGGTCGATGTGTCCAAACACTCCCCGTGTTTGGTATCAGTCGCGCGTCGTATATAATTACTAGCTGACCCGCGCAACTACGTTTGCGTCACATTTTTCATTACTGCCCCGCTCCTATTGGTCTTAGCGTGATGATATATAGCCTATAGCCTTCCTCGATAAATGGGCTATCTAACACTAAAAGAATTTTTCAAATCGGACCAGTAGTTCCTGAGATTAGCGCGTTCAAGCAAACAAACTCTTCAGCTTTATATATTAGTATAGATTATAATATATTAGTATAGATTGCTAGCAGTGGTTTAGTTTCTTTTGTTTTGTTCGAGGCGTGTATCCTTGCGATCCATGAACGTTTAAGATATCTACTACAAAATGAAATGTATTATGATTGTATTATTTTCTGAGAAAGCTATTAATATTAGAACTATTGGAAAAGTCTCTTGGTACTGTCAAATTCTAAATTAAAGTTTCTTTAAATATTTTATTGCTATAAAAGGATTTATATGAAATGTTATGCTCATCATGTATTAATTAGCTTTTATTATTATTGTTTTATTTGAGCTATTGTAGTAGTTACTAGATACAATCATTGTAGCAAAAAATAAGGAAAGCTTATAGATGTCATTTTACGACTGCAAAAACCGCTGTTTTTCTTTAGCATTTGAAGTTTTGGTAAACTATATCTATTGATGCCTATGATTTGTTAACGAAAAGTTGACCTTGAAAATCTTTGTTCAAAAATCTGGTACGTGACTTTTCATAGAAAAAGCAATAAAAAAAATTCAGACAAAAAAAGTCCATATATAGCCAAGGTGGTTAGTAACAGAATTTTGCTTATAACTAATGTTAGTAATTAAAAATTAAAGAGAATAAACTAGACACCATCTACCCCTGCACAGTAGGCTTACCGGTCCCGCAATACATGGAGTTCAGTGAACCTACTGAGCAGAACAGTATCGATTCTTTCGCCAATCATCCTCAGGACACTATTCGGGCTCCCCCGTACTCGTCGCACCACGGACACAACCTTTTTACGCATAATTGCGTAGAAATCATCTACGCTGGCGACTGCAAACATGCCGCACTGCAATATCGAGGGAGCCGAAACAGAGCCCTGAATACATGATTAAATTGAACGCGCAAGGCATTGTAGGCTTTTTGTGTAAAGTTCGCCCACAGGCCGCTCATGTAGAACGTCTGGCAGAATGCCTTGAACATTGTTATTTTAACAGGAGCAGTACACCGAGCGAACCTGTGTGCCAACTTTATTACCGCGTACCGACAATGCCTTGCGCTCCCCCTCAATGTCTAATTCGTCACTCAAATTCTCCGTTACAATGTGTCCCAGAAATTTAAACTGTGTAACACGACCCAGAGGTACACCATTAAGTAATAAAGGTGGTATAAAGATATTGTTTTTATTTTTTACATTTAAATAACATGAACTCACTTTTACTTTCGTTGTAACTCAGGCCATGTTCCACAGCATAAACCTCACACACCTTTAACAGCTGTCTGAGACCCCCAATTGAGGGGCTCAGCAGCACCATATCGTCAACATAACTCAAATTATTGACACATATGTCATCAATGTGGCATCCAACATACATGCTGCTGAGCTCCTCAATCATATGGTTAACATACACATTAAAGAGCCGTGGCAATACTATCCTTCCTAAAGTAGATGGCATTTTACGAATATTTTATATAACTAACTCCTATATAACTATATAATTTGAGCAGTTTGGCGTTGAAACACTAAGCCCATGGGGTCCGAGTGCGCATCGAGTCTTTCGGGACATTAGCAAACAACTTGTCGACTGTTCACGTGACCAGAGGGCTGGGCTTTTCTTCGGCCTAAAGAATCAGCATTGACATTCAATGCGGCAACGCTGCCAGTGTTCTGGGCACTTTTGCCATTGACAGCCAGTGGATGATGTTTTTGATGCCCAATGATTTATTTTGTTTTTATACACGTTTGTACATAATTTCGTGTTTAAAGTAGGTATTCACTAAACTATTTAAATACATTTCCCTACTCAATACTCATTCGATTTTTTTTATAGTCATTGCGGTATAGAACACAAGTTTAACCTTTGCATTAATTTAGTTGACCATTGACCCTGAATGACAAACCAGCCCCCTCGAACTGACACATCATCATTCTGACTAACTACTATGGTCAAACGAACCCTCACAATTGCACAAGGTTTAGTCATCGCGTAGGTGGCGCCCCCTAGCCAGTCACAAACGAACCGGATGTGAGCAAGCAGCTTAGCCCGATGAGTATTAATCGACTGAAAGCCTTCGAAGCGTTCAAACACCGGATATTGCCAACTACAGGAAGTTCCTATGAAAAGCAAATCGACCTGAATTTCAGGATATCAGGAAATTGGATGGCCACTGATTAATGTCTATGGTAACTTTTTGCGACGTTAGTTGACCTGTGGTAATATTTTTTTGCATAAGTAGATTAATGGGATGAGGAAATTCAATTACTTTGCCAATGCGTTTGAAAAAGGCTCCTGTGGGTTTTTTTTGCAGTAAAATCTAGGAGCTTTCTATTACTAAGCCTCCATTATCCATCCGTCTGTCAGTCTGTCAGCGGGCTGTATCTCATGGTAACAGGTAGACAGTTGAAATTTTCACAGAGTGTGTATTTCTGTTGCCGCTATAAAAAAAAAAAAAATTGTTAAAAATTTAAGTGGGCTCCCAAACCAGAAACGTGTTTATTTTTCGGTCTATGGTAGATGGTAGGTACGGAACCCTTCGTGTGAGAATCCGACTCGCACTTTTTTTTTAAAGCTTTTTAAGCTGTGCCCTAAGTTAAGACTAAAAAAGACTCTATCGCTATTTCTATAAAAACAATGATAGCGCGCGCTATTGAAATGGGAACCAATAGTAGTACACATCACAGTAGTAAACCTTAATAGTAATTTCATAAATTTCCTGTTAAACGTATTTCTATCATAAACGTTAACTTTTAATGTCCGGTACCAAATAGATCAGCGGAGTAATTATTTATTTGTTCATTTTTTTTTTTTTTTTTTTTTTTTTATTAGTAGTTAGTAATATAGACATTAAAGTATTCTGAAGTCATCGTTTCGCGTGCGCGACTCATAGGCCGAAACATTACCGTTCAGAAAGCAATAAATTAGTAGAAAGAACACGATCAAAGATGAATTGGAAAAGGAGAAAACGAATTTTAAGCAAATGTCTAGGAATTTTAAGCTCTTACATATTCTGTTTCGGAGATTCAGAATGTTTAAAGTGAAAATGAAATACCTTTCATCCGTACTTTTTTCATGCCAGATGCTGATAATGTATAACTCATAACTCATAATATTTATTCAAATAAACAGATTGTAGATTCACAACTTTTTTTTTTAAATTATAACAGGTAGGTAACACAGAATTGTAGTCTACAATAAGGTGGATGAAGCTCCGTCCTCCTAGCTAGGCTACAAAATAGCCTGTGTTTGGGAGACACAGTTTCGATCCCTCGGTACTAATAGGTTTTTGTACGTGTTACATGTGCAGGTTGGCAAAAATGATAATTAACACACAGCTATGCAAGGAAAATCTACAATGATGAAAAATATATAAAACAAAAAAACAACTGTAGCATGCAATTATAATGTGGGGTTGGGGTTATTACGTGTTTGTGTGTGTGTGCGTGATGGTGTGTTTGAGTTGTGTGAGTGTGGTTATGTGTGTGTGCGCATCAGTGGGAGTAATTAGCGAATGTTGTCCCTCGTTAGATATTTTTCGGTTTCGTCATAGTTTAGGTTTGATATGAATGAACGGACATGTATGGTCGAAACTTATCTTGATGATAAGTTCATCATCATAACACCCAAAAGTCATCCACAGCTGGACATAGGCCTCCCCCAAGTGTCACCACAACGACTGGTCTTGTGCGTCTCGCATCCATCGGCTACCCGTGACCCTCACCATGTCAGCGGTCCACATTGTGGAAGGCCTTCCAACGCTGCGTCTTCTGGTACGCGGTCGCTACTCCAGAACTTTTCGGCCCCATCGACCACCTGTTCTGAGAGCAATTTGCCGCCCTGCCCACTGCCACTTCAGTTTGGCGATCCTTTGGACTATATGGTAACCTTGATTCTCTTGCGGATATCATCATTCCTGATTCGATCACACAAGGAAACTCCAAGCATTGCCCTCTCCATTTTCCTTTGAGTGACTTTAAGTCTTCTGATGAGGCTCATTGTGAGTGACCTTATACTTGAGTCGAAACTTATACTTAAAAAACTGGCCAAGTGCGAGTCGGACTCGCGTCCAAAGGGTTCCGAACGAATTTCATTTTTTTAACGTGTTATTTGAACACTGTAGACTTCTTATAAGTTTTCCTGTAATTTATAGGTAAAGATCTAGATCTAGATTTTGTTCGGAACCCTTAAAATTAGCAAAATAAAAAGTTACCAACACTCTGAAACCTATTTATTTGAAACAATTATCTGTACTTAAGTATCTATCAGCCCGGGAATCAAATCCGCGCGTGACTTCTAGTGCAGCAGCTTACCAACTCAATATATTGACTTCTACCATGCTACCAACGCTTCTATGAACTCAATAATTCAGTTCCGGAATGCGATCAAACATATTAACAGTACAACCAAAACACATTAAAATAATTCAAACACAACACTTCAATTACACGAAGTAAAACACGAAAAAGTTTTGAAATGGTTTCCATACAATCTGCCCTTAATTACATACACCATTACTAGAGGAACACGCCTTAAACAATACATGGTGTATGCACAATGTTAGGTGTGCCAAATACTGGGAAGTTATTCATGGGCACTAACGTTCATAGTACATAACTAAACGTTACTAAATCGTTATCAGATACTCCTTATGCAATAAAGCCAGGTACACACATACAATTTTAATCGACAACTATTTAGCTGAGTGTCCAAAGTATATGAAAAACAATAGAGATCCGCATACTATCATTTGGGTAGCTTTAAGCATTCTGGTGAGGCTCATTGTGAGCTACCACGTTTCAGTTCCGTTTGCCATCACTGGCAACAAGCAACACATGCTGACCATAGACTTTTGTCTTGAGACACTTCCCATATATTATAATTAGCTTTTGCCCGCGATTTCGTTCGCGTCTATCCCGTCTTTTCCCGTTCTCGTAGGAAATTCGGCAAATCCCTACGAAGTGTAGGAAAGCCTCATGCCAAATTTCAGCTTTCTACGACCAGTCGTTTCGGCAGTGCGTTGTCTGACAGTCACTTAATCAGTCAGTAACGGAAGAATTGTATATTATATTGATATCCACTCCTAAAAAGATCGGAGAACCTACACTCTTAGTTTTAGACAAACACAAAAGTAATTTATTCAAATTATGCTGAAAATCAGTAGTCATGCTCGTACATGAAGGCCCCAAATCGGAGACAGTTAAATTTGCCCTTCAACCTTTTCAAACTGGAAAACAGCAGCACTGTTTAGAGGCAAAAACAGGCATGTTAGTAGTACCAACCCCCATTCTATGACGTGCCAATGCCATAAAATGTGAGGGAGAGATGGAGCTATAGGTACATGATGATCACAATCCCTCCCTGACCGTTTTAAGGTGTAAACATAATGAAAGCCATGCACAAACCTCATAAAATAACGTAAACTAAAACACGCTACACACCATTAATTTATTCAAGACATTTTACACTAATATTACTCACGGTAAAAATAAAATATCCAACAAAAAACCATTGCAGTCCACTTAAGTTAGGTAAGCCAAGCTCAATGCAGACAGCGAATAAATCCATGGTGTGCCTACTTGAAGTAAATGACTATAATTTAATCTAATTTACATAAACTATTTCACCTTAGTGTAACCCCAATTTTCGCGAACATTTATCAAGCACATTTGTTTTAGCATTAAATAACGACAAGTCTTACTTTTGCCACTGTAAAATGAATTATAGAATGTAAACAAGCTTTTGTACGTGCATACCTATCCCGTGGTTACCGATGCATGGACCGATCTTGGCAAGCGTTGTTTAACCTCGAAGTTGACCCATTCGGTTTTATTTTGCCACGAGTTCTTAGCGTTGTTTAATAATATTTAACGAAAAGAAAGAACATGTCAAAAAGAGGTTCTAAATACTCCTCAAAAAAACAAGTATAGTGCCTCTTTCTAAAGCATTTTGACGGATCGTTATCGGTTGATGCTGCGTTGGTATGGCATTAGCTACAACTATACAAACTCAGCGAAGCCAAAATATGTTTAAGCGAACAACCACTGCGTCAATAGCCATCAAAGATTCAAAGCATTTATTTCAAATAAACCATTCAGAGAAACTTTTGAATTGTCAAGGTCGCACAGTCAAAAACTTGATGCTTCACGTTCCAAACCGTAGATCTCTATGGAGAAGAACGTGCAAGAAACTCCACGGAAACCATCTTACAAAACAGTTCTACTTTTGCAAGTAAATGAAAACACCAAGAACAAACATACCTCAACAACGCCATCTGCGATTAGGTGCTGGTAGTGTTTTTCATTCATTACTTCGTACCGGCAGTAGATGCCGCCCGAAACAGTAAACAATTGAAGCAAGCCGAAACAAAAGTATACAAAACATTGAAGTTCTATGTTCACGACTACGAATAGTTCATTTTGTTACCAGTAGGTGAAGTTTTTCATTGCAGCCAAGGCGTTATGAACACACACACACACTTACGATGATACAAATTATAAACAAAATTACAAAATGTTTATTGTGGCGTTTTTTGTTTTATTTTTTTATTAGTTCCTGACGGAACAGGCTAAGGTCTGACACCATGCTGCCTAGTCACCAGTTAGCATTTTTTCTTGAGTAGGGGACGTTTTTTGTAAAAAATAAATATATTTGTGACAAATGGCTTTATGGCTATATTTTATTTGTGTGTTCTTTGATATTTGAAGAGATATAGTTATTGCGAAACAGCTTATTATACAAAATGTAATAAATTCAATATTTTAAAATTAAAACTAAGATATCTTGTTTATTTGTTCGTAAAACTAAATACTTCATTAAATCGAATGTTTTTTTTTATGTTATCAACTAACTTAGTTTTAAATATTAAAAAAATACTATACAGGCATAAGAAAAAAAACTTTCCAAACACTTGTCATAATATGATTTGTCATCTGATTGGTGTATTTCACTATGACATATAAAGTACTCGTTTATTTAAGCAGGTTACAGGCACACTCATCTCTTCAAAGTTGTGAACAGGCTCCTTCTGGGTAAGCTCGCTCCATCGTAAGCTTTGTCTCTGTCAACTCTGACCTAGACTAGAGTCAAGAGTAAACCCATCACAAATAAAAACAAAAAAGAGAAAACTAACGTAATAAAAAGCCGTTTTCTATGGCCACAATGCAAGTGCCAATAACTATAAGTTTAAGGCCAGGTAGACCGAGCGAAGTAGGTATCTAACATTTCCATACTTTACGCGAAGCGAGCCGTGCACTCACGTCGACGGCATGAAGCCGATGTATTATATAATAATTTATTATTAAAATAATTAAACTATTAAGTAAAATGTAACCAGAAATTATTCTTCTATATGTTATTAACCTTTCTTAGATATGGTTTTTGAAAGTATAACTTTCACAAGCTTCAAGAACAATAAGAAAACATACGTATATGTACCAGACGGGCGTGATCGGCTGGAACCAGGGTGTGTTTGGGGTAGGTCTATCCTTCTTCTATTCCTTCGATGTGAACTGTGACCACCCAACTGCGTCCAGCCGCGCTGACGTCCTGTACCTGTATACTGAGGTCTCTGTGCCAAACGTGTAACGTTCTTCTTTCTTGCTATTCGTACTTGCTGTCTTCGGGATAGATTGGGGTTAGGGATGTTTGCTTACCAGGGAATAAATAAAGATGCAGATAATTTACTGTTAACACTGCAGCTAGCGGTTTAAGGGATACTTTTCGCGACTACTTTAATATTTAGTTAAAAGTTCTATATTTCTTCTTGCCAATGACAACGAATTCCTATTTTTTGTCTATTTACTATTGTACCATGTTACTTTACCGTAATGAGGCCCATAAACGGCTAACTGTTTTAGTTTATTTTTAACTGTAAGTTTAACTTTAACGGTGGTACATTCCTGGCTATATCTCGGTCTATTCTATGTCTGTATAGGGGTTGATGCACCTGTCTATAAAGCCCCCAAAATTCCCCGTCGACTGGGGTGAAAATCAACCCTTCAACCCTGCCCATTTAGGGGCTTGTTGCATTTAACTATCGAAACTATCTACAAGTATGAACTTCTTTACTATTAAGAGTTAACTTCCCGAAAAACTGTGCCCTAATGGCTGTTGGGCTATATGTCTTACGGTAGGTGCATCATCCCTCTATCCAGATACACAAATTACAAAGCCACCCCTCTAAGGGTGGAAGTACTATAAGGTCAGCAACCCGGAAGGGGAAAAAAACTGTGTTTTTACATTTTTCTAAATTGTGGCTTTATGCCTTATCTGACCATAAAGATGTTTATATGTCTAGATAGAGCTAGCTTTCTAGTGCCGATTGCCTAAAGCCTAAATACCTAGATTTTCTGTATGTTTAGTAAAGGAAGGTGTCTGTAAATGGTGGTTTGTCTGTCCACCCTATTACCTTTTGAGTAACTGTCCTGTGACGGTATGTATGAAATGTTCGGTAACGAACATTTTCCAAGCCTTTACCATCATCTTTACCAAGATACCTTTTAGGGGTTTACCAGGAGTGTCCTATCTATTTATTGAGCAAAATTAATTTCCCCAAGAACATCTTATGTGTCTGGGGAAAACGACAACAAAATATGAATTTAATTTGATTACAAAATTGCTTAAACTATAACTATTCTATTTCTATTACATAAGATCATATGTACGCGAGTTATAGAAACCTATTGAGACGATACCGTCGCGAACAGTATAAAAATAGTCGAATTTAGCCTCCTCTTCGGGTTTTTTTTTGATCGACTGAAGTTTTCAATATTATGTTGACAAAGTACATAAAGCAAACTTTTTTTTGGCTTTAAACAATCACTATTTCTTTGTTTATTATTGATTCAAAGTGATGGAATATTGGGAAAATTGGGAACACCTGGCTTTAAGGCATAAGGGTTTTTTAACACTATGAACTTAACACAATACAATAAGAACCAGTTTTTCGCGAAGTTTATTGAAAATACAATAGTGTCGAGATAAACTGTCTTTAACTATGCTAGATTCCGCTCTTATACATTTTGGAGACCAGTCCGAAAAACCGGTAAACCACTGATAAGAAGAGTTTTTAGATTATTTTGAGATTTTCGATCTTACCTTCACTTTCTTAACACAGTTATGACCTCTTCTAAAAACACCGGCCAAGTGCGAGTCGAAATCGCACACGAAAGGTTCCGTACCATAGACCTTAATTTTTATTATTTGTTGTTAAAGCGGCAATAAAAATACACAATCTGTGTAAATTTAAACTGTCTCCATATTACGGTTCTTGAGATACAGCCCGCTGACAGACAGACGGACGGACGGATGGATAGCGGAGGCTTATTAATAGGGTTCCGTTGGTTACCCTTTGGGTACGGAACCCTAAAAAATATTAGGAGCAGTGGTGAACCAGCCTCATCTATATATACTAATATATAAAGCTGAAGAGTTTGTTTGTTTGCTTGAACGCGCTAATCTCAGGAACTACTGGTCCGATTTGAAAAAATATTCCTGTGTTAGATAACCCATTTGTCGAGGAAGGCTATACGGGAATGGGAAATACTTACGGGAACAGGAAAAAACGGGATATGTGCGTACGAAGTTGCGGGCTAAAGCTACTAAAATATAATTCTCTCAAGTCCATGGACTATGTCACTAGGAAAACAATCATAAACAAAACCATACGTGATGGGAAAAGATTAATGAAGAACATGGAGTGCAGAAATAACTACTACAACAGTAATTTTGTAACGGATCATTAAGATAATTATATCGGTCACGCTTGCACCGTACTAATCACTCTTTGGAGGGTTCTATTTTACCCCTTTGACTGCCAATTCAACTATGAAAGATTTCAAGGCATAAGCGGTAAACGCCTTAAAAAAAGGGAGAAGAAAAAACTCAAGGAATAAATAGTACAAAGAAACAAATAAACAGCTAAAAAAACTTTACACATTGTTGTAAAACAAACGAGAATATCATCCACTAGTCTAAAGGTCTTTTCAATACACAATTAC
This sequence comes from Lacanobia wlatinum, assembly GCA_947578705.1. NCBI lineage: Eukaryota > Metazoa > Arthropoda > Insecta > Lepidoptera > Noctuidae > Lacanobia > Lacanobia wlatinum. The sequence goes on from OX388031.1 coordinate 22,834,666, forward strand.
ACACTGGCCACCTGTAAAACTGCACTCAAAATTTCGAATAGCAAGCAAATACACGAAATAGGTTATAAAAAAATGTACCACAACGGAACCACACTCACACACTGCGCTACGCATACGGCAATGTATGTAGAAATTTCACCCCAACATATACAAATCAGAATCTCAGTACCTACCTGATAAATCTCACACCAAGGAGTTTATGTTATACTGAACATTACATAACCTCTTTAGTTTATCTGTACAATTAACTAACTAACGTGACTGGCAACTTCTAAATTCAAAATTTCATACATTCCATTATTTTGTTTCGTAAAAAAAAAAACAAAAGACGCATGATGTTTTGTGCGTACTTAATCGTAATTATTCGTTGTCTTCATTTCTTCATATTTTAGTAACCCTGTTTATTAAAATAGTTTCCAATTCTTCTTTTTATTAGTAAAATAATTCGATATCTAGTAGTGAAGTAAAACATACAAAGTAGTGAAGTAAAACATTATTTTCCTAACAACAGAATAAAATAAATAAAATGCAATTTACACAAAGCTCGCTAAGAAAAACAGGTAAGTTTTTTAATATATCTTTTTTGCACTTAAACTCTACGACACCAAACTAAGCAAACTCTTGCTTTTGTCTAAATATTCGCGTCACGTGTGCAGTACAAAATATACCTTCATCATCATCATATCAGCCGAAAGACGCCCACTGCTGGACATAGGCCTCCACCTAAAAGGGGGGTTTTGCCATAATCGCCACGCTTGGCAGACGGGTTGGCGATCGCAGTGTATGGTGGTGAGTTTTACAGAGAACGCTGCTGCCCATTCTCTGGCGACAAAATATACCTTCAAACGTTTGAAATCATGTTATCTTTGTATACCAAAGTGTACAGCACTTTGTTACCGTTTACCGGTGCAATCTCCTGCGACTTGGACCACGCCCAAAGGCTTGACTATTTATCAGCACGAAGCAAAGCTCCCAACAGGCTTTAACGGACATTTATTCCTGAAGTCTTTTCAGAGTAATCGTGATTTATAACGACTTTAAAATGTATACTTTAATGTTAGAGTAATCGCTGCTTTTAATGAATGGGTTGTATAAAGTTCAAGGGTATTTGCTGAACTGACACTTTAGTTATTTATTTAATTCGGTATGCGGTCAGCGGGTTAGGGAAATTTATGCCGACTCCATTTTGGTTGCCTGCTTGCAGTGGTTGCTACCGGTAGTTACTCGTTATTTCTAATTGCTATGAAAATGTATTTTGGAACTTCGTTGGCTAATCTTGCGTGTCTTGTAGTCAAAATGTGTTCTGTTACACTTTGAGCTACTGTATCTTACATTTTCTTCTTGTCTCGAGTGTAGGTACATCAACGAAAATATTTTATACCCTCGTACATATAGCAAATAATGTTGCGTCGAGAATAACGTAGCATCTCGTTAGGTATATTTCGACTTTTACGAACACATCTATTGTAACTTATATCACTTGTAATCTGGTATATTTTAGTAGGTATCTACTAATGAAGCGTTTAAAACGTTTATTCAGCAAAATTCATTAAGTATCTCACCAAAACAAGCAAACTCTTACATGTAAGGCTGAAACTTCACATATTATGCTACTTTTTACCCATTGAGTACACACATCAAAAAAAGTTTGCGTCCGCTTTCAAAAATCGAAAACTTTTTTGTTACGGTAGATTATATTATGTTTTCTTCTTCTTTTTAGATTCTTTATTTAAAAATATAGAATTAGAATATAAAACAGTTCAATTGTTTTTCCATATAAAAAGGCATTCAGTCCTAGCTAACGCTCATTCAGAATTCTGATTTAGTCAATTTTAACGGATTTATAATACTTTTTCGCGGAAAGTTGTAATTGAAAAAATGCCAAGAGAATTATCAGGAGTTTTACGAGCAAGAATAGTAACTTTGAGGGAAGAAGGATACACCACGAGAGAAATAGCACGCAGAGTTGGTACATCCCAATCTTGTGCCGTAACCACGTTGCAGAGGTACCACGGGATGGGTAATTTAGCTGACCGACCCCGCAACGGTCGCCCAACTGTTTGGACTGCTGCCCAAAAGCGCTATATTAGATTGCTGGCAGCCCGAGACCCAACAATCAACGCTACTAAAATAAAAGCAGAAGTTCGGGCCGCCTCTGGGCTTGAAGTTAGCACTAAGACCATTCGGAATTTCTTCTCTCCCCTTGGGCTAATTTCCGACGCGGGTGAATCCGCAGACTAGTATTTTATACGTCATTGAAATGTACCTTTTGTTTTGTTACAGACGACGGGCATGACACCGCTGATGTACGCCGTGAAGGACAACCGAACATCTTTCGTGGAGAGGCTCATCGAACTCGGCTCCGACGTCGGCGCCCGAAACAACGTGAGTCGTAATATTTTGTAATAGATTTATCTATTAATTGATTTAGAGTGACTTTCTGATGATCCTGAGGGTATCTGTCTGAATATGATAAGGGCATCAGAAGTCAAAACTAATGTTATAAGCCTAGCGACCAGGCCCTGCTTCGTCCGGGTACGATATTTAAAATCGTATCAAAATCCGTTGCATGGTTTTGAAAAAGTAAGCAGCGAAACAGACAAGTAAATGGCGGCTTTGTTTTATACTATTTGAAGAAGAAATATTTTGCGAAAGCAAACTCCTGCTTTTCGGGGTACATCTGTTCCTGTGACTGATCGGCTCAAGCTCCTAGGCATGAAATTGACATCCAGTCTCAACTTAGGCGCCACTATTGAGTACAAAGTCCAAACTGCGGCCAAAAAGCTTGGCATCCTAAATAGGGTGATGGTGATACTTTAGGCCTGGACAGCTTTTAACCCTATACAAAGCACAAGTCCGATCTTGCATGGAGTTTTGCAGCCACCTCTGGGATGGCTCAGCCAAACACCAGCTTGCCGCGCTTGACTCGGTGGAACGCAGAACTAGGAGGCTCATTGGCGACGTAAAACTGATGGATGCCAAGCTACACAGCTTGGCTCATCGCCGCAAGGTTGCCTGCTTGTCGGTCTTCTACAGATTGTACTTCGGCGAGTGTGCCCAAGAACTCCATGACCTCATCGGATCGGCCCCCTTCTACCATCGGACATTCAGACGCACTGCAAGTTACCATTCCTACCTTGTTGCTATTCCACCGATTCGCAGTAAGCGTTTCCAAACGTCTTTTATAATGCGCACACCAAATGAATGGAACTCTCTGCCTACGTCTGTGTTTCCGAACGCTTACAACCCTCATTTCTTTAAAGTCAGTGTGAACAGGCTCCTTCTGGGTAAGCTCGCTCCATCGTAGACTTTGTCTCTGTCACCTCTGACCTAGACTAGAGTCAAGAGCAAACCAATCTCAAATAAAAAAAAAAGATTTTTAACTGATTAAAAGTGACTCGCTGAAGGACTGAGGGCTGAGGATATTTCGTGAATAATATGACAAGGGCATCGCAAGTCAATACTGATTTATAACCTACGAGTATGCAATCATTTTATTTTTTTTTCAACGAAGGCAGGATAAGTCTGTCATTCATCTCAACAATATTTAACTCAATTTGCCTGAAATTCTAGACAAAGGTGATTTTCTATCAGTAATATCGACCATGGACAAGTCGAATATGCATTTTTACGGCGTGGCGATCGGGCTCTCGTGGCATTTCTCCGACAGCTCTACGTTAGAGAGGATCTCGGGCCGGAAAACTCCGAGAAAGATTAATAACTTATGTCAGTATTTTTGAGTTGAAATAACTGAAGCGATTGTGTTGACCAGATGAGCACTAAAGTTTAATTGAAAATACCTACATACTTTATTATTAACTGATCTTTAGATACGCCATCTTCCGCTTATAAAGACCCAATTTTCGTATTATAGTCAAACTTCTTTGTATAAAATCTTACTCCCCAAACAAAAGTAATTAAAAGCATTTTACACCCTTAGCAAAGGTGTAGGGTGCAATAATAATTAACAGCATGTAAGTAGGTTCGCGTCTTGAAACAAAGCAAACTGGAACGGAGGGGGTAATTTCCTATAAGGCGTGCCAAGCTGCCGCCGAAAGGGCGTAGGTCCACATAGAGCGATAATATTTCTATGGTATCTGCAATAGACGTATAAATTTAAGTACCTGGATGACCGAGCTTTATCTCTGTTTCTTTTTACGACGTTTTCTAAAAATGATACCTAGCTGTAGTCTGTTTTTATAATCTCAGAGACTAAATTGACAAGTGCAAATGGCAAACTGGCATAAATAGATTACAATAGCATTTAAGTTAGTTTTGACATTTGCACTTGTCAATTTAGTCTCCGGGTTTAAAAAACAGACTATAGATCGATTTATCGCTCCCGAAACCCCTGCATATTAAATTTCATGAAAATCGTTAGAGCCGTGTATTTTTTTTTTACTATAGATGGGCATACGTTTGACCACTATCTCACCTGTTGGTAAGCGATGATGTGGTCGAAAATGGAGCACGTTTGCCTAGAAGCAACCTATTCACTCTTGTCTTAAAGACTCCCAGGATGTAACTATCTGGAAACACAGACTCTGGCAGGGAATTCCACTCCTTAGCTGTACGCACTATGAATGTGTTCCCAAATCGTTTAGTGCGTGTGGGTGGGATGTCCACCATGTACCGGTGGCGCATCGCCGTTCGCCTTGTGGTCCAATGAAGGAACGGCCTCGGCGGGATTAAATCATGCAATTCCGTCGCACACTCCCCAAAATGCAACCGATAGAAAACCGACAGGCCATCAACTCGGCGTCGATACTCAAGACTTTGGAGCTTCGACTCGACGAGCCTGTCATTACCGATGATCCTCTTGGGTCGTTTCTCAATTGACTGAAGGGTATCAAGAGAGCAGTACTCCATACACGATCGAACTTGCGCTTGATTAAGTTTGAGCAGCTGTTCCGGCGTGAAGTACCGTCTCACCTTTGCTAGGACCCCTAACTTTCTGACAGCCACTTGAGCCTTTGCCTCTATGAAAGGGCCAAAATTGAGGGTAGATGTTAATACAACACCAAGAAGCTCAAGTCGGTCGGTTATCGGCACGGTTGCACCTCGGAAAGATGGAGCTGGATGCATGGAATAGACTCCTTTTAGCGGAAAAAAGACACGGTTGGGTCTTAGCAGCATTGAACTTGACCAGATTGGCATCGCCCCATTCAGACACAGCCTGTAAGGACAAGTTCAAGCTCTCAACCATAGCCTCCCTGAGAGACCGTATCTGCGACCCACCAGCTCGTGCGTCGGACACATATCTCTCAGCAACAGTGCTGACGTCTGCATACCCAAAGGTACCGGGTTTTAGCAGATCATCAATATGCAACAGAAACAATGTTACCGAGAGCACCGACCCCTGAGAAACCCGAACAATTGCCGGTATCCCGTCGGGGCCACTAGCCTTATTCACGTCTAGGTTACGCAGTACCCTACGGACGTCCTTCTGATGAATGCGAATATTCGACAGACTCGACTCGCATCCATCAGGAGAAGCAGGATCCAGACACGACGATTCCGCAAACATAGAAGCAAACAAGTTTGCGTTCTCCTCAGCGGACTAGGCCAGCGACCCATCAGGTCTCAGCAGTGAAGGTAGTGAGGGGCAGCAGAAGTTCGATTCGACCGACTTAGCCAGGGACCAAAAAGCCTTACTACCTGCTGGGTATGAAGCAAGTTTGTTCCCTATTCGGCTAATGTGATCAAACCGAGCTCTCCGCAACACCTTCTTGCAAGACTTGGCAGCCCTGTGAAAGGCTCTCCTCTTCTGATCACGTCATTTGCTTTGCGCGTACGGGCTTCGACCCATGCTAGGTACGCCGCATGTTTTAGCGCATTAGCGCGATCGCACTCGGCACCAAACCATGGGCGAGCTTCGCCAGACATTGCTACGTCTGAGAACGGAATATAGTACTGCATTCCCTTTCGCAACACTTCCGTCACGGCGTCAGCGCACGACGAAGCATCAATGGTAGGAAAGCAAGTAGGCTACCAAGGGTAACATGCGAAGAATGATCTCATGCCATCCCAATCTGCTGACCTGTATCGCCATACCCGCCGGGTGCCTCTTGGGCTAGGATCGGATGGGGAGTAGACGGACACAGACTTCACCAGACAGTGGTCGGAACTACCCAGTGGAGAAGAAATCAACACCGAGTATTAGTCTGGATCTGTTGTCAGCAGAAGGTTCTAGCAATTGGCTGTGTGTGAATCAACATCCGGCACCCTCGTTGCCCCCTGGACCAGCTGGGTGAGATTTAATGCAAGCGCTAGCTTTCGCGCCTCTCGTCCAGCATGGTCTGTTTGCTGGAAAAGCCACTCCTGATGGTTGGCATTGAAGTCCCCCCGCAACACCAATTGGGCAGAAGGGTACCGCTGCTGAGCCGCATCCGCCGTCTCACTGAGGTGCTGTATTAGCCCAGTTGTCTCCAGATTACTGATGAGTGAACGGTAGACACAGGCATAGATAATTTTGTCCAAGCCGGTGTCCACTAAAGCCCACAGCGTTGAAAACCTGGAGTTCTCAAGATTGCGGAGACGCCGATAGTAGATGTCGTCCCGGGCGTACACACATACGCCCGCGCGTGGTCTGAAGTGGTGCTCCAGGGTAAACCCTGGGTATGTAAGGTACGAAACGTTTGACGTACATCCAATTTGCGTCTACAGGACCAAGAGCGCTGGCTTCTCAGTCTCTAGGTGGTGATGGACTGCGGCGAGATTTGAGTGCAGACCTCGTATATTACAAAGGTGCACTTTTTGTAAGAGGGAGTGCTGCCGCTGCACAGCTTTTCTCTTATTGTTCCTGGTCATATAGTTTTGAGTGAGTAAGGTAGAGAAAGAAGTGAAATGAGGTTCCATGCTGCTAACCCTCAGGCACGCTATGACAGGACGACATCATTGGGGACTAGTCTGGAGATTGCGGGGACGTCCGAGCCCCCCCGGGAATGCCCATCGGGCCCTCTCGTCTGGTTGCCAACCAGCACGATGGTGCATTCCGGGATTTTTCGACAGTTGGCGGGGCAGCCTTTCATGTGTGGCTAGCACACTACTTGGGCCCCCATCTACCTGCGGTCGGCCAGCGGCGCACCGTGCCTCGGATCCCGCTACCCTCCGCGACTAGTCTCCCGATACACCTATATCAACGCGAGCCTGGTTGGTCTGCCTGCATTGGAACAACTATTTCGACCCAACTCCTCTGAATTGGCTACACTGAGCATCGCACCGGAACGCGGCTAGGCCACTTGGCGGTACGTCTTTGCCCAGTGGGTGGTCGCAAGCCATTGGCCGAAACCTACCACCAATTAGTGTCACCTGATTAGCACCACCCGGGGACCACCTTTAGGGACTAGCAATGGGTATTCTCCTAAAGACGCGGGTGACTCGGTCCCCAAAACTATATACATATATACACAAGACTTGCTCGTTTAAAGGTATTAGATTAGATAAAAGCAAAACTGCGTCAGAGAGTCTTTTCATTTATAGAAGATTTCTCTCGTCTTTTTAAGTTTAAGCCTGAAATAAAAAGAACAAGAGCCTATTGTTATTTACCATGCACAAGTCTAGAATCCTGGACTAGGGGTGTGAAAAGCAAAGTCCCAATAATATTCTACCCATGATTCTACCCAATTTGGTTATCTAAAATCAAATCTATGTTTAGTAATCGCTCTTGCAACCACAAAACCACACAAAACAAACGAGGATATGATCCCGAAAGAATTTGCTAACCTCCAACTTCTTTTTGTTTTTGCTAGCTTATTCTAGCTACTCTGCGTCCACTCCTGACCTGAAATCTGTCCAGTTCGACTCGCCAACTATTATGTGCGTCGTACGTTGGCATGCGGCAGACATTTTCTGCCTGAACAGGCCTATTCTTGTTCGTGGATCGATAGTAGACGTTTTCCAATGTTGTCCTGCGGTTTCTGAAAATAGACAACTTGACCCTTGTAAAGGTGTTCCTGAATATGTTGCAGGGAGGGAGAAAAGAAAAAGAAGAGTAAAGTAGTACTTTTATTCGAACCTACGTCAAAGTAACCTTTAAGTTACAACTTAGAAGTAACCATCGAAATAAATCTCCCTCGCTTGCACTAGGCCCCACGACTAATACCGCTAACTTATAGCTCGGGTTCCATGCCTACCGTCACAGATGGCCTGATAACACCCTCCACAGGCAATTTATGCTCATAACCTGTAATAGGTCAGCAGTCGAGCGCGGACGGACTATAAGAAAATGCATTATGGACTCGCCAGTCTAATATTAACAGAATATGAGCAGAAAATGTCTGTGGTCGGCAGAATTTATTGATGCTTCGCGATATTTTTGCATACCTACATTTAAATAAAGGCTCGCACAGAAATTGTTCAAAAAATTTCTAAAACACACGTAGTCGCATAATCGGTTTGTCTGCGGAAGCCCTAAAGATTATATTAGATTTCAAAAAACCTACCCACCCTGGGTAGGTTTTTTGAAATATAAAACGAATTGATATATTTAGTTGTATTTGTTTACCTACATCATGATTAAAGATTGAGAAAAAAAATTTTATAAGTCTTACATTTTTCTTTGATCTATTTTCTTTACGTCCAACACACCTATGTAGATCTATTTTACCTACGTTTTTATTGCTTTCACCACTATCCTACATAGACCAAAATAATTTTATATTAGATCATACTATACAATTAAAAATGTACTGCAAATAACAACAACAATTCCGTGTCCTAAAACTTGCACAAGGTCTACAACTTTTATCTTTTAATTAAGTCTACAAAATCAGCTAGATTTCCTTTCTTTAGATTCATATCTTTACCTGAAAACTTACAAATCGAGTTTATTTTCCGCATTGATTACTGCATACTGCGATAAGCGAAAGTAAATTACCTACTTCTTGGACTTTATGATGTATTTTTATTTTCTTGCCTTTCGATTGCCCTCAAAATATGATTTACTGGGTTGATACTGACAGGTTCTACGTTAAAGGCAATGTACATTAAGTACTGTATGTTAATATTCGAAGTTACTTCTTTTTCTGATGGACCACGCTTTTTAATGTAAAACTATCAAACTAAAATTAAAAAAATCGTTGGTTCTTGTTCTGAAAGAGAGTTCTTCCGGATGATTTTCAAAAAGGAAATTTTCAGTCTTTTTCCAAGGCTAAAAATAACTGTAAGTTGACTTTAAATAGATTGTTTTCTTATTTTTATCAATATAATATTTAAACCTGTTATACTTATACTTATCAGCCAAGTAGCTAAAATAAAATAAAAAATATTAAAAAAAATAAAAATTGTAAAGTTAAAACTAAGTGTAATAAAATAATGCAGCACCGTAAAGTCATACCAATTAAGGCTAGCTACAGACATGTTTCCCATGAATCACAGACTTTTAGAGGCTTGGTAATAGGTTAATTATTAACCTTCGGGTACGGAACCCTAAAAAGAAAAAAAAAAGGTCTGCTACTCATTTCCACGATGTCTTCTAAGGTAGGTACCACATTGCAGGCTTGTATCACCTGGTTGTCTGATAAAAAGATGATTCCGTGCTTCGGAAGGCACGTATAAGCCGGTGGTCCCGGCCGCCAAATGGCGGTCGTCAAATAAACCATGTCAGAGGCGCTTAAGGCGGTCTAGAAACTCAGACACTAGGCTTTGTGGGGTCGTTTGGTTCTTACTGCCCACACGATAAGAAGAAGAAGGTAGGTAGCGATCTCCTTTTACGGAAGAGATCTAATATTTCGTTAGTAATACAGCAAGCTCATCAGCCGGTCTATTCTGTAGAGTCTCACCGTCATAACTTAAGTGTAGTGAGCTGTCATTTCACTTGCCGTCCTATTGCCATCGCTCGCGCGATGAGAAAACGTTTGTCCTATTTTGAAGCGATGCGATCACTCTCGAAATGGCTTTTAACAGAGATGCACTGATGCACAGTTTCTGCTATCGAACAATATTTCTTTAATTGTAAAAAGTATAAAAAAAAAATTGTTAAAAAAAAAACAAAACTAAAACAAAAATGACAACTTTGTTTAAATTCTTTTTTTAAAAAAAGGGAACCGCCTTCAAAAAACCAACCCACTGAAAAGCCCAAATAAATTTTTATATACCCCACCCCTATCCTTATCCAGTCCCTATTCCGTCTCTATTCGTAGGAATAAGCAAACTGCCAAAAAGTAAGTAATATCTAATAATAACAAAATTCATAATTAACTAGGTATTTACTTAGTTTTTGAAGTCGGTGACAAACCAAGAAAAATAAAAAGATTGCTGCCAAACAGAGAAATTCAGCGCTCGTACACGCAGAGAAGTAATCACCTGCATAGAATGGGCCACTGAACTAAGTGACCCATCCTATGCAGCTACCTCTGTGCCAAATCTCAATAAGATCCTATCAGGCGTTCTGACGTGAAAGAGTAATAAACATCCATCCATCCATCTTCACAAACTTTCGTATTTATAATATTGTAGTAGGATATACAAAAGTAAATTGAGGCCCGTGAGGCTAGGAATAGACGGCACACTTAAAACTCACTTCACTAACGTTTTCACAATAAGATTTTCACATGAAGAGATTCTACAGAACAGCAACCACAGGTCCATCGTCCATGAGTCAATGGGCCGTGACATTAGAGCAACAAATGGCGCGAGGTGACTACTAGCACCACAGTGCCGCCTCAGCACGCAACCTACAAATTACACGTGCCTACACACTACGCAATTTACTCACATCACACGTTTCTCTAATTTCGTCACGTGGTTGATGACGTCAGTTTTCTTATAGGTAACCTAATGTAACTACTAAACTAATATCATCTGCCTAGCCTTTTCCCAACTTTATGGGGTCGGCTCTCATTTCAACTGGTTTCGGCTGAATACCAATATTTTACGGATTTTCTGGCTTTTGACAATCCGTAACGACTGCTAAAGATCTACAAATGACAACTGGGACAGCCGGGACCAACGGCTTAACGTGTTTTCCGATACACAGAGGAGTCTCAGTATGTAAAGATGGTCACCCATCCACAGACCGACCTCGGCAAGCATTGCTTAACCTTGAAGGTCGAGCTATCGAGAAACTATGTACAAACTACGCGTTCAAAAGCAAAAATTGTTACGCATCAAAAAAAATATTTACATCGCTGTCAATGGGAAAAGTGGTGGAGGCGCTAGACAATTCTCCATTTTAGTAGCGAATGCTATTGCCAAAATATAAGGGATTGATCACGTGACATTTCAACAGTTGTCAACTACATACATTTTTGACAATTTGACAATCGCCTTCGCTACCCTACCGCTGACAGAAAGTCATTTGTCTATAGCCTCAGCGGGTCTAAAAAGGCCGCTTTAGCAGAATCAGAAAATACATCACGCTACCCGTCACTGTCAAATTTTCCCAATCAACCTTGAACCTAATGCGTTAGCGAAAAAGATGAAAATAAAATTTGACAGATAGTTGTGTGTTTAATATTATGATTCCACTAAAGTGGCCTTTTTAGACATGCCGGACACGGCAGCTTTGCCGTGTTGAATGGCAATCCTGATTGCTTGGCCGAAAAAAATGCCAGCCCCCTGATCGCGTAAACAGTCGAGTAGCTGCTTGCTGATGTCCCAAAAGACTCGATTATCCGGCTTCCAGTCAAACCGGATTTAGCTGAATACCAGTGTTTTATGTGGAGTGGCTGCCTACCAGACCTCCACAACCCATTAACTGGGTAACACGGTACTTCTTGGCAAGACTGGAGTCAAATTGACTGGCTTTTGACAATCCGTAACGATTACCAAAGATCTACAAATGAGAGCCGGGACCAACGGCTTAACGTGCTTTCCGAGGCATGGAGGAAACTCAGTATGTTAAGATGGTCACCCATCCACAGACCAACCTTGGCAAGCGTTGCGACCCGTGCGGCTGTTATTATTTAGCCACGAGCTCCTCTCCTAATCTTTCAACCCCTAATGGCTCAAATATATAACTCCCAATAAGGTTATGAGCCGTTTGAGAAATTTTTGAACCTGCAAACCTCAAAGCATTTAATTGAAATAAAACCATATGTGATGTCCATAAGGTAGGCAGAAGATATTTCCGACAAGCGACATATCAAGCGTTGCACGATACTCTGGAGCACGAGCTGTGAAAGTTTTTTCAAGGTTAAAGAAAGTTATGTATTTTTTATTGATATATGAATACTATGCCTAGGTTTTCTGCAAACCTCTAAACCATTGGTTAAGCTCCAAATCAGCGTAATCTAGCGCGTTTGAGGTGAATTATAATCCTAATATATAAAATTCTTCCGTTACTGAGCGACTGAGTGAGTGACTGACAGACAAGGCAGAGCCGAAAATACTGGTCGTAGAAAGCTGTAATTTGGCATGTAGGTTCCATCGGGAGTGTAGAGGAGCATTAAGAGAGGATTTCCCGAAATTCCTATGGGAACGGAAAAAAGGTACATGCGCGTACGAAGTCGCGGGCGAAAGCTAGTTACCATATATGGCTTGCAGTCATTTGTGTCCTGATTTTTTAACCCGATTCGATAAACGCGATTTCGGGATTGTTCCCATAGTAAAAGTTGTTTATAACTATTACAGGTTGTATATATAGATATATTATATATTTTTTAAGGACGGGAAATCATCAAATGAATCTTCCCGCTCTGGGTGAAGCAGAGATTTGAAATTCCGATGGTGGCCTGTTCCGAGAACCATGGAAGCACATGGCTTAGAACTAGTGTAGGGCCACCTCGAGACCCAACTACTGGATCCTCTCAACTACTGTCACAACCCCGCGTGTCATGGTACGGCCGCCGCCTGGTGCGACCTCACTTGCGCCAGGACCAGCGTGTCGTCAGCGCAGCAAACCACGCTGATGCCACTAGGAAGGTCGGCGCGAAGCACCCAGTCGTACCCACTGTCCCACAGGAGCGGCCCCAGAACCGAACCCTGTGGAATACCGCACGACATCTCTCGCCAGTTCCACTCTCCCAGGTGACCGGGGTAGATGACGGCCCTATCCGTCAAATAAGCCTCAACTACGCGATGAAGGTCTGGATTAAGGATGAAGGCATCCGGTGATACCGAAGTGCCTCCCTGATGCAACTCCAGGGCAGGGTGTTGAAGGCATTGGCGATGTCAAGAGACCCGCCAACACGACCCCGCCCCGGAAAAAAGCGTTCCCCGTCGAGAAGGCTCTCACGCGCATAATGGCGTCCACCGTCGAGCGCCCCGTGCGGAAATCTAACTGGTTCTCCGCCAAATCCGGCTCCACCATCACTAGTTCCCCAACGAGGCGGTTTGCAATTACTCTTTCAAAGAGCTTGCCCACCTCGTCGAGCAGCACGATGGGCCGTTATGCAGACGGATAGTCCGCAGGGCGCCCTGGCTTCTTAATGAGGACCAGTTTCCCCGTCTTCCAATGAAGTGGGAACTGGCCCCTCTCTAAGCATGCGCTTAAGATCCCTCTTAGTCGAGCCTCCAAGGCCAGGACCAAGGCTTTCCCAGGTAAGCCGTCAGGTCCTGGGGCGGTATTTTTGGCCTTCAGCCTGTTAACCGCCACTCTCAGTTCTACCTCAGTTAGGTCCGGAATATCGTCGTCGTTGTCGTCGGTGTGGTCCGCATCGGGCACCGCAGGCGGGGGAGTATGCTCCCCTCGTGAAGGGAACAGAGCGCTCACCACCTCCTCTATCAGTTGTGGCCTGAGATTCTGTGTCAACGGGGGGCTTAGGTGCGGAGCTTGTTCCGCACCATTTTATAGCGTCGTCCCCACGGGTCTCCGTTCGGAGACTCCAGCATGTCCTTGCGAGCCAGATTCCTGGCCCGAAGGATCCCCGCTCGGATGGCGGCCTTCGCCGCTCTGAACTCCTCGTATACAGCTCCACCTCTCTGGCCTGCTCGTCCGGAGGACGGATGCGGAGCCTGCGTTGCCTGGTGTACGGGCGCCGTGTGGCAACGCATGCCTCACGCAGCGTCACCAGCTTTTGCGACCGACTGTCGAAAATTCAAAATGCATGAGATTGGCATGCGCTGCCGAGATGTAACGTGGTCCGTACCAAACATTTTGTCTTTTCGTCAACCTTTAGTACTAATAGAATTTACTTTGTCTAGGGCCCCATAATAATTCAGAGGTGCCCATAATTATATAAGGGTTCCGAACATCCGTAAAAAATGGAACCCTTATAGAATCACTCGGGTGTCTGTAATTTGGTACACATATGTACTTCTGTAATCCAAACACGGACGCATTACGGAAATAAATATGTTTTTAGTATGGGGGTTACTTTTCTTACCCACGATCCTTACAAGTTAACTAGCTGTTTTTCAGTTCATCATCTTCTATTAATTATGTTCTTTAATCAACCGTTCAAACAAACTGCTATTCAAAAGCGTGCAGAACAAAACGTAAGTAAGCAATAATTAAAGTACTACGTAGCATACAGCCCAGTTTGCATACATATTGATTAAGTAAGCTAATGTCTTCAGGACCTGTACTTGAGCGCACGCGATCTATCGGCAAACACACAAACATACATATGTATGGACATATTTACTACGCGTAAAAATGTAGGGGAAATTGTGCCTACATAATGTCTATGTAAAGTAATTTGGTGACACCATTAGGAAAGTCCGCCAACTTTGATGAAGGTCGCAGGTTTAATCTGAATATCATAAGTTTCATTTTTAGTTTTAAACCAAATCATTTAACCAAAACATAATTTGTTTGTGTCTATGAAATGCTCTCTGCTTTATAGACATGGAAGGTGATATATGTACACTTATCAGTACTACTTAATGTTTATATGAACAAACATAAAATTTAAACACCTACTAAAAATACTACTGTTTAAATAAAAATCATAAATCCTCTTTTCGCAGCCGAATCAAAAGTGCGCAGCGAACACGGCAATCTTCGTAGCCGCGTAGCAGTTTCCGTAGTCTTTGCTACGCCGTAGACGCTCTACGAAACATACTTGCCGCATTTTCTAAGCTCTTTATAACTTTCTTGTTAGTTCTAAGTTTTCATAACTTTTGCAAATGAAGCAATTCTTAGGAAACCGCTTGGCTTCCCCACAAGCTAGTATTTATGGTCGCAATAATACGACGCCGGGGAACTAACCCTGAAATTTAAAACATATTTTTATGGCGTCTACATTTCTATTTCATTTTTTGCCAATAAAAGCTATTTGGGGCTAATGTTGTCGATCTAGATTCGTACCAGGCCGTCTGTCGTTAGAAATAAGAATCTTGTTAATAAAATTCCAATCTAGAGTAAGGTAGTCTTTATTTATTCCCAAAATAATAGTACGTTTGACGATTATGGAAACATTGTCACAGTTTCAAAGAAAACTCAAATTTTTCAAGCTTGATTTTACTTTCAAGAACGGAGAAAGTACGAACTTACGAAATGGTGCTGATTCCACATCTACAACATAGATGGCGGTACCAGAACCTACAGTTGAGTATTTACACAGCTGGAATAGCGTCAGCTGTAATAACGTAAATACAAGATTGCATCAGTGTAAATACAAGTTATATAAAAGGTGTATAGACAAATACTAACTACTAAGCAAGTCCCATACTATGAAATGTTAATGCCATCATGTTTCCGCTGTGAAAGAAAGACAGTGCTATTCTTCCAGTATAACTCCGTCTCTTTTTCAATGTGGAATCAGAACATTCTGAATCAGGGCGAACCAGAACTGGTCGGTATTATTTCTCAGTCACGATTTATGCCGGTTAATGTCAATGGGTCAAACGTCTTTTATTATTGACTAACACTAACACAATAGGGTATTTTACTGAAAAAAAAAAAACGAATTAGTCCGTCAGATAGATTTCCAAAAAATGTTGGACATATATTTTTTCTTTTTTCACGTAAACAAAAAATTACGAAGATTCAGTATGTTGAAAACTGGCGTGGCGTCACTACGATAGTACAATTTTACTAGCGACGTGACGTCAGCAGCCCATTCTCCCGAGTTTTGATGCATTTTATCTTTGACAATATTCATTGATTTTCAAAAATAAAAAATACGTGTCCATTATTAAATAGATTTGCAATTTATTAATGGTGGAAACTATAAGCCTATTGGTGCAATGTGACCAAAGATTCCGTTTTCTCGCAAGATAACTTAAGAATCTTTTGTTATGCCTGGCATGTAACTGTTTTTTGTCCCTAACAAATAAAATAAAATACAATGCGATAAACAAGCGTATGCTAATTAAAGATTTATCTTTACACGTAATCAAAATCAAAAGTCGTTTATATAACGTCAAGTTTTACAAAAGACAGTCCCCCAAAACTGTTATCAATTTCAATAATGTTATCAATTTCTTCCTGTTCCCAGGACAACTACAATGTGCTCCACATATCAGCTATGTACTCGAGGGAAGATATCGTCAAACTACTGCTGTCCAAGAGAGGAGTCGATCCGTTCGCCACCGGAGGGGTAAGATCTATCAACAAAGACATTTGTTACCAAAATAATTATGAATATAACTGTGGAAGGATGAGAGGAGAGGGAGGTCAAAGAAAAGATGGATAGATTGTGTATGGAGTGATATGAATGAGTGAGAGGAGTCAGTGATAGCGTGACGGGTGATAGGACAGAATGGAGGAAGAAAACGTGTTGCACCGACCCCGAGTAACGTGGGATAAGAGATAATGAAAATGATTATTATTAAGATGTCTGACTTAGCCTTAACCACTCAGCCTCCGTCGGGCAAAATCGTTTTTAAACGTATGAATCCGTAAGTCCCTATTGGGCCAAGTGAAAATAAACACAAGACGCCTACAAATAACGTTTAAATCACGCGAGCGTCGGCTTGTCCCGAAAAGGACTTACGGATTCTGACGGTTGGGGCGATTTTGTCCCGAAAGGGACTAACGGATCAAGAGTGGCTATAAAGTGAATGTTTTGAAGCAGGCACTTGTACGAGAACCACCGAAAATAAATTATTTATTATTTGTTGTTAGACCACGTCAATTTGATAACCTCTGATAAATTAATTATCATTTAAAACAGAGAGCAGGCCCATTTCCTTACAATGGAAAAGTGATGATTATGCTTGATTATTTATTTATTATTTCAAATGGCTAAAACAATTTACTGTAGCAGGTAAAAAAAGTTGTTCTCGATTTGCATAACACTAGTCATTAAAGTATTTGCTAGTTGACCATAATTTGTTAGTAGGTAATGAAATATGAATACCTAATCAAGGTTTATTTTTTACTTCTTGGTGATGTTACAATGTTATATTTGGCTGATTAATTTTACCTGTTAAAATATTCCGTTTTATTTTACATGCACAAAGGGAAGTGCCTACCAACATAAAACTTGAAAAAACTAGGTCTGCAATTAACTTTAATTCCTGTATAAGTTGAAAAGAACGCATAAACATTGCATTTTGCTCGCAGGCCGAGCTACCTAGGTTTATTAATTGTTGTTTAACCTAGCGTGTTGATTGCAGAGTCGACAGCAAACCGCCGTGCACTTGGTGGCGAGTAGACAGACTGGCACAGCCACTAGCATACTAAGAGCTTTACTGACAGCTGCTGGCAAGGATATCAGGCTCAGAGTTGATGGGGTAAGCACGATAGTAACTTAATGCTAGTATTTTTCTAAAGGAACAAGTCAAGATTTACTCAAGAAGCCGAAATTAATAGGTACCTATCAAACAAAAATCGAATTCAAAAGTTTATTCATCTTCGCAAAAAGGTCATTTACTGTCTATCGTTAGTGCGACGACCGATGCCTACCTCCATCGATACCTATAGGTATACCTGGCAAATACATAAATGTATGCAAATTGGAAATAGTAAAACTAAACGACCGATGCGAATTGTGCACAATAAATCTTAAACTTTATTGCGCTGTTATTAGAGTTATGATTTGTAAATACAAGAGTAGTGAACGGGCGTAGATGCACGCCGTCGCAGCCATCGCGTGCAGCGCGCCGCCTGGCACCGCCAGCCGCCCGATTCAGGAACTACCCCCGAAAACACCCTAAAACACAACCTGTAAACAAAACTCTACGCTCACACTGAGAGCTGAATCAACTCTAAGCCTACCGACTAATAAAACTTTCAAGCTTATCGTGCCATCGTTTGACGCAACACGCATCAACTGACAAAAATAATTCGACAGTCACTAATTATGACTAAATCCAAGCAAGACGCCGTGTCGCGCGCCGCGGCCCGCGTGTCTGCGGCCTGACGTGCTAAGGACATTCCGATAGCAGGAACGAGCCACCCTGTACGAATAGAAACTAGCTAATTATCCGCCGAGCTTTAGCCGCCGAGTAAACGTCACAGCGCGAATTTACAATGCAAATCACCCGCTGAATATTAGTTACAACGTCAGCGCTGAAATTCAAAATTACTAATTTTAATACAATCCGTCTCAGTCGGTCCTTCGTCACGATCAGAGGAAGGCAGCTCCGCCATGGCCTCCGACGTTCGTTCGTGTAGCTAACCTAGTACTCATGGAGGATCAAGTACGTATCACTAGCGCTGAGCGTGACGGACTAAACTTAGTAAATCGGAAATCGTGGCAATTTCGAATGCATCGGTATTCAGTGAGAAGCACGATAGACGATCGATTATACGTTATTGTCTAGTCGCCTGCGAAGACTGCGATGCACATAAATCGGCTGTTATTGTCTGTGGTGCCACGGCTTGGAAGCGATTCGTGCAGTTGCATCGCGGGGTGTGGGGCGAGCGTCGTGTGCGGCGCCGGGATGCGGAGCGGGCGCTGAGGGCGCTGAGGCCGCTGAGCCGGCGCCATGGCCGAACGGGACGCCGCCAGCGCCAGCCGCGGCCGGCCGCGCTCGCCGCCCGCCAACCAGCAGGCGAAGGATCTGCAGAAACTCGAGATCAGTTTCATAGAGCTCAACAAGGAGCGCGCCAGGCAGAAAGAATGGAAAAAGCTAATTCGCGACATGGTGTGTTCCCAGAGGGGGAAGATCCCGCTGCTGCTGGCAGTGGAGGCCGGCAACCAGAGCATGGTGCGCGAGCTGCTGAGCGCGCAGACCGCCGAGCAACTCAAGGTATGTGCCATGTGTAAACCACGACACCGCACACTACGTAGTGTTATGCAACTGCACACGAGATCACCCATGAATTATTCAAGACTAGTAACTGTTTTTTGAATTGTTTGAAAGTTTACTCACAGCGTTTTGTAAATAAGTTAACTTACGTAAAGCTTTAACAAAGTAGGTTATATGAATATTTTGTCCTTAAGTATTTTTAAAGTTGTATTTGTAAAAGTTAGCTCTTACTGTACTGATTTTTTCTTTCAAGTAATTAGGTTCACTTTATCATAAGCGTTTCGTCGCCGCTCCACTTTGTAGAACGAAAGCTATTTTTAGTGTTGAAAAGTAGCGTATTTTAATTCTAGCGTAAATGATAACTAGAGTATTGCCGACGAAACGCACCACTTCATCGACCATCGCTTCAGCCACTATCATAAGCTTGGCCACCCATGACTGGTGACCCGGATACTAATCCCAGTAGTTTAACAACCCGTGTGCCGGGCAGGCGAGCACCCCTGCGGGGGACACGGCGCTGCACCTGGCGGCGCGCCGCCGGGACGTGGACATGGCACGCATCCTGGTGGACTACGGCGCCGCCGTGGACGCCGTCAACGGCGCCGGACAGACCGCGCTGCACATCGCCGCCGCGGAAGGCGACGAGCCCCTCGTAAAGTACTTCTATGGAGTCAGGGCTAATGCTGCGATTGCTGACAATGAAGGTGAGTTGGCCTAAAAACATGCTACCGTTTAAAAAATCACTAGCCAGGCTCTGTTGTCTTCTTCTTCTTATCGTGTGGGTAGTAAGGTCTGACGACCCCACACACCCTAGTGTCAGAGTTTCTAAACCGCCTTAACTGTGGTGTATGCTTAACCTTTGGTTTATGGTCAAGATGGATAATATGTAGGTACATAATAAATCAATATCAATCTTGAATTTAAAATATCGACTTGCAATCCTTACTTAATATTATAAATGCGAAAGTAACTCTGTCTGTCTGTCTGTCTCGCTTTCACGCCAAAACTACTGAACCGATTTATATGAAATTTAGTACAGAGATAGTCTAGAGCCTGAGATAGGACATAGGCTACTTTTTATCCCGGGAGTATGTTCCCTAAGGACCACGCGGGCGAAGCCGCTGGCAGAAGCTAGTTACATATAAAATAAGGCGTCAAAAAATTCGTCCTCATCGCTGTCCACTGGAAGTGAGCCCAAAAGACTAGCTGCATTGCCACGCTGTATGGCAATGCTTATCCTCTGTCCGAGGTTCATTTGCCGTAAGCCTTGTGTATTATAATCCTATTTGGTCCTGTCTGATCAGAGCCTCGCAATGTCAGATAAATAATGGAAGAACTCGAGCATCCTTCAAAATTGCCTCTTTAAAAAAAAAAGTAGATATGTGGCGATTTTTAAATGGACATTCAGCACTAGTTGACGTATCATAAACTAATCAAAATTAAAAGTAATTTATTCAAATTAGGCTGAAAGCCAGCACTTCCTAGTCTTGTAGCTGGGAAGAAGAAGTACCTACTCCTAGTATTCGTTTATACAAACTGACAATCCTCCACTCCTCTTCCAGACCGAACCCCAATGCACTTGGCAGCAGAGAACGGCCACGCGGCGATCATCGAGCTCCTGGCAGACAAGTTCAAGGCGTCCATCTTCGAAAGAACCAAGGATGGCAGCACCCTGATGCACATCGCATCGCTCAACGGACATGCCGATTGTGCGATGATGCTGTTCAAGAAAGGCGTCTACCTCCACATGCCGAACAAGGTAGGTACTACAGTCGTAGCGGTTCTACGTATCGATGAACATGTATTAATTTCATCATCACACATAATGGACTAAGATCCCAGAGCTGCCGTTAAACCTTACGTTTTATTCACTAACAAAATATGTGGGATAGAGTAGTGTTACTATGTACTTTTAACATACGCATTACCTGCTAGCTTGGGACTCTGGGATCTCAGTATTCTCAGTCTATAAATAAAGCCACGTGAATATTGCTCTTCAAATAATTTGGTTCGGATTTTAGTTATAACGGTCTATACTTTCTATCTTACTCGAATAAACGTAAAAAGTCAAGCATGTACGCACGCGTGGATTTAGCATTAAAGATGTCATCGGATAATTGCAAAAAAAGTAAGATCATAAAATATCTTGAGAGATTGCAAACTCCCGATAAATTGTCAAGTGAATAAGTTTTACGCATCAAAATTTGAATCTCTCGAAGTCATACCGAGAAATTGTGAACCGACATAAACTGACAACAAGTTGGCGACTAGTCAGTGTAACTGCGGTTCTACAATTTATCGGATTTTCTTGCCTAGCCAAGTAGCGGAATACCGGGAATAGGGAGCTTTGGGCTTTAAGCCCAAAGGTTAAGGTTTGAATGGTATGATGGGAGCTACAGTAAACGAGCCAACTTAGCTAGTTAGATTCCATTAAACCCTGCAGACAGAAATAGAAGCCCCGCTGCGCGAGTCGAGGTCACAACGATGAAATTGAACTTCTACATACTTAAGGTTTATTACTTGCTATTTATTCCACAATTTCTCGGAATGATTTCGAGAGATTATAGACTATCAAATGTTGATGCGTTAAAAAGTATTTCTAATGTTGAGTTGACAATTTAGGTATCGAGAGTTTACATTCTGTAAGATATTTAGTAATTTTACGGATTTTGCCATTTTCGGCTGACCATAGTCATTGTGATTGATTTAGAATATTGAGGCTGGCGGGGAATATAAGCTAAGAACATATGTGTGAGCTATTTCTACGAAACCTATAATAAGTTTTAACACAGCGGATATGACTTACTAGGAAGATTTGCGCCTGTTCATCCAGATCCGTTCAGCCCCTAAGACGTGAAGAGAA
This sequence comes from Lacanobia wlatinum, assembly GCA_947578705.1. NCBI lineage: Eukaryota > Metazoa > Arthropoda > Insecta > Lepidoptera > Noctuidae > Lacanobia > Lacanobia wlatinum. The sequence continues at coordinate 22,856,555 of OX388031.1, forward strand.
CAGAAAGACAGTCACTTTCGCATTAATATCATGAGTATGGATGGAAATAATTCCCGAAACAAACTTTTGCGGTAAATAACATTCTCGCCACAGATGCTAAGCATATTACCTATAAGGCACTGTGTAAATAATTTCATTGTTTTTATTCACTATAATAAAAATATGTTCGATACGCAAACAAAGGGTAAACCGATTAAATTATTATTTAGTCGGTGTACCTTTTACTTACGTAGGTACTTATTTGTGTACCAAAGTGCGTAACTTATTAGTAACAAAATTATTTGAATAAATGAAGGATATATTAGTCAGGTATACATTACATTTGTAGGCTTGCAGTTTCTTTTGTTTCCACTCAGCATTGAATATTATTGCAGCTGCATGAACAATGCTAATACAAGTCACGGATTATTTCACTATAACATTTTATTACAAAGACATTGCTAATATTGATACAGTTTTACAAGTGAAGGATATCGTATAAATCCTAATGTATAAAATTCTTCCGTTACTGACTGATTGAGTGACTGAGACAGACAACGCACAGTCGAAACTATAGGTCGTAGAAAGCTGATATTTGGCATGCAGGTTCCTTGGGGAGTATAGCGGAGCACTAAGAAAGGATTTCCCGAAATTCTTACGGGAACGGGAAAAAACGGGATATGCGCGAACGAAGTCGCGGGCAAAAGCTAGTTATGCCTAAATGCTTAGTAGCAATATAACTTTTCCAAACTATAATTATTATTATATTGAGTCATTAATTTGTAAAGCGTTTGAGGGTTAGCGATAATTAATAGTAATTATCATTAAGTATTAAGTGTCGGGACGAGCTTGACGCCTATCGGTATCGGTAGGGTTGGTCCACCTGCCAGGGTTACGGAATTTGGTTCGAAAGAGTCACTGCAGCTCTGGAACGCAAAGGGCATTAGGAGCAACACGGATGGGTTTTAGTCAGTAAGAGTGTGACACTCCCTCCCGCTCCGCCCAGAGCGGGAGGAGTCATTTGATGATTTCCCACCAAAAAAAAAAGATTTGGTCGACGCTTGCCCAAATCTTTAGGATTTGGGAAAGAAAAAAAGGGAGGCATTTGCCTTGCAGTGGGACAGAACGGGCTGAAAATAAATAAATAAACCTACATTACACATTATAATAACACTTAGGTTAGGAGCTTCATCAAGCAGTGTAGCTCGCGTGAATGCCGAAAATTATCCCTCTGCCTGGAACGTACTGCAGGTACAAAATGCATCTTATGTCCTCCTAATATGTCCTCTCATAATATCGCCATAATCGACCTGTGATCTTAATTTCATCCAAATTCATTCAGCGAGAGGTGATAGATAAACAATTTTTATGCAACCTTTTCGTTTTAACATTTGTTAACTCTAGGGTATCAATGAGACCATGTCAAAGAATCACTTGGCACATGAATTATTTTATTAATCTTATTTTTTTCGATTCATTTTTCATTTTTTATGCATAATAGTTCAAATCAATGCAAAACACCCTTACGTGAAATATGGCAACATCGCATTTTGTTATAGTTTAAATATGAATTGATTGATTGAATTGAATTGATTTGAAAGAAAATGATTTTACACGTACGTACTTTTCAATAAAACTTATATACACATATCTAGAGTCTAGTTTTAGTAATATCTTCGTATTTTTGGAACACTTGTTCTAGGACTTTTTGTATTACTTTTACGTTCAGAATACAACCTTTAAATTTATGAGATAATAGCGGACGTCACGCGGTTTCACCCGCGTAGTTACCGTTCCCGTGGGAGTACAGAGATAAAAATAATATAGCTTATATTACTCCCTGATAATGTAGCTATCCATTGCTGAAAGAATTTTTCAAATCGGTCCAATAGTTTTTATTCGTTACATACAAAAATATTATTTTTTTCTCTTTATAAAATTAGTATAGATATAGATCAAAAGGAACACGTTGTATTAATAGTAGGAAGTAAGCCAGTCAAAATAAAAGGATCTCCCAGAAACATAATAGATAGCCATGATAAATAAAGCAATTAACGGTATTATTTAACTTCCCGTTATTTCCGCGACACTGTCTCCCATTGTACGGGTTCCGTAATCACTCCTTGCGCACGAACCTGCCATAAGACGGTTGCGTGTTTAATTTCATCGCAGTGCATTCACATTGTGAACATTTTTCAGTCTTATTTCATTTTAAAAAATTTGCTTACTCTTAGAGCACGGAAGGAAGGAAAACCCGGTCAAGTGCGAGTCGGACTCTCACACGAGGGATTTCGTACCGTAAACCTTCATTTTTATTACTTCTTGTTATAGCGACAATAGAAATACACAATCTGTGAAAATTTCAACTGTCAACCTATTACGGTTCTTGAGATACAGCCCGCTGACAGACAGACGGACGGACGGACGGGCAGCGGAGGCTTAATAATAGGGTTCCGTTAGTTACCCTTTGGTTACGGAACCCTAAAAAGTCGACTGCCCCATACATTTATGTACGCATAACTCGACAAAATGTACTGAACAGCTGATTTCGCGATTTCGGGTTTGATCTCATAGTAAAAGTTGTTCATAATGATAATGACAATCACCCCGCTTTAGGTATTGCGTTTTTTCTATAAGATCAAGTGACAGCGCGTGACGACACAAATCAACCCTACATAGAACCGACTGTAAATGCAAATGTTCGGACGAACCTATCTTTATCTACTATAGTTGACCCCCGCAACTTCGTCTGCTCCGCTCCTATTGGTCTAAGCGTGATGATATATAGCCTATAGCCTTCCTCGATAAATGGGCTATCTAACACTGAACGATTTTATCAAATCGGACCAGCAGTTCCTGAGATTAGGGCGTTCAAGCAAGCAAACAAACAAACACTTAAGTACGGAGTATACATTTACGAATTTTGCACGCCTACACATTAAAATAATCCTTTAAAGGAAAGGTCTTGTGTTTTGATGAATCTCGGTGGGATGGTTGTATATGGATACCTATTTATTTATTTATTTAATTATGGCACTCCAACGACATATTCACTAGAACATTTTTTGGGGTACAGTTACAATACAACTTATGATCTAGGGTGAATTTGTCACTTAAAGGTGTGCACAGCACTTACATAGTTCATAGTACATAGTTCATAGGCTAAAAAACAAAACTAAATGAAAACAAAGTTACGAATTAAAAGAAAAGACATAACTAAATCTATTTTGCTGCTGAGTTAAAGGAATAATTGTCTAAGTAACAACACAATATAGATATCAACTGTGGCCACTGTGGGTCAGTAACAATAATTGTTTCCGAAATTGCGAAAGCTTGTTGGCAAAGATGTCAACGCTATTGGAACGTGTATGGAGCTTATTGTACGTCCTCATCAGCCTGTTCATTGGTGCCGAATGTCCGAGGTTAGTTCTTGCTGGGCATGGAGTGAACACATCTAGGATGCGTTCAGATCTGGGTGAACTATGGCGAGGGACAGATATATTTATTTCGACGAGAAGCTTAGGAACTTGTATAGTTCCATTAATGATTTTATGAAGAAAAATCAGGTCGTTAGTATCCCTTCGCTGTTTCAAAGTTATCATTTTGAAGTGATTTAGCCTTTGCGAGTAATCAGCGTCGAGAGGACAGCTATTAGATTTGTACCGCAGATAGCGTGTGAAGCTTTTTTGGACCCGTTCTAAGCGATTCACATGTGTACCATAAGTTGGATTCCAAACTGGTGATGCGTATTCTAAAACAGTTCGTACCAGTGAATTATAGAGTACTGTTAAGGTTTGGACTGTTTTGAAGTCGTAACAGGTTCTTTTCATGAATCCCAGTGTTTTGGCAGCCCTAGAAATAATAAAGTCAATTTGAGGTATGAAGCTAAGTTTGCTGTCTAAGAGAACACCTAAGTCTCGGATTATGTCAACTTTTTGAAGTATTCTTCCGTTGAGCGAATATGAAGAAGTAAGCGTAAGGTGTTTTTTTGTGAATGTTATATGGTAACACTTGTCAGCATTCAGAAACATGTGATTTTTAGTACACCAACTATGTACGGAGTTGAGATCTTCCTGGAGTAAGGCAATGTCTGTACTTGCATCAATGACCCTATATAGTTTTAAGTCATCTGCGAAGATGGAACAGGTACTATGTTTGATACTGCTTACTATATCGTTGACGAATATAATAAACAGTATTGGGCCCAAATGGGAACCTTGTGGGACTCCGGATGTTGATGTGTATGGTAGAGACTGATGACCCTTTACTACAACTCTTTGTTTTCTGTCGGACAAATAAGATTTAAACCAAAGCCAAAGTTGACCAAATATGCCGAGGTTTGACAGCTTTTGCAGCAATATTTTGTGATTTACTTTGTCGAACGCGCTGCTAAAATCGGTGTAAATAGAGTCTACTTGCTTGCGTGAGTCTACTAATTTGCAAAGATCATTAACGTAAAGAACTAAGTTGGTCGCAGTGGATTTTTGAGCACAAAAACCATGTTGCTGTGGAGCTATCTCTATTTTAGAATGAGCGGTTAAAATAGGACACACGAGAGACTCGAAAACTTTTGAGAATACAGACAGAATAGAGATAGGTCGGTAATTCTTTACGTTATCAGCCTCCCCCTTTTTAAAGACGGGCATTACATGTGCTAGTTTCCACTTATCAGGAAACTGAGAAGTTTTAATAGAGTGGTTGAATATTATTTTAAGTGGAAGAGATAGAGTGACTGCACATTTTTTGACAAATATAGGTGGTAGACCGTCTGGACCAGCACCTTTGCATACATTAAGCTTTCTTAGTGCTCTGATTACGTCTTTTTCGGAGAAAGCAACAGTGCCCAACGTATTGCAAGAGTAGATCTGCGTATCATCAGAGCGATGTTCAGAGTGTAAGGCGCCAGATTGAGCAAATGTCGACAAAAAGTGACGGGCAAAAAGATCGCAGATGCCGTCACCTGAAGTGGCCACCTCAGTGCCCAACTTCAATTCAGACGGCATTTCACTTGAGCCTGATTTTTTAGCTTTGACGAAGGACCAGAAGAGCTTGGGATTATGGGTTATACCCTCCTCCATCTGCCTAGAAAATTTATCATAGCTACTTTTGATAATTTGATTGGCTCTCTGGCTCAATAATTTATATTCGTAGTCGTCACGGGGATTTTTATACTTTTTATAACGTCTTCTAAGTTTTTCCTTTTCGTTCAGAACGTTAATAAGACTTCTAGGGAACCATATGGGGTATTTATTGCATTTTACTTTGGATTTTGGCACAAATGAACTTATGATGTTGTCCAATATCTTATAGAGCTCTTCTACCATAGCGTTGGCATCCTGACATTTGGCAAAGTTTTCGATCCAATTAACCTGATTGATGCTCTCGTTAATTATTTGATAGTTTGCTTTGCGGAAGTTGAACTTGGCAGACAGCTTGCATTTTAGAAATGTTGGTGATACACTGGTAATCTCAATACACAAAGGGGGATGGTAAGGGTCTATTGTTGAAATTGGCTCAGTACATTCATGGACAAATACACCATGAAAGTTAGACAATATTAGGTCTAGAGATTTACATTGGTGATTTTTTACATGATTTAGCTGCTGTAAGCTGTTAAGAGATAAACAATCTACAAGGGAGTAGCCTAACGAGTTATTATAATTACTTGCGGACATACTTGCAGACTGAGGGTTGGTGTTATCCAGCTCCCACTTGATGAATCCTAGATTAAAGTCTCCAACTATGAGTGTGTGGCTACCCGTTGAATCAATAACAGAGGTAACCTTATCCAGGAACGTGTTCAATGTTGGTAGTTGTACAGGTGGAGGCAAGTATACTGCACAGATGTTCAAGTATTGCGTCTTTTTACCTTCCGTAATCATCAGTCTCAGCCATAAATTTTCGGAGTCAGTTTCCCATTTTACCATTCGAATACTGCCGATAGTCTTCAATACAGCGATTAGCACGCCTCCACCCTTTTTATGACCCAGGAGAGTTGAGGATCTATCTCTACGATATATTGTGTATCTAGAGTCCAATATTTCGCCGTCATTTATTGCATCATCGAGCCAAGTTTCTGTAGCAATAATAACATCATATTGATGGCGTTGTACTGCGAGCATAATATTTCTCAGTTTGGTTCTTGTTCCTCTAAAATTTTGATAGTAGATCTTGAATGGGAGTTTTGAAATCAAAGGTAATGTATTTTATGTTTCTTAATTAAGCCATGGTCGAGTGTTTGTTAAAGAAGTTCAACAGCTTCGAGGCTCCGTACTTGTTTGGCTTGTATCCCATCAGCTTTTCTAACGAGGATTCGGCCATCACGGACCCACACATACTTGTATTCTTTGACTCGGGCAGCTTTTCTAGTTGCTGCGTGAATCTGTTTGTTGAGTGGCGAGAGGTGTTCACACACAAATACTGGTTTTTTCGCGCCACCGTATCCTAAGAGATGGGAGTTCAACTTGTTGTCCGGATGTTTTTTATTGTAATTCATAACGGACGCTAGGATTTCATCACGAGTCGATGTACTATTCATCTTGACAATTATTGCCCACGGAAAAGTGCTTTGCGGGTCTAGTTTTCTGACACGAACAGCGGAAATAATGGAATTCTCCTTTACTGTGCTTGAAACGGCCTTTCCCAGTTGCACCATTGTACTGATCAAATTCTCGGATTTGTTTTCAGGCACGCCGTTTATTTCAATGTTCTGTTGACGAGTATTTTGTTCCAGTAGGTTAACTCTAATAGACAAGTCTGACACATTATGTTTAAGAAGCTCGTTTTCTTTTACAATGCGTTGGTTGGCATTCTTAAATTCTTGAAGTTCATTTTTCACCTGATCGAACTCGTCACTCATGAATTGAACCGAGGCTTCGAGTTTGCGGATGAGAGATATAGCCTCCCTAAAAACCCCTAGTTGGTCCGCAATAGAAGCTTTTATGGATTTTGAAATCTCAGTTGACATTACATCTCTTATTTCTTGGCGAATGGTCTGCAGAAATTCCTCAGTCAAAGGCTCAGCAGCGTGCTCGATGTCAGGGGAGGTGTCTATGCGTGGACGTTTCGGACGAATTGAAACTTTGGTGATACCAGGCGAGTCAGACAGCGCCTTTTGCATGTCAGGTTCGGACTGAGCATGGCTAAAATTAATACCAGTGTTAGTTTTTGGAGAGATAACACTGTTTTGAGACATTGATTCCAAATCGAAACGTAAACAGCAACAGAAAAGAGAGAAAAAAATACATACAAAAAGTGACCCCGACACTCGGATTTGAACTCAAGGCATTCACCGCGGCAGTCCCACAATTAACGAAGAAGCTATTACCACTTCTGGTAAATGAGCTTAAATACGTGGTTCATCGGTGAGTATTGGTCCAGTTGGATTGTTGACGAGTAGAAGTGCTAATGAGTTCAAAGTCCAGTCTTTTGTTAGCCGTGAGCACTGTCGATCAAAAGTTTAAATTTTAACAGATTTGTAATGAAGTTTTGTATGTTTTTTTGCACTTATCTTCACATAACACAGTTAATATCCACACCCATCGATTGGGCTTAAGATACTGAATGTCACTACGTAAATTTTTATTTGTAATATGCACTTTTTGTTCACTTTAGCAATTTTATTTACGGAGCGTTTAGCAACACAACTGACTTGAACAAGTACGTACGACGAAACTATTAGTAGATAGATAGTATATAGGTCACTGAGCCAACAATTTTCGAGTCGTTATTGCACATCTTAATCATCCAATGTGTTAATTATGATTTTAGGAATGCATTTAGTTTAAAATAAAATACTTATACAAATATTTTCTAATAATGAAGAAAAAGCAAAAAGTTTGTGCCCAAATAAAAATTTAAGTTTATTTGCGCCAGGAATGGCGCCAGGTTCATACCTAGCTCAAATTTGAATAAACTCTTTGCGCCATCGCATATTAACAAAAAAAAATACAAAAACAAAAAATTTTTCTAAATATAATTTGCGCAAAATCCGCGCAATACGGCGATATCACTTAGCATAGATCCTGGGCTGCCCGGCAGTGGTTAGTGTTCGCCTGGAGGATGCGATGTTCGATCGATAGGGCCATAATATGCCGGAGCTCGTGTGAGAGAGGGCCGCAGCGGCTTTTCAGCAATAGACGACATTGTCCGAAGCAGCATATAGTAGATTTTGTATTAAAAAAACTGGCCAAGTGCGAGTCGGACTCGCGTGCAAAGGGTTCCGAACGAATTTTTTTTTTTTTAACATGTTATTTCAATACTATAGACTTCTTACAGGTTTTCCTGTAATATATAGGTAAAGACCTATTATCTCCATTTTTTCAAAATTTTAGGTTAAGTAGTTTCGGAGATAAGGGTCCCCCCTTATCTCCGAAACTATCACATACATGGTCGTTTTTCGTCTAATTTCTTGAATAACTTCAAAACCATTTATTTTAAAATTATGAAAAAATGTAATTAAAACCCTCATAAAAAGCCCTTTCATTTGATATGTCACACGATATTGTTCAAAAAACTTTTGTGAAACTGACCCCCATACTAAAAATTTAATAATTTACGTAACGCGTCCGTGTTTGGGTCACAAAAGTCCGTGTACCAAATTTCAACAGAATCGGTCCAGTGGATCCGGAGAAAACTGGATGTGACAGACGGACAGACAGACAGACAGACAGGCAGGCAGGCAGACAGACAGACAGACACCCGAGTGATCCTATAAGGGTTCCGTTTTTTGTTCGAAACCCTAAAAATGAATAAATTAAAAGCAAAATATACTTACACAGATGGCACTTGCGTGTGATTGTTATTAAAATATATTTTATTTACACTCAACTCAACTCAAGCATATATTTCAAAAAACCATTTATAGGCACTTTTGAATTGTCAAGGTCGGCCAGTCAAAAACATGAAGCTATTTGCCCGTTCCAAAGCGTACATCTCTATGGACAAAAACGTGAAAGAAACTCCACGGACACTCTTTTAAATCATATGTTGTTTGGTGTTGTTGATCTATTCCTTGAATGAAGTATTACTACGATTTCTTTTTTATTTATTTATTACGGAAATACATACAGTTATCATTACAGTGACCCAATGCGATAGTGTAGAAAAAAATATTACAAGACATATACAGTATACGGATACAAATAAATTAAATTCATAAATCAAACAATACAATTCAATAAATTAATCAATCAATTAAATAAGATCAAAGAAATAGCAGCACAGGTGCAATTGAAGCCTTAATTATATGTAAATAATAACTTAATACAACAAACAAATAATCAGCCTTCAACACAGTATCTTCACATTGTTTATTTTCCTTATCATAGCTTTAAGGTTGACATTCAACACGATCATCAACCTTGCTAGGTAAAATATATGTACCATTAAATGTAGTTACGTACCAGCATTTTATTATCTACTTAGTTACATGTGACATGTCCGGATTTCCTCTGCGGGTTGCGTATAAAGGTCACACCATACATCGTACTAACTCGTGCCGGAAGTTAGACTAGGGGTCAACCTTTGTACGCAGTGATAAAGGTAGAGAAATGTAACGCATAAATATGAAAGCATTTTCCACATATTAATTTACATTCTGTTTGAAAGAAATGTGCTTTGTTATTCATGCATAATTTGTTCTTGTCGCTCAAATATTTAACCAGCTGGATTGTAAAACGAAATAAAAAGAATTTATTAAAACAAGAATTCGCTTTTGCAATAATTCAGTCAACAGGCCTTGATGAAACATTCAGAAGTAATAGACTACAAGTGTTTGGCGATAAAAACTTGCAAAATTATATGCAACAAAATAATATAAATAATTAATCACCATTATTTTGAACAATTAATAACAGATACATATTTTTAGGGTCCTATAACCGAAATCTATAATTCAGTATTTCAAATTTACAAAAAAAAATACAATATTTATGTAATAATTATATTCAAGACCTTCAAAATTCAAAACCAAAGTTTATTTCGTAGCGTCATCAGCCTATTGCGCTTATTCCAATTTTAGGGATCGGCACAGCATATTTTGTTCTTCCACACATTTATATAGAATTATTTTATGTATAGATAAATCTATACTAATACTAGCTGACTGAGCAAACGTTGTTTTGCCATAAACAAATAGCCTACGACTTATTCTCAGGTCTACCAAAAAAACACAAAATATTTCATAAAAATCGGCCAAGCCGTTTCGGAGGAGTTCGATAACAAACACCGTGATACGAAATTTTTATATATTAGAGATTAGATAATAAAACTGAAGAGTTTGTTTTTTTAAACGCGTATCTCTGTAACTATAAGTCGTATTTGGAAAATACTTTTTTTTAACACGATAGCAATGCATGATAGCCTTTGCCTCTCACCAGGAACTTCTCCTGTATCGTGGGTGCGTTTACAAACATATAAATACACGTACACAAACAGCCAGACCCGGAACAACTATCTGTAGGCCATACAAATATTTGTTCCGTGCGGGAATCGAACCCGCGACACGCAGCGCAGCAGTCAATCGCTCAACCACTGCGCCAACCGTGTCGTGACTTTTATGAGGAAGGCTGTGTATAGGCTTATATTATAATACGGCCCGGGAACGGAAAAAAACGGGATAAGCGCGTACAAAATCGCGGGCAAAAGCCAGTTATTTTTTAATTTTCAGCTTGCATCACTGTTGGAAAAAGGCTTCTCCCTTCTTTTAGGCCATCCAAAGCCACCACCCTCACCACCATTGGTAATATGTTTCGACCCACGTCCACTATTTGTCCCACTATTTTCTACAGCTTTTGCTCGCGGCTTCACTCGCGATAAGTTTTGACAAATGAAGCGTATAAGTAGCCTATAATCTCCAGGATCCTAACTAGCTCTATACAAAAATTAATCAAAATCGATTCAGCTATTTAGGTGTGAAAAAGTAGCAAACGAAAAAACTTAACAGACAGATGTGTTGCTTTCGTGTTTTTTGCGCCACTTCTTCTTCCTTATAAAAAGGCTAGGAAGTGGTGACGGGCGGGAATTTTAGGGGACTGAAGACGATGTTTAAACAAAGCTAGCTCTCAGCCTAATTTAAATAAATTACTTTTGATTTTGATGTTGAAACAAAATTCCACGTTTACAATAATTACTAGCTGACTCGGCAAACGTTGTTTTGCAAAATAAAAATAGCTTACCACTTATTCTCATACCTACCGAACATACACACAAAATTTCATGAAATCGGTCGAGCCGTTTCGGAGGAGTTCGGTAACAAACACAGTGACACGAGATTTTTTTATATTAGAAGACATAGTTAGAATTAACCTCGATTAATTTATTTTGTAATCATTTTATCGTTTGTTGCATATGTTTGCAGGATGGCGCGCGCAGTATCCACACGGCGGCGCGGTACGGGCACGTGGGCATCATCAACACTCTGCTGCAGAAGGGCGAGAGCGTCGACGTCACAACCAACGTATGTCTTCTATCTTGAGTTCCTTTACAGCATCATCTTTATCCATATTATGCTCAAGAGGTTGGCCACGAAACTCTTTGCAGATTGGTATAGCAACAAGAATTTATTAAAGTTCTGTGGAAAAGAAATCTTCGCGAGAATACTAAAAAAAATTTCCAAGCAGAATTGTTAGCGCCTCTAAGAGAGAAGATATTTACTCGTAAGTACGTATGTCCGGTGCAGTTTTGGCAGTAAATACTGCGGATTTTTTATATTAAGCTCATTCTCATAAGTTGACTATCAACCTGATTTTAAAGGTATCAAATTGCTACATTCTATTAAGAAGTACGAAATGTGCTATACAAAATTGTTTTTCTAGTAACTTCTAATTTTATATTGTCTTTATAGGATAATTATACGGCATTACACATAGCTGTGGAGTCGTGTAAGCCTGCAGTTGTCGAGACCCTGCTGGGGTACGGAGCTGACGTCCACGTGAGGGGCGGCAGGCAAAGAGAGACCGCGTTACATATCGCTGCCAGGATACCTGATGGTAAGCAAAATACAAAGGATAAGAAAGGACATGGAATACTTTTTATTCTGGGAGTTTTCCTTGGGATAATTTCCAACGTATACGCGGGCAGTGCCGCTCGCAGTTGTTTTGGTTATGAACCAAAGCTTCATACTTGATGAAATTACCAGTTCAAATAGTTAATAATTTAGGCGAAAAGCAATGCGGATCCAGTGTGGATATAGTTACCATTAGTCAGCTGAATGACGTCCAAGACTGGACGATGTCCCACCCTAAGCGTTGCAAAGATGCAGAGACCTTGAAATTTCAATGTTAGAAACGTATTTCAAATTATTTTTCCAGGTGACAAATGCGCACTGATGCTGCTAAAGTCAGGAGCAGGTCCCAACAAAGCGACGGAAGACGGTCAAACCCCAGTACACGTGGCTGCCAAGTACGGCAACCTTGCCACACTCATACTTTTGTTAGAAGACGGAGGAGACCCATTGAGAAAAACCAAGGTAGGCTGAATACATTCTTCACGATTCTAAAGGATATCATGCTGATTAATTTCTTTTACTTTCCTACTCAACTTCAACTGTTTACATGTAAATTCATTCTAAAAATGTCATAGGTATTGGCGTTCTTCAAGGCATAGGTATTGGCACAACAATGCCTACACACGCCTACATGTCTGCAGCTATATTCTATTGATTATAAAGTATTGACAATATTGCTCTTTATTTATAGACTGGAGAAACACCTCTACACATGGCGTGTCGGAGTTGTAAGCCAGATGTAGTTCGACACTTAATAGAATTTGTCAAAGATCATAAAGGTGAAAACGTCGCTACGGCATACATCGATGCAGTTGACGAAGACGGTGCGAGCGCACTCCACTTCGCTTGCAAAATAACCAAAGAAGAAGTAAAAATACCCACAGCCGACAGACAAGTCGTCAAATGCCTCATAGAAAACGGCGCTGACGTCACGTTAATAACAAAACATAATTTAGAAACGGCATTTCACTTTTGTGCCATAGCCGGCAACAATGACGTCATGACTGAGATGATCGCGCACATATCTCCTGCTGACGTGAGCAGAGCACTGAACAAACAGAACTCAATAGGCTGGACGCCTTTACTAATAGCTTGTAATAGAGGACACATGGAACTTGTTAGTACGCTACTGTCGAACCACGCGAGAGTGGATGTGTTCGATACAGAAGGCAGATCAGCCCTTCATCTTGCAGCCGAACATGGCTTCCTACAAGTCTGTGACGCTCTCCTAACAAACAAAGCCTTCATAAACTCCAAAGCTAGAAACGGCAGAACAGCTCTTCATTTAGCAGCTATGAATGGCTACGCACATCTAGTCAAATTCTTAATACGAGATCACAACGCCATGATAGATGTCCTCACATTAAAAAAGCAGACTCCTCTACACTTAGCATCAGCGAGCGGTCAAATTGAAGTGTGTAAACTTTTACTAGAACTGGGAGCTAACATTGACGCGACAGATGAATTGGGTCAAAAACCTATTCATGCAGCTGCACAAAATAACTACAATGAAGTGGTTCAACTTTTTTTACAATCACATCCAAACTTGGTAATGGCTACTACGAAGGATGGGAATACTTGTGCTCACATAGCGGCTATTCAGGGTTCAGTGAAAGTGATTGAAGAACTGATGAAGTTTGATAGGACTGGTGTTATATCTGCTAGGAATAAGTTGAATGACTCGACGCCTCTTCAATTGGCTGCCGAAGGTGGTCACGCGGATGTCGTGAGGGTCTTAGTAAGAGCAGGAGCATCCTGTACTGATGAAAACAGGACTGGTCTTACTGCAGTGCATTTAGCGGCACAATACGGTCATACTAATGTATTAGATGTTATGCGATCGACCAATACGCTAAGGATATCAAGCAAAAAATTAGGCTTGACACCACTTCATATAGCCGCGTATTATGGACAAGCCGGTAAATAAAATAAACTTTATGTACAACTATTTTAAGGACAATATTTGAACAAAAACACTAATTACTATGTCATGTTTTACAGAAACTGTCCGAGAACTCCTATCCCATGTACCAGGAACTGTGAAATCAGAAGCTCCTACTGGAATGTCACTAGTTCCAGAGTTAGGTGCAGAGTCTGGACTAACTCCGCTACATTTAGCCGCTTACAATGGTAACGAAAACGTCGTGCGGTTACTGCTCAACTCTGCCGGAGTGCAAGTCGACGCAGCGAGTAATGAAAATGTAAGTTCTCATAACTTTCACACACACTTCCTGACTTACACATTAATTTTTTTTTCTCTAATTCCAGGGTTTCAATCCACTACATCTCGCGTGCTTCGGAGGACACATGTCTATTGTAGGTCTGCTTCTTAGTAGATCAGCTGAGCTACTTCAAAGTACAGACAGACACGGGAAAACTGGGTTACACATAGCATCGACACACGGTCACTACCAGATGGTAGAAGTTCTACTCGGGCAAGGAGCGGAAATCAACGCAACTGATAAGAATGGTTGGACGCCATTACATTGTGCAGCGAAAGCCGGACACCTCAATGTGGTCAAACTTCTGTGCGAATCAGGAGCGTCACCGAAAAGCGAGACGAACCTAAATTGTGCTCCAATTTGGTTCGCCGCTTCGGAGAATCACAACGATGTCTTGGAGTACTTACTGCACAAAGAACACGACACTCAGTCCCTTATGGACGACAAGAGGTTCGTTTACAACCTGATGGTGTGCTCCAAGAACCACAACAACATCCCGATCGAGGAGTTCGTGCTGGTCTCGCCGGCGCCCGTCGACACCGCAGCTAAACTGTCCAATATTTACATTATTCTATCCACTAAGGTATGCCTCACTCACTTATTCTTGTATGATTGTCACCGGACAATCGCAAGCTTTTTTTGTTTATTTGAGATCAATTTGCTCTTGACTCTATCTAGTCTAGGTCAGAAATGACAGAGGTAAAATCAAAGCTACGTAAGATTATAAAATATCTTGAGAGATTGTAAACTCTCGATAAATTGACAAATTGTCTCGATAAATTGTTCTGCAATCTGAACAGACCACTGAGAGCCTTGTTTGAGGTTTACTATCACACGAAAACGGATAAATAGTAGACTTATGCTTTGATTGGTCGCCATGTCATGTCAGTCCACAATTGCTCGGAATAACTTCGAATGATTATAGGCTACAAAAAAATTTGATGCGTACAAAAGTATTCCAAATGTTCAGTTGACAATATTTCGAGAGTTTACAATCTCTCACGTTATTTGAAAATCCAGAGTCTGCCATTTTCCAGTGACATGATTAATCTGTCGCTTTATATTCATCGCACGATGTTTTCCGTAACAGGAAAAGGAGCGTGCCAAAGACCTTATAGCGGCAGGAAAACAGTGTGAAGCGATGGCCACCGAGCTGCTGGCGCTGGCGGCCGGCGCCGAGTCCGCCGGACACATCCTCACCGCCACCGACAACCGGAACATAGAGTTCCTCGACGTGTTGATAGAGAACGAGCAGAAGGAGGTCATAGCCCACACAGTGGTCCAGAGATATCTTCAGGTAAAAAATAGGTAACTTCCCTACTTCACAGAAACTTGACTCCACAAACATATGATGATGTTCATTACTTCGCTTCTTTACAGGAACTCTGGAGAGGGAGCCTCAAATGGACCGGCATCAAAATTATGTTCCTTTTTTTCGCGTTCATAGTATGTCCGCCCGTATGGGTGGTGTTCTCTCTTCCATTAGGCCATAGATATAATAAGATTCCAATAATTAAGTTCATGTCGTATTTAACTTCCCACATTTACCTGATGGTATTGTTAGCCTTAGTAGCGATAACGCCTATTTATAATTCGATATTTAGGGATAGTTTAATTCCGAGGTGGTATGAATGGATGCTGCTCATTTGTCTGAGCGGCCTCCTTCTGTTTGAGCTCACCAACCCCAGCGACAAGTCTGGGTTGGGGTGGATCAAGATAGCAGTATTGTTATGCGGCATGATCGGCGTGGCTACACACGTCGTCGGCTGGATATTCGTATTACCTAAGTATTGGCCAACGCTTATGTATTGTAGGAATCAATGTTTTGCGTTATCATTTCTATTAGCGTGCGTTCAAATATTAGATTTCTTATCTTTCCACCACCTGTTCGGTCCGTGGGCTATCATTATCGGGGATCTCATGAAGGATCTCGGGAGGTTTCTCGCTGTATTAGCGATATTCGTGTTCGGCTTCTCGATGCACATCGTTGCATTAAACCAGCCGTTTAGGAATATTAACAAGGCGGAAGACAATAAGTATGCAAGACAAGCGAGGAAGAGACTGTTCTCCGACGGTGAGTGTGAATCCATTATAATGTTGCCTACCATAACATCTACCATAGAAATCGCCCATTCATGTATGTAGCTCATGTGTGTTCATTCAAATATTAAATGTTGTACTTGTCGCAATAGAGACCCTACGGTTGAAACGACAAGCGATTGATACACAATGGCAAAATACACTTAACGGGGAATCATACAGGAGGAAACAAGGTCCAACAGGACGTAAGTCCACATACACACGAACAAGACTGTACTGTTTAATTTTATGTGCATATGAATGCCATTTTCCTTACGATGATCGCATTACAACTCGATGTGCTTGTTTTACTTGTTATTTTTTGTTACAAACAATATGTGCATCCGCTTGCAAGCTTCAGTGATTGTCACATCGAGAATGTTATCATCGTTGGCGTTTTATACGTTCCATTAGATTACTGTTACCATCACGTTCAGAATGTGGAATGTTAGGTCTCTGTAATATACAAAGTACACTTCGCCTCGCCATAATCTCAATGTTTATTTTCATATATTATGGCACGTGTAAGTGGTTGGTGGTTAGAAATCTTGATGTCTATTAAGTACACAATGCATTTTCTGCATCGCATCACAGCTTTATGAGAGTCGTGGTTTCCAGATGTGGACACAGAACATGCATTGCGCGTCACTATACTAGTTTTAGTGGAATGAGTGGCCGACCTCACCGCATTTGATGGAGCAAGTTTGATTTGCGCATGCCGCGGCTGGCTTATGTCCTGCGTTTGTTTCACCACTCCGAGGTACCATTTTATGTTTCGGATTTGTTTGGCTGTTTGTCGTCAATGTGGCGTCTGTCCTGCGCTCTCGATGTCTAGCCGTAGTCGGGACGGGGTGGATTGATGCACTGGTATAATAAGTGGAAATCAAGCTATCAATTCTCTATAGTACACTATTACACTAGATTATTTTTCAAACACTTCTACTAAAATCCAAATTTTTTCGACACACATCTACACTTCTTTATACCAATGTACAGAATACTTACACAACCGTATCAATCTATCTCTTCCACACAAATAGGTGTCTAGCCGTGTTAGATCTTTAGTTTTGCGGGAAGATTGATGCAGGAGTAGATCTAACATAGTTTATTAAACCATTAAATGTTGAAAGTCACCAAGTACTTGTAACAAAGTATAGGCGTAGTGAGCCATGCATCAACCTACCCCGGTGCCTGTTCGCGCCGCGTGCTACCAGACCGTGGTCCATTCTCATTGTTGTCTTCTAGCGACGTTGTCACCGGTCGAGGCGTTGGAGAAACTGTTCTTCGCACTTTTCGGACAGATAACATTGTCGGACCTTAACTACGTGTCCAGCGTGCGGCCGCTGTGGACGCAGAACATATTCAAGTTCGTGTTCGGGGCGTACTTACTGATGTCGGTCGTGGTGCTCATAACGCTCCTCATTGCGATGATGTCGGACACTTACCAACGCATCCAGGTAACTACGTGTCCCCAGAACTCTGATCTTTTGTTCGCAGTTACTATGAACCCTCTGTATTCGTTCGAGCTGCTGTTCTTCGCGGTGTTCGGGCAGACGACAACGGACCAGACGCGGGTGCACCGTAACGATACTAACATACAGCCGGCCTGGACCAATTACCTGTTTAAAATTGTGTTCGGGATCTACATGCTGGTGTCAGTGGTGGTACTCATCAATCTGCTCATCGCTATGATGTCAGACACGTACCAGAGGATCCAGGTAACACGTGAACAGATTAAAACATGATGTTGTACGTTCCGTGCATATTGGCACTATTAAACAAAGAAATGAATACAAATAAATAACGCATGTTGTGGAATTGATGAATAAATTAATTATATTGGATTAAATTACTTCGCTAAATTAGATTGGCACGATTGTACACGTCTGTAATTAAAATTATCAGGAAGTTGCAGCACACTACAATTTTATGTAAATGAAATAGGCATAGACCTACTAAAGCTATGTATAAATAAAAGTTACCTACTCCATTATTAGGTAATTTAATAAGTAAAGGTAAAAATAAATGTGATAATCTTGGCCGTAAAGATGCTTACGGACTATCTAATTTGTTACCTGAAGAAGGGTTGAACGTACCCACAAAAGTAAACGAAAGTTAGGATGTCTGTAAGCATCTTTATTATGTTTGTGTATTTACTCACTACATATTATAATTTATTTACTCTTATATCTTGTAGCCGACAAGGTGTTTCAAAATTCAAAACAATTTGATTGTTCAAATGCCAAAACCAATATAAAACTGATTCGACAATGGCGTGGTATCCCGGGTTCGCTTCCCGGGCCGATATATCGTTACTTATTTTTAAATCAATACTAATTTTAAAATATTGATATTTTTTTATAACCAAAAATGTGGCATTCAAGTGAAAATATCATTCAGTTTCTATTCACCCCTACGTTTCTACTCACCCTGTTTTACTGATACTTTTGCCTTTGCCTTTCAACTGGCTTAATGAGGGTGAACAACTTCCCAAGAAGTGTATAACCTCTTGCTACCCCTCCAGTATATGTTAGTTCATATTTCATGCTTCAACAACCAAAACTTTTCAGGCGCAATCAGACATTGAATGGAAGTACGGGCTGTCTAAGTTGATCCGCAATATGCATAGAACGAGCACCGCACCATCACCCCTGAACCTGGTGACGACGTGGCTGATGTGGCTCATCCACAGGTGTAAGGTGAGGCACTCCTTTCACCTATTACTTATTTAATACAACGTTACTTTTGCCAGAGAATTAATTATGAAAACTTTTTGAGATCAACCTTTTGCGACTAAAAACCAAATATGCTTACTACAAAGTTTCACGACCTCTGTCATCATTCCTGGTTAATTCCCGGTTAATTTATCTGGCAGTAATCTACTACAAATTATTTCTATGGACACTGGAATATGCTTAGTTAAGTGACTCCTTGAACAAAGCTAATATCTTAGTGGTACATATTTACTGATACAACGAAAGAGATTCCTACTTTTGGTACGTAATATCAAAGAAGATGGGGAATTTTCGAGAGTCCCCCAAAAAACAACAACGCTTCCTATGTTATCATAATTTAAATTAAGCCTAGTCTTAGACGACTCCACTGCTACACCTCAAATTATAACAACACACGACACACCACTTTTTTCAAAAATTATACATGTTCGTAAAGATTTACAAATATTCTGCGTCCATTTTCTCAGTTACAAACACGAGAGCTACCATACACTTTACCGTCACGCCTAAAAAGAGCCATGGTAGAAAAGCTTATTTTGGAGAAATGGCTGCTTCAGACAGTTCTATTTTTAATTACGAACATTCGATTGGATACGAAAGTTAAAAAGCCATTTTATTCGCACATTGCAATTGACACATCGTCTTTGCTTTCAAAACGTACTCGAAATATGGACACAGTAGATTATTAAGCCATGAATCCAAATATTCCAAATTATATTCATGTAGACTAGTCACGAAGCTAACTCTAACCCCACACATGTCATCAACCACATCGAACCACAATCAACCACAAGGTATATTGGTCTGAGTATACAGCATTACACTCCATTTTTAACCCAACTATTTCGCACCAGGACCGCATAAGCAAAAAGAAGCGACCAAGCTTGGTGCATATGATCGGTTTGCAGAGACAGGACCAGATGAGCGCGCGGTCGAAGGCTGGCGCCAAGTGGCTCTCCAAGGTGAAGAGAGGACAAGTTGTGCCGAAGGGTAAGTTTTGATAAAATTCTACATCTTGTGCATGTTGTTAATGGTCATAGTCAGCGCAGATGCTAAAAGGCCCCGTTTATGACAGACAGTAAAACAACATTGGGCGACCTTATCGCAATCAGCAATTTCTACAAAACTGAATGGACACAATTTGTATGTATATATTGTCAAGTGGTCTTCTTACCAAGTGGTTTTCAAAGTGTTAATTTTGACATTAAAAGTTTGAAAGTCCTTTTCATGACTCATACTCGGAAAGTAGGCCTGAAGTTGCCTGAGAAGTGGGTTGAAAGTATTACTTTAAAGCCCTAGGGAGACTCGTTTTCAACTGACAGACGTCAAATTATAAAAAAAAATTGTTGAACATTTCTATTGAACCATGTCCCAACTTTCTATACAGCCAGTCAATTACAACGCGATGTCAAATTGAAATAACGTAAACGTGATTATTAACTAAAGATTATTTTTTTTAAATGACTTTATTATAATTTACTTTCAACTATTTCTTTAAAATAACAGAATTGGGCAAAATATTTACCAGTTCTTCAATGATGATTATGTAAAATAATGACTGAATAGCTGGCTGGTCACAGAAAAAAAACTGGCCAAGTGCGAGTCGGACTCGCGGGCAAAGGGTTCCGAACGAATTTAATTTTTTAACATGTTTTTTAACACTAAAGATTTATTATTTTTTCCTGTAATCTATAGACAAAGATCTATTATCTCCATTTTCTTTTCAATATTGAGCCTAACTCAGTAGTTCCGGAGTTAAGAGGGGGAATGGTCATTTTTCGTCTAATTTCTTGAATAACTTCAAAACCATTTATTTTAAAATTATAAAAAAATATAATTAAAACCCTCACAGTAAGCCCTTTGATTCGATATGTCACACGATATTGTACAAAAAACATTTTTTTTTAATGTTCTATTTTGACCCCCAAAAGTAACCCCCATACTAAACATTTAATAATTTACGTAACGCGTCCGTATTTGGGTCATAGAAGTCCATATGTGTACCAAATTTCAACAGAATCGGCCCAGAAAACTGGCTGTGACAGACGGACAGACAGACAGACACCCGACTGATCCTATAAGGGTTCCGTTTGTTGTTCGGAACCCTAAAAAACAAAATAGACGAGAAAGCGGCAGTCCGATCTTCATTTGTTTTTTCGAGAGATTTGTATATACACGTCGATGAGTTCATCAGATTCAGATATGAATTTTTTCTTTAGCTAATTCGTGTTTTTATTTTTACTTTCCTTATAATGAAAAGCACAGTTACCTCGGGTGAAAGACTTATTTAGTCCCTCGAACTATTGGCGCCCTCGCTACGTTCGGACGCCAATCGCCGTCTCGGGACTAAATCAGTTACTTTCAGCCCTCAGATAATAATGTACTTTTATTCACTTTAGTAACATTAGGTACAACTAATTTTCGTCGCCTGTAAACACTTCTAAGGCGCCGCCTCCACGAGTGAGTGTATCGTCGCGAGTTGACGTTTTGCTCGTCAATGTAACTCGTGGAATCGCCGCGATAATATCGCCGTGCGGAGATCGAGACATGTTCATAGAGTTGTTATAGAAATACGTGAGGATAAGATGATAATATCACCGCGATTCTCTCGCTCGTGGAAACGGCCCCTAAGGGAGCTAGAACATACACACACATAATATTTATTACAGCATAATTTAATCAACGTAACAAACAAATTTTCAAAACAATTTCACTATTACATAATTTAATAAATTAATTTATTCTGGGGCACCACACCAAAGGGCTAATTCTACAAAATTTTCAGCAACGTTTGCAATTTTTATACGTTGCTTAAAAATAGTAGAAATGGCACTCAGATACTTTCAATATCATCTCAATTTTCTGTCTTTTATTATGTCTTTTAACATTTGTACCAATATACTGTTCGTTCTCATAGATTCAACGCGCCTGTCCGTGGTGCACCTCAGTCCGCTGGGCTCGCAGCTGAGCATCAGCAACGCCACGAAGATCGAGAACGTGGTGGACTGGGAGGTCATCGCCAAGAAGTACCGCGCGCTCATGAGGGACGAGCCCGAGGAACCGGCCAACAAAGAGAACGAGGAGGACTCGGCCGACAACGTGTCGGAAATAGTTCCGAACAATATATCAGCCGCCCCTCCTTGAACGTGAATGTGAAAACTTTTGGGAATCAGTGTACAAATGTAATATATACTAGACAAGTCTTCGAGGTGCGACGAGAAACCCTGATTGAACTTGTCAGGTTTTGAAACGACATTTTGTAAATATATTGAACTCTTGGAATAAATTTTTGTAATTGAAATCATCGTAATACTCATGCCATGAAATGTCGGTGACTAATTGGATGAATAAAGTGAAGATTTTGATGTATTAGGAGAATCAGTATTTTAACCAGCATGTTTGCCATAGTACTTATGTCATGAAGGGCTTCATTGCAAGCAGGCGACTAAAATATATCATGGTAATGTATAGTTTTATATTTTTATGTGAAATATAAAAATTTAGTATCTCCAATAGCCAGCTAAGCACCCTGCACCCGGATTGGGTGCAGCAAAGAGTTTTTATGATCAATGTTGGGAATAGAGTTGTCAGCCGGAATTATAGGATTGCCAATAGTAGGTACCTAGTTCAAATAACGGAAAGGTGGTGATGTGGTCTACGACCCCAAAGCCCTCAGACCTTACTTATTATTTCAGTATACTTTATGTGTAGGATAAAGTAGTATTAGTATATAGTCAAAGTATGTCAGGATTTGGGAGAGTGCAAAACTACCTCCTTGGGTTTTGAAATATGTTCAAGACATCACAAAAAAAATGGCCGTCGGCCGTCGCGTCTGCCCAAGGTAACAGGTATGCGTACCTACGTTACTAACACTACTTTATCCCACACATTGTTTTACTGAGAAAATAAGTAAGGTCTGGGAGCACTGGAATCTTAGTCTAATGGGAAATGGGAATGTTGCCTAATACTATTTTTAACCGCCAGCGATCAACAAGTAATATTTAAAACAGGGAATTCACAAGACAGTCTTGCTCGAAGAATATGTTATCCAGACTTCGCTACCATAGATCTACTAGAAAGAAAGAAAAGAAGAAAGAAAAAGCGTTTATATGCAACAAGCATGATAGATACATACCAAAAAGAAATTAAATTAAACATTATTACAATTTTATAATAAATTGGGATGATATGCATCACATTCGCGCAAAACAGCCATCGCCACTCTGTTTGTGCCGTGAGTAACCATCGAAGACAGACTAACAAACATTATCGACTACCGTGTTCTTTATCTATGCAGTGAGTTAGGGTCACAGACAGACATACACACAGGTCAGGTCAGGACCCGCAAACCTACCTACTGACAAGTCCTTAAAGCAATAAGATATTTAACTATAATTAGTCCGTCACATAGGTTTCCAAAAAATATTGAACACGTAATTTTTTTTTTCACATTAACAAAAAATTAAGACGAGACAGTGCGTTGAAAACTCGCGTGGCGTCTTTTCTTCTTCTCGTGTGGGAGTAAGGTCTAACGACCCCACACACACACACCCTAGTTGTAGAGTTTCTAAGCCGCCTCAAGAGCCTCTGACATGGTCTTATTTAACGACCGCCATTTGACGTCACTACGATAGTACAATTTTTACCAGCAACGTGACGTCACCAAGCCGAGGGGTTTGGTGACGTCTTATCTCTGAGACGACGTCTGAGACGCTTTATCTTTATATTTTTTATCGATTTGCGATAAAAAATATAAAGATAAAGCGTCTCACAGTTCAAATGACAAAAAAAACTGGCTAAGTGCGAGTCGAACTCGCGTGCAAAGGGTTCCGAACGAATTTAATCTTTTAACATGATATTTTAACATTATTAGACTTCTTATAGGTTTTCCTGTAATCTATAGGTAAAGGTCTATTATCTCCATTTTTTCAAAATTTCATGCTCACCAGTTTCGGAGATAAGGTAATGGTAATTTTTCGTCTAATTTCTTGAATAACTTCAAAACCATTTATTTTAAAATTATGAAAAAAAATATAATTAAAACTCTCGCAGTAAGCCCTTTCATTTGATATGCGTTTCACGATTTTTCAAAAAACTTTTTTTTCTAGTTTGACCCCCACAAGTGACCCCCATACTAAAAAATTTATGAATTTCGTAATGCGTCCGTGTTTGGGTCACAGAAGTCCATATGTATACCAAATTTCAACCGAATCGGTCCAGAAGATCCGGAGAAAACTGGCTGTGACAGGCGGACAGACAGCCAGACACCCGAGTGATCCTATAAGGGTTTCGTTTTTTATTCGGAACCCTAAAAAGTACGTGTCCAATATTTTTTGAATATGTCACGGACTAAATGTTATTATAATTTTTCTATTTAATAATATTTTATTAAATAGAAAAATTATAATAACCGTATTGTTATACGCTGAAATAGATAGTGTTGTTTTTGGTTTCTATCTATCTATGAGAAGTGCAAAGCCTTATTTAGTTAGCTTTCGATGACTACACAAAAAGGTGCCTTGTGATCAATATAAGTAATCGTACAAAATACATATCCCGCTTGATTATCCTCAGTAAAGTTACAAATTTCGCCTCGCTTGCAATAGTCCCTAAATTTTATAAGCCATTGTACAGTTAAAATTAGTTGTATGGTTTAATAGTAACGCCTTACATAAGCTAATCGTAAATAAACATTGTAGAAACTTAGTACATAAGGACAGCGATGTTATTTTTCCAGATTAGTGTTGTTTAGTATTAAGGCTAATTTATTACTACTAATATTTTTATAAATAAACGTGTTGTGTATTTGTGTAACTGTATTGTTTTAAAATAAAATCAGTGCGATTTCTATTTTCTCGCGTTTATTTTTGTCTTTTTTGTGTTTTTAGAAGTCCGTAACCTATGTTTTAGGGTTCCGTACCCAGAAGGTGACCAACGCAACGGTACCTTATTTACTAAGCCTTCGTGGTCCATCCGTCCGTCCGACCGCCGCGTCAGTCCGTCCGTCCGTCTGTTTGTCTATCAGCGGGCTGTCAAGAACCGTAATAGGTAGACAGTTGAAATTTCCACAGAGTATTTATTTCTATTGTTGCTATAACAACAAATAATACAAATTAAAGGGGGTTCCTATTCAAGAAGTTTTTTATCTTGATAGATTTCATTTCAAAATTCGAAGATTTTTCATTTTTCCTATCAAGGCAGAACACGTACGTGTTCTGCCTACAAACGCATTCGGAAAGCATCGAAATGTATCGGTAACGATCGTTCTACCACCGTATATCTTTATCAATATTACCACAGCTACACTTGTACAAATTTACATGCACTGCCATCTTTCAATTCGTTCCAGTCTGGTGGACACAATTAACGGAATTAAAGATATTGGAAAATTAAAACTACTTACCTATAAAATAATGAAGTTCTACTAACTAATGTGGTACTAACTACAGGATGTCACAAAAGTAATAGCCAGTTTTCTAAGCAATATCTTCATTTTGAGCAAAAACAAACCAAAAGCAAAAAGTTCTGACAACAACTACCTATTATGATATCTTAAAACCATCATGATTTCGGTGTGGTAGGGAGACGGAGTTATACAAGACGCATAACACTATCCCTTTTGCACAGCTTAATCATGATAGCATTAGCACGTCATAATAGGGCCTCAGGAGGTCCATTCAATTAGTAACTCCATGGCTTAGGTACTGGCTTAGGTAAGAAGATTTTAACAACATCCGGAAGCGAAAGGTTGCTGTACCCACCGGTGCAAAGTGGACGCGACTGCTCCAGCTGGATCTTCCTGATTGGTTCTCAAGACTTTTTTTTATTATCCTGCCGCAGGGGCATAGCTAACACCGTATCAGACTAAAGAGGCTTCAACATGTAGAAGCAAAAAGTCGTAAAATACAGTCCGCAACCGCAAATTCTTAGTAATGGGAAGTCCGAACGAATGAATTATAGTGACACTAGCTTCTACCAGCGGCATGACATGCGTGAATGACGGAAATCATCCCTAGCGAACATATTCCCGTGGTAAAAAGTAGCATATAGGTACATATGCTATACCAGACTATAATCTATCTCCGTGCCAAACATCCAGATCCGTTCAGCCGTTCTGGCGTGATTGTATCAAACATCTATTAGCCATTCAAACTCTGGTATTTATAGCAGTCTACATAACAGCCAATAACCGTCCACTGCTGAACGTAAGCCTCCCCCAAAGAGCGCCAACTATCCCGGTCTTGAGCAGTCCGCATCTATCCGCTGCCAGACACCATCTTTAAATCATCGATCACTACACAGGTCTACTCCATCGGCTGTCTACAGACATGACCGGCTCACTTTCATTTCAGCATTCTGATTCTACGCGCAATGTCGGTGACTTTAGTTGTCTGGCGAATGACTTCGTTGCGAATTCTATCCACCAGAGAAACCCCTCGCATTGCTCTCTCCATTGCAACCTGAGCAACCTTGAATTTGTGGACCAGACCTATGGTGAGTGTCCACGTTTCATTACGCACTGAATATATACCCTGGTCTTAAGGGATTATGGAATCGACGATTCAAAGAGATCACGCAGCTTCCCGAATGCCGCCCAGCCCAAGCGTTCTTCTGGTCGCCTCCTTCTCAAAGTTATGCCACTATAATTCGGCCAAGTTATATGTATTCTTGCACAACCTCGAGGGTAGCGCCATTTACGATAGCTGGTCTCGGGGTGACATAACCATTGTACATGACTTTGGTTTTGTTTAGATTCATCCCGTGACCCTCCCGCCTTGAGGAATCGCTCAGTCTGTTCAGCATTACCTCCAGCTCCTGCAGAGATTCTGCCATGATGACAATGTCATCCGCAAATCGGGGGTGCGATATGTACTGACCGTCCTTTCCAATCTAGCGTCTTGAAAACGTCCTCCAACGCGTTCGTAAACAGAGATGACGTACGTCTCCCTGTCTTACACCTCGACGCAGTGGGATTGGTTTTGAGCTCTGTTCTCGTACTTGGACGGTCATTGTTGCGGCCTTATACAGACATCTCATCACCTCTAAGTAGCGGCAGTCGATGAGACATCTTTGCATAGACTCCAGGACAGTCCAAGTTTCGACGGTGTCGAAGGTTTTCTCGTAGTCCACATACGCTAGGCACAAAGGTCAAAGTCAAATGATTTATTTGAACTAGACCAATAAAGGCACTTTTGAACGTCAAATGAAAATAAAATGTTATAGTGACTTTAGTCGTCCGTTCGCAAAAGGTAGATTCTTATGGAGAAAAACGAACAAGAAACACCATAGTTACCCTTTAAAAAATAAGCTTTACAAGATTTGCATACGTTAATCAATTGATTATATGTGAGGACGATGCTCCCAAAATAACACTTATATACTACTAATAGGTACAATAAAGAAATGCCAGCAGAGGTTAAATTAATAAGTTTGCTAGTACTCACATACTTTCAAATTCTGCAACTATTGATTTATATGAGTGAGAGAGTTAAATTAAATATAAAAATAAGTAAATATATGTAGTAAATATATTATCACAAATATATCAACCAGTTTCACTATGTAGTACTACACCCTAGATTGTCCTATGGAGCAGGACTAGCATGTTTCCAAGCATTCTTATCTATACATATAATAAAATCGTAGACTAACCGTGTCTGTACGTTGGATATTTTTCCATGAAAATTACACAAAAAAACTCAGAAAAAGGTATAAAACAAAAAAATTCAATTTTTGAAATTTTTGTCTGTTTATCTGTTTGTCTGCTTGTCTATGCGTTTGTGGGAGCATCACGCATAAACCACAGATTGGATTACAAATCTAAGTAGTAAGTTAAAAATATTAAGTGATACCCCGAGGAAAACTTAGCGTTTATTTCATCAAAATCGACCCACAAAATCAAAAGATATTGAATTTTTAAGTTTAGGAAGAAACTTCCTAATGTATTCTGATGAGTCAGAGCGCCATCTATTGAGAAAAAATAAAATACATGAAAGCATTCAAAATTGTTGAGTTATTTGTGAAACTCTTAATACGTGGCAAAATAAAAGTGATCATTTTTATACCTTTTCGTTATTTATCGTTACAATCGATCCCGGAAATCAAAATATATTGAATACTTCCTAATGTATTCTGATCAATCAGAGCGCCATCTATTGAGGAACCAAAAAATGCATGAAAGCATGAATGTTACACCAAAACACATTGATTGAGTTATTTGTGAAACTTTTAATACGTAGACGTAGCAAAATGAAAGTAAACATTTTAATACCTTATCGTTATTTATCGTTACATACGAGCTTCTTATTTAACGTCTTCCGCTGCCAAATATTTTGTCAGTTTACATGGTCGATAGATGACGTTGCACTAATGACGCGTTTTTCTGAACTGCGGTGTTAAGATTTTCCGCTGGAGAATTACCTCACACGATTTTTAAACACAGTCGTGTTCATAGGAATTTCGGTTTGGTCTCTGAAAGGTCTTAAACTGTTAGGGACCAAAATTGCTTAAATCTCCCGAGTTGTGCTGGTTTCGTTTAAAGTGCATTATTATCGTAGTTTTGCGAAGTACTGGACGGTTCGACTTGCGGATCAGGCCTGTAGGGTTCCGTACCAAAGGTGCTGTGCTGACGGGACCCTACTGCTAAGCCTCCGCGATTGATTCCATTTAGAGCGAAGCAACGAACGGTTCGATTTGCGAAACAAGGCTAATAATTATAAGGTACCCTACCAAAGGTGGTCACGGTGACGGGAACGATCGATTTTGGGGGGCTACTCTCTAAGTCCGAAGTCCGTAGTTTCGGGCTTAGTTGCGGGCGGGCGTATTCTACTCCGTATCACACTACAGACTTACGATTAGTCCCGAACCCGAACTAAGAATGAATGACAACACGATTTCACAGTAACTGTCAATTCGTGTTATCATTAGTTCTCAGTGGTTACGTGATACGGAGTAGAATATATTTTTTTTCTTCTTAATATATAAGTAAAACAAAGTCGGGTTTGTTCGAACACTTTTTTAACTAACTCGAGCGATTTTCATAGTTTTTGTGTTTTTGGATAAGTCTTCGTCCAGAATAGCATAATAAGAATTAAAATACAAAAAATAAAATGAGGTAGGCAGGTAGGTAGCGTAGGTAGGTAGGGTAGGTAGGATAAGTAGGGTAGGTAAGGTAGGGTAGCTATGGTAGGTAGGTAGGGTAAGTAAGTAGGTAGGTAGGTTAGGGTCGGTAGGTAGAGTAGCCAGTTGACGGAAGCGAAGCCGCGCGGGTCAGCTAGTCTTGAATATAATCATCTAATTTGTAATATGCTTGTGCACGAAGTGTGTTTTTTACATACGTTTTAAATTTTCTTTCATTTAATTCTAATATGTCAGAAGGAATTTTGTTGTAACATTTAGGTAATACCCCATAAAAGATGTTCGTACTTTGGATAATCTAAAAAATGGTTGATCTAGTTTATTTCTATTTCTAGTATTAAAATTATGTCTATCGCTAATTTTGCCAAGGAGATGTCTATTTTTCCTTACATAAATAATATTTTCATAAATGAATTGAATAAATATGGATTCAATGTCAGCAGCCCGACCCCACAGCAAAATACCATACGACATAATGCTGTGAAAGTAACTAAAATAGACCAAACGCGCGATTTCTATATCTGTTAACTGTCTTGTTTTTCTAACAGCATAAGTGGCTGAGCTTAGCCGCGCCGCAAGAGATGTTATGTGAGGTTCCCATTGCCATTTCTCGTCTAAAGTGATTCACAGTCTGATTAATAAATTCCAGTTTTTGTCCATTCAACATGATGTCACACTCATTATTTTAACATTAGGTAAAGTAAATTTAACTCATTTAGTTTTTTTTTTCATTTAGTACTAAGTTGTTTGCCGTAAACCGATCTTGAACCTGATGAATAGAGTAATTGACATCATCAAGATTTTGTGACCGTCGGTCTATCTTAAATATCAATGATGTGTCATCAGCAAATAACACCATCTTTGGTTCATTTTGAAACAATTGGGGCAAATCGCTTATGTATACTAAAAAGAGGAGTGGACCCAATATTGAACCTTGCGGAACGCCCATTGTCATTTCAGACCCTAGTGAGTTCATACCGTTTACCTGTACTTCAACCTGTCTGTCTTTCAAGTATGATCTAATCAAATCAAGGGATGTATTCCTACTCCCATAATGCTCAACAAGTGTCTCATGGTTAACGCAATCGAACGCTTTCGAGAGGTCACAAAAGATTCCAATGGAGTCTTGTGAATCCTCCTAGGCGTTAAAGATGTTCTTTATTAGGGTGACACCGGCGTCAGTTGTACAAGGCTCTTTGGTGAAACCGTACTGTTGT
Source organism: Lacanobia wlatinum (assembly GCA_947578705.1). Classification (NCBI taxonomy): domain Eukaryota; kingdom Metazoa; phylum Arthropoda; class Insecta; order Lepidoptera; family Noctuidae; genus Lacanobia; species Lacanobia wlatinum. Next base: position 22,886,931 of record OX388031.1, read on the forward strand.
TCATGAAAGATGGATTTTTTATTACAATGTAGTAACATCTGGTTAAGCATTAACTTTTCAAACACCTTACTGAGAACCGGCAGGATTGACACCGGCCTGTAATTGTTGGGTTCTTGACTATTACCCGATTTAAACAGTGGAACAACTTTACTGTGCTTCATGAGATCAGGAAAAAAAAATAAAGAAAAAACAGAATCAAGGGCTTTTTCTATATCTAGTAAAATCATGCCTGTAGAGAGGCCGCTGTTTAACCCGTGGGCTATGTGTTCAGCTACTCTGGCTAGCTGTTTTGTGGTAGAGTGCGAGCTTCGGAATCCAAACTGTTCAGGAATTAACTTGCCTGCGGTTATTTTAGTGAGGCGGGATCGAATAATGGCTTCTAAATTTCCTTATGCTTGTCAATAAACTAATTGTGAAATATTTAGGTGTTATATTAGACAAAACACTTAACTGAAATAAGAACTCTGAACTAATTATAAGCACAGGTGCAAAAGCCCTTAATTCATTAAAACCAATTTTACCGTAACATTTTAATATCTTAAATTGGTAAAAGTCGACTTAGTATATTGCCGTACGCCCGCACGTACAATCGACACCGACTGCCCCATCACTATTTCCTCCGTAACGTATAGACGACGACGCCGCTCGTACGGCCGGAGAATGCGTGATCTTTTCGCGAACTACCCGCTACTTATTTCTTACCTTGTATTATTCTAACAGATTGTAATAAAAGCGTACCTTTTTTTAACTCAAACATTTGAAATCTATGTGGGTCAATACTAAGACTTGCACATAACCCCTATTTGAACAGTATCTATTACTAAAGTTAGGTAAATCAATGTATAATAATAGTAAAAAACAATATGTTTTAATGTTTGTAAAGGCGATAGCCTGTGTAACAACATAAATCCCGATTTGTGTACAAATAGAAAACGACCGTTTGTAAACTGTATTTTAAACCATGTAATTAATAAAGACCTTGAAAAATCAAAATCAATCAAACAAATTCAGCGAGGTGCTCGTTCAGCCGCAGAGACCGTCTATTATACGTCGCTAGGTGAATTTTACGGAATTGGTACCGTAGCTCGGGGATGCTTAGCACCCCCCACCGCACCGTTACCATGGCCAGAAATATTGCAGCTACCGGGAACTAGGGGCCGTGAATCTGAGTCGGTTCTCATTGAGGGGATTTGCCATAGTCACCACGCTTGGCAGGCGGTTTGGTATCTGCAGTTCTTGGAATGCTTTCTCTTATAGTGCTGCGCTGCTGCCCACTATAAGGTTCGGCATTTGAGAGAATTCCCGCATGGTTCATGGATATACCGCCATGTATCGGTTTATAATAGTAGTAAGAAGTAAAACGAGTGACAGTTTTGTGCAGTTGTTTTGTGTTTTGAACTACAAACTATTTTTGGAAAAGCAATTAGATAAATTCGTAATTTATGGATAAAATATCTAGTCACATTCAACTAAATAATTACCAGCATTTTAATTTAAATTGTTCAATTTGTATACCCATTATTTTGTACGGTTATGTAAATAGTTATACAAGTGTTTCGGGTAAATTTTTGGGTATAAAAGTAGTGTTCAAAACTCAGTAGACAGCCCGGTGAGTCGAATCGGTGATACCGATTGGAAAGCAGCGCAAATAGTAACCAAATAAATTCATTATAATGTCACTACTTTTCCGGAAAACGGCGCTTATTTTACTTGGTAAGTTATCTTGTAATATCACTTCGCGCGCAATTTGCTTTCATGGCTTTCGTACTTCGACCTAAGAACTTCAAAACTCCCTTCACTCGTTTTCAATTCTAGATTTGGAAAAATAAGTTTAACCGTTTAAGTATTTTTCAGAAGTTTGAAGTTTCCAAATCAAAGGAATGAGATTAGGTTTTTACAAGGGTTGTTTTTTTAAGTCTTTCGAGCTTCAAATTATTATTTTTTACTATTTGCACACGTTTAACCACTATCTCACCTGAGGTAAGCGATGATGTGTGTGGGTAACGTGAATTAATCACAATGCTCAGATTTTAATTGGTCGTTGTGACTGCAACCACTTTAAATAGTATTTTTGGGAGTCAGTTATTACTGGCTACTTGTGATCAAAACAATTTATAACTTTTATTTATTACTTTTACAGTGTTTTTCCAACTCACGCAAGGTTGGCGACTTGTGTGTTATCTTGGGTAAGTCACTTAAAGTCAAATTAATTATGTATAACGTCGAAAAACAGCACAACGAGTGCGTGGTTTTCGACGGTCACATCGCGAATTTTGCATCGTGACACGATAGCGGCACAACGCTTTGTGACAATGTAAAGAAAATCTTTCCGAGTGTAAATATTTTTTATGTTGATATTCGAAAAGTAAAGAGTTCTCTCGACAAGTCAACTACCGTATGCTAGTCCTACTCGCTCTTCTGAATTAAACGAACTTCTTAACTTTTCAGCTCCTTAAGCAACTCAAAGAGTGTTACCTATGAAAATGCAGCAGAGCTCATAACAAGCGGATACTTCAATGTGACCAAAAAAACAGTCGTGTACGCACATGGGTACATGGGTAGCTTGACAACTCAGGGCACAAACGAGATCCTTGCAGCATTCCTAAGGAAATTTATGGACAGGAATATTTGTGCAATAGATTATAAGGCTGAAGCTAACTTTGGCCTTGTCCCATTTGCGAATTTTCCATTGGTTGTCGCGGTTGCTTCCATGGTAAGTTAACTAACCAAATAGCGGTACTCTATTTACAACTTTAATTTACTTTTGTTCACATATTTATTTATCTTCTTCTTTACGGATTCTGTTCCCGTACCTGACCTCCTACTGTATTTTCCTTAACAGCTATTTTCATTAAGCTGTTGACTATATAGGAGACTGTGGTACTTATAAAGTTGCTAAAACATTATTAACCAATGCTTAGTTAACTATATTAAAAAAGTTTCATAATAAAAGGTCTACCTTACCATTCCAGGTCCAGCAACAAATTGCAGAAGCGATAAAGATTTGGTGGCAACATGGAATGAACCCGAAACACGTGCATATGATGGGGTTGTCTTTGGGTGCACATGTTAGTGCGAATTCCGCTAGGACGTTCTCCGGGATGACCAACATAACCATTGGACGGTATATCCCAGAAGTTGCTCTTACTCGAGTAAATGGTGAAGTTAGCAACATATGTAGTTGCGTGTCGCTGCTCCACCATCTCCGAGACTATAAAATTACAGTTTGAGGGCGAAGCCTTTTCGGTGCTAAACCGCACCATCAACGCAACGATTGGCTTCGCCCTAAGTATCTATTCTGCCACTTCATAGATGTTCAACTAAAAAATACTGGAGATCGAAGCCGCTCCAATCCTACAAATACACACTCACGAGCAATACACTCACAAACTGGAATCGCGCGTTGTACAAAGCAATTTTTTTTTTATTTGTGTTAGTTTTGCTCTTGAGTCTAGTCTAGGTCAGAGATGACAGCGACAAAGTCTACGATGGAGCGAGCTAACCCAGAGGGATTTCAGACATTAGCTTTATTCCTCTACACTTTGTTGTTCCACTCCAGCATATTCATTTATTTATTTTTTACTAGCTTCTGCCAGCGGCTTTGCCCGCGTGGTCCCTAGGGAATATACTACCGGAATAAAAGTAGCCTATGTCCTTTCTCAGGCTCTAGACTATCTCTGTACCAAATTTCATTTAAATCGGTTCAGTAGTTTTGGCGTGAAAGGGAGACAGACAGACAGACAGAGTTACTCTCGCATTTATAATATTAGTAAGGATAAGGATTAATTAAAACTTTACGCACAAGTAAAAAACACTGTACAAAGGCGGTCTTAATGCCTTAGACATTTTCACCTTAGGGTGGTGCAGAGAAAATATGGGAAGTGCAAATTATAAAGATAAAACAGCGACAGAAAAAAAATACAATCATAAATACATAGATACAAGTATGTATCTATGTATTTATGATTGTATTTTTTTTATTTATGTGTAGTAACACATAAATAAAATTCACAACGTTATTAAGAGAGAACGAAACCAACGAATTAACGCTGTGATGATTCTACCAACTTATTGCGAATATGCTCACTGGTTGCCGTCCTGATGTTCAGAGGGAGCGCATTACAAAGGAAGATCGCCTGGACAAAGAAAGAAGAGTTGACAAACCCAGAGCGGTGTGAGGGACATCGTAGAAGAAGATTATTGGTAGAGCGAAGATTTTTATTGTGGGCAGAGCAAAGGAATTGAATTTGTGAAGTAATGTAGTAGTAAAAGAGGGAGAAGAAGGATTATTAAGAAAAGAAAACAAGCTAATCAAGGCCCTCAGCGCTCTGCGCTGACGAATGGGTAACCATTTTAACAGTGATCGATGCGCGAATACTTACGGAGGTTGAAGACAATTGAATGCAGTTATTTAGAACACGATCAAGTTTATTGAGGAGATCTGCATTCAGGTCGTAGTAGCACACATCAACATAGTCAATCATGGGGATAATTAGGGACTGTACAAGCATGGCCTTTATGTGAGCTGGGGCAAGATTTTTCAGTCGATACAGGGACCACAACGTTCCGGTAACTTTTCGACTGACACTCGTGACCTGCTTTCGCCAGTCAAGACAGGTGTTGATATGCAGACCAAGATCCTTAACAAGGTTAAAAAGAGCCAAACGGAATGACTGTGTTGTCAAAGATTACAGGTGGTACAGTTAAGCCATTAAGCTTTCTCAGGCTATGGGGACTCCCAACTATGATAGCCTGACATTTGAGAGGGTTGACTGCCACCCTGAATCGGTCCGACCAACTTTTAATCAGTCTCAAATCCCGTTTGAGCTCCTCTATCGCATCTGGTAAATTGTCAACACCTGCCTGGCAATAGAGCTGAAGATCGTCAGCATAGAAATGATACGTACACTGAAGCTCGGTAGTTATAAGATTAATAAAAATAGAGAACAAAAGAGGAGATAAAATACCGCCATAAGAGACGCCAGCTGCAAGATCACACCACCCGGACGAAGATTTTCCAGCACGAACTGACTGCTGACGCCCCTGAAGATAATAATCTTAATAATAATAATCTTTATTTTGCATAAGAATGTTTACAAAAACAGTGAAGTCCCTGACTCCTGTGCTAGGTGATAAACCTGTGTTACAGGAGCCAGTGCCCTCTCCCGAAAGGAGATACAACTAGATTGTATGCAACAGGAACAAGAAAAATAAATAAAAGCTAGAACAAAAATTAAAAAAATAATAATAATAACAATATTAAAAGTAAATAGAAAGTTTTTGGAAGCCTGTAAAAGTGAGTGTGTGTGTGGTGTGTAGGTAAATTGTATGTTCAGGAAATTCATAACGGAGAAGTGTGATGTGCGTCTCATATTGCAGCAAGATTTAATTTGGATCATAGGAGTGTTACTAGGATTTGCTGTTTCCTCATAACTCAAAGACATTAGCCACTGCCTTAGGCTTTGTTTGACCTTACGCATGGTGAGCTTATACATTGCCAGATTCTTATTAATTTTATTATAAATCTGTGAGCTTTGGGCACGATAATGTCGTCGCGCTAGTGCAGAACGACACTGAACTGTCTCACAGACAGGAAAACCAATTTGCCGACTAGTCAAATTCGTATCTAGTGGCATCGTGGAATGACGACGCAAGACAGTGCGGAGGATGTACAGTTTTCTCACCGTGAGTACCTGTGTGCTGTGGGGTAGTCTTTTTTACGGAAATGCATAACTTTGAGGACAGCCCGCTGAGCTCGTTCCACCCTTAGCATCACGGTTTTGTAAGTCCCGCCCCACACTGGTATGCAGTAAGTAATTATGGACTCACACAGGGAACGATAAACAAGCAAAGCCGTTTCCATGTCAGCCGAATGTCTGAGCTCTTTAAACAAATACATAAGTTTTCGTAAGCGGGAGCATAGTGTATCCGCATGAACACGCCAATCTAACCTCTCGTCGATATTGACCCCTAAATACTTAATATTTGCAACCATTGTTAGGTGATTACAATGGCAAGGCGTTACGTCATGGCAAATATACGCTGTTATTTTATTAGAGTCTTTTGGTGGTTTGGGTGAATTCGGTGGACGAAACTGAATTACCTTGGTCTTAGATATATTGAGCGTAAGTAGGTTAGTGGAAAGCCAGTCCATATCAATCCGTAAAATGTGTTCAGTTCTATGCTTAGCTTTGTCCCAGGTCTTATCGTATAACAACAGTGCAGTATCGTCTGCATAAGTAAACATTTTACACTGAGTAAGGGGTAATTGACAGAGGTCATTAATATATATTTGGAATAAAGTAGGTCCCAAAATACTACCTTGAGGTATACCGTAGCCGATGAACTCTTCGTTACTATACACGGAATCAATTTTAACACACTGGCTACGCCCACTAAGATAATCCTTGTAAATGTTTAGAGCCACACCGCGTATTCCCATATGCTCCATTTTGGCCAAAAGTCTAGGAATCAAAACTGTATCAAAGGCCTTTGTTAAGTCTAAGAATGCACCGTAACATTTAAGACGACTGTCTAATCTTTCGACCAAAGCATTGGTAAAATCAGAGACAGCGTCTTCTTAAAAAAAATAAAATTAAATTAAAATTCGTTTATTTCGGACTACGGTGATCCATATTTTGTTAGTATTTCAAACATCTTATATTCTAGTGTTAGTAAACATTGATATAGAAATTGTAGAACATGTATTGTAAAACAACGGATGACCAGGCAGGAAAATGTTTCCTACCTAATCAACCTCCTCACAAAATGCCTAATATTTGGCGTATAGCTCTCCGCCACAGCACTCAGGATATAGTTGCGACTACTCCGCACTCTGCACAGCAGCGAAGCAGTTTTTTTACGTAGTATCGCTTTAAAGCCGTCTGTGTGGGTCTCGGTAAACATTCCAGAGGCGCTACAGAAGCGGGGCAGTCGCAACAACATCCTGAAAGCATTATTATATTGAACGCGCAGGACATCCAGCGATCTTTTAGTGTAGTTGACCCATAGATTGCTCGTATAAAAACTCTGACAATAGGCTTTAAAAAGAGTAATTTTTACTAGGTCAGAGCACCGAGCAAATCTACGGGCCAACATGTTACCTCTGACCGCCAGTGCCCTACGCTCTCTCTCAATATCAGTATCATCTTTAAGGTCGTCGGTGATGAAATGTCCAAGGTACTTAAATTTGGACACTCTGTTTAACTGGAGGCCATTCAGCCGAATAATTTCTGGTACAGAGTGTGGACATCTACCTGCGGCCCTAAAGAGCATATATTCACTCTTGGTGACATTATAAATAAGTCCATGTGAGGCAGCATAAGTCTCACAGACTTTGAGCAATTCCCTAATTACCCCAGCAGTCGGGCCCAGCAGCACCATGTCGTCCGCGTAGCTGATGTTATTGACGCTCACTCCATTTATTCGACATCCAACATTCATGCTGCTGAGCTCGGTGATGAGGCCGTCAACATACAGATTGAAGAGTCTAGGGGATGTCAAACCCCCCTGTCTCACACCGCATTCCAATCTGTATGCTCTAGAGAGAGTGTTAGACCACTTCACCTGGTTTTTTTGATTGGCGTACCAGTACTGAAACATTTTCAGTATTTCAGCCGGGGCACCCCTGTCCCTCAACTTGTCCCAAAGCACATCGTAGGAGACCAGATCGAAGGCCTTCGAGAGGTCAAGAAAACAGGCGTACACCGGCGTCTTACGATCGGTATAATATTGAACAGTATGCTTGAGGCTCAGGATAGCAGTTTCGGTTGATAGTCCAGGCTGGAACCCAAACTGTGCTTCATGAAGGTTTAAAATAGTTTTCAAATATGAGTCAAGCATACTGTCCAATACCTTAGCCATTATCGTAGCCAGGGAAATCGGACGATAATTCCCCTTACTTGATATGTCCCCTACCCTGTTCTTAACAATGGGAACAACAAGGGTTTTCATAAAATTTTCCGGCAAGTACGAATGGCGTAGACACATCGTGTAGAACAACGACAAGACCCTCGGCATATGGACACCTGCATATTTCAAGTGCTCAATGCTGAGTCCATCATGACCGGGAGACTTGCCTCTACTCATTCCCTGTATAACGCTCTTGACTTGATTGACAGAGAAGTGCATAAAAGTTTCATTCGCCTGACAACACAACTCGGCGCCAGCAGGAGCTGAGGGACCAAGGGGAGATTGCACCTGGAAATGGTTCATAAACAGTTCTGCAATATCCCCGTGATCCCTCTTCCCCTCCACACTCACCGCAAGGCCAGGCCTAACGTCCAATTTACCTGTGGCTTTCCAGAATTTGCCAAAGTTTTTCGTAGCTCGTTGTTCTGCTAATATGTCCATTTTAATATTTTCTTGATTTTTTTGGCACCATTTCAAGCGACTTTTGAAAACTTTGCGAGCCTCTCGCATTTGATCATAAACATGACCATAAGTTGGTCGATTATGTTCTAACCAGGCCTTAAATTTAAGCCTGGCCTCGCTGTGAGTATCACGAACATGTTTGTTCCAACCACACAGAGATCGATATTTTCTGTGAGGCCTATAGTCACTGGTCTCTTTACATTGCGTAGCTGCCTCACTAAGAACATTCACAATCCGATCATAGAAATTATCTAATATAACTTTATGTTCAGCCAAACCGCATGTCCCATGACTGCACTCCGTAAATTCTTGGGGGAAATCAATATCTCGCAATTTACTATTACAGAAAAGCCTGTATCTGTCAATCTCGGAACAGTTTCTTTCACCCCATATAATCGCGCTCCGGGGCACAGTCTGAGTCATTAGTTTTGACCTTACTATATTCAAATCACATATAATATAGATGGGTAAATGATCAGAGTTATATACATCCTCTTTAATACCTACATCTATAACAGTGTGCCATGCTGACAAAGATACTACACAGTGATCGAGCCACCGCCTACACCCATGCGCATCACTAATAAATGTGTAGTGATTTTGCTCAGCACCTAGAAATTCAATATCGGCACACATCCATGACTGGTCCGTACAAAAGTTCGTCAATTCCGTATAAAAATTTTGTTTGGGGTGCGCGTTGAAATCGCCCATTATGAAAACATTTTCAACATCGTAACTTGCTACAATAGCATTGATCTCACTCAATAAATCAGTAAAGATGGGCAAATTCTCCGGTACGTCTGTAGGCATGTAGACCGAAAAAACTAGGATAGAACGCTCGCCTATAGCTGCCTTTATGGCCACAATCCGTTTACTACTACAGTCCAAAACAGAGACAGACTCAAACATGCCTTTCCTCCAGAGAATGGCCACTCCCCCATACGGCCTTCCTCGTAACGGTCCGACGGTTGTATCAACCGCTGACTTACCAGTAAATTCAAAGTCTTTGCTTATGGTTCCTAACATCAATATGTCATGGGGAAGAAGCCATGTCTCTTGGAGGGCTACAAGATCTGACCAAGCACAAATTGCTCGAATGTCATCAATAGAGCGTTTTGCTGACTGACAATTGAAACTAGTAAATGTTGAATATTTATTAGTCTTACTTAACATTATAAAAACATTTAATCGACTTTAACTCTAGACTCTGGCCTGGTTCGATACAAGAAATGTACGAAACGCCTAAAAGTAATGCCATCTGGCCACAACTGGTCATTTAGAAATACATCCACTTTATGTTTGGAAACAAATACTTTATAAGCGTTGTACTTCTTAAAAGACTTAATGTTCATCTTTTTCAAAGATACACTCTCATTTGTTTTAGTCTTAATGTAGCTAATAATATCGTTTTCTTGTGTCTCACTATTAACGTTTGAAATCAACAATGGCACTTTAACATCGGCTGCTCGAAAATTAACATTAGGCTCAGTGGAAGCACAACCCCTCTGACTAACTAGCCTATTTTGTTTAAATGATTTGTTTTGTACTAACTTCCAATCCTTGTTTTGATCCGCTACCATTTGCTCACTTTTCACATTGGATGTACACAAACTCGAACTCGAACTGTTCACTGTTTGTCGTTCACTTGACACCGCACTGGTTCCAGTCGACACCGCAGTAGCAAACGTAACGATGGTAGGGGACGCGATCGACTCCGTCGGCGCAAACGTCGACGCAGTGATTGGCTCGTTCAAGGTCACGTCAGCCGCATTACTAGTTTCTGTCTCTGCAAACGTCATGTTCCTGCGTGTGCTTCTTTTTGATGTCTCGCTCTCGCTCGCACCCTTTATCATCACCGCGTCTATTTGTTTACGTTTTTTCAAGTCACCGTCATTAACGCGATCTATTGCAATGAATGGCGAATTCACCTTCACTGAGTCGTTCACATTTTTATCGGCTGTTAATTGTGTTGACAATATCGGCACATACTGCAAACCTATAGGGCCACTATTATCTAATATGACACTATTCTCCAGACAAGCACCTCGCCTTTTGTTTATATGTATATTAGGCGTACAGTAATTGTCTACTAGCGATGCACATTTCATATTTTTTACCTCGAACTGAAGCACATCGAACTGTTCTTTGGTTACCATTCTGTCTTCTAAAGCCTTACACTTATTTTGTAATATCAAAATGTCCTTTAGAAGTCGGGTCGCATCTACATGGTCAAAGGTTACAGGTGGAAGTTTGTGTAACTCCTTGGCCACAAATATAGGGAAAAGGTCCGGATCCGCTGCTTTCATTAAACATATTATGTCATCTAAATCCCTGGACATCTTCTTCTTGCCGTCTTTTCGACGAATTGGCATCTTCTTTGAGTTGGCTAGCGATTCAAATAATAGTGTTTTCGCTTTAACAATATCATCAGCTGTGAAGGATGACGTACACAACTGATGAATGCTCTCTTCATCCATAAACTCCAACACATTTCTTAGAAACGTTAGAAGTTCGTTAATCACAACATTGCAATTCACACATTTGACAGTCTTTGACGACATTATTCTCGCGATGAGTCACTTGTCACTTCGGCAAGCAATACGCGTCCGTGCTCAGTTGAGACCGACCCGAGACTAATGGATACTCCTGAGCGAAAACCGTACTGATTATCAGCAATAAGTTTATTTTTAAAAAGAAATTTTGTCAGATTGGTGTTCAGAATTCGCTCAAGTATTTTTGATAAAGAGCTGAGCACTGATATCGGCCGATAGTTAGACACATCATCTTTGGTTCCACCTTTGTACACTGGTAGATTAGAGGAAAACCATTCCAGTACCTCGGGAGAGGCCATAAGATAGGAAAGGATAGCCAAAAGGACTTTGTGACTGACAGTATTAAATGCGTTGGAGAAGTCTGTTAACACTAAAGCGGTGACTTTAGTTTCTTCGATTCCCCGCCTTATATCGTCAGTCACTTTGAGAAGAGCTGTCACGGCACTGTACCCTGGCTTGAAACCAGATTGAAATGGGCTGATGAGGGAGTTGAGGTAAATATAATTGGAGAACTGTTTATGAACACAGGCCTCGAGCACTTTGGACAGGAACGGAAGGATGGAAATCGGATGGAAGTGACTGGAAAGAATGGAACTGGGAATCTTAGACAGGGGCCGGACATGAGCTTTCCGCCATAGGGAAGGAAATCTACCAGAGTAAAGGAAAAAGTTAACAATGTGGGATATGGCAGGAAGAAGTTGATCCAAAACCAAAACGATCATATTACGACTGATGTTATCGCAGCCCACAGCTTTGGATTTGATGGATAAGATGATCTTTTTTATCTCTCCCGGATCGACTTTGATGAAAATAAAAGGGGTAATATTGGGACGCGTCAGACCAGCAAGGTAGTCAATAGTTTGTCTTTTGGTTAGACTATCTAACATAGGAACAGTGGAGAAATGGCAGTTTAGATCGTCCAAGCCGATTGTGTTAGGAAGGTCTGAATGCCGCGATTTGCCGATACCTAGAGTTCCAAGAAATTTTCAAATATCGGCAGAAGAAGAAGTGATGTGACTAAAAATATGGTGGCGTTTAGCGTTGCGTATCATATCGGTTACACCGATTCCTGGCAGTCTTAAAGAAGGTCCAATTGTCCTCAGAACGATCCTTTTTAAATTTCCGAATCGCACGGCCCCTCCGTCGCATTGCCATCCGAATTCCCCTATCCATTCATCACTTTTGTCTTCAAGAACAAAGGTGATATGCTGGAGACAACGAACTGTTGTAACATTCATCAGGTATGGCTTCTTCAAGCAACAACTAAGTCAAGAAAAAAGCTAACCACGTCCATCCGTAGGTAATGACTTCCACACTTCAATTGCTATCCATCTGGACCAATTGCCTTACCAATTTTCATTTCATTCACTGCTATATTCACTTCATCCACACTAACCATTCTCACTAACGACTCATTCACTGGTTTATTCACTAAAACTCCACTCCAGATACTTTTCTCATTCATTAGTCTTTCAGAATTGCTTCATCCCTTACACATCTTATCCCACTAACTCAGTTTCCTCTCTCTATAGCCGGTATAGGTTGTTTTGACCAGCTGGACTATCTATTACAATTTGTCTTTGAAACACAATCACCTTTTTATTTAAAACATCATACTCACTTTCTTTTCAGCATTCAAACTAAAGCTTTCCAGTTCCACACTCTGCCATTCCTTGAATTTCTTCTTTATTTCCTTCAACGTTTTCTGTATTTCTGACGACCACCATCAGGTATCCCTCTGTATCGTGCCCCTTCTTTTTGTCTCTCCCAAAATATCCTTCGCTGCGTGCGAACTTTTCTACTACTCATTCTCTAAATTCCTTCGCACAATCATTGTTCTCTAGCACATGCCATTTTGTTTTAGGAGGACGGCGCTCTTTTTGCTTTTTGGACACTGTTTTTATTGCCAATACCATAACCAGGAGTCTGTGCTGTGAGACCAAGTCTTCTCCTTGCAGCACTTTGCAGTCTTTGACGTGGACATGTGGTTGCCTCTGTTATATGTGACAAAAAACTATGAATCCAGAAGAGAAATGAACATATTCTCTTCTGGATTCATAGTTCTTTGAACAGAAATTGTAATATTTTTTTAAGCAACGTGCGATTAAGTTATTCTAATTTATTCCTCGCGAGTGTATATTATAAATTTGAAGGCTATATGTTTATGAATTTTGTTAATCTACCACGCTAAGCACACACAACGTGGATAAAGATATAACTTTTTATCCCCGTAAGTAGTTCCTACGATACTGTGAGAAAATTTACGATTAAAAAATAGACGTTACACCTTGTTTCATGTTTGAAGCGTTTTGTTAAGTTGCTTATAGTTTACAGGGTCACCGGTCTAGATCCTGCGAAGCAATTTTTTGACGGACTCTCACCCAACCCGCGCATCGACCAGACATGTGCCGAATTCGTCGACACCATCCTCACAGACCCTGGCAGATACGGCATGGCAACGAAGACGGGACATATGAACATTATTGCTAACATGAACACCTATACAGATACTGGGGTCCAACCTGGATGCCAACCTGTAAACCTCGTAGTTAATCCACCCTTGACACCTGAAGGTACGATAGGGGCCAATTCCTCAAGCCCTATTTTTGTACAAGAGTTTTACAGGTTTTCAGGCTAACTCGGAGTCTGGCTATTGACAATCAACTTCAAATTCATCTCAAATTGTCCCTAATAGTATAATTGGAGACTGCTGGGAGTTGTGCTAGTATGGTTTTGTTAACGACTCCCACCAGCTTGACAACGTAAACCTTCTTTCCGGACAGCCGATAAAATCATGTGTAATATGGGAAACTAAAAGCCGCATGGGACGAACTTCCTTCTACGAAGCAGTAATGCTAGCGAAAGAGGAGGCTGGCCGCATGAGGGAGAGATAAACCTCACGCCATTGCAACAAAAGAAAATGCCAAGGGCGTCGGCAGCCGCAGGGCGATTTCCGGCCACCGGAGGCGCGGGCCTTCGGACGGTGAGCGTTGGGAGACTCGCCATCCGATAAGAACCAGGCCCGGGTCGAAGGCACGTTGTGATCAATGCAAGCCTCAAGGAAATGTCAGCATAGTAGACGAGGCCCGCTAGGATTAGTGCCTGCCAGGGTTACGGAATTTGTTCAAAAAAGTCGATTGGAAGAATGGGAATTCAGTAATGACTTGACACTCGCTTCCGCTCCGCGCAGAGCGGGTGGAGTCTTTTGATGATTATCCATCCTTAAAAACGAATGGGTCTAACCTCGAGGTCTTGCCTCGGAAAGTACGTTAAGCCGTAGTCGGACGCTAGAAACACCAGTCTTTTCCGAGAGGTATCGTGTTACCTAGTTACTGCTTAGTGGTTGGTGGAGTGGATAGGGAGTCGCTTTATGTAAAATACTGGTATTCAACTCCATCCTGTTGGGCTGAAAGCCGACCCCAACATAGTTGGGATAAGGTTAGATAGAATGGTTGTGTGTGATTCGGATGATTATTGTTTTCAGATGCATGCAGCCACCGACGCGCCTTGGACCTGTACATAGACTCATTGACATATACATGTCAGCTGCTGGCCGCTAAGGCTGCCGATGAAGCCGAATGGTCTAGTGCTGACTTCGTTCCTCAACAAGTCACATGCATCGGAGAAACGACCGACCAATCGTACGTTCTTAAAATGTTATTTTTCGGGTTCCGATCTCAAAAGAAAAAACGGAATAATAGGATCACTTTGCTGTCTGTCCGTCCGTCTGTCTGTCAAAACCGTTTATCTCGGGAACGCGTGGAGATATCGAGTTGAAATTAAAACCATATACTCTGGTCTACATTCCCTTGAAGCTGTGAAAAAATCATACCTACTTCGAAGTTAACGTAAAAAAAGATACAGCCCTTTATGCCGCAAAAAACGTGTATTGGACACTCAAGGGAATCTAAATTTGAAGGATATTTTTCGTTGACCTTGAACTATGTTTGGCATGTAATATTGTCTTATGACGGTTACTACAAGTATAGGGGAAAATCTGAAAACTACACATTTGTAAATAAATCATAAAAAATAGTACGTTCTTTATTTAAAGTACGTAATCAATTATCGAGGTTAGGCAACGGTTTTTTGTTTATGGTAACCCTTCGTGTGAGAGTTTGATTCGCCCGCGACTTTTTCTTCGCTGCAATTTTCTTAAGGATATTTATTTTTTTGTTATAAATTATAGCTTTTGTTACTTCCTGATAATTTAGCTTTCTATTGGTGAAAAAATTGGTTACAATCAGTCCAATAGTTTCGGAGCCTATTCGGTACAAACAAACAAAAAAATCTTTCCTCTTTTTAATATTAGTACCTATACATTTATTTAATTACGTAAAGCCTCCGTGTTTGGGTGACAGGAATTCATATATATACCTCAACCAGTCCAGTACATTCGGAGAAAATAGGCGGTGACAACCGGAAAATCAGACAGACGAGTTACACGAGTGATACTATAAGGATTCCGTTTTTACAGACTTTAGGAACCCTAAAAATAGTTAAGAATTATGGACAAGAGGAAAGATCTTAGCTTTAACTCAAAGATTTCAAATGCACTATATACTTTCATGGACTTTTTTTATAGTAGTACCTATAGATTTATTTATTTACGTAAAGCCTCCATGTTTGGGTGACAGAAGATCATATATCGTCAGTGAAGTTCTATCAGTGCGTGTCATTTTTGGCGGGTTTTAAAATTTGAATGCCATTCGATGAAGATAGTTCACGTGCTTTCATTCTACCAATCAGAATGGAGAAAGCTGACCCGACTGATTTTAAATCCTTTTTCCAAATATATATACATCAAGGGTTTCTAACGAATATTTTATAGTTTGGTTACTCTCCTGTAAAGTAGACTTTTTTGACTTACGCGCTGTCAGAACTTCACTGACGATATGTACCGAATTTTAACCAGTTCAGAAGATTCGGAGAAAATTAGCGGTGACAGCCGGACAATCAGACAGGCGAGTTACACGAGTGATACTATAAGGATTCCGTTTTTACAGACTTTCGGAACCCTAAAAATGATTAAGAATTATGGACAAGAGGAAAGATCTTAGCTTTAACTCAAAGATTTCAAATGTACTAAGTACTTTCATAGACTCTTTTATTACTTTACAGTTTACGTGGCCAATTCTACCTACGCACAAGAGACCAATCTCCGTACGGTTTAGGTCAAGCTGGACTGATGGCCCAATAGTGGATAGCTCGAAAAGTAGTGGATGGCGATTCGAGACTGCACCTATCATTGTATAAAATACTTCGCCCGTGACTTCGTCCACGGTGCAGTTTTATTAAAGGTCTCTTATCTTATTTTTAATAAAATATAGCCTATGTTATTTCCTGATAATTTAGTTTTCTTATTGGTGAAAAAATGGTTAAAATCGGTCCAGTAATTACGGAGTTTATTCGTTACAAACATATAAAAAATCGGTTGGAGTGTCGTCTTGGGAGCACTATGAAAAAAATACTTTTAGAAAAATTTTGCGACCAATTTCGAGGAAGCGCTCGCCGGCCGCTGCCGCGGTACCGCTCGTTTCGCTCGCTCGGCTCGCGCGTAGTTGGTCCCAATTCTAACCTTTTTTTTATAATGGGGCGAAATCCTCATGGATGTCCTCCGACCTGGAGCGGGCGAAGGGGTCTGTCAGACTCTTACTGACTAAAACCACCCCGGTGTTCCATCTCTCACCTACGCCGGAGATCGCGGGGGCTTACGACTTCCGTAATCCCCGGCTGGTGCCGGCCTGCCTCTGCGGGCCACCTCGGGTCAGCGGGGGTAGTGAGGTGTTTGACTCCCCCCGCGACGTCAGAGAGGGGCGCACGGGAACACCACGAACCGCCACCTCGGGTCCGGATGAATGGGGGCAACGGACATCCCCAAGTCCGCTGCCCCTGGACCCAGTTAGGGGGGCCGGAAGAGGGCAGCGTATGCCCTTCTCCGACGCCCGGTGCGTCTCGGGCCGTCGTCCGAGGTCGAGATCTCCCTCTCAGAAGGAGACCACCGCGTCCCAGGACTGCTCGCCGTCAACCATAGCACGGACTACGACTGGCAGCGAGAGGTCACGCGAGGACTTTTGCCTCCAGGTCCCAGGGCGGAGATCCGGCCAGTGCGCAAGCCGCCTCGTGGGAGATCGTGCGATAACCCCTGATGACTCTGACGGCCATCACCCTCTGCGGCTTCCGCAGAACAGTGATGGTGCTGGCCGTCAGGTCAGCTGCCCAGATCGGGGCCCCATACAGGGCCATCGATCGCACGATCCCCACGTACAACCGCCTGCAGGCGGTGCTCGGGTCCCCCAGATTGGGCAGCAGCGTTGACAGCGCCCCAGCCGCGCCCAACGACTTGGACGCCAGCCGCCGGAAGTGGGGGCCGAAATCCCAACGGCTGTCGAGCACCAATCCCAGGTACTTCATGGTGGACTCGACAGCGATACGGGCCCCTCCAACAACTATGTGCGATCCCGGCGGCGGCGCCCGCCGGGGGCCATGAAAGGCTATGGCCTCCGACTTGTTGAGGGCCACCTCCAGACCAAGGCGCCGTAGGCGGCTCACCACCTGTGAGACCGCAGCTTTCGCCAGCAACGCTGCCTCCCTGTACGAGCTCCCCCGGTCAGTGACCAGCGTGTCGTCAGCGTAACACGTCAGGTCCACTCCCGGCGGGATCTCGCCCCTCAACACCCAGTCGTACCCGATGTTCCACAGGAGCGGGCCCCCTACCGAACCCTGTGGAACACCGCACGACATGGGGTGCTGGTGTCTGCCATCACGTCCCAGATAGGTGACACTCACAATTCTAACCTAACCTAACCTATGGATCCCTTCGACATCGTTTTTACGACAAACGGTTAGTCGGAGACAAAACACACCAAGACACGTTTAGCCTTACATTTAGGTGTTTTATACGATAGAATCGAGAAAATAAACGAATTGCAAAAATAACACTTTTTTTGCTAAATTTTACATAAGTCCTCGCGCCCCCAAGGCGACTCCAACCCAAGATTTGATTTAACTAGACAACACAGTTTTTCTATTTAAAATTGTATTTTTTTAAATTCAATCATAAAGTGCACAAGATAGGGTTATGT
Organism: Lacanobia wlatinum; assembly: GCA_947578705.1. NCBI lineage: Eukaryota > Metazoa > Arthropoda > Insecta > Lepidoptera > Noctuidae > Lacanobia > Lacanobia wlatinum. The sequence goes on from OX388031.1 coordinate 22,904,941, forward strand.
ACGAAATAACAAGCACATCGGACAAATAGCCTCCAAGGTTTTGCGCACATACGCACTATTTTATCCATCGAAATTTTCAATTACCATTTGCAGAAATGTGGCTGAATTTCTTTGATACCGCGTTGAATCTCTTCCTTCAATGCACTGGTCTGTAGTTTCGGCCTTAGTGATCATCGCTTACCATCAGGTGAGATTGTGGTCAAACATATGCCTATATATAGTAAAAAAAAAAAAAAAAGTTTCGAGCGTTTTCTACTCCGTGTCACCTACGGACTTACGATTTGACCCGAACCCGAACTAAGAATGAATGACAACACGACAGTAACTGGCAAATCGTTTTGTCATTCATTCTTATTAGTTAAAAGATACGAAGTAGAAAACACCCGCAATTAAGGTCGAATCTACGGACTTCGGGCTAAGAGAGTAGCCCCGTCTGATCTTGTTGACATAACTTTTGATTTCAAATACCTTATTACAAAAAAACCTAAAAAACAAATTTTGACTACCAGAAAAAAGGTTTTTAAAAAAATAAAAACATAATCGTTGCTCTCTCGAGTAGTACCTACTCTATTTTTACTAACTCTCAACTATCAACTATCATCATCATAACAGCCGAAAGACGTCCACTGCTGGACATAGGCCTCCCCCAAAGGGGGGGGGGGCGTTGCCATAATCGTCACGCTTGGCAGGCGATATCAACTATCAAACTGTTATAATTTTGGGATTGCCAACACATTACCGCAAAAAGTCGGCAAATTCAAATCTAGCGTTATTATCCTTATCCTGTCCTAAAAATCTAACCTATAGGTTGGTTAGTCGGTTTGATTCATTAGGAGGACTCCCACCCTCTGCGAGATCGATCTCCATGTAATTAAATAACCGGGTATATCATACTTTATGCCCGGTATAATTGTCTCATACTTATACTGCCGGTATAAAAAATATCCTATGTGTTATTATACCTATGATCTAGCTCTGTGCCAAATTTCAACAAGATCTGTTGTGACGTGATTGAGTAGGTATCAAGCATCCGTCCAAACATCTTTTCAAATACAAAATGATCTAAAATACAAAATGCTGCGAAATTCAACACACCGCCCAAACCTCTACCCTAAAAACATGATCTCCCACTTTTAGCCTTTAGGGGTTGATTTTCAAAAAATCCAAAACATTTAGCTGAGAACATAGGGGTCACACCACATTTAGCTGAGGCCCCACAATATGGCAGCATTCAATGGATCCTTACAAACGAATTACATGTGAAAAAGATTGCAACCATTAGTGTGCCTGTCCATTTCAGCGGAGCGAGGCAGCGAAGCGGAGATACGGAGAAATATTAACCAATGGAATTGTAAACAATGTCAGTGACACACGTGGTGCGAGATTTTGTGCAGTGCCATTGGTTAAAATTTAAGCCATTGTCAGACAGAAATCTGCTTCTTTGCTTTGCTGAGTGCGGGTCAGCTCCAACTCCATCCTGAAGAACATAGCGGGAAAGAGGACTCTCCTTTGCTAGGATGTTGTTCAAAGATGCATCTTGAACAATTTCCTAGTCTCTAAATACGATTATAAGATTACTAACATAGAAATAAGTTTTCTTTTTGTTTACTAACTCGTATGGATGTTGCTTATCTGAAGTAAAGATTTTTTTTTATTTAAACAAACATCTCAACGAACATTGTTGCAAGGCAGCTCGGTATGTCCCAGTGGAAAGTGTGGTTGGTAGAACATCTATCAGGTAGACACCCGTACCATTACCAACCTGTCCAAACATTGCACGAGGGAGATCCTGCCAGGCGACTCGAATTTTCTCGGTTTATGTTAAACGCTGACGCTGACCTGGAACATTTCCTAAGAAATATTTTGTGGCCTGACGAGTCAAAGTTTGACCGGGATGGTATAACGAATTACCATAACTTACATTCTTGGGCACCTAAAGCAGGCAAAAAAACTAAAAGAAACTGCGTGGCAAATGAGATTTTCCCTGAACGTATGGATGGGTTTCCATGATAATTATTTGCTGAGCCCTCATTTCTTGCCCCAAAATTTGAACGGCGAAAATTACGAGGAGTTTTTGAGAAACAACCTAGATGACTTGTTGGCGGATGTTCCCGAAGAAATAAAAAACAACCTCATGGTTCAACATGATGGTTGCCCAGCATATTACCGGATTACTGTCTGACAGTGGCTAGACGAGAGATATCCAAACCGATGGATTGGGAGGGGAGGGCCAATTCCGTGGCCAGCACAAAGCCCTGATATCACACCACTTGATTTTTACGTTTTGAGACATATGAAGGAATTAGTTTATGTGACCCCAATAAATTCAGTCGAAGAACTTCGATAGCGAATAATAAACGCGGCGCAACAGATGAGAACAACGTTCACATCAAGAATGACGAAAACCGAAGTTAGGAAGAGAATTCGAACCAGCATTCGTAATCGAGGGGCTCATTTTGAACAATATGTGTAAATTTTTTAATAAAATTTGACGTACATTTTTTAATGCATTTTATTTCAAACAAATAAAAATGATCCTTTCTCTCCCCGCGCCGATTGAAACGCATGCCATGCCACGAATTATGTATTTTAAAATTTTAAAAAGCTTACAGAATAGGCATGTTTTTAGTTATGTGTACGATTAATGTCATAGAAATTTTTGTGACGAGACAACATTTTTGAAGCGTAAAATGAAAATATTGGTAAGATATTATTCTTATAGCGCTCATTGTTTTAATTATTTTGTTAACTTAAGTAGTGTTAATTATGTCCATAGCTTAATTGAAGTGCCAGCTACAACATCATTTTTAATGGTACCTATTCAAATATGTAGTTTTTTTTTATTTGGAATTAAATGTCAAATTTTGGGTAAATATCGAAAAACCCTTAAAAATGAAATATCTCGAAAACTATTGAATTTCGGCCATACATATGGGGGGTTCAATTTGTTGCATTTTGGCCCCCTTATCAGCCCCTGACGGATATACGTCGAATTACCAGTAACCCTGTATACCAAAGTCAAAATCAAAACTATGGATTCGACGTGTCCTGTCTGACCTCAAGCAGAAAAGGCGGAACAAACTCAGGGGTCAAGGTGTCTTTTAAAGTACAAACAATGAGCTTACACAAATACACAGCCGGAGTGTGGCCAAGTCACTAGGTGCCGGGCGAGCGCCTAAGGGGTCGTCCATTAATCACGTGATGTATTTTTAGCATTTTTTTTTAACCCCATCACCCCCCTCCCTGGTTATATGTGGTGAGGTTTATACCAAAGGTTTTTTTAAAAAAAAAATCGTAGAAAGTATCTTAAAAAAATCAGAATATTATATTTAAATATAGTTATAATATACAAAATTTAATTCTGGATAATTTGCATGAAACGAATAAATAAATACACGTGAAATCTCACTATAACCCCACCCCCTCGTGATATTTTATGATTTTATCCCAAACCCCTCCCCCCCGCCCCTTTTGATCCTCACGTGCACAATGGACGACCTCTAACGTAATCTAACGTCCTCCGTTTCGTTGCCATGCTGCGACCGAAGGGCGATGCACCTCTTCACAAGGTGACTCACTAAGGACACATTTATATAAATGTAATAAATAAAACCATTGTGATGGTTTGCTACAGCACAATCATGTAGCTTTGATCATACCCCACTTAGAAGAACGTAGATACCTTGAACGTAGATGTCTTGGGGGCCAAAGTCATCTGAATTTTATGCATTTGGCGTAGTTGTGATTTTAAGCCATTCGAATCGGATTACTTTGACAGCTTATCGTTGTTTTCGAACTTCAGCTTTTATGCTCAATAACTTCAAAGAGCGACTGCGATGCTTTAAAAAACAAGCGAAACCAAAACCACTACTTGTATTTCTTTTTAAGTTGGTGATTTATTTTGTATGAAACGTTTTTATATAGGTGTTGTTATCTTATTGTTATTATTAATAAAGAAAATTGTAAGCTATTAACAACAACAACCGAAGTGCGTGTCGAGCCACGCACAATGTTGGGTTCCGTAGCTACCCCCTTAGCTAGGTATGCATTTAATTTCGAGCCCATTTTTGTTATTTTTTTTACTATAGATAGGCATACGTTTGACCACTATCTCACCTGATGGTAAGCGATGATGCGGTCGAAGATAGAGCACGTTTGCCTAGAAGCAACCTATTCACTCTTGCCTTAAAGACTCTCAGGTTGTAGCTATCCGGAAACACAGACTCTGGCAGGGAATTCCACTCCTTAGCTGTACGCACTATGAATGTGTTCCCAAATAGTTTTGTGCGTGTGGGTGGGATGTCCACCATGTACCGGTGGCGCATCGCCGTTCGTCTTGAGGTCCGATGTTGGAACGGGCTTGGCGGAATTAAATCATGCAACTCCGTCGCACACTCCCCAAAATGCAACCGATAGAAAACCGACAGGCCAGCAACTCGGCGTCAATGCTCAAGACTTTGGAGCTTCGACTCGACGAGCCTGTCATTATCGATGATCCTCTTGGCTCGTTTCTCAATTGACTCAAGGGCATCAAGTTGGTATTTGACAGATCCGTCCCAAAGATGAGAGCAGTACTCCATACACGATCGAACTTGCGCTTGAACGTAACACCAAGAAGCAGAACAGCAGAACATCAAGGGAGACCGCAAGTGCCTCCCCGTGCTTCCCTATGGCCTCACTCCAGATGTGAATGGCATACGCTAGAAGATCCCCAGTAGACCGATTTCGGCGGAACCCGTATTGTCGGTCGCTAAGGATATCATTCGCTTCTAGGTATGCTAGGAGCTTACGATTCAGCACGCGTTCCATACTCTTACAGAGTACGGACGGTACCGAGATGGGTCTGTAATGCGACGGGTCAGCTCGATTACCCTTCTTGGGCACGGGCTGCACGTTAGCTTGCTTCCAAGCATTCGGTACTTTTCCAGTCTCAAACGAGAGGCGAAATAGGCGTGTCAAGATTGGAGACAACTCAGGCGCACAAGTCCTCAAAACAATTGCCGGTATGCCGTCGGGGCCACTAGCCTTTTTCACGTCTAGGTTACGCAGTACCCGAAGAACGTCCTTCTGATGAATGCGAATGTTCGACATACTCGACTCGCATCCATCAGGAGAAGCAGGGGGGCCTCGCGCCACCAGGATCCAGACGCGACGACTCCGCAAACAAGTTTGCTTTCTCCTCAGCGGAGTGGGCCAGCGACCCATCGGGTCTCAGCAGTGGTGGTATTGAGGGGCGGCAGAAGTTCGATTCGACTGACTTAGCCAGGTACCAAATAGCTTTAATACCTGCTGGGTATGAAGCAAGTTTGTTCCCTATTCGGCTAATGTGGTCAAACCGAGCTCTCCGCAACACCTTCTTGCAGGACTTGGCAGCCCTGTTAAAGGCTCTCTTCTTCTGACTCACGTCATTCGCTTTGCGCGCACGGGCGTCGACCCATGCCGCCACATATTTTATCGCATTAGCATGATTGCACTCGGCACCAAACCATGGGCGAGCTTCGCCAGACATTGCTACGTCTGAGAATGGAATGTAGTACTCCATTCTCTTCCGCAACACTTCCGTCACGGCGTCAGCGCACGACGAAGCATCAGTTGAAGGAAAGCAAGTAGGCTGCCAAGGGTAACATGCGAAAAATGATCGCATACCATCCCAATCTGCTAGGATCGGGCGGGGAGTAGACAGACACAGACTTCACCAGACAATGGTCGGACCTACCCAGTGGGGAAGAAATCGACACCGAGTAGCGGTCTGGATCTGTTGTCAGCAGAAGGTCCAAGCAATTGGCTGTGTGCGAATCAACATCCGGTACCCTCGTTGCCCCCTGGACCAGTTGGGTGAGATTTAACGCAAGCGCTAGCTTTCGCGCCTCTCGTCCAGCATGGTCTGTGTGCTGGTATGGGAAAAGCCACTCCTGATGGTGGGCGTTGAAGTCCCCCAGCAATACCAATTTTACACTTTTTTACTAACCCACTGCCTGTAAAACTTTGCTTCTTGCATGATTTTATGATTCAACGTCTACAGGAAGTGCCCTAGATCTAGATTCCGATATTTTGCCAGTGTCAAAATATGCGGTACAAACGGCCGTATTTTTTGCTGTACTGAGTTCAAGCAATTGCTTTGGTTTTTGAGATCAATTGCATCTGAGAGCTCGCATTCTTGAGAAAAGGTCATAACAGACAGACGGATACGTGATCCGTGATCCTTTTAAACGATTGCCCAAAAAGGAATGTTTTCCATTCTAGTCAGGGAACCCTAAACAGACATTATTATTAATTTTAATTGTTTTCGCACTGAATAGATGATAGATTTTTATGTAAAATAAACTGTATTAAATGTTACAGTTTATTTATGTACCACAACATGTCATAGCAATGTCTATTTATTTATTCAACAAGTTTATGTCAATGATGTTTGTGTTTATGATTGTTTTGTGTCAATGTCGTCATGTTACTTAGTGTAAATACAAGTGTTTTTATGACTTTCTTTTCATACGTAGGTATATAAGTCGACTCTTGCCTGCTGTTTGAGATCCAGTCCAAGCCAAGACTTGTTCGGCATTCGAAGAACTCAGAACTCAACAAAACAAAGTGCACAAAGAAAAGTGAGAAAAAGCAAAGAGGAAGTCATGGGCATCACGTCGCAAAGTTTATTGAAAATTGCATCTCTGCTTTGTAAGTATTTACCAATCTTGCACATAAGACTCACTGATTTTGATGCAATTAAAACAACGTTATTTTGTGATTTTTGTTTTGTGAAGCTCTAGAAAAAGTGACATCCTTTCAGAATTAACAATTGTCTAAAATACAAAATTCTGCGAAATTAAACACACCCTACAAACCTCTACTCTTTATAATTCATTTTTAGGGTTCCGAACAAAAAACGGAACCCTTATAGGATCACTCGGGTGTCTGTCTGTCTGTCTGTCTATCCGTCTGTCACAGCCAGTTTTCTCAGGATCCACTGGACCGATTCTATTGAAATTTGGTACACATATGGACTTCTGTGACCCAAACACGGGCGCGTTACGTAAATCATTATTTTTTTAATGTAGGGGTCACTTTTGGGGGTCCAACTAGAAAATTTCAAAAAAAAAGTTTTTAGAACAATATCGTGTGACATATCAAATGAAAGGGCTTACTGTAAGGGTCTTAAATATATTTTCAAATTTCAAATTTTCATAATTTTAAAATAAATAGTTTTGAAGTTATTCAAGAAATTAGACGAAAAATGACCATTGGGACCCCTTATCTCCGAAAGTGCGAGTCGGACTCGCCCACCGAAAGGGTACTGTACAAATTTGTAGCTACAAATTACTTTAAATAAAAACCATATTTTTTTATTATATACTTTTCAGACTTTTACCTATATTTGTAGTCTATGACGGTATTGCTTGCCAAATTTCATAGTTCTAGGTCAACGGGAAATACCCTATAGATTTTGATTCCCTTGAGAGTGTCGAAATATACATTTTTGCGGTATAAACGGCTGTATCTTTTTTTTACGTTAACTTACAAGTTTGTTTTTTTCACAGCTTCAAGGGACCGTATATGGTTTTAGTTTCAACTCGATACCTTCACGCGTTCCCGAGAGAAAGGGTCTTGACAAACAGACGGACGGATAACTAAGTGATCCTATAAGTGTTCCGTTTTTTCCTTTGAGGTATGGAACCCTAAAAACGATGAAATAAAACTAGAAACACCGACTTCCGAAATTAACAATTAGGTATTTGAGTTGCTATCTATCATTTTTAGTTTATACCCAAAAAAAAACGCAGATTCGGTCCTGTACCAACAATTAAATAAAAAACGTGCTATCGGATTTTTTTTCTGGCCGACCCTTTTTTCCTATTAAGTTGAAAATGTATGGAGTTATGGACGTAGTAGGTATAATCTCCTATGTCACAGAGATTCATAATAAACTAAAAGTAAAGAAGTTGTAGACCGCCGGTTGTGTCGGCGGGTCGGCCGGCTTTGGTGTGTCATCATCATCATATCAGCTGAAAGACGTCCACTGCTGGACATGGGCCTCCCCCAAGCGTCGCCACAACGACCGGTCCTGCGCATCTTGCATCCATCGGCTACTCGCGACCTTCACCAGGTCATCGGTCCACCTTGTGGGAGGCCTTCCAACGTTGCGTCTTCCGGTACGCGGTCGCCACTCCAGAACTTTTTGGCCCCATCGACTGTCTGCTCTGCGAGCAATGTGCCCTGTCCACTGCCACTTTTAGGCGATCCTTCGGGCTATGTCGGTAACCTTGGTTCTCTTGCGGATATCATCATTCCTGATTCGATCACGCAAGGAAACTCCAAACATTGCCCTCTCCATAGCCCATCACCCCACAATGGGCCTCATCAGAAGGCTCAAAGTCACTCAAAGGACTTTGAGCCTTCTGATGAGGCCCATTGTGAGTGCTACATGGGTATTTACCGTGATCTTGGTTTTGTCCATGTTCATTTTGAGACCCACTCTTTCGGAAGCTCTACTGAGTCCTCCGTATTCTCAGCCATGACGACTATATCGTCAGCAAATCGAAGGTGGCTGATGTACTCACCGTTGACATTAATGCCTAGCCTCTCCAGTCCAAAACCTTAAAGTCATCCTCCATTGCGGCCGTGAACAATTTCGGAAAATAACGTCTCCCTGCCTCACACCCCGCTGCAGGAGGATAGGTTTCGAGGTCTGATCCTGAATTCGGACTGACATGGTGGCATTTTTGTACAAACATTTCAGCACCTCGATGTACCGATTGTCGATCTGGCACCGTTGAAGAGACTGCAGCACTGCCCAAGTCTCGATCGAATCAAAGGCTTTCTCGTAGTCCACAAACGCTAAGCAGAGGGGTAGATTATACTCTTCGGTCTTCAGTATAACCTGACGGAGCGCGACTTTCAGCCTCCCGAACAAGCAGAAGTCGTCAAACCTGCGTGCGAGACGGTTCATGATGACTCTAGAAAACAGCTTGTAGACATGGCTCAGAAGTCAGATGGGCCTATAGTTCTTAAGCAGGGCATTGTCGCCCTTCTTAAAGAAGAGTACTTTGGTGTGTATTTCGACTTAAATAATGTTTGTTTGCTCAATACCTTCACAGCATCGTCTCACCAAAAAGCGCGGTGTGTTGTGTCGCACACCCGGTAGGGTACTTGGTGATTTGCAAAGGTTGCGGAATTTGTTCGAAATGTCACCGCGGCCCTGGAACGCAAAGGGCATTAAGAGGTACACGGATGGGTTTAGTCAGTAAGAGTCTGACACTCCCTTCTGCTCCGCCCAGAGCGGGAGAAGTCATTTGATATTTTCCCATCCTCAAAAAAAAGGGTACTTGGTGATATCTCAACGAACATTTTATATCGTTATCTACTGTTACCAGTTTCTTAAACTCTTTGTCTACCTTTTCAGCGGTTTTTCAAGTCACGCAAGCTTGCAAGATTATTGTTTATAATGGGTAAATACCTATATTCTGACTTCAATGCGTATACAAAATGAGAATAACGTTACTTAAATTAATCCGTTTTTTCCAGCTCAATAGACAACTACGTAACATTTGCCTGTGATAACACTGCACAGATATGCTCGAGTGGATTACTTAATGTAAGCCTTCATACCATAGTTGTCATTCACGGATACGGAACTGACCATAATCGTCCAGGTCCAAAAGGCTTAGCTAACGCAATATTAGAAAAAGGACAATTTAACTGCCTAAGCGCAGACTGGAGCCCTGAAAATGGTTACGTTGTACCGTTAGATTTTTATTTCGTCACTGCCCAGGTAAATATAAATCAATTACTAACAGCTTATAACTAAGAGCCCTAGAACAAGGGTATCCAATTTTTAGAGTTCCGAACTTCCGTAAAAATCGGAACCCTTATAGGATCACTCGGGTGTCTGTCTGTCTGACTGTCCGTCTGTCACAGCCAGTTTTCTCCGGATCTACTGGACCGATTCTGTTGAAATTTGGTGTACATATGGAATCCTGTGCCCCAACATGGATGCGTTACGAAAATAAATATTTTTTTTAGGATGGGGATCCCTTTTGGGGGTCGAACTAGAAGATTAAAAAAAAGTTTAAGTTAAACTGTATCGTATGACATATCAAATGAAAGGGCTTAGTGTGAGGACTTTAATTATATTTTTTTAATAATTTTAAAATAAATAGTTCTGAGTCATCTAAGAAATTAGACCAAAAATGACCATTAAGCTCTTTGCAGTGAAACAGTGCAAAGAGCTCATTAAAGTATTTATACGTATGTGCCTTATTTGTAAAATAATTAGCCTAAATCAATAAAAATGGTACCCAAAGATACAATTCTCACAGCTAGTTAAATATAAATTATTGTGAGTATGTGTGGTGCGATGGTGTGTGTGTGTGTAAATGTCCGAAAAGGGTATGAGTTAGTATGTGATATGTAATGTGAGTGAAAGTAAAGTGATGTGTATTTGTGTCTGTAAGGGTGTTCTTGTGTACGTTTAAATTAAACAACACATGAGCGAGTCCCACTCGCGCGTTTTTACCGAACGAATCATATTATTTGGATTCTCAAGTACCTACAACAACAGTAACGCTAGTTTTCCATTTCCATCTGTCCTTCCGTCCGTGGCTTAAATCAAAAGCAATTGGTGCTGTCATTTGACATGGTTCTTTTTACTAAAAAAACAGTTGTTGATAAAAACATACGTGTACGAAAATACAGTAGATCTATACAGTCTGATCCGTAAAGTGAACTATGAAATAAGAACTATGTTTTCGAGAAGTGTGTCGAAGCGAAATTGTTCCCTGATAATGTTTTGTTTGTTTTGTGTTTTGATTTTAGTTAAAAATAAAATTGTTTACATTTCTGATGGAATAATAAAGCAACTTCCTTATTTTTTTCAGGCTGTCGCACAACTGAAAGAAGCGTTTTTTAATATGCGTGATTGCCTGCCACCAGAGTTATTACATTTTTATGGAATCTCTATAGGCACGCAAATAGCTTGTGCCATAGCTAAGCCATACGGGGAGTATACAAATAGTCAAGTAAATGAGTATGTACCAGTTTATTTAACACTTTAAGTGCCAAGCACTCAACATATGGGTCGAAAAATAATTCGTTCGTGTGCCCTCAACCCGCATTTGAGTCGTCGTTTTAAGTAGCTATAGATGACTTGTGTGGGTGGCACACGAACGAATTATTGTTCGACCCATATGTTGAGTGCTTGGCACTAAAAGTGGTAATTAGATGGCAAATAAGTCTTTTGGTTAGTAGTCGGACGTGTATTTGCAACACCAGCTGCAATTCTATCCCAAAGACCGGCTGAACGGAAACGAAATAACGTATCTCGATCCCAAAATCCTAATGAGCGCGGCGGAGAAAACTTTTCACTCTCGTCGAATTCGTAACCGCCATACGACGAGAGTGAAAAGTCTGAATGTTTTTTAATATATGATGCGATGGCACTTTAACCCGTTCAAAATTATTCATGTCATATTGAAGAATATGAATGTTTTTTTTTGTAATTGTGTATGTTCCGTTCTTCTAAAATTTATAAATGGGAACTTACATAATTGTTTTCGAATTGTTACCTACAAAATGAAGGGGATAAAAACTTTGTGGCATAGCCCGCCGTCGCCATTTTATTTTATTTTTTTTTAAACTCGGCGCGCTATGAAACAGGTATAATATGGGTAAAGCCGAAGATTTTTAAAAAAGAAAAAATGTTTGCAAAGTGGCGTTGGATATTTGGTAGTAAAGTCGCCAAGTAAGAGCAATGACAATAATTAACCTGACTTCATTATTTTTTTTTTTAAACGTGATTGTACAGACAGCTGACACGCGCAGTTTTGAAAACGTACGCCAAAAGTTCGGCCGCCCCGGAGCCATTTTTACGACGTTTGTCACAGCTCGCAAGCGCGAGACAGTATCTGGGCATTTATAATAATCAAAGTTTATAATTTAAGCTATGTTTTGTTTAAGTGAAATAACTAATATTATGTTTTTAACAGAAAATCCTAATATATAAAATTCTTCCGTTACTGAATGACTGAGGTAGTGACTGATAGACAACGCACAACCGAAACTACTGGTCATAGAAAGCTGAAAGGATATTGTTATACATCGTTCGCCTAAGAACCAACAGAGACGTGAATTTAATTTCTGTGTTCTAAATAATGCATATATTCGACAGAAACTAAATTCAAATCACGGACACTTCTGAGAATTGTAAAAAATTCAAAATGTATTCGGATTTTAAGGTTATAATTAGGCCAATAGAAAAATATCATATGGACTAAGATCCCTTATTCTTTGTAACTAAATATCTTACTCATAGATCAAGGGTTTACCCTGGAGCACCACTTCAGACCACAAGCGGGCGTATATATGTATGTCCGGGACGACGACATCTGCTATCGGCGTTTCCGCAATCTTGAGAACTCCAGGTTCTCAACACTATGGGCTGTAGTGGACAGCGGCCTGGGTAAAATTATCTACGCCTACCGTCTACCGGTCTCATAGCGCTGATTTTGAGACAACTGGGCTCATACAGCACCTCAGTGAGGCGGTGGTTGCGGCTCAGCAGCGGTACCCTTCTGCCCAATTGGTGTTGCTGGGAGACTTCAACGCCCGCCATCAGGAGTGGCTTTTCCGACACCAGCACACAAACCATGCATGTAGTTCCGACCACTGTCTGGTGAAGTCTGTGTCCGTCTACTCCCCGCCCGATCCTAGCCCTAGAAGGACCCGGCAGGTATGGCGATACAGGTCATCAGATTGGGATGGCATGAGATCATTCTTCGCATGTTACCCTTGGCAGCTCACTTGTTTTTCTTCAACTGATGCTTCGTCGTGCGCTGACGCCGTGACGGAAGTCATGCAGAAAGGAATGGAGTACTACATTCCGTTCTCAGACGTGGCAGGGTCTGGCGAAGCTCGTCCTCGGTTTGGTGCCGAGTGCAATCACGCTAATGCGCTAAAACATGCGACGTACCTAGCATGGGTCAAAGCTGCACGCGCAAAGCTAATGACGTGAGTCAGAAGAAGAGAGTCTTTAACAGTCCTGCCAAGTCCTGCAAGAAGGTGTTGCAGAGGGCTCGATTTGACCACATTAGCCGAATAGGGAACAAACTTGCTTCATACCCAGCACGTAGTAAGGCATTTTGGTCCCTGGCTAAGTCAGTCGAATCGAACTTCTACCGCCCCTCACTACCACTACTGCTGAGATCCGATGGGTCGCTGGCCCACTCCGCTGAGGAGAAAGCAAACTTGTTCGCCTCTATGTTCTCGGAATCGTCACGTCTGGATCCTGGTGGCGCCCTGCTTCTCCTGTTGGATGCGAGTCGAGTATGTTTACATTATTCTACTAGTCAAGCCCTTTCCTTTACTACCCATATTGAGGGAGTTGTGAAAAAAAAGTAATTCACCATTTTGTGGTGGCGGCCATCTTGGATTTGAAATTTGTTATAGTGTATAGCAGTGGTGGCCAACTTGATAAGACCCAAGATCTACTTTTTACTGACGAAACCCTGTGCGATCTACCAATTACATACTTCTTAAAATTATCAATGCAACATTAGTTCAGCATATATTTTTTGCACCATCTGAACGAAAATGTCAGATTATATGTCATTCCAACCCAACATAAAGTAATTAATTATTGCATGGCGGGTTATAGTGAATTTCAGTACAATATTATTGTCCAATAAAGTGATTTGAATTTGGAACTCAACTTGGAGATGGACAGGAACTGCTCGCGGCCAGCCATCTCTCTTCATGACTTGCGAACAATTTTCTCGCAGTAGGTGTGAAAAGTAGAGTATCCTCCTCAGGGATAAAGGTGTCTTTGCCTTGGGCTAGCTTGAATCCCTCACTGCATTCAGGATTAACTCCTTCGCTTCGCTCGTGAGTTGTAACTCTTAAACTCCCTCGCAACCCTTGGAGTTAACTTTCGAATCCTTCATTAGGTTCGGGATTCAATATAACGCCCGTGACATAAGACACTGCTTTATCCCCTCGGTGCATAATCTACTATTATTAACCTTTTTTTTTGGTTTTTCATACGGACAGAACCCTAAAAACTACTAAGATAAAGAATATCAGGTCTATAGGTCTAGGAGACGCGCTCCTTGGCTTGCAGACACCGCTTTCCATCAAGCATAATACCAAACAGAAGTCGCCCCGATCGACATACTTTCTGACATGGGACGATTGGGACAGATCTGACAGATACCAACTTGATGTCCTTGAGTCAATTGAGAAACGAGCAAAGAGAATCATCGGCAGTGATAGGCTTGTCACGACGAAGCTCCAAAGTCTTGAGCATCGACGACGAGTTGCTAGCCTGTCGGTTTTCTACCGACCGTTTTGGGGAATGTGCGATGGAACTGCATAATTTAATTCCGCCAAGCCCGTTCCACCATCGGACTACAAGACGAACGGCGATGCACCACCGGTACATGGTGGACATCCCACCATGTGCCGGTGGTGAAAAAAAGTCAGCTGTTCAGTACATTTTGTCGAGTTATGCTCACATTTAAAATGTATGGGGATCGATTTTTTTCGCGATTTCAGTCTTGGTCCCATAGTGAAAGTTGTTCATAATGATGAGTTCAATGATCCCTCAAGAGGTATTGCGTTTGTTCTGTTAAACACGTTGCATACGTACTAATTCGTAATTCCACTTATTTTCAGATTGCAGCCCAAAACTTTGATGAATCAATGCTTCAGTAATTAACGAAGGGACTGAGATACATGACTAATTTCGGGTATTTCATTTTAGGATAATCGGGTGCGATCCTTCGAAAATGAAGGGTACGTTTCAAGATTGTGACTCTACCTGTGCGAGTCAAATGATCATGTTAGACACTGATTGGTATCATTATGGCACTGCTGACCCATCGGGAATCGTCATCTGGTTCAACCGTGACACCTATGACCAGAGCTGCCACCAACCGGGATGTCCTGTACCCAAGCCTGATTTTCCAGCGAACTTGTCTAACGACAGTATGTTTCACTGAATAATTAATTATTTACAGTCTTCACTCTCCAGAGATAAAGGGTTGCGGAATTTATTCGAAAGAGGAACCGCGGCCCTGGAACGCAAAGGGCACTAGGAGGAACACGGATGGGTTTTATTCAGTAAGATTCTGACACTCCTTTCTGCTCCGCCCAGAGCGAGAGGAGTCATTTGATTTCCCATTCTTTAAAAAAAGAGGCTTATCTGTAGAAAAAATAGCACAACAGTTACACGTGTTACCTTCATCATCATCATCATCATATCAGCCGAAAGACGTCCACTGCTGGACATAGGCCTCCTCCAAGCGTCGCCACAGCGACCGGTCCTGTGCGTCTCGCATCCATCGGCTACCCGCGACCTTACGTGTTACCTTTCTTGGTCTCTTTCTTTCTTGTTTTTTTTTTTTAATAAAACTTTGCCCCACACTAAGAATTTCTCCTGTATCGTGGGTCTCTATCACACCGATATAATTGAAAAACTGGCAAGTACTTATTCAAATGAGCTGATTTTAATGAAACTTGCTATGCATACGCTACGCAAAATACCTAAGTCTAAAAGCACACAAAACGAGGATTAGTAACGGCGCTGAATAGGGAAACTTAACGTGTGACTGTTTTCATAAAAACGAGGTAGCGAAGGTAGAGAGAGGTAGCGAAGCGGCGTGGACTTACGTTCCGATACTGTAAAACGATGTGTAGTTAAGTGGTGCAAGGATGCGTAGCAGTCAGCTCACACATTTCTTGCACACATTACCCAGCCAGCACTTTTCCACCGGAGCTGCACTAAGCCTGAAAGAAGCGATCCCCGGTACTTTCCGCGCTCACCGCCTCGCACATCAATGGTGAAAAAGCACGCTAAATGGGAACTTCAAACTTATTCTATGCCTATATTACAAAGAGGTAAAATTGGTGAGTCTGTGAGTTTGTAACGTTGTAGGGGGTAATCAACTAAACCGATTTTGAAAATTCTTTTACCAACAGAAAGCTACGTTATTTGTGAGTGTCATATGCTATATATTAACCCGAAGTGGGCACGGGTCAGCTACCTCTAGATATAGATACACAGACTTGTGAAAGAAGTAACTTGTATTTGATCATCTTAAACATTGTCATCAGATATATGCTGCCACCAGCGAGCACCGTTTTATTTAACATACATTATTCTAAATAACGGAACGTGTTTGTTCCTGGCCACGAAGGCGTCGAGCACAGCCGACTGGGTGGCGGGACGAGGTCAACTGACCCTTTGCCTTGACCGCATAAACAAAACGTAAGTTCCCAAAATGTCCATCGCATTAACATAAAAGTTTGCTTACAAAAGTCAAATTGTATGAGAAAAACAGTTTTCCATTAGACCACCAGATGGCGCTTATACGGTCTCAATACAAATTGACGTTTACCTACGTTAACGTGATCAAGAACGTTAAAAACTCGCACTAAAGCTCTGGTTTCCTAGGATAGCGGTGCCGTCATATAACGGCCGTAATGCAGCGGTGAATGACGGCGCTAGAACGTTTTCTATGTAAACCAACGGACGTTACGGTGTCAATCACCGCCCTTTAGGACACTGCGCCATTGTGTTTAGATAGACAACGTTCTAGTGACGTCATTCACCGCTGTATTACGGCCGTTTTATGACGGCACCGCTATCCTAGGAAATAAGAGCTTTAGTGCGAGTTTTTCCCTCATCTATCCTGTCAACATGTCACCGTGAAAACTTAGGTGCAGTTAGCACGAAGTGAACAGCCGGCCGATTCTGTAAACACGTCCAAATGAAGGCTTGGGTGAAGTGATCACGAAATGAGCTGTCATTCCATCTTGATTACATGGATTGACAGCTCACTTCGTAATCACTACAGGAGGGCTTGACTCCGCCGGTCAAATCCCCAAAACGACAATGCTGGATCCGCCCCTGTAAAAGTTATTTCAAGATTATGTAAAGTCACTGTTGCTTAATTTGTCAGACATTTGAACGTTGCCTTTATTGTTGAAATAAGAAGACGCGTTTGGGAGTAATCGTAAGTCCGTAGGTGTTACGGAGTAGAAAAAGCCCCTAACTAAGGCTGAAACTATAGACTTCACGCTTAGAGAGTAACCCTCCCCCCCCTGCTTCAAGAAGCAGCACAACTTGCAAACGTAAGTTATCGAATTTAGAATCACGGTTCTTACAAATTAAAATTTATAGTTTAAGGGAAAGTATAAAAAAAACCAGTCAAGTGCGAGTCGGACTCGCACACCAAGGGTTCCGTACCGTAAACTTTAATTTTTATTATTTGTTGTTATAGCGGCAATAGAAAAACACCATCTGTGAAAATTTCAACTGCCTACCTATTACGTTTCTTGAGATACAGCCCGCTGACAGACAGACGGACGAACGGACAGAGGAGGCTTAGTAATAAGGTACCGTTGGTTACCCTTTAGGTACGGAACCCTAAAAATGATTCCCTAATAATTTTAGAATAATGTAGATAGTTTAAGAAAATCAGACGGTCATATTTTGTACCTAGAGAAAATGATGTAGTTTTATTTGAATATTAGATATTTGTTTATATCTCAGTGTTTTGTTTCTATGACAGGTGTACCGGCCAATATTTTATCACTACTTCGGCGGACATACCGTATGGGCTTGGAGTGCAAAGCGCGACGGCAGTGACGCAACCAAAACCCCAAACCTTACTAGGATCATTATTTAATTAGTATCGCATTGCACACATCTATTGCTGTATAAGAGTACTGCAAATTATGAATTCAACTATATAGACTAATACTAGCTGACTCGGCAAACGCTGTTTAGCAAAAAATTAATAACCTACCACCTATTTTATTTGAGTGCATCGGGGATTTTTGCTGAAGCTCGCGTTGACTGCTTTCATACTGTGATGCGGAAGCGGTGCGCATCCCTGGTCAGAAGGGTGCGGAGCAGCACCAACAGCATTCTGTCCATGTTAGCAAGTAGGAGAGATTGTGCGTTTGTGAACCACTGCTGCAGGGTTTCAGCTGGGCCTGTCACCTTGCGGCAGTGATGTCGCAAGCTGTTTTGGTTTTTGTGTTGTTTTGTGTTCTACTAACATAGTATTTAAGTACATTGTTACTAACACTATGAGTCTTGTTACTTGTAATAAATGTTAATTATTATTCTCATACCTACCGAATATACACACAAAATTTCATGAAAATCGGTCGAGTCGTTTCGGAGGCGTTCGGTAACAAACACCGAGACACGAGATTTTTATATATTTGAAGATTATAAAGCTGAAGAGTTTGTTTGTATCTCCGGAACTTACTGGGTCGAATTCAAATTTTTAGTGTTCGATGGCCCGTTTATCGAGGAAAGTTAAGGTCATGGCACAGTATACCGGCACCGCAATGGCACCGCTCCAACCCAGCAATTTACTTGTCATTCAAATCAGAGCATTAAGTCGTGTGTCGTCGGGGTGGGAAGTCAGCGCGCTTGCCGCTACCATACAACTGCTAGTCTATTCCGTAAACAACTATTTCGACATCGAGCTTCACCTGAGTGACAAAGCTCACAAAGTGAACTTTATCACACACAACATAAAGGTCTTGTGTTTCTACTCACCTCGGATCTCGCTTTCGAGACTCGAAAATGTTGTTACAGAATAGCACTCCTGGACTCGAAGCCCGCGTGCTACAAGCGAGCGTACCGCGTGCTTACAGCGCGCCGACTCCGAGTCGCATTATCTATATCTATACTAATATATAAAGCTGAAGAGTTTGTTTGTTTGTTTGCTTGAACGCGCTAATCTCAGGAACTACTGGTCCGATTTGAAAAATTCTTTCAGTGTTAGATAGCCCATTTATCGAGGAAGGCTATAGGCTATATGTCATCACGCTAAGACCAATAGGAACGGAGCAGTAATGAAAATTGTGACGCAGACGAAGTTGCGCGGGACAGCTAGTTACATTATAAAAATGTATATGTATCCTAGGCGGAATTTCGTGTGTATGTTTCAACCAATTACATCGTCAATGTGCATTTTTTTACTAATTATTTCAACAATATGCATTTTTCGATGAATTAGCTTTTAAGATGCATCGCGCTGATGCGAAAATTCGCCGTATGGTGCCGAAAAGAATAATACCATTACAAAACTTCCCGTGGGTGTCGTAAGAGGCGACTAAGGGACTTGCCAGATAATGGGCAGCAGCGTTCTCTGTAGAACTCAACACCATACACTGCGATCGCCAACCCGCCTAACAAGCGTGGCGATTATGGTACCCCCCCCCCCTTTGGGGTATGCCTATGTCCAGCAGTGGACGTCTTTCGGCTGTTATGATGATGCGAAATATTTTTAAGTTTCCAGCTAGCATAGCTTACGGTACACACTGACCGCTTCTTCAAAATTCTTTCAAACCTA
This sequence comes from Lacanobia wlatinum, assembly GCA_947578705.1. Lineage (NCBI taxonomy): Eukaryota > Metazoa > Arthropoda > Insecta > Lepidoptera > Noctuidae > Lacanobia > Lacanobia wlatinum. Next base: position 22,924,302 of record OX388031.1, read on the forward strand.
AGTACATGTCGACCGCTCTTTTTGCCACTCACTATGCAATAGTTTTCTTCATATTATTATTTTTAAATATTGTAAGCTTTGTATTAGTATCGTAAGTTTTTCTCTTGTTCTTTCTTAATAAATAAAAATGACTGTTTAAGTCTCATACTACAATGTGGTTTGATTAATTTTATATAACCTAATGTTAATGTTTTGTACCTATCTACAAGTGCGTGGCTCTTCTAGAAGTGCGTGGTCATATTTAAGGGTGAATTTTTTAGTTGACATAATTATAATAATAAAATTAGTCAGTACAATGAAAAGTAAACAGACATAATTATATACACTTTATTTAAATCGCAGATTTGATTCCACCAAAGGCATCAGGAAGCTAAAAACTTTATTTTTTTCTTTTTATGCAAGCGTGTTTTTCATAGGTACGTTTTTTTGCAATCGCGAAACCGCTCAAAAAGTACGGAAATGGGTCGCGGGAAAAAAGCGCAAGCGCGGCCGCTTTTCAACCGACGAAACAACGGAGGAGGTTCTCAAGTCGACGTGTATTTATACATATTTTTTTATGTATGACCACGCATAACTTTTTACAGAGTTGTCCGATTTTGATAATTCTTTTTTGATTACAAAGGGTGCATCTCGAGAGTGGTCCCATATAAAATGTAGAAAAAAATTCCAACCCCAAGGGTAGAAAAACAGGGGATGATTGATTGTTCACTCACTGATTGTAATATATGACCACGCATAACTTTTTACAGAATAGTCCGATTTTGATAATTCTTTTTTTATTGGATAGAGTATACATCGAAAAAATCCTACCCTAAAGGGGGGAAATAGGGGTGATTTATTGTTCACTCAAAGATTTTAGCGCAGAGTTGTGTCGCATTTTTGTAGGCCCACCCATGTGGGTATTTAAAGCCTATTTTTTTTAAGTATTTATATTATGCAACAAGTAACAGTTAAAGTAGGATTATAACTGTAACAGTTAATTACTAAAGTAAGATAGGTAGCTATTTTAAAAGTTATTAAAAAATAAGCATGTATTAATTAGTAGATTATAGTCAGAAAAAAGTATAAAATATAAACTTTCTAACAAAAAAATTAAACCTCCGAAAATACTGAAAAGCAAAAAATAATAAACCTTATTACAAAAAATAACTTTAAGTAATTTCGGAAGTCGGTGTTAAAATACGAAGAAACAATCAAAAACACCGACTTCCGAAATTACCTAAAGTTATTTTTTGTAAAAAGGTTTATTATTTTTTGCTTTTCAGCATTTTCGGAGGTTTCATTTTTTTGTTAAAAAGTTTTTTATTAGTTGCCTTGACTCACAAAGTCACACGATTAAAAAACGCGGCGGTTTTTTTTCGTTGAGATTAGGCTCGACCCCCTCCCCCCCTAAAATGCCTCACGTAATTTATGGACGCCCCCTTACCCGCAGTGCGGCCTAGCCCAGAATGTGACCACGCACTTCTGAAAAACCTGTATGAACGCGACTACCACAGAAGGAGATTTATATTAAAAATTTGAGACGTGTCAAGGAACACCCGGATGGAACGAAGTTCCATTCGATTAATTAGTGAAGTTTTTAAGTTATAATAATATTTTTTTATTATTAACAAATATAATGTAAACAGAAATAGAAAGACGAAACGAAAATAACTGGCTTGTTTTCTATGAGAGAGAGAGAGAGAGAGAGAGACAGACAGAGAAACACGCGCACGCCGCACGGCTTACAACTATAGCAAAAAGTGTCGTTACAACTTTTCGTATGAATTTTTTCCGTCTAGCCCCCTTTCACAACGCGCGATAAGGAACTTCGTTCCAAAACCCTCATTACAAAAATATTGATTTCCTTCTGTAGTAGTCGCGTTCATAATTCCAGGAAAATGCTGGGCCACATAGGCGAGAGGTCCTCTTCATATAACAAATGTCAGAAAACATTCGCGATTTGAAAATCTAGTTCATGCAGTTCTTGTTATTTTAAGAAAAAATACAACGATAAATCCCTATATTTATCGAACCCTGGTCTTTTTTTCCCCGAAATCGGAAAAATTGCGTTTGGAACCATCGGTGTCGCTCCTTACCAGTTTTCCTTTTAGGTAATACATTTCTTACCAAAATTATCGAGACAGTACTGCAAGTACTATTTAGGCGGCATGGCAATATAATAATAATAGTCTACATAATGGCATACACCAATTCGAAATTTGAATTTAAATTTTCATCATAAATGAAAGTAAAGATTGTTTTCAATTCATATTTTTGCGTCGGAATATCTGCATTGAATCACATTTTTTGCAAAAAATATAATTTTCGTAATAGAGATGATTTATTAACTAAGCTTTGTGACATCCTTTTTTTTATCGATGAGAAATCATCACATGACTCCTCCCACTCTGGGCGAAGCAGAAGGTAGTGTCAGACTCTTACTGACTAAAACCCATCCGTGTTCCTCCTAGTACCCTTTGCGTTCCAGGAACGCGGTAACCTTTTCGAACAAATTCCGCAACCTGTTCACGAAAGCTTTGTGACATCCTACAAAAGAGATTTTTTCCTAACAAATATGGATACCTCGCTCACGAAAGCTCCCCAAATCGTGGCGTTGTTGCTAGATTCAGGGCATAGTCAGCGTGTTGTGGCTGCTCGATTGCATACCACCCCTAAGACGACCCACTGACCCATAGCCTCTCTGTTATGAATAGAGTGTATCAGCGTTATCGGGGAGACTGTCAAGTTTAATTGTTTACTCGCCGTCCAAGCGTCAAGCGTCGATGCGACATCTAAGAAATCATCATATTAACTCTATTCAACAGCAGCAGCGGCTCCGTAAGGTTCGAGGATTGACTTTGAGCAATTCTACCTTAGAAGAAGATTGGCGGGCTTTAACTATGAGGTTAGAGCCCGTCAATCTTCTTCTAACCAACGAATGACCCAAAATTGACAGTAGACCACCGAAGAATGCACCTTAACTTTACACGTGAGCTCAAAGGGCTCGATTGAAGGTGTGACAAATTGGATTAATTGGTCACACCTTCAGTCGAGCAAAGTTTTCTTTTCTGACGAGAGTAAGATCATGCTGTATGGTAACGACGGAAAAATGAAGATATATCGAAGAGAGGGAGAGCGTTTTTCACAGTACTGCATTGAAGAAAGAGTCAGTTACAGTGGTGGTTCATGCTTGGTTTGGGGAGGCATAAGGGTAGATGGAAAAACCGAACTTGCTTCTATATCTGAACCTCGTTTACCGTCATTAAATGGGTCACGTTACATCGATGAGTGTCTTGAGCGTCATACGCACATTTTATTGGTGATGAGTTCAATTTTATGTGAGACAATGCCAGGGCTCATACCGTAGGGATTGTAAATGAATACCTGAGCGAAGTCGGTAAAACGGTTATGAGCTATCCAGCAAGAAGCCCGGATATGAATCCCATAGAACACCTAAAGGATGAGTTGAAAAGACGAGTCAGAGCGAGAAATCTTGCACCGAAGACGTTTGGCCAGCTTAAAAAAGCTTTACAAGAAGAGTGGGATAGCATTCCACAACACAACATTGTGACTCTCATCCATTGGAACCGGGAAGGAAATACGAGCAACTGAATAAACTTTTTTAAACGTTTTTAGGGTTCCGTACCCAAAGGTATCCGTTGGTTACCAACGGAACCCTGTTACTAAGCCTCCGCTATCCATGTGTCCGTCCGTCCTTTCGTCCGTCTGTCTAGCAGCGAGCTGTATCTAAATAACCGTAATAGGTAGGCAGTTCAAATTTTCACAGAGTAGGTATGTATTTCTATTGCCGCTATAACAACAACTAATAAAAATAAAATAAAAAATTAAAGAGGCTCCCATACAAGAAATGTGTTTTTTTTTCGGTTTATGGTACGGAATCCTTCGTGTGAGAGTCCGACTCGCACTTGGTTGATTTTTTTGGTATATGTCTTTGTTTCTAACATTTTACAAATACTTCTTATAGGGGAAAAACATACCTATGAAACAGAATACTGACATTAATAAATATACAACTGACATAAATGATACAATTGAATCGATAATGACATGGCTTGACGAAAATAATTTACGAGTAAACTTAACAAAAACTGATTTTATTCAATTTAGTACATATGGACGAGAAAATAAGTCGTTGAACATCAATTATAGAGGAATTAAATTAAAAGAAATAAACGAAACGCCATTTCTCGGTATCACGATAGATAGACACTGCAACTGGAAGGCTCACGTAAATAAAGTATGCAACAAAATAAATAGATTCGTGTATGTTCTATACGAACTCTCACAAACATCAGCGTTAAAAACAGTATTATCGGCATACTATGGCTACGTTGACTCTGTGTTGAGATATGGGCTCATTATCTGGGGTTACTCCACAGAAAGGCAGAGAGTGTTCATCGCACAGAAAAAATGCATCCGCGCCATAGCGGGAATACGCCCTTGGGAATCTTGCAAACCCTTTTTCAAGAAGTTCAAGATACTAACCCTTCCAAGTCTGTATATCTTTGAATGCGCTAAATTTGTCAAAATTCACCCGGAGCTATTTAAAAAAGCTCATGAAATGTATCCAAAAAGTAGTAGACACAAGAATAGAATAGTTATTCCCATAATTCCTAAGACAGCACTATATAGTAAAAATAGCTATGCAATGTGTGGTCGCATATTTAATACCATACCTGACACTATCAAAATCTTACCAGTTAATAAATTTTCAAGACATCTTAAATTATGGCTATTAGAAAAGAATTTCTACTCAGTAAGCGACATATTTAAAATGAGAGTGAATAATTAATAATAACAATAATTCCATCGGACATCAATATATTATTTTGTTTTTTAATTTACGTAATAATGTAATAAATTTCTCAATGGTCATGCTTGTCAAATGTCATTGTCTACAAATTATGACTATTATGATGTATACCTAACTGTAAATTAGTATTTAACCCAAATTTTTGCATGTCACATAATTATGACTAAGTGTTATGGTCCATTGACAATTTCGGACTTAACGTAAATAATTATTATACTTACTGCGAATAAATTGATTGATTGATTGAAAGCTTAAAAAAAAATGTTTATAACATTAACATTTATTAAACAATAGGTACCTTATAATATCCGCAATTAACTGGCTTTTTTTTTTGTTTAATGTAAAAAAAAATACATGAAACTCATAAAAAACACAGGTGTTTCGATGTTTTGGATCAGAAGTGTTTATCTGATCTACCATTTTTTTGGCTAGATCCTGTTTTCTAGTGGGAGTATTGTTTTTAAATAATGTTTTATTATAATTAAGTGTAAGCCTGAGCCTATAGATTGAGAACTTCAGTTACAAGTGTTACAACAAACAATAAGTTACAGCTACAGCGCCTCAAGGTCTCAACTGAAACTTCCGCGACTGTTAATTTCGAAGTCATCAGCGATTGTAGTATCAGCTCTACAATCAGTTCTAACGCAATATTAGACCGCTGCGCGCGCATCCTTGTCCAAATGCGCGCGGACTGACGCAGAAAGTGGCGGGAAAAAGTGATTAAAAGAACGCATGGAACGAAATTTTAAAAAAAGTTACGGTCTTAAAAAAAACTGGCGTGATATTCTGTGATATGCTGACATAAATAAAAAAGACGATTAAAAGTAAATGTCTATGTTCTGAAAAAAGAAAATTTTAAAAATGTGCTGTGCAAAGAATTTATTGTTTTTAACGATAGTGTGTCCAATAGTGTTGATAGGTTTGTACTATGGTTTGTAAAATTGTAAATAAAAACTGGCTTATTTTTACTAACACGATGTTATGACAAAAAAAAATATCATACAGGTTTATTGATAAAAAAAACCATTTGATAATTAATGTAAGTAACAATTCGCGAATTCTTATTTCTCAATAGAAAATTTGAATAAAAAAAGAAAATTAGTAGATATTGTAAGTGTTAGTAAGCATGTGGATAGTATTTTTATGAATAATCCTGTTGATGTTTTTCGTATTACTTATTTCAACTAATCAAGAAAATTAATATTACTAGAGAAATATGGTACGGGTACCTATATCTAATCTTTGTAACTGTAGGAGATGTATGTTTTTGTTTTTCCTTCCAAATAATTATTTTTCTTTCAAGTAGAATTGTATCAATTTCAGGTTTTCTCGAATCATCACAAGCTGCATTTTTACGGTGCTACAACGGGTAAGAAACAGTTTTGTATACTTTTGTACAGACATTTTTTCAGTCAAAAAAGTTAATTGTAAGTCATAATTTCCCAGTAAATTGAAAAACGATTAGGCCAGTGCCGGATTAAGCCAGCGCGGCCTGTAGCAAATTTTAACAAGGGGCCCCCTAAACCTAAATCGTTCGTAAAGTGAAAATGAAAATATCAATCAAAACAATTATAGCCCCCCTCTATTATTTCTCATGGACGGGCGCTTATGTAGCGCCAGAGATTTTTTGATTTTGCCTACATTGTCCGTATTGAACTATAGACCGGATCCTACATGGATAAAAAATATGTGAGTGATAATAAAAAATACAACCGACTTCCAAAAAACTGGTCAAGTGCGAGTCGGACTCTCGTGAAAAGGGTTCCGAACCAATTTCATTTATTTAAGATGTTATTTTAACACTACAGACTTCTTATAGGTTTTCCTGTAATATTTAGGTATAGAACTATTACCTGCATTTTTTTCTAAATTTTAGGCTACGCAGTTTCGGAGATAAGTGGGGGAACTTTAAAATTTTGAAAAAAGTATAATTAAAACCCTCACAGTAAGCCCTTTCATTTAATATGTCACTCGATACAGTGTAAAAAACTTTTTATTGAATTTTTCTAGTTTGACCCCCAAAAGAAAACTAAAAATTTATTTATTTACATAAAGCGTCGGTGTTTTGGGTCACAGAAGTCTAAATGTATACCAAATTTCAACAGAATCGGCCCAGTAGATCCGGGGACCAACCAACAACAACCAACTGGCTGTGAAAGACGGAGAGACAGACCGACACCCGAGTGATCTTATAGGGTTCCGTTTTTTGCGGATGTTCGGAACCCTAAAATCAAAACACTACAAAGTATAAAATAACTTTAATTTCGGAAGTCGGTGTCAAAAAACAAAATACCGAGTAATTTGGTATATTTTGTTATGGTATGGGTCATACTTCGCGCAAAAAAACTCGTTTTCTATCTTTTATTTCACCTGCATTTGATTACCTTTGGATGTGCACATTTGGACTAATGTCTTAAATTAGAATTACTTAAGGATAAATATAAAACTAATGAATTTTATTGGATTTCCCTATATTATGGATTTACATACTGATGAATTGAACTGGATCTACCCTACTCAAGAAAAATGCTAACTGTTGACTAGGCAGCATGGTCTCAGACCTTAGCCTGTTCCGTCAGGAACTAATTAAAAAAAAAGTATATCTTTTATTTCATGCTACCGTATCCGGGGCTGTTTAGTTTTCAGACGGTATGCCGCCTGAACTTAGTGAGTTCATTCGCAGAAAACGGCTGTTGCAGTGTAGTAGGAGTTAGGAGGACTCGTGTGTGAGAGAGATCAATGGTTTTCAGCGACTTGTTTTTGTAAGCACAAGTGCGAGGCCCCCAAAGCGCGGGGCCCGTAGCATTTACTACTCTTGCTACGTGGTTAATCCGGAACTGGGTTAGGTTAAGATTTAATCGAAAATATCTAACTGGCATATCTATCTTATATAAAAATGAATTGCTGTTCGTTAGTCTCGCTAAAACTCGAGAACGGCTGGACCGATTTTACTAATTCTTTTTTTGTTGGATTCGCCAAAATACAGGGAAGGTTTAAAAGCAAAAAAAAAATGGGTAGGTAGATAGGGTAGGTAGGTAGGGTAGGTAGGTAGGTAGGGTAGGAGTAGGGTAGGACTAGGGTAGGAGTAGGGTAGGAGTAGGGTAGGAGTAGGGTAGGAGTAGGGTAGGAGTAGGGTAGGAGTAGGGTAGGAGTAGGATAGGAGTAGGGTAGGAGTAGGGTAGGAGTAGGGTAGGAGTAGGGTAGGAGTAGGGTAGGAGTAGGGTAGGAGTAGGGTAGGAGTAGGGTAGGAGTAGGGTAGGAGTAGGGTAGGAGTAGGGTAGGAGTAGGGTAGGAGTAGGGTAGGAGTAGGGTAGGAGTAGGGTAGGAGTAGGGTAGGAGTAGGGTAGGAGTAGGGTAGGAGTAGGGTAGGAGTAGGGTAGGAGTAGGGTAGGAGTAGGGTAGGAGTAGGGTAGGAGTAGGGTAGGAGTAGGGTAGGAGTAGGGTAGGAGTAGGGTAGGAGTAGGGTAGGAGTAGGGTAGGAGTATTATTATAGATGAAAATTGTGACGCAGACGAAGTTGCGCGGGTCAGCTAGTAGTTATAGGATAAATATTTAAAGTGTGCGTGGCTGACCAAATCCGAAACTATGAGGAATATCGAAAAACACTGAAAGAGTTCTCGGGCTCGATTTTGATGAAAACTAAACCTGCATTGTTAGATTATCTTATTTATTATCTTTACGTTCTCTAGTAATAAAAAACGGTTCATAATTTATTGTTCGAGTATCTACGAAGGGATATGAGGGAAAGGTCAATGTATTTTATTGCAATTTAATCTGGCGTCTAGCTGGCAGGCACGGCGTGCCTTTGGCAACAAGAGTCCCAGCATTGTATAACTAATCAATGATTATAAAAAGTGGAATGGGTAGGCGTTACCTGAAGTAGGTAATAAAAATCCAATAGGTACTTCGGTACGAGTTTTACGTTACGTGGAAAAGTAGTTGTAATCCACAAAACCAGTAAGTACCACGTACTTGTAACTAGGTATGTAGCTACAAAGTAGATTTTTAGGTTTCTGTACCTCAAAAGGAAAATACGGAACCCTTATAGGATCACTTTGTTGTCCGTCCGTCTGTATGTCAAGACCGTTTATCTCGGAAACGCGTGGAGGTGTCGAGTTGAAATTAAAACCACATACTCAGGTCTATATCCTGTTGCAGTTGTGAAAATCAAACTTCTAAGTTAACGTAAAAAAATATAAGGTCTTTTTTGCCGCAAAAAACGTATATTTCGACACTCTCAAGAGAATCAAAATGAATAGGGTATTTCCCATTGACCTAGAACTATGAAATTTGTCAGGTAATACCGTCTTATACTGAAAGTATAGGGAAAGGTCTCAAAAATATACATTTAAAAAAAATCATTAAAGAAAATATAGTCTTTATTTTAAGTAATTTGTAGCTACTTTGCACGGAACCCTCGGTGGGCGAGTCCGACTCGCACTTAGCCGGTTTTTTATAACGATCCAATTCTCTTCAGACACACAATTCCTTATTACATTTGCATTTATACTGCTAGATCTTTTGCCCTACATTTAATGTCCACTTTCAAGGCTGTTAAAAATCAGCTGTTACCTACATTTTGACGAGTAATCGCTTCATTTAACTAGCCTCGCTCAGCGCAAACGATTTTATTAGTCTACACTAATATTATAAAGAAGAAAGATTTGTTTGTTTGTTTGTTTGAATTGAATAGGCTCCGAAACTACTGGACCGATTTGAAAAATTCTTTTAGCATTGGATAGCTACATTATCAGGGAGTAACATAGGCTATATATTATCCCCGTAATCCCACGGGAACAGGAACTATACGGGTGAAACCGCGTGACGTCCACTAGTTCTTAATTAACGCATCCCACGCTACGTATCCTCGCACATCTCTGGTGGAATCGCAGCCTAAGGGTACCTGTCCATTACAGCGGAGCGATAATATTCATGTAGATACTTATGTATTCTGTACCATCAGTAATTTGGCCATACCATCGTAGCAAGATAACAATGGTCGTGACAGGAAATCCAAAACTCTTGGATCAGAATTAAAGACAATGGCGACGTCTTAACGACGCAATACTTGAGTAACGTAAGGAGGGATGATACGGAATGACAATCAACTTCGAAACCCTATCGCGTAGTGACAGGCATCACCAATTCATGAATCCTAATATATAAAACTAGCTTTTGCCCGCGACTTCGTAAAAGTTGCGCAAACGTTGAGCAGGAACCATTGATATATAAAAACCCAAGATACACACTCAGCATCTCAAAAACGTCCGCATAAAACAAGCGCACAATTTAAAATTGTGCGCTAGTTTCAAACAGTCTCGCATCGCTCGCCATACTGCACTGCTTTGTAAAAACAACTTTAAGCGATCTGTGTAAGGTTGAATTTGCAAAAAAATTGTTTATAGTATAACTACACACAACTCACACATGACACTTGGTACATGTCAGTTTTTGACGACAGTTTCGAGTGTTGCATTTGTTCAAGACTGTGCATCTTGGGTTTTTTATATATCAATGGCAGGAACGTAATTTTTCATTACTTATCCCAGCTAAGGTTGCCCCGCATCGTTTCTATGCAAAGTAGTATTTCCCTACTTAGTAGTTTAGCTACAATTAGCTTTCCCCACGACTTAGTACGAGTACATCCCGTTTTTCGTTCCCGTAAGAATTTCGAGAAATCCTCTCTCAGTGCTACCCTACACTTCCAAAGGAACCTATATGCCAAATTTCAGCTTTCTACGGCCAGTAGTTTCGGCTGTGCGTTGTCTGGATACTAGCTGACCTGCGCAACTTCGTCTGCGTCACAATTTTCATTACTGCTCCGCTCCTATTGGTCTTCGCGTGATGATATATAGCCTATAGCCTTCCTCGATAAATAGGCTATCTGACACTGAAAGAATTTTTCAAATCAGACCAGTAGTTTCTGAGATTAGCGCGTTCAAGCAAACAAACAAACAAACTCTTCCGCTTTATATATTTAATATATTAGGATTAGGATATTGATTCTTCCTTTACACAACGCACAGCTTTACTTTACTTTCAACAAACTTCGCCGCTACTACATTTGATTTGATTTCAATCTGCGCAAATATAATCATGTTTCTTTGCTTCGGCCGCTTTTAAAGTGGTTGTCCATAAACTGGCACTTACCACTATTGGTCTCTGCAACACCTAAAGGTTGACTGAAAGGCTAAACGTAAAGAATTAGGTAAATAAAATAACTTAGGGCAGATTTTTCAATAGTTCAATAACTTTTGCCCAAGGAATGAAAATGGCCGTTTGACAGCTTTTATATAAAAATAGTTGATCCGCGCAACTTCATCTGCTCCGCTCCTATTGGTCTTAGCGTGATGATATATAGCCTATCCCCTTCCTCGATAAATGGGCTATCTAACACTGAAATAATATTTTCAAATCGGACCAGGAGTTCCTGAGATTAGCGCGTTCAAGCAAACAAACTCTTCAGCTTTATATGTAGACTAGCTGACCCGCGCAACTTCGTCTGCGTCACAATTTTCATTACTGTTCCGCTCCTATTGGTCTTAGCGTGATGATATATAGCCTATAGTCTTCCTCGATAAATGGGCTAACACTGAAAGAATTTTTCAAATCGGACCAGTAGTTCCTGAGATTAGCGCGTTCAAGCAAACAAACAAACAAACTCTTCAGTTTTATATATTAGTATAGATTAGTATAGATATGTCAATATGACATATTAATTCTTCCAATAAAAGTAATCTGACTATTGAAAAATCAGCCCTTATAAAGTTTTAAATGTGAAAATAAGTTCGTTAATTTGTTGTTTCGCTTTCACATCTATAATAATAATTGCAAAACCAATCTTGAGAAATTTGGTACAGAGATAAATGGGACCCTGAAGACGGTTATAAACTTTACTTTTTTGCGAAAATCTGTAAAAACACGAGCGAAGCTGCTGGCAGAAGCTGGTAAATAAATAAAGGATTGCGCTTGACTCGGTGGAACGCAGAGCTAAGAGGCGACGTAAAACTGGTGGATGCCAAGCTACACAGCTTGGCTCATCGGCGCAAGGTTGCCTGCTTGACGGTCTTCTACAGATTGTACTTCGGTGAGTGCGCTCAAGAACTCCACGACCTCGTCCGATCGGCCCCCTTCTACCATCGAACATCCAGACGCACTGCAAGTTACCATTCCAACCTTGTTGTCATTCCACCGATTCGCATTAAGTTTTTCCAAACGTCTTTTATAATGTGCACAGCAAAAGAGTGGAACTCTCTGCCAGCGTCTGCGTGTTTCCGAAAGCTTACAACCCTCATCTCTTTAAAATCAGAGTGAACAGGCTCCTTCTGGGTGAGCTCGCTCCATCGTAGACTTTGTTTCTATCATCTCTGACCTAGACTAGAGTCAAGAGCAAACCAATCTCAAATTAAAACCGATTTAAAATCATCAACGCAGGAACAGCCACTCTGTCCTACATTATAAACTTACATCATTCGATCTGTTATGAAATGCAAATGCCTAAACATTATCCTTGGCACTCGAGTTAGTCGAACACCCGGCAGCTAGCTGTTATCTATTAAACAAAACATTTACGAGAATAAACGTTAATTAAACCTATTAACTGTTGCTTTTTAGGGTTCCGAACGAAAAACGGAACCCTTATAGGATCACTCGGGTGTCTGTCTGTCTGTCCGTCTGTCATAGCCAGTTTTCTCCGGATCCACAGGACCGATTCTGTTGAAATTTGGTACACATATAGACTTTTATGACCCAAACACGGACGCGTTACGTAAATCATTAAATTTTTGGCATGGGAGTCACAAACTAGAAAATTGAAAAAAAAAAGGTTTTTGAACAATATATGTGACAAATCAAATGAAAGGGCTTACTGTAAGGGTTTTAAATATATTTTTTTCATAATTTTAAAATAAATGGTTTTGAAGTTATTCAAGAAATTAGACGAAAAATGACCCCTTATCTCCGAAACTACTGAGCCTAAAATTTTGAAAAAAAATGGAGATAATAGATCTTTGCCTATAGATTACAGGAAAACCTATAAGAAGTCTATAGTGTTAAAATAACACGTTAAAAAAATTAAATTCGTTCGGAACCCTTTGCACGCGAGTCCGACTCACACTTGGCCAGTTTTTGTTACTGTTATATTATTATATCAGAGGTTATTTTTGTTACTGTTATATTATTATATCAGAGGTTATTTTCGGAGTGTGGTTATTAAATAAGTAGGTATCTGTACTCTCTCACAATGTGGTAAATAAGATGTTTCAGGTTGTTCTAGTGTAAGTCTCATTCCACCATAACAAAGGATTTAAAATTATGCAAACAAAGCCTGTGTTTTGTTTCCTGCTTTCATTTAAATAAAAGTTATCTACATAATTCGAGTCATTGTTTCAAAATTTTCATGAAAAACCTTGGTAAATACAATCGACGTTCAGCCGTTTATGGAAGATAGAGCTACAAGGTCATTCAGTATTTAGTCATTCGATTTTTTCCTTAATTGTTGTAATTTTAGCTAACTACCGTGATACACGAGCTCGAATATTAAACAACTAGCTGACCCGCGCAACTTCGTCTGCGTCACAAATTTCATTACTGCTCCGGTCCTATTGGTCTTAGCGTGATGATATATAGCCTATAGCCTTCCTCGATAAATGGGCTGTCCAACACTGAAAGAATTTTTCAAATCGGACCAGTAGTTCCTGAGATTAGCGCGTTCAAGCAAACAAACAAACAAACAAACTCTTCAGCTTTATATATTATTATATAGTATAGATATCTGTATCTTTCAATCACTTAACAGTTAAGTAACTGTAAACTGTGTAAGTAAATGAAAATAATGATGAATCGTATCGTGAAATCCTATGCGAAATTTTATAATTACACTTTTTTGTCTTCTAGAAACATTAGGCATAACCTTGGACCGGCAAAAATCTAATCTAGTTACAAAAACAAATAGATGAGCCCAAGTTCAAACTGCGACCTCGATACGCCTCGGTATCTAACGCGCCGCGCGCCGGTACGATGCGCGTGCGCCGCTGCTGTCGATACGGATGAATGGCGATTGACTGACTCACACAGTATGCCACGCGATTCATACTGTAAAACAAGTAATGTTGCAAACTGGATATTTTAAACTTGTTCTTCTTTAGAACTGAGGCTCTAGCACGAATGTTTTTCACGTATAGTAACGTAACGTAACGGTTTTACTATGTCTATAATACTCGTTTCGCATTTATTATTTATTTGACTTGGATACTATATTTATATTTTTATATGATAAAAATTGTGTATGTCGCATAAAATTAAACCATAATATAATGGGATTGTAGTTTTTTTATATTCAAAATTCACTTACGTTAACGAAACTGTAACGTTACTATACATCAAAACGTTCGTGCTAAAGTGGAACTGGTCTGGTTACATCTGCCGTATGTCAGAGGTGTAATGGGGGAAAATGACCACAATGGATTCCGAACGCCTGGAAACAGGTCCATACAGGTCCAGAAAGAGAAGAGGGATAGGCCCAAAAACGCAGAAGACTGGGAAAAGTTTAAAGAGGAAGGGGAGACCTCTGGCTCACTGTAGAATAGAAGCATTATAGCAATACGAAGCAGCTCTTCTTTAATGAATTTTTTTACCGTTTTGACTCCAGAGGGCTTAACCTCTCAGCTGAATGGCCAGTGTCAGAATGGTGTCTGAATGGCTTCATCATCATATAATAGGAGCTGTACCTACTACAAACTACGAAGTGGCAAGGTCATCATGATTCCGTCGTGAGAAAGGGATAGTGCTATTCATACTGTATAGCTTCGTCTCTCTCTTACAAGACGTCATAGTAGGGCCTATGGTAAGTATGGAGGTATTGGAACACCTAACTAGTAGATATCTTTGACATAGAATTAATGAAAGTCATTGGAGAAATTACATAAGTTATTAATAAAAACTGCACTATTTATTAGAGAGTATCCATCCAGTCTACCTGAGCATTCGAACTTCATTAATAAACATATTTTCATTTATTTTTATTGTGTAAGAGTTATCTATTATAATTTCGAAGACTATCTATTAAAAAGATTATTTAGCAATATCTTGATTCATAAAGAAATTAATGTTCTAGTAATCCTTCGCATCGATTAGCAACTTTCAAAATATCGATGAATTTTAATAGTTTTGCATTTAGAGGTATAATCACAAATCATACGCATAACATTATATAAACGATGCCATTTTAATCGTCTTAAAACGCTAGTCCACTTCATCTATCCAATGACTACTAAACATTATTAAAAAAAGAAAGTATATTTATGAACATTTTAATTATTAAAAAAAAAAACAAATATTATTTACTATCATGACGCATGACGAAGTTTGAAACACCCAGGAGCGAACTACGCAGTCCGAGCCTTGTGTTGCAAGGACGGCGCGGAATGGCGCGATATTGTTTTGATCCGTAAACATTATTAACAGGGCTTCCGTAATTCTAATGCATTATCTATCTTTATCTTCTTTAAACGAGCAATTCTTGTATAAATGTATATACGTGATCCATCTTCGACCATATCATCGCTACCATCAGGTGCGATATGGTCAAACGCGTGCCTATCAATAGTGAAAAAAAAATATAAAATAGAATACTCTTCATTATGTACACCATATAACTTAGGTACAGAAAAGACTAAAAAAAAAACATTTCTACTAATATTTAGATAAGTTTAGACATGCCCACCACAGCCTATCCCTTTTGCAAATACCACCATGATATTATCATGGTAAAGTTAATTAATTTAGGGCCTTACCTAACTAATACATTCACTGGTAAAACATAAATGTGGTCGGTGTGAGCCCGAGCCATGCCAATCAAAGCAGATTGCCATTGCTTTACAATTTTAATTGCGTACCGGAAATCTGTAATATGCAAGTGTTTCATCATTTTCATAGACTTAGTTTACCTAGTACTTCGAACCACTTGTTCTTACGAAATCTATTGTATTAGACTACCGCCAGTCGTCGACATTGAGAACTTTAAGCGTACACTTCGGTATTTGTAAGTTTAAAGTAAAATGTAAGACCTTCTGAATCTGAAATATTGGTCGACTTAATAAGAATTTTTAATTTTGCATTTAGCAATAGATATAAATAGCAATAGTGATAAATAATAAGTTCACGGTTGGTCCGTGAATGTATGACCCTCCATGTCATATCGAGACTCCACCGAGCCTCGGAAAGCATGTTGGGCGCCTTCAAATTAGCATCATAGTGTTGTACATTTAGTTTCACGATGGGCTCTGATGACGAAACACTGCTGTTAGTGTTTCTATTAAAACGGTAAAAGATTTTGGGATAAGATAAAAAACGAAACATAAGAATACGTTGCCGTTTTTTGTATATGTCAACGAACTGAATTTCATAAAGTAAAAGGTTTCTGTGACTAAAAAAAATTCATTTGGAGTCTTGTTTGTGAAGTTCGCGGCACTTTGCTTCAAATTTGAAGGCGCTCTTAATCCCTTGGCTGTCATTTGTACATCTTTGACAGTTCGTCATGAATATTCAGGAGCCAGAAAATCTGGCATCAGTCTTGCCAAGGGGTACTGTATTACCTGTTAGTAGTTTGTGGAGATCTGATAAGCAATTTGCTACATGGTAAATAATTGGGTAGAGTAGCAACTGCATCTGGTTGAGTCTAGAAGCCGACCCTAACGTAGCAGAAAAGGCTGGGCTGATGATCAGTCCCGGATTAACCACGTAGCAAGAGTAGCAAATGCTACGGGCCCCGCGCATTGGGGGGCCTGCACTTGGATTTACAAAAACATCGATGAAAACCATGGATCTCTCTCACACACGAGTCCTTCTTACTCCCACTATACTGCGACAGCCGTTTTCTGCGGATGAAGCCGCTAAGTTGGTTTATTTTTTTATGGTATAGGTCATCCTTCGCGCAAAAAACTCGTTTTCTTTCTTTTATTTCATGCTACTATACCGTCTAAAATCTAAACATCCTCGGATTCGGTCTATAGTAATATACGGATCATGTAGGCTATACCAAAAAATGGGCTCTGGCGCTACATAACGGCCCTGGGGTCCGTGAGAAATAATAGAGGGGGTATAATTGTTTGGGATCCCTTCTTTTCGCATAATGTTCGTTTTCCTATTATACTTTGGCATATTTTTTTTCTTATGCAGTTTAACTTGAAGGCTAATTCGTTTTGGCATAAATTTAATTCACATAATATTAATAGGTATAATAACTATTAGCATAATAGTATTTAGGCATCAAATTTATAGAAATAACGGAAACAAATCCATTTTTAACCTTAAATTAAAATTAAAGTATTGTCTTCAAAATTCAATATGTTGTGGTACAAAAGTTAGTGACAGAAACGAATCGCTGCAAACGACTCCACGTAGTCTTGTCTGCCCTACCCCTAGAGTGTAATCCGCGTAGGCGCGGAGGGGTGAGGCGGGCCGCGAGCTGAGCAGCAGGTGTTTTTAACACTCGCCGCCGCGGCTCGCAAGTCGAAGCTGCGGTGGTGAGCGTAAAACACATCTGCGACTATAAGCTCGCGTGGGGCCGCCAGGGCCCCGCAGCGCCAGAGCCGTGACAGAAACCATTCCTGTTGCATGTTGCATGCTTGCTTGCATGCTATATTCTTGCTGCATGCTTGCTTGCATGCTCGGTGCTTGCATACTGCATGCTCGCGTGTACGCTTCTTTACATGTTTGCTTGCTGCATGCATGGTGTATGCTTGTTTCTTGAGTGACAGAAACCATGCCTGCTGCATGTTGCATGCATGGTGTATGCTTGTTTACATGTTTGCATGCTGCATGGTTGCTACATGCATGGTGTATGCTTGTTGAAAAATAAAAATAAAATAATTGTTCTACCTACAATGTAATGTGCCTACAAATTTCAGTAGAACAATATTGTATAAAAATGTGTATTATTCTCTAATATTTTAGGAGTTAATTATGCTTATTTGTTTTGCCTATAAAAATATGTTGTATGTAATATCATTATGCATTAATAAATTTATGCTTTAGAACGTTGCGCTTAATCATTATCATGATTAGAGAAATTATGCGTAAGCTGTTATGCGTAAATAATCTTATGCGAAAATATAATTAGGAGAAACAATAGTATGCACAGTTCATTGATATATAAAAAACCCAAGAAACACACTCAGCATCTCAAAAACGTCCGCAAAAACACAAGCGCATAATGTATAATTGTGCGCAAGTTTCAAACAGTCTCGCATCGCTCGCCATACTGTAGTGCTATTCTCTAACAACATTTTCGTATCTCGACAGTAGAATTCGAAGTGAGTTTCAAATGAAGATCTTTATGTTGTGTGCAATAAAGCTCACTTTGTGAGTTTTATCACTCAGGTGAAGCTCGATATCGAAGTAGTTTCTTACAGAATAGACTAGCTGCACTGCTTTATAAAAACCACTTTAAGCGATCCGTGTAAGGTTGAATTTGCAAAAAAAAATTGCGCATCACTCGCCATACTGCACTGCTTTGTAAAAACAACTTTAAGCGAACCATGTAAGGTTGAATTTGCAAAAAAAAATGTTTATAGTATAACTACACACAACTCACACATGACACTTGATACATGCCAGTTTTTGACGACAGTTTCGAGTGTTGCATTTGTTCGAGACTGTGCATCTTGGGTTTTTTATATATCTACTACTGTGCCATTACAGTTATATTAGGTCTTAAAATTTTATGCAAATGGATAGGGAACCTAATTGTTTTGATTGGATAGGTATTTTCGTTTTCACTTTAGGGGGGGGAGGGTTTAGGGGCTGATGATTTATTTTATAATAGTTAGATGGTAATTGGTACTGGCATATCGGGTCCAACACATTTGCAAAACAATTAATTATAAGTAGCTGTCATAATTCATTCGCATATTTCAAACTTCCGTAAAATTATAAACGTAAAAGTGTGTTTGTCTACCCGTTTATTTGTCGCGCTTTAACGCCTTACCCGCTGAACAAATGGTGAAGTTTGGCAGCACGGATTAAAATACTTCACAAAAGATACTTTTAGAGAATATGCACATTCTCTTGAGATAAACGATGTTAAAACGGACGCAACCACTGGTAACAGTAGTAGTTAATAAAAACTGTTATTTATTGGCTCAAGTGGTCAAACATGAGTCAATAAATAACACCTGAAGGTAAGCGATGGTGATCCACCAGACAGAGCACGCTTACCTAAAAGTAACTTATTCACTCTTGAACTCAAGACACCCAGGTTGTAGCTATCAACAAACACAGACTCTGTCAGGGAATTCCACTCCTTAGCTGCACGCACAATCAGAGTTTCGTGTAGCCACTGGTAAAATACTCGTAAATCACTTTTAGATCATAAAGAGACCGTTGCAATCTATATGTACTAGGTAATCTTTACTAATATGATAATGAGGAAAGACTTTTTTGTTTGTTTGTACCGAATAGGCTCCGTAACTACTGGACCGATTTTAACCATTTTTTTACCAATGGAAAGCTAAATTATCAGGAAGTAACATAGGCTATAGTTTATTTTAAAAAATAAAAGAGATCCTTAACAAAATTGCAGCGCGGACGAAGTCGCGAGCGAAGTGCTATAAAGTATCTAGTGTTTAGTTGAAGTTTTCCTTTTTTGTGAGCCTATTACATGCGTCCATTTTCCTCTACCCTATAAGGTAAAGGAGATGAAAATACTATCTATATACAACTACACTTGCATACAAAATTCGCCTTTGAGTAATTTTTACGTGATTATTTTTTACATCGAATTTCAATGTCAGAGGTAAAAAGTAAACCTCCAAATAATAATCTAGATGAATTGTTTTTTTCCTATATTGTTGAGGTCTAAGCCATGGCCATTAAAGGCATTGCGTGAGATGAATCTATTAACAAAAAAAATTGAACTTTGTCTTGTGATTGTCTCTTTAGTCTACTGGTCGTAAGTACGACTACGGAGCATTGGATTCTAGACAGTGTCGGTCCGGGTTGAGTAATAGGGAGGGAAAGGCCCCTTAGTTGGTTATCCGTTGGGAGTTGCTCAAAAGCTGTCCGTAGTGTGGATTGGTCCCCAGTTGTTGGCAATAAGCCCACGCCTTATATTGTAGGACCCTTTATATTGTAACAAGTGGTGAAATAGAAGTGAAGGTACTCAACACCGTTTCTGACTCCCACAAGTGGACACATTCGTCCGGACTAGTTTTTTCCAACGGCTTCGTCTGCGTGAATCGAAAATCATCCCTATACTTACCCTACATGTATATATATCCTATAGAGGTCATGATCTACCCAACGCCAAGTTTCATCTAAATTAATTCATTCGTTAAGAATAGGACTTGGCTTGCTTCATTCACCGGAAAATGGCAAACTCCGTAAGATTATAAAATAACTTGAGAGATTGTAAACTTTCGATAAATTGTAAACTGAACATTGGGAACGCTTTTTTACGCATCAAAATTTGATCGTTTATAATTTTTCAAGTTGTGCACTGAAATAAAATGGCGAACAATCAGAGCCCGCTAGGTAATACACACAAGACTACAAGAAACAGGCTCTCATTAGTCTGTTCAGATATGACGTGACGTGCACGCCATAGAGTTACGAATTGAATGGAGTCGTTTTCAATTTGGGCAGAATATACAACTTTTCTTTCTATTTAGTCCCGAGACGGCGTTAGGCGCCCGAACGTAGCGAGGGCGCCAATAGTTAGAGGAACTAAATAAGTCTTTCACCCGAGGTAAACACTGTGCTTTTCATTACGAATACAAGGAAAGTAAAAATAAAAACACAAATTAGCTACCTAAAGAAAAAATCCATATCTGAATCTGATGAACTCATTGTGTCCAGTACATTGGCACAGCTAACTTCTGGGAATCTGAGACAAACGAACAAATTAGTAGATTATTATTTAATCTCTGCTATACGTAGATAGTATAACAAAACTTTACAACTCGAAAAAACAAATGAAGATCGGACTGCTGCTATCCCGCCTATTTTGTTTTTTTTTAGGGTTCCGAAAAAAAAAGGAACCCTTATAGGATCACTCGGGTGTCTGTCTGTCTGTCCGTCAGTCACAGCCAGTTTTCTCCGGATACACTTGACCGATTCTGTTGAAATTTGGTACACATATGGACTTCTATGACCCAAACACGGATGCGTTACGAAAATTATTAAATTTTTAGTATGGTCACTTTTGGGGGTCAAACAAGAAAATAAAAAAAAAAGTTTTTTGAACAATATCGTGTGACATGTCAAATGAAAGGGCTTAATTATATGATGTGAGGGTTTTAATTATATTTTTTTCATAATTTTAAAATAAATGATTTAGAAGTTATTCAAGAAATTAGACGAAAAATGACCATTCACCCCCCTTATCTCCGAAACTACTGAGACTAAAATTTTGAAAAAAAACACCGGTAGCACTCCGGGAGTGCCGGCAGAAGTGAAAACATGTAAATAATACATCCTTACTGTCGCGGTCACATCATAGACAAACCACCGACAGCAAAATAAACAAAAAGACACTGACGTGTGGCCGCGACAGCGACTGTCAGTGACAGATGTCAATCTTGACACAGTTCCTGACATAAACAAAACGAACCATAAAAACAACAAAAAATAACGTTGTGTTTAATTATAAGTATATAGGCGTATTGTCAGGATTGGATATTTTAAAGTAAAAAGTAGGTAGTTTACTTATTAATCAATTTTATTCGATTAACTCACTTAATTTATAATAACTGTGAACTCAATTAATTATCATATCATAATTATTAACTGAAAGGTTTTAACACGATATTAGCAAATCTAGGCGCTATGACAACACGTGTATCGGACCGAGGTCTAGAATAGAATGCCCCGATCGCTCCGCGCGGTCTCCTTTTACGTCCGAGCACAAACAAGTCGAGTAGTGGGGGAGGTGGGGATGGCGACATCGCCTGATCGGTCCGGTGCACGTGCCGTGCACAACCATACGATGACGTAGCGCCGTCACGGCCATTCTGACGTGCGTACGTCCTCGGACGCGCACTTTAGAAGCACTTAGGTATTTGTAATGAGAACCACAATTTTACTGTTCGTTCATCCTGACATTAAAATCTTATCTCATGGTCTGGTCCGGTCCTACGACCCTTCAGAGTAATAATCTTCTGGTCCGGTCCTAAGACCCTTCAGAGTAACATCTTCTGGTCCGGTCCTAAGACCCTTCAGAGTAATATCTTCTGGTCCGGTCCTATGACCCTTCAGAATTATACTACTGGTCCAGTCTGTTGACCCTTCCAATGATGTACCTACATGATCTATTAAGTTAATCAAATCAAATCGTATATTTCACATAAACTATTTACAGGCACTTTTGAATTGTCAAAGTCGGTCAGTCAAAAACATGAAGCTATTTGCACGTTCCAAAGCGTAGATCTCTATGGAGAAGAACGTGCAAGAAACTCCACGGACACTCTTTTAAACCATGTGATATGTTACAAAAATCTTGTTAACATTAACATTGATTGCTTCTATATGTGAGGACAATGCAAAGAACAAGAAAACATATAAACAATTCAAAATGCAGGTACAGATTAAAATAAGCCAGTGGCAGGTAAGAGATGACCAGTTTCAACTGACGGCGCCCGTTCACGAACATGACGCGTGCATCAGCACCATCTAACTCAACCATTTTGAAGGGAATCAAATGATCCAAAACACGCGCCACCATCAGAAAAACATTTGTGTGAGCATGACAAGCTCTCAACTGCCACGCTCGTTCATGTCAAACTAATTTAATAACGAAATCTATAATTACATATGTAAATGGCTCCATAGTGCTCACATTTACAAAAAATTGAAAATATGCTTCTACGTTATACAAAACTATGGTTTCAAGTAACTAAGAAAAGAAAAAAAGAAGGCTGCTTTATTGTGTATACTTTGCTAATACAATAATGCAAAGAAATGATAAATAAATGATTGTATAGGAGAACAAAAAAAGGGTAAGCATTTCTTCCAATTATCGAAAACCTAACAAGTGGACCCATGCTGCTGTGGCTGTGGAGCAGGACCGGCATTTAGCCAAGCATTTTTATCAAGGACATAATCTTCCAGTTTATAATATGCTTGTCTACATAATGTGCGTTTAATACATGTTTTAAATTTTCTCTCATTCAATTCGAGAATATTAAGTGGTATTTTATTATAAAATTTAACACAGTACCCCATACGTTAACTACTGCTACTGGCTTTTTAAGTACGAGAGTCGGCAATTTTTTTTTTAAAGTGTGAGCCCTAAAATAGTACCACTTAAAACTTTATTTTTATGGGAAGTTTCATGAACAAGTTCTTCATTATTATTCGCCGTCACGTCATCACTGATATTTTCTGCATCTAACGTTCATGTAAGCACTCACGAATTACTTTACGTTAATCTAAAATCATCAAAATCATCGCTGCTCTGTGCGGTTCGAATCAATCAATGTTATTATAATCTCACCCGTATTAAATTGCACAAAATGGAAAATCTATTTAGAACTTGTAATAGCTCAGAATTCTCTGTACCTTTAAAGCTTTTATCAATGTCATTAAAATCAAATTGCTATTCATGATAGTTTTGATACTATCAAATTTACTAACTGATGTTAGGCAAACTGCCTCCGTACGTTAATACGAAAGCCTAGATCCAAATTTTCACTAAAAAAAACGTCTAAGTTGAAACATGACCTTGTGGTACTTGCTATGCGATAACTAAACCTAAAGCTCACACTGAATAAAATTTTGACACTATTACCGCCAATGGGAAACTCTTTTAAGTACTCGCTTTGTGCTAACTATGTCAAAATTACCTAGCACTATCAATGCAACCACCGAATTGGTATCAACCCCTTTAAAGCTTCGTTTGCTATTCAAATAAAACTTGAGCGACTCACCAAGTATTCCAGTCGGCCTTGAACGCTCTTAACCACACAGATGTTGACATGATACTTGGCTACTGCAGTTTGCCAACCTTCGGTCTGCCACGCTCAGAACCGTTCAGAAGTTGCAGCTGCTCAGCAGTTGTTGCAACTGCTCAGCAATTATGGCAGCATGCCAACCGCTAGCCTCCTGCTGGCTTTATACACCATGATACGATGTCTGAAACCGAAAAATGCTACGACAGTACAAGTCCAATAAAAGCTGTGGTGGGCCAAAAGGTTTCAGGTAAGTGTGGTAGTCACAGTATCAAAGTAAATAAAAATCTAAATTTTATCGGACCATTGGCACAAGAAAGCGGCCTATGCCTATGAATGGTGATATAAAATCAAAATATTCAAAATAAAGTGTTAGGTAACTAAATCGCTCTTATGTCCAAAAAAATAAAAGCTCTCTGGTATTTCACTTCATGACTCGATCAGCGATAGCAGAATAATATCGCTTCATCAGCATTATTTGACCAATGACCAAGGCTTTGTGCCCATTTCAAGCGAACTCCTGTGCAACCGCCACTTCCAGGTATGTGCTTCCAATTCACCAAGAGTAGATAGCGACGGCAAAAGAATGGTCTCCCTTAGGGTAGTGTGTTGGCGCCGACGCTTTTTTTAACATCTACGCGAACGAACCGCCTTCCACCTAACACACGGAGCGGTTCTTGTACGCGGATTACCTGGCCCTAGCAAACCAAGCAGCGACTTTTATGGACGTGGAGCATAAACGTACAATGGCACTCAGTGTACTGAGAGATTAGTGTGACCGCAACGCTCTACGGCCGAACCCATCTAAGAGACAGTCGTGCGCCTTCCATCTCTGCTATAGGCCCGCAAATCGAATGCTTAACATCACATGGCGTAGAGCCAAGGTCCAACACTGCTCGAATCCAAAATATCTCGGTGTGACGTTAGATATGGCCTAAGCGTAAAAGTCAAACTGTTACAATACTTAGCTCCGTCGAACCCGGAATAACTTGCTCAGTCACCTAATTTCCATCAATTGGGGAGCGGCACCCGATGTTCTCCGTACAACCGGCATGTCCCTATTTTTTCTGCTGGCGTGTTTGCTTGCACAGTGTGGCACCGACCTGCTCTTTCTCGTAAAGTAGACATTGCCCTAAACGAAACGTGTCAGATAATATCAGGCTGATTAAAATAGACTCCACAAAACAAACTATCCGCTTGCAGGCATCGCACCTCCTGCTGTTCGAAGGATCTGAAAACCGATTCCCGACATCCCTGTATGGCCACATGCCAACTTCGGGAAGACTAAAAAGTCGCAAGAGCTTCCTTATTTCTACATAGGCGATCCTGGATATGCCATCTAAAGGGAGAAGCAGACTGTGGGAAGAGAAGTATCCACCACCTCACGACTTCATAAAACCCAAAGAGCAATTGCCCCTGGTCGTGAATCGCAATGGCCTTTGGAAAGCGTTAAATCGCGCGCCAGCGCAATTTGCGCACCCAGGTAGGCCGCTGCAAACACAACTTGGCGAAATGAGGATGTAATGATCTGTTGTATACCCAACGTGAGTGCAGTGCCCGTTTTCAGAGCACGAGCCATATGTTACAGTGCCCCAAGTGCCCATTCTCCTGTAATTTGGAGTATCTAATGAATGCCACTGTTGCTGCAATTAACGTAACTACCTACTCGTCCAAAACAATAAAAAAAGTTAACGATTGAATCGAAAAGAAGAAGTATTATTGAAAATGCTATCGCTTAATCTGCAACACTTGTGCTATTAATAATAGCTTCACTTTAAGATAAAGCGACAGGCCAATTATCAAACATCGATAATTGCCATCCATAAAGGCGTTGCCTTTTGTAAGTCAGTCTCCACATCATAAAAATGAACACTCGTAAACGAAATAAAAAGCAGCTTTACAGCAATTAAAAAGTTTAAACGACTCACCAGATTGGCGTAGAAATCTTCATATAAATTCACACTCCTCTCCTTGACCTGACCAGCTGTTGTGAAGTTGCTTGCCTCCGGACGGAACTGGTTTAGTTCAGGTTGATGAGGGTAGCCGCATAAAACTCGTCGAAAAGGAATTCGGCGAAAAGCTCTTCAGCGCCATATGGTAAAACAATAAACTGCTCTGCACATCACTGTATCCTCGACAAAACATACCACCACGGTGACACACTATGATCGTGTGTCGAACTTCGGCCTATCGACACTTCACGGCACACATCAAGTTTTTAGCTGTTTTTAAGTTTTTTTCTGGATAAACGCATGCGTTTTAAAAACAAACCGCAATTTTCACTATCACTGTCATTACATTTCAAAACGTAACCGCCACATATTTCACTAGCATTGTCACGAATCTCCACGTGGGCCCTTTGAGTTACGTCCCAATTCTGATATAGGCGTATTGTCAGGATTGGATATTTTAAAGTAAAAAGTAGGTAGTTTACTTATTAATCAATTTTATTCGATTAACTCACTTAATTTATAATAACTGTGAACTCAATTAATTATCATATCATAATTATTAACTGAAAGGTTTTAACACGATATTAGCAAATCTAGGCGCTATGACAACACGTGTATCGGACCGAGGTCTAGAATAGAATGCCCCGATCGCTCCGCGCGGTCTCCTTTTACGTCCGAGCACAAACAAGTCGAGTAGTGGGGGAGGTGGGGATGGCGACATCGCCTGATCGGTCCGGTGCACGTGCCGTGCACAACCATACGATGACGTAGCGCCGTCAAGTACAAAAGTACTATCATTTATGAGGTAGAATACAATGTTTATTTATTGCGCTATCGTACACAAATATGACAATTTACATGTTATTATTCATAATATTATATCGTTATTTATTTATATATTACATTAATTTTTATCTCTTAGAAAAATCAACTTTCATCCATAATTTTGTAATTCCGTAATTTCGTATCCTTGGATACGCGTGGCACGCTGTACATAAACACAGACGGACATTCGCGCAAGCGCCCTGTGCCGCCTAAGCGGAGCAGGTACGGTAGAAAGAGTGGGAGATACTAGTTCCTCTCCCTTCCCCTCGATCTTACGCTTTTTCGCATCACGTGACCCTGACGCGAGCCGTCTTACGCTTTTTGCGATTAGGTCACGTGACCCTGACGCGAGTTTAAGATTTTATACCCATTACAGAAAAAGTGCTCAACGCCGCTAAAGAAGTTTTCACTTCAAAAATGGAGATAATAGATCTTTACCTAAATATTACAGGAAAACCTATTAGAAGTCTTTAGTGTTAATATAACATGTTAAAAAAAATAAATTCGTTCGGAACCCTTTGCACGCGAGTCCGACTCGCACTTGGCCAGTTTTTTATGTGTCCGGCCAGCTATTTAGCCACTATTTTACATTTTCATCATTGAAAAAATGGTAAATATTTTGCCCAAATCTATAATTATTTTATAAATAGTTGAAAGTAAATTATAATAAAGTCATTAAAAAATATAATCTGTAGTCAATACTCATCCTATATTATTTCAATTTGATATCGCGCTGTAATTAACTGGCTGTATAGAAAGTTGGGACATGGTTCAATAGAAATGTTCAACAAGTTTTTTTTTATAATTTGACGGCTGTCAGTTGAAAACGATTCTCCCTAGGGCTGAAAAGTAATACTTTCAATACGCTCAGGCAACTTCAGGCCTACTTTCCGAGTATGAGTTATGAAAAAATATATTCTGGTGTCAATGTAGGTAATAATATTCAATGATTTAGGTTGATTACCAGTTTACGTGAGCAGGTATTCGTTTTTTTTTTTTTAAATCTTTTTAGCAATAGGTAGTTCCTGCGAATTGCGTACCTACTTTTTGTAGAAATCTATAATACATTGTTTTGTTGAAAGAGGGACATAGGTAGGTACCTACTTTTAGCGAATTTCGATCATAATCATAATCACCATTATTACATTTATTTAAGTATTACAAAAACATTGTGCTCCTGGAGCAGTCGGGTAAACATCAGCTAGTCTATTCTGTAAACAACTATTTCAATACCGAGCTTCACCTGAGTGATAAAACTCATAAAATGAGCTTTATTGTATACAACATAAAGGTCTTAATTTGAAACTCACCTCGGATTTCACTGTCGAGATACGAAAATGTTGTTACAGAATAGCACTACAGTACGCAGGCGTGTTGTTGCACTTTAGGGGTAACAGATTTTTTTTTTATATTTTGGAATTGATCCCATAGTAATAGCTGTTGTTCTTATTCGTTTTCAGGAAAGGTACTATGACCCTCGTTCAACCAAAAGCTCCACATAACAGAAAAAAACCCTATATAAATATTTTATTTTAGAGAACCTCAATTTTGTTAACTTTCTAACTTCTGCCACTAATTGTCGGTTTTACCGAGGATCCGGATTGAAGTAACAATCGCTGAACCGTCCATTGTGTCTCAATTTTTTTACGAAATGCGAAATTTATTTCCTGTCTACAACATTAGTGCAATAAAGAGCGGGTATCTACTCTAATTTGATATGCAGTTCTAGATTTAAATCCTTAAGTATACGTGATTCCCCGTAGACGCGAAGGTGTTCTTCCCCACACCCACACACACACCCACACCCACACCGCAAGTTATGGTAAAGTCCGCCGAAAACCGGGAAATCGAACCACTAGGCTAACGAGAAAGTATCATAGATCAACCATCATAGACAGCATCCCAGTCTAACAAAGACAATTCTTTCCAGATCCCTGAACAGCTACCTAGTAACACCACTGCACAAGCCACTCGCCCTATCGCCATGCATCAACACGGAGCTCCCCACCTTGATCTACACCTTCGGGTTCCGAGGAAAGACAGGAGGTCCAGCCACCACGGCTGTGCTGACCGCTTACTTGGCTCAGAGGAAGAGGAACGTCATACTCTTGGACTGGGAGAAAGAGGCTGACCCTGGACTGCTGGGCATATCGTTGGGGTATGCGCTGTCGGCCGTGCCTAATGCTAAGAAGGTATCTATATATTTTTCCTGACATATTTGTGATTCGAAAGAAAGTGGAGAACAGTAGATAAACGTTAAACACTGTAAGAGTAAATTCTAAGTAAAATCTGGAAAGAGACCAGCCGCGCGGAGGTAAGTTTTATTACCTTTAAGAGATGACTTAGGACATACAGGTCATCATAAAATTTACCACTGATTCATGTGATCTACCTGTCCTATTCTACTTAAACCATTTAAATCATACCTACTTAGGTTTACGTATGCCACTTCGTAACTTAGGTTTACGGAAGAAATATCTCCATTTTGTAGAAACAAATGACAAATTACATAATAGGGTATTTTACAAAAAAAATCTAATTAGTCCGTCAGATAGGTTTAAAAAAAATATTGGACACGTATTTTTACTTTTTTCACGTAAACAAAAAATGAAGACGATACAGCGCGTTGAAGACACGCGTGACGTCATGTGGCTTCGTAAAATTGTACCATCATAGTGACGTCACGCGTTTGAATATCTATCTGACGGACTAATTAGGTTTTTTTAGTAAAATACCCTATTCATTACACACAACACAAACAGATCCCCAAAGAGTTCCTAATTCGAAATTTAAATTACTTTTTCTTCGGCGGCTTCAGTGTGACCCCGTATCTCGAAAGTAGATTCATCCAATAGGTACAGTCAGCATTAAAAGTCGATAACCACATTCAAATTTTCAAAATCACTGTACATTATATCACCCATAAATCGCTTAACAAGAGAGGGCGCCAGTATTGAATGAACATCATTTAAGTTCAAAATTAACTGAACACTACTCTTCAAAGGTCACTGAACACCATTTTGTCAAAAATTGCTGATCGTTATAATATCCGAAAACATCATATCAATAAGTTTTACAAAAATCACTGAACAATATAAAATGCTTGTTTTGGTTATCTAGTGTAATCACGACGTCCAAAAATAACTTAAAATCATTGATAGCAAAAGTTACTGAACATTACTTTGTTTCGGATTCGTAGCGTGTAAACTTATACTAATAATAATAATAATAAATTTCTTTATTTCCCAAAAAAAAAAATACAGATAATTATACTTGAAGGTTACAATTTTTGAACTTATGTCAAAGAGCTATACATAAAACATATGGATGCAACAGAGATCTGTACACAATAGATTAAACTCTGTCTCTCAAACTAGGGTATCCTGTATCTTAAGAGACAGTGTTTCGCAAAGAGGTTCCAATTGCTATATGTATGAGTGGACTGCGTCGATTTACATTCAGAAGGGAAGAAAAAAAAAAATATATATATATATAATTTACTTAAATTTTAAGTTATGAATGAACATGTGAGAGTGCGAGGGTGAGGGCGAATGAATGTGATTGTAAATATGTAGGTGTTTGTGTGTGGATGAGTAGGTGATGTGGTGTTGGTGTGTATGTAAGTAATTGGGGGAGTTGTATGTGCGAGTGAATAGATGCAAGGAAAGAAGTATTCGTACAAGCATGGAGATTAGTGTGTGATTATTAGGCGATGAAGGTAAGTAAAGTCTCCGTTGCGGCATAGTCCTGTTTAAGTAGCCATTCTGTCACTTTTAATTTTAGGTCATGTTTGTTGAGGTCTAAGATGTTCAGTTTTTTATGAGTATTTTTGTAAATGTAAGGGCTAATTACATAATACTGGTGCTTTGCGAACGTGGTCCTGTGTTGGGTGCCTGAGGGAAGGTTTGTGCGCTTATTTGGGTTAGACGGGGGGAGGCTGCTATGTTTCCTAAGGATAGATTGAAGCACAAAGAGCTGACGGACTGTAAGAACTTTGCAGTCTGCGTATAGCTGTGTGGTTGGGTATCTCTGAGGCTTCCTTGTCATTACTTTCAGTACGGCTCTTTGTGCTCGCTCTGCCCCCAGGATGTAACCTTTCGTTGCAGCACCCCACACAGAGATGCAATATCCTATGACCGATTGGCATAGTGCATAATACACCATTTTTAGTATATCGGCATTAGCCGAGTTTCGGAGGAATTTAAATATATGTATGAGGCGCAAAGTTCTAGTCGTGACAGCCTCAAGTTGTTTTTTCCATGTAAGTCCGTCATCTATGTGAACTCCTAAGTACTTTACGTTGTCACATCTAGTTAGTGCTGGACAACGGCATAATGGTGATCGGTTAGAGCATAAATGGGCAGTAATTGAAAAGCTGTGTAACGGTGCAGTCTTTCGCCGAATTGCAAATGGGATGTAGCAGGTTTTGTTAAAGTTTAGGGTAAGCAGATTCAAATTGAGCCATTTCATTATTTCCGCTACTGCCGACTCTGCAATAGATTTGGTAGCATCCCAGGTAGGTCCACGAACTAAGATTGCGGTGTCATCAGCATATGTATATATCTTAGTATTAGGGAGGTTCATTTTGCAAAGGTCGTTCACGTAAATTTGAAATAAGGTGGGGCCCAATATGCTGCCTTGAGGAACGCCGAAAGTGACAAACTCCTCTTCACTGAGGTGGGTATCAATTTTAACTCTTTGGGTGCGATTCTTGAGATAATCTTTAAATATTTCAAGTGACACGCCACGTACACCTAAGTGTTCTAATTTTTCGATCAGGATGGGAACAGAAACTGTGTCAAATGCCTTCGAAAGGTCTAGGAATATACCTAAACATTTTGTTTTATTGTCTAGACTTTTAGCTACCTCTTGTGTCAATCCTAGCACAGCATCCTCTGTTGAAACACCAGATCGGAAGCCATACTGATTGTCCGCTATAATTTTATATTTTTCTAAAAAGGTCCGGAGACGATTGTTTAATACCCTCTCAAGAATCTTAGAAAGTGTCGGCAAAACTGATATAGGCCTATAATTATTGACACAGCTTCTGCTCCCTCCTTTATATATAGGATGGACTATCGCCTTTTTAAGAGCATCCGGGAACACGCCCAATTGTAGACAGCGGTTGTATATGAAGGTAAGTGGCGGTATCAGTACGTGGCGACAGTTCTTCAATAAAAGAGGCGATATACCGTCCCATCCAATAGCACAGTCATTGCGTAACTGTAGGATAAGCGTCTCTATTTCAGCTTCATCTACTTCTAAGAATGCAAGAGAGTTTACAAGGGAGGGGTTTATAGTATTTTTAGGAGACTGATCGCTAGTTTGAGGTGATGGGGTGTGGTGTTGTGATAAAATGTTGTCAGCCAGCTTTTTTCCAACATTACTGAAAAAATTGCAGACCTCGTTTATGGAAGACTTGGGATCGTTGCGTATTTTTAAAAGCTCAACGGGGCTTGCACATATTTTCGTGGTCTTGGTTATGTCCTTTATTGTTTTCCATAAAAACTTTGGTTTATAACTTGTTTTCTCAAGCTCACTTGTTTCGTATGATATTTTTAGTTTTCGAAGTAGGTCATTACAGAAGTTACGATAGCGATTATAGGTAATTTTAAGTATAAGGTTATCTGGTGCTTTCTTGGACTGCATATGTAACTTATCTCGGTGCCTAGTGCATTTTAAAAGACCAGGAGTTATCCAGGGTTTAATTGTTCTTTTATGTCTAGGAATTTTGACAGAAGTTGTGTGTTTGGATATGACCATTTTTACGATGTCTATAAATTTGTTCAATAAACTATTAGTATCCTCCTCAGTGTATATGCTTGAAAAATCTGTATTTTCCAGTTCTAGCTTAACTGCTTCATGATTAAGGCGGGTGGAAAGGTAACATGTTCTGCGCGCAGGGTTTGCGTCTATGATGTCGAGGAGAATAGGCTTGTGGTCAGTAATATGGGACTCTAAAACCAGTGTGGTTGACAAAAGTTTAGTTTTTAAAAGTATGTGATCTAGGCTTTTTTCAAGGCGAGTGGGAAATTCGTGAGTGGGCAATAACCCTTGAGAAGCATTTAAGATAAGGTAGTCAAGACATTTGGTGTCTTCATTACGATTGATTAAATCAATGTTTAAATCGCCCACTAATACTATATTTGGGCAGGCGGATATGGTATCATAGACATTAGTTAAGCTAGTCTTGAAATTATCAAAATCTTCGTTGGACTTGTATGACGGAGAGCGGTAGATTGCCACAACTGCTAACTTGTCTTCTATCTGACACGTGAGGCAAGTCCCGCCCCTAAAGGTGGGTTCCCATACATTAGTTTGCAGTCCCAGTTTAGTATAGATTATAACTCCATCATTTTGGTTTCGATTTATTTTAGTTGAGTGGGACTGAAAGCCTTCCAATATAGGTAAGTTATTAGCTTTTCTCAGCCAACATTCGGTTAGAACTATGATGTCAAAGTTAATTTTAGTTAGGCGCAATAGAACTAGAAGTTGATCGAAGTTTTTATTTACACTACGGATATTTAAATGCAGTAATTTAATATCGCTACCAGTAACGTTGACATACTTTAGACAGTCTTCTGGATTACATATATAGGAGTTGCCTACGGTAAGTTGGTCTAGGTCGTTATTAATATTAATCAAATTAGTCATTTTTAATTAAGAAATAAATACTAGAGTGTGAACTAGTTGTATGAGCAAGTAATATTTTGTACGTGAAGTTAGAATGGCAAGTGCATCGCACATATGTGTATTTTATGTTACTGAGTTGTATTGTTATGAATGTGTGTGTCATATGAGTATATTTATGATTAGGGTTTTCTGTTCTATGTAGTGTTTGTGAGAGTGTGGTTGTGTTAGTTAATGAGTGGTTATTTTGAAAATATTTGAAGATTACAATTTGAATAAAACATGTTCTAAAAACTCTATACAAATTAAAATAAAAAAGATTTACGGTGAGCTTTAGGCGTAGTCACATATTTTTGTTTCCAAGATCCTGTAGATTTTTTTCGGTGGTGATTAAAATCTGTTTATCGCCCTCATGTTTCCGTAAGAAAATATTACCATTGGATATCCAGCAATAAGTGTATTTGTACTTTTTGGCGAACTCCCGGGATTGATAAAATAACTTTTTGGTAATTGCGGGTAGTTGTTCAGCGACATACACCGGTTGGTGTTTCCCTGGTAATCCAATTAGGCTAGTGTTAAGTTTTCCGTCTTTTTCCTTATCCTTGTTAAACAACCGCACTGCAGATAAGAGTGTCTGTTTTGTCTGCACTCTGGTAAATTCTGCAATTATTGGACGTGGGGTATCAGAAGCGGTAGACTTCCCTGGCAGACGATAGATGTCTCGCAACTCGGATTCGGGGATTTGCACTCCAACAGCTTCGCCTATACGGCACACTGTTTTTATAAGACTAGTATGGGTTTCCGTATTTTCTTGTGGTACATTTCTCACTTCAACACCAGACGAGCGGGACTTGTGCTGTAGATCTGTTATCCTTTGTTCCAGGCTTTCTATATACTTTTTCTGTTCTTGCCTTTCCTTTCTCAGGTCTTCAACTTCTTTTCTCAAATCTATATACATAAAATACGGTATCAAATGGTATTATACCGTTTAATACGGTATTTTTCGTTTAATACGTAATAAACGAAATTGTATTATACCGCACTTACATCTCTAATCCTGTATAATCTCAAAATACACAAAATAAAATAACTTACAGCAACTCCCATTTCTCTAGCTATTTCGGCAACAGAAAGTCCTTCTTCTCGCAATATCACTATTTTGTGACGTTCATGTGCAGTAATATGAACATTAAATGACATTATAATGTTTATTTGTTACTAAAGCGCAATTGATAACTAATACAATAAATAGATGAAAAATAATTGCAACCGCAATGGTCTACATCCGATACAAAGTGATAATTAAGTAGAAATATTCTTTTTACATTCAAGGGTAAACAATTTTTCAAATACCCACAATTATGTTTCCCTAAGAATTGAATTAAAACGGAATTTGTGTTAATTTTGAAAATGACTCTTATATGTATACAGATTAGGTTCTAATTCAATCGTAACTATAAAAATCATAAACTAAGTCGACGGTATGAATTTGAACAGAATCTGTGTGATTTTTGAAAATGAGTCTTATTGTTTTACGAATAAGGTTACAATTCAATCGAACTAAAAAAATAATTAATTACGTGATGGTATAAATTCAAGCAGAATCTGCGTGATTTTTGATAGTCAAATATGGTTACTATTCAATCGTAATACAGCAACATCGTCAACGTTTTTAGTTTGCAGTTCAGCTACTTTTGATAGTATAAGTTTACACGCTACGAATCCGAAACAAAGTAATGTTCAGTAACTTTTGCTATCAATGATTTTAAGTTATTTTTGGACGTCGTGATTACACTAGATAACCAAAACAAGCATTTTATATTGTTCAGTGATTTTTGTAAAACTTATTGATATGATGTTTTCGGATATTATAACGATCAGCAATTTTTGACAAAATGGTGTTCAGTGACCTTTGAAGAGTAGTGTTCAGTTAATTTTGAACTTAAATGATGTTCATTCAATACTGGCGCCCTCTCTTGTTAAGCGATTTATGGGTGATATAATGTACAGTGATTTTGAAAATTTGAATGTGGTTATCGACTTTTGATGCTGACTGTACACACACGCAGTGTGAATTTGTCTAAGTAATCACTTGTTTGTAAGCCAAGTAAGTCAAATTACCTAACTTTAAAGTTGAATTGCTTTATCATTACAATGACAATTAAAAAACGGAAATATGTAAATGTGTTTCCTTTTCACTTGATCGTTGACATACTCTTCAAAGGTTGTTGAACTTTGCTTAAACAATGGAATTCAATGGTTGACAGTGACGATATTTGTACTCCTTGGTATTCAATTCACCTTTGTTTACTTTCTTTATATGTTAATCAAGTTATGCAATTGCTGCAGTGGTAGGTATCCTGTGTACATTGTCGCCTAAGTTATTTTGATTCAAATAATTTAATTCAATAGAATTTCGCGATTTCGGGGTTGGCCCCATAATAAAAGTTGTTCATAATGATGAGTATAAATACCCTTTTTCAGCTATTGCTTGTGTTCTGTTACACGTTTTAGGCCGTGGACACGAACTCAGCGGCGCGTTCAAATGCAGAGATGTACAATGTAATTGCCCGCGCCGCCCGGCACGCTGCTGAGTTCGTGTCCGTTCATAGCGACTAGCACTGGCTTTAGCCAACGATTGGGTTATAGCTACCTGTCTAGCTCGTGGTCTCAAGCGTGACTGCCGAGGAATCCTGGGTTCCATT
Source organism: Lacanobia wlatinum (assembly GCA_947578705.1). NCBI lineage: Eukaryota > Metazoa > Arthropoda > Insecta > Lepidoptera > Noctuidae > Lacanobia > Lacanobia wlatinum. Next base: position 22,960,174 of record OX388031.1, read on the forward strand.
CCCAGGTCGGGCAAAAAGGGTAATTGGGTTTTCCACCAGAATTTTCTCAGTAATAGCCTGGATTTGGAAGTTGATGGTATGACCCCGTGCTTCGGAAAGCACGTAAAGCCGTTGGTCTTGTGCCTGATCTCTTCACGGTCATGTCGGATGCAAAAATTATAATATAAATCTTATTTTGTCTAGGTCGGCAAAGAACTGGGTCATGCGCTAATAGACTTGACGAAAGCTGGAGTGCGGATGGAGGACATCCACCTGGTCGGCCATTCTCTTGGGGCCCACCTCCTGGGAAACGCGGGCAAGCGGGCCAGGGAACGAGGTTATGTTGTAGCAAGGTGGGTATAGTTAGTTGATGTTCCTTTGGTTGTACGTTGTCTTGCGTTTTGTTTCTTTTCTAGAGCGAGTTTTTTTAATTTTTTTTATTTGTGATGTGTTTGCTCTTGACTCTAGTCTAGGTCAGAGATGACAGAGACAAAGTCTACGATGGAGCGAGCTTACCCAGAAGGAGCCTGTGCACTCTAACTTTGAAGAGATTAGGGTTGTAAGCGTTTGGAAACACAGACGCAGGCAGAGAGTTCCACTCCTTTGCTGTGCGCATTATAAAAGACGTTTGGAAACGCTTAGTGCGAATTGGTGGAATAGCAACAAGGTAGGGATGGTAAGATGCAGTGCGTCTGCATGTCCTACGGTAGAACACTCACCGAAGTACAATCTGTAGAAGACCGACAAGCAGGCAACCTTACGGCGATGAGCCAAGCTATGTAGCTTGGCATCCACAAGTTTTACGTAACCGATGAGCTTCTTGAGTGTTTATTTATTAAAACTTTATGTAGGTACAGTAGAAGTACATTACAGCAAGGCATGATCTACCCCCGGGCCAGTACTTGGCAGGGTTGCAGAATTCGTTTGAAAGAGTTACTGCAGCCCTGGGTCGCAAAGGGCCTTAGGACGAACACAGTCTGACACTCCCTTCAGCTCTGCCCAGAGCGAAGGAACCATTTGATGATATCCTTTTAAAAAAAGGCATTATCTACCCGTTAACTTTTGGTTTAAATAATCTACACTTTGGTAGGTGAACAGCAACAATTAAATCCTGAGTAATAGTCAGTGCCGGATTAAGCCAGCGCGGGGCCTGTAGCAAATTTTACCAAGGGGCCCCCTAAACCTAAAATCTTCGTAAAGTGAAAACGAAAATATCCAATTAAAACAATTGCTTATGTAGCGACAAAGCCTAAATTGTTTTGCTTTGCCTACATTGTCCGTATAAAACTATAGACCGAACCCGGGGCTGTAGTGCTATTCTGTAAGAATAATTTCTTATCTCGACAGCGAAATCCGAAGTGAGTTTTAAATTAAGACCTTTATGTTGTTTGCAATACAGCTCACTATGTGAGTTTTATCACTCAGGTGAAGCTCGATATCGAAATACTTATTTACAGAATAGACTAGCTGTTTAGATTTCAGACAGTATGGTAGCATGAAATAAAAGAAAGAAAACGAGATTTTTGCCCGAAGTATGACGCATACCATAACAAAATTAACCAAATTAGTGACTTTATCCGCAGAAAACGGCTGTCGCAGTGTGGTAGGAGTTATACGTGTAACAGAATAAACGCTATGCCTCTTACTATGGGACCAATCCTGAAATCGCGAAATAAAAAATCAGCTGTTCAGTACATTTTGTCGAGTTGTACGTACAGAAATGTATAGGGGAGTCGATATTTTGCGATTTCAGTGTTGGTCCCATAGTAAAAGTTGTTCATAATGATGAGTACAATGACCCCTTAAGAGGTATTGCGTTTATTCTGTTACAGGTTGTATAGGAGGACTGGTGTGTGAGATATTTCCATGGTTTTCAGCGACATGTTTTGTGTGTAAGTCCAAGTGCGGGGCCCCCAATGCGCGGGGCCCGCAGCATTTGCTACTTACTCTTGCTCGTAGTTAATCCGGCACTGGTAATAATTAAATTCAAAAGTGTGTTTGTTTGTTACACTTAACGCCTAAATCGCTGCACAGATTTTGATGACTTTTGGTACAGTGATAGATGGGACTCTGGAGACGGTTATGGCCAGGCTACTTAAACGCGAACGAAGCTGCGGGCAGAAGTTAGTAATATTTAAATCGATAGGTACCTAGCGGTCTAGATATCCTTCGAGCGCGCCGCGCCAAATCGCATTTTGTTGATTTGAGGGAACCTCAAGCGATTGACAAGAAGTAAATGTCATATTTGCATCGAACGAGTAACCTGAGTACTCAGCTAACATGCAAATATGACATTTAACTGCTTCACGGTCGCTTCAATTTCCTTTGACATTTAAAAACGAGCTCAGGGTGGATATCGTATATTAGGCTATCAAGGTACCAACTGCATGATCTTTTCTCTACTGAGTTGGTTTCCTCCTGTTAATAATTATTATCCATTGCAATTAATTTAATGTATTAGTGACAATTAGAATTTTAATCATCTTATTTATTGAATGTAATAATTAATTTAATGTTTAAGTAAATTTTTTTTTTTTTTTTTTATGTATTAGTGACAATTTTTTTTTTTTTTTTAATTTTTTATATAATGAAAATGTTTGCATGCCGAATGGTGAAATATGGCAGAACTCTGATGTGAACTACTACCTACTTATGTATTACCCATGTTTGCAAATAAATGCTATTCTATTCTATTCTATACTATTCTATCGGTGAGAATTAAAACATCCTCAAAGAAATCACAATTGAAAATATCATTGAATGATCGCTTGCCTGCCTACTACATCGTCAGTATTCAATGGATGTTTCACCTCTATTATATCAACAAGGACATCGATAGAATAATAGGCAATAGTGATTGTCCTCTATCTATACGTTAACACGCGTACATACCAAATTAATCGTAGAGACTACTTATAGCCCAAGTTTCTTGTTCGTGATATATGTTTACAAAGAAAAATAACACTTACCTATCGCTTACCAAATAAAAAGGAACAACCTGGAACCGCATTTCATGAATGACCACAAAAAAGTTCGGTTTGATTTGACCGCACAGCTGCAGACAGAAATAGGAGCCTCCGTCTTCCAGGTTGTTTTTGAGGTGGCCATCTCATGAAATAACCAATTTCCGATTTGGCCACGATAAATAACTAATAGTGGGTCCACGCGACACCGACTTTTGTGTGCGCAAACTTTGAACTCTGGACAAAAATGTCTGCAGCGACTTACAATAAATTCTGCACAGACAAATGTCGGTGTGATAGAAGGTTTTTCTTTAAAGTTCAAAGTCTACGCAGACATAAATCTGTATCGTGTAGATGCACTATATTGATCAGCTCTTTATTTCAGAATCACCGGACTAGACCCCGCCCGCGCCCTCTTCGATGGCGCCTTCGCAGTCCAAAACGGCCTGGACCGCACATGCGCCAAGTTCGTGGACATCATCCACACAGACCCTGGCGGCTACGGCTCCAACGCGTCCACTGGCACCGTGGACATCTGGCCCAACTACACTGGAGGTTCCGGCACCCAGCCTGGTTGTCCCGTTGGCAAGTTCCAACAATTCAGTGCTGAAGGTAAAAAAGGCGAGTTATGTTATCCACCATTGCCTCAAAACGTTTCAGAAAAAAACGAGTAAACAAAAGTTTACGAGTAGTTTAGGTTATGGGCTCAGATGAAGAAAAAGGATCTTTTACTTCATCTTAAGTAAGAGTTAAATAAACATCTACATACATACAACAAAGCTATTAGAAAATTTTAATGATTTACTTTGACATCACCATTTTCATTCACATTCCCTGGAACTTGTTTATTTTAAAAGCAAAGGAGTCAACAATTAATAAGTAATAATAGAACATATCTAGGTACTTTGCAAGCATAATTGTTCACATTATCTTAATTGCTGTTCGACTAACAGAAAGACAATGTCGTTATCTTGCTAACCATGAAAAAAGCAGTGTAAATTATCTATACGATACTGATAATCCGTTCTTAAATACCATAGCACATTTCTAATCACTCTTAGTCAATACAATATTGTTATCTTCAAAACGTGGTGTTACTTATCACGGTAGGCCCAGTACCTAATTACAAATTTAGGCCATCGTTTAAGCGATTCGATAAGACCTGTGACCAAACCGTTCACAATGTACCTACTCACCTAATTGTGGGCTATAAAATTGCCACTAGCAGGGCACAAATCAATACTCCGGAGATCCATGATTTCCAAATGAAATACGCATACGTATCTTACGCACTTAACCCAAACTACTTCTCATTTCTCGAATAAGAATACCTATGATGTTGAGTATTTGTCAAACTCTATTTAAACCCCTTCTACACGGATTTAATCCAGCGTTCTATCCAAGGTGACCCGGGTGGGAGCTTGATTTCCATCCGCGAATTTTGCGAATGACTTTAGATTACATCTGCCGTCTACACGGATGCAATCCAGCAAGGTCACCTTGGATAGGATTGGATGGAACGCTAGATTACATCCGTGTAGAAGGGATTTTATGAAAACCAGTCAAACTTTGGCATTCAATTAGGGTGTGACCTGTTCTTAACTACAAATACTCAATTCAGAAACAGGACGTGAGTTTTCGAGTCCAACTAGTCTATTCTGTAAATAACTATTTCGATATCGAGCTTCACCCGAGTGACAAAGCTACGCTTTATTACGCAACATAAGTCCACATACAAATACGAATTTGATACCTTACCTGGGATTCCGGTGTCGAGACACTCACAGAATAGCACTACTGGATCCCATGGACAATATAGCCACATAACCTCTGATCCAAAGAGGTAGTTACAGTATCTGCAGTCCGCAACAAAGGTAGGTAGGTACTGCATGCTGCATGCAGTACCTGTCTACATGAATCGTTTCAGTGGTTTATCCGAAGGCTGAATTTGTTACAAGGTGCCGATTTCTATCCGGTCAAGCAAACCCAATCGTTTGTAGTTGCCCATAACAATGGTCCCGTAAGAATTTTAGAATAGCCTATCATACAAAGCGCAAGTTGGTAAAAAAAAATTGGTTGTCTGTAAAGTTGGTTTACAATTGAATTCTTAACAAACAAGCCGAACGCTTAGGCCGATCGTGCCTCTCTATCGCTTGTATCGCGCGCTCGCTTGCGGAACGTGACACTTTTTCATGCGCGCAGCCGTCGTTCATCGATTTATAAGACGTTATCACGTCAATAAAAACTATTTGCTATACCTAACCCCGAATTATTTAACACGGAACCCAAGCTAAATCTAAGATTGCTGCTTCACACATTAGGGTGATAGCGTATGGCCTATGGCTTCCGCTTTCCACTACTAATTGAGCCACGGATATAAGAAAAAAGTTATGTATCATTTTAGTTATGTGTTAGTTATGTGTCTATGGATTGAGCATCGTTGTCGCAACATTCTCGTTGCTCTGTCAGCCTGGTTAAGCGGTCGCAAACCGCCACTATTGAACGTGAGGTCCTTGGTTAGATTCGCGGGCGATTCCATAAGGAATTTTTCAGTAGCAGCCCGGAATTTGAAGTCAGTCGTGTGATACCCCTGTGCCTCGGAGAGCACGTAAAATTGTTGGTCCCGCGCCTGAAGTGTCCCCGATCTCGCCTAGTGTCCCCGCCTGAAGTGCCAGATTGCCGCCAGTGGTTGCACACAATCTTGTGCACAGTATCTCCTGCTTAGGTACCTACTTAACTAAGTAAGTACCTTCTACTTAACTAAGTACCTTCCGTCGAGGTTGGGCGCTGTGACCTAAATTTGGCCGGGGGGATCATTTAGCATTGAAATGAGGTCCCATCAGTCATAATCATTTTCTTGCCAATAACTCAATTTACCATCGATGCAACATTTCTTCCTTCTCCATATCCAAAATCCCATCTACAGTATCTGTTTTATATTAATAAATTGTAATTATCGCCCCTATGGCCTAAAATTGGCAACGTCCTTGATCGAAATATTTGTTACAGCCGACTTGAGGGTCATACATATTCAATACAATCCAGCCATCTAATTAGTTACCCATTGACCCGATTCCATTTAAATTCGTTCCTAATCAAAACATGCTAGAAAAACTGGAATATCAATGGTTGCTAGTTATCTTTATGTGCATTTTATTCAAATTATCTGATTTAACGCTCATAATGCTTCGTCTTCTGATAAATGCTTCTTTTTGGTTTTGTTTCTTTGTTTTTAACACCGACTTCTGAAATTAAGGTTATTTTATTCTTTGTAGTGTTTTGTTTGGAAGTCGGTTATATTTTTTTGAAAAAAGATTTTTATTTTTCACTTTTAAGTGGTGATACTTGGACGACGTCTTCGTCAACGCAGAAATTGACATAAGCAAAAATGCTCATAAAATTAAAACTACTGAACCAAACTAAATCAAATTTTTACGGGACCAAATGGCAAGTATACTGCATCGAACTAAAAATCGCAGAAATCGGATCAGAAACCTCGGAGTAATCGGTGTACATACATAAAATAAAGTAAAACCCACCGAATTGAGAACCTCCTCCTTTTTTAGAAGTCGGTTAAAAATTGCCAGTGGAACAACTGGTGTTAACCAGTTGTTAGACAACATCGGGCTGCGAGTGCCGTCTGTGTTCTTTTGTTTGTAGACCTCATTTATTGCGCACCCCCATGGTAGCCACTGCGTGCAGAAGGAACTCGTACATGGTGAGAACGAGTCGTATGTACATAATTATCTATAACACAACCTGCCAGGAAGCTGATAAGACAAAATCGAGCTGCGAGTTCCGTCTGTGTTCTTTTGTAGACCTCATTTATTGCACACCCCCATGGCAGCCACTGCGTGCAGACGGAACTCGTACATGGTGAAAACGAGTCGTATGTACATAATTATCTATAACTCAACCTGCCAGGAAGCTGATAAGACAAAATCGGGCTACGAGTGCCGTCTGTGTTCTTGCGTAGACCTCATTTATTGCACACCCCCATGGTAGCCACTGCGTGCAGACGGAACTCGTACATGGTGAGAACGAGTCATATGTACATACCTACAACGCAACCTACCAGGAAACTAATATCGAAATTTTCAATACTAGTGTTGCTAATTTGAAGAAAATTTTATCTAATACCTACTTAGCTTCTACGAGCGTAAATACTCAGTAATGTTTTTTGTTTTGTGTAAGTCACATAATCTATTATCAATTTTCTGTTTCATATGATTCATTCATCTTCTTAATATATATAAATCACGTATCACGTTGTTTGTCCGCGATGGACTCCTAAACTACTGAACCGATTTTGATGAAACTTTGTAACTATCTGTTATTTGATCCAACTTAAAATATAGGATAGTTTTTTGGAACGGCAAAAACGGGATACGGAAAAAAACGGGATATGCGCGTACGAAGTCGCGGGCAACAGCTAGTATACTATATGTGGAAACTTGTAATTTGCCATAAATACATTTTGCTTTAACTAGTACTTACTGTAGGTTTCTGTTATCCTAAAATAATAATAATAAAACATCCAATCTGCATTCCCCGAAGGCAATTAGGCAGAGGTGCTATACACTCACATAAGTACTTTAAGGTAATGTAACACCCCCCCTACCTGCAAACTCATTGTAATGTATTGGGCCTCCGTAATTCCGTATTTTGATCACGCGTGACCCTTGATGTCTAGCTGCTTGGAGTCTAGAGGCCCAGCGAACACATGACGAATTTGCCCGATGTGGTAATGGTCAAACCTAACAAAAATAAAAAATACCGCCAAGTGCGAATCGGACTCGCGCGCAAAGGGTTCCGAACGAGTCATGTATATACATTCTCAATATTTTAAAACCATATAGGTACATAGATTCCCTGTTATCTGTAGGCGTAGACATATTTTCTGTATTTCTATTTCAGTCTCCGTTATTTTGGAGATCGTATCTCGGTGCAAAATGATCAATTTTCATCTATTTAGGTTCTGGTTTTCCATATAGACGTTCGGAACCCTAAAAATATCCATCTTTTGTTGTACAACTAAGTATCTACTCGTTTCAGATTTATGCAGCCACGATCGCTCTTGGCGATACTTCGTGGAAGCCCTCGGGTCTCCGACGGCTTTTCAAGCAGCGGGGGCGTCTAACGTCAACGAATGGATCGCCCACGGAGGGGACACCAACCAGAGCATATACTTGGGACCCCTAACTAGCACACGGTAAGCATGCCTGCTTCGTTAGCAGGATGGAGGCCTTTAGACAGCACGTATAGGGACCGTGCACGGCGTAGACTATGCCATCTAGTGTCGCATATTCGAAGTTTTAAGGGTCAGAATATTGATGCTTCTGTGCTGCCACCTGTGGTTCCTGCACACTCAGTTTAGGGCAACGTGCGTGAAGAAGACTGGGCCATCTAGCGTAGCTATTTCGAATTTTATACTTGAAACATACTTGACAGTGACATTTCTGTGCTGCCACCTATAGTTTCTGCACGCTCCCTATTAACAAGTTAAAATTCTGTTTTTAATACTCCTCCGCTGTTCGTTTCTGATTAATTTCATTGCAGTATCCAAGAAAGTTGAATGGTTTCACCAGGATTCGGCAAGCTTCATTGACTCGATGTTTCTGGTGGTCGCGCCTGTTGATTATGGCGCAGCAGTCGTTGGGAATAGTGTGGCTAATAAGCTCTTATCAACACATCTAGCTTAACCCTGTTTCATTGCGGAAAAGAGGTGGTGCACCACTCCATCTCCCTGCCACTCTGGAACAATCAATGCTTCTAAAACATCATAAAACGTTATCTGGTTTCTGTACGTTGGAAACTGCCAAAGGGACCTATAAATTGAAAGTCTCAAGGATCAGATCCTACTAATATTATAAATGTGAATGTTTGTATGTTTGTATGTTTGTATGTTTGTATGTTTGTATGTTTGTATGTTTGTATGTTTGTATGTTTGTATGTTTGTATGTTTTTTTGTTTGTGCCTCAATCAGGCAAAAATGGCTGAACGGATTTAGATGAAATTTGGCACACATATAGTCCACATCCTGGAATCAAACATAGGCTACTTTTTATCCCGGTAAAAGGCATGACCTAATGGAGACAGAGGAGGAAGTGGAAACCCAGCGCTTCTGCTGCCTTAGTACTTTAGATTCACAAGTACCAGGAGAACAGAAACATGTCGTAATATTTTCGGGGCTGAAATTGGGAGCGTTAAAGATTCACAAGTACGAGGAGAACAGAACGATGTTATAGTATTTTTGGGCTCGAATATTTTTTTTTTTTTACGTCGAACAGAAATATGTATTTTGAAGATTTTTCCGGGCTAGAATTGTAAACGCTAGATTCACATGTGACAGGAGACCAGAAACATGTTGAAGAAGTATTTCTTTGGCTGAAATTATGAGCGCTAAAGATTCAGAAGTACCAAGAGACCATAAACATGTCAAATTATTTCCGGCACTGGAATTATAACCAGTTAGAATTCAAAATTACCAGGACACCAGAAACCTGTCGAAGTATTTTCGGAGAAAAGTATGTGAATCCTAAAGATTCATAAGTACCAGGAAGCCAGCAAGATGTCAAAATATTTCCGCGCTAGATATATGAGCGGAAAGGATTCAAAATTACCAAAACAACAGATTAATGTGATATTTTTTCCGGGGCGTTAAAGATTCATTATGTACCAGGAGACCACAAACATGACGAAGTATTTCTAGGGTTGGAATTTTGAGCAGTTAAGATTCTAAAGCACCAGGTGATCAGATATGTGTAGAAGTATTTTCGTGGCTGGAATAATGAGCGCTACAGATTCACAAGTACCAGGAGAACAGAACGATGGTATTTTTAGGCTTGAATTTTTCTTATTTAACTTTTTAACAGTCAAACAGAAATATGTATGTCGATGTTTTTTCCGGCCTGGAAATGTAAATACCATAGATTCTCAAACAACAGGAGACTAGAAACATGTGAAAGTATTTTTTTGCCTGAAATTGTGATCGCTAAATATTCACAAGTACCAGGAGACCAGAAACATGTTGAAATATTTCCGGCGCTGGAATTGTGACCGGAAAGATTTCAAAAGTACCAGGAGACCAGAAACATGTTGAAGTATTTTCGGGGCTAGGATTGTGCATGCTAAAGATTCATAAGTACCAGGAGGCCATAAACATGTCGAAATATTTCCGCGTTTGAAAAAGGGGGCTGTTGTTCCCAGGCAGGAATTATGAGCGCTAAAGATTCATTATGTACCAGGAGACCAGAAACTAGCGGAAGTATTTTCGTGGCGAGGATTGTGAGTGTTAAAGATTCACAAGTACCAGGAAACCAGAAACATGTCGAAGTATTTCCGAAGCTGGCAGCATTTAAAAATACCAAGAGAATCGAAACATATCGAAGTTTGTCTGGGCTGGAGTTATGAGCGCTATAGATTAACAAGTACCAGAATACCAGAAACATGTCGAAGTAGTTCCGGAGCTGAAAGTACGGACAGTAAAGACTCACAAAATATCAGAATATAGAATCATGACGATGAATTTCCGAGAATGAGAATATGCGACAAGGAAGTTGCGCGCCACCTCTAAAGTCTACGCAGACGAAGTCGCGGGCGAAGTGCTAGTTATAAATATATTTGAATCATTAGGTAGGTAGGGTACTACTAGATGACTGAGCAATTCTTAAAAAAAACCGGCCAAGTGCGAGTTGGACTCGCATAAGAAGGGTTAATAATAATACCATCCCATCACTTCCCGTGGGTGTCGTAAGAGGCGACTAAGGGACTCATCAGAGAATGGGCAGCAGCGTTCTCTGTAAAACTCAACACCATACACTGCGATCGCCAACCCGCCTGCCAAGCGTGGCGATTATGGCAAACCCCCCCCCCCTTTTGGGGGAGGCCTATGTCCAGCAGTGGACGTCTTTCGGCTGTTATGATGATGATGATGATGATGAAGAAGGGTTCCGTACCAACCTTACTTTTTATTATTTGTTGTTATAGCGGCAATAGAAATACACAATCTATGAAAATTTCAACTGTCTACCTATTACGGTTCTAACGGTCTATAATTATATATATATAAATATTACGGTCTATAACGAGATACAGCCCGCTGACAGACAGACAGACGGACGGACGGACAGCGGAGGCTTAGTAATAGGGTTCCGTTGGTTACCCTTTGGGTACGGAACCCTAAAAATTACTTCTTCTATCTATTAAGTAGCAATAAATATATGTAAGTACTCGTACTTGTATCTTAAAACAAGGTCAAGTTGATTAATAACAAACCATAATAACAGCAAGGAGAACATTGAGGGCAAAAAACCCTCTCATTATACGTTTGGTGCACTTGAACACTTTTTTTTATTGAAGGTACGAAGATTATTGTAGTACTTAATCATTTTTCCGTAAACAAAATTGACCTCAACCTATTCAATGTTAAGTGAGGAATGACGATGGTCTAATGTAATCAATAATGTAAGTATCTATTCTATGAAATTACATCACGCAGTTTGATTTCCGGGTGATTAAAAAACTTCAGGTTTTTTGCCATATTAACGTCATGCTGGCAATTATCTTTCTACTAGGGTTTAAATCCCGGAACATCAGTTCACCTCGAGTGGTCCTATAAGGGAACTTCAAGAATTCCGTTTTTAATACAGATGTTAGGAAACATAAAAGTATAGATTCGTTCGGAACTATTTGCGCGCGAGTCCGACTCGCACCTTGCCGGCTTAGGGTTCCGAAAAAAAAGGAACCCTTATAGGATCACTCGGGTGTCTGTCTGTCTGTCCGTCTGTCACAGCCAGTTTTCTCAAGATCCACTGGACCGATTCTGTTGAAATTTGGTACACATATGGACTTCTATGACCCAAACACGGACGCGTTACGTAAATCATAAAATTTTTAGTATGGGGTTCACTTTTGGGGGTCAAACTAGAAAATAAAAAAAAAATTTTTTTGAACAATTTCGTGTGACATAACAAAAAAAAAGGGCTTACTGTGAGGGTTTTAATTATATTTTATTCATCATTTTAAAATAAATGGTTTTGAAGTTATTCAAGAAATTAGACGAAAAATTAAAAAAATAACTAAATTCGTTCGGAACCCTTTGCACGCGAGTCCGACTCGCACTTGGCCAGTATTTTTTTTTTTGATATAGCTCGCTAAAATTTAACTCTTTTCTAATTTTACTCTGAGAAGTGTTGAAGTCCCGGGATTTTGATCGCGGGCTGTCTCGTGGTCGAGACTTCCCAAACCAACACTCTCTTGTTGACGATTCCTTCTATAACACTGCGTTTCACATCCACAGAGCCAAAGGAAACTTCTACCTGCGAACAAGCCCAGAGGCACCTTTCGGACTTGGCGCTGAAGGCATGAAACCAAACGGCACTCAAGTGAGGAGGCGGAGAAACCCTTTACTAACCAGAATCCTGAAATATTTCTAACGGTTTGTTAATATCTAGTCAAAATATTGTTAAATGAAATAAAATAAGAAAGAAAAACATTTATTTCACACAGTACCGCGCCTCAACAGTTGACTGTCACCATGTGCGACGGGAGGGGGGTGCAAGGGGATGCACTTGCACCTCATTGGTTTCCCTGGCTTACGAAAACATGAGTAAATTAAAAAAAAATTGTTAGACAAGCGGATTGTAGTAGAAGAGAACCTAGCAAACCCTGTATTATTACACCATCCGAAAGTGTGTATAAATAGCTAATAAGGATCAAATTCTGGGAAGTAATAATACATGGCAAACTAAAGGAAAGAACTCATTTTAACCCTTTCAGTGCCAAGTGCAAAAGTGTTTTTACATTTTTAGGGCCAAGCACTCAACACATGGGCCGAACAACAATTCGTTCGTGTGCCCACAACCTGCGCATGAATACAAATCACATATAGCTATTTAAAACGACGACTCAGATGCGGGTTGTGGGCACACGAACGAATCACGCTCGACCCATACGCTGAGTTCTTGGCACTAAATGTGTTTAACAAAAACCTTCTTTAATTTTCAAAAAAAAATTATACTCAATTTTTTTTCAAAAATCAATAATGCAGTCGTAGTTTTCATCAACAGGTGGCCTGAGAGTCTAGAAGTGCATCATTGGATTTAAAAAGAATCAGTTACGGTTTAGATAGGTCGCTTTAGTCAGAAATTTTAAAACTAAATTGTTAAACATGAGCTCTTTCCTTTAGTTTGCCATGTATTATTACTTCCCAGAATTTGATCCCTATTAGCTAAACTTTCGGATGGTTTAATAATACAGGTTGTTTTTTTTTTTTTCAAAATCAACTGGTTCGATTCCTGGGTAGGAAAAATGATTTTTCAAAAATCCAATGATGCAGTTTTACTTTTCATCAAAATCGGGCTCGAGACTCCTTTCAGTGTTTTTCGATATTCCTTATCGTTTCGGATTTGGCCCTGAAGGCATACTTAAAAAAATCACCCTGTATATTTGTGCGCTATGGACAAATGTTTGGGAAGTGTTGTGACAGGATTTTATAGAACAGTGTATTCTAAAGATATCATATTTTAATAAACAAGTAATGTCATGTATTGCCAGCACAATACCATAACATAACATAAGACAGTTTGTGTGCTAAAGATAGCCAAAGAAAAAATCAGCCATATTTGTAGTGGTTTACAATGTGTTTTAGCGATAATTTAGGTAAGCATTTAGGGAATATTTTATCGAATACAGTGAAACCATGATCATTTGCGAGATATTGTGACTTATTTGAATATACATATAAGATTCAATGTTCTCTGTGATATTCTTCAGTAGGTTTACAACTAAAATAAGATAGTATAAAATTATTTTATAGTTTAAAACTTATTTAAAGTAAAATAAAACTAGGTACGAATATAACAATTTGTTTTATTAAATGGATTTTCATTCTATTACTAAATATATGCACCTGTATCTATTTACAATATTAACAGCACCTTACGTATATAAAAAGCTAGTTTTTCCCGCGGCTTCGCTTCCGCGGTAATTTGTGTTCCTCAGAAATCCTGCATTTTACAGGTTGTAAAACATAGGATACTTAAGAAAGTCAGAATCTGTGGCTTTAGTGCAAATTTTTATATGTTCTCCATTGCATTAACGTAAACGACAATTTGACCCTACTATAAAAAACTTTTTTACAAAATAAATAAATTATTTTTCACTTTTCAGTGGTGATTCTCACAACTAAATTGGCATGTACATGTACTCTTTCACAGCGTTTCACAGAGTTATGTTATGAACTGGTGTAAACAATAGACAGACATGCGATTCCAGCAATCCTGGTCAATTTGCTATCATTTATTGAGGAGTTCCGTTGCCTATCTCCGAAGTTCTTCATCAGATCTTCGCCAAATTGAAATGGGACTACTCCGAGAAAATACTCTTTCTAAAACTTCCCAAACCGCTTCAAGTGTGCCTATAAAATTTTAAGAGTTCCCTCTTTTTCTTCAGGATCCCATCATCAGATCCTGACCTGGTGATCATGGGACAACCTGGGACCACCATTCAAACAAAAAAAGAATTTTCTAAATCGGTTCAACCGTCTTCGAGTGATCGGGGAACATACATAAAAAATAAAAAAGGTTTCGACGAATTGAGAACCTCCTCCTTTTGGAAGTCGGTTAAATATTAAATAAGCTTCTGTTAACAATAACAGAATAAATCTTTTGCTTATAAGATTCTGTTTAGCAAAGGTTAACGTTAACGCAATCGATTAAATAAAAGCTCGCACTAGGCCCTCGAATAATCGTACTTCAGGAGAGTCACCCTTTACAAACACACAATTTTAACTTCTTATTATATTATGTAGATACAACTGAATAGCGGCATCTATACCGCCACAAAAACTAACGTAGCGACATCTTTACCGCCAGATACGAACTACGCCATATAAATCCTGCATCGCGGGAGTTTTCCGTGCAATTTTTTGAACTTATACTTACAACAGTTCGAATATCGACTACCGGGCAGTTGCCCACCGGACACAACAACCGTCCGGTCGGAGGATCCTCCCTTTTCAATGGAGGATTGCGGAAATTCGCATCCTGTTCCGCATACCCTCTATGGGTGTACTAAAGGAGCGTGTATTATTATTGCTAGTAATACTTTCATAGCTAAAACGCAACGATTAATATCTAGGTACTAAAATATTGTGCAAGTGCATGCGCCCATTAAGAACCAGTTCTCGGCTAATAATTCCATTATTGTGCTATTAAAATTATATAATTGTTTTATACTGAATATTAAACAAGGGGCTACGGCTATACGGATCACACATGGCTGGTTTAATATTGTGAGTTTTTATTAAAAAATATATATTTTATAATTATTATACCGTGACGCCTTAAGCTAGATTAACATGACTGTGTGTGTGACGTACATATTTACAATAATATTGTTACGAGCTTGGGGTTCGTTACAATAAAAACAGCCGATTAAACAACCAAAACTGACACTTTAATCCACAACACTAATTATCACTTTAAAACACACTAATTATAAAACACAATCGCGCTACTAAACACTTCACTTCACTATAATTCGCAGTCGAAGATCGCTCTCGAAGTTATCGTTTGTATCGCCAATTCAATACTGACTGCCGTCGCCGGATGTCCGCCCTTTATATACCGACAGTCATTTCCAGAACCCTCCTGTATGGAAACCTCTGGAAAGTTCGGGCACACACAGGTCCCGTCAAAACATCGAGAATGTTCTAGCACGTAAATGTCAGCTACTGGATACTAGATGGCGCCAGCAGTATGCCAGTATCTGCTACTCGATACTAGATGGCAGGCACGTAAATGTTTGGTTTGTTTCCGCTACCTGCTACTAGATGGCGTTAGCAGCACGCAAATGCCGCCATGTCCCCAACATTAATTCTGGCGCGTAACACTGCCCCCTCCTAAGACATGCTCGCCCCGAGCATTATCGGCCCCATAATAACGCGCCAGTCGATCCACGTGGACGATTTTAGGAGCACTTCTTGTACCTTTTTGTATACGGTAGGTCACGTCATTGATTTTTGTCGCAATCCGGTACGGCCCGTCCCATTTAGCTTGAAGCTTAGGAGATTTGCCTTTACTGCGAACTGGATTGTGCAACCACACTAGTGAACCTTCATCGAACCCTTTATTGTTCATTTTGCGGTCATAACGGGTTTTCATCTTGTTAGTCATTTGCTGGCCCGATTCTCTGACGTGCTCATAAATGTCATTCATTTTGTTCCGCAAGTCATTCGCATAATCGGTTATATTACGTGGGGCATCAGGTGGCATTCCAGTGATCAGGTCTGCCGGCAGCCGTAATTCTCTACCAAAGTTTGCGAAAGCTGGTGTCACTGATGTGCTTTCGTGAACAGCACTTCGGTATGACAGCAAAAATGGTTGTATATGCTTGTCCCAATCGCGTTGCCGGTTTTCCACAACTTTTGCCAGGTATCTCTCCAATGTCTGATTGAATCGTTCCACCATTCCATCCGATTGTGGGTGGTAAGAAGTTGTTCTCGTTTTATGAGTACCCATCACTCTACAAGTTTCCTGGAATATTTGTGACTCGAAATTCCTTCCTTGATCGCTGTGAATTTCCAAAGGTACTCCAAAACGACAGAAGAGACTTCATGAACCAGTTTATCTGCAACTGTTGAAGCTTCTTGATTTGGAATAGCGAAGACTTCCGGCCACTTAGTGAAGTAATCCATTACAACCATGAAGTACTTGTTACCACTTTCACTTTCCGGAAACGGTCCCGCAACATCCAGAGCTATCCTTTCCCATGGTGCACCAACATTGTACAATTGCAATGCACCTCTGCTACGAGTTTGAGGTCCTTTTACAGCCGCACAACTTGTACATTTGCGACACCAGTCCTCGACATCGGCACGACAATGGACCCAGTAAAACCGTTCCCGTATCTTCAGTAGAGTCCGTTTCACTCCCATATGGCCTCCTGAACAGCCATCATGGTACAGCTGTAGAACATCCGGTACTTTAGCTTTAGGGACAACCATTTGCAAATGACAGCTGTCTCCTCGAGCATTTTCCCATTTACGGCACAGTACTCTATCCTGAATCACTAAGCTGTCCCATTGGGCCCAATAACTTTTTGTGATCGAACTCATCGCTGAGACATCACTCCACGTGGGCTTAGGAGCACTGGCCTTCATCCACTCCAGAATCGGCTTGATGTCTGAATCTTCGTGCTGAGCATGTTGTAGGCTTTCCTTCCACTCGTTGCTGAGGTCTGTCTTGAGCATCCTCACAGGTATGACTTCTTTACCCTCTTGCCTAGTACAATGCTTGCAGTCTTCAGGGCAAGGTCTTCTTGACAGTGCATCAGCGTTGCCATGAGATTTTCCACTGCGATGTTCTACCACAAAGTCGTATTCCTGCAGTAGTTCAATCCATCTCGCAACTTGTCCTTCTGGATTTTTGAACTGTAATAGCCATTTCAGCGCAGCATGGTCAGTTCGTAGGTGAAATTTCCGCCCCAGTAGATATTTGCTAAAATGTTGCAATGACTTTACCACAGCAAGCAATTCCCGTCTCGTGACACAATAATTCCTCTCCGGTTTCGACAATGACTTGCTGAAGTACGCAATCACAACCTCTTGGTCGCCATTCCGCTGAGATAACACACCGCCAAGTCCGCTATCACTTGCGTCTGTGTCAACTATAAATTCCTTGCTGATATCAGGATACCCCAAAATAGGTGTTTTGCACAGACGGTCCTTTAGCTCCTGGAAAGCGATGTCGCAACTTTCATCCCAACAGAAATGTCGCTTTTCCTCAGTTAGCTTGTGCAGGGGTTTGGCTATATCTGCAAAGTTCTTGACAAAACGCCGATAATAGGAGCACAAACCTAAAAATGCTCTGACCTGCGTCTTGTCTTTTGGAATTGGCCAATCCTTGACAGCGGCGATTTTCTCTGGATCCGTGCGGATACCTTCTTCCGACACAACATAACCCAAAAAGCTAACTTGCCGTTTGAAAAATGAACACTTTTTCGGACTCAACTTGAGGTTGGCACTCTGGATCTTCATGAGCACGCGTTCCAGGTTTTGAAGATGTTCTTCAAACGTACGGCCTACGATGATGATGTCATCCAAGTAGACAAGGCAGGCATCACCAATCAACCCGGTTAGTACCAGTTCCATCAATCTTTCAAACGTTGCCGGAGCGTTACACAATCCAAATGGCATAACTTTAAATTGCCATAGACCCTTTCCTGTCGAAAATGCAGTTTTCTCCTTGTCTTTCGGGTCAATTTCTACTTGCCAGTAGCCACTTTTTAGATCTAGAGTGCTAAACCACTTTACTCCAGTAAGCATGTCCAGCGTGTCATCAATTCTTGGCAAGGGATAGCTGTCTTTCTTCGTAACGTCGTTCAGACGACGATAATCAACACAAAACCGCATGCTGCCGTCCTTCTTCCTTACCAGCACTACCGGTGAACACCATGGACTGGATGAAGGTTCTATAACACCATCCTTCACCATTCCGTCGATCATGGTTTCCACTTCCTTTTCACGTGCTACCGGTAATCTCCTTGGCCGTTGACGGATAGGCAATTCTTCTCCTGTGTTTATTTTGTGTTGAACTAAGCCAGTCTTCCCAATGTCAGCATCGTTCGAAGAGAAAACATCGGTGTACTTAAGTAACATCCTCTTCGCCTTGACCATTTCATTTTGAGACAGAGCGCTGCGACAGTCTTCTAAAAGTGTGGTCACTCTCGTTTGTGCATCCTTGCTGAGGGTCCCAGTTGATAGATATTGGCATCGACGCAACCAATCCACTTCCTCGCAGGTACCCATCAGTGTGCCCTTTTCTATCACCTGCTCCTTGTCACAAAGGTTCAGCACACGTACTCCTGAGATGTCGGTGGCTCTGACCAATGTTCGTGCCACTTTCCATGGAAGGTCATTGTCTACCCTTTCCACGAGTACGCAACGATGAGTTTGCCCAGGATTCCGAGGAAGACTAACCGGTACAATCGTTTCCGATCTCGGAGGAAGAACAATCTTCTTTAGGTTGTACACATTTCCAGGTAAAGCCCCTTCCATGAAAAGTTCCTCTTGTCCACATTTCATAACTCCTTGATTAACGTCGATCTCACAACGATTCATCCTCATAAAGTCTAAGCCCAGGATGCAATCGTCCATTATATCGGCCACAACAACATTATGCAGGTAGCTTTTGTTGCCTAGCTTCAACTCTATCTCTCTTTCTCCTCGGACGGGTATGCGCTGACCGGTGGCTGTTACCAAATTTATACGCTCTCGGTTGTATGCAGAGTCCCCAAGGAGCCGACTTATAATTTGGGAACTGACAACCGTGCGAGAAGCTCCAGTGTCTATCGTCAGCTTACATGGTGTCCCGTTGACCTCGCCCTTGATGATAAGGCTGTTCCCGTCACGGGTTTGTGAGATCGAAATCCTTGGGGCTCCTTGAACATCAGCCAGCACCCGCCCCGCAGTCCTGGCTTTTACTCGTTTCCCTGCTGTTGCTGGGCGGTGCTATTAGCCGCCCTGCCCTCTGGAGATCGGCTACCTTCCCCTTCTGCAGTTCGCTTAGGGCAACTGGATCGAAGGTGGCCCCTTTCACCACAGCCGTAGCACCTAGGGCTGTATCCTTTAACACGATCGCGAACTGTAACCGCTGCCACCTCCCTGACGCGGTGGGAACGATGATCTTGCCGCACAGCTTCCACCTCCAGTGCATGGGCCAAGGCGTCCTTAAGCGTCCCGTGGTGCCCGAGCCTCACTGCAGCCCTAACCTCAAGGTCGCGGATGCCGTCGATGAATGCCTGCACCAGGTTCCCTTCAATGAGCGCTGGTGCAGACTGGTATGCTTTTCGCACCAGCTTCTCCACTTCCAGGGCCCACTGCTGCAGGTTCTCACCGCTGCGTTGCACGCGATCCCTTAACTGCGCACGAAACACGTGCTCCAGATGGGCGTCGCCATACCTAGCTTCCAACGCCTCAAGCAGCTGCTCGTAAGTCACCTCCTTACCGAGAGCTTCCAGGACAGTTAAGGCCTGGTCGCGCAGGCCTAGGGTGAGGGCAGTCATGGCCTGATTTTTACTCCACCCGTTCGCCCTCATGACAGCCTCAAACTGAATCTTGTAGGCCGACCAAGAAGACGTCCCATCGAACGGCGGCACTTTGAACCCACGTGGCGAAGGTGTAGTGGCTGCTGAAGTAGCAATCCCATCTCCAAGTTTAAGGTTGCCCAACTCCTTCTTCATATCAGCAATGACGTCATCAAACTTGCTGATCCTGGTTTCAGCGTCTGACAAGCGGTTGTCATGCTGAGCAACCTTATCCTTCACCTCCTTCATGTCTTTCCTGAAGGACGCGTGAAGTTCCTTCATGAGGAGCATCTGTTCTTCCTGGCGGCGCGCCTGCTCCTCCTTGTCAAGCTTGAGCTGCTCTTCCAAACGACGGGCCTGTTCCTCCTGTCGTCGGGCCTGCTCCTCCTGTCGTCGGGCCTGCTCCGCCTTGTCGTGCTGCAACTGTTCTTCCAACCGACGGGCCTGTTCCTCCTGTCGGCGGGCCTGTTCCTCCTGTCGGCGAGCCTGCTCCTGCAGCATCATCATCAGAGCAGCAAAGTCTGGTTGTGGTGATGCCGGAGCTACCGTGGACGGGCCGGCCTCCATGGTCGGTAGCTGACCTGCCGACGTCTGCGGCGTTGCACCACCAAAACGCCTCTGGTCCGTCTCGTGCTGGCGTTGACTACGGGTACGGATACCCTCCGTGTCGTCCTTTGGCAGAATCGGCATGATTATCCACTATTCTGACACCAATTGTTACGAGCTTGGGGTTCGTTACAATAAACACAGCCGATTAAACAACCAAAACTGACACTTTAATCCACAACACTAATTATCACTTTAAAACACACTAATTATAAAACACAATCGCGCTACTAAACACTTCACTTCACTATAATTCGCAGTCGAAGATCGCTCTCGAAGTTATCGTTTGTATCGCCAATTCAATACTGACTGCCGTCGCCGGATGTCCGCCCTTTATATACCGACAGTCATTTCCAGAACCCTCCTGTATGGAAACCTCTGGAAAGTTCGGGCACACACAGGTCCCGTCAAAACATCGAGAATGTTCTAGCACGTAAATGTCAGCTACTGGATACTAGATGGCGCCAGCAGTATGCCAGTATCTGCTACTCGATACTAGATGGCAGGCACGTAAATGTTTGGTTTGTTTCCGCTACCTGCTACTAGATGGCGTTAGCAGCACGCAAATGCCGCCATGTCCCCAACATTAATTCTGGCGCGTAACAATATTACAATATGTACATTGCAACCGTTTAATGAATTAATTGATGTATAAATAAACTATCAACGCATATAAAAATAGCTTTCTAATTAAGACTTATCTCTAAGTGCATTATGTTATCTTGTACATAAAAATAAAAATTGTTTACAACACAGTGTTGCTTGACTCTATTATTTGCAGAATAATACACTGTTCTCTTTCACAATAACACTTGTACTAAGTATTATTTACAAATTCTTATGAATAGTTAATTGTTTATTAAGCAGATAACGCGAAAGAAAATTTGGCAGCGCCTGATACCAGCTTAATTTGTAGAAATCAAACAATAAGCGGAGATGAATTTATATTTTGACAACAAGCAGTCAATCACAAAAAAAAAACACTAAATTGATAATCTCGCGTTTGATCATTGTCGATTTCCTAATATATCTGCGGGGGGGGGCTAAAAAAGCCACTTTAGGAGAATCCTAATATAAATCACACAACAATCTGTCAAATTGCATTTTCATCTTTATCACTAGCTAACGTTAGGTTCAAGGTTGATTGGGAAAATATGACAGTGATGGGTAGCGTGATGTGCTTTCTGATTCTGCTAAAGTGGCTTTTATAGATCCGCTGGGGCTCTAGACAAAGTGTCAGTCTATTGGCGATAGCGAATAACCGAGTTATTCAAAATTTAAAATGAAATAAAAAATAGTGAAATTTAGAGGAAGACTATATCTATGCTTCTATTATTTTCTATTTTGTTAAAAACTTATCAAATTTGTCTGATAGTCGTCTGAACATGACGGTAAAAACGGACTGTTTTTTCGGGTTTTTGGAATGTCATAATTCTTTAAGTATATTATGTTTTGGAAAAAAGAAAATGATAGAGACACGTATTAATTCGTTCTTAATTGTTTGGAAAAAAATAATTGCTCTACCAGCATTATCCACGAAGAAAACAGCGGAATACGTTTGTATGGAGAAAGGCCCCAGAGTTACCGACCCGAGTCCCCTCTTAACCTAAGTTATCACGGTGAGATTGTTACAGCACTATCGGTACCGTTCTCCATGTCTAAAGATGAACACACACTAACGGACAAAAAAATCTACCCTAGAGTTTTTCCCTCGTATTTCTTACATGGCGAGATGAACACCAAACAGTCCATAATGAGGGTTTCCAGGAAAATTTTCGACACCAGCTGGCGCCACTTAGAGGCCGTTCATGTATTACGTAAGCACCAATGGGGGGGGTCTTTACTATGTTTATTTTTGATGACATGGGGGATGGGGAATTTAAATGGTGATTACTTCAGCAATATTTACTACCTTTTTTGTTTGCAAATCTTATTAGATTTTAATTTGAAATAATTATGGCTAGTTAGTTGTTTTTACTCTCACGCGATGTTTAGTAAGAAATAACAGAAGTGGGGGAAATAGGTCTCGCGCGAGTAAAAACTATACCAATGCTTACGTAAGCATAGGAGGGAGGGGTAAGAGCTTTGATTACCTGTGTTTTACCTGTGGCTTGTTATTAGCAATTTAGTTATTATTAGTGTCATTATATAATGATATTTGTCTGTAAGTCTTCCGAAAAATGAATAAATAAATATAATTATCGCTGACAAGAGGGAGGGGGGGTTCAAAATGACTAAAATTCTGCTTACTTATATGGTGTACATAATAAAGAGTATTCTATTCTATTCTATTCTACGTAATACTTGAACGGCCCCTTAGGCGAGAGATCTGAAAGTTTGATGTTAGCATGACTTTGACGTCAATTTAACAAATGTCAGAAAACAGTAGCGTTTTGACAGGTGCTTAGACCTGACGCCTCAATGCTGCCACCTGGTGGTCATTTCAGGAAAGCCTCTCTCTCATTCACGAACTTGACCGAAGCACTTCGGCAGTTCACAGATACCTGTGCTAAGTGGGCGAGGTGGAGTAGTATCGCTTCATGGTAGCGTCGATGTCCACGATAGCGTTACGCACGTCGTGTGTGGCCGCGCTGATCGTCTCGAATGTGTTTGCTAGGCGATCTATCGCTCGCGCCTGGTGGGTATGGAACAAAAAGATCACTTGTATTAGGAAAACAAAAAAATAAAATGTGAAAGGAGATGTTTAAAACTGGGCCAGGTCTATGGACAATACCCATAAAAAAAGAAAAAAATCTGTAGAATTCGGGAAAAATACAGTTAATTCATTTAAATGTTTACTGTTGCGGTAGTTAATTGATGTTTATAAATTACTTTTATCGATTATCAACATGGCGTCGCACCGATTTAGTTAATCTGTGCTTAAAAACAATGACAGTAAACCACAGATCATAGAAAGATAACTGGCAGCTGTCATAACAATGTCACTTCAGTCACTTTCGTCTCATTGCCGGTAAATAAACATGTCCGAAATAAATGTCATTAATCAATCAAAATGACAGTTTACCGCCATGACATGTTTTTGTTGTGTGTTGCAATTTTAAGTGTAATTTCTTGTGTTTTACCAGCAAACAAAGACATTTTAAAGAAATTGGACAGTTGAGAACTGTTTTAAATGTATTTCTCTATTTTTAAGTATAGTGTAGAAGGACCTGGCCCAGGCTCCACACAATTTGGAACATCTCCTGTCATGTTGTGTAAAAGTTGGACTATTTTTTAGATCATCATGATTTTTAAGAAATATCGTTTACCCAAATTAACTTTTCACTAGGGCAGACAACATACTGGGCGGGGACGCATGACGAACTGCGACAGTATTCCAACGCGCTGATCAAATGTTTGTGTAGAAGACCATGTGGTAAATTACTCAGAGCCTGACACAACCTTCCACCCTCCGAAATTATTGAAATTCGCTATGTGGCTATTTGACAGAAGACACAACGCGTTGTGAGCAATTTTTTGTCTTTGGGCGAAACAAAGATACCATGCTTGTGTGTCAACATCATTTTAAACATTAAGTACCATTAAAGTCGATTCATTCATTAGTGACAGCTTCACGGTAGGTGCTCACAGAAATTATACACTAGTTCCACCCACAGTTTCGCCCACGCGATAGTCGAAAAATTTCCCAAGGGAATATATTCCATGGATAAATTATATATTTGTCCTATTCCAGGACATGGTTTACCTGTGTGCCAAGTCCGTTCAGTAGTTCAGTTTCATACAAATCTGTTCAGCAGTTACGGGATGAAGAGGCAACAAACATACAGACAGACAGACCGACAGATAGAATTTTTTCTTAATATTAAGTATGGGATATTGGTATGGATGGATATTAGTTAAGTATAAATGTCAGTTTAATGTAGAAAATCACCTGTATCTGTGACGCATCAGCGAGTCTCTCCATAGCTTGTGCGTTGACGTGCGACGCATGCGCAAGTTGTGTCATGGCCGCCGCTTGGTCGCTCATCACTTTAAACTAGGACACAAAAAACGCCAAAAACACAGTGAAATTGTAATAGACCACTTAAGCCAAAATCTGATATTTTCTAAAAAGGACCTATTTGATTATGACCACAATACCCTAACAGTTAGAATAAACATACCATTTTCTCCATTAACGCCATCTGCCTCTCCTCAACATCTGCCACAGGTTCCTCAAATGCCAGCACAGGATCCGCCTCCACATGGTTCTGGTCCATACTGTCCTCGTTGTACAAACTGTCATCTAGGAACTTGGATTCTTGCTTCACACCACGAGGTTCTGAAGAAAGTTAAGAAACACTTGTTATTTTCTACTACCCTTTTCCCGCGACTTCGTTCGCGCATATCCCATTTTTCCCGTTCCCGTAAAAATTTCTGGAAGAACTACACATATAAACCTTCCTCTCGAATCACTCTATCTATTGATGAAAACCGCATTAAAATCCGTTGCGAGGTTCTGAAGAAAGTTAAGAAACACTTGTTATTTTCTACTACCCTTTTCCCGCGACTTCGTTCGCGCATATCCCTTTTTCCCGTTCCCGTAAAAATTTCTGGAAGAACTACACATATAAACCTTCCTCTCGAATCACTCTATCTATTGATGGAAACCGCATTAAAATCCGGTAGTTTAAAAGATCATCATCATATCAGCCAAAAGACGTCCACTGCTGGACATAGGCCTCCCCCAAGCGTCGCCACAACGACCGGTCCTGTGCGTCTCGCATCCATCGGCTACGCGCGACCTTCACCAGGTTATCGGTCCACCTTGTGGGAGGAGGCCTTCCAACGTTGACCATCGACCATCTGTTCTGTGAGCAATGTACCCTGCCCACTAACGCTTTAGTTTGGCGATCTTTCGGGCTATGTCGGTAACCTTGGTTCTCACCAACATTCCTGATTCGATCACGCAAGGAAACTCCAAGCATTGCCCTCTCCACGTTTCAGTGCGTGTTGTCATCACTGGCAACACGCACTGATCATAGACTTTCGCCTTGAGACACTGTGGTATGCGGGACGAGAAGATACCACGCAACTTCCCGAACGCTGCCCCAGCCGAGTCGGATTCGACGGTTGACCTCTTTCTCGAAGTTGGCCCTACCTAACTGGATCGTTTGTCCTAGCGATAAAAGATATAAGCGTACAAACGGAAAAAGCGACTTTATTTTACACTATGTAAAGATAACTACAAAATGCCCACTGGGCAAAATATTTGAGTTTAGAACTACTGTTTCAAAGAGAGCCTGTCCATATCGTCGGGGATAGTGCAAATCCGCGAATCTACCATACGTAAAGTGTGCGTATCTGCACTGCGTGTAGGTTTACAGGGGAAGGTTAAGTTCTTTTTTTATTTCAACGGCTTTTGACCTCACTTTTACATGGAGGGTATTATTCATGTGTTCTATTCTATGTATTGTTAACAGAAATCTATTAAAGTCTGTATTGTATTATATTAGTAGAAAACTATTTAAGTCTATACTATATTGTATGGCTACATTTGTCAGATACGCGGAATTATCCAATGCTAGTTCCGCGGATTTGCACTATCCCGACGATATGTATTTTTGCTGCATTTCTGTTCAGTAAATATGTATGTATTGATTATGATTTAAATATTATGTTGTTACAGGATACAGATCCTAATTCACGCAATCGTGAGGCACACTTTTTTATGGTGGAGGATTTTTTGTTTTTCAATCTGTACTAAAACTTTCAAGTACTTTTTCTTTGCTTTCTAAATCTGGTTTCTGTTTGGAAGCAACTGATGATGGAAAATGCTTGACTAGAAGAAACCTATTCACTCATGACTTAGACCCAGGCTGTAGAAAACAGAAAACACAGATGCCAACTTACATTAGCATAGTATATAGGGCCATACCCTGTGGCCGTTTTAAGCCCACATAGTGTGACTTAAACTAAGTAACAAAATATTATCCTTATATGTAAAAATACTTACTACCATTGTCACCAGCTATAAACAAGTCCCAAATCTTCTTCTCAATGTTAGAGCACAAGTTATTAGGATCACCACCTCCACCCTGCACCTTGGATCTCACTGTTGACTTCTTGTCAGCCCAGTACTGGATAATAAAAATGATGTGTTTTAATTAAGCCAAACAACTCATATTATAAGGCTGAAGAGTTTGTTTGTTTGGTTGAACACTATTGAAATGAAAAATTATTTTTGGTGTTGGATAGCTCATTTATCGAGGAAGGCTATAGGCTACAACAGCATGCTACAAACAATAGGAGCTTAACATTAATGAAAAATAACATGCAGACAATGTTGCGTGAGTCAGCTAGTATTACAATATGAATAAAGATAGCCTTTGCCTAGCATTCAATCAAGAAAAACAGATAGTAAAAATTTCCTCTTCAGTGACTGTTACAGGTACCATGTACTATGCAGCTGCTAATATACATAGCAATTAACAGACAGTAAAATCATTCATTGTCTTAGTCTAGCAAACCAATAAAATAAAGGGTCTCATGCCATAGGAACAAGTCTGCAGAAATGACTACATCAAAAAACTGCATATATTTATTTAACAGAATTTGAAAAATTTTGCCAAACTTACTTTGATCCAAGACTTCATAGGCCTAGTGGGGCCAGTGATATTGTTGACAATCCGTGTCAACATGAACCAAAGTTTTTTACTCTCCTCTCTGCCCTCAAGACCTCTCAACTGACCTAGTGCTAGCGCAGGATGCTTCTCCATAAAGTCTACTATCGCTGTCACCTGCTCCAAACTGGGGCGGGACTGAAAAAATCAAGAAGAGTATTTAGATATAAGAAAATCTTATGAGGAGTTTAAAACTAAGTTACTGTAAGATTTTTGTATTATAGCTTAGAACATGACTAATCGGACATTGTGTCTTGCTGGAAAACTTTATAAAAATTTAAATATGCTCTAATAAACATGCCTTGCCTCCTATGCAAGACCCACTAACCATACCAAGGTATCAAGAAAAAGAAGTCCTATCCTGAAGTAACATTAGAAATGTTGACATAAACACATTTATTTATACTACACTCGTATCGTCGTGCGTATTACAAGGCTCAAGAAATGCTCATGTTTTATCAAACTCACGCCGAAATTCGAACATCTTTCGCCTCATCATCAGCGAAGCGACAATGCAATGAGTAGAGGTAAACACGAATTACGCCAAGATCTGTTCGAGTTACCGTGTTTAGTGAGAATCTGATGAAAATAATGAATGCCTACGATTGTTCCACTTACCGCAATGACTCGATCCGTCATGTTTGATTGTTTACTTAATTACACCAATCGCAAGTCGATACACATAAGCCACAAATTATAATCTTAGCATAAATCAATATTTCGATACCAAGACTTCCATTTCGAGTCCAATTCGTGTCAGAAAATGTAATAACTTCATCGTACAAAACGTCGATAACAAATTACATGACAACCATTGGTTGGGGCGTCGAGATCACATTTCAAATGATGAAACAAACTAAACGCAGATCTGAGTTTAGCAAAACATTTTGTTAATAAAATTAAATGAACACGAAACTTATTATTCATATTTTATTATATTACAACAACCACAGGTTTTTGCTGGTCTGAAAGAAAAACATGCATTTACAAAAAAATATCGCTCAATGCCGATGTGCCAAAGAAAGCCAAAGTGCCGTTACCCAAAACGAAAAGTTTTTTTTTAAAGGAAGAAGGAATGTCAATTTGAAAATTGTCAAATAAAAAAAGTGATTTTTGTTTTGTGTCGGACGTTGGTTCACGAAAATATTTTTCAGAAATTATTTATATGGTTTACGAACCTTCAGAAATCAAGAAAATTATAGTTACCACGAACCAAACTGTAGTGTTAAAGAAATACCTAAGAAAAGGTATACATTATTAAGTACCTACGATACAATGTTATGGTAAATATTTTGTAAAAGTTATCAGAATAGAGGAAGAAGATTATAAAATGGCAAATTCTGTAAATATATCTATAGAGGCGCCAATAGAAAATCAAATCCAGGAGATTACCTACGATGGTCAGGAGATATATCAAGCGTAAGTGTCTTTACATTCACCTGTGCTACTTAGAGCCAAAAAGAATAGAAGTATATTTAACCAAACAAGCACTTTCAATATTCTTACGATTCTGTTTACAGGCCCCTGTCTATGTCAGAGAACCTTGCCCGGCTAGCACAGAAGATTGATTTTGCCAAGACAGAAGATGAATTTTGTAATATCAAGAAAGAGGGCGAGAGCAGTTCTGACTCTAAGTCTGAGGATGAGAACAAGGAGCCAGGCTATCAGTCCAGCTTGTGGCCGTGGGACTCTGTCCGTAACAAACTCAGGAATGCTCTTACTGAAGTCTCTGTACTGGCTGATGTACTGAGCATTGCTAAAGAGAAGAGATACATGGTAAGGGACTTGAATAGATACAATATAAGATTAGTTAAAGTAACCTTATTATTGTCAAAGAATATAAAAGTATTTGTGTACAATAAGAATCAGAATTATTTATTTTTATATATTAGACTAGCTGACCCATGCCCACTTCATTGGGCAGTATTTTTCGGGTTAATATGTAGCCTATGACACTCTTTTTCAAAATTAGTTCAGTAGATCCAGAGATTACCCCTACAACCTCACAAACTTTACCTCTATAATATTAGTATAGATTCAAGTATCTGTTTTTTATTTTTTCAAATATTACTGAGATTAGATAGTATGCTCTTTATTGTAATTTGTTATGGTGTACAATAAAGAGCATAATATCTATTACATTCTTTATGTCAATCAAGAAACGAAATTTAAAAAAAAACTGTTACATTACAGGTTCTAGACCCAGTCCAACCAGAACAGGTGGAGAACAGACCCATGGTTCAAGTCTATGGTAGGAAGAAAGCTCTTGGTGCAGCAGCAGCAGTTCTCCTGGCTGGAGTAGAGCGCCTCCGGGCCAGCGAGACCATGAGGATGACCCGGAGCATGCCTGACTTTCACATAGATCTGTTGAGGTTACGACAGAACTGGAGACTGAAGAAGGTGTCCAATACCATTGTTGGGGACCTGAGTTACCGCACTGCTGGCTCTAAGTTTAGCCAAACTGGAGTGTTTGAGGTATGCATTGCTTTTGGCCTTAAATATGTCTCTATAGTCCCTCCAATATCACTAGCATAATAATGTGATTTTGAGGATTTTATTATGTTCTCATTTTGATAAATGCAACACTGGAATAAATGAAACACTGTTCTTTTTGGACTATTAAGGTGAATTTTTTGTTGGGGGTATTTGTTTCTGTGGTAATTTTAAAGTGTGTGTGGATGGCCAAATCTGTAACTATGAGAAATATTGAAAAACACTGAAGGAGTCTTATGCCCGATTTTGATGTAAACTAAAACTGCATCATTGGATTTTTGAAAAATCGGTATTCCTAGGCAGGAATCGATAAGGGTGATTTTGAAAAAAAAATTACTGTATTACACTATTCGAAAGTATTGCTAGTAAGGATCCAATACTGGGAAGAAGTAACATGTGGCAAACTAAAGGAAAAAATAGTTTTTTTGTAAAAAAAAAATCAATTGATAATTTTTTCAAAAATCTATGATGTACTTATAATTTTCATCAACATCGGACCTGAGAATCTACAACTGCATCATTGTATTTTTGTTAAAATATCAGATACAGTTTAGGAAGGTAGGTTTAGTCACATCTTTTAAAACCAATTGTTTAAAACTAACTGTACTATAAAACTTTGTAGAAAAGACATAATATTTTTTGGTTAGTGTATTTATGATACTAATAATATTTCTGTTTCCTAGGTGACCAAAGCCCCAGAGGAGCAGATAGCTCAAGCAATGAGCACAGCAGGGCCTGTGCCATCAGCTCTGCGCGTCACCGTTCCACCTGAGCTGCAGGGCGTCGCGTTTATATCTGTACTGTGTCAAAAAGGTAACTACAACAAAATGCCAGATGCATTTTGTCAAGATTTTTATGGCAATGAAAGGTAGACAAAAGTTTATATTTTATTGCAATAAATAGCACACAGTAAACAATATATATAAAATTCTTCCGTTACTGACTGATTAAGAGGAAATGCTGGCGGCGGGACTTTGTATGAAAAAAGTCATAATTCGAGGTTTGGCTCTCGACTGTTTTCTCCTCCAATATTGGACCAATATAAAAGGTATTTCACAAACTGAATAAGAAGGATGTATACTGTGTCTCTATGTTTTCCTTTTTTGATTAATAGTTGCCAAATTTGTACACTTGGGCTCCGTTGACAGCGGTTTATCGGACAATTTTGAGCATTTTGTGAGAGTTCTAGTGCTTATACGGTCCAGATGGCGCCAGATGGAGGATGGAGGGCCAGATGTATTAAGACGAGCGCTAATCCTGCCGACAAACTGCCACGCAGTTTGTTGGGTGTACATGAAATGTAAAAATGTTTGGTCCAAAATAAATCATTTATTTAATTAATAAAAAAAACATAATATACACAGTATATATCCTTCTTAGGCTCTGATAAATGATATCAGAGGAATAAAAATGGCAGTTTGACAGCTTTTGCATTGAAAATGTGTCAAACAGCCATATTTATTCTTCAGTTAAAAATTATCACACTATTGAAAAATCAGCCCTTATACAGTTTGTGAAATATCTCTTAAATCGGTCCAATATTGGAGGAGAAAACAGTCGAGAGCCAAACCTCGAATTATGACTTTTTACATACAAATACTCGCCGCCAGCATTTCCTCTTAAGAGACTGACAGACAACGCACAGCCTAAAACTACTGGTCGTAGAAAGCTGAAATTTGGCATGTAGGTTCCATGGGGAGTGTAGGGAGCACTAAGAGAGGATTTTCCGAAATTCCTACGGGAACGGGAAAAAATGGGATGCACGCGTACGAATTCGCGGGCAAGAGCTATTATCTGTGCTAATATAATAAAGCTGAAGAGTTTATTTGTTTGAATCTCTGGAAAATTTGGAAAATTATTTTTGTAAATGATGTTCATGAGGAAGGCTGTATGGGACCGGGAAAAAACGGGTTATGCACGTCCGAAGTCGCGGGAAAAGCTAGTATTTATAAAATCTCACGATGGAGTTAATAACTACATAACGCCATCTGCTACAATCCTTAGAAACTCATTTTTGCAGTTAATAATCAAAACTTGTACAAAACGCTAAGGCAAAAATTCTGGTAATTATTAATTTGTATGATCCAGTCAACCAGGCAGCAGTTAAGATGTGTACATCACTACTAGTGTTGCAGTGATGTACACATCTAACTAAAATGCTGCCTTTTTTTTTGCGCTGGGAAAATATGCATTACGCATACCCTCCCATCGGGGGATGGGGGGCTATGTGGGGCTCCCCGGGCTAGCCCGGTATACCCACTAAAATAACCCAGCGGCATTCCCGCATCGTCTGAGTGGAGAGGGACTGGGAGATCGGCACAGCCTTTACGTCCAGTCCCCCTCCGACGTCCGCCGGCCTTCACGGCGGGCCCTTCACGCCCTCCCCGTTGGGGGAGGGCCGGGAATGTCCGACGAAGGTGGTGACGGGTGCAATGCGGGCGAAGGCGCCCCCGCGCCTGTCGCCCGCCCATCACCACCACGAGGAGGGAGAAGGCCACGCCTTCTCCGACCTCTTCTCCGTCTTCGGAGCGGCGCAGCGAGAGGGTCGTCCTCCCGCTCGCGCTCCGCCGCCTCCTTTTGCGAGATAACCGCCTCGCAAAAGGAGGCGACCGCTGCCCAGGCCCCCTCACTCTCCAGCATGGCGCTGACCACGCCGGGTAGTGAGAGGTCCTGGCCGACAACTAAAATGCTGCCTGCCTCAACCCGTAAAAAGTCGCGAAACTTCGATGTTAGTTTAAGAATTCATTTTTAGTTTTTGCAAACTATAATTAACTATGAAAGCTAAACCTATGGATGTTTTCCAGAATGTGTGTTTTAAGCAATATTAAGGATAAGATTATTTGCAGATTTTGAAAGAAAATAAATAAGTAGATAAACCGTGTGAGTGCCGTGCCCCCGTCCAAAATATGGCCTGGCACAAAATATTTAAGGGTCACCATTGACTCGAAAAGAAGAAGTACAATATTCCAATCTATACTAATATATAAAGCTGAAGAGTTTGTTTGTTTGCTTGAACGCGCTAATCTCAGGAACTACTGGTCCGATTTGAAAAATTCTTTCAGTGTTGGATAGTCCATTTATCGAGGAAGGCTATAGGCTATATATCATCACGCTAAGACAAATAGGAGCGGAGCAGTGATGAAAAATGTGACGCAAACGGAGTTGCGCGGGTCAGCTATATCTATACTAATATATAAAGCTAAAGACTTTGTTTGTTTGTTTGCTTGAACGCGCTAATCTCAGGAACTACTGGTCCGATTTGAAAAATTCTTTCAGTGTTGGACAGCCCATTTATCAAGGATGGCTATAGGCTATACGGGAATAGGAAATTCCTACGGGAACGGGAAATAAACGAGATATGCGCGTACGAAGTCGCGGGCAAAAGCTAGTTCCAATATAAAGACAGGCAATCTCATACATAAATTGTTTCAGAACAAGAAGATGTAGTGACAGCTACCCTTAGTTCGGCCGCTATCAACTGCCCCGGGACTCTACCAGGCGATGGAGCAGAACTCCATTGGCAGCAAAAACTAGAGGCTGCCCAGAATGTGTTGTTCTGCAAGGAGTTGTTTGCCAGACTAGCTGCGGAAGCCGTGCAGCTTGACGCGTCTATACCGCATATGGTTGTGGGCAACCAGATCATGGCTACTGTAAGTGTACTGGATGGGTTTTGAATGGTTACCTCGAACCTTGCAAAGTAGAGCTACCTTGACGGATCAACAGCTGGGTGTGGATGAGGAGCAGACTTACAAAATATGCTCCACCTCCTATCATACCCTCTGTGCCCCAAAACATGCACCCAAAATGACCTATGCACTGCCACCACCAATGATGCCATAGAAGTGGCAATGTCTTGGGACTAATCAAATCTAAACTACTGTCGTGCCAGCGGCGCGAAGAAGTGTGGTTCTCACCATCTATCTATTGAAGTTTTGGTCCTGATGGACTATTGTGCGTGAGCCATGGCGGCCGTCATTCCAACCAGCCAACCTCCCTCTAGAAGCAGGTCAATCCTCGTTCTGACTGTCATTTAGAGAATTCCTTGAGGAAGGATGTAGGTGTCATGTTCATATTTACTAGAGCGAAGTCAGGTTGGGTAGCAAGACAATAAACAAAAAAAATAAGTGAGTGTCCAAGCTGGCATGAAATAAATACACCTACAGCATCTAAATTCACAACTAAGGTTCCAATATTTTTTAACAATAAACAGGATATTCTTTATTCAAAATTATGTAAAACTTCAAACAGCTCTTTATTTCTTATAGTTTCCAAAATATAGACCCAGGTGATTCAGCCTTGTTTTTTTGTTTCAAAACAGTTTGTATTAGTTTGTAATTGAAACTATTCTAACAGCTATCTTTATTTTAGGTTCTACCTGGCATTCAACTGTTAATCGGACTGTGCCACAATAATGGACAAACCAATAACAATGCTAACCCAGAAGGAGTCAAGGTTTGTCTACAGAACACACTTTAAGGGTGCATTTCCACCAGAGATTGCAAGGATACATAGCGAGGGCTGTGTTAGTATATTTGTATGAATCAATAGATTCGCTTATTCTAAGCGAGGCTACGTAAATGACGCGATTCTATTGGTTCTGAACAAACACATCCTTTGCTACGCATCCTCGCGCATCCCTCGTGGATACGTAGCCTTGTACAACCAACAAGGTCACTAAACATGCAACCTTTTTGTTGATATTCTTTTTTTTTAGCCCGAAAGTGCGACTGGCAAGTCAGACCATGACCACGTTCTGGAACATTCGTTGCATCAGCTACTCAGGGCTGTGCATCACGCTAATACTCATCATCCCTTCCCTCATCCTGCTACCGGGCCCCTTGGACCCTCAAAACGTCGCTGTTTGGCAGGTAAATTTGAATTTGGAATGAAATCTATAATCTCCCCATGATTGGAATGCAGTATAGTGGCCAGTGACTACTTACTAAATTTTTTGTTTCTTTTATAGGGTACCGAACAAAAAACGGAACCCTTACAGGATCACTCAGGTGTCTGTCTGTCACAGCCAGTTTTCTCCAGATCCACTGGATCGATTCTGTTGAAATTTGGTGCACATATGGACTTCTGTGACCCAAACACGGATGCATTACGTAAACCATCAAATTTTAAGTATGGGGGTCACTTTTGGGGGTCAAACTAGAAAATTAAAAAAAAAAAGTTTTTTGAACAATATTGTGTGACACATCAAATAAAAGGGCTTACTGTAAGGGTTTTAAATATATTTTTTATTATTATTTTAAATAAATGGTTTTGAAGTTATTCAAGAAATAAGACGAAAAATGACCTTATCTCCGAAACTACAGAGCCTAAAATTTTGAAAAAAATGGAGATAATAGATCTTTCTTTACCTATAGATTACAGGAAACCTATAAAGAAGTCTATAAGAACACGTTACAAAAATGAAATTCGTTCGGAACCCTTTGCACGCGAGTCCAACTCGCACTTAGCCAGTTTTTTGCAAAGCTATGATATTATATCTGTAACTATATAACTATATCTGTAAAGTTGTCTTTATTATTAGCTTTATCTTTGACCTCTACAAGGTCTAAAATAAAAAAGATACAGCCAATTCACATTTTCCTGTTAAACATTGACAACTTCCTTTTAAATTCCTGTCTGTTTTAGGTCCCATGGCAGCTGACCGATATGAATTACTTGATATGAGTAAAGAACAGTCTCTGTTAGAACAAATCATTCAACAAGCACAGCATTTCTTTATGAGGAGACGAAGCGAATATGTACTGGATACTATTGCTAAAGAGGTTTGTAACCTTATTTATGGATAGAAAGTTCTAGAAAACTTGATTTTGAACTAACTCAAGTAGTTGACTATATTCTGGAAGCTTTCTGTAAATTCATATTCTGGTGTATAGACAGCAGAGTCCATAGCCATTCTTGTTATAGGATATAAAAATAGAAAAAAGCAAAGCCTGACAACCCGAACCTAACAAAACATTATTTTCCTAAGACGGTGAGACAGCTATTGAACTAATATCATTCTTAATACTTTAACTAGGCAGTCATACTTACTTCATAATGTACTATTATGTTTACTTGAAGTTCAACTAAACTGTACATAGAACAGTACAAATCAAAATCATTGAGAAATTATTGTTAAGGCATTCAATTGATATATTAGTTTTTGAGAACACAAAAACACTCAGCCATTGCAAACTAAATCTAAGGGGCTTATTATGGGTTTGCAGTCTTGTTTTATATGAATGCTACATCAACTGTTAATATTTAAATAGTGTTCTGTAAATGGCGTTTCTAATGTATTCTATTCACTCTTGTCCTTCCATGCAGGTCAAAGACCCTCTGATCGTGTCACACTGGAATGCTCTGAACAGTCCCACACAGTCGTGTGTGAAGATCAATATTATGGCTTATGGGTAAGACTTTACAATAGACCTTTATCCATTTTTATCCTTTTCATTCAAAACAAGAAACAACAGACATTCTTGATTTGAAGTTGTACATACTGCCCGGACCAGGAAAACCTGAAAATACAAATATGGTACTTACTGATGATTACATTTTACTGATTGTTTTTCCTGTTTTCTTTAAGGACACTAACTGTGGTTTAGCTAGTGGAATGAGGATCATGCCACCAAATCTAACCAACCTATTTACATAAAACAGGCCAATTTGAGGTTAAATAAATACATAACATGATGCAATGTTGTCTACAAACCCATTTCCAATGCTTGTTTGTAACTGATGATATTATTTAGTCATAGCCACATGTCGCAGCAGTTTGCTGTGAATTAGATGGATGGTTGATAGATTTCACATATCTTCCCAGGAATAATCACCACCCTGATACTATACAGCAGGTCTTTCATTTGCCCAAAACATCTACAGGCAGACGGTAGCATTTGTTATTAAGATAATGAATAAGGGATAATAACAAGAAATATCATGAGGTACTTATCATTGTATTTCTTGCCAATGGCCAACCATGGTGATTAAAGCACTGGAAAATCCATTTTATCACCATATTGTACATTGAAGCGATCAATGACAAACTAGATGAACCGGCTTGCTAACAATTAATAATATTACATTGAGCCTACTTTAATCTGTATTCTTATCAAACAGATATGATGCTGTGTGCAGAACATCCCTGGTAGTCCATGTTGGAGAGAAGACTCTCAAGTGTATTTGCCGGGATGGCAAAGTGAGACATCTGTCTTACGAACTGCAGGAGCTAAGGGATCTAATATACTGTCAGGTAATCTATGAATTCTATATTGACGCAATTACTAATAATAAAACCTCTACAACCATCATAACAATTTTGTTTCAATAAAAAAAAAGCCGATTCAAAGCTGTCATCATTCTTTTTTTAGGAATTCTGATTATGTTTTAGACAAATACTACCCACTTTTCTTATCTTTGAATAGAGATAGGTACCTACTTGTATGTACAAACATACGAAATATAGAATTCGAGCATTATCATGCGTCATAATAAAATTTGTTTGTATGAGTGAATGTTAGGTTAGGTGTTAATTATATAGGCAAGCATGTAACATTTACAAATAAATAATGGCTACGTTATTAGTTGTTAATGTGAAATTCAATTAGGGACTGATAATGATACTCACTTCTAATGTAGCCCTAGAGTTCAGCTCAACAAATGACAAGATATCTAAACACAAGCATATTGTTCTGGCAGATTTATCAGCATCAGATGACTGCGGTGCAAGCTGTAGGCCGGTGCATGGGCTGGCAGCTGCTGGCAAGTAGCTCTCATCTGGGTTCTGGACCTGTTGAACCACTGGGGAATGCATCTTCATGTCTTCTTGCCTCCCCTAATGGTAGGTTTATGATTGGAGTTGTTTTTTTTACCCATTACTTGTTTATTGTACTCCCAAAGTTTATTTTGAATTGTTTGAACTTGTGTTTTTAGATTTTAACTATTATTTTTTCTTGTTTTAGGTGACAGGATGCTTGCAATAAGATGTGAGCCATCAGTTGGAATTCAAGTTTTTATAGCTCAATCTCCCAGAAAAGACTTCTTTACCAGTGAACTAGTTCAAGACAAAAAGTGGGAGCATCTTGGAGGAGCCTTCAAAGAAATTAAATTAGAAAAAATGGAAGGCAAAAACTTTTTGAACAAGATGGAGCTCCTCATGGCGTGTCTCAGCAGCCCTTCATAAATATTTATGTGAAACTAGCAATAAGAATAATTTTGTGATGTCATTTTGTATAAGACATAATAAAAATCAAATTGAATTATACAATCATATATTTTTTTAAAAGAAACTTAGCAATTAGGGTGCTTAGGCAGAATGTTAAGTAATCACTGAAGGATTGTTCTTGCATTAACTTCTCAAAAATCAAATGACCCGTGGTCAGTATTCATCCCTGGAACTGTAACAAAAACAACTTCATTATGACCTTATCAACATGCTAGAAGTATAGGGTTTTGATGTAAAGAGTTGAACTTACAATGACGATCAATCGATGACATATCCGTGGAACGAGCAACAGTAACATTTTAGGTTATACACATTTACAATCTTTTGCACAGATTCATACAAAATGAATTGCAATACAATACTAACAGTAATGGATATCAGTAAGTGAGCAAACAACGGGAGTTGTTTTCACATAAATTTATTGAATCAAACAGATACGAGTTACATACATTTAAATGCTAATTCATTAGACAGAAGTATTTTAGTAAAGTCACACTGAATAACACGATAGATAAAATCAAAAGCTATTACCTCTAATTCCTTGAGACATCAATGGAACACCTCCTAGTATTAATATCAAACCCCCAGTTTTTACCAGACATTGAATTTAACACTTAGAAGGCTTCAGATTACGATAACACTAACACCTAACATAAAACTAAATACTAATTAATATCGAGACAATGGCGACCTAGATCTGAAGCTGCCGCCGCCGGAGCCGTACTCATCGCGTTGGTTGTTGCGATTGTAGGGCCTGCCGCCGCCGTACGAGTTGCCGAAGGATCTGTTGCCGCCTCCGGGTGGGCCGCCGAAGCCGCGACCTCTGAAGTTGCCGCTACCGCCGCGTCCTCCACGGAAGCCGCCACCCCTGCGGGGCCCATCTCGCTTCCTAGAGATCTCTACTTTTAGGGTCGCGCCTAACATCTCGAATCCGTTCATCGCGCTACACGCATCCTCAGCCTCCTGCAAGTTCTCAAATTCTATGAAGGCAAAACCCGGAGGGTTGAGGGCCACCCAAACGGAGTTTAGTTTTCCGTATTTATCGAATTCTCTTTCGAGGTCTTCCTTCTTGATGCCTTCCACTAGTCCGCCGACATACACGCGAGTACCACCAGAACTCATGATTGTGTTGAAATCTATAAATAAAGAATTTTCAATTCAATCACATGTACATAGATCACAATCATAAAGGGGGAAATATTTCTCATATTAGTAATTACGACGCGAACGTACTTCGCACAGAAATAAATATATAAATACAATGAAGAAAACAAAATGTCGACACTGCACAAGCATTGCCACGCCACGCCAACAATTACAATAAAACGTACAATACATGATTATTATTGAAAACTTACGTGTAACGTTGATTTAAAAATGATAAGGAATTAAAATAGACCTAAAATTACCTAATTTATAACTTTATTCCAACTATTTTAAATATAAATTATGAAGACATAAAAGAGTCGACGAAATTTATGAGTGAATGAACGATCGTTAGCGAAACTCAACGGAATATAAGAATGAACTATTCCCACGGTAGCATAGTAGTCAGTGTTGCAACTTAATTATACAAACTATAAAAATTTCGCAAACGATTTTTTTATAAAAGTTATGTAGAACTATTCCAAAACTATCACATAAAATAAAGACCTATCTGTATATTTTTATTGCTAAATATTAGGTATGATTTATGAGAATATTGTCAATAGTTTACTTTTCACGAGGAAAGAACGAACGAATGAACTAATAGCAACGGCGTCTCTCTGCACAGAGTCTCAACAGCGCACATTTGTGACGTCATTCAAGTTCTTTGCAAACACTGCGTCAGTGGTGGGGAGGAGGCTTTTGATAGAATGAGTGAATTGAGTGAGGCTGAAATGCGAAGAGGGAAGGGAGGAGGAATCAACACGAAACCGGCCAAACGACTTCGTTCAACGGTCGCGCTGTAGCGCGCATTTTTGCTTGTTTTATTTTTACCAGCCCCACCTTTGTTTCGTTATGAATTGTTTTGATTCAAATTTTCTAAATCACGTGAAGATTCATTTAAAACATTGATGTTTATTTACAAAAATGTGTTTTGTCGTATTGTATCGAGTTACCTGTGCGATGTTTGGATAGGTGTTGAAATAGGTTGCTGCAGGTGAGGAACGGTAGTAAAAGTGAAATGAATATTTTTGTGTTCAGTTAGTGAAAAATGGAGTGCTGTAAAGATATGGGTGTGCAGAAGAGACACAGTCAGTTCAGCGACACGAAGTATAAGTGGAGGACAGTGTTAGTGTTCTTCGTAACGGTTCTGTGTTGCTTTTGTGGGTGTAAAGGACAAGAGTCGCTAGGAACGGCGGACCCTTATCTTCTAAACAAGTCGTTAAGTCTGACGGAGTTGCCGGGTGGCGTGCTGACCGGCGGCCGGACGGTGTGGAGGCCTGACGGTAGCCCCTACATGCTGCGCGATGACCTGCTCATCGAGAGGGATGCGGAGCTGGTGGTGGAACCAGGAGTCGAGGTGCGGTTCGCACCGATGATCGGCATCACAGTGCGCGGGAAGCTAGTCGCTGTGGTAAGTTAAAGCCTTTTAACTCCTCGCTAATCAATCCAAATATAAGCTTACTTTCCAAAAACAATAAAGTTTATTATTTAGTCAAGTAAAGTTTATTTGAAATAAATCCTTTTAATAATCTTTAATCTTGAATACAAGCCCTCCTGTTATCAGGAAACTCTTCAGTAGATATTATGCTTCTTAGTAACTGGTTGTGGAACTCGACGCCTTACGTGCTAAGTTATTATAAAGGCTTGTAAGTATGTTGCCGTTAGGCAGATTTTCTCATAAATTCTGAATCTAGTTATATTTTTAGATATTAGCAATTTGCTTTCTTGATGCAAATCGTAGTTCAAGTTGGATTCTGATTAGAGTAGCCGGCTTGTCGTAATGGACAGTCCATTTCATTATATTAGCATCTTATCAGCCTCCCAACTATCCATTTTTTCTTACAGGTCACCTCCACTCTACGTTTGGTCAGTGTTCCATTCATTCATGATAATAAAAGAATGAAACATTTAATTATTTAATGACTGTATCCAACCCAACATTGACTGCAATGAGCATTCCTCAATCTTAAAAAATAAAGTTTTATCGTCTTACTAGCTACCAACTCTATAATTTGTACCCCTTTCCCTAAACCCGTTTTCGGGGCCTAAGGTTCAGGGCGGTCCTCGAAATGTTTGGTTTTAAATTAGTCTTAGAACACAAATTATTGATCATGTTATCCTTCGATAAACAAGCATTTGATAAGTTTGTGATAACGGCACGTACCTGTGTGCCCTGATAAGGGCCGCGTATCGAGCCCATTCAACTGATATTGATTTACTCACCTGTTTGTGTGCCGAGCAAATATTTGATATATTTATAACATTGCGAAATCATTATGCAGTATCGTCAAGCTCTTGAACTCAATCTTTCAGCAAATATGTAACTAGTGAGTGTCGGAATACCTAAATGATGTATCAACCCCATTCAGCCCGGTCCATTACGCTCAAAAAGTGCCAAAAAAATTAACATGAATTGCCACAACGCCATTTTCCATCACAGAAGCTCAGTTCAATGCGATGCGCGTGTAATGTGAACTTTAATAAACTTCGTAGCGTTCCTACTCTTACCCTAAAAGGGCAAGTTGCCAGTACTTTTTATAAGAATAAACTGGTATTCCGCATGATACATACTGGTCTAGTCAAAAACCTGTTCTTTACAATTGCACGCATGCCATTTTACGAACATGAAGAAAGAAACTTTGAGGAACGCCTGCATAAAACCCTAGAACTGTTTTTTCGCAGTCACGCCTAATTCCAGATTAAACCTAGTGGGCCCATGTACTTTTCTCCGTTATTAAACGCTTACCTATAATGGCTACAATGGATGAAACAGACTCAATGTTCCACGGCATAGTCATAATTTCAAAACAATCCGATGTAGCATGCCTTTCTGTGTGAACGTATACTTAAAGCGTAAAGACGTGCTTCTATTCAAAGCAGGAATGAATCATGCAACAAATGATGATGAGGAACACGTGTTAATGATGGCAGCTGATGCTATAAAGACGCCGGCTGTACCTGACCCGTCCCGACCCCGGGATTGGGACGACATCCTTTCGCTAATTCAATCAGCTAGGACAAATCACTTCTGTGACCCCTCCGCTAGTTTTACGATAGACAACTTCCTTTAGATAATCCGGGAGACGTGTTGTTCCGGAGCTTTTTTATGCTTGGGACAAGGTGATCCTCTTTGGTATAATTTATCGAGGCAGACGTGATTAATTTAAAGCGCAAAAAATGAGTTATCTGGCCAGTACTAAAAATTCAGCAGTCCCGATTAGCGCTTCTCCAAGCAAAGACCTGATGGAAACCTCAAGACAAAATTTAAGATTTTGATGGAAAAGTATGCATGAATTCAATAAAAAAAGGTGAATTTTACTGATCACGAAAAGGACAGTGTGAAAAATTAACGCAACTAAATCAGAAAAGACATGAAAAATGTTTCCTCTTAAAGCATTTATCTTTACGTGCGTCTACGATTTCCTGCGCAGTTTAGTTTTCACTTCACGTTTGATTTCATACAACATTACATTACCCTTACCGTACATTACGGAATGAAAGATTAAATTACGCATGTCTGATTCTCTAGAATGGAATCCGGACTTCTACGGTAGATGCAATTTGATAGGAGAAAAGTATCCCACGATATTTCATTGTGTTTATAAGCCAGGCAGGTATGAATCGAATCCAAAAACATAATCTTCTTTTTACCCTTAAAGGTAGGTAAGCAGATAAGGCCATCTTAACGTAATGCACTGCATTAGGATGGCAATTACACTAATTGCAGGCAATTAACTGTAAGTTGTTGATTGTTTCCAGTGTTAAAGGGCTTATTTTACATTTGCGAAGCTATGGAATTCAACGAAGTATCTGTAGCCACTTAATAGTCCTTGTCCTAAATCCACTCCGTGGTTTGAAATAATAAGAATATTAAAATGGAAATAATCACAAAGATTGTCACTGGCTTAGAGCTGTCGAGTCGAATTTTCAATTGATTTTGGCCAACCATCTTTTTTATGCAAAGAATTAGTTTCGGCTGTACACTACGGCTGATGACCAAAGGTTTTAATAACAATGACTCGTTACATGCAGAAGAAAGCCAAAATAACTTTCACTTCTTCAGATAATTTTGATCTCGGTAAAAATTTAGCAGCGACCCCAAGCCCTGGGACAGGTTTTCAAAGGATGACGTTCGTTACCAAGAACAAGCTAGCGATCATAATAAAATTCCGTTGTAAATTCAGTAACACTTTTACCTTCTATAACAATTTCCTTATCTGACCTACCAAAAATGCCATGGCGTTTAGGACTGTTCATATCAAAATTGTGTCAAGATCTGTAAACAAGATAAACTAAGTATAAATGGTACTCCCGCGTTGTTACATCTCTTTGTCTATTGCATAGGTGAAGTTTAAAGAATATTTTACGCTTTTATCGCTTTCTGAACGCCAGGAAAGGTGCAAGTTGCACCTTGCGTTAGCTAATGACCTCTTATCGGTCACTATAATCCATCTGTTCAGAACTACAGTTACTAGA
Source organism: Lacanobia wlatinum (assembly GCA_947578705.1). NCBI lineage: Eukaryota > Metazoa > Arthropoda > Insecta > Lepidoptera > Noctuidae > Lacanobia > Lacanobia wlatinum. Next base: position 23,003,775 of record OX388031.1, read on the forward strand.
AGACGCCCAACGGTCGCGGTTGAGTGGCTAACATAACCTATTTGTTTCAATACTGTACAGCAACCTTGAAGGTACGTAGCGGCGCCTTCTCTGAATCATAGGAAATTAGATTTGCATTTAATGGCCCTTACCTTAACTCATTATGTCCTTTGTTCTGTTCTGGCGCTAAGAGTGTCATTTGGATGAAGATGATAATTTTCATATTTGATACTGGTTCTTATAGTATGATACTTAATTTAATACGTCCTTCTAGAAATATTTCTGGCTTGGAAACTACCCTTTGAAAAGCTTACACTGGCTTAGCTTACATCTGAAAAGGATCAATTTCTAAGCACACAAAACTGTACAAACCAAAGATAAATTCGAAGGCAGCTCCAACGTATGGAACCCCTATGTTTTGTTATTATGCCTCACAATGTTTGTTTTCCGTGTCAAGTGCCTATGAGTTTTCTTATCACGTGTTTTGAGTTCATATGTGATTCATTCTCGAATGCTATTCCCTTATGATTCACTTAGGTACTGTTAAGTGGCTATTATCAAAATGACGCCCGTTGGCATCAAACCTTCCTTTTAGATGAAGAGCTTTCTCAGAATCCTTAAGACATTGTTTTTCTGCATATCTGCAATTTTCACACTGCACCGCTGAGAATCAGTTTCCCTCGACAGACGGATATCGAACTATTTTTCTTTACAAAGATCTTGCTTGACATTAAATATTCCCGCGCATAAAAAAAACTTGCGTGCCCAAACCAACTAGACCTCAAGGATCTCTTGGCATTAATCGTTCTGTTCTTTGATTACTGTATTTATAACAGACTCTTCAAAATGAAATAATTAATCAATACTGTATCGTCGATGTTCAATGAAGCATTTGTCCTATTACTGCTTGGTCATTTAGACCTTCGATAACCTCGAAGATTGCAGTCACTACAAGAAAATCAGTATAAGTATAACTACTTATCACATCGATATTTATGCTGAACAGTACTTTGCAATGAATCAGGTAAAACTCTTCCTTGACACAGATTCAAAACTTGTATGAACTGAACATATTGTGACAAGGTCATCAATTAGCCAGGGTTGCGGACTTGTTCGAGAATTACCGCGGCCCTGGAACGCAAAGGGCATTTGAAGGAACTCTGGTGGGTTTTAGTCAGTAAGAGTCTGAAACTCCTTGCTTTGTCGCGAATGGGAGAAGTCATTTAATGGTTTCCCACCATAGAAATATAAAAAACAGTATATCTGTTTCCCACCCAAAGGTCATCAATTGACGTTCAGAACTAATTTCGGTGGACAATCATGTATGCTAATATTTTCTCTGAATCATAACTTCGATACTTTTTAATAGTTGTCGTCATCGATTGCATATGAGTCATATCCTGCTATCTTGTTGGTAGCAGTTCAAATACCGTTAATTACATTCGATGGCACTGGCTTACATACCTGTTACTAGAAACTGCATTCAGTAATCTGTATTCTCAACTTAGAATACAGATTATATGATTATACTTAGATATTATCGAGTGAACCGGTCTATCAATTGGGATAATGGTATCTAATGACTGAAAGCTTTTCCATTTTTAATGTGTTCCTTTCTCATTATGATTGTTTGTTCTTCTTCTTTCGAAATTGGTTTCAGAATGTAATTTATTCCAATTGTCCCCTCAGAGAATTTCAGTGAAAGTTTGGTTCTAACTAAAAAACCTAAACGAATCACGCTCTCTTTCATAATACGTATCTGCTTGCGGGTAAATGGCCTAGATGAGTCACTACCATGTTTGTTTACTAGACACTTCCTATCATCTCGTAAATTAAACATTAAAATGTAAGTGTCACCGTACTTCCGTTATGGTATTGTTCATAACTCTTATCAGCTACCGTTCAAGTACTTTGCATTCCTTGATAATGATGACGTTTGATATTAATATGTCCTCCCTTTTTGCGAAGTCAGAATATCTCACTTCCCTTTATCAGTTTGAGACAAGCGAGTTTTGTATTGATTCTATTTTTGGTTTTCCTGATAGCAAAATCGATTCACAGATCAAGTCTCCATCAATAGTACATTTAAAGAATTCTTGTCGATTGGAACGAATTTAACTGCAGAAGCACCCAAATCCACCGTATCCAACCAATCACTGGGAAATAACGCAGTACCTATGTCAAACGCGAAGAGCAGTCTTTTGTTTGGGGTATATAACAATTTCTCCCAATCATCTCGTTTCGGATATTTTCGAGGTCACGTTCAGCTAACAGTACTGAGCAGGGCATTGATTTTGCAGCTAAACTAGGTTGCGGTCGGGACTGGTATGATCTGTTACGCAATTTGAGGCAGTCATACTTGAGTAGCCATGGTGTAGGTACCTAGTCCAGGAAATACGAAAGTCATATAGGTACAGTTTATAGACGCCAGGAAGCAGGTATACCAATATGGGTCAGTAAGAAACAGACAGTTAAGAAGCAAAAATGGACTCGCTTTACGCTTTACACCAAGTACTGACCAAATGCTGTTTTGACGGTCCTTACAAAAATATATGTAGAGCTGAGAATATAAAAAAATGCGAGGTACCATAAAGACAGAAACACCGTAAAGACTCCCAAAATATCATAAAATCGGAAGAATATGTAACAACAAAGAAACAAGAAACGAACCGTGTGAAAAAGATCAGAGACGTTTTAACGCTGCAATTAAACGGTATTCTATGGAGATAAACCTTCGCTTTATGTGTAAGACCTTGTGAACCAATGAATCCTTGCAAATTCCGTCTGTAATTACTAAGACGTTCGCCCACTTCGGTAAAATGTCTATCAGGATCTGACGGCTTTACACGTCTCATCCAATTTTGTTCATGTTATTTAATTCTTAAATTACTTTGTTTTGATGAAGACGCTTATTTTCTACTCTTATGGTCCAAAAAACCTTTCCCACAGCATTAACAGTAGTTAGCATCTAATTCTGCTAGCGTTATTGCCACATGTATCTCAACAAGAGTTTGGTTTGATTTTGTATTTGAAGACTTAAAATACAAGGAAGAATTTTAGTTTAAAGTTTCTGAACGGGTTTCGTTATAATAATACTATCCAAACTCCCAACAAGTCAAGATTTACGATAAGAAACGTAGCATGCACTATAATAGAGATCGCTGTTTTCGTCCGAGTTATTCAAGTCGCTCTAAATACTGCGGTGTTATAACAAACGCCCTGGAAACCTTTGTTGGGTGAGTTCAATGTCTCAAGATATCACAGCGATCTCGTTACGGGGCCTGCAGTTACGTCTCGCTTCACGGTTTGGATCATGGTGTCTAACCGTGATTTGCTATGTGTTTAAGTGACAACTTACTCTATGATTGTATATCTGTGTGGTCTCCCTTGTCCAGTTAGTGGAGTTACGCTTTGGAACAGTGGGTAGGTGAAGGACTGTGGCGTGAACTTAGAATAACTTATGAGTAAGTACCTAAGTACACAGTAAAGAATTTACATAGACCAGTCTGAAGAAGGTCAAAACAGATTTTACGTACTCGTCGATTTCATCCACCTTTTTAGAAAATAGCGTTCCAATCTTCAAATTTTCCGGCATAGAACTGTTGTACATATTCAAAGCAAAAACGTTGCAGATTCCGCTTGCAACAATATGTATAGTTTTCAGTCTGTTACCTTTTTTGGCCATTGATTGATAAGTTCAACGAACAAATTGTTAGAAGTTGCAATTTCATGAAGCATTTTGAAACTGACGAGCATGTTATTGTAAAGATATTTATTTGCTCTAATACGATTTGTTTCATTTTATGCAACGAATCAGTTTCGCACGATTCGAAAGTTAAGTCTGAAATCTCATTCGCTTGTGAAATGTTTCGGCTATCAATCGGCCTATTGGATGCAACTGTTTATTTCTCCCAATACAATAGGGAACAACGTTTTAACAATTTGTTAGCTTCCAAAATACCCATTAAGTTCGTGCTGAGGTTACCATAGCCTTTAAATAAAGGACACGAACCAACATTTAAATCCAGTGAATGTGTGTGCAGGCCACTCTTGCGCAAGATGCATGCATGGTGTAGTGTGCATTCATACGCACTCCCAGTGTAGTATGTGCCTGTTTAACATTTATGTGTGACTCAAAGCAAAGGCAATATTCTCATATTATAGTAACGTTGCGAAACCAATGAATGAAATACTAGCGATAAAACTATGTAATGCATCTGAATATTCACAAACACTGCCTTTTGAAATGTAAATAATACGTGAGAGATTTTGATTTGTTGTCTACGTAGAATTAAAAAAATAAGCCGTTGAAGCTCTGTTAGATACGGTAATAAGATCCCTCGTTTCTAACTGAATCACACTGGCCAGACATTTTTTTCTTAGCCCATTCATGTTTCCGTAATTTCTTAATTATGGAAATAACGAATTAATATTTATAATTTGCTACGGATTACACAATTTCCTGTAGCTTACACTGGTATATTTTAACTCGAGGTTACGTCGACGATGCTGGTTCGAGTCAGTGGTTTGCGTAAATGACTCCATTCATTCACGAACTTGGTTCATGCTGCGGTGCGCTTTTATTAAAAAAAATCTGTTAATGACTTCATGCGCTTGCAAGTACCTACATATCGTTTACTTGGCAATGCATTTCGAACAAAATAATATTTTCTACAATTTTATTGGTATCTGGAAAATGTAATGTCAAACAGAGATTAGGTATCATAAATATCCACTATACCGAAGGTATGTTATTTTGTTGGGGATAGGTACTTACTCAACTATCTTACATTTCATAAGCTGCATTGAACTTGAAACTTAGGTAACTGTTGAGAAACATCAATGTGCTCTTCTTATTCATATGATACAAATGGAAAATGTATCAGAAGAGCAGTACCTACCTACCGGAGATTGACTCTCCATAAATATAGAATCCATTAGTTGAACATGCAACTAATACAGAAGTTCGTGACCCCAATAACTTCTACTCGAGTTCAAAGGAGAGTTAAGAAATAACACAAATGTCTTGGGATTTGAATAGCTGATGGCATGTGCATATGTGTAAGTCTCAAGGGATAAACATTCAGGACAAAGGCTATTGTGTAATCTCAGGTGAATACAATAAGAGACGACGATGTTTTTAATCATTACATGTAACAAAAGTGACAAGTGATCACAGGAATGTTAAAACGGTTACAAACTATGAGTTCAATTTATCAAAGCCACTCCTACCGGAACGAAAATGATTAAGCGCCTACGAGTAATTTATCGCCACTGTTTATTTTATTGATATGAAACTGATTAGAAATAACTACAGAAACAAAATTGGCACATGGAATAACTTGAAAACAACGATGATTGATTCCAATTAAAAACTGACCGCATACAAGAAACTTTTAAATTTTTTGCTACACGCTCGACAAGAGGCTGTTTCCAGTTAACCTATAGACTAACAGCGAAATAGTCCCACTTCTGATGCAGTCAGCTAAAAAAATATAGCTAACAAGACAGTGCGTGTTTTAGTGTCGCTTAACATTTGGCACGGGAGATACCATCGTCCCGCTCTGTTTCCGATTGTGAAAAGCGTGACAAATGGAGTCGCTTTACACTGATCTGTGGAAAATGCTCGTGACTGGTAAAAGCCACTGTTATGGTGACATTTCCTTTAGATTCTTATCTTTTTTTCTGCAATTTCTTTCTTCAGCCTAATGTCAAAAATCTAGGAAAATGAAACAACGATGTTTCTTTTGATGTCTATGAAATAAGACTACCTATTATGATGAAATGGAGTAACAAGCATTTGAGAATCGAAGAACAGTTACTTAACGAGCGTTTTATAAAATTCTGTCTGAGTAAATCGCGTTGAAGTGCTTGTTAGGTGAACAACCTAGAAATATTTGCAGTGCAGCACGATTATTTACCAAGTCAGGATCGTGATGTCGTGATCCATTATACAAGAGGCTTCTATAATGCTCGCTTGAGTGACGTTTGCGTCGTTCTATTGATTAGTTATACACAGTTAATTACCTAATCAGTTATGAAACCGTAAAACTACCTATCCTAATTTTAGTGGAAGTATAAGCCTCCAAGAGACGCCTAAACACAGCTCCAAACTGAGAGTAATTAAGCTGTTTTCATCTGCAGTACTGAGGATATAGCTGATTTCAAGTTCATTCAGAGTTTAAAGATTCTGAAAGTAGATTGTGTAGACAAAAAACAAGAGAAGTCGTTTTGACGTACCTAATGTTTGATTGTTTGCCATACGTGGAGGGGGTCATTGAATGACTTATGAAGACAAACCACCAAATGTTATGCGCTATCTCAACTCATCAAACTGCTTGCCAAAACTGATGTTCCTCTCATTGTCACTTCAAATTTCAGTAGGTAGGTAGATACCATGATCTGTCTGCATGTAATTTCCTAGTAAAGTCACGTTCAACTCCCCTCTTTATTGTACTTGTTTCATCAATCGAACGTGTTATGTCAGCAAACAGCAACTCAAGTAGACTATATATCTTCGATATATCTTGCTTTTCGAGGCCAGTCGTCCGGTATTAGCCACATGCCGTAGTCTAGATTTATCTTTGCCCAATCAAACCCGTCCTGTCTCACAAAAATGAAAACAGGCCACAGTTTAGAATCAGCTTCCTGGAAATTGTAACACAGTTCATTGTTTCCAGTGATAATGCTTACGAAATGATTCGCACAGCATTGCAGACATTGTTATTACAATTTGGCAGGTTTGCGATTGGAGAACAATGAACTTTTAACTGAGGTCATAACCGTATTGATGAAGCTATTTTAATGTAAACTACCTCTTCTTTAAGCGTCGTCGATATTTTGGGGTCCCGATTTAAAGCAGTACCTACCACACCTTGCTTTATATTTGTAAGTTACTTTTGGCGAAAAGAAAACCCAGTAACAGCCGCTTGCCGGTTCAAACCCTCAAGACAAAGTCCCTAGGAGTCAGACTTCGTGAATCACTTTCTCGAAGATAAGCTGTTAACTGAACATAAAAATTTGGTTATCAGTGATGGTTTCCAACTTACCATGATTAAGTGCGGTTCAATTCACAACTGGAACGACCGCTCATTCTACATCTAATTCATTGTTTAATAGTTTCCTGTAATTTATTCTAAAAAATATAGTCCCACGTATTCTGATAAACATCGGCCTTTATAAATAAAGCCAACGCCAGTGCCAGTATCCTTCCACACTCAGCAACTGTAAAGCCTCTTTACAGTTAGGTACAATGTTGGCAACATCTATCATCTACGGGTATTAACGTTGACTACCTTACGTTGATTTGCAAATCCAGGCAAATTATGCAACAGCCTTACCAGAACTCAATTTACCTATGTTTGTTTTGATTAAGCACTTACTTCTATTTATAGTAGGTACATTTTTCAACCAGCAAGCGTGACCGATCCATGGGAATCCAGACAGCCATAAATAGCAGTTGTATAAATTACTTTGCGGATAACGAGCACGATCCATGGCTTGGCATGGTGCACGGAGAAATCGGCGGAAGCACGGACCGCTAGTCCAGGCACTTTGTAAGTTAGAGAATTTCTCCTTTAATCGGCGACATAGTGATCAAGCTCTTGTACTTAATTAGTGCACAAGAAGCTTTAATTAAAGTTATTATCTTTGAAGGATGTAGCTACAGTATTACTTGAATACTTAGGTACTTGTTTAGTTGTGATTGTGAGATATTCTCTCCTGCTTTGAAATCTCTTAGAGATCGATACATTGGATTTGTTCTAAGATTTCGGGGCCTTGAGTAGTAGGTACCTTTTTTGTACATCTACTAACAATGCTTATTTTCCATATTGAGTGCCTCATGCCTTTGTTTTACCATTAAAATACAATTTTGTCAACAATTCCCCACATGCTCAGACCCTCATTTGTGATTCCACGCGACGGTCTACACAGGAAGTCACCGCCGTGAGGCTTGGAATTCAACTTCATAGTCCAATAAAAGCTATGCATAGTTCGTAAGACTGCAGTTATGTTAACCTATGTGCATTTCTTTAGTTTTGTTAGCCAGTAACTGTTGAACTCTACTTCTAAATGTTAATGAATTCTGTCCAATGAGGTACACTTGGATAATTTAATCGCAACGCAAATAGCAGTCTAAAGATTATAGCTGAGATGATAGTGTTGGAAAAATTGAAGTTTGCTAAAAGTTTTCCTGTAAGTTGTCTATCAATATCGCTTCTTAAAAACTTGCCCAGTTTATAGTGTGCATACAGAAACAGATATCTCCTAAGTAATTACCTTTACAACTAATAGTGAAAATATTATAGCAAGTAGATCTAATCATAATAGACTATAGGTCGATCAATCATTGTCTGTCGTTCAATGATACATTCTAGTCGACTCATACTGTATCATTATCTAATAGAAATGCTCACGTAACCATCTTCTCGCATTACATTTTGACTTTGACCTTCATGGGCTGTTATTGAATTGTGAACTTGAACTTTTGTATCTCCTTCCCAATTACATCGATTTGCGTCAGTTCATTCGTTCAGACATTTCGAATATTCTCCATGCATCCAGCCGATGCCGCGATGATATAATATTCCGCTTCAACCTTGGTAACTCGAACGGGTGTTCTCGCCTTTCAAAATCGCAGACAAAATGGTTGGACACGATTCCAAATTCACCACCTACAACGGCTGATATCATTTGTCAGTGCCAATGTCTTGCGCACTACGGTATTTAAAAATTTGATGGGCAAAAATTGCCGAATAATAATTATGTTATTAAAACCTCTACCTACTCCGACGCTTACCTTTGCTTATTAGGTAGTTCTTGTAGGTATACCCACATAAAATATTATGTCAACCTAGGATGTACTATATTTATTTATCTACTTCTGTAGTGTCATGAATGTGCATTCTTCAATGTATCTGTATGGATGTATTTCCAACAAAAACGTGGCTACGAAGAAAGATACAACCAAACAGAATACTTACCATGCTTTATTGCTGACTCACAGTTCAAACTGGTGTCCTTGCCTCGTCCTTTAGCTTCTTTACCGGTATTTGATCTTATGTGGGGGTTTTTTATCACTCGTAGAGTCGAGGCAGATAGTTAGCCGGCCGTAACGATTTAACGGACGTCTGGCGACCTGCCTTAAAATATTTCGGATGACGTGTACGGAATCATAAAAAAGCCTTTTGGGTACTGTATCGGTTTTTCGAGCTCACGCGACGCAGTAGTTAAGTTAATTTCTTTAACTTCGGCTAAAAAGTAGTACAAGTGCTACATATGGTACTTATTTTTTTTTATACTTGATGTCTGTTTTTGGTGCCTAGTCTGAAAATATTACTGAAACATTTCATAGTGGGCTGTGAAATGTTTCGTTAACACACCACCATTTATGCTTAGGATGTTGTGACATAGACACTTCGCTTCAGGTAGTCTATTGCAAAACACCTAGACAAACGCCTACGTATTGCTCCAACGACGTCTAGACTATTCACAAGTGGTTTAGCATATAATATATCTGCTCACACATCTGACAGGAGAATATCACTCAAAAACTTTCTACTCACTACCTCATTGAACTGTTAGTAAGTCGCACAAGCTGGATTTTGCAGACATGCGCTTTTGTAAATCGGCAATAACATGTCAATAATTGCCATACTATTGTCGGTCGTTCCCCTAATCGGAATTACATCACGCACATTCCAATTTAGCGACGGTTAGGAAACAGTTGGGCAGTAGATCGTGACTGTATGAATGGGGTGGTGTGAAAAGGCAGGAAGCCATAGCGACGAAGTGCAAGGGCGCATCGTGCATGCGCGTACGCCGATATGTGAGCGCGCGGAGTATGATGTCATGTGACCGCTTTGGTGTCGATGACCATTGTTCGATAGTTTTATGTAAATATGTTTTTGTGTTTAACTAGCCCACTTCTGATATATTGTTGTTCTTCCTACCGTGGGCAAATGATAAGAACTTATCGTCACATTATTATTTAGTAAGTAAGTTCCTATCAATTTAATTAATTAAACGTCAATACACAATTCATTTTAAGGATCCTATTAGTGATAATTTATAACACAAGTACAAACCATACGATTTTGTAGATGTCTCCAATTCTTTATGGTTATGACTGATTTTCCTGTCGTAAATTTAAATAATACTGGCATTGAAGAATCGAGTAAAGTCCATAAAATATCATTGTTCTTTGACCTTTTTTTAAGTTTTTGCACATACATGATAGAGCATGACTGCATGATGCTTTTACTAAAACTCTATTTATCATCATCGCCCACGCTTCGCTGGCTGCCATCCGTTTTCCAGAGATAACAGAGTTTTTGTCTATTTGGACTACATGACGGTATTGCTTACACAGGATGTTTTAAAACAGGGACTCAAAATTTGTTCTTTCAACATTACAGTCACGCACAGGTGAATTCTCCATGGCCCTAAGAAACGTTTTCGTAAAGAACAATAAATAATATTGCTAAATGCGTTTAACATATCCGCCTATTCTTCTTGGCTCACCCCTTGTGCGCTTGGCCAACTCTCTAATCGATGCCTTGTGAAATACACAAGAATACAATACGATCATTATATTTGCACATAGATCTGCACACCTGCCTTTCACTTATAAGATTCTATTTTAATGACATCTACCCATAATGATATCTAGGGTAGTTGTTCAAAGCTTCAAAGGCTTCCAATTCTATGATCAATTTCTGACTTTTCTTTACTCCCATCAAAAAATTTTCACGCTTTTTCAATCATTAGGTGACCGTAATTCCAAGAGGCGATCAGCCGCGAATAATGGCTATTAATTTTACTGTTCGATACACACAACAACGTTTAATTTACCCTCTGTAGTTTGGCAGCTTCAAATTTAAAAACTTCATTATTAATTGATAGCATTAGAGCATGAAATTGCTAAAGAGGGATATTGAGAGTTCGAGATGATATGTTTATTATTTAAAAGAGTTTAGATAAAACAGTTTAATTTCTGTCCCAAAATATTTTTTCACAACTATAATACCAACATTAATAGTAATTCAGAGTAATAACATTGTTTTCTCATAATTTCAGGGTGAACACCAAAGGGGTATAACGTTCACGAGTACAGAAGAGCCTGATAGACCTTCTAAACCTATACCAGACATCCGTTTAGTGGACGGGCCATCTATCTTAGTAGGCAGAGTGCAGCTGTTACACCGAGGGCAATGGCGATCAGTTTGCACCAACTCCAGAAAGTAAGTATGATACGAAAACAACCTAATTGTTAGTACATTCAAATAGGCACATATCTCGGGCATCGCATTAACATATATCTTTCTTCGGTTTCAGTTGGACCGTCAACGACATGGAGACGGCCTGTAGACAACTAGGCTTTATGGGAGGATCCTTCTATAATTGGATCGATCGCCAGCCCGGCAGAAGAGCTAGACTATTATTCGAAGAGCCCAAATGCAAAGGAACGGAATACGACCTATTCCAATGTGACTGGAACTCCAGAGAACTCGGCTCAGGTGTCTGCGACTACCATCCTGACCTCGCCATCCAATGTTCACCCCACCACGACGTCAATGACCTCGCAAACTCTAGAAGGCATTGGAGAGGGCTACGTTTTGAAAATGCAGTCTTCGAACGAATTCTCACCGCTGCAAATACTCTATACGTACCTACATCAATGTCTAAACTTATACACGTTACTATAAAAAATGCAGGTCTAGGTAGAGACAACAATGCAACAAGTGCTTTAGATGTTATAGGAGTCCCACCTGTCTTAGAAGACATAGAAATATCTAACTCTGCCTTTAACGCCATAAATGTGACGTCACCCAACGCTCCCATAGTCATAAACAATTGCACGATACAAAACAATAGAGGATATGGTGTCTATGTGAACTCTACGTATGGCATGACCAAGATTGAGAATTGCTTGATACACGACAATGGCGGCGACGGGGTGAAATACGTGGTGCACGAAATGAACATCGATGAAAGGCTAGACAGAAGCGAAATATTTGATTTATGCACATTAGCATCCACACCAAGCCAGACGTTTCCTATTCAAATGTCAATTGAACAGTCAAGATACTCTAATATGGAAAGAGATTGTCACCAGAAGTTTTATACTAGACCAGACCATGTTTTAACTTTGAGCTTCATAAAACTGTTAACCAATCAAAACAATACAGGAGAATTATTTATATACGACGGATTAACGACAGAAGACAGACTTTTATTGTCATTCAGCATTAAAAATCACACGCGACCGCAAAGTGTTACGTCAACTAGGAACCGCATGTACGTGAGATTCCGAGCTAACACTAGGACGGATATTACAGGCTTTTTGAGGTTAACATCAGGCATTAGCAAAACGTACGATTTAAATGTAACTGACACGATTATATCCGATAACAATGGTAGAGGCGTGGTCATCGAAAACTTAAGATCGCAAATTCACATTCACCGCACGTCTATATCTAATAATAATCATGTTGCTGGTCTTCAAGTCACGAGTGGGGCGGGAGATGTAAATGTTACTGAAAGTAGAATATCTTTCAATCAAGGTGACGGAATCAACATCACCGTAACTGGAGGAAACCGAAACATATCAAGAAGTATATTAAGTTCTAATCAAGGATACGGTATAGCTGTATGGATAAATAATACTCATGAAACTGAATATATTCCAGTAAACCAAACCACTGCTGTTGAGTATTCAGAAATATTTAAAAATCTCGACGTAGGAATACTCCATGGAAACTTTTGTGGTGACAGCTGGGTAAATATTACTGGAAACTGGTTCAATACCAGCGCTGAAAGTACCGTAGAAATATCTACTTGCTGGAGATTAAATAATCCAACCAGATTGCTCAATTTACAAGTAGGTCATAATAGATTTTATGAAAACCAAAGAGTACCTCTAAAAATCCAACCGGCCCTCAATATAAACGGAAGGATTGAATATAACTATTTTGAACATGGAAATTATGGTGCAATTGTTATACTGAATCGAATAGAAGGGAAATATCTAGAAGAATTTGAAATCTTACCAGCTCGATTCCACATTCAACATAATTACTTCTTTGGAAATAAGGGTCCATTCGTAGTAAACCTTGGATTATCTCCTTACAGCGATCTGCAGTACATTCTATTCTCTAGAAACTTTCTTCGAGACAATAAAGTAAGAGAACCGTATGAACTTCTAGAAGGCATATCGTCGAGGTTGACTCCAAGAAGTAGAGTTGCTGCTACGATTGTATTAGCGTCTAGTAACATTGACGTCTACAGAAACATAATAAACAATCCAGAAGCTCAATACGAAATCGGCTCGCATGTCGAAGACCAAAGTAAGATATTAAATTGTACGTACAACTGGCTTGGCTTCGGAGAAGAGGAAAAGGTTTACAACCGACTGTTTCATAGAAAAGACAGGTACAACTTGGCCAAAATAGTTTACATGCCATATTTATTGCATAGCAGTAATCCCGGAGCGACACAAATTAATTATAATTCACTTTATGTGCCACAATTTAATGTACCAGGCACGTTCGTAGTAGGCGGTGAAGTTGAAGGAATAGAAATACTTCGGCAAGGAGAGTATGACGTTGATAAAGATATTAATATCCGTCCTGGAGGAAAATTAGTTCTGCAATCTGGAGTCACATTAAAATTTCCTCCGGCCATTGGAATTATGGTTGCAGGAAAACTAGACGCAAGAGGTAAACGACCAAATGATATAACATTTACTTTGAAAGAGGAAGTGGTTATGACTAACGAGAGTGTTTATGAAACTGATTTTGAGCCCACAACACCCGGATATACTGAGCCTATTGTGCCTATAAGACTGCTAGGAGGTAGAACACAACACGAAGGTAGACTACAAGTGAGAATCGATGATAGATGGGGAACAGTGTGTAACTACAGATGGAACATTATCAACGCAGCGTTAGTATGCAATCAACTTGGCCTTGCTTTGAATCCAGAGGATTGGTTTCTTGAACCTAACGAAATACCATCTGCAGGAATGACCGAAGATATCCTTTTGTCCAACGTTGAATGTTCAGAATTCGATAACGATATCACGAAATGTAAAGCAGAGACCAAAGATCACTTTGAGAATTCTTGTACACATGAAAATGACGTTGGAATCAGATGTTACGAAACAAGCTGGGCTGGGGTCAGATTCAGCGTTATTTCTGAAAGAGCTGACTTACAATACGTTACTATTGAGAAAGCTGGACTTTTGGATTACTCCTCAAATATTTTCAAACCAGCTCTTCAGATAGATTTCGCTCGGCATAGCTTGGAAAGTATCAAAATATCTAACAATTATCACGATGGCTTGGGAATACTCTACTCGGATTTATATGGAGCCGATGCTGTTAACACAGTCCGTAACTCAGAATTCAGCAATAATAGAGGAAGTGGCATTAGTTTCAAGCAACTTGGTCTTAAAGTGTATGGATCCATCATAGAAAATAACAACTTAGCTGGTATTTCACACAATCCACACATTCCTGGACCACAACAAAGAGAGATAGCTGGTTGGTTTAATTTAGATCCTGGATTTAACATGGATGAATCTAATTATCATCCAATCATGATTCCCGAATATGAAACTGATATAAGTTTAGTGAATGGCGAAACAAGACACATCGTTTTCACAAAGCGCAACGGAGAAAGTATATCAAAAACATACAACATTAAGTGCAATCCAGGGTACGTTCTTGGGCTTCAACTCCTAAATCCTATACACAACTTTTCAACAGAAAACATTTGCATCTACGACTCGCAAAATATTAACGAAGCGAGTGTAAAATGGTGTCTCGATCGTGATCTGTCGACATTTCCCACTACCAGTAGCAGCTTTGGCGTTGTGATAACTTATGAAAGCGGAACGAATGCCTTAGGAGGAGTCGTGTTGGTTGTGAGCACGATCATAGCTCCGGTACAGAACCTGAGAAACAGAATAGTAAGAGGCCCTGTGCCAACTCTACAGGTGGTCAATACAAAGATAAAAGGAAACACAAAAGGAGTCAAAGCTTTATACTACAATCGCTATTTAAATGAACTAGGTGATCACTTTTTACGGAAAGCAAATGAAAGTATTAAAATATTCAGCTGTGAAATAGCGCACAACAAAGAAGAAGCTATCTACGTCAATACTCCGTTCTGGGATATACACGAAAGTAATATAACGGAGATAACAATAATGGTCAACAGCAGTTTGATCACAGATAATGGTAGAGGAATATTTCACTTCGCTAGAGATTTGAGAAGCTCGAACAATCTGTATCACTATATCCTTCAGGATAATACAATAGAGAGGAATAAACAAGGTGGCTTTGATGTAGGGTTACCATACGTTTGGCAGTACAATGAGAATTTCACACATTCCGTGTACATGCACAATAACACTTGGCGCAACAATCAAAACTTTGCTTTAGTCGTGGATGGCCATTTCGCCGAAGTCAACATAACAAAGAATATTTTCACTGACAACAATTGTAAAACTGGGTTAATATCCATACAGGGCATGGAAAAGAAGATGATGATTGATGGTAACTTTATTGAAAGAAATAGTGGACAGTTTATGGTGAAATTCCATATGGACAGTCAAAGTGAAATTATGGGTTTAGTTTATGCGCTGTTCATATACAACCAAGTGAAAAATAACAGGCACATGCTATCACAAGCCAGCCGAGGTGCTTTAATCCGGAATGTTGAACCGACATACGTTATAGGTTTTAAAGGAATACAGAAAGTTAAAGTTAGTAGGAACTTGTTCGGGAACAATGTGTTGGAGTATACATTGTTAGCTGGAATTAGAACAGCAAAGATCAACAATCTGTTAGATGTTACTGAAAACTGGTGGGGAAGCTCTGTGGAGAAAGATATCCGAAACCAAATATTTGATTTTGATGATTGGAATAACCACGCCATTGTTACGTATCTGCCTTACTTGCTTGAAGACAGTATAGATTCTAGTGTATCTGCTTCCTTCAGCCCAGAGATTATTGTAGATACGAACGAATTAGGAGGCCGTTTACTATCAAACTTCACTATCGAATCCAGAATGGCTCCGTATATAGTGAAATCTGACATAACTGTTATGCCAGATGCTATTTTAACTATCAGTCCCGGTGTTATATTAGAATTTGCGCCTAATGTTGGCATACTCGTCATGGGTAACCTGCAAGCTATAGGCCACAGTCAAGCACCTATAGTAATGAGACCTCTAATTCGAAGTAATGTAGAGATTAACAGAATAGAAAAGAGAGATGTTGGTCAATATTCGTCAATCCATCACAAACACAGACGTCAATTAGAATCATTGACTGTACCTAACTCAATAAGACTGTGCACTGGAAGAAATTGTTCTATCACTGATAATACAGCAGAAAGAACAAATGAAGGTTTTCTCGAATACTATAATAAAACTACCCTACAATGGGTGCCCATGTGTGATAACCGCTTTACTGAGAGAAATGCTCAAGTTGTATGCAGGGAACTGGGTTTTGACCCAATTAACGTGTTCTTTGCACATGACCGCCGTGTAGAATATCATAGTAATTCTTTATCGCGGATTTGGTCCTGGCCAGAACCTTTACAGTGTGTCGGAACTGAAGATCGCTATGAGGAATGCCCAATAAGACTGAACGGACAACTTTATGGACATAGACATGAATGTAGGTGGGATTCTGCTTTTGTATTCATTCATTGCGGTACAAGAAATTTGGAAGAAAGTCTTGAGTATTGGGGTGGCATAAGGTTTGCTAATCCGGAATTTGAATACTCTCTATACGAGCATCGTATCCACGACCATCACACACATGAAACAATGAAAAAATCTGAAAGTGAATTAGTTCACGTACAAATAATTGGTGCTGGTATACTACACAATGAGAAATCTCCTGCTGTGCAAAGTATAACAAAGAATCCTAGAATACAAAATGTAAATATAACGAAATGTGCTCATCACGGCATTAATTTAATATCACCCACCGATTCAATTAATATGATGTTTAATTCCGTGAATAATATATTAGGGGAAGGTGTGAGTGCCATATCGTTGAATGGAGAAGGCAGAGAATCAGATGAATCCAGTTTTACTCCTCTGAAGGATTTGAATCTTCCGTATCACCTCTTTTCACTTATCGATATTTGTGATAGTACCAAAATGATCACTGTTGAGGAGCGAGTGTTACTGTACTATAAATACGACAACAATCCGGTCAACTGTGTAAAGATATTCAAGAGCATGTATAGGGTAAAGCCATTTGGATTTAGATTGCTTCAGTTCAATCTTTTCAATCATACTCAGAACTACGGTAAACGTGATTCTTTGGCGTTGTATGATGGTGATATTTACAATATCACGGCTCCTATGATTGGTTACTTGGAGAATGGGTCTCCTGATGAAAAGAAGCTTTTCAAGACCGAAGGTGCCAGCTTGAGTGTTTCGTTGTTCGCCAATGGAGCGTCTGCTGTTCATGGATTTATTGCTGAGATTGTTACTTTGCCGATATCGGCTATTGGCTTCAGTAAGTTTACTTTTAACATATCCTTGAACAAAATTTTATGTTCTATGAATTTGTTTAATAAGTCTGCCTTTTTTACAGACCGTGATGTCCAACATAACATATCAAGCAGTGAATTCACAAAGAATAGAGACGGGGCTATTACGTATCAGTCTGTAGGTGAAGTGAATCCACTAGTGGCTATCACAAGGAACGAGATTCAGAACAACTGCCTGAAACTCTACGGAAACTTTACCACATGTCCAGCGGCTGTAAGAGTGGATGTACAGAATACACAAACGTTGGTGTTTAGAGTGAGTAAATAAACCATACAGGAAACACGCAAGTTCGCAATAAAATGATGTCAATTTGTAATTAACTTAATTTCTTTCAGAATAACTTGGTACGTAATAACGTTGGGGGATTATTAGTCAGGGCTGACTCTCGAGGATCAGCCACTTCTCTTCGAGGATGGATACATAACAACCTGTTCTTTGCCAACCATGATCTTCCGTGTCTCAAAGTTGAAGGTATAATAAGCAAGCCCTTAACTTTTATCTCTCTTCTAGCTTTTGCCCGCGACTTCATACGTGCATCTCCCGTTTTTTTTCCGTTCCCGTAGAAATTTCCGGAAATCCTCTCTAAATGCTCCCCTACTATCCCCATGGAATCTACATGCTTTCTACGACCAGTAGTTTCGGCTATGTTTGATAAGATTCTCATTTGTTTCCAGGGCGCCAGTCTTCTCCCTACCAAGAAGTCACGATATACCGTAACTACTTCACGCGCAACAGAGTTCCTTTCAGTGACGTCATCATCCTTCGTCAGGTCGTCTCGAACTTCACGTACAACTATGTTCACGATAACACTGGCTTGAGGATTCTAGAGGTCTCAGGCTTCGATAAAGTCAGGTTGCCTATCTATCAGACCACTTCGCACAATGGATTTTATAAGTAAGTTTATTTGTTTATTCTCCTCTGCTGGTTTTACTTTGTTTCTATTAGTATAGTAGTGATACTCTGGGAGCATCGTCCTCACACGTCAAATATTGTAAAACTTTTATTTGAAAAGAGTTACTATAGAAGGACTAGGCTTCTTGTTTATTCTTCTCCATAAAAATCTACTTTGTAGCAAAGTTAGATTTCTAGAGTCAGGTTATTGTTATTTAAAACTGTAAATGTTGACTATCAAAAGTGTCTTTTACTGGTCTAATTAACATAAATGTTTTGATTTTAACTTCCTTGATTTGCTGCTTCCATCCTCGTATGATATATGTAATATCAATAGCTTCTTTAGCACTTGTTCTGATCTCTACAACCCTCTAAATATGACCCTTCTTACTTTTAGAAACTACGCCACTGACCGAGAAGGTCGAGCCACAGTTGTAGCGGGTACAGCTGGTCAGAACTACGTCGATAACATATTCTTCAACCCTGACAATGATTACGAAATGATCACCGTCAACAGATCTATGTAAGTACCTACTACATCCAAATCCCACTTTTCGGGTGAAATCTGTTCCTCCTGGGTTTGCAATCGTTATTTTTACTTTTTTTTAAAATGGCCTTCCATGTATGTGATTAAAATCAATTAGGATTTATATTATCTTAAGTATAAAATAGGTTTATTTTAGCAAAATGTTACATTGATGACTTTCTTTTCTTGTTCGTCATAATCAAGGATTTTACAAGTAAATCTTATTTATAAAATATATTTATTATTATCCCCGCACGATAGATGTTGTAAGGAAATATAATTATCTTGCATGTTTTTGTTGCATGGCTACCCCCGGACCATAGCTTTGTTGACTATAATCCAACTATCATGAGGTAAGTCTGCGTCAACAAAATTATAATTCATCAAAATCCATTATTATTGACTCACTGTATGTATTTTTTTTTTTCTAAATTTGTATTAATGTTTTCTTTCTACTCTCTGCTCACTTCTTCTACTGCTGTAGTTTACTAGGCATCTAACCCTTGTTTCGTGTTTTCGTAGGATATATTTAGTTTAATGCCGGCTTAAGAGTTGAGAATTTGAAGAAAAAAGCTTGCCAAACTTTACTCTGATACCAAAGTTTAAAAGGTTTTCGCTAAAGCACAGTTTGACACACACTCAACTTGAAATTCTTAGTTCAGAAGCCATCAATCTGCTCTATTTTATTATATTAGTTACTTATTTTATTTTTCCTTAATATGCTCGAGTGTGACACCAGTACACCACCTATTTTTTGTCACAAATTAACACAATATTAACAGCGTGTAGTGTGAACCATCCGCCCTTTACAAGTTACTAATGGCATCGTTAGAGATGTTACTAACGACGCGTATTCTAATGGAGCAAGCTTGACAAGCTTCACTACATAATTAACTATGTAATTTGTTTTTGTAGTAGTCACCGAGAGTTCTATCTGTCACCACCTAGCACAAATCATTCATTGCACATTTTTTACCGTAACATAAACATTCGAATCCTACAACTTCTATCAAAATTCTAGCTCTCTCGATCTTTGGCGTACTCGAATCGACGCGAAGCATAACTTCTGGAGTTACAACGAGACCCTGGCCGTGGCAGGACGTATTAGAGACCAGAGTGATAACCCTCTGCTGCTGGAGGTCGACTATAGGCCATTCTATATGAACAACCAGACGGTTCTCGGAGGAGGGAAGTGTCCTCCTGGATGGGATGCGGTTGCAGGGACCTGTTATATGTATGTTGGGGCTCCGATGACGTATGAGGAGGCGAGGCTGTTTTGTTTGGTGAGTATTTTGTTCCAATTACCTATTTACAAGTAAGTTAGTGCTGCAGCTAGAGTACTACTCAAAATATAAACTTTTAACTGGAGTAATTTTGGCGAAGTGATGCCCTTTGAATCCCTTTGTCTCTAAGATTGTTTTTGTTTGTTTTTATGTCTTCGAATGAAAAAAAAATCCTAAGTCATGGTTTCTTTGAAGATCTATAACATAATTCGACAATAGATTCACACTTTTAGACATCATAAATCAAAATAACACTAATGGGCTTGATAAGTACCATGACCTTTTTTTTGCATCAACTAAAAAACTGATCCCAAAAATCAACAAAAAACGTCTGAAACCCTAAACTCATTCTTTGTTTTTTTTTTGTACCCAAAACAACTTTTTACTGAGAAACCCCTTTCCCTTTTTTCTCCCCAGTCGGACAACGCGTCAATGCCGTACGTCACAGGCAACTACGCGGCGCTCTACGAGTTCATCAACAGACAAAACCAATGGTTCCAGTACGGGGACAGGGTGTGGGTCAATCATATCGACTATGTTACACAGTGCACTTCGTTTGCCTTCTCGAACGTCGAAGTGACTGACTGTAATCAGAAGAATGCCTTTATTTGCGAAATTGGTGAGTAGTTTTCCTTTTTAGGGTGGGCTTCCAGTCCAATCGGATGCAGGTAAATACCAGTGTTTTAAATGGAGTGACTCCTGTGATCTGATCACAGCTGAGTACCTAGGTAACTGTGTAACACGATATTCCATAGTATGACTGGTTGGGGACCGTTCAAGTATTACGTAAGCATAAATTTAGTCAATTTTAACCCCCCTTCCCCTTGTCAGCGATAGTAATCAAAGCTCTTACGAGGGCTAAGAGCCTCCTATGCTTACGTAAGCATTGGTATAGATTTTACTCGCGCGATACCTATTTCCCCCTCTTCTTTTATTTCTTACTTAACTATGAAACATCGCGTGAGAGTAAAACTATCTAACTAGCCATAATTATGTCAAATTAAAATCTAATAAGATTTGCAAACAAAAAAGTAAGTAAATATTACTGGCGTAATCACCAATTAAACTCCCCCCGTCCCCCATGTCATAAATAAGCATAGTAAAGACCCCCCCACCCCCCATTGGTATAACTGCGTGAATTCTAATTCAAATGAAAGCTAGGACCAACGTTCTTATTGGTTTTGAAAGGAGTTTAGTTCTAGTCTCAGTTGCACCGAAGCTAAGTAATGGCGTAGGAATCCAGTGAGTGCAGGTAGCGCAAGAGCGGTCTTAGTGGCAAACCTTGAGTGACGCCTGTGAAGATTCACCAGCAAGGCGAATGTCGTTCTGCTTTGCAAATCCTGGATGAATTTTAATGTACTATTTTCTTTTCAGATCCGAAAATAATGATCGACCCGATGTCGTGGCGTGGAGATACTTTGGCTGTAGCGTTTGTCGGAGTGTTGATAGCTGCCGTATTGTTGGTGGGAGCCGCTCTTATCTGCTGGTATTCAAAATCTAAACACAGGTTGGTTACGAAACATCGCATTCTGTTTAATTGCATCTTTTCTTGACTTTCTTGGATAGCTGTATAGACCTGCTCTTGTTTTTCCAGTGTTTCTCGAAAATAAGAGAGAATTCCTAGGTTATATTTTTGTATTTTTCCTCAGACATGTCCAAAGATTAGAGAGGCGCAACTCGATCCGGCAGTCTTTACACTCGGTCCGGTCTATAGGCAGCATCAATGGTGGCTTCCCTGATACGCCTTACAGAAGAAAAATGGCTCAAATGGTAAGATTAGACTCAAGATTTCTAATTAAATGTGTTTAAGGACCTTTATATTAAGTGGTTGTAGTTTTTGGGCATGAATATCAGTTTTTCTAATACTTTTTGTCGTCTACAGAGTAGTACCCGCTCCACCGACACACTAACGAAAGGCTCGGACTACAGGAAAATGTTAGCATCGACAACATCAATGGAATCCATGGAAAAGAGCCAGTTCAATTCCTCCTTAGATGACAATCAGAGCTTCGACATTTACGAGGCTCACAACCCCAACCCAAACGTGATGCCTCTCCAACATTCCACGTTCGTAAAGAAGCCTATCACTCCAGAATATTCCGTGCCACAAAATAATACTAGGCCCTACAACAACTTAGCATTTAGAAACGAAGGTTACAGAGACAATTCTGGCACAGCCAGTGGGGCACCGTCGATAAATACGGTTGCCACGGAAGAAATACCCATATTACATCATCCGGAAGGTTTAAGATCGCCTCCAGATGTGTATGCTATGTCTCCGCAAAGCGATTCTCAGTACTTCACATCAGATACATTACCGTTGAGAGATCATTCTGATGACGGTGATACTATGAAGAGACAACTGGAAAGGGCAGGGAAGATATATGGGCCGTATGGTGCTCCCGTGGGAAGCTACGGCGCGCAACCTAAGTTGTCTTTCTTGATGGAGTTAAGGTCTAAAATGCCGGAGCAGCCACAAGCAGGAGCAGTGCCGACGACGACGTTCGGACAAAGGAATAATGTAGCAGGTAATAACAACTAGTAAGCTTTAAAGCTCTAGGTTAGCTTAAATTTCCATCTAAATTTGCAAGTCATGAGGTATTAGGATACGTAACTTACGTAAATGATGGTATTTTGTCAACTTAGAGTATTCTTAAATAATAAGCAGCCACCCGAAACCGCGTTTAAAAAAAAAAAATATTTTTTCGCACACAAGGGTAGCCAACAGCCAAAGTGAAGTAAGCTAAAGTTTCGCGCCAGCCAGTTTGATTTTGACTTTGACAGAGAAAACACTGAACTATTTTAGTGTCAATAGTGCAGCCCACTACAACGTTCTTTTTAGGAACAGATGGTAGAGAACTGTTATTTTTATTAATTTCTTCAAATCTATAGGTACTAATATTATAAAGAGGAAAGATTTGTTTGTTTGAAATGAATAGGCTCCGAAACTACTGGACCGATTTGAAAAATTCTTTCTGCAATGGATAGCTACATTATCAGGGAGTAACATAGGCCATATTTTATCCCCGTACTCCCACGGGAACGGGAACTATGCGGGTGAAACCGCGTGACGTCCACTAGTATATAATACTTTCTATTGTTCTTTATAGATCAGCAGCAGTATTACGAAGACAACCTACCAAGTCCACCTCACCCACCGGTATATTCAAGTGCGTACGATACAACTGCATCAGACAACATACCTAGTTATGATTCCAGCCCCCACGATCTTTCTAGAGAGTTCGACGATTCACCACTACCTGAACTCCATCATAGATCTAAGTCTGAAGCGTTACTAGAAACGAATTTTGACTTTGAGGACTCCGAATCCAGTCCAACACCGATGTCTGAAGCAAGTCGGTCACATAGTCAACCATTAGAAACTGCTATGTAGTAAAAGCCATAAGAAACTCGTAAATGAACGAGTGTTTATAACAGTGTTACTTAACATGGTCTAAATGTGGCCTTATTGTATAACTAGATACTAAAATATAAAGGAGTTGATCACACTATCCTATCGTAGAAGTAGAAAAGCAATGAAAAGACTGAGTTATGATGTCTTGATCGAGATATTTTATGTTTCTTGCATTTAGTTTCATGCGTGTTATATTTAAAATTGCCTTTTTAAACTTTTGACATTCCAACTTTCTTGATTCTGTCCCTGTAGTTAATTAGTTAATATGTGTATGTATAAAGTATTTTAAGTCATAACGACTATGCAAATTACCAGAGGTGATCGATCTCATAATGAAGTAAACAAATTAAATTCTAATGCTGCGCCTTACGGACAAATGGATGCCTTATTAATAAGTTTATACTAAGTGAAATATAAGCATGTATCACAAAAAGGAGTAAGTACCTAAAAGGCGTATACTTTAATTGTAATTAATGATTTATGATGCAATATTAGATACGTATTTTTTGCACGTCCGTCCCTAAGTGTTAAATGTCTTATGAATGTTTTTATTCGACAAATGATATGTAATTTTAAAATTAGTTTTAAGAGACAGTCTTTCCATATACAATAGTTATATTTTGTAATGTTTAAATCGTATTATTATCCTTTTGATTGATATGTATGTCTTGTGCGAGTCCCAAATAAATATTTTTCTTTCTTTCTTTCTTTCTTTCTTTCTTTTTTATATTTATTTTGCTGAGGTTTTCCCTTCGTATTGGCGTGTCTATAAGGTTTATATAAGTACTAGCAGTTTATATTTTGGCAGCAAATATACTTATTTTTCGCTCGTACCTACTCGTCGTCTTTTCAATTTAGGTACCCTACCTACTTTTCGAAATACTTTCCACAACTCTTGAATAAACTTACTTACTTGTTTTAATAATGATATAGACGCGCCAAATTGCAGTCCTAATCTTCAGCTAACGTCAGTAAAAACTGTGTTTATACAGATTTTAATGTGTAGGTATTTTTAAAACTTATTTACTGTCTTATTTTTATATTTAACTAAGTTATTTACATGATTACATGTATAAAATATAATGACCTAATGATCATGCTTTAAATGTAAATTGTACAAGAATAATATTAAATCATAATTTAGAATAACAGTTGATAATGACAAATATAATTATGATTTAACTGATGAAATATTAATAAAATTTGACACAATATTTTCATAGGAATACATTTTCTTTTTCTTCCCTGTTACACTCCCTTATTTACCTAGTTACCTACACCACTGAAAGCTAAGCTCACTCCATCGTCGACTTTGTTTCTGTTACCTCTGACCTAGACTAAATTCAAGAGAGACCAAACTAATCTCAAAAAAAAAAAATGAAATATCACTTTGAGAGAAACTTACAGTTCGCATCACCGTTGTTTACCCCTCCGAAGTTAGGTTTTAGTGACGACCGCGCAGGTGCAATCGAGTAAACAAGTGTTACGTTCCTAGAATATTTTTTTGTTTATACGTATTATATTATAAATAAGTAACAAAGACTACCAGTAACAATAACAATATCAAAAAGTAACACCACAAATACAGACACCACAAAAACACACAAAAAACAAATCAAATAGTAAGAAATAACCAAAATTAATAATTATAAAAAATAACAACGTGTAACACTTTTCGCATCAACAGTCGTATTGCATTGAGCAAGCGGGTCACACGTATGCATCGAACGTATACGAGCGAATGAGATGCCATTACACCCGCCATCTTGCTCAAACACGCGCATGCGCTGTATTATGTTCTTGTCAAATTGACATTCTGCGCACTCGATTGCGACCACTGACGTATAAATCATATGGACTTGAAATGTTTGACTATAGAAAAAACAGTTATACAAATATGTGGCATATCGACATCGAAATCATAAAAATACTGTCATCTCTTTTTAACTTTCATAATTTTGCTTAAGTGAAAAAGGATAACAGTGTTTTTGACAGTTACTATAATGGCAACCCTTCATTCCTAGCGTCATTAAAATACCTATTTGCGGCCGGGTCGCCATTTTATCCTCTCGCTGTTTGACAAGTTGAGGTACGTCAACTGTCAAATACTCTTGAGCTGTGGATATAATTTGTGAATTTTGAAGTCATTTTGCTGTGTTATTACGTTTGAACTTGGTTTTATAGTGGAAATCGTCAATTGCAAGATGCCTAATTGTAATATAATCGGATGTGGCATTAAAAGAAGCGGAAATCACCCGAACATAACTTTGCACCAGTATGTACTTAATTTCAGCTGAAATATCTTTGGATTTAGATAATAAACAAAAGATTCTGCATTCGTTGAAGAGTTTCAACAGTAAAGTATTCATAATTTCCCTTTTGCCCTTATTATCAACAGTAATAATTGTATTTCTACTTCGAATCATTTTCTTGTTATTGTTATTGTAGGGATAGACTAGTGCAGTGCATGCATGACATTTTTATATTTATCGATAATGCTATATTATGGCTTTTTATTGGTTTGTTGTTTTATTTGCAGGGCTGCCTGCTAATAAAGGAAAAAAAAATTTGGCTGGAAACAATTGGTGTTGAAAATTTAAAGATGTCAACAAAAACAATATATAATTGTTCTCTTCACTTTGAAGAATCTTGTTTCAACTGGAAACTGAATAAAGTAACATTGCTTGACGATACTACCTTCTACTTCTACCTTCAGGAACCTTATTGGTAAGTAATATTGCTTGTTATAAATTTGTCTGACATGATTGTGTAGCGGCTGATAAATGATGGTGATGTCGTCAATTGCAACACTTGCCTAATGGGCACAAAGAGTGATGTTAAGAATGTATTTGAGTGTGATCCTTAGATTAATTGCCAAAATAAGACTGAATATGTGTTAATTTGGTTGTACTACTAAGTACATTTATGGTATTCCTTTTATAAGGAATTTATAAATGTTTAGTTACAAATGTCACCAGTAGTCTGCTTTTTGAATAGTACTTTACAGTTTACTTTTAAATATATAATAACAGTCCTATTCTGTAAAAATCTCCCTATGAATATTTGGATGAGGTTAATGTGAAGTGAGCTTATGTATGATTATTTAGCTCATTACCACTCGAGAGCTACTAAACTAGAGAACGAGTGAGAATGAAAAGAGACTTCTCAACCCACCAATTGCAAATTAAATGGGGTGCTTTATAATAATAAATAAACCGATTAATAAAATCAAGAAACATCAAAAATACTAACAATTTTATTGCTTTTTTACAGCCTGTGATTCAATCAAATATGACTGGCATTTTAATTGAAAGGATCAAAATCAGACAAACTAACAATCAATATCTGGGTGTGGTGCTCTTAATATGGTAATATTTTTTTGGAATTTTAAGCAGTGGGATCACCTACTGTTTTTGAAGTGTCATAAAACTTTTGAGTATTTACTTTTCTGTTTTTGTTAATATTTATGTTAAAAATAGAGTGGTTTTTAGATCAAAGCTGTTTGTGTGCCTACCATTCAATATCAACCTAGGGAAGATTTCAAAGAGGAGTGGCATAGATTTAGCCTCTAGCACATCCGCTACGCCAGATTTAGTCACCAGCACCTCCACTGCGCCAGATTTGGCCGCTAGCACCTCCGCTGCGCCAGGTTTAGCCGCTAGCACCTCCGCTGTGCCAGGTTTAGCCGCTAGCACCTCTGCTGCGCCAGGTTTAGTCACAAGCACCTCCGCTGCGCCAGATTTAGCGGCATGACTAGCTTCAGTTTTTCCTGTCATCATTATTTGCGAATTTGATCTCAATGATAACATCTCATCAACTGAATTAAGATTGGGTGGGAGATATCTCTCGCTTGTGTTCAATATCTATTAAAGCTTACTTTTATTTTATTTGATTTCAGGTACACACAATCAAAATGATCAAAAAATTAAAGGACAAATGTCAAAAACAGAACATGAAGATAGAGACTTAATGAGAAAGTTAGAAGGCAGAGAAAAAAATTGCTCTTTGTAGTAATATTATCAAAGATTTTTTTTACAAATATGAGAAGAAATCTACTGAAAGAGGATCACACGGAAATTACCTGAACAAAATAATAATTGTATTGTTCAGAAATGAATGAGATTAATTTGTTTAATATTACTTTATTATAAATAATTATTGTTGACTTTTAATTTAAACCCAAAATCATCGGCGTGTTAGAAAAGATAGGCGTTGGTTGGAGACGTCCGTACCGGGAGCCCATTGCGGATGCGACGTCATTTGTTTTCTTAGAATTTCTTCCCTCCGCTCCGTCTCGAACGTCTACCTAACAACTAAAGGCTCTAGAATAACACTTTGCCGCTCGTACGCCGCCGCCACGCTTCTGGCGCGCCGCTGCCTTCGTGAAGAGTTCCATATAAATCTATGCCAGGGATGGCCAACCGGTCGATCGCGGCGAGACAAAAAATATAAATAGGTTCGTATAACAGACTGCGCACGATGTAAGTAAATACTGAATCATCATCATCATCATATCAGCTGAAAGACGTCCACTGCTGGACATAGGCCTCCCCCAAGCGTCGCCACAACGACCGGTCCTGTGCGTCTCGCATCCATCGGCTACCCGCGACCTTCACCAGGTCATCGGTCCACCTTGTGGGAGGCCTTCCAACGTTACGTCTTAAATACTGAATAGGTTATGTTAATAAAATACTACATAAATGTCTTTACCCCACCGTTTCATTTGTAGTTTTAAGAAGTACCTATGTAATTCGTAGACCGTACAGGATTTCGTCAATAAAAAGTCGATTTTGGGTCTAATCAAGTTGGCCACCCCTAATCTATGCATTTGCGCCGCCGCGCCGCTGAGTTCGTGTCCACGGCCTTAGAATGACATCAGTTAGCAGTTAGCTGACCATGCATTGGTGCCGATTCTGTTGTGCACAAACTAAATTTAGGCTATTGCTATCTTTTCTCTCTAATAAAACGAGAAAGAGACAGACGTAATTTAGAGCTGTCAAATTTTATTAAATTGAACTAATTTTTCCATACAAATTAATTAAGGTTGGTGCACGTAAAAACCTGTCGACTAAAAACATGGTGAAGCGCAAGGCATAAACTCATAAATTAGTTTGACATTTCTAACTTGGTTCATAGCTATAGCCGTATTTTCGCACTGCCTTTTAGTAAAAGATAGCGATACTCTAATTTTATTAGATTAGTTATTGAACAAGAGAATCGGCAGCAATGTCATCCAAACTAAACATGTACCTACGCAAAATTTTAGCTTTATCAAAACCCGGGAAGTGTGGGTCAAAACATACCTTTTAAGATTTGTTTACATTTGTTACCAGTTATTTTGTTAGTCATATAAAATTTAAGTTAAGAAAAGTGTGTAAAAAATACCCGTTGATATTGTACCGTGACAATATGGAAACATTCTCACAATTTTTTATCGATGTTATTGTAGAGAAATATCGCTAAGGGCTGCCCTATTAGCCGCCATTTTATCTTCTCCGTAAAGTGTAGGTATGCACGTTTTTTTTGTAGGTATGCCAAGTCCATATGATTTATACGTCAGTGATTGCGACGTACTTCGGGGAGGTAAAGTTGCGTGACGGGAACTGTACTAAAAACGAATGACTCACGAAAATTATAAGATGATGCCGTCACATAGAGCGGCTGGGGGTCTCACACATGTCACAAGGCCCGATTTGCTGCCACTAACAATGGCACCTCATAAAGTTATAAGGGAATGAAAAAAACGGATTTTGTAGCCTTTAGTGGATCGAGATCGTATAAAGTCTACTTTTTTGACGACATCGGAAGAAAGTGAAAAGGCCTAAAAACTTGCACAGAATGATAATTGCTTTATTTCCAAGTTATTTAAATCGAAACGAACCTAACACTTATTTTAGAAAAAGTGCTGTAGCGCTTTTCATGTGAAACTTACTTTGGAATTTTGGGTTTTTTTTTTTACTATTGTAATAAAACTCCTCGGGCTGATATACATATTATTTAATTACTCCAATCTAACAATCTACAACAATGTTACAAACTATAATAATTCAGCTATCATAGATATCGACACAGTTGTTCTTGTTTGTCCGACCCGTAGCTCGTCCCAAAACCAAGTGAACGAATCGATTGCTGGCTTGCGCCTCCAAGACCATTTGTCCACCGTCACCGTTTGGTGTTGCCACATAATTAATATAATCGTTCTCAATAATCGATATTTAAGTTTAGTCGATTTAAAATATATAGATTAATGAACCTAACACTCGTCCATCCTGACCTTGTGTATGTCCTCATACACACAAGTCAGGAGGAACCTAACACTCGGGCAATCGATCCGTTTTACAAAATAAGTAAAAAAATAAAATTACAATTATAATCCAGAAAACGAAAATTTCCAATATATTTAAACATATTTAAATACCAGTATTGTAATACAACCTTACATTATGCCATTTAATTTAATTGCTTATTATTTATGTTTTAACAATTATAATAAATTAATTCTCATTACTGTCACATTACTAATGAACATTTAAAATAATTTGGCAAATCAATCACTTGGTCGTAAAACTGGAAAACTAAACACATAATTGCTAAGCTGGCAAACCAATCACATGGTTGCTAAACTGGCAAACCAATCACATGGTTGCTAACCTGGCAAACCAATCACATGGTTGCTAAACTGGCAAACCAATCACATGGTTGCTAAACTGGCAAACCAATCACATGGTTGCTAAACTGGCAAACCAATCACATGGTTGCTAAACTGGCAAACCAATCACATGGTTGCTAAACTGGCAAACCAATCACATGGTTGCTAAACTGGCAAACCAATCACATGGTTGCTAAACTGGCAAACCAATCGCATGGTTGCTAAACTGGCAAACCAATCACATGGTTGCTAAACTGGCAAACCAATCACATGGTTGCTAAACTGGCAAACCAATCACATGGTTGCTAAACTGGCAAACCAATCACATGGCTGCTAAACTGGCAAACCAATCACATGGTTGCTAAACTGGCAAACCAATCACATGGTTGTAAAACTGGCAAACCAATCACATGGTTGCTAAACTGGCAAACCAATCACATGGTTGCTGAACTGGCAAACCAATCACATGCTTGCTAAACTGGCAAACCAATCACATGGTTGCTAAACTGGCAAACCAATCACATGGTTGCTAAACTGGCAAACCAATCACCTGGTTGCTAAACTGAAATAAAAACTCAATAATTATTAACACACTTGGTTTGAACTAAAATTGAAACTAAAGCTTTACTTGTAATATTATTTCATAATATTAGCATATTTGATTCACTGTAAATTGTAAACAATTAATTTTGCTAAAGCTTCACTAAGTATTTTATAAAAAGTGCATTTCACCTAACTGGAAATTGCAAATAATAAATTATTCTCCACTATCTAATTAGGTACTTTGCTTTTTGAATCATTGTCATTCAAATTCAAGGCAGCCAAGTGTACCCAGGGCTGCATACCTACGATCGACAGCGGCGTTCGTTTTACGTTTATGTCTACTAGTACTTAATCCTGGTATTGACACAATTCTATACCTATCTTTTTCTAGTATCGTTATGACGCGATATGGTCCTGTTTACTTATTGAGAAAGAAGCTTCTTAATTTTTCCGTCATTTTTTAAATTAATTCTTTTTCGTAATTTTTACTAACTCCCCTTCAAAACAGACATGTGTAGGAAGTCTGCTTTTATGACGTCGTTTCTTTATCCTTCTTGCTCTTCATCAATTTAATTTTATGTTTAACTTTCTCTCTGATTGTTGTTTTGTTATTATTTTCTCGATTTTTTTTTGTCCAACTGCATTTAATCTCTGATTTAACTTGCTACTCATACGCCAACCAAACATGACTTCAGCAGCTATCCTCCCCGTTATCTTATTAACAGTGCTATTAATTACCCACTGAATTTTACCAACTTTATCACCCTAATATTTACATTATCGTTAAGGTTTGCAACGATCAAAGAAACAAGGATTGTGCGGTTGTATTGCTCAACTGGCCAACACATGCTTCGTCTTTTTATAAAACAAACCTCAAACGCGCGAGAAGTAAAACTAGCCAATCATTACTGGTGATAACCATTACTCTTGGATATTGGTCAGTATCTACTATCTAATATTGTTTCCGTTATTTATGACCGGGTTGCGTGACAAAGCATCTACATGAGCAGTTCTGTTCCCCGGCCTATATTCTATTATGAACTAAAATTCTTGTATTAGAAGATACCAACGCACGATCCGCGGTATTATGTCGCGTTTAATAAATGTGGACCGTAAAGCACTGCAATCGGTGACAATTTCAAAGCTTTGACCCAATAAATAGATAAACTACCGTAAAGAACATAAGAACTACTGCTAACGTCTCTAATTTAAATGCGTGGAAGATTTTTATTTCCATCTGGAGAAGTTTGTCTTCTGTAGAATGCCACGGGCCTAGAACTATCACTTCCCTTTAAGAGGCCTATTACAATTTGAATGTTTTTTTTTTAGTCAATTGGCCAACTTTGGCTTTCTTATTCTCAGAAACTGAAATATTTAGACAACTGTGGCTTTTTGAGTAGTTGACAATAGTTATTAGTATCGTCTACAGTGGTCTCACTTTTCGTAATTTTCTCTTATCTATTTGTAAAAAGCCAAAATTCCGAAGTAAGTTTCTCATGAAAAGCGCGACGGCACTTTTTCGAGCTCGTAGATTGAACTACTGTACAAACCAAATGAAATGAAAAATATATCATAATATTCCTTATATAATGACTTCGTACATAGTGGTCTATGATATTGGAAATAAGAAGGGAATATCTCATTCAAATCCATAAAATCTACTAAAAACGCTCAGAATGAACTGTAAATTTTCCATAATACATTAATATTATTACGTAAAATTTATACCAAAATAAACCATAGTTCATAAGAAATTAAAATTTAGTAAATATTCATTTAATAAATTAAAAATAAACCCTAAAATAAACGTAATTGCAACTGCCTATTTTCTACATAATGTGACGAGTCAGCAGTTTTGTGAGTGAAAACGTAATTTTGTAATAGGGCTCTTGAACATTGAAACAATTCCACCGACACCATCTTAATTTACTGGCGTCCGTATGCAATTCGGCCGTATGCAAACGCCTGAATGGAAAGTCTACTCTCAATTTAGTATCACCAGCATCGTATGATGTTCCTTAATGGTCACGGAGTTTAACATCCTTTAATCTATACATATTCTCATTCGCCCGTCTTTCTTAGGCACAAGAATCACAGGACTAGCATACACGGGGGTTCATTCTCTTACAAACCCAGCTTCTAAAATCTCGCCTACTATTTCAAGCACTTCACCGCGTTCTTTATGTGATAACCGGTAAGGCCTACAAACAACTGGACGTTTGCTGTTTATTTCACTGTTCATTTCGGTCGTACATTTAAGTTCTTTTTAAATTCAATGCAAAATAATCAAATAATCGTAACTTAAAATAACTTAGTTCATCGCTAACATTATCGCCGATATGAACCTTACTAACGTCAATACGATCAGTCTTCAGTTTATCACCCACATTAAAACGCTACTAACTACTTGAACGAGCCTTTGTACAAATGACAATATTCCGATTTAGACATAATATATACATATACACAACGTATTGAAACGTTGGTTTTCCTATAACCTTACTATTCAATATAATATGCCCCTTCAATCGTGGTTCACTATAAGCTTTGATTATGTGGCACCATAGATTACGAAATTAAATGTCAATAAACTAATGGTTCTGCAGTTTTTAACACAAAAAATGCGACTGTTTAGTGTAAGTTTGTCTTACTACCAGAAAATGAAATACACTATCTACAACTACCTGACAAACGTAACACTATCGCCATTGATATTAATCTCTTGTGACACCTTTCCTAAAGAACAACCAACGTTATTCCCAAATCCTCGTTATTGGGGAAGCCACGCCATCACACTCGAGCCTTAAATTTACCGATTCTGATTTTGCTAACAAACAAACCTCACTTCCAAAATTTATAAAAGCTTTAATAGATAACCCATTTACTAAGACATTCTGATAAAATTTCGAGTTAAGATTAGCTGACGATGCACATCGTCTTTTGTGTACTCGCTACCTTAATGTCGCTGTCCTCCAGCTTTGTGGGACATTTGTCGACTTTGTGGCCTACTCTATGACATTGATTACATCGAATCAGGGGAAATATTTTTATGATTTTTTGACAACGTTACTAGAGTGATCGAGTAGGCTAGCCGCTGACTGTTGGTTCCTAATTGAATTTAAAATATACATGAAATCTTTAAAGGAAAACGTAAGACTATGATAATCTCAAACCTTTGTCTGACCTCGTATCGCAGTATCATCGCGTCGTCAGCATCGTTCCTGTCGCAACTGATGTTCTAGGGATCGCAGGCGCTCCTGTGCCACCTCACGTTCCCGTTTAAGTTTCTCGGACTGCTGCGTCACCTGGTTCGGTTGCGGGCTTCGACTGCGCTGCGGGCTTCGACTGCGCTGCGGGCTTCGACTGCGCTGCGGGCTTCGACTGCGCTGCGGGCTTCGACTGCGCTGCGGGCTTCGACTGCGCTGCGGGCTTCGACTGCGCTGCGGGCTTCGACTGCGCTGCGGGCTTCGACTGCGCTGCGGGCTTCGACTGCGCTGCGGGCTTCGACTGCGCTGCGGGCTTCGACTGCGCTGCGGGCTTCGACTGCGCTGCGGGCTTCGACTGCGCTGCGGGCTTCGACTGCGCTGCGGGCTTCGACTGCGCTGCGGGCTTCGACTGCGCTGCGGGCTTCGACTGCAAACAGCTCTGGCAGTAATGTGTAGTCGACAGACACAGTGATCTTGTACGTGAAGGCGTTCATAAACACCGTCGCCTTTGAGCCTCACGGTCGTGCTCCACAACTGAAACTCGAAATTAAAACGACTATGTATTTGCCCATTATTATTGAACGATATATAAAATCACAAATATCTCGAAAACGGTAAGTTTAATCGCAAAAATTTGGGCTCCCCTTGCAACCCCACAAGATGCCTTGTATATTAATAATTATGAATTTAAAACCAACCCTAAATAAATCATATCACGTACTTACTGTAACCTAATTTAAAAAATCACATCGTCTAGTTTAATTTGGAGAAGCATTGACAGCAATAAATATAGTATGAAAGGCCAAAGAGAACAGTTACTACTTAATCACCTAAAGTAACCGCCAGATTCGAATTACAACTGACATGTTAAACCAAGAATAAAAACGTTTCGGTATCGGATGGAATATCAAAGCTATAGTTAGGATTCAAAGCAATCAGCCTCAACTATTCTGTACCTTTATAATTTAAACCAACATACAAAAATACCAACCAATGGGGCCGCCAACTATCAAAGTGGAATTAGTAGCGCACAGACCAATAACAAAGCAGTTTTTGATGAAAAGATGAGTAAATACTTATGTAAATGATTAATTTCAGTTTGATTTGATCGTCAAAACTTATTTCCAATTATTTATACGATCCCAAACCTACCTGCATCATATAACCTCACATAACCTATAATGTAAGATAATGCGAATTCGATTTTATAAACCTTAAGAAAAATCAGACTGCCAATAATACACAAACAAACGAACAAATGAATCTTTAAGACTGAAACACAGACTAATAGTGTTTTTCTCACTTTGACAAAGGTTCGTGTAGTGGTGGCGCCATCTGAGATCAGCTTTCACTTGTCAACCCCATTAAAAGCAAAACCTTGACACATTAAAATTGTCACCACTTAATTTATATAGATGCTCAGAAAATACAGTGAATGGAACAGATTGTTGAAATACCCACTTATTCAGATTTTTCAAAGTACAAGTAGTAACGAAATTCCCATTAACTTACTCATTTTTAATTTAGTTTCAAAGTTGTCCAGTGCAATGGTAAATCTATCGAGGAGTTGCCTCGACCAAGAGTACCACTTGCACCGGCCCAACTTTATACTTATTATATAGTTAGTCCAACGCAACGATAACCTTATCGAGGAGTTGCCTCGACCAAAGGTACCGCGTGCATCGGCCCAACCATTCATCTCTTTTGATAATTAGTCCAACACAATGATAACCTATCGAAGAGTAGCCTCGACCGAAGGTACCATGTGCATTGGCCCAACTATTCACCTATTATAATAATGAAGTCCAACGCAATGATAACCTTATCGAGGAGTGGCCTCGACCGAAGGTACCACGTGCATCAATTATTATTAACTATGATTTGTACATCAGTTACCAGGGGAATACGCTACAATGATGCTACACAATACCCACACTTTCCGCTCACTGAACTTATCTAGAACAAAAACAATGTTCGAAAACAGCATAAAGAATTAATAAAAAACTACTTACGCTTGCTGCGGCATGGCTCGTGGTTCTTGTCACTTCTGATATGTAATAAAACTCCTCGGGCTGATATACATATTATTTAATTACTCCAATCTAACAATCTACAACAATGTTACAAACTATAATAATTCAGCTATCATAGATATCGACACAGTTGTTCTAGTTTGTCCGACCCGTAGCTCGTCCCAAAACCAAGTGAACGAATCGATTGCTGGCTTGCGCCTCCAAGACCATTTGTCCACCGTCACCGTTTGGTGTTGCCACATAATTAATATAATCGTTCTCAATAATCGATATTTAAGTTTAGTCGATTTAAAATATATAGATTAATGAACCTAACACTCGTCCATCCTGACCTTGTGTATGTCCTCATACACACAAGTCAGGAGGAACCTAACACTCGGGCAATCGATCCGTTTTACAAAATAAGTAAAAAAATAAAATTACAATTATAATCCAGAAAACGAAAATTTCCAATATATTTAAACATATTTAAATACCAGTATTGTAATACAACCTTACATTATGCCATTTAATTTAATTGCTTATTATTTATGTTTTAACAATTATAATAAATTAATTCTCATTACTGTCACATTACTAATGAACATTTAAAATAATTTGGCAAATCAATCACTTGGTCGTAAAACTGGAAAACTAAACACATAATTGCTAAGCTGGCAAACCAATCACATGGTTGCTAAACTGGCAAACCAATCACATGGTTGCTAACCTGGCAAACCAATCACATGGTTGCTAAACTGGCAAACCAATCACATGGTTGCTAAACTGGCAAACCAATCACATGGTTGCTAAACTGGCAAACCAATCACATGGTTGCTAAACTGGCAAACCAATCACATGGTTGCTAAACTGGCAAACCAATCACATGGTTGCTAAACTGGCAAACCAATCACATGGTTGCTAAACTGGCAAACCAATCGCATGGTTGCTAAACTGGCAAACCAATCACATGGTTGCTAAACTGGCAAACCAATCACATGGTTGCTAAACTGGCAAACCAATCACATGGTTGCTAAACTGGCAAACCAATCACATGGCTGCTAAACTGGCAAACCAATCACATGGTTGCTAAACTGGCAAACCAATCACATGGTTGTAAAACTGGCAAACCAATCACATGGTTGCTAAACTGGCAAACCAATCACATGGTTGCTGAACTGGCAAACCAATCACATGCTTGCTAAACTGGCAAACCAATCACATGGTTGCTAAACTGGCAAACCAATCACATGGTTGCTAAACTGGCAAACCAATCACATGGTTGCTAAACTGGCAAACCAATGACATGGTTGCTAAACTGGCAAACCAATCACCTGGTTGCTAAACTGAAATAAAAACTCAATAATTATTAACACACTTGGTTTGAACTAAAATTGAAACTAAAGCTTTACTTGTAATATTATTTCATAATATTAGCATATTTGATTCACTGTAAATTGTAAACAATTAATTTTGCTAAAGCTTCACTAAGTATTTTATAAAAAGTGCATTTCACCTAACTGGAAATTGCAAATAATAAATTATTCTCCACTATCTAATTAGGTACTTTGCTTTTTGAATCATTGTCATTCAAATTCAAGGCAGCCAAGTGTACCCAGGGCTGCATACCTACGATCGACAGCGGCGTTCGTTTTACGTTTATGTCTACTAGTACTTAATCCTGGTATTGACACAATTCTATACCTATCTTTTTCTAGTATCGTTATGACGCGATATGGTCCTGTTTACTTATTGAGAAAGAAGCTTCTTAATTTTTCCGTCATTTTTTAAATTAATTCTTTTTCGTAATTTTTACTAACTCCCCTTCAAAACAGACATGTGTAGGAAGTCTGCTTTTATGACGTCGTTTCTTTATCCTTCTTGCTCTTCATCAATTTAATTTTATGTTTAACTTTCTCTCTGATTGTTGTTTTGTTATTATTTTCTCGATTTTTTTTTGTCCAACTGCATTTAATCTCTGATTTAACTTGCTACTCATACGCCAACCAAACATGACTTCAGCAGCTATCCTCCCCGTTATCTTATTAACAGTGCTATTAATTACCCACTGAATTTTACCAACTTTATCACCCTAATATTTACATTATCGTTAAGGTTTGCAACGATCAAAGAAACAAGGATTGTGCGGTTGTATTGCTCAACTGGCCAACACATGCTTCGTCTTTTTATAAAACAAACCTCAAACGCGCGAGAAGTAAAACTAGCCAATCATTACTGGTGATAACCATTACTCTTGGATATTGGTCAGTATCTACTATCTAATATTGTTTCCGTTATTTATGACCGGGTTGCGTGACAAAGCATCTACATGAGCAGTTCTGTTCCCCGGCCTATATTCTATTATGAACTAAAATTCTTGTATTAGAAGATACCAACGCACGATCCGCGGTATTATGTCGCGTTTAATAAATGTGGACCGTAAAGCACTGCAATCGGTGACAATTTCAAAGCTTTGACCCAATAAATAGATAAACTACCGTAAAGAACATAAGAACTACTGCTAACGTCTCTAATTTAAATGCGTGGAAGATTTTTATTTCCATCTGGAGAAGTTTGTCTTCTGTAGAATGCCACGGGCCTAGAACTATCACTTCCCTTTAAGAGGCCTATTACAATTTGAATGTTTTTTTTTTAGTCAATTGGCCAACTTTGGCTTTCTTATTCTCAGAAACTGAAATATTTAGACAACTGTGGCTTTTTGAGTAGTTGACAATAGTTATTAGTATCGTCTACAGTGGTCTCACTTTTCGTAATTTTCTCTTATCTATTTGTAAAAAGCCAAAATTCCGAAGTAAGTTTCTCATGAAAAGCGCGACGGCACTTTTTCGAGCTCGTAGATTGAACTACTGTACAAACCAAATGAAATGAAAAATATATCATAATATTCCTTATATAATGACTTCGTACATAGTGGTCTATGATATTGGAAATAAGAAGGGAATATCTCATTCAAATCCATAAAATCTACTAAAAACGCTCAGAATGAACTGTAAATTTTCCATAATACATTAATATTATTACGTAAAATTTATACCAAAATAAACCATAGTTCATAAGAAATTAAAATTTAGTAAATATTCATTTAATAAATTAAAAATAAACCCTAAAATAAACGTAATTGCAACTGCCTATTTTCTACATAATGTGACGAGTCAGCAGTTTTGTGAGTGAAAACGTAATTTTGTAATAGGGCTCTTGAACATTGAAACAATTCCACCGACACCATCTTAATTTACTGGCGTCCGTATGCAATTCGGCCGTATGCAAACGCCTGAATGGAAAGTCTACTCTCAATTTAGTATCACCAGCATCGTATGATGTTCCTTAATGGTCACGGAGTTTAACATCCTTTAATCTATACATATTCTCATTCGCCCGTCTTTCTTAGGCACAAGAATCACAGGACTAGCATACACGGGGGTTCATTCTCTTACAAACCCAGCTTCTAAAATCTCGCCTACTATTTCAAGCACTTCACCGCGTTCTTTATGTGATAACCGGTAAGGCCTACAAACAACTGGACGTTTGCTGTTTATTTCACTGTTCATTTCGGTCGTACATTTAAGTTCTTTTTAAATTCAATGCAAAATAATCAAATAATCGTAACTTAAAATAACTTAGTTCATCGCTAACATTATCGCCGATATGAACCTTACTAACGTCAATACGATCAGTCTTCAGTTTATCACCCACATTAAAACGCTACTAACTACTTGAACGAGCCTTTGTACAAATGACAATATTCCGATTTAGACATAATATATACATATACACAACGTATTGAAACGTTGGTTTTCCTATAACCTTACTATTCAATATAATATGCCCCTTCAATCGTGGTTCACTATAAGCTTTGATTATGTGGCACCATAGATTACGAAATTAAATGTCAATAAACTAATGGTTCTGCAGTTTTTAACACAAAAAATGCGACTGTTTAGTGTAAGTTTGTCTTACTACCAGAAAATGAAATACACTATCTACAACTACCTGACAAACGTAACACTATCGCCATTGATATTAATCTCTTGTGACACCTTTCCTAAAGAACAACCAACGTTATTCCCAAATCCTCGTTATTGGGGAAGCCACGCCATCACACTCGAGCCTTAAATTTACCGATTCTGATTTTGCTAACAAACAAACCTCACTTCCAAAATTTATAAAAGCTTTAATAGATAACCCATTTACTAAGACATTCTGATAAAATTTCGAGTTAAGATTAGCTGACGATGCACATCGTCTTTTGTGTACTCGCTACCTTAATGTCGCTGTCCTCCAGCTTTGTGGGACATTTGTCGACTTTGTGGCCTACTCTATGACATTGATTACATCGAATCAGGGGAAATATTTTTATGATTTTTTGACAACGTTACTAGAGTGATCGAGTAGGCTAGCCGCTGACTGTTGGTTCCTAATTGAATTTAAAATATACATGAAATCTTTAAAGGAAAACGTAAGACTATGATAATCTCAAACCTTTGTCTGACCTCGTATCGCAGTATCATCGCGTCGTCAGCATCGTTCCTGTCGCAACTGATGTTCTAGGGATCGCAGGCGCTCCTGTGCCACCTCACGTTCCCGTTTAAGTTTCTCGGACTGCTGCGTCACCTGGTTCGGTTGCGGGCTTCGACTGCGCTGCGGGCTTCGACTGCGCTGCGGGCTTCGACTGCGCTGCGGGCTTCGACTGCGCTGCGGGCTTCGACTGCGCTGCGGGCTTCGACTGCGCTGCGGGCTTCGACTGCGCTGCGGGCTTCGACTGCGCTGCGGGCTTCGACTGCGCTGCGGGCTTCGACTGCGCTGCGGGCTTCGACTGCGCTGCGGGCTTCGACTGCGCTGCGGGCTTCGACTGCGCTGCGGGCTTCGACTGCAAACAGCTCTGGCAGTAATGTGTAGTCGACAGACACAGTGATCTTGTACGTGAAGGCGTTCATAAACACCGTCGCCTTTGAGCCTCACGGTCGTGCTCCACAACTGAAACTCGAAATTAAAACGACTATGTATTTGCCCATTATTATTGAACGATATATAAAATCACAAATATCTCGAAAACGGTAAGTTTAATCGCAAAAATTTGGGCTCCCCTTGCAACCCCACAAGATGCCTTGTATATTAATAATTATGAATTTAAAACCAACCCTAAATAAATCATATCACGTACTTACTGTAACCTAATTTAAAAAATCACATCGTCTAGTTTAATTTGGAGAAGCATTGACAGCAATAAATATAGTATGAAAGGCCAAAGAGAACAGTTACTACTTAATCACCTAAAGTAACCGCCAGATTCGAATTACAACTGACATGTTAAACCAAGAATAAAAACGTTTCGGTATCGGATGGAATATCAAAGCTATAGTTAGGATTCAAAGCAATCAGCCTCAACTATTCTGTACCTTTATAATTTAAACCAACATACAAAAATACCAACCAATGGGGCCGCCAACTATCAAAGTGGAATTAGTAGCGCACAGACCAATAACAAAGCAGTTTTTGATGAAAAGATGAGTAAATACTTATGTAAATGATTAATTTCAGTTTGATTTGATCGTCAAAACTTATTTCCAATTATTTATACGATCCCAAACCTACCTGCATCATATAACCTCACATAACCTATAATGTAAGATAATGCGAATTCGATTTTATAAACCTTAAGAAAAATCAGACTGCCAATAATACACAAACAAACGAACAAATGAATCTTTAAGACTGAAACACAGACTAATAGTGTTTTTCTCACTTTGACAAAGGTTCGTGTAGTGGTGGCGCCATCTGAGATCAGCTTTCACTTGTCAACCCCATTAAAAGCAAAACCTTGACACATTAAAATTGTCACCACTTAATTTATATAGATGCTCAGAAAATACAGTGAATGGAACAGATTGTTGAAATACCCACTTATTCAGATTTTTCAAAGTACAAGTAGTAACGAAATTCCCATTAACTTACTCATTTTTAATTTAGTTTCAAAGTTGTCCAGTGCAATGGTAAATCTATCGAGGAGTTGCCTCGACCAAGAGTACCACTTGCACCGGCCCAACTTTATACTTATTATATAGTTAGTCCAACGCAACGATAACCTTATCGAGGAGTTGCCTCGACCAAAGGTACCGCGTGCATCGGCCCAACCATTCATCTCTTTTGATAATTAGTCCAACACAATGATAACCTATCGAAGAGTAGCCTCGACCGAAGGTACCATGTGCATTGGCCCAACTATTCACCTATTATAATAATGAAGTCCAACGCAATGATAACCTTATCGAGGAGTGGCCTCGACCGAAGGTACCACGTGCATCAATTATTATTAACTATGATTTGTACATCAGTTACCAGGGGAATACGCTACAATGATGCTACACAATACCCACACTTTCCGCTCACTGAACTTATCTAGAACAAAAACAATGTTCGAAAACAGCATAAAGAATTAATAAAAAACTACTTACGCTTGCTGCGGCATGGCTCGTGGTTCTTGTCACTTCTGATATGTAATAAAACTCCTCGGGCTGATATACATATTATTTAATTACTCCAATCTAACAATCTACAACAATGTTACAAACTATAATAATTCAGCTATCATAGATATCGACACAGTTGTTCTAGTTTGTCCGACCCGTAGCTCGTCCCAAAACCAAGTGAACGAATCGATTGC
The DNA here is from genome assembly GCA_947578705.1 of Lacanobia wlatinum. Lineage (NCBI taxonomy): Eukaryota > Metazoa > Arthropoda > Insecta > Lepidoptera > Noctuidae > Lacanobia > Lacanobia wlatinum. The sequence continues at coordinate 23,046,542 of OX388031.1, forward strand.
TGGCTTGCGCCTCCAAGACCATTTGTCCACCGTCACCGTTTGGTGTTGCCACATAATTAATATAATCGTTCTCAATAATCGATATTTAAGTTTAGTCGATTTAAAATATATAGATTAATGAACCTAACACTATATATAGGCATACGTTTGACCACAATCTCACCTGATGGTAAGCGATGATGCGGTCGAAGATGGAGCACGTTACAAATAGATAAGAGAAAAATGCAAAAAGTAAGGCCGCCATGTTCAATACTAAAACTATTCTCAACTACCCAATAAGCCAAATTTGTCTAAATATTTCAGTTTCTGAGAATAAGAAAGCCAAAGTTGGTCATTTTACTTGTAAGTCGCAAAAAACACAGTCAAATTGTAATAGGCTGAACGAAGCGGGTGTACTATGCCAAATCGAATGCCAAATAATCGAATATCAATTGATCGACACCTATAAATCGAACGTCTAAATACTCGAACGTTCATAATATCGAAAGGTTAATAAATCGAACATTCAAAATAACACACATTGTGATTTATTAGTTTATTTTGTGTTTTTCTTGTATTCAATATAAAAATATTCAGTAGATTGATATTTCGATAGAATGAATATGCTATGCGTTGAACGCTCGATCAAACAAACTTTGGATCATCCGATATATTGAGTGTAAGATATATTGAATGTTCGATTTATTAACCATTCGATATTATGAACGTTCGAGTATTTAGACGTTCGATTTATAGTGGTCGATCAATTGATATTCGATTATTTGGCATTCGATTTGGCATAGTACACCCGAACGAAGCAACCCGAACGAAGCAGCCCGAACGAGCCTAAGCTCGAAAATTTTAACACTCCTCCTCGAATAAGTTAGATTTCTAAACGAAATGAAACGGCGGTCAGTTAAGAACTGAAAAATCGAAAAAAAAGTCGGGATATTTTCCTTCTTCTAAGATATAAAATTGAAAAATGAATTTTTTTCAATTTTGAATCTTAGTAGTTTGCTTGCATTAATTAAGTTGTTAGCCACGCTCGATTTTGCAGCTTTGGGAATTTGCCCGGCAAGGACTGTTAGATCGGGCCCTTTTGGTTCAGTAGGAATTCAAACGGCCAAAGTAACTAATCAAACGAAAAACATGTTATTACTGGTACTTACACTTATTGATGCACATGCACTAATAAGCTTGCACCATTAATACGGAAACAAAGTAAAACCGATCAAAAGTCGAAAATCAAGGTTGCATCGTTATTGCATTTGACCTTCTCTCCCTTTTCCAGGGACTCGCCATATTTGTTCCCTCGACGGGATTAGGAATTTCTGGAACAAAAATAATAAGTTTTCATAAATCAATTGAATCACTTGACTCCATCAATTACTTTAATCCAGAAATCGTGGATTAGTTAGAATCTGCTACTGCCTAAGTTGTTTTCAACATGAACCACACACAATATTGACCACTCTACCTACCTGAGTAGTTATTGTAGCTAACTTCGTAATAATATTAGCTGCTTACTGTAACGCTGTAACGAATCATATCGTCGGTGCGCTTGCCAAATCTGATATGTGTTTTTCATCAAGTTGACATGGGAGACAATAATCTGTTTTATTTAATGATTAATTGATGATTTTTTAATGATTAATTGACTAATTCATAATTTCTAAATGCCGTATGAACTGAAATACACGTGAAAATGATAAAATGTATTGTTAATATACTTGATTTTAAAGGATATTAAGTAACAAGAAAGTATCATCGAAATGCACATATCAGATTTGGAAAGCGCACCGACGATATTTCGATCTAAAATAAAAAAGAAAGAAAATTTGAATTTCGCGGGCTGCCCTAGCGCGTCCCCTTAATTTTTATCAAAATCTTATTTTATTCTTCTTAAGGTTTTGATAAGTTGTAACATAAATTAATTACAAAATAGGCAATGCAATTTGTAACTTATTATAAAATAATGATGAATCACAGTGAAATCATTCGGAACAGTGAATAACAAAGTCGAATGTATGATATGAATCATAGTTCCACCAACTCGTTCAGTGTGAAACCAATGTGTGAAACAGATTATTAGCTAGTCTGTGGTCGTACACAGTGGTTCGTTCACGTTGAATTTGATTATTTGAGTTTGACGGCACGAACAAAATTGACATCTGTTATTCAATATTCGATCGAATCGAACCAAATAATGTACGACCTAAGAATTAAATAATATTATTTATCTCATTATGCTTAAGTGGAAAGTGACTACAAATCCTTAATTGAAACAAATGTTTATTAAGTGAGAGTTTAGTGTTTAAAAATCAGTCATAACATAAGTCTTCGAAGAGAAACAAACTAAAATACGTGCGTGCGTATTTGATTTTTTTGTGAAGTAATTGTTCTGTGTTTTGGTAACAATGGATGCGACAGGGTCTATTAATACGGAAGCTATAGAGAGTATTGAGAATGAGGAGGAAGTTATCGACGATTCTGAGGAAAGGGAGTTAGTGACTGACTCATGTTCGACGAAGGTCTTGGACACTGGAGAACAGCCCCGAGATAACTACTGCATTGTTTACATACTCTTCTACCTCTTCGGAGTGACTTCCCTAGTACCCTGGAATTTTTTGATCACCGCCAATGATGTGAGTATTTTTTTACTGTCGGACCAAACTGTGATCAAGGCATATGACCTTCAGGCTATTTTTGCTTGTTTTTGAATTGATGGCCTTATTGTTATCTATGAGTGTGTCTAATTTGTCGAAATCTATGTTGAATTAATGCATTTTAGAAAACATACTGTTATGAAAAATTTAATTATTGTTAAAATAGTGCTTCAACTGTTAACAAAACTATTTATTTAATCTTAATATTTTATTCTAATGTTTGGATGATAAAGGTTTAAAAATCATCTCCATTGTCACTCTCCTGCTTTTGTACTCATTTATTTGGGGTCAACCATGCATTGTAATAGCCCACTTCTCTAGACAACGCACAATTGAACTTGCCTTTCATTATCCATAAAGTTAATTAAGCATCAAATAAAGTCTTTGTTATTTTTAGTATTGGATGTACAAGTTCCGGGATGTCAAACCAAATAATCTCACAATGGTGGTCCGGAAGACTCCATTCCAGGCGGAGTTCACGTCATACCTTAACGTGGCCACCGCTATACCTAACTTGTTGTTCCTAATTCTGAACTCACTGTATGGACACTTGTAAGTATGCTTAGAATATCTTATTATTAATACAAACTACAAGTTAGTCTGTTACGTCTTCCGCATACTGGAAGACGTAACGTTGGAAGGCCTCCCACAAGGTGGAGCGATGACCTGGTGAAGGTCGCGGGTAACCGATGGATGCGAGACGCACAGGACCGGTCGTTGTGGCGACGCTTGGGGGAGGCCTATGTCCAGCAGTGGACGTCGTTCGGCTGATATAATGATGATGATGAATACAAACTAACCTTTTCCTGTACGATTGGGGATGGGAACAGCCGAGGACACAGCAATATTGCAGCATTATATCAGTTAAAGAATTTTAGTAATCAGATCAGTGCTTTTTACAAACAAACAACTGTACCTCCACCTTAAGAAAAGTTGGAATGTGAAAGTCCATCAAAATCCTTTAACAGCTGAAATGAGTTAGGATGTGGTTTCCTAGTATGAAACTTTATAATAATACTAGCTTCTGCCAGTGGCTTCACCCGTGTGGTCCCTAGGGAGCTTACTCCTGGGATAAAAAGTAGCCTATGTCAGGCTCTACACTATCTGTACCAAATTTCATTTAAATCGGTTCAGTAGTTTTGGCGTGAAAGCGCGACAGACAGAGTTACTTTCGCATTTATAATATTAGTAAGGATGTATTCAAGTACAAGTAGAAGTTTTCATAGGATATAAGAGAAACCATGGGCTTAAGTTTGTAGTTTTTCTTTCCACATGTTTTACCAATAATGTCAGTGGTTAGGATAAAAAATCTATTATTTATTGTCTAAATTAATATCTGAGTAGGTATTTTTCACCATTGATTTGGGAACAAAAAAGTAGGCAAACCAGATTTTTTTCTGCAAATCACCTATATTAAATCAACAAACTAGTTTAACCATACATAGTAATTAGGTAGATATGTAAAATTAACCAACTTGATGATAATAATTTAGTTAGGTAATTATTATTTGAAAACATTCTTAACAGTCTTGATATACAAACATCTACTCCTTTTTACTAATCTATAAAAGAAGATATAAAAGAAACTTTAATTAGAAATTTCAAACAATAAAATTAGTATAATTGGTATCTTAATTAAACAATGGTCAAAACACACTATTACTTACAATAGAAAAGTTAAAGCTAATTGTTACTCTTCAGTTATTGTTCATAGGTAATTAAAATTAGTTCTTAATGACTAAGATGTTTACTTGCACTTGAAAACAATAGTAAACACTTTATTAAGTCATTAGGTAAAAATTGCCAATTATGCTTTTTTTAAAACAACATCTAAATCACAAGTATGATATGAAGAGATTAGCACAACATATGGATATAGAAAAATTGCAAAGATATCTATATCTATCTATCAATACTAATATATAAAGCTGAAGAGTTTGTTTGTTTGTTTGCTTGAACGCGCTAATCTCAGGAACTACTGGTCCGATTTGAAAAATTCTTTCAGTGTTAGATAGCCCATTTATCGAGGAAGGCTATATATCATCACGCTTAGACCAATAGGAGCGGAGCAGTAATGAAAATTGTGACGCAGACGAAGTTGCGCGGGTCAGCTAGTACTTAATAAAATATTTGCTTGAAAGGTTTTAAATATCTATTTAAATTGAATGATGAAAATGATCAAACTTTTCACCATGCTGTTCATTTTTTGGTTATTTTTTTGTACTTACTCCTTGATTCAGAAATACAATAATGCCACACCCTCCTTGACATATTAACTACCTTGTGACCATTAGGACCAATATTCTACTGCAATTTAATTTAGCCAGGATTGAAGTTGCAGTTTTAATTGCCTTCGTAGAGTATTACATGCTTCAAACTTAGGTATGTTATTATATTTTTAAACTGATTAGCATTTAAAGTTTAATCTCTCCAAAGTTAGAGTGAACAGGCTTCTTCTGGGTAAACTAACTCCATCTTCGACTTTGTCTCTGTCACCTCTGACCTTGACTAAAGTCAAGAGTAAACCCATCTCAAGTGCAAGAGCGTTCTTACACATCCTTACTTTCCTTACTTATATACTTATCCTTACTAATATTACAAATGCGAAAGTAAATCTGTCTGTCACGCTTTCACGCCAAATCTACTGAACCGATTTAAATGAAATTTGGTACACAGATAGTCTAGACTAGAGCCTGAGAAAGGACATAGGCTTCTTCTTATCCTGGGAGTATGTTCCCCAGGGACCACGCGGGCGAAGCTGCTGGTAGTAGCTAGTTTAATATATATTCCCTTTTATTCCAGAATACCACTAAAGGCGCGGCTACAAGGCTCTCTGATAATAGTGACCATATGCTTCCTGGTGACGACTTCCTTCGTGCAGGTGAACACCGATGAATGGCAGAACACATTCTTTATCATCACTATGATATCTGTGGTCATCATGACGGGTGAGTCAATTTTATTTACATTATTGCATGACTAAGGACCCAGTATATTTGAGATATTGAAATATAATAATAAATAATAATAACAAGTTTTAATGATAACATTGGGAAACCGTAAAGGAAAACATGCATGCCTTAGAGCCAAAAAAATATGCGCACAGCCAAAGTGTCGAACTCTCTGTCAGCGTTTGTGTTCCATTCCACATATAACGCGCAGGCCCCTCTTCTCCACTGGGCACTCTGGGCACGAGCCCAGGGCCCCGCGATCGATTGGGGCCCCCTAGTATCTGCCAGAATGTAATGTGCGATTTCGCATATCTCAAAACTAGAAAGTAGCTCTTCAATAAACATCTATAGTCGACGTTTTAGCAAAATAGTCCATTCATTGGGGTCCCATTATCCTAATGTGGGCGCTGTGCCCAGGGCTTCCAATAGCTTAAAGACGACCCTGATAACCCGTCTGCTTTCAAAGCAAGAGTGAGCAGATCTTCTGGGCATGCTCGCTCTATCATAGACCCCATCCATTGCTTTCCATCAGGCGTGATTGAGGTCAAGAGTAAACCCATTCCTCAAGAAACTCCACACTTGGCTGGCGTGGTGGTGGATTACGGCTCACGTTGCCTCATCGAGAGGAGGCTTGTATTCTAGCAGTGGGAAAGTTGTAGACTGATTATGCTAATGACAACATGTATAATTGTAGCAAACATGCCAAGTATTTCCTGCCAGTTTAAAGCTTGCCTTATTGACAAAAGACGTCACCTTCCACAAACCACAGATAGGTGTCACGAGAGGTGACTAAGGTTCTAGATAATACCTAAATCTTTCGTAAAGTTGTAAGGCGTCGTCCTAACTGGCTAATGATCGTACGAGTTAACCATGCGATTTCGTCGCGCGATGAAAATAATTCCTGTGCTCGCACGATGATTTTCAAGTTTCATTATGGAATATGCATGAAAAAAATATTTATTATCTATACAGTGTATCTAAAAATAAAATACTAATAGTGAAAATAGAATCAAAATTATTCGAAAAACAAGCAAGATATGATTATTTTAAACAAACATATCTGTCCCTCTCGCGTATACGCTATTTTCTATGGCAGCTGTATAGGCGTCATGGACTTTGACGTCAAAGTTCATATCGGACTTCTCTTTCTAATTGTAATCTTTGAAGCTTTAAAACTTCATCACTGATGAAGGTATTTCAAAAATAATTTCATGATTGTTAACTAGAGCTAATAAGTATTTCATTTTGCAAATCGCATGCATATTCACTATTATGTCAATCCAAAGACATGTGTGTGTTTGATCTTGACGTGCGACGAAATTGCATCGTTAACTCGTACGATCGTTAGCCAATTAGAAAAAGAAAGAATAAACGCCTATTGAAGGTATAATTACTTAATTCATCGAAATCGGTCCTTGCTAGGTCTGACTCCGACCTTCGTACTTCATAGGGCTAGAAAAATAGTAAATCAGAAACAAAATAGAGCTAAAACGGAAACTAAAATGGCCATGACTTGCTTGTGTTAAGCCGGTAATATGATTCAAGTACTTTTTGATAACGATAAAGAATATATTTTTTCACTAGCACTTCGCCCGCGACTTGGCCCGCGCTGCAATTTTCTTAAGGATCCCTAATTTTTTTAAAACCTTCCTCGAGAACCACTATCCATTGGTGTAAACAGCATGAAAATCGGTGCAGTAGTTTTTGAATTTATCACGAACAGACCGACCGACGCGCGCGGCGGAGGACTTTGTATTAGATAACATGTGTGTTTCACCCCAAAAGAATGCAAAAGTAATTCATGATTAAAAATAAAACTAGCTAGATTTTACTGTTGTTTCATTAGAATTTAGGGTACAATTTATGGTAAATGATAAAAATCCTTGTTTTACTTCTTTTTTAATTGTGTTAATTTCTCATTCAAATAGACTAAGAAATTAGTGATGTCCGGCCTTTTTACCCGAATATCCGGCTAAACTGGCTGGTCTGTCCGGCTTTTCGGTTTGAAGACCTGGCAACCCTATTCCTGAGACTAGGGCGCTCAACCAAGCAAACAAACTCTTCAGCTTTATAATATTGGTATAAATAGATTAGATAGTATAGATGTATTAAAAAAATAATGATAAAAACATCAACATTCATTTGAAAGTCGGTGATTGTGTGAATTTCAACCATGTCATCAGCACTATTACATATGTTGATAAGTACTAGCTTCTGCTAGCGGCATTGCCCGCGCGAGTATCGATAGTTATCCCAAGAGAACATAAAATTACCCGATAAAAAGTAGGCCTATGTGCTATTCCAGACTACAATGAAACGGACAATAACCTAAATAACGGACAACAAACAATAAAACGGATCTGAAGGAAAATTTTCCTCCAGATCCGTTAGCCGTTCTGGCGTTATTGAGTAACAAACAAACATCCATTCCATCCATACTTTCGCATTTAGAATAGGGAAGATGCAAATACTGAATTTATGAGAATGTTGTTAGTATAATGATAAAAAAGTATAAAATAAAGGCCTTTGCAACGTTTTTATTTTAGTTAATATCGATTTTTAACCAAAATAATGAATTAAAGTAACGTGAAACGGAACTTATTTACAAACAACAGTCAGCGTTTAGTGCGTCATTGCTGTTATGACAGCGAAAATGCAACCTTATGTCTTTGAGTTAGAACAGTTCTTGACCAGTGGCAGACAGGAGTGACGTCATCGTCCGTTTTCGCGCGTAAATTTAAAAACGCAATTTTGGCAATAAATTAAAGCGTTTTCATTTTTTATATAATGGTGGTCTATTCTAGGTGGAGTTCTTTAAAATTAAAGCAAAAATGGAAATATTGCATGTTCCCTATTGCAATAAGGTATAGTGTAGATATGGCATACCTATTACCTACGTACTGTAGGTACAATGCAAACCAATGCACTAAATGATACTGGTACCTAACATTAAAATTAAGTAATTATGACAAACAATGAACACATTTTCTTCAGAAAAATAAAACATAGGTTGTTACTTAAAGACATAAAGCTGATTCTGTTCAATAATTTTATCAAACGTTATAATATTAGTATAGAAATGAACCATTTGATAGGGGCATACTAATATTTGCTTATCAGAAAGTAAATAACTCATTAAAGTTATGCAGATGTGCATTTGACCTAACTACCTCGAGTGCTGATGCATTCGATAATGTTTGTTTAATAATCTGGGTCACGTTTCATGTTTCTATAGGTATTATTTACTTTGTAACTTCATACTGTATAAATCAAAGCCTTATAGGTAATCCGCGCGTGTGGTAGCTATCTTGCCACCGATTTGTACTGATAGTGCTGGAGTCAGTAGCGTAGCTAGCATGGGTGACACCCGGGGCAGATAATATGGTGTCACCCCACAAATGAACACCCCCCCCCCCCCAAATAATGAGTTGCACCTTTGGCTTTTCGTTCTGGGGACGGCAATCGCAAGCCATTTGCGCTGCAGGTTTTTATTTTCAGGAATGTTCTTATAACATACTTGCGACGAATGTACGACGGAATTGCATAATTTAATTCTGCCAAGCCCGTTCCATTATCGGACCACAAGACGAATGGCGATGCGCCACCGGTACACACGCACAAAACGTTTTGGGAACACATTCATAGTGCGTACAGCTAAGGAGTGGAATTCCCTGCCAGAGTCTGTGTTTCCTGATAGCTAGAACCTGGGAGTCTTTAAGTCAAGAGTGAATAGGTTACTTCTAGGCAAGCGTGCTACATCTTCGACCACATCATCGCTTACCATCAGGTGAGATAGTGGTCAAACGCGTGACTATCAAAATAGTAAAAAAAAGAACTTACAAAAAGGTTCTCGAAAATTAGTGTGATTTCATATTTTGATTTTTTTCTTCATTATCTAAACCCAAGTTATTGAGTAACGCAAGTAAGCTCAAGAACTAAAAAAGGGCAGAACACAAGAGCGAGCGAAGAGAGTTCGAAAATTTTCGCATCCCACCTCGGATAGGTTTTATTTTCTTCCCGAACCTGGAAATCCTGCCCACTATCCGTCTGCAATCTTAGGCACATAATAATAATTTATAGACGTTTGTTAGGGTGGGCGTACACTTTTGATAATTTATACTTAAATAGAAATAACTTTATGGAGTGATGCAAGAAAACTTATTAACTAAGAGAGGGCAGAACACAAGAGCGAGTGAAGCGAGCTCGAAAATTCATGCACCCCAACTCGGAAAGGTTTTATTTTCTTTTGATCATTTCATACACAAACATAGTAATTTTGTAAACACATACAGAAACGCTCGAGAAAAAAGAGAGTGTAGAAAGTAAGAGCGAGCGAAGCGAACTCGAAATTTTTGACGCCCCACCACGGACGAGTTTCATTTCGTCACCCGTTAAGCAAAATCCCAGAAAGAAAAACTCAAAGCTAGAGAGTGCAAAATGCAAGAGCGAGCGAAGCGAGCTCAAAATTTTTGCACCCCACTCCCGACAGGTTTCAATGCGTCAAACGTTTAGAAGTGCCAACTGATACTGACAAAAACCCGCTACGCTACTGACTTGAGTGCTTGCGCTGTTTTTTCAAGCTGTGATGTTGGTGCATGACGCATTTAAAGGACTAGGCTCCTTCCTGAGGTCTTTCCGCGGAGCTACGGCATGGACAGCTTGAAAAAAATCCCTCTTTAAAAAGGGTAGACAATGCCCTTATGGTACCCCTGGTACTTACTGCAGAAGTAACGTGTTTGGCAACGGGGTGAGCAGTTACCATCAGATGGGTCACCTGCTTGTTAGGCAAACACTTATCATCTGTCTAGCCCAGTGCCTGGGTAACAAGGTACTTTTTGGAAAGAATGGTGTTAAGTTTTCTGGCTTCTGTAGATCCATAACGACAACCAACGATCTACCTATGACAGCCAGGACCAACGGCTTAACGTGCTTTCCGAGGCACGGAGGAGGCTCGGTATATCAAGTTGATCACCCATCCACAGACCGACCTCGGCAAGAAGAATGACCATGAAGATCGACCCATGCGGCTGTCCTAACAGACGCATGGGTGCAAACAATGATTAAAAAATTTGTCATAATTATGCTCTGCTATAGGTCTGGTGTTGGTATATCTCCAAGTATGATGGAGAGGCTATGTTCCTAAGGTGCACAGGACACGCTTAGCATACTATACGTACAAATGGATAGATCTTTCTCTGGTCGTGTCGGATTGCCGTCCCATCAGAATATGAGAGTGATGGAATCAGGAGTGCATGTTTGTGCACTTTAATAATTATGTCCTGCGCCCATGCCTAGTCTCCGTTAGTTTATTAGTTAGTTATATAGTTTTCAGAGTTTTCCCTATACTTGTAGTGTTAGACGGTATTATTTGCCAAATTTCATAGTTCTAGGTCAACGGGAAGTACCCTATATTACCCTATATTTTGATTCCCTTGAGAAATATACGTTTTTTGCGGCATAAACGACCGTATCTTTTTTTGTTACGTTAACTTAAAAGTTTGATTTTTTTCACAGCTGCAAGGGGCCACAGACCTGAATATATGGCCTCCACGCGTTCTTGACATATACGGTCTTGACAGACAGACGGACGGACAAAAAAGTGATCCTATAAGTGTTCCGCTTTTTCCTTTTGAGGTACGGAACTAAAATGGCCGAAATCGGTCAGGGTCCTCCTGACCGATTTCGGCCATTTTTAGGGTTCCACGTATATAGGGATACACGTTGAAACTCGTTTAATTAATGCCACATCGATTCATCATCTGCCTAGCCTTTTCCCAGTTGGGAAAAGGCTAGGCTTAGGTTATTGAGGTCGGCTTCCAGTCAAACCGGATTCAGCTGAATGCAAGTATTTTACGTGAAGCGGCTGCCTACCAGACCTCCACAACCCATGAACTGGGTAACACGGTACTTCTTGTTTAAAGCCACATCGATTGATATTCCAATTTATTTAGATTTCTTGATAAAGTATGGTAATAGTTTATTTCATAATGGGATTGCAAAGTTTACAAATGTTGCATTTACATATTGTATGAAAACCACTTAAATATTGTCTTGAAACTCGTTTATTTTATAAAATCTTACATTTCTTGTGCACATATCTCTTAGCCATCGTACATGGAAAAAGCGGCAATCCCCGGTGCCCACAGATAACAATAAGACCCACTAAACTCGTTCGGATACATAATAATTATGAATTAGTTCGGAAACATCCCCTTTTCAATCAAGCTGCATAGTCCCTCAAATAGCGGGGCGTTGCCCTTACGCGCTCACTACGCCGTGGACCTTGATTGACATCTACAGAGCTTCGCAAGTCCCCATAGTTGGTACATGATGATGATTCTGATGCCGCATTTGACGCTGATGCTGTAGATTGTTCAATTGTGAAACCTGCTGACTCAGTATAGCAAGGCTGAGAATGCACCAATGGAGGCGCGGTCGAATCTGTCTTTGCAGTCAACTCCAGCCTATGTTCAGCATCCGAAGTCATCTCAGTAACAGGTCTGATGTGAATTCTATTTCTTCTATATAATTTATCCGCAACCTTGACCACATATGACCTATCATTTATGGATTTAGTGACCTTACCATAAGCCCATTTATTACTTATCTCAGGCTGAAGCTGGACCATCACATTCTGACCAACACCTAATAGGGCCTTCTCCGCAGCGCCTCTATCAAAACGTTCTTTTACCTTCTCCTTCCTTTCTTTGATTTTAGCTGAAACATTAGGAATGATGGCCGGCTTGAGATGTTTCAATAGGCAAGGTAACCCAGTCCTGATACGCCTAGAGTACAATTTCTGGACAGGACTTGTACCATCCATCTGTATTGGAATATTTCGTTGATGAAGCAAACAAAACCATAGGTCCTGATTAGTTTCTAGGCTCTGTGTTACCAATTTCTTTGCTATTTTTACAGCTGCCTCAGCTTTCCCATTTGAAGCTGGATGGTGAGGAGATGAAGTAACATGTTCAAAGTTCCATTTATCTGAAAATGACTTGAAATGCTCATTTACAAAATTTGTAGCATTATCAGTACAGACTTTTTGAGGTATTCCATGTCTAGCAAAATTCTTCTTACAAATCAGGATTAGCTCACTTGCTGTAAGGGTCAAGAGGCGATCCAACTCAAAATAGTCTGAGTAATGGTCTACTGTAACTAAAAATTTTAAATCTTTCACTGAGAAAACATCCATAGAGATATACTGAAAAGGATATTTAGGAACCTCATGGCTGATAAGTGGCAAGCTTTGCTGTGAAGGAGCGTGAACTGCACAAAATAAACACTTTTCCAAATAGCTTTTTAGATCCATAGACATACCAGGCCAAAACATGTTTTCTCTAGCCAGTCTTAAAGTGCTAGCAAAACCGTTATGACTGACATGGACTTTTTTTAGCATTTCACTCCTTAAACATTCTGGAATCAGTACCTGATTGTTTCTGCATATTAATCCTTCTGATGTGGATAACTCATGTCTGAATTTGTGAAATACTCTAAGATCTAGAGGTAAGTCTGATATGTACCTTGGGAATCCATTTATGACATAAATAATTAATTTTTGTAAGTTTGTGTCTTCATTTGTGGCTTTTTTTATTCTCTCAATAAGTTTATCTGATATTTTTAAATACCTCACTGAAGAAACTTTGCTTATTAGTTTGTAAACTTTCCTTTCTGATAGTTTGCTTTCCAAATCATAACTTTCTTCACTTTCAGCAACAGGGGCTCTTGATAAAGTGTCTGCAACATGGTTATTTTTTCCTTGTATGAAATCTAGCTGAAAATTATACTTTTGAAGTGTCAATAACATCATTTGCAATCTTTTAGGTGCCTCTACAAGTGGTTTATTAACAATGTTGATGAGTGGTCTATGATCAGTTTTGATAATAGTCTTGCAACTGCCAGCAATATACTGATTAAATCTTTTACATGCAAATACTACAGCAAGCATTTCTTTTTCAATCTGGGCATATTTCTTTTCTGTTGCAGACAGACACCTTGATGCAAAACTAATTACATTATTGTCTTGATACAGGGCTGCTCCAAGACCAAATTCACTTGCATCACATTCAATAACTACCTCTTTGTTGACATCAAAATACTTCAGTGTTGGTAAACAGCTTATGACATTTTTTAAATGTTGAAACTCTTCTTCTACTTTTCTGGTCCAAATAAATTCCACATCTTTTCTTGTTAGTTGCCTAAGATTGGCTGCTTTAACACTAAGATTATCAATAAATTTACCCAGATAGCCAATCATGCCTAAAAATCTAAGCACTTCTTTGCCACAAGTAGGAGTAGGCATATTTTTTATAGCTTCAACCTTGGATTGATCTACTTTTAAACCTTCATTGGTTAGAATATGGCCATAAAATTTTACTGAAGTTTGTAGCAGATTTACTTTATCTTTATTTAACTTACAATTTACTTCACGGAGTCTTATAAGAAGTTTCTTGAATTTTGTGTTATGATCTGCAACAGCCTCTTCAATAGTATCACCTACTCCATAAATTAAAATGTCATCAGCTATGACTTCTATTCCCCTTAAGTCCTTAATGAGACTGGTGAGTCTTTGTTGGAAAATCTCTGGAGATGAACTCAGCCCGAACGGGAGACGCAGCCATCTGTAACGACCAAAAGGTGTCCAAAATGTAGTAAGCTTGCTGCTTTTCTCAGAAAGGCGACATTGCCAGAACCCTTTCTTTGCATCCACCGTACTAAATACTTTGGCATTACTTAGCTCAGGTAACATTTCATCTAGTGTAGTGAACTGAAAATTTGGTCTTTTAAGAGCTTTGTTCAAGGGAATGGGATCTAAACATATTCTAAATTTATGATCACGGCTGACTATTAAAATGTTATTTACCCATTCTGTGTGTTGTATCTCTTTAGCAACAATTCCATCCCGTTCCAAGGTTTCAAGTTCCTGACGTAGCTTCTCTCTTAGACATACTGGAATGCGACGTGCTGGCTGGATACGTGCTGGAACTGATTCATCTATTTCCAGAGTCACCTCTCCTGGTAAGCTTCCATGTCCCTCGAACACGTCACTGTATTTATTCATGATATTCAATGCTTCTGTGCGGTCAAGCTGGTGTGAAACAGTGACTTTCTCACAGTACTTAATAAAACCCAAGGCTACACAAGCTTTTTCTGACAAGAGTGGTTCATGATCCATGTCCACAATATGGAATATTATTTTAAAATCTCTGTTTTGACTATTTTTGGTTCTGCATTTGAAAAGAGCAGTACCTAAATTTGGTATGTCCGATCCATTGAAACATTTTAACTTCTGATATGCAGGGGTCAACATACTGAAGTCATCCTTACCAGTGATCTTTTTATAAAAATTAGCTCCCATGACACATACTTGTGCTCCTGTGTCCAGTGTGCAGTACAGCTCATTCCATTTATTAACATCCGTTTTAAAGAACAGGGGTGCTTCTTTGTGGCCACTCGAGTTTGTGCGTATCTCTGATATTATAACATTGTCACTATCTGAATCGTTTTCCATATCAATTGTTTTAACTGTTTTCTGTTTTTTTTTACAGACTTTCTTGAGATGATTCCTTCCACCACATTCTTCACATCTCTTGCCCCAAGCTGGACAGAGTTTTTTATCAAATACATGTGTCTGTGCACAAAACTTGCATAATTTCCTGACAGGTTCCTTTGAATTTGGATTTTTAATAGTGATCTTATTAACCTCATCTTCCTTTTGCACACTTGAAACCTGAATTGATGCTCTTTCCGCAGATCTGCATAAATTTATAGCTGAATCTAGTGTTAAACTTTCTTGACGAAGAAGTTCCTTCATAATGTTTTTATCTCTGACGCCAACTACTACTCTGTCTCGTAACAATTCATCGCATATAGAATCTGGGTAATTGCAAGGTTTGATTAATTTTCGGAGACTTAAAAGGTAATCATCAAAACACTCCTCAACTAATTGACTCCTTATGTTGAAGATATATCGAGAGTAAATGACATTAGCCTTCTTAATTATTTCCGATTCCATCTTCTTAAAAATAGTGTTTTCATTTTTCTTATCGCTATCCGAAAGATTGAAATGTAAGTACTTTCTCATAGCGGCATTGCCGATCGCGTTGAGAAGAATCCCGGCCTTGATTTCATTTTTGTCTGAAGCCCACTTGTTCATACCTGTAGCGAGGCAATAATTCTCCCAGCTTGTACGGAAACTCTGAAGGTTTTCGAATGGGTCTCCAGACTCCACTTGCAGGGGTTGAGGCCACGGGACGCTGACACTGCTCTTAACATCGGATGCCGGTATGGCGGCGTGTTGAAGTTGCTGCTGCATAAGACCCATTTGCTTTTGCATCGCATCTAAGAGGTGGGCTTGCTGCTCGAAGAGCTTTTTGAATGACTCTTCCGCCATCTTCTGACACCATGTATGAAAACCACTTAAATATTGTCTTGAAACTCGTTTATTTTATAAAATCTTACATTTCTTGTGCACATATCTCTTAGCCATCGTACATGGAAAAAGCGGCAATCCCCGGTGCCCACAGATAACAATAAGACCCACTAAACTCGTTCGGATACATAATAATTATGAATTAGTTCGGAAACACATATTTTTAGGTTCAATAACAATATTTAATTTAATTCATTTATTCAATAACGACTTTTACATCGTGTCTGAATTTCTATAGCTAAATACACATATAATAATAATTTTTCATGCAATCCATATTTAAATAATTACAAATCCAATTTCAATTTAAGTCAGAATAATACAAAAATAATTAATTATATTATAATATACAATGAAGACGGGTGAAGTACTGTTCTCCTAGCTAGGTAAAATTTAGCCTATGTTAAGGAGAGGGAGAAAGAATAAACGTAAATAAAAGTATTGACCATGACTTTAGTCATCCAGTTTAAATCTACACTAATATTATAAAGAGGAAAGATTTGTTTGTTTGTTTGAATTGAATAGGCTCCGAAACTCGACCGATTTGAAAAATTCTTTTGGCATTGGATAGCTACATTATCAGGGAGTAACATAGGCAGGATATATATTATCCCCGTACTCCCACGGGAACGGGACCTACGCGGGTGAAACCCCGTGACGTCCACTAGTGGATTATAATCTTACTAAGGATCTCTCTCGAATGGTTTTGTTTTGAACACGAATCGGATAATTATATAGTCTTTTATTTTCATAGACTTGTTTTTGCCACTTCAAATAAAGATTACAAAACTTTAGCGATAAGGTTTCCCCATGTTTGTTGCTTTTATTGCAGCTGTTTTAATTTCGTAATGCCATAATCACTGTGTATTCTGGGCAACCTTTGTTTCTGTTATGAAAAAGAATTTACCCAAGCTGGTCGTGCTAAATGCGTCACTAGCTTTTTGACCGCAGTTTCGCCCCCGTGGCCTATCTCACATGAACCGTGCGATTTTCCGGGATAAAAAGCCCATGGCACTCAGAAATGGTTTAGCTTTAGTTTGACGACACGGTTGGTGTAGTGGTTGAGCGATTGGTTGCTGCACTGCGTGTCGCGGGTTCGATTCCCGTAACTTTTGTTCTGTATGCGTGTTTATATGTTTGTGAACGCACCTACGATACAGGAGAAATTCCTAGTGTAGGGCAAAGTTTTTGAAAAAAAAAAAAAAATCTTTTTAACAAAAAACAATCAAACCTCCAAATAAACTGAAAAGCAAAAAATAATAAACCTTTTTACAAAAAATTACTCAAGGTAATTTCGGAAGTCTGTGTTTTTGATTGTTTCTTCGTATTTTAACACCGACTTCCGAAATTACCTACAGTTATTATTCAATGAAAAAAGAATGATCAAAATCGGACAACTCTGTAAAATGTTATGCATGTTCGTTCATACATAAAAAATTTATATATACCAGTCGACTTGAGAACCTCCTCCGTTTTTTCTTCGGTTAAAAAATAGGTTTTATCAGTGAAAGATTTTCAGAATCGGATCAGAACTCTCAGATATTACCTTTTACAAGCAAACAATAATTTAGTTCCGTATTATAAGTTTGTATAATTATTTTCAAAGCCACACGTAGTAAAATACACAGGGGAGTATTTTTCCAACGGTCGCGGCACGCCCGGTCTATGTAGCGTGACTTTGAGACTTGACCTAGCCTAAGTTTCACGGTCAGTAGGTATAGAACTTAGTTGTTATAATGCTAACAATGAATATGAAAACATTAATAGTGGTACCTGCTCCATATACTATAGGCCACGATAAATCACTGAAGACGGAATAATAATTATAATCTAGTAACTTCTGCCAGCGGCTTCGCCCACGTGATCCCTAGGGAACATACTCCCAGGATAAAAAGTAGCCTATGTCCTTTCTCAGGCTCTAGACTAACTATGTACCAAATTTCATTAAAATCGGTTCAGTAGTTTTGGCGTGAGAGCGAGACAGACAGACACAGTTACTTTCGCATTTATAATATTAGTATGGAAGTAAGGATTAGTAAGGATGGTACCATATTATGGTAAACACTTTTTTTTAATAAAAGTATCACACTTTTCAAAACATAAAGTAGGTGCATATCGACGGCGAAGTGCCAATAGGTACCACTAACCTAACCTAACTGACAAAATTAAAAATTTACAGAAACTGAAAAAAAGTTTAATTTCTTGATAAGTTAAAAATTAGTTATAATATTTATTAACTAGTTGACCCGCGCAACTTCGTCTGCTCCGACCTTTTGGTCTTAGCGTGATGATATAGCCTATAGCCTTCCTCGATAAATGGGCTATCTAACACTGAAAGAATTTTTCAAATCGGACCAGCAGTTTCTGAGATTAGAGCGTTCAAGCAAACAAACAAACTCTTCAGTTTTAAATATAGTATAGATTTAGAATAATAATAATATATGATTTATAATAATATATGTATTCGGTTAGAAAGGACGTAATGCCATAATAAGACACGTTGGTTTAGTTGGGAGGTATTTCCACATTTTAATTTAATGCTGTTGAAACTTAAAATACACTTAGGAGATTTTACTAAAACATGCGAATGACGCCTTTAAATTCGAAAAGATAAAAAGTTAATTTCTCGAAAAATGTCAGTTAGGAGGTAATGGCACTTCGCCGTCGATATAAAGAAAATATCATCTTAAAATATAGGCACATAAGAAGTATATTTCTATTTAAGATGACATTTCAAGATCTAGTTTTTTTAATTCAAATAAAAAATAATATTTTCAAAGCTAAAGTTTTAGTTGGAATACAGTGCATTATACTAGGTACCTACCATATTTTTGTCATTGACATTACAAAAATATCATAATACTTTTTGCTCTATTTTATTAAGATAGGCAACTCAGACACTCGTGCGAAAAAATATCAATAGGTACCTAGTAAATGAGGCCCAAATCTGGTTATGGATATTGCGTTATTCTGGTTTAGCGACTGTCTCGTCAGTCTGACTCATGTGCCTCGATGTTATTTGAGCAGACACATCCGATTAGTCGTTTTTTTCTGTTCATCGACCGAATTTAAATAAGTAGGTACTTACTTAGTAGTTTTAAGCTTTTGAGTTCAGAGTATCAACTCCAAATCATATGTCCTTTTTATTTTCGAGTGGATGGTTAACTCCTTAGATTGTTTGGGCCCAGTTGTGGATACGTTAATAGCAGAATTGATGACATTCATTAAAGCCCCCAAAGTCTATACTTTGGGGGTTTAATGAATGTGCCGATGCACCTGTATGCATGGGCACTTAGGGCACTCCAACATACAGTTCATGCTCTAAACAGGGACACCGCATTCACACTGGGTATCATCATCATCATATCAGCCGAAAGACGTCCACTGCTGGACATAGGCCTCCCCCAAGCGTCGCCACAACGACCGGTCCTGTGCGTCTCGCATCCATCGGCTACCCGCGACCTTCACCAGGTCATCGGTCCACCTTGTGGGAGGCCTTCCAACGTTGCGTCTTTCGGTACGCGGTCGCCACTCGAGAACTTTTCGGCCCCATCGACCGTCTGTTATGCGAGCAATGTGCCCTGCCCACTGCCACTTTAGTTTGGCGATCCTTCGGGCTATGTCGGTAACCTTGGTTCTCTTGCGGATATCATCATTCCTGATTCGATCACGCAAGGAAACTCCAAGCATTGCCCTCTCCATGGCCCTTTGAGTGACTTTGAGCCTTCTGATGAGGCCCATTGTAAGCGACCACGTTTCAGTTCCGTATGTCATCACTGGCAACACGTACTGATCATAGACTTTCGTCTCTGGGTATCTGATGGTTCAATAAAACCCCATTTCGCGTAGTTGTGTTTGCAGCGACCTTCCTGGGATAACACCATTGTACACTTAGTTCGCAATAAACGTTTTGAATTTGACTTTGGGGCGCAACCGATCGAATGCCAAATAAAAGAAAGTGTTAATTTAATTACGTGATGGATTGCACAAGACCGAAAGCAAAGAGCCAAAACCTGACTACATATTTTTTGTATTAACTGAAAGCTTCGCGCTTCTAGTCAGAAGACAGTAAAATCTGACACCAGTCTTGCCAAGAACTGCTGTATTACCCAGTTAATGGGTTGTGGAGGTCTGGTAGGTAGCCGCTCCACTTTAAATACTGGTATTCAGCTGAATCCGGTTTGACTGGAAGCCGACCCCAATAGAGTTGAGAAAAGGCTAGGCAGATGATGATTGAAAGCTTCGCGTTTGACCACAATATCAACTGATGGGAAGCGATGACGTGGTCAACGATGAAGCACGCTTGCCCAGAAGTAACCTATTCACTCTTAGACTTAACACACCCAGTTTGTAGCTATCAGGACTATTCAGGACACACAGAATTTATGCAGGATTTAGACAACAATTCATGTCTGGTTACTTGTTTATTTATGTACACACAATACTTTCGTACAAGAAAATTATATGCACACAGAAGAGCACAAAAGTACTGCTTATTTCAAAAGAAATTTCTTCCAGCCGACCTGTGACAGAAGAGTAGGTTGAAATAGTTAGTCTCTTCTGAATTACCCCCATACTCAACCGCTAAAAACATATTGTAACTTGAAGTGTAATACCAAATTTTCTATTCCAGCTGCCAGCGCCGTTTTCATCGGAGGCTTAGTGGGCATCGCAAGCCGATTCTCCAAAGAATACATGGCCGCGGTTGTGAGCGGCCAATCCCTAGGCGGTATCATAGCCGCTATAGCCCAAATCATATCCCTGGCCTTCAAAATATCACCTCTACACAGTGCCCTGATATATTTCGTGATAGCTGATATTATGGTGATAACATCACTAATATCCTACGTCATGTTGTACAAGATTGACTTCTTTACGTATCATATCTTGAGGGGATGCGGTGGCATAGCGGCTAATAGACACAGGGAGGTGTTCATGACGGTCATCATCAAGAAGATTTGGGTGTACGCCTTCAGTATATTTGCTGTGTTCGGGATCAGCATGGCCGTTTACCCGGCTGTGACGGTGTTGGTGGAATCTCATCCGGATACGGCGGGCACTGATTGGAATAGTGAGTTAATTTTATTGCTTACCCTTTTGCCCTTGCCCTTTTTAAATTTTAGCCTATGTATTAGGCACTTGTCTTGCGATGAAGCGATTAGCTATCGACTATTTGCTCGCTGAGAAAAGGGACAAAAGATAGCTCTCGTGTGAGTAAAAGAGACACATACCTACATTTACAGTCGATAGCTGGCTGTTCACACTGCCGGGGAGCCGGCTCTTACCACTAGTTGATCGCAGCGACAAGAACTATCAAAGATTGTACTCGCTCAGCGACACTCGCTCGGTGATGCTCGCTTGGCGGTCAGAACTCACTCACCAGCGGTAATTTCTACCTATAGTGCGGGCCGGAGTGAGTATTGCGAGTAATCGACCGTCGCACAAAAGCACTCACTCAAAGCCGCGCGACAAAACTATCGAAATTTTTCATTCGCTATTCGCTGCTCGCCAACTCGTTTCGAGTTTCAAGCTTTACTCGCTGATCGCCGGCGGTGACACAAGTGCCTAAGGTTCTTTCAAGTTTCATTGAGATTATTGCAATTGGTAGTTTTTGCATGAATGAGTAAGTAACAAATATCCATCCATCCATCATGTCCTTCAAACTTTCATGTTTATGATGATAAAAGGTATGTCATCATCATCATCATATCAGCCGAAAGACGTCCACTGCTGGACATAGGCCTCCCTCAAGCGTCGCCACAACGACCGGTCCTGCGCGTCTCGCATCCATCGGCTACCCGCGACCTTCACCAGGTCATCGATCCACCTTGTGGGAGGCCTTCCAACGTTTCGTCTTCCGGTACGCGGTCGCCATTCGAGAACTTTTGGGCCCCATCGACCGTCTGTTCTGCGAGCAATGTGCCCTGCCCACTGCCACTTCAGTTTGGCGATCCTTCGGGCTATGTCGGTAACCTTGGTTATCTTGCGGATATCATCATTTCTGATTCGATCACGCAAGGGAACTCCAAGCATTGCCCTCTCCATTGCCCTTTGAGTGACTTTGAGCCTTCTGATGAGGAAAGGTATCTAGGAGAGGAAGAATAGGATAGTAGGATAGAATTTTCATCCTATTATTTCCCACTGTAGGGCAGAGACCTTTCATCCTTCCTAGCCTCTCAATCTTGAGCTAGTATGGAGCATCTTCTCCTAGGTCCGCCGCGATTTCGCCGGATGTTTTCGCCGGATCCACATTGTGCTAGATTTAGCCAATGAACCGTCCAACATGCGGCAAACGTATCTAGTCCCATTTTAACTTTGCTTTCTTTAGTAAGTAACAATAGAATTAATCTAATGTTCTCAAAGCGCAAATACATGTGTGGATATAAACTCTCGACCTTTATCTAAGGGAGTGTTCAAGTATTACGTAACGAATTTGGGGAGAGGGGGGTCTTGTAAAACGTTACGATGCGTTACACACGCGTTACGTAACATTTGTTTTTTTTTTTTAAACCATTCAGAACGATCGCGGAAAGAGATTCTCTCACGCATTTTTAAAGGTTTTTTTTAAATTTCAAATGGGTGACTCCGGAACTTTACGCCACATAATTGTGACTTTTAAAAATGGTCAATTGGTGGTTACGTAACGTTTTACTAGGGGTGAAGGGGGGTGGGGTTCAGAAATAAATACGTTACGGCGCGTTACATGGGGGGGAGGGAGGTTCAAAAATCTCCAAAAATTGCGTTATGTAATACTTGAACGCTTCCTATTAAACTCTGGCCTCTGCTCCGCACTGGAATATTTACACACTGACTATATTATACGTTTCAGCGACAATTAAGTAACACTAGTGTATATACCTAACTAGCTGACCCGTGACCACTTCGTTGGGTGGTATTTTTGGGGTTAATGTATAGATAGCCTATGACACTCACAAATAACGTGACTTTCTATTGGTAAAAGAATTTTCAAATTCGGTTCAGCAGATCCCGATATTACCTCCTACAACCTCACAAACTTTACCTCTTTATAATATTACTAGTTGTCCCGCGCAACTTCGTCTGTTCCGCTCCTGTTGTTCTTAGCGTGATGATATATATAACCTTCCTCGATAAATGGGCTATCTAACGCTGAAAGAATTTTTCAAATCGGACCAGTAGTTTCTGAGATTAGCGCGTTCAAGCAAACAAACAAACGAACTCTTCAGCTTTATTTATATATTAGTATAGATTAAGGACTTATAGATAGCAAAGTGCTGAATGCACGAGCCAAGGGATGCTTACCTAAACCATTCAGTTTCATCAAAATCTGGTCCGGGCCTCCTTTGAATATTTTTTGATATTCTTCATTCGGATTTGGCAATCCACCCCCACATACTTCAGTGCGCGCACCACATTTTACCTTTCCATTCTCTCCCCTGTCAACCGTCACTATGGAAAATTAGCAACTACAATTTTCAATTTACACTAACGCCCAACGTACCATAAACAAAGTGATAATATCACAAAAACGTTGATCTTTATCATTCCCACATGCATTAAGCGGTATTGCCGTTAACGGGAAAATTGCAGCCATTGTGTTTGGGTTTCTCCGTATAGAATAATGTATGTTTGTAAGCCTTGCTTTTACAGTTTTCCATTATTATTTCCCGCTTTATTGAGAAGGGAAATGAAATAGCAGTTTCCGCTCCTAGTATAGTTTGTTTTTAAATATTTTTTTTGACTTCGATCTTAATAATTTTGCCCTACCAACCTACCTAGGTAATAATTATTTTCATTATAATTTATTTGGGTGTATTCTTATTCTTCAAAGAGTCCGTTTGCTTTCACTGAAATAGATTTATTAATTTGTTTTCTTTTTTCAGACATATTCTTCGTTCCTGTGGTGAATTATTTGATTTTCAACTGTGGAGATTACGCGGGACGATTGGTCGCTGGATTCCTGTTACGAGTAAGTGCCTAGCATCATATATACCATTATATCATTATTTCAAAGGGTAGGGTAGGTTCCGTACTATATTGTATGGCTACATTTGTCAGATACGCGGAATTATACAATGCTAGTTCCGCGGATTTGTACTATCCCCGATGATAAGCTACTTTTTATCCCGGGAGTATGTTCCCTAGGGACCACGCGGGCGAAGCCACTGGCAGAAGCTAGTTCCTTATGAATAGTCATCCCCACACCAATCAGTCTCCCTACCCTTTCCCAATGTTGGGATATGTTTCCCAGTGTAACCGGATGCAACTGACTGCTGAATACCAGTATTTTATATGGAACGATCTGGTCTCCACAACCAAGTAACTGGGTAGTACCCCTCGGCCATAGCTGTCAGTGTCAGATTCTGGCTTCTGACTACCCGTAACGATTGTCATAGATTTTCAAATGACAGCCGATCTCTGCCGAATAATGCCGAATCATATGGTCCACTGTAATATTAACTGATCAGATTAACTCGTGTATTTTCGTTTTATATTTATTTTATCGAAATATTTGTGACGGTTCCTTATCAATCATGGAAATAAGGGTATTAATTGTGTATTAAAATATTTTATCGTTACTCCTCGCTATTGAATGTAATTTTATATACCTATCTACTATTTATGCGTCATCAGAGGATTACGCATTACCTCAGAGCAAAACTAATACTTTCGATTGTGGTTTAGTTATTGTTTACCACTACAACACAATTATATAGTAATAAAGGTTTGTTTGCGATTAATAATAACCAATACTCAGGAAACTACAACATATTATTTATTCACTTAAACATATTGGGACACCGTTTTAAGTACACCTTACAACATACAAGGTAATGACTGATAATTTAGTGCGTTACTTGAAATGGGTTATACTAGAGCTGATTTGTATACCCTATTTCAAGATCGCCAACCCGCCTGCCAAGCGTGGCGATCATGGCAAACCCCCCCTTTGGGGGAGGCCTATGTCCAGCGTCTTTCGGCTGTTATGATGATGATGATGATTTCAAGAAAAGCACTTAATTACCAGTCAGCCTGAATATCACCAGTCCACGTCAGTAACCGTCACAATACCCAATGATTTAATGTGTCTTCACCTACTGACGACATGCTGTATTCGTGACTATCTAAGGAGACGGATTTGACAGCTGAGTAGAGAGGGATAGAAGACCGCTTTACCACTAAGTGCGAAAGAGATTTATCTTCATAATTACTAGTAAAGCAATATTGTATCCAGCTGTGAAATCCGACTTCTTAGATTGTCACGGATATAATGGTAGTACTTATATTTTAGAGGTCTCTGAAAGGAAGACCTATCATTATTCCTATTCTATGAGGATATATGAGGAATTTTATCCTAAAAACCGTATAGTTTAACTAACCTTAAAATCTTTTTACAGCCAAACAACCAATGGATAATCGCTGGAGCCAGCATCCTCCGTATAATAGGCGTGCCAATGCTGATGCTGTGCAACGCGCAACCCCGCAAACATCTGCCGGTCCTGTTCGCGTATGATTGGGAGTATATCATCATCATGATTGTCTTCGCGTTCACCAACGGATACCTCACTAATATCGTGATGATTAACTCGACTAGGTAAGTTATAGCTTCTGTGCAAATTGTGCCACTTGTGCAAACATTTGCCCGTCCTGTTCGCGTATGATTGGGAGTACATCATCATCATGATTGTCTTCACGTTCACCAACGGATACCTCATTAATATCGTGAGCTAAGTTATACTTTCTTTGCAACGATCAAATGTGCAAACATCTATCCGGTATATTCGCATATGATTGGGAGTACATCATCATTATGATCGTGTTTGAGTGCATCATTAGATATCTCACTAATATCGTGATGATTAACTCTACTGGGTAAGATATTGTTTGTTAGATGTCTTGTGCATCGATCAGTTATAAAGGGATATATACTCCCATATCCTTGACGCCTGTGGTCCACGAAGACATAGGCAGTGGTCCTACATTGCATGGTACACCGACATTTCGCCGATTAACTACCTTTTAAAACAATGTTAAGGAGATGGATCTATTTCCAACCACTTATTACTGTGCAAATTGTGCAACGATCAGCCATGTAAATGCGATCACATATTGTACTTACTGCATTGTGTGATCGCATTTGCACGGCTATATGGCGTCCAGATTATGTTGTATTATTATTTGAAAACATCCACAACAACATAGGTTGGTACCTATGTTGTTGTGAATGTTTATTTTGGTTCTAGGTTTTTTCTCACAATACACAGTGTGTACTTAAATAAATTGAATCGCGTCACGAAAACATTTCTATTGCGAAGTTAAATTTATCTAACGCTTAGTCACACGTGGCCGTCTATTTACGTGACCCCAGCTCGATAGAATGTTCAGTGCATAGTCTGTTAGTAATTAGGTTATCACTTTCCTGTGATAAAAGTG
Source organism: Lacanobia wlatinum (assembly GCA_947578705.1). Lineage (NCBI taxonomy): Eukaryota > Metazoa > Arthropoda > Insecta > Lepidoptera > Noctuidae > Lacanobia > Lacanobia wlatinum. Next base: position 23,072,983 of record OX388031.1, read on the forward strand.
AACATTATTGATGAATCTGCTGGAATAGGTACCTAGTTTTGAAATGATACCTATTAACTAACTTGTAAATTTAGGTAAGTATTTAACACTGTTTCAGAAGTAGGTAAATTATAACATTCCTGATATTTTGATATTAACTTTATATGGGTGTTACCCTATTAAAATCTATACTAATATTTTAAAGCTGAAGTTTGTTTGGAAGAACGCGCTTATCAGGGACTACTGGATCGAATTGAAAAAATATTTTAGTGTTGGATAGCCCGTTTACCAAAGAAGGTTATAGGCATAACATTACGCTACGACCAAGAGGAGCGGAACATTATTGAAAAATGTGACGCAGACGAAGTTGCGCGGGTCAGCTAGTGAAACAATGTAAGTGAATAAAGAAAATCCCAGAAGTAACTGCAATAGTCTGTAGGTACCTGTAAGATATTATAAATTAAACTTCCTTTAAAATGCGGAAGGAATATGAAAATAATGAGGAAAAATTATATAAACTAGGATTTGTTTAATTTACTTTTACAAATAGGTAGTGTTTTTTTTTTGCAAATAATGACAACACTAATTTGTCAAAATCTTTGATTAACCGTAGACACAATAAGATGGGCTGTCTATTCTTATCGTGTCGACGGTTAATCTGCCCTTAATATATAAAGCTGAAGAGTTTGTTTGTTTGTTTGCTTGAACGCGCTAATCTCAGGAACTATCCGATTCCGATTGGAAAAATTCTTTCACTGTTAGGTAGCCCATTTATCGAGGAAGGCTATAGGCTATATTTCATCACGCTAAGACCAATAGGACCGGAGCAGATGAAGTTGCGCGGGTCATCTAGTCAAATTATGAAATGAGAAATTCAGACACGATGTAAAAATCGTTATTTCATAAATGAATTGAATTGAATTGAGTCCTGTTCGTTGCCATGTTTATTGCTTCGTTGGAGGTGATGTATCTAGGGTACAGCTGTTAGGACATTAGGGTCAGTCTAGCAAATGGGGCATAACCTGAACGGCACCGCACTCGCACCGTGGATTAAATAATCCTCCATTTCGTTCGATCAAAGCCAACGCTCAACTGTGAAAGGTAAAAGAAATAAGTCCCATTTTGATAAGCATAATCCGCTGCGTCTTTGTAACAATATATGTGTACCCTATCATAGTCTATGATCTATTAATTTTATTCTTCCAGGGTGGTGGAACTCCACGAACGCGAGAAGGCATCAGGTCTGGTCGCTACAATGCTGAGCGTGGGCTTGGTCGCTGGCGCAGCGGTGGGCATGCTACTCGTGCATCTGCTATAAACTCCTGACTGCCTGGTAGGGAATAGGAAGGAAGGTATGTGGTCACGGGAATAATGTTTGAGCTCCTGGAATGGAAGATATGATGAACACTTCTTCATTTCGTGTTGATTGACCCTTTCTCAAATTTTGTTCGACCAGTATGTGGCCACTTGGACTGCTCTGTCATTAGCCACATTCAGGTCCTGGAAGGTTTGGCATAAAGAGCAGGAACAGGTACGTCATGTTGAAAGATGACACTTATTCAAACACACGAGTCCAACATTAAACTATTCCGAGTAATAAGTGTCTGAAACAAGCTAGATCTTAATGCTCCAAAGTCTGGTACCTTGATTAAAAAAGCCCAGGCATTGTAAGGTTAGGATTTTTTGTATTCTATCAGATGTTTACGAGCACAAATTTTTAAGCTGCTTATGACATTATGTGGCGATTAGCAGAAGCCGGTATAAGCAGGATTAGGTGTCCCGGAATGCGTTTATCATTGCTAATTCCATGAGAAATATTTGGGAATAGACAAGGATTTAACTTGACAAGATTTTATTTACGCAAAATTTTACCCGTATTCTGCAAAACTGCTGCTAGATGATATTTTATCGTTGTTGACCAATTACCTTCAAATACTGAGACGTGGAATGGAGTAGAATGTTCCTATTCAATAGGTACTAGATATGTATATAATATGACATTATTTCTTGGACTACATACCAGGCGATAGTATTACTAGGCCGCGGGCGGTAGTCGCTTCAAAGACTAAAGATATAAACTATTATATTATAGTGTAACATGAATACTCTATCCAAGCGTCCCATAATTTAACCTATTAAGGAGAAAAGATATTGAAGATCGACTAATCGACTCTGATTTTTAAACACTAAACATGACACGATTCTATTTTGTTAAGCGATGCCAGTTCATGCGACCTGTCTTGTTTTATGTCCATACAAAAGTATAATTAGTTTTTAATTTACAATTCATACAACGTGTATATTTTATAATTTACAATTTTTGACATCTGTAGAGTGCTGGTCAGTCAGGATAATATTTTTGTAAAACGTTCAATAAAATGATGAATGAAAATGTTTTCCTTCATCGTTCAAAGTTCGAAGACATGTGACATGACATGAATTACGGTCCACTTTCTCTTATAGGCTCATATTAATGTGTTATGTTGCTGGCAGAATTACGAAATACCTTCTCAAATGAAGGCGGTTTCGTTTAATTTTGTAAAGTAATTGAAAAAAATAACATTCCTAATTTAATGTTACCGCCCGTACAGTTTTTCAGTGATATTTAGGACCCTAATATTTATGATATTACATCATTTAAAGTAGATGTTTTGTTGAATGTGACTTAACTCTTTTTATTTTTATACTCTTGGTTTTATTAAAATGAATAAGCGGCTAAGTAACCTTAAAAGGTAAATAATATCTTGCACTAATGTATGTAATATCAAATAACTTAATATCATCTTTTAAATCATAGATTTAAGAAGAAACAAAGGGTTTAAGAACAACATGGGAAAAGTGATGTTCTTAGGCAAATAATTCCAATGAAAGACAGCTTCCATAATTTATTTTTGTTAAGTATTGGAATTGACACATTTACAAAAATAGGTTAACAAACATGTTTGACATTGATCGTCCTTTTGTTAATTAACCCCCCAGGTTTCTGGAAAGCAATTAATCGACGCGTCGCAAAGAGGTTCGAACTTTTTTACATGGGAGTTGGCATAGACCCCGCCGACATTTTAATTTCTTTTTCAAAGTTTAACGCACGATTTAACATGCATGTATTGGGTACAGGACACTTAAACAAACAAAAAATGTTACCAATATGGTGCCCTAAAGTGTCACGTTGCCGAGACATTTGAAGGTAAAGTCGCCATGTGACAATCATGATCATCATTAAACAAAGTAATCCTATAAGGGTTCCGTATTAATTCCTTCTGAGGTAACCCTAAAAAATGACTTAATTATGTGCATGTGTTTGATTGAGAATGGCAGCGGAGGAGCTATGCCTCAAAGGTTCTAATGCGTTATATTGTTGAAAATTCATTCAACCAATAGCTAACACGCGATTAACAACGTCACATTAATTTAGCGTAATTTTCTTTTGAGAAACTGGGACTAAGTTTAGCAAATGTGTTATAGATCTCAAATACTTAGATGTTAAGTATGTATTTTTAAGTAGTTCAAAATAAACAGTTAAGTTTATATCGATGTATATTGTATAGCTATGTACGCATGTATATTTAATAACTATTATTTGTCCTGAAAATAATATTTACAAAACAGTTTTGTACCTGATTTTAATTTTAAAGACTTACAGGTGCTCTGTCCAAAAAGATTAAAGTAGGATATTCAGTTGAAAAACGCTGTTTTTTAACATAAATGTAATAATTTTTATACTTTGTAAATCTTGTTTTAGGATTGATTATTCGTCATTCTTTCACTGCTCCTTTTAATTCCGAATAAACGGATCCTTACCTTAAGAAAATTTTAGCTTAAGGCGTCGTCCTAGTTGGCTAACGATCAGCGACGAGATTAAACACACACATTTCTTTAGTGTCCTAATTGAAACTTGCAAATCATTGCGCGAGCACAGGAATAATTTTCATCGCGCGACGAAATTGCATCGTTAACTCGTACGATCGTTAGCCAATTAGATCGACGCCTAAGAATTTATGTGCAAGTTACCACAAAATGTGTTATATAGCATTTTATGATTAAGTGTTTATAAGAATGTTTGTGAATCATAAAATGAAGCTTTGTAACAGTAGAATTATGTATTTGTTTTATATTAATGTGCATAATCTTCTATATTGTGTATGTTAAGTGATAGTTATGTATTTATAGTATTAGTACTCCATTTTCATTTCGTTATATGATATGAAAACAGGGAATATAATAATTTGTATAGTATAATAAAAAAGATGTGTATATAGACATAAATAATAGACAGTTTTGTTAATAATTATCAGTCAATTTTGTGAATTACATTCTAAGTATACTATATCATACTATTATGAATAAATTAATTAATTAACAAAAAATTAAAGCTGTAGTTTTGAGCTATAAAAGTTACCTGAACGATGGTCGTCAATATGGCGCCATCTATAGTAACTGCTACTATACTTATGCAGTAAATATTGTAATTTGTAACAGCACTATAACCATACAGAACTCAATTAGAAAGTTTATAAAATTGTGATAATTTGTTGGCGAATGAATGATTTTAAATATTAAAATAAATTATTTATGTGACTCAATTCGGTTGTATTATTTATCGTTTCCCAAAGAACAATAAAACCGGCTAAGTGCGAGTTGGCCTCACACACATTAGTAGGGGAGCCCAAGCGGGGATTTCGGGATTTACTCGAGCGTGTCAGAATAACTTAGGGGGGCAACCTTGCACCTTGTTAAATACTCTCACAATACCTGAGCCCTGTACATAGAGTCAAACGTCTAGGGCAGCTGATCAAATAAGTATAAAAGAATCGTGCAGAAAAGGGTGCATTTCAATAATCTGACAATTTGAACGTGACATAAGGAAATGGGAGAGTCACAAAGTTGCAAGAAAAAAACGTCACCTGGACATTCTCGAGCGCGATTATTTATTTTTTAATTTGAAGGAAATTAGTCACGAATCAAGGAAATAATATAATCTGCCGATTTGCACAAGCCGAAGTAGCTAAAGTCATAAATAAAGTGTGGTGCATGCAGTCGGTGAGAACTATGTATTTCCCACTTTGCGCCACTCTGCCCTTCTCACTCTTTCTCTATTGTAACGTTGCACGTTATTTCTACGGTAAACTTTATAAAAATAATCTGGCAACATTTAATTGGAATTATAGTGGCAACATTTAATTGAAGACAGCTGCGCGCCAGTGTTGCCAACTTAGTGGAATTTCCACTAGATCTGGTGGTCTAGACTTACCTTTTAGCGGGCAAATTTTGGTTTTAGTGGCTAGTGGATTTTTCTAGTGGCTTTGGTTGCTTCAGTTAGTGGTAAGGGGCGAAATTTAACCACTAGCACAATTAACATATTTTCGGAGATAACTCGAACGTTTGCGTTATAAGTGTATATTTTTTTATGTGTAGGCAGCACTAAGAACTAAGGTAGTTTCTTTCGTCTTCTCTGTCTAGCATATGTTCGTGGTTTTCTGGTGGTTTGAGGGATCGCCAAATTTAGTGGTTTTCTGGTGGTTTACGATACCACAATTCGTGGTTTCGTTATAATAAAGTTGGCAACACTGCTGCGCGCTATTTGGCCATGTCTCCCTACGATGCCATATTGCACGAGAAGAGGCTTTATAGGGGCCTACACGTCATTTCTCGGGAACACATCAGCTGAAGCGAATAGTCAATTATTTGTTTATTTTATTATTTATGTACACACAGAAAAAACATTAAGTACTCCTTAAAAGCCTAGATCCTTGCTAGTTACTACTTGAAATCGTAACTCTAAAAGTTGTGAGTGCAGAACCCTAGAAGGGGTTCCTTCCTGCCTACATCTTCCTTCCTACCTCTCGAGGACCGACAACATCGGAATCAGGAATTTTACGTGGTTTTATTTGTCACATTAAGTAGATATATATAAAAAAAAAAACAAAAAAAAGTTCAAAGTGTCAGATTAACAACACCCCTCAAAATAATCGCCAATTGTTTGGCAAACATGACTGGAACATCAAGCTGAACCTCCTGTATAAAAATCTCTGACACGTTCGAGTATTGCAATATGGCGTTTTTTTTTTGCATTTTCAAAAAATCTTTACGAACTTGCGTCATTTCCGAAACGTCAGTCTTTAGAATGGGAACATTTTTAGGGTTCACTTAACATTCCCTCTGAATATTTGACGCGCTCGATAGAAATTTTTTTTTCTCTATTTCTACCCTTCTGGATAGCGAATCCCACCACGCAAGTCGGCAGATGAACATACCTTTGGTATCAGAGACACGTTGGGGCATCTAAACTATCAATATCTGTCACGCTCGAGATGTCCACGTAACTGTTTTGTTTTTAAAATTTTTATGAAAATCTGTGGACGCTTCCCGCACCACTGAACGGAGAAACATTACAGAACCTTTTATTCTTCATCTAAACTACAAAATGTAATAGGTCCCCACGACGCTCGAGTAAATCAACATTTAGCATCAATGCCTCCCCTACTACAAAGGGTTCTGTACCATACAGTTAATAAACACGTTTCTTGTTTATTAACTGTATTCCCTTTAATTTAATTTATAATCTTCATTGTTATAGCGGCAATACACACTTCAAAACCTACAGAACCGTCATAATTTCACTCTATGAAAATTTTCAACTGTCTACCTACGGTATTTGAGATACAGCCCGCTCAGACAGACGGACGGACGGACAGCGGAGGCTTATATTAGTAATAGGGACCGTTGGGAAGGTTCAAGTACGGAACCCTAAAAAGGTATTTTGAAAGTAAACAATAATAGATCAGTCAGTCCGTTTAATAAATAATGTCATGTAAAAAAAACAATCACAATTTCAGACATTTCTATATGAGAATGATTGTAATTATATTTTTAATATAAACTATAATTACACCTTATACGAAGCGATTACTCATTATGTATTTAAGTTAAAAATGTGAATAATTCCAGGCACCATTTGATATATTTTAAAACTTTAACTTTTGAGTGACTATCCAATATTGACAAAATGCTTAAAAGATTAAATTCATAAGAAAAATTAAAGTAGAGGGAGCCACCAACATCTGGATATCTTTATTTATGTCGCGAAAAGAAAAAAAAATACAGATAGGGTCGGATTTTTAATCGATTTCAAAAATGATGTTTTCTTCTTGACTGAATTACTTCTGTAGTCTGTGGCTACGTTTACACCGGAAATCAACTCGCATGCAGATTACATTACATTTATTTATTACTAAGAGTACTGCCACATCACATACATACAGGGTTAAAAAAAAAATAACTGTACAAGACAATAACGGCTTACATAACATTTAAAAAATGCGGGCCACGATCGGGCGATGGAACACGTTATACCTCGGTAGCCCGCAATATAATGCAAGTTACGAGCGAGCTGGTTGCAAGTGGTAACGTAGGGTTCCGCATTTTCGGAATTGCGGAAAAGTCAACGCGGCCCAGGAACTCAAAGGGCATTAGGAGGAACACGGATGGGTTTTAGTTAGTAAGAGTCTGACACTCCCTTCTGCTCCGCCCTGAGCGGGATGAGTCATTTGATGATTTCCCATACAAGAAAGGCTTTAGACTTTTATCGTTTTATTAACGTAGGTACATTCCAGATCAAGAACTATGTCCACGACGAAGCAAAAACTGTCCCAGATAATGGTGGCTTATATTAGCTGCATAAAAAAATATCAGTAATTAATATTGGATAGCCACTCAAGTTTTTCCCACCCCGTCTTTTCGATAACAACATGAGCAACGCGAACAATTATGAGCACAATATACATAAATATATTCTGGACAACACAAATTGCCATTTAGAGTCTGTTACAGGGTTGTGCAAATGCAAACAATATTTTCTACGGAATAATTTATATTTAGGACCTGTTTCACCATATCACCAAATGGTCTATTCTGTAACATTTTCAGTAAAAACAGGGTGAAGCTGTCATTCCTTGTGTGGGTAATTCTCTATTCTAATCTATACTTTTATATGGCAAGTAAAGCCGATGTCGACTATTCTGCCAAGGTCTAACGTAGATTGGAAAAGCAAGTGTCTATAGTTTAAGAACGATAGACAGAGACTTCATTCTTCAATTAGTCGGTACAGTTGAACACTTGTTGGGCATTTCTTGAATTTTTTAAGAGCGTTCGCATTAGCAAACTGTCTTACACCTCTCATTTCCCTACATTTTAACAAGTATGTGAAATTTCAAATACTTGTCAAAATGAAGGGAAATTCAAATATTGCAGAATGACACTAGTTAAATGTATCTTGTAATACGCTATTACTAGATACATTTACCTAATATCAGAAATTTCATTTCTCTTTTTTTTTTGTTGCAAATCGTGAATATAAGTAAAAATATTGTACAAAACAAAATCTGAAGCGTTCAATGTTTGCCATAAAATATTGAATAAATATCAAATAAAGAACTGTGTGTTAAAACTAAAAAAACCGGCCAAGTGCGAGTCGGTCTCTCATACGAAGGATTCCGTACAATAAACCTTAATCTACACTAATATTATAAAGAGGAAAGATTTGTTTGTTTGTTTGTATTTTTGTTTGTTTGGCTCCGAAACTACTGGACCGATTTGACATCCACTAGTTTTTAATATTTGTTGTTACAGCGGTAATAGAAATACACAATCTGCGAAAATTTCAACTGTCTACCTATTACGGTTCTTGAGATGCAGCCCGCTGACAAACAGACAGACAGACGGACAGCGGAGGCTGGGGTTCCGTTGGTTACCCTTTGGGTACGGAACTCTAAAAAAGAAAAACAGGCCCTAAATATTATTTTAATAGATCTTTCTGCTTACTTTTCACTAGTTTTAAAACTACAACAGCGTGAGAGCTATCGGCAAGCAGAACTTTAAGCGATATGTACTAAAATTCGTAACATTCCTATTAAAATATACAATAGTAGTTGCATTCCACGAGTGCACGGAAATCATTGAATTTTGAACCTTATGTCAATGATTTAGTGATCATAAACGCGCTCATGAATTGCAACTGATCTTGATTGTCGTAAAAACAATTTAAATTCTTATTATATATATTAATATCATTTACTCTGTTGAGATTTTAAGTTGCGAATGATTATAAAACTTAAAAAAATGTACATAGAGGTATATGGTGCGAACTGACTAGTAACCTTAAAGATGAAATGAATGTGATGATTTTACTACACAATAGTTTTTTCAATCCTGCAGCTTTTAAGCGCAATACACACAAAAACCCCTCGACACAACCCGGCGGCCTTTAAGAAAAGAATCATGTCGGTAACATGCGCCCGCGCGTGCTGCCCGCCGACATACGTTGCGCACTCCTCAGTTACCCGGCGACACTCAAGCTGTAGTAACGTGCTCAATTTATTTACGACAAGGCATGGGACAACAAAACAAAAAAAGTTCCTCATCACGAGCCGCACTTGCAATGAGTGAAGCCGCCAACTAGCCCGCTGACAAAAAGTTGCCCACATAGGTCGGTGGGTTTGGCTTGGGTATGGCTTTGGTGTGTTTTGCCCTTTATAGAACAGTGTTGCTGGGCTTTTGAAATTGTAAAATAAACAGCTAAACTTGGTTACAGAACTTTATATTTAACATTTACAAACAATTTACTCCGACAAAACAATTACAACTTTAATTATTATTATTGGACACCACATTGGTTTAGTACCCAAATCCGGCTTCTATATTGAGAATTTGGAGAACGTGTCCAAACTCACTTCAAATTCTAAATTCAGACAGTAACTCAACCAGCACTAATATTGAGTGACTTTTTCTTTAAAAAAAAAACCGACAACACACTCATTAAATTCAGTACCTACAAAGCCCATAATTTTTAAACACATTCCTAGATTTCAGGTTGAATTTTAAGCCTAATAAAAAAATAAAAATTAATGATTATCACAAGAGTAAGTTTGCACAACCCTGCCTGTTCTCTGCCTGTATGTAGGCTCTATAGTAATCAGGTGTTGGTTGGCAGTCACCTATTCCGTTGCGTCACGACTTCGGCGCCTTGTCGCACGAATCGGAACATTCCGTTGGATATCGCCACCACGGGCGAGAATAGACGGAGAGGGTATTCGCTGGAAAAGAGATAGAAATATGGTTAATATTGGTAAGATTCCAAAGAGCTACTGGAAAAAACCGGCCAAGTGCGAGTCGGACTCTCACACGGGTTCCGTACCATAAACCGAAACAAACACGTTTCATAAAAATTAAATTTAATATTAAATTATTGGTTCCCTTTCATTTTTTAATTAATTTTTATTATTTGGTGTTATAGCGGCAATAGAAAATATACACTGTGAAAATTTCAACTGTCTACCTATTACGGTTCTTGAGATACAGCCCGCTGACAGACAGACGGACGGACGGACGGAAGGACGGACAGCGGAGGCTTAGTAAAAGGTCCGTTGTCTAATGGTTACCCTTTGGATACGGAACACTAAAAAATATGTATCTGTGGATGTCGTAAGTCGGGCGTTGCTATAATAAAATTAGTCAATCAAATCATTGACTTAAGATTTAAGCAGAGTACAAGAGCGCTGTGCCCGACAGGGTCCGTAATTGCTTCTATTTATTCATTTTACCACCTGTATGTGTACATTATGGATTGCAAGAGTTTCTTGCACGTTTTTTCATTTAATTGATCGACCTTCACAATTCGAAACTGCCCTTAAATGGTTTATTTGAAATATAAATGCTATGAGTTCGATAAAATGGATTAATTATTCATTTAAAATGTATGTCACGTGTGGTACATAGGCGGTGAAAAAATTCTAAACCCACAAGATTCAATCTTTAAAGCAACACTATCTAAACATTAACATGTAGGTTTTTGTTTTATGTAAAACATAAATATTCAACGACGATACTATTAAAGAATGCTAGAGCTGTACATGGCCCAAAAATTTCAGGGATTTCCTGACGATACGATACATAAATAAATAATCTTAAGTCTTTATCTAGTTCTTGATCAAATTGCAGTACTCCAAAGTCCAATTGGACTGAAATTCTGAATGTCGAGTTATGTGTGAAGTGACTAATATAGTAAGGACAAGGCAGAACGAGCACTTTTCTGATGCCATAAATTGGTCATACCAGCGTGTCTAAAAAGGCGCCACTTTAGTTGAATCTTATAAGGATCATAATAGTAATCATACAATAATCTGTCAAATTTCATTTTCATCTTTATCGCTAACGCATAAGGTTCAAGGTTGATTGGGAAAATTTGACAGTGACGGGTAGCTTGATGTGCTGGCTAATTCCAATAAAGTGGCTTTTTGACTAGTCACCTGCAGGTTTAAAAATGCCACTTTAGCTGAATTATATTAGGATCATAATATTAATCATACAAAAATCTGTCAAATTTCATTTTCATCTTTATTGCTAACGCATTAGGTTCAAGGTTGATTGGGAAAATTTGACAGTGACGGGTAGCGTGATGTGCTTTCTGATTCTGCTAAAGTGGTCTTTAGACTAGTCACGTGATCGAGATCGAGAGCGAGTTTTTAAATTAGTTAATTGAGCTCCATTTGTTTTATAGAGGTGAAAATAAATACGTGAAACTTACCTTCCTATGACAGGAGTAGCTTCGTTACCACTCAATATAAATACGGGGAAGAATATGGAGAAGACGCAACCACTGGAACAAAAAGGAAAACATTAAATTAACGAAATGGAAGGCGAAACACCACGAGGCGTGGAAGACAGTGGGACAACACAGGGGAACAAAAGTAGGTGATCAATAAATTAACAAGTTAGCATAATGTGGGGATAATTTGAATAAGTAGGTGTAAGGTACTAACACAGTTTTGAGCTTTACTAACAATTTTATGGAATTCTGTTCTGAATTAAATTATATGGTCGCCGCCGGGGCTACTGAGCATTGAGCCTTGGGTTTGATTCCCAGATTCGACAGAGTTATTGATTAATTTTTTTGTAGTTATTCTTTTCTTTTACTTTGTGTTTGTTGCCTTTGTGTTGTATTGTGTCGAATTAATGTTTTCGATTATGATCCTAATATGATTCTACTGAAGTGGCCTTTTTAGACCCGCTGCTGTTCTTACACTAGATAATAAATCGATAAGGAAATATGTTTGGACTTTAGACTACTTATCTAGGTACTAGAAGAAGCTGTGATTACGAACCAATTATTATCAGGCGGTCTGATAACGTGTGTACTTTGGCCTTTTGTTTTAGCGGTAATTGTGAATTATAATACGACTAAGTCCAATTTCGTTGTTTCCATATACTGCAATATTATAGTTCTGCATCAACCGGGGATTGTCATCTACATCTACACTAATATTATAAAGAGGAAAGATTTGTTTGTTTGTTTGAATTGAATAGGCTCCGAAACTACTGGACCGATTTGAAAAAATCTTTTAGCATTAGATAGCTATATTATCAGGGAGTAACATAGGCTATATATTATCCCCGTACTCCCACGGGAACGGGAACTACGCGGGTGAAACCGCGTGATGTCCACTAGTAGGGTATAATTTCATAGTTCCATTGGAACCCACGTCATTCAGGAAGTGGAGGAAGTGGTGGAGTGTGAAATAAAAGATATAGGTGTACTTTTTGATAAAAAGCTCACATTTATACCCCACTTAGAGAACGTCATCAAGCGCGCCTCTAGAATGCTGGGATTTGTTATTAGAAACGCGGTTGGCATACAACAAAATCTTAGTTTCAGTCCGTCGGAAGACGGGCTGAAACTAAAATTTTATTGTATATACATATAACTGCCATATCCGAAGCATTTTGGAATAATGTAGTACTGTTTGGAGGCCACATTACGCTACACATAAGTTGAGACTAGAGCGAATACAGAAAAAGTTTATCTGGCGTTTAGCGTAGGTACTCATCAGGAATTGCCAAAAAAAAAGATCATATTCAGCTAGGCTAACGCATTTTGGGTTATACTCTCTAGAGAAACGTAGAAATATAATTGATTCCAGTTTTTTAATCAAAATCTTGAGAAACAAAGTAGACTGCCCCCACTTATTACGTAAAATCAGATTCTGAGCCCCAGCTAGATATCCCCGTGCTCCTGTAACTCCTTTCTACCCTCCACCACGTAGAACCGTTCTCGGTGCTAATTCGGCTATTCCTCGGCTATGTAAACTAGTCAATAGTTGCAGCGATCTTGTGGACGTGCATGCAGACTCACCAAGTTCCGCAAATTGACGCACAATGTGATGTGACTGGCCTGTTGTGTTTTGTTTTGATTTTTATGTATTTATTGTATTACTAAGTATATTTTTATATCCTCTATTAAGTTAAGCACATTATTGTTTTGGCACATGTGGTGCTTACCTGTAAGAAATTGTGGCACTACACCTTTTTTTAAGTTAAGTATTTTTGTAATATTTTTGGTGCTAACAATTGTTGGTGAGCCTAATAAATAAATAAATGGTGAATACAAGGATAATCGTCGGCGTGGCTTGGTGCGCCATTCTATTTCAAATTTCTAACGGAGTCTCTGCGAGTTGGTTTCGGCCCCTCCTACGTCAACCAAAATTCCGGGACCCCAGGTTCCCGAAATTGACAAAAACCAATTATGATGATGAATGATTAAAAGCCAAGTTTATTATTACATACTTCAAAAAAATTAAATGACTAAAGTTGTCAAAAAATAAAAGGCCCGTTTTGACAGCAGGATACAACATTGCTTTACTAGTAAGTATAAAAGAGACAAAAATAAATTCGCATGGTAAAGCAATCTTCTATCCCTCTCCACTCAGCTGTCAAATCGACTTATTGGATTTTGGTGACTACAGTACAGACAGGCACAACAAACTACCACGAAACTGTCAAATTTTCCTCATTAACCTTGAACCTATTGTTTTAGCGATAAAGTTGAAAATCTATTAAAGAAATATATATATATAGGTATATAAAAAAAAACTGCTTACGTAATACTTGAACAGCCCCTTAATATTAAACATGAGGGGAGGGAGTCGGCCGTTTTATAAATAAGAAATTGTTTAAATTTGTTATAGACTTCATAAAGGTTTTTTGGTTGTCCATGTAACATAAGTAAAAACATTTTTTTTTTAATTTTTGGTCCAGTAGTTTCGGAGTTATTTCTCGGTTTTATTTAACCCCCAAAAGGGACATCTACTCGAAGTGGATTTATTTGCATAGCGCGTCCGTAATTGTGTACCAAACAACACCTGAGTCGGTCCAGTAGATTCGGAGCAAACTGCCTGTCACAGACGGACAAACATACGGGTGGTCCTATAAAGTTTCCGTTTTTTCATAGAATAGAATAGAATACTCTTTATTATGCACACCATATAAGTTACAGAAAAAAATAGACGAAGAAAACATTACATAGGGTGACACAATGGGCGGCCTTATCGCTAAAAGCGATCTTTTAAAGACAACCTTTGGATGGATTTTAAAGAGAGGAGTGACAGTACTGCAGGTAGTCTTAGGCACGTTCAGAACCCTAAAAATGTATTCTAAAATCGTGTCTAGCCTTAGTGCCATATTTTGGGGTTGGCTTCCATTCGAATTAGATGTACAGTCAACAAAGTTATTGAGTGCAGACAGCTTACTTGCAACTACTTTTAAACAATGTTGTGAGTGTGCTGAGTAGACAATATTGTGCAATACACTCGTAAGTACGTCAAAAGCTTAAAGAATTTATATCTATACTTACTAATATATAAAGCTGAAGAGTTTGTTTGTTTGTTTGCTTGAACGCGCTAATCTTAGGAACTACTGGTCCGATTTGAAATTCTTTCAGTGTTAGATAGCCTATTTATTGAGGAAGGCTATCACTAAGACCAATAGGAGTGGAGCAGACGAAGTTGCGCGGGTCAACTAGTTAGAAGTATGTTTATTTACAGGCAGTGCTGTGGAAAAATTAATATTTTTGCCTGTATACCGAATAGCTTTGTTAACTGTACCTGAATACCAGTATTTTCCCCAACTTATTGTACAAACATTTATTATAAATTCGCTATTATGTATTATATTTGTGATCTTAAAGCAGCTGTTTAAGCATTTTTTATCACTTGTTCATGGAAAACCATAGTTTTGTATAATGTAGAAGCATATTTTTTAAAATTTTGTAAATGTGAGTACCATGGAGCCATTTACAAATTATGTGACTAGGTATAGTTTTACTTGTTGGACATGAACGAGCATGGTGGCTGAGAGCTTGTCATGATCACACAAATGTTTCGGTGATGGTGGCGCGTGTGTTGGATCATTCGCTTCCCTTCAAAATGGTTGAGCTGAATGGTGCCGATACACGCGTCATGAGTCATGTTCGTGAACGGGCGCCGTCAGTTGAGACTGGTCATCTCTTAACTGCCACTGGCTTATTTTAATCTTTATACATTGATATATAAAAAACCCAAGATACACACTCAGCATCCCAAAAACGTCCGCAAAAAACAAGCGCACAATGTATAATTGTGCGCTAGTTTCAAAGTCTCGCATGGCTCGCCATACTGCACTGCTTTGTAAAAACAACTTTAAGCGATCCGTGTAAGGTTGAATTTGCAAACAATAATGCGCATCACTCACCATACTGCACTGCTTTGTAATAACAACTTTAAGCGATCCGTGTAAGGTTGAATTTGTAAAAAAAAATGTTTATAGTATAACTCACACATGACACTTGATACATGTCAGTTTTTGACGACAGTTTCGAGTGTTGCATTTGTTCGAGACTGTGCATCTTGGGTTTTTTATATATTAATGTCTTTATATTATGCATTCTTGTAATAAGAAATAAATGCTTCGAATAATTGGCCTTCATCAGGAACAGCTGAAACTATAATATTCCGCTATTCCTTCATACAATTTGCATCGGTACATGTAAACTGGTAAAAATATCGAGATAATTATTGCAATGGATTTTAATATATAGTAAGTTGACGTCTAAATATATTGTAGTCAACGTACTTTACTTTAATCTCAATGTTTAAAGTCGAAGTTATACTAGAGTCATAATAAGTTTTGTCAACAAATGGTTCTACTAAATTAAAACCATTAGTTCCCACTCACTATTTACTTGCGGCGTTAGTTTGGAGTTTGGTCCCTAAATCATTGTTTTAATGGAGTTTCAACTCACGGTGCTGAGCCGAGCGGTGAAAATCCTACAGCCATTGTTTAAATCAAGAAAAATTATCGTAACACTCATTATAATTTGAATAAGCTCGCCTAATTGGCCTTTTAATGTGGCACTTACGACTATGATATACCGAGCGAAATTTTATAATTACGAAACTTCGTATTTCTATTTGATCAAACAGTTTGAACCAGCCTGTTTGATCAAACTACTTGAACGTATATGGCCCGCATTAGAAATTACCAATGGAAAAAACCAATAACAATTTTTGCCTGACTTGGGAATGAAATCTGGGACTCCCTACTCAGCAGCCGCGATTGCGACCTATACAGGGTTATTTGTTAAACACCAGCAACCTCTTAGGCAGTGAAAGTACACATGATTATAAACAACTTTTACTTTAAGACCAACCCTGAAAACTCGAAAAAAAATTCAGCTGTTTCATACATTTTGGCTAAATATTGCATTTTGTATGAAACAGCTGATATTGTTTTCGAGTTTTCGGGGTTGTTCTCAAGACTCTCACAGTGAGCCCTTTCATTTGATATGTCACACGATATTGCTCAAAAAACATTTTTTTTTTAATTTTCTAGTTTGACCCCCAAAAGTGACACCCATACTAAAAATTTAATGATTTACGTAACGCGTCCGTGTTTGGGTCATAGAAGTCCATATGTGTACCAAATTTCAACAGAATCGGTCCTGTGGTTCCGGAGAAAACTGGCTGTGACAAACGGACAGACAGACACACGAGTGATCCTATAAGGGTTCGTTCGTATCCGTTTTTTTATCGGAACCCTAAAAATATTTCAGTGTTAGATAACCCATTTATCGAGGAAGGCTATAGATTATCACGCTAAGACCAAAAGGAGCGGAGCAGACGAAGTTGCGCGGGTCAACTAGTCTTTAATATGGCTGATACGACAGTAATTAAGCCCTTGGGTATCATAATAAAAATAACTCACCTAATTATATAAGACTGTGGTATCTGCGTCAACACAGCTAAGGGCAGGCCAAAGCCAAGGAAATAAGGCCAGTTGGATTCGATGAACGTCAGCCGCTTGTGAAGCTCCCAGCCCATGTTGAACCACTTGTACTCGAATGAGTACAGCGAGTACAACAGGCACATGTGGACTAGACAGAGCAGCTCGCCTATGTATGTTATTGGTAACATGCTTACTAACATACTCTGGAATGAGAAATTTAAGATTATTATTGTTGATTTTATTCATTAAGGTGCGTTTACACGGGCAATTTTATGAGCAATTATTGCTCGGCAACATGTATGGATCAATCTGGAGCAAATAAGTGGAGCAATGTGCAGCAACTTCAGTAAAATGCGGCAATTGTTTCGGTATTATTGTTTTATTGCTCCATAAATTCCTTTTTTCTTTTTTTTTCGTCAGTTAAGTTACTCGTGTATTTTCTAGTTTCTTGGAGTTTCTCCATACCGCTCAATGTAGTCATTACAAAACATTTCGCCCAATTGATGCTTGCTGCTGTTGCTGTAAATTGCTAGATATTTTGTGACGTCACAATCGACCAGTATTGCTTATAATTGGTCAATTTTCATTGCTCGTGTAAGCGCACCTTAAGACTTAGGTCTATAGCAATAGTCAGATATTTTTTAACTGAAGAATAAATATGGCTGTTTAACAGCGTTTTCATAGAAAATATGTCAAATCGCCATAATTATTTATTCTTCAGATAAAATATAATATAATACGACGACACGGTCGGCGCAGTGGTTGAGCTATCAGCTGCTGCGTGTCGCGGGTTCGATTTTCGCACGGAATAAATATTTGTGTGGCCTACAGATAGTTGTTCCGGGTCTGGCTGTTTGTGTATGTGAGTTTGTATGTTTGTGAACACACCCACGATACAGGAGAAATTCCTAGTGGGGCAAGGTTTTTTAAAAAAATATATCCTTACTATATATTAGCCCTTAGCTGGAACGATGCTATAATTAACAAATTGCAAATGCATATTTTCCCAACTTGTATTATATTTTCACAGTTTTTTTTTATGGTATATGTCACGCTTGGCGCAAACAAATGTTTTTTCTTTCTTCTCTTTCAAACAATGAATAGATAAAGAAAACTCGTGACAGATCGGAATTCTCTTAATAGTTAACATTTTTAATATGAGCATGATTTTCGAATATATACTTATAAAATAGTAAAGAGAAGAGCTAGAATATTTTCATCATCAGTGTCATAACTGCAAAACACTAGGAATGCGCTTGAGACGAGACATTTAAAGTGGACACTTAAAGTTTGTACTCAAAGCCTTGAGTATCCGATTTACATGCCTATTAAATGCATTTCCACTTCATATTGCAAGTATCACGATAACACATACCTGTACTAAAAATAGCGCTTGCACCAGCAAACTGAAGAGGGAGTCAGCGATGATTTTGCTGACGCTCGACATGAACTGCGGTCGGCCGCGTCTATGGCGGTATGCGCTGTCTGCTATATCCTGACAAACGGATTAAATAATGTCAATATGAACCTCAATTCATCATCATCATCTGTTTAGCCTTTACCCAAGTATATTGGGGTCGACTGTCAATTAAAGACCAGAATTTTCTGTGGAGCGACTGCAAAATTCTGTGTCACTACGATCGATACGATACTCCTTGGTTAGGTAGGACTTTGGAGGGAGTCAGCAATGATTTTGCTGACGCCCGACATGAACTACGGTCGGCCCCGTCTATGGCGGTATGCGCTGTCTGCTATATCCTGACAAACGGATTAAATAATGTTAATATGAACCTCAATTCATCATCATCATCTGTTTAGCCTTTACCCAAGTATATTGGGGTCAACTGTCGAATAAAGACCAGAATTTTCTGTGGAGCGACTACAATATCTTGGGTTACTACGATCGATAAGATACTCCTTGGTTAGATAAGGCTTTGGACGGAGTCAGCAATGATTTTGCTGACGTCCGACATGAACTGCGGCCGGCCGCGTTTATGGCGGTATGCGCTGTCTGCTATATCCTGACAAACGGATTAAATAATGTCAATATGAACCTCAATTAATCATCATCATCTGTTTAGCCTTTACCCAAGTATATTGGGGTCAACTGTCGAATAAAGACCAGAATTTTCTGTGGAGCGACTACAAAATCTTGGGTTACTACGATCGATACGATACTCCTTGGTTAGGTAAGACTTTAGAGGGAGTCAGCAATGATTTTGCTGACGCCCGACATGAACTGCGGCCGGCCGCGTCTATGGCGGTATGCGCTGTCTGCTATATCCTGACGAACGGAGTAAATAATGTCAATATGATCGTCACAATTCATCATCATCTGCTTAGTCAACTATATTGGCGCCGACTGTCAGTCAACTAGAATTTTGCATATAACGATTGCAAGACCCAGTTGTTACTGCGTAACTACTTCTATAGATACTTAATAATATAAAAACAATTCAATAAAAATAAATCAGCCCAAGAGATCCATATAGTTTTAGTATAAACTTAGCCCTATGTTAGTAAAAAACAAAATAATAAAAATACACAAAAAAAAAAATTGTCTACAAGCACATGTTATCATAAATGCGAAAGTTTGCGTTTTTGGATGGATGGATGTTAGTTACTCAATCACGTCAGAATGGCTGAACGGATCTTGATGAAATTGGGCAGAGGTGGATTATAGTCTGGAATAATACATAGGATACTTTTTATCCCGAGGGTATATATATTCCCTTGGGAGCTAGTCTAATTATAACTTCTGCTCATCCAAAGTCCAAGGACTAAATAAAAGAACAAAAAGATATAAGGTTGGTTGGAGACAAAATAGTAGGGTAAAATATGATGATCCATTCAAAGAAAGCATTAGGTCAGAGCATTAGACATGGAGAAAAACGACAGTTAGAAGTTATGGTTGCACAGCTATATTTTATAGATGTTATGGCAGTTTGAGTTTTTGGTCGGACAAAAATAGTGATCGGGATTTTTTTTCAAGCTATGTGTTTGGGAACCACCCTCCTCCCCAGTTAGGGGACTTTGGCATCAGTGAAAGGGGTTTCTTTCACTAATGCCAAAATAAAAAAAAGTGAAGGTGGCAAAACGCAACTACGAAATAATTAGCACATACAATAAAACCTTGAGTTTAATGCAAATTAGGTTATTAATATGTATTGAGCTATTATTTTCTACATATTGTACGGCGTTTGCTAGCATTATTGGAAACAATAAAATTAACAGATCTTCAGTTTTTTGAATATTGGAAAAATTATCTTGAATTATTTTGAAGTGTTTTTATAAGTTTTGATTTTTAAATATGGTACTGGGACCAGCTAAATTATAAATACCTCCTGCATATTTTGGGTCAGACAGTAAATCTAGCTGTCTTAAAAACCAAGCTCTATAGAACCAGTCATATGTAATACATTATTTGTTTATAAAGCGGTTTAAATATGAAGTCATTCTATGACTATAAAACTAGAAAAACAACATAAAATATTATATTTTATCTATTAAAATAAATATAAATATTTATCATATTGTTTAACAAAGATGATGTAATGTCAAGTTCTTTCAAAAAGCCTTATCATGTTTCTAATTCAGACTTTGAATTATTGTATTTAATTTGCAGCAGTATTTTTCCACAAAAGTGGTGGCACAAAAACTATGTTCTAGATTACCAGCATGAAGATAATAAGGAATCAGTAGCATTGAAGACGTTGTCAATGGTGCAGGTGTAAGAGTACTTGGGGCACTCCATCTAAAACTACTATTTTTTTGTAAATTTTAGAATTACTTTCAGAAATGTGTTGGTATAATAAAACTAGCCTATAACCTTCCACATGAATGTGGCTATAATATAATAAAAACAAATCCGAATGGCAGTTCCAGAGATTAGCTTGTTCAAACTAACAAACAAACTCCTCAGTTTTATTATATTAGTATAGATGATTGCTTATTAATCTAGTATCAAAATGAAAACTCACTTGAAACCACAAGCTGTTGACTAGTTTGCTCAACAAGAACAGCGGGAGCACCCATATCATCCGGAACGTCATGGACAGGAACGGTTGCATCCACGCCCAAACATTATGTGCCGTCCCAGGGTTGTGGCCAAACACCACTGTAACTAAGTACTTGACCGCCGGCAATAGAACATACTCGAAAATTAATATACTAAGCAAAAATATAAAGCCGTTCAGAATGCATGATTGTAACACTCTTGTAAGTACTTTAGATTCCCTGGAACAAAAATAGTACAGTTTTAAGGATTAGTTAATCTTTCGTTTTTTGACTGAATTATGAATAAGCAAAATTTTTAAGTAGGTAAGTTCTGTCTGGTGTGGTGTGTTCTGTGTTTTGAGACTAAACAGTCTCAAAACATTCAAGTTGCAAAATCACCACATGGGTGCAAAACATTCAAATCTCAAAACCTCAAAGTTGTAAAATATTTACATCTCAAAACATCCATATCTCATAATATGCAATATTTTGTATGAGTGGATGTGTAAGTGTAATATTATATTAAAAGTTCAAGTTGCAAAATCACCACATGTGTGGTGATTTTGCCAGCATGGCCAAAGTAACACGTGTTATATTTTTAAAGATTTATGAAGAAAACACTAGCAAACTTACTGTTTTACTTTTGGTTGTTTCTGTTTATTTTTTGCGTTTTCAAAATCCGTTTGTGGCGAGCGACTTAGGGCACGCTCATTGATCTCTTTATCTAAATATAAGAGTACAGTTACACCTCGTAAGCTGTCTATGAAACCTTTGATAAGCGATACAGAAAAATTCTGAAACAATACAATTTAAGAACAATGAACAATCGGCCACTACGTAGTAACAAAGGTCCAGCGTTATTTGTACTCACTGTAACGCTCTCCATTTTGTATTTGAATCAATTTTTTCACAGTTTCATTATTCAATATGTTATTGAATTAACTATTCACATTATTTTGTTAAATTTTGTTTGACGTACATTTACGTAAAATAAAGTCAAAAGTGACACAAACACAATGACAACGTTACATCAACAAATGGTATGGTAGCTTATAGGGGTGAGGCGTATTTATCGTAACAGATAGAAACAACAGATATTTAAAAACAACAAATAACAATTGTTCCTAGCATCTTATTTTATCTGTTACTTTAATAACAGACCCTCAGGCACTGTTACCACGGCTGTTACTGTTATTTCATGGTATCAGTCCTCACGCATACACTGTTACCACAGCTGTTATTGTTATTTCATTGTATCAGTCCTGACCATCGGCTGTTACACATTGCACATGCACACTCACACAAAAGAAGAAATATCGCAAGGTTATCAATTCCTCTCTTTTCCTCATTAAAGAATGACCCTTGCTAAAAAGAGAAACACCTATTATTTATTTCGAAATATGTTTACATCTCACTCTTACTAAAGAGGTTAAACTACGCTAAAAAGAGAAGCACTTAGTATTTATTATCCTTAAAATATAGTTGGTGGTCTCACAAGAACAAACAGTTTCGAATAAGTGACTCCTAAATTATGTCGTATTACCTGTTTACAGCTGTTACTGACCACTTTTTTCAAAATATATTTACTTCTCACTCTTACTAAAGCGGTTAACTACGCCAAAAAGAGAAGCACTTAGTATTTATTAACCATAAAATATAGTTGGTGGTCTCACAAGAACAAACAGTTTCGAATAAATGACTCCTAAATTACCTCGTGTTACCTGTTTACACGGCCTGTTACTGACCAGTGACCATTGTAAAAAAGACTTATAGTTTATTTATTTTTCTTTATGGCAATTTATGATTTAATAAAAAGTAGGGTCCATATAATTGAGAATTGAATTGAAATACCTCTAAGTTAAATAGTGATCGTATTTGAATGCGTGTAGTACCTTTGGTTTGACGGAATTAATTTCGAAGGATTCACGGTATCTTTTTTACCAACCATAATGTGAATCAATTTCATTAATGTAATTTGCCTGGTTTGATGGTTATTGTTGATATAAAAAGGACTAATTAATAAAATAAAAAAAAGGTTTGCTATGCAACCAAAAACAATTTGAGTGTGTCAGGACTCCGCTAGGCAATATGTGTTCTGTGGTCAGGACCTCTTTGTTGTCTTTGGTTTGACGGGATCGGTTACAAAATTTTTGATGCATGTTTGACTTTATGTGAGCAGAAGTAAGAATGATAATCAATAAAAAGTTATATGGCTGATTTGTTTGTTGACATTTTCAAACTTTTTTGCTTGAGCTTTCTTTAGAACGAAAGTGGTGAATTGTTATTATATTGGTATATTCAATTTTCGGAAACGATTTATCAGTGTTTACGGTGTACTAGTGTTCATATTTGGTTTATGTATAAGTACTGTTTTTTAGTTCAGATTATTCGTTTTATAGTTTAGGTAAGTCTTAGTGTAGGTTTGTAGCAGCGATAAGTATAATTATTTAAAAAAAAAATAGGTAATGAAGTCGTAAATAACAAAAGTTAAAGTAAAGTTTTTTAGTTAGGAATTAAGGTAATTCGTTTTATAATTTAAGTAGGTACTTAGTGTAGGTTGTAGCATATAAGTGTATTTTTTTTAATTAGGAAATTAAGTTGTAACAATGTCTAATATGAATAGAAAAGTGAGTCTTGTGTGGGACCATTTTGTGGATATAGGTGGTCACTACGCGACTTGCAATATATATAAAGCAAAATTGTCTTTTAGAGCTGCAATGACTAATTTAAAAAAAAAACAGTTTCAGACGCGTAATTAATTTCCAATTACGTCGTAATACTCATAAATTTGTATTAAACTGACAGTCCTAAGCCTGTAATAAAGTATGAAGGAAATTGTTAAGTTCAAAATATACTAAAAGTTTCTTCTTCTAGTCAATACTTAGAAAACAATTTTCGAGTTAAAACAAAAAAAAAAGTAGGTATTTATCGTCCGTACAAAAATAACAGGCTGTTATTTAATAACAGATAATTGGATCTGTTATTTTTGTGTAACAGTAACAGTAATAACAGATATCGTGTTTAACCTGTTACAACCCATCTCTAGTAGCTTAACATTTTGGGACGACGATGCGGTATAACAAATTTCTACCAAACGATAGGCATGGGCAAAAAATATCGATTTATCAAAATATCGATTTTTCCACATAATTATTGATATATATCGTCGATATTTTTATTCGCGATATATCGTTATTCGATAATTATTATGGAGTATCGAATTCGTATCAATTTCGTCTTTTTTTAACGCAACTTTGGTTTCGTGTTTAATGTTATTAGATACTAATGTCCATTTCTGATGACGACTGCTTTGATTAAATTGTTTATAATTGTTTAGGCTCAAGCATTAATAAAAAATACAGTTTGAATCCTTTGGGAATATGTATGAATAATCTTGCGAAAACTGATGATATGTCGATATTTTTCACTCGATAATTAACGATAATCGATAAGATATTTATCGTATCGATATTTTTAAACAGTATCGATATTTATCGATACTTTTTTTTCACAGTCAGTCGCAAAACAATGATGCTTTTTCGAGCTAATGAAGGTCGTAGATTTTTTTGAAAATAAATGTAGTAAGTATCTAAACGGAGGGAGTCGTGACTGAATATTATAGCAGCACACACGTTCTTCAAGTTACGCAAAGCTTTTCAATGCTATTAAAATTTATCAATCAATATACATAATAAAAAATTCTAACCTACGTTACTGACTGATTGAGTGACTGACAGACAACGCACAGCCGAAACTATTCGGCCGTATAAAGCTGCATAAAACTTCCCTACACTCCAGAGGAGAGCACTAAGAGAGGATTTTCCAAAATTCCTTCGGGAACAGTAAAAAAACGGGATATATATATAATACACTAGCGCTTACGAAGTCGCGAGCGCTAGTGTATTAATACATTGCAAATTTTCGTAGGTATTTCAGAAAGCATGACGTTAAGTAATTGGTTATTTGCTGGTCTGCTCATCTTTGACAATGTAGACATAAATATTACTCTTCATCATAGACGGTGCGCAATCAGCGACATTATGAATTGAATAGGTACCTAAACAAATTCCTTTTTAACCGACACCCAAAAAAGGAGGAGGTTATTTCTTTTTTATGTATGTACACCGATTACTTCGAGGTTTCTGATCAGATTTCTGTGATTCTTTTTTAGTTTGTTGCGGTATACTTGCCATTCGGTCCCGTAATTTTGTTTTCGAACAATGTCACGAAAAAGAAGATTTCCTGTTACTACCCCAAATAAGGACGAGGACGAATGATTATGATCAGGAAGTTACTGCAGATTAATTTACAACATAACTTAGAAAAAACACAATGTTGTATTTCTCTTGAGTTTTTTTTTATCTAACATTCACATACTTTACATTTCTATTCTGCAGTAGAGAATATGCATGTAATAATTATAATACTTTTAGAAACCAGAAGCAGGGAAGTTTAAAAAAAAACAATGCGATACACAACTAGAATTTTACAAATCTTTATTTTTAATTAAGGAACAAAATAACAATCACTGTAAACTAACCTTAACTACCACAAATAGTGACTTTAAAGAATTAACACGTAAATATCAAAAAGGTAATCAGTAGGTACGCAAAATAGAAAAATATAAGTCTCACGGTCCTTGAACGATGTTTCCGCCACGAACGACATCCGTCCAATGAGAGTAGTAATGGCGCGCACTCCGCTTTTATAGACTATTCAAAGCTGTCAATCCTTCTCTCCTAACAATACATACTTCTATTTTTTATACTAAAATTAAAAAAGAATGATAGATTAGTCTAACACGAATTTTAACCTCCCCACCTTCTGACCGTCACTTCGAAGCCTCGACTTGTATGCTCAAAAAACATGCCCACCTCAGGCCCACAGCGCGAATGATCCACGGGCCAGACTTACTCGCCATCTCACAGACGAGCTTCCCGGCATTGACATGGGTGTGATTAGAATAGCTCTCGGACAACTTCATAACAACAAAGCTCCGGGGGATAACGGTATAAACCATTTTCAGGGTGCATCTTCAAAACTCCGCTGCGATTAGGATAGGTTTCCTTTTGCCCAGGACTAAAGAAGATGGATACAAGATTGAACGCCAGTGTGCCCGAAGTACCTCGCTTCGGATTTTCTAGGTCTCTTTTATTACATTCCGATGGTATTTTTTTTTTGATAGCTTCATGTTTTCGCATGTTTTATTGAAAGCCAGGGAAGTGCAAGTACAGCCCTTTGCACCCGCCTCCCGATGTCCATGCAGTTTGCTGCGCACAAAGACCACAAGAGCATTCTTGTCTGTAAACCTACTTGCCTGACTTGTGAAAAAAAAAAAACAAATAATTGAAAGGTCTTGGCACAGTTAAAAGTCTTAGCTCGTCCAATGTTTAATGAATGTTTTTCGTGCATATTATGAAAATGTCGAAATAATTATATTACCATTTTAGTAGAAAACTTTTAAGTAAGGTAACATTTATTTTCACTCATGTTTTTTGACGAAAACATCAAAAGAACTTAACATGGACAACAATATTTTTTTTAACACTTTTTCGATTATTTTTCGAAAATGAGTTATCTTAAACGATGATGTACGTAAGCTGAATGTTATTGATAACGATACTCGTAAGCTTAAAAGCCAATCTTAATATGTGCACTAAAGTTTTATGACGAAACATGCGATCAACTCTATCATTGTTAGTACATAAATAATATTTTGTTTTTAAGATTTAAAAAAAAGTATGATCACTACAAAAAAAAGTTAGGATTGACAATATTGAATTGAACGACAGTTCACTTTTCAACAGCTGCAGCTGTCAATGTCAGTAATGTCATCTTTTCTTTATCATTTGTTCCTTTCTCTGTCTCTCTTAGCAGACAATTCATTCTCTATCTCGTTTAGTATATTTATTCTGGACTTCTGGAGAAAGTATCGTAATTACATGTGCCTACTTAACACAACATCAAGAATTTTGTTTTGCTATCGTTTCGCTTTTGTTTTAGTTAAAATCTTTTGATTTTGTAGTAAGTCTAGATTAGTAGGAAGGCTTATGAAGTGTTCAAGATGGATAACGTGTATATTCTCAACAATTTAAGGTAAGATTTACTTGCGAAAGAAGTGCGTATGTCGCAACTTAGTTCTCTGCAACGTATCTCAATACCTAGTAGGTATCTGACCAATTATGCACTGTGTTTATCGTATAATGTACCCAACGAATGCTCCACAACGTTATTCATCATACTTATTTTTGTTCAGAGGGTCACTTTTATTAATATGTGGGTACTCAAATACCAGGAGAAAGTTAAATCGTTGAAGTTTTCTTACTCCTTTCATTATGAAATGATGTAGAAAGTTAAGAACCAATAAGAGTCATAAAGGACAAATATAATAG
This sequence comes from Lacanobia wlatinum, assembly GCA_947578705.1. Lineage (NCBI taxonomy): Eukaryota > Metazoa > Arthropoda > Insecta > Lepidoptera > Noctuidae > Lacanobia > Lacanobia wlatinum. Next base: position 23,100,441 of record OX388031.1, read on the forward strand.
AGCTTGAATACAAAGTATTCTATGTATGTGGTCATTTGTCTTTTGACAATGTTACTAAAACAGGATGTACCAATTAACTTATTGATGTATACAATGTTTAAATATGCAGTAGCTTAAGTTATAACACCACATAGTGAATCTCTAACAAAACTGAGTCTATTAGGAAACCTGTTATAACTTTTTAGTCTGTCTATAATGAAGGCCGGAGGATTATCTTGTTTAGTACAATGGGTGAATGTCTGCAACATCATGTCCAAGCATCTATTTTGAGTGTGGGTATGATAGCCACTTTAGGGGTGGCAAAGATAGCATTACAAGATCATAGAGTTAAACTTATTATTTTTTTTTTATAAAAAATCTACCATATAATTTGTTTCATTACAATTTACTTCCATTGTCATCATCAGCTCATTTCACTAGTCCAGTGGTTCCCAACCTTCATTTGTCATGGGACCACTTTGATTTCTTTGTTGCTAGCAGGGATCAGAAATCAAGAATTAAATGAAACTGTTAATCTAATATAAAAACTCGTATCATAAAGATATTATAAACTTGGACATAGCATAGTTATTTTTTAAACTAAAAGTATGAGCATGTATGAAAACTTTGAATCAGTTTGCATCATGTTATTATAGAGAAGAAAAGATGGAAATTTTCAACCTTTCACGGATGTTATCTTGCTCTTGGCCACTGCCCAGGTGGTCGCGGACCACTGATTGACTGAATGATCGGATGATTATTCATAATTCAGCTTTAAGGGTGCCTTTCCATTACAGCGGAGCGAGCAGTGGAGTGGACAAACGGAGATATTTTAACCAATGGAATTGCATAATCAAATCACTGACATTTTGACTGACATGGTTGGTTAAAATGTCTCAGTTTCTCTGCATTGCTGCCTCACTTCGCTGTAATGGACTAGAGTGGAGGCCTGAGTCCCAACAGTGGGAACATTATAAGGCCGACTATGCTATGCTATAAGACAGCTCATGCAGGTTGCCATCTCATATGATTTTAGTTCAAAATTGAACCTTACGAACATTTTGCCCATGTTACAGCACAGGGTTTGCGATAAAGGGTTAAGGTGTATTATAGAGTAGCAGAAGGTACTTTTCTTTATACTTATTCTGTTTAATTTAAAAGAAACCTTTTTTTTTACTATTTATTTCTAATAAAATCATTGAATAAGAACAAACTCCACGCTAAAACTGGTTAAGTCATAGTATTAACCAGTTTTAGATATAAAAACTACTACAGATAGTCAGTATTGAACCTTAAAAATTATGATGTACCTATTTTTAAGTAAACAGGGTGGCTCAACCAGTTAGATAACATTCTAAAACAGAGATTGTGGCTCTTCAAGGTTTTTCAAAATATCACCAATAAGGCTACCAATTATTTTACTTTTTGTAAACAATTAAGTATTTTGTAGTTCTTATCATCTGCATCAACTCATAGTACACCCATAATTTTAAGAGTGCCCCTGTAGTACCTAACTTCACGCTTCGTAAGCCTATTGCCACACTATGGTATACAGACAGGGACTTCACACACTCTTTCATCATAACATTCAAGTAGATAAGTTGCGAACATTCGCCCATATGATGTATGGGCATTACGAGCCAAAGTTCAAAACTGGTGTAGCTAATCAGTCGACGTCACGGCAGCGAGCGTCCCTGACTAGACCCGCTCAGTTGTATACTCGGCAGCGTTCAGTGCGCGCGCGGTCTCAGCGCGAAACGCGCGTCTCTTCAATCGCATTTTAATTCTTTGTGACGTACGAATGACCAACTGAGTTTCTTAGTTAAATAAAATCCATTGTGTTTTGCTCAAAATGAAAGTGGACAAAGAATCGTGCCTTCCGGGGCCAGTGGACACTAAGCCCATTATCTCCGACAGAAAAGGGAGTCTGAAGGTGACCATCACTCCGGCCCAGCACAAGACCCTCACACATCTCCCCAAGAGACCGCCAGTGGACTTGGCTTTCACTGATCTCACCTACAAAGTCCAAGAAGGAAGAAAAAGCAGTAAGTACCCTTGCATTATTAACACTGTATGACAAAACAATCAGTTCGAAACAATGGCATAGAATGATAGATTGCCACCATTGATTCCATTTACGTAAATAACTGTCTTTAATTATTTAAATAACAAAGATAATGACTGTTTCTAACGATGTCTAAAACATTAATTATGTCCGTGTTAATGAGACGCCATATTCCTATGACCTCAATGATTTATTTCCTCAAACTCTAAGATTATATTCGAATCGTTGTTTGTGTTTATTAAAATCAGAATCAAATCCAAATAAATTAAGCCTTTGCACAAATATTTGTATCTCAAAAATAAAGTTTGTGCTAGATTATTTCAAGTTTTAAATTGCATACATAAAAGTTAATTGCTCGCCAAGTTTGAATTAAAACAAATATTTAGGTACCTAGTACGAAAACAGTGGCAAACTTCATCAAAAAAGGTTACAGAGATAATATAATAATAAAGAATGATAATAAACTTGGCCCAGTTTCTGGACATAATAACAACTACATAGCGGAAGAGATATAATACTTTGAACTCGAGGGAGTTAAAACAGGATAACCTATCACGCAACTACAATATCCATCACGGGAAGCAAAAACCGAAGGCCGTTCTAGGTATAGTCAGTACAATCGAGAAGCAGGAAGGACAAAAGAAGACCTTACTTAAAGACAAGGTGACTAAGGGACATCCTCAATCAGTTGATACCATCCTTACGTAAACGAACCGCGCACGATCCTTTTAATAGCAAGTTACAGTACGATGTCAATCCCAACAGCGGAGCCCTTCCGAATCCTTTATTTCCTGCTTACCTACTATGAGAACTGGGGTGACCCGATACTTGTTGAGTGAAGCACACTTGTCGTCGAAAGACCGCTTAAAATAATCATCTTTATCAGCCTTTTTCGTCATTTTACCACTTTTTTTCTCAGTTGGCCTTCCTTTATTTAGGGCTAGCATGATCTTTAGCGTGCTTTACTGAAAAACTGTTTCACAGATTGTTTCATCTTCTTGCTAGCATTTATTTGTGCTAATCTTTCCCAATCGCGTCCCAAAGGATTCGGAAGTTCTTCTTAGTTGTCTATAACTTGTTTGGGTTGAGTGTCGCTATTATTTGCAGGAGCTAAGCTGTGCATGATTTATAACGAAGCAAAACATAAAATATCTCCTCTCTTGTTTTCGTAGCAATTAGAGACTCGTAGCAGCGCAACAGCTTCAAGAAAAACAAAATGTCAATGCTAATTACAGTTTTTATAACAACTTATATATACACGTATTATAACCTGTTATTTTTGAGACAGCTCTATGAGGTACGACTACTTTAAAGCAGAATGATCAATCATGCATTTTATTATCCTTCGATCAAAATCTGTTGTTAGTCCTCAAGAAACTTGTCCTATCATTGCATATCAAAGGGATCCATTGTTTTGTTTCTTTGTTTTCCTAGTTTCCTGCTACATAAATGGTTATTGCTCCATCGAGCATTCCGAGCGGTTGCGAAGACTGCTTAGATTTAGCATAAAACGAAATCTTATAAAATAATGTGGTTTCTATAGTTACATCAAACATTTAAGTAAGTCTGTAAATGTGGAGTGCACGATTGTTAACTGTTTGCGAGTTTCTTTTTCTTGGGGGACACTTGTCCAACGTTTCATTTGAGGTTAAATCTATCTGTTTGTTCACCTCCCTCGTATTTTAAGGCAAAATTGGCATAATATTTGCAGGAAAATGTAGTGTTTTTTTAGTGCAACGTTTTTGGGACAGCTGCCAAATTCATCCTTTCTACGTGAGCTCCTAATTCCTGCTTTGTTTCAACAATTATAATTGCAACTTTTGTAGCAGAATTATTATAATTGCCGTCTCTGACAACAGGTCAGGTATCTTCATCCTTGTAAGTCAAGGTTAAAGCGTCACTGACTTGATTCAAACGTTTAGATGACTTTGCTCCATCGCAGGCAGTAATTATGCACATTATTCTTTTACCACAGCCTTTTCAACACGTGATTAAATCTTGTTAAGGCAGCAGGTGTTGCTGCAGTGTCTCAAAGTTGTTAACTGTGATATCTGCAAGGGTAAATTTTTTGTCCGATTTTTTCTTGTCTTCAACCTCAAATACAAGGTTAAGATGATCCACAGTAAAACACTTAGCTGAATTTGAAACATTTGAGTTGTGTCCGCGAATCTAACGGGGTTTGTTCGTAACTAGGTTCAGTTGAAAAGTATATTTTTTAGTAAAGTGAAAGTACGTTTAGAGAGTTTGATTTCGTACATCATTTTTATGAAGATTCCATTGCTAACACGCTAATGTCTCAAGACGAATCATAGCTTATCGTGAACACAATTTTTCGAAGCTTGCAACAACACTTTGCGGAAACAGTTTATAAACATTAAGCTTATCACCAATTTTGTTGAAGAAGACATCCAGTTGGACCAGATCTACCTATTAATAGAACAACTATTTTAGTTTCTTTGACATTATCTGAACACCAACTTGATATACTTATGTAAAACTATACCAGGAAATTCGACACGTGTTGTCTTGCAATTTCTATAGATGGTCGTCCCATCGTCAACTAGGCTAGTCGACTAGTAATTTATTAATGAAACGTCTAAGGAAACACTCATTGGTACGTATAGGTAGGCGTCCACCAAGCAATTTACCTCTTCCGTTGTAATTGGTAATGGCCGGTCGTATGCCTATATTATGTGCAGTACCGCTTGTAACATTACATTGTGGTTTTGAAATCTTGACCATTCCATTATCATTTATAGCAATAATAGCATTAGCTGCCTATTTTGCTTCTGTATGATCATAAATATGACTTGTTTTGTTTAAAATCTCTATTGATGATTGTGGTGTGAAAGATTTCCATTTTCTCAATGAGTTATTTGTTTTGATTCTCATGATTATTGTTGAAAGTTTTTTCCAAAAACAGTACAACGATGATCTCTCTAGGCAAGTATATTGAAAAATGGGATGATGTTTTCCTACGTCCAAATGCAGATAGTTTAAAGGACTGTAGTTTATTTTCAGAATTATAAGTAGCGGGAGCACCCACTCTGCCTTCTGGACGATTTCGCCATTGAATCATAATTTTTGAATGTTTTTTTTTTTATCTTAATACGACATTTTATGGCAGATGTTGACTCACTTCCATATTTTGATAATAGTGGCATACATAACTAATTCATTGGCCTAATGTAAAAATGTTATCATAACTCGTAAAGAACTGGATTAAGATAAACTCGTGGCTATATAAATTTCATAATAGCGTAACTCAAGTCTTTTTTGTATTTGTTATTTCCAATTCAATGAATCCAATGGCAAATATTTTTATGAGCAAAGAAATGATTGTAATAAATCGAATGTGAAATTATTGTTTGGAAATTGTAGAAAAATCATAAATTCTGACATTCAAATAAGAAGTAGAAAGCATAAGTAAAGCAATATAGGTATAGCATTTCACGTCCCAGAAACATTGATGAAGGTAAAGACAATAATCCAAATTATTTACTACTGATAAATAATAATCATTAATCGAAATCGGCAACAATACCTATCTGTGAAATATTTATTGATAAAATATCTCTTTTTGTATCGGTTATGTATCATTCTGTTGCTAGCTCTGCTTGCATTGTTTGCATTAATCACTCGTTATTTCTTGGTCCATGATTCAGCATCTAACTCTGTTTTATCTTCAAAAGATTATCCGTCTAATTTCTTGTCTTTGTCTTGTTATTTTAATAAGTTAGTTGTTCAACTAAAAATGACATGTCAGCTGTCATATTATCTACACTCAGCTCTGTCAGTTTTCGTTGTTTGGTGGTTACCATTGATTTGTTTGTTGATACTGAGCCATTGTTCTGGTTTTACTGTTAAATACTTCTATGCGATTATAAATTTCATATTACCTGAAGATTGTAGCTTTCGTTGATTTGCAAGGTTTCATTGCAATATTGTTAACCAGTATATTTGGAGCAATCTTTCCAACAATCACTACAGGTGTACTGACTGTACTAAATACTGATGTAGTAACATCGGAGATTAGGCAAACACAATCAATAGTCCTATGGAATATATCTACAAAGTATCGCGCTTTGAAAGTCAAATAGTCACGATGCACGATATAATTTACATTAATACTTTAATCTTTTGATAAGAAGGTAATTCTTATCGTTATAGTCAAGGCACGACTATTGGGAAACGGACAATTTTATAATTACCCCTGCATAGTTTTAAAGATAACATTTATTTACGATACTTCCATGCTTGCGATCAATAATATATGATTGATAGAGATTACAACTTGCAGAGTTTTATGTTGTATTTCATTACATCCAGTTATTATTATTCCATTTATTATCATGAGCCTGTGCTGTCCCACTGCAGTTCAAAGGTTTCACTTTTTCCGTTCTTTTGCAATTTTGGGCGAGTCCTTTGTGAAGGAGTTCATCTCATTCCCCTTTCTCTTTTTGGGCCTGCTGCGTTGTCGTTTCCTTCTAATCCGTAGTATAAATATGGAAGTCTGCATGTTTCGATGTACCTCAGCGTCTGAACGGATTTGTATTAATGTTACGGAATGTTATTTGGCGCACTGGTAGATCAAGACCTGTAGTGCTATTCTCTAACAACATTTTCGTATCTCGACAGTAGAATTCGAAGTGAGTTTCAAATGAAGATCTTTATGTTGTGTGCAATAAAGCTCACTTTGTGAGTTTTATCACTCAGGTGAAGCTCGATATCGAAACAGTTTCTTACAGAATAGACTAGCTGATCCCTTCATCGGGTAGTTTTTGGCTTTCACGTGGGTGCGGGCAAAAGCGAGTTTAGAATATTTCCTTCTTTTATCTCAACACAAATGATAAGTAGTTGATGTTTTTTGTTTTTCTTGTGTTATTATTATAGTCTTCATGTTGGGATATTATGTTTAACGTTTATCAATTGTCGATTTTTATCATAGTTTTGAGTAAATTATCTCAAACCAATTACAATTAGTAGTTTTCGTATAACCTTTATCAATATTTTTTGCTGTGTAATTAATTGGGTGTTAAACAGTTTTTTATCGAAACAATATTCGTTCAATTAAGATTTTACGTTTGTAAACCTTACTCTCGTCTATAATGGCATATGACTACTTATGGATGTGGAATCTTAAAAATACGTACAACAATGGTGTGCCATACCTTTGTAAGTGTGTACTGTTGTATAGGTGTATCATAGGGAAAACCACATGAATGGTTAAGTGACCATGGCATTTTGTATCACTGCAAATATAAACAGGGAAAAAAGCAAATATATTCCTCAATTCCTTACTTTCAAAATTTTAGGTACTTCATTGTTAGTCATTGCTATTTAAAGATGAATAGCATTCCTACTGCTAATAATGAATTTAGGAATTCCCACTATATTTAATTATTAACTAACTAACAGATCAGTTCGAAAATAATTTTAGTTAGGTAACCCAGTGAATATCAAGTTTGATTAGTTCCGTTTGTGACATAATTTGTATTGAATTTAAGGTAAAACTCACATAAGAAAATACCCTATCAAGTCCGATTCTTTAGTTTGGCAGCTAGCTTTTAATTCGTCTCTTTACCTGCTTTAATGTGCAAAAGTTCGTTCCGTGACTCAGAAATCTTAGTTGGTTTTATTTTGGTAATTCATAAATACTGAAATCATTCATATTTTCAGAAATGATTTTTATCAAGCCTAAGATCATTCTTTGTTATTATCATCTTTCTTGCTTTATACTGATGTATTTATGCTCAGCACAGTTTGCCTCATTCTTCTTCCACACTTTTCTATCTGCCATCATATCAATTTTCGTATGTACTTGTATAGTATCTTCCTTTCCAGCTATGTCATCTTTGACACAATCTACCCTTTCCTCGTCTCTTATAACCATTTTCGCAATCAAATCTTTCCTCACGACATGTTCCTCATTAATGTATCATTATTTCACTGTTATGACTTCATTTTTAATTCGTAGTAGATGTGTATCTACCAAGCTAAGGTTTTGATCGTGTTTACAGTGATAAATGAAATGTGTTTCTAGACCAAGGCTGTTCTTTCTTTTGCTGACTGACAGCCGTGTGAGGTTACTACACTTTGTAACTCCCGTTTTGTTGTTGGATATATCTTTGTTATGTAGTACAACTTCGAAAGCATGATTTGACAGTATTTTAAGAATGCACAGCGCATCTTGTTTTAAAGGCAGCTGTTGTTCCTAATTTAGCATTATTCTGAATATGATTTTTGTCCTCAAAATCATCAATCAACTCAGGTAGGAACATAGAGACGTAAATACTATAAACTTTTTACACATGCTGATATATTATGTTTCAATACGGGAAAATGGTCAATGTTAATGCAGATTGCAGGTTAACGACCCAACGTCTACATAAAGGAAGGTAAAGAGGCAGCATAATAATGACAATTCCGTAGAAATGTATGACATTTTACTTTAATTGTTGATCTCGACCTTCAGTAGAAATGGATGTCATTTTACTTAATTTGTTGATCTCGACCTTTGGAAGAACGAGGAGGAGGAAAAATTACAACGGAAACGGTAAATACTTTCTTTACGTCAAAAGTTCATGATTCCCTTGCGTTTTTGGTTCGATTAATTTGGGGTCGACGCAGACGCAACAAGTCTTTGTCTTCCGTTCTTCCTCTATTAGTTATCATGGCAGTAGTCATATAATCCGTCTATAGTTTCTTTGGTGTTTCATATTTCCCATCTCTCGCTATCCACAATCATCTTTTTTCTTAAGTCATTTTCGTCATTCGTCCGAATTGTATGACGTAAAAATAGCTAACTACCTGTTGGAATGTCACGTGAGATTCTGGTATTACTTGTAAATCCCGTATATTTAGGACTTCTTGACAGAATGTCACTTTTTGTAGGCTCTTTAAGATCTTTGTATGAGCCTCTTTGATTAGTTATTTCATTCAGTAATTTTTGAATTGACCTTCAACATCATCGCATCATAATGTCTTTTTGTATGTTTGAACTTTGAAATAACCTTTTATTTATTTTTGTATTTCTAACGATGACGTGTCTCGAGCCACAATTTCTGTAGAATTTACTTGGATTGGTCTCCATTTTCTTCCATTCGAATTAGATTTCCATATCATTATCATGTTTATTTCAATGATTAGTTTTATTCCGTTAAGTATTAATAGATCAGCTGGCTTGATGTAGCTGTATAGATAACTTATCTAATTGACATGTTTTAATATGACCTCGATGGCTCTTAACGCGTAGGCCATTACTGCTACCATTTAATTAAATGTAAAGTAATTTATATAAAAGAGGTAAATGTGGCTCAGGACCATGTTTCATCGTAATGGAAAATTGTTTTTAATGTTGTTGTTGCACGTGTGGTTCGTGATATCGTACACGTAGGCAAATACAGTAAACTTTTGGTTTTAGATGAGTTTTATCAATATGGTTGCACCAGTATTATTTGTCACAGGCTAACAGCGCCTAATATACATTCAAAACATTTTTAGATATACATAGTAGTACCTACCCTACAAACTCGCTGCCTAAGCTCAAATGTCGTTTTCCTGTCAATCTTCTTTGAACTTCCAAACTTCCTGCTAGAATTTGATGCATTTTATTTTATTTATTTATTAAGGTTCACCTACAGCACATACATATTATACATACAAATGGTAGATCGTACGGTAATGTTCTAATATATATATCAATTACAGGTAAACACAACATTGGCAATAAAGACGCCCAGATTACCGCTTAGTTGCTAACTTAAGTTTATGTGTAAAGTATATTGGCAAAATAAAGGAAAATTAGGTAATTAAAAGATACAACAATAATAATAAAAAGCAAAAAAAGAAACAGAGTAAATTAAAGTGGATTTGCACTAATCGTTTGCGTACAATGATTCTTCATCTACAATTCTAATGAAGAATCACTTCACGTAAACGAGATAGGAAACGTAGTCACGCTTCATTGGTGCGCAGGGAAGTCAAGACTCTTGATTTAAATTTCACCTTAGGGTCATTAAATATATCCGCTTGGGGTACAGACTTATTAAATGAGTTAAGGTTGTCACACATCTTAATGAGTGGTGAGTTGAGACCTATGTTTGTAGAGGTAGTAGGGCGCTGTAATATTGTAGTTATGGGAAAGCGCGGAATTCTAGGCGGAACTTTCAACACATGCGCGACAGCAGTTCACTACAATCTATGCGACCGTTCACGAGTTTGTGAAGGAATTTTCAGCATCATTCAAATATTTTCTTGCGGATGATTTAGCATAGCAGCCTTGTTTGTGATGAGTGCAAATCTTGTGTGGTAACAAGTTGTTCATAAGATTGCTATCAGCTTATCTATGACCATGACATGAGGAACAAGTAAGCCTAGTTAACGTCGAAGAAATTTAGCAATACTCAGTTGTGAAATCAGTATTGTATTTATGGGTAGTTATTTACACCTATTTAAAAGCTACCTATAAAAATAAAGGCATTTTATTTATACTTGCTAATGTCAATTGTAAACTTGATGCAAACACTAACAATAACGACGTTGATGGACAAAGAATAGAAACACAATTAATGAATAAGTCATTGTCTCACGAGCATCACACAGCAATTGTTCGTAAAATTTTAAATAAATAGCTGGGATCACTTTACTAGGCAAAAAGCATTAAAGGCTAGGCAATGATTAATTAAAAGAATGAAGTCTTTAGTAAGGCCTTGCGTTGCTAATTAAAATAGATGGTTTTGCATGCGACTAATGATAAAGTGTAACGTGTGCGTTTGACCCTTGTACCTACTGCAATGCAAAATGTTATGTTAGTTGGTGATTACGACACTAGGATGCAAAAGTAAAACAATCTTGTTTAGTTAACCAAATGACAATCATCATTATCATTTTTCTACTGTATTCCCATTTGTGTCTTCTTCTACACATCTTTATTTGCTGTGATGGTCGCCCCTTTTCCGGTAATGTCATCTTTAACAAAATTCATACATCATTTATTTGGTCTCAACTTGCCACAATAGGGAATATGTATGCGATTTTTTTATTTGTAAAATGAAATACTTATTAGCTCTAGTAAACAATCATGAAACCATTTTTTAAAGACCTTCATCAGCCATGAAGTTATAAAGCTTTAAAGACCACAATTAGAAAGAGAAGTCCGATATGAACTTTGACGTCAAAGTCCATAACGCCTATACAGCTGCCATATAAAACAGCGTTTTCGCGAGAGGGACAGATATATTTGTTAAAAATAATTATATCTTATTATTACTCTATACATATGTCACCGGAAAATGGCAGACTCCGGTAAGATTGTAATAAATCTCGATTAGATTATAATTTCTCGATATATTATGAAAAAATCGTTTTGCATATAATATATCCCATCCAAATTCAATAGTTTCCAATACATCCGTGTCTTATTTAGAAAAAATAGTTTACAATTTCACGCGATATTTTACAATATTACGGCGAATGCCATTTACCGGTGACATATACATACCCAAAACTTACTGAAGGCCAATAATAGTAAGTACATTTATAAGAAAATCATGAAACTTTTTAATGAATTTTCTTTCAGTGATAACTTTATAGCATAGTCTTCAATAAAAAGATGTAGAGAAATCGAACACAATCGGCTTTTCGCTTTCAGAGCATAAATACGATTTTTTCTGGAAAAACAAGTAAGAATCACTTAGGTACGAGATGAGCGCTTATAGATTTTCTATATTTAGTTTGCCTTTTTTCTCCGTTGTTAGAAAACAAAGGTGGACGGAGAGATTAACTCATTATAACTTTCTTAAGGCTTTTACTCGAGTACTGCAAAATGAAGTAAATATTAGAATAACAAGTAACAAGGAATGTAACAATACAATCGATAGTGTACAATCTAAAGCCCACATGGATGGTGGACTTTGTAAAGCATGAGTAATATTTGATGTGACAAAGGACTACCTACAAACGTGCCGTATGTAAAGCGAAGTTATAAAGCCGATTAATATTCAAGTTACATACAAATCTGAACTTTAGTGGCGATGAGCAGAATCGAATTTAAATGAACAGTTTGTGTGGCAAATAGGAAGAAGGAAGTTAAGTGTTTGCACTTCGTCATCTTATAGTACAACTTATTTGAAAAGTAGTACTTTTATTGACTTTAATTCTGAAACTGTGCGGTCGTTGCAATGCGTGTGAAATTGTGTGAATGGGACATTCGTATTTAATTACATACATATACGGCTTAGTCTTCGAATATCTATTGCATACTGTGAGTGTCGTAAAGACATTAAATTATAGACCTTCTGGTTGCATGAACTAAGAGCTTGGATCATCTTTTTGCCTGTTGAAATAAGGGCTAAGCAAAAGTTATCCGTCTTAGGAAACATTTAAGACTTCGTCTTTAGAAAATGTAGCAAAGTAGATACAAAAAGAACTGTTTAAAATTGTTACACCAACACACAATAACAATAAAAAATTATTATCCCTATGCGGATCTAAGAAGATACAAGCGGTAGATATCAATTTCTATACTGCGCAAGATGTATGCGAGACTCGAGACATCGAGCAAGGAAAACCGGTTGCTGTAATGGTGCTAGTAAATGTTTACCTAGCAACCACGGCGTGCCTTGCAATTGCAATATTTTAAGGCAAATACCGTAGTAGTCGTTAAAAAGTAGAGAGTGAAAAATCCTTTTCAATTTCATTACGTTCATCATTAATCGAATTGTCTTGTGATTTATGGCTTCCAGTTGTATTGAATATTAATTGAAAATTCAACGGTCTATGAACTTGAAGAAACATAGTCAAGTGGTCATCGCACTTTTTAGGGTTCCGAACAAAAAACGGTCTGTCTGTCTGTCCGTCTGTCACAGCCAGTTTTCTCCGGATCCACTGGACCGATTCTGTTGAAATTTGGTACACATATGGACTTCTGTGACCCAAACACGAACGCGTTACGTAAATTATTAAATTTTTAGTATGGGGGTCAAACTAGAAAATTTCAAAAAAATAGTTTTTTTGAACAATATTGTGTGACATATCAAATTAAAGGGCTTACTGTGAGGGTTTTAATTATATTTTTTTTTATAATTTTAAAATAAATGGTTTTGAAGTTATTCAAGAAATTAGACGAAAAATGACCATTCCCCCCTCTTATCTCGGAAACTACTTGGCCTACAATTTTGAAAAAAAATGGACATTATAGATATTTACCTATAGATTACAGGAATTCCTATAAGAAGTCTATAGTGTTAAAATAACATGTTCAAAAAATTAAATTCGTTCGGAACCCTTTGTACGCGAGTCCGACTCGCACTTGGCCAATTTTTTATTTAAATTTTCTCTTTTAACAATTACTGGACATGAGAAAGTTGCCAATTCGGCAGACCTGAATTTTTTACTGTTACTTTAACACGTTTGTTGTGAATTCATTCAAAAGCATGTTGCGAATTTGTAAAGCCGGCAAGAACAATAGATGGGAAATGCTATCTGTATTAGTTATTTGACTTTACAATTACAGGGACATTTTGCTTGCTAAGCAGGTCTTTAGTTTTCATACAGTCTAACTGGAGTTCACGAAGTTAATTTGATATTTACGACATACCCTAATTCTTAATCTTTGTGTCGTTTGGTCGAATCTATCTTAACTAGTTGACCGGCGCAACGGCGTCTGCTCCGCTCCTATTGGTGTTAGTGTGATGATATATAGCCTATAGCCTTCCTCAATAAATGGTCTATCTAACACTGAAAGAATTTTTCAAATCGGACCAGTAGTTCCTGAGATTGGCGCGTTCAAGCAAACAAACAAACAAACTCTTCAGCTTTATATATTAGTATAGGTATACAAATGTACCTCCATGTCAGGCCTGGAGATAATTTGGCAAAGTTACATGCAATTTTATTGTAGCTTTCATCATTGGACGAACAACATTAATATCATTGTAGTTTTGCACTGAACTTCGGGAAAACCATAACCTACAAAACTAAATTATTCGATTGCTTGTGAAAACCATCAACTTTGGATTAAGCACCCAACGAGGAAGGCAATACTATTTCTGAGTTCTGACATTTAAGTTGGACCTTCCAAGACGTCATCTTCTCACATATTATTAAATACATATACAACAACTATTTTTTGCACAGGCAGGTCTGTGAACCGCATAAAAACTCGACCTCTGAGCAACAGCACATTTAAAAACTTGAATGCTCTGTAATTACTTGAATTTTGAAGGCTCTTGCTGGTTGCTTAATCTATTAATTTGAGGCGACAATTCTCATGAATAAAATTCATAAATTACATCTAAATATTTAGTGAAGGCTATGGTTAGATCCGATCTAACTTGTCGGCTGGTGTTATAAATAAGGCGAACTAGATTATTGAAATGATAATGGACAACAACATCCTCTAGTTTCCTGATTACGACGTTTTTCAAGTCCTCATTAGCATTTTGCAGATCATTGATGAGTATAGGCCTAGGGAGGTCTAGGGATTCAAAAACGTCAGTGGAAGCAATCTCGACTACTGTTTGATACTGCGAAGGATGGTAGTATCTCTATCCTTCTTCAAATCTTGTCTGAACAACCTTAAATTAATCACCTTTTCTTTCTCCTAGATGTGAAGACAATTCTCAAGTCGGTCTCAGGCCGACTAAGGTCTGGAGAGCTGACAGCCATCATGGGTCCATCCGGCGCTGGAAAATCCACACTACTCAACATTCTCACAGGATACAAGTAAGTGAAGAATTCTATTGTTTTTGTGCCAGTATTGTCCCCTATCTAGAGACTAAGCTAGCACGGCGGCTTGCCTTTATTTTGTTCAAAACTCGTTTTGTAAGTAGAGGAGTAAACTGCAAAAAGCCGTTTTGTGCAGGTTTCAGGTAGTTTTTCAACTTTATATGCTATATTTTTAGTAAAATAAGATATTGAAAAAATGCAGATATTGCTCGTAGATCAATAGTTTTTAGTTTTAATGACCTTTAGGGGATATAAAAAATATGAAAACTGGCTTCGCAGGAAATCCCCAAAGTATGACAAGTATCTAGTAAATGTATGAAATCGCATAAATATTTTGTCAAATTGATTGACGCAGATAGTTGATGCTTCGAATTGATTACTATGCTCATTTTACGGTGAGATCCGATTACAAAATGGCGGAATGCTCGTGAAATTAAAACTTGAATTCACTTGGTAAAGAAAATACTGAAATCTGATGGAAAACTCGGGATTTGATTTTCTTCTTGGTTTATTAAGCCTATAAGATAGACTGCCAAAAATTAGTACCTACTAGCAAACTTTACATTTCTTGGTGAAGTCTAAGTCTAGTTTCTAGATCTCCGTAGTTAGACCACAGATGACTTGCAATTTCTAGGTCGGGATGAATGAATTGACCAAACCACATTACTACGGCCTTAATAGAGGTAGGCGTTTGACATGACCTGGCTATCCCACTTCAGACGTCAGTTGTACTAGAAGCTACAATTTCAAACTCATCACAATCTTCACATATATGTTACACAACTTCCCCACTTACGTCATTTGTACTAAATATGTCTCTTGTACTTACTCATGTACTTATTATGTACATTTGTGATCTCCTAGTGTCATCGTTTCTAGGATAGTTGGTAACTTACGACAGCAGTTATGCAATTTGAACGCATCAGCAAACTATGTCATTCTATGTTTTGCTGTTATAAGTTTGTTCTTTGAAATTATTTTAATATACATATTTATTAGAAAATGTATGATAAGACTAGTTTCTTTTTTTGTTGTTTTAATTTGAAATACAATGTGTGACATTTTTCTTCCCGTCTTTATTATGTTTTAAAAACATTTTGTTGTCTATTGGACAGTCGTGTGCACGATGGGATTTCCCATCAGCAATAATGACGAACGTTTGTGTAAAAAAATATCCTCTTTGGGGCCAGAATTTCCATAAATCTCATATGTACCTTCGTTATATAAAGGAAGTTTTGTCCAAAATTTCATGCTGCCGTGGTTTACTAAACACTCTGTGCCTTGTCTCTCGGTGAATTAATAGAAGACTATATCTTTCAACTTTTATTGCTGCTTTATCTTTTCAAAGATTTCAATGTGACTACTGTTAGCATAGATTCCTAAATGCAATAAATTCTAACAACCATTGATTGTATATTCGCGTCTTATTCGAATTTATGAGTTCTCTTGAGATTACTAATAAGCATGTTTCTTTTACAAATAAAATCTTTCGAAGCCGTCTTGATATCACTGCTACATTTTTTACCCACATCATTTGAAACAAACTAGTTTAATACACGTTTTGCTAGTATCGTATATAAAGTAGCTATACGTCATTTTGTATCTAGTGAGTGACATTGCGATGTTGCTTCAATGTCACGGTACTGTGCTGGTCAAAGGGCTGGTAAACAAACAGTTTTGATGCGGAATTCAAGCTTTGTATCATTTTGTTTGGCAGAAAAGTTTCATTGTACGGCGATGCGTTCTAAGTTCAAAATGATGACACACCTGTAGTTTTCTTTTTTTTATTGAGGAATGGGCTTGCTCTTGACCACAATTAAACGCCTGATGGAAGGCGATGGATGAGGTCTATGATGGGGCGAGCGTGCCCAGAAGATGTCTGTTCACTTTAGCTTTGAAGACGGCTTTGACTTATATTTATGACTTTGGAATCTATATCTATACTTCTATAAACTATCTATACTATTATATGAAACTGAAGAGTTTGTTTGTTTGTTTGCTTGGACGTGCTAATCTCAGGAACTGCTAGTCCGATTTGAAAAATTCTTTCAGTGTTAGATAGCCCATTTATCGAGGAAGGCTATAGGATATCATCACGCAAAGACCAATAGGAACTGAGCAGACGAAGTTGCGCGGGTCAACTAGTAATAATATATTTTTAAAGTTGATTGACTGAAAATTTGTCTAGAGACTCTTAGAATCTAATCTATTTCCAATGGGCGCTGAAGCATGTTCATCTATACTAATATTACAAAACTGAAGAATTTGTTTGATTGTTTGTTTGTTTGGTTGAACGCGCTAATCTCAGGTTACTGGTTCGAAATGAAACAATTATTTTAGTGTTGGATAGCACATTTATCGAGGAAGGCGATAGACGATGTAAGAAGGATATAACATCGCGCTACGACCAATAGTAGAACACAGACGAAGTTCCGCGGGTCAGCTAGTGCGAGTATAAAATGAGGCTCCTAACGTATTAATAATATTTTAATTGACATCGTTAAGTAATTACCTCAAGAACCCATTTATTACTGTCAGTCTTATTTAATGCATAAATAATGGTTTCGTTTTCTTTAAGGAAAATGAATTATTGAATATTAAGATAAGGACATTTATTTTATTTTTTACCCAATCGATGTCGTCCTGAATTGAGTATAAATGTTACACTGCCGTCATAAGGCAAAAGAACGTATCTACATAAAACGAAGTAACCGGTTTTCGACGTTAAGAAAAATATTTAAGGTCAGAAATCGGTTACTTCGTTTTGTATCGATACGTCATTTTTTCGTATGACGGCAGTACAGGAGTAAAGGAAGACCAAAAAAAAAACGATTGAAAGATTGTGAGAAAGATGATAAGGTTTGAAAGAAAGAAACAATAAGGAAAATCTGAGATGACGTGCACTGAGGCGTCACCTGTCAAAACGCTGTTGATGTCAATGTCATTTTTACGTCATAAATGACGTTTCCATAAAAGAAGACCACTCGCCTCAGTGACGCCAAACTGGTGGCGTGGATTACGTAAAACCCTCATTGAGATAGGGATGTATGGAAGAAAAAGATAATCTTACGCCAGCCCCAAAAACTAATTTTGCATAAGAGGAGGGGAAATGGTACATGCAGTATCCTATAGCTGTATGCCACTCAAATAAGACGCGGCTATCCTAATATATAAAATTCTTCCGTTACTGAGTGAGTGACTGACAGACAACGCACAGCCGAAACTACTGGTCGTAGGAAGCGAAGATTAGCAAGTAGGGTGCTTGAGGAGTGTAGGGTAGCACTAAGAGAGCATTTCCCGAAATTTACGGGAATGGGAAAAACAGGATATGCTAAAAAGCTAGTGTCTGTATAACGTTCATAGAACCTGTTAGAGTATGTTATCAATAACCTTACAGAGTTTATAGGCCATCCTGATAATAGCCTTGTGGCATTTTATCAACATTTCCAGGGTTTTAAAACAAATGTATCTTTACAAAGGTCTGCAGTTTTAAGTAAAAAGTTCTTTATTCGTCAGAAATATTACTAATCCATGGAATAAAACAAACAATTTTGTTTTCATCATCAAACCGGACTTGGTTATCAAAGCTAGCGTAGTAAAGTGGGTCGAGCGTCCGAGCACCGCCATTTACGCAGTTTGTGTACTATTGCAAACATTTTATGTTCTAGAAGAGAGAGAGAGAGGTATATATACTGCTGTCTGTTGCACTGTACTGCTTATTAAACCTTCATCTTACTTAGAGTAGTAACAATTTTAACAGTAAAAGGAACAAACCGCAAACCAAGTGCGTTGACAAGCGAAGCGTAATTGGGACAGAAAAAAAAGAAACTGGGCTGTTCTCTATGATGAGCAGGTCGTTAAATAATAAAAAGATTGAGTTTTGTCTATCATCAAAATAACTGTTATAGTCGGTTAAATATATTTCTAATACATATATTCCGTATTTTGCAGTTGTAGATAAAATTATTCCGGAATCGTCTAGACTGTAGTGGCAAATTTTAAAATAGACATCAAATTTTTTTTTAAATAGCCTTTGTTGTCCGACTGCTGGGCAAAGGCCTCCCCATATCCTTCCAGACACTCTTGCGCCACGTCGGACCAGCCTTCGCAGTGTGCGTCCAGATCATCTCTCCACCGCTTTCTGGGCCGGAGTCAGCGAAGCCGTCCATCCTCTGGCACCCATTCCGTGGAGACTTTAGCCCAGCGGTCACTATGCATGTGCCTGGTGTGACCCGCCAAGTCCCATTTTAGTCTGGCAGCTTTTTTGCCCACGTCTATGGTACCTATTTTGGAGCACAGCGTGGTGTTCCGGACTATATCATTTTTTTTAAAACCTAGAATACTGCGCTCCATCGCCCTTTGGCATACCCCAAGGCAGAACTTTTGTGACTCGGTGAGTGACCAGGTCCGTCTGAACACCGCCGTATCTACACTTCTACACTAATATTATAAAGAGGAAAGATTTGTTTGTTTGAAATGAATAGGCTCCGAAACTACTAGACCGATTTGAAAAATTCTTTCAGCAATGGATAGCTACATTATCAGGGAGTAACATAGGCTATATTTTATCCTCGTACTCCCACGGGAACGGGAACTACGCGTGACGTCCACTAGTGCTTTATAAATCGCTAATTATGCTTATTTATTTTTCAAGTATTTATTGTGGTTCATACAAACTTTAAAACTAATATTGTAAATAATAGGTAACATTGCTTCTTCATTTGTTTGGGGTAATCGCAGAAAGAACTGGTCTGATTTAAAAATAAGTTTTTCACTGATAGAATCGCTAAGTACCTTACCAGTAGTCACATCTATAGACTGTTTTATTTTATTATTTATGCTCGCGTTTGACCACAATCTCACTTGATGAAAGCGATTATGTGGTCGAAGATGAGTCATTATTATGCCGAAAAATGCTACGTTCTTGTTGTATAGCTCACAGGACCGAAGTTTTGAAAAAAAAGCTGGTAGCTTTTTAGGGTTCATACCGAAAGGGTAACAACCAACGGAACTCTATTAATAAACCTCCGTGATCCATCCGTCTGTCTGTCAGCGGGCTGTGTCTCAAGAACTGTAATGGGTAGATAGTTGATTTTTCCACAGAGTGTGTTTCTATTGCCGCTATACTTCTCTCCTCGCTAGGCCTGGTAGGGTCTGTCAGACCCACCTGGTTATTAAAACCGTTGTATTTCATTAAAATATGGTGTTTCTGCGCCACCACTCTCAGTAGCTGAACATTTTGAACCAATTGAAGCCTTATGGCCACTAATTTAGTCCGGAGTCAGCTGGGAAACCCCGACCGCCGATGTCAAATCCAGAGGTTATTCCTTACACCTCTGCCTACACCCGTTGATGGGAGTGACAAGGACTGATTGTTATAGAATTATCTATGGTATTTATCTTGTGCCTTCTACTGTCTAAAGTTTTGTTGATTTCGTTTTTTTTTTCAAAAAATATTAAAATTAAACATTAAAATGCCCCTACAAGAAACAGCCTTCGTGTGAGTCCGACTCGCACTTGGCCAGTTTTTAAAGTGTATAATACCGACTGTATAATATACCAGTTCCCGTTCTTTTTTTCGTCAGAATTAAAACTAGTTATTATGAAGACGGAATATTTTTATCATATTGACGTCACATGGCAATGGTTTGGAATATTGGAATATTTAAACAGTTTTTTTTTGGTTAGTTAAAAGCAAGGACTTAAATAGCTTTTAAGTAATTTAATTGGACCTAGTTTGACCGCCTTTGGAATGCGTTGCACATTCAAATAATGCTGAATCCTGAAAAAACTTTAAACCTTAATTGCAATTTTTACGGGATGTTTATGAATCAAGTTCTCAGCGCTGATGTGTATTGATATTTTCACATTTGTGAAGTATCCATTTCCAATTGTTTTCATCAACAAAAGGCTCGAATGCGATACAAGACGCGGAATGAAATGGGCAGTCACCTTTGCAGGAATGTATTTATAAGTGCATTATAGAACATTATATTATAATACGTATCATTGTTATTCACGTTACAACACTGATATCAGTTACGTCTTTTTACTTTTTCATTTTACTATTATTTCCTCTCTTTCTCCATATATTCATTTATTCACAATAAAACAAAGCAAATCATAAAAAAGATTAGTGGTAGTATTCTATATTATTTAATCTTTCGGCTGATATGATGATGATGATTCTATATTATGGAGAACAGAACTTATTTATTCGTTTTAACTCAGAAACGCTGACTCTTAGGAGAAAAGTGTAAAGACAATTTAGTAGATAATTAGGGGGCGTCCATAAATTACGTGAGGCATTTTAGGGGGGGAGGGGGTCCAGTCTTATCTCACCCAATCTCATGTGGAGGAGAGGGGGGGTCACGGCAAATATCACGTATTTTTTTTTCCGAAAGCAACTGATGCAAATAGTATAAAATTGCGAGAAAACTGGTCTTTCAACAAATCAATTAGTATAACATGAGATGTTTCTGAGCTGCAGAGCACCAGTGAACATTCCACAGTGCACCAGCAAAACTAAAACAGTTTGAGAGTGCTGGTTTTACTGAAAATCACATGGACATGTTGGTTTGAGTAATTATTCTTAAGAAGAGAACACACATGAGTCCCTGTGGAATGAATTAAAATAATCTTTTACAAATTTCAGTAAGAAAGAAAGAAGTCTTAAGTATTCTGATTCACAGATTGACGTGTTTACTCTAAAACACGCATTTTTTAAAATCTCACGTGAGACGTGGGGGAGGGGGTCGAGTCAAATCTCACGACATCTCACCAAGGGGAGTGGAGGGGTCGGATAATCGACAAAATCGCCTCACGTAATTAATAATAATAAACATTTATTACGAGTAACAAGACTCATAGTGGTAGTAACAATGTACTTAAAAACTATGTTAGTAGAACACAAAACAACGGACAACAATGGACGCCCCCTTACATGATCAATAATTTTAGTCTGGCCCATTTTAAAAAGCCCATACTTACGGTTTAAGACACTTATTTCTGAAAAAGAATACTATTCACTTAAAATGAGAAATACAAGTTATTCTTAAATATTAAATACGTTGACTAATTTAGAAATCTATATCTATACTAATATATAAAGCTGAAAATTTTGTTTGTTTGCTTGAACGCGCTAATCTCATTAACTACTAATCCGATTTGAAAAATTCAGTGTTAGATAGCCCATTTATCGAGGAAGGCTATAGGCTATAATATCATCACGCTAAGACCAATAGGAGCGGAGCAGGCGAAGTTGCGCGGATCAACTAGTTTTAGATACTTGCGAACTTTGACTTTGAAAAAATATATTTTTTTTGCAAATGTCGAATCGGTTGATGAACATTTTTAGCTCTATGCAAATTATTGTCACTTTACCCCAATTAAATAAGCTAACTTGACCACCAATTCTTCAAAAATAAAAATTAAGACTAAATGTTATGTCGTGTGATGGCTTCAACATCAAATACGCATTCAGGCTGTAAATGTATGTTACTGATTTATGCCCAAGTTGCCTGTATGTATGTTATCGGACTCATACATTATGCATATTTATCGATTTCCGGGATCTTTGTTGTAAACATTAAATATTGGTTTGCTCTGTAATTTGCACACATACCGAGAGGATACGATTGCTTACTGGTAAACTGTGTTTTATTGGGTTCCGTAAGTCCGAATAAATCACGGAACCCTTAAAGGATCACTCGTCTTTCTGTCCATCTGTCACAGCCAATTTCTTCTGAATCTACTGGTCCAATTAATAATAATAATAAATCTATTGCAGACCATACAAAATCCATATTTACGTGAACATTAATAACTAAAAAAAACGTAAAAAACAGTCTAAGTAAGTAAGCGTTAGTTTTAGTGCACATATGACTCACTTCTGTGACTCAAAGACTGACTCAAAATGATTTTTTTTTAATTTTGAGTATGTAAATACTTTTGGGGGAAATTAAAACATTTTTAAATAAAGGGTAGTGTTGAAAGCCGTGGAGAATATTAGAAACTTCTAGTATGTTTAGTAGACTCTGGACAGCACTTTGATGTTGACATGAGATAAGGCTTATGTATAAGGGACCTATATACATATAATGAAGTTCATTCAAGTATTTTTCCTTTCAGATAAAGTTAATAGCCTTAAGTAATGAGTCTGTCGTCTGTTAATATTAAAGTGATTTAAGTAAGACAAAATTATATTATGACATGGCAGTTTTATGAAAAAATAAGAATTGACTGTGTTTGCTAAAATTACCACAAAAACAAGAGTCAATGGCTTTATTTGTGCGTCAATCTGAAGGTACACTAAAAGGACAATGAACCTTCATCTTGCTGCATTAACTTAACACGAATAAAAAGTTGACATGACTGATATTTACAGAATAAAAATTGTTTGTACCTACTACAGTAATAAAAAACGACACTTTTAATTTTGTTTAAAAATAAAACTGCAATATACAAATATAAAATATATAATAAGTTCGAAATATTGTTCCTGGTCAACAAACCTCTGTTGGTCATACAAAACTGGTCGGTATTTACAAAATTAACAGAAACTGAACGGTAGATTTATTCATGCAATTAATCATATATTTTATTTTGTAACCAATAAATTATTTTTATTTTGTGTCGGTATCTGCTATCGACCCCTATGTCCTAAGCTTCTTATTTTTTTATGAGGAAACTTTAGCCAATTTTTAATACTTACAGAAATTAATTTGTAGGTACTATGTTATTAAAACAACTTCTGATTATGCCTTTTTCACTAAAAGAGTGACTCATAAGTACGTTCTTTAAAATATAAAAATTCGAATGGACAAAGGGCTTTGTTTCATTCAGCAATATGGACAAAAACGCTTTACTTTACTTTACTTTAGTTTATTGGTCCATTGTTACATAAGAATAATATGACAAATGGTAGAAATACTTAAAAATATGCTCACAGTAACAAAGATAAATAATTAGCATAGTCATTTAGCGGTGGTCCCCAAACTAGGCAGCGCCTGTATCTTGGGGGCCTGGTTGCGTGAACTTATATTTTTCAAAACGCTGCTTATACATATACAATGTCAAAGTCAAATGATTTATTTCAACTGGACCAATAAAGGCACTTTTGAACGTCAAAAGAAAATAAAATATAGTGCCTCTAGTCGTCCGTTCGCAAAAGGTAGATTCTTATGGAGAAGAACGGACAAGAAACTCCATAGTTACTCTTGCAATGTTTAGCATTGCCCTGAACACCTGAAGAAAATATTTTTTGTTAGCCTTCATGTGTGTCCCACTGACGGGCAAAGTCCTCCCCTTTTCCTTTCGAACGACTCCCCCATACATTTATGTGCGCACAACTCGACTAAATGTACTGAACAACTGATTTTTTTTTCGCGATTTCGGGATTGGTCCTATAGTTAAGAAGTATTGCGTTTATTCTGTTACACGTTGTATAGCATTGCCCTGAAAAACCTGAAGAAAATATTTTTTGTTTGTCCTGCATGTGTGTCCCACTGATGGGTAAAGGCCTCCCCTTTCTCCTTCCAAATCTCTCTGTCTTGGGCGGTCTCTGGCCAAGTTTGCCCCGCAAACATGATTAGATCGTCATACCACTTTGAAGAAGATTAAGAATCTAAAAAGAAAAGAGAACGAGTGGGTAGGTACTATAGAACCTCTATACAGGGGTTAGTACCTGATACAAGGCACATTCAAAAACATACAACCATATTTATAAAAAATAAGTATAATATATTAATTCGTATTTAAAAAAGAAGATAGAATTGATAGGCGACCAGTATTATGCATTTATTCGTATAGAATCTAGACCAGGGCCCCAAGTCTGCTATTACAATAGTGTCAGAATGGTCTATCATTGATTTCATAATGGTTGATTTTGACAAAATTCTATGCCATTTCTTTCAATAGAGTGTCAGTGGTTGACCTCTGGAAACACTATTGTAATAGCAGACTTGGGGCCCAGATTATAAACGAATACATGCACAGCGACATTATAGAACGAATAAGACTATTCTCTAAGGCTAGGCGCGCACTGGTGACTTTTGTCACCGTGACAGTGTGGTCTCTCTGTTGCACTTCACAATTGCAAAAGAGAGAAATGTACTGTCACAGTGATTAAAGTCATCAGTGCGCGCCTAGCCTAATATGTCATGTGTGTGTAATTATATATATTCTAGCAATTACAAGCTGTCTAATAAACAAACGCAAAAATTTTATCCGACATTGGCAACTATATTTGGTACTGCTTTTTACTGTAATACATCATTAAAATATCCAAATTCTACTTGCACAAGTCATACATGAAACACTAACTTAACTGTCGTAGCATATCGATCCTAGTTGCATTAATAATTAATTCGTTAGCATCGATTAGATAATTGTATCGCGTCGGTAGGTATAGACTGCAGCCATAAGGCCGTCGGTGACGGTGTCAATGTCATGTGCTGTGTATCGATCCAAAGTCATTTTCATTGCTCTAGAAAATGGATAACACAGTGTCGAACTACATTCCGGGGATCGTGGAAGGCGCACTAGTTCTCACGATCCCCGGTCCAAATGTGAGAAGGAACACGGGGTGGTTTTTAGTCAGTCAAAAGTCAGACAGACTCTTTCGCCCGCCCCGGGCGAAGGACATCCATGAGGATTTTCCACCCCGGCAACAAAAAAATCGCAGTAGCTAGAGAAATACGCAGATTTGATGGGCAAAAGAAAATTGGTAATTCTGCTCCAAACAAACGCACATTACTAAAATAAACCAAATTAACACTGGTGCAAACAGACATAAAAAATTAGTCGTCTATCGCTTTTCTTTATTGAAAAACTAGCTGACCCGAACTTCGTACCGCCATATTTTATTTGTATTATTTTTTTAAATATTTTTTTTTTCATACGAGCCTTCTCCTGACAATAACGAACACATAAAAGGTTTATCCAATTTGGTCCAGTCGTTTGGAAGTTATGCGCGTGCAAACATTTCGGTGATTATTTTATATTTATATAGGCAGATGTTTTTCATGAGAAATCTTAAACCCGATGTGACACACAGTTGCCTTGGTAATACGTAATATTATGGTTGCTTTCCTCTACTTTTATTGCCAGAAAAAAGTATGAAAACATGCCTCAAGTTGCAGGGACTAACTTAACATGCAGTATTATGCGGGAAATCGTATTAAAAGGGTTCTACTGTTTGTATTGATTTATGTTTTTATATTTTCAATACTGCTTATGCAATTTTGGAATCACGTGTTTATATCTATACTAATATATAATGCCGAAGAGTTCGTTTGTTTGTTTGCTTGAACGCGCTAATCTCAGGAACTACTGGTCCGATTTGAAAATTCTTTCAGTGTAATATATAGGCTATATATCATCACGCTAAGACCAATAGAACTGGAGCAGACGAAGTTGTGCGGGACAACTAATTTTTTAATAAAATATTCTAAGAAGCCTCCACAACATGCTAGACAAAAATTGACTTTAATAAATATGCATCCGAATACCCGATCCCTAGTCATGAGCCATGATTATGAGTCAATAGTACAATCAGCTTATGTTCCTTATTTTGTTTACGAAAAACAGGAGGCCATAGATAATCCACTACGCAGGTGTTTGGTATTGATGACACAGAGCACTAGAGATAAAATAATACTATGATTGTATGTCAGATGAGTCACATCAAATCTCTATAGATTATCAGCTGATACCGATATTTTTGATAGTATTTAGTATGAGTCAGTGTAGCAGTTAGTAAGTTATTTTAGGAGTTATATTGTTTATTTTAGAGGGGACTCTAGTCCCGAGGAATTTGAAAAATAGGTATTTGAAGAAACTATTGCTGATGCGTCGCACTGTGCCCTATTAAATAAAGTGCGAAAGCGACAACTGCAGCTCAGGCTGATTTTTACCTATAAAAACCTTGACTAAAAAACGTTTTGAATTCCGCTGTTTTCTTCTTCAAAACTGGACCGATTTAAAAAAATCATATACCAAAATTTAGAGGAAGATTATGTCTATGCTTCTATTATTCTATTTCTATTTTGTTAATAACCTATCAAATTGCTCTGACAGTCGTCTGAACATGGCGGTAAAATCGGGCTGCTTTTTCGGGTTTTTGGATTGTCATAATTCTTTAAGTAATTTTGTTTTGTTTAAAAGAAAATGATAAAGGCATGTATTATATCGATCTAGATTGTTTGAAAAAAAAAGTCATTGCTCTAGCAGCATTATCGACGAAGACAACGGTCCCCTCTTACTACATTATAGATTTTTATACTACACGGGTTGGCTTTTGGAGGAACACGGGTGGGTTTTAGCCAGTAAGAGTCTGACATTCCCTTCCGCTCCGCCCAAAGCCCAATGGAAAAGCATTGCCTTAAGGCTGCTCTTTCGAGAAATGCTTAAAAACAGCGAGCAGATGAAGCAAATTTTCGTCGGCACTAACAGAAAAATTACATCTGAAAAAAATAGTAATCTACATGATATGATAATTAATTTGGTTTAGCCAGAATTTGTGTTTCGGTATCGCATAATAAGAAAAAAAAAACACCAAATCACGTCCAAATTGTTGAGATGAAACCAATTTACTCCTTAATTTTTTTATCAAAAGAGTATAAAAATATATTTACTGCTTTGCAATACAAACGAAAATAATTTGGTTTTGTTACTTAAAAAAAAAGTATTACTTTTATTATAAAAAAATAAAAATGCGGATAGGGGAGTGGCGCGTAGAGTGGTACTCAGCTACGTTTATATGCACAAGGTCATTGGCATGTATACAAGCCTTAAAATGTGCCAATGCAGCCAGTCTTTTGGGCACATTAGGTAATCCTAATATGCCCAATAAACTAACGGCATCGGCGCTCTCGACTAATAAGTCGACAGCAATGTGGAGGAATAGATACTTTTAATATTGTTAAAGTACTAAAGTATCGCTTAATTTTTACATTTCTATTTAAATTGAGAAAACATTAAATATAATTATTTATTCACAATTATGTGGGCATCTAATACAGTTAAAACTTCATCAACATACTAAAAGCTTTTAAGACCCATAAAATGCTAATTAAAGGCATGTTTTAAAGGTCGCTCCTTTTTTGAGCGACAAAGGTGACACCGAGAAACAGTTGTTTACTTAGCAGATTAGTTTCTGCTTTAGTCTTATGCTATAATTGCAAATGGACATAAGAACTGCCTTGACAGCATTCAGGAATTAGTTAGCAAAACATGAGGGAAGGTCGTACTTATTAGAGTGCCTATATAATAAAACGATATCCAAGAATTTTTATAGTCTATATTTTTTGCTAAAAGAAATGTAAAGCATTTTTTTTTCAACTTTAAAGTCTGCTCTACTAAGTATAATTTGTTCAGATCCCACTCCTGATATTGAACGGCAAACTTTGTTTCGCTACTGATCCGGATTCAAGTGTTCTAACAATAGTTCTCTAATGCAGTAACATTGCCTACAATGCGGCAATGTTTTGGGCACACTACCAGTGGCGGGAAATTTTTGACGCCATATTTTAAAACCTTACTTAGCCATGACGTTCCCACTTCTGTATATCAGACATCTATTTGGGAGGGCGGTCTATTTCTCTCTATGTAGGATGAGGGGCCGGAATGGGCATAGTCCACCACGCAGGTCCATTGTGGTGTGGTAGATATCAATCACAAACTTCAAAATCCACCAACCTTAGTTCACTGATAGAGATCAATTCCGCCGTTGTGCTTTTTCCATGAAGTTTAAATGAAAATAATTTCCAAACTAACCTAAACCTCTCTTCCACAGAACCTCAGGCCTGGAAGGCAGCGTCACAGTGAACGGCATGGAGCGCAACCTATCAGGGTTCCGCAAGCTGTCCTGCTACATCATGCAGGACAACCAGCTGCATGGGAACCTGACGGTGGAGGAGGCTATGGCAGTGGCGACGGCGCTGAAGCTGCCCAGTGCTACCACCACCGCTGATAAGGAAGAAGTGGTATGTATACTGCATGGGATTTTTGGAAAATGGACTTTATTCGCTGCTTCTAAGTTTTAATTTCTGCTGCAACTGCCATAATATGGAAGTACCCCAGCACAAACTGACGAAATGTAACGAAAATGACGTTTACAAATAGTAGTCGATCTAAAACCAACTTTATGTGTCCTGGCATTAAGTTTTTTTTTATTTGTTTATGGAGTTTATTTCTTGCTGCAACTTCTTTTGATTACATTCATAATGTATGTCATTCTTAAATTAACTCTATTTGTATGGGCAAAAAGAATAGAATAGAATAGAATGATTTTTATTTGCAAAGAATGTAGATACATTATACATAAGATGTTACAAATATTAGGGTTCCTTGGTTCCTTGTACATTCTACCTTTCAAGGCATGCAAAAATTCATGAAGAGTAACGCAACATTATAAAAACAAAGTTTAAATTAATTTATAACTAAGTAATTTATCAGCTAAAAAGTCTGTTACAGAATAATAACATTTATCTATTAGTAATATAGTAAGTTCCTTTATATTTGTTTAAATCGAAATCAAGTCCAGTGAAAACTAGGATATCAGTAGACTTCATAAATAAATCGCAATGGACGCATGTTTATAAAAAAGTGGTGGTATTTGCTGCACTACTCAAAGTTTTAGCTTTGTAGAGTCACTTTGTAAATGTCGTGATTTCGATTATTTTTGTTATGAGGGTTCCGTACCCATAAGGTAACCTACGGAACCCTATTACTAAGCCTCTGCTGTCCGTCCGTCCGTCCGTCTGTCTGTCAGCTGGCTGTATCTCAGGAACCGTAATAGGTAGACAGTTGAAATTTTCACAGATTGTGTACTTCTATTGCCGCTACAACAACAAATAATAAAAATTAAGGTTTATAGTACGGAACCCTTCGTGTGCGAGTCCGACTCGCACTGGACCGATTTTTTTAATGTCTTGCAAGATTTTGAAAATTGTAGTCTTTATTTCTTTATTTGTAAGATTTCCGGTATAATTACAGTCCAATCGTATTTTCGACTTATAATACACATCCGGTATTATTTTATCACTCACACACGCTTTGATTGTCTTCGTGTCGAAAATAGGAAATTAAGATAATGACCCCACATTATCTTATTTACTTTTTGTCAGCCAGCGACATTTTTATCATCAATTTGATGGATAGACTAATTACAACCAAAATATTTACTCACTAGCTGACCCGCGCAACTTCGCCTGCGTCACAATTTTCATTACTGCTCCTCTCCTGTTGGTCTTAGCGTGCTGATATATAGCCTATAGCCTTCCTCGATAAATGGGCTATCTAACAATGAAAGAATTTTTCAAATCGGACCAGTAGTTCCTGAGATTAGCGCGTTCAAGCAAACAAATAAACTCTTCAGCTTTATATATTAGTATAGATATATTAATATAGATGACTGCCTCATAGGTTTAGCGGTGCTGAGGTCCTGAGTTCGATTCCCATGTAGAGCAAAGGAGTAGAATTTTTGGTGTTTGGATTTCTGAACGGTTTAAGGCAGAAAGCCCAAGCCCTATGTTACGCAAGTACTTTCCTGCGACTATGCTTGCGCAGATTTAGGACAGACGAGTTTCACCCTTTTCCTTAAAAGGATCAATTTCCTAAAATCCCTACTTAGTGTTCACTTACGTTATAAAAAGAAGTCTTGTGCAAAAAACAAAGCACTAGCAAATTTCATTTTCCTAGTCCTAATTGTTTTGACTGTGTTAATAATGTTAATACGTCAGTCAGTTTCCCAGACCTAAACATACCCGTAACTGACGAAATTTAGATGTACTACCTCTCAAGGCCGTAAGCTCCAATGCTCGGTGCCTCACGGGCTTAAGCAAACCTCTACCTAAGCCCTTCAAAGAATAAAGTCATCATCTATACTTAATACAGCACTTCGCCCGCAACTTCGTTCACGCGGGTTTAGTAGGTACTCCACGAACTTCATCTCCTTGTCCTCCCTCTATAAAGGCTAACGTATATTCATATTCATATTCATATTCATATGTTCATATTCATATTCATATTCATGTTCATATTCATGTTCATATTCATATTCATTTATGTATTGTTTGTTACAGGTAAATATATAGGTTCATAGAATAAGCATTAATTGTATCACTGTAACATACCCATGGGGTGTACAATATTTATAATTATGTATGTCAATGGCTATGTTCAAAATAATTAATAATGATACAATACACTCTAATTTGTTAGTGATCCATTCCATTGGTTGTTTTAGTCAACCTAATTTTATATTCATTTTTCATTTATTATACATAATTTTTACGGTCAATACAATTTACGTTTGTTAAGTCAAATAAAAATAAGTTTATAATGTAAATTTTTAGTGTACCTCATTAAAAAAAAAAACGTATTAATAGACTAAACGTAGGGTTGTACGCTCAATCCGCGACATTTTTCTTACTTAGAGTATACACGTCGTAACTTTTAAACGAAAGGTCCGATTTGCATAATTTAAAGTGAAATTTACGTATCCATAACCAACCTAAATTACCAAACCATTTAAATGGATAAGGATTAATATCATGATACCAAAGTCACCACTATTCCGTTCCACCCGGGTTTTGTTTTTTCACCCATCTAATAATTTGAACAAAAAGCGGTTATTGTGACTTAACCATAATAGTTAGATATATACCCTCGTGGACTTTTTTGTGGATGTTGATGTTCTCTATAAAACTGTAGTACATCACTTGTCTCTATTGTCAATAGTTTCCGCAGTGTACGCGATATAAGGATTATTTTTGGCATTTTTTTTTTCAAACCTTGGGTTACATTATCGAAGTTTTTATACGGATCCCTAACTTTTTTGAAAATATTCTATAGCCTATGTCCATCAGGGATGATTTAGGATTCTAATGGTGAAAGAATTTTTCAAATCGGTCCAGTAGTTTCGGAGCCTATTCAATTCAAACAAACAAACAAATTTTTCCTCTTTATAATATTAGTGTAGAAGTGTAGATATAAAGCTGAAGTTTGTTTGTTTGTTTGAATGCGCTTATCTCAGGAAATACTGGTCCGATTTGAAAAATTATTTGAGTATTGGTCCTATTTATCGAGGAAGGCTATAGGCTATACATATATCACGCTAAGACCAATAGGAGCGGAGCCGACGAAGTTGCGTGATCAACTAGTACCAACTATGTATATTAACTAGACGCCCAATAACAAAAGAACCCTCTTTCAGATCCACGAGATCCTGGAAACTCTGGGTCTCTCGGAACACCATAAGACCATGACCTCGAATCTCTCAGGAGGGCAGAAGAAGCGTCTCTCCATCGCCTTGGAATTGGTCAACAACCCTCCCATCATGTTCTTCGACGAGCCTACCTCTGGTCTGGACAGTTCTTCTTGCTTCCAATGTATCTCGCTGCTGAAGACCCTGGCGAGGGGCGGCAGGACCATCATCTGTACCATCCATCAGCCTTCTGCGAGGTTGTTCGAGATGTTCGATCATTTGTATACCTTGGCTGATGGGCAGTGTGTCTACCAAGGCAGTACCGGAAGACTTGGTAAGTTGTCTGTCGTCTCTTTGAAGTTTTTACATCTATGTAATTTGCCTTTGAAATAGATATTCGATTAAAGAATAAACATGCGTGAATACTGATGATGCATTTTCTACTGTGTCTAATTATATATTTAAATAACATTTAAGAGTGTGTATTTAATGCGGGCCATACGCGTTCAAGTAATTTTATCAAACTGGCATGATTGTCTGTGGGAAAACATAAAAAATGAGTCGTCAAATGCCATGAAAAAATACGAAATTTCGTATTTCTGCTTGATCTAACAGTTTAAACTAGCAGTTTAGTTTAATTGCTTGTATGGCCCGCATAAAGGTCCAGGATATCCCTCTATAAAATCACTTTCGTTGTGGTATTAGCTTGATTGTTCGTTGTTAAGTTCATGAATAAATATCTAAGGTAGCAGAATAACAAAGTATTTGCAGTAACGTAATGTGTTTTGATGATTTTTTTGACAACATACTCTCACTATTTATTAAGTGGAAATCTGTAGCTTAATACTGAAACATGTTCTATAACTTCTTCTTTGGTCCCCAACAGTCGAATGGCTAGGGACCCTAGCAACACTGTCACTACTTAGCTGAAAAGTGTTGCCATCAGTCTGAAATAATAAACCCTTTCTTTATAATTTTTTCTTTGCTTCCCAAAAGTCGAATGGTCGTATCACCCTGGCAATACTGTCACTATTTAGCTGAAAACTGTAGCTTAAGGGTGCCTGTCCATTACAGCGGAGTGGAGAAACTTTAACCAATCATATCAGTCAAAATGGCTCACGTGGTGCGGAGATATTATGCAATTCCATTGGTTAAAATTTCTCCGTTTCTCTGCTCCGCTGTCTCGCTCCACAGTAATGGACAGGCTAAAACTGAAACAAGAATCCGTTTGCCCATAACTTCTTTCGTTCCCAACAGTCGAATGGCTGGGCAGCCTCAGTCTCCAGTGTCCATCGTACCACAACCCAGCTTCGTTCATCATTGAAGTATCCTGCGGCGAGTACGGAGATAACACTGGCAAGCTAGTGCGCGCCATTGACAACGGAAAGAACGATATCAGGTGAGATGACATTTCAATTGGGACTTCCGTACGTGATCCTAGTTACCATTGTAGTTTTATTTAGGTAATAAGAGAACCCTCGGTCGATACCACTTTCGGTCTTATGGGGCTGTTTTACTACGTAAGCAGAATTTTAGTAATTTTTAATCTCCCCCTCCCCTTGTCAGCGGTAATCAAAGCTCTTATCCCTCCCACCTATGCTTACGTAAGCATTGGTATAGATTTTACTCACGCGAAACCTATTTCCCCCACTTGTTATTTTTTACTAAACATCGCGTGAGAGTAAAATCAACTAACTAGCCATAATTATGTCAAATTAAAATCTACTAATATTTGCAAACAAAAAAGGAAGTAAATATTGCTGACGTAATCACCATTTAAACCCCCCCGTCCCCCATGTCATCAAAAATAAGTATAGTAAAGACCCCCCCACCCCCCATCGGTGCTTACGCAATACTTGAATGGCCCCTTATGTTCTTAGCGATAAGGTCGAAATGTCCAGAAACTTGTCTAGTGGTCTCTTGGTATGGCTAATTACTGATGCTATTTTTGTCAAACAAGGTTTCGAAAAAGTTGTTTCAATACGAAACCAGAATATTGCAGATCTTTTCGCGTATTTAATCCTCGTAGAAAATGCAGAGACATAGGTATTGTGTGAACAATGTTTACCGTAAGACAAGCCTGCCTTGGCAAACCGTTGTGACGCATGTTGGGGTAAACTCAAGTTGCATGCAGTTTATTCTAGAATGCAATGCGACATCTGAATGACTGTAGAACTCTGAAATGGCAATAACTCTATGTCAAGGATTCTTATTAAGTTCACAGTTACAAATTAGTGCCTAAACGTCTGTCAAAATTACTTTTATGAATTTCGATATTTTGCCGACTCTGGACGACTTTTTTCCTTAGGCCATCAAAGAACATGGTAAAAAATGGCCTATGAATCAACACGTATGAAACCTTTACCATAATTACGAGTTTTTTTTATAATTTACATTTTAATCATTAGAATAGAACGGACACTTTATAATTACGAAAACTTTTTAAAAAGTAATTCACTTTGGTTTTATTCCCCGGCGCCATTATTTTTAAATTGAAACAAAGCACTCTCAGCGCTTGATCTATGGACTATGAGATGACTATGAGTAAGATTTTTAATTACAAAAAGAATAAAGCGCTGTGTGACACGAGCAACATCGACACTGACAGTCGATGAATTGATAGATGACACTTTGGCAATTTGCAGATAACACTTTTAGACTGAGATCCCAGAGCTGCCAGACCTCTCTTATTTTCTCAGCAACAAAATATATGGGATAGAATAGTGATAGTATGTACTTTTAAAAGTACATACTACTACGTCGGCCCAAGCTAGCAGGTATGCGTATGAGCGACGGCCAATTTTTTTATTTCTTTGTGATGTATTAAAGGTATTTCAGTAGTCAAGGAGGTAGTTTTGGATCCTCCCAAATCCTGTCAGAGTTTAGCTTTCGTTATTTGAAAACCAACTGAAAACAAGCGCTGGGCGTCTGACGCCCAGCAAATGCTGAGATGGTAACCCTTGTATGGCAACGCTCAGCACAATTGCTCTGTATCGTTTTTCTTTTGTATTATTGTTCTTTTGTTTTCTATAATGTGTTTGTTTCTGTGTGTTTTGTCGGTGTTTCTATTATATTTGCACTTAGTAAATGAACTTGCGTATGTTAAAAGAACATACTAACACTATACTACATATACTATTTTGTTTGTGAGATGGTCTGGCAGCTCTAAGATCTTAGTCCATTTGGTATGTTTCTATTGGCAACAATTAAGGTGCGTTTAAATGGCACGGGGTAGCACGATCCGCGATCGATTGATCGATCCACGCGAGCCGCGCCATCCGTGTAGATGCGGCTCGGCTAAATCCTAACGTAAGACTACTTTTCTACACGGCGCGTATTAACACAAGCCGAGCTGCACGCGCCTTTGATCTGTTTCAAAAAACCGACAAGCGAAGGATCGTACGATTGCCGAGCCGTGCCGAGCCGCGCCGAGCGTAGGCTGTTTAAACGGCGCGTGGTGCGCTGAATCACGCGCTGAGACCGCTGAGCCTCGCTCGGCTCGCGTGTTTGCGCGCTGTTTTAACGCACCTCTAAACATACCAAATGTAATTATAACCTCAAAATCCAATATATTTTGGAGATTTTACAATTCTGCAAAGTGTCCGTGATTTTAATTTAGTTTCAGTCGAATACATGCATTATTTGGAACACAGAAAGTAAATTCACGTCTCTATTGATTCTTAGGCGAGGGATGTATGGACGCGTAGCAATATCCTTCGATCTTGAACCTGAAGAAGAGATTTGATGACCTTTCATTAGCTCAGGCTAATCATAGCCAAAAAGGATACGACGTAAAACGGGGTGAATAGAAACGCAGGGGTGAATAGAAACATAACTTTGAAGGGGATTTCCACTTTCTTTAAATTCTGCTTGCGGCATTTAAGGACTCCAGTTTTGTTTCTATTCACCCCTGCGTTTCTATTCACCCCGTTTTAACGATATTTAAGAAACTTAAAAACATGTCTCATTTCTTCACAGAAACGGCCAGCCCTTCCCCGATAGCAAAGTACCAGACTACAACAACAAGAAGGCGATGGAAGAATCCCTGAACAAGGAGTGGAATAAGAACGACCTCTCTCAAGTACAGGAGAAGTTCCGGGACGGGAACAACACTAACGGGAACGGAAACCTACAGAACGGGATCTTGCAGTACGCTGCCAACGAAATTGCTAAAGGTAAGAATCTTTGTACAACTTGTAACAAAGAAATAATAGCCGTCGTTGTAACTTGAAGTGGCCAAGGATGTCAGAATCTGCAGTTTTAGTGGACGTCACGCGGTTTCACCCGCGTAGTTCCCGTTCCCGTGGCAGTACGGGGATAATATATAGCCTATGTTACTCCCTGATAATGTAGCTATCCAATGCTAAAAGAATTTTTCAAATCGGTCCAGTAGTTTCGGAGCCTATTCAATTCAAACAAACAAACAAATCTTTCTTCTTTATAATATTAGTGTAGATGACATTTAGATGAAAAACTGTATCTAATGCAATAAATGAGTGAGGTTTGCTTGCCAAAAGCTATTTCATCATCTACCTAGACTTTTCCCAAAATATATTGGGGTCGGCTTCAATTTAAACCGGATTCAGCTTAATACCAGTAATTTACGTTGAGCGGCTGCCTACCAGACCTCCATAACCCATTAAGTGGGTAACAAAACTCTTTGGTAAGACTGGAGTCAGATTCACTGGCTTCTGACAATCCGTAATGACTGCCAAAGATCTACAAATGACAGCCGGGACCAACGGCTTAACTTGCTTTCCGAGGCACGGAGGAAACTCGGTATGTTAAGATGGTCACCCATCCACAGACCAACCTTGGCAAGCGTTGCTTAACCTTGCACGATCTTGGCAAAAGCTAGTTGGTATAAATTCAACGTGCAAACGTAGATGCTAATATAATCGAATGCAAGACCGGATTAGTAAGATGAGTTTGGTATAAAATTATCAATAACTTTTTAAAACATAGGTGCCGCGCCAATATTGCTATGCCAACCAGTTATTAGAACAAAACGGGCAATATAAAAAAATATGAAAAAAAATACGGAACCTTAAACATAACTTGAAATTACGTGTTTTCTTGCTTGTTTCAATATAACGAAAACACAATTTGTCAAATAAATCATAGTTTATCGACATAGCACTGAATGTTTTTACGTTACGCAGGATTTAAAAAAAATATCCTTGCTCACGATTTGTTTTTGTGACAAGGATCGTGCGTTTTTTTGGAAAAAATGTTGTCTATGATATTCAGCGATTGTTAAGCAGATTAGAAGACCTTCTGTGATGTGCCAATATCATCATAATTCCGTTGTGAAAAATGGATAGTGCTAAGCCTGTATAGCTACGTCTCCTTCCCACACCAGAAACATGATGGTTTTAAGCCTTCATAGAGCCTCAGAACTTTCAGACAGTATCTGTAACCAATGGGGATAGAATCTTTGTGGCATAGCCCCTCGCCACCATTTTGTTTTTTTTTTTTTTTTAAAGTTGCGTTGTACAATCTAACATGCTGTATGGGTCGAGGACTGTTCAACAAAAGAACTAAGAACATGGTGCCCTAAAGTGTGAATGATTTTCATTATTCTCACTTGGCGACATTACCTCCAAATATCTCGGCGACGTGACACGTTAGGGCACCATGTTGCAAAAATTTTTTGTTTGTTTAAGTGTCCTCTATTCATATAATATGCATGTTAGATCGTGTCATCATCATATCAGCCGAAATACGTCCACTGCTGGACACAGGCCTCCCCCAAAAAGGGGGAGGGGTTTGCCATAATCGCCACGCTTGGCAAGGCGGGTTGGCGATCGCAGTGTATGATGTTGATTTATTGATGTTAGATTGTGTGCTGCAACTTAAAAAAAAAACAAAATGGCGGCGGGGTAGCTTTGCCAGCTCCCATAGATAAACTTTCGAACCTCTTTACTTCTTTATAGTATTACTTAGACTCAGTTAATGATTAAAATCACGGGCTAAAGGGTATCTTCCGTCAGACAGCTACTAACATAGACAGCCTCGACACAGATAGTGACGTCACCATAATATAAATATTTAATACTTCCGGCTGCGATTGGCTTAGACGCATGAATTAATTTTCCCTCGTGTTTAGCTGCGTGTCCGCTCTTACATAATAATTAATAGTTTGTGTTGAGATGTCGATAGATGTTACTGGGTAGCCATTTTGAATACAGGTTTGGACCTTTGGAGGTAGTGGAATATGAGGAAAAAGTGACGCTTAGTGGTCTTTTAAAGAATGTGTTAAAGATAAGATTATAAAAGGCAATGAAAAACTTAATTAGATAGAAGCAACACTGACAAAAAAAAACTGGCCAAGTGCGAGTCGGACACGAAGGGTTCCGTATCATAAACCTTAATTTTTATTATTTGTTGTTGTAGCGGCAATAGAAATACACAATCTGTGATTTCAACTGTCTACCTATTACGGTTCTTGGGATACAGCCCGCTGACAGACAGACGGACGGACAGCGGAGGCTTAGTCATAGGGTTCCGTTGGTTACCCTTTGGGAACGGAACCCTAAAAAAAGGATTAATTTATATCTCTAATATCAGCCGGTTTAAATCAATCATCATAAATCAATATATGTATAAAATTCTTCCGTTACTGACTGATTGAGTGACTGACAGACAACGCATAGCCGAAACTACTGGTCGTAGAAAGCTGAAATTTGGCATGTAGGTTCCTTGGACAGTGTAGGGGAGCACTAAGAGAGGGTTTCCCGAAATTCTTACGGGAACGGGTAAAAAACGCGTACGAAGTCGCGGGAAAAAGTTAGTTATGAATAAACTATAAGAAACGAAATCAAATATCAACTTTAATCTTGTGAGTTGCACATTGAAAAACGGAAGTCGGTTCTAATATGTTTCAATTAATAGTATTCTCTGTCCTCAAAATTTTAAACGACCTTCAATAGATATTACAAATACGTATAACCTTGCAATAATCTACCTACTATTGACTTGATATAGACATTGTCTTATCAAGAAGATGACCCTTTTTCACGTGGTACTTCCTATGCTGTACTCAAAGTTTCTGCAACATTCATACTGCCGTCATAACAAAAATGGACGTATGGACATAAAACGAAGTAACCGATTTCCGACTTTAAGTTTTTGAAGTGAAAACTTCTTTAGCGGCGCTGAGCACTTTTTGTTGGATGGGTAAAAACTTCCAAACTCGCGTCAGGGTCACGTGATGCTGATCGAAAAAGCGTAAGATCGAGGGGAAGGGAGAGGAACTAGTATCTCCCACTCTTTCTACCGTGCCTGAGTGTGCTGCTCCGCTTAGGCGGCACAGGGCGCTTGCGCGAATGTCCGTCTGTGTTTATGTACAGCGTGCCACGCGTATCCAAGGATACGAAATTACGGAATTACGAAATTATGGATGAAAGTTGATTTTTCTAAGAGATAAAAATTAATGTAATATATAAATAAATAACGATATAATATTATGAATAATAACATGTAAATTGTCATATTTGTGTACGATAGCGCAATAAATAAACATTGTATTCTACCTCATAAATGATAGTATTTTTGTACTTATAATTAAACACAACGTTAATACTAAAGTTTTCACTTCTGCCGGCACTCCCGGAGTGCTACCGGTGTTTTTTTTCTTAAGGTCGGAAATCGGGTACTTCGTTTTCTGTAGATACGCCCTTTTTTAGGGTTCCGAACAAAAAACGGAAGTCTTATAGGATCACTCGGGTGTCTGTCTGTCTGTCCGTCTGTCACAGCCAGTTTCCTCCGGACCTTTCTACTGGACCGATTCTGTTGAAGTTTGGTACACTTGGACTACTGTGACCCAAACACGCGCGTTACGTAAATAAATATAGTAACTTTTGGGGGTTTAAGTAGAAAATTAAAAAAAAAAGTTTTTCAAACTGTATTGTGTGACATATGAAATGAAAGGGCTTACTGTGAGATTTTAGTTTTTTTTTTCATAATTTTCAAATAAATAATATGAAGTTATTCAAGAAATTAGAAAAAATGACCATTCCTCCTCCTTATTTCCGAAACTATTTAGTTTAAAATTTTGAAAAAATGCGGATTTACCTACAAAATGACAGGAAAACCTATAAGAAGTCTATAGTATTAAAATATAAAGTTATAAAAATGAAATTAATTTGAAACCCTTTGCACGCGAGTCCGACTCGCACTTGGCCAGTTTTTACTTATTACGGCAGCATAATGGAAAGATAAGTTTATATGTGTTTGCGTCTGACTGATAGCAGAGATCAGAGGTAACTGTGCAAGTGTGCATCCTGTTTGTGTCTCGCTGCTAATCATGTTTAGAATAATATCCATACTTGAATTTATAATTCGAGTTCATTTGACTGTATCACCAACTGAAGTATCGACTTTAGTGGCGAATATTTTAGGTTGATTTTTATGTGATCCTAAAACAAGAAGAGTTTGCAATGTAATTTGAACTTAGTTTTGTATGACATAAAGTTTGTTGTTCTAAAATTTAATTATTTTCTATATTTTTTTTTGTCTTGAATTCTGAATTCAAATATAGAACGGCGCCAGAGACAGAAAAGTTGAAAGGAAATCTCTTATGCTACGGCTACACTACCGTAATATGGCAATAATTATGGCCATAATTGAAACAAAACCAACTGAAACAACACCAATTATGGCCATAATTATTGCCATATTACGGTAGTGTGGCCATAGCATTAGTATGGACATGATGTGATGAGGAGGGATTAAACGCATTCACCTAGAAGACTTTTGAAGAGAGTTATGAATATGGAAAGGTAGCGAATGTTCCATGTAAAGATGAATGAATGAATGCTGTGAAAGACTTTTGAAAAGAGTTATGAATATGAATATAGATGGATGGAAAGGTAGTGACAGGCCCATGTAAAGATGATGAATGAGTGAATGAATGGAGGATTGATGTGAAAAGGGAGTGAATGATACCGTGATGGTTGACTGGGGAGAATGGATTAAGAACACGTGTTGCGCCGACCCCAAGTAACGTGGGACAAGGGCAGGCATATAATTTGACAGAAGATAGTGATTAATACCTAGTTTTATTATTTTAATGATTGTTTCTAATTCATTAAAATTTTCATTTAATAAATTTTTTTTATTTGGGTTGCAAAAGTTCCAACCACAAACAATACTACTAAATGACTGTTATTTAATCATTTGTTTTTCTGAAATCGCATAGACAATAGTCTTTTGGAATGCAAAGACAATGGTATTTAGGCATGCATCAATACAAAACTGCGATTTCAAATTATTTGATGATGATCTTCATTAAAAACAATTCACACGGCTATACTTATGTTATAAAGAGGAAAGATTTTTTTGATTATTTGTACCT
Source organism: Lacanobia wlatinum (assembly GCA_947578705.1). NCBI lineage: Eukaryota > Metazoa > Arthropoda > Insecta > Lepidoptera > Noctuidae > Lacanobia > Lacanobia wlatinum. The sequence goes on from OX388031.1 coordinate 23,141,781, forward strand.
AATAGTCTCCAAAACTACTAGACCGATTTTAATTTTTTTTCACCAATAGAAAACTAAATGATTAGGAAGAAGAAAACAGAGATCCCTACGAAAATTGCAATACTAACTAAACCCGCGCGAACGAAGTGCTAGTTATTAAATATAGTGGCTTTCATAAATCTATCCCGTTGTTCTTCTAAACTACGCAACCGATTTTGATGCAATTTTGACTACAATTTAGAGAAAATATTTCAGAAAGTTAACTTAGTTAAAAAATATATATTTACATAGTCTCCTAGTCTACTCTAATCTTTAGATATCGACTACCTAAGTAAAGGTAAAAGATAAAGATAAATCTCGATGATTTTTTTAAACCGTAAAACCAAGCGAAGCAGAGACGTGTCGCTAGTAAAGAAAATAAACTAAAAGCAATCCAACTGCACGTTACAGAAAACATGTATCGAACAATATAAACACGTTAAGCGATAAATGCTCCTATCAATGTAAATAAAATTCTTCCGTTGCTGATAGACAACGCACACCCGAAACTACTGGTCGTAGAAAGCTGAAATTTAGGCATGTAAGTTCCTTGAGAAGTGTAAGGGAGCACTAAGAAGGAATCTCCCGAAATTCCTAGGGGAACGGGAAAAAATTGGGATATGCGGATACGAAGTCGTGTATAGTCCACGCCACGAGAATCTATAAATTTTGTAAACACACATTCAATTGTTTCAAATGTTTGTTCCATGTGTCAGACGCGTTCCAGTACCACAAAACATTAGACGACAGCTCTTTATATCGATAAAATATAACCCTACTAAGTGAAAATGCTCGTTACTTCCGTATTACATGTATGTTACTTCAAGTTGATTGATTTTGGGATAATTTGTTGTCGCTACGTAGCTTAGTAGAAATTCTTTGTTTACAAAATTTATAGCTTCTCGTGACGGGGACTATAGTAACATAGTACAGTAGTCATTATCAGCCTCAGCCTGTAGTTCACCCCCATCTGAACATACCGAGACTCCTCCGTGCCTCGGAAAGCACGTTAAGCCGTTGGTCCCGGCTGTCATTTGTAGAACTTTGGCAGTCGTTGCGGATTGTCAGAAGCCAGTAAATCTGACTCCAGTCTTGCCAAGAAATACCGTGTTAAGCATTTAATGTGTTGTGGAGGTCTGGTAGCCAGCCGCTCCACGTAAAATAATGTTATTCAGATAATTCCGGTTTGACTGGAAGCCGTCTCCAATATAGTTGGGAAAAGGCTAGGCAGATGATGACTACTGTGCTACTGTGCTGGAAGATGATTGGGGTCGGCTGCCAGTCAAACCGGATTCAGCTGAATACCAGTATTTAACAAGGAGCATCTGCATAACTGAACTCCACAACCCAGAAACTTTTTAGCACGGTGCTTCTGCGCAAGACTGGTGTCATAATTATTGGTTTCTAACAATCCGTAACTACTGCTAAAGATCTGCAAATGATAGCCGGGACCAACGGCTTAACGTGCTTTCCGAGGCACGGAGGAGTCTCGGTATGTTCAGATGAGGGGGATCTGCAGACCGACCTCAGCAAGCGTTGCGTAACCTTGAAGATCGACCGATGTGGCTGTTATATAGCCACGATCTAGCGAGGCAGCACGGTAGTACAAAGTTTAAACTGTAGGTACACTGGAGAGCCACGGCAATGGTTGAGTTGCGCAACCAACTTCCACGTTATACCGATAACGGGGCACAATACATAACATGAACTTTGAGTAGCGATACACTATCGCTTGTATAATTAGTTTTCATTAACTGTGTAGTTAGATTTCCATGCAAGTCTAAAAATTATTTAATTTTTTTTAGGGTTCCGTACCTCAAAAGAAAAAAACAGAACCCTTATAGGATCACTTTGTTGTTCTTCCGCCCGCCGGTCCGTCCGTCCGTCCGTCTGTCCATCTGTCTGTCAAGACCCTTTATCTCGGGAACGCGTGCAAGTATCGAGTTTAAATTAAACCCATATACTCAGGGCCCCAAGTCTGCTATTACAATAGTGTCAGAATGGTCTCATAATTATTTCATAATGGTCGATTTTGATAAGTTTGGTAATCTACTAATATAAAAGCGTCATTATTACTTTCCAATGGTCAACCAGTGACACTCCATTGAAAGAAATGGCATACAATGGTAATCTCGTACATAATGACAAATTAATAAATAATATTTAAAAACATATATAAAAGAAATCTGGCATAACTTGTCAAAATGGCATACAATGGTAATCTCGTACATAATGACAAATTAATAAATAATATTTAAAAACATATATAAAAGAAATCTGGCATAACTTGTCAAAACCATTATGAAATCATTATGAGACCATTCTGACACTATTGTAATAGCAGACTTGGGGCCATGGTCTACAGTGAAATAATCAATCTTCAAAGTTAACGTAAAAAAGATACTGCCGTTTATGCCGCAAAAAAACGTAAATTTCGACACTCAAGGGAATCAAAATTTAAAGGGTATTTCCCGTTGACCTTGAACTATGAAATTTGACAAGTAATACCGTCTTATACTACAAGTATAGGAAAAAGTCTGAAACTATACATTTGTATGATGTAGGGATGGCGGGGTCAATTCGCTCGCTTCGCTCGCTCACTTGACCGCCATCCCCTTCTAACCTAACCTGTCCGAGTCGGGGTGACCCAAGTCCTTTGTAAATACGCATCTAGAACACAGACTCCGGCAGGAAATTCCTTTTCTTAGCTGTATGCACAATATTATAAGTATAAGAAGGAGAATATACAACAGTGGAATATCGAATTTCATCTCGGAAGTATGTTCCCTTGAGATAAATTTCGATTTTCCTGCGGGTGAAGCTGCTGGCAGAAGCTAGTGCACATATCAATATATTTAAAATTCTTCCGTTACTGGTGACTGAGTGACTGACAGTCAACGAACAGCCGAAACTACTAGTCGTAGAAAGACTGAAATGTTGGCATGTAGGTTCCTTGGGTAGTAAAGGGTAGCACTGAGAGATTTCCCGAGATTTCTGGGGACGGGAACCAACAGGATATGTGCGTACGAAGTCGCGGGTAAAATCTAGTCACATAAAAAACAAAGGCTAAAAGCCACAAGCGTCGAGGAAGAAACTTGCGTCAACAAAATAATTAATTTAATGATTTTCGCATAACAGTTTTCAAAACCGGTTCAATATCAAATCACCTTTAATCTATCATCAGTATTATGTATAGTTTTGTAATGTAATACTGTTATTATAAGCTAAATTATTTTAAATGCTGTCAGAGGACGATTTTACGAAAATTGTGGTTGTGTATGCGTGACGAATTTCCTTTGTTTGGCTTTAGATATCTCCATGTGTCATGTAGGTTGTTTTATTGTGTTGAAATTATGCGAAAATATATGTGACATTGTTTAATTTTACCTTATGAAAATGTAGTTTTAAAAATCCGAAATGCTAAAGTATTATTAGACATAGCACATTTATAAAACGTCAAAAGCTAGTGCATGGTTTGAATTTTTCTCTCAGAAATTCCCCGGTTTCTACTCTTAACTGTTTTTTTTAACCCCCGACGCAAGAACGACGTGTGTGTGTGTGTGTGTGTGTGTGTGTGTCTGTCTGTCTGTCTGTCTGTGGCATCGTAGCTCCCGAACGGATGAACCGCTTTTGATTTTATTTTGTTTGAAAGGTGAATTAATCGGGAGTGTTCTTAGCTATGTTTGATGAAAATCGGTCCAAGATGGCCGCCGCCACAAAATGACGGATTACATATTTTGTCACAACTCCCTCAATATGGGTATCAAATGAAAGGGCTTGACTAGTAGAATACTATACACTATGAAAATTTTCTTTTAAAAGCAAAAATTAATTTCTATTGAACCTTTTAGTTTAATATAGGTACGATTGTTTGGGCCAAGCGTCATCGCGTCGGGAGACCGCTAACCGCTAATAATACATATACTTGGTAAATACAAAACATTTGCGGTTTCCCGATGCGAAGACGCTTGGGCCAAGGAATCGTACCTATATTAAAAAAGGATCAATAGAAATTATTTTTAACTTTTCAAAGTATTTTTTAGTCGGAGGCTTTTTTAATTTTTTTGTTTTATATTACAAATTAAAGGCGCCCCGCAAATCCTTCCAGGTATATTTTTTTTCCTGAGGCATCAGGAAGGCACGAACCAAACCTTGCATTTGGCGTCTAGGTCGTCTCGCCACCTCTTCCTAAGCCGACCTCGGCGGCGCTGTCCATTCTCAGGCACCCACTTTGTGCAGAGCCCAGCGATCAATGTACAATACTTTCAAGTTTAATACTACAATAATTCCTTATTATAATTTTAAGACATTAATTTCAGATTTAATCCAAATACATTTATTCCTTATGTTAAATCCACTCAGACTGGCCTGCCACCGAAAACAGTGCGCGATGTTCCGAGGCCGATCACCGAGCATTGAAATATACAGGGTTACTATATAAACTCGAAAAAAATATCAGCTGTTTCATACATTTTCATCGGCGAAATATTGCATTTTGTATGAAACAGCTGATATTTTTTTCGAGTTTTCAGGGTTGGTCTCAAAGTAAAAGTTGTTTATAATCATGTGTACTTTCACTGCCTAAGAGCTTGTTGGTATTTTATAAATAACCCTGTATATTATATTTCGATTGGATAGCTATTAAATAAAATTAATAAATTAAAAATCCCCTGCCGTCCTGTCCGCCAGTCTGCGCAGGGCATTATGGAACGTACTGGACTTTATAGTGGAATGGTGTCTGCAAGACCTGCAAGTTGTGTGTGCAAATTTCATGAAGAAAATTTTGAGCACAAATGTGAATGCGTACGTATAAGAGTACGGAAAGACCAATTAAACGATGATAGACAGTGTCAAAGATGAGAAAGCTAGAAAGGGAATGACATATATACTAGCTTTTGCCCTTCGTACGCGCATATGCCCATTTTTGCCGTTTCCATAGGAAATTTTGGAAATCCTCTCTTAGTACTCCCCCCTACACTCCCCAAGGCACCGACATGCCAAATTTCAACTTCCTACGACCAGTAAGTGGTTCGGGCTGTGCGTTGTCTGTCAGTCAGTTATTAGTCAGTCAGTCAGTCACCAATAACGGAAGAGTTTTATATAAATCAATGGAAGAAGACATGTTGAATTTACCTCAAATAAGTTTTCATAAGGAAAGGGAATGATGATGAATCTTTCAAATACGTTGTCAACTAACACCGCCTGACGTAGTCGAGTAAAAATTGTAACTCGTTTGCTATTTTTTTTTACTTTAATGCGTACTTATTTTTTTGTTCAGATTAACGGACTTTGTTCTTACTTTATTATCCTTTATTAAACGGCTGGCTCGTGTTTATACATTAATAATTCTATATAATATGCTGTATCCACGTGATTTCATCATGGTTCTCCTACCTTGACACTTGACCCAACCGTGTTGTCTCTGAACGAAGGTTGTTCACAATTTCCTTGTTCTTTTCATTTAATAGCGTTCGGCAATATGGCTGCCACTACTAGGACTACGCTGAACTTTATCTTGCCATTCGGGAAATCGAGGATGTTTAATTATGATAAAGCCTTTATCATGTTATTAAACGTTTATTTCCTATTTCCTACTTAATATAAGTGTTAAAAATATTCAGATAACGGGTTTTAAAACTTTCCATCAACATGGAACATGGATGGTGTAAATATAGAAGCCATATTTCTAAATTGCAATTTATGTTCAATGTTGACCTTGAGGTGGTCAAAAATGTAGTTGTCCTTTCGTTTGCTAAATGTTTGATTTAATGCAATGGGTAGGGTATTGCTGGTAGAATAAATATCTAACAGAGCATTAATGTTAGTCATTAATGCTCAGTTTTGAAAATGCCTCATTGATGAAGTGGTAGACTGCTTACTTTGGATCGTGGGTTTCTTTTCTGGGTCGGGCAAAGAAAAAATAGGTTTCCCTTCTGGAAATTTCTCTGTAGATGCTATGCCTTTACGAGACTCGCAGATCTGGTCGCAGACTTGCCCTATATTGTCATAAGGCGTTAACAAACTTAACGAAATAGACACCGCTGATTTTCCATTTGGAAACAAATACGAATACAATACGGTACAAATAATTTATTTTCTTTCACAAGTACTACATCTAGTATTTGGAGTGCCTTTTTAAGCATGAATTGCCTGTAGGGACAATAGAATATAATAATATGAAGGCGTCATCTTTAAATTTGCCTTTCATCATCAATTCTAACCTCCAAACCCTTGTCTCCAGGTGATCCGCTGGTGGTCCAAATGGACACAGAGAAGCAAGACAATGTAGAAGTGGCGTTGCTTGGAGAAGGTGCTTCCCCCAGACGGTATGCGACGTCAGAACTCACGCAGTTCTGGGTTGTCCTGAAAAGGACACTGCTGTTCAGCAGAAGAGATTGGGTAAGTGTACTAAGGACTACATTCTGTACTTAATACCCCACTTGCGAACAGTATCTAGTTGTAAAAATGGCACACTGGGCTTCCTTAAAAGTTTAGTTTTATAGTTTTTTGGTTCACGTTAATCATACATGGGTACTATACTGAATACTTGACCACAAAGAAGACTAAAAAGTTCAAAGCAATTCACTTTTCAAGCAGCTAGATGCAGTTTGCAACCTTTATTATAGGTTTGATACGAGTCCATTTTTTAGTTCCTAACACTTCGTGCGTTATCATGTTGGAATCGTCTCCTCGAGTCCTTTCTTTTGATGCCGCACTATGTCAACCTAGCGATCATCTTTATTTTTCAAAATTCATATTATAGCCTATGCCACTTCGGCACTAACAGACGAATGTATGATACCTAATTTTTGAAAATTTATTCAGCCGTCTAGGCTACAGGGCGTGCGAAAGAGACATACATTCACCAGAAAATTAGCTGAGCGGTAGAATTAGCTTTCCCTATTTGACTGACAAACCTTGAAAATTCAAAAATGCCTGTAACTGGTCTGTTTGACATAAAAGATTTTGTATTTAAGTATATAAAATCATAACCGTCCTTCTGGGGCTGTCGTGTAAAACCAGTGAATAATAAAAACTCCCTCTAATAGAGATTAGCCGTAGATTATAGAAGTGAATATATCAAAATAGCATCCCAGAATACAGTGACTCATCGCGTTTGCTATGTAGAAACCTTTGACATTCGGTCAGGGTCTACACAGATAAGTAGAATCAAATGACGTACTTCAATGTCATACATGTCGATTGCGATTGACAGCTAAGGGCAATTCTGCAAATTTTTGAGCAACGTGCGCATTCGCATGTCAGTTACAATATATTAAAAAAAAACTGGCCAAGTGCGAGTCGAACTCTCGTGCAAAGGATTCCGAACCAATTTCAATTTTAAACATGTTATTTTAACACTAAAGATTTCTTATAGTTTTTCCTATAATCTTTAGGTATAGAACTATTGTCTGCATTTTTTTCAAAATTTTGGGCACAGTAGTTTCGAGGTAAGGGGGGATGGTCATTTTTAGTTTAATATTTTGAATATTTCATAACTGTTTATTTTAAAATTATAAAAAATATATAGTTAAAACCCGCACAGTAAGCCCTTTCATTTGATATGTCACACGATACAGTTTGAAAAACTTTTTTTTAATGTTTTAGTTTGACCCCCAAAACTGACCCCCATACTAAAAAAAAATAATAATTTACGCAACACGTCCGTGTTTGGGTCAGATGGACCCATGCGACTGTTATTCTTTAGCCACGAGCTCCTCTTTAGGCTCGAGTTACCTAGGGCCAAGTATCAATGACAGTAATTTGTTTCTCGCAACAATGACATTTCTTTATCCACTGTTACGAGCCATACCTATAGTTAAAATTTAAATATTTATTGTCAATTTACATATGCGTCTAGAACCGTTACTGTTTTTTGTTATAAGCGCTTTAGCACTTTAAAATAACATGTCAGAAATCAGAAAAAAAAACACATTCTTGGGCCAATGACCGTAGTTTTGAACATGAACAAAGTAACGGTTGTACACATAACAATTTATATAATTTTTAAGACAAATAATAAAGTGTTGAAGTTCCATCAATGTTGCCAAAGTGTTAATTAGTCAATTAAGGCCATATTTGAGTATTGATTTGGAAACACTTAATCCAGGTCATGTTAAAAATAGTCGAATGCAGCCTCTGGCATTCCTATTCAAACTTTTATTTATCACACTTACTCATGACTTGGAGCTCGTGGCAATAACAGTCGCACGGGTCGATCTTCAAGGTTAAGCAACGCTTGCTGAGGTTGGTATGTGGATGGGTTACCATCTTAACATACTGATACTCTTCCGTGCCTCGGCAAGAATGTTAAGCCGCTGGTCCCGGCTGTCATTTGTAGATCTTTGGCAGTCGTACGGACAGTCAGAAGCTATAAAATCTCACACTAGTCTTGCCAAGGAGTACCGTGAGGTCTGGTAGGCAGGCGCTCAACGTAAAATACTGGTATTCAGCTGAATCCGGTTTGACTGGAAGCCCCAATATAGTTGGAAAAAGGATTGGCACATGATTTAAAAAATAATCGAATGCAGTCTTTGAGATTACTACTCAAATTTTTATTTATCACACTAACTCAAGACTTTCAAAGCTACCGGACCATAAAAAGTGAAAAAAATCATAGCTACGAGTAAGTATGGAAAGTATATAACATTTTTTTTTGTGGTACTAGCCCTCCACACATTCCCAACCACTGCAACTCCTGAAAGCCAGAATCAACAGTGAAGTACTTATTGGGACTGTCTTTAAAAAACTAAACCATGCTAAGTTTTTCAACGAAATTATAAAAGGGTTTTTCTGTACGATTACTATCAAAACCCTGTAATACTTTATCAGCCTGGTATACATATAAAAGAAATTCGTAGTAGAAATTCATATGTATATTGTTGGTAAGTAAATCGGTTAAGGTTAAGAGTCATAATTCGAGGTTTGGTTCTCGACTGTTTTCTCCTCCAATATTGGACTGATATAAGAGATATTTCTTAAACTGAATAAGAAGGATGTATACTGTGTCTCTATGTTTTCCTTCTTTGAATAATAGTTGCCAAATTTGTATACTAGGGCTCTGTTAACAGCGATTTATCGGACAATTTTGAGCATTTTGTGAGAGTTCTAGTGCTTAAACGGTTAATAATCACAAATAAGAAAACATAGGAACACAGTATATATCCTTATTTTTCAGTTTGTGAAATGTCTCTTAAATCGGTCCAAGATTGGAGGGGAAAACAGTCGAGAGCCAAACCTTGAATTATGACTTTTTACATACAAAGTCTCACGGCCAGCATTTCCTCTTAAGGCCCATGAATTTTAACATAGGATCGCCTTTTATAAACCGTTCCAATCAAAATAGTGGAGAAGCTTTAACAGTCTTTTATTGCAGGACTAAAACAGATATTGTATTTAAATATAGCTCGTTAATCATTCCAATTTATACCTCATAACAATGACATAAGAGTGAGATGAAGTCATCTCACTCTTATGTCATTGCAAGCGTCATGTCATAGCAAGTGCTTGAAACGCTGATTTCACCCTTATTGACTTAAAACTATTTCCACAGACTCTCTTGTACATCCGTATCTTCGCTCACTTTTGCTTTTAAAACATTAGTCAGGGCAACAGATGTTGTAGTTCGACAATCATTCCAATTTATATCTTATTGCAAAGAAATAAGAGTCCCGTTTGATAGACAAATTTCGCCCTTATTAATGTGTACCTCTTTCCACAGACCCTTATGTACCTGCGTCTCTTCGCTCACATCCTGGTCGGCTTCCTGATTGGAGCTCTCTACTATGACATCGGCGACGACGGCTCCAAAGTACTCTCGAACCTCGGTTTCCTGTTCTTCAACATGCTGTTCCTTATGTACACCTCGATGACCATCACCATTCTTAGTTGTGAGTATCACCATTATTTGTTTGGAACGTGAAAAAAGTATAGTAACCATCCTTACACACTCCTTATGCCAGGATCACTGCAGGTGGCGATTTGTAATTTTAGTCTTTGAGTCCCGGGTCGATGTCGCGTTGTGTTCCACGCGCGCCTCAGAGATGTCAGCATAGTAGACGGGGCCCGCTAAGGTCAGTGCCTGCCAGGTTTGCGGTATTTGTTCGGAAGAGTCACCGCGGCCCTGGAACGCAAAGGGCATTGGGAGGAACACGGATGGGTTTTAGTCAGTAAGAGTCTGGTACTCCCTTCTGCTCCGCCGAGAGCGGGAGGAGTCATTTGATTTCCTATCCTTAAAAAAAAGGCCTTGGTGAAATGGCGTGATTTGATGTTTGTGTATTTAGACGCGAGTTGCGAGTTACAACAACACTAGCGGGTCTAAAAAGGAAACTTTAGCAGAATCAGAAAGCACATCACGCTACCCGTCACTGTCAAATTTTAAAAGAAAAATACAAAAGGGTTTCGGTAATCAGATATTCATGATCCACTGCTGTTGATCATGTGACACCTCGGAAGAGCGAGTTCTGACCCATTGGTTAAAAATTATGGGCACGTTAAAATGCTTTTTCGACCAGTTGTTAGTTCTTTGTTTGACCATAAGTCAAGCTAAATATTGATCGAAATCGCACACTTACGAAATTTGGGTGCCCATATTTTTTTTATTTATTTTTTTACTATTGATAGGCACGCGTTTGACCACTATCTCACCTGATGGCAAGCGATGATGTGGTCGAAGATGGAGCACGCTTGCCTAGAAGTAACCTATTCACTCTTGACTTAAAGACTCCCAGGTTGTAGCTAATTGTTAATCAATGGGTAGAACTACGGATCAAAAACTCGCCCTAAGGTAAATGAGAAATTGTTTCAAATAATGAGATGACTTCTTGGCTGGCTGCCAGCTTAATGGTGCTATTACAAAATCGAGCGCTTGGCCCGGACTAAAGCTACAGACCGCGTTTCCCGAGATTTATAGGGAGCGTGCAGAAACTATAGGTGCCACCTATAGTTTCTGCACGTTCCCTATAAATCTCGCACAGAAATGTCACTGTCAAGTATGTTTTAAGTATAAGTTCAAAATAGCTACGCTAGATGGCACAGTCTTCTTCGCGCACGTTCCCCTAAACTGAGCGTGCAGGAACCACAGGTGGCAGCACAGAAGCGTCAATGTCAAGTGTTCTGACCCTTTAAACTTCGAATATGCGACACTAGATGGCATAGTCAACGCTGTGCACGGTCCCTGTAGTGATTTTAGCGCTGTATACACCAATTGTTTAAAAAAATTGTCTTACATTTATATAGACATATTTTTTTTTTCAAGCAAGGAATCATCGTAACCTTAGTTAGTTGTTACTTTTTGTTTGAATTTGGATTATATTTTCATAGAAAAAAAATATAATTTCGGACGAAAAATTATCAGTAACTCTCTGATTTACGGAATTATAACGCTCAAAACCAAGCAAAAATGTAATAGCCCTCTTAAGGAAAATGGTCGTCAATCTTCCTTTAAAAGGGAAAACCACAATACTTTTACTTGTATTATCTTTACATGTGAAGTAATATAATTTTTGAGTATAAAAAAGAACCCAAACTGGTTTTATTTCGTCCATCGATTTGAGAATTAATGTGCGAATCATTTCCTCATGTTATAAACTAACCACTGAGAAGGTCAAATTAACGTGGACGCAGGACGGATTCTTTTTAAGTAAAAAAATGCGTACAAAAACGACATACCTACAAGTATCATAAGGGTATGCAATTTTAGACTCTAGCTTTTAAGAAGTAAAGTTAAATATGCCCTGAACCATTTTCCCTAATTACTGAGCTTAATTCGTTTGTTTTTAAGTATTATTTTTTTCCAGTTCCCCTTGAGATGCCTGTGCTGATAAAAGAACACTTCAATCGGTGGTACTCGCTACGGTCCTACTATTTGGCTATCACAGTGTCTGATATACCTTTCCAGGTAAATATGGCTTTTTCTAATGGTTTTAATAGTTAGGCTTGTTTCACACGTACCGCAGCCACACCACAGCCACAACACGTGGGCTGACGCTAATTTGTATTTTAGAGGGTATGCGGTACAGAGAGTAAAGTCCCTCAAACCTTCATTGAAAACAGAGGACCAGGCGGTTGTTGTACCTGGCGGGCAACTGCCCAATGGTTGATATTCGGGCTGACGTATATGTTCAAAATCGCACGGTAAATTCTGATTGCGCGATGCAGGATTTCGACGTAGTAGTTCGCTGCTAGTTGGATAGATGGCGTTGCGGTCCTTTTTGTTGCGATGTAGAATTGCTCCGTTGGTCTTTCTTGTGGCGGCATTGATGCCGCTACAGTATACAATATAATAGTTAAATTCACACGGACCACATTTTGCCGTCATTATCGACTGCGTGTGTGATACCGATTTCATCGCAGCCACGTCGCAATCACATCTACATTTTGTAGGTACCAAAACGCAACCGCAAGAAGCTGCAGCGACGTAACCACAGTTTGACCACATTTTGTCGCGACGCCGGTGAGTTGTGGTTGTGGTACGTGTGAAACAAGCCTTAGAGTATCAAAATTATCGATAAATGAGAAGAAAACATAGACCGTCTTATTAAAAAACACGATCTAAATTTAGTACTGGGATTAACACTAGGTTTAAACCATGACTAAACAAACATTATTATAAAATTAAGTTTACCACTAGTTCCTGAACTAACTATGGTACCAAAGTTAGTCCGCCGAGACCCCTAGTTTAACTTCGGTACTAATTTATTTGAGGTTGGCGTTGACTAATATTTTGTGTTTTTCTATGTAAATTTGTTAAAAATTGATACTAATATGAATTGAATTGATGGATTTGGATATGTTGGATAGTCTTGGCGATCTAAAAGACATCATCATCGTGTGAATTCTTTTGAATGGAGTAACGTAGATTTTAGAAATAAGTATAGATTCAGAAAACGTTTTGGAGATCTTTTACGTGAGGATTTATCCGAAATAAACCACGTAACAGAAATATTAAGAACAAAGAATAAAAATAAGAAGGTAATTTATTAATTAAAAAGGACGCAACATGACTATGTAAACAGCCGTCGTCGCTCCACTTCACGCTAGAAGTGTTAAAGAATATGATAACTCGATTATAAAAAGCGCGTCAAAAGTACAAGTTGTGCTTGTTCAATATATTGTATCCAGGGACCGTACAACCCCGGTTAAGAGTTAAGTCTTTCGAAGAGGTAAGCCGTTTATGCGGTTACTTTATCATGATGTAACTCCTTGAACGGGTTTTATACTTGAAACCCACTGAAAGGGTTACCCCTTCATTATGACAACCCATTGAATGGGTTCTATATTTGAAACCCACTGAAAGGGTTACCCCTTCATTATGATAACCTATTGAATGGGTTCTATATTTGAAACCCACTGAAAGGGTTACCCCTTCATTATGATAACCCATTCAATGGGTTCTATACTTTAAACCCACTGAACGGGTTACCCCTTCATTATGATAACCCTTGAATGGGTTCTATATTTGAAACCCACTGAAAGGGTCACCCTTTCATTATGATAACTCATTCAATGGGTTCTATACTTGAAACCCACTGAAAGGGTTACCCCTTCATTAAGATAACCAATATAATATAAGGGTTTTGTTCAGGTTAGGAACGAGATTATTATGGTTATTAAATCAATTGCGGTAGACATCGTTGGCTTATACACGAAACACGTGCTACCTACCAATTCGTTGCGTCTCCCGTTTTCGAAAGCTGTGGCGACCTGTTTAAATTTAAACCTGGTTAAGTTAAGTAGGTAAATGGAACGATTTTGTTTTTTAATTTGCTAACTACGTGTTTTCCATGAAATGGAACCTTTTGCACTATATTTTGTTCGGTTTTTATTTTCTTTTATTCATTTAAAAATGTTGGTATGTACACCTAAATCACCCAGAAAAGCCTTGGTTTTTATCGAATTAAATGAACACCAAAAAAACGTATGTTAGTTTTTCTGGGAAATATAAGGTTTATTATTTAAGATTTGCGATTGATTATTTGACTGAAATATTCGAACACATTATCAAAATTGACTTCCTTGTCTCTTTAAATTGATAAAATCGAAATGTTACGCGCGGTATAAGATCCGACCAAGCGCAAGATGAATTCATTATTTTAGGGAATTAGAAATTATATTAGAAAATAAATACGAAAATATAGTTGCGATGCGTTTTAAACTATGATATTAGTACTTATGTTATGTAAGTAGTTACGTACAAGAGTAGGTAGTTATTAATTGAGTTCTTAAGAAGGATATTTTGTGCGCCATCTTTAGATGTATGAGTGAGTTATTGTTGTCACCTTGTTGCTTGGCACCCGGGGCGGACTAGCCCCCTCCGCCCCCACTTTTCGCCGCCACTGCGTGCAACGCTATCCACGTACCCTTTCAGACTAAAACGCTTATTACACTACCCGATATATCGGGCCCGATTTCTAGAGCGCCCTGTCCCTGCGGCAGGGAGCCGATTATTACACTACACTAAAAATCGCTCCCGATCTCAGTATGAATGCGTACGTGGATAGCGTTGCACGCAGTGGCGGCGTAAAGTGGGGGCGGAGGGGGCTGGTCCACCCCGAGTGCCAAGCACCAAGCTGCCAGCTTTGGCAGTTCGCAAACACAGATCGATAGATATTTTTTACTCATTAATATATCGTCAAAAGTAAGAAATCGACCGAATGTCGGATAACTGCCTTTTAGATATACGTATACCACGGCAGCAAGGTGCCAACGACAACTCACTCGTACATACAAAGAAGGCGCACAAAAAATCCCTCTTCAAAGACAATATATATCGATAAATAACCACCTACTCTTGTACCTAACTACTTACGTACTAGTATCAATGCATCGCAACTATATTTTCATTTTTTCTTTCAAATATAATTTCTAATTTCCCTAACATATGACTTCATGTTGCGCTTGGTCTGATCTTATAACGCGCGTAACATTTCAATTTAATCAATTGAAAGTGACAAGGAAGTAAATTTTGACAATGATGTGATCGAATATTTTAGTCAAATAATCAATCGGAAATCTCTCAATACAAAACCGCCCAGGGTGCCAATCTACCCTACGCCACCACTGCTAGATTGAAACCACCCGATCGCCCGGCGGCAGGGTCCTAACTCCCTGTTTCTTATTACATCGCACTGTCCCTGCAGATCGGGCCCGATAGATCGTGTAGTGTAATACGCGCTTAAGATAGGGAGCGATTTGTAGTGTAGTGATATAATCGGTTCCCTGCCGTAGGGACAGGGCGCCCTAGAAATCGGGCCCGATAAATCGTTTAATGTAATAAGCTTGGTGCTTGGCACCCGGGGTGGACCAGCCCCCTCCCCCCCACTTTACGCCGCCACTGCGTGCAATGCTATTCACGTATGCATTCAGACTGAGATCGGGAACGATTTGTAGTGTAGTATAATAATCGGCTCCCTGCCGCAGGGACAGGGCGCCCTAGCAACACACATTTTAATCACCAGCCAAATTTTGAGAACCACTCTGCTCTTGCAGATAAACAATTTCTCAAGAAAGCTATAGTCAATTCGTTTAAAAAATGTGCCTCTCATAAAAATTTCGATCAGCTGATGAATATTCTGTCTGGACAGTTTTTTTTTTTTGTTGAAAATCATTCTTTTTAACGACTCGGGCCTGGTTCTGATTGTTGAAAATCCTACTATATATAATATTATGGGTTGGGTTTAGAAACGTGCTGCCTCGCTGGATATAAGGGGTGTTTAGGGGGTTTTCTGATACCCATACAACATTTTGTTTTGCCGGAGACGCCGATAGATATTTTTTTTATGAATCAAGAATCCAAATTTTTAGGTTAGGTTAGTGTAGGAACGTAACTTTTTTTATTACAATGCAGATTATTTAATCTTAATTGATTGAATAATGTGCGTTCTCTACCTAAAAATTAGGAATCTTGTTAATAATTAGATTCTAAATATTAGCAGGAAAAACATAAGAATAAAATTTAAAGCTACACTACCGTTATATGGCAATAATTATGGACATAATTGAAACAAAATCAACTAAAACAACACCAATTATGGCCATAATTATTACCATATTACGTTATTGTGGCCGTAGCATAATGGCTAGTTTACTAGTGTAAGTTGTTAGTCGATAACTAAATTTTAAGTGACTTAAAATTTAGTACGTGCCCAAGCGCATTTAAGTAGTTTATTATGATCTTTAGTTCAGTCAACATGGACGATCAACAACGCAAGGAAGTCGTAAATTCTGTCTTTAGATTTTATATAAGTAAGCTTTTGGACAAAGTTAAAGATGAAATAATAATTTGGGAAATAACAATAGAGATCAATATCGCGCTAGTGCCACTTAGTTTCACGAGCTGCAAATGAAGATAAAAACGTATTTCAATCTTTAATTTTTTTTAGAGCTCCGTAGTCAACAAGGAACACAGACAGCCGGACATGGCGAAACTATAATTAGTTTCGCAATGTTCGGCTGTTGTCTATCCGCAACTCAGAATGCAAGAGCGAGCGGAGCGAGCTCTGGACTTGGGGCACCTCGGCTCCGACTCAGATAGGTCAGGTTCGAAAGGAGTGTTGTTTGCACATTCTCAAAAATGTTTTCTCTTTTTTTTAGGCCACATAATTTTTAACTTTACGTATTCCGGTTTTTGAGATACAGCCCGCTGACAGACAGACAGACGAACGAACGGACGGACGGACAGCGGAGGTTTAGTAATAGGGTTCCGTTGGTTACCCTTTGCGCACGGAACCCTAAAAGTTTTGTTCCCCCCGCCCTTATCTGCGAAGTTTGCACTGAGAAAAATAAAAAATAATTCAGACTTCATATAACTTTTATCACAAAGTTTATGTAAAGATTAGGTACTTACAGGAAAAATAAAACGATGTCTCTAAATAACACACATTATTAAATTACAATTTTGAAAAGGCCAGATAAATACGTAATTTGGAAATGGGGATTTTTGTTTTTAAAATTATGTAATTCTTTCTTATTTAGGTAGATTAAGGTTCAAAACCGATTTTAACGTTTAAATGGCGTAAATCGGACCACGGGTACCGAAGATATAGCAAATTTTTAGTTTAGGTAGTAGAAATGTAACCTAGACTCGAAATAACTTTAATGTGCTATTATGAAATTTAAATACTTAATAGGTTTAAAGAAATAGGTATAAACGGAACCCTTGATGCCCGAGTCAGGTGGTTTTACACCGGCGAGGGGAGGCGTGGATTGGATAAGCGAGAATTGAAATTTTTGCTAGTACAATATTGAACTTTATCGCTGTAACAATAGAGTATTTATTTATTTATCATTTTTTCGCGCACCGCCGCGCGCCGACTCTCTCCGTTATCGTCAGCTACATCAACAATAATAACGCATATTATTCTAAGATCGTGAGATGTTGCTGCATAGGGTAATGGCTCCAGTGAATGAACATCAAAAATAAGGAAGTGAGACGTTTCTACCAGACGTAGTATTTTTTTTTTTCATAATATCCCGTTTTAATTACAAAATCCGTCTCTTATATCACAGTACATTGCAAAGTTGCAAGCGTCTTAAGTTATTAGTTAGGAATAGTGAAATTGTAAGTTGTTCGAGCCAGAGTTTACGACTTAGGTATGAGGAATCAGTTTCGATATACTGTCTCTGTAATCTAGACGATAGTAAGTATTTTCGTTAACTTTTTTGTTTCTTTTATGAATAGTAGGTAAGTAGGTACTTATTGTTTATGAATGTGTTTCAAATCAATTCACTTACTTGGGATTTTAATTAATAACATTACATTTTTGAGTGTTGCAGTATTGGAAGTAAAAGTGGTTAAAAATTCAATAAATATGTTTTAGTTGAAAAACACAATTTATTTGAATTCCACAAGGTTCATGTTTTGGGAGCTATTTATAAATAGATTTCTAATCTTTTGGCCAGTATTGGGGCTTGGAGCAGTTATGTTCATTCAATCACTGGAGCCTAGACTCGGCTGGCTGGGCGGCGCGTGACAGTGCGAGCCGGTGCAAGACATTTTTGGGCGTTTTTAGGGTTCCGTGCCCAAAGGGTAACCAACGGAACCCAACACTAAGCTTTCGCTGTCCGTCTGTCCGTCCATCCGTCTGTCTGTCAGCGGGCTGTATCTCATGAATCGTAATAGGAAGAGAGTTGAAATTTTCACAGATTGTGTATTTTTATTACCGCTATAACAACAAATATAAAATAAAAATTAAGGTTTACAGTATGGAACCCTTCGTGTGCGAGTTCGACTCGCACTTAGCCGGTTTTTTCCATTTACGGCATGGCACCGGCACCGGCTGCCGGGGAAGCAAAAAATGTATGAATATAGGTAAGTACCTATATGACACGTCTTTCCACTTGCCAGCGCCGGCGACGGCGTTGCCTCCCACTGGTGCCATCGCAGGCGCCGAGACAGCAAGCTTCGTGCTCGGTGCGGGCTGGCATAACTGTATGTGTTTTGTATACGTACGCAGCCGTGGGCGTGTGTGTGCGCACGCGGGCGAGATAGGTAGGAACGACGGGTCACGTTTTTTTCATATAACTTCCTCAACAAATAATTAAATGTCTCTTCAAGTCTTCACTCATTCGGAAACAATTGAAGTATTTTCTGGGGTCCATTTTCAACTTTTCAAATTTTCGCCATATATGTAAGTAAGAGATATAACAAACTAGCTGACCCGTGCTTACTTCGTTGGGTGGTATTTTCGGGAGGAAAAGACTGAAAAAAAAAATTTTTTTTCGACGTGTTTGGGAGGCTGCCGCTGCTTAACCCACCCACCGAATCGCAGCTGATGATCATAAAGGTCCATAATAATGCTCTCTTAATCATCTTATAAGTTTTCATCTGGGAGGAAATGTATGACAAAATTTAAACCTGGCTCGCGGTCTATCTGGCTTCAAAAATCAAACGGTGAAAATGACAACAATTTTGTGCATTAAACCCGGCCAGCAAAGCTAAAATGAATTCTATAAATACTTGCAATAATGATCATAGTTCCCAGTTTGCAAAACTCTCGGTAACTAGACACAAAGGCGCCGCCACGGCCGCGTAACCGTTAGGCCATTTTGCAACGCATTCCTATCATCGAGAGATTATATTACATCGCTCCAAGTCGGTATGTTCCGCTGTTATCGTTTTAAGGGATTTGAAAGTGTAGCCCTTATGAGTGCGCTCGATCGACCTGTCTACAAACCGATCGACAAACGATTGCGCTTGACGATTGATAGTGTTATTAACCGACTTCTTCAAAACGGAGGAGGTGTTCGGTTGTATGTGATATTTTTTTGTATGTTCACTGATTTCTCCGCCAATTGTGGACCGATTTAAAAAATCGAGGGAAACCCTAACATTTTATAGACACATACAATGATTTTCATATACTTACTTTCTAATGCAACTCAGATATTTGTGTCTGGTAATCATCATCTCATGTTGCTGAGCTGATGATGGAAGCTATAAGTCTGAGGTAAGGATCTGGTGACAGGATCCCATGCAGGATGACTCGCACACGAAGGGTTCCGTACCATAAACCTTAATTTTTATTATTTGTTATCATAGCCGCAATAGAAATACACAATCTGTGAAAATTTCAAGTGTCTACATATTACGATTCTTGAGATACAGCCCGCTGACAGACAGACGGACGGACGGACAGACAGACGGACGAACAGCGGAGGCTTAGTAATAGGGTTCCGTTGGTGACCCTTTGGGTACGGAACCCTAAAAATGTTCATTCAGCGATATTTTTTTTCAATATTTTTTTTTACAATTTCGATGATTCTTTTTTTGTTTGAAAGAGTATTTTCCCGGACTGATCTCATATCAATTTTGTGAAGATCTGACGAAAATCTTCGGAGGTAGGCAACGGAACTCTTCAATTAATGATAGCAAATGGATGATAGCATAACATAACATCACGCCGGTACACTGTGAAGGGATAGGTACGCAGGTACTACTAAAAAGTGAAAAAACAGAGAAAGCCGGGTGATTTTTTTTGTAAAATAAGTTTTTTTTTAAATAATCGTCTAAAATAATTGAGTTCATTCAACGGACTGGAAAAAAAAATAGTATTTTTGGCACTTCACTTACAGCTGGTGATCAGCGAGCAGCGATTAAAGCATGAAACTTGAAACGTTTTGGCGAGCAGCGAGTAGCGAGAGAGTATTTTCGACAGTTTTGACGCTCGGCTATAAGCGAGTGCTTTTGTGCGACGGGCGATTACTCGTAACATTCGCTTCGGCCCGCACTATAGGTAAAAATTACAGCTGGTTGCTTGGTGAGTTCTGACCGCCAATCTAGCATCGCCGAGCGAGTGTCGCTTAACGAGTACAATCTTTGAGAGCTCTTGCCACTCCTGCGATCAACTAGTGGGCTGAAATGAATACACGCTATTCCACATCGTATGGGTTTTTATTTAACTGCTTAGAAAACCCTTTCAATTGACAGCAATGAAAGTCCTTCAAGCCATTCGAAAGGGGCTACCTACGTCGTATGGGTTTTGATTAGCTGCTTAGAGAAACCATATCAAAAACCCATTCAATGAGTAACCAAAATGGTCCGAGGTTAAGTCTTTCGAAGGGGTAAGCCGTTTATGAGGTTACTTTATCATGATGTAACTCCTTGAACGGGTTTTATACTTGAAACCAACTGAAAAGGTTACCCCTTCATTATGATAACTCATTGAATGGGTTCTATACTTGAAACCAACTGAAAGGGTTACCCCTTCATTATGATAACCAATTGAATGGGTTCCATACTTGAAACCCACTGAAAGGGTTACCCCTTCATTATGATAACCCATCGAATGGGTTCTGTATTTAAAACCCACTGATAGGGTTACCCCTTCATTAGGTAACAGATATAATACAAATAGTCATTTAAGCCATTCGAAAGGGTTAGCCACATCGTATGGGTTTTTGATTAACTGCTTAGGATAACCCTATCGAAAACCCTTTCAATGGGTAACCGAAATGCTCCCTGATTGTATCATAAACAAAGAACAATTTATAACATATTGCTGTATCGATAGTTAATTATTTAAGCATTCCAATTGTTATTATAATATAAATATTTTGAGAAACGAAACGTTTCTTCAAATAAAGATTGTATGAACGAATGAAAGAATGCCATTTCTGTTTCTTGTCTGTGGATATTATTTAAACCATGGACTTTCTTTGGTACTAACTGATCCTCGAATAGTCTTAATTTTGTAATTGGAACACATTTTAAACCTGTTACTAGCGTTAATACCGTAACAATCCTAGACTTGTTAGTCTTGGATTAAACCAGTACTTAAGCATTGTTTTGTAATAAGACGGAGTAGGTTTAATTGAGCTGATTGATTGATTGACCAAACTTTGATAAAGCATTTTTTTTTGCTGGTGTAGTATTTTACATTTATTTTTTCCATACATAAATGTAGTAATGTATTCATGTTACCTTAAAGGAAAGTTCGTTGACTCAGAAAAAGGTTAACTAAGTGTTATAAAAATATAAGGAACCTGTTTAAAATTATGGGAGGAACATGGAACCTGTGGTCAAAAAATGTGGAAGCGAGACGATACGAGACACTTTTTCACATGCAGTTTTATTTGATCTGGTGCGGCTTGACGCGGTTTAAAATGACATAAAAAGGCAAATCTGATGAAGAAATTAAGGGCTTACACTAAATCCGACGACCTTAAAAACTCCGATTTGGACTATTTAAGAGGATTTTCAGGGTGAATAAATTCTGCTCACATGTCCTGCTAGTCTATTCTGTAAATAATTATTTCGATATCGAGCTTCACCTGAGTGACTAAGCTCACAAAATGAACTTTATTACACACAAGATAAAGGTCTTATTTTTATACGAATTTGATACTCATCTCGCATTCCGCTGTCGAGAACGAAAATGTTCTTACAGAATAGCACTACTTATAGGGAACTTAGTTTACTTAATAATTTTATTGTAACCATGTTTTATCTTGTTACAGGCGATATTCTGCGTGATCTACGTGGTTATAGTGTACCTGCTGACGTCACAACCGCCTGTGTGGTTCCGCTTCGCGATGTTCCTCTCGTCTTGTCTGCTCATCTCCTTCGTGGCGCAGAGCGTGGGGCTCGTGGTGGGCGCTGCTATGAATGTTCAGGTACATATACATTATAATCATCTGCCTAGCCCAATGGGGTCGGCTTTCAGTCAAACTGGATTCAGCTGAATACGTGGAGAAACTACCTGTCCGAGCTCAAAAACCCAGTAACTGGGTAACATAGTATTTTTTAACAATACCGATGTCAGATTTTTGTCTTTTGACAATCTGTAACGACTGCTAAAGATCTACAAATCACAAATCACCTGCAAATGACGACACGGTTGGCGCAGTGTTTGTGCGATTGGCTGCTGTGCTGCGTGTCGCGGGTTCGATTCCCGCACAGAACAAATAATTGCATGGTCTACAGATAGTTGTTCCGGGTCTGGCTGTTTGTGTATGTGAGTTTGTATGTTTGTAAACGCACGCACGATCCAGGAGAAATTGCTAGTGTGGGGCAACGTTTACTACGAGGTAAGGAGGAGTCTCGGTATGCCCGTATCTCGTTACGCAGATATCCATAGCCTACCAGATGGGCTGCCCTACTACCACTCTCATAACATATTGACAACTGTTCTCTCTCCCACAGAACGGCGTGTTCCTGGCCCCTGTCATGTCCGTACCGTTCCTGCTGTTCAGCGGTTTCTTCGTGTCATTCAACGCGATTCCTGTGTACCTCAGGTGGATCACATACCTGTCGTACATCAGATATGGGTTCGAGGGAACCGCGCTCGCTACCTACTCGTTTGACAGGCCAAAGTTGAAGTGCCATCAGGTAAGAGACTATTTATAGATGAAAAATTTATAAAAGGAAATCTGACTGACTGACTAACGCAGACCCGATCTGCTGGGACTAGAATAATGAAATTTTGCACGAGGCTTCCTTTTATGATGTCGGCGAGCAATAGAAAGAGATTATTAGAAATTCAGCCTTCGAGGAGTGAAAATGGGGAAATCGTTTGTATCAAACCGGCGGAGACGAAGTCGCGGGCGAAGTGCTAAATACTTAATAAATTAATCAAAAGGGAAATTCATGATAAAACCGTAAAGTAGTTAATCTTTTACGGGCCCGGTGTTTTGGAATGATTAAATTATCAGTTTATTAAACTTATTCCCATTTCCAGACTTACTGCCACTTCAAGAACCCAGAGACTACCCTGGAAGAGCTGGACATGTTGAACGCAGACTTCACTCTGGACATAGCAGCCCTGTGCCTGATCTTCTTAGTCCTGCGTATATCCGCCTTTCTCTTCCTGCGCTGGAAGCTCAAAGCCACCAGATAAGCAAACACAAACCTTATGTTATCTCTATTTAGGGTAGAAAACCAAACGACAAGCTATTTTAAGTTAGGGTTGTCACTTTGTCAAAGAAACACAAATATAATGTGATGTTGACTTATTATGGTGCAGGTTGAGTTTTGAAGCAGTTTCAAAAGTTTTAAAGTGTTTATACTAAATCGAATTTATGCCAAAGGTCCTAATGATTCCTTATTTAGGAATTGGAGTAACAAAACTAATTATTTCTTTTAGAACTCGCTTTCCTAACTCGATCAGCTGTTTTCATAATGTTTTTAGTAAAGAGATATATTTAAGACAAAGTTGCAATCGCTGTAGTTAGTTATTTTACGCAGTTATTGTGATAAAGAAATGTTATCTATACTATAATAATTAAAACTCAAACGGGACTGTACATTTCGAATATGTTATGTGAAAATGGATCCTTTAATTCCGTGTCAATTAGCAACCAAACGTCCTGAAATCATTGCATATTGCATACATAATGAAATATACTGACAGAAAAATCTTGTGTGTTCTCGAAAAATCATTCGTTCAAATAATATATTGTAATTTTATATTCATGACGATCATTTCGTAAAATCTTCGAAATCGAGAAACCCCTAATTTTATGACAAACGTTCGTTCATTTCAAATTTAAATTTCCTATTCAATTTAAAGAGCAGTAGAAAGCTAACAAATGTGATAGATGTGTGTGATATACTGGAAAATGTTCACAAAATTATAAAAATGACTGCAGTTTTATAAAATCATTTATTATAATATTAAATAAACAACTGATTTACTTTACTTGGTGGCCTTATTTTCTTAATGATTTACATGTAACAATATCCATCCTAAATGCAGATTGTATACCATTCTTTACAATAGTAAGATCTGAAACCATCCGATGCAGATAAAATATTTAGAAAATATTGTTAATCTATAGTTAATTGATTAATTTGCTCATAAATTATTCATATTTCTTGCCTAACAGGCTTGCCGTTAAATTAATATCAAATATAGACATAATTTTTGTCTTAGTGGCAATGGTAATTTAGATTTCTCACTACGTATATAATACAATTTATGAAGACTGCTGTATACATTGTGTTTTTCTTTACTCAATCATCATTTCACCTAAACATAAAATACTTTTTATTGTATACTACTTTAATACTTGTCGACCAAGTTGGTTTAACAACTGTCTGGTATTATTTGATAGACTTGTAAGGTACGGTCAACACACTGGAAAAGCGCCTTTACTGCTACAAAATAAAAGTGTTGTCAATAAAAAATACAACAGACTTGTCGACCGCACACGGCGGTTTACGCGCCGACGATGCGCGGATGACGCTCGCTAACGTGCTTCAGACGCAGACAGTACTGCTTTTTGTTGATCACCTACAGCGCTGTGAGCGCGCGTTCGTACAACCTGCGCCGTCGGCGCGTTAAAAATACGCACTGTGCATAGGCTCTGAGATGAAAATTCCTGATTTGTGACCATACCTTGGTCGTCTAGAATCTTCAGCCATTTTATAAATTATCATTGCCAATATTAAATATTTTAACGTTACGCATTCAGGGATCATGGTAATATTCATTGTACTTAGTGATGTAATAATTTAGATAAATATTGTGGTCCAATTATTATTGATACAGTTAGATGTACTGGTTATAGAATGTATGATGTTTTGTACCTATATATTTTTTAAATAAATGGTTTATGAAATATAGATTAATGTTTTATTTAGTCACCTCTCGCTCTTGTAAGCCTAGATTCTAAAGACAAAGATTTTTTCTTTCAAGACTGGTGTCAACCTGCGGCCTTGTTACTGTATTTAAACTAAATGTGTAAAAAAATCTGTGATTTGACTTTGCCGGAACATTTTACACAATTAGGCCGTCAGTGTAAATTTACCTTAACTAAAGGTACTGGCCATTAATTAAGATTTCAAGGAAGAACTAATAGCATTTACGAGTATTTGTCGACTGCTGAAGTGGAGATTTAGCATTGATTATTTTGCATAGAAGTGCATAATCTGCTAGGACTTTCGTTGATTGGATGACAAACCAAATATGTCATCTAAGTAAACGAATTCCAGCTATTTTGAATGAAAAGCCAAACTGCTAAACCGATTTTGATAAAATTTTAATGGGACCACTCGGAAAGTATACCCTTTCACATGAAAGTATACCCTTTCACATGAAAGAAGATTTTTTCAAATCGGTTTATAAATGACGGAGTTATGAGGTAACATACATAAAAAAATACAACCGAATTGAACCTCCTTTTTTTGAAGTTTGTTAAAAAGAACAACTTGACCCAAGGACTAACCATATAAGTATGTCCTAAAAATAGCCATCCATTATCGGCTACCTTCAATCAGATACGCTTGCATTCATATCCGGGATGTTATGCTACCGTACGTAAGTATAAGCACTCAGCCGAGGAAGCGTTGGGACATACGTTCTATTGTTACTTTGTAAGAGATGTGTACCCATGTGTGTCTTGTTCCATCATGATCATCATTTGCAATTTGCTTGTACCTTGTATCTAGTTCGTGGTTTCATCATGATTGGTCGTGGGTTCGATTCCCACCCAGGACAAATGTTTGTGTGATGAGCACGATCATTTGTTCTGTGTCTGGGTGTAATTTATCTATAATATTTATGTATTTAGAAATATATAAGTATGTTTATCAGTTGTCTAGTACCCATAACACAAGCTCTGCTTAGCTTGGGACTAGATGGCGTTGTGTGATAGTTGTGAAATATTATTATTATTATTATTTTTGTTTAAACATTTATTGTTCTCGGCTAGTTGGGTAGCCGGCAAATGCTAATAGCACGGGCCTAAGCCAAGTGGTTATCAGCTGGGTTAAGAGTTGAAGAGGGTAAGTTTGGGTGAGTAAGTTGGTGCGAGTTGTCTGGTTCACATTGTAAGAACTTCCTCACCAGTCTGCACGTATTTAGTATCACTGCCTTCTGCATCAGGTGGTAGGTACTAGAGGGCAGGTTCAGGGAAGTAAGGGACTGGTGAAGTTGTTTTGGTATTACTCCTGTTGTGGATAATACTATAGGGATTATTGTTACTTTTTGCAGATGCCAGAGTCGGGTTATCTCATCTTTTAATTCAATGTATTTAGATAACTTTTCTGCAATAGTGCTTTGTATGTTGTGTGTGTTTGGTATAGCTATGTCAATGAGGTATCCAGTTTTGTTTGTTTTATTTATTAATGTGATGTCTGGTCTATTGAAGTGGACGGTTCGGTCAGTAAAAAGCGCCCGATCAAAATATAATTTTGCTGCCGGGTTTTCTAGCACGGTTTCAGGAATGTATTTGTAGTAAGGCATTATGGAGTCAATTAATTTATACTGGTGTGCTAGTTTCTGATGTATGATGTTGGCAACTTGATCGTGTCTATGTTTGTAGTCTGTCTGGGCTATTGATTTACATGCACCTGTAATATGCTGGATGGTCTCTGGTGAACTATTGCACTTTCTGCAGGTGTCATTGCTCAAGTTTTTTAAAATATGTTTCCTATAATTTTTAGTTTCAATTATTTGGTCCTGTATTGCGAGCATGAAGCCTTCAGTCTCCGGGAAAAGCTCGCCTCGTTTAAGCCATGCGTTCGACGCTTCCTTGTCGACATTAACGTGGGTTAAAACTTGGTAGTGTCTTCCGTGTAAAGACTTTTGGCTCCATTCAAGTAGTTTGGTTTTGTTGTCGGTTATTTTTTGGTTTTTCTGTTCGGTTTTGTCTTTTAAATTCAGAGGTGTAAAATTATGGTCGTAATTTGTAATAAGTTTGTGGAGTGTAGAAGATTCAGCTTTAGTAAAGAAATATTGTCTTAGTGTTGTGATTTGTTTGTTGTGTAAGTTCAGAATATCGATGAGCCCCCTACCTCCTTCTTTTCTTGGCAATGTTACCCTTTGCACGCACGATCTTGGGTGGTGTTTACGGAATTTCGTCATGCTAGTATTTAATTTGCGTTGTAGATTTTTTAAATCTGTTTTGGTCCAGTTGATAATGCCGAAAGAATAGGTAAGTACAGGTATAGCAAAAGTGTTTAGTGCTTTTATTGTATTCCTTGAATAAAGTTGTGTTTTTAGAATACTATTTATTCGGTGTTGAAACTGCTGTCTTAATTTTTGTTTGGTTTCTCTCTGGTTTATTTGGCGTGATTGGTTGTATCCTAAATATTTATAAGTATCGTGTTCATCTAATGGCTCAATGTTTTCTCCTGTTTCTAATGTGTATTGGTGTTGATAGTATTGTCCTGCTTTGACTGAATTTATTTTGCATTTATCAATACCAAATTCCATTTTAACATCATTAGTAAATTTTTCTGTAAGGTTTGCTAGTTCGTTGAGTTGACTTTCACTTTTAGCATATAGTTTTATGTCATCCATGTAGAGTAGATGATTTAAGGCGTTATTTTGTGCCTGACGCTGACCACTGTTGGTATCTTCTAAGGGGAATCCTGAGCATGATGAATTTAAAATATTTGATAGAGGGTTTAAGGCGAGGCAGAACCACAGCGGGCTCAGTGCGTCTCCCTGAAAGATACCTCGTCGTATTTTGATTGGGCGGGCATCCGTCGTTTCTGTTGAGATATTATTTTTTAGGACAGTGCACCAGGTTGTCATGATAGTTTTTAGGAATGTGATTATTGTTGGGTGGACTTTGTAAATTTCTAAAATTTTAACTAACCAGGAGTGGGGAACTGAGTCATAAGCTTTTTTGTAATCAATATACAAACTGTAAAGATCGGTTTTTGATTTTTGTGCCTTTTTTAGAATTACAGAATCTATGACCAGTTGTTCTTTACAGCCTTGACTGAACTTTCTACACCCTTTTTGCTGTTCGGCTAAGATGTTATTAGCATTGGCGTGTATATATTAATTCCGATATACAAGATGTGATAATTTTGTACAAGGTCTGCAGACAAGTGATGGGTCTATATTTTGCAGGGTTAGAGATTTCAGTGTTGTCTTTTGATATCATATACGTTGTACCCAATGTTAAATAAGATGGAATTGATTTGGGGTCTTGAATGAAATTATTTATGTAATTGTAAAGCAAACTATGAACAGCTGTAAATTTTTTGTACCAGTAACTATGAATATAATCTGAGCCGGGTGCTTTCCAGTTATGTAAACGAGCTAAAACTTCATGAAATATTTGTGGCGATATTTGTTCGAATGCCATTGGCTGAATGTTCGCACTGCTATTAGTTAGTTCTGTTTGTATCCATTCAGCTTGGGTGTTATGCTCAGTTGGTTGTTCCCATATTCCTGCCCAGAAACTTTGTAAGGCTTCTGGGTCCAGCTTGTTATGACTGTCTACGTTGTTAGTGCTATTATTTTGAACATTAGTAGATGTCTGCTTTAGGTTGCGATAAAAAACCTTTTCGTTATGTATGAATTGGGTATTTTGCTGTTTTCTTTGGGTACACGCTTTATATCTTTGTAGTCGGCCACTTACAACTGCGAGCTTTTGTTTTAGTGTGTCTAATATGTGTTCGTGCTGTGTGTTTGGTTCTTCGTGTACTGTGTGGATTTTATATTGTGTAGCAATACTTTTAACATGTTTAATTATTTTTCTACTTCTATTGCCATTAATGAATTGTGTCATCCTGCCTATTTTTGAACGTAAGTCTTTTAATTTTCGTTCTAGTCGTCTTTGCCAATGTGGTGTGTATATAATTTTTGTATTTGTGTTAATATTCATTTCCCTTGGTTGGAGTGCTAACTTTGCTCCGTTAACTTTAGCTACGGTCCATGCCGCACTGTATATGGCCGTCTGTAATGTATGAAAGTCAGTTTCGTTGTTAACATTTTCAGGGAGTGTTATTTTGTTGATATATTCTACTATTCTGGCAAGATTCTTAGACGGCTTCTGTTTAGGGATGTACATTCTATTTGTGGGGCTAGTTGATAAGTAAAATTGAAGTGTCTGTTGGAAAGTTGAATCTATTAATGGGTCTCTATCTAAACTGGTTTGAGGGTTAGGTAGTGTATCTGTTGATAAATTTACTAGATCGATATTAGGCGCTAGTATATATTATTGATGGCATTAAGAGGAAGTTAATCATTTTCGTGTTCATAGTTTTCATGGATTCTTCGCAACTTGCGAATCTATACTACACTTCTGGACACATCTATTGGCCAACCTTAGAGTTTAGGTTTCGATGGCCCCTACCGAAATATGATTGCTAGATTGAACAAAAACTGTTGATGCAGTTTTAAACCTGATACATTTTACCATCTTTTTCGATCGTATTCTTTTTAATATTTAGTTAAGCCGACCCCAATATAGTTGGGAAAAGGCTGGGCAGATGATGATTTAGTTAATATCTCGTCTATGTACATATTTATGTAAATCAAGTCAAAAACCTAGGCGATTCAGTTAATGAAGGTGTATCAAAAGTTCAAAACAGACTAGCGGAATACTTTGACATATCTGTATATTTGGATACCTTTTTTTTACTTTTTCTAGGCGCGCGTTTGACCACTATCTCACCTGATGGTAAGCGATGATATGGTCGAAGATGGAGCACGCTTGCCTAGAAGTAACCTATTCACTCTTGACTTAAAGACTCCCAGGTTGTAGCTATCAGGAACACAGACTCCGGCAGGGAATTCCACTCCTTAGCTGCACGCACTATGAATGTGTTCCCAAAACGTTTAGTGCCGGTAACCGGTGGCGCATCGCCGTTCGTCTTGTGGTCCGATGATGGAACGGGCTTGGCGGAATTAAATTATGCAATTCCGTCGCACATTCCCCAAAATGCAACCGGTAGAAAACCGACAGGCTAGCGACTCGTCGCCGATGCTCAAGACTTAGGAGCTTCGTCGCGACGAGCCTATCATTACCGATGATCCTCTTGGCTCGTTTCTCAATTGACTCAAGGGCATCAAGCTGGTATCTGGCAGATCCGTCCCAAAGATGAGGGCAGTACTCCATACACGATCGAACTTGCGCTTGATAGAGTCTGAGCACCTACCTCTATTTTCATGAATTTCAAATACGGCGCCGAATAAAATTAGCTTACGAAAAACACCGCATAATAATGCGCCACATACGGCATTTGGGGGAAAATTTACCCAAACACCACGTATGTGTCGTCGGCACTGATAGATTCAAATAAATTAAAGTAAGTTATTTTTTGTTTTTTTTTTCTTTGCCATAAATCACTGAATACCTGTTGTCAGTAGCGGTACCTACAACCGGGTGAAAAGGTTATTCTATGTGCAGAGTTGATTACTCTACCTACCTAATGACAGGTAAACATATTATTAACACTACACAAGTAGCCTACCTACAACACAATTGTTTACAATGTTGTCCGAGTTGATTTTTCTGATTATTCATTTTGTTGACGGATTTACACATGCCTATTTGCTAGGTTCAATGGAAGGACGATTAACAATGTTAACATAAAAATAAATATTTATATTTATGTTAGTAGGTACTGTAATACTTCCTCCTTGGATGCATCAACTTCTTGATAAAAGCTTTAAAAGAATTAACTAAAAAAGTAATATGATTAAGAATAGGTTCGAATTATGACGTATGCTTATGAATTGGTATTTTTTAAAGAGAACTGTAAAAGCTTTCTTTGGAGCATGAGCTCAATATCCTTTAAATATCCAGCAGTATTTTCTTTATTCACGATCCCTAACGCTGCAATAGTTCAAGTCCGCAGCGTCACAGTACCTACTTGAAGCCCTTTTTGTTTTTTGGATGGGTAATCATCATTTAATGGTTCCTTACTCTGGGTGGAGCGGAAGGGAGTGTCAGACTCTTACTGACTAAAACGCATCCGTGTTCCTCCTAGTGCTATTTGCGTTCCAGGGCCGCGGTGGCTATTTCGTACAAATTCCGCAATCCTGGCAGGCACTGTCCCCGGCGGGCCCCGTCTTCTATGTTGACATCTCTTAGGGTGCGCGTGGAACACAACGCGCCGTCGACCCCCGTCTGGTCCTCATCGGACGGCGAGCCACCCAACGCTCGCCTTCCGCAGGCCCGCGTCTTCTGTTGCGGCGGCGACGGGGCGGCTCGGGTGTGAAGTTTGAATATCCCTCACGCGGCCTGACTCCTCTTTCGTTTGTATTACTGCTTCCCATGCCTTCTCGCTCCGGACTACGAATTGAATCAGGGCAGGAAGTGTCAGGTCGCCGCCAACGAGGACACGGCGGTGCTTCGCCCAAGCAGGGCAACCAGGAACAGTCGCGACACGCATTGTGTAATTCATGTGTCAAGGGGTTTGGATGTGAGTACTTCCAGCGAAAAGCCCACAGCCGCAGTGACATATATTTAAGCAGCATTTTTCTTCATGTACTTCCTTGGTTTGTCAGTTCTTTACTAACTAGAACCACATTGTATTCCTCAAATAGAACTCTAGCCGGCGCACGTGAGTGATTGCATTTATTTACCCTACATGCTGACCGTCACACTCCGCCACCATATCCATCTGCGGTCGTACACTCTGCAACAGTCACCCTCTTCGGTCATCATCCTAGAACCACAGTTTCTCTTAAGAGGTGTGCTCTGATTACACAGGTATGTATGCCAACACTTTATCACCCTCATCACGTTATTAGGAGCAATCTCCTCTATCCGGACAATGAAGGAATATTTACAAAGTAATTATTTAATTCATTATAGTTTTATTTGCGGGGAGTGGCTATAATAATAATAATAAATCATTTATTTCGGATAGTTCAGGATCCATATTTGTTAGTAAAATTACCTATCGAAAGCGGAGCAACCTTAGAAGTACTTGTATTGGAAGTACTTGGGCACCTCTCCTATCGCTTCTTTGGTTTAATAGCTGCAAGCTCAATAGCTGAGCATAATGTTCTTTTCCTAGGTCGGGCGAAGTGTAGGTGTCAACTTATTATTGTGTTTTTCCATTAGGAATACTTACTTGATTCTTCATAAAGTTATAGAGAAAATATGATTGTAATTTGCTAATATATTGCCATTTTTGACGCTTGAACATTTTCATAAGTATTTGAGAATTAGGCTTCAATAAAAGAGAAACATGATACAATATTTTTTATTGACTTCATTAATAAACGAGTAGGTGTACTGAGTGAGATGAATAGGAAAAAATAATAAGATGATGTGCTTTTTGTTGAAATACATTTTATATTGTGTTAAAGAATTGCATTGCAGACTCTCTTGGTTAAAATCGATCATAATTAATGTATAAAGTTAGTAGGCTTACGTGCTTGTTTCCGTTTCAACCAAATTTCAATAATAAATGTTATGGTAGAAATTGTACATCCAAAAAAATATACCAGCCATGGAATAACCAAACGCCCCACAAATTCGCGCTTGTGGAAACGATGTTTTATTTCATTCAAGTAATTCATGTCACGCATAACCTTCTCTACCAAACCGTTCTCCCTCAGCTGAATCGATTTGTGGCATAACTGATCTATCATAGGAAACCCTTTGTATAGATATGTAGCATAGATCACCTTAGAATAAGGCTTCGGTAGAGCCATTACCATAGGATTTCCAAACTCATTAAAAAAGTCCTGTTCGTTGTATTGATAAAGGCCATACAAAAGCAACGTGTACATATTTTCAGATTTCGTCACAGTTTCCACGCTTCCCATCAGACGATGGCAGGCATTGGAATCGTCAAACTCTTTACTAGATTGAACTGATTCAGAATAATATTTTCCCATAATTGAACTCAAACAAGGCTTAAGCTGGTATTTAACTATGTCTTCTTCCTTTGAAATTTGATATTCCCGGGCTGGGTTGGTTGTGAGACTGACCAGACTGGACTGGTAGAAAGTGTTGACCAAATACGCAAACACCACCCATAATATCAGAACACACTTCACCGTCCAACGACTTTGCACACTGCGCCCGTGAAGGACGAGATTGTCCAGTAGTATTAGAAAGACGTAACTTCTATCCTCCGTGCGAAGGAGAATCATTACTAATATCGAGTAAATTATGAGAGCCAGTGTTAAGAGCACCCAGACAGTCGCTTCGAATTCCAGATACGTGTTTTTCCATGGGGACACATTTCTAGCCCGTTTCACCACAAATCTTATCTCGTCTGTGTAAACTAGGTGACCGTAGGCAAAAGAGAAGGCAGCCGCACGAGAGGGTGTCAGTATCATGCCGGATATGTGAATATCCACTTCATGATCTTGTATCTTCTTCAATGCTCCAACCGCTTGCATGTCTGCTGATACCGTGGAGAATTCATCTGCATCGCCATAATCCTTTACAATATTTATATCAAATCCTAACATTTCCCCGATTAGATGCAGTAGATATGGCTCCGCTCCATTGCGAAGAGCAGGTGGTGCGGAAGATGATTCAGTCACTATTGTGTAGGGGGGCCACTGAGTTATTAGAACATTGAATGTACAGTTCTGTAGGCCAGTGACAAGCTTTTCCGGATAGAGGTTATGTATGTGTGCTTGCGAGCACTTTCCAAAGCTGGTGATGGTATCGTAGCGCTTTCCGCAGTTGTAGTTATCGAAAGGGTTATAAGTGTATAGATGAGCGTCATCGGTTGCGTTCACAACTATCACATTATTCGCGTGCAGCTGGAGAAAAGTGTCGAAGATGCTTCTGAGTTCGCTCTTCTTTAAATTTCTGACAAGAATTAAGAAGCGGGCCATTGGATTCCATGTTGATTGCTTTGTTTCATATGTGAAATGACTTGTGAAAGAGGAGGCGTTATTTGCGGATACGAGAAAGGCTCGATGCGGGATAGGCACTTTGGCCGCTGCTCGTTTGGATACCACTGATATGATGTTTGCATTATTAATAGCTTTAAGAAGTGCCTCGTCTCGAACTACATTACCGACGTATGTGACTTCTTTTGCCTCTGCGAGATATTTGCCGACTATGTCTACTACACATTTGATAAGTTTTTGACTGTAAACTGTCTCTGCTATTGGTATTTGAACACAGTTTCCACTGAATATCAGTGACACAAGCAAGCACAAGGCGCGCATTCTGGTATATGGGAATTAGTGACTTTATCTAAAATGGGAGTTGGCTTCTCTTCATATATCATGATTTACAGGATAATGTCTGTCTTTTCAAATTTGATGGGTATTATACCCAATTAGTTGTTAGGTACCTACTATAATTACGAGTGTGAAATGACTGACATGTGATATCTCTATCGTTAGTATTGCTGTGATTTGACACATCAAACATTTCCGAACAGTATCTACTGGTATTCTGTTAACATTAATGGTGGAGGAGTGAGGTGAGTAAGTAAGGTAAGTACACTAAACGAAATGCAAACGAAAGTTCATTAATTTATTATTATAAGCAAGTGCAACTCTTACGAGAAATAAATGTTCCGCTAAGGCTTATGTTAAGAATAAGTGAATAATTAAATGACTTTGATTGAATTCTGGCAATTTCCCTTTTTATTGGTTTTTATACACATAGTTGTTTGTGTAAGTAACACTTTTCGCAATTTACCTAGAAGATAAATGAATACATTTTCAGATTCCTGAGGTCATGACCATTTTGCTTCCTGTATTGCACGGTGAGTAGTATTGTTAGCAGGATTACCTATTAAAGCTGCTTACAGCGCTTCACACCATACGATACATTGCACATTCAAGCTGGCTTTAAAAAATCGTGAAAACAAAAAAAATACGCTACCTATGTCACACGAGGTGTCGGCGACGATTTTGAGGCAAATATTCAATTAGGAAAGTTACAACAGAAATAGCACACCCCACGACGTACACACACCAGGGGATAGTAAAGCGAACTTCGAACTCTTTCTGAGAAAATCTTTGTTTCAAAGTTCTTGAAAAGTATTGATCGCGAAGACTTTTGTCTGCTAACCCATTCTCCCTCAACCTCAAAGCGTTCAGTTGTAACTGTTGCGTAATCGGAAAACCTTTGTAAAAGAAAAAACCAAACAAAAACTTCGTATAAGGCTTCTCGAAATAATATATCAAGGAATTGCCCCACTTGTCGTTGAAGTTTCGCTTGTAATACAAATACGTATAGTGTGGTATAAGTGAATACATGTCTTCAGTTTGACTAACAGTGGTTAGGGCTTGAAGAGTTGTGTTACATCCATCTATCGGCTGTGTATCTAAAGGCACCACCGTGGGCTTCTTTGACGAGTCTTCCCTTTGTTCAGTCGACAAGTATTTCCGTAGAGCACCACTGAAGCAAGGTCTGAACTTATGTTCCAATATGTCATCTTCTGTTTGCACTTGGTATTCTTTACTCGGATCAGTAGTGAGGCTAACTAGGCTAGATTGGTAGAAAGTGTTGATGAGGTATGCAAACCATATCCATATTATGAGGATATACTTTATTGACATGGAGCATCGAATATCACGACTGTGTAACAGTAAATTATCTAGCAGTTCCAATGCAACGTAGCCCTTATCTTTCGCTTGAAGGAGAAAGATCATCATTGCACAATACACAATAAAAGAAAGAAGTAACAACAACCACACAGTAGTGTCGAATTCTATGTACACAGTTTTCCAAATAGGAACGAATGATGCTCTCTTCACTGCAAACCGTAGCTCATCGTTGTAATCATGATAACCACAGAGCCACGTTAAGCCTTGAGCTCTCGTTAGCACCATCATCATCCCTCCAAATATGACATCCGTTTCATTATTCCGAAGCATTATCATGGGACCGCTCACTGTCATGTTAGGAGCAACTGAAGAATATATATTAGCGTTATAACTGTAGTTAGAAATAACGGTGAATTGTTCCTTTTCGCTTAAAACTTTGAATATATATTCCTCTGTGCCCAATACGGTTTTCTCACCTTCAATTCTTAAGGGATTGATGCTGAAAGGTGGTCGGTGAGCAAGTGATGCTTTGAAGGTGCAGTTCTTGAGTCCGGTGACAAGTTTGTTTGGGTACAGGTTTTGGGTAGTTTGTGAGCACAGACCGAGGCTGATGACGTCGTTGTAGTACTTGCCGCAAGCGTAGTTATCAAATGGATTGTAGGTGAAAAGGTGATCCTCGACAGTTCCGTTTACGATCACCGCATTATTGACATGCAGTCTCAACAATTCATCGAAGATCACACGCAGCTCATCATTTTGCAGCGACCTGACAATTATCAAGAAACGCGCGTATGGGTTCCAAGTTGGGTCCGTCATCAGGTACTCAAAATGTTGCGTGAAGGCAGTCACATTTTTTGAATTGATCAAATACCCCAGATTAGGAAGTAATGACTGATGAGTGGTGTTTCTCAAAATTAGCGAAAAGTTCTGCGTAGAATGAATTGTTTTCAGTAGCTCTTCATCTTCGGTGTCCATGTTGACGTATGTGACTTGGTTTGGTTCAGTAAAGTATTTGTTGAGTATGCTTGTGACACATCGATTGAGTTGTTCATTTTCGAGATGGTATGCTGGCAATATGACCTGGCAATATACTACCACATAGAACACTAATATCACATAGCACACGACTTTCATTACGTAGCGTAAAAAACAGTGATTGTTTCAAATTAGTCGTCTATTGATTACCGTGTTGATAAGGATATTAATTGTAGTTACGTGCTTTGAAATAGATTTGAACCTGTTTCTGTGGTCGCGTGTGCCTTTGTTTTTAATTTTCTGTCGATGAATTATTATGATGAGTCTTTGTTCCCTTTACAATGTATCCCCACACTGTAAAACATGAACATCAACAATATAATGTTCAATTAAGCGGGGAGTAGGATTTCTACTGCGGCTTATACATCAAATATGCTGTTTGTTTTGTTACAAATTACGATTTGAATATAATATAGCAAGTAATCTTATTATGTATCCTAATGACTTTATTATCACCAAATAATGATACAGTGTCAGATGACAAAGTAAGTGATTAGATGACAGCTTTTATTTTCTTTCACTTTATAGTGACTTCTTACATAACGTATTATTATGATTCTTTTATATATAACTACTTCCAACGGTTTTGCTAACGAGTTAGTCGGAATATATCTTAAGGGAACGTATTCCCGATTTAAAAATCTCGAGTGTAAAGGACATACGAGACTATCTCAGGAGTACGTCCAATCCAAGGTCTTATCTATCTCTACACGCAAATTCATTTAAAATTAGTTTAGCAAGAACCGTAACAAATAGACCAATTAACTGTTTTTTTTTTAAATATAACTATAGATAAGATAAGACAATCCATCAAAGAATAATAATTCAGGACAGAGCCGGATTCAGCCACCATGGGGCCTGTCGCAAATTTTGATAACCAAAAACCTTCTTAAAATGAAAACGACACTATTAAATTAAAAAATCATTGACTTATATATAGGGGGAGTTTTCACAGTTTTTGAGCAAACATATACAGGGCGAAAAGTGTATAGCTGAGTGAGTAGGCGCGGCTTGCTTTTGGAATTTTAAAACCATCGTTTTGGTTTGATCGGGTGTGACTTGACGCCAAATAACTTAAAATAGGCAAATCAGACGAAGCAATAGTGTCGACTTTGAAAGGTCCGATTTGGAAAATTTTAAAAGAATGTTCAGGGTAATAAAAATATTCTACGCAATGGTTACATGTCATGATAGTAAATTTTGGAAAATATGTGAACGCCTTTTGGAAAATATGTGGAAATATCATTGTTATAGAGATCTTTAAAGATCACGTTAAAAAGTGTGCTTCTTAAAAATCTGAAAGTGGGCCCCTTACCACTGGGTTTTTATCTGAAACTTTTCAGATATATTTTAGATATTCTTTCAGCAAGCCGCACCTACTGAGCTATCAACGTTACGGCCTGAATATTGTTGCTCAAAAACCATGCCCCTTTATTAATTATTGTTTTGCGGGCCGTGGGGCCCTTAAAGTAACGCCGGAGCCCAAAGGGTTACCTACATTAACTATATGGATAATGTAGGTAAATATATGGTAGTTAAAAAAAAGATTGAATTGCGCGAACTGAAATTCATACCATAAAAAAATAAACAACAGGTATCAATAATGTATACAGGTTGGGAAAATCTGCGTCACATCCGCGCAAAACGGCTATTGCTCTGTATGGTAGGAGTTAAGACTCTTGTATGGAACTGTATACAACAGTGGCTCTGTTTTTCAGCAGTTTATATACGTCCAATCAAGCGCGCGCTGTCCCCTAATGCGGGGCGCCCGCAGTATTTGCTACTCTCGCTATGTGGCTAATCCGGCACTGATTTAGGGGAAAAATAGGAACATTTTCATTTTCTTTAATAATTTTGTTTGAAGAAGTATAGTTTTGCTAAACGATATTTAATAGCATAATGTGCGAGAGGCACTTCAGCAATCATAGTATGGGATTGTTTTTCAAGTGTAACTCCCATGTAGCGGAAAAAGCCTTCTCTCCTTTTCAGAGAGGTGGCCTGTGCCCCAGCTATAGGTCCCAGCAGTGGGATATAAAAGGTTTATTTAAAAAGACTTGCAAATAAATTTGTATGTATTATTTATTTAAATTAAAACTAAAACAGTGATAAGCGATTGCACTGAACTTTTGCGAACTCGGGTTTAGATGACAAGGCAGGGTTGGCTGAGTAATAATCATTCGAAAACATATAAAGTGTACTTCCAAAGATTACGGAGTAGCATTTTTTTTAAGTTGTGAGAAACAAAGTAAAACCAAGTCGTTTAATTTAATTTAATGTATTCAGTTGCCATTTACATTGTGTCTGAATGTTATACGAAAAGTTTTTTTTACAGTGCTAAAAACAATGTTCGATAAACTATCACCATCTTAAATTAATATAAAATCACAATAATGTAACAGTGACAACACAATCCCTAATACATTCACACCGCATCATCGCTTACCACCAGGTGAGATAGTGGTCAAACGTATGCCTATCAATAGTGAAAAAAAAATCAACTAACAATACATAATTCATTTATGAAAATTAAAACTATAACTAAAATTTATTTATGGTCATAAATTAAATCATTTACATACCATTCATTAAAATATTGTATTATGTCCTAACAATGAAATAATTTAGTCATCTTTCAAAAGACAATTACCGTTACTCTCAACTT
This sequence comes from Lacanobia wlatinum, assembly GCA_947578705.1. Lineage (NCBI taxonomy): Eukaryota > Metazoa > Arthropoda > Insecta > Lepidoptera > Noctuidae > Lacanobia > Lacanobia wlatinum. Next base: position 23,181,165 of record OX388031.1, read on the forward strand.
TAAGATAAAAATCCGTCAACGTAATAGTTGTACTTTTAGCAGGCTATTTGCAATGGGTATTAGCTTTGTACGTGTTTGAATTTATTCTTGTTGCTAGATGAAGTAAATCGTTGGTAAAAATAGGACTGAACGTAGTATAGAACCCTGTGGGACACCTGTCAAAACTGTTTGTAACGTTTTTGAATGGTAGACTTCTTGAAGGATTTATATTGATTTAAGTATTTTATCTCGACATACTATTTCTTGTTTGTTAAGTACGACCGAAAAAGCGCCAGAGCCTCTCCTCTTATAACTTAAAGTTCAATTTTCGCTGTCAGCCGAGTATGATTTATAGTATTCAATGCTGAACTTAAGTCCAAGAAGATTCCAGCTGCCTTAATTTTTAGGGTTCTGAACATCCGTGAAAAACGGAACCCTTATAGGATCACTCGGGTGTCTGTCTATCTGTCCGTCTGTCACAGCCAATTTTCTCCGGATCTACTGGGCCGATTTTGTTGAAATTTAGTATACGTATGGACTTCTGTGACCCAAACACGGACGCGTACGTTAGTAAATATTTTTTTAGTAAGGGGTCAAACCGGAAAATAAAAAGAAGTTCTTCAAACAGTGTCGTGTGACATATCAAATGGAAAGGGTTACTGTGAGGGTTTTTACTATATTTTTTTCATAATTTTAAAGTCATTTACTTTAAATTATTTTTAGTTTTGAAGTTATTCAAGAAATTAAATGAAAAATGACCATTTTTTTTTAAATACTGCATATAGCTGCATAGCTCATGATAACAAGAAAACTTAAAACAAGTCTGTAGTGTTAAAATAACATGTTTAAGAAATAAAATTGGTTCGGAACCCTTTGCACGCACGTCCGACTCGCACTTGGTCAGTTTTTTTATTTAGTTTATCGTTAAGTAAAGTCCTAATAATAGCTTCTGCAGTTCCAAAACTTTTATTTTTTTATTTTTATTTAAACTGTTTGTACAATTGTGGTACATGGGCGCTCTACCAGTCAATCTTCGGGTTAAAAACATTTTTTAACAAAAAAATTTAACCTCCGAAAAAACTGAAAAGCAAAAAATAGTAAACCTTTTTACAAACAAATAACTTTAGGTAATTTCGGAAGTCGGTGTTGAAATACGAAGAAACAATCAAATACATAAAAAAAAGTCGCGTCGACTTGAGAACCTCCTCAGTTTTTTCGTCGGTTAAAAAAACTACACTGTGGTAGTGGTAAAACTAATAAATGAAATTTAAAGTAGAATTTTGTTTCGGAAACATTATACAAATAATATATATAATACTAATCAAAACATTTTATTTTTTTTCTGATTAAGAGAACTCAATAAATATGACTAGACCACTAGTGACTAGACACTTTGTGATAGCCATATTGTCTTATATTTATTACTACTTACGTACTTACTTTATTTCTATTGAGATGAGTGACTCGAAAAAAATCCATTATTTTTTTGAAGTTATCAGGGCGTTTTTTCGTGAAAACAGAAAAGACTAATGCAACTTAACACAATGTTTCAGCAAATATTCAATTAAGAAAGTCACAACAGAAATAGCACACCCCACGACGTACACACACCAGGGGAGAGTAAAGCGAACTTCGAACTCTTTCTGAGAAAATCTTTGTTTCAAATTTCTTGAAAAGTATTGATCGCGAAGACTTTTGTCTGCTAACCCATTCTCCCTCAACCTCAAAGCGTTCAGTTGTAACTGTTGCGTAATCGGAAAACCTTTGTAAAAGAAAAAACCAAACAAAAACTTCGCGTACGGCTTCTGGAAATAATATGTCAAGGAATTGCCCCACTTGTCATTAAAGCTTCGCCTGTGGTATAAATACACGTAATGTGGTATAAGTGAATGCATGTCTTTAGTTTTACTGACAGTGGTTAGGGCTTCAAGAGGTGTACTACATCCTTCTGTCGGCTGGGTGTCTAAAGGCACCACTGTAGACTTCTTTGACAAGTCTTTGCTTTGTTCAGTCGACAAGTATTTTCGAAGTGAACCACTGAAGCAAGGTCTGAATTTATATTCCAAAAGATCGTCTTCTGTTTGCACTTGATATTCTTTGCTCGGATCAGTAGTAAGGCTGAATAGACTAGATTGGTAGAAAGTGTTGATGAGGTATGCAAACCATACCCATATTATGAGGATATACTTTATTGACATGGAGCATCGGATATCACGACTGTGTAACAGTAAATTATCTAGCAGTTCCAATGCAACGTAGCCCTTATCTTTCGCTTGAAGGAGAAAGATCATCATTGCACAATACACAATAAAGGAAAGTAGTAACAACAACCACACAGTAGTGTCGAATTCTATGTACACAGTTTTCCAAATAGTAACGAATGTTGCTCTCTTCACTGCAAACCGTAACTCATCGTTGTAATCATGATAACCACAGAGCCACGTTAAGGCTTGAGCTCTTGTTAGCACCATCATCATACCTCCAAATATGACATCCGTTTCATTATTCCGAAGCATTATCATGGGTCCATTCACTGTCATGTTAGGAGTAACTGAAGAATAGAGATCAGCGTTATAACTGTAGTTAGAAATTACGGTGAATTGTTCCTTTTCGCTTAAAACTTTGAATATATATTCCTCCGTGCCCAGTACGGTTTTCTTATCTTCAATTCTTAATGGATTGATGGTAAAAGGTGGTCGGTGACCGAGTGATGCTCTGAAGGTGCAGTTTTTGAGTCCGGTGACAAGTTTATTTGGATATAGGTTTTGGGTAGCTTGTGAGCACAGTCCGAGGCTGATGACATCGTTGTAGTACTTGCCGCAAGCGTAGTTATCAAATGGATTGTAGGTGAAAAGGTGATCCTCGACAGTTCCGTTTACGATCACCGCATTATTGACATGCAGTCTCAACAATTCATCGAAGATCACACGCAGCTCATCATTTTGCAGCGACCTGACAATTATCAAGAAACGCGCGTATGGGTTCCAAGTTGGGTCCGTCATCAGGTACTCAAAATGTTGCGTGAAGGCAGTCACATTTTTTGAATTGATCAAATACCCCAGATTAGGAAGTAATGACTGATGAGTGGTGTTTCTCAAAATTAGTGAATAGTTCTGCGTAGAATGAATTGTTTTCAGTAGCTCTTCATCTTCGGTGTCCATGTTGACGTATGTTATTTCTTTTTGTTCAGTGAAGTGTTTATTGAGTATATTTGTGACACACCGATTGAGTTTTTTATTTTCGAGATGGTACACTGATAATGTGACCTGGCAGTGTACTACCACATAGAACACCAACATCAAATAGCACGCGACTTTCATTATGTAGCATTAAAACGACAGTGATTGTTTTAAATTAGTCGTCTATTGATTACCGTGTTGATAAGGATATTAATTGTAGTTACGAGCTTTGAAGTAGGTTTGAATCTATGTCCGTGGTTGCGTGCATCGCTTTTGTTATTAATTTTGTAACTATAAATTAGTATGATAAGTCTTTGTTCACTTAGACACAGCAAATTGTCATTTTTACATTATGTATAGGAGCGGTGTGCGGGATTTCTTCTGCGGCTTGTGTTCGAATTGTGTTGTTTTATACTGCTACATTCATATTTAAACAGTAATCTAATTATGAATGTACGAGTATTTTAATGACTCTGTTATTACTTATTTATTTATTACCATATAATGACTTAGTTTCAGGTACCAAAGTAGGTGATTATATGACAGCTACATTATTTTATCATACTTCACCCTTTCTTCTTACACCTATATAATATATAAGTATCATTATTTTACAGATAACTAGTTTCTACCAACGGTTTCACCCGCGAAAAACTTGGATCATATCCTACGTACGTAAAGGAACGGAAAGAACACCCGGGGTATAATGTGTCGTTATGTCCTTTTCTAAGGTCTTATCTATCTCTTTAACTCCCCGCCCCCCTGGCCCCTTCTCCTGGTCCTGGGATCCCTTGATCTGATTTTTTTTTGGATTTGAATTTAACAAAATTGGTTTAGCGCTTCGAGAGTGAACATTTTACAAATAGTCAAAAAGACAGAGTTAAATTGCACTATTATGTGCCAGCTTCTGCCAGCGGCAGTTACAATGTACTATAATATGCTTCTGCCAGCGGCTTCGCCCGCGTGATCCCTAGGGAACATACCCCGGGATAAAAAGCTAACGCTTTATTCCAGACTATAATCTACCTCTGTGCCAACATTAAGACCGTTTTAGGCTTTCTGACATGAAAGAATAATAAACATCCATCCATCCTCACAAAGAATGGCATTTATAATATTATATAAGTTATATTATAAATATATATATATACATATATATAGAAGAATAGGATAGTAGGAAGTAGAAAGTAGCATGGATAATGTAACATCAAAGAGATTTATCCTTTAATGATTTTATTTGAACATTTATTTATATTTCATGTTTAGATGATATTTAATATTAACATGTGAGAGAATACTTGAACATTCAAACAAAAGCTAAAGTTAGTTCATTTTTGAAGCGTCTTTGCCTTGTTAGTGCCTTTTGTTTGTAGGCCCAGGCACACACACACTTTTGCGTTCAGTTTCCGAATTTACAAACAGCTAAACATACAGAGTTTCACATTTGTAATTTTAGTACCATGTGAATGCGCCTAATTAGATTCTAACGATAGTAACCATAAAGTGCTCTACAAATGTCAATAGTGGTATCAAATCAGAATCAGTACGAGAAGTGGGCGTTACATCGTTACTTTTGATTAATTTCTTAGTTACCTGTTTTCGTGGGTTTACATCAATCAAGGGTGATTTTGTTTTCTTGTGTGTACAGCTAATTAGATAGCTACGCGAACAAATAGCCGATGATGAAGTACATATCGATAATATCATTTTTATGGTAGATACCTATTTACAACATGAGTTTGTGGTTCTTTCACAATATAGGTTTCCCGGTTAACCATGGGATCATGGAAATATGTACAATGATTATGAACTGATATTGAACTTTGCTAAGCAATTTCCGTAGAGCTGTAAGCTTTTGCCTTCAATCTACTTCTTATTTTCATGCTCAAAGTTATTAATAGACCCGTTTTGAGAGCATGTCCAAAGGACCCGTTCCTACTCAAACGGACCTTCTGTTTAAACGAAAGACGGTGGCTGGCGATTGGCAGATTCATTCACACTACATCCGATCCGGGCTTTTAGACGAGACTTCAGTAGCAAAACGTTCGTCTAAAAACCTGGCTACGTTCTTTTTCTTCTCGGATCCTTCTAAATTTAAATCGTCTCGTTTCTTTAGACCGTCCGGGAAAACAGACAGTCCGTCTGAGTGGGAACGGGCACTTAAGTAAACACATAACTTCAGGTACCTGCAGTTTAATGAGATGCGTTAGAACTTAACTAAATGGTTAGTAAGTACACCAATAGTAGACCTGCAGCAGAAACAGTTTGTAGAATTAAAAATCAATATTTAGGCATGTTAACTTCTATGATGAACGTCACTATAGCTAATGAACATCCGAAAATGTAAATTCGCCACGGAATAGCGAAACGTGCTTGAAATTCTTTCTGGTGGAAACGATGCTTTACTTCTTTAAGATAATTCACATCATTCATAACTTTATCTACCAAACCGAGCTCTCTCAGTCGAAGAGCTTTATGAAGTAAATAGTTAATCATGGGGAAGCCTTTGTAGAGGAAAATTGAGAAAATAACCTTAGAATAAGGCTTCGGTAGTGAAATAACCCGAGGTTCACCAAACTTGTCTAAGAAGGCCTCCATATTGTATTTATATTGGCCATACATAAAAATAGTGTATAGATCTTTCGAATCAGCTACCGTTTTTACACTTCCTAACATACCGCCACAGCTATCGATTCTCTCATAGCCATCGTCAGATGTTACTGATTCCAAATAATATTTCTCCATTACGGGACCAAAGCAAGGTTTCAGTTTGAACTGTACTATGTCTTCTTCCTTTGAAATTTGATATTCCCGGGCTGGGTTGGTAGTGAGACTGAAGAGGCCAGATTGATAGAAAGTGTTGACCAAGTATGCGAACCATAGCCAAAATATTAGGACACACTTCACCGGCAACCGACTTCGAATGCTGTGCCCGTGAAGAACAAGATTTCCTAGAAGAATTAATACAACATAACTTTTGTCTTCTGTGCGAAGCAGAATTATTATTAGCACCGAATAAAATATTAGAGCCAGTACCAATCGATCAATGCCCACACAGTCGATCCAAATTCCAGGTAGACATTCTTCCAAGCTGGCACTTCTGACGCTCGTTTGACCACAAATCTTATCTCATCTGTGTAAGCCAGGTGACCGTACACATAAGAGAACGCCAGTGCACGAGACGGCGTTAATAACATTCCCCCTAGTACAGCATCCGCTTCATTGTCTTGAATCTTTTTCAATGATCCTACTGCTTCCATGTCTGTAGAAACTGAAGGGTATTCTTCGACTGCGCCGTAATCGTTTATAATATTGAGTTTAAATCCTTGCATTCTCCCGATTAACTGGAACAAATATGTCTCAGCCCCATACCGAAGTGGATGTGATGAGTCGTTGGTAGATAATATTGTATAGGGAGGCCACTCGGTTATGATCACATCAAATGTACAGTTCCGTAGTTTGGTGACCAATTTTTTCGGATAAAGGTCATAAAACCATGCTTGTGAACACTCCCCATAGCTGATGACGTCATCGTAGCGTTTACCGCAACCGTAGTTGTCGAACGGGTTGTAACCATACAAGTGAGCTTCTTCGGATGAGTTCATAACCACCACATGCCTTACGTGTAGTTTCAAAAATGTGTCGAAGACGATTCTCAGGTCGTTTTTCTTAAGATCTTTGACGATGACCAAAAATTTTGCCAGTGGATTCCAAGATGCGTCTTTGGTTACATTAGGGAAATTTTTAGCAATGAAAGATGCATTTTTTCTAGATAACAGATAAACTTCGTGTTGGATAAACAAAACTTTGGTAGCTTTTCTCGAAAATAAAAATATTGACACAGTTTTTTCAGTGTTTATAGCTTTTAAGAGGGTCTCGTCTTCAGCCTTATTGCCAAGATATGTCAGGACTTTGGTTTCAGCATAATGTTCTCTGACTATATTGGTTACACATTGTATCTGTTTCTTATTGCTCGGTGACTCGGGTATTGGTATATTGAAACAGTTCCCACTGTTGAAAAAGAAACAGACTAGCCAGTACACGACCAACATTTTGGGATGTGGAACTAGAAATTTGTATGGTTTCGTCCTTACTTAATACTAAACTTTCGTTTATCATTAATCAAAACTTATGTGTAGGCACACTCTTCAAATCTGACGCTGATTGTAAGTTTTTCGAACATTATTTGTAATTAGTCCTGTGGTTTGTCAGCATAAGGTGTTATAATAAGTAGTGTTTAAAGTAATTTGGATTCATGATGGTCTTGTGCATCATAAAATGTTCGGTTCTTAAAATAACTTTTTGTCTGTTTGTTCATCTTTATATTTATTTCGACAGGTCTTAAAACTTTTCCTTGAGACAGTTTCATTATACACACATCTGCTTATTTGTCCTTACAAAACACTGAGTGCCTTTGCTTAAAAAGTCTTCGTGGAATTAGCCAAAACAATTGTAACGTTTAGACAGTAATTCAGCAATGAAAACTATAGAAGCTAAAGAGCAACCTGCTACATAAATTACCCATGGTATTACAAACCAAGATTCGAACTCTCTTTGTTGTAAATTCAGTTTAATTTGCTTATAATAGTAGAAATTGTCGAATATTTTTGAAACCAAACCATTTTCTCGTAAGCGAAGCGCGTTTTGTCGCGTTCTGTCTGTAATCGGAAAACCTTTGTAAAAAAATATTCCATAAATAAATTCAGCGTATGGTTTCTTGAAGTGATAGACAGACGCCTGACCGAATTTGTCATAATACATTTTTCGATGGTATAAATATAACGATTGTTCCATAAGCGTAAATAAATCTTCTGATTGAGCGACTTTCATCAAACTTTCTAATGGATCTATACACTGAGATTTTTTTACATAAGTTTCATTGGTTTCAGACTGCATATATTCTAGCATTGCAGGAATAATGCAAGGTTTGAGGTTGTACTTAACTAAATCTGCTTCATTAGACACTTGGTATTCTTTTATAGGTTTACTGATCAAACTAACTAAACTTGACTGGTAATAACTATTCATTAGAGATGCGAACCACACCCATATTATAAAGATGAATCTAACATTACTCTTCATTTGGTGACACCTTATGTTTCCACCACTGGACAGCAAATATTTTAACAATTGCAACATCAAATTAGTTTTGTCTGAAACACGGAGGAGTATGATCATTATTATTGAATATATTACATAAACTAACGAAAACAGACACCAAACTAATGGACAGAATTCCAAATAAGCATTTTTCCACTTGGATACATATGACGCTTTCCTCACAAAAAATCTTAATTCGTCGTAGTAATCTAGGTATCCATGCAAATATGTGAATGCGTCTGCTCGACTCGATACTAACAATGTTTCACCAAACAAAACATCAGTTTCATTATTTTGTAGCTTTTCCATAGGGCCCTTAACTTTCATGTCAGGGGTAATTGTAGTATACCTTTTTGAAGTGTGGTTGAAATTAAATTCCACTTTGAAATGTTCCAGTTCTCCTATCACTTTAAATATATATTGTTCAGCACCTAATGTTCTTCGGTTGTCTTCTGCAAGATGAGGGTGAATAGAGAAAGGTGGTCGATGAGCAACGGTAGCAAGAAAGGTGCAGTTCCGTAGACCAGTCACATACTTGTTTGGGAATAGATTCCTTGTCGTATTCGAGCACAAACCGTAACTTATGACGTTGTTGTAATATTTCCCGCAGGCATAGTTGTCGAAGGGGTTGTAAGTGTTGAGGTGAGGGTCGTCAGTACCGCTGACTACCAGCACGTTGACAATATGTCGCTTCAATAACTCGTCGAAAATCTTCTTCATTTGGTCTTGATCCAGCGATCTGATCACGATTATGAACCGCAAGGACGGAATCCATGTTGGATCTTCGAGAAGATATTTAAACATTTCTGCGAATTCGGGTGCGTTCTTTGCCATTATGAGATATCCTTAGTGTCTAAAGTAGGACTGTGTTGTAGTTTGTCTAAAAACCATCGATGTGACGGTTGATAAATGAATTGCTTTCAGAATCTCGAAATCGTCAGAGTTAATATCAACGTATGTGAGCGTGTTTTCATCAGAAAAGTATTTTTCTACAATATTGGTTATGCAAGCTATCAAGTTTTGGTTGTCCTGTTCTTCAATAAATAAGGAGTTTTCACTGTAACTCTTGGCGTATAGCAAGGAGAGTAACGAGTAAATAACCAACATTTTTGAATGCGTATTGATGTATGCTTTTAGGTAACGTTAGGTTGCTTGGTAATGAAAATTAATATGTTGTTCGTTACAGCTTTGTAATTAAGTAAATTTTTATTTACTTAAATATTAATAATTTGGTTGGTGATGGATTAGTTTGTTATGGATTTTTACTCTGATTCCCATTAGGTTTCATTAAATGGACGTTTTATCTCGGATGATTGATAGACAATATGGACATATCCATACGGCGGTAAATCAAATCTTTTACCGTGGGGCTTATTACTGTTTATTCATAAGTTTTACCAACGTTAAAAAGCCTTTTAAATAATAGGTATCCAGTGTTTTAGCCACCGTAGCTTGCAGTCAATATAATTTTAAATATTTTATTTTTAATTGCTTAAAATGTAGAATTATTTAACTTTGAGAAATTTTTGCCAGTCCTTTTATTAAACCATAATTGGCATGTAGCGGCATCAATGCCGCCACAAGACAAACCAACGGAGCAAATCTACAAAGGAACCGCGACGCCGTCTATCTAACTAGCAGTGACATAAAATCCTGAATCGCGTAATCAGAGTTTACCTTGCGATTTGAACATATACATCAGCCCGAATATGAACTATCGGGTAGTTGCCCACACCGGACACAACCACCGTCCGGTTGGAGGATCCTCCCTTTTCAATGGGGGTTTGCGGGACTTTACTCTCTGTTCCGCATACCCTCTAGGCATACACAAGCTATGCTTAGACCAATAATCTCTTTATATATTGAAACTTTTTAACTGTCTTGAAGTAAAACTGGAGTGCAAGTGAATTTCAATCCTATAGTGGTAAGTGGTAGGTAGGTTTAGAGCGAATAACATCTTACACGATAAACAGTATGGTTTAACCACGGTACGTTACACAAGACGATTGAATTTGTGAGCAATGAAATGTCACTAGACTAGGTCAAACAGCTTCGAACTTAGTAAAATCGTATTGGAATGATAGACAGCAGCCAGTTCATATAATCGGCAACCATCCATTGGGATTAAACGTGAAAATAGGGGTGACCCCTGGGCTTAACTTTAAACAAACAAACTTACTATGGTGTTATTCGCTGACGATATATGTTTAATTATTAAAATAATTAGATGTGCAAACAATATTGACAATGAAAATAAGTGTAACCTTACAAAATTTACAAAAACAACAAACAAAAATATAGCATCAAAAATTCGTCCTCAACGCTGTCAGCTGGTAATGTGCCCTAGAAACTGGGCGCTCTGCCACGTTGAATGGCAATGCCTAGTCTCTGGCCAAAGGAAAAGCTAGCTCTTGGGTCACGGACCGGTAAGTATCAACCAGACGTTTCGAAATTTCTTTGAAAAAGCTGTGAGCACAAAGGCCTCACGACCTCGAGGGTTTTTACCCGAAATGGTTCAAAAATATAGATTCCAATAGTAGTATTGTTAGAACTTCATAAACTAAACTGGCACAGTTCGTTTACATTACTGAGGAAAAGAGTTGTTCCAAGAATATTTCCCTGTGGAGTACCGTCAGTTAGTTTCTCTAACATGCTTTTAAAGTTTCCAATTTTAACTACCTGGTAGCGGTGTCGAAGGCGGGAACTGCCTGGTGTCGAAGGCTTTGGACAAATTTAGAAAAATGCCAATATACAATAAAAATAAATCACAAGTCAATCAATTTTATTTGAAAACTGTGTTCAGTTATGGGCCTGTAGTAACGAGACACTGCTCTTGTCCCCGGAAGACATGTGAGTTTTCATTTTCATGATTACTTTTTTAGCTGATGTTTTTTTGCATGATTGCTTTTTTTTTGTGCTTAACTCTTCCAAAGCTTTGAATAGATGATTACAAGAAAACTTTCTTAGTATCCTCCATTCGTAGGGGCGTAGCTCATGTAATACTTCCTCCTTGGATGCATCAACTTCTTGATAAAAGTTTTAGAAGAATTTACTAAAAAAGTAATATTATTTAAAATAGGATCGAATTATGACGTATGCTCATGAATTGGTCTTTTTTAAAGAGAACTGTAAAAGCTTTCTTTGGAGCATGAGCTCAATATAATTATCCTTTAAACATCCAGCAGTATTTTCTTTATTCACGATCCCTAACGCTGCAGTAGTTCAAGTCCGCAGCATCACAGTACCTACTTGAAGCCTTTTTTGTTTTTTGGATGGGTAATCATCAAATGATTCCTTCCTCTGGGCGGAGCAGAAGGGAGTGTCAGACTCTTACTGACTAAAACGCATCCGTGTTCCTCCTAATGCCCTTTGCATTCCAGGGCCGCGGTGGCTCTTTAACAAATTCCGCAATCCTGGCAGGCACTGTCCTCGGCACGGGCCCCGTCTTCTTTGCTGACATCTCTTAGGAGTGGAACACAACGTGCCGTCGACCCGGGTCTGGTCCTCATCGGACGGCGAGCCACCCAACGCTCGCCTTCCGCAGGCCCGCGTCTTCTGTTGCGGCGGCAACGGGGCGGCTCGGGCGTGAAGTTTGAATATCCCTCACGCGGCCTGACTCCTCTTTCGCTTATAGTACTGCTTCCCATGCTTCCTCGCTCCGGACTACGGATTGAATCAGGGCCGTAGACTAGTCACATACTTGTTTGAAAATAGATTTCTTGTTGTATTAGAACACAAGCCGTAACTAATGACGTTGTTGTAATACTTCCCGCAGGCATAGTTGTCGAAGGGGTTGTAAGTGTAGAGGTGAACGTCGCTAGTACTGCTGACCACCAGCACGTTGACAACATGTCGCTTCAATAACTCGTCGAAAATCTTCTTCAGTTCGTTTTCATCTAGCGATCTGATCACGATTATAAACCGCGAGGACGGATTCCATGTTGGATCTTCGAGAAGATATTTAAACATTTCTGCGAATTCGGGTGCGTTCTTTGCCATTATGAGATATCCTTGGTGTCTAAAGTAGGATTGTGTACACGCCTGTCTCAATACCATCGCTGTGTAAGTTGATAGATGAATTGCTTTCAGGATCTCGAAATTGACAGAGTTCATGTCAACGTATGTGAGCGTCTTTTCATCAGAAAAGTGTTTTCGCATGACATTGGTTAAGCAGGCCACCAAGTTTTGATTTGGCTGTTCTTCAATGAAAAAGGTAATTTCACTGTAACACTTGAAAAATAACAAGGAGAACAAACAACACATGAATACACCCAACATTTTTGGATGCACATTGTAAAATGTTTTACGATGAGTAGTTTCGTAATAAACATAAATGGGGTTTTTTATGATTTCGTAATGGACGTAGTTTTCGTTGGAAATAAAGCAGTTAAATGGTTTATTGTTATGGATCTAGTTTATTATGAACTTTTACTCAGATCCCCATCAGCTATCATAATAAAACTTTTATACAAGGAAGCCTGTTGTATTTAAAAAATAAATAAAAGAGTTAGGTCATTATTTTACCCTTTAGTTCTTATCAGTTTTTGTTTTTCGTAGCCACCACTGGAAAGTCACAGGAAAGCAAAACACGCACTTTCGTTTATTCAGATGACATATTTTTTCCAGCTATTTTAATTTAAAAAACAAAGTAATGACACCAATTTTGATGACATTTCTATGGGATTAATCGGATAGTATATCCTTTCAATTAAAATAAGAAATTTTGAAATCGGTTCCTAAAGAGATGAGAACAAGCAAGATGGCATTGGAATTCGCGGGATTGCTAATGACATCTTCCGCAGCTACCTAACAGACCACCAGCAGGTAGTAAACATTGAAGAGCAGATAGTTACTTTTGGTGTGCCTCAAGGTAGTGTCCTTGGACCTACCCTCTTCCTCATTTAAGTAAAACGTCAACTATCTCCTCCAAACTGTAAAATCATCACATGTCCATGACACAGCGCTTACAATTCACGGCAAGGACTGGGCCGATACCTTTAATATAGCAGAAATGGCACTCAGTGTGGTTATTTAATGGTTAAACACAATCCTCCTCACGCAAAATATCAGCAAAACTAAATTCATACCTTTTAACTCAGGCATTTTAAGCCAGTCTCCCCATTCGCTCAAATTCAGAGCTCACGTTTTCACACTTGCTGATTTTTCTACCTGTAACTGTACACCTAGCAAACGAACAGACAACATAAATATCTTGGAGTAATCATCGAAAATCTCCTAAAATGGAAAATGCAAATCGACTCTACGGTCAATGGTGTACGAAGATTAATTTACATATTTAAAAAACTCAGGGCGGTTGCTGTCTTCAAATATCTGTTAACTGTCTACTTTGCTTTTGCTCAATCAGTTCTTGGGTATTGCGTGACCATGTAGGGTGACGCACACAAAACTACTCTTCTACTAGACTTCTGATCTCTATTCACTTTGCAAGGTCCTTACAGTAAGGCAGTTTTTATTTGTCTTAGGGTTTCAGCGTTCACTGTAACGCAATTGAAGGAGTCCATGGGCGGTGATACCAACTTTGCGTACGGGGCATAGCCTGCGTAAGGGGTGGCAGGTGGTCACCACTGGTTGAGCTGTTTAATGGAGGCAAATAATTTCAGTTTCTAGTTTTGAACAGATTATGATCACTGGAGTAAGCACAAAGTTAGGATTTAATTCTTTGACAGAATAGACCTTCGCATCTTAACCGACTAGATGCCGCGTAGACTAGTTAGGGTAGCTTTTGTGAAGTCAATCCCTTCTGGATGGATGTGAATTGTCACATCATTTTGTTTACGTCCAGCGATGTGTTGCGGCTTTTAGGGAGGTTTTGCTGTAGCAGGGCTTCAGCATGACTGCGTTATTGTCCAGCGCAAATGGCGTATAAGAATTTTAAAGAATAATACTTATCACAGGACATGACTGAAGCTGCTTCTACAGAAGCATACTGTCGGAAAAAAATCCTCCCAGAGGTAGGGACTCCTGGTTAGGAATAGGTAGGTGCTTAACTCTTCCAAAGCTTTGAATAGATGATTACAAGAAAACTTTCTTAGTATCCTCCATTCGTAGGGGCGTAGCTCATGTAATACTTCCTCCTTGGATGCATCAACTTCTTGATAAAAGCTTTAGAAGAATTTACTAAAAAAGTAATATTATTTAAAATAGGTTCGAATTATGACGTATGCTCATGAATTGGTATTTTTTAAAGAGAACTGTAAAAGCTTTCTTTGGAGCATGAGCTCAATATAATTATCCTTTAAACATCCAGCAGTATTTTCTTTATTCACGATCCCTAACGCTGCAGTAATTCAAGTCCGCAGCGTCACAGTACCTACTTGAAACCTTTTTTGTTTTTTGGATGGGTAATCATCAAATGATTCCTTCCTCTGGGCAGAGCAGAAGGGAGTGTCAGACTCTTACTGACTAAAACGCATCCGTGTTCCTCCTAATGCCCTTTGCATTCCAGGGCCGCGGTGGCTCTTTAACAAATTCCGCAATCCTGGCAGGCACTGAGCTGAGCATAATGTTCTTTTCCTAGGTCGGGCGAAGTGTAGGTGTCAACTAATTATTGTGTTTTTCCATTAGGAATACTTACTTGATTCTTCATAAGGTTATAGAGAAAATATGATTGTAATTTGCTAATATATTGCCATTTTTGATGCTTGAACATTTTCATAAGTATTTTAGAATTAGGCTTCAATAAAAGAGAAACATGATACAATATTTTTTATTGACCAAACACAAGTATTTTTAATACTTCGTTAATGAATAAACGAGTAGGTGTACTCAGTGAGATGAATAGGAAAAAATAATAAGATGATGTGCTTTTTTGTTAAAATACATTTTAAATTGTGTTAAAGAATTGCATTGTAGACTTTGCATGAGCTTACTCTAGGTTAAAATCGATCATAATTAATGTATAAATTAGTAGGCTTACGTGCTTGTTTCTGTTTTAACCAAATTTCAATAAAAAATGTTATGGTAGATATTGTACATACAAAAAAATATACCAGCCATGGAATAACCAAACGCCCCACAAATTCGCGCTTGTGGAAACGATGTTTTATTTCTTTCAAGTAATTCATGCCACGCATAACTTTCTCTACCAAACCGTTCTCCCTCAGCTGAATCGATTTGTGGCATAACTGATCTATCATAGGAAACCCTTTGTATAGATATGTAGCATAGATCACCTTAGAATAAGGCTTCGGTAGAGCCATTACCATAGGATTTCCAAACTCATCAAAAAAGTCCTGTTCGTTGTATTGATAAAGGCCATACAAAAGCAACGTGTACATATTTTCAGATTTCGCCACAGTTTCCACGCTTCCCATCAGACGATGGAAGGCATTGGAATCGTCAAACTCTTTACTAGATTGAACTGATTCAGAGTAATATTTTCCCATAATTGAACTCAAACAAGGCTTAAGCTGGTATTTAACTATGTCTTCTTCCTTGGAAATTTGATATTCCCGGGCTGGATTGGTAGTGAGACTGACCAGACTGGACTGGTAGAAAGTGTTGACCAAATACGCAAACACCACCCATAATATCAGAACACACTTCACCGTCCAACGACTTTGCACACTGCGCCCGTGAAGGACGAGATTGTCCAGTAGTATTAGAATGACGTAACTTCTATCCTCCGTGCGAAGGAGAATCATTACTAATATCGAGTAAATTATGAGAGCCAGTGTTAGGAGCACCCAGACAGTCGCTTCGAATTCCAGATACGTGTTTTTCCATGGGTACACATTTCTAGCCCGTTTCACCACAAATCGTATCTCGTCTGTGTAAACTAGGTGACCGTAGGCAAAAGAGAAGGCAGCCGCACGAGAGGGTGTCAGTATCATGCCGGATATGTGAATATCCACTTCATGATCTTGTATCTTCTTCAATGCTCCAACCGCTTGCATGTCTGCTGATACCGTGGAGAATTCATCTGCATCGCCATAATCCTTTACAATATTTATATCAAATCCTAACATTTCCCCGATTAGATGCAGTAGATATGGCTCCGCTCCATTGCGAAGAGCAGGTGGTGCGGAAGATGATTCAGTCACTATTGTGTAGGGGGGCCACTGAGTTATTAGAACATTGAATGTACAGTTCTGTAGGCCAGTGACAAGCTTTTCCGGATAGAGGTTATGTATGTGTGCTTGCGAGCACTTTCCAAAGCTGGTGATGGTATCGTAGCGCTTTCCGCAGTTGTAGTTATCGAAAGGGTTATAAGTGTACAGATGAGCGTCATCGGTGGCGTTCACAACTATCACATTATTCGCGTGCAGCTGGAGAAAAGTGTCGAAGATGCTTCTGAGTTCGCTCTTCTTTAAATTTCTGACAAGAATTAAGAAGCGGGCCATTGGATTCCATGTTGATTGCTTTGTTTCATATGTGAAATGACTTGTGAAAGAGGAGGCGTTATTTGCGGATACGAGAAAGGCTCGATGCGGGATAGGCACTTTGGCCGCTGCTCGTTTGGATACCACTGATATGATGTTTGCATTATTAATAGCTTTGAGAAGTGCCTCGTCTCGAACTACATTACCGACGTATGTGACTTCTTTTGCCTCTGCGAGATATTCGCCGACTATGTCTATTACACATTTGATAAGTTTTTGACTGTAAACTGTCTCTGCTATTGGTATTTGAACACAGTTTCCACTGAATATCAGTGACACAAGCAAGCACAAGGCCCGCATTCTGGTATATGGGAATTAGTGACTTTATCTAAAATGGGAGTTGGCTTCTCTTCATATATCATGATTTACAGGATAATGTCTGTCTTTTCAAATTTGATGGGTATTATACCCAATTAGTTGTTAGGTACCTACTATAATTACGAGTGTGAAATGACTGACATGTGATATCTCTATCGTTAGTGCTGTGATTTGACACATCAAACATTTCCGAACAGTATCTACTGGTATTCTGTTAACATTTATGGTGGAGGAGTGAGGTGAGTAAATAAGGTAAGTACACTAAACGAAATGCAAACGAAAGTTCATTAATTTATTATTATAAGCAAGTGCAACTCTTACGAGAAATAAATGTTCCGCTAAGGCTTATATTAAGAATAAGTGAATAATTAAATGACTTTGATTGAATTCTGGCAATTTCCCTTTTCGTTGGTTTTTAAATAATACACATAGTTGTTTATGTAAGTAACACTTTTCGCAATTTACCTAGAAGATAAATGAATACATTTTCAGATTCCTGAGGTCATGACCATTTTGCTTCCTGTATTGCACGGTAACGCCTAACAATACTAGTTGTGAAGCCAATTGCTGACATGAAACAATAAGTCAAAACGAAACTATCGTTTACAAAGTGAATAACTGGTGCCGTAATAAGGCGACGAGTAGCGGAGTAAATAATAAACAGAAAAATCAATAAATTAATCTATAATTATGGAAGAAGTTATGGCAGCACTTCGCAAGATACAACAAGACTTAGATGAACAAAAAAAGGCTTCTGTCAGGACCGCTGTAAACATAACAGAAAAAATAACAGAAAATGTAAACAAAATGTTAGATGAGAAATTCAAAAACTGGGAAGACAGTCAGGAAAAGCTCAAAGAAAGAATAGAAAATCAAGAGAAAAGACTACAGTTCTTGGAAAAACATGCAAGGCAAAGAAACGTTGTTTTCTTTGGCATCGAAGAAAATGAAAAATCTTATTCTGACCTAGAAAACAATGTAATATTTTTCATAAACACATATTTCTCATTAAAATTAAATTGCAGTGACATACAAGAAGCCAGAAGAATAGGTAGGAAATCTGAGAAACCCCGGCCGATTACAGTAACACTCACAACTCTGGGGAACAAAATCAAGATCATGAAACAGAAAGGAGCCCTAAAAGAGACTGCTTACTACATAAAAGAAGATTATCCTCATTACGTACTCGAGAAAAGGAAAATGCTTCAGGAACAAATAAAAATTGAAAAAGAGAAAGGTAACAATGCATTCATTAAATATGACAAACTGATCATATTTAAAAATAAAGAAAATACTGAATCCATGGATAACAGGAAAAGGAATCTCTCGATCTCACCACAACACAACGTAAACAGCGAGAATAGTACCCCTCGTAACACTCAAGCTGCTAAGAAAAATAAAACTTTTTTAACACGTACCACACCACAGAGATCTTCTAGTTTTTCTGAAGGGATGGTTAAACCAGGCATTCTTAACTACTTCGTAAACAAAAATGGAAAAAATCAAGAAGAAAATAACAGCAAAATTATATAGCAACCAACGGCACCTCTCTCAGTAGAAAAATATAAAAAACAAAAATCAAGAAATACACATGTTATACAGAGAAATACATATCTTCCAAGCCGGCTGGTCACCGAGGAGGATTATGACCACTACCTTTCAAAGGAGACACATTCAAAATGCCCAAAAATCACGGATCAAAAACAGCTCTACATATCTACCTACAATGTTAGAACACTATCATCACAAGAACGAATAATTGAACTAACCGAAGCCCTTTTAAGTATAAAATATGACATCATTGGAATATCTGAAGCACGACGCCTTGGCAACGAAATAGCAGAATATGAAGATTTTATTCTCTGTCACACAAGAAAAACACCAGGCATGTATGGAGTCGGCTTCATAATCAAGAAATATTTAAAACCATATCTAGCAAGTTATACCGGCATTTCAGAACGAGTGGCACTGATACATTTGGACTTACCAAGTAGGAAACTTACTGTAATTCAAGCTTATGCCCCCACTGAAGCTGCAAACGAAGAGGAAGTCGATGTTTTTTATGAAGATATCTACAAAGCCATAGATGTAGCGTACAAAGATTTCATTTTAATGGGTGATTTCAACGCTAAAATAGGACAACCGCTAAAAGACGAATATTTAATAATGAAACAAAATGGCTACGGAGAGAGAAACGCCAGAGGACAAAGACTTATAGACTTTGCTTTGGAGAACAAACTAGCGATTATCAACACCTTCTACAAGAAAAACATGAAAAAAAGATGGACGTGGCGATCCCCAAATGGCCAATATAAAAATGAAATCGATTTTATACTGACCAATCGACCACAAATCATTCAAAATATTGACACTCTAAGTATAAACTACCCGTCAGATCACAGACCACTCAGAGCAGTTATTACTCTCATGAAGCCAATAAAAAGCAGAGCAAGTTATACTAATAATAACAAGTATGGCACACTTAAAACTGAACTGGAAATATCAGCGTATATAGATTCTCTAAAAAATCATATACCTGCGCTACTAGATTCGGGCATAGAAGACACAGTTCAAACTTATTACGACAAATTAATGAACTCTATAGAAATTAGCTTATGCAGAGCACGGGATGCAAATATACAAAAAAAAGACCGAAACGTACTATCAGAATGCACAAGAAACCTCATTAAAAGAAGACAAGAATTGCAAAAAACTAACAATAAAACTCGAGGAATGAAAAATGAACTCAAAGCCTTATATAAGTTGATAGGCAAATATATAAAATCGGACTACAAAAAACATAGAATCAGTATCATAAAGAAACATCTGGAGGAAAAAGGAAGCTTGAAAAAAGGCTATAAAGAATTGCGATCTAAAAGAACATGGATTGAAGGGTTAAAAGCTGCGGGCAAAATTACGCATAATCGTAATGATATTATAAATATTGCCACAGTTTTTTACAAACAACTATATCGCGCCGCAAGTAATCCTAACACTACTTATGACGACTCCGTAACACAAACACCAACGCAACGCAACATAGAACCGATAGAGTGTGGAGAAGTAGTAGAGTCCATAAACAAGCTAAAATCCGACAAAAGCCCGGGCTCAGATAATATAACTAATGATGCCTTAAAGGCAGCCCATGTCATACTAGCTGCTCCATTAGTGAAATTGTTTAATATGATCTTAGAAACTTTTGAAACACCCTCTCAGTGGTCGGAATCAAATATTACTCTGATCTACAAAAAAGGCGATCCGAAAGATATTGGAAACTACAGGTCCATAAGCCTTCTGCCGACAGTGTACAAACTCTTCG
This sequence comes from Lacanobia wlatinum, assembly GCA_947578705.1. Taxonomy (NCBI): domain Eukaryota; kingdom Metazoa; phylum Arthropoda; class Insecta; order Lepidoptera; family Noctuidae; genus Lacanobia; species Lacanobia wlatinum. Next base: position 23,201,462 of record OX388031.1, read on the forward strand.
CTACAATTATAAACCAGAGAATAAGCACTACATTAGAACAAAAACAACCCATCGAACAAGCTGGTTTCAAGAAAGGGTTCTCAACTGTGGACCACATTCAAACCTTGGAGTTAATAATCGAAAAGTATCAGGAATATCAAAGGCCATTATATATAGCTTTCATTGATTACCAAAAAGCTTTTGATACGGTTTCACATGGAAGCATGTGGGAAACTTTAAAAGCTCATAATGTAAAAGAAGAATATATCAAGATCCTGAGGAATATTTATAGCGGATGTACTAGTAGAGTTAAACTAGAAACTATCGGGCCTAGTTTTCCTGTAGAGAGAGGTGTACGACAAGGTGATCCCCTTTCTCCCAAAATCTTTATTGCGATACTAGAATCCATAATACATAAATTAGACTGGAGAAATCAAGGATTATATATCAAAGGAAAACACTTAAGTCACCTTAGATTCGCAGACGACCTGGTCTTGTTGTCTGAAACGAGCTCTGATTTACAACAAATGATTGAAGCTCTCCACATAGCTAGCAGAAAAGTGGGTCTTGAAATGAACGTCACTAAAACAAAAACTATGTCCAACCACATTAAAACAAACATAAAAATAGATTGTGAAAACTTAGAATATGTTGACCAATATACTTATTTAGGCAAACAAATTGGTTTCAATAGAGACAGCAGTTTCAATAGATAGAAGTTGAAAGAAGAGTTAAAAACACATGGGCAAAATACTGGAGCCTCAAGGAAGTATTTAAAAGTGATATGCCCATAAATCTAAAAAAGAAGGTAATGGATTCGTGTCTTATCCCATGTTTAACATATGCATGCCAAACCTGGAAGTTCACAAATAGAACAAAAAATAAAATAACAACATGTCAAAGAGGTATGGAGCGTAGCATGATGAATATTAAAAGAGTACAAAAAATAAAGCACGCAGATATAAGAGCAAAAACAAAAGTTATTGATGTTCTAAATCAAGCACAAAAATTAAAATGGAAATGGGCTGGACATGTAGCGCGACTCAAAGACAACAGATGGACTAAAACAGTAACATCATGGCAAGGCCCACCAGGCAAACGTCGTAAAGGTAGACCCTACGCGCGCTGGGAGGACGATATTAAAAAAATAGCTGGGCCACAATGGAAGCAAATTGCCCAAGATCGTGAGAAATGGCAATCCTTGGAAGAGGCCTTCACCTAAGAGGGGTTCCTAACAAAAGCAACCTACAAGTACTAATATTAAGTTGTTAACATATTCATTAACAGTACTAAAATTACACAAGTGAGCAACCTTGTGCATAGTATTGATAGTATCATAAATTATTTGTTTAAATCTTAGTTTAGCATAATTGTAACATTCATAGGAAATAAAAGGCTTTTTATTTTATTTATTTATTATTGCACGATGAGTAGTATTGTTAGCAGGATTACCTATTAAAGCTGCTTACAGCGCTTCACACCATACGATACATTGCACATTCAAGTTGGCTTTAAAAAATCGTGAAACCAAAAAAAATACGCTACCAATATCACACGAGGTGTCGGCGACGATTTTGAGGCAAATATTCAATTAGGAAAGTTATAATAGAAATAGCACACCCCACGACGTACAAACACCAGGGGATAGTAAAGCGAACTTCGAACTCTTTCTGAGAAAATCTTTGTTTCAAAGTTCTTGAAAAGTATTGATCGCGAAGGCTTTTATCTGCTAACCCATTCTCCCTCAACCTCAAAGCGTTCAGTTGTAACTGATGAGTTATCGGAAAACCTTTGTAAAAGAAAAAACCAAACAAAAACTTCGTATAAGGCTTCTCGGAATAATATATCAAGGAATTGCCCCACTTGTCGTTAAAGTTTCGCTTGTAATACAAATACGTATAGTGTGGTATAAGTGAATACATGTCTTCAGTTTGACTAACAGTGGTTAGGGCTTGAAGAGTTGTGTTACATCCATCTATCGGCTGTGTATCTAAAGGCACCACCGTGGGCTTCTTTGGAGTCTTCCCTTTGTTCAGTCGACAAGTATTTTCGTAGAGCACCACTGAAGCAAGGTCTGAACTTATGTTCCAATATGTCATCTTCTGTTTGCACTTGGTATTCTTTACTCGGATCCGTAGTGAGGCTAACTAGGCTAGATTGGTAGAAAGTGTTGATGAGGTATGCAAACCATACCCATATTATGAGGATATACTTTATTGACATGGAGCATCGAATATCACGACTGTGTAACAGTAAATTATCTAGCAGTTCCAATGCAACGTAGCCCATATCCTTCGCTTGAAGAAGAAAGATCATCATTGCACAATACACAATAAAGGACAGTAGTAACATCAACCACACAGTAGTGTCGAATTCTATGTACACAGTTTTCCAAATAGGAATGAATGATGCTCTCTTCACTGCAAACCGTAGCTCATCGTTGTAATCATGTGTCCACAGAGCCACGTTAAGCCTTGAGCTCTCGTTAGCACCATCATCATCCCTCCAAATATGACATCCGTTTCATTATTCCGAAGCATTATCATGGGACCGCTCACTGTCATGTTAGGAGCAACTGAAGAATATATATTAGCGTTATAACTGTAGTTAGAAATAACGGTGAATTGTTCCTTTTCGCTTAAAACTTTGAATATATATTCCTCTGTGCCCAGTACGGTTTTCTCAACTTCAATTCTTAAGGGATTGATGCTGAAAGGTGGTCGGTGAGCAAGTGATGCTTCGAAGGTGCAGTTCTTGAGTCCGGTGACAAGTTTGTTTGGGTACAGGTTTTGGGTAGTTTGTGAGCACAGACCGAGGCTGATGACGTCGTTGTAGTACTTGCCGCAAGCGTAGTTATCAAATGGATTGTAGGTGAAAAGGTGATCCTCGACAGTTCCGTTTACAATCACCGCATTGTTGACGTGCAGTCTCATCAATTCATCGAAGATCACACGCAGCTCATCATTTTGCAGCGACCTGACAATAGTCAAGAAACGCGCATATGGGTTCCACGTTGGGTCCGTTATCAGGAACTCAAAATGTTGCGTGAAGGCAGTCACATTTTTTGCATTGATCAAATACCCCTGATTAGGTAGAAATGACTGATGAGTGGTGTTTCTCAAAATTAGCGAAAAGTTCTGCGTAGAATGAATTATTTTCAGTAGCTCTTCATCTTCGGTGTCCATGTTGACGTATGTGACTTGGTTTGGTTCAGTAAAGTATTTGTTGAGTATGCTTGTGACACATCGATTGAGTTGTTCATTTTCGAGATGGTATGCTGGCAATATGACCTGGCAATATACTACCACATAGAACACCAACATCAAATAGCACACGACTTTCATTACGTAGCGTAAAAAACAGTGATTGTTTCAAATTAGCCGTCTATTGATTACCGTGTTGATAAGGATATTAATTGTAGTTACGTGCTTTGAAATAGATTTGAACCTGTTTCTGTGGTCGCGTGTGCCTTTGTTTTTAATTTTCTGTCGATGAATTATTATGATGAGTCTTTGTTCCGTTTACAATGAAAAACATGAACATCAACAATACAATGTTCAATTATGCGACGAGCAGGATTTCTACTGTAGCTTATACATCAAATATGCTGTTTGTTTTGTTACAAATTACGATTTTAATATAATATAGCAAGTAATCTTATTATGTACCCTAATGACTTTATTATCACCAAATAATGATACAGTGTCAGATGCCAAAGTAAGTGATTAGATGACAGCTATTATTTTCTTTCACTTTATGGTGACTTCTTACATAACGTATTATTATGATTCTTTTATATATAACTACTTCCAACGGTTTTGCTAACGAGTTAGTCGCAATATATCTTAAGGGAACGTATTCCCGATTTAAAAATCTCGAGTGTAAAGGACATACGAGACTATCTCAGGAGTAAGTCCAATCCTAGGTCTTATCTATCTGTACACCAAAATTCATTAAAAATTAGTTTAGCAAGAAAACGTAACAACCTATTAACTGTTTTTTTTTTAAGTATTACTATAGATAAGATAAGACAATCCATCACAGAATAATTATTCAGGACAGAGCCGGATTCAGCCACCATGCCTGCAAGCCTGTAACAAATTTTGATAACCAAAAACCTTCTTAAAATGAAAACGACACTATTAAATTAAAAAATCTTTGACTTATATATAGGGGGAGTAGGGGAGTTTTCACAGTTTTTGAGCAAACATATACAGGGCGAAAAGTGTATAGCTGAGTGAGTAGGTGCGGCTTGCTTTTGGAATTTTAAAACCATCGTTTTGATTTGATCGGGTGTGACTTGACGCCAAATAACTTAAAATAGGCAAATCAGACGAAGCAATAGTGTCGACTTTGAAAGGTCCGATTTGGAAAATTTTAAAAGATTGTTCATGGTAATAAAAATATTCTACGCAATAGTTACATGTCATGATAGTAAATTTTGGAAAGTATGTGAACGCCTTTTGGAAAATAAGTGGAAATATCATTGTTATAGAGATCTTTAAAGATCACGTTAAAAAGTGTGCTTCTTGAAAATCTTAAAGTAAGCCCCTTTACCACTGGACTCTTATCTGAAACTTTTCAAATATATTTTAGATATTCTTTCAGCAAGCCGCACCTACCGAGCTATCAACGTTACGGCCTGAATATTCTTGCTCAAAAACCGTGCCAGCTATTTATTATTTGTCGCGGACCGTGGGGCCCTTAAAGTATCGCCGGAGCCCAAAGGGTTACCTACATTAACTATATGGATAATGTAGGTAAATATATGGTAGTTAAAAAAAAGATTGAATTGCGCGAACTGAAATTCATACCATAAAAAAATAAACAACAGGTATCAATGATGTATACAGGTTGGGAAAATCTGCGTCACATCCGCGCAAAACGGCTATTGCTCTGTATGGTAGGAGTTAAGACTCTTGTATGGAACTGTATACAACAATGGCTCTGTTTTTCAGCAGTTTATATACGTCCAATCAAGCGCACGCTGTCCCCTAATGCGGGGTGCCCGCAGTATTTGCTACTCTCGCTATATGGCTAATCCGGCACTGATTTAGGGGAAAAATAGGAACATTTTCATTTTCTTTAATAATTTTGTTTGAAGAAGTATAGTTTTGCTAAACGATATTAAATAGCATAATATGCGAGCAGCAATCAAAGTATGGGATTGTTTTTCAAGTGTAACTCCCATGTAGCAGATAAAGCTTACTCTCCTTTTCAGAGAGGTGGCCTGTGCCCCAGCTATAGGTCCCAGCAGTGGGATATAAAAGGTTTATTTAAAAAGACTTGCAAATAAATTTGTATGTATTATTTATTCAGAATTAAATTAAAACTAAAACAGTGATAAGCGATTGCACTGAACTTTTGCAAACACGGGTTGAGATGACAAGACAGGGTTGGCTGAGTAATATCATTCGAAATCATATAAAGCGGACTTCCAAAGATAACGAAGTAACATTTTTTTTTAAAGTTCTCAGAAACTTAGTAAAACCAAGTCGTTTAATTTAATGTAATTTATTCAGTAGCCATTTACATTGTATCTGAATGTTATATGAAAAGTTTTTTTTTACAGTGCTAAAAACAATATTCGATAAGCTATCACCATCTTAAATTAATATATAATCACAATAATGTAACAGTGACAACACAATCCCTAATATATTCACACCGCATCATCGCTTACCACCAGGTGAGATAGTGGTCAAACGTACGCCTATCAAAAGTGAAAAAAAAAATCAACCAAGAATACATAATTCATTTATGAAAATTAAAACTAAAATTTATTTATGGTCATAAATAAAATCATTTAGATACCATTCATTAAAATATTGTATTATGTCCTAACAATGAAATAAAGATGACTAAATAGTCATCTTTCAAAAGACAATTACCGTTACTCTCAACTTTAAGATAAAAATCCGTCAACGTAATAGTTGTACTTTTAGCAGGCTATTTGCAATGGGTATTAGCTTTGTACGTGTTTGAATTTATTCTTGTTGCTAGATGAAGTAAATCGTTGGTAAAAATAGGACTGAACGTAGTATAGAACCCTGTGGGACACCTGTCAAAACTGTTTGTAACGTTTTTGAATGGTAGACTTCTTGAAGGATTTATATTGATTTAAGTATTTTATCTCGACATACTATATCTTGTTTGTTAAGTACGACTGAAAAAGCGCCAGAGCCTCTCCTCTTATAACTTAAAGTTCAATTTTCGCGGTCAGCAGAGTATGATTTATAGTATCCAATGCTGAACTTAAGTCCAAGAAGAATCCAGCTGCCTTAATTTTTAGGGTTCCGAACATTCGTGAAAAACGGAACCCTTATAGGATCACTCGGGTGTGTGTCTGTCTGTCTATCTGTCCGTCTCTCACAGCCAGTTTTCTCCGGATCTACTGGGCCGATTCTGTTGAAATTTGGTATAAGTATGGATGGTTCTGTGACCCAAACACGGACGCTACTGTACGGTACGTTAATAAATATTTTATTAGCATGGGGTCAAACCGGAAAATAAAAAAAAAGTTTTTCAAACAGTAGTGTGACATATCAAATGAAACTGGGGTTGCTGTGAGGGTTTAAATTATTTTTAGTTTTGAAGTTATTCAAGAAATTAAATGAAAAATTACCATTTTTTTTAAATACAGTCAGCTGCTTATGATTACAGGAGAACTTATAACAAGTCTGTAGTGTTAAAATAACATGTTTTAGAAATAAAATTGGTTCGGAACCCTTTGCACGCACGTCCGACTCGCACTTGGTCAGTTTTTTTATTTAGTTTATCGTTAAGTAAAGTCCTAATAATAGCTTCTGCAGTTCCAATACTTTTCTTTTTTTATTTTTATTTAAATTGTATGTATAATTGTGGTACATGGGCGCTCTACCAGTCAATCTTCGGGTTAAAAAAAAAACATTTTTTAACAAAAAAATTAAACCTCCGAAAAAACTGAAAAGCAAAAAATAGTAAACCTTTTCACAAAAAATAATTTTAGGTCATTTCGGAAGTCGGTGTTGAAATACGAAGAAACAATCAAATACATAAAAAAAGACGCGTTGACTTGAGAACCTCCTCAGTCTTTTCGTCGGTTAAAAAAACTACACTGTGGTAGGGGTAAAACTAATAAATGAAATTTAAAGTAGAATTTTGTTTCGGAAACATTACACAAATAATATATATAATACTAATCAAAACATTATTTTTTTCTGATTAAGAGAATTCAATAAATATGACTAGACCACTAGTGACTAGACACTTTGTGATAGCAATATTGTCTTATATTTATTACTACTTACTTACTTACTTTATTTCCATTGAGATGAGTGACTCGAAAAAAATCCATTATTTTTTTGAAGTTTTCAGGGCGTTTTTTAATGAAAACAGAAAAGACTAATGCAACTTAACACAATGTTTCAGCAAATATTCAATTAAGAAAGTCACAACAGAAATAGCACACCCCACGACGTACACACACCAGGGGAGAGTAAAGCGAACTTCGAACTCTTTCTGAGAAAATCTTTGTTTCAAAGTTCTTGAAAAGTATTGATCGCGAAGGCTTTTATCTGCTAACCCATTCTCCCTCAACCTCAAAGCGTTCATTTGTAACTGTTGCGTAATCGGAAAACCTTTGTAAAAGAAAAAACCAAACAAAAACTTCGCGTACGGCTTCTGGAAATAATGTATCAAGGAATTGCCCCACTTGTCATTAAAGCTTCGCCTGTGGTATAAATACACGTAATGTGGTATAAGTGAATACATGTCTTTAGTTTTACTGACAGTGGTTAGGGCTTCAAGAGGTGTACTACATCCTTCTGTCGGCTGGGTGTCTAAAGGCACCACAGTAGACTTCTTTGACAAGTCTTTGCTTTGTTCAGTCGACAAGTATTTTCGAAGTGAACCACTGAAGCAAGGTCTGAATTTATATTCCAAAAGATCGTCTTCTGTTTGCACTTGATATTCTTTGCTCGGATCAGTAGTAAGGCTGAATAGACTAGATTGGTAGAAAGTGTTGATGAGGTATGCAAACCATACCCATATTATGAGGATATACTTTATTGACATGGAGCATCGGATATCACGACTGTGTAACAGTAAATTATCTAGCAGTTCCAATGCAACGTAGCCCTTATCTTTCGCTTGAAGGAGAAAGATCATCATTGCACAATACACAATAAAGGAAAGTAGTAACAACAACCACACAGTAGTGTCGAATTCTATGTACACAGTTTTCCAAATAGTAACGAATGTTGCTCTCTTCACTGCAAACCGTAACTCATCGTTGTAATCATGATAACCACAGAGCCACGTTAAGGCTTGAGCTCTTGTTAGCACCATCATCATACCTCCAAATATGACATCCGTTTCATTATTCCGAAGCATTATCATGGGTCCATTCACTGTCATGTTAGGAGTAACTGAAGAATAGAGATCAGCGTTATAACTGTAGTTAGAAATTACGGTGAATTGTTCCTTTTCGCTTAAAACTTTGAATATATATTCCTCCGTGCCCAGTACGGTTTTCTTATCTTCAATTCTTAATGGATTGATGGTAAAAGGTGGTCGGTGACCGAGTGATGCTCTGAAGGTGCAGTTTTTGAGTCCGGTGACAAGTTTATTTGGATATAGGTTTTGGGTAGCTTGTGAGCACAGTCCGAGGCTGATGACATCGTTGTAGTACTTGCCGCAAGCGTAGTTATCAAATGGATTGTAGGTGAAAAGGTGATCCTCGACAGTTCCGTTTACGATCACCGCATTATTGACATGCAGTCTCAACAATTCATCGAAGATCACACGCAGCTCATCATTTTGCAGCGACCTGACAATTATCAAGAAACGCGCGTATGGGTTCCAAGTTGGGTCCGTCATCAGGTACTCAAAATGTTGCGTGAAGGCAGTCACATTTTTTGAATTGATCAAATACCCCAGATTAGGAAGTAATGACTGATGAGTGGTGTTTCTCAAAATTAGTGAATAGTTCTGCGTAGAATGAATTGTTTTCAGTAGCTCTTCATCTTCGGTGTCCATGTTGACGTATGTTATTTCTTTTTGTTCAGTGAAGTGTTTATTGAGTATATTTGTGACACACCGATTGAGTTTTTTATTTTCGAGATGGTACACTGATAATGTGACCTGGCAGTGTACTACCACATAGAACACCAACATCAAATAGCACGCGACTTTCATTATGTAGCATTAAAACGACAGTGATTGTTTTAAATTAGTCGTCTATTGATTACCGTGTTGATAAGGATATTAATTGTAGTTACGAGCTTTGAAGTAGGTTTGAATCTATGTCCGTGGTTGCGTGCATCGCTTTTGTTATTAATTTTGTAACTATAAATTAGTATGATAAGTCTTTGTTCACTTAGACACAGCAAATTGTCATTTTTACATTATGTATAGGAGCGGTGTGCGGGATTTCTTCTGCGGCTTGTGTTCGAATTGTGTTGTTTTATACTGCTACATTCATATTTAAACAGTAATCTAATTATGAATGTACGAGTATTTTAATGACTCTGTTATTACTTATTTATTTATTACCATATAATGACTTAGTTTCAGGTACCAAAGTAGGTGATTATATGACAGCTACATTATTTTATCATACTTCACCCTTTCTTCTTACACCTATATAATATATAAGTATCATTATTTTACAGATAACTAGTTTCTACCAACGGTTTCACCCGCGAAAAACTTGGATCATATCCTACGTACGTAAAGGAACGGAAAGAACACCCGGGGTATAATGTGTCGTTATGTCCTTTTCTAAGGTCTTATCTATCTCTTTAACTCCCCGCCCCCCTGGCCCCTTCTCCTGGTCCTGGGATCCCTTGATCTGATTTTTTTTTGGATTTGAATTTAACAAAATTGGTTTAGCGCTTCGAGAGTGAACATTTTACAAATAGTCAAAAAGACAGAGTTAAATTGCACTATTATGTGCCAGCTTCTGCCAGCGGCAGTTACAATGTACTATAATATGCTTCTGCCAGCGGCTTCGCCCGCGTGATCCCTAGGGAACATACCCCGGGATATAAAGCTAACGCTTTATTCCAGACTATAATCTACCTCTGTGCCAACATTAAGACCGTTTTAGGCTTTCTGACATGAAAGAATAATAAACATCCATCCATCCTCACAAAGAATGGCATTTATAATATTATATAAGTTATATTATAAATATATATATATACATATATATAGAAGAATAGGATAGTAGGAAGTAGAAAGTAGCATGGATAATGTAACATCAAAGAGATTTATCCTTTAATGATTTTATTTGAACATTTATTTATATTTCATGTTTAGATGATATTTAATATTAACATGTGAGAGAATACTTGAACATTCAAACAAAAGCTAAAGTTAGTTCATTTTTGAAGCGTCTTTGCCTTGTTAGTGCCTTTTGTTTGTAGGCCCAGGCACACACACACTTTTGCGTTCAGTTTCCGAATTTACAAACAGCTAAACATACAGAGTTTCACATTTGTAATTTTAGTACCATGTGAATGCGCCTAATTAGATTCTAACGATAGTAACCATAAAGTGCTCTACAAATGTCAATAGTGGTATCAAATCAGAATCAGTACGAGAAGTGGGCGTTACATCGTTACTTTTGATTAATTTCTTAGTTACCTGTTTTCGTGGGTTTACATCAATCAAGGGTGATTTTGTTTTCTTGTGTGTACAGCTAATTAGATAGCTACGCGAACAAATAGCCGATGATGAAGTACATATCGATAATATCATTTTTATGGTAGATACCTATTTACAACATGAGTTTGTGGTTCTTTCACAATATAGGTTTCCCGGTTAACCATGGGATCATGGAAATATGTACAATGATTATGAACTGATATTGAACTTTGCTAAGCAATTTCCGTAGAGCTGTAAGCTTTTGCCTTCAATCTACTTCTTATTTTCATGCTCAAAGTTATTAATAGACCCGTTTTGAGAGCATGTCCAAAGGACCCGTTCCTACTCAAACGGACCTTCTGTTTAAACGAAAGACGGTGGCTGGCGATTGGCAGATTCATTCACACTACATCCGATCCGGGCTTTTAGACGAGACTTCAGTAGCAAAACGTTCGTCTAAAAACCTGGCTACGTTCTTTTTCTTCTCGGATCCTTCTAAATTTAAATCGTCTCGTTTCTTTAGACCGTCCGGGAAAACAGACAGTCCGTCTGAGTGGGAACGGGCACTTAAGTAAACACATAACTTCAGGTACCTGCAGTTTAATGAGATGCGTTAGAACTTAACTAAATGGTTAGTAAGTACACCAATAGTAGACCTGCAGCAGAAACAGTTTGTAGAATTAAAAATCAATATTTAGGCATGTTAACTTCTATGATGAACGTCACTATAGCTAATGAACATCCGAAAATGTAAATTCGCCACGGAATAGCGAAACGTGCTTGAAATTCTTTCTGGTGGAAACGATGCTTTACTTCTTTAAGATAATTCACATCATTCATAACTTTATCTACCAAACCGAGCTCTCTCAGTCGAAGAGCTTTATGAAGTAAATAGTTAATCATGGGGAAGCCTTTGTAGAGGAAAATTGAGAAAATAACCTTAGAATAAGGCTTCGGTAGTGAAATAACCCGAGGTTCACCAAACTTGTCTAAGAAGGCCTCCATATTGTATTTATATTGGCCATACATAAAAATAGTGTATAGATCTTTCGAATCAGCTACCGTTTTTACACTTCCTAACATACCGCCACAGCTATCGATTCTCTCATAGCCATCGTCAGATGTTACTGATTCCAAATAATATTTCTCCATTACGGGACCAAAGCAAGGTTTCAGTTTGAACTGTACTATGTCTTCTTCCTTTGAAATTTGATATTCCCGGGCTGGGTTGGTAGTGAGACTGAAGAGGCCAGATTGATAGAAAGTGTTGACCAAGTATGCGAACCATAGCCAAAATATTAGGACACACTTCACCGGCAACCGACTTCGAATGCTGTGCCCGTGAAGAACAAGATTTCCTAGAAGAATTAATACAACATAACTTTTGTCTTCTGTGCGAAGCAGAATTATTATTAGCACCGAATAAAATATTAGAGCCAGTACCAATCGATCAATGCCCACACAGTCGATCCAAATTCCAGGTAGACATTCTTCCAAGCTGGCACTTCTGACGCTCGTTTGACCACAAATCTTATCTCATCTGTGTAAGCCAGGTGACCGTACACATAAGAGAACGCCAGTGCACGAGACGGCGTTAATAACATTCCCCCTAGTACAGCATCCGCTTCATTGTCTTGAATCTTTTTCAATGATCCTACTGCTTCCATGTCTGTAGAAACTGAAGGGTATTCTTCGACTGCGCCGTAATCGTTTATAATATTGAGTTTAAATCCTTGCATTCTCCCGATTAACTGGAACAAATATGTCTCAGCCCCATACCGAAGTGGATGTGATGAGTCGTTGGTAGATAATATTGTATAGGGAGGCCACTCGGTTATGATCACATCAAATGTACAGTTCCGTAGTTTGGTGACCAATTTTTTCGGATAAAGGTCATAAAACCATGCTTGTGAACACTCCCCATAGCTGATGACGTCATCGTAGCGTTTACCGCAACCGTAGTTGTCGAACGGGTTGTAACCATACAAGTGAGCTTCTTCGGATGAGTTCATAACCACCACATGCCTTACGTGTAGTTTCAAAAATGTGTCGAAGACGATTCTCAGGTCGTTTTTCTTAAGATCTTTGACGATGACCAAAAATTTTGCCAGTGGATTCCAAGATGCGTCTTTGGTTACATTAGGGAAATTTTTAGCAATGAAAGATGCATTTTTTCTAGATAACAGATAAACTTCGTGTTGGATAAACAAAACTTTGGTAGCTTTTCTCGAAAATAAAAATATTGACACAGTTTTTTCAGTGTTTATAGCTTTTAAGAGGGTCTCGTCTTCAGCCTTATTGCCAAGATATGTCAGGACTTTGGTTTCAGCATAATGTTCTCTGACTATATTGGTTACACATTGTATCTGTTTCTTATTGCTCGGTGACTCGGGTATTGGTATATTGAAACAGTTCCCACTGTTGAAAAAGAAACAGACTAGCCAGTACACGACCAACATTTTGGGATGTGGAACTAGAAATTTGTATGGTTTCGTCCTTACTTAATACTAAACTTTCGTTTATCATTAATCAAAACTTATGTGTAGGCACACTCTTCAAATCTGACGCTGATTGTAAGTTTTTCGAACATTATTTGTAATTAGTCCTGTGGTTTGTCAGCATAAGGTGTTATAATAAGTAGTGTTTAAAGTAATTTGGATTCATGATGGTCTTGTGCATCATAAAATGTTCGGTTCTTAAAATAACTTTTTGTCTGTTTGTTCATCTTTATATTTATTTCGACAGGTCTTAAAACTTTTCCTTGAGACAGTTTCATTATACACACATCTGCTTATTTGTCCTTACAAAACACTGAGTGCCTTTGCTTAAAAAGTCTTCGTGGAATTAGCCAAAACAATTGTAACGTTTAGACAGTAATTCAGCAATGAAAACTATAGAAGCTAAAGAGCAACCTGCTACATAAATTACCCATGGTATTACAAACCAAGATTCGAACTCTCTTTGTTGTAAATTCAGTTTAATTTGCTTATAATAGTAGAAATTGTCGAATATTTTTGAAACCAAACCATTTTCTCGTAAGCGAAGCGCGTTTTGTCGCGTTCTGTCTGTAATCGGAAAACCTTTGTAAAAAAATATTCCATAAATAAATTCAGCGTATGGTTTCTTGAAGTGATAGACAGACGCCTGACCGAATTTGTCATAATACATTTTTCGATGGTATAAATATAACGATTGTTCCATAAGCGTAAATAAATCTTCTGATTGAGCGACTTTCATCAAACTTTCTAATGGATCTATACACTGAGATTTTTTTACATAAGTTTCATTGGTTTCAGACTGCATATATTCTAGCATTGCAGGAATAATGCAAGGTTTGAGGTTGTACTTAACTAAATCTGCTTCATTAGACACTTGGTATTCTTTTATAGGTTTACTGATCAAACTAACTAAACTTGACTGGTAATAACTATTCATTAGAGATGCGAACCACACCCATATTATAAAGATGAATCTAACATTACTCTTCATTTGGTGACACCTTATGTTTCCACCACTGGACAGCAAATATTTTAACAATTGCAACATCAAATTAGTTTTGTCTGAAACACGGAGGAGTATGATCATTATTATTGAATATATTACATAAACTAACGAAAACAGACACCAAACTAATGGACAGAATTCCAAATAAGCATTTTTCCACTTGGATACATATGACGCTTTCCTCACAAAAAATCTTAATTCGTCGTAGTAATCTAGGTATCCATGCAAATATGTGAATGCGTCTGCTCGACTCGATACTAACAATGTTTCACCAAACAAAACATCAGTTTCATTATTTTGTAGCTTTTCCATAGGGCCCTTAACTTTCATGTCAGGGGTAATTGTAGTATACCTTTTTGAAGTGTGGTTGAAATTAAATTCCACTTTGAAATGTTCCAGTTCTCCTATCACTTTAAATATATATTGTTCAGCACCTAATGTTCTTCGGTTGTCTTCTGCAAGATGAGGGTGAATAGAGAAAGGTGGTCGATGAGCAACGGTAGCAAGAAAGGTGCAGTTCCGTAGACCAGTCACATACTTGTTTGGGAATAGATTCCTTGTCGTATTCGAGCACAAACCGTAACTTATGACGTTGTTGTAATATTTCCCGCAGGCATAGTTGTCGAAGGGGTTGTAAGTGTTGAGGTGAGGGTCGTCAGTACCGCTGACTACCAGCACGTTGACAATATGTCGCTTCAATAACTCGTCGAAAATCTTCTTCATTTGGTCTTGATCCAGCGATCTGATCACGATTATGAACCGCAAGGACGGAATCCATGTTGGATCTTCGAGAAGATATTTAAACATTTCTGCGAATTCGGGTGCGTTCTTTGCCATTATGAGATATCCTTAGTGTCTAAAGTAGGACTGTGTTGTAGTTTGTCTAAAAACCATCGATGTGACGGTTGATAAATGAATTGCTTTCAGAATCTCGAAATCGTCAGAGTTAATATCAACGTATGTGAGCGTGTTTTCATCAGAAAAGTATTTTTCTACAATATTGGTTATGCAAGCTATCAAGTTTTGGTTGTCCTGTTCTTCAATAAATAAGGAGTTTTCACTGTAACTCTTGGCGTATAGCAAGGAGAGTAACGAGTAAATAACCAACATTTTTGAATGCGTATTGATGTATGCTTTTAGGTAACGTTAGGTTGCTTGGTAATGAAAATTAATATGTTGTTCGTTACAGCTTTGTAATTAAGTAAATTTTTATTTACTTAAATATTAATAATTTGGTTGGTGATGGATTAGTTTGTTATGGATTTTTACTCTGATTCCCATTAGGTTTCATTAAATGGACGTTTTATCTCGGATGATTGATAGACAATATGGACATATCCATACGGCGGTAAATCAAATCTTTTACCGTGGGGCTTATTACTGTTTATTCATAAGTTTTACCAACGTTAAAAAACCTTTTAAATAATAGGTATCCAGTGTTTTAGCCACCGTAGCTTGCAGTCAATATAATTTTAAATATTTTATTTTTAATTGCTTAAAATGTAGAATTATTTAACTTTGAGAAATTTTTGCCAGTCCTTTTATTAAACCATAATTGGCATGTAGCGGCATCAATGCCGCCACAAGACAAACCAACGGAGCAAATCTACAAAGGAACCGCGACGCCGTCTATCTAACTAGCAGTGACATAAAATCCTGAATCGCGTAATCAGAGTTTACCTTGCGATTTGAACATATACATCAGCCCGAATATGAACTATCGGGTAGTTGCCCACACCGGACACAACCACCGTCCGGTTGGAGGATCCTCCCTTTTCAATGGGGGTTTGCGGGACTTTACTCTCTGTTCCGCATACCCTCTAGGCATACACAAGCTATGCTTAGACCAATAATCTCTTTATATATTGAAACTTTTTAACTGTCTTGAAGTAAAACTGGAGTGCAAGTGAATTTCAATCCTATAGTGGTAAGTGGTAGGTAGGTTTAGAGCGAATAACATCTTACACGATAAACAGTATGGTTTAACCACGGTACGTTACACAAGACGATTGAATTTGTGAGCAATGAAATGTCACTAGACTAGGTCAAACAGCTTCGAACTTAGTAAAATCGTATTGGAATGATAGACAGCAGCCAGTTCATATAATCGGCAACCATCCATTGGGATTAAACGTGAAAATAGGGGTGACCCCTGGGCTTAACTTTAAACAAACAAACTTACTATGGTGTTATTCGCTGACGATATATGTTTAATTATTAAAATAATTAGATGTGCAAACAATATTGACAATGAAAATAAGTGTAACCTTACAAAATTTACAAAAACAACAAACAAAAATATAGCATCAAAAATTCGTCCTCAACGCTGTCAGCTGGTAATGTGCCCTAGAAACTGGGCGCTCTGCCACGTTGAATGGCAATGCCTAGTCTCTGGCCAAAGGAAAAGCTAGCTCTTGGGTCACGGACCGGTAAGTATCAACCAGACGTTTCGAAATTTCTTTGAAAAAGCTGTGAGCACAAAGGCCTCACGACCTCGAGGGTTTTTACCCGAAATGGTTCAAAAATATAGATTCCAATAGTAGTATTGTTAGAACTTCATAAACTAAACTGGCACAGTTCGTTTACATTACTGAGGAAAAGAGTTGTTCCAAGAATATTTCCCTGTGGAGTACCGTCAGTTAGTTTCTCTAACATGCTTTTAAAGTTTCCAATTTTAACTACCTGGTAGCGGTGTCGAAGGCGGGAACTGCCTGGTGTCGAAGGCTTTGGACAAATTTAGAAAAATGCCAATATACAATAAAAATAAATCACAAGTCAATCAATTTTATTTGAAAACTGTGTTCAGTTATGGGCCTGTAGTAACGAGACACTGCTCTTGTCCCCGGAAGACATGTGAGTTTTCATTTTCATGATTACTTTTTTAGCTGATGTTTTTTTGCATGATTGCTTTTTTTTTGTGCTTAACTCTTCCAAAGCTTTGAATAGATGATTACAAGAAAACTTTCTTAGTATCCTCCATTCGTAGGGGCGTAGCTCATGTAATACTTCCTCCTTGGATGCATCAACTTCTTGATAAAAGTTTTAGAAGAATTTACTAAAAAAGTAATATTATTTAAAATAGGATCGAATTATGACGTATGCTCATGAATTGGTCTTTTTTAAAGAGAACTGTAAAAGCTTTCTTTGGAGCATGAGCTCAATATAATTATCCTTTAAACATCCAGCAGTATTTTCTTTATTCACGATCCCTAACGCTGCAGTAGTTCAAGTCCGCAGCATCACAGTACCTACTTGAAGCCTTTTTTGTTTTTTGGATGGGTAATCATCAAATGATTCCTTCCTCTGGGCGGAGCAGAAGGGAGTGTCAGACTCTTACTGACTAAAACGCATCCGTGTTCCTCCTAATGCCCTTTGCATTCCAGGGCCGCGGTGGCTCTTTAACAAATTCCGCAATCCTGGCAGGCACTGTCCTCGGCACGGGCCCCGTCTTCTTTGCTGACATCTCTTAGGAGTGGAACACAACGTGCCGTCGACCCGGGTCTGGTCCTCATCGGACGGCGAGCCACCCAACGCTCGCCTTCCGCAGGCCCGCGTCTTCTGTTGCGGCGGCAACGGGGCGGCTCGGGCGTGAAGTTTGAATATCCCTCACGCGGCCTGACTCCTCTTTCGCTTATAGTACTGCTTCCCATGCTTCCTCGCTCCGGACTACGGATTGAATCAGGGCCGTAGACTAGTCACATACTTGTTTGAAAATAGATTTCTTGTTGTATTAGAACACAAGCCGTAACTAATGACGTTGTTGTAATACTTCCCGCAGGCATAGTTGTCGAAGGGGTTGTAAGTGTAGAGGTGAACGTCGCTAGTACTGCTGACCACCAGCACGTTGACAACATGTCGCTTCAATAACTCGTCGAAAATCTTCTTCAGTTCGTTTTCATCTAGCGATCTGATCACGATTATAAACCGCGAGGACGGATTCCATGTTGGATCTTCGAGAAGATATTTAAACATTTCTGCGAATTCGGGTGCGTTCTTTGCCATTATGAGATATCCTTGGTGTCTAAAGTAGGATTGTGTACACGCCTGTCTCAATACCATCGCTGTGTAAGTTGATAGATGAATTGCTTTCAGGATCTCGAAATTGACAGAGTTCATGTCAACGTATGTGAGCGTCTTTTCATCAGAAAAGTGTTTTCGCATGACATTGGTTAAGCAGGCCACCAAGTTTTGATTTGGCTGTTCTTCAATGAAAAAGGTAATTTCACTGTAACACTTGAAAAATAACAAGGAGAACAAACAACACATGAATACACCCAACATTTTTGGATGCACATTGTAAAATGTTTTACGATGAGTAGTTTCGTAATAAACATAAATGGGGTTTTTTATGATTTCGTAATGGACGTAGTTTTCGTTGGAAATAAAGCAGTTAAATGGTTTATTGTTATGGATCTAGTTTATTATGAACTTTTACTCAGATCCCCATCAGCTATCATAATAAAACTTTTATACAAGGAAGCCTGTTGTATTTAAAAAATAAATAAAAGAGTTAGGTCATTATTTTACCCTTTAGTTCTTATCAGTTTTTGTTTTTCGTAGCCACCACTGGAAAGTCACAGGAAAGCAAAACACGCACTTTCGTTTATTCAGATGACATATTTTTTCCAGCTATTTTAATTTAAAAAACAAAGTAATGACACCAATTTTGATGACATTTCTATGGGATTAATCGGATAGTATATCCTTTCAATTAAAATAAGAAATTTTGAAATCGGTTCCTAAAGAGATGAGAACAAGCAAGATGGCATTGGAATTCGCGGGATTGCTAATGACATCTTCCGCAGCTACCTAACAGACCACCAGCAGGTAGTAAACATTGAAGAGCAGATAGTTACTTTTGGTGTGCCTCAAGGTAGTGTCCTTGGACCTACCCTCTTCCTCATTTAAGTAAAACGTCAACTATCTCCTCCAAACTGTAAAATCATCACATGTCCATGACACAGCGCTTACAATTCACGGCAAGGACTGGGCCGATACCTTTAATATAGCAGAAATGGCACTCAGTGTGGTTATTTAATGGTTAAACACAATCCTCCTCACGCAAAATATCAGCAAAACTAAATTCATACCTTTTAACTCAGGCATTTTAAGCCAGTCTCCCCATTCGCTCAAATTCAGAGCTCACGTTTTCACACTTGCTGATTTTTCTACCTGTAACTGTACACCTAGCAAACGAACAGACAACATAAATATCTTGGAGTAATCATCGAAAATCTCCTAAAATGGAAAATGCAAATCGACTCTACGGTCAATGGTGTACGAAGATTAATTTACATATTTAAAAAACTCAGGGCGGTTGCTGTCTTCAAATATCTGTTAACTGTCTACTTTGCTTTTGCTCAATCAGTTCTTGGGTATTGCGTGACCATGTAGGGTGACGCACACAAAACTACTCTTCTACTAGACTTCTGATCTCTATTCACTTTGCAAGGTCCTTACAGTAAGGCAGTTTTTATTTGTCTTAGGGTTTCAGCGTTCACTGTAACGCAATTGAAGGAGTCCATGGGCGGTGATACCAACTTTGCGTACGGGGCATAGCCTGCGTAAGGGGTGGCAGGTGGTCACCACTGGTTGAGCTGTTTAATGGAGGCAAATAATTTCAGTTTCTAGTTTTGAACAGATTATGATCACTGGAGTAAGCACAAAGTTAGGATTTAATTCTTTGACAGAATAGACCTTCGCATCTTAACCGACTAGATGCCGCGTAGACTAGTTAGGGTAGCTTTTGTGAAGTCAATCCCTTCTGGATGGATGTGAATTGTCACATCATTTTGTTTACGTCCAGCGATGTGTTGCGGCTTTTAGGGAGGTTTTGCTGTAGCAGGGCTTCAGCATGACTGCGTTATTGTCCAGCGCAAATGGCGTATAAGAATTTTAAAGAATAATACTTATCACAGGACATGACTGAAGCTGCTTCTACAGAAGCATACTGTCGGAAAAAAATCCTCCCAGAGGTAGGGACTCCTGGTTAGGAATAGGTAGGTGCTTAACTCTTCCAAAGCTTTGAATAGATGATTACAAGAAAACTTTCTTAGTATCCTCCATTCGTAGGGGCGTAGCTCATGTAATACTTCCTCCTTGGATGCATCAACTTCTTGATAAAAGCTTTAGAAGAATTTACTAAAAAAGTAATATTATTTAAAATAGGTTCGAATTATGACGTATGCTCATGAATTGGTATTTTTTAAAGAGAACTGTAAAAGCTTTCTTTGGAGCATGAGCTCAATATAATTATCCTTTAAACATCCAGCAGTATTTTCTTTATTCACGATCCCTAACGCTGCAGTAATTCAAGTCCGCAGCGTCACAGTACCTACTTGAAACCTTTTTTGTTTTTTGGATGGGTAATCATCAAATGATTCCTTCCTCTGGGCAGAGCAGAAGGGAGTGTCAGACTCTTACTGACTAAAACGCATCCGTGTTCCTCCTAATGCCCTTTGCATTCCAGGGCCGCGGTGGCTCTTTAACAAATTCCGCAATCCTGGCAGGCACTGAGCTGAGCATAATGTTCTTTTCCTAGGTCGGGCGAAGTGTAGGTGTCAACTAATTATTGTGTTTTTCCATTAGGAATACTTACTTGATTCTTCATAAGGTTATAGAGAAAATATGATTGTAATTTGCTAATATATTGCCATTTTTGATGCTTGAACATTTTCATAAGTATTTTAGAATTAGGCTTCAATAAAAGAGAAACATGATACAATATTTTTTATTGACCAAACACAAGTATTTTTAATACTTCGTTAATGAATAAACGAGTAGGTGTACTCAGTGAGATGAATAGGAAAAAATAATAAGATGATGTGCTTTTTTGTTAAAATACATTTTAAATTGTGTTAAAGAATTGCATTGTAGACTTTGCATGAGCTTACTCTAGGTTAAAATCGATCATAATTAATGTATAAATTAGTAGGCTTACGTGCTTGTTTCTGTTTTAACCAAATTTCAATAAAAAATGTTATGGTAGATATTGTACATACAAAAAAATATACCAGCCATGGAATAACCAAACGCCCCACAAATTCGCGCTTGTGGAAACGATGTTTTATTTCTTTCAAGTAATTCATGCCACGCATAACTTTCTCTACCAAACCGTTCTCCCTCAGCTGAATCGATTTGTGGCATAACTGATCTATCATAGGAAACCCTTTGTATAGATATGTAGCATAGATCACCTTAGAATAAGGCTTCGGTAGAGCCATTACCATAGGATTTCCAAACTCATCAAAAAAGTCCTGTTCGTTGTATTGATAAAGGCCATACAAAAGCAACGTGTACATATTTTCAGATTTCGCCACAGTTTCCACGCTTCCCATCAGACGATGGAAGGCATTGGAATCGTCAAACTCTTTACTAGATTGAACTGATTCAGAGTAATATTTTCCCATAATTGAACTCAAACAAGGCTTAAGCTGGTATTTAACTATGTCTTCTTCCTTGGAAATTTGATATTCCCGGGCTGGATTGGTAGTGAGACTGACCAGACTGGACTGGTAGAAAGTGTTGACCAAATACGCAAACACCACCCATAATATCAGAACACACTTCACCGTCCAACGACTTTGCACACTGCGCCCGTGAAGGACGAGATTGTCCAGTAGTATTAGAATGACGTAACTTCTATCCTCCGTGCGAAGGAGAATCATTACTAATATCGAGTAAATTATGAGAGCCAGTGTTAGGAGCACCCAGACAGTCGCTTCGAATTCCAGATACGTGTTTTTCCATGGGTACACATTTCTAGCCCGTTTCACCACAAATCGTATCTCGTCTGTGTAAACTAGGTGACCGTAGGCAAAAGAGAAGGCAGCCGCACGAGAGGGTGTCAGTATCATGCCGGATATGTGAATATCCACTTCATGATCTTGTATCTTCTTCAATGCTCCAACCGCTTGCATGTCTGCTGATACCGTGGAGAATTCATCTGCATCGCCATAATCCTTTACAATATTTATATCAAATCCTAACATTTCCCCGATTAGATGCAGTAGATATGGCTCCGCTCCATTGCGAAGAGCAGGTGGTGCGGAAGATGATTCAGTCACTATTGTGTAGGGGGGCCACTGAGTTATTAGAACATTGAATGTACAGTTCTGTAGGCCAGTGACAAGCTTTTCCGGATAGAGGTTATGTATGTGTGCTTGCGAGCACTTTCCAAAGCTGGTGATGGTATCGTAGCGCTTTCCGCAGTTGTAGTTATCGAAAGGGTTATAAGTGTACAGATGAGCGTCATCGGTGGCGTTCACAACTATCACATTATTCGCGTGCAGCTGGAGAAAAGTGTCGAAGATGCTTCTGAGTTCGCTCTTCTTTAAATTTCTGACAAGAATTAAGAAGCGGGCCATTGGATTCCATGTTGATTGTTTTGTTTCATATGTGAAATGACTTGTGAAAGAGGAGGCGTTATTTGCGGATACGAGAAAGGCTCGATGCGGGATAGGCAGTTTGGCTGCTGCTCGTTTGGATACCACTGATATGATGTTTGCATTATTAATAGCTTTGAGAAGTACCTCGTCTCGAACTTTATTACCGACGTATGTGACTTCTTTTGCCTCTGCGAGATATTCGCCGACTATGTCTACTACACATTTGATAAGTTTTTGACTGTAAAATGTCTCTGCTATTGGTATTTGAACACAGTTTCCACTGAATATCAGTGACACAAGCAAGCACAAGGCCCGCATTCTGGTATATGGGAATTAGTGACTTTATCTAAAATAGGTGTTGGCTTCTCTTCATAAATCATGATTTACAGGGTAATGTCTGTGTCTTTTCAAATTTGATACCCAATTAGTTGTTAGGTACCTACTATAATTACTAGTGTGAAATGACTGACATGTGATATCTCTGTCGTTAGTATTGCTGTGATTTGACACATCAAACATTTTCGAACAGTATCTTTTGGTACCTATTCTGTTAACATTTGTGGTGGAGGAGTGAGGTAAGTAAGTAAGGTAAGTACACTTAACGAAATGCTAACGAAAGTTCATTAATTTATTATCATAAGCCAGTGCACGAGAAATAAAGTTCCGCTAAGGCATAGGTTAAGAATTAGTGAATAATTCACTGAGTTTGATCGAATCCTGGCAATTTCCTTTTTCTTGGATTTTAAATGCTACCTGTAGTTGTTTGTGTAAGTAACACTTTCCGCAATTTACATAGAAGCTAAATGAATACATTTCCAGATTCCTGAGATCATGACCATTTTGCTTTCTGTGTTGCACGCACGATACACTGCGCATTCAAATTGACAGTAAACAAATTGTGAAAACAGAACACCAACTTACACAATATCACACGAGGATTCGGCGACGATTTTGAGACAAATATTCAATTAGGAAAGTTATAATAGAAATAGCACACCCCACGACGTACACACACCAGGGGAGAGTAAAGCGAACTTCGAACTCTTTCTGAGAAAATCTTTGTTTCAAAGTTCTTGAAAAGTATTGATCGCGAAGACTTTTGTCTGCTAACCCATTCTCCCTCAACCTCAAAGCGTTCAGTTGTAACTGTTGCGTAATCGGAAAACCTTTGTAAAAGAAAAAACCAAACAAAAACTTCGTGTAAGGCTTCTCGAAATAATATATCAAGGAATTGCCCCACTTGTCGTTAAAGTTTCGCTTGTAATACAAATACGTGTAGTGTGGTATAAGTGAATACATGTCTTCAGTTTGACTAACAGTGGTTAGGGCTTGAAGAGTTGTGTTACATCCATCTATCGGCTGTGTATCTAAAGGCACCACCGAGGGCTTCTTTGACGAGTCTTCCCTTTGTTCAGTCGACAAGTATTTCCGTAGAGCACCACTGAAGCAAGGTCTGAACTTATGTTCCAATATGTCATCTTCTGTTTGCACTTGGTATTCTTTACTCGGATCCGTAGTGAGGCTAACTAGGCTAGATTGGTAGAAAGTGTTGATGAGGTATGCAAACCATACCCATATTATGAGGATATACTTTATTGACATGGAGCATCGAATATCACGACTGTGTAACAGTAAATTATCTAGCAGTTCCAATGCAACGTAGCCCGCATCCTTCGCTTGAAGAAGAAAGATCATCATTGCACAATACACAATAAAGGACAGTAGTAACATCAACCACACAGTAGTGTCGAATTCTATGTACACAGTTTTCCATATAGGAACGAATGATGCTCTCTTCACTGCAAACCGTAGCTCATCGTTGTAATCATGATAACCACAGAGCCACGTTAAGCCTTGAGCTCTCGTTAGCACCATCATCATTCCTCCAAATATGACATCCGTTTCATTATTCCGAAGCATTATCATGGGACCGCTCACTGTCATGTTAGGAGCAACTGAAGAATATATATTAGCGTTATAACTGTAGTTAGAAATAACGGTGAATTGTTCCTTTTCGCTTAAAACTTTGAATATATATTCCTCTGTGCCCAATACGGCTTTCTCACCTTCAATTCTTAAGGGATTGATGCTGAAAGGTGGTCGGTGAGCAAGTGATGCTTTGAAGGTGCAGTTCTTGAGTCCGGTGACAAGTTTGTTTGGGTACAGGTTTTGGGTAGTTTGTGAGCACAGACCGAGGCTGATGACGTCGTTGTAGTACTTGCCGCAAGCGTAGTTATCAAATGGATTGTAGGTGAAAAGGTGATCCTCGACAGTTCCGTTTACAATCACCGCATTGTTGACGTGCAGTCTCATCAATTCATCGAAGATCACACGCAGCTCATCATTTTGCAGCGACCTGACAATAATCAAGAAACGCGCATATGGGTTCCACGTTGGGTCCGTCATCAGGTACTCAAAATGTTGCGTGAAGGCAGTCACATTTTTTGCATTGATCAAATACCCCTGATTAGGTAGAAATGACTGATGAGTGGTGTTTCTCAAAATTAGCGAAAAGTTCTGCGTGGAATGAATTGTTTTCAGTAGCTCTTCATCTTCGGTGTCCATGTTGACGTATGTGACTTGGTTTGGTTCAGTAAAGTATTTGTTGAGTATGCTTGTGACACATCGATTGAGTTGTTCATTTTCGAGATGGTATGCTGGCAATATGACCTGGCAATATACTACCACATAGAACACCAATATCACATAGCACACGACTTTCATTACGTAGCGTAAAAAACAGTGATTGTTTCAAATTAGTCGTCTATTGATTACCTTGTTGATAAGGATATTAATTGTAGTTACGTGCTTTGAAATAGATTTGAAACTGTTTCTGTGGTCGCGTGTGCCTTTGTTTTTAATTTTCTGTCGATGAATTATTATGATGAGTCTTTGTTCCGTTTACAATGAAAAACATGAACATCAACAATACAATGTTCAATTATGCGACGAGCAGGATTTTTACTGTGGCTTATACATCAAATATGCTGTTTGTTTTGTTACAAATTACGATTTTAATACAATATAGCAAGTAATCTTATTATGTATCCTAATGACTTTATTATCACCAAATAATGATACAGTGTCAGATGCCAAAGTAAGTGATTAGATGACAGCTATTATTTTCTTTCACTTTATGGTGACTTCTTACATAACGTATTATTATGATTCTTTTATATATAACTACTTCCAACGGTTTTGCTAACGAGTTAGTCAGAATATATCTTAAGGGAACGTATTCCCGATTTAAAAATCTTGAGTATCTTGATACGAGACTATCTCAGGAGTACGTCCAATCCAAGGTCTTATCTATCTGTACACCAAAATTCATTAAAAATTAGTTTAGCAAGAAAACGTAACAAATAGACCTATTAACTGTTTTTTTTTAAATGTAACTACAGATAAGATAAGACAATCCATCACAGAATAATTATTCAGGACAGAGCCGGATTCAGCCACCATGGGGCCTGTAACAAATTTTGATAACCAAAAACCTTCTTAAAATGAAAACGACACTATTAAATTAAAAAATCTTTGACTGATATATAGAGGGATTTTTCACAGTTTTTGAGCAAACATATACAGGGCGAAAAGTGTGTAGCTGAGTGAGTAGGTGCGGCTTGCTTTTGGAATTTTAAAACCATCGTTTTGGTTTGATCGGGTGTGACTTGACGCCAAATAACTTAAAATAGGCAAATCAGACGAAGCAATAGTGTCGACTTTGAAAGGTCCGATTTGGAACATTTTAAAAGAATGTTCAGGGTAATAAAAATATTCTACGCAATAGTTACATGTCATGATAGTAAATTTTGGAAAGTATGTGAACGCCTTTTGGAAAATATGTGGAAATATCATTGCTATAGAGATCTTTAAAGATCACGTTAAAAAGTGTGCTTCTTAAAAATCTGAAAGTGGGCCCCTTACCACTGGGTTTTTATCTGAAACTTTTCAGATATATTTTAGATATTCTTTCAGCAAGCCGCACCTACTGAGCTATCAACGTTACGGCCTGAATATTGTTGCTCAAAAACCGTGCCAGCTCCCCCTTTATTAATTATTTTTTTGCGGGCCGTGGGGCCCTTAAAGTATCGCCGGAGCCCAAAGGGTTACCTACATTAACTATATGGATAATGTAGGTAAATATATGGTAGTTAAAAAAAAAGATTGAATTGCGCGAAGTGAAATTCATACCATAAAAAAATAAACAACAGGTGTCAATAATGTATACAGGTTGGGAAAACCTGCGTCACATCCGCGCAAAACGGCTATTGCTCTGTATGGTAGGAGTTAAGACTCTTGTATGGAACAGTGGCTCTATTTTTCAGCAGTTTATATACGTCCAATCAAGCGCGCGCTGTCCCCTAATGCGGGGCGCCCGCAGTATTTGCTACTCTCGCTATGTGGCTAATCCGGCACTGATTTAGGGGAAAAATAGGAACATTTTCATTTTCTTTAATAATTTTGTTTGAAGAAGTATAGTTTTGCTAAACGATATTTAATAGCATAATGTGCGAGAGGCACTTCAGCAATCATAGTATGGGATTGTTTTTCAAGTGTAACTCCCATGAAGCGGAAAAAGCCTTCTCTCCTTTTCAGAGAGGTGGCCTGTGCCCCAGCTATAGGTCCCAGCAGTGGGATATAAAAGGTTTATTTAAAAAGACTTGCAAATAAATTTGTATGTTTTTTTTTTTTTTTTTTTTTTTCTTTTTCCATCTTATTCTATTTGCAATCGGTCCTCGGACCATAAGCGAATTCGTTCCATGACAAATGGCGTTACGGTGGAGCAGCCAGTGCTGCGCCTCCCACTTATAGAAGGTGGTTCCTCTTCAGCCTTTTTACCACCGCTGTCGGGTTTATCAGTTCATTAACTAGTGGGTTTGGATGCGAGGCTAGGCGTGCTTTGTGTTGTCTTTTGTATATCTCGATTTCAGAGTTTACTGTTGGCATTTGTAGATAGTCGTGAATTTCGTCATTCCTAGCAAACCAAGGTGCGTTAGCTATTGTTCTCAGGATACCATTTTGAACTCTTTGCAGGCAGAGTATATTGGATTTGCTGGCAACGCCCCACAATTGAATCCCGTATGTCCATATGGGCTTGAGGACCGAGTTGTAGATGAGGAGTTTGTTGTCTACAGAGAGCACTGAGTTTCTTCCCATGAGCCAATACAGGTTGCGGAACTTGCAGTTTATCTCGTCCCTCTTACATTTAATGTGATGCTTCCATGTTAGGCGCCTATCCAAGTGGAAACCAAGATACTTTACACAATCTGTGTGTGGTAGGGTGTCAGGACCAAGTCTAACAGGTGGTGTGTTTCCGTGCCTGAGCGTGAATGTGATATGGTTAGACTTGGAAGCACTGGCACGAATTCGCCACTTACAGAGCCATTTATGAGTTTCGTCTAGTTGTTTTTGGAGTCTTTTGCTGGCCATTTCTGAGTTGTCATCAACTGATAGATAGGCTATGTCGTCAGCATATGTTGCTGTTGTTATGCCATCCAATGTGGGTAGATCTGATGTAAAGATATTATACAACACTGGGCCAAGAACAGATCCCTGTGGTACACCAGCTTTCGCTTCAATCAATCTTGATCTTGCTTCGCCTTGTTTCACTTGGAAGCAACGGTCGGATAAATACGACTGGATGAGCAGGAACATTGAGTGTGAAAGTTTTTCCTTCACTTTAGCCAGCAGTCCTTTGTGCCAGACACGGTCAAAGGCCTGCTGAACATCGAGGAATGCTGCTGAGCAGAACTTTTTACGTTCGAAAGCCTGTCTTCCTGTTTGGTAAACTCGGTGAACCTGTTCAATTGTTGAGTGAGATTTTCGAAAGCCAAACTGGTGAGACGGAACAACATCATTGGCATCCATGCACGGTTTTAGACGGTTGAGGAATATCCTCTCCCACAGTTTGGAGAGTACAGGCGTTAAGCTTATCGGCCGATAAGACGAGGCCTCATGTTCAGGTTTACCTAATTTATGGATCATGACAACTTCGGAGATTTTCCACAGGTCAGAAAAGTGAAATGTTCGAAAAATTGCGTTGAACAAACTGGCTAGGAAAGAAACGCATTTTCTGGGAAGATTTTTAAGTATGCAAGGCGTGATCAGGTCGAATCCCGGGGCTTTTTTCGAGTTTAGCATTCTGATTTCCTTCGCTATTTCTTTGGTTGTTGTGGGTATGATAGGCATACACATCTGCAAATCTTGTTCCAATATTGCGTCAATTTCATGCTCATCAACAACACTTTCGTTGGGTTTAAATACGGAGGACAGATGCTTTGCGAATACCTCGGCCTTTTCCAAGTCAGTTCTGGCCCAAGAACCCCCTGATCTGATTGGAGGATAGGATTGTTGAGGCTTATCTAAGTTTTTAGTGGCCTTCCAGAGCGAGTTCCCGCCAACTCCCGAAGGGGACATCATCTGTAGGTTAGCTGTCAACGTTGTGTTAGTCGACTCTTGGATTATAGCCTTTAGCTCCTTTGCTGGTTTGTTGTAACTGATTTTATCAAGAGGATGACGGGATTGATGCCATATTCTTCTAAGTCTGCGCTTTTCTAAGATTTTTTGCGTTATGTCTGGTGGATGAGAGTGGTTGGTGTAACGTTTGAGCCGGAAGGGTGTGTTGATCCAGGCAGCCACTTGAATGGCGTTAGTGAGATATGTGCAGGCGTTATCTACATCATTTTGGTTCTTCAGTGGAATAGTTGCAGTAAAGTTTTCATTGAGGTAGGTCTTGAAGCCGTCCCAGTCAGTATGACTATTCGTCAGAGACTCAGTTATTTCCCGAGTAAGCTCACTAGTGCTAATTGTGAGAATCACCGGTGTGTGATCTGATGACCCGTCTAGACTTGATTCGATAGTAGTGTGTAAGCTATCTATACCCTTATTGATGAAGAAATCCAAGAGATCCGGCAGTTTCCTTGGGTCGCTAGGCCAGTAGGTAGCTTCACCTGCAGATATCGGTTTTAAGCGGTTGTCATCGACACAACGTTTCAAATCGCGTCCACGAGTGCTGGTACATCGGGATCCCCAAAATGTATGTTTGGCATTCCAGTCACCTCCTGCAATAAACCTATGGCCAAGAGTATTGAAGTAGGTTTTGAACATGTCTGCAGTTATTTTGTGTCTTGGTGGGCAGTAAATTGAGGATAGAATAATTTGGCCTGCTCGGTCCTCCAATCTAACAGAAGTAGCTTGTATATGTACTGTAGAATATGATTCTATTAGTGAATGTCTCAGGTTCGCTCTGATGGCCAGCGCTGAGCCAGCATGTGCACTACCATCAGGATGGGGACAGTGGTAAACGTTATATCCTTTGATACGGAACGTGCTTCTGGACGTCCCGTGCGACTCTGAAATTAATACGGCGTCTAGTTTGTTGGCTTTTATTAAAGTCTCCAACTCTTGGATATTGGGAGCCAATCCATTGATGTTATAAATTTGTATGTATTATTTATTTAAATTTAAACTAAAACAGTGATAAGCGATTGCACTGAACTTTTGCGAACTCAGGTTTAGATGACAAGGCAGGGTTGGCTGAGTAATAATCATTCGAAAACATATAAAGTGTACTTCCAAAGATTACGGAGTAACATTTTTTTTAAGTAGTGAGAAACAAAGTAAATTAAACGACTTGGCGTTTAATTTAATTTAATGTATTCAGTTGCCATTTACAATGTGTCTGAATGTTATACGAAAAGTTTTTTTTTACAGTGCTAAAAACAATGTTCGATAAACTATCACCATCTTAAATTAATATAAAATCACAATAATGTAACAGTGACAACACAATCCCTAATACATTCACACCGCATCATCGCTTACCACCAGGTGAGGTAGTGGTCAAACGTATGCGTATCAATAGTGAAAAAAAAATCAACTAACAATACATAATTCATTTATGAAAATTAAAACTATAACTAAAATTTATTTATGGTCATAAATTAAATCATTTACATACCATTCATTAAAATATTGTATTATGTCCTAACAATGAAATAATTTAGTCATCTTTCAAAAGACAATTACTGTTACTCTCAACTTTAAGATAAAAATCCGTCAACGTAATAGTTGTACTTTTAGCAGGCTATTTGCAATGGGTATTAGCTTTGTACGTGTTTGAATTTATTCTTGTTGCTAGATGAAGTAAATAGTTGGTAAAAATAGGACTGAACGTAGTATAGAACCCTGTGGGACACCTGTCAAAACTGTTTGTAACGTTTTTGAATGGTAGACTTCTTGAAGTATTTATATTGATTTAAGTATTTTATCTCGACATACTATATCTTGTTTGTTAAGTACGACCGAAAAAGCGCCAAAGCCTCTCCTCTTATAACTTAAAGTTCAATTTTCGCTGTCAGCAGAGTATGATTTATAGTATTCAATGCTGAACTTAAGTCCAAGAAGATTCCAGCTGCCTTAATTTTTAGGGTTCTGAACATCCGTGAAAAACGGAACGATTATAGGATCACTCGGGTGTCTGTCTGTCTGTCTATCTGTCCGTCTGTCACAGCCAGTTTTCTCCGGATATACTGGGCCGATTTTGTTGAAATTTAGTATACGTATGGACTTCTGTGACCCAAACACGGACGCGTACGTTAGTAAATAATTTTTTAGTAAGGGGTCAAACCGGAAAATAAATAAAAAGTTTTTCAAACAGTGTCGTGTGACATATCAAATGAAAGTTACTGTGAGGGTTTTCAACTATGTTTTTTTCATAATTTTAAAGTCATTTACTTTAAATTGTTTTTAGTTTTGAAGTTATTGAAGAAATTAATTGAAAAATGACCTTTTTTTTAAATACTATCAGCTGCATAGCTTATGATTACAGGAAAACTTAAAACAAGTCTGTAGTGTTAAAATAACATGTTTAAGAAATAAAATTGGTTCGGAACCCTTTGCACGCACGTCCGACTCGCACTTGGTCAGTTTTTTTATTTAGTTTATCGTCAAGTAAAGTCCTACTAATAGCTTCTGCAGTTCCAAAACTTTTTTTTTTTTTTTTTTTTAAACTGTATGTACAATTGTGGTACATGGGCGCTCTACCAGTCAATCTTCGGGTTTAAAACATTTTTTAACAAAAAAATTTAACCTCCGAAAAAACTGAAAAGCAAAAAATAGTAAAAATTTTTACAAAAAAATAACTTTAGGTAATTTCGGAAGTCGGTGTTGAAATACGAAGAAACAATCAAATACATAAAAAAAAGACGCGTCGACTTGAGAACCTCCTCAGTTTTTTCGTCGGTTAAAAAAACTACACTGTGGTAGTGGTAAAACTAATAAATGAAATTTAAAGTAGAATTTTATTTTTTTCTGATTATGAGAACTCAATAAATATGACTAGACCACTAGTGACTAGACACTTTGTGATAGCCATATTGTCTTATATTTATTACTACTTACGTACTTACTTTATTTCTATTGAGATGAGTGACTCGAAAAAAAACCATTATTTTTTTGAAGTTATCAGGTCGTTTTTTCGTGAAAACAGAAAAGACTAATGCAACTTAACACAATGTTTCAGCAAATATTCAATTAAGAAAGTCACAACAGAAATAGCACACCCCACGACGTACACACACCAGGGGACAGTAAAGCGAACTTCGAACTCTTTCTGAGAAAATCTTTGTTTCAAAGTTCTTGAAAAGTATTGATCGCGAAGACTTTTGTCTGCTAACCCATTCTCCCTCAACCTCAAAGCGTTCTGTTGTAACTGTTGCGTAATCGGAAAACCTTTGTAAAAGAAAAAACCAAACAAAAACTTCGCGTACGGCTTCTGGAAATAATATATCAAGGAATTGCCCCACTTGTCATTAAAGCTTCGCCTGTGGTATAAATACACGTAATGTGGTATAAGTGAATACATGTCTTTAGTTTTACTGACAGTGGTCAGGGCTTGAAGAGTTGTGTTACATCCATCTATCGGCTGTGTATCTAAAGGCACCACCGAGGGCTTCTTTGACGAGTCTTCCCTTTGTTCAGTCGACAAGTATTTCCGTAGAGCACCACTGAAGCAAGGTCTGAACTTATGTTCCAATATGTCATCTTCTGTTTGCACTTGGTATTCTTTACTCGGATCCGTAGTGAGGCTAACTAGGCTAGATTGGTAGAAAGTGTTGATGAGGTATGCAAACCATACCCATATTATGAGGATATACTTTATTGACATGGAGCATCGGATATCACGACTGTGTAACAGTAAATTATCTAGCAGTTCCAATGCAACGTAGCCCTTATCTTTCGCTTGAAGGAGAAAGATCATCATTGCACAATACACAATAAAGGAAAGTAGTAACAACAACCACACAGTAGTGTCGAATTCTATGTACACAGTTTTCCAAATAGGAACGAATGTTTCTCTCTTCACTGCAAACCGTAACTCATCGTTGTAATCATGATAACCACAAAGCCACGTTAAGGCTTGAGCTCTTGTTAGCACCATCATCATACCTCCAAATATGACATCCGTTTCATTATTCCGAAGCATTATCATGGGTCCATTCACTGTCATGTTAGGAGTAACTGAAGAATAGAGATCAGCGTTATAACTGTAGTTAGAAATAACGGTGAATTGTTCCTTTTCGCTTAAAACTTTGAATATATATTCCTCCGTGCCCAGTACGGTTTTCTTATCTTCAATTCTTAATGGATTGATGGTAAAAGGTGGTCGGTGACCGAGTGATGCTCTGAAGGTGCAGTTTTTGAGTCCGGTGACAAGTTTATTTGGATATAGGTTTTGGGTAGCTTGTCCGAGGCTGATGACATCGTTGTAGTACTTGCCGCAAGCGTAGTTATCAAATGGATTGTAGGTGAAAAGGTGATCCTCGACAGTTCCGTTTACGATCACCGCATTGTTGACATGCAGTCTCAACAATTCATCGAAGATCACACGTAGCTCATCATTTTGCAGCGACCTGACAATGATCAAGAAACGCGCGTATGGGTTCCAAGTTGGGTCCGTCATCAGGAACTCAAAATGTTGCGTGAAGGCAGTCACATTTTTTGAATTGATCAAATACCCCAGATTAGGTAGAAATGACTGATGAGTGGTGTTTCTCAAAATTAGCGAAAAGTTCTGCGTAGAATGAATTGTTTTCAGTAGCTCTTCATCTTCGGTGTCCATGTTGACGTATGTTATTTCTTTTTGTTCAGTGAAGTATTTATTGAGTATGTTTGTGACACACCGATTGAGTTGTTCATTTTCGAGATGGTACACTGGTAATGTGACCTGGCAGTGTACTACCACATAGAACACCAACATCAAATAGCACGCGACTTTCATTATGTAGCATTAAAACGACAGTGATTGTTTTAAATTAGTCGTCTATTGATTACCGTGTTGATAAGGATATTAATTGTAGTTACGAGCTTTGAAGTAGATTTGAATCTATGTCCGTGGTTGCGTGCATCGCTTTTGTTATTAATTTTGTAACTATAAATTAGTATGATGAGTCTTTGTTCACTTAGACACAACAAATTGTCATTATTACATTATGTATAGGAGCGGTGTGCAGGATTTATTCTGCGGCTTGTATTCGAATTGTGTTGTTTTATACTGCTACATTCATATTGAAACAGTAATCTAATTATGAATGTACGAGTATTTTAATGACTCTGTTATTACTTATTTATTTATTACCATATAATGACTTAGTTTTAGGTACCAAAGTGAGTGATTATCTGACAGCTACATTATTTTATCATACTTCACCCTTTCTTCTTACACCTACATTACATATAAGTATCATTATTTTACAGATAACTAGTTTCTACCAACGGTTTCACCCGCGAGAAATTCGGAACATATCCTACGTACGTAAAGGAACGGAAAGAACACCCGGGGTAAAATGTGTCGTTATGTCCTTTTCTAAGGTCTTATCTATCTCTTTAACTCCCCGCCCCCCTGGTCCCATCTCCTGATCCTGGGATCCCTTGATCTGATTTTTTTTTTTGGATTTGGATTTAACAAAATTGGTTTAGCGGTTCGAGAGTGAACATTTTACAAATAGTCAAAAAGACAGAGTTAAATTGCACTATAATGTGCCAGCTTATGCCAGCGGCTTCGCCCGCATGATCCCTAGGGAACATACTCCCGGGATAAAAAGCTAACGCGTTATTCCAGACTATAATCTACCTCTGTGCCAAATTTCATGAAGATCGTTTCAGGCGTTCTGACGTGAAAGAATAACAAACATCCATCCATCCTCACAAATTTTCGCATTTATAATATTATATAAGTTAGATTATAAATATATATACATATATGTATAGTAGGAAGTAGAATGGATAATGTTACATCAAAGAGTAATTCTGGAGCAAAACAAAAAATTTAGGGTTTCCTTTCATGTTTTTATTTGAACATTTATTTATATTTCATGTTTAGACGACATTTAATATTACCATGTGAGAGAATACTTGAACAATCAAACAAAAGCTAAAGTTAGTTCATTTTTGAAGCGTCTTTGGCTGGTTAGTGCCTTCTGTTTGCAGGCCCAGGTCCACACACACACTTTTGCGTTCAGTTTCCAAATTTACAAACAGCTAAACATACAAAGTTTCACATTTATAACATTAGTAGCATGTGAATGCGCCTAATTAGATTCTAACGATAGTAACCGTAAGGTGCCCTACAAATGTCAATAGCGGTATCACATCAGAATCAGTACGAGAAGTGGGCATTACATCATTACTTTTGATTTATTTCTTAGTTACCTACGTGTTTTCGTGGGTTTACATCAATCAAGGGTGAATTTTTTTTTTGTTTATACAGCTAATTAGCTACCTGCGCCAACACATAACCGATGATGAAGTACATATCGTTAATATTATTTTCATGGTATATACCTATTTACAACATGAGTTTGTGGTTCTTTCACAATGTAGGTTTTCCGGTTACCATCTCTGTCTCTCATGGAATCATGGAAATATGTACAATGATTATGAACTGATATTGAAATTTGCTAAGCAGTTTTCGTAGAGCTGTAAGCTTTTGCCTTCAATGTGCTCCTTATTTTCATGCGCAAAGTTATTAATAGACCCGTTTTGAGAGCATGTCCAAAGGACCCGTTCCTACTCAAACGGACCGTCTGTTTAAACGAAAGACGGTGACGTGGGAACGGGCACTTAGGTTAACACATAACTTCAGGTACCTGCAGTTTAATGAGATGCGTCAGAACTAAATGGTTAGTAAGTACACCAATAGTAGACCAGCAGCAGAAACAGTTTGTAGAATTAAAAATCAGTATTTAGGCATGTTAACTTCTATGATGAACGTCACTATAGCTAATGAACATCCGAAAATATAAATTCGCCACGGAATAGCGAACCGTGCTTGAAATTCTTTCTGGTGGAAACGATGCTTTACTTCTTTAAGATAATTCACATCATTCATAACTTTATCCACCAAACCGAGCTCTCTCAGTCGAAGAGCTTTATGAAGTAAATAGTTAATCATGGGGAAGCCTGTGTAGAGGAAAATTGAGAAAATAACCTTAGAATAAGGCTTCGGTAGTGAAATAACCCGAGGTTCACCAAACTTGTCTAAGAAAGCCTCCATATTGTATTTATATTGGCCATACATAAAAATAGTGTATAGATCTTTCGAATCAGCTACCGTTTTTACACTTCCTAACATACCGCCACAGCTATCGATTCTCTCATAGCCATCGTCAGATGTTACTGATTCCAAATAATATTTCTCCATTACGGGACCAAAGCAAGGTTTCAGTTTGAACTGTACTATGTCTTCTTCCTTTGAAATTTGATATTCCCGGGCTGGGTTGGTAGTGAGACTGAAGAGGCCAGATTGATAGAAAGTGTTGACCAAGTATGCGAACCATAGCCAAAATATTAGGACACACTTCACCGGCAACCGACTTCGAATGCTGTGCCCGTGAAGAACAAGATTTCCTAGAAGAATTAATACAACATAACTTTTGTCTTCTGTGCGAAGCAGAATTATTATTAGCACCGAATAAAATATTAGAGCCAGTACCAATAGTGCCCACACAGTCGATCCAAATTCCAGGTAGACATTCTTCCAAGCTGGCACTTCTGACGCTCGTTTGACCACAAATCTTATCTCATCTGTGTAAGCCAGGTGACCGTACACATAAGAGAACGCCAGTGCACGAGACGGCGTTAATAACATTCCCCCTAGTACAGCATCCGCTTCATTGTCTTGAATCTTTTTCAATGATCCTACTGCTTCCATGTCTGTAGAAACTGAAGGGTATTCTTCGACTGCGCCGTAATCGTTTATAATATTGAGTTTAAATCCTTGCATTCTCCCGATTAACTGGAACAAATATGTCTCAGCCCCATACCGAAGTGGATGTGATGAGTCGTTGGTAGATAATATTGTATAGGGAGGCCACTCGGTTATGATCACATCAAATGTACAGTTCCGTAGTTTGGTGACCAATTTTTTTGGATAAAGGTCATAAAACCATGCTTGTGAACACTCCCCATAGCTGATGACGTCATCGTAGCGTTTACCGCAACCGTAGTTGTCGAACGGGTTGTAACCATACAAGTGAGCTTCTTCGGATGAGTTCATAACCACCACATGCCTTACGTGTAGTTTCAAAAATGTGTCGAAGACGATTCTCAGGTCGTTTTTCTTAAGATCTTTGACGATGACCAAAAATTTTGCCAGTGGATTCCAAGATGCGTCTTTGGTTACATTAGGGAAATTTTTAGCAATGAAAGATGCATTTTTCCTAGATAACAGATAAACTTCGTGTTGGATAAACAAAACTTTGGTAGCTTTTCTCGAAAATAAAAATATTGACACAGTTTTTTCAGTGTTTATAGCTTTTAAGAGGGT
This sequence comes from Lacanobia wlatinum, assembly GCA_947578705.1. NCBI lineage: Eukaryota > Metazoa > Arthropoda > Insecta > Lepidoptera > Noctuidae > Lacanobia > Lacanobia wlatinum. The sequence continues at coordinate 23,238,788 of OX388031.1, forward strand.
CTCGTCTTCAGCCTCATTGCCAAGATATGTCAGGACTTTGGTTTCAGCATAATGTTCTCTGACTATATTGGTTACACATTGTATCTGTTTCTTATTGCTCGGTGACTCGGGTATTGGTATATTGAAACAGTTCCCACTGTTGAAAAAGAAACAGACTAGCCAGTACACGACCAACATTTTGGGATGTGGAACTAGAAATTTGTATGGTTTCGTCCCTACTTAATACTAAACTTTCGTTTATCATTAATCAAAACTTATGTGTAGGCACACTCTTCAAATCTGACGCTGATTGTAAGTTTTTCGGACATTATTTGTAATTAGTCCTGTGGTTTGTCAGCATAAGGTGTTATAATAAGTAGTGTTTAAAGTAATTTGGATTCATGATGGTCTTGTGCATCATAAAATGTTCGGTTCTTAAAATAACTTTTTGTCTGTTTGTTCATCTTTATATTTATTTCGACAGGTCTTAAAACTTTTCCTTGAGACAGTTTCATTATACACACATCTGCTTATTTGTCCTTACAAAACACTGAGTGCCTTTGCTTAAAAAGTCTTCGTGGAATTAGCCAAAACAATTGTAACGTTTAGACAGTAATTCAGCAATGAAAACTATAGAAGCTAAAGAGCAACCTGCTACATAAATTACCCATGGTATTACAAACCAAGATTCGAACTCTTTTTGTTGTAAATTCAGTTTTATTTGCTTATAATAGTAGAAGTCATCGAACTTCTTTGAAACCAAACCATTTTCTCGTAAGCGAAGCGCGTTTTGTCGCATTCTGTCTGAAAGCGGAAAACCTTTGTAAAAAAATATTCCAAAAATAACCTTAGCGTATGGTTTCTTGAAATGATAGACAGAGGCCTGACCGAATTCGTCATAGTACATTTTTCGGTAGTATAAATATTTTGATTGTTCCATAAGCGTAAATAAATCTTCTGATCGAGTGACTTTCATCAAACTTTCTAATGGATCTAAACAGTCAGAATTTTTCGCATGAGTTTCATTGGTTTCAGACTGCATATATTCCAGCATTGCAGGAATAATGCAAGGTTTGAGGTTGTACTTAACTAAATCTGCTTCATTAGACACTTGGTATTCTTTTATAGGTTTACTGATCAAACTAACTAAGCTTGACTGGTAATAACTATTCATTAGAGATGCGAACCACACCCATATTATAAAGATGCATTTTATATTACTATTCATTTGGTGACAAGTAATGTTTCCACCACTGGACAGCAAATATTTTAACAATTGCAACATCAAATTGGTTTTGTCTGCAACACGGAGGAGTATGATCATTATTATTGAATATATTACATAAACTAACGAAAACAGACACCAAACTAATGGATAGAATTCCAAATAAGCATTTTTCCACTTGGATACATATGACGCTTTCCTCACAAAAAATCTTAATTCGTCGTAGTAATCTAGGTATCCATGCAAATATGTGAATGCGTCTGCTCGACTCGATACTAACAATGTTTCACCAAACAAAACATCAGTTTCATTATTTTGTAGCTTTTTCATAGGGCCCTTAACTTTCATGTCAGGGGTAATTGTAGTATACCTTTTTGAAGTGTGGTTGAAATTAAATTCCACTTTGAAATGTTCCAGTTCTCCTAACACTTGAAATATGTATTGTTCAGCACCTAATGTCTTTCGGTTATCTTCTGCAAGATGAGGGTGAATAGAGAAAGGTGGTCGATGAGCAACGGTAGCAAGAAAGGTGCAGTTCCGTAGACCAGTCACATACTTGTTTGGGAATAGATTCCTCGTCGTATTTGAGCACAAACCGTAACTTATGACTTTGTTGTAATATTTCCCGCAGGCATAGTTGTCGAAGGGGTTGTAAGTGTAGAGGTGAGCGTCGTCAGTATCGCTGACCACCAGCACGTTGACAACATGTCGCTTCAATAACTCGTCGAAAATCTTCTTCATTTGGTCTTCATCCAGCGATCTGATCACGATTATGAACCGCAACGACGGATTCCATGTTTGATCTTCGAGAAGATATTTAAACGTTTCTGCGAATTCGGGTGCGTTGTTTGCCACTATGAGATATCCTTGGTGTCTAAAGTAGGACTGTGTAGAACTCTGTCTAAAAACCATCGATGTGACGGTTGATAAATGAATTGCTTTCAGAATCTCGAAATCGTCAGAGTTAAAATCAACGTATGTGAGCGTCTTTTCATCAGAAAAGTATTTTTCCACAATATTGGTTATGCAAACTATCAAGTTATGGTTGTCCTGTTCTTCAATAAATAAGGAGTTTTCACTGTAACACTTGGCGTATAACAAGGAGAGTAACAAGTAAACAACCGACATTTTTGAATGCATATTGATGTATGTTTTTAGGTAACATTGGGTTGCTTGGTAATGAAAATTAATATGTTGTTCGTTACAGCTTTGTAATTAAGTAAATTTTATATAGAAATAGGGCAATCAAATGTTTAGTGATGGATTAGTTTGTTGTTGATTTTTACTCTGATTCCCATTAGGTTTCATTAAATGGTCTTAAAATGGACGTTTTATTTCGGATGATTGATGGACAATATGGACATGTCCATACGGCGGCAAATTAAGCAATAACATAACATAAGCCATGCTCAGACCAATAATCTCTTAATATATTGAAACTTTTTAACTGTCTTGAAGTACAACTGGAGTGCAAGTAAATTTCAATCCTATAGTGGTAAGTGGCACGTCGGTTTAGCGCGAATGACATCTAGTACGATAAACAGTATGGTTTAACCACGGTACGTTGCACAAGACGATTGAATTTGTGAGCAATGAAATGTTACTACTGAAACTAAAGTAGTACGGACTAGGTCAAACAGCTTCGAACTTAGTAAAATCGTATTGTAATGATAGACAGCCTGGGCTTAACTTTAAACAAACAAACTTACTATGGTGTTATTCGCTAACGATGTAGGTTTAATTATTGAAATAAACAGACGTGCAAACAATCTTGACAATGTAAATAAGTAGAACCTTACAAAATAAACAAAAACAACAAAAAAAATATAGCATCAAAAAAATTCGTCCTCAACGCTGTCAGCTGGTAATGTGCCTTAGAAACTGGGGGCACTGCCACGTTGAATGGCAATGCCTAGTCTCTGGACAAAGGAAAAGTTAGCTCTTGGGTCACGGTAATTGTCAACCAGACTTTTCGAAATTTCTTTGAAAAAGCTGTGAGCACAAAGGCCTCACGGCCCTAGGGTTTCAACCCGAAATGCTTCTAAAATAAAGAGTAGTTGTGTTAGAACTTCGTAAACCAAACTTTCGCACACAAGTACAGCTCGTTTACATTAATGAGGAAAAGAGTTGTTCCAAGAATATTTCCCTGTGGAATACCGTCAGTAAATTTATAACATGCTTTTAAAGTTTTCAATTTTAACTACCTGGTAGCGGTCTTTCAGGTAGCTGTGCAATATGTCGTGCGCAATCTTACGGCTACCAAAACTTTTCGACAGGTGGTTTCTAACAACTTTGGGACCAATACGGTGTCGAAGGCTTTAGACAAATTTAGTTAGATACCAGTAGACAACAAAAAAAAATCACAGGTGAATCAATTTTATTAGAAAGCTGTGTTCAGTTATTGGCCTATAGTAACGAGACACTGCTCTTGTCCCCAGCTTTGAATATTGGGTGTTCTAGAAGGTATTTAAGAAAAAAAAAACCTCATGAAATACACCAAGAGAATATCGAAAATTATAATATTCCTTAAGGTCATAATAACAGAGGCCGTGAAATAAATAAATCTCATTATATATATTATTATACATTATTATACACATTATTATTGACATTCTATTCAATTGATAATAAAAAATAAATGACATCAAATTCTTTTAATAATTATAAATAAATAATATCGTATTCTAATAATAAAAAAATAAAATAAATAAATATACTTATACCAATGCAGAAAATGCAAGATATGTGAACCTAATAATAATGTATAAATGAAATCCTACTCTATTCATTATAATAAATAAATGACATTGTATTCTTCTGACAATAATAAATAAATGACATTCGTTTCTATTAATAATAATAAATAAATGACATTCTGTTCAATTGGTAATAATAAATAATTGACATTCTTTTCTATTAATAATAATAAATAAAGGGCATTCTATTCTATTGATAAAAATAACTAAATGAAATTATATTCTATAAATAATAATAATAAATAAATAGTATACTATTCTAATAATAATAATAAAAAAAGTTAAATATACTAATACCAATGCAGAAAATGCAAGCGAACAAATAAATAAATAAACTACAAATGCATTTTTATCCAACGATAAATATGTAGATAATAATAATAATATGAAAAAAATATTTTATAATAGGTACAAGTTGGAAACGAAATAATTAAAAATAAGTTTTACAAGAAAATAATCAAAACGCTCTCCTTCCCTCCTAATTATTAAACATATTTGCTGTGCCCGACAGGGTCCATAATTGTTTCTCTTTTCCACCTGTATGTGTAAATTATGGATTGCAATAAACAATTTGAGATTTGAACCATTATGGATAATTCATTTTCATGCTTACTTTGTTAGGGCTCCGAACATCCGTAAGAATCGGAATATAAATAGGACCTCTCGGGTGTCTGTCTGTCCGTCTGTCACAGCCAGTTTTCTCCGGATGTACCGAACCGATTCCGTTGAAATTTGGTAAACATATGGACTTCTGTTATTCAAACAGGGGCGCGATACGTAAAACCAACATTGAATAAAAAGGGCGTCACTTTTGGGGGTCAAACTAGAAAATTTAAAAAAATGTTATTCAGACTGTACTATGTAACATATCAAATGAAAGGGCTCACTGTGGGGATTTTAATTATATTTTTTTCGTAATTTTAAATAGTTTTGAAGTTATTTAAGGAATTAGACCAAAAATGATCAATCCCCCCTTTATCTCCGAAACTAATGACCCTAAAATTAGAAAAAAAAAACTAATAAAAAGGCTTTACCTATAGATTACAGGAAATCCAAACTCTATGATTTTTAAGCAACTTCAAAAAAAGGAGGAAGTTCATTTGTTCGACTGTATGTATTTTTGTGTATGTTCACCGACTTCTCCACCAACTGTGTTCCGATTTATTCATTCATTTTTTATTTATTTTGATAGCCTATGCTCTTGACACCTAGACCTATTGTCACCTAGTCAGAATCTGATGATAGACACTCAAGGAAATTGAGGGCAACCCTCAAATTTTATAGGCACATAAAATGTTTTTCATATACTTTCTAACGCAATTCAGTTATCTGTGTCTGGTCATCATCATCTCATGTTACTGAGCTGATGATGGAAGGTATAAGTAAGGGTCTTATCATGGGCTCTCAGGAAAATTAAGATCAATTCTCAAATTTCATAGGCATTGTTTGAAACAGAATACTTGGTCGTCAGGTCAGGATCTTATGATGGAATCTGGAGAATTTGAGGGAACTCCCCAAATTTTAGTTTGCCTATTAATCATTATCTCATGTTGCTGAGCTGATGATGAAAGGTATAAGTAAGGATCCGATGATGGGATTACAGAAAAATCAAGAACAACCCTCTAATTTTATGTTTTAGTTATCAATGTCGGATTAAAACTTAATGCAACACAAGAGTACAAAGGCGCCTTAGGTACTCTCCACCAGCCAACCAAGGGTGATTAAGAGGTAATATGTAGGTTCGTATGTACTAGCGTTTTACAAGATAATATTAAATGCTTTTTAACCGACTTCAAAAAAGGAGGAGGTTCTTAATTCGACGGACTCTAGAATTTTCTAAATCGGCCATAATCGGGGAACTTAGGTTTAAAGAACTTTTTTTCTCATAAGAATATAGTTAACTTTAAATGAGATTTACAAATTAACTTAAATACACTTATACCGCGCAGACGTCCTGTACCTATGTACGAAGGTCTCTGTACCACACGTGTACCGTTCTTCTATATTCGAACTTGCTGTCTTCGGGATGGATTGGGGTTAGGGATGTTTGCTTACCAGGGAATTAATGAAGATGCAGAATTGATTGTTTCACACTGCAGCTAACGGTTTAAGGGATGAATTCGCGACTACTTTACTTTCAAGTTAAAAGTTCTAATTTTCTTCTTGCCAATGACTACAAATCTGATTTTTGTCTATTTACTAACGTACTATGTTACTTTACCGTAACGAGGCCCAAAAACCACTAACTGTTTTAGTTTATTTTTAACTATTGGTTTAACTTTCACTAGAGTACATTCCTGGCTATATCTAGGCTTATTCTAGGTCTGGATAGGGGTTAATGCACCTGTCTGTAAAGCCCCCGAAATTCCCCGTCGAACGGGGGGGAAATCAACCCTTCAACCCTACCCACTTAGGGGTTTGTTGCATTTATCTATCGAAACTATTTACAAGTTTGAACTTGTTAACTATTAAGGGTTGACTTCCCGAAAAGCTGTGCCCTTAGGGCTGTTGGGCTATGTCTTACGGTAGGTGCATCATCCCTTTATCCAGATACACATCTTACAAAGCCACTCACACATTGGTCCTTTCCATCGTGTGGCTTCAATGGTCCATCTTCTGTCTGGGTATCGTGAGATGTGTCCAGCCCATCTACACTTAAGTAAGAGTGCGTGCCTGAGAGCATCGGTAAGTTTAGTTTTTTGACGAATGTTTTCGCTCCTAATTTTATGAATTTTTCTAATTTTCAACATGCTCCTTTCCATTGCTGTTTGACTGCATTTGATTTTTTGTTTTATTTTATTTGTAAATATCCAAGTTTGGCAACCATACAGCAAGCAGGGTAATAAGCAAGTATCAAATATTGTCCTTTTCATGTGCAGGCTGTAGTTCCCTTTTAGGATTTCTCTTAATGCCCAGAATTTCCTCCAAGTTGCGTTGATTCTTCTTTTTACTTCTTCTTCGTTGCTTGACGTTTTGAACGATATTTGCTTCCCCAAGTAAACGTATTCACTGACGTATTCTACATTGTTACCTTTTATCACTATCGGGCGTTCGTGGTTGTTGGTTAATATCTTAGTTTTGCTTACATTCATTTCTAGGCCGATTTTAGAGCTTTCGCAGTCCAGTGATCTCATCATTTCTTCTAGGTCTTTGGCAGTTTCAGCAATTATAACAATATCATCAGCGAACCTCAGATGGTTTAAATAGTGTCCGTTTATGTACACTCCTCTGTTTTTCCAGTCTAGTTTTTCAAAATATTTTCAAGTACTGCTATAAATATCTTCGGGGATAGAGGATCTCCCTGTTTAACTCCTCGTTCTATGTTTATTTCGTCTCCTCTAGTTTCTAATTTGACTTTGCTCGTACTTTTTGTTTATATATATTTCAAGATATTGATGTATTTATGGTTAAAATTTGATTGTTGTAGTGCGTTCCAGATTGAACAGTGGCTGATGCTGTCAAAAGCTTTGCTGTAATCAATGAAGGCCACATACAGAGGTCTATTGTATTCTCTGTATTTTTCTATGACCTGTTCTAATGTCTGTATGTGGTCGATTGTGCTAAAGCCTGATCTGAAACCTGCTTGTTCCTTTGTTTGCTGCTTATCAATGTCGTCGGATATTCTCTTTAGAATTCTGGATGAAAATAGTTTGTATATACTTGCCAGCAGGCTTATGGGTCTATAATTCCCTATATGTAAGGGGCTTCCTTTCTTGAAGAGTAGAATTATGTCTGATGTACACCATTGTTTTGGTACTTTTTCTTCGTCTAGTATCTTATTAAACAATTGCGTAAAATGGTGTATTAAAATAGGTGCTCCTATTTTAAGGGCCTCGTTGCTTAGTCCATCTGGTCCGGGACTCTTCTCAGCCTTCAGCTTTTTTATATGTTCGTAAACTTCGGAGTCTTCAATCTGTCTGATGCAGTCAGTCGTGTTCATGTGGGTGGTTTGCGCTTCAATTTGAGTGTTATTTTGTTTCCTGTATAAGTGTTTGTAGAAGATTGTTGCATGGTTTATTACATCTTTTCTAGATTTTGTTTCTAGTGAGTTATGCTCAAGTTTTTGAATCCAAGACTTGTGTGTAGTTAAATCCTTGTAGGCTTTTTTGGCACTTCTAAAGTTATTGATGTTTCTTGAAATAATCTCGTATCTGTGGTTGCTGTAGTCCTTACGGATTGACCTATTAGTCTCTTTGTATATTCTGCTAAGTTCTCGTTTCCTTTCTTTTAGTTTTATTCTTTGTGTGTAGTAGTTCCGTGCGTCTTTTTATAAGTTTTATTGTGTCTTTGGAGAAAATATTGTGTTGAAGAGGATGTGTACTAGTTTTGTATTTTAAGCTCTCTGTTATGCTTCTTTCCAAGATGTTGACACCATTTAATATCCCCAAGACAGAAACAGAAATCAAAACTACATCGAAATCTACGAACTCACACAGAAAATATAGAAATAGACAATATTGATAGCCAAACATATTACGCATCTGCATAACGGGCCTTTAAACTTGACCTGAGGTCCGAAAATAACAAATAGGCGCTATCGCACTTAGTTAGCTTCCATTTTTTATCCTACCTACATCAACACAACTCTATTTGAAGCGCCGGGTGATATGTATCAGCGGAACTATCCCCACAGTGGCGGTGACGAATGTTTCTGGTACACTTATGTTCTCTTGGACCAAAACAATATCTAACATACCTCCATGCAAATTCTTCACAACGTTCATGTCATTCAATTAACAAAATAATGGTAATAATTCTGTATATTTAACGAAACGCTATTTAAGTTTAAGTCCTCAAATGAAAACAATTCCTTTTAAATTGTGTATAAACTCTTCCACTTTACATAACTATTCCATGTACACATCATCACTTGCCCTAGGTCTGATATACAACACATACGTGAACTGTCCGGCTGCACCATGTGAAATCAGCCCACAAGTCTTCACCGCGGTCCGTTTCGAGATCTCGCCGGCGCGGCGCAGCGCAATGGTGCGCGCGCTGCGAGCATCTCTCAACCGCACGGTGTACCTCGGTCTCGTTGCATAATATTCCAATCGGCGCACAAGTTCTCCATCTTCCATAGATGCATCTAGAAAGCTCTTTGTTACCACGATCAAGTTATGGTCAAACTGTAACAAGTTCGTTCTAACACAATTATGTGTGTAATGTCAATTTGTTTGTCAGACCGCCACTAAATAATGAAAAATAGAAACCTTTTCTAGAAAAAAAAATACAACCGACTTCCAAATAAAACATTACAAAATTTAAAATAACTTTAATTTTGGAAGTCAGTGTAAAAAAGTTTTCCTTAAGTGAAATGTTTAAAAAATATTTTTCATTCGGAACCTTTTGCTCGCGAGTCTGACTCGCACTTGGCCAGTTTTTTATTAATATCTCACCCCACTTTACAAAAATAAATACTATAAAAAATTAAACCATATGTTTGGATGCAACGAATTATGTAGTTGTTTTTGAAAATCAATGAAATTTCATTGAAGAAGAATGTGTAGAAGAAATAATAAGGGTTGGTATGTGATCTGTAAATTATAAAATTGCTTTCGGTACTACTGCAGAAATAAACTACCGGTCCATTAACAGTTCGTAACGTTTGAATCTCTGTAGCAGTGACTTTGGTCCCATAAAGCAAAAAGAGCTAAGGCTCTATAGACAAAGTTAGATGTACTCTAATTGACACAACGGATTGAAATATCACGTGGTTAACGTGCGTTACATTCTTTTCAATCAACAATCGTGAACACTTTCTCTCCTTTGGCTCGGCTCTGATTTCAGTTATGTTTCTTTTCCTGGCTGTCTTGGTGTTTCATGATGTGCAAGAGTCTATTAATGTTATGTTTGTAAAGTAATTACGAGGTTGACTAAACATTCCTCATGAGCATACGCGATAACGAAGATCTGTGATGGACGACTAAAACAAGACATCTAATTGATTTATTCAAAACTGACACAACACATACATGTTTGCTATGATGCATATAATTTTCTATAAACAGTCTTATAAACTAATGCTTAAGAAAAGATATAGTAGACTTTCACATTTTACAAACTAAATCGTTTTAACAGTAATTCAAAAATAGAAACAATAGTTGACAAACAACAGCCTCCGACATAAATGAACCATGGTGTTACAAATCTACATTCGAAGTCCTTTTGATGAAAATGTAATTTAATCGTCCTAGCATAATAGAAATCTCGTAACTTCTTTTGAACCAAGCCATTTTCTCTTAAACGAAGCGCGTTTTGTCGCATTCTATCAGAAAGTGGAAACCCTTTATAGAAAAATATGCCAATAATAAACTTGACGTAGGGTTTGTTGAAGTAATAGAGAGGAGAGCGGCCAAATTTATCGCAGAATGATTTTTTGTGATATCGATAAATCGAGTATTGAATCACTGTAAACAAGTTTTCTGATTGAGCGACTTTATTTAAATTTTTGATCGGATCTTCACAATCATTATTTAATTCGTTGGATATATTCGATTCAGAAGTAATAAACTCCAGCATCCGTGCACTAATACATGGCTTAAGGTTGTACTTTACTATATCTGCGTCATTAAATACTTGGTGCTCTTGTATTGGCTTCCTGGTCAAACTAACTAAGCTTGACTGGTAAAAACTGCTCATAAGAGACGCGAACCAGACCCATATTATAAAGATGCACTTAACATTAGTAGTCATTTGATGACACCTTATATTACCACCTCTTTGCAGCAAATATTCTAACATATTCAGCGAAATATTTGTTTTATCTTTACTTCGCAGAAGTATGATCATTATCGTTGAATATCTGAGATAAACTAACAACAGCAGACCCCATACTAATGGATAAAATTCCAAAAAAACATTTTTCCACTTGGCTACATATGATGCTTTCTTAACAAAAAAACGCATGTCATCGAAATAATCAAAGTACCCGTGCAAATATGTGAATGTATCTGCTCGGCTCGATACAAGAAAATGACTTCCAAACATTGCATCGGTTTCATTATTTTGTAGCTTTGCCATAGGCCCTATCGCTTTCATGTCAGAAGTTATTGTAGAAAATGTGTCATTGGTAACATTGAAACTAAAGTGAACTTTGAAATGTTCTAGTTCTGCTATCAATTTGAATAAATAAGGTTCAGCACCCAATGTCCTCCGGTTGTCGTCTTCTGCAAGATGAGGGTGAATAGAGAACGGTGGTCGATGAGCAACGGTAGCAGAAAAGGTGCAGTTCCGTAGACCAGTCACATACTTGTTTGGGTATAGATTCCTTGTTGTGTTCGAGCACAAACCGTAACTTATGACGTTGTTGTAATACTTCCCGCAGGCATAGTTGTCGAAGGGGTTGTAACTGTAGAGGTGAGCGTCGTCAGTACCACTGACCACCAGCACGTTGACAATATGTTGCTTCAATAACTCGTCAAAAATCTTCTTCAATTCGTTTTCATCTAACGATCTGATCACGATTATGAATCGTGAGGTCGGATTCCATGTTGGATCTTCGAGAAGATGTTTAAACATTTCTGCACATTCGGGTGCGTTCTTTGCCATTATGAGATATCCCTGGTGTCTAAAGTAGGACTGTGTAGTCTGTCTTAATACCATCGTTGTGACGGTTGATAAATGAATTGCTTTCAGAATCTCGAGATCCTCAGAGTTCATATCAACGTATGTGAGCATATTTTCATCACAAAAGTATTTTTTCACAATATTGGTTATGCAAACCACTAATTTTTGATTGTCCTGTTCTTCAATAACGAAGGCGTTTTCACTGTAACACTTGACATATAACAAGGAGAGCAACAAGTAAACGACCGACATTTTTGAATGCATATTGATGTATGCTTTTAGGTAACGTTTGCTGTCTTGGTAATGAAGATAAATATGTCGCTAAGTATAGTTTTATAATTAAAGTAAATTTTCCGTAGAAATAAGGCTATTACATGGTTTATCGTAATGGATTAATTGGTAATGGATTTTTACTCTGATACCAATCAGCTTTCATAAAATGGTCTTTAATGGGCGTTTTGTCTCGGATGATTGATTTATAAGAAGCATACGTAGAACTTTTAGCCTAATAGTCTTTAAATATATTGAAACTATTTAACTGTCTTGAAGTAAAACTGGAGTGCAAGTGAATGTCAATCCTATATAGTGGTAAGTGGTAGGTAGGTTTAATGCGAATAACATCTTATACGATAAACAATACGGTTTAACCACGGGACATTGCACAAGATAATTGATTGTGTGAGCCATGAAACGTTACTACTGAAATAAGAGCAGTACGGACTAGGCAATACAACATTGAACTAAGTAAAATCATGTTTGAACAATAGATAGCAGACAGTTCATAAAATCAGCAAAATTCGACGGGATTAAATATGAAAATGGGTGTACCCCATGGCTCAACTTTCGGTCCTTTCTTGTTTTTAGTTTATATAAATGCCTTACATAAACAAACTTACTATGTTCTTATTCGGTGAATTGAAAAAAAAACAAACGATAGTTAAAATAATACAAATAGTGTACTTATTGGGCTTTATATGTCAAAATTATGGTAGTGTATTATTTGTAAGACATAAGAAAACAGAAAAAAAACAGGTCAAGTGCGAATCGTTCCAGCCACAGTGTAGGGTTCCGAAGTTTTCATTCTCCAAACTATGACAGAAAATTAAATATGTTCGCCTGACATAGTGATCGAAATACGCTTCCTTCACACTTTTTAGGGTTTCGTACCTCAAAAGGCAAAAACGGAACCCTTATAGGACCACTTTGTGGTTCGTCTATCGGTCTGCCACGACCTTTTTTCTCCGAAATGCGTGGATGTATCGGGTTGAAATTAATATCAAATGCGTAAGCCTGTGGCCCCTTGATGCTCTTAAAAATATCTAGCTTCTAAGTTAACGCAATCAAAAAGTAAATCTAATGATAGTGTACTTTCCTTTGACCCAGAATCATAAAATTTGGCAAGAAGCAAGGCCTAACAGCACAAGTAATGTTTAGTTTGTAGTTTTATCACATAAAAAGTTAATTCCACAAACATACCCAAAATGATAACATAATTGTTTTTTTTTTTGCTATTACAAACTTACATCTTGCAGTTGGAAAATTGATCGTGACGTATATCGATGTCTGGGAGGACATTTTTTTCAACTTGTAAAGTTAAGTTTGTCCTTAAGTCCTATTTATCTTTTCGTCAGAGTATTGTCCAATTGTCGAGTGCTTTCATAATTTTGGTAGGTAATGTTTATTATTTCTCGGCATCGGTATATTGTCACGGGATTCAGTGTAGCTTATAACGAAAATGAGCTGGAAATTATTGAATGTTCTGTCATGGTTATGGGATAGAAAACTTCGGAACCTAATACTGTGCGTGCAGATGAATGCCCAACACGCCCTCGTCCCGTTTGTTTTCTGTTTACTATGTCTGTATAAATATTACGCTGCTCTCTCGAGAAATGCTTAAAAACAGCGTGCAGATGAAGCAACTTTTCGTCGGAATTTACTGAAAAATTACATCTTAATATAATAGGTAGTAATCTACATGATATGATACATTATTTGGTTCAGCCAGAATTTATATATCGGTATCACATAATAAGAAAAAAAAACACCAAATCACCTCCAAATCGTTGAGGTGAAACCATTTTACTCCTTCATTTTTTAAAAGTCAACAAAAAAAAATATCTACTGTTTTGCAATACAAACGAAAACAATTTGAATTTGTTACGTTTTAGGGTTCCGAACAAAAAACGGGACCCTTATGGGATGGCTACTCGGGTGTCTGTCTGTCTGTCCGTTTGTCACAGCCGTTCTCTCCGGATCCACTGGCACAATTCTGTTGAAATTTGATGCACACATAGATTTCTGTAACGCAAACACGGACGCGTAACGTAAATCATTAAATTTTTAGTATGGATGTCACGTTTGGGTGTCAAACTAGAAAATTAAAAAAAAAAAGTTTTTTTAACAATATCGTGTAACATCTCAAATGAAAGGTCTTACTCATTGATATATAAAAAACCCAAGATGCACAGTCTCGAACAAATGCAACACTCGAAACTGTCGTCAAAAACTGACATGTATAAAGTGTCATGTGTGAGTTGTGTGTAGTTATACCTACATTTACCTACATATAAACATTTTTTTTTGCAAATTCAACCTTACTCGGATCGCTTAAAGTTGTTTTTACAAAGCAGTGCAGTATGGCGAGCGATGCGAGACTGTTTGAAACTTGCGCACAATACATTTATTGCGCTTGTTTTTTGCGGACGCTTTTGAGATGCTGAGTGTGTATCTTGGGTTTTTTATATATCAATGCTCTTACTATAAGAACTTTAAATATATTTTTTTCATAATTTTAAAATTGGTTTTGAAGTTTTTCAAGAAATTAGACGAAAAATGACCATTGGCTCCCCTTATCTTCGAAACTACTGAGCCTAAAATTTTGAAAAAAATGGAGATAATAGATCTTTACCTATAGATTACAGGAAAAGCTATAGAAAGTCTAAAGTGTTAAAATAACACGTTAAAAAAAAAAATTCGTTCGGAACCATTTGCACGCGAGTCCGACTCGCACTTGGCCAGTTTTTTTTTTAAATATGTATCATTTTTATAACAAATTAAAAATGCGGGTAGCGGAGTGGCGCGTAGAGGAGTAGTTAGCTCCGTTTATATACACAAGGTCATTGCCATGTATACAAGCCTTAATTTTGATATACAAAGATATTCTACTACCTAGGTAGTATCTACTATTTGAATAATTGAATAACCTTCATTTTTTTTTTAAACCAATAGCCCAATTTTTGATAGGTAAACTTTTTTCATTCCGTTTTGAATTTTTCAATTTCATTCACTGCAACTCAAGTCCGAGGTGAAAACCCCAACATCATCATCATCATCATATCAGCCGAAAGACGTCAACTGCTGGACATAGGCCTCCCCCAAGCGTCGCCACAACGACCGGTCCTGTGCGTTTCGCATCCATCGGCTACCCGCGACCTTCACCAACTCATCGGTCCACCTTGCGGAAGGCCTTCCAACGTTACGCCTAAAACCCCCAGGCACTCCAATATTATAATGTAAAGACATTGTGTTCCACACTATCTCAAGGGAAAATAAATTATCATTTAAAATATGCTTTACGATGAGTTGCTTCGTAATAAATATAAATAAGCTTTTTATGATTTCATAATGAAAGTAGTTTTAGTTGGAAAGAAGGCAGTTAAATGGTTTATTATAATGGATCTCGTTTGTTATGATTTTTTGCTGAGATCCTAATGATCAGAAAATGTAACACCTTCAAACAAGCAATACTTGTATATACATATATATAATCTGAATCCCGGAAACAGCTCCAGCGCTTTTCATGAAATTTTTTGTGCAGGAATTTTCGGGAGCGATAAATCGATCTAGGTTTCATATATCGAAAAGGTCGTTAAAAAAAACCGAGCAAAGCTCGGTCATCCAGGTACTGAGATTTAATGGATGAGTTGACTCGGTTCATTGATTATACAATGTGGAGATGACTAATGTTTAATCATTTATGACGTCCCTGTTCTGCACGTAATGAATTCAATCAAATATATTCAGCGATGTAGTTACTCGGATTTCGCTACAATTTACTTAGGTACCACCCGGGGGCTCCACCTCACTTTCTCGGAGCTACTAGTCTAGCACTCTGCTTCTTAGCGGGTGAGTATGCGTGCCCAGTGTGACACCGTCCGGTCCCGCCCTCGACAAGATAGTAGATGTTGTTCTTCACGAAACATGCCGTACCATTACTGGCTGCCACAAACCGACCCCAGTCCGTGGACTATACCCCACAGCCGAGATAGCACCTCCAGAAGTCCGAAAACAAGTTGCAAGTGCAGTCAAAAATGCGAAAAATCAGAAACCCATTATATGGTGCATAACTACCAACGCTGAGACTAGGAATCACAGTTTTCTTAAGTCGCCAGTCTCGTTGTCAGAAACCCAGCTGACTTCCGCTGCAAACTATAACAGGAACTTTTCCCCCATTCATGTACTACAAACCACCAATAGAAGATCTTCTCGCAGAGTTTAACTTCTTGTGGTCCACTTGGAAGTTCCTGAACCGCCTCGGAACGCAAGTAGGTAGGTGTAACGCCAACCTAGCAAAGATGGAATACCTCGACCAATCAGCAGTAGGGTGTGGATGTGGAGTCGAGTTATTAACTATGCTCCACCTCCTATTCAGCCCTGTCCCCCAAAACATGCAACCAAAGTGTTTGTTTTGGGCTACTCAAATAATAATAACTATCGTGCCAGCGACATGAAGAAGATTTGCGGTCACTATAAGAAAACTCATTGAAACAAGGTTAAGTAGGTAGGTGCAAGTACTTTATTCAATAATATTTATTCAGGTAAGTCTGGTTACAAATTATAATTTTCTACAATATGTATAAAAGGGCACGTTTTAATTCTTCAAGATTTTCACATTTATGAACTGGATCGCTTAACCACTAATTCAACGATGAAAACTATCGTAGCCAAAGAGCAGCCTGCGACATATATAAACCATGGTATTATAAGTCTAGATTCAAATTCCTTTTCATGAAAATGGAATTTGATCATCCTAGCAAAGTAAAAATCTCTGAACTTCTTATGAACCAACCCATTTTCTCTTAAACGGAGCGCGTTTTGACGCATTTTATCTGAAACTTGGAACCCTTTGTAGAAAAATATGCCTAAAATAAACTTGACAAATGGTTTGTTAAAGTAGTAGACGGATGAACTACCAAATATATCGCAGAAGGATTTCCTATTATATACATATGTTGAATGTGGTACAAGCGCAAATAAATCTTCCGATTGGGCGACTTTCTTTAAGCTTGTCAACGCATCTAAGCAATCATGGTCCATTAGAGTGGATACATTCGTTTCAGAATTAATATATTCTAGCATACTAGGCGCCATACAGGGCTTAAGTTTGTATCGAACTATATCTGCTTCATTGGATACTTGGTGTTCCTTTATTGGCTTGCTGATAAAACTAAATAAGCTTGACTGATAATAACAGTTCATGAGGGAAGCAAACCACACCCATGTTATAAAGATGCACCTTGCATTAGTATTCATTTTATGGGGCAAACTACAGCCAGTGGATAATAAATACTTTAACAATTTAAGCATTATATTGACTTTGTCTTCAACATGGAGGAGAATGATCATAATTATCGAATATATTAGATAAACTAAAAACAGCAAAAACCACACTAATGGACGGAATTCCAAATAAGCATTTTTCCACAAAGGTACATGTGACGCTTTCCTTACAAAATAACGTACCTCGTCGTAATAATCCAGGTACCCATGCAAATATGTGAATGCATCTGCTCGACTCGATACTAACAAAGTATTACCAAACATAGCGTCGGTTTCATTATTTTGCAGTTTTGCCATAGGCCCCGTAACTTTCATGTCAGGACCTATCGTACTATATTTATCACTAATATGATCAAAACTAAAATTCACTTTGAAATGTTCTAGTTCCCCTAGCACCTTAAATAAATATTGTTCAGCACCTACTGTCATTCGCTTGTCTTCTGCAAGGTGAGGATGTATAGAGCAAGGTGGTCGATGCGGAACGGTAGTATGGAAAGTACAGTTCCGTAGACCAGTCACGTACTTGTTTGGGAATAGATTCCTAGTCGTATTTGAACACAAACCGTAACTAATGACTTTATTGTAATATTTGCCGCAAGCATAGTTGTCGAAAGGGTTGTAGGCGTAGATGTGAGCATCGTCAGTACCGTTGACTACCAGCACGTTGATAACATGGCGCTTCAATAGCTCATCAAAAATCTTCTTCAGTTCGTCTTCATCCAGCGATAGGATCACGATTATGAACCGAGAGGACGGATTCCATGTTGGATCTTCAAGAAGATATTTAAAATACTCCGTGAATTTCGTTGCGTTGTTTGCGTTTATTAGATATCCTTGGTGTCCAAAGTAGAACTGTGTAGTCGCTTGTCTGAATACCATCGTTGTGACGGTTGATAGATGAATTGCTTTCAAAATCTCATAATCGCCAGGGTTCATATCAACGTATGTTAGTGTTATTTCATCAGAAAAGTATTTTTCAACTATAGTGGTTATGCATACCATCAAGTTTTGATGTTTTTTTTCTTCAAATGATATTGCATATCCACCGTTAAACTTTAAAAACAACAAAGACAGCAACGCGTTAACCAGCAACATTTTTTGATCACAATGAATTATGTTTTAGGCAAAGTAGATAATATATTTTTAGTTATTATTCTATAATGTAAGTAAATTGTCGAAAGAAAAAAGGCAATTAATATGTTTATCGTAATAGATCTCATTTTATGGATAATTAGGCTTTTGATTGACATTGTCGGGTTTGATTAATGATAACTGTCATTAACTGTGTGTGGAATGTGTGCGTGCATGATTAAAAAATTAACAATTATAGCTAAAATTAACAAGTAAACTAAACTTACAACAAAAAAAGCTATACCATCACAAATACGTCCTCAACGCTGTCTGCTGTTAACGTGCCTAAAAAATGGGGGCATTGCCACGATGAATGGCAATGGTTAGCCTCTGGCCCAAGTAAAAGCTAGCTAATGACTCACGGTAAGTGTCAACCAGTCGTTTAAAAATTTCTTTGAAGAAACGAAAACTGTGAGCATAAGGGCCTCACGAACCGAGGGTTTTAACCCCAAACGACTCAGAAATGTAGTCAGCAATATTGTTTGAACTTCTTACACCAAGTGGCAAAGTTCGTTCACATTATTGAGGAAAAGAGTTGGGCCAGGAATCTTTCTCTGTGGGATACCATCAGTTAGTTTCTTTGCCCTGCTTAAAAAGTTTTCAATTCTAACTACTAGGTGACGGGAGAGACAGCCACCAGGTAGTTTCGGTAGTTTAGTGGAAACAGGTAGTTGTGAAATATGTCGAGCACAATCCCACGGCCACAAAATTTTTCAACTGGGTAATAACTTTGGGACAAATACGGTGTCGAAGGCTTTGGATAAATATAGTAAGAAAAAACACAAATCAATTAATTTATTAAGAAAATTTAGGACGTTCAGATATTATTATGGGCTTGTAGTAATTAATAAAACACTGCTCCTGTCCCCAGCTTTGAATATTGGGTGACCTTAAAAGGTTTTAAAAAAAAACGTCATGAGATACACCAGAAGACATGTATTGAAAAGCGGGAATTATATTATTCCTAGAGGTCTTATAACAGAGGCCGTGAAAACGTAATTTTTAATTGTATGGTTATAAAGTAATTACGAGGTTGACTTAACGTTCTTCCTGAGGATACGCGATACCGATGATTTGTGATGGACAACTAAAACAAGACATTTAATCTACTTATTCATTTAAAATATATGAAGGTACACGCTTTACAAATTATTATGCTACAAACAATCTTAATAAAAACTGTAACTAATGCTTACGACAAGATAGAGTAGAATTACTGTTAATACGATTTAGTTTATAAATGTGAATTTGTGATATAAATCGTGTTAACAGTAATTCAAAATTAAAAACAATAGATGACAAACAACAGCCTGCAACACAAATATACCATGTACAAATCTACATTCGAATTGATGAAAATGCAATTTAATCTTCCTAGCATAATAGAAATCTCTGAACTTCTTACGAACCAAACCATTTTCTCTGAAACGAAGCGCGTTCTGTCGCATTCTATCATACAGTGGAAACTCTTTCTAGAAAATGTCCCAATTATAAACTTGACGAACGGTTTGTTGAAGTAATAGAGAGATGAACGGCCAAAATCTCGTAATGTATTTTTCTGATATCAATAAATCAGTACTGTGTTACTGTAAATACGTTTTCTGATAGTACGACTTTATCTAAACATTTAATCGAATTTTCACAATCATTATTTATTTCATGGGATATGTTCGATTCTGTAACTATGCGCTGATTTAAAAGAGTGTCCGTGGAGTTTCTGCACGTTCTTCTCCAAAAGCTTTACTAAAACGTGCACTTGCCGAGCCGAAGATGAATGTGTTTTGCTGAGGAACATTCTTGCTGCTCCTGTTGCTAGCGCGTCAGAACTAGCTTCATATACTTTTCTGACACACCTTGACACTGCAAAAGTGCCTGTAAATGGTCTATTTGAATTAAAGAATTTTGATTATGATTTTTACTTTATTTTGAAAAGTAATAACGAGATCGAAAAAACACGCTTCATGACTAAACGTCGAGAGGTGAAAGGCTATTTATTTGAAGCGCCATTTTATGAACTTTACAGGAGAGCCATTTATAGATTCAAAACTTGGAAAAAAATAGTTATAAAAAACAACTGCTCTTACTTGAATGGGGATCGGGGGTCTATATTGCAAAACATCCAACACACACTCTAACTACACAACTACAACTACACAACATAACTGTTTTTTTTGATAGTACAAAACAGTTATGAGGTCCAAGGTTGTAATGTCGCTTAATACAAAATGATCTGCATCGCCTTACTTTTAGGGTAAAGAAAAATGATTCAACTTCCAACATTGTCACTAATCAGCCGCAGGCAAAATGGTTAAGTGACCTTAGAGTGCTAATGCAGGAGAAAGCAAAATGATTGAATCGACGTTACTGAATGATTATAGGAGTAGGCTATTTCGTTTAACTACAAATAGGTTTTTGTTAACGATCAGGCAAGTTGACTTAAGCAACGATGAACTTCCTTAATGAGTGTTTGATGTCACATGTTTTGAAAGAATTTATTAAAACATGGTCGTGGTCGTTGGTATGGAGCTCAATAGAATCACGAAAAGAATTGAACCTACGTGTCTTATTGATTTTGGCTGATGGCAAATTGATTGAAACAATATTGCATAGTTCTAGTAGTAAAAAGTAAAATGTATGAAGGAACTTTTCATCTAAGGTTTGCTATATCGAGAAACACCTGATCTGCCATTCAACTGAAATTTTTGGACGAGACGGCTTAAGCTCCGATTCTCTATTTTTGTGGACAGCTTAAATGAAGTTCTAAAAAAAATATGACAAACGTGATGTCGGATCAGGAGAATTATGTACTAAAATTACATTGTCTTAAGCGCCAAAAATGTGCTCAGAATTGTACGAAACTAGGGCCATCCGAAACAGAAAAAAATTTCGCTTCAAACAAATAGCCCCCTCGACCTTATAATGAAAATGAGTTGACTAACAGATCTTATAAGAAAATACAGCCATATTGCAAAAAATACACTGGTGCTAAAAGTATTTTAGTAGTAGTGTTTTTACTTTTGTAAACTGAAACGGGTAACCAGTAATTCAAAGATAAAAAATATAGTAGCCAAAGTGCAACCTGCGAAATATATAAACCATGGTGTTGCAAATCTAGACTCAAACTCTCTTTGATGAAAATTTAATTTAATCGTACTGACTGTGATGTTCGTTCGGAGGAGTAAATAAAAGGCGTGTAGTCGCTTAGCTCGTATATTGCGGACTGCCGGCGGCGGCCGGCGCCTAACCTACCTGACTTACAATCTTATAAAATATTTATTCATCTACCTACATTACATCCCTCCACCACTAATTAACTACAAGTGACTAACTTAATAATTACAATAACTAACTTACTCTATATACTGATAACATAACTTATAATTAACTAAATACTTAACGTACATTTAACAATTACATACTTAACTAAATCCTTAATTAAATCTTATAATTAACATCTTTATTAAACCTACATTTCCTAATGGGGCGAGACTGGGGCGGTACAGGTATAGACGGTGGCGTCGAAAACTCTTCTGCCACTGTATCTTGATCGGTCTGATCGTTTTTCTGAGGCGGTGACGACACAGGCTCCCGTGCAGGCGACGACGATGCCACCGAGACCTCCGGCCGCTCCGACCTGCCTTCGAGGGGCGACTTAGGAGCTGAAGCTTCTGGTGAACGTGACCAATCTGTGGGGACCACTAGCGAACTCCTAGTCCTTCGCCTAAGCTGATCGATATGCCTATGTACTTGCTTACCGTTACTGTCTAGTACCTTATAATTGCTGGGCCCTGTCGAGTTAACTATAGTACCGGGCAGCCATTTCTCCCCCTTTAGATATTGTCGATACCAAATGTCGTCTCCTACTTCCACCCTCCTTTCCGTCCCTCCCGCACTATCAACCTGCCCTTGCTGCACTTTTTGTATTCTAACTTCCACATCGGGTTTTAGCGCGTCCAACTTGGTTCGCAACCGTCTTCCTATGAGTGCGACTGATGGGCTTATTCCCGTAGTGCAGTGTTCGGTATTCCTATAATGTAATAAAAATGTGTTCAGAGCCTGTTCTACACTGTTGTTATCTAAATTAGCTTTTTTAATAACCCTTTTTAAAGTTTTAACTGCATTTTCCGCGGCCCCATTGGATGAGGGATGATAGGGGGCTGTAAATATATGCTGGATACCGTCACTTTGTATGAATTGGCCAAATTCACTACTAGTGAACGGCGGTCCATTATCCGTCACTATCTGCCTGGGGATTCCCCACCTACTCCACAGCTCGCGCAACCTCATCATCGTATGACTCGCTGCAGTACTGGGAACTTGAAATACCTCCAGCCACTTGGATGTTGAGTCTACTATAACTAAGTAAGTTTTACCACATATAGGCCCCATAAAGTCTAGATGCAGCCGAGACCACGGCCTGGCGGCCCAGGGCCAAGGGCGGGGGGAGGCGCGTGGCGGGTCGTCCGCGTACGCGGCGCACACGGTGCACGCGCGACACTCGCGCTCCACCGCCTCGTCGATGCCCGGCCACCATACGTAACTGCGTGCCAACGCCTTCGACTTTACGATGCCCATATGTGGTTCATGGATGATTCTTAAAACCTTATTCCTACATCTTTCCGGTATCACCACCCGGTGACCCCACATGACACAACCTAACTCCTCGTACAGTTCCGCTTTCCTATTGAAATACGGTTGTAAGTTTTCGATTTCACACCTATCTGACCATCCGTCTCGTAGGTAGTTTAAAATTCTACTTAAAAGCGGATCCCTCTTTTCTTTCCGTTTGTTTTTTTATTTCGCTATAATCAAGCAACAACCCGTCTTGTGCAAAGTGTAGGTACGTTTGTTCAGGAATTGACTCCTCCTTCACGTTTATGACGCTATTATTTTCTGGCAGACGTGATAAGCCGTCAGCACAATTTTCATTCGTTCGAATATATTCTATGTCGTAATTGTATGCTGATAATATCACTGCCCATCGCTGCATCCTACTCGCCGTCATGGTAGGTATCCCCGTTTGCGGGCCTAACATAGATACTAGCGGTTTGTGGTCAGTGCGCAAAATAAACTTTCTTCCGTAAATATATTGATGGAATTTACGTACACTGAATATAATCGCTAGTGCTTCCCGGTGTATTTGCGAGTAGTTTTTCTCCGCGATGGTAAGCGTACGTGACGCATATGCTATCGGGCGCTCGCCCTGCGGCCCGGGCTGCGCCAGCACGCCCCCCACGCCGCGCGCGCTCGCGTCACACGTCACGATCAGAGGTTTGTTGGGATCGTAGTGTGCTAATACTTCGGTACCCATTAATGCTTGTTTTATCTGTGTAAACACACGCTCACACTGTTCATCCCAGTTCCAGTCTACACCTTTTCGTAATAGTCTGTGTAAGGGTACTAACATAGAACTGAAATTCTTAATAAACTTTGAATAAAAATTCACCATACCTATAAAGGAACGTAACTCGCTAATATTATTGGGAGCTTCTAGTTTACTTATTGCTTTTATTTTTGATTTGTCCGCTTTGACCCCTTCTTTGGAAACAACATAGCCTAAATAAGTCACTTCATCAACCAAGAAAACACATTTTTCTTGCTTTAGCTTTAGTCCACTCTCAGATAGCCGCTGTAAGACTTGTTCGAGCGCGTGTAAATGCTCGCTTTTATTTTTCCCGCTAATTATGACGTCATCGAGAAACACTTGCACATTCGGTAAATTACCCAATAAATTCGTCATTATACGTTGGAAAATACCTACACTTGACGACAAACCGTAAACTAACCTATTATACTGAAATAGACCCCGATGTGTGTTGATAACAGTATATTTTTTTGAATCATCTAGTTCTACCTGGTTGTACGCACGTGAAAGGTCAATTTTACTAAAGTACTGTGCCCCGTTGAGGCCTACCAGTACATCTTCAATCTTAGGAAGTGGGTATCGATCGATCAGCAAGGCGGGATTCAGAGTCGCCTTATAGTCTGCACAAATCCGCAACGTACCGTCTGCTTTAGTCACCGGTACCAAAGGTGAGGCCCAGTCGGAGCAGTCGACGGGCTCGATGACGCCGTCGCGCAGCATGCCATCAAGCTCAGCGTCGATGCGCTCGCGCAGCGCGTATGGTACGGGCCGCGCGCGCTGGAACACTGGCGTCGCCCCCGGGCGCACTCGCAGCGTTGCCTTGCCGCCCCTGTACCGACCCAGTCCGCCGCTGAATAACTCCTTGTATCTGTCGAGAATATTTTTATTTCCTTCATTAATTTGCACAAAATTCATGCTATTCATGCTTTTGTGGGTACATGTAAGCACCGGTATTTTTATTTGTAGGTCTGTTAACCATTGCCTACCTATTAAAGATGTAGTACCGTTTTTTATTACATACAATTCTAGATGTTTTTCCTGCCCTTGGAATCGAACTCGTGGGCGAATTATTCCTAAAGGTTTTATTTTGGTACCATCATAAAATTTTAAAATCGTATCATCATTCATAAGAATATGATGTGAAAAATAACGTTCGTAGGTACAATTATTTATACATGAAATCGCCGTCCCTGTGTCTACCTCCATTTTTATCACGATATCATCTATTAAAATAGGCAAACTTACGGGCTTATAATTATTGAGTCCGATCAGGTTTAAACTCTCTTCGATGTCCTCCACGTCGGACTCACTGACGACCTCCGCGGAATACATATTTCCACTCCGTCGACCGCGACGATATGTAGTTCCTCGCGACGATTGTTCGACGTTCTCCGGACAGACCCGACGTAAATGACCCGTCCGTTGGCATTTGCTGCACGCGAACTCCCTATAGCGACAGCTTGCCACATTGTGGTTAGTGGCTCCGCAAGCTGCGCAGTTGTTGCAGAGTCCCGATGCGAAACTCGTGGTAGACGGGCGCGCCACGCGGTTTGCGGCTCGCCTGCCGGCGCCGCCACCGCCACCGCCACCGCCGCCACCGCCGCCGCCGCCGCCGCCAGGCGCGCCGCCCGCTGCGCGGCGGCTGAGTGGCCGCGTGCTGCCACCACTCCTGCTGCGACTCGCTCCGCAGCTGTCCCCAGTAGTTGATGCGACCAAATGTACCGCTTCCGCCTTTGGACTGCATGTGGACGCTCCATCCACTACTGCTGCGTCTCTTTCCACCGCTTCCATTGCGTTCGCTATCTTCACGGCTTGTGAAAATGTTATTGAGTCATTCTCCGCAAACAGTCGTTGCCTGATGACGTCACTCTTGAGTCCGCATATGAACTGGTCCCGCAAGCTCTCACTTAAATATTCTGAAAACTTACAGTTTCGAGCTAATCTTTTTAACTCCGTGACATAGGTTGCCACGTTCTCGTCCCCTCCCTGTCTTTTCTGCCGAAAACGGTACCTTTCCGCTAATGAAGATGGCGTCGGCTGAAGGTGCTGACGCATTATACCCACGGCTTCACCGTACTTTAACTCCGACGGTTTCTTTGGACTCGATAGGTTGACGAGTAACTCATACGCTTCATCACCGATTATAGAAATTAGGGTAGGTAACTTCAACTCCTCCGCCACTTTATTCACTACAAAGTACATTCTATCCACGTAGGATGACCAGTGCCCCGTTTCCACGTCAAATTCGCTCATCTTCTCAATCGACATCTTGACTATTGTTCTTGAACGCACGCGCACAAAAGTATAATTATTCTCGTCGCCACTGTGATGTTCGTTCGGAGGAGTAAATAAAAGGCGTGTAGTCGCTTAGCTCGTATATTGCGGACTGCCGGCGGCGGCCGGCGCCTAACCTACCTGACTTACAATCTTATAAAATATTTATTCATCTACCTACATTACACTGACTTGGTGTAAATCTCTGAACTTCTTCAAAATTATACCGTTTTCTCTTAAACGAAGCGCATTTTGACGCATTCTATCTGAAACTGGAAAGCCTTTGTAGAAAAATATTCCTAGAATAGACTTGACGTAAGGTTTATTGAAGTAAAAGAGAGGGGAGCGCCCAAATTCGTCGAAGTACAGTTTTTGGTTGTATAAATATAATGATGGTGGCAGAAGTGTAAATAAATCTTCGGATGGAGCGACTTTCATTAAACTTTTCAACGGATCAAGACAGTCGGAATTTATCGCAGGAGGCTTATTTGTTTCAGATTTCATATATTCCAGCATTCCTGGAACAACACAAGGTTTGAGGTTGTGCTTCACTAAATCTGCTTCATTAGACACTTGGTGTTCTTTCATTGGGTTACCGATCAAACTTACTAAGCTTGACTGGTAATGACTGTTAATTAGAGACGCGAACCAGATCCATATTATAAAGATGCACCTTACATTGCTATTCATTTGATGGGGCATACTACATCCACATTCCACTGCAGAGCAAATAGTTTAACAATTTCAGCATCATATTAGTTTTGTCTACAACACGGAGGAGTACGATCATAATTATTGAATACAGCAGATAAACTAACAACAGCAGACACCATACTAATAGATTGAATTCCATATAAGCATTTTTCCACTTAGCTACATAAGATGCCTTTTTCACAAAAAATCCTATTTCTTCATCATATTCTTGATACCCACGCAAATATGTAAATGCATCTGCTCGACTCGATACTAACGAAGTATAACCAAACAAAACATCGGTTTCATTATTTTGCAGCATTGCCATAGGCCCCGTAACTTTCATGTCAGGGGTTATAATAGTAAATACATCATTAATAAAATTGAAGCCAAAATTCACTTTGAAATGTTCTAGTTCTCCAATCACTTTGAAAACATATTGTTCAGCGCCTAATGTCCTTTGGTCGTCTTCTGCAAGATGAGGGTCTATAGAGTATGGTGGTCGATGCGGAACGGTAGCGTGGAAGGTGCAGTTCCGTAGACTAGTCACATACTTGTTTGGAAATAGATTTCTTGTTGTATTAGAACACAAGCCGTAACTAATGACGTTGTTGTAATACTTCCCGCAGGCATAGTTGTCGAAGGGGTTGTAAGTGTAGAGGTGAACGTCGCTAGTACCGCTGACCACCAGCACGTTGACAACATGTCGCTTCAATAACTCGTCGAAAATCTTCTTCAGTTCGTTTTCATCTAGCGATCTGATCACGATTATAAACCGCGAGGACGGATTCCATGTTGGATCTTCGAGAAGATATTTAAACATTTCTGCGAATTCGGGTGCGTTCTTTGCCATTATGAGATATCCTTGGTGTCTAAAGTAGGATTGTGTACACGCCTGTCTCAATACCATCGCTGTGTAAGTTGATAGATGAATTGCTTTCAGGATCTCGAAATTGTCAGAGTTCATGTCAACGTATGTGAGCGTCTTTTCATCAGAAAAGTGTTTTCGCACGACTTTGGTTAAGCAGGCCACCAAGTTTTGATTTGGCTGTTCTTCAATAAATAAGGTAATTTCACTGTAAAACTTGAAAAATAACAAGGAGAACAAACAACACATGAACACACCCAACATTTTTGGATGCACATTGTAAAATGTTTTACGATGAGTAGTTTCGAAATAAATATAAATGGGGTTTTTTTATGATTTCGTAATGGACGTAGTTTTCGTTGGAAATAAAGCAGTTAAATGGTTTATTGTTATGTATCTAGTTTATTATGAACTTTTACTCAGATCCCCATCAGCTATCATAGTAAAACTTTTATACAAGGAAGCCTGTTGTATTTAAAAAATAAATAAAAGAGTTAGGTCATTATTTTACCCTTTAGTACTTATCAGTTTTTGTTTTTCGTAGCCACCACTGGAAAGTCACAGGAAAGCAAAACACGCACTTTCGGTTATTCAGATGACATATTTTTTCCAGCTATTTTAATTTAAAAAACAAAGTAATGAAACCGATTTTGATGACATTTCTAAGAATATTAAAAAAAGAAATAAGAAATTTTGAAATCGGTTCCTAAAGAGATGATAACAAGCAAGATGGCATTGGAATTCGCGGGATTGCTAATGACATCTTCCGCAGCTACCTAACTGACCGCCAGCAGGTAGTAAACATTAAAAAATTAATTAGCAAAGAGGAGATAGTTACTTTTGGTGTGCCTCAAGGTAGTGTCCTTGGACCTACCCTCTTCCTCATTTAAGTAAAACGTCAACTATCTCCTCAAACTGTAAAATCATCACACGTCCATGACACAGCGCTTATAATTCACGGCAAGGTCTGGGCCGATACCTTTAATAAAGCAGAAATGATACTCAGTGTGGTTATTTAATGGTTAAACACAATCCTCCTCACGCTAAATATCAGCAAAACTAAATTCATACCTTTTAACTCAGGCATTTTAAGCCAGCCTCCCCATTCGCTCAAATTCAGAGCTCACGTTTTCACACTTACTGATTTTTCTACCTGTAACTGTACACCTAGCAAACGAACAGACAACATAAATATCTTGAAGTAATCATCGAAAATCTCCTAAAATGGAAAATGCAAATCGACTCTACGGTCAATCGTGTACGAAGATTAATTTACATATTTAAAAAACTCAGGGCGGTTGCTGTCTTCAAATATCTATTAACTGTCTACTTTGCTTTTGCTCAATCAGTTCTTGGGTATTGCGTGACCATGTAGGGTGACGCACACAAAACTACTCTTCTACTAGACTTCTGATCTCTATTCACTTTGCAAGGTCCTTACAGTAAGGCAGTTTTTATTTGTCTTAGGGTTTCAGCGTTCACTGTAACGCAATTGAAGGAGTCCATGGGCGGTGATACCAACTTTGCGTACGGGGCATAGCCTGCGTAAGGGGTGGCAGGTGGTCACCACTGGTTGAGCTGTTTAATGGAGGCAAATAGTTTCAGTTTCTAGTTTTGAACAGATTATGATCACTGGAGTAAGCAGAAAGTTAGGATTTAATTTTTTGACAGAATAGACCTTCGCATCTTAACTGACTAGCTGCCGCGTAGACTAGTTAGGGTAGCTTTTGTCAAAGTCAAGTCAATCCCTTCTGGATGGATGTGAATTGTCACATCATTTTGTTTACGTCCAGCGATGTCTTGCGGCTTTTAGGGAGGTTTTGCTGTAGCAGGGCTTCAGCATGACTGCGTTATTGTCCAGCGCAAATGGCGTATAAGAATTTTAAAGAATAATACTTATCGCAGGACATGACTGAAGCTGCTTCTACAGAAGCATACTGTCGGAAAAAAATCCTCCCAGAGGTAGGGACTCCTGGTTAGGAATAGGTAGGTGCTTAACTCTTCCAAAGCTTTGAATAGATGATTACAAGAAAACTTTCTTAGTATCCTCCATTCGTAGGGGCGTAGCTCATGTAATACTTCCTCCTTGGATGCATCAACTTCTTGATAAAAGCTTTAGAAGAATTTACTAAAAAAGTAATATTATTTAAAATAGGTTCGAATTATGACGTATGCTCATGAATTGGTCTTTTTTAAAGAGAACTGTAAAAGCTTTCTTTGGAGCATGAGCTCAATATAATTATCCTTTAAACATCCAGCAGTATTTTCTTTATTCACGATCCCTAACGCTGCAGTAGTTCAAGTCCGCAGCGTCACAGTACCTACTTGAAGCCCTTTTTGTTTTTTGGATTGGTAATCATCATTTAATGGTTCCTTACTCTGGGAGGAGCGGAAGGGAGTGTCAGACTCTTACTGACTAAAACGCATCCGTGTTCCTCCTAATGCCCTTTGCGTTCCAGGGCCGCGGTGGCTCTTTCGTACAAATTCCGCAATCCTGGCAGGCACTGTCCCCGGCACGTGCCCCGTCTTCTATGCTGACATGTCTTAGGGTGCGCGTGGAACACAACGCGCCGTCGACCCGGGTCTGGTCCTCATCGGACGGCGAGCCACCCAACGCTCGCCTTCCGCAGGCCCGCGTCTTCTGTTGCGGCGGCGACGCCGACGGGGCGGCTCGGGTGCGAACTTTGAATATCCCTCATGCGGCCTGACTCCTCTTTCGCTTGTATTACTGCTTCCCATACCTCCTCGCTCCGGACTGCGAATTGAATCAGGGCAGGAAGTGCCAGGTCGCCGCCGACGAGGACACGGCGGTGCTTCGCCCAAGCAGGGCAACCAGGAACAGTCGCGACACGCATTGTGTAATTCATGTGTCAAGGGGTTTGGATGTGAGTACTTCCAGCGAAAAGCCCACAGCCGCAGTGACATATAGTTGAGCAGCACTTTTCTTCATGTACTTCCTTGGTTTGTCAGACCTTTACTAATTAGAACCACATTGTATCCCTCAAATAGAACTCTAGCCGGCGCACGAGAGTGATTGCATTTATTTACCCTACATGCTGACCGTCACACTCCGCCACCCTTTGCAACCATCTCCATCTGCGGTCGTACACTCTGCAACAGTCACCTCTTCGGTCATCATCCTAGAACCACAGTATCTCTTAAGAGGTGTGCTCTGATTACACAGGTTTATATGCCAACACTTTATCACCCTCATCACGTTATTAGGCGCAATCTCCTCTATCCAGACAATAAAGGAATATTTAGTACGTAATTATTTAATTCAATATGGTTTTAGTTGTGGGAAGTGACTGTCGAAAGTGGAGCAACTTTAGAAGTACTTGTATTGGAAGTACTTGGGCACCTCTCCTATCGCTTCGTTGGTTTAATAGCTGCAAGCTCAATAGCTGAGCATAATGTTCTTTTCCTAGGTCGGGCGAAGTGTAGGTGTCATCTAAGTATTGTGTTTTTCCATTAGGAATACTTTCTTAATTCTTCATAAAGTTATAGAGAAAATATGATTGTAATTTGCTAATATATTGCCATTTTTGACGCTTGAACATTTTTATAAGTATTTGAGAATTAGGCTTCAATAAAAGAGAAACATGATACAATATTTTTTTATTGACAAAACACACGTATTTTTAACACTTCGTTAATTAATAAACGAGTAGGTGTACTCAGTGAGATGAATAGGAAAAAATAATAAGATGATGTGCTGTTTGTTGAAATACATTTTATATTGTGTTAAAGAATTACATTGCAGAATCTCTTGGTTAAAATCGATCATAATTAATGTATAAAGTTAGTAGGCTTACGTGCTTGTTTCCGTTTCAACCAAATTTCAATAATAAATGTTATGGTAGAAATTGTACATCCAAAAAAATATACCAGCCATGGAATAACCAAACGCCCCACAAATTCGCGCTTGTGGAAACGATGTTTTATTTCTTTCAAGTAATTCATGTCACGCATAACCTTCTCTACCAAACCGTTCTCCCTCAGCTGAATCGATTTGTGGCATAACTGATCTATCATAGGAAACCCTTTGTATAGATATGTAGCATAGATCACCTTAGAATAAGGCTTCGGTAGAGCCATTACCATAGGATTTCCAAACTCATCAAAAAAGTCCTGTTCGTTGTATTGATAAAGGCCATACAAAAGCAACGTGTACATATTTTCAGATTTCGCCACAGTTACTACGCTTCCCATCAGACGATGGCAGGCATTGGAATCGTCAAACTCTTTACTAGATTGAACTGATTCAGAATAATATTTTCCCATAATTGAACTCAAACAAGGCTTAAGCTGGTATTTAACTATGTCTTCTTCCTTTGAAATTTGATATTCCCGGGCTGGGTTGGTAGTGAGACTGACCAGACTGGACTGGTAGAAAGTGTTGACCAAATACGCAAACACCACCCATAATATCAGAACACACTTCACCGTCCAACGACTTTGCACACTGCGCCCGTGAAGGACGAGATTGTCCAGTAGTATTAGAAAGACGTAACTTCTATCCTCCGTGCGAAGGAGAATCATTACTAATATCGAGTAAATTATGAGAGCCAGTGTTAAGAGCACCCAGACAGTCGCTTCGAATTCCAGATACGTGTTTTTCCACGGGTACACATTTCTAGCCCGTTTCACCACAAATCGTATCTCGTCTGTGTAAACTAGGTGACCGTAGGCAAAAGAGAAGGCAGCCGCACGAGAGGGTGTCAGTATCATGCCGGATACGTGAATATCCACTTCATGATCTTGTATCTTCTTCAATGCTCCAACCGCTTGCATGTCTGCTGATACCGTGGAGAATTCATCTGCATCGCCATAATCCTTTACAATATTTATATCAAATCCTAACATTTCCCCGATTAGATGCAGTAGATATGGCTCCGCTCCATTGCGAAGAGCAGGTGGTGCGGAAGATGATTCAGTCACTATTGTGTAGGGGGGCCACTGAGTTATTAGAACATTGAATGTACAGTTCTGTAGGCCAGTGACAAGCTTTTCCGGATAGAGGTTATGTATGTGTGCTTGCAAGCACTTTCCAAAGCTGGTGATGGTATCGTAGCGCTTTCCGCAGTTGTAGTTATCGAAAGGGTTATAAGTGTATAGATGAGCGTCATCGGTTGCGTTCACAACTATCACATTATTCGCGTGCAGCTGGAGAAAAGTGTCGAAGATGCTTCTGAGTTCGCTCTTCTTTAAATTTCTGACAAGAATTAAGAAGCGGGCCATTGGATTCCATGTTGATTGCTTTGTTTCATATGTGAAATGACTTGTGAAAGAGGAGGCGTTATTTGCGGATACGAGAAAGGCTCGATGCGGGATAGGCACTTTGGCCGCTGCTCGTTTGGATACCACTGATATGATGTTTGCATTATTAATAGCTTTAAGAAGTGCCTCGTCTCGAACTACATTACCGACGTATGTGACTTCTTTTGCCTCTACGAGATATTCGCCGACTATGTCTACTACACATTTGATAAGTTTTTGACTGTAAACTGTCTCTGCTATTGGTATTTGAACACAGTTTCCACTGAATATCAGTGACACAAGCAAGCACAAGGCCCGCATTCTGGTATATGGGAATTAGTGACTTTATCTAAAATGGGAATTGGCTTCTCTTCATATATCATGATTTACAGGATAATGTCTGTCTTTTCAAATTTGATGGGTATTATACCCAATTAGTTGTTAGGTACCTACTATAATTACGAGTGTGAAATGACTGACATGTGATATCTCTATCGTTAGTATTGCTGTGATTTGACACATTCAAACATTTCCGAACAGTATCTACTGGTATTCTGTTAACATTTATGGTGGAGGAGTGAGGTGAGTAAGTAAGGTAAGTACACTAAACGAAATGCAAACGAAAGTTCATTAATATATTATAAGCAAGTGCAACTCTTACGAGAAATAAATGTTCCGCTAAGGCTTATGTTAAGAATAAGTGAATAATTAAATGACTTTGATTGAATTCTGGCAATTTCCCTTTTTCTTGGTTTTTAAATAATACACATAGTTGTTTGTGTAAGTAACACTGTACGGGACAACTATAATGATAAGATGTGATAGAGTTTATAATGATAGATTTATTGATATAGTGCTACAGCTAATTGATACACTGGTCACTTATGATAGTATGATTTTAGGATATCGAACTGCTACGATATCATGATAGTGAGTACACGCGGCGAAGACCGAACGCGAACTAAAGTAAATTGCGCACGCGGTACAAAACTGCTTATTTAACGTAAAAAGATATGAATTGTACGGGTGGACCGTACATGCTCCCAGGCACGAGAGACTAAGATAATAAAAATGAAAAATATAAAAATCAAAATTAAACATTAACTGTACTTAAAGAAACCAATTATAATCGAATACACAATTTGGTTACTAGATATGCTAAAAACTTAATAGTCTCTAAAAAGTCTTATTTGTTTTCACCGAAAATAGATTCGCGGAACACAGGCGACGTAGCCTTGTTTTGTTTACGCGCACTGATTACACCCGAAATTGTATTGAGCTCAAATTCACTAGGTCCCGATTGCTCATTTACACTGATACGCGGAACACTGATTACACTAGCACTCTGAAGCTGCTGGTGAGTCGAGCGCGCGGGCAGAGCCACGCTGCGCACACGCCGAAGGCGCCGCCACACGTACACGGCTCCTGCCGCACACAGGGCGAACACCACTAAGTATATCACCGTGTAGTGATGCACGTCGTGATATGAGAACCCGTCGTCCAAATCTTCATCAATGCTCAATTCGTCTTTCATCTGACTCAACTTATTATGGACTTCCTTTACCTGACCTTGAATATTGATGTGGGTATGGTCAGACTGTTCGTCGATTGCACCGATAGGTATCGATAAGTTGATTAGATTGTTGATAGGTGGAATATCAATCCTCAAGACGTCTGCTGTAGTCTTCAGATTGTTAGACAGCTTCTTATGTGAATAAACTGTGTAAGTATCGCCTTTGATGACGCATCCATCGCCGAGCATGATAATGCCAGCCTTGGTTAATTGTTCAGCCGTAACTTGATACTCGCATATGATTCGTATGGAGCACGGTCCGCAACAAAAGTATAGATATGTGTTTAATTTATTAAGCTCTGTCCAACGGTTTGTGCAGATTGTAGATGCTGTGCTGCAGCGATCGGACTTTTGATCTCTGATGCAGAGGTTTTCATCCGATCTCATTTGATGAATCGGACCCTTCAAAGGGCAAATGTATGTTTCTGTGTCGTAAAACATACAGGTTTGGACATCGTTTTCTGTCATTGGAATGTAAGCGTCCTTTTGTATATTCATTGCGAGAAGGTCTGCGATGGGAATTATGCTGATCATATTACTTCCTACTTGCTGCGGAACTGTTATGATTCTGTAGATGTCGTAGCTGTCTCTACTCACCAATGGGATTTTAACTTCGAAGATAATAAACTGCTGCATGACTCTGGCCTTAGTTTTCAATAAATGATACAGTTTAGATAAATCCGATTGAATATTATCAATTGGAAGAGTCAATTCTTTTGCTAACTGTCCTATTATGATATTAAGTTCATTCGTCAGCTGTTTAGGTGTTAGAAGATGAAAATTGAACCCTGTGTGATGTAGGTTCATAATAGTATCCACGATGGTTTCCTGGATGGTTTTCAAGTTCATCAGGACACTGTTGGCAATGATAGATGATACACTAAAGCTATTGGACATTAGTGATTCTTGAACTCCTGCCTGAATTGTGTTAAATCCCTTCTCTAAGTTGATAAGGTGCTGATTAAACACTTTGTGATGTCTATCCATCGCATTTTCTACTCTTTTGATGATGTTGTTCTCTGCTTCAACAATAGATGTGTTGTTTTTCCACAAGGAAGCCAAACGTTTTTGATTACGTCTGATTTGTTGTATATCCTTGGCATAGTTTTGAGCGAACTCGTCGTCTAAGACACCAATCAAACTTCGTGCAATGCTTCCTATAGGATTGATAAGACCGCGCTTATGTCGCACGTTCCTCGTGAGCTGCTGACCAAGCAACATGCTATTGTAATGGTCAAGTTCATTGCTACCGTGACGTAATTGCATAAGGATTGCATCACACTGTGATATCTTTGTTGTGTTAGAACATATGTTGCCTAGATGATCGACGTATTTTTTAAACAGATCTAATCCTTGCCAATAAGGCTCCATATCGTAATATACAATCAACTTCCACTCATCTCGTTCGAGACGCATATTAGAGATCTTGTCGAAGTAAATGCTCTGATTGCTATTTAAAGGTGCTGTTTTGTAATCACAACTAGATGGTGTTATGATTAACATCAAAAACATGAGAGCAATGTAAATAAAATTGCCGATTTTTCCCTTCCGACGACGTCTTGATCTATTTTTCGTTGTCTCATGTGATACCGAAGGTTGATCGGTCTTCTCTGTTTTGATATTATTTTGCTCTGCATTGTTTTCAGGGTGTTGATTTTCATGGACCGGCAACAAGCATAGTTTTGTAATTGGCCTCTTGATTACCCCATTTTTTGTTTTTATTGATACGACACGAACATAGCCGTCCTTGCCGGGGTGCAGCTCTATGATTCTGCCGAGGGCCCACTTCCCAGGTGGTAAGTTAGCGTCTTGGATGATAACTATGTCGTCAATCTTTAAGTTCGATCGCTGCTGCCGCCACTTGCTACGTGCTGATAACTGACATAGGTACTCGGTTTTCTACCGTTTCCAAATGTCATCAAAAATCTTCTGGGTAAGCTGCCAACGTGTTCTCGCGTCTCTCTCCGTCTCAATGATGGTGAGTGTGGGACCACTCGATAAAAAGTGCGATGGAGTTAGGTAATCCATGTCCTCCGGGTCTTCGCTGATGGCGCAAAGAGGTCTCGTATTAAGGCAGGCTTCCAACTGTGCTAGTAATGTGGAATACTCCTCGTACGTCAGTTTCTGCTCACCCACAACTCTCTTGATGTGGTGTTTGAGGCTTTTGACAGCCGCTTCCCAGAGCCCCCCAGCATTCGGCCAGGAAGGCGCGTTAAAGTGCCATTGTATTTGCATATCTGTGATTGCTCTGTAGAACTCGTCGTCAAGAGTTGCTCGTAATTTGATGTACTCTTCACGCAAGGCCTTGTTGGCTCCGACAAAATTTGTCCCATTATCACTATATATATGGGTTGGAGCTCCTCTGCGGGCTGCCATCCTCCTTAATGCTGCTAGGAAGGCAGCTGAACTCAGGTCGGAAACGAGTTCTAGGTGCACGGCCTTGGTCGCCATGCACACGAATACTGCTATGTAGCCTTTGGTCGTCTTGATGCCACGACCTTTATTCGCTTTGACGTCCACATAGCCGGTGAAGTCGACCCCAGTATGATTGAATGGCCGCGACGGGTTACTTCGTGATTCAGGTAAGTCTCCCATTATTTGTGTATTTTTTACAGGATTATGCCTTCTGCATGTAACGCAGTTATGTATGCGTTTTTTGACTGCACGGTTACCGCCAATAATCCAAAACTCCTGTCTTAAATACGCTAGTGTTAGGCGAGCTCCACCGTGGAAGGTCATCTGATGGCCTTGATCAATCAGTCGATCGGTAAGTAATCCGCTGTGCGGAATGATAATAGGATGTTGCATGTTTTTGCTTATCCTTGCGTTGCTTATCCTGCCACCAACCCTCAGCAATCCGTTTTCATCTAGATACGGATTTAGGTTAAGCAGCTTGCTTTTAGAGTCTACATTGCTATGCCTTTGAAGGCTTCTGATCTCCTCCGTAAACTCATTTTGCTGTACATGCTTGATTAAAATGTGTTTTGCTCTTCTTAACTCAGTGATTGTAAGAAAAGACGGCTTTGGTTGCGTTTTTGATGATATACGTAATATCCTCGCAAGTACACGAGTCGATTTCGCAAAGCTGCTATACTTATTTAGTATTGTGTCGATGACGTCATATGATTGTTTTTGTGAGGAGGTCACTTGTTGTGCGATTGCTATCTCTCTCATTTCTTCGCATGTGTTGTAGCCAGGGTTTTCCCTTGGCTGATGTTCATCGAATGACTGTAACCATGAGGGTGCATGCCACCACAGAGTATGCTGCTTAAGTTGTTCTACAGACATGCCTCTACTGGCGCAATCAGCTGGATTGTCTGCGGACTTAACGTAGCGCCAGCTGTTTGATGGTATGATATCGGTCACTTGCTTGACTCTGTTGGCAACGAAACGTTTCCAGCGACTTGGGTCACCATGAAGCCATCCCAGTACGGCTGTTGAGTCCGACCAAGCGAAGGTTTTGATATCGTGCCCAGCCAGACATTGTGTCACTGTGTGCATTAACTTTGATAGTAGTACGGCTGCACACAATTCCAATCGTGGTAATGTGATAGTTTTCTTTGTAGGAACAAGCCGCGCTTTTCCAGTAATTAATGATACCGTTGAGATTTGGTTGGACTCTTCGTTTTCGTATATGCAATAAATCGCACAAGCGAATGCTTTTGTTGATGCATCACAGAATCCGTGCAGATTAATAGTTCCGTTCCTGTGACACTGCAGCCATCTCGGTAGTTTGAACTCATTGATATGTTGTAAATCTTGTGTTATTAGTGACCATTGCTTGACAATTTCTTCAGGAACTTGATCATCCCATTGGAGTTGTAACTGCCAGACTGCTTGGAATAGTAGCTTTAGCTTGGTGGTAATTGGAGACAGCCACCCCAAAGGATCAAAGATTTTTGATATGTCTGATAGGAGGGATCTTTTCGTTACAGTTTTTGATGTTGACACATTGATTTTGCTTTGGAATGTGAATTGATCCTCAGTAGGGTGCCAGCGCAATCCGAGAGTCTTTGTGGACTCTTGATGACGAAAATCAAATACCTCTTCTGTTTTGCTGACGTCATCGAGTAACTCTGCCTTATTCGATGACCATTTGCGGAGGTTAAAACCCCCTGATTTCAGTAGATCTATTAAGTCTTTCTGCAGTTGTTTTGCTTCTTGCAGGGTATGATGACCGCTCAAAAGATCGTCCATATAAAAGTCTTCTTCTAAGACCTTCGCTGCTGCTGGGTACTTATGGCGTTCATCATTTGCTAACTGCTTAAGCGTCATTATTGCTAAAAATGGCGCTGCTTTTGTGCCGTATGTGACGGTCATGAGTTCGTATTCACGTAGAGCTTGATCTGGAAGGTCACGCCATACAATTTTTTGGTACTTCAAATCATCCTTGTGGCATAAAATCTGCCGAAACATTTTCTCCAGGTCGGCAGTGTATGCGAATTCGTATTGCCTCCATTTTAAAATCAAGGAGAACAAATCTTTTTGTAAATTAGGTCCACTGTACATTAAATCATTCAAACTCAGCCCCGAAGATGTTTTCGCCGAAGCGTTTGTCTCCTGCATCTTGATCTGTAGATCCTGTCCCTTGCCCATGACTGTGCTCCGCTTCAGCTGCTTGCAATGGTGGCTGCGGAGTAGTCAGTGCTTCGACAATCTTGGGATCGGTCATGGTGACCTTGTACTGCTGAATATACTCACGTGTCTCGTTGTAAAACTTCCTTGTTTTCTGATAATAATTTTCTGAAAAATAGCTGTAGCCACGCTCTTCAGATTCTTCTAACCGAAGATGATTGGACTGGAACTCTTCCCAATATTTATCGAGAAGCTCTAAACGTTTCTTTACGTAAATAGAGGTTTTTCTTTCAGCTCCATCCTTTTTAAAATTGCGCAAAAGCTGCTCTATGCCCTGCATAATCTGATTCTGATTTTCGAGTAGGTCCTCCATCTCGGAGATGCTGATGTAGCTTCAGTGATAGAAAGCTTGATAAAATGATAACAGAAATCTATGATATTTCTATGAATCCTACTCGACTGTATTTTCCTTATCGATTAAGCTTGGAAAGCGATGTTTATGTTGATAAAATTATAAATGATTTTATGCAAGACTTGCTAGAGAATAGACACCCTTTTCATAAAACGCTTGATGATAGCTGATAGTAGTCTATTCTAAATGCTGATGATGCTGTATGCTGGTGTGCTCGTATGCTGATGCAACGACCACGAGACACGTGCTGCTAACCTCGCGGGCGAGTCCACTCGTAGAAATTAGACCAGCCGCTTCGCTGTTGCGATGTTAATGAAAGCTCACTCACCGGTATCTGCTGCTTTGTTACCTGGTGGTTGCTACTGATAGTGATTGGTATGTTATATCCACTGTCTGATTCGGCGGAATGTGTCCCACGCACTTTGTAAACCACGCGGTAGGGCCCGCCAATACGGTGGCTCGAAGGACCAAAAAGTTGTACGGGACAACTATAATGATAAGATGTGATAGAGTTTATAATGATAGATTTATTGATATAGTGCTACAGCTAATTGATACACTGGTCACTTATGATAGTATGATTTTAGGATATCGAACTGCTACGATATCATGATAGTGAGTACACGCGGCGAAGACCGAACGCGAACTAAAGTAAATTGCGCACGCGGTACAAAACTGCTTATTTAACGTAAAAAGATATGAATTGTACGGGTGGACCGTACAAACACTTTTCGCAATTTACCTAAAAGATAAATGAATACATTTTCAGATTCCTGAGGTCATGACCATTTTGCTTCCTGTATTGCACGGTGAGTAGTATTGTTAGCAGGATTACCTATTAAAGCTGCTTACAGCGCTTCACACCGTACGATACATTGCACATTCAAGTTGGCTTTAAAAAATCGTGAAAACAAAAAAAATACGCTACCTATGTCACACGAGGTGTCGGCGACGATTTTGAGGCAAATATTCAATTAGGAAAGTTATAATAGAAATAGCACACCCCACGACGTACACACACCAGGGGAGAGTAAAGCGAACTTCGAACTCTTTCTGAGAAAATCTTTGTTTCAAAGTTCTTGAAAAGTATTGATCGCGAAGGCTTTTATCTGCTAACCCATTCTCCCTCAACCTCAAAGCGTTCAGTTGTAACTGATGAGTGATCGGAAAACCTTTGTAAAAGAAAAAAACAAACAAAAACTTTGTATAAGGCTTCTCGAAATAATATATCAAGGAATTGCCCCACTTGTCGTTAACGTTTCGCTTGTAATACAAATACGTACAGTGTGGTATAAGTGAATACATGTCTTCAGTTTGACTAACAGTGGTTAGGGCTTGAAGAGTTGTGTTACATCCATCTATCGGCTGTGTATCTAAAGGCACCACCGTGGGCTTCTTTGATGAGTCTTCCCTTTGTTCAGTCGACAAGTATTTCCGTAGAGCACCACTGAAGCAAGGTCTGAACTTATGTTCCAATATATCATCTTCTGTTTGCACTTGGTATTCCTTACTCGGATCAGTAGTGAGGCTAACTAGGCTAGATTGGTAGAAAGTATTGATGAGGTATGCAAACCATACCCATATTATGAGGATATACTTTATTGACATGGAGCATCGAATATCACGACTGTGTAACAGTAAATTATCTAGCAGTTCCAATGCAACGTAGCCCTTATCCTTCGCTTGAAGAAGAAAGATCATCATTGCACAATACACAATAAAGGAAAGTAGTAACAACAACCACACAGTAGTGTCGAATTCTATGTACACAGTTTTCCAAATAGGAATGAATGATGCTCTCTTCACTGCAAACCGTAGCTCATCGTTGTAATCATGATAACCACAGAGCCACGTTAAGCCTTGAGCTCTCGTTAGCACCATCATCATTCCTCCAAATATGACATCCGTTTCATTATTCCGAAGCATTATCTTGGGACCGCTCACTGTCATGTTAGGAGCAACTGAAGAATATATATTAGCGTTATAACTGTAGTTAGAAATAACGGTGAATTGTTCTTTTTCGCTTAAAACTTTGAATATATATTCCTCTGTGCCCAATACGGTTTTCTCACCTTCAATTCTTAAGGGATTGATGCTGAAAGGTGGTCGGTGAGCAAGTGATGCCTTGAAAGTGCAGTTCTTGAGTCCGGTGACAAGTTTGTTTGGGTACAGGTTTTGGGTAGTTTGTGAGCACAGACCGAGGCTGATGACTCGTTGTAGTACTTGCCGCAAGCGTAGTTATCAAATGGATTGTAGGTGTAAAGGTGATCCTCGACAGTTCCGTTTACAATCAGCGCATTGTTGACATGCAGTCTCAATAATTCATCGAAGATCACACGCAGCTCATCATTTTGCAGCGACCTGACAATTATCAAGAAACGCGCATATGGGTTCCACGTTGGGTCCGTCATCAGGAACTCAAAATGTTGCGTGAAGGCAGTCACATTCTTTGCATTGATCAAATACCCCTGATTAGGTAGAAATGACTGATGAGTGGTGTTTCTCAAAATTAGCGAAAAGTTCTGCGTGGAATGAATTGTTTTCAGTAGCTCTTCATCTTCGGTGTCCATGTTGACGTATGTTACTTCGTTTTGTTCAGTGAAGTATTTGTTGAGTATGCTTGTGACACATCGATTGAGTTGTTCATTTTCGAGATGGTATGCTGGCAATATGACTTGGCAATATACTACCACATAGAACACAAACTTCAAATAGCACACGACTTTCATTACGTAGCGTAAAAAAACAGTGATTGTTTCAAATTAGTCGTCTATTGATTACCTTGTTGATAAGGATATTAATTGTAGTTACGTGCTTTGAAATAAATTTGAAACTGTTTCTGTGTCTGTCTGTGTCGCGTGTGCCTTTGTTTTTAATTTTCTATCGATGAATTATTATGATGAGTCTTTGTCCCCTTTACAATGTATCCCCACATTTTAAAACATGAACATCAACAATGCAACGTTCAATTAGGCGGTGAGCCGGATTTCTACTGCGGCTTATACATCAAATATGCTGTTTGTTTTGTTACAAATTACGATTTTAATATAATATAACAAGTAATCTTATTATGTATCCTAATGACTTTATTATTACCAAGTAATGACACAGTGTCAGATGCCAAAGTAAGTGATTAGATGACAGCTATTATTTTCCTTCACTTTATCGTGACTTCTTACATAATGT
Source organism: Lacanobia wlatinum (assembly GCA_947578705.1). NCBI lineage: Eukaryota > Metazoa > Arthropoda > Insecta > Lepidoptera > Noctuidae > Lacanobia > Lacanobia wlatinum. Next base: position 23,281,212 of record OX388031.1, read on the forward strand.
ATCATTATGATTCATTTATATATAACTACTTCCAACGGTTTTGCTAACGAGTTAGTCGGAATATATCTAAAGGGAACGTATTCCTGATTTAAAAATCTCAAGTGTAAAGGACATACGAGACTATCTCAAGAGTACGTCCAATCCAAGGTCTTATCTATCTCTACACGAAAATTCATTAAAAATTAGTTTAGCAAGAAAACATAACAAATAGACCTATTAACTGTTTTTTTTTAAATATAAGTATAGATAAGATGAGACAATCCATCAAAGAATAATAATTCAGGACAGAGCCGGATTCAGCCACCATGGGGCCTGTCGCAAAGTTTGATAACCAAAAACCTTTTTAAAATGAAAACGACACTATTAAATTAATACATCTTTGACTTATATACAGGGGGAGTTTTCACAGTTTTTGAGCAATCATATACAGGGCGAAAAGTGTATAGCTGAGTAGGTGCGGCTTGCTTTTGGAATTTTAAAACAAACGTTTTGGTTTGATCGGGTGTGACTTGACGCCAAATAACTTAAAATAGGCAAATCAGACGAAGCAATAGTGTTGGCTTTGAAAGGTCCGATTTGGAAAATTTTAAAAGAATGTTCAGGGTAATAAAAATATTCTACACAATAGTTACATGTCATGATAGTAAATTTTGGAAAATATGTGGAACGCCTTTTGGAAAATATGTGGAAATATTATTGTTATAGAGATCTTTAAAGATCACGTTAAAAGTGTGCGTCTTGATAATCTGAAAGTAAGCCCCTTACCACTGGACTCTTATCTGAAACTTTTCAAATATATTTTAGATATTCTTTCAGCAAGCCGCACCTACCGAGCTATCAACGTTACGGCCTGAATAGTGTTGCTCAAAAACCGTGCCAGCTATTAATTATTTTTCGCGGGCCGTGGGGCCCTTAAAGCATCGCCCGAGCCCATAGGGTTACCTATATGGATAATGTAGGTAAATATATGGTAGTTAAAAAAAAGATTGAATTGCGCGAATTGAAACTCATACCATAAAAAAATAAACAACAGGTATTAATGATGTATACAGGTTGGGAAAATCTGCGTCACATCCGCGCAAAACGGCTATTGCTCTGTATGGTAGGAGTTAAGATTCTTGTATGGAACTGTATACAACAATGGCTCTGTTTTTCAGCAGTTTATATACGTCCAATCAAGCGCGCGCTGTCCCCTAATGCGGGGCGCCCGCAGTATTTGCTACTCTCGCTATGTGGCTAATTCGGCACTGATTTAGAGGAAAAATGGGAACATTTTGTTTTTCTTTCATAATTTTGTTTGAAGAAGTATATTTTGGCTATACGATATTTAAAAGCATAATGTGCGAGAGGCACTTCAGCAATCAAATTATGGGTTTGTTTTTCAAGTGTAACTCCCATGTAGCGGAAAAAGCCTTCTCTCCTTTTCAGAGAGGTGGCCTGTGCCCCAGCCATAGGTCCCAGCAGTGGGATATAAAAGGTTTATTTAAAAAGACTTGCAAATAAATTTGTATGTATTATTTATTCAGAATTAAATTAAAACTAAAACAGTGATAAGCGATTGCACTGAACTTTTGCAAACACGGGTTGAGATGACAAGGCAGAGTTGGCTGAGTAATATCATTAGAAATCATATAAAGTGGACTTCCAAAGATAACGGAGTAACATTATTTTGAAGTTCTGAGAAACTTAGTAAAACCAAGTCGTTTAATTTAATGTAATTTATTCAGTAGCCATTTACATTGTATCTGAATGTTATACGAAAAGTTTTTTTTTTACAGTGCTAAAAACAATATTCGATAAGCTATCACCATCTTAAATTAATATATAATCACAATAATGTAACAGTGACAACACAATCCCTAATATATTCACACCGCATCATCGCTTACCACCAGGTGAGATAGTGGTCAAACGTACGCCTATCAAAAGTGAAAAAAAAACCACCAACAATACATTATTCATTTATGAAAATTAAAACTATAACTAAAATTTATTTATGGTCATAAATTAAATCATTTACATACCATTCATTAAAATATTGTATTATGTCCTAACAATGAAATAATTTAGTCATCTTTCAAAAGACAATTACCGTTACTCTCAACTTTAAGATAAAAATCCGTCAACGTAATAGTTGTACTTTTAGCAGGCTATTTGCAATGGGTATTAGCTTTGTACGTGTTTGAATTTATTCTTGTTGCTAGATGAAGTAAATCGTTGGTAAAAATAGGACTGAACGTAGTATAGAACCCTGTGGGACACCTGTCAAAACTGTTTGTAACGTTTTTGAATGGTAGACTTCTTGACGGATTTATATTGATTTAAGTATTTTATCTCGACATACTATATCTTGTTTGTTAAGTACGACCGAAAAAGCGCCAAAGCCTCTCCTCTTATAACTTAAAGTTCAATTTTCGCTGTCAGCAGAGTATGATTTATAGTATTCAATGCTGAACTTAAGTCCAAGAAGATTCCAGCTGCCTTAATTTTTAGGGTTCCGAACATCCGTGAAAAACGGAACCCTTATAGGATCACTCGGGTTTCTGTCTGTCTGTCTATCTGTCCGTCTGTCACAGCCAGTTTTCTCCGGATATACTGGGCCGATTTTGTTGAAATTTTGTATACGTATGGACTTCTGTGACCCAAACACGGACGCGTACGTTAGTAAATAATTTTTTAGTAAGGGGTCAAACCGGAAAATAAAAAAAAAGTTTTTCAAACAGTGTCGTGTGACATATCAAATGAAAGTTACTGTGAGGGTTTTCAACAATGTTTTTTTCATAATTTTAAAGTCATTTTCTTTAAATTATTTTTAGTTTTGAAGTTATTCAAGAAATTAAATGAAAAATTACCTTTTTTTTTAAATACAGTCAGCTGCATAGCTTATGATTACAGGAAAACTTAAAACAAGTCTGTAGTGTTAAAATAACATGTTTAAGAAATAAAATTAGTTCGGAACCCTTTGCACGCACGTCCGACTCGCACTTGGTCAGTTTTTTATTTAGTTTATCGTTAAGTAAAGTCCTAATAATAGCTACTGCAGTTCCAACACTTCTTTTTTTTTTTATTTAAACTGTATGTACCATTGTGGTACATGGGCGCTCTACCAGTCAATCTTCGGGTTAAAAACATTTTTTAACAAAAAAATTTAACCTCCGAAAAAACTGAAAAGCAAAAAATAGTAAACCTTTTTACAAAAAAATAACTTTAGGTAATTTCGGAAGTCGGTGTTAAAATACGAAGAAACAATCAAATACATAAAAATAAGACGCGTCGACTTGAGAACCTCCTCAGTTTTTTCGTCGGTTAAAAAAACTACACTGTGGTAGTGGTAAAACTAATAAATGAAATTTAAAGTAGAATTTTGTTTCGGAAACATTATACAAATAATATATATAATACTAATCAAAACATTATATTTTTTCTGAATAAGGGAACTCAATAAATATGACTAGACCACTAGTGACTAGACACTTTGTGATAGCCATATTGTCTTATATTTATTACTACTTACTTACTTACTTTATTTCTATTGAGATGAGTGACTCGAAAAAAAACCATTATTTTTTTGAAGTTATCAGGGCGTTTTTTCGTGAAAACAGAAAAGACTAATGCAACTTAACACAATGTTTCAGCAAATATTCAAAAGAAAGTCACAACAGAAATAGCACACCCCACGACGTACACACACCAGGGGAGAGTAAAGCGAACTTCGAACTCTTTCTGAGAAAATCTTTGTTTCAAAGTTCTTGAAAAGTATTGATCGCGAAGACTTTTGTCTGCTAACCCATTCTCCCTCAACCTCAAAGCGTTCAGTTGTAACTGTTGCGTAATCGGAAAACCTTTGTAAAAGAAAAAACCAAACAAAAACTTCGCGTACGGCTTCTGGAAATAATATATCAAGGAATTGCCCCACTTGTCATTAAAGCTTCGCCTGTGGTATAAATACACGTAATGTGGTATAAGTGAATACATGTCTTTAGTTTTACTGACAGTGGTTAGGGCTTCAAGAGGTGTGCTACATCCTTCTGTCGGCTGGGTGTCTAAAGGCACCACAGTAGACTTCTTTGACAAGTCTTTGCTTTGTTCAGTCGACAAGTATTTTCGAAGTGAACCACTGAAGCAAGGTCTGAATTTATATTCCAATAGATCGTTTTCTGTTTGCACTTGGTATTCTTTGCTCGGATCAGTAGTAAGGCTGAATAGACTAGATTGGTAGAAAGTGTTGATGAGGTATGCAAACCATACCCATATTATGAGGATATACTTTATTGACATGGAGCATCGAATATCACGACTGTGTGACAGTAAATTATCTAGCAGTTCCAATGCAACGTAGCCCTTATCTTTCGCTTGAAGGAGAAAAATCATCATTGCACAATACACAATAAAGGAAAGTAGTAACAACAACCACACAGTAGTGTCGAATTCTATGTACACAGTTTTCCAAATAGGAACGAATGATGCTCTCTTCACTGCAAACCGTAACTCATCGTTGTAATCATGATAACCACAAAGCCACGTTAAGGCTTGAGCTCTTGTTAGCACCATCATCATACCTCCAAATATGACATCCGTTTCATTATTCCGAAGCATTATCATGGGTCCGTTCACTGTCATGTTAGGAGTAACTGAAGAATAGAGATCAGCGTTATAACTGTAGTTAGAAATTACGGTGAATTGTTTCTTTTCGCTTAAAACTTTGAATATATATTCCTCCGTGCCCAGTACGGTTTTCTTATCTTCAATTCTTAATGGATTGATGGTAAAAGGTGGTCGGTGACCGAGTGATGCTCTGAAGGTGCAGTTTTTGAGTCCGGTGACAAGTTTATTTGGATATAGGTTTTGGGTAGCTTGTGAGCACAGTCCGAGGCTGATGACATCGTTGTAGTACTTGCCGCAAGCGTAGTTATCAAATGGATTGTAGGTGAAAAGGTGATCCTCGACAGTTCCGTTTACGATCACCGCATTGTTGACATGCAGTCTCAACAATTCATCGAAGATCACACGCAGCTCATCATTTTGCAGCGACCTGACAATAATCAAGAAACGCGCGTATGGGTTCCAAGTTGGGTCCGTCATCAGGTACTCAAAATGTTGCGTGAAGGCAGTCACATTTTTTGAATTGATCAAATACCCCAGATTAGGAAGTAATGACTGATGAGTGGTGTTTCTCAAAATTAGCGAAAAGTTCTGCGTAGAATGAATTGTTTTCAGTAGCTCTTCATCTTCGGTGTCCATGTTGACGTATGTTATTTCTTTTTGTTCAGTGAAGTGTTTATTGAGTATGTTTGTGACACACCGATTGAGTTTTTTATTTTCGAGATGGTACACTGGTAATGTGACCTGGCAGTGTACTACCACATAGAACACCAACATCAAATAGCACGCGACTTTCATTATGTAGCATTAAAACGACAGTGATTGTTTTAAATTAGTCGTCTATTGATTACCGTGTTGATAAGGATATTAATTGTAGTTACGAGCTTTGAAGTAGGTTTGAATCTATGTCCGTGGTTGCGTGCATCGCTTTTGTTATTAATTTTGTAACTATAAATTAGTATGATGAGTCTTTGTTCACTTAGACACAACAAATTGTCATTATTACATTATGTATAAGAGCGGTGTGCAGGATTTATTCTGCGGCTTGTAATCGAATTGTGTTGTTTTATACTGCTACATTCATATTGAAACAGTAATCTAATTATGAATGTACGAGTATTTTAATGACTCTGTTATTATTTATTTATTTATTACCATATAATGACTTAGTTTTAGGTACCAAAGTGAGTGATTATCTGACAGCTACATTATTTTATCATACTTCACCCTTTCTTCTTACACCTACATTACATATAAGTATCATTATTTTACAGATAACTAGTTTCTACCAACGGTTTCACCCGCGAGAAATTCGGAACTTATCCTACGTACGTAAAGGAACGGAAAGAACACCCGGGGTAAAATGTGTCGTTATGGCCTTTTCTAAGGTCTTATCTATCTCTTTAACTCCCAGGCCCCCTGGTCCCATCTCCTGGTCCTGGGATCCCTTGATCTGATGATTTTTTTTAGATTTGGATTTAACAAAATTGGTTTAGCGGTTCGAGAATGAACATTTTACAAATAGTCAAAAAGACAGAGTTAAATTGCACTATAATGTGCCAGTTTATGCCAGCGGCTTCGCCCGCATGATCCCTAGGGAACATACTCCCGGGATAAAAAGCTAACGCGTTATTCCAGACTATAATATACCTCTGTGCCAAATTTGTTATTCTTTCACGTCAGGCGTTCTGACGTGAAAGAATAACAAACATCCATCAAAGTCACAAACTTTCGCATTTATAATATTATATAAGTTAGATTATAAATATATATACATATATATATATATAGTAGGAAGTAGGAATTAGAATGGATAATGTTACATCAAAGAGTAATTCTGGAGCAAAACAAAAAATTTAGGGTTTCCTTTAATGATTTTATCCTGCCGACAAACTGCCACGCAGTTTGGTGGGTGTACATGAAATGTTTAAGTATTTGGTCCAAAATAAATCATTTATTATTATTATTATTTATTATTATTATTTAAACATTTATTCATATTTCATGTTTAGACGATATTTAATATTACCATGTGCGAGAATACTTGAACAATCAAACAAAAGCTAAAGTAAGTTCATTTTTGAAGCGTCTTTGCCTTGTTAGTGCCTTTTGTAGGCCCAGGTCCACATACACACTTTTGCGTTCACTTTCCATATTTACAAAAAGCTAAACATACAGAGATTCACATTTATAATATAAGTAGCATGTGAATGCGCCTAATTAGATTTTAACGATAGTTACCATAAGGTGCTCTACAGATGTCAATAGTGGTATCATATCAGAATCAGTACGAGAAGTGGGAGTTACATCGTTACTTTTGATTAATTTTTTAGTTACCTGTTTTCGTGGGTTTACATCAATCAAGGGTGATTTTGTTTTCTTGTGTGTACAGCTAATTAGATAGCTACGCCAACAAATAACCGATGATGAAATACATATCGTTAATATTATTTTTATGATATATACCTATTTACAGCATGAGTTTGTGGTTCTTTCACAATATAGGTTTCCCGGTTACCCATGGGATCATGGAAATATGTACAATGATTATGAACTGATATTGAAATTTGCTAAGCAGTTTTCGTATAGCTGTAACCTTTTGTCTTCTTATTTTCGTGCTCAAAGTTATTAATAGACCCGTTTTGAGAATATGTCCAAAGGACCCGTTCCTACTCCAACGGACCTGTTTAAACGAAAGACGGTGGCTGACGATCGGCCGATTCATTCACACTACATCCGATCCGGGTTTTTAGACGGAACTTCAGTGGCAAAGCGTTCGTCTAAAAATCCGAATCCGTTTCTCGGATGTTTCTAAATTTAAATGGTCTCGTTTCTTTAGACGGTCGGGGAAAACAGACGGTCCATCTGAGTGGGAACGGGTACTTAGGTTAGCACATAACTTCAGGTACAGTTTAATGTGTTGCGTCAGAACTTAACTAAATGCTTAGTAAGTACACCAATAGTAGACTTATAGCAGAAACAGTTTGTAGAATTAATAATCAATATTTAGGCATGTTAATTTCTATGATGAACGTAACTATAGCTAATGAACATCCGAAAATATAAATTCGCCACGGAATAGCGAAACGCGCTTGAAATTCTTTCTGGTGGAAACGATGCTTTACTTCTTTAAGATAATTTACGTCATTCATAACTTTATCCACCAAACCGAGCTCTCTCAGTCGAAGAGCTTTATGAAGTAAATAGTTAATCATGGGGAAGCCTTTGTAGAGGAAAATTGAGAAAATAACCTTAGAATAAGGCTTCGGTAGTGAAATAACCCGAGGTTCACCAAACTTGTCTAAGAAAGCCTCCATATTGTATTTATATTGGCCATACATAAAAATAGTGTACAGATCTTTCGAGTCAGCTACCGTTTTTACACTTCCTAACATACCGCCACAGCCATCGATTCTCTCGTAGCCATCGTCAGATGTTACTGATTCCAAATAATATTTCTCCATTACGGGACCAAAACACGGTTTCAGTTTCAACTGTACTATGTCTTCTTACTTTGAAATTTGATATTCCCGGGCTGGGTTGGTAGTGAGACTGAAGAGGCCGGATTGATAGAAAGTGTTGACCAAGTATGCGAACCATAGCCAAAATATTAGGACACATTTCACCGGCAACCGACTTCGAATGCTGTTCCCGTGAAGAACAAGATTTCCTAGAAGAATTAATACAACATAACTTTTGTCTTCTGTGCGAAGCAGAATTATTATTAGCACCGAATAAAATATTAGAGCCAGTACCAATAGCGCCCACACAGTCGATCCAAATTCCAGGTAGACATTCTTCCAAGCTGGCACTTCTGACGCTCGTTTGACCACAAATCGTATCTCATCTGTGTAAGCCAGGTGACCGTACACATAAGAGAACGCCAGTGCACGAGACGGTGTTAATAACATTCCCCCTAGTACAGCATCCGCTTCATTGTCTTGAATCTTTTTCAATGATCCTACTGCTTCCATGTCTGTAGAAACTGAAGGGTATTCTTCGACTGCGCCATAATCGTTTATAATATTGAGTTTAAATCCTTGCATTCTCCCGATTAACTGGAATAAGTATGTCTCAGCCCCATACCGAAGTGGATGTGATGAGTCGTTGGTAGATAATATTGTGTAGGGAGGCCACTCGGTTATGATGACATCAAATGTACAGTTCCGTAGTTTGGTGACCAATTTTTTCGGATAAAGGTCATAAAACCATGCTTGTGAACACTCCCCATAGCTGATGATGTCATCGTAGCGTTTACCGCAACCGTAGTTATCGAACGGGTTGTAACCATACAAGTGAGCTTCTTCGGATGAGTTCATAACCACCACATGCCTTACGTGTAGTTTCAGAAATGTGTCGAAGACGATTCTCAGGTCGTTTTTCTTAAGATCTTTGACGATGACCAAAAATTTTGCCAGTGGATTCCAAGATGCGTCTTTGGTTACATTAGGGAAATTTTTAGCGATGAAAGATGCATTTTTTCTAGATAACAGATAAACTTCGTGTTGGATAAACAAAACTTTGGTAGTTTTTCTCGAAAATAAAAATATCGACACAGTTTATTCAGTGTTTATAGCTTTTAAGAGGGTCTCGTCTTCAGCCTTATTGCCAAGATATGTCAGGACTTTTGTTTCGGCATAATGTTCTCTGACTATATTGGTTACACATTGTATCTGTTTCTTATTGCTCGGTGACTCGGGTATTGGTATTTTGAAACAGTTCCCACTGTTGAAAAAGAAACAGACTAGCCAGTACACGACCAACATTTTGGGACGTGGAACTAGAAATTTGTATGGTTTCGTCCTTACTTAATACTAAACTTTCGTTTATCATTAATCAAAGCTTATGTGTAGGCACACTCTTCAAATCTGACGCTGATTGTAAGTTTTTCGGACATAATTTCTAATTAGTCCTGTGGTATGTCAGCATTCGGTGTTATAATAAGTAGTATTTAAAGTAATTCGGATTCATGATGGTCTTGTGGATTATAAAATTTTTCGGTCCATAAAGTAACTTTTTGTCTGTTTGTTCATGTTTATATTTATTTCGACAGCTCTTTAAACTTTTCCTTGAGACAGACAGTTTCATCATACACACATCTGCTTATTTGTCCTTACAAAACAATGAGTACCTTTGCTCAAAAAGTCTTCGTGGAATTAGCCAAAACAATTGTAAGGTCTAGACAGTATTTCAACAATTAAAACTATAGAAGCCAAAGAGCAACCTGCTACATAAATTACCCATGGTATTACAAACCAAGATTCGAACTCCTTTTGTTGTAAATTCAGTTTTATTTGCCTATAATAGTAGAAATCGTCGAACTTCTTTGAAACCAAACCATTTTCTCGTAAGCGAAGCGCGTTTTGTCGCATTCTGTCCGTAAGCGGAAAACCTTTGTAAAAAAATATTCCATAAATAAACTTAGCATATGGTTTCTTGAAGTGATAGACAGACGCCTGACCGAATTCGTCATAATACATTTTTCGATGGTATAAATATAACGATTGTTCCATAAGCGTAAATAAATCTTCTGATTGAGCGACTTTCATCAAACTTTCTAATGGATCTAAACAGTCAGAATTTTTTGCAAAAGTTTCATTGGTTTCAGACTGCATATATTCCAGCATTGCAGGAATAATGCAAGGTTTGAGGTTGTACTTAACTAAATCTGCTTCATTAGACACTTGGTATTCTTGTACAGGTTTACTGATCAAACTAACTAAACTTGACTGGTAATAACTATTCATTAGAGATGCGAACCACACCCATATTATAAAGATGAATCTAACATTAATATTCATTTGGTGACACCTTATGTTTCCACCACTGGACAGCAAATATTTTAACAATTGCAACATCAAATTAGTTTTGTCTGCAACACGGAGGAGTATGATCATTATCATTGAATATATTACATAAACTAACGAAAACAGACACCAAACTAATGGACAGAATTCCAAATAAGCATTTTTCCACTTGGATACATATGACGCTTTCCTCACAAAAAATCTTAATTCGTCGTAGTAATCTAGGTATCCATGCAAATATGTGAATGCATCTGCTCGACTCGATACTAACAATGTTTCACCAAACAAAACATCAGTTTCATTATTTTGTAGCTTTTTCATAGGGCCCTTAACTTTCATGTCAGGGGTAATTGTAGTATACCTTTTTGAAGTATGGTTGAAATTAAATTCCACTTTGAAATGTTCAAGTTCTCCTATCACTTTAAATACATATTGTTCAGCACCTAATGTCCTTCGGTTGTCTTCTGCAAGATGAGGGTGAATAGAGAAAGGTGGTCGATGAGCAACGGTAGCAAGAAAGGTGCAGTTCCGTAGACCAGTCACATACTTGTTTGGGAATAGATTCATTGTCGTATTCGAGCACAAACCGTAACTTATGACGTTGTTGTAATATTTCCCGCAGGCATAGTTGTCGAAGGGGTTGTAAGTGTAGAGGTGAGGGTCGTCAGTACCGCTGACCACCAGCACGTTAACAACATGTCGCTTTAATAACTCGTTGAAAATCATCTTCGTTTGGTCTTCATCCAGCGATCTGATCACGATTATGAACCGCAACGACGGATTCCATGTTGGATCTTCGAGAAGATATTTAAACATTTCTTCGAATTCAGGTGCGTTCTTTGCCATTATGAGATATCCTTGGTGTCTAAAGTAGGACTGTGTAGTGGTTTGTCTAAATACCATCGTTGTGACGGTTGACAAATGAATTGCTTTCAGAATCTCGAGATCGTCAGAGTTAATATCAACGTATGTGAGCGTCTTTTCATCAGAAAAGTATTTTTCTACAATATTGGTTATGCAAACTATTAAGTTTCGGTTGTCCTGTTCTTCAATAAATAAGGCGTTTTCACTGTAACACTTGGCGTATAACAAGGAGAGTAACAAGTAAACAACCAACATTTTTGAATGCGTATTGATGTATGCTTTTAGGTAACGTTGGGTTGCTTGATAAAGAAAATTAATATGTTGTTCATTACAGCTTTGTATTTAAGTAAATTTTTATTTACTTAATTATTAATAATTTGTTTGGTGATGGATTAGTTTGTTATGGATTTTTACTCTGATTCCCATTAGGTTTCATTAAATGGACGTTTTATCTCGGATGATTGATGGACAATATGGACATATCCATACGGCGGTAAATCAAATCTTTTACCGTGGGGCTTATTACTGTTTATTCATAAGTTTTAGTAACGTTAAAAAAACTTTTAAATAATATCCAATGTTGTAGCCACCATAGCTTGCAGTCAATATAATTTAATAAATTTGATTTTTAAATGGTTAATATGTAAAATTATTTAACTTTGAGAAATTTTTGCCAGTCCTTTTCTGCCGCCACAAGAAGAACTAACGGAGCAAATCTACAAAGGAACCGCGACGCCATCTATCCAACTAGCAGTGACGCAACATCCTGTATTGCGTAATCAGAGTTTACCTTGCGATTTGAACATATACATCAGCCCCAACCACCGTCCGGTCGGAGGATCCTCCCTTTTCAATAGGGGTTTGCGGGACTATACTCTCTGTTCCGCATACCCTCTAGGCATACATAAGCCATGCTCAGACCAATAATCTCTTAATATATTGAAACTTTTTAACTGTCTTGAAGTAAAACTGGAGTGCAAGTGAATTTCAATCCTATAGTGGTAAGTGGTAGGTAGGTTTAGCGCGAATAACATCTTACACGATAAACAGTATGGTTTAACCACGGTACGTAACACAAGACGATTGAATTTGTGAGCAATGAAATGTTACTAGACTAGGTCAAACAGCTTCGAACTTAGTAAAATCGTATTGGAATGATAGACAGCAGCCAGTTTATATAATCGGCAACAATCCATTGGGATTAAACGTGAAAATGGGGGTGACCCCTGGGCTTAACTTTAAACAAACAAACTTACTATGGTGTTATTTGCTGACGATATATGTTTACTTATTAAAATAATTAGATGTGCAAACAATATTGACAATGTATATAAGTGGAACCTTATAAAATAAATAAAAACAACAAACAAAAATATAGCATCAAAAAATTCGTCCTCAATGCTGTCAGCTGGTAATGTGCCTAAGAAACTGGGGGCACTGCCACGTTGAATGGCAATGTCTGGTCTCTAGCCAAAGGAAAAGCTAGCTCTTGGGTCACGGTAAGTGTCAACCAGACGTTTCGAAATTTCTTTGAAAAAGCTGTGAGCACAAAGTTCTCACGGCCCGAGGGTTTCAACCCGAAATGGTTCAAAAATATAGGTTCCAATAGTAGCATTGTTAGACCTTCATAAACCAAACTTTCGCACACAAGCACAGTTCGTTTACATTAATGAGGAAAAGAGTTGTTCCGAGAATATTTCCCTGTGGAATACCGTCCGTAAATTTCTCTAACATGCTTTTAAAGTTTCCAATTTTAACTACCTGGTAGCGGTCTTTCAGGTAGCTGTGAAATATATCGTGCGCAATCCTACGGCTACCAAAACTTTTCAACAGGTGGTTTCTAACAACTTTTGGACCAATACGGTGTCGAAGCCTTTGGACAAATTTAGTAAGATGCCAATATACAATAAAAAAAACACAAGTCAATCAATTTTATTAGAAAATTGTGTTCTGTTATGGGCCTGTAGTAACGAGACACTGCTCTTGTCCCCAGCCTTTAATATTGAGTGTTCTAGAACGGGTTTAAAAAAAAAACGTCATGAAATACACAAATTTTCATTTTCATGATTACTTTTTTAGGGTTCCGAACATCTGTAAGAAACTGAATAGAAATAGGATCACTCGGGTATCTGTCTGTCCGTCTGTCACAGCCGGTTTTCTCCGGATGCACCGAACTGATTCCGTTGAAATTTGGTAAACATATGGACTTCTGTAACCCAAACACGGGTGCGATACGTAAACAAAAAAATTAAGTAAAGGGGTCACTTTTGTGGGTCAATCTAGAAAATAAAAAAAAAGTTTTTCAGACTGTATTATGTAACATATCAAATAAAAAGGCTTACTGTGCGGGTTTTAATCATATTTTTTTCATAATTTTACAATTAATGGTTTTGAAGTTATTCAAGAAATTAGACCAAAAATAATAATTCCCCTATTTATCTCCGAAACTAATGACCCTAAAATTATATTAAAATACTATTAAAAAGGCTACTAATACTATTAAAGATTACAGGAAATCCAAACTCTATGATTTTTAAGCAAATTCAAAAAAAGGAGGAAGTTCCATGTTCGATTGTATGTATTTTTGTGTACGTTCACCGATTTCTCCACCAACTGTGGTCCGATTTATTCATTCATTTTTTATTTTATTCTGAAAGCCTATACTCTTGACACCTAGACCTATTGTCATCTAGTCAGAATCTGATGATGGACACTCAAGGAAATCGAGGGCATCCCTCAAATTTTATACGCACATAAAATGTTTTTCGTATACTTTCTAACGCAATTCAGTTATCTTTGTCTGGTAATCATCATCTCATGTTGCTGAGCGGACGATGAAAGGTATAAGTTAGGATCCAATGATGGGATTACAGGAAAATCAAGAACAACCCTCAAATTTTATAATGTTTTAGTTATCAATGTCGGATTAAAACTTCATGCAACACAAAAGTACAAAGGCGCCTTAGGCACTCTCCACCAGTCAACCAAGGGTGATTAAGAGGTAACATGTAGGTTCATATGTACTAGCGTTTTACAAAATAATATTAAAATGCTTTTTAACCCACTCCAAAAAAGGAGGAGGTTCTCAATTCGACGGAATCAAGAATTTTCTACACCGGCCGTAATCGGGGAACTTTCATAAAATTCCCTGATTACGGCCGATTTAGAAAATTCTACTTTTTTTGGAAGGGATTACTTCCCAAGTAGCCCCATGGTCATCAGGTCAGGATCTCATTTATTTATTGTTTATTTAATTACAATGTTTTAAAACCAATTACAGTAACTAAAGCACAAAAACTACTAAATACAAACAAAAATAAAAAAGGAAAACAGAAAACACGGATAAATTAAAAAATAATAATATGGGTTGCTCTTTCATCAATCCCTCTCACAGAACTTCTGACATGCTAATAAAATCTTCGTTGCCAGGCTGCAAGGCTTAATTAAAAATGTGGCTCTGAGAATACTTCTTAAATCCTAAACGACAAAGGGGGAAAAATTATCGGGGCCTATAGAGCTGTTAGGTTTATTTATACCTTTAACAATGTCTACAGGGCTCAAGGGGTATATCTATGTAATTGCTGTTACTGTTATGGTCAGTGACACAAACATCATCAGCATTGAGCCACGGAACATTAGGAAGAAATATATCAGAAAAAAAATTGGCAAAGGCCCTACCTCCTTAGATCTCGAAAAATTTACATCCTTGTATGCTTCTTGGTTGGTTGTTGTTTGTATGGTTCGAATCCACCTTTGGATCGCAGACTAGAAATGTGTGACCAGAATTGGCGAGGATTGGTTTTATTTGTGTTTTCTGTATTTCTCATATATGAGGAATATGCATCTGCATTACGGGCCTTTAAACTTGACATGAGGTCCGAAAATAACAAATAGGCGCTATCGCACTTAGTAAGCCTCCACTTTTTATCCTACCTACATCAACACTTAATTTTATGTGAAGCGCCGGGTGATACGTATCCAGCGGAATTATCCCCACAGTGGCGGTGACGAATGTTTCTGGTACACTTATGTTGTCTTGGACCTTCACAAAGTTCATCTCATTCAATTTACAAAATAAACTCAAACTCAAAACATTTATTTCAAATAAACCATTTAAAGGCACTTTTTAATTGTCAAGGTCGGTCGGTCCAAAAAGATGAAGCTATTTGCACGTTCCAAAGCGTAGATCTCTATGGAGAAAAACGTGCAAGAAACTCCACGGACACTCTTTTAAAAATAATAAATTGTTACAAAGTTTTGTTTACATCATGTTGCAATTATACATATATCTGAGAACGATGTAAAAGACGAGCATGATAACAGCGTCCGAAAAAATAGGAACAATTCAAAGAAATATTTAAAATAAACCAATAATAGTAATAATTCTGTATATTTAACGAAACGCTATTTAAGTATTAGTATCCTAAAATTAAAACAATTCCTTTTAAATTATGTTTAAACTCTTCCACTTTACAAACCCATTCCATGTACACATCATCACTTGCACTAGGTCTGATATACAACACATACGTGAACAGTCCGGCTGCACCATGTGAAATCAGCTCACAATCCTCACCGCGGTCCGTTTCGAGATCTCGGCGGCGGCGCAGCGCAATGGGTGCGCGCGCATCGACCAACCCCACCGCACGGTGTTCCTCGGTCTCGGCGCATAATATTCCAATCGGCGCCGGCAGTCACAAGTTCTCCATCTTCCATAGATGCATCTAGAAAGCTCTCTGTTACCACGATCAAGTTATGTTCAAACTGTAACAAGTTCGTTCTAACATAATTATGAGTGTAATGTCAATTTAGTTGTGGAGACCGCCACTAAATAATGAAAAATATAAACCTTTTCTACAAAAAAAAAAAATACAACCGACTTCCAAATAAAACATTACAAAATATAAAATAACTTTAATTTCGGAAGTCAGTGTAAAAAGTTTTTTTTTAAGTGAAATGTTTAAAAAATATTATTCATTCGTAACCCTTTGCTCGCGAGTCTGACTCGCACTTGGCCAGTTTTTTATTAATATCCCACCCCACTTTACAAAAATAAATATAAAAAATTAAACCATGTTTGGATGCAACGAATTATGTAGTTGTTTTTGAATCAATAAAATTTCATTGAAGAAGAATGTGTAGAAGAAATAATAAGGGTTGGTATGTGATCTGTAAATTATAAAATTGCTTTCGGTACAACTGCAGAAATAAACTACCGGTCCATTAACAGTTCGTAACGTTTGAATCTCTGTAGCAGTGACTTTGGTCCCATAAAGCAAAAAGAGCTAAGGCTCTATAGACAAAGTTAGATGTACTCTAATTGACACAACGGATTGAAATATCACTTGGTTAACGTGCGTTACATTCTTTTCATTCAAAAATCGTGAACTCTTTTTCTCTCCTTTGGCTCGGCTCTAATTTCAGTTATGTTTCTTATCCTTGCTGTCTTGGTGTTTCATGGCGTGCAAGAGTCCATTAATGTTATGTTTGTAAAGTAATTACGAGGTTGACTAAACATTCCTCATGAGCATACGCGATAACGAAGATTTGTGAAGGACGACTAAAACAAGACATCTAATTGATTTATACAAAACTGTCACAACACATACATGTTTGCTATTATGCATATAATTTGCTATAAACAGTCTTATAAACTAATTCTTAAGAAAAGATAGAGTAGACTTTCACATTTTACAATTTAAATCGTTTTAACAGTAATTCAAAAATAAAAACAATAGTTGACAAACAACAGCCTCCGACATAAATGAACCATGGTGTTACAAATCTACATTCGAAGTCCTTTTGATGAAAATGTAATTTAATCGTCCTAGCATAATAGAAATCTCGGAACTTCTTTTGAACCAAGCCATTTTCTTTTAAACGAAGCGCGTTTTGTCGCATTCTATCAGAAAGTGGAAACCCTTTATAGAAAAATATGCCAATAATAAACTTGACGTAGGGTTTGTTGAAGTAATAAAGAGGAGAGCGGCCAAATTTATCGCAGAATGATTTTTTGTGATATCGATAAATCGAGTATTGAATCACTGTAAACAAGTTTTCTGATTGAGCGACTTTATTTAAATTTTTGATCGGATCTTCACAATCATTATTTAATTCGTTGGATATATTCGATTCAGAAGTAATAAACTCCAGCATCCGTGTACTAATACATGGCTTAAGGTTGTACTTTACTATATCTGCGTCATTAAACACTTGGTGCTCTTGTATTGGCTTCCTGGTCAAACTAACTAAGCTTGACTGGTAAAAACTGCTCATAAGAGACGCGAACCAGACCCATATTATAAAGATGCACTTAACATTAGTAGTCATTTGATGACACCTTATATTACCACCTCTTTGCAGCAAACATTCTAACATATTCAGCGAAATATTTGTTTTATCTTTACCTCGCAGAAGTATTATCATTATCATTGAATATATGAGATAAACTAACAACAGCAGACCCCATACTAATGAATAAAATTCCAAAAACACATTTTTCCAGTTGGCTACATATGATGCTTTCTTAACAAAAAAACGCATGTCATCGAAATAATCAAAGTACCCGTGCAAATATGTGAATGCATCTGCTCGGCTCGATACAAGAAAATGACTTCCAAACATTGCATCGGTTTCATTATTTTGTAGCTTTGCCATAGGCCCTATCGCTTTCATGTCAGAAGTTATTGTAGAAAATGTGTCATTGGTAACATTGAAACTAAAGTGAAATTTGAAATGTTCTAGTTCTGCTATCAATTTGAATAAATAAGGTTCAGCACCCAATGTCCTCCGGTTGTCGTCTTCTGCAAGATGAGGGTGAATAGAGAACGGTGGTCGATGAGCAACGGTAGCAGAAAAGGTACAGTTCCGTAGACCAGTCACATACTTGTTTGGGAATAGATTCCTTGTTGTGTTCGAGCACAAACCGTAACTTATGACGTTGTTGTAATACTTCCCGCAGGCATAGTTGTCGAAGGGGTTGTAACTGTAGAGGTGAGCGTCGTCAGTACCACTGACCACCAGCACGTTGACAACATGTTGCTTCAAGAACTCGTCAAAAATCTTGTTCAATTCGTCTTCATCTAACGATCTGATCACGATTATGAATCGTGAGGTCGGATTCCATATTGGATCTTTGAGAAGATGTTTAAACATTTCTGCACATTCGGGTGCGTTCTTTGCGATTATGAGATATCCCTGGTGTCTAAAGTAGGACTGTGTAGTAGTCTGTCTAAATACCATCGTTGTGACGGTTGATAAATGAATTGCTTTCAGAATCTCGAGATCCTCAGAGTTCATATCAACGTATGTGAGCGTCTTTTCATCACAAAAGTATTTTTTCACAATATTGGTTATGCAAACCACTAATTTTTGATTGTCCTGTTCTTCAATAACGAAGGCGTTTTCACTGTTACACTTGACATGTAACAAGGAGAGCAACAAGTAAACGACCGACATTTTTGAATGCATATTGATGTATGCTTTTAGGTAACGTTTGCTGTCTTGGTAATGAAGATAAATATGTCGCTAAGTATAGTTTCATAATTAAAGTAAATTTTCCGTAGAAATAAGGCTATTAAATGTTTTATCGTAATGGATTAAGTTGGTTATGAATTTTTACTCTGATACCAATCAGCTTTCATAAAATGGTCTTTAATGGGCGTTTTGTCTCGGACGATTGATTTATAAGAAGCATACGTAGAACTTTTAGCCTAAATCTTCTTTTCTCTTTCTAAAAAGTCTTTAAATATATTGAAACTATTTAACTGTCTTGAAGTAAAACTGGAGTGCAAGTGAATGTCAATCCAATAATGGTAAGTGGTAGGTAGGTTTAATGCGAATAACATCTTATACGATAAACAATACGGTTTAACCACGGGACATTGCACAAGACAATTGTTTGTGTGAGCCATGAAACGTTACTACTGAAATAAGAGCAGTACGGACTAGGCAATACAACATTGAACTAAGTAAAATCATGTTTGAACAATAGATAGCAGACAGTTCATAAAATTAGCAAAATTCAACGGGATTAAATATGAAAATGGGTGTACCCCATGGCTCAACTTTCGGTCCTTTCTTGTTTTTAGTTTATATAAATGCCCTACATAAACAAACAAACTTACTATGTTCTTATTCGGTGAATTGAAAAAAAAAAACGATAGTTAAAATAATACAAATAGTGTACTTATTGGGCTTTATATATCAAAATTATGGTAGTGTATTATTTGTATAGACATAAGAAAACAGAAAAAAAACAGGTCAACTGCGAATCGTTCCAGCCACAGTGTAGGGTTCCACAGTTTTCTTTCTCCAAACTATGACAGAAAATTAAATATGTTCGCCTGACATAGTGATCGAAATACGCTTCCTTCACACTTTTTAGGGTTTCGTACCTCAAAAGGCAAAAATGGAACTCTTATAGGACCACTTTGTGGTCCGGCTATCGGTCTGCCACGACCTTTTTTCTCCGAAATGCGTGGATGTATCGGGTTGAAATAAATATCAAATGCGTAAGCCTGTGGCCCCTTGATGCTCTTAAAAATATCTAGCTTCTAAGTTAACGCAATCAAAAAGTAAATCTAATGACAGGGTACTTTCCTTTGACCCAGAATCATAAAATTTGGCAAGAAACAAGGTCTAACAGCACAAGTAATGTTTAGTCTGTCGTTTTATCACATAAAAAGTTAATTCCACAAACATACCCAAAATGATCACACATATATTTTTTTTTTGCTATTACAAACTTACATCTTGCAGTTGGAAAATTGATCGTGACGTATATCGATGTCTGGGAGGACATTTTTTTCAGCTTGTAAAGTTAAGTTTGTCCTTAAGTCCTATTTATCTTTTCGTCAGAGTATTGTCCAATTGTCGAGTGCTTTCATAATTTTGGTAGGTAATGTTTATTATTTCTCGGCATCGGTATATTGTCACGGGATTCAGTGTAGCTTATAACGAAAATGAGCTGGAAATTATTTAATGTTCTGTCATGGTTATGGGATAGAAAACTTCGGAACCTAATACTGTGCGTGGCCCGACACGCCCTCGTCCTGTTTGTTTTGTGTTTACTATGTCTGTATAAATATTACGCTGCTCTCTCGAGAAATGCTTAAAAACAGCGTGCAGATGAAGCAACTTTTCGTCGGCATTTACTAAAAAATTACATCTTAATTAAATAGGTAGTAATCTACATGATATGATACATTATTTGGTTCAGCCAGAATTTATGTATCGGTATCACATGATAAGAAAAAAAATCACCAAATCACCTCCAAATCGTTGAGGTGAAACCATTTTACTCCTCCATTTTTTAAAAGTCAACAAAAAAAAAATCTACTGTTTTGCAATACAAACGAAAACAATTTGAATTTGTTACGTTTTAAGGTTTCGAACAAAAAACGGGACCCTTATGGGATGGCTACTCGGGTGTCTGTCTGTCTGTCTGTCCGTTTGTCACAGCCAGTTCTCTCCGGATCCACTCTGCACAATTCTGTTGAAATCAAATTTGGTGCACACATAGATTTCTGTAACGCAAACACGGACGCGTAAAGTAAATCATTAAATTTTTAGTATGGATGTCACTTTTGGGTGTCAAACTAGAAAATTAAAAAAAAAAAGTTTTTTGAATAATATCGTGTAACATCTCAAATGAAAGGTCTTACTCATTGATATAACCAAAAACCCAAGATGCACAATCTCGAACAAATGCAACACTCGAAACTGTCGTCAAAAACTGACATTTATAAAGTGTCATGTGTGAGTTGTGTGTAGTCATACCTACTATGAACAATTTTTTTGCAGATTCAACCTTACTTGGATCGCTTAAAGTTGTTTTTACAAAGCAGTGCAGTATGGCGAGCGATGCGAGACTGTTTGAAACTTGCGCACAATACATTTATTGCGCTTGTTTTTTGCGGACGCTTTTGAGATGCTGAGTGTGTATTTTGGGTTTTTTATATATCAATGGTCTTACTATAAGAACTTTAAATATATTTTTTTCATAATTTTAAAATTGGTTTTGAAATCTTCGAAACTACTGAGCTTAAAATTTTGAAAAAAATTGAGATAATAGATCTTTACCTATAGATTACAGGAAAAGCTAAAGAAAGTCTAAAGTGTTAAAATTATACGTTAAAAAATGAAATTCGTTCGGAACCATTTGCACGCGAGTCCGACTCGCACTTGGCCAGTTTTTAAAAAAAATATGTATGATTTTTTATAACAAATTAAAAATGCGGGTAGCGGAGTGGCGCGTAGAGGAGTAGTTAGCTCCGTTTATATGCACAAGGTCATTGGCATGTATAGTACAAGCCTTAATTTTGATATCATGATCATTCTTGAGCATAGATTATCATTGCCAACAGCGGAAGAGGAGATGGCACAAATAGACTTTTTGACATCATTTTCACTCACAGGGCTGAAATCGAAAGAGGAACACTGCGGCATTGGCAAACAGGAAAGTTTATTGAGAGTTGCTGATTTGACGTGTGGATCCAAAGTAACAGGAGGATGAGAGAAATGTTGGTTTAGAGCACACACGTCGGTGTCTTTGCTAGAAGCAACAGAGGACTTGCCAATACCGACAGTTTTCAGGAACTTCCAGACTTCAAAGGAGTTCCTGTTGTCAAGAGAATTATGAAAGTAGCGTCTTTTTGCATCTCTACACATACGACTACAGCGATTACGCAGTAGTAGTAGTCTGTAAGAACTCAAGTTGTGCTCGGAAGGACAACGCTTTAGCCTCCTTTTGGCTCGATCTCTAATGGCCATCGCATATTATTATGTAGATAAAATGTTTTTCATATTGTTTCTAACGCAATCCAGTTATCTTTGTCTGGTAATCATCATCTCATGTTGCTGAGCTGATGATGAAAGGTATAAGTTAGGATCCGATGATGGGATTACAGGAAAATCAAGAACAACCCTCAAATTTTAAAATGTTTTAGTTATCAATGTCGGATTAAAACTTCATGCAACACAAAAGTACAAAGGCGCCTTAGGCACTCTCCACCAGTCAACCAAGGGTGATTAAGAGGTAACATGTAGGTTCATATGTACTAGCATTTTACAAAATAATATTAAAATGCTTTTTAACTGACTTCAAAAAAGGAGGAGGTTCTCAATTCGACTGAATCTAGAATTTTCTAAACCGGCCGTAATCGGGGAACTAACATAAAATTCCCCAATTACGGCCGATTTAGAAAATTCTACTTTTTTTGGAAGGGATTACTTCCCAAGTAGTCCCATGGTCATCAGGTCAGGATTTCATTTTTTTTTATTTACAATGTTTTAAAACCAATTACAGTAATTAAAGCACAAAAACTACTAAACATAAACAAAAATAAAACAGAAAACACGGATAAATTTAAAAAACTTCTGACATGCTAATAAAATCTTCGTTGCCAGGCTGCAAGGCTAAATTAAAAATGTGGAAAAGAGGTTCACTGAGAATACTTCTTAAATCCTAAACGACAAAGGGGGGAAAATTATCGGGGCCTATAGAGCTGTTAGGTTTATTTATACCTTTAATAATGTCTACAGGGCTCAAGGGGGGTATATCTATGTAATTGCTGTTACTGTTATGGTGAGTGACACAAACATGATCAGCATTGAGCCGTGGAACATCAGGAAGAAAAACATCACAGAAAAATTCGGCAAATGCCCTACCGCCTTAGATCTCGAAAAATTTACATCCTTATATGCTTCTTTGTTGATTGTTGTTTGTATGGTTCGAATCCACCTTTGGATCGCAGACTAGAAATGTGTGACCAGAATTGGCGAGGATTGGTTTTATTTGTGTTTTCTGTTTTTCTCATATATGAGGAATACGCATCTGCATTACGGGCCTTTAAACTTGACATGAGGTCCGAAAATAACAAATAGGCGCTATCGCACTTAGTAAGCCTCCACTTTTTATCCTACCTAGATCAACACTTAATTCTATGTGAAGCGCCGGGTGATACGTATCCAGCGGAACTATCCCCACAGTGGCGGTGACGAATGTTTCTGGTACACTTATGTTGTCTTGGACCTTCACAACGTTCATCTCATTCAATTTACAAAATAAACTCAAACTCAAAACATTTATTTCAAATAAACCATTTAAAGGCACTTTTTAATTGTCAAGGTCGGTCGGTCCAAAAAGATGAAGCTATTTGCACGTTCCAAAGCGTAGATCTCTATGGAGAAGAACGTGCAAGAAACTCCACGGACACTCTTTTAAAAATAATAAATTGTTACAAAGTTTTGTTTACATCATGTTGCAATTATACATATATGTGAGAACGATGTAAAAGACGAGCAGGATAACAGCGTCCGGAAAAATAGGAACAATTCAAAGAAATATTTAAAATAAACCAATAATAGTAATAATTCTGTATATTTAACGAAACGCTATTTTAGTATTAGTAACCTAAAATTAAAACAATTCCTTTTAAATTATGTTTAAACTCTTCCACATTACAAACCCATTCCATGTACACATCATCACTTGCACTAGGTCTGATATATAACACATACGTGACCAGTCCGGCTGCACCATGTGAAATCAGCTCACAAGTCCTCACCGCGGTCCGTTTCGAGATCTTGGCGGCGGCGCAGCGCAATGGGTGCGCGCGCATCGACCAACCCCACCGCACGGTGTTCCTCGGTCTCGGCGCATAATATTCCAATCGGCGCCGGCGGTCACAAGTTCTCCATATTCCATAGATGCATCTAGAAAGCTCTCTGTTACCACGATCAAGTTATGTTCAAACTGTAACAAGTTCGTTCTAACATAATTATGAGTGTAATGTCAATTTAGGTGTGGAGACCGCCACTAAATAATGAAAAATGGAAAACTTTTCTAGAAAAAAAAAATACAAACGACTTCCAAATAAAACATTACAAAATATAAAATAACTTTAATTTCGGAAGTCAGTGTAAAACAGTTTTTTTTAAGTGAAATGTTTAAAAAATATTATTCGTTCGGAACCCTTTGCTCGCGAGTCTGACTCGCACTTGGCCAGTTTTTTATTAATATCCCACCCCACTTTACAAAAATAAATATTATAAAAAATTAAACCATATGTTTGGATGCAACGAATTATGTAGTTGTTTTTGAAAATCAATAAAATTTCATTGAAGAAGAATGTGTAGAAGAAATAATAAGGGTTGGTATGTGATCTGTAAATTATAAAACTGCTTTCAGTACTATTGCAGAAATAAACTACCGATCCAATATCAGTTCATAACGTTTGAATCTCTGTAGCAGTGACTTTGGTCCCATAAAGCAAAAAGAGCTAAGGCTCTATAGACAAAGTTAGATGTACTCTAATTGACACAACGGATTGAAATATCACGTGGTTAACGTGCGTTACATTCTTTTCATTCAACAATCGTGAACTCTTTTTCTCTCCTTTGGCTCGGCTCTGATTTCAGTTATGTTTCTTTTCCTGGCTGTCTTGGTGTTTCATGACGTGCAAGAGTCCATTAATGTTATGTTTGTAAAGTAATTACGAGGTTGACTAAACATTCCTCATGAGCATACGCGATAACGAAGATTTGTGAAGGACGACTAAAACAAGACATTTAATTGATTTATTCAAAACTGTCACAACACATACATGTTTGCTATTATGCATATAATTTGCTATAAACAGTCTTATAAACTAATTCTTAAGAAAAGATAGAGTAGACTTTCACATTTTACAAACTAAATCTTTTTAACAGTAATTCAAAAATAAAAACAATAGTTGACAAACAACAGCCTCCGACACAAATGAACCATGGTGTTACAAATCTACATTCGAAGTCCTTTTGATGAAAATGTAATTTAATCGTACTAGCATAATAGAAATCTCGGAACTTCTTTTGAACCAAGCCATTTTCTCTTAAACGAAGCGCGTTTTGTCGCATTCTATCAGAAAGTGGAAACCCTTTATAGAAAAATATGCCAATAATAAACTTGACGTAGGGTTTGTTGAAGTAATAGAGAGGAGAGCGGCCAAATTTATCGCAGAATGATTTTTTGTGATATCGATAAATCGAGTATTTCAGAAGTAATAAACTCCAGCATCCGTGTACTAATACATGGCTTAAGGTTGTACTTTACTATATCTGCGTCATTAAACACTTGGTGCTCTTGTATTGGCTTCCTGGTCAAACTAACTAAGCTTGACTGGTAAAAACTGCTCATAAGAGACGCGAACCAGACCCATATTATAAAGATGCACTTAACATTAGTAGTCATTGGATGACACCTTATATTACCACCTCTTTGCAGCAAATATTCTAACATATTCAGCGAAATATTTGTTTTATCTTTACCTCGCAGAAGTACGATCATTATCATTGAATATATGAGATAAACTAACAACAGCAGACCCCATACTAATGGATAAAATTCCAAAAAAACATTTTTCCACTTGGCTACATATGATGCCTTCTTAACAAAAAAACGCATGTCATCGAAATAATCAAAGTACCCGTGCAAATATGTGAATGCATCTGCTCGGCTCGATACAAGAAAATGACTTCCAAACATTGCATCGGTTTCATTATTTTGTAGCTTTGCCATAGGCCCTATCGCTTTCATGTCAGAAGTTATTGTAAAAAATGTGTCATTGGTAACATTGAAACTAAAGTGAACTTTGAAATGTTCTAGTTCTGCTATCAATTTGAATAAATAAGGTTCAGCACCCAATGTCCTCCGGTTGTCGTCTTCTGCAAGATGAGGGTGAATAGAGAACGGTGGTCGATGAGCAACGGTATTTTATTTTATTTTATTTTATTTTAGGAAAATAAACGGTTATACATTACAATATCGCTAAGAACTTAAAACTAAAATGGTATTATAAATGTACAACCAACAACATTTTCCACATTATATAAAAAAGTTAAACTAAAATGAACATCGTGCGATGTAAAAGTACATAGATTATGGATAAATGTTAACCTCTAATAATAATAAAACTAAACTGAAAGTTATACACACAAAAAAAAGTAATAAGAGAAAGCATAGTAAACTATGGTTTTAAATGGCTATGTACTTAATTCTGCTATGGTTTTAAGAGCAATACTTCGAAATTTCCCAGCCGAAACAGCAAAGAACTCAATACCCTGGAAAATTTTATTGAACTGAGCGGTAAGACGTCGTAGGGGTGCTCGCGAGCCCGCGTTTGTCCGACAAGAGGTTACAGCAAACAGCGGTCGCGCGCGCACACCCCGACATATAGTTGTTCTAGGTACTACATAACTTATTCTATTGCTTATATCTATACAATCAAATTTATTGTTACATAAATCAAACAGAAACATCGATTCCAACATTATACGTCTAGATTTAAGATTTTGAAGTTTGAATTTATTTAGTAAGTCGCTGTAAGATGCATACGTACGAAAACAACGGTAATGCATGGCCTTTAAAAATTTGCGTTGTACTTTTTCTATCATGTTAGAATATTTATCATAGAAGGGATTCCACACCGGGACTCCGTACTCTAATTGAGACCTAACCAGAGTTTTAAATAGATACAGATAAGTACTAGGACGTTTAAATTCCTGAGCCGATCTCATTACAAACCCGTACATACGAAAAGCATTGTTCACAATTTTAGTAACATGAGCATCTAGATGGAGTTTGTCATCCAGCAGAACACCAAGATCACGAACTATTGTTTCTCTAGTCAGATCTATATTGTTTAAGGAATATGCATGTTTTATTATTTTTTTATTTTTAGTAAAACTAATGCAATGGCATTTGTATATGCTCAATTTAAGTTTATTTTTAACACAATATTCAGAGAATCTATTTAAGTCTTCCTGCAGCAGTAAACAGTCGCGTAGATTAATAATCGGCCTAAGAATTTTTAAATCATCTGCGTACAGCAATACTTTAGAATTTTGAAAACACGTACTTATATCATTAATAAACATAACAAACAAAAGAGGACCCAGTATAGAGCCCTGAGGAACACCGGAAGTGACATTTACGGTCGCAGAATTATAACTGTTTATCACAACTCTCTGAGATCTGTTAAAAACGTAAGAAGAAAACCATATTAGTAGGTCGCCACGTATGCCATTAAAGGCAATTTTACTCAAGAGCAGTTGATGGTCCACTTTGTCAAATGCCTTTTGGAAGTCCGTGTATATAGTATTAACTTGAATGCGAGAATCCATACTGTTAAATAAATAGTCAACAAAAGTTATCAGATTAGTGGTAGTTGATCTTTTTTTGACGAATCCATGTTGTTGTGGAATAATGTTATTATGCAGTAGAGGATAAACTTTATCATGGACAAGTCTCTCAAATAACTTTGAAAATACAGATAATATCGATATAGGACGATAATTTTCGATATCCTGTTTAGGTCCCGACTTATGAACAGGAGTCACATTTGCGAGTTTCCAAGCTTGGGGAAAGACTCCTTGTGAAATTGATAGATTGAAAATAATTTGTAATGGCACACACAGATTAACGGCGGTTTTTTTAATGAACACGACTGGTAGGCCATCTGGTCCCGGGCCTTTTGACGGATCTAATGCTTTTAGTGCACTTAATATTTCATCGGCAGTAAACTGAATGCTACTAAGAAGAGAACAGGTTTCAGAGTAATCTCCGTACTGCGGTGAAACACTGTGACTTGAAGTGGACGGCTCATACACCGAATTGAAAAAGCTTGAGAATAAATTACAGATGTCTTCAGGGTTGTTGGCTGAATGATTGCTATAGTGCATGATAGTAGGGAAACTTGTAGAGGATTTGCGGGAGGAAATGAAAGTCCAAAAATGCTTAACATTAGTCCGGATGCCGTCTTCTACGGAGGTAATGTATTTTCTATAACAATTTTTGCACTCAACTTGGAATCTAGATCGGTAAATGGAAAACTGTTCATAGTCCGAGATGTTTTGAAACATCTTCCATTTTACCCAAGCTTTAGCTTTGTTTTTGTAAATATGGATTAGCGATTTTGTGAACCAAACCGGAAATTTCAAAGATCTACAGTTATTCATTGGAACGTGTTTCTTTATAATACTGAAAACAATATCATAAAACGTGTTCAAGGTATCGTCAATGGTTTGGTTTACTAAGACTTCCTCCCAATTAATCCCTTTTAAATCCGCATTTATGTCATCATAATTTGCCTTGTAATAATTATATTTTTTAACTATCTTGCGGGCCATCGAATCGTATGGTACACTTAGAGAGATAAAGACATTAAGTGGAGGATGGTGGCTATCAAGCTGCAGTAAACAGTCTGTGGCTCTAGAAACATTGCATTCACTGTTACCAATAACCAAATGCAATATTTTCCCACCCGTATTCCGTATTGTATTGAATTGGTAAGCGTTTAGAAACGACAAAAATGCACTCATGTGATCAGAAAGGGGGGAGTTACCTCTACAAACATGAGCAGATAATGAAGTACTATCTGTGCAAGTGATCCAGTCGATTTCTGGTAGGTTAAAGTCTCCTACCACATAGAAATTATCGTTGTGTGTGACACCAAGCAGTGACTGCAGAAGTTCAAAATATTCAACATATGCAAACTCTGGTGTTTTAGGTGGTATATATACTGCAGCAATAATTCGGCACCTACCTCCACCCGAGCTTGGCAATTGCACCAAGATGTGCTCAATGCTGGCATGAATTGCTGATTGCGGAGTCAATCTAACTGAATACAGACTCTTCAGTACTGCCACGAGAACACCGCCTCTGTCTTTTTTATTGGTGGCAATACGGTCACGATCGTACCGATGTACCACATAACGCTCATCAATAAACTCGTTATCTGATATCTCGGGCGTCAGCCAGGTCTCAGTCAAAATTATTAAATCATAACAATTGGCTAGAATATTCATATATAAGATATTTAATTTAGTGCGGAATCCCCTGCAATTTTGATAATATATAACTAGGTTATCTGTCATTATAGCGTAGAACTCTATGGAATATGGTCATAAATGCATTTACCGTGACTAACGCAGCCGCAACTAGCAGGGCATTATTGTACAATAGGACGTTAAAAAGATGCGAACAAAATACAAGAAACATAACATAGTACCTAGAGAAATGGATTAACATTAACAAACAACTCACAAGGCCGCATATTATGCAGTGTTCAACTAAAGTCAGTAATAAATCAATTACTATTAAAAAAGTCCAAAGTTGTGCGCAACGATTATGTAGCAAACCGAAGATTGACGGATTATTCACTGTAGAGTTATTTTTCGATGGATACAGCGCGTTGGTTGTCAATCGGTGCTGCGTAGCCAGGTCTCATTTTAGTGATGTCGTGCGCGTTCCGAATTGCAAAAGACCTTGTCCCCTCCTTTTCACGGACAAGGATTGTTCCATGCTTAACCCAAACAAATCTATAATTGTGTTGTTTGACAGCGTCTCGACACTCACGAAATAATTGTTTATTTTTTAGTGTCAGGTGCTCATGCATATAAATCGTTAGAGATGTTCCTGAAACGCCCATTTGGTCCGTGGTAAATCCCTTGCACAACCGTTGGGCACTAAGGACGTTGTCACGTAGTATACGTGAACCAAATTTAACTATGATGTTTTTAGGCTTATTGTTTTGCTGGTGTGCATGTGGGACACGGTGAATAGAAATAATGTCATTTTGTTGTACATTGCACTTAATTATGGCCCCAATTTTTTGCATCATGGTTACGAGGTTTTCGTTACGCCTTTCAGGGATGTTGCATATCTCAATGTTACAATTGCGGGCACTCTGTTCCAAACTATCAATCTTTGCCACAAGCTCTGTAACGATAGGCTTTAAATCAATGTTCTCTTGAATATTTTTATTAATATTTGTAACTTTCTTACTGAGATCAGCTTGCTCCCCAGCAGCAAACTGGACCGAGCTTTCGGTACAGCGAACGGTAGCAGAAAAGGTACAGTTCCGTAGACCAGTCACATACTTGTTTGGGTATAGATTCCTTGTTGTGTTCGAGCACAAACCGTAACTTATGACGTTGTTGTAATACTTCCCGCAGGCATAGTTGTCGAAGGGGTTGTAACTGTAGAGGTGAGCGTCGTCAGTACCACTGACCACCAGCACGTTGACAACATGTTGCTTCAAGAACTCGTCAAAAATCTTCTTCAATTCGTCTTCATCTAACGATCTGATCACGATTATGAATCGTGAGGTCGGATTCCATGTTGGATCTTTGAGAAGATGTTTAAACATTTCTGCACATTCGGGTGCGTTCTTTGCCATTATGAGATATCCCTGGTGTCTAAAGTAGGACTGTGTAGTAGTCTGTCTAAATACCATCGTTGTGACGGTTGATAAATGAATTGCTTTCAGAATCTCGAGATCCTCAGAGTTCATATCAACGTATGTGAGCGTCTTTTCATCACAAAAGTATTTTTTTACAATATTGGTTATGCAAACCACTAATTTTTGATTGTCCTGTTCTTCAATAACGAAGGCGTTTTCACTGTTACACTTGACATGTAACAAGGAGAGCAACAAGTAAACGACCGACATTTTTGAATGCATATTGATGTATGCTTTTAGGTAACGTTTGCTGTCTTGGTAATGAAGATAAATATGTCGCTAAGTATAGTTTCATAATTAAAGTAAATTTTCCGTAGAAATAAGGCTATTAAATGTTTTATCGTAATGGATTAAGTTGGTTATGAATTTTTACTCTGATACCAATCAGCTTTCATAAAATGGTCTTTAATGGGCGTTTTGTCTCGGACGATTGATTTATAAGAAGCATACGTAGAACTTTTAGCCTAAATCTTCTTTTCTCTTTCTAAAAAGTCTTTAAATATATTGAAACTATTTAACTGTCTTGAAGTAAAACTGGAGTGCAAGTGAATGTCAATAGTGGTAAGTGGTAGGTAGGTTTAATGCGAATAACATCTTATACGATAAACAATACGGTTTAACCACGGGACATTGCACGAGACAATTGTTTGTGTGAGCCATGAAACGTTACTACTGAAATAAGAGCAGTACGGACTAGGCAATACAACATTGAACTAAGTAAAATCATGTTTGAACAATAGATAGCAGACAGTTCATAAAATTAGCAAAATTCAACGGGATTAAATATGAAAATGGGTGTACCCCATGGCTCAACTTTCGGTCCTTTCTTGTTTTTAGTTTATATAAATGCCCTACATAAACAAACAAACTTACTATGTTCTTATTCAGTGAATTGAAAAAAAAAACGATAGTTAAAATAATAACAAATAGTGTACTTATTGGGCTTTATATATCAAAATTATGGTAGTGTATTATTTGTATAGACATAAGAAAACAGAAAAAAACAGGTCAAGTGCGAATCGTTCCAGCCACAGTGTAGGGTTCCGAAGTTTTCTTTCTCGAAACTATGACAGAAAATTAAATATGTTCGCCTGACATAGTGATCGAAATACGCTTTCTTCACACTTTTTAGGGTTTCGTACCTCAAAAGGCAAAAACGGAACCCTTATAGGACCACTTTGTGGTCCGTCTATCGGTCTGCCACGACCTTTTTTCTCCGAAATGCGTGGATGTATCGGGTTGAAATTAATATCAAATGCGTAAGCCTGTGGCCCCTTGATGCTCTTAAAAATATCTAGCTTCTAAGTTAACGCAATCAAAAAGTAAATCTAATGACAGGGTACTTTCCTTTGACCCAGAATCATAAAATTTGGCAAGAAGCAAGGTCTAACAGCACAAGTAATGTTTAGTTTGTAGTTTTATCACGTAAAAAGTTAATTCCACAAACATACCCAAAATGATCAAATAATATTTTTTTTTTTTTGCTATTACAAACTTACATCTTCCAGTTGGAAAATTGATCGTGACGTATATCGATGTCTGGGAGGACATTTTTTTCAACTTGTAAAGTTAAGTTTGTCCTTAAGTCCTATTTATCTTTTCGTCAGAGTATTGTCCAATTGTCGAGTGCTTTCATAATTTTGGTAGGTAATGCTTATTATTTCTCGGGATCGGTATATTGTCACGGGATTCAGTGTAGCTTATAACGAAAATGAGCTGGAAATTATTTAATGTTCTGTCATGGTTATGGGATAGAAAACTTCGGAACCTAATACTGTGCGTGCAGATGAATGCCCGACACGCCCTCGTCCTGTTTGTTTTCTGTTTACTATGTCTACAGACATAGTAAACAGAAAACAAACAGGTAATATTACGCTGCTCTCTCGAGAAATGCTTAAAAACAGCGTGCAGATGAAGCAACTTTTCGTCGGCATTTACTGAAAAATTACATCTTAATAAAATAGGTAGTAATCTACATGATATGATACATTATTTGGTTCAGCCAGAATTTATATATCGGTATCACATAATAAGAAAAAAAAAACACCAAATCACCTCCAAATCGTTGAGGTGAAACCATTTTACTCCTTCATTTTTTAAAAGTCAACAAAAAAAAATATCTACTGTTTTGCAATACAAACGAAAACAATTTGAAAAAAAAAACGGGACCCTTATGGGATGGCTACTCGGGTGTCTGTCTGTCTGTCTGTCCGTTTGTCACAGCCAGTTCTCTCCGGATCCACTGGCACAATTCTGTTGAAATTTGGTGCACACATAGATTTCTGTAACGCAAACACGGACGCGTAACGTAAATCATTAAATTTTTAGTATGGATGTCACTTTTGGGTGTCAAACTAGAAAATCTAAAAAAAAGTTTTTTTAACAATATCGTGTAACATCTCAAATAAAAGGTCTTACTCATTGATATATAAAAAACCCAAGATGCACAGTCTCGAACAAATGCAACACTCGAAACTGTCGTCAAAAACTGACATTTATAAAGTGTCATGTGTGAGTTGTGTGTAGTTATACCTACATTTACCTACATATAAACATTTTTTTTTGCAAATTCAACCTTACTCGGATCGCTTAAAGTTGTTTTTATAAAGCAGTGCAGCATGGCGAGGGATACGCAATTTTTTTGCAAATTCAACCTTACACGGATCGCTTAAAGTTGTTTTTACAAAGCAGTGCAGTATGGCGAGCGATGCGAGACTGTTTGAAACTTGCGCACAATACATTTATTGCGCTTATTGTGAGTCAAGTAGTCTTTTTTGACATGTCAAGAGTCATGTCAATGGTATTAAATATTATTAAATATTAATCCTAGAAACGAATCGTAAAAGAATCGTTGAAGATGCCTATTTGATTGATGTGCGATATAATATTAATGAGTAAAAAATATCTATCGATTTGAATTTGAAGCACGAGTTGTCTATATGTACATTGCAACCAGTTCAAGTTTTATATTTAATCTTCGTAGCAACCCTTCGACAGAATTAACGTGGTTATATAAACAATCAATAAGAAACGCGGGCCGAGAAACTTTGTATGTAAAAAGTTATAATTCGAAGTGTAGCTGTCGCCTGTTTCCTCCTCCAATATTGGACCCATTTAAAAGACATCTCATATAAACTGAATACCTAAGAAGAATATTTCGTCGTCGTCTGGAGGCAACACTGGGAGCGAGACGCTGGTCTGCGTGTTGCCCGGCAACGGAATCCAGGGCGCTACCACCGCACCGACTCGTCGCGGCGCTCCAGGCCCTCAGCGCGACTGCGCGGTCTATATTGTCAAATACTGTCATCAGTTGACATTTTTAATTGTGTTTTTTCTTTGGTATTTTTTTGATAGTTCTTTATTAATATTAAATGCTGAGTGTTAGCAGTGATGTGTTGCAAGATAGTGCCGGTCAACCTTCGACATCACTAGATATCCTGGAGAGGTGTCCTCTGTGCACCCAGGCACGATTTTTTAAAGGTAAGCGGGGTTTGAATGTGCATATTGGAAGGGTGCATAAATCTCAAAATGCACTCACTTCAGACCCTGTCATTCCATCATCTAGACCTTCTACATCAGCTACTTCTTTAGACCCGTTTTGGAAAACTCTTGCAAAATTCAAAAACTCTGTACCTGTTTTA
Organism: Lacanobia wlatinum; assembly: GCA_947578705.1. Classification (NCBI taxonomy): domain Eukaryota; kingdom Metazoa; phylum Arthropoda; class Insecta; order Lepidoptera; family Noctuidae; genus Lacanobia; species Lacanobia wlatinum. Next base: position 23,315,409 of record OX388031.1, read on the forward strand.
AAGCGAGTTCCCCGCGGCGCTAGACCGCTAGTGGCACAACACTTAGCAGGATGCGTTCGCCGTGCCACCCGGGAGAACTCGCAAAGTGCCTGGGAACAACTTCTCACTTTCCCCTACCGAATTTTACATGTTAATAAGAATTTGGCAACCAAAAAAACTTTAACAGCACAAATTAAAGAAAAATGTAACGTTTCGGCCCTTAATTTTGAATCTAAATTATCGGCACAGAAGTTTACCTCTTCAAGAGGTATTTCCCACCTGGTCGAATCAAAATTAGGGAAAGGTGTCATTAGTGGAGCAGCCAGGATTCTTTTTAGTAGTGATGTGGTGGCTCCGTGTTCTCCAGATACTCTCGCAGCTCTGGAGAGCAAACATCCTGCCCCAGCGAATGATCTTTCTTTTCCCGACCACCCTGATTCAGATATTCACACCCTCACCATTACAGGTCGAGAGGTGATCGCAGCCGTTTGCTCCTTCCGGAGTGGCTCTGCTGGCGGCCTCGACGCCTTAAGTCCTCAACACCTAAAGGACCTTATCTGTTCAGGCGCCGGGGAAGCTGGTGAGTTGCTTTTGAAGGAGCTCACGGCTCTGATTAACCTCATGCTCTCCGGCAAGGTGAACGAGGCCGTCATCGACGTCTTGTACGGGGCCAACTTATGTGCCCTGCGCAAGAGAGATGGCGGGATTCGTCTCATTGCTGTGGGAACTACTTACCGTCGTATGGCAGCCAAGATTTGTTGCCAATTTTATAGTGAGGTCGTTTCAGAAAAATTTCAGCCCCTTCAGTTGGGTTACGGCTCCAAAGGGGGCTGTGAGGCTGCCGTACACGCATTGTCGACCTACTTAAATTCTGGCAAAGGAGAGGTCATCCTGAAGGTTGACATCAAAAATGCTTTTAACTCTGTAAATAGGGACACCTTGTTGGCAGAATCTAAAAAAGAAATACCTCAAATTTTCAGTTTTCTCTGGCAATGTTATAGACAACCATCTAAATTACTTTATCGGGACAACCTTTTGGAATCCGCTGTTGGCTGTCAACAAGGTGATCCCCTCGGGCCAGTGATCTTTAGTTTAGCTATTCACCCAATTATTCGACAGCTAAATTCTAAATTTAATGTTTGGTATCTTGATGATGGAACCCTTGGAGGTGATGTAATTTCGGTTTTAGATGATCTACAATTTTTAAAAACTCAGTTTCATTCCATAGGACTTGATCTGAACTATTCTAAATGCGAATTATTTTTATCTGACAGTACTGACCGACAACTTACACTTTCAAAATTGAACGCAATAGCCCCTGAAATCAAAATTATAGACAAAAGCTCTCTTCGTCTCCTTGGGTCGCCTATCTTTGAGAATTCCTTTCCCAATTTTGTCGAAGAAAAAATTCAAAATTTCAATGATGTTTCGGAAAGACTGTTAAAAATTAACATGCATTCGGCCATCACCATTGTTCGTTACTGCTGTTTTGGCCCAAAATTAACATATTTCAGAAGCACCCTCACCTTCTGGAAAAAATGGTTCAAATTATCAAGCATACACTCTCTGCAATTTTAAATGTGGCCATGGATGACCGAGTTTGGGCTCAAGCTACTCTTCCCATCCGTATGGGAGGCCTTGGCGTCCGCAAAATTACCAGTATTAGTTTACCGGCTTTTATATCCTCGGTTCACGGCACTGAAAAATTAGTCAGGAATATCCTAGCTTCCACACTGATTGATTTTGATGTGCCGTGCTTTACCGATGCTATAACTGCCGGGAGACTCGCTTGCCCGAATGAAAATTTACCCGACAACCCATCATACCAGAGACGGTGGGATGAGCCGCTCTGCAGAGAAGTTCAGAAGAACCTAATTGCCTCTGCTGCTACTTCTGTGGAGCGTGCGCGCCTGCTGGCTGTGGGTGAGTGGGAGTCGGGCCTCTGGCTTCACGCACTACCGTCGTCGAACATAGGCACCTTGTTCGACGATACTACTTTCCGCCTCGCTGCTTCCCTTCGCTTAGGCGCATCCTGTTGTTCTCCTCATCGCTGTCACTGTGGCGAAGCTGTCAACAGCCTCGGGCACCACGGCCTGTCGTGCAGTCGAAGTGCGGGTCGCATAGCACGGCACGCAAACATCAACGACATTATCCGACGCGCTCTTGTCGCCGTCGGCGTTCCAGCCGTACTAGAACCCATTGGCCTGGCACGCGACGATGGCAAGCGACCCGACGGCTTGTCTTTATTTCCTTGGAAGATGGGTAGGCCTTTAGTGTGGGACGCTACTTGTGTCGATACTCTTGCGCCATCCCATCTTCCTAGCTCGTCGTGCTGTGTTGGTTCTGCCGCTGCGGCTGCTGAGAACCTCAAACGGCGGAAATATAGTACCCTTGTTGGCAATTATATTTTTGAGCCGTTTGGGGTTGAAACTCTTGGACCGTGGGGTCCGAGTGCTCACGTTTTATTTAAAGAACTAGCTAAACGTTTAGTTGACACTTCGCGTGACCCAAGGGCTGGCTTTTATCTCGGACAGAGGATAAGCATTGCCATACAACGTGGCAATGCCGCCAGTCTTTTGGGCTCACTTCCAGTCGACAGCGATGCGGACGAATTTTTTGACGCCATATAGTTTTATTTTGTATTATAAGTGTAAATAGTTTGTTATTTAAATAGATTGGTCAAGATGCTTAAATTTAATAAATCTTTACTAATATTTTTTTCATAATTTTAAAATTGGTTTTGAAGTTTTGCAAGATATTACACGAAAAATGACCATTGGCCCCCCTTATCTTCGAAACTACTGAGCCTAAAATTTTGAAAAAAATGGAGATAATAGATCTTTTCCTATAGATTACAGGAAAAGCTATAGAAAGTAAGTGTTAAAATAACACGTTAAAAAAATGAAATTCGTTCGGAACCATTTGCACGCGAGTCCGACTCGCACTTGGCCAGTTTTTTTAAAATATGTATCATTTTTATAACAAATTAAAAATGCGGGTAGCGGAGTGGCGCGTAGAGGAGTAGTTAGCTCCGTTTATATGCACAAGGTCATTGGCATGTATACAAGCCTTAATTTTGACATACAAAGATATTCTACTACCTAGTTAGTATCTACTATTTGAATAATTGAATAACCTTCATTTTTTTAAACCAAAAGCACAATCAAAATAGGTAGACTTTTTTCATTCCATTTTGAATTTTTCAATTTCATTCACTGCTATTCAAGTCCGAGATGAAAACCCCCATCATCATCATCATCATCATCAAATCAGCCGAAAGACGTCCACTGCTGGACATAGGCCTCTCCCAAGCGTCGCCACAACGACCAGTCCTGTGCGTTTCGCATCCATCGGCTACACGCGACCTTCACCAGGTCATCGGTCCACCTTGTGGGAGGCCTTCCAACGTTACGCCTAAAACGCCCAGGCACTCCACTATAATAATGTAAAGACATTGTTCCACACTATCTCAAGGGACATTAAATTATTATTTAAAATATGCTTTACGATGAGTTGCTTCGTAAAATATAAATGTTTTTTTTTTATGATTTGTAGATGAAAGTAGTTGTCGTTGGAAATAAGGCAGGTTTATTGTAATGGATCTCGTTTGTTATGATTTTTTGCTGAGATCCCAATGATCAGAAAATGTAACACCATCAAACAAGCAATACTTTTATAAACATATATATAATCTGAAACCCGGAAACAGCTCCAGCGCTTTTCATGAAATTTTGTATGCAGGGGTTTTCGAGAGCGATAAATCGATCTAGGTTTCATATATCGAAAAAGTCGTTAAAATCATCATCCAGGTACTGAGATTTAATGGACGAGTTGACTCGGTTCATTGATTATACAATGTGGAGATGACTAATGTTTAATCATTTATGACGTCCCTGTTCTGCATGTAATGAATTCAATCAAATATATTCAACGATGTAGTTACTCGGATTTCGCTACAATTTACTCAGGTACCATCCGGGGGCTCCACCTCACTTTCTCGGAGCTGCTAGTCTAGCACTCTGCTTCATAGCGGGCGAGTATGCGTGCCCAGTGTGACACCGTCCGGTCCCGCCCTCGACAAGAGAGTAGATGTTGTTCTTCACGAAACATGCCGTACCATTACTGGCTGCCACAAACCGACCCCAGTCCGTGGACTATACCCCACAACCGGGATAGCTACTCCAGAAATCCGAAAACAAGTTGCAAGTGCAGTCAAAATTGAGAAAAATCAGAAACCCATTATATGGTGCATAATTACCAACGCTAAGACTAGGAATCACAGCTTTCTTAAGTCGCCAGTCTCGTTACGAAACCCAGCTGACTTCCGCTGCAAACTGTGACAGGACACTTTTCCCCCATCCATGTACTATAACCACCAATAGAAGACCTTCCCGCAGGGTCTAACTTTCTGTGGTCCACTTGGAAGTTTCTGAACCGCCTCGGAACGCAAGTAGGAAGATGTATCGCCAACCTAGCAAAGTGGGACTACCTTGACCGATCAGCAGCAGGGTGTGGATGTGGAACCAAGTTATTATCTATGCTCCACCTCCTATTTAGCCCTGTGCCCCAAAACACGCAACCAAAGTGACCTATGTGTGCCACCAACGACGCTCTGGAAGTAGCAATGTTTTGGGTTACTCAAATATTAATAACTGTTTTGCCAGCGACATGAAAAAGATTTGCGGTCACTATAAGAAAACTCATTAAAACAAGGTTAAGTAAGTTGGTGCAAGTACTTTTTCTATAATATTTATTTTAATTGTCTACAATATGCATAAAAGGGTTTGTTCTAATTCTTTAAGATGTTCACATTTCATGAACTGAATCGTTTAACCACTAATTCAAAGATGAAAATTAATTAATTAATTAATTTTATCGTATTTTCTCTTAAACGGAGCGCGTTTTGACGCATTTTATCTGAAACTGGAAAACCTTTGTAGAAAAATGTGCCTAAAATAAATTTGACAAATGGTTTGTTAAAGTAATAGACGGACGAACTACCAAATATATCGCAGAAGGATTTCCTATTATATACATATGTTGAATGTGGTACAAGTGGAAATAAATCTTCCGATTGGGCGACTTTCTTTAAGCTTGTCAACGCATCTAAGCAATCATGGTCCATTAGAGTGGATACATTCGTTTCAGAATTAATATATTCTAGCATACTAGGCGCCATACAGGGCTTAAGTTTGTATCGAACTATATCTGCTTCATTGGATACTTGGTGTTCCTTTATTGGCTTGCTGATAAAACTAAATAAGCTTGACTGATAATAACAGTTCATGAGGGAAGCGAACCACACCCATGTTATAAAGATGCACCTTGCATTATTATTAATTTTATGGGGCAAACTACAGGCAGTGGATAACAAATACTTTAACAATTTGAGCATCATATTGACTTTGTCTTCAGCATGGAGGAGAATGATCATAATTATCGAATATATTAGATTAACTAAAAACAGCAAAAACCACAATAATGGACGGAATTCCAAATAAGCATTTTTCCACATAGGTACATGTGACGCTTTCCGGACAAAATAATGTACCTCGTCGTAATAATCCAGGTACCCATGCAAATATGTGAATGCATCTGCTCGACTCGATACTAACAAAGTATTACCAAACATAACATCGGTTTCATTATTTTGCAGTTTTGCCATAGGCCCCGTAACTTTCATGTCAGGACCTATCGTACTATATTTTTCACTAATACGATCAAAACTAAAATTCACTTTGAAATGTTCTAGCTCCCCTAGCACCTTAAATAAATATTGCTCAGCACCTACTATCATTCGCTTGTCTTCTGCAAGGTGAGGATGTATAGAGTAAGGTGGTCGATGCGGAACGGTAGCATGGAAAGTGCAGTTTCGTAGACCAGTCACGTACTTGTTTGGGAATAGATTCCTAGTCGTATTTGAACACAAACCGTAACTAATGACGTTGTTGTAATATTTGCCGCAAGCATAGTTGTCGAAAGGGTTGTAGGCGTAGATGTGAGCATCGTCAGTACCGCTGACTACCAGCACGTTGATAACATGGCGCTTCAATAGCTCATCAAAAATCATCTTCAGTTCGTCTTCATCCAGCGACAGGATCACGATTATGAACCGAGAGGACGGATTCCATGTTGGATCTTCGAGAAGATATTTAAAATACTCCGTGAATTTCGTTGCGTTGTTTGCGTTTATTAGATATCCTTGGTGTCCAAAGTAGAACTGTGTAGTCGCTTGTCTGAATACCATCGTTGTGACGGTTGATAGATGAATTGCTTTCAAAATCTCATAATCGCCAGGGTTCATATCAACGTATGTTAGTGTTATTTCATCAGAAAAGTATTTTTCAACTATAGTGGTTATGCATATCATCAAGTGTTGATGTTTTTTTTCTTCAAATGATATTGCATATCCATCGTTAAACTTTAAAAACAACAAAGACAGCAACGCGTTAACCAGCAACATTTTTTGATCACAATGAATTATGTTTTAGGCAAAGTAGAAAATATATTTTTAGTTATTATTCTATAATGTAAGTAAATTGTCGGAAGAAAAAAGGCAATTAATATGTTTATCGTAACAGATCTCATTTTTATGGATAATTAGGCTTTTGATTGACATTGTCGGGTTTGATTAATGATTACTGTCATTAACTGTATGTGGAATGTGTACGTGCATGATTAAAAAATTAACAATTATAGCTAAAATTAACAAGCAAACTAAACTTACAACAAACAAAGCTATAGCATCAAAAATACGTCCTCAACGCTGTCTGCTGTTAACGTGCCTAACAAAATGGGGGCATTGCTTCGATGAATGGCAATGGTTAGCCTCTGGCCCAAGTAAAAGCTAGCTAATGACTCACGGTAAGTGTCAACCAGTCGTTTCAAAATTTCTTTGAAGAAACGAAAACTGTGAGCATAAGGGCCTCACGAACCGAGGGTTGTAACCCCAAACGACTCAGAAATGTAGTCAGCAATATTGTTTGAACTTCTTACACCAAGTGGCACAGTTCGTTCACATTATTGAGGAAAAGAGTTGGGCCAGGAATCTTTCTCTGTGGGATACCATCAGTTAGTTTCTTTGTCCTGCTTAAAAAGTTTTAAATTATAACTAGTTGTTGACGGGAGAGACAGCCACCAGGTAGTTTCGGTAGTTTAGTGGAAACAGGTAGTTTTGAAATATGTCGAGTGCAATCCCACGGCCACAAAATTTTTCAACTGGGTAATAACTTTGGGACAAACACGGTGTCGAAGGCTTTGGATAAATATAGTAAGATGCCAACAGACGACAACAACAAAAAAAAAAACACAAATCAATTAATTTATTAAGAAAATTTAGGACGTTCAGATATTATTATGGGCTTGTAGTAATTAATGAAACACTGCTCCTATCCCCAGCTTTGAATATTGGGTGACCTTAAAAAGTTTAAAAAAAAAAACGTCATGAGATACACCAGAAGACATGTATTGAAAAGCGGGAATTATACTATTCCTAGAGGTCTTATAACAGAGGCCGTGAAAACGTAATTTTTAACTGTATGGTTATAAAGTAATTACGAGGTTGACTTAACATTCTTCCTGAGGATACGCGATACCGATGATCTGTGATGGACAACTAAAACAAGACATTTAATCTACTTATTTATTTAAAATATATGAAGGTACACGCTTTACAAATTATTATGCTACAAACAATATTAATAAAAACTGTAACTAATGCTTAAGACAAGATAGAGTAGAATTACTGTTAACAAGATTTAGTTTATAAATGTGAATTTGTAATATAAATCGTGTTAACAGTAATTCAAAATTACAAACAATAGTTGACAAACAACAGCCTGCAACACAAATAAACCATGTACAAATCTACATTCGAAATTCTTTTGATGAAAATGCAATTTAATCTTCCTAGCATAATAGAAATCTCTGAACTTTTTACGCACCAAACCATTTTCTCTCAAACGAAGCGTGTTTTATCGCATTCTATCATCAAGTGGAAACTCTTTGTAGAAAATGTCCCAATGATAAAGTTGACGAACGATTTGTTGAAGTAATAGACAGATGAACGGCCAAAATCTCGTAATGTATTTTTGTGATATCAATAAATCGAGTACTGTGTTACTGTAAATACGTTTTTTGATTGTGCGACTTTATCTACACATTTAATCGAATTTTCACTTTCATTATTTATTTCGTTGTATATATTCGATTCTGTAACTATGCGCTGATTTAAAAGAGTGTCCGTGTAGTTTCTGCACTTTCTTCTCCAAAAGTTTTACTAAAACGTGCACTTGCCGAGCTGAAGATGAATGTGTTTTGCTGAGGAATATTCTTGCTGCTCCTGTTGCTAGCGCGTCAGAACTAGCTTCATATATTTTTCTGACACACCTTGACAATGCAAAAGTGCCTGTAAATGGTCTATTTGAATTAAAGGATTTTTATTATGATTTTTAATTTTATTTTGAAAAGTAATAACGAGATCGAAAAACATGCTTAATGTCTGAACGTCGAGAGGTGAACGGCTAATTATTTAAAGCGCCATTTTATGAACTTTACAGGAGAGCCATTTAAATATTCAAAACTTGGAAAAAAATAGTTATAAAAAACAACTGCTCTTACTAGAATGGGGATCGGGGGTCTATATTGCAAAACATCCAACACACACTCTAACTACACAACTACAACTACACAACATAACTGTTTTTTTTTAGTAAAAAACAGTTATGAGTTCCAAGGTTGTAATGTCGCTTAATACAAAATGATCTGCATCGCCTTATTTTTAGGGTAAAGAAATATGATTCAACTTCCAACATTGTCACTAATCAGCCGCAGGCAAAATGGTTAAGTGACCTTAGAGTGCTAATGCAGGAGAAAGCAAAATGATTGAATAGACGTTACTTAGTGATTATAGGAATAGGCTATTTCGTTTAACTACCAATAGGTTTTTGTTAACGATCATACAAGTTGACTTAAGCAACGATGAACTTCCTTAATGAGTGTTTGATGTCACATGTTTTGAAAGAATTTATTAAAACATGGTTGTTGATTATTCTAATCTATTGAGCTCCATACTTCATGGGTACTGGCAGGCTAGGTAACCATGAAGTATGGAGCTCAATAGAATCACGAAAAGAATTGAACCTCCGTCTTATTGATTTTGGCTGATGGCAAATTGATTGAAACAACATTGCATAGTTCTAGTTGTAAAAAGTAAATTGTATGAAGGAACTTTTCATCTAAGGTTTGCTGTATCGAAAAACACCTGATCTGCCATTCAACTGAAGTTTTTGGACGAGACGGCTTAAGCTCCGATTCTCTATTTTTGTGGACAGCTTAAATGAAGTTCTAAAAAAAATATGACAAACGTGATGTCGGATCAGGAGAATTATGTACTAAAATTGCATTGTCTTAAGCGCCAAAAATGTGCTCAGAATTGGACGAAACTAGGGCCATCCGAAACAGAAAAAAAATTCGCTTCAAACAAATAGCCCCCTCGACCTTATAATGAAAATGAGTTGACTAACAGATCTTATAAGAAAATACAGCCATATTGCAAAAAATACACTCGTGCTAAAAGTATTTTAGTAGTAGTGTTTTTACTTTTGTAAACTGAAACGGGTAACCAGTAATTCAAAGATAAAAAATATAGTAGCCAAAGTGCAGCCTGCGAAATATATAAACCACGGTGTTGCAAATCTAGAGTCAAACTCTCTTTGATGAAAATTTAATTTAATCATCCTGACGTGGTATAAATCTCTGAACTTCTTCAAAATTATACCGTTTTCTCTTAAACGAAGCGCATTTTGACGCATTCTATCTGAAACTGGAAAGCCTTTGTAGAAAAATATTCCTAAAATAAACTTGACGTAAGGTTTATTGAAGTAAAAGAGAGGGGAGCGCCCAAATTCGTCGAAGTACAGTTTTTGGTTGTATAAATATAATGATGGTGGCAGAAGTGTAAATAAATCTTCGGATTGAGCGACTTTCATTAAACTTTTCAACGGATCAAGACAGTCGGAATTTATCGCAGGAGACTTATTTGTTTCAGATTTCATATATTCCAGCATTCCTGGAACAATACAAGGTTTGAGGTTGTGCTTCACTAAATCTGCTTCATTAGACACTTGGTGTTCTTTCATTGGGTTACCGATCAAACTTACTAAGCTTGACTGGTAATGACTGTTCATTAGAGACGCGAACCAGATCCATATTATAAAGATGCACCTTACATTGCTATTCATTTGATGGGGCATACTACATCCACTGCAGAGCAAATAGTTTAACAATTTCAGCATCATATTAGTTTTGTCTACAACACGGAGGAGTACGATCATAATTATTGAATACAGCAGATAAACTAACAACAGCAGACACCATACTAATAGATTGAATTCCAAATAAGCATTTTTCCACTTAGCTACATAAGATGCCTTTTTCACAAAAAATCCTATTTCTTCATCATAGTCTTGATACCCATGCAAATATGTAAATGCATCTGCTCGACTCGATACTAACGAAGTATAACCAAACAAAACATCGGTTTCATTATTTTGCAGCATTGCCATAGGCCCCATAACTTTCATGTCAGGGGTTATAATAGTAAATACATCATTAATAAAATTGAAGCCAAAATTCACTTTGAAATGTTCTAGTTCTCCAATCACTTTGAAAACATATTGTTCAGCGCCTAATGCCCTTTGGTCGTCTTCTGCAAGATGAGGGTCTATAGAGTATGGTGGTCGATGCGGAACGGTAGCGTGGAAGGTGCAGTTCCGTAGACTAGTCACATACTTGTTTGGAAATAGATTTCTTGTTGTATTAGAACACAAGCCGTAACTAATGACGTTGTTGTAATACTTCCCGCAGGCATAGTTGTCGAAGGGGTTGTAAGTGTAGAGGTGAACGTCGCTAGTGCTGCTGACCACCAGCACGTTGACAACATGTCGCTTCAATAACTCGTCGAAAATCTTCTTCAGTTCGTTTTCATCTAGCGATCTGATCACGATTATAAACCGCGAGGACGGATTCCATGTTGGATCTTCGAGAAGATATTTAAACATTTCTGCGAATTCGGGTGCGTTCTTTGCCATTATGAGATATCCTTGGTGTCTAAAGTAGGATTGTGTACACGCCTGTCTCAATACCATCGCTGTGTAAGTTGATAGATGAATTGCTTTCAGGATCTCGAAATTGTCAGAGTTCATGTCAACGTATGTGAGCGTCTTTTCATCAGAAAAGTGTTTTCGCATGACATTGGTTAAGCAGGCCACCAAGTTTTGATTTCGCTGTTCTTCAATAAATAAGGTAATTTCACTGTAACACTTGAAAAATAACAAGGAGAACAAACAACACATGAACACACCCAACATTTTTGGATGCACATTGTAAAATGTTTTACGATGAGTAGTTTCGTAATAAACATAAATGGGGTTTTTTATGATTTCGTAATGGACGTAGTTTTCGTTGGAAATAAAGCAGTTAAATGGTTTATTGTTATGGATCTAGTTTATTATGAACTTTTACTCAGATCCCCATCAGCTATCATAATAAAACTTTTATACAAGGAAGCCTGTTGTATTTAAAAAATAAATAAAAGAGTTAGGTCATTATTTTACCCTTTAGTACTTATCAGTTTTTGTTTTTCGTAGCCACCACTGGAAAGTCACAGGAAAGCAAAACACGCACTTTCGGTTACTCAGATGACATATTTTTTCCAGCTATTTTAATTTAAAAAACAAAGTAATGACACCGATTTTGATGACATTTCTATGGGATTAATCGGATAGTATATCCTTTCAATTAAAATAAGAAATTTTGAAATCGGTTCCTAAAGAGATGAGAACAAGCAAGATGGCATTGGAATTCACGGGATTGCTAATGACATCTTCCGCAGCTACCTAACAGACCGCCAGCAGGTAGTAAACATTGAAGAGCAGATAGTTACTTTTGGTGTGCCTCAAGGTAGTGTCCTTGGACCTACCCTCTTCCTCATTTAAGTAAAACGTCAACTATCTCCTCCAAACTGTAAAATCATCACATGTCCATGACACAGAGCTTATAATTCACGGCAAGGACTGGGCCGATACCTTTAATAAAGCAGAAATGGCACTCAGTGTGGTTATTTAATGGTTAAACACAATCCTCCTCACGCAAAATATCAGCAAAACTAAATTCAAACCTTTTAACTCAGGCATTTTAAGCCAGCCTCCCCATTCGCTCAAATTCAGAGCTCACGTTTTCACACTTACTGATTTTTCTACCTGTAACTGTACACCTAGCAAACGAACAGACAACATAAATATCTTGGAGTAATCATCGAAAATCTCCTAAAATGGAAAATGCAAATCGACTCTACGGTCAATCGTGTACGAAGATTAATTTACATATTTAAAAAACTCAGGGCGGTTGCTGTCTTCAAATATCTGTTAACTGTCTACTTTGCTTTTGCTCAATCAGTTCTTGGGTATTGCGTGACCATGTAGGGTGACGCACACAAAACTACTCTTCTACTAGACTTCTGATCTCTATTCACTTTGCAAGGTCCTTACAGTAAGGCAGTTTTTATTTGTCTTAGGGTTTCAGCGTTCACTGTAACGCAATTGAAGGAGTCCATGGGCGGTGATACCAACTTTACGTACGGGGCATAGCCTTCGTAATGGGTGGCAGGTGGTCACCATTGGTTGAGCTGTTTAGTGGAGGCAAATAATTTCAGTTTCTATTTTTGAACAGATTATGATCACTGGAGTAAGCACAAAGTTAGGATTTAATTTTTTGACAGAATAGACCTTCGCATCTTAACTGACTAGCTGCCGCGTAGACTAGTTAGGGTAGCTTTTGTCAAAGTCAAGTCAATCCCTTCTGGATGGATGTGAATTGTCACATCATTTTGTTTACGTCCAGCGATGTCTTGCGGCTTTTAGGGAGGTTTTGCTGTAGCAGGGCTTCAGCATGACTGCGTTATTGTCCAGCGCAAATGGCGTATAAGAATTTTAAAGAATAATACTTATCGCAGGACATGACTGAAGCTGCTTCTACAGAAGCATACTGTCGGAAAAAAATCCTCCCAGAGGTAGGGACTCCTGGTTAGGAATAGGTAGGTGCTTAACTCTTCCAAAGCTTTGAATAGATGATTACAAGAAAACTTTCTTAGTATCCTCCATTCGTAGGGGCGTAGCTCATGTAATACTTCCTCCTTGGATGCATCAACTTCTTGATAAAAGCTTTAGAAGAATTTACTAAAAAAGTAATATTATTTAAAATAGGTTCGAATTATGACGTATGCTCATGAATTGGTCTTTTTTAAAGAGAACTGTAAAAGCTTTCTTTGGAGCATGAGCTCAATATAATTATCCTTTAAACATCCAGCAGTATTTTCTTTATTCACGATCCCTAACGCTGCAGTAGTTCAAGTCCGCAGCATCACAGTACCTACTTGAAGCCTTTTTTGTTTTTTGGATGGGTAATCATCAAATGATTCCTTCCTCTGGGCGGAGCAGAAGGGAGTGTCAGACTCTTACTGACTAAAACGCATCCGTGTTCCTCCTAATGCCCTTTGCATTCCAGGGCCGCGGTGGCTCTTTAACAAATTCCGCAATCCTGGCAGGCACTGTCCTCGGCACGGGCCCCGTCTTCTTTGCTGACATCTCTTAGGCGTGGAACACAACGTGCCGTCGACCCGGGTCTGGTCCTCATCGGACGGCGAGCCACCCAACGCTCGCCTTCCGCAGGCCCGCGTCTTCTGTTGCGGCGGCAACGGGGCGGCTCGGGCGTGAAGTTTGAATATCCCTCACGCGGCCTGACTCCTCTTTCGCTTATAGTACTGCTTCCCATGCTTCCTCGCTCCGGACTACGGATTGAATCAGGGCAGGAAGTGTCAGGTCGCCGCCGACGAGGACACGGCAGTGCTTCGCCCAAGCAGGGCAACCAGGAACAATCGCGACACGCATTGTGAAATTCATGTCTCAATCAAGGGGTTTGGATGTGAGTACTTCCAGCGAAAAGCCCACAGCCGCAGTGACATATAGTTAAGCAGCATTTTTCTTCATGTACTTCCTTGGTTTGTCAGACCTTTACTAACGAGAACCACATTGTAACCTTCAAATACAACTCTAGCCGGTGAATGAGATTTGCTGACCGTCACCCTCCGCCACCCGCTGCAACCATCTCCATCTGCGGTCGTACTGCAACAGTCACCCTCTTCGGTCATCATCCTAGAACCACAGTTTCTCTTAAGAGTTGTGCTCTGATTACACAGGTATGTATGCCAACACTTTATCATCCTCATCACGTTATTAGGCGCAATCTCCTCTATCCGGACAATAAAGGAATATTTACAACGTAATTATTTAATTCATTATCGTTTTATTTGTGGGAAGTGGCTATCGAAAGTAGAGCAACCTTAGAAGTACTTGTATTGGAAGTACTTGGGCACCTCTTCTATCGCTTCTTTGGTTTAATAGCTGCAAGCTCAATAGCAGAGCATAATGTTCTTTTCCTAGGTCGGGCGAAGTGTAGGTGTCAACTAATTATTGTGTTTTTCCATTAGGAATACTTACTTAATTCTTTATAAAGTTATAGAGAAAATATGATTGTAATTTGCTATTCGGTTGCCATTTTTGACGCTTGAACATTTTCATAAGTATTTGAGAATTAGGCTTCAATAAAAGAGAAACATGATACAATATTTTTTATTGACAAAACACAAGTATTTTTAACACTTCGTTAATTAATAAACGAGTAGGTGTACTCAGTGAGATGAATAGGAAAAAATAATAAGATGATGTGCTTTTTGTTGAAATACATTTTAAATTGTGTTAAAGAATTGCACTGCAGACTCTCTTGGTTAAAATCGATCATAATTAATGTATAAAGTTAGTAGGCTTACGTGCTTGTTTCCGTTTCAACCAAATTTCAATAATAAATGTTATGGTAGAAATTGTACATCCAAAAAAATATACCAGCCACGGAATAACCAAACGCCCCACAAATTCGCGCTTGTGGAAACGATGTTTTATTTATTTCAAGTAATTCATGTCACGCATAACCTTCTCTACCAAACCGTTCTCCCTCAGCTGAATCGATTTGTGGCATAACTGATCTTTCATAGGAAACCCTTTGTATAGATATGTAGCATAGATCACCTTAGAATAAGGCTTCGGTAGAGCCATTACCATAGGATTTCCAAACTCATCAAAAAAGTCCTGTTCGTTGTATTGATAAAGGCCATACAAAAGCAGCGTGTACATATTTTTAGATTTCGCCACAGTTTCCACGCTTCCCATCAGACGATGGCAGGCATTGGAATCGTCAAACTCTTTACTAGATTGAACTGATTCAGAATAATATTTTCCCATAATTGAACTCAAACAAGGCTTAAGCTGGTATTTAACTATGTCTTCTTCCTTTGAAATTTGATATTCCCGGGCTGGGTTGGTAGTGAGACTGACCAGACTGGACTGGTAGAAAGTGTTGACCAAATACGCAAACACCACCCATAATATCAGAACACACTTCACCGTCCAACGACTTTGCACACTGCGCCCGTGAAGGACGAGATTGTCCAGTAGTATTAGAAAGACGTAACTTCTATCCTCCGTGCGAAGGAGAATCATTACTAATATCGAGTAAATTATGAGAGCCAGTGTTAGCAGCACCCAGACAGTCGCTTCGAATTCCAGATACGTGTTTTTCCACGGGTACACATTTCTAGCCCGTTTCACCACAAATCTTATCTCGTCTGTGTAAACTAGGTGACCGTAGGCAAAAGAGAAGGCAGCCGCACGAGAGGGTGTCAGTATCATGCCGGATATGTGAATATCCACTTCATGATCATGTATCTTCTTCAATGCTCCAACCGATGCAAGCGGTTGGTCTGCTGATACCGTGGAGAATTCATCTGCATCGCCATAATCCTTTACAATATTTATATCAAATCCTAGCATTTCCCCGATTAGATGCAGTAGATATGGCTCCACTCCATTGCGAAGAGCAGGTGGTGCGGAAGATGATTCAGTCACTATTGTGTAGGGGGGCCACTGAGTTATTAGAACATTGAATGTACAGTTCTGTAGGCCAGTGACAAGCTTTTCCGGATAGAGGTTATGTATGTGTGCTTGCGAGCACTTTCCAAAGCTGGTGATGGTATCGTAGCGCTTTCCGCAGTTGTAGTAATCGAAAGGGTTATAAGTGTACAGATGAGCGTCATCGGTGGCGTTCACAACTATCACATTATTCGCGTGCAGCTGGAGAAAAGTGTCGAAGATGCTTCTGAGTTCCCTCTTCTTTAAATTTCTGACAAGAATTAAGAAGCGGGCCATTGGATTCTATGTTGATTGCTTTGTTTCATATGTGAAATGACTTGTGAAAGAGGAGGCGTTATTTGCGGATACGAGAAAGGCTCGATGCGGGATAGGCACTTTGGCCGCTGCTCGTTTGGATACCACTGATATGATGTTTGCATTATTAATAGCTTTAAGAAGTGCCTCGTCTCGAACTACATTACCGACGTATGTGACTTCTTTTGCCTCTGCGAGATATTCGCCGACTATGTCTACTACACATTTGATAAGTTTTTGACTGTAAACTGTCTCTGCTATTGGTATTTGAACACAGTTTCCACTGAATATCAGTGACACAAGCAAGCACAAGGCCCGCATTCTGGTATATGGGAATTAGTGACTTTATCTAAAATGGGAGTTGGCTTCTCTTCATATATCATGATTTACAGGATAATGTCTGTCTTTTCAAATTTGATGGGTATTATACCCAATTAGTTGTTAGGTACCTACTATAATTACGAGTGTGAAATGACTGACATGTGATATCTCTATCGTTAGTATTGCTGTGATTTGACACATCAAAAATTTCCGAACAGTATCTACTGGTATTCTGTTAACATTTGTGGTGGAGGAGTGAGGTGAGTAAATAAGGTAAGTACACTAAATGAAATGCCAACGAAAGTTCATTAATTTATTATTATAAGCAAGTGCAACTCTTACGAGAAATAAATGTTCCGCTAAGGCTTGTGTTAAGAATTAGTGAATAATTAAATGACTTTGATTGAATTCCAGCAATTTCCCTTTTCGTTGGTTTTTAAATAATACACATAGTTGTTTGTGTAAGTAACACTTTTCGCAATTTACCTAGAAGATAAATGAATACATTTTCAGATTCTTGAGGTCATGACCATTTTGATTCCTGTATTGCACGGTGAGTAGTATTGTTAGCAGGATTACCTATTAAAGCTGCTTACAGCGCTTCACACCATACGATACATTGCACATTCAAGCTGGCTTTAAAAAATCGTGAAAACAAAAAAAATACGCTACCTATGTCACACGAGGTGTCGGCGACGATTTTGAGGCAAATATTCAATTAGGAAAGTTACAACAGAAATAGCACACCCCACAACGTACACACGCCAGGGGAGAGTAAAGCGAACTTCGAACTCTTTCTGAGAAAATCTTTGTTTCAAAGTTCTTGAAAAGTATTGATCGCGAAGGCTTTTGTCTGCTAACCCATTCTCCCTCAACCTCAAAGCGTTCAGTTGTAACTGATGAGTGATCGGAAAACCTTTGTAAAAGAAAAAACCAAACAAAAACTTCGTATAAGGCTTCTCGAAATAATATATCAAGGAATTGCCCCACTTGTCGTTAAAGTTTCGCTTGTAATACAAATACGTATAGTGTGGTATAAGTGAATACATGTCTTCAGTTTGACTAACAGTGGTTAGGGCTTGAAGAGTTGTGTTACATCCATCTATCGGCTGTGTATCTAAAGGCACCACCGTGGGCTTCTTTGGCGAGTCTTCCCTTTGTTCAGTCGACAAGTATTTCCGTAGAGCACCACTGAAGCAAGGTCTGAACTTATGGTCCAATATGTCATCTTCTGTTTGCACTTGGTATTCTTTACTCGGATCCGTAGTGAGGCTAACTAGGCTAGATTGGTAGAAAGTGTTGATGAGGTATGCAAACCATACCCATATTATGAGGATATACTTTATTGACATGGAGCATCGAATATCACGACTGTGTAACAGTAAATTATCTAGCAGTTCCAATGCAACGTAGCCCATATCCTTCGCTTGAAGAAGAAAGATCATCATTGCACAATACACAATAAAGGACAGTAGTAACATCAACCACACAGTAGTGTCGAATTCTATGTACACAGTTTTCCAAATAGGAATGAATGATGCTCTCTTCACTGCAAACCGTAGCTCATCGTTGTAATCATGATAACCACAGAGCCACGTTAAGCCTTGAGCTCTCGTTAGCACCATCATCATCCCTCCAAATATGACATCCGTTTCATTATTCCGAAGCATTATCATGGGACCGCTCACTGTCATGTTAGGAGCAACTGAAGAATATATATTAGCGTTATAACTGTAGTTAGAAGTAACGGTGAATTGTTCCTTTTCGCTTAAAACTTTGAATATATATTCCTCTGTGCCCAATACGGTTTTCTCACCTTCAATTCTTAAGGGATTGATGCTGAAAGGTGGTCGGTGAGCAAGTGATGCTTTGAAGGTGCAGTTCTTGAGTCCGGTGACAAGTTTGTTTGGGTACAGGTTTTGGGTAGTTTGTGAGCACAGACCGAGGCTGATGACGTCGTTGTAGTACTTGCCGCAAGCGTAGTTATCAAATGGATTGTAGGTGAAAAGGTGATCCTCGACAGTTCCGTTTACGATCACCGCATTGTTGACATGCAGTCTCAACAATTCATCGAAGATCACACGCAGCACATCATTTTGCAGCGACCTGACAATAATCAAGAAACGCGCATATGGGTTCCACGTTGGGTCCGTCATCAGGAACTCAAAATGTTGCGTGAAGGCAGTCAAATTTTTTGCATTGATCAAATACCCCTGATTAGGTAGAAATGACTGATGAGTGGTGTTTCTCAAAATTAGCGAAAAGTTCTGCGTAGAATGAATTGTTTTCAGTAGCTCTTCATCTTCGGTGTCCATGTTGACGTATGTGACTTGGTTTGGTTCAGTAAAGTATTTGTTGAGTATGCTTGTGACACATCGATTGAGTTGTTCATTTTCGAGATGGTATGCTGGCAATATGACCTGGCAATATACTACCACATAGAACACCAATATCACATAGCACACGACTTTCATTACGTAGCGTAAAAAACAGTGATTGTTTCAAATTAGTCGTCTATTGATTACCTTGTTGATAAGGATATTAATTGTAGTTACGTGCTTTGAAATAGATTTGAAACTGTTTCTGTGGTCGCGTGTGCCTTTGTTTTTAATTTTCTATCGATGAATTATTATGATGAGTCTTTGTTCCCTTTACAATGTATCCCCACACATTGAAACATGAACATCAACAATACAATGTTCAATTAGGCGGTGAGTAGGATTTCTACTGCGGCTTATACATCAAATATGCTGTTTGTTTTGTTACAAAATTACGATTTGAATATAATATAGCTAGTAATCTTAATCTTGATGAGTTATCCTAATGACTTTGTTATCACCAAATAATGATACAGTGTCAGATGCCAAAGTAAGTGATTAGATGACAGCTATTATTTTCTTTCACTTTATAGTGACTTCTTACATAACGTATTATTATGATTATTTTTATATATAACTACTTCCAACGGTTTTGCTAACGAGTTAGTCGGAATATATCTTAAGGGAACGTATTCCCGATTTAAAAATCTCGAGTGTAAAGGACATACGAGACTATCTCAGGAGTACGTCCAATACAAGGTCTTATCTATCTGTACACGAAAATTCATTAAAAATTAGTTTAGCAAGAAAACATGACAAAAAGACCTATTAACTGTTTTTTTTTAAATATAACTATAGATAAGATAAGACAATCCATCAAATAATAATAATTCCGGACAGAGCCGGATTCAGCCACCATGGGGCCTGTAGCAAATTTTGATAACCAAAAACCTTCTTAAAATGAAAACGACACTATTAAATTAAAACATCTTTGACTTATATATAGGGGGAGTTTTCATAGTTTTTGAGCAAACATATACAGGGCAAAAAGTGTATAGCTGAGTAGGTGCGGCTTGCTTTTGGAATTTTAAAACCATCGTTTTGGTTTGATCGGGTGTGACTTGACGCCAAATAACTTAAAATAGGCAAATCAGACGAAGCAATAGTGTCGACTTTGAAAGGTCCGATTTGGAAAATTTTCAAAGAATGTTCAGGGTAATAAAAATATTCTACGCAATAGTTACATGTCATGATAGTAAATTTTGGAAAGTATGTGAACGCCTTTTGGAAAATATGTGGAAATATCATTGTTATAGAGATCTTTAAAGATCACGTTAAAAGTGTGCGTCTTGAAAATCTGAAAGTAAGCCCCTTACCACTGGACTCTTATCTGAAACTTTTCAGATGTATTTTAGATATTCTTTCAGCAAGCCACACCTACCGAGCTATCAACCTTACGACCTGAATATTGTTGCTCAAAAACCGTGCCAGCTATTAATTATTTTTCGCGGGCCGTGGGGCCCTTAAAATATCGCCCGAGCCCATAGGGTTACCTACATTAACTATATGGATAATGTAGGTGAATATATGGTAGTTAAAACAAAGATTGAATTGCGCGAATTGAAACTAATACCATAAAAAAATAAACAACAGGTATTAATGATGTATACATGTTGGGAAAATCTGCGTCACATCCGCGCAAAACGGCTATTGCTCTGTATGGTAGGAGTTAAGACTCTTGTATGGAACTGTATACAACAATGGCTCTGTTTTTCAGCAGTTTATATACGTCCAAACAAGCGCGCGCTGTCCCCTAATGCGGGGCGCCCGCAGTATTTGCTACTCTCGCTATGTGGCTAATCCGGCACTGATTTAGAGGAAAAATGGGAACATTTTGTTTTTTTTAATAATTTTGTTTGAAGAAGTATATTTTAGCTACACGATATTTAAAAGCATAATGTGCGAGAGGCACTTCAGCAATCAAATTATGGGTTCGTTTTTCAAGTGTAACTCCCATGTAGCGGAAAAAACCTTCTCTCCTTTTCAGAGAGGTGGCCTGTGCCCCAGCCATAGGTCCCAGCAGTGGGATATAAAAGGTTTATTTAAAAGACTTGCAAATAAATATATATGTATTATTTATTCAGAATTAAATTAAAACTGAAACAGTGATAAGCGATTGCACTGAACTTTTGCGAACTCGGGTTTAGATGACAAGGCAGGGTTGGCTGAGAAATAATCATTCGAAAACATATAAAGTGTACTTCCAAAGATTACGGAGTAACATTTTTTTTTTAAATTGTGAGAAACAAAGTAAAACCAAGTCGTTTAATTTAATTTAATATATTCAGTTGCCATTTACATTGTGTCTGAATGTTATACGAAAAGTTTTTTTTACAGTGCTAAAAACAATGTTCGATAAACTATCACCATCTTAAATTAATATAAAATCACAATAATGTAACAGTGACAACACAATCCCTAATACATTCACACCGCATCATCGCTTACCACCAGGTGAGATAGTGGTCAAACGTATGCCTATCAATAGTGAAAAAAAAAACAACCAAAAATACATAATTCATTTTTGAAAATTAAAACTAAAACTAAAATTTATTTAAGGTCATAAATAAAATCATTTACATGCCATTCATTAAAATATTGTATTATGTCCTAACAATGAAATAATTTAGTCATCTTTCAAAAGACAATTACCGTTACTCTCAACTTTAAGATAAAAATCCGTCAACGTAATAGTTGTACTTTTAGCAGGCTATTTGCAATGGGTATTAGCTTTGTACGTGTTTGAATTTATTCTTGTTGCTAGATGAAGTAAATAGTTGGTAAAAATAGGACTGAACGTAGTATAGAACCCTGTGGGACACCTGTCAAAACTGTTTGTAACGTTTTTGAATGGTAGACTTCTTGAAGGATTTATATTGATTTAAGTATTTTATCTCGACATACTATATCTTGTTTGTTAAGTACGACCGAAAAAGCGCCAAAGCCTCTCCTCTTATAACTTAAAGTTCAATTTTCGCTGTCAGCAGAGTATGATTTATAGTATTCAATGCTGAACTTAAGTCCAAGAAGATTCCAGCTGCCTTAATTTTTAGGGTTCTGAACATCCGTGAAAAACGGAACGATTATAGGATCACTCGGGTATCTGTCTGTCTGTCTATCTGTCCGTCTGTCACAGCCAGTTTTCTCCGGATATACTGGGCCGATTTTGTTGAAATTTTGTATACGTATGGACTTCTGTGACCCAAACACGGACGCGTACGTTAGTAAATAATTTTTTAGTAAGGGGTCAAACCGGAAAATAAATAAAAAGTTTTTCAAACAGTGTCGTGTGACATATCAAATGAAAGTTACTGTGAGGGTTTTCAACTATGTTTTTTTCATAATTTTAAAGTCATTTACTTTAAATTGTTTTTAGTTTTGAAGTTATTCAAGAAATTAATTGAAAAATGACCTTTTTTTTTTAAATACTATCAGCTGCATAGCTTATGATTACAGGAAAACATAAAACAAGTCTGTAGTGTTAAAATAACATGTTTAAGAAATAAAATTGGTTCGGAACCCTTTGCACGCACGTCCGACTCGCACTTGGTCAGTTTTTTTATTTAGTTTATCGTCAAGTAAAGTCCTAATAATAGCTTCTGCAGTTCCAAAACTTTTATTTTTTTATTTTTATTTAAACTGTATGTACAATTGTGGTACATGGGCGCTCTACCAGTCAATCTTCGGGTTTAAAACATTTTTTTACAAAAAAATTTAACCTCCGAAAAAACTGAAAAGCAAAAAATAGTAAACATTTTTACAAAAAAATAACTTTAGGTAATTTCGGAAGTCGGTGTTGAAATACGAAGAAATAATCAAATACATAAAAAAAAGACGCGTCGACTTGAGAACCTCCTCAGTTTTTTCGTCGGTTAAAAAAACTACACTGTGGTAGTGGTAAAACTAATAAATGAAATTTAAAGTAGAATTTTATTTTTTTCTGATTAAGAGAACTCAATAAATATGACTAGACCACTAGTGACTAGACACTTTGTGATAGCCATATTGTCTTATATTTATTACTACTTACGTACTTACTTTATTTCTATTGAGATGAGTGACTCGAAAAAAAACCATTATTTTTTTGAAGTTTCAGGGCGTTTTTTCGTGAAAACAGAAAAGACTAATGCAACTTAACACAATGTTTCAGCAAATATTCAATTAAGAAAGTCACAACAGAAATAGCACACCCCACAACGTACACACCACCAGGGGAGAGTAAAGCGAACTTCGAACTCTTTCTGAGAAAATCTTTGTTTCAAAGTTCTTGAAAAGTATTGATCGCGAAGACTTTTGTCTGCTAACCCATTCTCCCTCAACCTCAAAGCGTTCAGTTGTAACTGTTGCGTAATCGGAAAACCTTTGTAAAAGAAAAAACCAAACAAAAACTTCGCGTACGGCTTCTGGAAATAATATATCAAGGAATTGCCCCACTTGTCATTAAAGCTTCGCCTGTGATATAAATACACGTAATGTGGTATAAGTGAATACATGTCTTTAGTTTTACTGACAGTGGTTAGGGCTTCAAGAGGTGTACTACATCCTTCTGTCGGCTGGGTGTCTAAAGGCACCACAGTAGACTTCTTTGACAAGTCTTTGCTTTGTTCAGTCGACAAGTATTTTCGAAGTGAACCACTGAAGCAAGGTCTGAATTTATATTCCAATAGATCGTCTTCTGTTTGCACTTGATATTCTTTGCTCGGATCAGTAGTAAGGCTGAATAGACTAGATTGGTAGAAAGTGTTGATGAGGTATGCAAACCATATCCATATTATGAGGATATACTTTATTGACATGGAGCATCGGATATCACGACTGTGTAACAGTAAATTATCTAGCAGTTCCAATGCAACGTAGCCCTTATCTTTCGCTTGAAGGAGAAAGATCATCATTGCACAATACACAATAAAGGAAAGTAGTAACAACAAGCACACAGTAGTGTCGAATTCTATGTACACAGTTTTCCAAATAGGAACGAATGTTGCTCTCTTCACTGCAAACCGTAACTCATCGTTGTAATCATGATAACCACAAAGCCACGTTAAGGCTTGAGCTCTTGTTAGCACCATCATCATACCTCCAAATATGACATCCGTTTCATTATTCCGAAGCATTATCATGGATCCATTCACTGTCATGTTAGGAGTAACTGAAGAATAGAGATCAGCGTTATAACTGTAGTTAGAAATAACGGTGAATTGTTCCTTTTCGCTTAAAACTTTGAATATATATTCCTCCGTGCCCAGTACGGTTTTCTTATCTTCAATTCTTAATGGATTGATGGTAAAAGGTGGTCGGTGACCGAGTGATGCTCTGAAGGTGCAGTTTTTGAGTCCGGTGACAAGTTTATTTGGATATAGGTTTTGGGTAGCTTGTGAGCACAGTCCGAGGCTGGTGACATTGTTGTAGTACTTGCCGCAAGCGTAGTTATCAAATGGATTGTAGGTGAAAAGGTGATCCTCGACAGTTCCGTTTACGATCACCGCATTGTTGACATGCAGTCTCAACAATTCATCGAAGATCACACGCAGCTCATCATTTTGCAGCGACCTGACAATAATCAAGAAACGCGCGTATGGGTTCCAAGTTGGGTCCGTCATCAGGTACTCAAAATTTTGCGTGAAGGCAGTCACATTTTTTGAATTGATCAAATACCCCAGATTAGGAAGTAATGACTGATGAGTGGTGTTTCTCAAAATAAGCGAAAAGTTCTGCGTAGAATGAATTGTTTTCAGTAGCTCTTCATCTTCGGTGTCCATGTTGACGTATGTTATTTCTTTACAGTATGTTATTTCTTTTTGTTCAGTGAAGTATTTATTGAGTATGTTTGTGACACACCGATTGAGTTTTTTATTTTCGAGATGGTACACTGGTAATGTGACCTGGCAGTGTACTACCACATAGAACACCAACATCAAATAGCACGCGACTTTCATTATGTAGCATTAAAACGACAGTGATTGTTTTAAATTAGTCGTCTATTGATTACCGTGTTGATAAGGATATTAATTGTAGTTACGAGCTTTGTAGTAGGTTTGAATCTATGTCCGTGGTTGCGTGCATCGCTTTTGTTATTAATTTTGTAACTATAAATTAGTATGATGAGTCTTTGTTCACTTAGACACAGCAAATTGTCATTTTTACATTATGTATAGGAGCGGTGTGCGGGATTTCTTCTGCGGCTTGTGTTCGAGTTGTGTTGTTTTATACTGCTACATTCATATTGAAACAGTAATCTAATTATGAAGGTACGAGTATTTTAATGACTCTGTTATTACTTATTTATTTATCACCATATAATGACTTAGTTTCAGGTACCAAAGTAAGTGATTATCTGACAGCTACATTATTTTATCATACTTCACCCTTTCTTCTTACACCTACATAACATATAAGTATCATTATTTTACAGATACCTAGTTTCTACCAACGGTTTCACCCGCGAAAAACTTTGATCATATCCTACGTACGTATAGGAACGGAAAGAACACCCGGGGTATAATGTGTCGTTATGTCCTTTTCTAAGGTCTTATCTATCTCTTTAACTCCCCGCCCCCCTAGCCCCTTCTCCTGGTCCTGGGATCCCTTGATCTGATTTTTTGTTGTATTTGAATTTAACAAAATTGGTTTAGCGGTTCGAGAGTGAACATTTTACAAATAGTCAAAAAGACAGAGTTAAATTGCACTATTATGTGCCAGCTTCTGCCAGCGGCAGTTACATTGTACTATAATGTGTCTGCTTCTGCCAGCGGCTTCGCCCGCGTGATCCCTAGGGAACATACCCCGAGATATAAAGCTAACGCATTATTCCAGACTATAATCTACCTCTGTGCCAACATTAAGACCGTTTTAGGCGTTCTGACATGAAAGAATAATAAACATCCATCCATCCTCACAAAGTATCGCATTTATAATATTATATAAGTTAGATTATAAATATATATATATACATATATATAGTAGAATAGGATAGTAGGGAGTAGAAAGTAGCATGGATAATGTTACATCAAAGAGATTTATCCTTTAATGATTTTATTTGAACATTTATTTATATTTCAAGTTTAGATGATATTTAATATTAACATGTGAGAGAATACTTGAACATTCAAACAAAAGCTAAAGTTAGTTCATTTTTGAAGCGTCTTTGCCTTGTTAGTGCCTTTTGTTTGTAGGCCCAGGTCCACACACACACTTTTGCGTTCAGTTTCCGAATTTCGGATTCAGTTTCGAATTTTTTTGTTTTAGTTTTATTTATTTTAGTACCATGTGAATGCGCCTAATTAGATTCTAACGATAGTAACCATAAAGTGCTCTACAAATGTCAATAGTGGTATCATATCAGAATCAGTACGAGAAGTGGGCGTTACATCGTTACTTTTGATTAATTTCTTAGTTACCTGTTTTCGTGGGTTTACATCAATCAAGGGTGATTTTGTTTTCTTGTGTGTACAGCTAATTTGATAGCTACGCGAACAAATAGCCGATGATGAAGTACATATCGATAATATCATTTTTATGGTAGATACCTATTTACAACATGAGTTTGTGGTTCTTTCACAATATAGGTTTCCCGGTTACCCATGGGATCATGGAAATATGTACAATGATTATGAACTGATATTGAACTTTGCTAAGCAATTTCCGTAGAGCTGTAAGCTTTTGCCTTCAATCTACTTCTTATTTTCATGCTCAAAGTTATTAATAGACCCGTTTTGAGAGCATGTCCAAAGGACCCGTTCCTACTCAAACGGACCTTCTGTTTAAACGAAAGACGGTGGCTGGCGATTGGCAGATTCATTCACACTACATCCGATCCGGGCTTTTAGACGAGACTTCAGTAGCAAAACGTTCGTCTTAAAACCTGGCTACGTTCTTTTTCGTCTCGGATCCTTCTAAATTTAAATCGTCTCGTTTCTTTAGACCGTCCGGGAAAACAGACAGTCCGTCTGAGTGGGAACGGGCACTTAAGTAAACACATTACTTCAGGTACCTGCAGTTTAATGAGATGCGTCAGAACTTAACTAAATGGTTAGTAAGTACACCAATAGTAGACCTGCAGCAGAAACAGTTTGTAGAATTAAAAATCAATATTTAGGCATGTTAACTTCTATGATGAACGTCACTATAGCTAATGAACATCCGAAAATGTAAATTCGCCACGGAATAGCGAATCGTGCTTGAAATTCTTTCTGGTGGAAACGATGCTTTACTTCTTTAAGATAATTCACATCATTCATAACTTTATCTACCAAACCGAGCTCTCTCAGTCGAAGAGCTTTATGAAGTAAATAGTTAATCATGGGGAAGCCTTTGTAGAGGAAAATTGAGAAAATAACCTTAGAATAAGGCTTCGGTAGTGAAATAACCCGAGGTTCACCAAACTTGTCTAAGAAAGCCTCCATATTGTATTTATATTGGCCATACATAAAAATAGTGTATAGATCTTTCAAATCAGCTACCGTTTTTACACTTCCTAACATACCGCCACAGCTATCGATTCTCTCATAGCCATCGTCAGATGTTACTGATTCCAAATAATATTTCTCCATTACGGGACCAAAGCAAGGTTTCAGTTTGAACTGTACTATGTCTTCTTCCTTTGAAATTTGATATTCCCGGGCTGGGTTGGTAGTGAGACTGAAGAGGCCGGATTGATAGAAAGTGTTGACCAAGTATGCGAACCATAGCCAAAATATTAGGACACACTTCACCGGCAACCGACTTCGAATGCTGTGCCCGTGAAGAACAAGATTTCCTAGAAGAATTAATACAACATAACTTTTGTCTTCTGTGCGAAGCAGAATTATTATTAGCACCGAATAAAATATTAGAGCCAGTACCAATAGTGCCCACACAGTCGATCCAAATTCCAGGTAGACATTCTTCCAAGCTGGCACTTCTGACGCTCGTTTGACCACAAATCTTATCTCATCTGTGTAAGCCAGGTGACCGTACACATAAGAGAACGCCAGTGCACGAGACGGCGTTAATAACATTCCCCCTAGTACAGCATCCGCTTCATTGTCTTGAATCTTTTTCAATGATCCTACTGCTTCCATGTCTGTAGAAACTGAAGGGTATTCTTCGACTGCGCCGTAATCGTTTATAATATTGAGTTTAAATCCTTGCATTCTCCCGATTAACTGGAACAAATATGTCTCAGCCCCATACCGAAGTGGATGTGATGAGTCGTTGGTAGATAATATTGTATAGGGAGGCCACTCGGTTATGATCACATCAAATGTACAGTTCCGTAGTTTGGTGACCAATTTTTTTGGATAAAGGTCATAAAACCATGCTTGTGAACACTCCCCATAGCTGATGACGTCATCGTAGCGTTTACCGCAACCGTAGTTGTCGAACGGGTTGTAACCATACAAGTGAGCTTCTTCGGATGAGTTCATAACCACCACATGCCTTACGTGTAGTTTCAAAAATGTGTCGAAGACGATTCTCAGGTCGTTTTTCTTAAGATCTTTGACGATGACCAAAAATTTTGCCAGTGGATTCCAAGATGCGTCTTTGGTTACATTAGGGAAATTTTTAGCAATGAAAGATGCATTTTTTCTAGATAACAGATAAACTTCGTGTTGGATAAACAAAACTTTGGTAGCTTTTCTCGAAAATAAAAATATTGACACAGTTTTTTCAGTGTTTATAGCTTTTAAGAGGGTCTCGTCTTCAGCCTTATTGCCAAGATATGTCAGGACTTTGGTTTCAGCATAATGTTCTCTGACTATATTGGTTACACATTGTATCTGTTTCTTATTGCTCGGTGACTCGGGTATTGGTATATTGAAACAGTTCCCACTGTTGAAAAAGAAACAGACTAGCCAGTACACGACCAACATTTTGGGATGTGGAACTAGAAATTTGTATGGTTTCGTCCTTACTTAATACTAAACTTTCGTTTATCATTAATCAAAACTTATGTGTAGGCACACTCTTCAAATCTGACGCTGATTGTAAGTTTTTCGGACATTATTTGTAATTAGTCCTGTGGTTTGTCAGCATAAGGTGTTATAATAAGTAGTGTTTAAAGTAATTTGGATTCATGATGGTCTTGTGCATCATAAAATGTTCGGTTCTTAAAATAACTTTTTGTCTGTTTGTTCATCTTTATATTTATTTCGACAGGTCTTAAAACTTTTCCTTGAGACAGTTTCATTATACACACATCTGCTTATTTGTCCTTACAAAACACTGAGTGCCTTTGCTTAAAAAGTCTTCGTGGAATTAGCCAAAACAATTGTAACGTTTAGACAGTAATTCAGCAATGAAAACTATAGAAGCTAAAGAGCAACCTGCTACATAAATTACCCATGGTATTACAAACCAAGATTCGAACTCTCTTTGTTGTAAATTCAGTTTTATTTGCTTATAATAGTAGAAGTCATCGAACTTCTTTGAAACCAAACCATTTTCTCGTAAGCGAAGCGCGTTTTGTCGCATTCTGTCTGAAAGCGGAAAACCTTTGTAAAAAAATATTCCAAAAATAACCTTAGCGTATGGTTTCTTGAAATGATAGACAGAGGCCTGACCGAATTCGTCATAGTACATTTTTCGGTAGTATAAATATTTTGATTGTTCCATAAGCGTAAATAAATCTTCTGATCGAGTGACTTTCATCAAACTTTCTAATGGATCTAAACAGTCAGAATTTTTCGCATGAGTTTCATTGGTTTCAGACTGCATATATTCCAGCATTGCAGGAATAATGCAAGGTTTGAGGTTGTACTTAACTAAATCTGCTTCATTAGACACTTGGTATTCTTTTATAGGTTTACTGATCAAACTAACTAAGCTTGACTGGTAATAACTATTCATTAGAGATGCGAACCACACCCATATTATAAAGATGCATTTTATATTACTATTCATTTGGTGACAAGTAATGTTTCCACCACTGGACAGCAAATATTTTAACAATTGCAACATCAAATTGGTCTTGTCTGCAACACGGAGGAGTATGATCATTATTATTGAATATATTACATAAACTAACGAAAACAGACACCAAACTAATGGATAGAATTCCAAATAAGCATTTTTCCACTTGGATACATATGACGCTTTCCTCACAAAAAATCTTAATTCGTCGTAGTAATCTAGGTATCCATGCAAATATGTGAATGCGTCTGCTCGACTCGATACTAACAATGTTTCACCAAACAAAACATCAGTTTCATTATTTTGTAGCTTTTTCATAGGGCCCTTAACTTTCATGTCAGGGGTAATTGTAGTATACCTTTTTGAAGTGTGGTTGAAATTAAATTCCACTTTGAAATGTTCCAGTTCTCCTAACACTTGAAATATGTATTGTTCAGCGCCTAATGTCTTTCGGTTATCTTCTGCAAGATGAGGGTGAATAGAGAAAGGTGGTCGATGAGCAACGGTAGCAAGAAAGGTGCAGTTCCGTAGACCAGTCACATACTTGTTTGGGAATAGATTCCTCGTCGTATTTGAGCACAAACCGTAACTTATGACTTTGTTGTAATATTTCCCGCAGGCATAGTTGTCGAAGGGGTTGTAAGTGTAGAGGTGAGCGTCGTCAGTATCGCTGACCACCAGCACGTTGACAACATGTCGCTTCAATAACTCGTCGAAAATCTTCTTCATTTGGTCTTCATCCAGCGATCTGATCACGATTATGAACCGCAACGACGGATTCCATGTTTGATCTTCGAGAAGATATTTAAACGTTTCTGCGAATTCGGGTGCGTTGTTTGCCACTATGAGATATCCTTGGTGTCTAAAGTAGGACTGTGTAGAACTCTGTCTAAAAACCATCGATGTGACGGTTGATAAATGAATTGCTTTCAGAATCTCGAAATCGTCAGAGTTAAAATCAACGTATGTGAGCGTCTTTTCATCAGAAAAGTATTTTTCCACAATATTGGTTATGCAAACTATCAAGTTATGGTTGTCCTGTTCTTCAATAAATAAGGAGTTTTCACTGTAACACTTGGCGTATATCAAGGAGAGTAACAAGTAAACAACCGACATTTTTGAATGCATATTGATGTATGTTTTTAGGTAACATTGGGTTGCTTGGTAATGAAAATTAATATGTTGTTCGTTACAGCTTTGTAATTAAGTAAATTTTATATAGAAATAGGGCAATCAAATGTTTAGTGATGGATTAGTTTGTTGTTGATTTTTACTCTGATTCCCATTAGGTTTCATTAAATGGTCTTAAAATAGACGTTTTATTTCGGATGATTGATGGACAATATGGACATGTCCATACGGCGGCAAATTAAGCAATAACATAACATAAGCCATGCTCAGACCAATAATCTCTTAATATATTGAAACTTTTTAACTGTCTTGAAGTACAACTGGAGTGCAAGTAAATTTCAATCCTATAGTGGTAAGTGGCACGTCGGTTTAGCGCGAATGACATCTAGTACGATAAACAGTATGGTTTAACCACGGTACGTTGCACAAGACGATTGAATTTGTGAGCAATGAAATGTTACTACTGAAACTAAAGTAGTACGGACTAGGTCAAACAGCTTCGAACTTAGTAAAATCGTATTGTAATGATAGACAGCCTGGGCTTAACTTTAAACAAACAAACTTACTATGGTGTTATTCGCTAACGATGTAGGTTTAATTATTGAAATAAACAGACGTGCAAACAATCTTGACAATGTAAATAAGTAGAACCTTACAAAATAAACAAAAACAACATAAAAAATATAGCATCAAAAAAATTCGTCCTCAACGCTGTCAGCTGGTAATGTGCCTTAGAAACTGGGGGCACTGCCACGTTGAATGGCAATGCCTAGTCTCTGGACAAAGGAAAAGTTAGCTCTTGGGTCACGGTAATTGTCAACCAGACTTTTCGAAATTTCTTTGAAAAAGCTGTGAGCACAAAGGCCTCACGGCCCTAGGGTTTCAACCCGAAATGCTTCTAAAATAAAGAGTAGTAGTGTTAGAACTTCGTAAACCAAACTTTCGCACACAAGTACAGCTCGTTTACATTAATGAGGAAAAGAGTTGTTCCAAGAATATTTCCCTGTGGAATACCGTCAGTAAATTTATCTAACACGCTTTTAAAGTTTTCAATTTTAACTACCTGGTAGCGGTCTTTCAGGTAGCTGTGCAATATGTCGTGCGCAATCTTACGGCTACCAAAACTTTTCAACAGGTGGTTTCTAACAACTTTGGGACCAATACGGTGTCGAAAGCTTTAGACAAATTTAGTTAGATACCAGTAGACAACAAAAAAAAAATCACAGGTGTATCAATTTTATTAGAAAGCTGTGTTCAGTTATGGGCCCATAGTAACGAGACACTGCTCTTGTCCCCAGCTTTGAATATTGGGTGTTCTAGAAGGTATTTAAGAAAAAAAAAACCTCATGAAATACACCAAGAGAATATCGAAAATTATAATATTCCTTAAGGTCATAATAACAGAGGCCGTGAAATAAATAAATCTCATTATATATATTATTATACATTATTATACACATTATTATTGACATTCTATTCAATTGATAATAAAAAATAAATGACATCAAATTCTTTTAATAATTATAAATAAATAATATCGTATTCTAATAATAAAAAAATAAAATAAATAAATATACTTATACCAATGCAGAAAATGCAAGATATGTGAACCTAATAATAATGTATAAATGAAATCCTACTCTATTCATTATAATAAATAAATGACATTGTATTCTTCTGACAATAATAAATAAATGACATTCGTTTCTATTAATAATAATAAATAAATGACATTCTGTTCAATTGGTAATAATAAATAATTGACATTCTTTTCTATTAATAATAATAAATAAAGGGCATTCTATTCTATTGATAAAAATAACTAAATGAAATTATATTCTATAAATAATAATAATAAATAAATAGTATACTATTCTAATAATAATAATAAAAAAAGTTAAATATACTAATACCAATGCAGAAAATGCAAGCGAACAAATAAATAAATAAACTACAAATGCATTTTTATCCAACGATAAATATGTAGATAATAATAATAATATGAAAAAAATATTTTATAATAGGTACAAGTTGGAAACGAAATAATTAAAAATAAGTTTTACAAGAAAATAATCAAAACGCTCTCCTTCCCTCCTAATTATTAAACATATTTGCTTTGCCCGACAGGGTCCATAATTGTTTCTCTTTTCCACCTGTATGTGTAAATTATGGATTGCAATAAACAATTTGAGATTTGAACCATTATGGATAATTCATTTTCATGCTTACTTTGTTAGGGCTCCGAACATCCGTAAGAATCGGAATAGAAATAGGACCTCTCGGGTGTCTGTCTGTCCGTCTGTCACAGCCAGTTTTCTCCGGATGTACCGAACCGATTCCGTTGAAATTTGGTAAACATATGGACTTCTGTTATTCAAACAGGGGCGCGATACGTAAAACCAACATTGAATAAAAAGGGCGTCACTTTTGGGGGTCAAACTAGAAAATTTAAAAAAATGTTATTCAGACTGTACTATGTAACATATCAAATGAAAGGGCTCACTGTGGGGATTTTAATTATATTTTTTTCGTAATTTTAAATAGTTTTGAAGTTATTTAAGGAATTAGACCAAAAATGATCAATCCCCCCTTTATCTCCGAAACTAATGACCCTAAAATTAGAAAAAAAAAACTAATAAAAAGGCTTTACCTATAGATTACAGGAAATCCAAACTCTATGATTTTTAAGCAACTTCAAAAAAAGGAGGAAGTTCATTTGTTCGACTGTATGTATTTTTGTGTATGTTCACCGACTTCTCCACCAACTGTGTTCCGATTTATTCATTCATTTTTTATTTATTTTGATAGCCTATGCTCTTGACACCTAGACCTATTGTCACCTAGTCAGAATCTGATGATAGACACTCAAGGAAATTGAGGGCAACCCTCAAATTTTATAGGCACATAAAATGTTTTTCATATACTTTCTAACGCAATTCAGTTATCTGTGTCTGGTCATCATCATCTCATGTTACTGAGCTGATGATGGAAGGTATAAGTAAGGGTCTTATCATGGGCTCTCAGGAAAATTAAGATCAATTCTCAAATTTCATAGGCATTGTTTGAAACAGAATACTTGGTCGTCAGGTCAGGATCTTATGATGGAATCTGGAGAATTTGAGGGAACTCCCCAAATTTTAGTTTGCCTATTAATCATTATCTCATGTTGCTGAGCTGATGATGAAAGGTATAAGTAAGGATCCGATGATGGGATTACAGAAAAATCAAGAACAACCCTCTAATTTTATGTTTTAGTTATCAATGTCGAATTAAAACTTAATGCAACACAAGAGTACAAAGGCGCCTTAGGTACTCTCCACCAGCCAACCAAGGGTGATTAAGAGGTAATATGTAGGTTCGTATGTACTAGCGTTTTACAAGATAATATTAAATGCTTTTTAACCGACTTCAAAAAAGGAGGAGGTTCTTAATTCGACGGACTCTAGAATTTTCTAAATCGGCCATAATCGGGGAACTTAGGTTTAAAGAACTTTTTTTCTCATAAGAATATAGTTAACTTTAAATGAGATTTACAAATTAACTTAAATACACTTATACCGCGCAGACGTCCTGTACCTATGTACGAAGGTCTCTGTACCACACGTGTACCGTTCTTCTATATTCGAACTTGCTGTCTTCGGGATGGATTGGGGTTAGGGATGTTTGCTTACCAGGGAATTAATGAAGATGCAGAATTGATTGTTTCACACTGCAGCTAACGGTTTAAGGGATGAATTCGCGACTACTTTACTTTCTAGTTAAAAGTTCTAATTTTCTTCTTGCCAATGACTACAAATCTGATTTTTGTCTATTTACTAACGTACTATGTTACTTTACCGTAACGAGGCCCAAAAACCACTAACTGTTTTAGTTTATTTTTAACTATTGGTTTAACTTTCACTAGAGTACATTCCTGGCTATATCTAGGCTTATTCTAGGTCTGGATAGGGGTTAATGCACCTGTCTGTAAAGCCCCCGAAATTCCCCGTCGAACGGGGGGGAAATCAACCCTTCAACCCTACCCACTTAGGGGCTTGTTGCATTTATCTATCGAAACTATTTACAAGTTTGAACTTGTTAACTATTAAGGGTTGACTTCCCGAAAAGCTGTGCCCTTAGGGCTGTTGGGCTATGTCTTACGGTAGGTGCATCATCCCTTTATCCAGATACACATCTTACAAAGCCACTCCTCTAAGGGTGGAAGTACTATGAGGTCAGAAGCCCGGAAGGGGAAAAAATCGGTGTTTTCATATTTTCCTAATTTGTGGCTTAATGCCTTAACTGACCATACATATTTGGATAGGGCTCAGTGCCAGCTCTTCAATGCCTATTATTTAAAGCCTAAATATCTAGATTTTCTGTATGTTTAGTAAAGGGAGGTGTCTGTGAATGGTGGTTTGTCAGTCCACCCTTCTACCTTTTGAGTAGCTGTCCTGTGTCGGTGTAGGTGAAATGTTCGATACCTGTGTACCTCCTTTACCTTTAAATTTTACCAGATACCTTTTTTAAGGGTTTACCAGGAATGTGTAGGGGAGTGTGTAACCCTACCTAACTATATTCAGCTAAATAAGTTCCTCAGGAACGTCCAATGCGCCTGGGAAAAACGACAACAAATTATAAATTTAAACAATAAGTATCTAAACTATAACTTATCCTATGTTTTACATAAGCTCGTATGTATGCGAGTTATATAATACTATTCTGATGCTACCGTCGCGAACAGTTTGGAAGGGTTTACTTCCCAAGTAGTCCCATGGTCATCAGGTCAGGATCTCATTTTCTTTATTATTTATTTAATTACAACGGTTTAAAACCAATTACAGTAACTAAAGCACAAAAACTACTAAACACAAACAAAAATAAAAAAGGAAAACAGAAAACACGGATAAATAAAAACAAAAAAACGGGTTGCTCTTTCATGAATCCCTCTCACAGTACTTCTGACATGCTAATAAAATCGTCGTTGCCAGGCTGCAAGGCTAAATTAAAAATGTGGCAAAGAGGTTCACTGAGAATACTTCTTAAATCCTAAACGACAAAGGGGGGAAAATTATCGGGGCCTATAGAGCTGTTAGGTTTATTTACACCTTTAACACTGTCTGCTGGGCTCAAGGGGGGTATATCTATGTAATTGCTGTTACTGTTATGGTCAGTGACACAAACATGATCAGCATTGAGCCGCGAAACATCAGGAAGAAAAACATCAGAGAAAAATTCGGCAGATGCCCTACCGCCTTAGATCTCGAAAAATTAACATCCTTGTATGCTTCTTGGTTGGTTGTTGTTTGTATGGTTCGAATCCACCTTTGGATCGCTGACTAGAAATGTGTGACCAGAATTGGCGAGGATTGGTTTTAATTGTGTTTTCTATATTTCTCATGTATGAGGAATACGCATCTGCATTAATAATAATAATAAATAAGCTATTTATTCCAAATCTCATTATCGATTAATATTACAATGTTTGTTAGTAAGTTGTTGCTTAAATTTAAGAAAGGGTACTTATAATTAATGTTAGTATTATTTAAGAGATTTGGACCCCTGTTTGGGTAAAGGCCTCCTCCATCCTTTTCCATGACTCCCTGTCCTTGCCTGACTTTATCCAGTCATTTCCTGCGACGTGTATTATGTCATCAGCCCACCGTCTTATTTGTCGACCAACATTCCTTTTCCCCATTGGTCCTTTCCATCGTGTGGCTTCAATGGTCCATCTTCTGTCTGGGTATCGTGAGATGTGTCCAGCCCATCTACACTTAAGTAAGAGTGCGTGCCTGAGAGCATCGGTAAGTTTAGTTTTTTGACGAATGTTTTCGCTCCTAATTTTATGAATTTTTCTAATTTTCAACATGCTCCTTTCCATTGCTGTTTGACTGCATTTGATTTTTTGTTTTATTTTATTTGTAAATATCCAAGTTTGGCAACCATACAGCAAGCAGGGTAATAAGCAAGTATCAAATATTGTCCTTTTCATGTGCAGGCTGTAGTTCCCTTTTAGGATTTCTCTTAATGCCCAGAATTTCCTCCAAGTTGCGTTGATTCTTCTTTTTACTTCTTCTTCGTTGCTTGACGTTTTGAACGATATTTGCTTCCCCAAGTAAACGTATTCACTGACGTATTCTACATTGTTACCTTTTATCACTATCGGGCGTTCGTGGTTGTTGGTTAATATCTTAGTTTTGCTTACATTCATTTCTAGGCCGATTTTAGAGCTTTCGCAGTCCAGTGATCTCATCATTTCTTCTAGGTCTTTGGCAGTTTCAGCAATTATAACAATATCATCAGCGAACCTCAGATGGTTTAAATAGTGTCCGTTTATGTACACTCCTCTGTTTTTCCAGTCTAGTTTTTCAAAACATTTTCAAGTACTGCTATAAATATCTTCGGGGATAGAGGATCTCCCTGTCTAACTCCTCGTTCTATGTTTATTTCGTCTCCTCTAGTTTCTAATTTGACTTTGCTCGTACTTTTTGTTTATATATATTTCAAGATATTGATGTATTTATGGTTAAAATTTGATTGTTGTAGTGCGTTCCAGATTGAACAGTGGCTGATGCTGTCAAAAGCTTTGCTGTAATCAATGAAGGCCACATACAGAGGTCTATTGTATTCTCTGTATTTTTCTATGACCTGTTCTAATGTCTGTATGTGGTCGATTGTGCTAAAGCCTGATCTGAAACCTGCTTGTTCCTTTGTTTGCTGCTTATCAATGTCGTCGGATATTCTCTTTAGAATTCTGGATGAAAATAGTTTGTATATACTTGCCAGCAGGCTTATGGGCCTATAATTCCCTATATGTAAGGGGCTTCCTTTCTTGAAGAGTAGAATTATGTCTGATGTACACCATTGTTTTGGTACTTTTTCTTCGTCTAGTATCTTATTAAACAATTGCGTAAAATGGTGTATTAAAATAGGTGCTCCTATTTTAAGGGCCTCGTTGCTTAGTCCATCTGGTCCGGGACTCTTCTCAGCCTTCAGCTTTTTTATATGTTCGTAAACTTCGGAGTCTTCAATCTGTCTGATGCAGTCAGTCGTGTTCATGTGGGTGGTTTGCGCTTCAATTTGAGTGTTATTTTGTTTCCTGTATAAGTGTTTGTAGAAGATTGTTGCATGGTTTATTACATCTTTTCTAGATTTTGTTTCTAGTGAGTTATGCTCAAGTTTTTGAATCCAAGACTTGTGTGTAGTTAAATCCTTGTAGGCTTTTTTGGCACGTCTAAAGTTATTGATGTTTCTTGAAATAATCTCGTATCTGTGGTTGCTGTAGTCCTTACGGATTGACCTATTAGTCTCTTTGTATATTCTGCTAAGTTCTCGTTTCCTTTCTTTTAGTTTTATTCTTTGTGTGTAGTAGTTCCGTGCGTCTTTTTATAAGTTTTATTGTGTCTTTGGAGAAAATATTGTGTTGAAGAGGATGTGTACTAGTTTTGTATTTTAAGCTCTCTGTTATGCTTCTTTCCAAGATGTTGACACCATTTAATATCCCCAAGACAGAAACAGAAATCAAAACTACATCGAAATCTACGAACTCACACAGAAAATATAGAAATAGACAATATTGATAGCCAAACATATTACGCATCTGCATAACGGGCCTTTAAACTTGACCTGAGGTCCGAAAATAACAAATAGGCGCTATCGCACTTAGTTAGCTTCCATTTTTTATCCTACCTACATCAACACAACTCTATGTGAAGCGCCGGGTGATATGTATCAGCGGAACTATCCCCACAGTGGCGGTGACGAATGTTTCTGGTACACTTATGTTCTCTTGGACCAAAACAATATCTAACATACCTCCATGCAAATTCTTCACAACTTCATGTCATTCAATTAACAAAATAATGGTAATAATTCTGTATATTTAACGAAACGCTATTTAAGTTTAAGTCCTCAAATGAAAACAATTCCTTTTAAATTGTGTATAAACTCTTCCACTTTACATAACTATTCCATGTACACATCATCACTTGCCCTAGGTCTGATATACAACACATACGTGAACTGTCCGGCTGCACCATGTGAAATCAGGCCACAAGTCCTCACCGCGGTCCGTTTCGAGATCTCGCCGGCGCGGCGCAGCGCAATGGTGCGCGCGCTGCGAGCATCTCTCAACCGCACGGTGTACCTCGGTCTCGTTGCATAATATTCCAATCGGCGCACAAGTTCTCCATCTTCCACAGATGCATCTAGAAAGCTCTTTGTTACCACGATCAAGTTATGGTCAAACTGTAACAAGTTCGTTCTAACACAATTATGTGTGTAATGTCAATTTGTTTGTCAGACCGCCACTAAATAATGAAAAATAGAAACCTTTTCTAGAAAAAAAAATACAACCGACTTCCAAATAAAACATTACAAAATTTAAAATAACTTTAATTTTGGAAGTCAGTGTAAAAAAGTTTTCCTTAAGTGAAATGTTAAAAAAATATTTTTCATTCGGAACCTTTTGCTCGCGAGTCTGACTCGCACTTGGCCAGTTTTTTATTAATATCTCACCCCACTTTACAAAAATAAATACTATAAAAAATTAAACCATATGTTTGGATGCAACGAATTATGTAGTTGTTTTTGAAAATCAATGAAATTTCATTGAAGAAGAATGTGTAGAAGAAATAATAAGGGTTGGTATGTGATCTGTAAATGATAAAATTGCTTTCGGTACTACTGCAGAAATAAACTACCGGTCCATTAACAGTTCGTAACGTTTGAATCTCTGTAACAGTGACTTTGGTCCCATAAAGCAAAAAGAGCTAAGGCTCTATAGACAAAGTTAGATGTACTCTAATTGACACAACGGATTGAAATATCACGTGGTTAACGTGCGTTACATTCTTTTCATTCAACAATCGTGAACACTTTCTCTCCTTTGGCTCGGCTCTGATTTCAGTTATGTTTCTTTTCCTGGCTGTCTTGGTGTTTCATGATGTGCAAGAGTCTATTAATGTTATGTTTGTAAAGTAATTACGAGGTTGACTAAACATTCCTCATGAGCATACGCGATAACGAAGATCTGTGATGGACGACTAAAACAAGACATCTAATTGATTTATTCAAAACTGACACAACACATACATGTTTGCTATGATGCATATAATTTTCTATAAACAGTCTTATAAACTAATGCTTAAGAAAAGATATAGTAGACTTTCACATTTTACAAACTAAATCGTTTTAACAGTAATTCAAAAATAGAAACAATAGTTGACAAACAACAGCCTCCGACATAAATGAACCATGGTGTTACAAATCTACATTCGAAGTCCTTTTGATGAAAATGTAATTTAATCGTCCTAGCATAATAGAAATCTCGTAACTTCTTTTGAACCAAGCCATTTTCTCTTAAACGAAGCGCGTTTTGTCGCATTCTATCAGAAAGTGGAAACCCTCTATAGAAAAATATGCCAATAATAAACTTGACGTAGGGTTTGTTGAAGTAATAGAGAGGAGAGCGGCCAAATTTATCGCAGAATGATTTTTTGTGATATCGATAAATCGAGTATTGAATCACTGTAAACAAGTTTTCTGATTGAGCGACTTTATTTAAATTTTTGATCGGATCTTCACAATCATTATTTAATTCGTTGGATATATTCGATTCAGAAGTAATAAACTCCAGCATCCGTGCACTAATACATGGCTTAAGGTTGTACTTTACTATATCTGCGTCATTAAACACTTGGTGCTCTTGTATTGGCTTCCTGGTCAAACTAACTAAGCTTGACTGGTAAAAACTGCTCATAAGAGACGCGAACCAGACCCATATTATAAAGATGCACTTAACATTAGTAGTCATTTGATGACACCTTATATTACCACCTCTTTGCAGCAAATATTCTAACATATTCAGCGAAATATTTGTTTTATCTTTACTTCGCAGAAGTATGATCATTATCGTTGAATATCTGAGATAAACTAACAACAGCAGACCCCATACTAATGGATAAAATTCCAAAAAAACATTTTTCCACTTGGCTACATATGATGCTTTCTTAACAAAAAAACGCATGTCATCGAAATAATCAAAGTACCCGTGCAAATATGTGAATGCATCTGCTCGGCTCGATACAAGAAAATTACTTCCAAACATTGCATCGGTTTCATTATTTTGTAGCTTTGCCATAGGCCCTATCGCTTTCATGTCAGAAGTTATTGTAGAAAATGTGTCATTGGTAACATTGAAACTAAAGTGAACTTTGAAATGTTCTAGTTCTGCTATCAATTTGAATAAATAAGGTTCAGCACCCAATGTCCTCCGGTTGTCGTCTCCTGCAAGATGAGGGTGAATAGAGAACGGTGGTCGATGAGCAACGGTAGCAGAAAAGGTGCAGTTCCGTAGACCAGTCACATACTTGTTTGGGTATAGATTCCTTGTTGTGTTCGAGCACAAACCGTAACTTATGACGTTGTTGTAATACTTCCCGCAGGCATAGTTGTCGAAGGGGTTGTAACTGTAGAGGTGAGCGTCGTCAGTACCACTGACCACCAGCACGTTGACAATATGTTGCTTCAATAACTCGTCAAAAATCTTCTTCAATTCGTTTTCATCTAACGATCTGATCACGATTATGAATCGTGAGGTCGGATTCCATGTTGGATCTTCGAGAAGATGTTTAAACATTTCTGCACATTCGGGTGCGTTCTTTGCCATTATGAGATATCCCTGGTGTCTAAAGTAGGACTGTGTAGTCTGTCTTAATACCATCGTTGTGACGGTTGATAAATGAATTGCTTTCAGAATCTCGAGATCCTCAGAGTTCATATCAACGTATGTGAGCATATTTTCATCACAAAAGTATTTTTTCACAATATTGGTTATGCAAACCACTAATTTTTGATTGTCCTGTTCTTCAATAACGAAGGCGTTTTCACTGTAACACTTGACATATAACAAGGAGAGCAACAAGTAAACGACCGACATTTTTGAATGCATATTGATGTATGCTTTTAGGTAACGTTTGCTGTCTTGGTAATGAAGATAAATATGTCGCTAAGTATAGTTTTATAATTAAAGTAAATTTTCCGTAGAAATAAGGCTATTACATGGTTTATCGTAATGGATTAATTGGTAATGGATTTTTACTCTGACACCAATCAGCTTTCATAAAATGGTCTTTAATGGGCGTTTTGTCTCGGATGATTGATTTATAAGAAGCATACGTAGAACTTTTAGCCTAATAGTCTTTAAATATATTGAAACTATTTAACTGTCTTGAAGTAAAACTGGAGTGCAAGTGAATGTCAATCCTATATAGTGGTAAGTGGTAGGTAGGTTTAATGCGAATAACATCTTATACGATAAACAATACGGTTTAACCACGGGACATTGCACAAGATAATTGATTGTGTGAGCCATGAAACGTTACTACTGAAATAAGAGCAGTACGGACTAGGCAATACAACATTGAACTAAGTAAAATCATGTTTGAACAATAGATAGCAGACAGTTCATAAAATCAGCAAAATTCGACGGGATTAAATATGAAAATGGGTGTACCCCATGGCTCAACTTTCGGTCCTTTCTTGTTTTTAGTTTATATAAATGCCTTACATAAACAAACTTACTATGTTCTTATTCGGTGAATTGAAAAAAAAACAAACGATAGTTAAAATAATACAAATAGTGTACTTATTGGGCTTTATATGTCAAAATTATGGTAGTGTATTATTTGTAAGACATAAGAAAACAGAAAAAAAAACAGGTCAAGTGCGAATCGTTCCAGCCACAGTGTAGGGTTCCGAAGTTTTCATTCTCCAAACTATGACAGAAAATTAAATATGTTCGCCTGACATAGTGATCGAAATACGCTTCCTTCACACTTTTTAGGGTTTCGTACCTCAAAAGGCAAAAACGGAACATTTATAGGACCACTTTGTGGTCCGTCTATCGGTCTGCCACGACCTTTTTTCTCCGAAATGCGTGGATGTATCGGGTTGAAATTAATATCAAATGCGTAAGCCTGTGGCCCCTTGATGCTCTTAAAAATATCTAGCTTCTAAGTTAACGCAATCAAAAAGTAAATCTAATGATAGTGTACATTCCTTTGACCCAGAATCATAAAATTTGGCAAGAAGCAAGGCCTAACAGCACAAGTAATGTTTAGTTTGTAGTTTTATCACATAAAAAGTTAATTCCACAAACATAACCAAAATGATCACATAATTGTTTTTTTTTTTGCTATTACAAACTTACATCTTCCAGTTGGAAAATTGATCGTGACGTATATCGATGTCTGGGAGGACATTTTTTTCAACTTGTAAAGTTAAGTTTGTCCTTAAGTCCTATTTATCTTTTCGTCAGAGTATTGTCCAATTGTCGAGTGCTTTCATAATTTTGGTAGGTGTTTATTATTTCTCGGCATCGGTATATTCTCACGGGATTCAGTCAGAAAAAAACACCAAATCACCTCCAAATCGTTGAGGTGAAACCATTTTACTCGTTCATTTTTTAAAAGTCAACAAAAAATATCTACTGTTTTGCAATACAAACGAAAACAATTTGAATTTGTTACGTTTTAGGGTTCCGAACAAAAAACAGGACCCTTATGGGATGGCTACTCGGGTGTCTGTCTGTCTGTCTGTCTGTCCGTTTGTCACAGCCAGTTCTCTCCGGATCCACTGGCACAATTCTGTTGAAATTTGGTGCACACATAGATTTCTGTGACTCAAACACGGACGCGTAACGTAAATCATTAAATTTTTAGTCACTTTTGGGGGTCAAACTAGAAAATTAAAAACATGTTTTTTAACAATATCGTGTAACATCTCAAATGAAAGGTCTTACTCATTGATATATAAAAAACCCAAGATGCACAGTCTCGAACAAATGCAACAATCGAAACTATCGTCAAAAACTATCATTTATAAAGTGTCATGTGTGAGTTGTGTGTAGTTATACCTACTATAAACATTTTTTTTTGCAAATTCAACCTTACTCGGATCGCTTAAAGTTGTTTTTATAAAGCAGTGCAGTATGGCGAGCGATGCGAGACTGTTTGAAACTTGCGCACAATACATTTATTGCGCTTGTTTTTTGCGGACGCTTTTGAGATGCTGAGTGTGTGTCTTGGGTTTTTCATATATCAATGGTCTTACTATAAGAACTTTAAATATATTTTTTTCATAACTTTAAAATTGGTTTTGAAGTTTTTCAAGAAATTAGACGAAAAATGACCATTGGCCCCCATTATCATCGAAACTACAGAGCCTAAAATTTTGAAAAAAAAAATGGAGATAATAGATCATTACCTATAGATTACAGGAAAAGCTATAGAAAGTCTAAAGTGTTAAAATAACACGTTAAAAAATGAAATTCGTTCGGAACAATTTGCACGCGAGTCCGACTCGTACTTGGCCAGTTTTTTTTTTAAATATGTATCATTTTTAATAACAAATTAAAAATGCGGCTATCGGAGTGGCGCGTGGAGGAGTA
This sequence comes from Lacanobia wlatinum, assembly GCA_947578705.1. Taxonomy (NCBI): domain Eukaryota; kingdom Metazoa; phylum Arthropoda; class Insecta; order Lepidoptera; family Noctuidae; genus Lacanobia; species Lacanobia wlatinum. The sequence continues at coordinate 23,359,871 of OX388031.1, forward strand.
GTTAGCTCCGTTTATATGCACAAGGTCATTGCCATGTATACAAGCCTTTATTTTGATATACAAAGATATTCTACTACCTAGTTAGTATCTACTATTTGAATAATTGAATAACCTTCATTTTTTTTAAACCAAAAGCACATTTTTTTAATAGGTAAACTTTTTTCATTCCATTTTGAATTTTTCAATTTCATTCACTGCAAGTCAAGTCCGAGGTGAAAACCCCCATCATCATCATCATCATCATATCAGCCGAAAGACGTCCACTGCTGGACATAGGCCTCCCCCAAGCGTCGCCACAACGACCAGTCCTGTGCGTTTCGCATCCATCGGCTACCCGCGACCTTCACCAAGTCATCGGTCCACCTTGTGGGAGGCCTTCCAACGTTACGCCTAAAACCCCCAGGCACTCCACTATAATAATGTAAAGACATTGTTCCACACTATCTCAAGGGAAATTAAATTATTATTTAAAATATGCTTTACGATGAGTTGCTTCGTAATAACTAGAATTGAGTTTTTTATGATTTCATAACGAAAGTAGTTTTCGTTGGAAATAAGGCAGTTAAATGGTTTATTATAATGGATCTCGTTTGTTATGATTTTTTACTGAGATCCAAATGATCAGAAAATGTAACACCTTCAAACAAGCAATAATTGCATATACATATATATAATCTGAAACCCGGAAACAGCTCCAGCGCTTTTCATGAAATTTTGTATGCAGGGGTTTTCGGGAGCGATAAATCGATCTAGGTTTCATATATCGAGAAAGTCGTTAAAATCATCATCCAGGTACTGAGATTTAATGGACGAGTTGACTTGGTTCATTGATTATACAATGTGGAGATGACTAATGTTTAATCATTTATGACGTCCCTGTTCTGCATGTAATGAATTCAATCAAATATATTCAACGATGTAGTTACTCGGGTTTCGCTACAATTTACTTAGGTACCATCCGGGGGCTCCACCTCACTTTCTTAGCGGGTATGAGTATGCGTGCCCAGTGTGACACCGTCCGGTCCCGCCCTCGACAAGATAGTAGATGTTGATCTTCACGAAACATACCATTACTGGCTGCCACAAACCGACCCCAGTCCGTGGACTATACCCCACAGCCGAGATAGCACCTCCAGAAGTCCGAAAACAAGTTGCAAGTGCAGTCAAAAATGCGAAAAATCAGAAACCCATTATATGGTGCATAACTACCAACGCTGAGACTAGGAATCACAGTTTTCTTAAGTCGCCAGTCTCGTTGTCAGAAACCCAGCTGACTTCCGCTGCAAACTATAACAGGAACTTTTCCCCCATTCATGTACTACAAACCACCAATAGAAGATCTTCTCGCAGAGTTTAACTTCTTGTGGTCCACTTGGAAGTTCCTGAACCGCCTCGGAACGCAAGTAGGAAGGTGTAACGCCAACCTAGCAAAGATGGAATACCTCGACCAATCAGCAGTAGGGTGTGGATGTGGAGTCGAGTTATTAACTATGCTCCACCTCCTATTCAGCCCTGTCCCCCAAAACATGCAACCAAAGTGTTTGTTTTGGGCTACTCAAATAATAATAACTATCGTGCCAGCGAAATGAAGAAGATTTGCGGTCACTATAAGAAAACTCATTGAAACAAGGTTAAGTAGGTAGGTGCAAGTACTTTATTCAATAATATTTATTCAGGTAAGTCTGGTTACAAATTATAATTTTCTACAATATGTATAAAAGGGCACGTTTTAATTCTTTCAGATTTTCACATTTATGAACTGGATCGCTTAACCACTAATTCAACGATGAAAACTATCGTAGCCAAAGAGCAGCCTGCGACATATATAAACCATGGTATTATAAGTCTAGATTCAAATTCCTTTTCATGAAAATGGAATTTGATCATCCTAGCAAAGTAAAAATCTCTGAACTTCTTATGAACCAACCCATTTTCTCTTAAACAGAGCGCGTTTTGACGCATTTTATCTGAAACTGGAAAACCTTTGTAGAAAAATATGCCTAAAATAAACTTGACAAATGGTTTGTTAAAGTAATAGACAGATGAACTACCAAATATATCGCAGAAGGATTTCCTATTATATACATAATTATGTTGAATGTGGTACAAGCGCAAATAAATCTTCCGATTGGGCGACTTTCTTTAAGCTTGTCAACGCATCCAAGCAATCATGGTCCATTAGAGTGGATACATTCGTTTCAGAATTAATATATTCTAGCATACTAGGCGCCATACAGGGCTTAAGTTTGTATCGAACTATATCTGCTTCATTGGATACTTGGTGTTCCTTTATTGGCTTGCTGATAAAACTAAATAAGCTTGACTGATAATGACAGTTCATGAGGGAAGCAAACCACACCCATGTTATAAAGATGCACCTTGCATTAGTATTCATTTTATGGGGCAAACTACAGCCAGTGGATAATAAATACTTTAACAATTTAAGCATTATATTGACTTTGTCTTCAACATGGAGGAGAATGATCATAATTATCGAATATATTAGATAAACTAAAAACAGCAAAAACCACACTAATGGACGGAATTCCAAATAAGCATTTTTCCACAAAGGTACATGTGACGCTTTCCTTACAAAATAACGTACCTCGTCGTAATAATCCAGGTACCCATGCAAATATGTGAATGCATCTGCTCGACTCGATACTAACAAAGTATTACCAAACATAACATCAGTTTCATTATTTTGCAGTTTTGCCATAGGCCCCGTAACTTTCATGTCAGGACCTATCGTACTATATTTTTCACTAATATGATCAAAACTAAAATTCACTTTGAAATGTTCTAGTTCCCCTAGCACCTTAAATAAATATTGTTCAGCACCTACTGTCATTCGCTTGTCTTCTGCAAGGTGAGGATGTATAGAGCAAGGTGGTCGATGCGGAACGGTAGCATGGAAAGTACAGTTCCGTAGACCAGTCACGTACTTGTTTGGGAATAGATTCCTAGTCGTATTTGAACACAAACCGTAACTAATGACGTTATTGTAATATTTGCCGCAAGCATAGTTGTCGAAAGGGTTGTAGGCGTAGATGTGAGCATCGTCAGTACCGTTGACTACCAGCACGTTGATAACATGGCGCTTCAATAGCTCATCAAAAATCTTCTTCAGTTCGTCTTCATCCAGCGATAGGATCACGATTATGAACCGAGAGGACGGATTCCATGTTGGATCTTCAAGAAGATATTTAAAATACTCCGTGAATTTCGTTGCGTTGTTTGCGTTTATTAGATATCCTTGGTGTCCAAAGTAGAACTGTGTAGTCGCTTGTCTGAATACCATCGTTGTGACGGTTGATAGATGAATTGCTTTCAAAATCTCATAATCGCCAGGGTTCATATCAACGTATGTTAGTGTTATTTCATCAGAAAAGTATTTTTCAATTATAGTGGTTATGCATACCATCAAGTTTTGATGTTTTTTTTCTTCAAATGATATTGCATATCCACCGTTAAACTTTAAAAACAACAAAGACAGCAACGCGTTAACCAGCAACATTTTTTGATCACAATGAATTATGTTTTAGGCAAAGTAGATAATATATTTTTAGTTATTATTCTATAATGTAAGTAAATTGTCGAAAGAAAAAAGGCAATTAATATGTTTATCGTAATAGATCTCATTTTTATGGATAATTAGGCTTTTGATTGACATTGTCGGGTTTGATTAATGATAACTGTCATTAACTGTGTGTGGAATGTGTGCGTGCATGATTAAAAAATTAACAATTATAGCTAAAATTAACAAGTAAACTAAACTTACAACAAAAAAAGCTATAGCATCACAAATACGTCCTCAACGCTGTCTGCTGTTAACGTGCCTAACAAAATGGGGGCATTGCCACGATGAATGGCAATGGTTAGCCTCTGGCCCAAGTAAAAGCTAGCTAATGACTCACGGTAAGTGTCAACCAGTCGTTTCAAAATTTCTTTGAAGAAACGAAAACTGTGAGCATGAGGGCCTCACGAACCGAGGGTTTTAACCCCAAACGGCTCAGAAATGTAGTCAGCAATATTGTTTGAACTTCTTACACCAAGTGGCAAAGTTCGTTCACATTATTGAGGAAAAGAGTTGGGCCAGGAATCTTTCTCTGTGGGATACCATCAGTTAGTTTCTTTGCCCTGCTTAAAAAGTTTTCAATTATAACTACTTGGCGGCGGGAGAGACAGCCACCAGGTAGTTTCGGTAGTTTAGTGGAAACAGGTAGTTGTGAAATATGTCGAGCGCAATCCCACGGCCACAAATTTTTTCAACTGGGTAATAACTTTGGGACAAATACGGTGTCGAAGGCTTTGGATAAATATAGTAAGATGCCAACAGACGACAACAACAAAAAAAAACACAAATCAATTAACTTATTAAGAAAATTTAGGAAGTTCAGATATTATTATGGGCTTGTAGTAATTAATAAAACACTGCTCCTGTCCCCAGCTTTGAATATTGGGTGACCTTAAAAGGATTAAAAAAAAAAAAAAACGTCATGAGATACACCAGAAGACATGTATTGAGAAACGGTGAAATTATAATATTCCTAGAGGTCTTATAACAGAGGCCGTGAAAACGTAATTTTTAATTGTATGGTTATAAAGTTATAAAGTAATTACGAGGTTGACTTAACATTCTTCCTGAGGATACGCGATACCGATGATTTGTGATGTACAAAATCCTTATTTAACTACGGAACCCTGCAAATTACCTCCCTTTGCCTGCGCTGCGAAAATGATTGATGATATAATAAAATAATAAACTCGAATTTTAGAGGACACATCAATATTTACAAACAGAAAAGGCAGTGATACCAAATGCCCAACTATTATTGTTTGTCACTTTCTTTATTTAAAAATTAATAGATACTACATGACAGGTATTAGTTTTATCAAAATAAATCGGACTTTAATTCACTTATTTTTTTGAATTACTCAAATCGAACATTCAAAAGATATCATAATTTTATCAAAACAATAAAATTTAGCCAAACGGTCCCCCACAGACGCGACTGACACGCCGCAAATACCGACCGAATAATGAAAATAAATGTATGTTTATGAACTTGTGTTTGTTTATGGTTGTGTTGAAGAGCTGTACACCTACCACAGTGTATTTCTTTTAACCCAAAGGTTGACTAATAGAGAAGTCCTCGTTGCATTAAGTCCGCCTATGTATCACTATTGTTCATGAAGTTTAAATGAATAAATAAACTTATATTGATTTTTTATTTTTCTTTAATACTAGTCAGTTTGTTGTTAATAAAAGAAATTAAGAATTAACGTCGGCTACGTTTGAAAAAAAAGAGCAGACAAAAATAAAACCCGAGCGACGCCGATAGCATTTTGATAAAACTTGCTGTATGACACTGTACAATGCGCCCACGCGCTCAATCAAGCTGGCTCCTCTGCAAAGAGCTAGTCTATGAACGCACACTAATACAAAAGTTCGTAAATATTTGCACTAAAACATTCATATACGCGTAGTCGGTCGATAGCGCGAGCGGAGCAACGAGCGACCAGCCTCCCCGTCTCAGTGCTAACGCACGACTGCCGCCTTCGTCCAAACAGAGCTTTAAAAATATGGGAGACTCAATATTTAACATTTTCTTTGCAAAATATTGATTGATTTACATGAGCAATGTACACTTTACCAGCAATTTTTCCATGTAAAAATATTTTTAAACTTCGAAACCGTTTGGGAGAAATATCCAAAAAATAGCGTGTTGTTAAATATTTTTTTACAGCAAAACTATATGTCAGACGAAAACAACAATTGTTCACATTGTTGCTTATGAATCTACCATATACATATATTTTTTTCCAATCTTTTGACCCAGCCGTTAATGGGGAATATCCTTTAGAAAGTAGCCTCTTGACAGCTCTGAAGAAGAGGTAGGGCCTTAATAAAAGGACTGGCAAAAATTTCTCAAAGTTAAATAATTCTACATTTTAAACATTTAAAAGTAAAATTTATAAAATTATATTGACTGCAAGCTATGGTGGCTAAAACACGGGATACATATTATTTAAAAGTGGAGTTTTTGACGTGGGTAAAACTTATGAATAAACAGTTATAAGCCCCACGGTAAGATATTTAATTTACCGCCGTAGGGACATGTCCATGTTGTCCATCAATCATCCAAGATAAAACGTCCATTTTAAAGACCATTTAATGATACCTAATGGGAATCAGAGTAAAAATCCATAACAAACTAATCCATCACGTTAAACCATTTGATTGCCCTATTTCTACGGAAAATTTACTTAATTATAGAGCTACAATGAACATCAAATTAATTTTCATTACCAAGCAAACCAACGTTACCTAAAAGCATACATCAATACGCATTCAAAAATGTCGGTTGTTTACTTGTTATACGCCATGTGTTACAGTGAAAACGCCTTATTTATTAAAGAACAGGACAATCAAAACTTGATAGTCTGCATAACCAATATTGTGGAAAAATACTTTTCTGATGAAAAGACGCTCACATACGTTGATGATACTACTAACTCTGACAATTTCGAGATTTTGAAAGCAATTCATTTATCAAACGTCACATCGATGGTTTTTAGACAGACTACTACACAGTCCTACTTTAGACACCAAGGATATCTCATAATGTCAAAGAACGCACCCAAATTCGCAGAAATGTTTAAATATCTTCTCGAAGATCCAACATGGAATCCGTCGTTGCGGTTCATAATCGTGATCAGATCGCTGGATGAAGACCAAATGAAGAAGATTTTCGACGAGTTATTGAAACGACATGTTGTTTACGTGCTGGTGGTCAGCGGTACTGTCGACCCTCACCTCTACACTTACAACCCCTTCGACAAATATGCCAGCGGGAAATATTACAATAACGTCATAAGTTACGGTTTGTGCTCGAATACGACAAGGAATCTATTCCAAAACAAGTATGTGACTGGTCTACGGAACTGCACCATTCTTGCTACCGTTGCTCATCAACCACCTTTCTCTATTCACCCTCATCTTGCAGAAGACAACCGAAGGACATTAGGCGCTGAACAATATGTATTTAAAGTGATAAGAGAACTGGAACATTTCAAAGTGGAATTTAATTTCAATCACACTTCAAAAAAGTATACTACAATTACCCCTGACATGAAAGTTAAGGGCCCTATGAAAAAGCTACAAAGTAATGAAACTGATGTTTTGTTTGGTGAAACATTGTTAGTATCGAGTCGAGCAGACGCATTCACATATTTGCATGGATACCTAGATTACTACGACGAATTAAGATTTTTTGTGAGGAAAGCCTCATATGTATCCAAGTGGACAAATGCTTATTTGGAATTCTGTCCATTAGTTTGGTGTCTGTTTTCGTTAGTTTATCTAATATATTCAATAATAATGATCATACTCCTCCGTGTTGCAGACAAAACTAATTTGATGTTGCAATTGTTAAAATATTTGCTGCCCAGTGGTGGAAACATTACGTGTCACCGAATGAATAGTAATGTAAGATGCATCTTTATAATATGGGTGTAGTTCGCATTTCTAATGAATAGTTATTACCAGTCAAGCTTAGTTAGTTTGATCAGTAAACCTATAAAAGAATACCAAGTGTCTGATGAAGCAGATTTAGTTAAGTACAACCTCAAACCTTGCATTATTCCTGCAATGCTGGGATATATGCAGTCTGAAAACAATGAAACTTTGACAAAAAATTCTGACTGTTTAGATCCATTAGAAAGTTTGATGAAAGTCGCTCAATCAGATGATTTATTTACGCTTATGGAACAATCAAAATATTTATACCATCGAAAAATGTATTATGACGAATTCGGTCAGGCGTCTGTCTATCACTTCAAGAAACCATACGCTAAGTTTATTTTTGGAATGTTTTTTTACAAAGGTTTTCCGCTTACAGACAGAATGCGACAAAACGCGCTTCGCTTACGAGAAAATGGTTTGGTTTTAAAGAAGTTCGACGATTTCTACTATTATATGCAAATAAAACTGAATTTACAAAAAAAGGAGTTCGAATCTAGGTTTGTAATACCATGGATAATTTATGTAGCAGGTTGCTCTTTAGCTTCTATAGTTTTTATTGTTGAATTACTATCTAGACGTTACAATTATTTTGGCTAATTCCACGAAGACTCTTTGAGCAAAGGTACTCATTGTTTTGTAAGGACAAATAAGCAGATGTGTGTATATTGAAACTGTCTGTCTCAAGGAAAAGTTGTAAGATCTGTCGAAATAAATATAAAGATGAACAAACAGAAAAAAAGTTAGTTTAAGACCCGAAAATTTTATGATGCACAAGACCATCATGAATCCAAATTACTTAAAATATTACTTATTATGACACCTAATGCTGACAACCCACAGGACTAATAAGAAATAATGTCCGAAAAACTTACAATCAGCGTCAGATTTGAAGAGAGTGCCTACACATAAGCTTTGATTAATGATAAACGAAAGTTTAGTATTAAGTAAGGACGAAACCATACAAATTTGTAGTTCCACGTCATTTCCAGGTCCCAAAATGTCTGTTTTCAAAATACCAATACCCGAGTCACCGAGCAATAAGAAACAGATACAATGTGTAACCAATATAGTCAGAGAACATTATGCTGAAACAAAAGTCCTGACATATCTTGGCAATAAGGTTGAAGACGAGGCCCTCGTAAAGCTATCAACACTGAAAAAACTGTGTCAATATTTTTACTGTAGAAAAAAACTACCAACGTTTTGTTTATCTAACACGAAGTCTATCTATTATCTAGAAAAAATGCATATTTCATCGTTAAAAATTTCCCTAATGTAACCTAAGACGCATCTTGGAATACACTGGCAAAACTTTGGTCATCGTCAAAGACAATAAGAAAAACGACCTAAGATCGTCTTCGACACATTTCTGAAACTACACGTAAGGCATGTGGTGGTTATGAACTCATCCGAAGAAGCTCACTTGAATGGTTCCAACCCGTTTATAAACTACGGTTACGGTAAACGCTCTCGTCCTAAAATTTCATTTGAGTGGCAGATAAAGCGTTTTTCGATACAGCAAACTTTATATGAAAAGTCCCTTCATACATTTTGCTCTCCACTATGCAATATCGTTTCAACTAATTTGCCGTCAGCCAAAATTAACGGTTCAACTCCTTTCGTGTTTCTATTGAGCTCCATACTTCATGGTTACCTAACCTGCCAGTAGCCATGAAGTATGGAGCTGAATAGATTAGAATAATCAACAACCATGTTTTAATAAATTCTTTCAAAACATGTGACATCAAACACTCATTAAGGAAGTTCATCGCTGCTTAAGTCAACTTGCCTGATCGTTAACTAAAATCTATTGGTAGTTAAACAAAATAGCCTATTCCTATAATCTTTCAGTAACGTCGATTCAATCATTTTGCTTTCTTCTGCATTAGCACTCTAAGGTCACTTAACCATTTTGCCTGCGGCTGATTAGTGACAATATTGGAAGTTGAATAATTTTTCTTTACCCTAAAAATAAGGCGATGCAGATCATTTTGTATTAAGCGACATTTACCTAGGAACTCATAACTGTTTTTTATTAAAAATAAAACAGTTATTTTGTGTAGTGTGTTGTGTGTTGGATGTTTTGCAATATAGACCCCTGATCCCCATTCAAGTAAGAGCAGTAGTTTTTATAACCATTTTTTTCCAAGTTTTGAATCTATAAATGGCTCTTCGGTATTGTTCATAAAATGCCGCTTCAAATAAATAGCTTTTCACCCCTCGACGTTAAGTCATGAAGCGTGTTTTTTCGATCCCGTTACTACTTTTTTAAAATAAATGTAAAAATCATAATCAAAATCCTTTAATTCAAATATACCATTTACAGGCACTTTTGCATTGTTAACGTGTGTCAGAAAAATATATGAAGTTGGTTCTGACGCGCTAGCAACAGGAGCAGCAAGAATGTTCCTCAGCAAACCACCTTAATCTTCAGCTCGGCAAGTGCACGTTTTAGTAAAACCTTTGGAGAAGAACATGCAGAAACTCCATGGACACTCTTTTAAATCAGCGTATATTTACTGAATCAAATTAATCTAACGAAGTAAATAATGATTGTGAAAATTGATGGTTAAATGTTTAAATAAAGTCGTACAATCAGAAAACGTATTAACAGTAACACAATACTCGATGTATTGATATCACAAAACTACACTACGCGATTTTGGCCGTTTATCTCTCTACTACTTCAACAAACCCTTCGTTTTTCTACAAAATGTTTCCACTTTATGATAGAAAACAACAAAACGCGCTTCGTTTAAAAAAAAATGGTTTAGACCATAAGAAGTTATGATATTTTTATTGCGCAAGGAAGATTAAATTGCATTTTCATCAAAAGGATTTCGAATGTAGATTTGTAAAACCATGGTTTGTTTACGTCGCAGGCTGTAGTTTGTCAACTATTATTCACTAAATTTTCTAAAAAATTGACTGACTTCTGTTTTTTTTTTGGTTGTCTATTGGCATCTTACCGTATTTATCCAAAGCCTTCGACACCGTATTTGTCCCCAATAAGTTGTTACCCAGTTGAAAAATTTTGTTGCTATGGGATTGCGCACGACATATGTCACAGCTACCTGAAAGACCGCCACCAGATAGTTCAAATTGGAAACTTTATAAGCATAGTCAATGAACTTACTGATTTTATCCCACAAGGATAGATTCTCGGACCAACTTTTCCTCATCAATGTAAATGAATTGTTCCACTTGTTTTATGAAGTTTCAACAATACTACTATTGCTATCTATATTTCGGAGCTGTTAGGGTTTGTGGCCCTTGGGTCGTGGGGCTTTCATACTCACAGCTTTTTCAAAGAAATTTTGAAACGGCTAGTTGACACTTACCGAGACCCAAGAGCAGGCTTTTACTTTGGCCAGAGGCTAACCTATGTCATTCATCGTGGCAAACCCCCCATTTTCTTGGCAACGTTATCAGCTGACAGTTGTAAGTTTAGTTTACTTGTTAATTTGTTTACATTTTTTAAGATCATATCCACGAACACATTCAACACACACAGTACAATTAATGATATAAATCATTAATCAAACCAGACATGTCAACCAAAAGTAATTTTGTGTACAGTCGGTTCTCACAATTATCTGACCCACCCTAAAAACAAACGAATTTGAACCCTCTACTTGTGACATTAAGGTTTATTCAATTTATATGAGCGTGTCAGATAAGTGCTCGTGGACTCGATGAACAAATACAATAATAATACAGACACGCAAATTTGATCTTTATAACGTCAGCATTAGGTTATATGTTATAACTACTTGTTATAATATTATTAGTCTAATAGCTTATTTTAATGATTGCGTTCAAGTAATTCTGGTCTCGTGGTCTGTGTATAAGACTGAGATAAGCAAGTTGCTAGATCAAATCTTGCGATGCAGATATTGTTTTGCTATCAATTTAGAATTTATTCCAAAACTATTTCTTGTAATATTGTAAAGAACTATGACGGATATTCTTCAAATATACACTTTCAAAAATGGTAATATTTTCGCATAACTTGTAATAAGTGGGTAGTTGAAAAATAAATATTCGTATTCATTATAAAACTGGTATTCAAATGCTACTAAGGCAGTGACTACGCACAAATATATTTTACCTTGCCTTACTAAATTGCAAAAACAACGTCTCTTTACTATTTTCTATTTTATAGGTAGTTTTTTTTATTATCATGTCTCAATGGAGGGATTATTTAAAATACAAAATCTGTTTGCCCGAAGAGAAGGCTGCTTGTGCTGTGCAAGAATAAACTTTATGAAAGTATACTATAAGGTTCAAATTCTTTAGAATATTACGTCTAGCATTACACCTAAGATCAAATTTCAATGCGGCTTATAAGAGTTGAATTAGTCTTGTGGTCACTAAGGTAGTGCGGTGTTCATCGTTGTCTACGTTCGAAACCAAGTTTAACCTAAATATAGCTTTTTGCTCAGCTGTTTTTTTATATTATTTATTACACTTTTTTACATTTCTTTAATGGACGACGTAGGGTCTTGTTTTAAAAGACAAGACCCTACGTCGTCTAACGGGTGGTTTGTATAGAAATAAAATTAAACAATTGCAAGTTTAAAATGTTTATTATTTCATTAAAACATTTAGGTAAGATACAGTAAGTAAATGCTCATATATTTCCAAATTAATATATATTTTATATTAGTATGCCATAATCAAATATAACCATTTATAAACATTAAAAAAGGCATGCTTATGCTTAAAAGTTTGTTATCGAGAAAATAAATTCATCTGTGAAATGCTTTACAGATTTATAGCTGCCTGTATGTAGTGAATAAACATGTTATTTAAATAGAAAAAATCTATATATAACAATAACATCACCACATAATCTGCAACATTTTAATAGTTTAACAATCAATCCATTGAGCATTTACTTATATGGTGTGTTTAAAAAACCTACTAAATTAATTAGTAGCGGAGTGGCGCACCGTCCCCTGCTATAACTTGCTGTAAGCGGCTACGCATACCGCGCACCATATTCCAACACAAATCTTTGCCTCTCATGTGCTCCCAAGTCGATGTCACGATCTCAACCAAGTTGTGTTTGTTCCGCACTTCCGTTGTGTCCCAATGATGGCCAATTAATAACTGTCACACCTTCTTGAGCAGCTAACCAATCCTGCACAATGCCTGCACGGTGGATGGAGCAGTTATCGTGCATGAAATAAATATGTGATGTCGGATAGGTAATTCGCACAGTCGGCAGCATGACGTCACGTAGAATCTCCAAATACAAACTACTATTAAACCTACCACCTACTAGGTCCCATAGACGACATCCAGCCCCAGTAGCCCAGGGTTATTCTACCGCTGGTTCTACAAGGTAGCAAGCACTTCTCATTATAGCGTTCTCCTCTCCTTCGCCATAAGATTTTACGTCCATCTTTATCCGATTTAAATGATTTTTCATCAGTAAAGATCACAACATTTTCTTCCCAATTAAAATTTAAATATTCCTGGGCAAAACGGACCCTTTCTTCGCGATGATCAGGTGTCAATGCAATTTTCTGTGCCGGTTTATAATTCCTTATCCCAGCAGCGTGTAAATGCCTTCTCACTGTTTCCACTGAAATATTGTGATTTATTGCGGTTACACGAATGGGTAAAAATGGATTTTCAACATGGCTTGCAACAATGTCCCGGTGGCGTTCGAATTCGGGACTATACTTGATAGCTTTTGCTCCTGGACGAATCCGCTGAATATCTCCACTGTCTCCATAACGTCTTAGCCATAGTCTGACCGTATTTCTCTAAAACAAAAAAAAAAACATTTTTGGAACCGTGTATGTAACTTGTAAGGAGTGAATGTAATGGTAAAATAGCCAACTACGCGTTCATTACTCACGATCAATAAAATAAAATAGGTAAAAAAACACTTACTGCTATATTAAGTCGACGACCAATCTCTCTAATTCCAACATTCTGTTCATGTAAAAATATGATTTTATGTTTGATATAGTCATTAAGTTGCGACATGATGCTTTTTGACACCAAATTGCTTAAAAATACTTAACGAGTTATATGAAACGATTTACAAATGTGTGTGCACAGTCACTGCGATTGATCGACTAGATGAATTTATTATCTACCTCACGAAGCAATGTTTTACTTCGTATCCAACCATTCTTGGTAAATATAAATTCTGTGAACTTAAAGTTTTTTTTTAGTTTACAAGATAAGTTACTAAGCGTAAATCATATTGGTCGTTCTTTAATAATGCAAGCAATATTGTAGAAATGAAAACAAATTAAAAAAGAAACTGATATTAGGTGGGCTGTGAATTCGAACCCACGTGTTGTTCGTTGCCAATCCAGCATCAAACCGCTAAGCCACAAGAACTTATTGATAACATGCGAAATTAAAGGTTGGGTTGTAATTATGTAATGTGACTTAAAAGCTTTTCAACTTTAACGTCAACGAGATAAGGATTAAAATAGGTTAACAAATTGATATACAATGCCGGTGGCTCCGACATCGAGTCCACGAGCACTTATCTGACGAGCTCATATAAATTGAATTAACCTTAATATTACAAGTAGAGGGTTCAAATTCGTTTGTTTTTAGGGTGGGTCAGATAATTGTGAGAACCGACTGTACATTGATTAGAATCCAATAAAATGAGATCTATTACGATACACATATTAATTGCCTTTCTTACGAGACACACGATCATCATCTGCCTAGCCTTTTCCCAACTACATTGGGGTCGGCTTCCAGTCAAGCCGAGACACACGATATTTTACTTTAATTACAGAATAACAACTATAAAACAATATCTTCTTTGCCCATGTAAAACATAATTCATTGTAATCCAAAAATGTTGCTGGTTAATAATGGGTTGCTGTTTTTGTTGTATTTAAAGTTTAACTGTGGATATGCAGTATCATTTGAAGAAAAACAACAACAAAACTTGAAGGTGTGCATAACCACTATAATTGAAAAATACTTTTCTGATGAAAAGATACTAACATACGTTGATATGAACCCTGGCGATTATGAGATTTTGAAAGCAATTCATCTATCAACCGTCACAACGATGGTATTCAGATAAGGGACTACACAGTTCTACTTTGTACACCAAGGATATCTAATAAACGCAAACAACGCAACGAAATTCACGGAGTATTTTAAATGTCTTCTCGAAGATCCAACATGGAATCCGTCCTCTCGGTTCATAATCGTGATCCTATCGCTGGATGAAGACGAACTGAAGAAGATTTTTGATGAGCTATTGAAGCGCCATGTTACAACGTGCTGGTAGTCAGCGGTACTGACAATGCTCAAATCTACGCCTACAACCCTTTCGAAAACTATGCTTGCGGCAAATATTACAACAACGTCATTAGTTACGGTTTGTGTTCGAATACGACTAGGAATCTATTCCCAAATAAGTACATGACTGGTCTACGGAACTGCACTTTCCATGCTACCGTTCCGCATCGACCACCTTGCTCTATACATCCTCACCTTGCAGAAGACAAGCGAACGACAGTAGGTGCTGAACAATATTTATTTAAGGAGCTAGGGGAATTAGAACATTTCAAAGTGAATTTTAGTTTTGATCATATTAGTGAAAAATATAGTACGATAGGTCCTGACATGAAAGTTATGGGGCCTATGGCAAAACTGCAAAATAATGAAACCGATGTTATGTTTGGTAATACTTTGTTAGTATCGAGTCGAGCAGATGCATTCACATATTTGCATGGGTACCTGGATTATCACGACGAGGTACATTATTTTGTAAGGAAAGCGTCACATGTACCTTTGTGGAAAAATGCTTATTTGGAATTCCGTCCATTAGTGTGGTTTTTGCTGTTTTTAGTTTATCTAATATATTCGATAATTATGATCATTCTCCCCCATGTTAAAGACAAAGTCAATATGATGCTTAAATTGTTAAAGTATTTGGTATCCACTGGCTGTAGTTTGCCCCATAAAATGAATACTAATGCAAGGTGCATCTTTATAACATGGGTGTGGTTCGCTTCCCTCATGAACTGTTATTATCAGTCAAGCTTATTTAGTTTTATCAGCAAGCCAATAAAGAAACACCAAGTATCCAATGAAGCAGATATAGTTCGATACAAACTTAAGCCCTGTGTGGCGCCAAGTATGCTAGAATATATTAATTCTGAAACGAATGTATCCACTCTAATGGACCATGATTGCTTAGATGCGTTGACAAGCTTAAAGAAAGTCGCCCAATCGGAAGATTTATTTGCGTTTGTACCACATTCAACATATGTATATAATAGGAAATCCTTCTGCGATATATTTGGTAGTTCATCTCTCTATTACTTTAACAAACCATTTGTCAAGTTTATTTTAGGCATATTTTTCTACAAAGGTTTTCCAGTTTCAGATAAAATGCGTCAAAACGCGCTCCGTTTAAGAGAAAATGGGTTGGTTCATAAGAAGTTCAGAGATTTTTACTTTGCTAGGATGATCAAATTCCATTTTCATGAAAAGGAATTTGAATCTAGACTTATAATACCATGGTTTATATATGTCGCAGGCTGCTCTTTGGCTACGATAGTTTTCATCGTTGAATTAGTGGTTAAACGATCCAGTTCATGAAATGTGAACATCTTAAATAATTAGAACAAACCCTTTTATGCATATTGTAGACAATTATAATTCATAACCAGACTGTTACCAAAATAAATATTATAGAAAAAAGTACTTGCACCAACTTACTTAACCTTGTTTTAATGAGTTTTCTTATAGTGACCGCAAATCTTTTTCATGTCGCCGGCAAAACAGTATTGTATTAATATTTGAGTAACCCAAAACATTGCTACTTCCAGAGCGTCGTTGGTGGCAACACATAGGTCACTTGGGTTGCATGTTTTGGGGCACAGGGCTGAATAGGAGGTGGAGCATAGTTAATAACTTGGTTCCACATCCACACCCTGCTGCTGATCGGTCAAGGTAGTCCCACTTTGCTACCGACCTACCTACCTACCTGCATTCCGAGGCGGTTCAGAAACTTCCAAGTGGACCACAGAAAGTTAGACCCTGTGGGAAGGTCTTCTATTGGTGGTTAAAGTACATGGATGGGGGAAAAGTGTCCTGTCACAGTTTGTAGCGGAGGTCAGCTGGATTTCTGACATCGAGACTGGCGACTTAAGAAAGCTGTGATTCCTAGTCTTAGCGTTGGTAGTTATGCATCATATAATGGGTTTCTGATTTTTCTCAATTTTGACTGCACTTGCAACTTGTTTTCGGATTTCTGGAGGTGCTATCCCGGCTCCACGGTATAGTCCACGGACTGGGGTCGGTTTGTGGCAGCCAGTAATGGTACGGCATGTTTCGTGAAGAACAACATCTACTATCTTGTCGAGGGCGGGACCGGACGGTGTCACACTGGGCATGTATACTCGCCCGCTAAGAAGCAGAGTGCTAGACTAGTAGCTCCGAGAAAGTGAGGTGGAGCCCCCGGATGGTACCTAACTAAATTGTAGCGAAATCCGAGTAACTACATCGTTGAATATATTTGATTAAATTCATTACATGCAGAACAGGGACGTCATAAATGATTAAACATTAGTCATCTCCACATTGTATAATCAATGAACCGAGTCAACTCATCCATTAAATCTCAGTACCTGGATGACCGAGCTTCGCTCGGTTTTTTTTAACAACGTTTTCGAAAAATGAAACCTAGATCGATATATCGCTCCCGAAACCCCCTGCATACAAAATTTCATGAAAAGCGCTGTAGCTGTTTCCGGGATTCAGAATATATATATGTATATACAAGTATTGCTTGTTTGAAGGTGTTACATTTTCGGATCATTGGGACCTCAGCAAAAATCATAACAAACGAGATCCATTACAATAAACCTGCCTTATTTCAAACGAAAACTACTTTCATTATGAAATCATTAAAAAACTTATTTATATTTATTACGAAGCAACTCATCGTAAAGCATATTTTAAATAATAATTTCATTTCCCTTGAGAAGTGTGGAACAATGTCTTTACATTATTATAGTGGAGTGCCTGGGGGTTTTAGGCGTAACGTTGGAAGGCCTCCCACAAGGTGGACCGATGACTTGGTGAAGGTCGCGGGTAGCCGATGGATGCGAAACGCACAGGACTGGTCGTTGTGGCGACGCTTGGGAGAGGCCTATGTCCAGCTGTGGACGTCTTTCGGCTGATATGATGATGATGTTGGGGTTTTCACCTCGGACTTGAGTTGCAAGAGTTGCAGCAAATGAAATCGAAAAATTCAAAATGAAATGAAAAAGTTTACCTATTAAAAAATTGTGCTTTTGGTTTAAAAAAATGAAGGTTTTTCAATTATTCAAATAGTAGATACTAACTAGGTAGTAGAATATCTTTTTATATCAAAATTAAGGCTTGTCTACATGCCAATGACCTTGTGCATATAAGCGGAGCTAACAACTCCTATACGCGCCACTCCGCTACCCGCATTTTTAATTTATTATAAAAAAATGATACACTTAAAAAAAAACTGGCCAAGACTCGCGTGCAGGGTTCCGAACGAATTTCATTTTTAACGTGTTATTTTAACACTATAGACTTCCTATAGGTTCTGTTATCTATAGGTAAAGATCTAATTTAAAAAAATAAAAATTAAAATTCATTTATTTCAGGCTATCAAACCCATATAAAACCAATACAATAATTTAAAACAAATGACATTAGCAACTATTTCACATTAATTATGAATTACTACAATTTTATTAGATACATTAAATTTCATTAATAAAATAATTTCAATAGATGTCAGGATTAGATTGAATTAAATTATAATAATATGTCAACATTAGTGCGTACTGTTATACCCTTCCAATGTACCCTTTCTGGCTTACTCGACAGCTTACGCTGCATTCCTGTCAGAGTGCTGACACATCACTCCTCGATTCCTCATACACCCATCCTACTCATCCAGTCAGTCGTCTTCCATCCTTCATCCCGTGCACTCGTGTGATGCACTCGCGATAATTATTGTAAAAGTTAAATAAAGTGTATTAGTTCCTTACAGCTAAAAGTGTTTCCTTTTTTAAAAAGAGTGACCTAGACCGGTTTCTAACATTGGTGGCAGCGGTGGGATTGAAAAGTTCCTGGTTTCCTCCGTAAATCTGTAAAAGTACCAGTGTAGTGCAGTGAGTGCATAAATTCCACGAAGCGACTCGCATCATCCAGGTGTATCCCGTACACCACACCGGTGAACCTCATAGCCGATCCACTGTGCAGTAAGTGGAAAGGAGCAGTGACGCAGGTAGCGTCTCCCGTCTCCAAACCCAGCACCGACCTGGCTCAAGGTCAACCCCGGTTCCAGTATCCAGAACTCCAGCCCCAGTTCCAGTTCCAGCATAAGCATGAAGAACGCATGTTTCGTGCTACTGTGAGTTTTGTGATCATTTTTATAATTTCCAAGTGATTAAACAAAAAGTTCCATCAAACTTACCTTCGACGGCTTATCTCATAGCCGCAACATTGTAACGAGACTACTAATTGTCCTGTCTAGACAGTGACCCGACGCAGTTCCGTTGGACAGCGATAAGAACAGTTCGACGAGATTTGCCGTGTAGACTTATAAGCTATACTAATTTTATTTCCAGAGTTTGCTTGTTACAATTGTATTATTTTATAATATATTAAAATGAGTCAAAGTTCCAAGAACGTCAAAGAAGAGTCTAGAGAAGGCTTAACCTTAAACGTTATCCTAAAATTTATAAAACCTTTCGATGGTAGCCGCGAAAAACTTAACGCTTTCATTAATAATTGCGACAACGCAATTTCTTTAACTTCCTCAAATCAGCAAGATATCGTATTTAAATATATCATCAGCCAGCTAGACGGCAAAGCCGAAATAGCATGCTCAATAAAAGAATTTGATACATGGCCCTCACTCAGGGATTTCCTACAAAACCAATTCGGGGAGCGAAAACACTACGCTCATCTTCTAATAGAACTACAAAATTGTAGACAAGGTGCCCAGGAAAATGTAAGCCAATTTTCACTCAGGGTTGAAACCTGCCTATCCCAGCTCCTCACAGAAATCGCCGTTACTAACCATAAGAAGAGCGAAATTTCTGGTAGGGTAGCCGCTATGGAGGACCTAGCTCTCCATACTTTTACAATGGGCCTCACTCCTCGTATCGCTAATATAGTTAGATGTAGGGACCCTAAAAACCTTAATGATGCTATCAATTGTGCTCTATCAGAAGAGAAGTTGCAACAATACTCATATAAACAGAATTTGGTCGCGAAAACGTTGCGTGGTAACGACGGTAACACTAGACCAAATAGAACCGGCAACCTTAATAATAACCAAACTCAAAAGCCTTCTACCAGTCAACCAGCTTCAAAAGACCCGTTCTGCCGATATTGCAAAAAAGCAGGACATCTTTTGGAAAATTGCAAACTCCGCGAGTATAATAATAAAAAATTCAATGCAAATAAACCTTCTAATTTTAATGCCCAACCAGGCACGTCTTTCAAACCACAAATTAACACCTTAACCGAAACTGAAGGTTATGACACTGTCGATAACCATGATTTAAACTGAATAATGTCCCGAATAGGTGTCGCACGGGACAAACGGTAACCATAATAGACGACACCAATATCGACACAATGACCCATGGACATGGTAAAAATAAGCCCAAAACTCGAGGTCATTCAATTAGAATCAAGCAACAGGGTAACCAGCCCCAAATCGTAGATTCTAATGTTTCCATAAAATCGCATGTTGTCAAGCAACAGGGTAGCCAGCCCCAAACTGTAGACTGCATTCCAATTAGGATCAAGCAACAGGGTAACCAGCCCCAAATCGTAGATTCTAATGTTTCCGTAAAATCGCATGTTGTCAAGCAACAGGGTAGCCAGCCCCAAACTGTAGACTGCATCCCAAATCCTGAAAATAAGGAAAATATTAATAAAACCATACATACCAGATTCTATCTACGAAGATACTGCAGGCGTAACTTATCCCGATTATGTTCGTGTACTCCAAAACAGACTTAAATATAGCCGAACTAAAGCTATAGAACACATACAAAAATCCAAAGAAAGTTCAAAAGGCTATTACGACACTCGTACAAGGCCAATTAAATACAAGGTCGGCGACCTTGTCTATCTTAAAAATCATCTACGACTTCGGAAGGCTCTTTCACCAATAAGGAAAGGCCCGTACAAAATAGTAAAAATACACGGAAATAACACCGCATCACTCCTAATAAATAGACGTCACGTCAAACACCATTTTGACGAGATGAAACTACATACTAGCAACATCGTATAATATACTATATATAGTCTAGTAATTTACAATCGCTTTCCATTCCAGAATTGGTTACATTTATCCATCCCTGGCATCAAACAGTCAAGGATATATCCAGCCAGCATCTGACAACGCAGGCATTTATTTCGACCCTATTGGTTCTCTAAAAACCACTGACGATACATTAGATATTATTATTCCTATAGACATATCTTTTATCCAACCACATCTAGATAACATAAGAGACATTCTGGGAACTTCGAAATATTTATGTAAACAAAGTAATGCATATTATGAAAGCGAATGTCATTATCTGTTTCAACCATTGTCATCCCGTTACTATGATATAGCAAGAGACTTCGACTCTATATCTCATCTTATGTCTAAATCTAATAAAAGATCAGCTTGGTTTGCTGGAATCGGTTCCGTTATTAAACAACTGTTTGGTAATATGGATGAAGATGACGCTATAAAATACAGCGATGCCATCCAAACCTTAGAAGATGATCAAACCAAGTTAGCAACTTTGATGAAAGATAGCATGTTAGTTACAAAATCCACGTTATCATCTCTAAAAGAAATAATTGACCAAATTAATGCAAATGAAGCCAGTTTAAACCATGCTATCGATACCCTGAACCAAGATGTGATTAACATCACGTTAGTAACAGATAAGCTACTAATGAGATCTAAGATATCAGGATTGTCAGATATCTTAGAAAGTACTATGTTAACATTATCATTTAAGTTAGAAGATATTATTAATGCTATTATGTTTAGTCAGTCCAATATATTATATCCATCTATTATTACTCCCAAGCAACTTTTTGCAGACCTTGTTGATAATTATAGATTTCTACCTAGTTCTAAGCAATTACCTGTACCTCTAATATTAGATAATATCCACATTTTAGAAAACATATCCGATGTATCTAGCTATTATGCAAACAAGAAAATAATATTTGTGTTACAAATACCTTTAGTAAACACAAAGGAATTTGATTTATATAATACTATACCTTACCCTATTGAACTTAATGACTTAAATAGTACACTATACTCAACGATAATACCATCCACGAAATATATAGGCATAACTAAAGATAAGTCATCTTATTGTAAATTAGATTCACTTAACTCCTGTAAAGTTATAAACATGCAATACTATATTTGTGAAACACCTAGTGTATATTCTACATCTGCCGCTCCCATATGTGAAAGTGAAATTATTTCTAAAGCTCTGACTTCTGTTCCACATATTTGTAAAACTAAATTCGTAAACGGTAATTTTGAAACTTTTCATAAATTACATAGAAACCAATGGATATACGTAATAAGTCAAAATTCTAAACTCACAATAGAATGTAATAATCAAGACTTATCTGAGCTTTCCATCCATGGTACTGGAATATTAACTATACCAGAACATTGCATTGCTTATTGTAGAGACAATAAGTTAATACCTCAACATAGTATTGTAATTAAAACAAAACCAATAATATTACACTTTGAAATAATCAATGATACTTGTTGTAGTCCTACTACTTACCTAAAAGACAATATTAAAATCCCCTATGTTAACTTAAAAAACGTTAATAATCTGGATTCACTTTTGTCAAATTATAATAAAATAACTGACCAAATTAAAACAAATCTCGATGAAGTTATTGAGAAACCTCATATTGTCCTTTACGGTAATTTCTATTCTTATGTTACTATTATAATAAGTTTAGTTATAGTTATAGCTATATCGTATAAATTGTATTGTTACTTTAAAACATTTAAAACTTCTAGATGTAAACCCAAACCAGATAATTCCATAGAAATGCCATCTCCTGATCCCGAAGACATACCTGTTCCTCGACTCCGAATGACCTGAAAACCTAGAAAACCTTCCTAGACCTGGAGCTTCCTTCTTTCCATCGTCAACTTACCTTTCCACCCGTAAGTTTTCTCTTAATCGGGGGGCTGTTATACCCTTCCAATGTACCCTTTCTGGCTTACTCGACAGCTTACGCTGCATTCCTGTCAGAGTGCTGACACATCACTCCTCGATTCCTCATACACCCATCCTACTCATCCATTCAGTCGTCTTCCATCCTTCATCCCGTGCACTCGTGTGATGCACTCGCGATAATTATTGTAAAAGTTAAATAAAGTGTATTAGTTCCTTACAGCTAAAAGTGTTTCCTTTTTTAAAAAGAGTGACCTAGACCGGTTTCTAACAGTACGTGAACCATGCAACAGTGGTTCACGTACTGACAGTCGAAACGTTCAGCTAAAGCGCGCAGGATACTGTTGCGGCCGCTCCGCACCCTACGCACCAGGGATGTGCACCGCTTGCGCATGATTGTGTGGAAACAATCCACACGCGCCTCGGCAAACATCCCCGATGCGCTACAGAAGCGAGGCAGCCCCATGAGTATTCTGAACGCATTGTTGTATTGGACACGTAGAGCGCCGTACTGTTTCTGCGTGTAATCCACCCACAGACTGCCTAATATCTCCATTTTTTTTTAAATTTTAGGTTCAGTTGTTTCTGAGACAAGGGGGGCAATGGTCATTTTTCGTCTAATTTCTTGAATAACTTCAAAACCGTTTAATTTAAAATTATGAAAAAACTTATTTAAAATTCTTATAGTAAGACCTTTTATTTGAGATGTTACATGATATTGTTCAAAAAACTTTTTGTTGAAATTTTCTAGTTTGACCCCCAAAAGTGATACCCGTACTAAAAATTTAATAATTTACGTAACGCGTCCGTGTTTGGGTCACAGAAATCTATGTGTGCACCAAATTTCAACACAATCGTGCCAGTGGATCCTTAGAAAGCTGGCTGTGAAAAACGGACAGAAAGACAGACACCCGAGTGATCCTATAAGGGTTCCGTTTTTTGTTCGGAACCCTAAAAATGAATAAATTCAAATTATTTTCGTTTGTATTGCAAAGCAGTTTATATTTTTTTTTTGTTGACTTTAAAAAAGTAAGGAGTAAAATGTTACATCTCATCAATTTGAAGGTGATTTGGTGATTTTCTTGTTATTATGTGATACCGATATATAAATTCTGGCTAAACCAAGTAACGTATAATATCATGTAGATTACTACCTATTTTTTTAAGATGTAATTTTTCAGTAAATGCCGACGAAAAGTTGCTTCATCTGCACGCTGTTTTTAAGCATTTCTCGAGAGAGCAGCCTTAAGACAGCGTATTATTTATATAGACATAATAAACAGAAAACAAATAGGCCGAGGGCGTGTCGGGTCACGCACAGTATAAGGTTCCGAAGTTTTCTATCCCTTAACCATGACAGAACATTAAATAATTTCCAGATCATTTTCGTTATAAGCTACACTGAATCCCGGACAATATACCGATGCCGAGAAATAATAAACATTACCTACTAAAATTATGCTAATTACTAACTATACTAAAATAAGCACTCGACAATTGGACAATACTCTGACGAAAAGATAAATAGGACTTAAGGACTAACTAAATTTACAAGTTGAAAAAAATGTCTTCCCAGACATCGATATACGTCACGATCAATTTTCCAACTGTAAAATGTAAGTTTGTAAAAGCAAAAAAAAATAATTATTGTGTGATCATTTTGGGTATGTTTGTGGAATTAACTTTTTATGTGATAAAACTACAAACTAAACATTACTTGTGCTGTTAGACCTTGCTTCTTGCCAAATTTTATGATTCTGGGTTAACGGAAAGTACCCTGTCATTAGATTTACTTTTTAATTGCGTTAACTTAGAAGCTAGATATTTTTAAGAGCATCAAGGGGCCACAGGCTCACGCATTTGATATTAATTTCAACCCGATACATCCACGCATTTCTGAGAAAAAGGTCGTGGCAGACCGATAGACGGGCCACAAAGTGATCCTATAAGGGTTCCGTTTTTGCCTTTTGAGGTACGAAACCCTAAAAAGTGTGAAGGAAGCGTATTTCGATCACTATGTCAGGCGAACATATTTAATTTTCTGTCATAGTTTGGAGAAAGAAAACTTCGGAACCCTACACTGTGGCTGGAACGATTCGCAGTTGACCTGTTTTTTTTTCTGTTTTCTTATGTCTATACAAATAATACACTGCCGTAATTTTGATATATAAAGCCCAATAAGTACACATTTGTATTATTTTAACTATCGTTTTTGTTTTCTATTCACCGAATGAGAATATAGTAAGTTTGGTTATGTAGGGCATTTATACAAACTAAAAACAAGAAAGGACCGAAAGTTGATCTTTTCATATTTAATCCCGTTGAATTTTGCTGATTTTATGAACTGTCTACTATCTATTGTTCAAATATGATTTTAATTAGTTCAATGTTGTATTGCCTGGTCCGTACTGCTTTAATTTCAGTAGAACGTTTCATGGCTCACACAATCAATTGTCTTGTGCAATGTCCCGTGGTTAAACCGTATTAATAATAATAATAAAATTTTTAATAAAATTTTTTATTTCAAATAAACACATTGTAGATTTACAACTTTTTACTTAAATAAAACAGGTAGTCTAGTAACACAGAATTGTAGTCTACAATAAGGTGGATGAAGCTCCGTCCTCCTAACTAGGCTACAAAATAGCCTGTGTTTAGGAGACACAGTTTCGATCCCTCGGTACTAATAGATTATTTGTACGTGTTACATGTGCAGGTTGGCAAAAATGATAATTAACAGATAGCAAGGAAAATCTACAATGAGTTAAAAATAAAAAATAAATAAAACAAAAAACAACTTTAGCATGCAATTATGTATGGGTGTGGGTGTGTTACGTGTCTGTGTGTGTGCGTGATGGTGTGTTTGTGTTGTGTGAGTGTGGTTGTGCGTGTGTGTGCATCAGTGGGAGTAATTAGCGAATGTTGTCCTTCGTTAGATAATTTTCGGTTTCGTCATAGTTTAGCTTTGATATGAATGAACGGACAGACTTTTTACAATTGAAAAAAGACGAGCCGTAGACTGGTAAATGTGAGTTGATTTTGTTATACAAAGATGGACCAAGGTAGATGTTGAATTTTTTTATAAAAGCGGTGTGTGCAGGTGGTATGGTACAGAATTAGGTCTTTGCGACGTTTATTCATTTCTACATAGGGAGTTGTACGATGTTGAAGTAAGACAGTGTGAAGAATAAACTGTTGGCGTACATTAAGTACATTGCACGCTTTGTATAACTCATTGGTTGGGAAAAGAATCGGCCATGGAACGCTAATGCATTAAGATAGTCTTGAGCACGGGTATCTTCTGATGTCGTCTTTATATCCAAGTTGATGTCGCCGGTAATAATAACTGACTTAAACTTTGTGAGTGTAAGTAAAATACAATTAAGTGCTGCCAAGAATGTTTGAATGTTATCATTGGAAGGAGAACGATATATACAAAGTATTGCTATTTCGGAATTTACCTTAACAATAAGTCCCGAAGCAGATTCGTTAAAATTGGGTTCTTCGCAAGTGGTTATGAGGCTTGACTTAATGTAAACCACAACACCATCGCTCTGGTTTATATGTTTTGTCGTGGAATAGGTTTTATAATTTTGCATAGTCGGGATAAAAGAATTAGTATTGCACGGTAGCCAACATTCTGTTAAAACCACAAGCTGGCAGTCTACATTAAGTCGGTGTAATAGTGTTTCTAAATGCAGGTAATTTCGATTTATAGATCGAATATTTTGTGTGAGAATTTTGAAGTATGTATTTTCGTGTTTCAGATGTGTAAATTCATTGTATTGTTTATGGCCCCTCGCCCACGGCGACTTTTTGTAGCAATGCAGTCGCGCGTTTAGCAAACGCGCGACAGCATCACTTCTAACGCGTGTTAGTCGCATTTGCAACGCGCTACTGCATCGCGATTGTATCGATACAAACGCGCGACCGCGTCGCGCTACTAACGCGCTACATATAACAACTTTTGAATTTAAGATCATAATTTTTGAGTTGTTTGAATGTTGTTACATGATGTCCACAAAGTAATCTCTGGGTATTAAATGGATGCATCCAATATTGACGCTGCTTCCGTTGCCTACGCTTCGGCTGCTTACATAAAAGCAGCACCAAAGACAACGTGACTAATGTTGCCTCAACGGAGTCCATCTTGCAACTGTACTGATCCAAAGTATTTTTGTATCGTAACTGCATCGCGACCGAATCGCGTTTGCATCGCGACCGAATCGCGTTTGCATCGCGACCGAATCGCGTTTGCATCGCGACCAAATCGCGTTTGCATCGCGACTGAATCTGGTCCCGTGGGCGCGGGCACACAGCTAGCGACTGCTTCGCGTCTGTATCGATGCTACGCGCGAGAGCATCGCGACTGCATCGCTACAAAAAGTCGCCCGTGGGCGAGGGCCCTATCGTATAAGATGTTATTCGCATTAAACCTACCTACCACTTACCATTATGGGATTGACATTCACTTGCACTCCAGTTTTACTCAAAGACAGTTAAATAGTTTCAATATATTTAAAGACTATTGATTTAGCCTTAGCTTCTGCATACCAATTATAGTTCTTATAAAAGTTCTATGTATACTTCTATGTATACTTTTTGCCGCATGGTGTCAGCCGGTGCCGTTAAAGAATAACACCATCCCATCACATCCCGTTGATGTCGTAAGAGGCGACTAAGGGGCCAGAGAATGGGCAGCAGCGTTCTCTGTAAAACTCAACACCTTACACTGCGATCGCCAACCCGCCTGCCAAGCGTGGCGATTATGGCAAACCCCCCCATTGACAAACACAACCAAAAAATGGCCCCTAGTGCCCGGCAGCCCGCCTACCCTTGACTCCGGTAGCGGTCAAGGTCACGGCGAGGCAAGGGGTGCGAAGAATCCCCGGAGTGGACCCGGCTACCATGATAAACACCGACGACTGAACCTGGCAAGACTAAACACGAGAACACTCCGGACCGACGACGAGAAGATCACCGAACTTGAGGAGGAATTGAGTAGGTTGCGATGGAGTATTGTAGGATTGTTTGAAGTCCCAAGAGAGGGAGAGGACACGTTAATTCTCAAATCCGGCAATCTGCTCTATTTCCTGGAGGGTGACCAGAAGTCCTAGGGTGGTGTCGGGTTCATCGTTCACAGGTCCCTTGTGTCCAATGTGGTGAGCATCTAGAGTGTGTCGACCAGGGTGGCGTACCTGATACTTAGAACATCGTCAAGATATTCGTTGAAGGTCGTACAGGTTTACGCCCCAACCTCGACACACCCCGACGACGAAATAGAGACCATGTTTGAGAATATATCCAGAGCCATACATGGTTTAAAACTCACTTCACCGTGGTCCTGACGGACTTCAACGCGAAACTGGGCAAACGAGAGGGTGATGAGCTGCGAGTGGGGCAATTTGGATTTGGACGTCGGAACCACCGGGGACACTTACTGGCTAGTTTTATGGAGAAGGAGGGCCTCTATATGATGAACTCCTTCTTCAGAAAGCGTGAACATAGGAAGTGGACCTGGCAGAGCCCAGACGGTGTAACCAAAAATGAGAGTGACTTCATCATGTCGACGAAGAAGCAAATAATGATGTTTCTGTGATTAAGGCGGTGAAAACCGGATGTGATCACCGCATGGTAAGAGGCACATTGAATCTAAATATCAAGCTAGAAAGGTCTCGACTGATGAGGTCTACGCTCCGTCCAGCACAGATCGAGATCCAAAACTCCAAGAGCTTTCAGCTCGAACTTCAGAACCGTTTCGAGTGCCTAGGGAGCTCCGTGGACGATTGCAACGATGGGTTCGTGGAAACTGTCCATACGGTTAGGTCTAAGTTTTTCAAGACTCGCCGTACAGATTGGAACAAGAGGGTCTCTGATCCTACTTTGAAGCTCATGAAGGAGAGGCAGGAAATGATTCTGCAGTCTTCAGAAGATGCGTGCAGATACCGGCAGCTCGATAGACGGATCTCCAAGTCCTTGAAAAGAGACCTCCGCCGCTTTAATACTGAAAAGATTAAAGACGCGATAAAGCGGAATAAAGGCTCCAGGGCCTTTGCTAGAGATCTGTCTATTGGGCAAACCCAGTTCACGAAACTGAAGACCGCTGATGGCACAACCATATCCGCCAAATCGGAGCTTCTGAGAGAGATCGAGACGTTCTACGGACAGTTATACACATCAATGACTAAAACCGATACGAATATAGCTAACAACCCAAGAGCTAGATTGACCCGGCACTATAGCGAGGACATCCCGGACGTCAGCCTGTATGAGATTAGGAAAGGGTCTGAAGCAGCTTAAAAACAACAGGGCGTCGGGTGAGGACGGAATTACGGCCGAACTCCTGAAGGCGGTTCCACCCGCCTTCAGGAGACCGGTCCTTAAGGCCCTTCAGGAACTGTTCAATTCCGTCATACTTGAAGGGAAAACGCCACAGGGATGGAGCAGAAGTGTGGTGGTACTCTTCTTCAAGAAGGGCGACAATGCCCTGCTTAAGAACTTTAGGCCCAACTCACTTCTGAGCCATGTCTACAAGCTGTTTTGCAGAGTCATCACGAACCGTCTCGCACGCAGGTTTGACGACTTCCTGCCTCCCGAACAAGCCGGATTCCGATAAGGCTTCAGCACGCTCCGTCAGGTTATACAGAAGACCGAAGAGTATCTGCCCCTCTGCTTAGCGTTTGTGGACTACGAGAAAGCCTTTGATTCGATCGAGACTTGGGCTGTGCTGCAGTCTCTCTAACGGTGCCAGATCGACTATCGGTACATCGAGGTGTTGAAAGGTTTGTACAAAAACGCCACCATGTCAGTCCGACTTCAGAATCAGACCTCGAAACCTATCCTCCTGCAGCGGGGTGTGAGGCAGGGAGACGTCATTTCTCCGAAACTGTTTACAGCCGCAATGGAGGATGTCTTCAAGGTTTTGGACTGGAGAAGGCTAGGCATTAATGTCAATGGCGAGTACATCAGTCACCTTCGATTTGCCGACGATATAGTCGTCATGGCTGAGACTACGGAGAACCTCAGTACAATACTCAATAACCTCAGTAGAGCTTCGGAAAGAGTGGGTCTCAAAATGAACATGGACAAAACCAAGATCATGGTAAATACCCATGTAACACCCACTCCCATCAAGATCGGAAACTACACTCGAAGTTGTACACGAGTACGTCTACCTAGGACAAACGGTCCAGTTAGGTAGGGCAAACTTCGAGAAAGAGGTCAACCATCGAATCCGACTCGGCTTGGCAGCGTTCGGGAAGTTGCGCGGTATCTTCTCGTCCCACATACCGCAGTGTCTCAAGACGAAAGTCTATGATCAGTGCGTGTTGCCATTGATGACTTACGGAACTGAAACGTGGTCGCTTACAATGGGCCTCATCAGAAGGCTCAAGGTCACCCAGAGGGCAATGGAGAGGGCAATGCTTGGAGTTTCCTTGCGTGATCGAATCAGGAATGATGATATCCGCAAGAGAACCAAGGATACCAACATAGCCCGAAGGATCGCCAAACTAAAGTGGCAGTGGGCAGGGCACGTTGCTCGCAGAACAGATGGTCGATGGAGCCGAAAAGTTCTGGAGTGGCGACCGCGTACCAGAAGGCGTAACGTTGGAAGGCCTCCCACAAGGTGGACCGATGACCTGGTGAAGGTCGCGGGTAGCCGATGGATGCGAGACGCACAGGACCAGTCGTTGTGGCGGCGCTTGGGGGAGGCCTATGTCCAGCAGTGGACGTCTTTCAGCTGATATGATGATGATGATGATGATGATGTATACTTCTTATAAATCAATCATCCGAGACAAAATGCCCATTAAAACCATTTTATGAAAGCTGATTGGTATCAGAGTAAAAATCCATAACCAACTTAATCCATTACGATAAACCATTTAATTGCCTTATTTCTACGGTAAATATACTATAATTATAAAACTATACTTAACAACATATTTATCTTCATTACCAAGACAGAAAACGTTACCTAAAAGCATACATCAATATGCATTCAAAAATGTCGGTCGTTTACTTGTTGCTCTCCTTGTTACATGTCAAGTGTAACAGTGAAAACACCTTCGTTATTGAAGAACAGGACAGTCAAAAATTTGTGGTTTGCATAACCAATATTGTAAAAAAATACTTTTGTGATGAAAAGACGCTCACATACGTTGATATGAACTCTGAGGATCTCGAGATTCTGAAAGCAATTCATTTATCAACCGTCACAACGATGGTATTTAGACAGACAACTACACAGTCCTACTTTAGACACCAGGGATATCTCATAGTGGCAAAGAACGCACCCGAATGTGCAGAAATGTTTAAACATCTTCTCGAAGATCCAACTTGGAATCCGACCTCACGATTCATAATCGTGATCAGATCGTTAGATGAAGACGAATTGAAGAAGATTTTTGACGAGTTATTGAAGCAACATGTTGTCAACGTGCTGGTGGTCAGCGGTACTGACGACGCTTACCTCTACAGTTACAACCCCTTTGACAACTATGCCTGCGGGAAGTATTACAACAACGTCATAAGTTACGGTTTGTGCTCGAACACAACAAGGAATCTATTCCCAAACAAGTATGTGACTGGTCTACGGAACTGTACCTTTTCTGCTACCGTTGCTCATCGACCACCGTTCTCTATTCACCCTCATCTTGCAGAAGACGACAACCGAAGGACATTGGGTGCTGAACCTTAATTATTTAAATTGATAGCAGAACTAGAACATTTCAAAGTTAACTTTAGTTTCAATGTTACCAATGACACATTTTCTACAATAACTTCTGACTTGAAAGCGATAGGGCCTATGGCAAAGCTACAAAATAATGAAACCGATGCAATGTTTGGAAGTCATTTTCTTGTATCGAGCCGAGCAGATGCATTCACATATTTGCACGGGTACTTTGATTATTTCGATGACATGCGTTTTTTTGTAACAAAATATGTAGCCAAGTGGAAAAATGTTTTTTTGGAATTTTATCCATTAGTATGGGGTCTGCTGTTGTTAGTTTATCTCATATATTCAATGATAATGATCATACTTCTGCGAGCTAAAGATAATACAAATATTTCGCTGAATATGTTAGAGTATTTGCTGCAAAGAGGTAATACAAGTTGTCATCAAATGTCTGCTAATGTTAAGTGCATCTTTATAATATGGGTCTGGTTCGCGTCTCTTATGAGCAGTTTTTACCAGTCAAGCTTAGTTAGTTTGACCATGAAGCCAATACAAGAGCACGAAGTGTTTAATGATGCAGATATAGTAAAGTACAACATTAAGCTATGTATTAGTGCACGGATGCTGGAGTTTATTACTTCTGAATCGAATATATCCAACGAAGTAAATAATGATTGTGAAGATCCGATCAAAAATTTAAATAAAGTCGCTCAATCAGAAAACTTGTTTACAGTGATTCAATACTCGATTGATCGATATCACAAAATAACATTCTGCGATAAATTTGGCCGCTCTCCTCTCTATTACTTCAACAAACCCTACGTCAAGTTTATTATTGGCATATTTTTCTATACAGGGTTTCCACTTTCTGATAGAATGCGACAAAACGCGCTTCGTTTAAAAGAAAATGGCTTGGTTCAAAAGAAGTTCCGAGATTTCTATTATGCTAGGACGATTAAATTACATTTTCATCAAAAGGACTTCGAATGTAGATTTGTAACACCATGGTTCATTTATGTCGGAGGCTGTTGTTTGTCAACTATTGTTTTTATTTTTGAATTACTGTTAAAACGATTTAGTTAGTAAAATGT
This sequence comes from Lacanobia wlatinum, assembly GCA_947578705.1. Taxonomy (NCBI): domain Eukaryota; kingdom Metazoa; phylum Arthropoda; class Insecta; order Lepidoptera; family Noctuidae; genus Lacanobia; species Lacanobia wlatinum. The sequence goes on from OX388031.1 coordinate 23,392,412, forward strand.
GGAAGTCTACTCTATCTTTTCTTAACATTAGTTTATAAGACTGTTTATAGCAAATTATATGCATAATAGCAAACATGTATGTGTTGTGACAGTTTTGAATAAATCAATTAGATGTCTTGTTTTAGTCGTCCATCACAGATCTTCGTTATCGCGTATGCTCATGAGCAATGTTTGGTCAACCTCGTAATTACTTTACAAACATAACATTAATAGACTCTTGCACGCCATGAAACACCAAGACAGCCAGGAAAAGAAACATAACTGAAATCAGAGCCGAGCCAAAGCGGAGTTCACGATTGTTTAATGAAAAGAATGTAACGCACGTTAACCACGTGATATTTCAATCCGTTGTATCAATTAGAGTACATATAACTTTGTCTATAGAGCCTTAGCTCTGTTTGCTTTACGGGATCAAAGTCACTGCTACAGAGATTCAAACATTGTGAACTGTTAATGGACCGGTAGTTTATTTCTGCAGTAGTTTAGTAGATTTTATTAGCATGTCAGAAGTTCTGTGAGAGGGATTGATGAAAGAGCAACCCACTTCTTTTTTTTTTTTAATTTATCCGTTTTCTGTTTTCCTTTTTTATTTTTGTTTGTGTTTAGTAGTTTTTGTGCTTTACTTACTGTAATTGGTTTTAAAACATTGTAATTAAAAAAATAATAAATAAGTGAGATGCTGACCTGATGACCATGGGACTACTTGGGAAGTAATCCCTTCCAAAAAAAAGTAGAATTTTCTAAATCGGCTGTAATTGGGGAACTTTATGTAAGTTCCCCAATTACGGCCGATTTAGAAAATTCTAGATTCCGTCGAATTGAGAACCTCCTCCGTTTTTGAAATCGGTTAAAAAGCATTTTAATATTATTTTGTAAAACGCTAGTACATATGAACCTACATGTTACCTCTTAATCAACCTTGGTTGACTGGTGGAGAGTACCTAAGGCGCCTTTGTACTTTTGTGTTGCATTTTTTTTTATTTGTGATGGGTTTGCTCTTGACTCTAGTCTAGGTCAGAGATAACCGAGACAAAGTCTACGATGGAGCGAGCTTACCCAGAAGGAGCCTGTTCACTCTAACTTTGAAGAGATTAGGGTTGTAAGCGTTTGGAAACACAGACGCAGGTAGAGAGTTCCACTCCTTTGCTGTGCGCATTATAAAAGACGTTTGGAAACGCTTAGTGCGAATTGGTGGAATAGTAACAAGGTAGGGATGGTAAGATGCAGTGCGTCTGGATATCCGATGGTAGAAAGGGGCCGGTGGGATGAGGTCGTGGAGTTCTTGGGCACACTCACCGAAGTACAATCTGTAGAAGACCGACAAGCAGGCAACCTTACGGCGATGAGCCAAGCTATGTAGCTTGGCATCCACCAGTTTTTCGTCACCGATGAGCCTCGAGCCTGAGTTTTAATCCGATATTGATAACTAAAACATTATAAAATTTGAGGGTTTCTCTTGATATCCCATCATCGGATCCTAACTTATACCTTTCATCATCAGCTCAGCAACATGAGATGATGATTACCAGACAAAGATAACTGGATTGCGTTAGAAAGTATATGAAAAACATTTTGTCTACATAATAATATGCGATGGCCATTAGAGATCGAGCCAAAAGGAAGCTAAAGCGTTGTCCTTCCGAGCACAACTTAAGTTCTTACAGAGAACTGCGTAATCGCTGTAGTCGTATGTGTAGAGATGCAAAAAGACGCTACTTTCATAATTCTCTCGACAACAGGAACTCCTCTGAAGTCTGGAAGTTCCTGAAAACTGTCGGAATTGGCAAGTCCTCTGTTGCTTCTAGCAAAGACACCGACGTGTGTGCTCTAAACCAACATTTCTCTCATCCTCCTGTTACTTTGGATCCACACGTCAAATCAGCAACTCTCAATAAACTTTCCTGTTTGCCAATGCCGCAGTGTTCCTCTTTCGATTTCAGTCCTGTGAGTTAAGATGATGTCAAAAAGTCTATTTTTGCCATCCCCTCTTCCGCTGTTGGCAATGATAATCTATGCTCAAAAATGATCTCTAATATTCTTCCTGCTATACTTCCAGTTTTGACCCACATTTTTAACTTTTCCTTGTTTTCTTGCACATCCAGCCCAACATAGACTGCGCTGATGCCTGTTATTTGGATGCCACCGAGGAGCTTTTAAATATACTTGAGCGTTTGCAAAATATTTGTATTCGTTTTGTTTTCAACCTTAAAAAATACGATCATGTTTCTGGATTTCGCAAGATACTCAAGTGGCTCTCTATTCGACTTCGCAGGAACTCTCGGATATTGTGTTTGCTCTTTAACATCCTTCACAACCCTAAAACGCCTCCTACCTGCGAGAACGCTTCTCCTATTCCCGTCCTTCTGATGCGCCTTGCAGGTCGCATCTTAGAAATCTCCTTAAGTCCCCTCCCCACGCTACTGAGTTTTACTCCTATTCCTTTACTGCCCATGCGGTTAGGCTGTGGAATTCACTGCCGCCTGACATTAGAGACTGTTTTTCAGTTTTTAAAAGAAGAGTGAAAGAACACTACCTTTCTTTACCGTCGTAGTTGCAAATAAGTATGTGTTATTATTTATCTTATAATATTATATAGTATGTATTAGTGTATATTTATTTTAGTAATATTTATGCATTGTATGTTATATTAAAGTTCATTGTTTTATTTGTAAGTACTTATACCTTTTACACACGGTGTCTACATGTCTTTTATACAACTCTCCTTTCGCAGGTATGCTGGAAGAAATATCTTTTGAAATAAGCATTACCTTTGTACCTATTTTTCTGTTTCCTTCTTTTTATCCTTCTATGTAATGTGTGTACATAAATTGTTAAACATAAAATAAATACATAATATTATAAAGAAGAAAGATTTGTTTGTTTGTTTGAATTGAACAGGCTCCGAAACTACTAGACCGATTTGAACAATTCTTTTAGCATTGGATAGCTACATTATCAGGAAGTAACATAGGCTATATATTATCCCCGTACTCCCACGGGAACGGGAACTACGCGGGTGAATCCGCGTGACGTCCACTAGTATGCGTATAAAACTTGAGGATTGCCCTCGATTTCCTTGAGTGTCCATCATCAGATTCTGACTAGATGACAATAGGTCTAGGTGTCAAGAGTATAGGCTTTCAAAAAAAAAATGAATACAGTTGAATGGACCACAGTTGGTGGAGAAATCGGTGAACATACACAAAAATACATACAGTCGAACATGGAACTTCCTTCTTTTTTTGGAGTTGCTTAAAAATCATAGTTTGGATTTCCTGTAATCTATAGGTAAAGCCTATTTAATAGTTTTTTTTTTTATTTTAGGGTCAAAAATTTCGGAGATAAAGAGGGCATTTTTGTCTAATTTCTTGAATAACTTCAAAACTATTTATTGTAAAATTATGAAAAAAATATAATTAAAACCCCCACAGTAAGCCCATTCATTTGATATGTTACATACTACAGTCTGAAAAACTTTTTTTTAATTTTCTAGTTGGACCCCCAAAAGCGACCCCTTTACTTAATTTTTTGTTTACGTATCGTGCCCGTGTTTGGGTTACAGAAGTCCATATGTTTACCAAATTTTAACGGAATCGGTTCAGTGCATCCGGAGAAAACCGGCTGTGACAGACGGACAGACAGACACCCGAGTGGACCTATTTATATTCCGTTTCTTACGGATGTTTGGAACCCTAAAAGAGTAATCATGAAAATGAAAATTCACATGTCTTCCGGTGTATTTCATGACGTTTTTGAAGTGAAAACTTCTTTAGCGGCGTTGAGCACTTTTCTGTAATGGGTATAAAATCTTAAACTCGCGTCAGGGTCACGTGACCTGATCGCAAAAAGCGTAAGACGGACTCGCGTCAGGGTCACGTGATGCGAAAAAGCGTAAGATCGAGGGGAAGGGAGAGGAACTAGTATTTCCCACTCTTTCTACCGTGCCTGAGTGTGCTGCTCCGCTTAGGCGGCACAGGGCGCTTGCGCGAATGTCCGTCTGTGTTTATGTACAGCGTGCCACGCGTATCCAAGGATACGAAATTACGGAATTACGAAATTATGGATGAAAGTTGATTTTTCTAAGAGATAAAAATTAATGTAATATATAAATAAATAACGATATAATATTATGAATAATAACATGTAAATTGTCATATTTGTGTACGATAGCGCAATAAATAAACATTGTATTCTACCTCATAAATGATAGTATTTTTGTACTTATAATTAAACACAACGTTATTTTTTGTTGTTTTTATGGTTCGTTTTGTTTATGTCAGGAACTGTGTCAAGATTGACATCTGTCACTGACAGTCGCTTTCGCGGCCACACGTCAGTGTCTTTTTGTTTATTTTGTTGTCGGTGGTTTGTCTATGATGTGACCGCGACAGTAAGGATGTATTATTTACATGTTTTCACTTCTGCCGGCACTCCCGGAGTGCTACCGGTGTTTTTTTTTTTAAACCCGTTCTAGCACACCCAATATTAAAAGCTGGGGACAAGAGCAGTGTCTCGTTACTATAGGCCCATAACTGAACACAATTTTCTAATAAAATTGATTGACTTGTGTTTTTTTTTTATTGTATATTGGCATCTTACTAAAAGACAATGTCCAAATTCGCCCTGTGCAACAAAAGTATCGGACATACACGATAATTCATGTTCTATTTTATTATATTAGTTGCAAATACGTTTGTAACACGGACTAGCTGCATGCCAAAATGAACATTAAAAGTATTTTCGCGAATAATAACATGAATCGCCGCCATCTTCACCAAACGTCATGTCATGTCAATAAAGATTAGGGATGCCCAATCAATTGTAATCAATCGATTTAATTTTTAAAGAACTGTAGTGTAATTATTTTTAATATGAATCATGTTTTGAATTTATTTCGAATAAAGAGCAAACAGAAGATACAATAAAAGCATTCAATTACCATTCCATATATTATTCCCTAAATGTATACTTAATTCCAAAAATCCTACTGAGTATAGGTACTTTGCGCATGAGGTCATACTTGATTTTAAATAGATAGTAAGAATAATGCTGAAGTGATCAAAACCTTCGTATTTCACCATGATCATTATTCAGGGTTTTCTTATGATCGTTTAAGAAAGTGTGTGGTTTACTTCTAACTTAACGATTAGGTATTTACGACAATTAATATAAAAATAACTCTCCTTTTGGGCTTCGCCGCAATCGGGTAAAAATACTTATCGTTACTGAATAAATTAAGTAGGTAGGTACTATAAATGTTTTTGTTATGTTATACAAATGTTATTAAGTATTAATATTATAAAAAGTATCGAAGAGTGTTATAAGTAAAGTAGGACATTGTCATCCTAGTAACAAAATCTTAGGAAATATCGATAAGTTGTATTGTATTTTTACACACACCCCTATTTTTGACGTCACTAGATGTCACTTGTCTGTCTGTCACCTGTGCTTTCACTGTTTACAATACATTAGCTTCGCTTGCTCTTTGTAATTGTGTCGGTGTGTTTTGGTGACTTTCGGGACTACTAATATTACGACTTGGCTATTATAATGGACTCTGATTGCTTTCAAAAACGACTAACCTGGCTGTGATTTTCGGAGTACCGCTCAAACGATAACTTGGCAGTCATAAATGGACTAACGCATACGCTATGGAAAGTGTATTTTGTGTAAATTGCGGCTCTGCTGGTGGTTCCATGTTGTTGGAAGATGATGAACAGATTCGTCATTGAGTACAACAATGGACTGCACCTCTTTTGGTAAATACATTTTTACTTTGTTTGCACCTATATTATTTTTTGTTGTAGGTACCTATATTGTTCTGTTTGCGATCTCTCAGACTTTTTTTTTACTAATAAGTTTTTATACTTGACCTTACACATTATGTTTGCAATTATCGTTTTCACAAAAAAAGAAACAATTTATAACGTATTTTGGTATATTCATTATAATAGAAACAATCTGATAGGTAAATACTCTATAAAAATACAATTGAACTAAGTATGTTTTTTTTTAGGTTCAAGTTCATGATCTCATATGCACTACTTGTTGGACAAGAGCTCAAGAGATGACTAACACTTCTGTAACAAGTAATGTTGGTAGAAACTGTGCACTCTGCAATAGAATGTTGGCACCTCGGGCACGCACGCTCACATCATCTGATTCATTCATCTGAAGACGGCATATTCTCCATAATGATGGCATTTTTGTGGAAATACAGCAATTAGTTGCAGTTGCACCACAAATAGTAACCTTTAACCTCCATTTGTAACTATTTATATTTATAATGGCTCTGTATAGAAGAGAAAATATAAAATAAAACATGCTTATTTTATACTTATAACATGTTTTTATATTACAGGTGACTGCAAATGATTACATGTGATGTGATGCTTGTCATGCATTATTTGTTAATAGAGTTATCACAAGATTTGCAAGAAGTGCCAATGGTTGGTCAGCAACATGATCAAAGTGTGATATGTGCTTGTTCACTGGCACAAATCCAATGTCACTCCGTACAAGCAGAAAGTATCAGCCACATTTTAGATATTGTGCGAAATTGAGTTCAACCCTGAGAGGTGAGAGATGTTTTTGATTGGTTATCTGTTGCAAGAAATTAGACTATGGTAAACATCAGATACCCATGCAAGAACGGTCATTGTCATACATTTATTGACTTTCCAAATAACAAAAACAGAAATAATGACATAAAGCTGTCCTGAATCAACTTCTATCGTGATCCTTTAGGTTTTCTAGTAATGAAAAATGGTTCATAATTTATTGTTAGAGTACAATAAATTATAATTATAATTAGGGAAGAATCTATGTACTTTATTGCATGTTTATCTGGTGCCGACCATAGTATGCTTAAACTTGCCTGATGTGCTATTTTGTTTAGCTAATAGATCTTTTCTGGTCAGTTACAGTCATGCAACATTTGTAGTGTAAATTGGTTTATTTATTGTACTATAAATGCAATGTGTAACCAACAATATATTTTTTTTGTTTTAGATTCAGCCATCGGATTTGAATGAACTACAATTAAATAATTCCGAAACCATATGGATATTACGAGGCAAAATTCACAGAAACATCGGGTGCTGCGCTCATGTAGTGACCATTATTTTGTATTAAAGCTATGCGAGACATCAAAATAATATCGACCCCTGCACAGCTTTTAGACTATATTTTAATTGCCAATTTAGAAGAACAATAAACATGAAATTAAAATCTGTGTTTTATTTCTTATTCAAACATAATCAGTAAGTTAAAGTAGGACTGTAGGTTTAACACAACTTACCGGCTACCTAATTGGTAAGGCTGGTTTCATAGTCACGCGTTTGAACAGCGCGCAATGTTTTATATAACACAAACAAACAATACACAAACATATAATCTCACTCCAAAACCAATGCTAAGAATACAGATCTACCTATGTTAATTAGATTCTATGCATTTAAACGTTGCACTTACCTATTTACTTACACTTAGGCTTTAGAAAAAAAAACTGCAAAGGTACCTGATTATTTAGGTAGGTATGGAAAATAGCTAAACGTATTATGATTTTGTTTATCAATTTCTTAAAGATCACTCGGAGCTATGAAAAACTAAGGAAAAACTATATCTAATATTCGTTGTTATGGTTAGATTATAACCTCAAAATCTGATACTTTTTTGGACATATATCTTTTCTGCAGCTAGTCCGCTATGAAAATAAGATCTTATAGGAGTTTACTAATGATCAACAATACAACGCATAATTTTCCGATGCTCCTGGCTCCAGGGCGAACAATGTATGGGCGCAGAGCAATCTCCTTTGTCCAAAGGCTTCGACATCGTATTGGTCCAAAAGTTGTTAGAAACCACCTGTTGAAAAGTTTTGGTAGCTGTAGGATTGCGCTCGACATATTTCACAGCTACCTGAAAGACCGCTACCAGGTAGTTAAAATTGAAAACTTTAAAAGCATGTTAGAGAAATTTACGGACGCCACAGGGAAATATTCTCGGAACAACTCTTTTCCTCATTAATGTAAACGAACTGTGCTTGTGTGCGAAAGTTTGGTTTATGAAGTTCTAACAATACTACTATTGGAATCTATATTTTTGAACCATTACGGGTTGAAACCCTCGGGCCGTGTGGCCTTTGTGCTCACAGCTTTTTCAAAGAAATTTCGAAACGTCTGGTTGCTAAGTGTTAGCTCCTTAGTCCCAAGTGCTAGCTTTTCCTTTGGCCAGAGACTAGGCTTTGTCATTCAACGTGGCAGTACCCCCAGTTTCTTAGGCACATTACCAGCTGACAGCGTTGAGGACGAATTTTTTGATGTTATATTTTTTTTATTTTGTAAGGTTCCATTATTTACATTGTCAAGATTGTTTGCACGTCTGTTTATTTTAATAGGGTAGTATTTAAACGTAAATCAAAAAATATCCTTTTTCTATGCAATAAGATTCCGAATTCCCATCAAAATTACTGATTGCGCATCAAAATATTCAACTCAAAATATCACTTAACACACTACAATTTATTTTCGCAGCGTACAGCGATTTTTCCTAAAGCAAAATTTTTCATCAATGCACAGCTAATAATCTTAATGCACGACAAAACTGTACTGCGACTCACCATAGTTCTGGGTGGTTTAAAAAAAAAAATAACCACGAAGGCTAAGGCGGGAGCTCGGCTCCGCTTCGCTCCCACCTTAGCCTTCTAACCTAACCAATCCGAGTCGGGGTAGTCTGAGTCGGGGTGTTGTCCATAAATATGGAAAATTTGCTGTGCAGTCAGTATTTATGCTATGTATGTAGTATTTTTGTACAAAAATAAATGTAACTGTATTGCATTATGAGGAAAAAAGTAATGTCATATTGATGTATGATTTCGAATTATCTGCAGTTTGAGTTTTGTTAAACATTTAGTTTATTTGTAGTGTAGTAAGTTATTTGATGTAAAAAAGAATATAAATGATGAGTATGTATTGATAGGCGATTATTTATTTGATATGCAATTTATAATATCCCATTTTAATAATGAAACCTAAATCGTTAGCGATTAACACCATAGTAAGTTTGTTTGTTTAAAGTTAAGCCCAGGGGTCACCCCCATTTACACGTTTAATCCCAATGGATTGTTGCCGATTATATGAACTGGCTGCCAATACGACTGTACTAAATTCGAAGCTGTTTGACCTAGCCCATACCACTTTAGTTTCAGTAGTAATATTTCATAGCTCACAAATTCAATCGTCTTGTGTAACGCACCGTGGTTTAACCATAATGTTTATCGTGTAAGATGTTATTCGCTCTAAACCGACGTACCACTTACCACTATAGGATTGAAATTTACTTGCACTCCAGTTTTACTTCAAGACAGTTAAAAAGTTTCAATATATTAAGTGATTATTGGGCTGAGCATGGCTTATGTATGCCTAGAGGGTATACATAAGCCATGCTTATGTATACCCTCTAGGTTGAAAGGTTTTTGAACATAGGTAAAACTTATAAATAAACAGTAATAAGCCCCACGGTAAGAGATTTAATTTACCGCCGTATGGACATGTCCATGTTGTCCATCAATCATCCGAGATAAAACGTCCATTTTAAAGACTATTTAATGAAACCTAATGGGAATCAGAGTAAAAATCCATAACAAACCAATCCATCACTAACCATTTAACTGCCCTATTTCTAAGGAAAATTTACTTAAATACAAAGCTGTAATGAACAACATATTAATTTTCATTACCAAGCAACCCAACGTTACCTAAAAGCATACATCAATACGCATTCAAAAATGTTGGTCGTTTACTTGTTACTCTCCTTGTTATACGCCAAGTGTTACAGTGAAAACGCATTATTTATTGAAGAACAGGACAACCAAAACTTGATAGTTTGCATAACCAATATTGTAGAAAAATACTTTTCTGATGAAAAGACGCTCACATACGTAGATATTAACTCTGACGATTTCGAGATTCTGAAAGCAATTCATTTATCAACCGTCACATCGATGATTTTTAGACAAACCTCTACACAGTCCTACTTTAGACACCAAGGATATCTCATAATGGCAAAGAACGCACCCGAATTCGCAGAATTGTTTAAATATCTTCTCGAAGATCCAACATGGAATCCGTCGTTGCGGTTCATAATCGTGATCAGATCGCTGGATGAAGACCAAATGAAGATGATTTTCGACGAGTTATTAAAGCGACATGTTGTTAACGTGCTGGTGGTCAGCGGTACTGACGATCCTCACCTCTACACTTACAACCCCTTCGACAACTATGCCTGCGGGAAATATTACAACAACGTCATAAGTTACGGTTTGTGCTCGAAAACGACAAGGAATCTATTCCCAAACAAGTATGTGACTGGTCTACGGAACTGCACCTTTCTTGCTACCGTTGCTCATCGACCACCGTTCTCTATTCACCCTCATCTTGCAGAAGACAACCGACGGACATTAGGTGCTGAACAATATATATATATATAAAGTAATAGGAGAACTAGAACATTTCAAAGTGGAATTTAATTTCAACCATACTTCAAAAATGTATACTACAATTACCCCTGACATGAAAGTTAAGGGCCCTATGAAAAAGCTACAAAATAATGAAACTGATGTTTTGTTTGGTGAAACATTGTTAGTATCGAGTCGAGCAGACGCATTCACATATTTGCATGGATACCTAGATTACTACGACGAATTAAGATTTTTTGTGAGGAAAGCGTCATATGTATCCAAGTGGAAAAATGCTTATTTGGAATTCTGTCCATTAGTTTGGTGTCTGTTTTCGTTAGTTTATGTAATATATTCAATAATAATGATCATACTCCTCCATGTTGCAGACAAAACTAATTTGATGTTGCAATTGTTAAAATATTTGCTGTCCAGTGGTGGAAACATTACGTGTCACCAAATGAATAGTAATGTTAGATTCATCTTTATAATATGGGTGTGGTTCGCATCTCTAATGAATAGTTATTACCAGTCAAGTTTAGTTAGTTTGATCAGTAAACCTATAAAAGAATACCAAGTGTCTAATGAAGCAGATTTAGTTAAGTACAACCTCAAACCTTGCATTATTCCTGCAATGCTGGAATATATGCAGTCTGAAACCAATGAAACTCATGCGAAAAATTCTGACTGTTTAGATCCATTAGAAAGTTTGATGAAAGTCACTCGATCAGAAGATTTATTTACGCTTATGGAACAATCAAAATATTTATACTACCGAAAAATGTACTATGACGAATTCGGTCAGGCGTCTGTCTATCATTTCAAGAAACCATACGCTAAAGTTATTTTTGGAATATTTTTTTACAAAGGTTTTCCGCTTACAGACAGAATGCGACAAAACGCGCTTCGCTTACGAGAAAATGGTTTGGTTTCAAAGAAGTTCGATGACTTCTACTATTATAAGCAAATAAAACTGAATTTACAACAAAAAGAGTTCGAATCTTGGTTTGTAATACCATGGGTAATTTATGTAGCAGGTTGCTCTTTAGCTTCTACATTTTTTACTGTTGAATTACTGTCTAAACGTTACAATTGTTTTGGCTAATTCCACGAAGACTTTTTAGGCAAAGGCACTCAGTGTTTTGTAAGGACAAATAAGCAGATGTGTGTATAATGAAACTGTCGCAAGGAAAAGTTTTAAGACCTGTCGAAATAAATATAAAGATGAACAAACAGACAAAAATTTACTTTAAGAACCGAACATTTTATGATGCACAAGACCATCATGAATCCAAATTACTTTAAATACTACTTATTATAACACCTTATGCTGACAAACCACAGGACTAATTAGAAATAATGTCCGAAAAACTTACAATCAGCGTCAGATGTGAAGAGAGTGCCTACACATAAGCTTTGATTAATGATAAACGAAAGTTTAGTATTAAGTAAGGACGAAACCATACAAATTTCTAGTTGCACGTCCCAAAATGTTGGTCGTGTACTGGCTAGTCTGTTTCTTTTTCAACAGTGGGAACTGTTTCAAAATACCAATACCCGAGTCACCGAGCAATAAGAAACAGATACAATGTGTAACCAATATAGTCAGAGAACATTATGCTGAAACAAAAGTCCTGACATATCTTGGCAATAAGGCTGAAGACGAGACCCTCTTAAAAGCTATAAACACTGAAAAAACTGTGTCAATATTTTTATTTTCGAGAAAGACTACCAAAGTTTTGTTTATCCAACACGAAGTTTATCTGTTATCTAGAAAAAATGCATCTTTCATCGCTAAAAATTTCCCTAATGTAACCAAAGACGCATCTTGGAATCCACTGGCAAAATTTTTGGTCATCGTCAAAGATCTTAAGAAAAACGACCTGAGAATCGTCTTCGACACATTTCTGAAACTACACGTAAGGCATGTGGTGGTTATGAACTCATCCGAAGAAGCTCACTTGTATGGTTACAACCCGTTCGACAACTACGGTTGCGGTAAACGCTACGATGACATCATCAGCTATGGGGAGTGTTCACAAGCATGGTTTTATGACCTTTATCCAAAAAAATTGGTCACCAAACTACGGAACTGTACATTTGATGTGATCATAACCGAGTGGCCTCCCTACACAATATTATCTACCAACGACTCATCACATCCACTTCGGTATGGGGCTGAGACATACTTGTTCCAGTTAATCGGGAGAATGCAAGGATTTAAACTCAATATTATAAACGATTACGGCGCAGTCGAAGAATACCCTTCAGTTTCTACAGACATGGAAGCAGTAGGATCATTGAAAAAGATTCAAGACAATGAAGCGGATGTTGTACTAGGGGGAATGTTATTAACACCGTCTCGTGCACTGGCGTTCTCTTATGTGTACGGTCACCTGGCTTACACAGATGAGATAAGATTTGTGGTCAAACGAGCGTCAGAAGTGCCAGCTTGGAAGAATGTCTACCTGGAATTTGGATCGACTCTGTGGGCGCTATTGGTACTGGCTCTAATATTTTATTCGGTACTAATAATAATTCTGCTTCGCACAGAAGACAAAAGTTATGTTGTATTAATTCTTCTAGGCAATCTTGTCCTTCACGGGCACAGCATTCGAAGTCGGTTGCCGGTGAAGTGTGTCCTAATATTTTGGCTATGGTTCGCATACTTGGTCAACACTTTCTATCAATCTGGCCTCTTCAGTCTCACTACCAACCCAGCCCGGGAATATCAAATTTCAAAGGAAGAAGACATAGTACAGTTCAAACTGAAACCGTGTTTTGGTCCCGTAATGGAGAAATATTATTTGGAATCAGTAACATCTGACGATGGCTATGAGAGAATCGATGGCTGTGGCGGTATGTTAGGAAGTGTAAAAACGGTAGCTGACTCGAAAGATCTGTACACTATTTTTATGTATGGTCAATATAAATACAATATGGAGGCCTTCTTAGACAAGTTTGGTGAACCTCGGGTTATTTCACTACCGAAGCCTTATTCTAAGGTTATGTTCTCGATTTTTCTGTACAAAGGATTCCCCATGATAAACTATTTACTTCATAAAGCTCTTCGACTGAGAGAGCTCGGTTTGGTGGATAAAGTTATGAATGACGTAAATTATCTTAAAGAAGTAAAGCATCGTTTCCACCAGAAAGAATTTCAAGCACGTTTCGCTATTCCGTGGCGAATTTACATTTTCGGATGTTCATTAGCTATAGTGACGTTCATCATAGAAGTTAACATGCCTAAATATTGATTTTTAATTCTACAAACTGTTTCTGCTGCAAGTCTACTATTGGTGTACTTACTAAGCATTTAGTTAAGTTCTGACGCAACACATTAAACTGTACCTGAAGTTATGTGCTAACCTAAGTACCCGTTCCCACTCAGATGGACCGTCTGTTTTCCCCGACCGTCTAAAGGAACGAGACGATTTAAATTTAGAAGGATCCGAGAAACGGATTTTTAGACGAACGCTTTGCCACTGAAGTTCCGTCTAAAAACCCGGATCGGATGTAGTGTGAATGAATCGGCCGATCGTCAGCCACCGTCTTTCGTTTAAACAGGTCCGTTGGAGTAGGAACGGGTCCTTTGGACGTAATCTCAAAACGGGTCTATTAATAACTTTGGGCACGAAAATAAGAAGTAGATTGAAGGCAAAAAGTTACAGCTCTACGAAAACTGCTTAGCAAATTTCAATATCAGTTCATAATCATTGTACATATTTCCATGATCCCATGGGTAACCAGGAAACCTATATTGTGAAAGAACCACAAACTCATGTTGTAAATAGGTATCTACCATAAAAATGATATTATCGATATTGTGATACAACCTCCTTGGAACCTCCGGGAACCTCCGTCAATTTAATATTAAAAAAAGCTCTAGAAGAATTAGGAATTTAGAACAGGTTCAAATATTGACATAAAATGATTGATTTGTTTTTATGACGGTTCTGTAAAAGTTTTTCTTGAGAGCACCTGCTCAATATAATGATCTCTTAAATCGCTTAAAGGCTGTTTTATTCACATCGATCCCGGGACGTTCCAGAAGCCCTAATTGGAACGTCCACAAGTGGCGGCAGCGGCGGGTAAATAGTAAAATAGTAAAGCGTGTGCTAAGCGTATATAGCACGAAGCCCTATTTTTTATAAAGCATCTCGAAGGATGACGAGATATTGTTCATGATCAGGCGATAGCTGGAACGCCTGGACAATAAAGCTAAGTGGTTTTTATATGTAAAGTGAAATTTTGAATTGGAAAACATGTTGTTATATACCGGTATAGACCGAGTTTGTTTTGAAGAATTCATAGAAGAATTCAGGCTCGTCGCTGTGAGTAGCGAATGGCGTGAGAGCGATTACGCACTGATTTTGGGCGCATTTTTGGAAAGCGCAGCCAAATATTTCTATAACTACACGTACCATGACGGTATCGATTTTAAATTGCTATGCGCCAAGATAAGAAACGAGTTCCCGTGCAAATGCACAGCCTGTAAACAAAGGGCATTGAAATGTTTAGTTCTTGTTGAAAAGACGAGTGCCAAAGTATCCGACGGATGTGGACAGCAAGAGCTTGTGTCGCTTGTGAATCTCGATAATGATACAATCTTATATTCTAGCGTGAAAATTGAAAGTCCACAATTTAAATCTGATGACTATGAAGAATATGATGACCACGAGGACAATGATGACAATGACGAGCAGAGCTGTGGAGAGAGCAGCCTAAACATAGTCGAGACGGAATTGGACGGAACGGAGGAAAGTGTTCAAGCTGGTGTGTCCCTTCCAATATTTATATCCGGTCTCATTCCAGAAAACCAGGTGATTTTGATGCACGAACCAGAACCCAGTCCCACTGACGACCCTGATGTGGAAGCTGTCGACCCTGATGTGGACGCTGTCGAAGTGGATTGCAGGGAGAATAACCTGGACGAAGAAGCTGCCTCGATGGAAGATGGACCGAAGGAGATTATTTATTATTATTTATTTATTTTGTTTTAAAGAAGGCTTACAGACTAACAAACCAATGACATACAAAATTTATTATTAAAAAATTGCTAATAACAAGCCTCCACATATAGTTTAGTACGAAGCACAACTCGCCGTGTCGTCGAATGTTGCTTCAAATTCCTCATTAAATATCATTTCAGCCAGAAAGGCAAAGAGTAGATTAGAAAATAAAAATGTTAGGGACTTGATTATATTCGATAGGAAGAATTTACACACAAACTTACACACACACAATGCCCTGAAGAGACATGAGTACGTAACTCGTTATGAGTACAAGCTTCCCCTTCGAGCCCGAAAAATAAAGAAAACGAGGGTGAGAAGAAAGACACAGAAATATTCCACTTATATTTACAAACAGAAAGAGAAATCAGATACATCAAATCATACAAGATATTCCATAAATGATTTGATAGTTCAGCAGACTTTAATTTTTATATGGAAATATTTTAGGAAGAAATATGAGATTATTTTACACAATTATAAAGTCAGGAAACGTTTTATTTTGAAGAGTTTAGTTATTTGAGTTTCCACTTTTTACACTTTCTAGTTAGGTATATAATGTTAGTTGTTTTCAAGTTCTTTGCTGATCTCATAGCATAATATAGTTTTATTAATTTTTAATAGCAACGAAACCCGAAGTATTGGCTAGTATTTGTTCAGTGATAGGTTGGCATGACAACGTTAAAAACAATTTGTCATAATGTGTCAAACTAACTTAAAAGAACACAGGATAAATAGAATTTTGTGTATGGAAGTGGTACTTCGTACTTCCATGCAACAGACTGCTATGGTATGGTAGTAGGAAGTTTATTTGGTACTCATAGGTGACAGACCAACTATGTAAAATGTATATAGAGCTTTATAGATGGTTCATATAAATAGGTAGAAACCATTTTACGTTACTGTATAAAAAAAAAACGGATCTGTGGTAGGAAAAAGTATGATCTCAAATCAAATGTCATTTCTGTTATCATTTTTATGTAAACAAAACATTATTTTAGTTTGGTATGTTGAATAGTTTATTGATCGGTTTTTCTTTTTCATGTGATGTTGGAATACGGACGATGATCGACTACTTCGATGATGCTGCCGGGTGGAGAAGAGAAGGTCGCGATTAATATCGATATTTAGCTAGGCTGAAGTTATTCCAGTTTTATATTTGTATTAAGGTTTCAGCGTTCACTGTAACGCAATTGAAGGACTCCATGGGCGGTGATACCAACTTTGCATACGGGGCATAGCCTTTGCAAGGGGTGGCAGTTTGTCACCATTGGTTTAGTTGTTCGATGGAGGCAAATTATTTCAGTTCATATTTTTTTTAACAGATTTTGATTACTGGAGTAAGTTCAATGTTAGGAGTTAATTCGTTGACAGAATAGACCTTCGCTTCTTAACCGTCTGGCTGCCGCGTAGACTAGTTAGGGTAGCTTTCGTGAAGTCAATCCCTTCTGGATGTATGTGAATTTCCACATCATTTTGTTTACGTCCAGCAATGTGTTGCGGCTTTTCGGAAGGTTTTGCTGCAGCAGGGCTTCAGCATGACTGCGTTATTGTCCAGCGCAAATGGCGCGTAAGAATTTTAAAGAATAATGCTTATCGCAGCACATGACTGAAGCTGCTTCTACAGAAGCATATGCCCCCCTGTCAGCAAAGATTCCTTCCAGAGGTAGGGACTCCTGGTTAGGAATAGGTAGGTGCTTAACTCTTCCAAAGCTTTGAATAGAAGATTACAGGAAGACTTTCCTAGTATCCTCTATTCGTGAGGGCGTAGCTCAAGTGACACAACCTCCTTGGATGGCTGACCCTCCGGGGACCTCAGTCAATTTAATCATAAAAAAAGCTTTAGAAGAATTAGGAATTTAGAATAGGTTCAAATATGGACATACGATGATTGATTTGTTTTTCTGACAGTTCTTTAAAAGTTTTTCTTGAGAGCACCCGCTTAATATAATGATCTCTTAAGTCGCCAAAAGTATTTTTATTCATAGCGATCCCCAGAAGTTTCAGAAGCCCCAACAAGGAACGTCTACAGTACCGGCCGGGGCTCCACCTCACTTTCTCGGAGCTACTGGTCTAGCACTCTGCTTCTTAGCGGGTGAGTATGCGTGCCCAGTGTGACACCGTCCGGTCCCGCCCTCGACAAGATAGTAGATGTTGTTCTTCACGAAACATGCCGTACCATTACTGGCTGCCACAAACCGACCCCAGTCCGTAGACTATACCCCACAGCCGGGGTAGCACCTCCAGAAATCCGAAAACAAGTTGCAAGTGCAGTCAAAATTGAGAAAAATCAGAAACCCATTATATGGTGCATAACTACCAACGCTAAGACTAGGAATCACAGCTTTCTTAAGTCGCCAGTCTCGTTGTCAGAAACCCAGCTGACTTCCGCTGCAAACTGTGATAGGACACTTTTCCCCCATCCATGTACTATAACCACCAATAGAAGACCTTCCCGCAGGGTCTAACTTTCTGTGGTCCACTTGGAAGTTTCTGAACCGCCTCGGAACGCAAGTAGGAAGATGTATCGCCAACCTAGCAAAGAGGGACTACTTTGACCAATCAGCAGTGGGTTGTGGATGTGGAGTCGAGTTATTAACTATGTTCCACCTCCTATTCAGCCCTGTGCCCCAAAACATGCAACGAAAGTGTTTGTTTAGGGCTACTCAAATATTAATAACTATCGTGCCAGCGACATAAAGAAGATTTGCGGTCACTATAAGAAAACTCATTGAAACAAGGTTAAGTAGGTAGGTGCAAGTACTTTGTTCAATAATATTTATTCAGGTAAGTCTGGTTACAAATTATAATTTTCTACATTATGTATAAAAGGGCACGTTTTAATTCTTTAAGATTTTCACATTTATGAACTGGATCGCTTAACCACTAATTCAACGATGAAAACTATCGTAGCCAAAGGAGCAGCCTGCGATATATATGAAACATGGTATTATAAGTCTAGATTCAAATTCCTTTTCATGAAAATGGAATTTGATCATCCTAGCAAAGTAAAAATCTCTGAACTTCTTATGAACCAACCCATTTTCTCTTAAACGGAGCGCGTTTTGACGCATTTTATCTTAAACTGGAAAACCTTTGTAGAAAAATGTGCCTAAAATAAACTTGACAAATGGTTTGTTAAAGTAATAGACAGATGAACTACCAAATATATCGCAGAAGGATTTCCTATTATATACATACGTTGAATGTGGTACAAGCGCAAATAAATCTTCCGATTGGGCGACTTTCTTTAAGCTTGTCAACGCATCTAAGCAATCATGGTCCATTAGAGTGGATACATTCGATTCAGAATTAATAATTATATTCTAGCATACTAGGCGCCATACAGGGCTTAAGTTTGTATCGAACTATATCTGCTTCATTGGATACTTGGTGTTTATTGGCTTGCTGATAAAACTAAATAACAGTTCATGAGGGAAGCAAACCACACCCATGTTATAAAGATGCACCTTGCATTAGTATTCATTTTATGGGGCAAACTACAGCCAGTGGATAACAAATACTTTAACAATTTAAGCATCATATTGACTTTGTCGTCAACATGGAGGAGAATGATCATAATTATCGAATATATTAGATAAACTAAAAACAGCAAGAACCACACTAATGGACGGAATTCCAAATAAGCATTTTTTCACATAGGTACATGTGACGCTTTCCTAACAAAATAACGTACCTCGTCGTAATAATCTAGGTACCCATGCAAATATGTGAATGCATCTGCTCGACTCGATACTAACAAATTATTACCAAACATAGCGTCGGTTTCATTATTTTGCAGTTTTGCCATAGGCCCCGTAACTTTTATGTCAGGACCTATCGTACTATATTTTTCACTAATATGATCAAAACTAAAATTCACTTTGAAATGTTCTAGTTCCCCTAGCACCTTAAATAAATATTGTTCAGCACCTACTGTCATTCGCTTGTCTTCTGCAAGGTGAGGATGTATAGAGCAAGGTGGTCGATGCGGAACGGTAGCATGGAAAGTACAGTTCCGTAGACCAGTCACGTACTTGTTTGGGAATAGATTCCTAGTCGTATTTGAACACAAACCGTAACTAATGACGTTTTTGTAATATTTGCCGCAAGCATAGTTGTCGAAAGGGTTGTAGGCGTAGATGTGAGCATCGTCAGTACCGCTGACTACCAGCACGTTGATAAAATGGCGCTTCAATAGCTCATCAAAAATCCTCTTCAGTTCGTCTTCATCCAGCGATAGGATCACGATTATGAACCGAGAGGACGGATTCCATGTTGGATCTTCAAGAAGATATTTAAAATACTCCGTGAATCTCATAATCGCCAGGGTTCATATCAACGTATGTGTTATTTCATCAGAAAAGTATTTTTCAACTATAGTGGTTATGCATATCATCAAGTTTTGATGTTTTTTTTCTTCAAATGATATTGCATATCCACCGTTAAACTTTAAAAACATCAAAGACAGCAACGCGTTAACCAGCAACATTTTTTGATCACAATGAATAATAATAACTAAAAATATATTTTTAGTTATTATTCTATAATGTAAGTAAATTGTCGAAAGAAAAAAGACAATTAATATGTTTATCGTAATAGATCTCATTTTTATGGATAATTAGGCTTTCGATTGACATTGTCGGGTTTGATTAATGATAACTGTCATTATCTGTGTGTGGAATGTGTGCGTGCATGATTAAAAATTAACAATTATAGCTAAAATTAACAAGTAAACTAAACTTACAACAAACAAAGCTATGTCATCACAAATACGTCCTCAATGCTGTCTGCTGTTAACGTGCCTAACAAAATGGGGGCATTGCCACGATGAATGGCAATGGTTAGCCTCTGGCCCAAGTAAAAGCTAGCTAATGACTCACGGTAAGTGTCAACCAGTCGTTTCAAAATTTCTTTGAAGAAACGAAAACTGTGAGCATAAGGGCCTCACGAACCGAAGGTTGTTAACCCCAAACGACTCAGAAATGTAGTCAGCAATATTGTTTGAACTTCTTACACCAAGTGGCACAGTTCGAAAAGAGTTGGGCCAGGAATCTTTCTCTGTGGGATACCATCAGTTAGTTTCTTTGCCCTGCTTAAAAAGTTTTCAATTATAACTACTTGGCGGCGGGAGAGACAGCCACCAGGTAGTTTCGGTAGTTTAGTGGAAACAGGTAGTTGTGAAATATGTCGAGCGCAATCCCACGGCCACAATTTTTTTCAACTGGGTAATAACTTTGGGACAAAATACGGTGTCGAAGGCTTTGGATAAATATAGTAAGATGCCAACAGACGACAACAACAAAAAAAAAAACACAAGTAGGGAGTTCAGATATTATTATGGGCTTGTATTAATTAATAAAACACCGCTCCTGTCCCCAGCTTTGAATATTGGGTGACCTTAAAAGGATTTAAAAAAAAACGTCATGAGATACACCAGAAGACATGTATTGAATAGCGGGAATTATAATATTCCTAGAGGTCTTATAACTTTTTAATTCTATGGTTATAAAGTAATTACGAGGTTGACTTAACAATCTTCCAGAGGATACGCGATACCGATGAATTGTGATGGACAACTAAAACAAGACATTTAATCTACTTATTCATTTAAAATATATGAAGGTTCACGCTTTACAAATTATTATGCTACAAACAATCTTAATAAAAACTGTAACTAATGCTTACGACAAGATAGAGTAGAATTACTGTTAATACGATTTAGTTTATAAATGTGAATTTGTAATATAAATCGTGTTAACAGTAATTCAAAATTAAAAACAATAGATGACAAACAACAGCCTGCAACACAAATATACCATGTACAAATCTACATTCGAAATTCTTTTGATAAAAATGCAATTTAATCTTCCTAGCATAATAGAAATCTCTGAACTTTTTATGCACCAAACCATTTTCTCTCAAACGAAGCGCGTTCTATGGCATTCTATCATAAAGTGGAAACCCTTTGTAGAAAATGTCCCAATTATAAAGTTGACGAACGATTTTTTGAAGTAATAGAGAGATGAACGGCCAAAATCTCGTAATGTATTTTTGTGATATCAATAAATCAGTACTGTGTTACTATAAATACGTATTTTGATTGTTCGACTTTATCTTAACATTTAATCGAATTTTCACTATCATTATTTATTTCGTTGTATATATTCGATTCAGTAACTATACGCTGATTTAAAAGAGTGTCCGTGGAGTTTCTGCACGTCCTTCTCCAAAAGTTTTACTAAAACGTGCACTTGCCGAGCTGAAGATGAATGTGTTTTGCTGAGGAACATTCGTGCTGCTCCTGTTGCAAGCGCGTCAGAACTAGCTTCATATATTTTTCTGACACACCTTGACAATGCAAAAGTGCCTGTAAATGGTCTATTAGAATTAAAGGATTTTGATTATGATTTTTACTTTTATTTTGAAAACTAATAACGAGATCGAAAAAACACGCTTCATGACTAAACGTCGAGGGATGAAAGGCTATTTATTTGAAGCGCCATTTTATGAACTTTACAGGAGAGCCATTTAAAGATTCAAAACTTGGAAAAAAATAGTTATAAAAAACAACTGCTCTTACTTGAATGGGGATCGGGGGTCTATATTGCAAAACATCCAACACACACTCTAACTACACAACTACAACTACACAACATAACTGTTTTTTTAATAGTAAAAAACAGTTATGAGTTCCAAGGTTGTAATGTCGCTTAATACAAAATGATCTGCATCGCCTTATTTTTAGGGTAAAGAAAAATGATTCAACTTCCAACATTGTCACTAATCAGCCGCAGGCAAAATGGTTAAGTGACCTTAGAGTGCTAATGCAGGAGAAAGCAAAATGATTGAATCGACGTTACTGAATGGTTATAGGAGTAGGCTATTTCGTTTAACTACAAATAGGTTTTTGTTAACGATCAGGCAAGTTGACTTAAGCAACGATGAACTTCCTTAATGAGTGTTTGATGTCACATGTTTTGAAAGAATTTATTAAAACATGGTCGTTGATTATTCTAATCTATTGAGCTCCATACTTCATGGGTACTGGCAGGCTAGGTAACCATGAAGTATGGAGCTCAATAGAATCACGAAAAGAATTGAACCTACGTGTCTTATTGATTTTGGCTGATGGCAAATTGATTGAAACAACATTGCATAGTTCTAGTTGTAAAAAATAAAATGAATGAAGGAACTTTTCATCTAAGGTTTGCTGTATCGAAAAACACCTGATCTGCCATTCAACTGAAGTTTTTGGACGAGACGGCTTAAGCTCCGATTCTCTATTTTTGTGGACAGCTTAAATGAAGTTCTAAAAAAAATATGACAAACGTGATGTCGAATCAGGAGAATTATGTACTAAAATTGTATTGTCTTAAGCGCCAAAAATGTGCTCAGAATTGTACGAAACTAGGGCCATCCGACACAGAAAAAAAATTCGCTTCAACAATTAGCCCCCTCGACCTTATAATGAAAATGAGTTGACTAACAGATCTTATAAGAAAATACAGCCATATTGCAAAAAATACACTCGTGCTAAAAGTATTTTAGTAGTAGTGTTTTTACTTTTGTAAACTGAAACGGGTAACCAGTAATTCAAAGATAAAAAATATAGTAGCCAAAGTGCAGCCTGCAAAATATATAAACCACGGTGTTGCAAATCTAGAGTCAAACTCTCTTTGATGAAAATTTAATTTAATCGTCCTGACGTGGTATAAATCTCTGAACTTCTTCAAAATTATACCGTTTTCTCTTAAACGAAGCGCATTTTGACGCATTCTATCTGAAACTGGAAAGCCTTTGTAGAAAAATATTCCTAAAATAGACTTGACGTAAGGTTTATTGAAGTAAAAGAGAGGGGAGCGTCCAAATTCGTCGAAGTACAGTTTTTGGTTGTATAAATATAAGGATGGTGGCAGAAGTGTAAATAAATCTTCGGATTGAGCGACTTTCATTAAACTTTTCAACGGATCAAGACAGTCGGAATTTATCGCAGGAGACTTATTTGTTTCAGATTTCATATATTCCAGCATTCCTGGAACAATACAAGGTTTGAGGTTGTGCTTCACTAAATCTGCTTCATTAGTCACTTGGTGTTCTTTCATTGGGTTACCGATCAAACTTACTAAGCTTGACTGGTAATGACTGTTCATTAGAGACGCGAACCAGATCCATATTATAAAGATGCACCTTACATTGCTATTCATTTGATGGGGCATACTACATCCACTGCATAGCAAATAGTTTAACAATTTCAGCATCATATTAGTTTTGTCTACAACACGGAGGAGTACGATCATAATTATCGAATACAGCAGATAAACTAACAACAGCAGACACCATACTAATAGATTGAATTCCAAATAAGCATTTTTCCACTTAGCTACATAAGATGCCTTTTTCACAAAAAATCCTATTTCTTCATCATAGTCTTGATACCCATGCAAATATGTAAATGCATCTGCTCGACTCGATACTAACGAAGTATAACCAAACAAAACATCGGTTTCGTTATTTTGCAGCATTGCCATAGGCCCCGTAACTTTCATGTCAGGGGTTATAATAGTAAATACATCATTAATAAAATTGAAGCCAAAATTCACTTTGAAATGTTCTAGTTCTCCAATCACTTTGAAAACATATTGTTCAGCGCCTAATACCCTTTGGTCGTCTTCTGCAAGATGAGGATCTATAGAGTATGGTGGTCGATGCGGAACGGTAGCGTGGAAGGTGCAGTTCCGTAGACTAGTCACATACTTGTTTGGAAATAGATTCCTTGTTGTATTCGAACACAAGCCGTAACTAATGACGTTGTTGTAATACTTCCCGCAGGCATAGTTGTCGAAGGGGTTGTAAGTGTAGAGGTGAACGTCGCTAGTACTGCTGACCACCAGCACGTTGACAACATGTCGCTTCAATAACTCGTCGAAAATCTTTTTCAGTTCGTTTTCATCTAGCGATCTGATCACGATTATAAACCGCGAGGACGGATTCCATGTTGGATCTTCGAGAAGATATTTAAACATTTCTGCGAATTCGGGTACGTTCTTTGCCATTATGAGATATCCTTGGTGTCTAAAGTAGGATTGTGTAGACGCCTGTCTCAATACCATCGCTGTGTAAGTTGATAGATGAATTGCTTTCAGGATCCCGAAATTGTCAGAGTTCATGTCAACGTATGTGAGCGTCTTTTCATCAGAAAAGTGTTTTTGCACGACATTGGTTAAGCAGGCCACCAAGTTTTGATTTGGCTGTTCTTCAATGAATAAGGTATTTTCAGTGTAACACTTGAAAAATAACAAGGAGAACAAACAACACATGAACACACCCAACATTTTTGGATGCACATTGTAAAATGTTTTACGATGAGTAGTTTCGTAATAAATATAAATGGGGTTTTTTATGATTTCGTAATGGACGTAGTTTTCGTTGGAAATAAAGCAGTTAAATGTTTTATTGTAATGGATCTAGTTTATTATGAACTTTTACTCAGATCCCCATCAGCTATCATAATAAAACTTTTATACAAGGAAGCCTGTTGTATTTAAAAAATAAATAAAAGAGTTAGGTCATTATTTTACCCTATAGTACTTATCAGTTTTTGTTTTTCGTAGCCACCACTGGAAAGTTACAGGAAAGCAAAACACGCACTTTCGTTTACTCAGATGACATATTTTTTCCAGCTGTTTTAATTTAAAAAACAAAGTAATGAAACCGATTTTGATGACATTTCTAAGGGATTAACCGGATAGTATATACTTTCAATTAAAATAAGACATTTTGAAATCGGTTCTTAATGACAGGGTTATGAGGTATCAAACACACAAAAATACAACTGAATCGAGAACCTCCTCCTTTTTTATTTTCCAAGCTAGCATTGGAATTCGCGGAATTGCTAACGACATGTCCCGCAGCTACCTAACTGACCGCCAGCAGGTAGTAAACATTCTTCTTACTTCTTATCGTGTGGGAGTAAGTTCTAACGACCCCACACACCAGGTAGTGAAAATTGAAAACTTTATTAGCAAAGAGGAGATAGTTACTTTAGGTGTGCCTCAAGGTAGTGTACTTGGACCTACCCTCTTCCTCATTTAAGTAAAACGTCAACTATCTCCTCAAACTGTAAAATCATCACATGTCCATGACACAGCGCTTATAATTCACGGCAAGGACTGGGCCGATACCTTTAATAAAGCAGAAATGGTACTCAGTGTGGTTATTTAATGGTTAAACACAATCCTCCTCACGCTAAATATCAGCAAAACTAAATTCATACCTTTTAACTCAGGCATTTTAAGCCAGCCTCCCCATTCGCTCAAATTCAGAGCTCACGTTTTCACACTTACTGATTTTTCTACCTGTAACTGTACACCTAGCAAACGAACAGACAACATAAATATCTTGGAGTAATCATCGAAAATCTCCTAAAATGGAAAATGCAAATCGACTCTACGGTCAATGGTGTACGAAGATTAATTTACATATTTAAAAAACTCAGGGCGGTTGCTGTCTTCAAGTATCTGTTAACTGTCTACTTTGCTTTTGCTCAATCAGTTCTTGGGTATTGCGTGACCACGTAGGGTGGAGTGCACAAAACTACTCCTCTACTAGACTTCTGACCTCTGTTCACTTTGCAAGGTCCTCACAGTAAGGCAGCTTTTATTTGTCTTAGGGTTTCAGCGTTCACTGTAACGCAATTGAAGGAGTCCATGGGCGGTGATACCAACTTTGCGTACGGGGGGTCATAGCCTTCGTAAGGGGTGGCGGGTGGTCACCACTGGTTGAGCTGTTTAATGGAGGCAAATAATTTCAGTTTCTATTTTTGAACAGATTATGATCACTGGAGTAAGCACAAAGTTAGGATTTAATTCTTTGACAGAATAGACCTTCGCATCTTAACCGACTAGCTGCCGCGTAGACTAGTTAGGGTAGCTTTTGTGAAGTCAATCCCTTCTGGATGGATGTGAATTGTCACATCATTTTGTTTACGTCCAGCGATGTGTTGCGGCTTTTAGGGAGGTTTTGCTGTAGCAGGGCTTCAGCATGACTGCGTTATTGTCCAGCGCAAATGGCGTATAAGAATTTTAAAGAATAATACTTATCACAGGACATGACTGAAGCTGCTTCTACAGAAGCATACTGTCGGAAAAAATCCTCCCAGAGGTAGGGACTCCTGGTTAGGAATAGGTAGGTGCTTAACTCTTCCAAAGCTTTGAATAGATGATTACAAGAAAACTTTCTTAGTATCCTCCATTCGTAGGGGCGTAGCTCATGTAATACTTCCTCCTTGGATGCATCAACTTCTTGATAAAAGCTTTAGAAGAATTTACTAAAAAAGTAATATTATTTAAAATAGGTTCGAATTATGACGTATGCTCATGAATTGGTATTTTTTAAAGAGAACTGTTAAAGCTTTCTTTGGAGCATGAGCTCAATATAATTATCCTTTAAACATCCAGCAGTATTTTCTTTATTCACGATCCCTATCGCTGCAGTAGTTTAAGTCCGCAGCGTCACAGTACGTACCTACTTGAAGCCTTTTTTGTTTTTTGGATGGGTAATCATCAAATGATTCCTTCCTCTGAGCGGAGCAGAAGGGAGTGTCAGACTCTTACTGACTAAAACGCATCCGTGTTCCTCCTAATGCCCTTTGCATTCCAGGGCCGCGGTGGCTCTTTAACAAATTCCGCAATCCTGGCAGGCACTGTCCCCGGCACGGGCCCCGTCTTCTATGCTGACATCTCTTAGGCGTGGAACACAACGCGCCGTCGACCCGGGTCTGGTCCTCATCGGACGGTGAGCCACCCAACGCTCGCCTTCCGCAGGCCCGCGTCTTCTGTTGCGGCGGCAACGGGGCGGCTCGGGCGTGAAGTTTGAATATCCCTCACGCGGCCTGACTCCTCTTTCGCTTATAGTACTGCTTCCCATGCTTCCTCGCTCCGGACTACGGATTGAATCAGGGCAGGAAGTGACAGGTCGCCGCCGACGAGGACACGGCGGTGCTTCGCCCAAGCAGGGCAACCAGGAACAGTCGCGACACGCATTGTGAAATTCATGTCTCAATCAAGGGGTTTGGATGTGAGTACTTCCAGTGAAAAGCCCACAGCCGCAGTGACATATAGTTAAGCAGCATTTTTCTTCATGTACTTCCTTGGTTTTTCAGACCTTTACTAACGAGAACCACATTGTAACCTTCAAATACAACTCTAGCCGGTGAATGAGATTTGCTGACCGTCACCCTCCGCCACCCTCTGCAACCATCTCCATCTGCGGTCGTACTACAACAGTCACCCTCTTCGATCATCATCCTAGAACCACAGTTTCTTTTAAGAGTTGTGCTCTGATTACACAGGTATGTATGTCAACACTTTATTATCCACATCACGTTATTAGGCGCAATCTCCTCTATCCGGACAATAAAGGAATATTTACAACGTAATTATTTAATTCACTACAGTTTTATTTGTGGGAAGTGGCTGTCGAAAGTGGAGCAACCTTAGAAGTACTTGGCTTGGAAGTACTTGTGCACCTCTCCTATCGCTTCGTTGGTTTAATAGCTGCAAGCTCAATAGCTGAGCATAATGTTCTTTTCCTAGGTCGGGCGAAGTGTAGGTGTCAACTAATTATTGTGTTTTTCCATTAGGAATACTTTCTTGATTCTTCATATAGAGAAAATATGATTGTAATTTGAATTACATTGCCATTTTTGACGCTTGAACATTTTCATAAGTATTTGAGAATTAGGCTTAAATTATATAAAAGAGAAACATGATACAATATTTTTTTATTAACCAAACACAAGTATTTTTAACACTTTGGTAATGAATAAACGAGTAGGTGTACTCAGGGAGATGAATAGGAAAAATTAATAAGATGATGTGCTTTTTGTTAAAATACATTTTATATTGTGTTAAAGAATTGCATTGTAGACTTTGCATGAGCTTACTCTAGGTAAAAATCGATCATAATTAATGTATATAGTTAGTAGGCTTACGTGCTTGTGTCTGTTTCAACCAAATTTCAATAATAAATGTTATGGTAGATATTGTACATCCAAAAAAATATACCAGCCATGGAATAACCAAACGCCCCACAAATTCGCGCTTGTGGAAACGATGTTTTATTTCTTTCAAGTAATTCATGTCACGCATAACCTTCTCTACCAAACCGTTCTCCCTCAGCTGAATCGATTTGTGGCATAACTGATCTATCATAGGAAACCCTTTGTATAGATGTGTAGCATAGATCACCTTAGAATAAGGCTTCGGTAGAGCCATTACCATAGGATTTCCAAACTCATCAAAAAATTCCTGTTCGTTGTATTGATAAAGGCCATACAAAAGCAGCGTTTACATATTTTCTCTTTACTAGATTGAACTGATTCAGAATAATATTTTCCCATAATTGAACTCAAACAAGGCTTAAGCTGGTATTTATCTATGTCTTCTTCCTTTGAAATTTGATATTCCCGGGCTGGGTTGGTAGTGAGACTGACCAGACTGGACTGGTAGAAAGTGTTGACCAAATATGCAAACACCACCCATAATATCAGAACACACTTCACCGTCCAACGACTTTGCACACTGCCCCCGTGAAGGACGAGATTGTCCAGTAGTATTAGAACGACGTAACTTCTATCCTCCGTGCGAAGGAGAATCATTACTAATATCGAGTAAATTATGAGAGCCAGTGTTAAGAGCACCCAGACAGTCGCTTCGAATGTCAGATACGTATTTTTCCAGGGGGACACATTTCTAGCCCGTTTCACCACAAATCTTATCTCGTCTGTGTAAACTAGGTGACCGTAGGCAAAAGAGAAGGCAGCCGCACGAGTGGGTGTCAGTATCATGCCGGATACGTGAATATCCACTTCATGATCTTGTATCTTCTTCAATGCTCCAACCGCTTGCATGTCTGCTGATACCGTGGAGAATTCATCAGCATCGCCATAATCCTTTACAATATTTATATCAAATCCTAACATTTCCCCGATTAGATGCAGTAGATATGGCTCCGCCCCATTTCGAAGAGCAGGTGGTGCGGAAGATGCTTCAGTCACTATTGTGTAGGGGGGCCACTGAGTTATTAGAACATTGAATGTACAGTTCTGTAGGCCAGTGACAAGCTTTTCCGGATAGAGGTTTTGTGTCTGTGCTTGCGAGCACTTTCCAAAGCTGGTGATTGTATCGTAGCGCTTTCCGCAGTTGTAGCTATCGAAAGGGTTATAAGTGTACAGATGAGCGTCATCGGTGGCGTTCACAACTATCACATTATTCGCGTGCAGGTGGAGAAAAGTGTCGAAGATGCTTCTGAGTTCGCTCTTCTTTAAATTTCTGACAAGAATTAAGAAGCGGGCCATTGGATTCCATGTTGATTGTTTTGTTTCATATGTGAAATGACTTGTGAAAGAGGAGGCGTTATTTGCGGATACGAGAAAGGCTCGATGCGCAATAGGCAGTTTGGCTGCTGCTCTTTTGGATACCACTGATATGATGTTTGCATTATTTATAGCTTTGAGAAGTACCTCGTCTCGAACTTTATTACCGACGTATGTGACTTCTTTTGCCTCTGCGAGATATTCGCCGACTATGTCTACTACACATTTGATAAGTTTTTGACTGTAAAATGTCTCTGCTATTGGTATTTGAACACAGTTTCCACTGAATATCAGTGACACAAGCAAGCACAAGGCCCGCATTCTGGTATATGGGAATTAGAGACCTTATCTAAAAAAGGTGTTGGCTTCTCTTCATAAATCATGATTTACAGGATACTGACTGTGTCTTTTCAAATTTGATACCCAATTAGTTGTTAGGTACCTACTATAATTACTAGTGTGAAATGACTGACATGTGATATCTCTATCGTTAGTATTGCTGCGATTTGACACATCAAACATTTTCGAACAGTATCTATTGGTACCTATTCTGTTAACATTTGTGGTGGAGGAGTGAGGTAAGTAAGTTAGGTAAGTACACTTAACGAAATGCAAACGAAAGTTCATTAATTTATTTTCATAAGCCAGTGCACGAGAAATAAAGTTCCGCTAAGGCATAGGTTAAGAATTAGTGAATAATTCACTGAGTTTGATCGAATCCTGGCAATTTCCCTTTTTCTTGGTTTTTAAATGCTACATATACGTACCTATGTTTAAGTCCCTAAAATTATTTACATTCCCATCTCTTTATATTTTTGAAATTGCTGCTTTCGTCAAGTCAAATATGCATCTTTTTAATAAAGCATCTGATAATAGAAATAGGCCAATACGAAACCAATATAAAAACATGCTGAATGTGAGTAGTTATGACACCGCCTTATTAAAGAAAAGTGTGTTATATATGGGTCCGACAATATTTAATAAAATACCCGATAGAATAAAAACACAGACTGTTCCAGTTTTCAAGAAGCAGTTGACAGATTTGTTGAAAAAAAATGTTATTATTCGATAGGCGATTTTTTGAACGATAAGTTTTGAATTAATATTAAAATTCTGTATCTATTTTTAATAAAACATTTTTTAATTATATTCAATTGTACTGGAAAATACATATTAACCTAAGATGCTATTGACTCTGACCTGTATAATGAATATTATGGATATTCACTGGCATTTTTCGTAGGTAATATCTTTTTATTCGTGAATTTAATTAATGACTTATTTTATCAATATGCTTGAATTATGCTTGTAGTGTTGTGGTTGTATTGTTTAATTGAATTTATTAGCTTTATATTATTTTTTGCATACCTTAGTCAAGGTAGAAAGTATATGGTATAATATAATATAATAATAATATCTGTATATTGTACCTGCTTTCTGTGCAAATAAACGATTATTCTATTCTATTCTATTCTATATAGTTGTTTGTGTAAGTAACACTTTCCGCAAATTAACATAGAAGCTAAATGAATACATTTTCAGATTCCTGAGATCATGACCATTTTGCTTTCTGTGTTGCACGCACGATACACTGCGCATTCAAATTGACAGTAAACAAATTGTGAAAACAGAAAACCAACTTACACAATATCACACGAGGATTCGGCGACGATTTTGAGGCAAATATTCAATTAAGAAAGTCACAACAGAAATAGCACACCCCACAACGTACACACACCAGGGGAGAGTAAAGCGAACTTCGAACTCTTTCTGAGAAAATCTTTGTTTCAAAGTTCTTGAAAAGTATTGATCGCGAAGGCTTTTATCTGCTAACCCATTCTCCCTCAACCTCAAAGCGTTCAGTTGTAACTGATGAGTGATCGGAAAACCTTTGTAAAAGAAAAAACCAAACAAAAACTTCGTATAAGGCTTCTCGAAATAATATATCAAGGAATTGCCCCACTTGTCGTTAAAGTTTCGCTTGTAATACAAATACGTATAGTGTGGTATAAGTGAATACATGTCTTCAGTTTCACTAACAGTGGTTAGGGCTTGAAGAGTTGTGTTACATCCATCTATCGGCTGTGTATCTAAAGGCACCACCGTGGGCTTCTTTGACGAGTCTTCCCTTTGTTCAGTCGACAAGTATTTCCGTAGAGCACCACTGAAGCAAGGTCTGAACTTATGTTCCAATATATCATCTTCTGTTTGCACTTGGTATTCCTTACTCGGATCAGTAGTGAGGCTAACTAGGCTAGATTGGTAGAAAGTATTGATGAGGTATGCAAACTATACCCATATTATGAGGATATACTTTATTGACATGGAGCATCGAATATCACGACTGTGTAACAGTAAATTATCTAGCAGTTCCAATGCAACGTAGCCCATATCCTTCGCTTGAAGAAGAAAGATCATCATTGCACAATACACAATAAAGGACAGTAGTAACAACAACCACACAGTAGTGTCGAATTCTATGTACACAGTTTTCCAAATAGGAACGAATGTTGCTCTCTTCACTGCAAACCGTAACTCATCGTTGTAATCATGATAACCACAAAGCCACGTTAAGGCTTGAGCTCTTGTTAGCACCATCATCATACCTCCAAATATGACATCCGTTTCATTATTCCGAAGCATTATCATGGGTCCATTCACTGTCATGTTAGGAGTAACTGAAGAATAGAGATCAGCGTTATAACTGTAGTTAGAAATAACGGTGAATTGTTCCTTTTCGCTTAAAACTTTGAATGTATATTCCTCCGTGCCCAGTACGGTTTTCTTATCTTCAATTCTTAATGGATTGATGGTAAAAGGTGGTCGGTGACCGAGTGATGCTCTGAAGGTGCAGTTTTTGAGTCCGGTGACAAGTTTATTTGGATATAGGTTTTGGGTAGCTTGTGAGCACAGTCCGAGGCTGATGACATCGTTGTAGTACTTGCCGCAAGCGTAGTTATCAAATGGATTGTAGGTGAAAAGGTGATCCTCGACAGTTCCGTTTATGATCACCGCATTGTTGACATGCAGTCTCAACAATTCATCGAAGATCACACGCAGCTCATCATTTTGCAGCGACCTGACAATAATCAAGAAACGCGCATATGGGTTCCAAGTTGGGTCCGTCATCAGGTACTCAAAATGTTGCGTGAAGGCAGTCACATTTTTTGAATTGATCAAATACCCCAGATTAGGAAGTAATGACTGATGAGTGGTGTTTCTCAAAATTAGCGAAAAGTTCTGCGTAGAATGAATTGTTTTCAGTAGCTCTTCATCTTCGGTGTCCATGTTGACGTATGTGACTTGGTCAGTAAAGTATTTGTTGAATATGCTTGTGACACATCGATTGAGTTGTTCATTTTCGAGATGGTATGCTGGCAATATGACCTGGCAATATACTACCACATAGAACACCAATATCACATAGCACACGACTTTCATTACGTAGCGTAAAAAACAGTGATTGTTTCAAATTAGTCGTCTATTGATTACCTTGTTGATAAGGATATTAATTGTAGTTACGTGCTTTGAAATAGATTTGAAACTGTTTCTGTGGTCGCGTGTGCCTTTGTTTTTAATTTTCTGTCGATGAATTATTATGATGAGTCTTTGTTCCGTTTACAATGAAAAACATGAACATCAACAATACAATGTTCAATTTTGCTAGCTTAGTCGTAGCGTAGCTTATACATCAAATATGCTGTTTGTTTTGTTACAAATTACGATTTTAATATAATATGACAAGTAATCTTATTATGTATCCTAATGACTTTATTATTACCAAATAATGATACAGTGTCAGATGCCAAAGTAAGTGATTAGATGACAGCTATTATTTTCCTTCACTTTATCGTGACTTATCACATAATGTATCATTATGATTCATTTATATATAACTAGTTCCAACGGTTTTGCTAACGTGTTACTCGGAATATATCTTAAGGGAACGTATTCCCGATTTAAAAATCTCGAGTGTAAAGGACATACGAGATTATCTCGGGAGTACGTCCAATCCAAGGTCTTATCTATCTCTACACGAAAATTCATTAAAAATTAGTTTAGCAAGAAAACGTAACAAATAGACCTATTAACTGTTTGTTTTTTTTAAATATAACTATAGATAAGGTAAGGCAATCCATCAAAGAATAATAATTCAGGACAGAGCCGGATTCAGCCACCATGGGGCCTGTAGCAAATTTTGATAACCAAAAACCTTCTTAAAATGAAAACGACTCTATTAAATTAAAAAATCTTTGACTTATATATAGGGGGAGTTTTCACAGTTTTTGAGCAAACATATACAGGGTGAAAAGTGTATAGCTGAGTGAGTAGGTAGGTGCGGCTTGCTTTTGGAATTTTAAAACCATCGTTTTGATTTGATCGGGTGTGACTTGACGCCAAATAACTTAAAATAGGCAAATCAGACGAAGCAATAGTGTCGACTTTGAAAGGTCCGATTTGGAAAATTTTAAAAGAATGTTCAGGGTAATAAAAATATTCTACGCAATAGTTACATGTCATGATAGTAAATTTTGGAAAGTATGTGAACGCCTTTTGGAAAATATGTGGAAATACCATTGTTATAGAGAACTTTAAAGATCACGTTAAAAAGTGTGCTTCTTAAAAATCTGAAAGTGGGCCCCTTACCACTGGGTTTTTATCTGAAACTTTTCAGATATATTTTAGATATTCTTTCAGCAAGCCGCACCTACTGAGCTATCAACGTTACGGCCTGAATATTGTTGCTCAAAAACCGTGCCAGCTCCCCCTTTATTAATTATTGTTTTGCGGGCCGTGGGGCCCTTAAAGTAACGCCGGAGCCCAAAGGGTTACCTACATTAACTATATGGATAATGTAGGTAAATATATGGTAGTTAAAAAAAAGATTGAATTGCGCGAACTGAAATTCATACCATAAAAAAATAAAAAACAGGTATCAATAATGTATACAGGTTGGGAAAATCTGCGTCACATCCGCGCAAAACGGCTATTGCTCTGTATGGTAGGAGTTAAGACTCTTGTATGGAACTGTATACAACAATAGCTCTGTTTTTCAGCAGTTTATATACGTCCAATCAAGCGCGCGCTGTCCCATAATGCGGGGCGCCCGCAGTATTTGCTACTCTCGCTATGTGGCTAATCCGGCACTGATTTAGGGGAAAAATAGGAACATTTTCATTTTCTTTAATAATTTTGTTTGAAAAAGTATAGTTTTGCTACACGATATTTAATAGCATAATGTGCGAGAGGCACTTCAGCAATCATAGTATGGGATTGTTTTTCAAGTGTAACTCCCATGTAGCGGAAAAAGCCTTCTCTCCTTTTCAGAGAGGTGGCCTGTGCCCCAGCTATAGGTCCCAGCAATGGGATATAAAAGGTTTATTTAAAAAGACTTGCAAATAAATTTGTATGTATTATTTATTTAAATTAAAACTAAAACAGTGATAAGCGATTGCACTGAACTTTTGCGAACTCAGGTTTAGATGACAAGGCAGGGTTGGCTGAGTAATAATCATTCGAAAACATATAAAGTGTACTTCCAAAGATTACGGAGTAACATTTTTTTTAAGTAGTGAGAAACAAAGTAAATTAAACGACTTGGCGTTTAATTTAATTTAATGTATTCAGTTGCCATTTACATTGTGTCTGAATGTTATACGAAAAGTTTTTTTTTTACAGTGCTAAAAACAATGTTCGATATACTATCACCATCTTAAATTAATATAAAATCACAATAATGTAACAGTGACAACACAATCCCTAATACATTCACACCGCATCATCGCTTACCACCAGGTGAGATAGTGGTCAAACGTATGCGTATCAATAGTGAAAAAAAAATCAACTAACAATACATAATTCATTTATGAAAATTAAAACTATAACTAAAATTTATTTATGGTCATAAATTAAATCATTTACATACCATTCATTAAAATATTGTATTATGTCCTAACAATGAAATAATTTAGTCATCTTTCAAAAGACAATTACCGTTACTCTCAACTTTAAGATAAAAATCCGTCAACGTAATAGTTGTACTTTTAGCAGGCTATTTGCAATGGGTATTAGCTTTGTACGTGTTTGAATTTATTCTTGTTGCTAGATGAAGTAAATCGTTGGTAAAAATAGGACTGAACGTAGTATAGAACCCTGTGGGACACCTGTCAAAACTGTTTGTAACGTTTTTGAATGGTAGACTTCTTGAAGGATTTATATTGATTTAAGTATTTTATCTCGACATACTATATCTTGTTTGTTAAGTACGACCGAAAAAGCGCCAAAGCCTCTCCTCTTATAACTTAAAGTTCAATTTTCGCTGTCAGCAGAGTATGATTTATAGTATTCAATGCTGAACTTAAGTCCAAGAAGATTCCAGCTGCCTTAATTTTTAGGGTTCTGAACATCCGTGAAAAACGGAACGATTATAGGATCACTCGGGTGTCTGTCTGTCTGTCTATCTGTCCGTCTGTCACAGCCAGTTTTCTCCGGATATACTGGGCCGATTTTGTTGAAATTTTGTATACGTATGGACTTCTGTGACCCAAACACGGACGCGCACGTTAGTAAATAATTTTTTAGTAAGGGGTCAAACCGGAAAATAAATAAAAAGTTTTTCAAACAGTGTCGTGTGACATATCAAATGAAAGTTACTGTGAGGGTTTTCAACTATGTTTTTTTCATAATTTTAAAGTCATTTACTTTAAATTGTTTTTAGTTTTGAAGTTATTCAAGAAATTAAATGAAAAATTACCATTTTTTTTAAATACAGTCAGCTGCATAGCTTGTGATCACAGGAGAACTTATAACAAGTCTGTAGTGTTAAAATAACATGTTTTAGAAATAAAATTGGTTCGGAACCCTTTGCACGCACGTCCGACTCGCACTTGGTCAGTTTTTTTATTTAGTTTATCGTTAAGTAAAGTCCTAATAATAGCTTCTGCAGTTCCAATACTTTTCTTTTTTTATTTTTATTTAAACTGTATGTATAATTGTGATACATGGGCGCTCTACCAGTCAATCTTCGGGTTAAAAAAAAAACATTTTTTTAACAAAAAAATTAAACCTCCGAAAAAACTGAAAAGCAAAAAATAGTAAACCTTTTCACAAAAAATAATTTTAGGTCATTGCGGAAGTCGGTGTTAAAATACGTAGAAACAATCAAATACATAAAAAAGACGCGTTGACTTGAGAACCTCCTCAGTCTTTTCGTCGATTAAAAAAACTACACTGTGGTAGGGGTAAAACTAATAAATGAAATTTAAAGTAGAATTTTGTTTCGGAAACATTACACAAATAATATATATAATACTAATCAAAACATTATTTTTTTCTGATTAAGAGAACTCAATAAATATGACTAGACCACTAGTGACTAGACACTTTGTGATAGCCATATTGTCTTATATTAATTACTACTTACGTACTTACTTTATTTCTATTGAGATGAGTGACTCGAAAAAAAACCATTATTTTTTTGAAGTTATCAGGGCGTTTTTTCGTGAAAACAGAAAAGACTAATGCAACTTAACACAATGTTTCAGCAAATATTCAGTTAAGAAAGTCACAACAGAAATAGCACACCCCACGACGTACACACACCAGGGGAGAGTAAAGCGAACTTCGAACTCTTTCTGAGAAAATCTTTGTTTCAAAGTTCTTGAAAAGTATTGATCGCGAAGACTTTTGTCTGCTAACCCATTCTCCCTCAACCTCAAAGCGTTCAGTTGTAACTGTTGCGTAATCGGAAAACCTTTGTAAAAGAAAAAACCAAACAAAAACTTCGCGTACGGCTTCTGGAAATAATATATCAAGGAATTGCCCCACTTGTCATTAAAGCTTCGCCTGTGGTATAAATACACGTAATGTGGTATAAGTGAATACATGTCTTTAGTTTTACTGACAGTGGTTAGGGCTTCAAGAGGTGTACTACATCCTTCTGTCGGCTGGGTGTCTAAAGGCACCACAGTACACTTCTTTGACAAGTCTTTGCTTTGTTCAGTGGACAAGTATTTTCGAAGTGAACCACTGAAGCAAGGTCTGAATTTATATTCCAATAGATCGTCTTCTGTTTGCACTTGATATTCTTTGCTCGGATCAGTAGTAAGGCTGAATAGACTAGATTGGTAGAAAGTGTTGATGAGGTATGCAAACCATACCCATATTATGAGGATATACTTTATTGACATGGAGCATCGGATATCACGACTGTGTAACAGTAAATTATCTAGCAGTTCCAATGCAACGTAGCCCTTATCTTTCGCTTGAAGGAGAAAGATCATCATTGCACAATACACAATAAAGGAAAGTAGTAACAACAACCACACAGTAGTGTCGAATTCTATGTACACAGTTTTCCAAATAGGAACGAATGTTGCTCTCTTCACTGCAAACCGTAACTCATCGTTGTAATCATGATAACCACAAAGCCACGTTAAGGCTTGAGCTCTTGTTAGCACCATCATCATACCTCCAAATATGACATCCGTTTCATTATTCCGAAGCATTATCATGGGTCCATTCACTGTCATGTTAGGAGTAACTGAAGAATAGAGATCAGCGTTATAACTGTAGTTAGAAATAACGGTGAATTGTTCCTTTTCGCTTAAAACTTTGAATATATATTCCTCCGTGCCCAGTACGGTTTTCTTATCTTCAATTCTTAATGGATTGATGGTAAAAGGTGGTCGGTGACCGAGTGATGCTCTGAAGGTGCAGTTTTTGAGTCCGGTGACAAGTTTATTTGGATATAGGTTTTGGGTAGCTTGTGAGCACAGTCCGAGGCTGATGACATCGTTGTAGTACTTGCCGCAAGCGTAGTTATCAAATGGATTGTAGGTGAAAAGGTGATCCTCGACAGTTCCGTTTACGATCACCGCATTGTTGACATGCAGTCTCAACAATTCATCGAAGATCACACGTAGCTCATCATTTTGCAGCGACCTGACAATAATCAAGAAACGCGCGTATGGGTTCCAAGTTGGGTCCGTCATCAGGAACTCAAAATGTTGCGTGAAGGCAGTCACATTTTTTGAATTGATCAAATACCCCAGATTAGGAAGTAATGACTGATGAGTGGTGTTTCTCAAAATTAGCGAAAAGTTCTGCGTAGAATGAATTGTTTTCAGTAGCTCTTCATCTTCGGTGTCCATGTTGACGTATGTTATTTCTTTTTGTTCAGTGAAGTATTTATTGAGTATGTTTGTGACACACCGATTGAGTTTTTTATTTTCGAGATGGTACACTGGTAATGTGACCTGGCAGTGTACTACCACATAGAACACCAACATCAAATAGCACGCGACTTTCATTATGTAGCATTAAAACGACAGTGATTGTTTTAAATTAGTCGTCTATTGATTACCGTGTTGATAAGGATATTAATTGTAGTTACGAGCTTTGTAGTAGGTTTGAATCTATGTCCGTGGTTGCGTGCATCGCTTTTGTTATTAATTTTGTAACTATAAATTAGTATGATGAGTCTTTGTTCACTTAGACACAACAAATTGTCATTATTACATTATGTATAGGAGCGGTGTGCAGGATTTATTCTGCGGCTTGTATTCGAATTGTGTTGTTTTATACTGCTACATTCATATTGAAACAGTAATCTAATTATGAATGTACGAGTATTTTAATGACTCTGTTATTACTTATTTATTTATTACCATATAATGACTTAGTTTTAGGTACCAAAGTGAGTGATTATCTGACAGCTACATTATTTTATCATACTTCACCCTTTCTTCTTACACCTACATTACATATAAGTATCATTATTTTACAGATAACTAGTTTCTACCAACGGTTTCACCCGCGAAAAACTTGGATCATAACCTACGTAAAGGAACGGAAAGAACACCCGGGGTATAATGTGTCGTTATGTCCTTTTCTAAGGTCTTATCTATCTCTTTAACTCCCCGCCCCCCTGGCCCCTTCTCCTGGTCCTGGGATCCCTTGATCTGATTTTTTTTTTGGATTTGAATTTAACAAAATTGGTTTAGCGGTTCGAGAGTGAACATTTTACAAATAGTCAAAAAGACAGAGTTAAATTGCACTATTATGTGCCAGCTTCTGCCAGCGGCAGTTACATTGTACTATAATGTGTCTGCTTCTGCCAGCGGCTTCGCCCGCGTGATCCCTAGGGAACATACCCCGGGATAAAAAGCTAACGCTTTATTCCAGACTATAATCTACCTCTGTGCCAACATTAAGACCGTTTTAGGCGTTCTGACATGAAAGAATAATAAACATCCATCCATCCTCACAAAGTATCTAATTAGGGTTTCCTTTAATGTTTTTATTTGAACATTTATTTATATTTCATGTTTAGACGATAATTAATATTACCATGTGCGAAAATACTTGAACAATCAAACAAAAGCTAAAGTTAGTTTATTTTTGAAGCGTCTTTGCCTTGTTAGTGCGTTTTGTTTGTAGGCCCAGGTCCATACACACACTTTTGCGTACAGATTCCGAATTTACAAACAGCTAAACATACAGAGTTTCACATTTATAATATTAGTAGCATGTGAATGCGCCTAATTAGATTCTAACGATAGTAACCATAAGGTGCCCTACAAATGTCAATAGTGGTATCACATCAAAATCAGTACGAGAAGTGGGCATTACATCATTACTTTTGATTTATTTCTTAGTTACCTACGTGTTTTCGTGGGTTTACATCAATCAAGGGTGAATTGTTTTTTTTTTGTTTATACTGCTAACTAGCTACCTGCGCCAACACATAACCGATGATGAAGTACATATCGTTAATATTATTTTCATGGTATATACCTATTTACAACATGAGTTTGTGGTTCTTTCACAATGTAGGTTTTCCGGTTACCATCTCTGTCTCTCATGGAATCATGGAAATATGTACAATGATTGAACTGATATTGAACTTTACTAAGCAATTTCCGTAGAGCTGTAAGCTTTTGCCTTCAATGTGCTCCTTATTTTCATGCGCAAAGTTATTAATAGACCCGTTTTGAGAGCATGTCCAAAGGACCCGTTCCTACTCAAACGGACCGTCTGTTTAAACGAAAGTCTGTGGCTGGCGATTGGCAGATTCATTCACACTGCATCCGATCCGGGCTTTTAGACGGGACTTCAGTGGCAAAATGTTATTCTAAAAACCTGGCTACGTTCTTTTTCTTCTCGGATCCTTCTAATTTTAA
Organism: Lacanobia wlatinum; assembly: GCA_947578705.1. NCBI lineage: Eukaryota > Metazoa > Arthropoda > Insecta > Lepidoptera > Noctuidae > Lacanobia > Lacanobia wlatinum. The sequence goes on from OX388031.1 coordinate 23,433,440, forward strand.
ATCGTCTTGTTTCTTTAGACCGTCCGGGAAAACAGACGGTCCGTCTGAGCGGGAACGGGCTTAGGTTAACACATAACTTCAGGTACCTGCAGTTTAATGAGATGCGTCAGAACTTAGCTAAATGCTTAGTAAGTACACCAATAGTAGACCTGCAGCAGAAACAGTTTGTAGAATTAAAAACTGGCCAAGTGCGAGTCGGACTCGCGTGCAAAGGGTTCCGAACGAATTTAATTTTTTTAACATGTTATGTTAACACTACAGACTTTTAATAGGTTTTCCTGTAATCTTTGGGTAAAGATCTATTATCTCCATTTTTTTCAAAATTGTAGGCTCAGTAGTTTCGGAGTTAAGGGGGGGGGGAACGGTCATTTTTCGTCTAATTTCTTGAATAACTTCAAAACCATTTATTTTAAAATTATGTAAAAAATATAATTAAGACCCTCACAGTAAGTCCTTTCATATGATATGTCACACGATATTGTTCAAAAAACAATTTTTTTTAATTTTCTAGTTTGACCCCCAAAAGTGACCCCCACACTAAAAATTTAATAATTTGCGTAATGTGTCCGTGTTTGGGTCATAGAAGTTCATATGTGTACCAAATTTCAACAGAATCGGTCCAGTGGATCCGGAGAAAACTGGCTGTGACAGACGGACAGACAGACAGACAGACAGACAGACAGACAGACAGACAGACAGACACCCGAGTGATCCTATAAGGGTTCCTTTTTTTTTCGGAACCCTAAAAATCAATATTTAGGCATGTTAACTTCTATGATGAACGTCACTATAGCTACTGAACATCCGAAAATGTAAATTCGCCACGGAATAGCGAAACGCGCTTGAAATTCTTTCTGGTGGAAACGATGCTTTACTTCTTTAAGATAATTTACGTCATTCATAACTTTATCCACCAAACCGAGCTCTCTCAGTCGAAGAGCTTTATGAAGTAAATAGTTTATCATAGGGAATCCTTTGTACAGAAAAATCGAGAACATAACCTTAGAATAAGGCTTCGGTAGTGAAATAACCCGAGGTTCACCAAACTTGTCTAAGAAGGCCTCCATATTGTATTTATATTGGCCATACATAAAAATAGTGTAAAGATCTTTCGAATCAGCTACCGTTTTTACACTTCCTAACATACCGCCACAGCCATCGATTCTCTCGTAGCCATCGTCAGATGTTACTGATTCCAAATAATATTTCTCCATTACGGGACCAAAACACGGTTTCAGTTTGAACTGTACTATGTCTTCTTCCTTTGAAATTTGATATTCCCGGGCTGGGTTGGTAGTGAGACTGAAGAGGCCAGATTGATAGAAAGTGTTGACCAAGTATGCGAACCAAAGCCAAAATATTAGGACACACTTCACCGGCAACCGACTTCGAATGCTGTGCCCGTGAAGGACAAGATTGCCAAGAAGAATTAATACAACATAACTCTTGTCTTCTGTGCGAAGCAGAATTATTATAAGCACCGAGTAAAATATGAGAGCCAGTACCAATAGCGCCCACACAGTCGATCCAAATTCCAGGTAAACATTCTTCCAAGCTGGTACTTCTGACGCTCGTTTGACCACAAATCGTATCTCATCTGTGTAAGCCAGGTGACCGTACACATAAGAGAACGCCAGTGCACGAGACGGTGTTAATAACATTCCCCCTAGTACAGCATCCGCTTCATTGTCTTGAATCTTTTTCAATGATCCTACTGCTTCCATGTCTGTAGAAACTGAAGGGTATTCTTCGACGTAATCCTACTAATATTATAAAGGATGTGAATGTTTGTATGTTTGTATGTTTGTGCCTCAATCAGGCAAAAATGGCTGAAGGGATTTGGATGAAATTTGGCACACATATAGTTCACATACTGGAATCAAACATAGGCTACTTTTTATCCCGGTAAAAGGCATGGCCTAATGGAGATTGAGGAGGAAGTGGAAACCTAGCGCTTCTGCTGCCTTAGTACTTCAAATTCACAAGTACCAGGAGAACAGAAACATGTCGTAGTATTTTCGGGGCTGAAATTGAGAGCGCTAAAGATTCACAAATACCAGGAGAACAGAACGATGTTAAAGTATTTTTGGGCTCGAATATTTTTTGGTATTTTTTTTTAACAGAAATATGTGTGTTGAATTTTTTTCCGGGTAACAATTGCTATAGATTCACATGTGACAGGAGACCAGAACCATGTCGAAGTATTTCTTTGGCTTAAATAATGAGCGCTAAAGATTCACAAGTACCAGGAGACCATAAACATGTCGAAATATTTCCGGCGCTTGAATTGTGACCGATTAGAATTCAAAAGTACCAAGAGACCAGAAACATGTCGAAGTATTTTAGGGGCTAGGATTGTATAATTTAATAATTTAATTACATAAGTACCAGGAGGCCACAAAATGACAAAATGTTTCTGCGCTAGAAATATGTGCGGTAAGGATTTAAAAGTAACAAAACAACAGAAAAATGTGGAAGTTTTTCCCGTGCAGGAATTATGAGCGCTAAAGATTCATTATGTACCAGGAGATCAGAAACATGTCGAAGTGTTTCCAGGGTTGGAATTGTGAGCGGATAGGATTCAAAAGTACCAAGAGATCAGAAACATGTCGAAGTATTTTCGGGGCTGGAATCGTGAGCGGTTAGGATTGAACAACAGAACAATCTGGAGGTTTTTCCGGGCAGCAAATATGAGCGTTAAAGATTCAGTATGTACTAGGAGACTAGAAACATGTCGAAGTATTTTCAGGGTTCGAATTGTGAGCGGTTAGGATTTAAAAGTACCAGGAGATTAGAAATATTTCGAAGTATTTTCGGGGCTGTAATTATGAGCGCTACAGATACAAAAGTAGATACCAGGAGACCAGAAACATGTTTTAATGTTTCCGGCGCTAGAATTTTGAGTGGTTAGGATTCAAAAGTACCAGGAGAACAAAACATATCGAAGTTTCTTCTGGGCTGGAGTTATGAGCGAAAGATTTACAAGTACCAGAATACCAGAAACATGTCAAAGTAGTTCCGGGGCTGAAAGTACGAACAGTAAAGACTCACAAACTATCAGAATAAAAAATCATTAAAATGAATTTCCGAGAATGAGAATATGGGACAAAGAGGTCGCGCGTCACCTCTAAAGTCTACGCAGACGAAGTCGCGGGCGAAGTGCTAGTCGTTTATAATATTGAGTTTAAATCCTTGCATTCTCCCGATTAACTGGAACAAGTATGTCTCAGCCCCATACCGAAGTGGATGTGATGAGTCGTTGGTAGATAATATTGTATAGGGAGGCCACTCGGTTATGATCACATCAAATGTACAGTTCCGTAGTTTGGTGACCAATTTTTTTGGATAAAGGTCATAAAACCATGCTTGTGAACACTCCCCATAGCTGATGATGTCATCGTAGCGTTTACCGCAACCGTAGTTGTCGAACGGGTTGTAACCATACAAGTGAGCTTCTTCGGATGAGTTCATAACCACCACATGCCTTACGTGTAGTTTCAGAAATGTGTCGAAGACGATTCTCAGGTCGTTTTTCTTAAGATCTTTGACGATGACCAAAAATTTTGCCAGTGGATTCCAAGATGCGTCTTTGGTTACATTAGGGAAATTTTTTGCGATGAAAGATGCATGTTTTCTAGATAACAGATAAACTTCGTGTTGGATAAACAAAACTTTGGTAGTTTTTCTCGAAAATAAAAATATCGACACAGTTTTTTCAGTGTTTATAGCTTTTAAGAGGGTCTCGTCTTCAGCCTTATTGCCAAGATATGTCAGGACTTTGGTTTCAGCATAATGTTCTCTGACTATATTGGTTACACATTGTATCTGTTTCTTATTGCTCGGTGACTCGGGTATTGGTATATTGAAACAGTTCCCACTGTTGAAAAAGAAACAGACTAGCCAGTACACGACCAACATTTTGGGACGTGGAACTAGAAATTTGTATGGTTTCGTCCTTACTTAATACTAAACTTTCGTTTATCATTAATCAAAGCTTATGTGTAGGCACACTCTTCAAATCTGACGCTGATTGTAAGTTTTTCGGACATAATTTCTAATTAGTCCTGTGGTATGTCAGCATTCGGTGTTATAATAAGTAGTATTTAAAGTAATTCGGATTCATGATGGTCTTGTGGATTATAAAATTTTTCGGTCCATAAAGTAACTTTTTGTCTGTTTGTTAATCTTTATATTTATTTCGACAGCTCTTTAAACTTTTCCTTGAGACAGACAGTTTCATTATACACACATCTGCTTATTTGTCCTTACAAAACAATGAGTACCTTTGCTCAAAAAGTCTTCGTGGAATTAGCCAAAACAATTGTAAGGTCTAGACAGTATTTCAACAATTAAAACTATAGAAGCCAAAGAGCAACCTGCTACATAAATTACCCATGGTATTACAAACCAAGATTCGAACTCCTTTTGTTGTAAATTCAGTTTTATTTGCCTATAATAGTAGAAATCGTCGAACTTCTTTGAAACCAAACCATTTTCTCGTAAGCGAAGCGCGTTTTGTCGCATTCTGTCCGTAAGCGGAAAACCTTTGTAAAAAAATATTCCATAAATAAACTTAGCGTATGGTTTCTTGAAGTGATAGACAGACGCCAGACCGAATTCGTCATAATACGTTTTTCGATGGTGTAAATATAACGATTGTTCCATAAGCGTAAATAAATCTTCTGATTGAGCGACTTTCATCAAACTTTCTAATGGATCTATACACTGAGATTTTTTTACATAAGTTTCATTGGTTTCAGACTGCATATATTCTAGCATTGCAGGAATAATGCAAGGTTTGAGGTTGTACTTAACTAAATCTGCTTCATTAGACACTTGGTATTCTTGTACAGGTTTACTGATCAAACTAACTAAACTTGACTGGTAATAACTATTCATTAGAGATGCGAACCACACCCATATTATAAAGATGAATCTAACATTTCCATTCATTTGGTGACACCTTATGTTTCCACCACTGGACAGCAAATATTTTAACAATTGCAACATCAAATTAGTTTTGTCTGCAACACGGAGGAGTATGATCATTATTATTGAATATATTACATAAACTAACGAAAACAGACACCAAACTAATGGACAGAATTCCAAATAAGAATTTTTCCACTTGGATACATATGACGCTTTCCTCACAAAAAATCTTAATTCGTCGTAGTAATCTAGGTATCCATGCAAATATGTGAATGCATCTGCTCGACTCGATACTAACAATGTTTCACCAAACAAAACATCAGTTTCATTATTTTGTAGCTTTTTCATAGGGCCCTTAACTTTCATGTCAGGGGTAATTGTAGTATACCTTTTTGAAGTGTGGTTGAAATTAAATTCCACTTTGAAATGTTCTAGTTCTCCTATCACTTTAAATACATATTGTTCAGCACCTAATGTCCTTCGGTTGTCTTCTGCAAGATGAGGGTGAATAGAGAAAGGTGGTCGATGAGCAACGGTAGCAAGAAAGGTGCAGTTCCGTAGACCAGTCACATACTTGTTTGGGAATAGATTCCTTGTCGTATTCGAGCACAAACCGTAACTTATGACGTTGTTGTAATATTTCCCGCAGGCATAGTTGTCGAAGGGGTTGTAAGTGTAGAGGTGAGGGTCGTCAGTACCGCTGACCACCAGCACGTTAACAACATGTCGCTTTAATAACTCGTCGAAAATCATCTTCGTTTGGTCTTCATCCAGCGATCTGATCACGATTATGAACCGCAACGACGGATTCCATGTTGGATCTTCGAGAAGATATTTAAACATTTCTTCGAATTCAGGTGCGTTCTTTGCCATTATGAGATATCCTTGGTGTCTAAAGTAGGACTGTGTAGTGGTTTGTCTAAATACCATCGTTGTGACGGTTGATAAATGAATTGCTTTCAGAATCTCGAGATCGTCAGAGTTAATATCAACGTATGTGAGCGTCTTTTCATCAGAAAAGTATTTTTCTACAATATTGGTTATGCAAACTATCAAGTTTCGGTTGTCCTGTTCTTCAATAAATAAGGCGTTTTCACTGTAACACTTGGCGTATAACAAGGAGAGTAACAAGTAAACAACCAACATTTTTGAATGCGTATTGATGTATGCTTTTAGGTAACGTTGGGTTGCTTGGTAAAGAAAATTAATATGTTGTTCATTACAGCTTTGTAATTAAGTAATTTTTTATTTACTTAATTATTAATAATTTGGTTGGTGATGGATTAGTTTGTTATGGATTTTTACTCTGATTCCCATTAGGTTTCATTAAATGGACGTTTTATCTCGGATGATTGATGGACAATATGGACATATCCATACAGCGGTAAATCAAATCTTTTACCGTGGGGCTAATTACTGTTTATTCATAAGTTTTACCAACGTTAAAAAACCTTTTAAATAATAGGTATCCAGTGTTTTAGCCACCATAGCTTGCAGTCAATATAATTTTATTTTTAATTGCTTAAAATGTAGAATTATTTAACTTAGAGAAATTTTTGCCAGTCCTTTTATTAAACCATAATTGGCATGTAGCGGCATCAATGCCGCCACAAGACAAACCAATGGAGCAAATCTACAAAGGAACCGCGACGCCGTCTATCCAACTAGCAGTGACATAATATCCTGCATCGCGTAATCAGAGTTTACCTTGCGATTTGAACATATACATCAGCCCGAATATGAACTATCGGGTAGTTGCCCACACCGGACACAACCACCGTCCGGTTGGAGGATCCTCCCTTTACAATGGGGGTTTGCGGTACTTTACTCTCTGTTCCGCATACCCTCTAGGCATACACAAGCCATGCTTAGACCAATAATCTCTTTATATATTGAAACTTTTTAACTGTCTTGAAGTAAAACTGGAGTGCAAGTGAATTTCAATCCTATAGTGGTAAGTGGTAGGTAGGTTTAGCGCGAATAACATCTTACACGATAAACAGTATGATTTAACCACGGTACGTTACACAAGACGATTGAATTTGTGAGCAATGAAATCTTACTAGACTAGGTCAAACAGCTTCGAACTTAATAAAATCGTATTGGAATGATAGACAGCAGCCAGTTCATATAATCGGCAACAATCCATTGGGATTAAACGTGAAAATGGGGGTGACCCCTGGGCTTAACTTTAAACAAACAAACTTACTTTGGTGTTATTCGCTGACGATATATGTTTAATTATTAAAATAATTAGATGTGCAAACAATCTTGACAATGAAAATAAGTGTAACCTTATAAAATTAACAAAAACAACAAACAAAAATATAGCATCAAAAAATTCGTCCTCAACGCCGTCAGCTGGTAATGTGCCCTAGAAACTGGGCGCTCTGCCACGTTGAATGGCAATGCCTAGTCTCTGGCCAAAGGAAAAGCCAGCTCTTGGGTCACGGTAAGTGTCAACCAGACGTTTCGAAATTTCTTTGAAAAAACTGTGAGCACAAACGCCTCACGAACTCGAGGCTTTTGACCCGAAATGGTTCAAAAATATAGATTCCAATAGTAGTATTGTTAGACCTTCATAAACCAAACTTTCGCATACAAGGACAGATCGTTTACATTAATGAGGAAAAGAGTTATTCCGAGAATATTTCCCTGTGAAATACCGTCCGCAAAATTTATCTAACATGCTTTTAAGGTTTCCAATTTTAACTACCTGGTAGCGGTCTTTCAGGTAGCTGTGAAATATATCGTGCGCAATCCTACGTCACCAAAACTTTTCAACAGGTGGTTTCTAACAACTTTTGGACCAATACGGTGTCGAAGCCTTTGGACAAATTTAGTAAGATGCCAATATACAATAAAAAAAAACACAAGTCAATCAATTTTATAAGAAAATTGTGTTCTGTTATGGGCCTGTAGTAACGAGACACTGCTCTTGTCCCCAGCTTTTAATATTGGGTGTTCCAGAACGGTTTAAAAAAAAAAACGTCATGAAATACACAAATTTTCATTTTCATGATTACTTTTTTAGGGTTCCGAACATCTGTAAGAAACTGAATAGAAATAGGACCACTCGGGTGTCTGTCTGTCCGTCTGTCACAGCCGGTTTTCCCGGATGCACCGAGCCGATTCCGTTGAAATTTGGTAAACATATGGACTTCTGTAACCCAAACACGGGTGCGATACGTAAACAAAAAAATTAAGTAAAGGGGCCACTTTTGTGGGTCAAACTAGAAAATTAAAAAATAAGTTTTTCAGACTGTTTTATGTAACACTAGTGGACGTCACGCGGTTTCACCTGCGTAGTTCCCGTTCCCGTGGGAATACGGGGATAATATGTAGCCTATGTTACTCCCTGATAATGTAGCTATCCAATGCTAAATGAATTTTTCAAATCGGTCCAGTAGTTTCGGAGCCTATTCAATTCAAACAAACATACAAACAAACAAACAAATCTTTCCTCTTTATAATATTAGTGTAGATATCAAATGAAAAGGCTTACTGTGGGGGTTTTAATCATATTTTTTTCATTATTTTACAATTAATGGTTTTGAAGTTATTCAAGAAATTAGACCAAAAATGATAATTCCCCTCTTTATCTCCGAAACTAATGACCCTAAAATTATATTAAAAAACTATTAAATAGACTTTACCTTTAGATTACAGGAAATCCAATCTCTATGATTTTTAAGCAACTTCAAAAAAAGGGGGAAGGTCCATGTTCGACTGTATGTATTTTTGTGTATGTTCACCGATTTCTCCACCAACTGTGGTCCGATTTATTCATTCATATTTTATTTTATTCTGAAAGCCTATACTCTCGACACATAGACCTATTGTCATCTAGTCAGAATCTGATGATGGACACTCAAGGAAATCGAGGGCATCCCTCAAATTTTATACGCACATAAAATGTTTTGCATATACTTTCTAACGTAATTCAGTTATCTTTGTCTGGTGATCATCATCTCATGTTGCTGAGCGGACGATGAAAGGTATAAGTTAGGATCCAATGATGGGATTACAGGAAAATCAAGAACAACCCTCAAATTTTATAATGTTTTAGTTATCAATGTCGGATTAAAACTTCATGCAACACAAAAGTACAAAGGCGCCTTAGGCACTCTCCACCAGTCAATCAAGGGTGATTAAGAGGTAACATGTAGGTTCATATGTACTAGCGTTTTACAAAATCATATTAAAATGCTTTTTAACCGACTTCAAAAAAGGAGGAGGTTCTCAATTCGACGGAATCTAGAATTTTCTAAACCGGCCGTAATCGGGGAACCTACATAAAATTCCCTGATTACGGCCGATTTAGAAAATTCTACTTGTTTTTGGAAGGGATTACTTCGCAAGTAGTGCCATGGTCACCAGGTCAGGATCTCATTTATTTATTATTTATTTAATTACAATGTTTTAAAACCAACTACAGTAACTGAAGCACAAAAACTACTAAACACAAACAAAAATAAAAAAGGAAAACAGAAAACACGGATAAATTAAAAAAAAAAAAGCTCTTTCATCAATCCCTCTCACAGAACTTCTGACATGCTAATAAAATCTTCGTTGCCAGGCTGCAAGGCTAAATTAAAAATGTGGCAAAGAGGTTTACTGAGAATACTTCTTAAATCCTTCGACAGGGTCTGGCACGAAAGCTTTATTAGTAAGCTTCCTTCCTTCGGGCTGCCTGCCGGATTGTGTGATTGGATCGCGGATTTCCTGAGGGATCGGTCTATACGAGTGGTCATAGATGGTTGCTCGTCTGGACTGCTGGATATTAATGCCGGGGTTCCTCAGGGGTCGGTGCTTTCGGCAACACTGTTCTTGCTGCATATTAATGATCTGCTTAAACCCGGTACCTTTGGGTATGCAGATGACAGCACTGTTGCTGAGAGATACGTGTCCAACGCACGAGCTGGTGGGTCGCAGATCCGGTCTCTTCGGGAGGCTATGGTTGAGCGCTTGAACGTGTCCTTACAGGCTGTCTCAGAATGGGGCGATGCCAATCTGGTCAATTTCAATGCTGCTAAGACCCAAGCGTGTCTGTTTTCCGCTAAAAGGAGCCAATTCCACCCAGCTCCATCTTTCCGAGGTGCAACCGTGCCGATAACCGACCAACTTGAGCTTCTTAGGGTTACGTTGACATCTACCCTGAAATTTGGCCCTTTCATAGAGGCAAAAGCTCAAGTGGCTGCAAAGAAGTTGGGGATCCTAGCAAAGGTGAGACGGTACTTCACGCCGGAACAGCTGCTCAAACTCTACCAAGCGCAAGTTCGATCATGTATGGAGTACTGCTTTTATCTTTGGGACGGATCTGCAGATACCAGCTTGATGCCTTTGAGTCAATTTAGAAACGAGCCAAGAGGATCATCGGAAATGATAGGCTCGTCGCTACGAAGCTCCAAAGTCTTGAGCATCGACGACGAGTTGCTAGCCTGTCGGTCTTCTACCGGTTGCATTTTGGGGAATGTGCGACGGAATTGCATAATTTAAATCCATCAAGCCCGTTCCATCATCGGACCACAAGACGAACGGCGATGCGCCACTGGTATATGGTGGACATCCCACCCACGCGCACAAAACGTTTTGGGAACACATTCATAGTGCGTACAGCTAAGGAGTGGAATTCCCTGCCGGAGTCTGTGTTTCTTGATAGCTACAACCTGGGAGTCTTTAAGTCAAGAGTGAATAGGTTACTTCTAGGCAAGCGTGCTCCATCTTCGACCACATCATCGCTTACCATCAGGTGAGATAGTGGTCAAACGCGTGCCTATCAATAGTAAAAAAAAAACACGACAAAGGGGGGAAAATTATCGGGGCCTACAGAGCTGTTAGGTTTATTTATACCTTTAACAATGTCTACAGGGCTCAAGGCGGGTATATCTATGTAATTGCTGTTACTGTTATGGTCAGTGACACAAACATGATCACCATTGAGCTGCGGAACATCAGGAAGAAAAACATCACAGAAAAATTCGGCAAATGCCCTACCGCCTTAGATCTCGAAAAATTTACATCCTTATATGCTTCTTTGTTGGTTGTTGTTTGTATGGTTCCAATCCACCTTTGGATCGCAGACTAGAAATGTGTGACCAGAATTGGTGAGGATTGGTTTTATTTGTGTTTTCTATATTTCTCATATCTGAGGAATACGCATCTGCATTACGGGCCTTTCAACTTGACATGAGGTCCGAAAATAACTAGTAGGCGCTTTCGCACTTAGTTAGCTTCCACATTTTATCCTACCTACATCAACACTTAACTCTATGTGAAGCGCCGGGTGATATGTATCCAGCGGAACTATCCCCACAGTGGCGGTGACGAATGTTTCTGGTACACTTATGTTCTCTTGGACCTTCACAACGTTCATCTCATTCAATTTACAAAATAAACTCAAACTCAAAAGATTTATTTGAAATAAACCATTTAAAGGCACTTTTGAATTGTCAAGGTAGGTCGGTCCAAAAAGATGAAGCTATTTGCATGTTCCAAAGCGTAGATCTCTATGGAGAAGAACGTGCAAGAAACTCCAGGGACACTCTTTAAAAATAATAAATTGTTACAAAGTTTTGATTAAATCATGTTTAAATTATACATATATGTGAGAACAATGTAAAAGACGAGCAGGATAACAGCGTCCGGAAAAATAGGAACAATACAAAGAAATAATTAAAGTAAACCAATAATAGTAATAATTCTGTATTATTAACGAAACGCTATTTAAGTATTAGTATCCTAAAATTAAAACAATTCCTTTTAAATTATGTTTAAACTCTTCCACTTTACGAACCCATTCCATGTACACATCATCACTTGCACTAGGTCTGATATACAACACATACGTGAACAGTCCGGCTGCACCATGTGAAATCAGCTCACAATCCTCACCGCGGTCCGTTTCGAGATCTTGGCGGCGGCGCAGCGCAATGGGTGCGCGCGCATCGACCAACCCTACCGCACGGTGTTCCTCGGTCTCGGCGCATAATATTCCAATCGGCGGTCACAAGTTCTCCATATTCCATAGATGCATCTAGAAAGCTCTCTGTAACCACGATCAAGTTATGTTCAAACTGTAACAAGTTCGTTCTATCATAATTATGAGTGTAATGTCAATTTAGTTGTGGAGACCGCCACTAAATAATGAAAAATATAAACCTTTTCTACAAAAAAAAAAAAAAAAATACAACCGACTTCCAAATAAAATATTACAAAATATAAAATAACTTTAATTTCGTCAGTCAATGTAAAAAGTCAGTGTAAAAAGTTTTTTTTTAAGTGAAATGTTAAAAAAATATTATTCATTCGTAACGCTTTGCTCGCGAGTCTGACTCGCACTTGGCCAGTTTTTTATTAATATCCCACCCCACTTTACAAAAATAAATATAAAAAATTAAACCATGTTTGGATGCAACGAATTAAGTAGTTGTTTTTGAAAATCAATAAAATTTCATTGAAGAAGAATGTGTAGAAGAAATAAGGGTTGGTATGTGATCTGTAAATTATAAAATTGCTATCGGTACAACTGCAGAAATAAACTACTGATCCAATATCAGTTCCTAACGTTCGAATCTCTGTAGCAGTGACTTTGGTCCCATAAAGCAAAAAGAGCTAAGGCTCTATAGACAAAGTTAGAGGTACTCTAATTGACACAACGGATTGAAATATCACGTGGTTAACGTGCGTTACATTCTTTTCATTCAACAATCGTGAACTCTTTTTCTCTCCTTTGGCTCGGCTCTGATTTCAGTTATGTTTCTTTTCCTGGCTATCTTGGTGTTTCATGACGTGCAAGAGTCCATTAATGTTATGTTTGTAAAGTAATTACGAGGTTGACTAAACATTCCTCATGAGCATACGCGATAACGAAGATTTGTGAAGGACGACTAAAACAAGACATCTAATTGATTTATTCAAAACTGTCACAACACATACATGTTTGCTATGATGCATATAATTTTCTATAAACAGTCTTATAAACTAATGCTTAAGAAAAGATAGAGTAGACTTTCACATTTTACAAACTGAATCGTTTTAACAGTAATTCAAAAATAAAAACAATTGTTGACAAACAACAGCCTCCGACATAAATGAACCATGGTGTTACAAATCTACATTCGAAGTCCTTTTGATGAAAATGTAATTTAATCGTCCTAGCATAATAGAAATCTCGGAACTGCTTTTGAACCAAGCCATTTTCTCTTAAACGAAGCGCGTTTTGTCGCATTCTATCAGAAAGTGGAAACCCTTTATAGAAAAATATGCCAATAATAAACTTGACGTAGGGTTTGTTGAAGTAATAGAGAGGAGAGCGGCCAAATTTATCGCAGAATGATTTTTTGTGATATCGATAAATCGAGTATTGAATCACTGTAAACAAGTTTTCTGATTGAGCGACTTTATTTAAATTTTTGATCGGATCTTCACAATCATTATTTAATTCGTTGGATATATTCGATTCAGAAGTAATAAACTCCAGCATCCGTGCACTAATACATGGCTTAAGGTTGTACTTTACTATATCTGCGTCATTAAACACTTGGTGCTCTTGTATTGGCTTTCTGGTCAAACTAACTAAGCTTGACTGGTAAAAACTGCTCATAAGAGACGCGAACCAGACCCATATTATAAAGATGCACTTAACATTAGTAGTCATTTGATGACACCTTATATTACCACCTCTTTGCAGCAAATATTCTAACATATTCAGCGAAATATTTGTTTTATCTTTACCTCGCAGAAGTATGATCATTATCATTGAATATATGAGATAAACTAACAACAGCAGACCCCATACTAATGGATAAAATTCCAAAAAAACATTTTTCCACTTGGCTACATATGATGCCTTCTTAACAAAAAAACGCATGTCATCGAAATAATCAAAGTACCCGTGCAAATATGTGAATGCATCTGCTCGGCTCGATACAAGAAAATGACTTCCAAACATTGCATCGGTTTCATTATTTTGTAGCTTTGCCATAGGCCCTATCGTTTTCATGTCAAAAGTTATTGTAGAAAATGTGTCATTGGTAACATTGAAACTAAAGTTAACTTTGAAATGTTCTAGTTCTGCTATCAATTTGAATAAGTAAGGTTCAGCACCCAATGTCTTCGGGTTGTCGTCTTCTGCAAGATGAGGGTGAATAGAGAACGGTGGTCGATGAGCAACGGTAGCAGAAAAGGTACAGTTCCGTAGACCAGTCACATACTTGTTTGGGAATAGATTCCTTGTTGTGTTCGAGCACAAACCGTAACTTATGACGTTGTTGTAATACTTCCCGCAGGCATAGTTGTCGAAGGGGTTGTAACTGTAGAGGTGAGCGTCGTCAGTACCACTGACCACCAGCACGTTGACAACATGTTGCTTCAATAACTCGTCAAAAATCTTCTTCAATTCGTCTTCATCTAACGATCTGATCACGATTATGAATCGTGAGGTCGGATTCCATGTTGGATCTTCGAGAAGATGTTTAAACATTTCTGCACATTCGGGTGCGTTCTTTGCCATTATGAGATATCCCAAGTGCCTAAAGTAGGACTGTGTAGTCTGTCTTAATACCATCGTTGTGACGGTTGATAAATGAATTGCTTTCAGAATCTCGAGATCCTCAGAGTTCATATCAACGTATGTGAGCGTATTTTCATCACAAAAGTATTTTTTCACAATATTGGTTATGCAAACCACTAATTTTTGATTGTCCTGTTCTTCAATAACGAAGGCGTTTTCACTGTAACACTTGACATATAACAAGGAGAGCAACAAGTAAACGACCGACATTTTTGAATGCATATTGATGTATGCTTTTAGGTAACGTTTGCTGTCTTGGTAATGAAGATAAATATGTCGCTAAGTATAGTTTTATAATTAAAGTAAATTTTCCGTAGAAATAAGGCTATTAAATGGTTTATCGTAATGGATTAAGTTGGTTATGGATTTTTACTCTGATACCAATCAGCTTTCATAAAATGGTCTTTAATGGGCGTTTTGTCTCTGATGATTGATTTATAAGAAGCATACGTAGAACTTTTAGCCTAAATCAATAGTCTTTAAATATATTGAAACTATTTAACTGTCTTGAAGTAAAACTGGAGTGCAAGTGAATGTCAATCCTATATAGTGGTAAGTGGTAGGTAGGTTTAATGCGAATAACATCTTATAGGATAAACAATACGGTTTAACCACGGGACATTGCACAAGACAATTGATTGTGTGATCCATGAAACGTTACTACTGAAATAAGAGCAGTACGGACTAGGTAATACAACATTGAACTAAGTTAAATCATGTTTGAACAATAGATAGCAGACAGTTCATAAAATCAGCAAAATTCAACGGGATTAAATATGAAAATGGGTGTACCCCATGGCTCAACTTTCGGTCCTTTCTTGTTTTTAGTTTATATAAATGCCCTACATAAACAAACAAACTTACTATGTTCTTATTCAGTGAATTGAAAAAAAAACGATAGTTAAAATAATACAAATAGTGTACTTATTGGGCTTTATATATCAAAATTATGGTAGTGTATTATTTGTATAGACATAAGAAAACAGAAAAAAACAGGTCAAGTGCGAATCGTTCCAGCCACAGTGTAGGGTTCCGAAGTTTTCTTTCTCCAAACTATGACAGAAAATTAAATATGTTTGCCTGACATAGTGATCGAAATACGCTTCCTTCACACTTTTTAGGGTTTCGTACCTCAAAAGGCAAAAACGGAACCCTTATAGGACCACTTTGTGGTCCGGCTATCGGTCTGCCACGACCTTTTTTCTCCGAAATGCTTGGATGTTTCGGGTTGAAATAAATATCAAATGCGTAAGCCGGTGGCTCCTTGATGCTCTTAAAAATATCTAGCTTCTAAGTTAACGTAATTAAAAAGTAAATCTAATGACAGGGTACTTTCCTTTGACCCAGAATCATAAAATTTGGCAAGAAGCAAGGTCTAACAGCATAAGTAATGTTTAGTTTGTAGTTTTATCACGTAAAAAGTTAATTCCACAAACATACCCAAAATGATCAAATAATTTTTTTTTTTTTTGCTGTTACAAACTTACATCTTCCAGTTGGAAAATTGATCGTGACGTATATCGATGTCTGGGAGGACATTTTTTTCAACTTGTAAAGTTAAGTTTGTCCTTAAGTCCTATTTATCTTTTCGTCAGAGTATTGTCCAATTGTCGAGTGCTTTCATAATTTTGGTAGGTAATGTTTATTATTTCTCGGGATCGGTATATTGTCACGGGATTCAGTGTAGCTTATAACGAAAATGAGCTGGAAATTATTTAATGTTCTGTCATGGTTATGGGATAGAAAACTTCGGAACCTAATACTGTGCGTGCAGATGAATGCCCGACACGCCCTCGTCCTGTTTGTTTTCTGTTTACTATGTCTGTATAAATATTACGCTGCTCTCTCGAGAAATGCTTAAAAACAGCGTGCAGATGAAGCAACTTTTCGTCGGCATTTACTGAAAAATTACATCTTAATAAAATAGGTAGTAATCTACATGATATGATACATTATTTGGTTCAGCCAGAATTTATATATCGGTATCACATAATAAGAAAAAAAAAAAACACCAAATCACCTCCAAATCGTTGAGGTGAAACCATTTTACTCCTTCATTTTTTAAAAGTCAACAAAAAAAATATCTACTGTTTTGCAATACAAACGAAAACAATTTGAAAAAAAAAACGGGACCCTTATGGGATGGCTACTCGGGTGTCTGTCTGTCTGTCCGTTTGTCACAGCCAGTTCTCTCCGGATCCACTGGCACAATTCTGTTGAAATTTGGTGCACACATAGATTTCTGTAACGCAAACACGGACGCGTAACGTAAATCATTAAATTTTTAGTATGGATGTCACTTTTGGGTGTCAAACTAGAAAATCAAAAAAAAAAGTTTTTTTAACAATATCGTGTAACATCTCAAATGAAAGGTCTTACTCATTAATATATAAAAAACCCAAGATGCACAGTCTCGAACAAATGCAACACTCGAAACTGTCGTCAAAAACTGACATTTATAAAGTGTCATGTATGAGTTGTGTGTAGTTATACCTACATTTACCTACATATAAACATTTTTTTTGCAAATTCAACCTTACTCGGATCGCTTAAAGTTGTTTTTATAAAGCAGTGCAGCATGGCGAGGGATACGCAATTTTTTTGCAAATTCAACCTTACACGGATCGCTTAAAGTTGTTTTTACAAAGCAGTGTAGTATGGCGAGCGATGCGAGACTGTTTGAAACTTGCGCACAATACATTTATTGCGCTTATTGTGAGTCAAGTAGTCTTTTTTGACATGTCAAGAGTCATGTCAATGGTATTAAATATTAATCCTAGAAACGAATCGTAAAAGAATCGTTGAAGATGCCTATTTGATTGATGTGCGATATAATATTAATGAGTAAAAAATATCTATCGATTTGAATTTGAAGCACGAGTTTTCTATATGTACATTGCAACCAGTTCAAGTTTTATATTTAATCTTCGTAGCAACCCTTCGACAGAATTAACGTGGTTATATAAACAATCAATAAGAAACGCGGGCCGAGAAACTTTGTATGTAAAAAGTTATAATTCGAGGTGTAGCTGTCGCCTGTTTCCTCCTCCAATATTGGACCCATTTAAAAGACATCTCATATAAACTGAATACCTAAGAAGAATATTTCGTCGTCGTCTGGAGGCAACACTGGGAGCGAGACGCTGGTCTGCGTGTTGCCCGGCAACGGAATCCAGGGCGCTACCACCGCACCGACTCGTCGCGGCGCTCCAGGCCCTCAGCGCGACTGCGCGGTCTATATTGTCAAATACTGTCATCAGTTGACATTTTTAATTGTTTTTTCTTTGGTTTTTTTTTGATAGTTCTTTATTAATATTAAATGCTGAGTGTTAGCAGTGATGTGTTGCAAGATAGTGCCGGTCAACCTTCGACATCACTAGATATCCTGGAGAGGTGTCCTCTGTGCACCCAGGCACGA
Organism: Lacanobia wlatinum; assembly: GCA_947578705.1. Classification (NCBI taxonomy): domain Eukaryota; kingdom Metazoa; phylum Arthropoda; class Insecta; order Lepidoptera; family Noctuidae; genus Lacanobia; species Lacanobia wlatinum. The sequence goes on from OX388031.1 coordinate 23,451,364, forward strand.
TTTTTTAAAGGTAAGCGGGGTTTGAATGTGCATATTGGAAGGGTGCATAAATCTCAAAATGCACTCACTTCAGACCCTGTCATTCCATCATCTAGACCTTCTACACCAGCTACTTCTTTAGACCCGTTTTGGAAAACTCTTGCAAAATTCAAAAACTCTGTACCTGTTTTAAAGCGAGTTCCCCGCGGCGCTAGACCGCTAGTGGCACAACACTTAGCAGGATGCGTTCGCCGTGCCACCCGGGAGAACTCGCAAAGTGCCTGGGAACAACTTCTCACTTTCCCCTACCGAATTTTACATGTTAATAAGAATTTGGCAACCAAAAAAACTTTAACAGCACAAATTAAAGAAAAATGTAACGTTTCGGCCCTTAATTTTGAATCTTAATTATCGGCACAGAAGTTTACCTCTTCAAGAGGTATTTCCCACCTGGTCGAATCAAAATTAGGGGAAGGTGTCATTAGTGGAGCAGCCAGGATTCTTTTTAGTAGTGATGTGGTGGCTCCGTGTTCTCCAGATACTCTCGCAGCTCTGGAGAGCAAACATCCTGCCCCAGCGAATGATCTTTCTTTTCCCGACCACCCTGATTCAGATATTCACACCCTCACCATTACAGGTCGAGAGGTGATCGCAGCCGTTTGCTCCTTCCGGAGTGGCTCTGCTGGCGGCCTCGACGCCTTAAGTCCTCAACACCTAAAGGACCTTATCTGTTCAGGCGCCGGGGAAGCTGGTGAGTTGCTTTTGAAGGAGCTCACAGCTCTGATTAACCTCATGCTCTCCGGCAAGGTGAACGAGGCCGTCATCGACGTCTTGTACGGGGCCAACTTATGTGCCCTGCGCAAGAGAGATGGCGGGATTCGTCCCATTGCTGTGGGAACTACTTACCGTCGTATGGCAGCCAAGATTTGTTGCAAATTTTATAGTGAGGTCGTTTCAGAAAAATTTCAGCCCCTTCAGTTGGGTCACGGCTCCAAAGGGGGCTGTGAGGCTGCCGTACACGCATTGTCGACCTACTTAAATTCTGGCAAAGGAGAGGTCATCCTGAAGGTTGACATCAAAAATGCTTTTAACTCTGTAAATAGGGACACCTTGTTGGCAGAATCTAAAAAAGAAATACCTCAAATTTTCAGTTTTCTCTGGCAATGTTATAGACAACCATCTAAATTACTTTATCGGGACAACCTTTTGGAATCCGCTGTTGGCTGTCAACAAGGTGATTCCCTCGGGCCAGTGATCTTTAGTTTAGCTATTCACCCAATTATTCGACAGCTAAATTCTAAATTTAATGTTTGGTATCTTGATGATGGAACCCTTGGAGGTGATGTAATTTCGGTTTTAGATGATCTACAATTTTTAAAAACTCAGTTTCATTCCATAGGACTTGGTCTGAACTATTCTAAATGCGAATTATTTTTATCTGACAGTACTGACCGACAACTCACACTTTCAAAATTGAACGCAATAGCCCCTGAAATCAAAATTATAGACAAAAGCTCTCTTCGTCTCCTTGGGTCGCCTATCTTTGAGAATTCCTTTCCCAATTTTGTCGAAGAAAAAATTCAAAATTTCAATGATGTTTCGGAAAGACTGTTAAAAATTAACATGCATTCGGCCATCACCATTGTTCGTTACTGCTGTTTTGGCCCAAAATTAACATATTTCAGAAGCACCCTCACCTTCTGGAAAAAATGGACCAAATTATCAAGCATACACTCTCTGCAATTTTAAATGTGGCCATGGATGACCGAGTTTGGGCTCAAGCTACTCTTCCCATCCGTATGGGAGGCCTTGGCGTCCGCAAAATTACCAGTATTAGTTTACCGGCTTTTATATCCTCGGTTCACGGCACTGAAAAATTAGTCAGGAATATCCTAGCTTCCACACTGATTGATTTTGATGTGCCGTGCTTTACCGATGCTATAACTGCCGGGAGACTCGCTTGCCCGAATGAAAATTTACCCGACAACCCATCACACCAGAGACGGTGGGATGAGCCGCTCTGCAGAGAAGTTCAGAAGAACCTAATTGCCTCTGCTGCTACTTCTGCGGAGCGTGCGCGCCTGCTGGCTGTGGGTGAGTGGGAGTCGGGCCTCTGGCTTCACGCACTACCGTCGTCGAACATAGGCACCTTGTTCGACGATACTACTTTCCGCCTCGCTGCTTCCCTTCGCTTAGGCGCATCCTGTTGTTCTCCTCATCGCTGTCACTGTGGCGAAGCTGTCAACAGCCTCGGGCACCACGGCCTGTCGTGCAGTCGAAGTGCGGGTCGCATAGCACGGCACGCAAACATCAACGACATTATCCGACGTGCTCTTGTCGCCGTCGGCGTTCCAGCCGTACTAGAACCCATTGGCCTGGCACGAGTTAAGTGTGATGACCCCAACTCTATTCGCTTTATCAGCAAATCCCCCTCCACTCAAAGTAGCAAATAAGTAGTCTATAAGAATATTGTTAACTTAGCAATAATTAAATATAAATACATGCCTCATTATTAGAATAATCATTACTATCTTAATTATTGTAACGCTGTTCATCTAAATAAAGTTTTTTTTAAACTATTCAAGTGTCGATCACTTAATTGGCGCAGCCGGTAGGATCTCTGTAGTCAGTTTGCGACGTATACAACTCTACAAGCGCAGCTGGACGTCTGTTTCTACAGTTAAACAGAGATTCCCGAACAAACAAATCTATTAAGTACCAGGCACAACGGCTGGCGCAGTGTTTGATAGTAGTCACAAGGAGGAGATGGGAGTAACTACAGGACTGTGAGTAAAACTTTTTCACTATCCTCTCTGTTTTCCTTTATCATTTTTCTCTTTGTTTAATTGTATGTGTTGTGTTATTAGGGGTTGAGCAATACCGTGATAACATTATTTTATTTTATTACGATATAACTGGCGTAATAAGATTAACCTTAGTTAGGTATTTAGTGTTTAGTTTTTTCCCTCTCTTTCTGTTTTTGCGCTGTCAAAATGGATCAAATCGTGCAGGTTCCGTCAACAATGGCAAAAATTATTCCAGAGTTTAGTGGCGATTCTAGACAGCTCCCACTTTTTATAAAGAAATGCGAATATATTATAAACACATTTCAGGGGGGAGAAGCCCAAAATGAATACCTATTTCACGTTCTTACTAGTAGATTAACAGGGGAGGCCGCGAACCTAGTAGGGGAACGGGATAATATTCGTACTTGGTTGGAGTTGAAAACATTATTGGCACAACATTTTGGTGACCCTAGAACCGAAGATTGTTTAATATTAGAGTTAGAGTCTATGAAACTAAACTATAACGAAAGTTATTTAGATTTCTGTCACAGGATTCAAAACTTGCGTAGTATCTTAATTGCAAAAATAATTGAAACAGTAGACGATGCAAACTTACGTCAAGCCAAACAGCATATTTATACTAATTCGTCATTGAATGTTTTCCTATATAATTTACCTCCTTATTTAGTTAGATTGGTACGATTAAGGAACGTGACGACACTGGAAGATGCCTTGAAAGTAGTGTTAGAAGAACAAAACTTTCAGATGGTTTACGAATCTAGAAATAATAGAAATAAAAATAGTTCAAAACCACCAGGAAAATCTCCCAGCAATAATGGCAATTCCCAACGTTCGCCCAATCCACAAAAACAACCTAGTACATCAGTACAAAATAGTTCAACAGAAAATATTACTCAAACGAATTCTCCAAATAATTCAATTCAATATAGAAATTCTTTTAGAAACCAAAATAATGCTCAAAATCAACAGAGTAGGTCAACGCCGTGGCCGAGTCAGCAGGCCGCGCCGCGGTCGTCATCGGCACATAATGCAACGCCGGCAAACTCGGGTTCAAACACCGATGTTACCATGCGAACTGCAAACTCTAGACGCGTAAATTATACGAATAATGACTCACATATGACATATGGTAATAATGAACAAAATACTTGCGATTACGAACCGCAGGCAAGCACGTCCTATGAGACTGAACAAATTGAGAATTTTTACCTGAGAGCCTCATTCAGAGAGAAAAAATAGTTTTAAATTGTACTAATTATCGTTCTTTGCCTTACATTGTAATTCCAGAGCTAGGTAATGCAGTTTTTATGTTAGACTCTGGCAGCTCTAGATCATTTATAGGTCGGCGTGTCGCTTACCATTATTTTAAAAATAATATCTATAAAGAGCCTTTTGAAGTAGTCAGTACTCATGGTGTTAGTATGCATACAGAAGTCGTTTTAACTCCCTTGCCCAGAATATTTAAAAGTTCTGAAGGTCATAAGTTTTACGTTTACGATGTTGACAATAACTATGACGGTTTATTAGGCAGTAATTTATTAAAGCAATTAGATGCAAAAATTGATTACCAAACCTTAACTTTATGTACAAGGAATACTGACATACCTTTTGTTTACTCTTCAGCGCTAAAAGATACTTATATTTTACCGCCACGTAGTGAGTTAAGGGTAAAACTTCCCGTAAATTTAACTAATGGCGAGGCTATTTTAGATTTTAAAGAATTGACTAAAGGAATTCGAATGCCCTGTGCGTTAGTTAACTGTGTAAATGGTTATGCATATACGGTTATTCAGAACTGCAAGGACATAGAAATGACCCTCAAGGTCACTAACCCCTTTCAGGTAGAACCTTACAATCACCAAGAGATCTTAGTTAATCATTTAAAGGACAGTGACAGGATTGATCAGTTATTATTAAACAACTTAGAAAAATTGAGGTTAGAACATATGAATAAGGAAGAAAGAACGATGATTAAGAATATTTGTGTGGAATATAAAGATATTTTTTATTGTGAAGACATACCGTTGTCTTTCACTAACGAAGTTAAACATAAAATTAGAACTGTAAACGAGGATCCCATTAACGTAAAAGCTTATAGGTTGCCACCCGCTCAAACAGACGAGATTAGGCGGCAAGTGGATAAAATGCTAAAGGACGATGTAATCCGAGAATCAAATTCTCCTTGGAGTGCACCGGTCCACCTGGTTCCAAAGAAATTAGATGCCTCTGGACAACAAAAGTGGAGGATGGTAGTAGATTATCGACGTTTGAATGAGATAACTGTGGACGATAAGTACCCTTTGCCAAACATTAGTGATCTTTTTGATAAGCTAGGAAAGAGTATGTATTTTTCCACCTTAGATCTTGCGTCTGGCTATCATCAGTTACAAATCCAGAAAGAAGACAGACAAAAAACAGCGTTTTCAACACCATTTGGCTTGTAAGAATTCAACAGAATGCCGTTCGGTTTGAAAACAGCGCCTGCCACATTTCAACGTGCAATGGATAACGTCCTTAGAGGTCTGCAAGGTTTGCATTGCCTTGTGTATCTTGATGACGTCATCATATTCTCTACCAGTTTACAAGAACACATAGAGAAACTACGAGCAATTTTTGAGCGTTTTCGAAAAACTAACTTAAAAGTCCAGCTTGATAAATCCGAGTTTTTGAGAAAGGAAGTATTGTACTTGGGACATACAATAACTAGGGATGGCCTTAAGCAAACAATGACAAAATAGAGGCTATTCTGAAATACCCTTTGCCCAAAACAGTTACAGAGATTAAAAGTTTCTTAGGTTTAATAGGTTATTATAGAAAGTTTATAAAAGATTTTTCTAAGATAACCGCACCTCTCACAGCATGTCTGAAGAAAGGGAAAAAGATTGTGATAAATGACGAATATAAAAAAAGTTTTGAAATGTGCAAAGAGTTGCTGACACATGCACCTTTGTTACAATTCCCTGATTTCACAAAACCATTTATTCTTACAACCGACGCTTCAAACGTTGCAGTAGGTGCAGTACTTTCTCAAGGTACTATAGGATCTGACAAACCGATTGCATTTGCTAGTAGGAAACTAAGCGATACAGAATCTAGATACAGTACGATAGAAAAGGAGTTATTGGCCATAGTATGGGCAGTTAAACATTTCAGACTCTACTTATATGGCAGAAAGTTTATAATATATACCGACCATAGACCTCTGGCATGGTTACATTCATTAAAAGAACCTAATAACAAGCTAACTCGATGGCGTTTACGCTTAGAAGACTATAATTTCGAGATACATTATAAGAAAGGTAAACAAAATACGAATGCAGATGCCTTATCGCGTATTAAAATTAATATAACAAAAGATGACTCGGAATCAATGGTAGTTAACGTAGATGAGAAGGAAGCGAGATTACAGCAGCATTTGAAAGAAGTGACGGACGAAATCGTAAAACTTAGCGTTAAAGAACCAGAAATAGAAACGATAGAATTATCTGATTCCGAAAGCGACGCCGCCACAGCAAATTCAATATCTAATAGGGAACATGAAGGTATTCCTATCCTGAATGAAGCGGTAGATACCAAAGCTAGACAAATTCATGTTTTCACTTGGTACAAGGACGATATCTGTGTAAAAGATATCTCTAATAATAAACAAAAAAATTTTGGAAGTCCATCTACCTCCTAGTAACAGCGAAAATTTAGTAAAAAAAATTCTCAAAGAATACATAGATTACAAAAATAAGTACTTCATTTACTTTGAGGACCATTGCCATAGAAAAACATTTGTTAATGTAGCTTCGTCACTTTACAAAAAGGGAACTCAAAACTTTGTCGAATGTACTGAAAGAGTTGTGAATGTTACGGATGAAAGTGACCTAGTTGTCAAATATCATCAAGGGAAAACTTGTCATAGAGGTATTAGAGAGACTCTAATGAAGTTAAAAAGAGCATATTGGTGGAGCAATATGAAAGAAACAGTTACAGCTATTATTAATGCATGTGAGGAATGTAAGAAAATGAAGTATGACAGGAAACCTCTAAAACCATGTATACAATTAACGCAAACTACAGATAGTCCATTCCAGGAAGTCTTTATAGATCTGTTATATATAGAGAAAAACCAATACTTAACTATAGTAGACTCCTTTAGTAAGTTAGGTCAAGCAATACAGATTCCCAATAAAAGCACACCCGAGGTGGTGAGAGCTCTAATCAAATATTTTTGTATGTATGGAATACCAAAAAGAATTAGTAGCGATGCAGGTACCGAGTTTAACAACGAGTTGCTTAAGGAAATGTTGAGTTTATATAAAATTGAGCAACACATAGGGACACCTAACAACCCAAATTCGATGGCAATAGTAGAAAGATTTCATTCCACGATTATCGAAATATATAGATTAGCAAGATATGAACAATCCAGTTTAGATGCAGCTTCTGTTATGACATATGCGATCATGGGTTATAACAACACTATTCATAGCGCTACGAATTTTACACCTTGCGAAGTAGTTTTCGGGCACACGGAGTCTGGAAATGCTTTTGATATTGACAGGGACAAAACTTTAATGCAAAAGATATTACAGGATCATCGTAAACGATTGAAAATCCTTTATGAGCATTTAAGTAGTCAAATGATCGGACATAAAAACTTAGTTAGAGACAAGAAAGGAGGGGAGGACCCACCGAAAATAGTGGAAGGTGACACGGTTTTTATGAAAAACACTAGGACTAGGAAAGCAAAAGAGCTGCCGCGATACGAAAAGGCAATGGTCACTGGAAAGCCTAAACGTAACGTAGTCCCAGTTAAGCTTAAAAATAGAAATACTAAAGTAACATTAAGAAATGTCAAACGCCCTTCACAGATGGTGGCTGATACTGCTCGTCCTAGCGGATCAAGGGACGACTCTGAACATCCAGAGGATCGACCAGAATCCGGGAATAGTTCCGATTCGGATTGGAACAGCTCTGATGAGGACTAACCATTGGGATATTATTAAGACTATAGATTTAAATTCGCTAAATGTCCAATTGGAAAATAATATAGAAGAGTATAATAAGTTAAAAATTATAAGTCATAGTAATAGCGAGATACACAGGGAACTTTTAGGGTTGACAGTACAAATTGAATCTTTTATCGAATTGACAAAAGATCGGTTGAAACAGATTCTACCTTCTAGCAGAATTAGGAGAGGAATTATAAACCCATTAGGATCCCTTATTAAGGTAATAACAGGAAATTTAGATAACGAAGATGCTAGGAAATATAATCTAGAGATTAGTAATTTAGGAAATAGGGAACATTCAATAGAACGAAAAGTATCATTAATGCAGAAGGCTTTCGATAAATTACTCAATGTTTCTGATGACATTAACTTTAATACTAGACATTTGGACTTCAAAATAAAACACTTCCAAACACTTATTCAAAACCAAACCAAGTACTCGAACCTTTTAACCGTAATGAATAGTATGAATCAAGTTTTAAATAATTGCCGTACTATTTACTCCATTATTTATGAATTGGAAACTGCTATTGCTTTTAGTAAAATGCACATACTACATTCATCCATTGTAAATTCCACAGAATTATTTAATATTCTTAATGTCATAAGAAAACATAATAACTTAATTTACCCATTAAGATTAGATAACTTAGTAAAATTAGAAGGAAATATAGAAATTAAGGGATATATAGACAATAGTAAAATTATATTTGTATTAGAAGTTCCATTAATAGACAAAAACACATACAATTATTATAAAGTTATTCCTATCCCAATCTATAACCAAATAACCCAAAAACCTAATATCATTATACCCCAATATCCTTACCTAATAGTGAACAAGTCGAAATACAGATCCGTAGTCGATGGCTGTAAGGAAATAGAAGATCAGACATATCTCTGTTCCGATGAAAACGTGGTACAGTACGCGGAGGAAACATGTATCCAACAACTCATGTTATTACAACATAACTTCAGTAACTGCAAGCAACACCAGGTGCAGATAGAAGAAACCAAGGTGCAGCCCATATCCAGCATCCACTGGTTGATATACACGGAAAAGGAAATTGTTGCAACGGAGCACTGCGAAGATGAGACCCGCAGACACAATCTACGAGGCACATATATATTAGTGCCAAGTCAGCATTGTACCGTACAGATTGCTGATATCTCAATCACAACACCCATGAACACCAGCTTAGTCTCCTTCAGATTGCTACCAGTACAGATGCCCGAGCTACGCAGGGATGTCACCCCGTCAGCCAAGCAGATGGATCTCAGAGGAGTAGATCTAGGCGACATCAAGGAACTGCTGAACCAAGCCAAATACAGTGATAGTGTCAGTGATGGTGAAACTATTATAGTCAGTGATAAAATCAGTGTATGGACCATAAGTATTTACGCCATTATAATTGTATTCGTCATTGGGTTTTTGTTTAAAAAAAGAAAGTTATTGACCAAGAGACTTGGACGAAATTCTCTAAAGACTACAGAGTTGCCTTTAGATAATTTCTCTCTTAAGGAGGGAGGAGTTAAGTGTGATGACCTCAACTCTATTCGCTTTATCAGCAAATCCCCCTCCACTCAAAGTAGCAAATAAGTAGTCTATAAGAATATTGTTAACTTAGCAATAATTAAATATAAATACATGCCTCATTATTAGAATAATCATTACTATCTTAATTACTGTAACGCTGTTCATCTAAATAAAGTTTTTTTTAAACTATTCAAGTGTCGATCACTTAATTCACGCGACGATGGCAAGCGACCCGACGGCTTGTCTTTATTTCCTTGGAAGATGGGTAGGCCTTTAGTGTGGGACGCTACTTGTGTCGATACTCTTGCGCCATCCCATCTTCCTAGCTCGTCGTGCTGTGCTGGTTCTGCCGCTGCGGCTGCTGAGAACTTCAAACGGCGGAAATATAGTAGCCTTGTTGGCAATTATATTTTTGAGCCGTTTGGGGTTGAAACTCTTGGACCGTGGGGTCCGAGTGCTCACGTTTTATTTAAAGAACTAGCTAAACGTTTAGTTGACACTTCGCGTGACCCAAGGGCTGGCTTTTACCTCGGACAGAGGATAAGCATTGCCATACAACGTGGCAATGCCGCCAGTCTTTTGGGCTCACTTCCAGTCGACAGCGATGCGGACGAATTTTTTGACGCCATATAGTTTTATTTTGTATTATAAGTGTAAATAGTTTGTTATTTAAATAGATTGGTCAAGATGCTTAAATTTAATAAATCTTTACTAATATTTTTTTCATAATTTTAAAATTGGTTTTGAAGTTTTGCAAGAAATTACACGAAAAATGACCATTGGCCCCCCTTATCTTCGAAACTACTGAGCCTAAAATTTTGAAAAAAATGGAGATAATAGATCTTTACCTATAGATTACAGGAAAAGCTATAGAAAGTAAGTGTTAAAATAACACGTTAAAAAAATGAAATTCGTTCGGAACCATTTGCACGCGAGTCCGACTCGCACTTGGCCAGTTTTTTTTAAATATGTATCATTTTTATAACAAATTAAAAATGCGGGTAGCGGAGTGGCGCGTAGAGGAGTAGTTAGCTCCGTTTATATGCACAAGGTCATTGGCATGTATACAAGCCTTAATTTTGACATACAAAGATATTCTACTACCTAGTTAGTATCTACTATTTGAATAATTGAATAACCTTCATTTTTTTAAACCAAAAGCACAATCAAAATAGGTAGACTTTTTTCATTCCATTTTGAATTTTTCAATTTCATTCACTGCTACTCAAGTCCGAGATGAAAACCCCCATCATCATCATCATCATCATCAAATCAGCCGAAAGACGTCCACTGCTGGACATAGGCCTTTCCCAAGCGTCGCCACAACGACCAGTCCTGTGCGTTTCGCATCCATCGGCTACCCGCGACCTTCACCAGGTCATCGGTCCACCTTGTGGGAGGCCTTCCAACGTTACGCCTAAAACGCCCAGGCACTCCACTATAATAATGTAAAGACATTGTTCCACACTATCTCAAGGGACATTAAATTATTATTTAAAATATGCTTTACGATGAGTTGCTTCGTAAAATATAAATGATTTTTTTTTATGATTTCATAATGAAAGTAGTTTTCGTTGGAAATAAGGCAGGTTTATTGTAATGGATCTCGTTTGTTATGATTTTTTGCTGAGATCCCAATGATCAGAAAATGTAACACCATCAAACAAGCAATACTTTTATAAACATATATATAATCTGAAACCCGGAAACAGCTCCAGCGCTTTTCATGAAATTTTGTATGCAGGGGTTTTCGAGAGCGATAAATCGATCTAGGTTTCATATATCGAAAAAGTCGTTAAAATCATCATCCAGGTACTGAGATTTAATGGACGAGTTGACTCGGTTCATTGATTATACAATGTGGAGATGACTAATGTTTAATCATTTATGACGTCCCTGTTCTGCATGTAATGAATTCAATCAAATATATTCAACGATGTAGTTACTCGGATTTCGCTACAATTTACTCAAGTACCATCCGGGGGCTCCACCTCACTTTCTCGGAGCTGCTAGTCTAGCACTCTGCTTCATAGCGGGCGAGTATGCGTGCCCAGTGTGACACCGTCCGGTCCCGCCCTCGACAAGAGAGTAGATGTTGTTCTTCACGAAACATGCCGTACCATTACTGGCTGCCACAAACCGACCCCAGTCCGTGGACTATACCCCACAACCGGGATAGCACCTCCAGAAATCCGAAAACAAGTTGCAAGTGCAGTCAAAATTGAGAAAAATCAGAAACCCATTATATGATGCATAACTACCAACGCTAAGACTAGGAATCACAGCTTTCTTAAGTCGCCAGTCTCGTTGTCAGAAACCCAGCTGACTTCCGCTGCAAACTGTGATAGGACACTTTTCCCCCATCCATGTACTATAACCACCAATAGAAGACCTTCCCACAGGGTCTAACTTTCTGTGGTCCACTTGGAAGTTTCTGAACCGCCTCGGAACGCAAGTAGGAAGATGTGTCGCCAACCTAGCAAAGTGGGACTACCTTGACCGATCAGCAGCAGGGTGTGGATGTGGAACCAAGTTATTATCTATGCTCCACCTCCTATTCAGCCCTGTGCCCCAAAACACGCAACCAAAGTGACCTATGAATGCCACCAACGACGCTCTGGAAGTAGCAATGTTTTGGGTTACTCAAATATTAATAACTTTTTTGCCAGCGAAATGAAAAAGATTTGCGGTCACTATAAGAAAACTCATTGAAACAAGATTAAGTAGGTAGGTGCAAGTACTTTATTCAATAATATTTATTCAGTTAACAGTCTGGTTTAAAATTATAGTTGTCTACAATATGTATAAAAGGGCATGTTCTAATTTTTTAAGATGTTCACATTTATGAACTGGATCGTTTAACCACTAATTCAAAGATGAAAACTATCGTAGCCAAAGAGCAGCCTGCGACATATATAAGCCATGGTATTATAAGTCTAGATTCAAATTCCTTTTCATGAAAATGGAATTTGATCATCCTAGCAAAGTAAAAATCTCTGAACTTCTTATGAGCCAACCCATTTTCTCTTAAACGTAGCGCGTTTTGACGCATTTTATCTGAAACTGGAAAACCTTTGTAGAAAAATGTGCCTAAAATAAACTTGACAAATGGTTTGTTAAAGTAATAGACGGATGAACTACCAAATATATCGCAGAAGGATTTCCTATTATATACATATGTTGAATGTGGTACAAGTGCAAATAAATCTTCCGATTGGGCGACTTTCTTTAAGCTTGTCAACGCATCTAAGCAATCATGGTCCATTAGAGTGGATACATTCGTTTCAGAATTAATATATTCTAGCATACTAGGCGCCATACAGGGCTTAAGTTTGTATCGAACTATATCTGCTTCATTGGATACTTGGTGTTCCTTTATTGGCTTGCTGATGAAACTAAATAAGCTTGACTGATAATAACAGTTCATGAGGGAAGCGAACCACACCCATGTTATAAAGATGCACCTTGCATTAGTATTCATTTTATGGGGCAAACTACAGCCAGTGGATAACAAATACTTTAACAATTTAAGCATCATATTGACTTTGTCTTCAACATGGAGGAGAATGATCATAATTATCGAATATATTAGGTAAACTAAAAACAGCAAAAACCACACTAATGGACGAAATTCCAAATAAGCATTTTTCCACATAGGTACATGTGACGCTTTCCTGACAAAATAGTGCACCTCGTCGTAATAATCCAGGTACCCATGCAAATATGTGAATGCATCTGCTCGACTCGATACTAACAAAGTATTACCAAACATAACATCGGTTTCATTATTTTGCAGTTTTGCCATAGGCCCCGTAACTTTCATGTCAGGACCTATCGTACTATAGTTTTCACTAATATGATCAAAACTAAAATTCACTTTGAAATGTTCTAGTTCCCCTAGCACCTTAAATAAATATTGTTCAGCACCTACTGTCATTCGCTTGTCTTCTGCAAGGTGAGGATGTATAGAGCAAGGTGGTCGATGCGGAACGGTAGCATGGAAAGTACAGTTCCGTAGACCAGTCACGTACTTGTTTGGGAATAGATTCGTAGTCGTATTTGAACACAAACCGTAACTAATGACGTTGTTGTAATATTTGCCGCAAGCATAGTTTTCGAAAGGGTTGTAGGCGTAGATGTGAGCATCGTCAAAACCGCTGACTACCAGCACGTTGATAACATGGCGCTTCAATAGCTCATCAAAAATCTTCTTCAGTTCGTCTTCATCCAGCGATAGGATCACGATTATGAACCGAGAGGACGGATTCCATGTTGGATCTTCGAGAAGATATTTAAAATACTCCGTGAATTTCGTTGCGTTGTTTGCGTTTATTAGATATCCTTGGTGTCCAAAGTAGAACTGTGTAGTCGCTTGTCTGAATACCATCGTAGTGACGGTTGATAGATGAATTGCTTTCAAAATCTCATAATCGCCAGGGTTCATATCAACGTATGTTAGTGTTATTTCATCAGAAAAGTATTTTTCCACTATAGTGGTTATGCATACCATCAAGTTTTGATGTTTTTTTTCTTCAAATGATATTGCATATCCACCGTTAAACTTTAAAAACAACAAAGACAGCAACGCGTTAACCAGCAACATTTTTTGATCACAATGAATTATGTTTTAGGCAAAGTAGATAATATATTTTTAGTTATTATTCTATAATGTAAGTAAATTGTCGAAAGAAAAAAGGCAATTAATATGTTTATCGTAATAGATCTCATTTTTATGGATAATTAGGCTTTTGATTGACATAAACGGGTTTGATTAATGATTACTGTCATTAACTGTATGTGGAATGTGTTCGTGCATGATTAAAAATTAACAATTATAGCTAAAATTAACAAGTAAACTAAACTTACAACAAACAAAGCTATACCATCAAAAATACGACCTCAGCGCTGTCTGCTGTTAACGTGCCTAACAAAATGGGGGCATTGCCACGATGAATGGCAATGGTTAGTCTCTGGCCCAAGTAAAAGCTAGCTAATGACTCACGGTAAGTGTCAACCAGTCGTTTCAAAATTTCTTTGAAGAAACGAAAACTGTAAGCATAAGGGCCTCACGAACCGAGGGTTTTAACCCCAAACGACTCAGAAATGTAGTCAGCAATATTGTTTGAACTTCTTACACCAAGTGGCATAGTTCGTTCACATTATTGAGGAAAAGAGTTGGGCCAGGAATCTTTCTCTGTGGGATACTATCGGTTAGTTTCTTTGCCCTGCTTAAAAAGTTTTCAATTCTAACTACTTGGTGACGGGAGAGACAGCCAAGGTAGCTTCGGTAGTTTAGTGGAAACAGGTAGTTGTGAAATATGTCGAGCGCAATCCCACGGCCACAAAATTTTTTAACTGGGTAATAACTTTGGGACAAATACGGTGTCGAAGGCTTTGGATAAATATAGTAAGATGCCAACAGACGACAACAACAAAAAAAAAACACAAATCAATTAACTTATTAAGAAAATTTAGGAAGTTCAGATATTATTATGGGCTTGTAGTAATTAATAAAACACTGCTCCTGTCCCCAGCTTTGAATATAGGGTGACCTTAAAAGGATTAAAAAAAACGTCTCGAGATACATCAGAAGACATGTATTGAAAAGCGGGAATTATAATATTCCTAGAGGTCTTATAACAGAGGCCGTGAAAACGTAATTTTTAATTGTATGGTTATAAAGTAATTACGAGGTTGACTTAACATTCTTCCTGAGGATACTTGATACCGATGATGTGTGAATGATCCCAATTATAAAGTTGACGAACGATTTGTTGAAGTAATAGAGAGATGAACGGCCAAAATCTCGTAATGTATTTTTGTGATATCAATAAATCAGTACTGTGTTAATGTAAATACGTTTTTTGATTGTGCGACTTTATCTAAACATTTAATCGAATTTTCACTATCATTATTTATTTCGTTGTATATATTCGATTCAATAACTATACGCTGATTTAAAAGAGTGTCCTTGGAGTTTCTGCACGTTCTTCTCCAAAAGTTTTACCAAAACGTGCACTTGCCGAGCTGAAGATGAATGTGTTTTGCTGAGGAACATTCTTGCTGCTCCTGTTGCTAGTGCGTCAGAACTAGCTTCATATATTTTTCTGACACACCTTGACAATGCAAAAGTGCCTGTAAATGGTCTATTAGAATTAAAGGATTTCGATTATGATTTTTACTTTTATTTTGAAAAGTAATAACGAGATCGAAAAAACACGCTTAATGACTAAACTTCGAGAGGTGAAAGGCTATTTATTTGAAGCGCCATTTTATGAACTTTACAGGAGAGCCATTTAAAGATTCAAAACTTGGAAAAAAATAGTTATAAAAAACAACTGCTCTTACTAGAATGGGGATCGGGGGTCTATATTGCAAAACATCCAACACACACTCTAACTACACAACTACAAGGTTGTAATGTCGCTTAATACAAAATGATCTGCATCGCCTTATTTTTAGGGTAAAGAAAAATGATTCAACTTCCAATATTGTCACTAATCAGCCGCAGGCAAAATGGTTAAGTGACCTTAGAGTGCTAATGCAGGAGAAATCGACGTTACTGAATGATTATAGGAATAGGCTATTTCGTTTAACTACAAATAGGTTTTTTGTTAACGATCAGGCAAGTTGACTTAAGCAACGATGAACTTCTTTAATGAGTGTTTGATGTCACATGTTTTGAAAGAATTTATTAAAACATGGTTGTTGATTATTCTAATATATTCAGCTCCATACTTCATGGCTACTGGCAGGCTAGGTCACCATGAAGTATGGAGCTCAATAGAAACACGAAAAGAGTTGAACCGACGTGTCTTATTCATTTTGGCGGACGGCAAATTGATTGAAATGACATTGCATAGTGCTAGTAGTAAAAAGCAAAATGTATGAAGGAACTTTTCATCTAAAGTTTGCTATATCGAAAAACGCTTTATCTGCCATTCAACTGAAATTTTTGGACAAGATGGCTTAAGCTCCGATTCTCTATTATTGTGTACAGCTTAAATGAAGTTCTAAAAAATATAACAAACGTGATGTCGGATCAGCAAAATTGTGTACTAAAATTGTATTGCGCTAAAAATGTGCTCAGAATTGTACGAAACTAAGGCCATCCGAAACAGAAAAAAATGCTGAATCCGAATATGTATATATAACTCAATACCGTCCGAAATTTCGCTTCAAACAAATAGCCCCCTCGAAGTTATAATGAAAATGAGTTGTCAGTGACTAACAGATCTTATAAGAAAATACAACCATATTGCAAACAATACACTCGTGCCAAAAAGTATTTAAGTAGTAGTGTTTTTACTTTTGTAAATTGAAACGGTTAACCAGTAATTCAAAGATAAAAACTAAAGTAGCCAAAGTGCAGCCTGCGAAATATATAAACCATGGTGTTGCAAATTTAGATTCAAATTCTCTTTGATGAAAGTTTAATTTAATCATCCTGACGTGGTACAAATCTCTGAACTTCTTCGAAATTAAACCGTTTTCTCTTAAACGAAGTACATTTTGACGCATTCTATCTGAAACTGGAAAACCTTTGTAGAAAAATATTCCTAAAATAAACTTGACGTAAGGTTTATTGAAGTAAAAGAGAGGGGAGCGCCCAAATTCGTCGAAGTACAGTTTTTGGTTGTATAAATATAATGATGGTGGCAGAAGTGTAAATAAATCTTCAGATTGAGCGACTTTCATTAAACTTTTCAACGGATCAAGACAGTCGGAATTTATCGCAGGAGACTTATTTGTTTCGGATCTCATATATTCCAGCATTCCTGGAACAATACAAGGTTTGAGGTTGTGCTTCACTAAATCTGCTTCATTAGACACTTGATATTCTTTCATTGGGTTACCGATCAAACTTACTAAGCTTGACTGGTAATGACTGTTCATTAGAGACGCGAACCAGATCCATATTATAAAGATGCACCTTACATTGCTATTCATTTGATGGGGCATACTACATCCACTGCAGAGCAAATATTTTAGCAATTTCAGCATCATATTAGTTTTGTCTACAACACGGAGGACTACGATCATAATTATTGAAAACAGCAGATAAGCTAACAACAGCAGACACCATACTAATAGATTGAATTCCAAATAAGCATTTTTCCACTTAGCTACATAAGATCCCTTTTTCACAAAAAATCCTATTTCTTCATCATAGTCTTGATACCCATGCAAATATGTAAATGCATCTGCTCGACTCGATACTAACGAAGTATAACCAAACAAAACATCGGTTTCATTATTTTGCAGCATTGCCATAGGCCCCGTAACTTTCATGTCAGGGGTTATAATTGTAAATACATCATTAATAAAATTGAAGCCAAAATTCACTTTGAAATGTTCTAGTTCTCCAATCACTTTGAAAACATATTGTTCAGCGCCTAATGCCCTTTGGTCGTCTTCTGCAAGATGAGGGTCTATAGAGTATGGTGGTCGATGCGGAACGGTAGCGTGGAAGGTGCAGTTCCGTAGACTAGTCACATACTTGTTTGGAAATAGATTTCTTGTTGTATTAGAACACAAGCCGTAACTAATGACGTTGTTGTAATACTTCCCGCAGGCATAGTTGTCGAAGGGGTTGTAAGTGTAGAGGTGAACGTCGCTAGTACCGCTGACCACCAGCACGTTGACAACATGTCGCTTCAATAACTCGTCGAAAATCTTCTTCAGTTCGTTTTCATCTAGCGATCTGATCACGATTATAAACCGCGAGGACGGATTCCATGTTGGATCTTCGAGAAGATATTTAAACATTTCTGCGAATTCGGGTACGTTCTTTGCCATTATGAGATATCCTTGGTGTCTAAAGTGGGATTGTGTAGACGCCTGTCTCAACACCATCGCTGTGTAACTTGATAGATGAATTGCTTTCAGGATCCCGAAATTGTCAGAGTTCATGTCAACGTATGTGAGCGTCTTTTCATCAGAAAAGTGTTTTCGCACGACATTGGTTAAGCAGGCCACCATGTTTTGATTTGGCTGTTCTTCAATGAATAAGGTATTTTCACTGTAACACTTGAAAAATAACAAGGAGAACAAACAACACATGAACACACCCAACATTTTTGGATGCACATTGTAAAATGTTTTACGATGAGTAGTTTCGTAATAAATATAAATGGGTTTTTTTATGATTTCGTAATGGACGTAGTTTTCGTTGGAAATAAAGTAGTTAAATGGTTTATTGTTATGGATCTAGTTTATTATGAACTTTTACTCACATCTTCATCAGCAATCATAATAAAACTTTTATACAAGGAAGCCTGTTGTATTTAAAAAAAAATAAAAGAGTTAGGTCATTATTTTACCCTTTAGTACTTATCAGTTTTTGTTTTTCGTAGCCACCACTGGAAAGTCACAGGAAAGCAAAACACGCACTTTCGTTAACTCAGATGACATATTTTTTCCAGCTATTTTAATTTAAAAAACAAAGTAATGAAACCGATTTTGATGACATTTCTAAGGGATTAATCGGATAGTTTATCCTTTCAATTAAAATAAGAAATTTTGAAATCGGTTTTTAATGACAGAGTTATGAGGTATCAAACACAGAAAATACAACCGAATCGAGAACCTCTTCCTTTTTTATTTACTAGCAAGATGTCATTGGAATTCGCGGGATTGCTAATGACATCTTCCGCAGCTACCTAACTGACCGCCAGCAGGTAGTAAACATTGAAAACTTTATTAGCAAAGACGAGATAGTTACTTTTGGTGTGCCTCAAGGTAGTGTCCTTGGACCTAACCTCTTCCTCATTTACGTAAATGAACTCTGCCAACTATCTCCTCCAACCTGTAAAATCATCACATGTCCATGACACAGCGCTTATATATCACGGCAAGGACTGGGCCGATACCTTTAATAAAGCAGAGATGGCACTCAGTGTGTTTATGTAATGTTTAAACACAAACCTCCTCACGCTAAATATCAGCAAAACTAAATTCATACCTTTTAACTCAGGCATTTTAAGCCAGCCCCCCCATTCGCTCAAATTCAGAGCTCACGTTTGCACACTTACTGATTTTTCTACCTGTAACTGTACACCTATCGAACGAACTGAAAACATTAAATATCTTGGAGTAATCATCGATAATCTCCTAAAATGGAAAATGCAAATCGACTCTACGGCCAATGGTGTACGAAGATTAATTTACATGTTTAAAAAACTCAGGGCGGTTGCTGACTTCAAATGTCTGTTAACTGTCTATTTTGCTTTTGCTCAATCAGTTCTTGGGTATTGCGTGACCACGTAGGGTGGAGTGCACAAAACTACTCTTCTACTAGACTTCTGACCTCTATTCACTTTGCAAGGTCCTCACAGTAAGGCAGCTTTTCGTTACAGACTGTACTGAGGAAACATAAACAGATACACTACGACCCAACTGTTCGCGTTCGACGAAATGTTCCAATTCTGCTATCACTTTAAATATTTTTTTTTTCAACACCTAAACTTATACCGCCGTCTTCTGCACGATGAGAGGGTATAGAGTAAGGTGGTCGATGCGGGACGGTAGTGTGGAACAGCTGGTTAGTGTTAAGATAATCAGCCGTTCCACTGGGAATTGCGAGAAATTAAAGACTGATTGGAATTCATAGGATAATTATATTGCGCTCATGCTCCGCTCAAGGCTATTACAGGTCTGCTCCATAAAAACAAATTATATATTTACGTAATTATTTGAATCTATTCTAATTAATTCTAACTTTTTATAAAATCTCCTAAGGCTGTCTCGACTGGTCAATGCATCCACGGAGGGTGCATTACAGTAGCATGGAAAGTGCAGTTTCGTACACCAGTCACGTTCTTGTTTGGGAATAAATTCTTTCTCGTATTGGAGCACACACCGTAACCTATTAGATTATTGTAATACTTCCCGCAGGCATAGTTGTCGAAGGGGTTGTAAGTGTAGAGGTGAGCGTCGTCAGTACCGCTGACCACCAGCACGTTGACAACATGTCGCTTCAATAACTCGTCGAAAATCTTCTTCAGTTCGTTTTAATCTAGCGATCTGATCACGATTATAAACCGCGAGGACGGATTCCATGTTTGATCTTCAATAACTCGTCGAAAATCTTCTAAAGTTCGTCTTCATCTAACGATCTGACCACATACAAAGGCTTGGAAGCAAGCTAACGTGCAGCCCATGCCCAAGAAAGGTAGTCGAGCTGACCCGTCGTATTATAGACCTATCTCAGTAACGTCCATACTCTGTAAGAGTATGGAACGCGTGCTGAATCATAAGCTCCTGGCATACCTAGAAGCGAATGATGTCCTTAGTGACCGACAATACAAATTCCGCCGAAATCGGTTAATGATCTGCTTAAGCCCGGTACCTTTAGGTATGCAGACGACACTGTTGCTGAGAGATACGTGTCCGACGCTCGAGCCGATGGGTCGCAAATCTGGTCTCTCCGGGAGGCTATGGTTGAGCGCTTGAACGTGTCCTTACAGGCTGTCTCAGAATGGGGCGATGCCAATCTGGTCAAGTTCAATGCTGCTAAGACCCAAGCGTGTCTGTTTTCCGCAAAACGGAGCCAATTCCACTCAGCTCCATCTTTCCGAGGTGCAACCGTGCCGATAACCGACCAACTTGAGCTTCTTGGGGTTACATTAACATCTACCCTCAATTTTGGCCCTTTCATAGAGGCAAAGGCTCAAGTGGCTGCAAAGAAGTTGGGGATCTTAGCAAAGGTGAGACGGTACTTTACGCCGGAACAGCTGCTCAAACTCTTTCAAGCGCAAGTTCGATCATGTATGGAGTACTGCTCTCATCTTTGGGACGGATCTGCCAGATACCAGCTTGATGCCCTTGAGTCAATTGAGAAACGAGCCAAGAGGATCATCGGCGATGATAGGCTCGTCGCTCCAAAGTCTTGAGCATCGACGACGAGTTGCTAGCCTGTCGGTCTTCTACCGGTTGCATTTTGGGGAATGTGCGACGGAATTGCATAATTTAATTCCGCCAAGCCCGTTCCATCATCGGACCACAAGACGAACGGCGATGCGCCACCGGTACATGGTGGACATCCCACCCACGCGCACAAAACGTTTTGGGAACACATTCATAGTGCGTGCAGCTAAGGAGTGGAATTCTCTGCCGGAGTCTGTATTTCCTGATAGCTATAACCTGGGAGTATTTAAGTCAAGAGTGAATAGATTACTTCTATTCACTCTTGTAAATAGTAAAAAAAAAATATGTATATAATCCATGAGGACGGATTCCATGTTGGATCTTCGAGAAGATATTCAAAATATTCTGTGGCTTTTGTTGCGTTGTCTTTGTTTATTAGATATTCTTGGTGCCCAAAGTAGGACTGTGTAGTCGCTTGTCTGAATATCATCGTTGTGACGGTTGATAAATTAATTGCTTTCAGGATCTGATAATCGCCACGGTTCATAGAAATGTAGTTTTCAACTATATCCGTTATGCACACCATCAAGTTTTGATGTTGTTGTTCTTCTAATGATACTGCATTGTCGCCGTTAAACTTTAAATACAACAAAGACAGCAACCCGTTAACAAGAACATTTTTGGATCAGAATGATTTTTTATTTTTTGTTCATGAGGAATTCGACGCCTGAGTGTATTTGTTTTTGTATATTCATATGTATGTAGTTAGGTATATTAAAGCTCCAGAAAGTGCGATTGAGTTGAGTGGTAGCCGGAGGGCTACCACTCAACTCACGGGAGAAGAAATATTTTTGATTGGTTGATTGATTGACTGACCACACTTTGATAAAGCATTGTTTTTCTGTTATAGTATTTCACATAATTTTTTCTATACATAAATGTAGTAATGTATTCATGTTACCTTAAAAAAAGTTCGTTGACTCAGGAAAAGGTTAACCAAGTGTTATGAAATTATAAGGAACCTGTTTAAAATTATAAGCAACATGGAACCTGTGGTCAAAAAATGTGGAAGCGAGATGATACGAGACACTTTTTCACATGCAGTTTTATTTGATCTGGTGCGGCTTGACGCGGTTTAAAATGACATAAAAAGGCAAATCTGACGAAGAAATTAAGGGCTTACACTAAATCCGACGACCTTAAAAATTCCGATTTGGACATTTTTAAGAGGATTTTCAGGGTGAATAAATTCTGCTCACATGTCCTGCTAGTCTATTTTGTAAATTATTATTTCGACATCGAGCTTCACCTGAGTGACTAAGCTCACAAAATGAACTTTATTACACACAAGATAAAGGTCTTATTTTTATACGAATTTGATACTCATCTCGCATTCCGCTGTCGAGAACGAAAATGTTCTTACAGAATAGCACTACTTAAAGGGAACTTAGTTTACTTAATAATTTTATTATAACCATGTTTTATCTTATTACAGGCGATATTCTGCGTGATCTACGTGGTTATAGTGTACCTGCTGACGTCACAACCACCTGTGTGGTTCCGCTTCGCGATATTCCTCTCGTCTTGTTTGCTCATCTCCTTCGTGGCGCAGAGTGTGGGGCTCGTGGTGGGCGCTGCTATGAATGTTCAGGTACATATGCATTAAAATCATCTGCCTAGCCTTTCCCCAATGGGTTCGGCTTGCAGTCAAACTGGATTCAGCTGAATACGTGGAGAAACTGCCTATCTGAGCTCAAAAACCCAGT
This sequence comes from Lacanobia wlatinum, assembly GCA_947578705.1. NCBI lineage: Eukaryota > Metazoa > Arthropoda > Insecta > Lepidoptera > Noctuidae > Lacanobia > Lacanobia wlatinum. The sequence continues at coordinate 23,474,321 of OX388031.1, forward strand.
TACTGGGTAACATAGTATTTTTTAACAAGACCGATGTCAGATTTTTGTCTTCTAGCAATCTGTAACGACTGCTAAAGATCTACAAATCGCAATCACCTACAAATGACGACACGGTTGGCGCAGTGGTTGAACGATTGGCTGCTGTGCTGCGTGTCGCGGGTTCGATTCCCGCACAGAACAAATATTTGCATGGTCTACAGATAATTGTTCCGGGCGTGGCTGTTTGTGTATGTGAGTTTGTATGTTTGTAAACGCACGCACGATCCAGGAGAATTTCCTAGAGTGGGGCAACGTTTACTACGAGGTAAGGAGGAATAGAATAGAATAGAATAGCATTTATTTGCAAATATGGGTAATACATAAGTAGGTAGTAGTCTCGGTATGCCCGTATCTCGTAACACAGATATCCATAGCCTACTATATTGACAACTATTCTCTCTCCCACAGAACGGCGTGTTCCTGGCCCCTGTCATGTCCGTACCGTTCCTGCTGTTCAGCGGTTTCTTCGTGTCATTCAACGCGATTCCTGTGTACCTCAGATGGATCACATACCTGTCGTACATCAGATATGGGTTTGAGGGAACCGCGCTCGCTACCTACTCGTTTGACAGACCAAAGTTGAAGTGCCATCAGGTAAGAGACTATTTATAGTTGAAGAATTTATAAAAGGGAATCTGACTGACTGACTGACTGACATCAATGCAGACCCGATCTGCTGGGACTAGATTAATGAAATTTTGCACAAGGCTTCCTTGTATGATCTCGGTGAGCACTAGAAAGAGATTATTAGAAATTCAGCCTTCGAGGAGTGAAAAGGGGGAAATCGTTTGTATCAAACCGGCGGAGACGAAGTCGCGGGCGAAGTGCTAAATACTTAATAAATTAATCAAAAGGGAAATTCATGATAAAACCGTAAAGGAGTTAATCTTTTCCGGGCCCGGTGTTTTGGAATGATACAATTATCAGTTTATTAAACTTATTCCCATTTCCAGACTTACTGCCACTTCAAGAACCCAGAGACCACCCTGGAAGAGCTGGACATGTTGAACGCAGACTTCACCCTGGACATAGCAGCCCTGTGCCTGATCTTCTTAGTCCTGCGTATATCCGCCTTTCTCTTCCTGCGCTGGAAGCTCAAAGCCACCAGATAAGCAAACACAAACCTTATGTTATCTCTATTTAGGGTAGAAAACCAAACGACAAGGACGTTTAAACTGTGAAGTGATACGGGGAGTATTGTTACTTTTATTTTATTTCTAATAGCACACATTAGTCTCTTTACCTTGTAAAACGCTCATTCTAAGATTTACCAGAATATATTGACTGGTTTAGCACGCAGCGTACATTCTAAATCGTTTTGTTTACATAGTAGAAACGAAACAAAGTTGATATTTATTCCATAATTCTATTATTTTGATGTTTTAATTTCAATATATATACTTGTTCATAACGTCTATGATAGTAATTTTCCATTGTTATAGTTTTAAACCGAGTTTTATTATAAATTCATATTCTGGGTATCCTACCCACATTAAGTGTAATATCACAAGGAACCTAATCGAAAGCTACATAATTCAATAATTAAAAGTTTTTCAAGCCAATACCGCAGCCTACCTTATTTCTCTGAACTAGCTACACTAACTTTTCCAATTTTCATATATCTTTTTTTCCCCCTTCATATCTAATTTTTCTACATTTTGCCTGTCTTTTTGGTTCTCACTGTTTCTTAATTTCTATTTTCAGTAAAAATCCCTGTAACTATGCCTGTGATGACCCGTAAGGCTACTGCTCAGGATATGGAGCTTAAATTAAGAACGGCCCTCAAAGAACTTAAAGAATCGCAACACCAATGCCAACAAATGTTGCAGGAGAGAGAGGAAGGTGAGGAGGAAGTAATGAAGATGGTACACAAAAACACTTGCCTAAAACGGGAGCTAGTAGACCTTAGTCAACAATACCAAGATGTTGTTGATGAACGCGACCAACTGCGGGTTATCACGGATGGTTTCAGCAACTGTAGTAACTTATATGAGGAGGCATTAAGTAAAGTTAGGAATCTAGAAGATGAATTGGTTCATGCTCATAATCATAATCTTAAGTTGCGGAAAGAATTGAAATGTACCCAGGTTAAGGAAACAAACCATTTATATAATTAATTATTACATTCAAATTGTAACCCTCATTCTATACTTACTATTGACTTAACTGAAGATTCCCTATTGAAACAAAATAACAGTTATGAAGTTAGTCATAAGAAAATGAAAAAATATGCAAAACTTAATAGAATAATAAAAAAATGTAATCAGTACAGAAAACAACATAAACACTTTTCCAAAAATATTCCACTGAGGAAAGAACGTGTTAACTTTATTAATAAATTAAACAATTACCAGATTAAATTGGAGGATAGTAAAAAAATCTATGAAATTGATACGCAGCGCCTTCAAACTGATATACAGGTACTTGAGGACAGACTTAGTTCTCTTTATAATAAATATGTGAGTTCTAAATTTCAAATTAAAGAACACATCCTAGCTGCAAATAAGCTGTTGATGTGTCAGTGTACCTGTCAGACGGTATCAAAAATAAATTCTGACCAGCTTGAGGCTACGGAGGACCCGTCCCAAGCTGAAAGGTTGACTCAGGACTGTGTGATAACTGATATTACACAAGGTTTATGTCAAGTGGGCCAGCCTGAGACAACTAGCATTCCATTTTATAATAGTAATGATAGTTTTCATTTGGTTATGTTCTCAGATAGTATAGGGAGAGGTTTAGGTAAATTATTAAATAACAACCTTAGTTATTGTACTCATAATTATTGTATACCTGGGTCAAACTACAAACATATAATGGATTTGGTAACAAGAAATGTTTATAAACCAGAAACCAATATTACTGTGTTTATAGGTAATAGTTCTAATTTTAAAAAAGAACAAATAACTGACTTTGTAACTGAAATACTAAAGATAAGTTGCAATAAAATAATACTGTGTGCTTTCCCATATTTTGAAAAATTGTCAAATAGACAAAATAATTATATTCACATGCTTAATAAGCATATACATTTCTTAGTTAGTCATCACAGTGACAAACTTGTTTTTCTAGACATCAACTTATACGTTGATAAATTAAAGTCGACTAGGGATACAGTGTATCTGCCTATTAGGTTTAGACATCAAATAGCTAGGCTATTAGCATATTATATAAACTCAGACATAAGTAGTATGTCGACGTCTTGTACTATAATTAGCACTGCAATTATTAGTAATAATACTAATGTACAGGTGGATACCTTAATAAACTGTAGCACTAATGCTATAAATATTTACAATAACTGTACGAAGGAGAATCCATGTGTCACTTTGGACAATTCTTTTAATGTGGGGTCCACAAGTAGCAGGATCTTGGGGCCTAGTGATGGCATGGGAGTCGTGGGGCTCGCTCCGGATGTTCCTTTAAACTGATTTGTACGACAACAGAGGATACCAATAACAGTATAGTTACATCTACCAATTCTACCATGAACCAGGTATCTTCTTGCTCTCGCATAGCTAATTTTAATAAAGGGGCTAAGCAGAAATCCTTTAAATTATTCTATCAGAATATTCAAGGCTTTTCTTCAAAACAGCTGGAAATAGAGTTATTTTTAGAAAAAACAATGTTTGACATTATTTGTTTCACTGAGCATTGGTTAAAGGATTTTGAAATGTTGATTAATTACGAGAATTATAGTGTGGGAAGTTCTTTTAACCGAAAGTCAATGCTACGTGGGGGTTCACTAATATTAGTAAAAAAATGTATTAAATTTAAAACCCGTAAAGACATAGTTAACTTGTCTGTTGAACATAGCATTGAGCTGTCCTGTGTTGAGCTAGATAAGCATGTTATAGTGTGCGTTTACAGACCCCCTAATTATCTGAACTACGCTATATTTGAGTCAGTGATGGAAGATATATTGGCAAAACTTGCAACTGGTAATAAACTAGTAATCATCTGTGGAGATTTTAATATTAATATCTTAGAAAACAATTCAGATAGCTGTAGATTATTAAATCTCTTTAAATCATTCAATTTGTCTAATGTGTTCATAGAACCAACCCGTACAACTACAACTACTGCTACATGTATTGATAATGTTTTTTGTTGTGGCAACTACTTAGAGAAAGCCATTGTAAATTACCTTCCTTCTGATCACAGTGGGCTACTGGTATCTTTTGAGTCCAACATTCCAATTCAACAAGTGCAAATACAAACTAGACCAATAACATCCGGTAATTTAAATAAATTTAACCGCACTTTAATCGGGAAGTTAAGTGATTGGAACCTTACAATGAATAATGCTAATATTTTGTATACAGACTTTTTTTCTTTAGTCCAAACCGAATTCAATAATACTTTTAAAAAGAAAACTAAAACTATCTGCCCTAAGTTTTTATTTAGTGACTGGGCAACTAAAGGACTCAGAAAAAGTAGGGAAAGACTTTATGAGTTGTATGGCCTTAAGCCTTTTATTAACACTGAGACTTTTAATAAGTATGTAGCTACCTACTCAAAGATTTATAAAAACACTTGTAAGGTAGCTAAGGCTTTATATATAAGTAATAAGGTAAAAACAGCAGACAATAAAATAAAGACGGTTAGGAAAATTATAAACAATGAAACAAATAGGAACAAAAGACATAACACTGATTACGGATTGGAGACTTCTCATGGACTTATTAGCGATAACAAACAAGTTGCTCAAGAATTTGTAAATTTCTTTACGAGTATCCCTATTAAAACTACTGAAGCCTTAAATTCCTCGCCTTCACTTGCTTTTGATTTATTACAGGCGAACGTTTCAGCCAGCCCGACTGAATTTAATTTTAAACATATAAACCCCATAGTAGTAATAAAAGCTTTTAAACAAATCAAAATTAAATTGACCGAAGATCTATGGGGATTGTCTATCAAAGTTTGTACCTCAATCATCGAGACTGTAGCGCCGTACTTAGCTGTAATATTTTACTTGTGTGTGGATCAAGGAGTCTTTCCGGACCTAATGAAATTCAGTAAGGTGATACCACTTTTTAAATCTGGGGATAGTAAAGACACAAATAATTATAGACCAGTATCTGTGTTGCCAGTGTTTAGTAAGGTATTTGAAAAAGTGATGCTAAATCAGATGCTTAATCATTTTAACACGAATAACATCTTTCATGATAAACAGTATGGTTTCACCAGGGGACGTTGTACAACTGACGCTGGTGTTACCTTACTAAAGCACATCTTTAATGCGTGGGAGGACGCACAGGATGCCATAGGTGTCTTTTGTGATCTCTCGAAGGCGTTTGATTGCGTTGATCACGATACATTACTCCTGAAGCTCGGGCATTACGGACTGGTCAAAACAGCGTTAAACTTGGTCAAATCTTATTTGAATGATAGACGGCAATTGGTTCAAATAAACGGTGTCAATTCGTCGGGATTAAACGAGATAATGGGCGTTCCCCATGGCTCGATTTTGGGTCCTTTCTTGTTTTTGGTATATATCAATGATTTACCCTATTTATTGCAACAAAAACTTGATATGGTGCTGTTTGCCGACGATACCTCCTTAATTTTTAAGATAAATAGACAGACAGACAATGTTGATATTATAAATAATGCCCTAATGCAAGTCCAAAATTGGTTCACGGCGAATAATTTGGTTTTGAATGAAAAGAAAACGAAATGTATAAGATTTTCTTTACCCAATGTCAAAAGCAGTGATTGTGACATAGTATTGAACAGGGAAAAACTAGAATTTGTCGATAAAACGGTTTTCCTGGGAATTACGCTTGACCCAAGGCTACAATGGGGCCCTCATATAACATCTCTTTCTGGACGGCTAAGTTCAGCAGCTTATGCTGTTAGGAAAATCCGCCAATTAACGGATGTCGATACCGCGAGACTGGTCTATTTTAGTTACTTTCACAGTATCATGTCTTACGGTATTTTACTATGGGGACGGGCTGCAGACATAGAGTCTATTTTTATTCTGCAGAAAAGAGCCATCAAAGCGATATACAATCTCCGCCGGCGCGATTCTCTAAGGGAACTGTTTAAGAATATCAACATCATGACGGTACCTTGTCAATACATTTACGAAAACATCATGTATGTCAGAAAGAATTTACATCTTTTTAGTAAAAGAGGCGACAGACATAATTATGGTACTAGAAATAGGGATCAATTAGTTCAACCAGGTTTCAGACTGGCTAAAGTTGCCTCATCTTTTATGGGGTACTGTTTAAAATGTTATAATAAGATACCTCCCCATATATTAGAACTTAATGAGACAAAATTTAAATCTTGTATTAAACGCACACTATGCAGGCAAGTATATTATAAGTTGGGGGATTATATTGAAGATAAAAATGCTTGGCTGAATGCTGGTCCGGCTCCACAGCCACTAGGGCGCACAAAATAATCTGTTAGCATTTGGAAACATTGTTGGACCGGCTGAAGATTGTAAAAAAAAAAAAACAATATTTGCATTGTATAGACTCAATTTTATTTAGGAATGTATAATTTCATCCATTTTAACGGCACATGTGTGAGTACTATGTACCTTAAACTTAAGCTATAGCTATCAGTTTTAGGTTTGTTTTTGACTTGAATGTACCCTGGCGGTTGGGAGTGTCATGCTCACACAAAAGTCTGGCTGATGGTGGCGTATGCGTTGGATCATTTGGCTCCCTTCAAAATGGTTGAGCCGAATGGTGCTAGCGCATGCGTCATGTTCGTGAACGGGCGCTGTCAGTTGGGACTGGTCATTTCTCAGTTGCCATGGTTTATTTTAAATATTTCTTTGAATTGTTCCTTTTTTTCCCGGACGCTTTTATCCTGCTCGTCTTTTACATCGTTCTCACATGTTTGTATAATTTCAACTTGATGTAAACAAAAACTTGTAACAATTTATTATTTTTTAAAAGAGTGTCCGTGGAGTTTCTTGCGCGTTCTTCTCCATAGAGATCTACGCTTTGGAACGTGCAAATAGCTTCATCTTGTTGGACTGACCGACCTTGACAATTCAAAAGTGCCTGTAAATGGTTTATTTGAAATATACGATTTGATTTGACAAGTTATTTTAAGTTAGGATTGTCACTTTGTCAAAGAAACACAAATATAATGTGATGTTGACTTATTATGGTGCAGGTTGAGTTTTGAAGCAGTTTCAGAAGTTTTAAAGTGTTTATACTAAATCGAATTTATGCCAAAGGTCCTAATGATTCCTTATTTAGGAATTGGAGTAACAAAACTAATTATTTCTTCTAGAACTCGCTTACCTAACTCGATCAGCTGTTTTCATAGTGTTTTTAGTAAAGAGATATATTTAAGACAAAGTTGCAATCGCTGTAGTTAGTTATTTTACGCAGTTATTGTGATAAAGAAATGTTATCTATAATAATTAAAACTCAAACGGGACTGTACATTTCGAATATGTTATGTGAAAATGGATCCTTTAATTCCGTGTCAATTAGCAACCAAACGTCCTGACATAATTTATTATTGCATACATAATGAAATATACTGACAAAAAATCCTTGTGTGTTCTCGAAAAATCATTCAAATAATATATTGTAATTTTATATTCATGACGATCATTTCGTAAAAAATCGAAATCGAAAAACCTCTTTTTTTGTAACGAACATTCGTTCATTTAAAATTTAAATTTTCTATTCAATTTAAAGAGCAAAAGAAAGCTAACAAATGTGATAGATGTGTGTGATATACTGGAAAATGTTCACAAAATTGTAAAAATGACTGCAGTTTTATAAAATCATTTAATATAATATTAAATAAACAACTGATTTACTTTACTTGGTGGCCTTATTTTCTTAATGATTTACATGTAACAATATCCATCCTAAATGCAGATTTTATACCATTCTTTACAATAGTAAGATCTGAAACCATCCGATGCAGATAAAATATTTAGAAAATATTGTTAATCTATAATTAATTGATTAATTTGCTCATAAATTATTCATATTTCTTGCCTAACAGGCTTGCCGTTAAATTAATATCAAATATAGACATAATTTTTGTCTTAGTGGCAATGGTAATTTATATTTCTCACTACGTATATAATACAATTTATGAAGACTGCTGTATACATTGTGTTTTTCTTTACTCAATCATCATTTCACCTAAACATGGGATACTTTTTATTGTATACTACTTTCATACTTGTCGACCAAGTTGGTTTAACAACTGTCTGGTATTATTTGATAGACTTGTAAGGTACGGTCAACACACTGGAAAAGCGCCCTTACTGCTACAAAATAAAAGTGTTGTCAATAAAAAATACAACAGACTTGTCGACTGCACACGGCGTTTTACGCGCCGACGATGCGCGGATGACGCTCGCTAACGCGCTTCAGACGCAGACAGTACTGCTTTTTGTTGATCACCTACAGCGCTGTGAGCGCGCGTTCGTACAACCTGCGCCGTCGGCGCGTTAAAAATACGCACTGTGCATAGACTCTGAGATGAAAATTCCTGATTTGTGACCATACCTTGGTCGTCTAGAATCTTCAGCCATTTTATAAATTATCATTGCCATTATTAAATATTTTAACGTTACGCATTCAGGGATCATGGTAATATTCATTGTACTTAGTGATGTAATAATTTAGATAAATATTGTGGTCCAATTATTATTGATACAGTTAGATGTACTGGTTATAGAATGTATGATGTTTTGTACCTATATATTTTTTAAATAAATGGTTTATGAAATATAGATTTATGTTTTATTGAGTCACCTTTCTTCTCTTGTAAGCCTAGATGGTTAAGACAAAGATGTTTTCTTCCAAGACTGGTGTAAACCTGCGGCTTTGTGTACTGCACTTAAAGTAAATGTGAAAAAAAAAACTGTGATTTGACTTTGCCGAAACATTTTACACAATTAGGCCGCCAGTGTAGGTTTACCTTAACTGAAGGTAGTGGCCATTAATTAAGATTTCAAGGAAGAACTAATAGCACTTACAAGTATATGTCGACTGCTGAATTGGAGATTTAGCATTGATTATTTTGCATAGCAGTGTATAATCTGCTAATAGTTTCTACTGCTGGGATGTGTGCCTCCTCTTTGTGAGGGTAGTTGGCCACAATCCAAAAAAAAAAACACTATAAAGTATAAAATCACCGATTTCCGAAATAAAAGTTATTTTATACTTTGAAGTGTTGTTTTTTATTTGGAAGTCGGTTGTATTTTTTTGTAAAAAGGTTTTTTGTTTTTCACTTTTTAGTGGTACCCCACACCTAACAACATCACTGGAAAGTTGCAGGAAAGCAAAATACGGACTTTCGTTGATTGGATGACAAACCAAATATGTCATTCAAGTAAACGAATTCCAGCTATTTTGATTGAAAAGCCAAACTGCTAAACCGATTTTGATAAAATTTTAATGGGACCACTCGGAAAGTATACCCTTTCACATGAAAGAAGATTTTTTCAAATCGGTTCATAAATGACGGAGTTATGAGGTAACATTCATAAAAAATACAACCGAATTGAACCTCCTTTTTTTGAAGTTTGTTATAAAGAACAACTTGACCCAAGGACTAACCATACAAGTATGTCTTAAAAATAGCCATCCATTATCGACTACCTTCAATCAGATACGCTTGCATTCATATCCGGGATGTTATGCTATCGTACGTAAGTATAAGCACTCAGCCGAGGAAGCGTTGGCACATACGTCCTATTGTTACTTTGTAAGAGCTGTGTACCCATGTGTGACTTGTTCCATCATGATCATCATTTGAAATTTGCTTGTACCTTGTACCTAGTTCGTGGTTTCATCATGATTGATGGTATTAAGAGGAAGTTAATCATTTTCGTGTTCATAGTTTTCATGGATTCTTCGCACCTTGCGTTGTCTGTATCTATATCTATACTAATATTATTAAGAGGTAAAGTTTGTGATGTTTTGAGATTGTTGGGGGTAATCTCTGGATCTACAGAACCGATTTTGAACGTTCTTTTATCAATAGTAACGTTATTTTTGAGTGTGATCCTTACTAATATTATAAATGCGAAAGTAACTCTGTCTGTCTGTCGCGCTTTCACGCCAAAACTACTGAACCGATTTAAATGAAATTTAGTACACAGATAGCCTAGAACCTGAGAAAGGACATAGGCTACTTTTTATCTCGGGAGTAGTTCACTAGAGATCACGCGGGCGAAGCCGCTGGCATAAGGTAGTAGGCTATAATAATATATTAACCCGAAAATACCGCCCAACGAAGTGGGCAAAGGTCAACTATCTACACTAATATTATAAAGAGGAAAGATCGTCCACTAGTTCTAAATAAAATGGAGGTGAAGTAAAGAAGTTCATGAATCCGTGGCTCCGAACAGAATGAGTATCGTGCGTCATCGTCTATCGTGTTTATTACAGGGTTTATGAATCAGCGGGTTATTAAAATGATGAATTCTGAATACGTTGGCTCCAAACTTGGTAAAATCGCACTAACCCTATAACTCTGGGGCCAGGGTGAACTATATCCCCAGTTTCGCCAATAGGTACGAAGTCTTATTTCTTTTTAATATTTAGCTAAGCCGACCCCAATATAGTTGGGAAAAGGCTGGGCAGATGATGATTTAGTTAATATCTCGTCTATGTACATATTTATGTAAATCAAGTCAAAAACCTAGGCGATTCAGTTAATGAAGGTGTATCAAACAAAACAGACTAGCGGAATACTTTGACTTATCTGTATATTTGGATACATTTTTTTTTTACTTTTTATAGGCGCGCCTTTGACCACTACATCACCTGATGGTAAGCGATGATGTGGTCGAAGATGGAGCACGCTTGCCTAGAAGTAACCTATTCACTCTTGACTTAAAGACTCTCAAGTTGTAGCTATCAGGAAACACAGACAGGGAATTCCACTCCTTAGCTGTACGCACTATGAATGTGGTGCCAAAAAATTTAGTGCTTGTGGGTGGGATGTCCACCATGTACCGGTGGCGCACCGCCGTTTGTCTTGTGGCCCGATGATGGAACGGGCTTGGCGGAATTAAATTATGCAATTCCGTCGCACTTTCCCCAAAATGCAACCGGTAGAAAACCGACTGGCTAGCGACTCGTCGCCTATGCTCAAGACTTAGGAGCTTCGTCGCGACGAGCCTATCATTGCCGATGATCCTCTTGGCTTGTTTCTCATTGACTCAAGGACATCAAGCTGGTATCTGGCAGATCCGTCCCAAAGATGAGAGCAGTACTCCATACACGATCGAACTTGCGCTTGATAGAGTCTGAGCACCTACCTCTATTTTCATGAATTTCAAATACGGCGACAAATAAAATTAGCTTACGAAAAACACCGCATAATAATGCGCCACATACGGCATTTGGGGAAAAATTTACCCAAACACCACGTATGTGTCGTCGGCACTGATAGATTCAAATAAATTAAAGTAAGTTTTTTTTTTCTTTGCCATAAATTACTGAATACCTGTTCTCAGTAGCTGTACCTACAACCGGGTGAAAAGGTTATTCTATATGCAGAGTTAATTGCTCTACCTACCTAATGACAGGTAAATATATTATTAACACTACACAAGTAACCTACCTACAGCACAATTGTTTACAATGTTGTCTGAGTTGATTTTACTGATTATTCATTTTGTTGACGGATTTACACATGCCTATTTGCTAGGTTCAATGGAAGGATGATTAACAATGTTAACATCAAAAATAAATATTTATATTTATGTTAGTAGGTACTGTAATACTTCCTCCTTGGATGCATCAACTTCTTGATAAAAGCTTTAAAAGAATTAACTAAAAAAGTAATATGATTAAGAATAGGTTCGAATTATGACGTATGCTTATGAATTGGTATTTTTTAAAGAGAACTGTAAAAGCTTTCTTTGGAGCATGAGCTCAATATCCTTTAAATATCCAGCAGTATTTTCTTTATTCACGATCCCTAACGCTGCAATAGTTCAAGTCCGCAGCGTCACAGTACCTACTTGAAGCCCTTTTTGTTTTTTGGATTGGTAATCATCATTTACTTAATGGTTCCTTACTCTGGGTGGAGCGTCAGACTCTTACTGACTAAAACGCATCCGTGTTCCTCCTAATGCCCTTTGCGTTCCAGGGCCGCGGTGGCTCTTTCGTACAAATTCCGCAATCCTAGCAGGCACTGTCCCCGGCACGGGCCCCGTCTTCTTTGCTGACATCTCTTAGGGTGCGCGTGGAACACAACGCGCCGTCGCCCCAGGTCTGGTCCTCATCGGACGGCGAGCCACCCAACGCTCGCCTTCCGCAGGCCCGCTTCTTCTGTTGCGGCGGCGACGGGGCGGCTCGGGTGTGAAGTTTGAATATCCCTCACGCGGCCTGACTCCTCTTTCGCTTGCATTACTGCTTCCCATGCCTCCTCGCTCCGGACTACGAATTGAATCAGGGCAGGAAGTGCCAGGTCGCCGCCGACGAGGACACGGCGGTGCTTCGCCCAAGCAGGGCAACCAGGAACAGTCGCGACACGCATTGTGAAATTCATGTGTCAAGGGGTTTGGATGTGAGTACTTCCAGCGAAAAGCCCACAGCCGCAGTGACATATAGTTAAGCAGCACTTTTCTTCTTGTACTTCCTTGGTTTGTCAGACCTTTACTAACTAGAACCACATTGTATCCCTCAAATAGAACTCTAGCCGGCGCACGAGAGTGATTGCATTTATTTAACCTACATGCTGACCGTCACACACCGCCACCCTTTGCAACCATCTCCATCTGCGGTCGTACACTCTGCAACAGTCACCCTCTTCGGTCATCATCCTAGAACCACAGTATCTCTTAAGAGGTGTGCTCTGATTACACAGGTATGTATGCCAACACTTTATCACCCTCATCACGTTATTAGGCGCAATCTCCTCTATCCGGACAATAAAGGAATATTTACTACGTAATTATTTAATTCAATATGGTTTTAGTTGTGGGAAGTGGCTGTCGAAAGTGGAGCAACCTTGGAAGTACTTGTATTTAGGTACCTACTGCGTTTATAAACCTGTGCTTGCCCTTATTGGGCACCTCTCCTATCGCTTCGTTGGTTTAATAGCTGCAAGCTCAAAAGCTGAGCATAATGTTGTTTTCCTAGGTCGGGCGAAGTGTAGGTGTCAACTAATTATTGTGTTTTTCCGTTAGGAATACTTACTTGATTCTTCATAAGGTTAAAGAGAAAATATGATTGTAATTTGCTATTCTATTGCCATTTTTGACGCTTGAACATTTTCATAAGTATATGAGAATTAGGCTTCAATAAAAGAGAAACATGATACAAAATTTTTTTATTGACCAAACACAAGTATTTTTAACACTTCGTTAATTAATAAACGAGTAGGTGTACTCAGTGAGATGAATAGGAAAAAATAATAAGATGATGTGCTTTTTGTTGAAATACATTTTATATTGTGTTAAAGAATTGCATTGCAGACTCTCTTGGTTAAAATCGATCATAATTAATGTATAAAGTTAGTAGGCTTACGTGCTTGTTTCCGTTTCAACCAAATTTCAATAATAAATGTTATGGTAGATATTGTACATCCAAAAAAATATACCAGCCATGGAAAAACCAAACGCCCCACAAATTCGCGCTTGTGGAAACGATGTTTTATTTCTTTCAAGTAATTCATGTCACGCATAACCTTCTCTACCAAACCGTTCTCCCTCAGCTGAATCGATTTGTGGCATAACTGATCTATCATAGGAAACCCTTTGTATAGATATGTAGCATAGATCACCTTAGAATAAGGCTTCGGTAGAGCCATTACCATAGGATTTCCAAACTCATCAAAAAAGTCCTGTTCGTTGTATTGATAAAGGCCATACAAAAGCAGCGTGTACATATTTTCAGATTTCGCCACAGTTTCCACGCTTCCCATCAAACGATGGCAGGCATTGGAATCGTCAAACTCTTTACTAGATTGAACTGATTCAGAATAATATTTTCCCATAATTGAACTCAAACAAGGCTTAAGCTGGTATTTAACTATGTCTTCTTCCTTTGAAATTTGATATTCCCGGGCTGGGTTGGTAGTGAGACTGACCAGACTGGACTGGTAGAAAGCGTTGACCAAATACGCAAACACCACCCATAATATCAGAACACACTTCACCGTCCAACGACATTGCACACTGCGCCCGTGAAGGACGAGATTGTCCAGTAGTATTAGAACGACGTAACTTCTATCCGCCGTGCGAAGGAGAATCATTACTAATATCGAGTAAATTATGAGAGCCAGTGTTAAGAGCACCCAAACGGTCGCTTCGAATTCCAGATACGTGTTTTTCCATGGGGACACATTTCTAGCCCGTTTCACCACAAATCGTATCTCGTCTGTGTAAACTAGGTGACCGTAGGCAAAAGAGAAGGCAGCCGCACGAGAGGGTGTCAGTATCATGCCGGATATGTGAATATCCACTTCGTGATCTTGTATCTTTTTCAATGCTCCAACCGCTTGCATGTCTGCTGATACCGTGGAGAATTCATCTGCATCGCCATAATCCTTTACAATATTTATATCAAATCCTAACATTTCCCCGATTAGATGCAGTAGATATGGCTCCGCCCCATTTCGAAGAGCAGGTGGTGCGGAAGATGATTCAGTCACTATTGTGTAGGGGGGCCACTAAGTTATTAGAACATTGAATGTACAGTTCTGTAGGCCAGTGACAAGCTTTTCCGGATAGAGGTTATGTGTGTGTGCTTGCGAGCACTTTCCAAAGCTGGTGATGGTATCGTAGCGCTTTCCGCAGTTGTAGTTATCGAAAGGGTTATAAGTGTACAGATGAGCGTCATCGGTGGCGTTCACAACTATCACATTATTCGCGTGCAGCTGGAGAAAAGTGTCGAAGATGCTTCTGAGTTCGCTCTTCTTTAAATTTCTGACAAGAATTAAGAAGCGGGCCATTGGATTCCATGTTGATTGTTTTGTTTCATATGTGAAATGACTTGTGAAAGAGGAGGCGTTATTTGCGGATACGAGAAAGGCTCGATGCGGGATAGGCACTTTGGCCGCTGCTCGTTTGGATACCACTGATATGATGTTTGCATTATTAATAGCTTTAAGAAGTGCCTCGTCTCGAACTACATTACCGACGTATGTGACTTCTTTTGCCTCTGCGAGATATTCGCCGACTATGTCTACTACACATTTGATAAGTTTTTGACTGTAAACTGTCTCTGCTATTGGTATTTGAACACAGTTTCCACTGAATATCAGTGACACAAGCAAGCACAAGGCCCGCATTCTGGTATATGGGAATTAGTGACTTTATCTAAAATGGGAGTTGGCTTCTCTTCATATATCATGATTTACAGGATAATGTCTGTCTTTTCAAATTTGATGGGTATTATACCCAATTAGCTGTTAGGTACCTACTATAATTACTAGTGTGAAATGACTGACATGTGATATCTCTATCGTTAGTATTGCTGTGATTTGACACATCAAACATTTCCGAACAGTATCTACTGGTATTCTGTTAACATTTATGGTGGAGGAGTGAGGTGAGTAAGTAAGGTAAGTACACTAAACGAAATGCAAACGAAAGTTCATTAATTTATTATTATAAGCAAGTGCAACTCTTACGAGAAATAAATGTTCCGCTAAGGCTTATGTTAAGAATAAGTGAATAATTAAATGACTTTGATTGAATTCTGGCAATTTCCCTTTTCGTTGGTTTTTAAATAATACACATAGTTGTTTGTGTAACACTTTTCGCAATTTACCTAGAAGATAAATGACTACATTTTCAGATTCCTGAGGTCATGACCATTTTGCTTCCTGTATTGCACGGTGAGTAGTATTGTTAGCAGGATTACCTATTAAAGCTGCTTACAGCGCTTCACACCATACGATACATTGCACATTCAAGTTGGCTTTAAAAAATCGTGAAAACAAAAAAAATACGCTACCAATGTCACACGAGGTGTCGGCGACGATTTTGAGGCAAATATTCAATTAGGAAAGTTATAATAGAAATAGCACACCCCACGACGTACACACTTCTCTCTCTTCTTTGCATTATTGTATTAGCAAAGTATACACAATAAAGCAGCCTTGAAAATGAAAAAAAAAAATGAAAAAATGAAAAATGTTTATTAGTTATAACAAGTTTTCTTACATTACTAGGTAGTGATTGGAGCCTCCTTTTAAGCTAATAAAGCCTGTGTTAGAAGACTCCGCTCTTCCATACATAGTTGGTATTAACTATAAACTTGTTTATTTAAAACAATACTAAAAATATATATATATATATAATAAAGGAATCTAATCTACGAAAACTATGGATAATTTATAAGTTAGGCTAATAAGTGCTTTCAGAAATCAAATTGTTTTTAATAATGTAGTTGTGTGTAATTGTGATTGGGTTGTTGTATTCAGTGTTGTGTTTGAATGTGTGGTATGCGTGTGTTATGTCATTATGTGTCATAACACCCTCCCTTCTCGCCTTCTTTTTTTTCTTTTCTTAGTTACTTGAAACCATAGTTTTGTATAACGTAGAAGCATATTTTCAATTTTTTGTAAATATGAGCACTATGGAGCCATTTACATAATTATGTAATTATAGATTTCGTTATTAAATTAGTTTGACATGAACGAGCGTGGCAGTTGAGAGCTTGTCATGCTCACACAAATGTTTTGCTGATGGTGGCGCGTGTTTTGGATCATTTGATTCCCTTCAAAATGGTTGAGTTAGATGGTGCTGATGCACGCGTCATGTTCGTGAACGGGCGCCGTCGGTTGAAACTGGTCATCTCTTACCTGCCACTGGCTTATTTTAATCTGTACCTGCATTTTGAATTGTTTATGTTTTCTTGTTCTTTGCATTGTTCTCACATATAGAAGCAATCAATGTTAATGTTAACAAGATTTTTGTAACACATCACATGGTTTAAAAGAGTGTCCGTGGAGTTTCTTGCACGTTCTTCTCCATAGAGATCTACGCTTTGGAACGTGCAAATAGCTTCATGTTTTTGACTGACCGACTTTGACAATTCAAAAGTGCCTGTAAATGGTTTATTTGAAATATACGATTTGATTTGATTTGATTTGACACACCAGGGGAGAGTAAAGCGAACTTCGAACTCTTTCTGAGAAAATCTTTGTTTCAAAGTTCTTGAAAAGTATTGAACGCGAAGGCTTTTGTCTGCTAACCCATTCTCCCTCAACCTCAAAGCGTTCAGTTGTAACTGTTGCGTAATCGGAAAACCTTTGTAAAAGAAAAAACCAAACAAAAACTTCGTATAAGGCTTCTCGAAATAATATATCAAGGAATTGCCCCACTTGTCGTTAAAGTTTCGCTTGTAATACAAATACGTATAGTGTGGTATAAGTGAATACATGTCTTCAGTTTGACTAACAGTGGTTAGGGCTTGAAGAGTTGTGTTACATCCATCTATCGGCTGTGTATCTAAAGGCACCACCGTGGGCTTCTTTGGCGAGTCTTCCCTTTGTTCAGTCGACAAGTATTTCCGTAGAGCACCACTGAAGCAAGGTCTGAACTTATGTTCCAATATGTCATCTTCTGTTTGCACTTGGTATTCTTTACTCGGATCCGTAGTGAGGCTAACTAGGCTAGATTGGTAGAAAGTGTTGATGAGGTATGCAAACCATACCCATATTATGAGGATATACTTTATTGACATGGAGCATCGAATATCACGACTGTGTAACAGTAAATTATCTAGCAGTTCCAATGCAACGTAGCCCATATCCTTCGCTTGAAGAAGAAAGATCATCGTTGCACAATACACAATAAAGGACAGTAGTAACATCAACCACACAGTAGTGTCGAATTCTATGTACACAGTTTTCCAAATAGGAATGAATGATGCTCTCTTCACTGCAAACCGTAGCTCATCGTTGTAATCATGTGTCCACAGAGCCACGTTAAGCCTTGAGCTCTCGTTAGCACCATCATCATCCCTCCAAATATGACATCCGTTTCATTATTCCGAAGCATTATCGTGGGACCGCTCACTGTCATGTTAGGAGCAACTGAAGAATATATATTAGCGTTATAACTGTAGTTAGAAATAACGGTGAATTGTTCCTTTTCGCTTAAAACTTTGAATATATATTCCTCTGTGCCCAGTACGGTTTTCTCACCTTCAATTCTTAAGGGATTATTGCTGAAAGGTGGTCGGTGAGCAAGTGATGCTTCGAAGGTGCAGTTCTTGAGTCCGGTGACAAGTTTGTTTGGGTACAGGTTTTGGGTAGTTTGTGAGCACAGACCGAGGCTGATGACGTCGTTGTAGTACTTGCCGCAAGCGTAGTTATCAAATGGATTGTAGGTGAAAAGGTGATCCTCGACAGTTCCGTTTACAATCACCGCATTGTTGACGTGCAGTCTCATCAATTCATCGAAGATCACACGCAGCTCATCATTTTGCAGCGACCTGACAATAGTCAAGAAACGCGCATATGGGTTCCACGTTGGGTCCGTTATCAGGAACTCAAAATGTTGCGTGAAGGCAGTCACATTTTTTGCATTGATCAAATACCCCTGATTAGGTAGAAATGACTGATGAGTGGTGTTTCTCAAAATTAGCGAAAAGTTCTGCGTAGAATGAATTATTTTCAGTAGCTCTTCATCTTCGGTGTCCATGTTGACGTATGTGACTTGGTTTGGTTCAGTAAAGTATTTGTTGAGTATGCTTGTGACACATCGATTGAGTTGTTCATTTTCGAGATGGTATGCTGGCAATATGACCTGGCAATATACTACCACATAGAACACCAATATCACATAGCACACGACTTTCATTACGTAGCGTAAAAAACAGTGATTGTTTCAAATTAGTCGTCTATTGATTACCTTGTTGATAAGGATATTAATTGTAGTTACGTGCTTTGAAATAGATTTGAACCTGTTTCTGTGGTCGCGTGTGCCTTTGTTTTTAATTTTCTGTCGATGAATTATTATGATGAGTCTTTGTTCCGTTTACAATGAAAAACATGAACATCAACAATACAATGTTCAATTATGCGACGAGCAGGATTTCTACTGTAGCTTATACATCAAATATGCTGTTTGTTTTGTTACAAATTACGATTTTAATATAATATAGCAAGTAATCTTATTATGTATCCTAATGACTTTATTATCACCAAATAATGATACAGTGTCAGATGCCAAAGTAAGTGATTAGATGACAGCTATTATTTTCTTTCACTTTATGGTGACTTCTTACATAACGTATTATTATGATTCTTTTATATATAACTACTTCCAACGGTTTTGCTAACGAGTTAGTCGGAATATATCTTAAGGGAACGTATTCCCGATTTAAAAATCTCGAGTGTAAAGGACATACGAGACTATCTCAGGAGTACGTCCAATCCTAGGTCTTATCTATCTGTACACCAAAATTCATTAAAAATTAGTTTAGCAAGAAAACGTAACAACCTATTAACTGTTTTTTTTTTAAGTATTACTATAGATAAGATAAGACAATCCATCACAGAATAATTATTCAGGACAGAGCCGGATTCAGCCACCATGCCTGCAAGCCTGTAACAAATTTTGATAACCAAAAACCTTCTTAAAATGAAAACGACACTATTAAATTAAAAAATCTTTGACTTATATATAGGGGGAGTAGGGGAGTTTTCACAGTTTTTGAGCAAACATATACAGGGCGAAAAGTGTATAGCTGAGTGAGTAGGTGCGGCTTGCTTTTGGAATTTTAAAACCATCGTTTTGATTTGATCGGGTGTGACTTGACGCCAAATAACTTAAAATAGGCAAATCAGACGAAGCAATAGTGTCGACTTTGAAAGGTCCGATTTGGAAAATTTTAAAAGATTGTTCATGGTAATAAAAATATTCTACGCAATAGTTACATGTCATGATAGTAAATTTTGGAAAGTATGTGAACGCCTTTTGGAAAATAAGTGGAAATATCATTGTTATAGAGATCTTTAAAGATCACGTTAAAAAGTGTGCTTCTTGAAAATCTTAAAGTAAGCCCCTTTACCACTGGACTCTTATCTGAAACTTTTCAAATATATTTTAGATATTCTTTCACCAAGCCGCACCTACCGAGCTATCAACGTTACGGCCTGAATATTCTTGCTCAAAAACCGTGCCAGCTATTTATTATTTGTCGCGGACCGTGGGGCCCTTAAAGTATCGCCGGAGCCCAAAGGGTTACCTACATTAACTATATGGATAATGTAGGTAAATATATGGTAGTTAAAAAAAAGATTGAATTGCGCGAACTGAAATTCATACCATAAAAAAATAAACAACAGGTATCAATGATGTATACAGGTTGGGAAAATCTGCGTCACATCCGCGCAAAACGGCTATTGCTCTGTATGGTAGGAGTTAAGACTCTTGTATGGAACTGTATACAACAATGGCTCTGTTTTTCAGCAGTTTATATACGTCCAATCAAGCGCGCGCTGTCCCCTAATGCGGGGTGCCCGCAGTATTTGCTACTCTCGCTATATGGCTAATCCGGCACTGATTTAGGGGAAAAATAGGAACATTTTCATTTTCTTTAATAATTTTGTTTGAAGAAGTATAGTTTTGCTAAACGATATTTAATAGCATAATGTGCGAGAGGCACTTCAGCAATCATAGTATGGGATTGTTTTTCAATTGTAACTCCCATGTAGCGGAAAAAGCCTTCTCTCCTTTTCAGAGAGGTGGCCTGTGCCCCAGCAGTGGAATATAAAAGGTTTATTTAAAAAGACTTGCAAATAAATTTGTATGTATTATTTATTTAAATTAAAACTAAAACAGTGATAAGCGATTGCACTGAACTTTTGCAAACACGAGTTGAGATGACAAGGCAGAGTTGGCTGAGTAATATCATTAGAAATCATATAAAGTGTACTTCCAAAGATTACGGAGTAACATTTTTTTTAAGTAGTGAGAAACAAAGTAAAACCAAGTCGTTTAATTTAATTTAATGTATTCAGTTGCCATTTACATTGTGTCTGAATGTTATACGAAAAGTTTTTTTTTACAGTGCTAAAAACAATGTTCGATAAACTATCGCCATCTTAAATTAATATAAAATCACAATAACGTAACAGTGACAACACAATCCCTAATACATTCACACCGCATCATCGCTTACCACCAGGTGAGATAGTGGTCTAACGTATGCGTATCAATAGTGAAAAAAAAATCAACTAACAATACATAATTCATTTATGAAAATTAAAACTATAACTAAAATTTATTTATGGTCATAAATTAAATCATTTACATACCATTCATTAAAATATTGTATTATGTCCTAACAATGAAATAATTTAGTCATCTTTCAAAAGACAATTACCGTTACTCTCAACTTTAAGATAAAAATCCGTCAACGTAATAGTTGTACTTTTAGCAGGCTATTTGCAATGGGTATTAGCTTTGTACGTGTTTGAATTTATTCTTGTTGCTAGATGAAGTAAATCGTTGGTAAAAATAGGACTGAACGTAGTATAGAACCCTGTGGGACACCTGTCAAAACTGTTTGTAACGTTTTTGAATGGTAGACTTCTTGAAGGATTTATATTGATTTAAGTATTTTATCTCGACATACTATATCTTGTTTGTTAAGTACGACCGAAAAAGCGCCAAAGCCTCTCCTCTTATAACTTAAAGTTCAATTTTCGCTGTCAGCAGAGTATGATTTATAGTATTCAATGCTGAACTTAAGTCCAAGAAGATTCCAGCTGCCTTAATTTTTAGGGTTCCGAACATCCGTGAAAAACGGAACCCTTATAGGATCACTCGGGTGTCTGTCTGTCTGTCTATCTGTCCGTCTGTCACAGTCAGTTTTCTCCGGATATACTAGGCCGATTTTGTTGAAATTTAGTATACGTATGGACTTCTGTGACCCAAACACGGACGCGTACGTTAGTAAATAATTTTTTAGTAAGGGGTCAAACCGGAAAATAAAAAAATGTTTTTCAAACATTGTCGTGTGACATATCAAATGAAAGTTACTGTGAGGGTTTTCAACTATGTTTTTTTCATAATTTTAAAGTCATTTACTTTAAATTGTTTTTAGTTTTGAAGTTATTCAAGAAATTAAATGAAAAATGACCTTTTTTTTTAAAATACAGTCAGCTGCATAGCTTATGATTACAGGAAAACTTAAAACAAGTCTGTAGTGTTAAAATAACATGTTTAAGAAATAAAATTGGTTCGGAACCCTTTGCACGCACGTCCGACTCGCACTTGGTCAGTTTTTTTATTTAGTTTATCGTTAAGTAAAGTCCTAATAATAGCTTCTGCAGTTCCAAAACTTTTATTTTTTTATTTTTATTTAAACTGTATGCACAATTGTGGTACATGGGCGCTCTACCAGTCAATCTTCGGGTTTAAAACATTTTTTAACAAAAAAAATTAACCTCCGAAAAAACTGAAAAGCAAAAAATAGTAAACCTTTTTACAAAAAAATAACTTTAGGTAATTTCGGAAGTCGGTGTTGAAATAAGAAGAAACAATCAAATACATAAAAAAAGACGCGTCGACTTGAGAACCTCCTCAGTTTTTTCGTCGGTTAAAAAAACTACACTGTGGTAGTGGTAAAACTAATAAATGAAATTTAAAGTAGAATTTTGTTTCGGAAACATTACACAAATTATATATATAATACTAATCAAAACATTATTTTTTTCTGATTAAGAGAATTCAATAAATATGACTAGACCACTAGTGACTAGACACTTTGTGATAGCAATATTGTCTTATATTTATTACTACTTACTTACTTTATTTCCATTGAGATGAGTGACTCGAAAAAAATCCATTATTTTTTTGAAGTTATCAGGGCGTTTTTTAATGAAAACAGAAAAGACTAACGCAACTTAACACAACGTTTCAGCAAATATTCAATTAAGAAAGTCACAACAGAAATAGCACACCCCACGACGTACACACACCAGGGGACAGTAAAGCGAACTTCGAACTCTTTCTGAGAAAATCTTTGTTTCAAAGTTCTTGAAAAGTATTGATCGCGAAGACTTTTGTCTGCTAACCCATTCTCCCTCAACCTCAAAGCGTTCATTTGTAACTGTTGCGTAATCGGAAAACCTTTGTAAAAGAAAAAACCAAACAAAAACTTCGCGTACGGCTTCTGGAAATAATATATCAAGGAATTGCCCCACTTGTCATTAAAGCTTCGCCTGTGGTATAAATACACGTAATGTGGTATAAGTGAATACATGTCTTTAGTTTTACTGACAGTGGTTAGGGCTTCAAGAGGTGTACTACATCCTTCTGTCGGCTGGGTGTCTAAAGGCACCACAGTAGACTTCTTTGACAAGTCTTTGCTTTGTTCAGTCGACAAGTATTTTCGAAGTGAACCACTGAAGCAAGGTCTGAATTTATATTCCAATAGATCGTCTTCTGTTTGCACTTGATATTCTTTGCTCGGATCAGTAGTAAGGCTGAATAGACTAGATTGGTAGAAAGTGTTGATGAGGTATGCAAACCATACCCATATTATGAGGATATACTTTATTGACATGGAGCATCGGATATCACGACTGTGTAACAGTAAATTATCTAGCAGTTCCAATGCAACGTAGCCCTTATCTTTCGCTTGAAGGAGAAAGATCATCATTGCACAATACACAATAAAGGACAGTAGTAACAACAACCACACAGTAGTGTCGAATTCTATGTACACAGTTTTCCAAATAGGAACGAATGTTGCTCTCTTCACTGCAAACCGTAACTCATCGTTGTAATCATGATAACCACAAAGCCACGTTAAGGCTTGAGCTCTTGTTAGCACCATCATCATACCTCCAAATATGACATCCGTTTCATTATTCCGAAGCATTATCATGGGTCCATTCACTGTCATGTTAGGAGTAACTGAAGAATAGAGATCAGCGTTATAACTGTAGTTAGAAATAACGGTGAATTGTTCCTTTTCGCTTAAAACTTTGAATATATATTCCTCCGTGCCCAGTACGGTTTTCTTATCTTCAATTCTTAATGGATTGATGGTAAAAGGTGGTCGGTGTCCGAGTGATGCTCTGAAGGTGCAGTTTTTGAGTCCGGTGACAAGTTTATTTGGATATAGGTTTTGGGTAGCTTGTGAGCACAGTCCGAGGCTGATGACATCGTTGTAGTACTTGCCGCAAGCGTAGTTATCAAATGGATTGTAGGTGAAAAGGTGATCCTCGACAGTTCCGTTTACGATCACCGCATTGTTGACATGCAGTCTCAACAATTCATCGAAGATCACACGCAGCTCATCATTTTGCAGCGACCTGAAAATAATCAAGAAACGCGCGTATGGATTCCAAGTTGAGTCCGTCATCAGGTACTCCAAATGTTGCGTGAAGGTAGTCACATTTTTTGAATTGATCAAATACCCCAGATTAGGAAGTATTGACTGATGAGTGGTGTTTCTCAAAATTAGCGAAAAGTTCTGCGTGGAATGAATTGTTTTCAGAAGCTCTTCATCTTCGGTGTCCATGTTGACGTATGTTATTTCTTTTTGTTCAGTGAAGTATTTATTGAGTATGCTTGTGACACACCGATTGAGTTTTTTATTTTCGAGATGGTATACTGGTAATGTGACCTGGCAGTTTACTACCACATAGAACACCAACATCAAATAGCACGCGACTTTCATTATGTAGCATTAAAACGACAGTGATTGTTTTAAATTAGTCGTCTATTGATTACCGTGTTGATAAGGATATTAATTGTAGTTACGAGCTTTGAAATAGATTTGAATCTATGTCCGTGGTTGCGTGCATCGCTTTTGTTATTAATTTTGTAACTATACATTAGTATGATGAGTCTTTGTTCACTTAGACACAACAAATTGTCATTATTACATTATGTATAGGAGCGGTGTGCAGGATTACTTCGCGGCTTGTATTCGAATTGTGTTGTTTTATACTGCTACATTCATATTTAAACAGTAATCTGATTATGAATGTACGAGTATTTTAATGACTCTGTTATTACTTATTTATTTATTACCATATAATGACTTAGTTTCAGGTACCCAAGTAAGTGATTATCTGACAGCTACATTATTTTATCATGCTTCACCCTTTCTTCTTACACCTACATAACATATAAGTATCATTATTTTACAGATAACTAGTTTCTACCAACGGTTTCACCCGCGAAAAACTTGGATCATATCCTACGTACGTAAAGGAACGGAAAGAACACCCGGGGTATAATGTGTCTGTCTGTCTGTCCGTCTGTCACAGCCAGTTTTCTCCGGATCCACTGGACCGATTCTGTTGAAATTTGGTACACATATGAACTTCTATGACCTAAACACGGACGCGTTACGTAAATTATTAAATTTTTGGTATGGGGGTCACTTTTGTGGGTCAAACTAGAAAATTAAAAATAAAAGTTTTTTGAACAATATCGTGTGAAATGGCTAATGAAAGGGCTTACTGTGAGGGTCTTAATTATATTTTTTTCATAATTTTAAAATAAATGATTTAGAAGTTATTCAACAAATTAGACGAAAAATTACCATTCCCCCCCTTATCTCCGAAACTACTGAGCCTAAAATTTTGAAAAATATGGAGATAATAGATCTTTACCTAAAAATTACAGGAAAACTTATTAGAAGTCAGTAGCAATAAAATAACATGTTAAAAAAAAAATTCGTTCGGAACCCTTTGCACGCGAGTCCGACTCGCACTTGGCCAGTTTTTTTTTTGGATTTGAATTTAAAAATATTGGTTAAGCGGTTCGAGAGTGAACATTTTACAAATAGTCAAAAAGACAGAGTTATATTGCACTATAATGTGCCAGCTTCTGCCAGCGGCTTCGCCCGCATGATCCCCAGGGAACATACTCCCGGGATAAAAAGCTAATGCGTTATTACAGACTATAATCTACCTATGTGCCAAATTTCATTAAGATCGTTTCAGGCGTTCTGACATGAAACAATAATAAACATCCATCCATCCTTACAAACTTTCGCATTTATAATATTATATAAGTTAGATAATAAATATAAATAAATATAGATATCCCTTTACGGTAAATGTTGATCTGACGCGACTTCACGCGAGCACTTTGTTGATCCAATATGCATTTCTGGTAACTAATGTGGCTCCGACCGGATCAACATCTACACTCACGGGACTGCTTACTAGCGTTCGCCGAAGTTGATCCAATATACAAATCCACCTTGCTAATGTTGATCCGATTTAAATGAGCCAATCAGAGCACAGCAAACGATCGGATTGGCTGAAAGCAGTCGGGACGTTGCCGTTTCGTATCTTTGGCCGTACAAGCTACAGATTAAACGGATAACTCAACAACTCGACAACGCCACGTTTTATGCCGGAAGTGGAGTTTATGGTGGAGACGGAGGTGGATGTTAGGTACCTTTTTCAGAAATTTCTAAAAGAACAATGGCCAAATTTCTATAGGAGCTGGACCTTACTTTTATTTTTCATGTCCCAAAATAAGCTTCATTTAGATTGATTTGTTCTTATCTTGGAAACATCATCCCGTTTGAAAATCATTTCTAAATAGCCACATTTTCTTGTAAAAGTGTCAATTTCACTGTTGAGGTTAGAATCGACAACTACCTTTTATCCGACTGTTGTGTAGCTTACAAGTATACTTAGCGATAAGCAAGGAGGGTAATTAGCGATCTAGTTTCTATTTGTTGCGATTTCTCTTAAAGAATTTCCCAAAAAATAGGGCATCTGTCAAAGCGTTGGTGCGCTTTGACAGACGCCCTATTTTTTGGGAAATTCCCATTGAACAGACACCTTGTCTGTCCATTAGACTCTTAGTTCGATGTCAAAAAGGGTTAAGTACCTGTAAAGCCGAATTGTGGAGTCTTGTCCGCTTCGACACATGATTTTGACCGATAATTCAATGAAAACTACACCTATATTGTTCGAACTTGCACAAGGCGTACCTATTGTAGAAAACAAGGATGGACTTCAAGACTTTTTTGTGGGTTAACCACTTCAATTCTGGCTAAATAGAGTTTACTAGATAGTTGCTAGATACACTACCTACTGTCTTTCAGTCTTCAATGCTCAAGTTGAATAGATATCGACAAATCGAGTATGTGTAGGGTATACAGGAGTAAATGAAGTGTAATGGTAGGATTTAGGAATACTGAAATGAAAGAAATAGGCTTCACAAAAATAATTATTATTCATCATCTCTTACTACTACAGAATCGAGGAATGCTGCTGGCTCTAATATTGTTGGCTGATGCCTGGCCCACCCAAGATACCACACAACTGTCATAACATGTGCACAGCACCCAACCGTTCTTCTACCAACTAGACAATTACAGCAAAACTCAACTATAGCTTCCCTTCCAGGCAGATTATTTTCAATTAATATCTAAACATAGTATACTTTTCTCGAAATGTGTCTGGATTTAATTTTGCCTCTTATCAGTGAATTATTTCCACTTCCTCTCAAACGATACTCTGTTCCATTAATGTTTTCTCTATTACTTATTTCAATTCGATACCCTCCGTGAAACCTGACATGTTCACTATAATAGGACCTTGCCTGTCGGATCGGGTATATTCCTAGGGCAAATAATATAATAACACTATATTCTAGACGGGGGAACATAATATTAGTATTAGAATAAGCTGTTAAACTAGTAAAATCAGATGTCCGTCTATTCATATTTGTAGAGTTTATAAAATCAGATAAATTATTATTTAATGGAAATCGTTCCCTAATCACATTTATGATTTCTTCAGCATCATTCCTATTTTTAAACGAACACCGAATTTTTCTGGCTCCGGTTCTGGCTCTGCCTGCTGCTCAATATTTTGCTGCACGTTATGCATTGCAACTCTCTTAAGTCTCAGCCAACAGGGATGACAAACATGGTCTGATGTAGTTGCCTGAAACAACCAACAAGTAAATAAAAACATTGATAACAATACAAACAAAAGTATATAATAAAAAAATCATAATTACCTGCCGTGGAGCAATTCTATTTTCATGGTCAATATGTATTGCTTGTTGCAACTGAGATGGATTCTCTCTCACAATAAGGTCACATCTACGGTTCCTTAAAGAACTTCCACAAAGTATGCAAACATGCATGTGACCACGGGAAGATGACGCACCAGGTTCATTAGCTAGTCCCGAGTTAATATGCTGTATTGCCGATTGTTTACAAGCATCGCATATGTAATCTTCTTCAGTGATCTAAAATAAGAATTAAGAGTTGTATTATGATGTTTGATTGTGTGTAATGGTTACTTATGTTAGTGTACTAAAATAAGTAGGTATGTAAATACTTACTATTATTGAAGGATTCCACTCGCAGATCTAAGAAATTACTCTCGTGTCAAGCTCAAAGGCGAGATGGCGGCAAAGTGTATCAATGCGTATGTTACAATTAAAACATAGCAATCGCAGGGCTAGTTGTGGCGTCTGCATGATGTCTCTCAAAAATATCCAAGAAGCAAAATCGGTGTCCAGAAATCAAAAGCACAGAGTAATCGTCACAAGTGTAGTTATCAGTCCGTAAAACAATGCCAAGGTCAAAACAACAGAAGGAGATCCCAAATAGTACAGCGCGTATCACAATTCACAACAAACGCAGCGAATGAGATGCGGATGCGGTATGATTGCCGGGTGTCACACTGTCAATCAATGACCACAGGTTCTGTAACTTGTCGATGAAAAATGACGTTTCATTGTACGTAATTGAACTAAACGCTTTCACTTAATTATCTTTTATGACAAAGATCCAATGCATAATAAATCAGGGTAGTAGTGATATGGTGTCTAAATACTAATTTAATTGAATAACAGTTAAAAACTATTCAGAAAAAAATAAATATTCATAGTCTTTGAATAACAAGTCATTTCATACGCGAAATGAATCGTCAATAGGTGCGTTCTGAAACTATTATTCGAAAATAATTTAGAAATACAAACAAAAACTAAAATAAGGATAACTTTTTTTTGTGGCTACTTAAAAAGATATTTCTTGTGTTTTATGTGACCTTAAAAAATAAGGATATTTTTCATATATATAGCATATAGGGACACTATCGTTTCGTTGCCAGGTACGTTTTGGCCAACCTTCTTTCGCCTTTCCTAGGGTGAAATATAGGGGTTTGAATTTTTAAAGGGTGGTCGATATTAAGTTATGTTGTCTCTTGAGACAACAAAAATAAATTTTATATTTAAACTCTTATTATGAAATCATAAAATATGTATTTTACGATCAACGCTTTATGCGAACAAAGCCGCGAGCAACAGCTAGTAATGTTATATGGTGTTTCAAATCGAAGCCAACGTGTCAAAAAGTTTTTAATATTTGGGGCCATAGAGTGATGTTATAGGCTACTAGTGTGGGAAATTAAAACGTAAGATGTTATTTTAATCTGATGGCAATGCATTAAGAGATTTTTTTTTCAAAAGCCTAAATACAAATTTTCAGGTTCTTTTCGTTAGAAACGGCGGACTTCCATACACATACTTTCAACCCCCCGTTTCACCCGTTTGGAATTGAATTTCGAAAAAGAAAATGTATGGAACAGCTGTTTGTTTTCGCGATTTTGTCTATAGTCCTATTATAAAAGTTGTTTGTTTTCATGAGTAGAATAACCCCTAAAATTATCCAGGACAATCCAGGATAGTAAAAAAATAACCCTGTTTATCATAGTGTAGGTACCTTTTTTTTTTCTTTTTTTTTTTTTTTTAGTGTAGGTACCTACTATGCTAAAAAAAAAGGTACCTACTATGCGTTCCAAATAACGATAAGACGGTCAAAGACGCCATCATTCTGCGACGTCACTAAACAACTTCTGAAATTTTGTAAATATGAAGGCATGTTTGGTATTTTTAAGTACTTAAATAAAATAGATAAATATCCTGGGCATTGCACACATAAGTAGGATCTGATCTTAAACTAGGCAAAACCTACTAGGTATGGAGGCCTAAGAAATACATAGATAAGTAGGATAGTTATTTAACACCCAGACACACAGCTAACATCCGTGTCACACAAATGTTTGCCCTGGTAGTACAGTAAGTCCGGTATCATAATGTCAATCAGTGAATACCTATTTATTACCATATACGTATCGATCATCGATGAGAGGGTGCGTTTCCACTGAAGTTGTCTCTACTCCGCCCCCCTTCATTTGAGCCGGGATCATATCCAGATTAGCTCATTAATATAATACCTACATAATATCGAGTTTCTAAAAAGATGATCAAATACGGATATGGATAATAAAATACTCACCATCATCTTCTGGTTGATGACAAATGCAAATGAACAAAAACTTTTTAACAAACTTTTTTTAACACAGCTACACATCTTACTTTAGCTATTATCTGTTATATAATCCTACTTTAGCTATAACTTGTTGTATAGTATAAATACTAAAAAAAACCAGGCTTTCTATACCCACATGGGTAGGGCTACAAAAAATGCTACACAACTGTGCACTAAAATCTGTGAGTGAACAATAAATCACTTCTATTACCCCCCCCCCTTAGTATGGGATTTTTGTACAAATATATATGGGACTACTCGTTATCCAATTAAAAAAGAATTATCAAAATCGGACTACTCTGTAAAAAGTAATGCGTGGTCATACATTACAATCGAACGGCGATGCGCCACCGGAACATGGTGGACATCCTACCCACACGCACAAAACGTTTTGGGAACACATTCATAGTGTGTACAGGTAAAGAGTGGAATTCGCTGCCAGAGGCTGTGTTTCCAGATAGCTACAACCTGGGAGTCTTTAAGTCAAGAGCGAATAGGTTACTTCCAGGCAAGCGTGCTCCATCTTCGACCACATCATTGCTTACCAACAGGTGAGATAGTGGTCAAACGCGTGTCTATCAATAGTAAAAGAAGAAACATTCAGTGAACAATCAATCATCCCCTGTTTTCCTGCCCTTAGGGTTTTTTTTTTTTTCAAATTTATATAGGACCACCCTCGAGGTATATTCCAATAAAAAAAGAATTATCAAAATCGGACAACTCTGTATAAAGTGTCGTATTCATACATTAAAAATATATACGCGTCGACTTGAGAACCTCCTCCGTTTTTTCGTCGGTTAAAAATAAACCAAATTCACTAATTTGAGAAAAACACACGATATCAAACACCCGCGCAAACGCCTTTCCGCATAAAATCTGCCAAACAACAAATCAATCTGACGAACAAGTGAAGTCGTTCCCAAAGTTTGATCCTCTAACGCATCTTGCTTACCTTATTACTCTAACGAAATACTGAAATAGTCTACTGGGCTCTCTAGCTGTCACACGCAGAACGCGACGTTGCCGTTGTTGTGTTCGAGTACCTATTCGTCAATTTTGGCTCCGGATCCACTTAGTCCAAGTAAATGTCGCATACAAGTTAAATATACTCTGGATCTAAGAAATCATATTCAGTCTGATTTTTTCGACCGTTGATGGATCAACAATTGTTCTAACTTCTCACTGGATCAACATTTACCGTTTAAAGTTGATTATATATATATATATGTATATATTAGTAAGGATAGTGGGAAGTAGGATGTATAATGTTACATCAAAGAGTAATTCAGGAGCAAAACAAAAACATTTAGGGTTTCCTTTAATGATTTTATTTGAACATTTATTTATATTTCATGTTGACGATATTTAATATTTCCATGTGAGAGAATACTTGAACAATCAAACAAAAGCTAAACTTTTGAAGCGTCTTTGCCTTGTTAGTGCCTTTTGTTTGTAGGCCCAGGTCCACACACACACTTTTGCGACAGATTCCGAATTTACAAACAGCTAAACATACAAAGTTTCACATTTATAACATTAGTAGCATGTGAATGCGCCTAATTAGATTCTAACGATAGTTACCATAAGGTGCCCTACAAATGTCAATAGTGGTATCACATCAAAATCAGTACGAGAAGTGGGCATTACATCATTACTTTTGATTTATTTCTTAGTTACCTACGTGTTTTCGTGAGTTTACATCAATCAAGGGTGAATTGTTTTTTTTTTGTTTATACAGCTAATTAGCTACCTGCGCCAACACATAACCGATGATGAAGTACATATCGTTAATATTATTTTCATGATATATACCTATTTATACTGTGGTTCTTTCACAATGTAGTTTTTCCGGTTACCATCTCTGTCTCTCATGGGATCATGGAAATATGTACAATGATTATGAACTGATATTGAACTTTGCTAAGCAATTTCCGTAGAGCTGTAAGCTTTTGCCTTCAATGTGCTTCTTATTTTCATGCGCAATGTTATTAATAGACCCGTTTTGAGAGCATGTCCAAAGGACCCGTTCCTATTCAAACGGACCGTCTGTTTAAACGAAAGACGGTGGCTGGCGATTGGCAGATTCATTCACACTACATCCGATCCGGGCTTTTAGACGAGACTTCAGTAGCAAAACGTTCGTCTAAAAACCTGGCTACGTTCTTTTTCTTTTCGGATCCTTCTAAATTTAAATCGTCTCGTTTCTTTAGACCGTCCGGGAAATCAGACGGTCCGTCTGAGTGGGAACGGGCACTTAGTTTAACAGACAACTTCAGAGACCTACAGTTTAATGACATTCGTCAGACCTTAGCTGAATGCTTAGTAAGTACACCAATAGCAGCAGAATCAGTTTGTAAAATTTAAAATCAATATTAAGGCATGTTAACTTCTATGATGAACGTCACTATAGCTAATGAACATCCGAAAATGTAAATTCGCCACGGAATAGCGAAACGCGCTTGAAATTGTTTC
Organism: Lacanobia wlatinum; assembly: GCA_947578705.1. Lineage (NCBI taxonomy): Eukaryota > Metazoa > Arthropoda > Insecta > Lepidoptera > Noctuidae > Lacanobia > Lacanobia wlatinum. The sequence continues at coordinate 23,507,092 of OX388031.1, forward strand.
TGGTGGAAACGATGCTTTACTTCTTTAAGATAATTCACATCATTCATAACTTTATCCACCAAACCGAGCTCTCTCAGTCGAAGAGCTTTATGAAGTAAATAGTTTATCATGGGGAATCCTTTGTACAGAAAAATCGAGAACATAACCTTAGAATAAGGCTTCGGTAGTGAAATAACCCGAGGTTCACCAAACTTGTCTAAGAAAGCCTCCATATTGTATTTATATTGGCCATACATAAAAATAGTGTAAAGATCTTTCGAGTCAGCTACCGTTTTTACACTTCCTAACATACCGCCACAGCCATCGATTCTCTCATAGCCATCGTCAGATGTTACTGATTCCAAATAATATTTCTCCATTACGGGACCAAAACACGGTTTCAGTTTGAACTGTACTATGTCTTCTTCCTTTGAAATTTGATATTCCCGGGCTGGGTTGGTAGTGAGACTGAAGAGGCCAGATTGATAGAAAGTGTTGACCAAGTATGCGAACCATAGCCAAAATATTAGGACACACTTCACCGGCAACCGACTTCGAATGCTGTGCCCGTGAAGGACAAGATTGCCTAGAAGAATTAATACAACATAACTTTTGTCTTCTGTGCGAAGCAGAATTATTATTAGTACCGAATAAAATATTAGAGCCAGTACCAATAGCGCCCACACAGTCGATCCAAATTCCAGGTAGACATTCTTCCAAGCTGGCACTTCTGACGCTCGTTTGACAACAAATCTTATCTCATCTGTGTAAGCCAGGTGACCGTACACATAAGAGAACGCCAGTGCACGAGACGGTGTTAATAACATTCCCCCTAGTACAGCATCCGCTTCATTGTTTTGAATCTTTTTCAATGATCCTACTGCTTCCATGTCTGTAGAAACTGAAGGGTATTCTTCGACTGCGCCGTAATCGTTTATAATATTGAGTTTAAATCCTTGCATTCTCCCGATTAACTGGAACAAGTATGTCTCAGCCCCATACCGAAGTGGATGTGATGAGTCGTTGGTAGATAATATTGTGTAGGGAGGCCACTCGGTTATGATGACATCAAATGTACAGTTCCGTAGTTTGGTGACCAATTTTTTCGGATAAAGGTCATAAAACCATGCTTGTGAACACTCCCCATAGCTGATGATGTCATCGTAACGTTTACCGCAACCGTAGTTATCGAACGGGTTGTAACCATACAAGTGAGCTTCTTCGGATGAGTTCATAACCACCACATGCCTTACGTGTAGTTTCAGAAATGTGTCGAAGACGATTCTCAGGTCGTTTTTCTTAAGATCTTTGACGATGACCAAAAGTTTTGCCAGTGGATTCCAAGATGCGTCTTTGGTTACATTAGGGAAATTTTTAGCAATGAAAGATGCATTTTTTCTAGATAACAGATAAACTTCGTGTTGGATAAACAAAACTTTGGTAGTTTTTCTCGAAAATAAAAATATTGACACAGTTTTTTCAGTGTTTATAGCTTTTAAGAGGGTCTCGTCTTCAGCCTTATTGCCAAGATATGTCAGGACTTTTGTTTCGGCATAATGTTCTCTGACTATATTGGTTACACATTGTATCTGTTTCTTATTGCTCGGTGACTCGGGTATTGGTATTTTGAAACCTGTCCCACTGTTGAAAAAGAAACAGACTAGCCAGTACACGACCAACATTTTGGGACGTGAAACTAAAAAATTGTATTGTTTCGTCATTACTTAATACTAAACTTTCGTTTATCATTAATCAAAGCTTATGTGTAGGCACACTCTTCACATCTGACGCTGATTGTAAGTTTTTCGGACATCATTTCTAATTAGTCCTGTGGTTTGTCAGCATTAGGTGTTATAAATAAGTAGTATTTAAAGTAATTTGGATTCATGATGGTCATCATAATATTTTCGGTCCTTAAAGTGACTTTTTGTCTGTTTGTTCATCTTTATATTTATTTCGACAGGTCTTAAAACTTTTCCTTGAGATAGACAGTTTCATTATACACACATCTGCTTATTTTTCCTTACAAAACAATGAGTACCTTTGCTCAAAAAGTCTTCGTCGAATTAGCCAAAACAATTGTAACGTTTAGACAGTAATTCAACAATAAAAACTATAGAAGCCAAAGAGCAACCTGCTACATAAATTATCCATGGTATTACAAACCAAGATTCGAAATCCTTTTGTTGTAAATTCAGTTTTATTTGCCTATAATAGTAGAAATCGTCGAATTTCTTTGAAACCAAACCATTTTCTCGTAAGCGAAGCGCGTTTTGTCGCATTCTGTCCGTAAGCGGAAAACCTTTGTAAAAAAATATTCCATAAATAAACTTAGCGTATGGTTTCTTGAAGTGATAAACAGACGCCTGACCGAATTCGTCATAATACATTTTTCGATGGTATAAATATAACGATTGTTCCATAAGCGTAAATAAATCTTCTGATTGAGCGACTTTCATCAAACTTTCTAACGGATCTAAACAGTCAGAATTTTTAGCAAAAGTTTCATTGGTTTCAGACTGCATATATTCTAGCATTGCAGGAATAATGCAAGGTTTGAGGTTGTACTTAACTAAATCTGCTTCATTAGACACTTGGTATTCTTTTATAGGTTTACTGATCAAACTAACTAAGCTTGACTGGTAATAACTATTCATTAGAGATGCGAACCACACCCATATTATAAAGATGCATCTTACATTACTATTCATTTGGTGACACCTTATGTTTCCACCAGTGGACAGCAAATATTTTAACAATTGCAACATCAAATTAGTTTTGTCTGCAACACGGAGGAGTATGATCATTATTATTGAATATATTGCATAAACTAACGAAAACAGACACCAAACTAATGGACAGAATTCCAAATAAGCATTTTTCCACTTGGATACATATGACGCTTTCCTCACAAAAAATCTTAATTCGTCGTAGTAATCTAGGTATCCATGCAAATATGTGAATGCGTCTGCTCGACTCGATACTAACAATGTTTCACCAAACAAAACATCAGTTTCATTATTTTGTAGCTTTTCCATAGGGCCCTTAACTTTCATGTCAGGGGTAATTGTAGTATACCTTTTTGAAGTGTGGTTGAAATTAAATTCCACTTTGAAATGTTCCAGTTCTCCTATCACTTTAAAAACATATTGTTCAGCACCTAATGTTCTTCGGTTGTCTTCTGCAAGATGAGGGTGAATAGAGAAAGGTGGTCGATGAGCAACGGTAGCAAGAAATGTGCAGTTCCGTAGACTAGTCACATACTTGTTTGGGAATAGATTCCTTGTCGTATTCGAGCACAAACCGTAACTTATGACGTTGTTGTAATATTTCCCGCAGGCATAGTTGTCGAAGGGGTTGTAAGTGTAGAGGTGAGGGTCGTCAGTATCGCTGACCACCAGCACGTTAACAACATGTCGCTTTAATAACTCGTCGAAAATCTTCTTCATTTGGTCTTCATCCAGCGATCTGATCACGATTATGAACCGCAACGACGGATTCCATGTTGGATCTTCGAGAAGATATTTAAACATTTCTGCGAATTTGGGTGCGTTCTTTGCCATTATGAGATATCCTTGGTGTCTAAAGTAGGACTGTGTAGTAGTTTCTCTAAAAACCATCGATGTGACGGTTGATAAATGAATTGCTTTCAGAATCTCGAAATCGTCAGAGTTAATATCAACGTATGTGAGCGTCTTTTCATCAGAAAAGTATTTTTCTACAATATTGGTTATGCAAACTATCAAGTTTTGGTGGTCCTGTTCTTCAATAAATAAGGCGTTTTCGCTGTAACACTTGGCGTATAACAAGGAAAATAACAAGCAAACAACCAACATTTTTGAATGCGTATTGATGTATGCTTTTAGGTAATGTTGGGTTGCTTGGTAATGAAAATTAATATGTTGTTCATTACAGCTTTGTAATTAAGTAAATTTTTATTTACTTAATTATTAATAATTTGGTTGGTGATGGATTAGTTTGTTATGGATTTTTACTCTGATTCCCATTAGGTTTCATTAAATGGACGTTTTATCTCGGATGATTGATGGACAATATGGACATATCCATACGGCGGTAAATCAAATCTTTTACCGTGGGGCTTATTACTGTTTATTCATAAGTTTTACCAACGTTAAAAAACCTTTTAAATAATAGGTATCCAGTGTTTTAGCCACCATAGCTTGCAGTCAATATAATTTTATTTTTAATTGCTTAAAATGTAGAATTATTTAACTTTGAGAAATTTTTGCCAGTCCTATTATTAAACCATAATTGGCATGTAGCGGCATCAATGCCGCCACAAGACAAACCAACGAAGCAAAGCTACAAAGGAACCGCGACGCCGTCTATCCAACTAGCAGTGACATAATATCCTGCATCGCGTAATCAGAGTTTACCTTGCGATTTGAACATATACATCAGCCCGAATATGAACTATCGGGCAGTTGCCCACACCGGACACAACCACCGTCCGGTTGGAGGATCCTCCCTTTTCAATGGGGGTTTGCGGGACTTTACTCTCTGTTCCGCATACCCTCTAGGCATACACAAGCCATGCTTAGACCAATAATCTCTTTATATATTGAAACTTTTTAACTGTCTTGAAGTAAAACTGGAGAGCAAGTGAATTTCAATCCTATAGTGGTAAGTGGTAGGTAGGTTTAGCGCGAATAACATCTTACACGATAAACAGGATGGTTTAACCACAGTACGTTACACAAGACGATTGAATTTGAGCTATGAAATGTTACTACTGAAACTAAAGTGGTATGGGCTTGGTCAAACAGCTTCGAACTTAGTAAAATCGTATTGGAATGATAGACTACAGCCAGTTCATATAATCGGCAACAATCCATTGGGTTTAAACGTGTAAATGGTTGTGACCGCTGGGCTTAACTTTAAACAAACATACTTACTATGGTGTTATTCGCTAATGATGTAGGTTTCATTATTAAAATAAACATACGTGCAAACAATCTTGACAATGTAAATAAGTGGAACCTTACAAAATAAACAACAAACAAAAATATAGCATCAAAAAATTCGTCCTCAACGCTGTCAGCTGGTAATGTGCCTAAGAAACTAGGGGTACTGCCACGGTGGATGGCAAAGCCTAGTCTCTGGCCAAATGAAAAGCTAGCTTTTGGGTCACGGTAAGTGTCAACCAGACGTTTCGAAATTTCTTTGAAACAGCTGTGAGCACAAAGGCCTCACGGCCCGAGGGTTTCAACCCGAAATGGTTCAAAAACATAGATTCCAATAGTAGTATTGTTAGAACTTCATAAACCAAACTTTCGCATACGAGCACAGTTCGTTTACATTAATGAGGAAAAGAGTTGTTCCGAGAATATTTCCCTGTGGAATAGCGTCCGTAAATTTCTCTAACATGCTTTTAAAGTTTCCAATTTTAACTACCTGGTAGCGGTCTTTCAGGTAGCTGTGAAATATGTCGAGCGCAATCCTATAGCTACCAAAACTTTTCAACAGGTGGTTTCTAATAACTTTTGGGCCAATACGGTGTCGAAGGCTTTGGACAAATTTAGAAAAATGCTAATATACAATAAAAATAAATCACAAGTCAATCAATTTTATTTGAAAACTGTGTTCAGTTATGGGCCTGTAGTAACGAGACACTGCTCTTGTCCCCAGCTTTAATTATTGGGTGTTCTAGAACGGGTTTAAAAAAAAAGTCATGAAATACACCGGAAGACATGTGAGTTTTCATTTTCATGATTACTTTTTTAGGGTTACGAACATCCGTAAGAAACGGAATAGAAATAGGTCCACTCGGGTGTTTGTCTGTCCGTCTGTCACAGCCGGTTTTCTCCGGATGCACCGAGCCGATTCCGTTAAAATTTGGTAAACATATGGACTTCTGTAACCCAAACACGGGTGCGATACGTAAACAAAAAAATTAAGTAAAGGGGCCACTTTTGTGGGTCAAACTAGAAAATTAAAAAATAAGTTTTTCAGACTGTTTTATGTAACATATCAAATCAAAAGGCTTACTGTGGGGGTTTTAATCATATTTTTTTCATTATTTTACAATTAATGGTTTTGAAGTTATTCAAGAAATTAGACCAAAAATGATAATTCCCCTCTTTATCTCCGAAACTAATGACCCTAAAATTATATTAAAAAACTATTAAATCGACTTTACCTTTAGATTACAGGAAATCCAAACTCTATGATTTTTAAGCAACTTCAAAAAAAGGGGGAAGGTCCATGTTCGACTGTATGTATTTTTGTGTATGTTCACCGATTTCTCCACCAACTGTGGTCCGATTTATTCATTCATATTTTATTTTATTCTGAAAGCCTATACTCTCGACACATAGACCTATTGTCATCTAGTCAGAATCTGATGATGGACACTCAAGGAAATCGAGGGCATCCCTCAAAATTTATACGCACATAAAATGTTTTGCATATACTTTCTAACGTAATTCAGTTATCTTTGTCTGGTGATCATCATCTCATGTTGCTGAGCGGACGATGAAAGGTATAAGTTAGGATCCAATGATGGGATTACAGGAAAATCAAGAACAACCCTCAAATTTTATAATGTTTTAGTTATCAATGTCGGATTAAAACTTCATGCAACACAAGAGTACAAAGGCGCCTTAGGCACTCTCCACCAGTCAATCAAGGGTGATTAAGAGGTAACATGTAGGTTCATATGTACTAGCGTTTTACAAAATCATATTAAAATGCTTTTTAACCGACTTCAAAAAAGGAGGAGGTTCTCAATTCGACGGAATCTAGAATTTTCTAAACCGGCCGTAATCGGGGAACCTACATAAAATTCCCTGATTACGGCCGATTTAGAAAATTCTACTTGTTTTTGGAAGGGATTACTTCCCAAGTAGTGCCATGGTCATCAGGTCAGGATCTCATTTATTTATTATTTATTTAATTATAATGTTTTAAAACCAACTACAGTAACTAAAGCATAAAAACTACTAAACACAAACAAAAATAAAAAAGGAAAACAGAAAACACGGATAAATTAAAAAAAAAAAAATGGGTTGCTCTTTCATCAATCCCTCTCACAGAACTTCTGACATGCTAATAAAATCTTCGTTGCCAGGCTGCAAGGCTAAATTAAAAATGTGGCAAAGAGGTTCACTGAGAATACTTCTTAAATCCTTCGACAGGGTCTGGCACGAAAGCTATATTAGTAAGCTTCCTTCCTTCGGGCTGCCTGCCGGATTGTGTGATTGGATCGCGGATTTCCTGAGGGATCGGTCTATCCGAGTGGTCATAGATGGTTGCTCGTCTGGACTGCTGGATATTAATGCCGGGGTTCCTCAGGGGTCGGTGCTTTCGGCAACACTATTCTTGCTGCATATTAATGATCTGCTTAAACCCGGTACCTTTGGGTATGCAGATGACAGCACTGTTGCTGAGAGATACGTGTCCAACGCACGAGCTGGTGGGTCGCAGATCCGGTCTCTTCGGGAGGCTATGGTTGAGCGCTTGAACGTGTCCTTACAGGCTGTCTCAGAATGGGGCGATGCCAATCTGGTCAATTTCAATGCTGCTAAGACCCAAGCGTGTCTGTTTTCCGCTAAAAGGAGCCAATTCCACCCAGCTCCATCTTTCCGAGGTGCAACCGTGCCGATAACCGACCAACTTGAGCTTCTTAGGGTTACGTTGACATCTACCCTGAATTTTGGCCCTTTCATAGAGGCAAAAGCTCAAGTGGCTGCAAAGAAGTTGGGGATCCTAGCAAAGGTGAGACGGTACTTCACGCCGGAACAGCTGCTCAAACTCTACCAAGCGCAAGTTCGATCATGTATGGAGTACTGCTTTTATCTTTGGGACGGATCTGCAGATACCAGCTTGATGCCTTTGAGTCAATTAAGAAACAAGCCAAGAGGATCATCGGAAATGATAGCCTCGTCGCTACGAAGCTCCAAAGTCTTGAGCATCGACGACGAGTTGCTAGCCTGTCGGTTTTCTACCGGTTGCATTTTGGGGAATGTGCGACGGAATTGCATAATTTAATTCCATCAAGCCCGTTCCATCATCGGACCACAAGACGAACGGCGATGCGCCACTGGTATATGGTGGACATCCCACCCACGCGCACAAAACGTTTTGGGAACACATTCATAGTGCGTACAGCTAAGGAGTGGAATTCCCTGCCGGAGTCTGTGTTTCTTGATAGCTACAACCTGGGAGTCTTTAAGTCAAGAGTGAATAGGTTACTTCTAGGCAAGCGTGCTCCATCTTCGACCACATCATCGCTTACCATCAGGTGAGATAGTGGTCAAACGCGTGCCTATCAATAGTAAAAAAAAAAACACGACAAAGGGGGAAAAATTATCGGGGCCTACAGAGCTGTTAGGTTTATTTATACCTTTAACAATGTCTACAGGGCTCAAGGCGGGTATATCTATGTAATTGCTGTTACTGTTATGGTCAGTGACACAAACATGATCACCATTGAGCCGCGGAACATCAGGAAGAAAAACATCACAGAAAAATTCGGCAAATGCCCTACCGCCTTAGATCTCGAAAAATTTACATCCTTATATGCTTCTTTGTTGGTTGTTGTTTGTATGGTTCCAATCCACCTTTGGATCGCAGACTAGAAATGTGTGACCAGAATTGGCGAGGATTGGTTTTATTTGTGTTTTCTATATTTCTCAAATCTGAGGAATACGCATCTGCATTACGGGCCTTTCAACTTGACATGAGGTCCGAAAATAACTAGTAGGCGCTTTCGCACTTAGTTAGCTTCCACTTTTTATCCTACCTACATCAACACTTAACTCTATGTGAAGCGCCGGGTGATATGTATCCAGCGGAACTATCCCCACAGTGGCGGTGACGAATGTTTCTGGTACACTTATGTTCTCTTGGACCTTCATAACGTTCATCTCATTCAATTTACAAAATAAACTCAAACTCAAAAGATTTATTTGAAATAAACCATTTAAAGGCACTTTTGAATTGTCAAGGTAGGTCGGTCCAAAAAGATGAAGCTATTTGCACGTTCCAAAGCGTAGATCTCTATGGAGAAGAACGTGCAAGAAACTCCACGGACACTCTTTCAAAAATAATAAATTGTTACAAAGTTTTGATTAAATCATGTTTAAATTAGACATATAAGTGAGAACAATGTAAAAGACGAGCAGGATAACAGCGTCCGGAAAAATAGGAACAATTGAAAGAAATAATTAAAGAAAACCAATAATAGTAATAATTCTGTATTATTAACGAAACGCTATTTAAGTATTAGTATCCTAAAATTAAATCAATTCATTTTAAATTATGTTTAAACTCTTCCACTTTACGAACCCATTCCATGTACACATCATCACTTGCACTAGGTCTGATATACAACACATACGTGAACAGTCCGGCTGCACCATGTGAAATCAGCTCACAATCCTCACCGCGGTCCGTTTCGAGATCTTGGCGGCGGCGCAGCGCAATGGGTGCGCGCGCATCGACCAACCCCACCGCACGGTGTTCCTCGGTCTCGGCGCATAATATTCCAATCGGCGCCGGCGGTCACAAGTTCTCCATATTCCATAGATGCATCTAGAAAGCTCTCTGTTACCACGATCAAGTTATGTTCAAACTGTAACAAGTTCGTTCTAACATAATTATGAGTGTAATGTCAATTTAGTTGTGGAGACCGCCACTAAATAATGAAAAATGGAAAACTTTTCTAGAAAAAAAAAATACAAACGACTTCCAAATAAAACATTACAAAATATAAAATAACTTTAATTTCGGAAGTCAGTGTAAAAAAGTTTTTTTTAAGTGAAATGTTTAAAAAATATTATTCGTTCGGAACCCTTTGCTCGCGAGTCTGACTCGCACTTGGCCAGTTTTTTATTATTATCCCACCCCACTTTACAAAAATAAATATTATAAAAAATTTAACCATATGTTTGGATGCAACGAATTATGTAGTTGTTTTTGAAAATCAATAAAATTTCATTGAAGAAGAATGTGTAGAAGAAATAATAAGGGTTGGTATGTGATCTGTAAATTATAAAACTGCTTTCAGTACTATTGCAGAAATAAACTATCGATCCAATATCAGTTCCTAACGTTCGAATCTCTGTAGCAGTGACTTTGGTCCCATAAAGCAAAAAGAGCTAAGGCTCTATATACAAAGTTAGATGTACTCTAATTGACACAACGGATTGAAATATCACGTGTTTAACGTGCGTCACATTCTTTTCATTCAACAATCGTGAACTCTTTTTCTCTCCTTTGGCTCGGCTCTGATTTCAGTTATGTTTCTTTTCCTGGCTGTCTTGGTGTTTCATGACGTGCAAGAGTCCATTAATGTTATGTTTGTAAAGTAATTACGAGGTTGACTAAACATTCCTCATGAGCATACGCGATAACGAAGATTTGTGAAGGACGACTAAAACAAGACATCTAATTGATTTATTCAAAACTGTCACAACACATACATGTTTGCTATTATGCATATAATTTGCTATAAACAGTCTTATAAACTAATTCTTAAGAAAAGATAGAGTAGACTTTCACATTTTACAAACTGAATCGTTTTAACAGTAATTCAAAAATAAAAACAATAGTTGACAAACAACAGCCTCCGACATAAATGAACCATGGTGTTACAAATCTACATTCGAAGTCCTTTTGATGAAAATGTAATTTAATCGTCCTAGCATAATAGAAATCTCGGAACTGCTTTTGAACCAAGCCATTTTCTCTTAAACGAAGCGCGTTTTGTCGCATTATATCAGAAAGTGGAAACCCTTTATAGAAAAATATGTCAATAATAAACTTGACGTAGGGTTTGTTGAAGTAATAGAGAGGAGAGCGGCCAAATTTATCGCAGAATGATTTTTTGTGATATCGATAAATCGAGTATTGAATCACTGTAAACAAGTTTTCTGATTGAGCGACTTTATTTAAATTTTTGATCGGATCTTCACAATCATTATTTAATTCGTTGGATATATTCGATTCAGAAGTAATAAACTCCAGCATCCGTGCACTAATACATGGCTTAAGGTTGTACTTTACTATATCTGCATCATTAAACACTTGGTGCTCTTGTATTGGCTTTCTGGTCAAACTAACTAAGCTTGACTGGTAAAAACTGCTCATAAGAGACGCGAACCAGACCCATATTATAAAGATGCACTTAACATTAGTAGTCATTTGATGACATCTTATATTACCACCTCTTTGCAGCAAATATTCTAACATATTCAGCGAAATATTTGTTTTATCTTTACCTCGCAGAAGTATGATCATTATCATTGAATATATGAGATAAACTAACAACAGCAGACCCCATACTAATGGATAAAATTCCAAAAAATCATTTTTCCACTTGGCTACATATGATGCCTTCTTAACAAAAAAACGCATGTCATCGAAATAATCAAAGTACCCGTGCAAATATGTGAATGCATCTGCTCGGCTCGATACAAGAAAATGACTTCCAAACATTGCATCGGTTTCATTATTTTGTAGCTTTGCCATAGGCCCTATCGCTTTCATGTCAGAAGTTATTGTAGAAAATGTGTCATTGGTAACATTGAAACTAAAGTTAACTTTGAAATGTTCTAGTTCTGCTATCAATTTGAATAAGTAAGGTTCAGCACCCAATGTCCTCGGGTTGTCGTCTTCTGCAAGATGAGGGTGAATAGAGAACGGTGGTCGATGAGCAACGGTAGCAGAAAAGGTACAGTTCCGTAGACCAGTCACATACTTGTTTGGGAATAGATTCCTTGTTGTGTTCGACCACAAACCGTAACTTATGACGTTGTTGTAATACTTCCCGCAGGCATAGTTGTCGAAGGGGTTGTAACTGTAGAGGTGAGCGTCGTCAGTACCACTGACCACCAGCACGTTGACAACATGTTGCTTCAATAACTCGTCAAAAATCTTCTTCAATTCGTTTTCATCTAACGATCTGATCACGATTACGAATCGTGAGGTCGGATTCCATGTTGGATCTTCGAGAAGATGTTTAAACATTTCTGCACATTCGGGTGCGTTCTTTGCCATTATGAGATATCCCAAGTGTCTAAAGTAGGACTGTGTAGTCTGTCTTAATACCATCGTTGTGACGGTTGATAAATGAATTGCTTTCAGAATCTCGAGATCCTCAGAGTTCATATTAACGTATGTGAGCGTATTTTCATCACAAAAGTATTTTTTCACAATATTGGTTATGCAAACCACTAATTTTTGATTGTCCTGTTCTTCAATAACGAAGGCGTTTTCACTGTAACACTTGACATATAACAAGGAGAGCAATAAGTAAACGACCGACATTTTTGAATGCATATTGATGTATGCTTTTAGGTAACGTTTGCTGTCTTGGTAATGAAGATAAATATGTCGCTAAGTATAGTTTTATAATTAAAGTAAATTTTCCGTAGAAATAAGGCTATTAAATGGTTTATCGTAATGGATTAAGTTGGTTATGGATTTTTACTCTGATACCAATCAGCTTTCATAAAATGGTCTTTAATGGGCGTTTTGTCTCTGATGATTGATTTATAAGAAGCACACGTAGAACTTTTAGCCTAAATCAATAGTCTTTAAATATATTGAAACTATTTAACTGTCTTGAAGTAAAACTGGAGTGCAAGTGAATGTCAATCCTATATAGTGGTAAGTGGTAGGTAGGTTTAATGCGAATAACATCTTATAGGATAAACAATACGGTTTAACCACGGGACATTGCACAAGACAATTGATTGTGTGATCCATGAAACGTTACTACTGAAATAAGAGCAGTACGGACTAGGTAATACAACATTGAACTAAGTAAAATCATGTTTGAACAATAGATAGCAGACAGTTCATAAAATCAGCAAAATTCAACGGGATTAAATATGAAAATGGGTGTACCCCATGGCTCAACTTTCGGTCCTTTCTTGTTTTTAGTTTATATAAATGCCCTACATAAACAAACAAACTTACTATGTTCTTATTCAATGAATTGAAAAAAAAAAACGATAGTTAAAATAATACAAATAGTGTACTTATCGGGCTTTATATATCAAAATTATGGTAGTGTATTATTTGTATAGACATAAGAAAACAGAAAAAAACAGGTCAAGTGCGAATCGTTCCAGCCACAGTGTAGGGTTCCGAAGTTTTCTTTCTCCAAACTATGACAGAAAATTAAATATGTTCGCCTGACATAGTGATCGAAATACGCTTTCTTCACACTTTTTAGGGTTTCGTACCTCAAAAGGCAAAAACACTTTGTGGTCCGTCTATCGGTCTGCCACGACCTTTTTTCTCAGAAATGCGTGGATGTATCGGGTTGAAATTAATATCAAATGCGTAAGCCTGTGGCCCCTTGATGCTCTTAAAAATATCTAGCTTCTAAGTTAACGCAATTAAAAATTAAATCTAATGACAGGGTACTTTCCTTTGACCCAGAATCATAAAATTTGGCAAGAAGCAAGGTCTAACAGCACAAGTAATGTTTAGTTTGTAGTTTTATCACATAAAAAGTTAATTCCACAAACATACCCAAAATGATCACGTAATATTTTTTTTTTTTTTTGCTATTACAAACTTACATCTTGCAGTTGGAAAATTGATCGTGACGTATATCGATGTCTGGGAGGACATTTTTTTCAACTTGTAAAGTTAAGTTTGTCCTTAAGTCCTATTTATCTTTTCGTCAGAGTATTGTCCAATTGTCGAGTGCTTTCATAATTTTGGTAGGTAATGTTTATTCTTTCTCGGCATCGGTATATTGTCACGGGATTCAGTGTAGCTTATAACGAAAATGAGCTGGAAATTATTTAATGTTCTGTCATGGTTATGGGATAGAAAACTTCGGAACCTAATACTGTGCGTGGCCCGACACGCCCTCGTCCTGTTTGTTTTTTGTTTACTATGTCTGTATAAATATTACGCTGTTCTCTCGAGAAATGCTTAAAAACAGCGTGCAGATGAAGCAACTTTTCGTCGGCATTTACTGAAAAATTACATCTTAATAAAATAGGTAGTAATCTACATGATATGATACATTATTTGGTTCAGCCAGAATTTATATATCGGTATCACATGATAAGAAAAAAATCACCAAATCACCTTCAAATCGTTGAGGTGAAACCATTTTACTCCTACATTTTTAAAAGTCAACAAAAAAAATATCTACTCTTTTGCAATACAAACGAAAACAATTTGAATTTGTTACGTTTTAGGGTTCCGAACAAAAAACGGGACCCTTATGGGATGGCTACTCGGGTGTCTGTCTGTCTGTCCGTTTGTCACAGCCAGTTCTCTCCGGATCCACTGGCACAATTCTGTTGAAATTTGGTGCACACATAGATTTCTGCGCCGTATGGTATCGGCCGGTGCCGTATGGTGCCGTAAAAGAATAATACCATCCCATTACATCCCTTGGGTGTCGTAAGAGGCGACTAAGGGACTTGCCAGAGAATGGGCAGCAGCGTTCTCTGTAAAACTCAACACCATACACTGCGATCGCCAACCCGTCTGCCAAGCGTGGCGATTATGGCAAACCCCCCCCAAATGAAAAGCACAACCAAAAATGGCCCCTAGTGCCCGGCAGCCCGTCTACCCTTGACTCCGTTAGCGGTCAAGGTCACGGCGAGGCAAGGGGTGCGAAGAATCCCCGGAGTGGACCCGGCTACCATGATAAACACCGACGACTGAACCTGGCAAGACTAAACACGAGAACACTCCGGACCGACGAGAAGATCACCGAACTTGAGGAGAAATTGAGTAGGTTGCGATTTGGACGTCGGAACCACCGGGGACACTTACTGGCTAGTTTTATGGAGAAGGAGGGCCTCTATATGATGAACTCCTTCTTCAGAAAGCGTGAACATAGGAAGTGGACCTGGCAGAGCCCAGACGGTGTAACCAAAAATGAGATTGACTTCATCATGTCGACGAAGAAGCAAATAATGATGTTTCTGTGATTAACGCGGTGAAAACCGGATGTGATCACCGCATGGTAAGAGGCACATTGAATCTAAATATCAAGCTAGAAAGGTCTCGACTGATGAGGTCTACGCTCCGTCCAGCACAGATCGAGATCCAAAACTCCAAGAGCTTTCAGCTCGAACTTCAGAACCGTTTCGAGTGCCTAGGGAGCTCCGTGGACGATTGCAACGATGGGTTCGTGGAAACTGTCCATACGGTTAGGTCTAAGTTTTTCAAGACTCGCCGTACAGATTGGAACAAGAGGGTCTCTGATCCTACTTTGAAGCTCATGAAGGAGAGGCAGGAAATGATTCTGCAGTCTTCAGAAGATGCGTGCAGATACCGGCAGCTCGATAGACGGATCTCCAAGTCCTTGAAAAGAGACCTCCGCCGCTTTAATACTGAAAAGATTAAAGACGCGATAAAGCGGAATAAAGGCTCCAGGGTCTTTGCTAGAGATCTGTCTATTGGGCAAACCCAGTTCACGAAACTGAAGACCGCTGATGGCACAACCATATCCGCCAAATCGGAGCTTCTGAGAGAGATCGAGACGTTCTACGGACAGTTATACACATCAATGACTAAAACCGATACGAATCTAGCTAACAACCCAAGAGCTAGATTGACCCGGCACTATAGCGAGGACATCCCGGACGTCAGCCTGTATGAGATTAGGAAAGGGTCTGAAGCAGCTTAAAAACAACAGGGCGTCGGGTGAGGACGGAATTACGGCCGAACTCCTGAAGGCGGTTCCACCCGCCTTCAGGAGACCGGTCCTTAAGGCCCTTCAGGAACTGTTCAATTCCATCATACTTGAAGGGAAAACGCCACAGGGATGGAGCAGAAGTGTGGTGGTACTCTTCTTCAAGAAGGGCGACAATGCCCTGCTTAAGAACTTTAGGCCCATCTCACTTCTGAGCCATGTCTACAAGCTGTTTTGCAGAGTCATCACGAACCGTCTCGCACGCAGGTTTGACGACTTCCTGCCTCCCGAACAAGCCGGATTCCGATAAGGCTTCAGCACGCTCCATCAGGTTATACAGAAGACCGAAGAGTATCTGCCCCTCTGCTTAGCGTTTGTGGACTACGAGAAAGCCTTTGATTCGATCGAGACTTGGGCAGTCTCTCTTACGGTGCCAGATCGACTATCGGTACATCGAGGTATTGAAAGGTTTGTACAAAAACGCCACCATGTCAGTCCGACTTCAGAATCAGACCTCGAAACCTATCCTCCTGCAGCGGGGTGTGAGGCAGGGAGACGTCATTTCTCCGAAACTGTTTACAGCCGCAATGGAGGATGTCTTCAAGGTTTTGGACTGGAGAAGGCTAGGCATTAATGTGAATGGCGAGAACATCAGTCACCTTCGATTTGCCGACGATATAGTCGTCATGGCTGAGACTACGGAGAACCTCAGTACAATGCTCAATAACCTCAGTAGAGCTTCGGAAAGAGTGGGTCTCAAAATGAACATGGACAAAACCAAGATCATGGTAAATACCCATGTAGCACCCACTCCCATCAAGATCGGAAACTACACTCGAAGTTGTACACGAGTACGTCTACCTAGGACAAACGGTCCAGTTAGGTAGGGCAAACTTCGAGAAAGAGGTCAACCATCGAATCCGACTCGGCTTGGCAGCGTTCGGGAAGTTGCGCGGTATCTTCTCGTCCCACATACCGCAGTGTCTCAAGACGAAAGTCTATGATCAGTGCGTGTTGCCATTGATGATTTACGGAACTGAAACGTGGTCGCTTACAATGGGCCTCATCAGAAGGCTCAAGGTCACCCAGAGGGCAATGGAGAGGGCAATGCTTGGAGTTTCCTTGCGTGATCGAATCAGGAATGATGATATCCGCAAGAGAACCAAGGATACCAACATAGCCCGAAGGATCGCCAAACTAAAGTGGCAGTGGGCAGGGCACATTGCTCGCAGAACAGATGGTCGATGGAGCCGAAAAGTTCTGGAGTGGCGACCGCGTACCAGAAGGCGTAACGTTGGAAGGCCTCCCACAAGGTGGACCGATGACCTGGTGAAGGTCGCGGGTAGCCGATGGATGCGAGACGCACAGGACCAGTCGTTGTGGCGGCGCTTGGGGGAGGCCTATGTCCAGCAGTGGACGTCTTTCAGCTGATATGATGATGATGATGATGATGATGTATACTTCTTATAAATCAATCATCCGAGACAAAACGCCCATTAAAACCATTTTATGAAAGCTGATTGGTATCAGAGTAAAAATCCATAACCAACTTAATCCATTACGATAAACCATTTAATTGCCTTATTTCTACGGTAAATATACTATAATTATAAAACTATACTTAACAACATATTTATCTTCATTACCAAGACAGCAAACGTTACCTAAAAGCATACATCAATATGCATTCAAAAATGTCGGTCGTTTACTTGTTGCTCTCCTTGTTACATGTCAAGTGTAACAGTGAAAACGCCTTCGTTATTGAAGAACAGGACAATCAAAAATTTGTGGTTTGCATAACCAATATTGTAAAAAAATACTTTTGTGATGAAAAGACGCTCACATACGTTGATATGAACTCTGAGGATCTCGAGATTCTGAAAGCAATTCATTTAACAACCGTCACAACGATGGTATTTAGACAGACTACTACACAGTCCTACTTTAGACACCAGGGATATCTCATAATGGCAAAGAACGCACCCGAATGTGCAGAAATGTTTAAACATCTTCTCGAAGATCCAACTTGGAATCCGACCTCACGATTCATAATCGTGATCAGATCGTTAGATGAAGACGAATTGAAGAAGATTTTTGACGAGTTATTGAAGCAACATGTTGTCAACGTGCTGGTGGTCAGCGGTACTGACGACGCTTACCTCTACAGTTACAACCCCTTTGACAACTATGCCTGCGGGAAGTATTACAACAACGTCATAAGTTACGGTTTGTGCTCGAACACAACAAGGAATCTATTCCCAAACAAGTATGTGACTGGTCTACGGAACTGTACCTTTTCTGCTACCGTTGCTCATCGACCACCGTTCTCTATTCACCCTCATCTTGCAGAAGACCACAACCGAAGGACATTGGGTGCTGAACCTTATTTATCCAAATTGATAGCAGAACTAGAACATTTCAAAGTTAACTTTAGTTTCAATGTTACCAATGACACATTTTCTACAATAACTTCTGACTTGAAAGCGATAGGGCCTATGGCAAAGCTACAAAATAATGAAACCGATGCAATGTTTGGAAGTCATTTTCTTGTATCGAGCCGAGCAGATGCATTCACATATTTGCACGGGTACTTTGATTATTTCGATGACATGCGTTTTTTTGTTAAGAAGGCATCATATGTAGCCAAGTGGAAAAATGATTTTTTGGAATTTTATCCATTAGTATGGGGTCTGCTGTTAGTTTATCTCATATATTCAATGATAATGATCATACTTCTGCGAGCTAAAGATAATGCAAATATTTCGCTGAATATGTTAGAATATTTGCTGCAAAGAGGTAATACAAGTTGTCATCAAATGTCTGCTAATGTTAAGTGCATCTTTATAATATGGGTCTGGTTCGCGTCTCTCATGAGCAGTTTTTACCAGTCAAGCTTAGTTAGTTTGACCATGAAGCCAATACAAGAGCACCAAGTGTTTAATGATGCAGATATAGAAAGTACAACATTATGCTATGTATTAGTGCACGGATGCTGGAGTTTATTACTTCTGAATCGAATATATCCAACGAAGTAAATAATGATTGTGAAGATCCGATCAAAAATTTAAATAAAGTCGCTCAATCAGAAAACTTGTTTACAGTGATTCAATACTCGATTGATCGATATCACAAAATAACATTCTGCGATAAATTTGGCCGCTCTCCTCTCTATTACTTCAACAAACCCTACGTCAAGTTTATTATTGGCATATTTTTCTATAAAGGGTTTCCACTTTCTGATAGAATGCGACAAAACGCGCTTCGTTTAAGAGAAAATGGCTTGGTTCAAAAGAAGTTCCGAGATTTCTATTATGCTAGGACGATTAAATTACATTTTCATCAAAAGGACTTCGAATGTAGATTTGTAACACCATGGTTCATTTATGTCGGAGGCTGTTGTTTGTCAACTATTATTTTTATTTTTGTATTACTGTTAAAACGATTTAGTTTGTAAAATGTGAAAGTCTACTCTATCTTTTCTTAAGAATTAGTTTATAAGACTGTTCATAGCAAATTATATGCATAATAGCAAACATGTATGTGTTGTGACAGTTTTGAATAAATCAATTAGATGTCTTGTTTTAGTCGTCCATCACAGATCTTCGTTATCGCGTATGCTCATGAGCAATGTTTGGTCAACCTCGTAATTACTTTACAAACATGACATTAATAGACTCTTGCACGCCATGAAACACCAAGACAGCCAGGAAAAGAAACATAACTGAAATCAGAGCCGGGCCAAAGCGGAGTTCACGATTGTTTAATGAAAAGAATGTAACGCACGTTAACCACGTGATATTTCAATCCGTTGTGTCAATTAGAGTACATATAACTTTGTCTATAGAGCCTTAGCTCTGTTTGCTTTACGGGATCAAAGTCACTGCTACAGAGATTCAAACATTGTGAACTGTTAATGGACCGGTAGTTTATTTCTGCAGTAGTTTAGTAGATTTTATTAGCATGTCAGAAGTTCTGTGAGAGGGATTGATGAAAGAGCAACCCATTTCTTTTTTTTTTAATTTATCCGTTTTCTGTTTTCCTTTTTTATTTTTGTTTGTGTTTAGTAGTTTTTGTGCTTTACTTACTGTAATTGGTTTTGAAACATTGTAATTAAAAAAAAAAAATAAGTGAGATGCTGACCTGATGACCATGGGACTACTTGTGAAGTAATCCCTTCCAAAAAAAAGTAGAATTTTCTAAATCGGCTGTAATTGGGGAACTTTATGTAAGTTCCCCAATTACGGCCGATTTAGAAAATTCTAGATTCCGTCGAATTGAGAACCTCCTCCGTTTTTGAAATCGGTTAAAAAGCATTTTAATATTATTTTGTAAAACGCTAGTACATATGAACCTACATGTTACCTCTTAATCAACCTTGGTTGACTGGTGGAGAGTACCTAAGGCGCCTTTGTACTTTTGTGTTGCATTTTTTTTTATTTGTGATGGGTTTGCTCTTGACTCTAGTCTAGGTCAGAGATAACCGAGACAAAGTCTACGATGGAGCGAGCTTACCCAGAAGGAGCCTGTTCACTCTAACTTTGAAGAGATTAGGGTTGTAAGCGTTTGGAAACACAGACGCAGGTAGAGAGTTCCACTCCTTTGCTGTGCGCATTATAAAAGACGTTTGGAAACGCTTAGTGCGAATTGGTGGAATAGTAACAAGGTAGGGATGGTAAGATGCAGTGCGTCTGGATGTCCGATGGTAGAAGGGGGCCGGTGGGATGAGGTCGTTTAGTTCTTGGGCACACTCACCGAAGTACAATCTGTAGAAGACCGACAAGCAGGCAACCTTACGGCGATGAGCCAAGCTATGTAGCTTGGCATCCACCAGTTTTTCGTCACCGATGAGCCTCGAGCCTGAGTTTTAATCCGATATTGATAACTAAAACATTATAAAATTTGAGGGTTTCTCTTGATATTCCTGTAATCCCATCATCGGATCCTAACTTATACCTTTCATCATCAGCTCAGCAACATGAGATGATGATTACCAGACAAAGATAACTGGATTGCGTTAGAAAGTATATGAAAAACATTTTGTCTACATAATAATATGCGATGGCCATTAGAGATCGAGCCAAAAGGAAGCTAAAGCGTTGTCCTTCCGAGCACAACTTAAGTTCTTACAGAGAACTGCGTAATCGCTGTAGTCGTATGTGTAGAGATGCAAAAAGACGCTACTTTCATAATTCTCTCGACAACAGGAACTCCTCTGAAGTCTGGAAGTTCCTGAAAACTGTCGGTATTGGCAAGTCCTCTGTTGCTTCTAGCAAAGACACCGACGTGTGTGCTCTAAACCAACATTTCTCTCATCCTCCTGTTACTTTGGATCCACACGTCAAATCAGCAACTCTCAATAAACTTTCCTGTTTGCCAATGCCGCAGTGTTCCCCTTTCGATTTCAGTCCTGTGAGTTAAGATGATGTCAAAAAGTCTATTTTTGCCATCCCCTCTTCCGCTGTTGGCAATGATAATCTATGCTCAAGAATGATCTCTCCTATTCTTCCTGCTATACTTCCAGTTTTGACCCACATTTTTAACTTTTCCTTGTTTTCTTGCACATCCAGCCCAACATAGACTGCGCTGATGCCTGTTATTTGGATGCCACCGAGGAGCTTTTAAATATACTTGAGCGTTTGCAAAATATTTGTATTCGTTTTGTTTTCAACCTTAAAAATACGATCATGTTTCTGGATTTCGCAAGATACTCAAGTGGCTCCCTATTCGACTTCGCAGGAACTCTCGGATATTGTGTTTGCTCTTTAACATCCTTCACAACCCTAAAACGCCTTCCTACCTGCGAGAACGCTTCTCCTATTCCCGTCCTTCTGATGCGCCTTGCAGGTCGCATCTTAGAAATCTCCTTAAGTCCCCTCCCCACGCTACTGAGTTTTACTCCTATTCCTTTACTGCCCATGCGGTTAGGCTGTGGAATTCACTGCCGCCTGACATTAGAGACTGTTTTTCAGTTTTTAAAAGAAGAGTGAAAGAACACTACCTTTCTTTACCGTCGTAGTTGCAAATAAGTATCTGTTATTATTTATCTTATAATATTATTTAGTATGTATTAGTGTATATTTATTTTAGAAATATTTATGTATTGTATACCTTTTACACACGGTGTCTACATATCTTTTATACAACTCTCCTTTCGCAGGTATGCTGGAAGAGATTTCTTTTGAAATAAGCATTACCTTTGTACCTACTTTTCTGTTTAATGTGTAATCTTTCTATGTAATGTGTGCATAAATTGTTAAATAAAAAATAAATAAATAATATATCATATAATATTATAAAGAAGAAAGATTTGTTTGTTTGTTTGAATTGAACAGGCTCCGAAACTACTAGACCGATTTGAACAATTCTTTTGGCATTGGATAGCTACATTATCAGGAAGTAACATAGGCTATATATTATCCCCGTACTCCCACGGGAACGGGAACTACGCGGGTGAATCCGCGTGACGTCCACTAGTATGCGTATAAAACTTGAGGATTGCC
Organism: Lacanobia wlatinum; assembly: GCA_947578705.1. Taxonomy (NCBI): domain Eukaryota; kingdom Metazoa; phylum Arthropoda; class Insecta; order Lepidoptera; family Noctuidae; genus Lacanobia; species Lacanobia wlatinum. Next base: position 23,529,211 of record OX388031.1, read on the forward strand.
CTCGATTTCCTTGAGTGTCCATCATCAGATTCTGACTAGATGACAATAGGTCTAGGTGTCAAGAGAATAGGCTTTCAAAAAAAAAATAATGAATAAATCGGACCACAGTTGGTGGAGAAATCGGTGAACATACACAAAAATACATACAGTCGAACATGGAACTTCCTTCTTTTTTTGGAGTTGCTTAAAAATCATAGTTTGGATTTCCTGTAATCTATAGGTAAAGCCTATTTAATAGTTTTTTTTTTTATAATTTTAGGGTCAAAAATTTCGGAGATAAAGATAATTTTTGTTTAATTTCTTGAATAACTTCAAAACTATTTATTGTAAAATTATGAAAAAAATATAATTAAAACCCCCACAGTAAGCCCATTCATTTGATATGTTACATACTACAGTCTGAAAAACTTTTTTTTAATTTTCTAGTTGGACCCCCAAAAGCGACCCCTTTACTTAATTTTTTGTTTACGTATCGTGCCCGTGTTTGGGTTACAGAAGTCCATATGTTTACCAAATTTTAACGGAATCGGTTCAGTGCATCCGGAGAAAACCGGCTGTGACAGACGGACAGACAGACACCCGAGTGGACCTATTTATATTCCGTTTCTTACGGATGTTCGGAACCCTAAAAAAGTAATCATGAAAATGATGTTTTTTTTTTAAACCCGTTCTAGCACACCCAATATTAAAAGCTGGGGACAAGAGCAGTGTCTCGTTACTATAGGCCCATAACTGAACACAATTTTCTAATAAAATTGATTGACTTGTGTTTTTTTTTTATTGTATATTGGCATCTTACTAAATTTGTCCAAAGGCTTCGACATCGTATTGGTCCAAAAGTTGTTGGAAACCACCTGTTGAAAAGTTTTGGTAGCTGTAGGATTGCGCTCGACATATTTCACAGCTACCTGAAAGACCGCTACCAGGTAGTTAAAATTGAAAACTTTAAAAGCATGTTAGAGAAATTTACGGACGCCACAGGGAAATATTCTCGGAACAACTCTTTTCCTCATTAATGTAAACGAACTGTGCTTGTGTGCGAAAGTTTGGTTTATGAAGTTCTAACAATACTACTATTGGAATCTATATTTTTGAACCATTTCGGGTTGAAACCCTCGGGCCGTGTGGCCTTTGTGCTCACAGCTTTTTCAAAGAAATTTCGAAACGTCTGGTTGACACTTACCGTGACCCAAGTGCTAGCTTTTCCTTTGGCCAGAGACTAGGCTTTGTCATTCAACGTGGCAGTACCCCCAGTTTCTTAGGCACATTACCAGCTGACAGCGTTGAGGACGAATTTTTTGATGCTATATTTTTTTTATTTTGTAAGGTTCCATTATTTACATTGTCAAGATTGTTTGCACGTCTGTTTATTTTAATAGGGTAGTATTTAAACGCAAATAAAAAAATATCCTTTTTCTATGCAATAAGATTCCGAATTCCCATCAAAATTACTGATTGCGCATCAAAATATTCAACTCAAAATATCACTTAACACACTACAATTTATTTTCGCAGCGTACAGCGATTTTTCCTAAAGCAAAATTTTTCATCAATGCACAGCTAATAATCTTAATGCACGACAAAACTGTACTGCGACTCACCATAGTTCTGGGTGGTTTAAAAAAAAAAATAACCACGAAGGCTAAGGCGGGAGCTCGGCTCCGCTTCGCTCCCACCTTAGCCTTCTAACCTAACCAATCCGAGTCGGGGTAGTCTGAGTCGGGGTGTTGTCCATAAATATGGAAAATATGCTGTGCAGTCAGTATTTATGCTATGTATGTAGTATTTTTGTACAAAAATAAATGTAACTGTATTGCATTATGAGGAAAAAAGTAATGTCATATTGATGTATGATTTCGAATTATCTGCAGTTTGAGTTTTGTTAAACATTTAGTTTATTTGTAGTGTAGTAAGTTATTTGATGTAAAAAAGAATATAAATGATGAGTATGTATTGATAGGCGATTATTTATTTGATATGCAATTTATAATATCCCATTTTAATAATGAAACCTAAATCGTTAGCGATTAACACCATAGTAAGTTTGTTTGTTTAATGTTAAGCCCAGGGGTCACCCCCATTTACACGTTTAATCCCAATGGATTGTTGCCGATTATCTGAACTGGCTGCCAATACGATTGTACTAAATTCGAAGCTGTTTGACCTAGCCCATACCACTTTAGTTTCAGTAGTAATATTTCATAGCTCACAAATTCAATCGTCTTGTGTAACGCACCGTGGTTTAACCATAATGTTTATCGTGTAAGATGTTATTCGCTCTAAACCGACGTACCACTTACCACTATAGGATTGAAATTTACTTGCACTCCAGTTTTACTTCAAGACAGTTAAAAAGTTTCAATATATTAAGTGTTTATTGGGCTGAGCATGGCTTATGTATGCCTAGAGGGTATGCGGAACAAAGAGTAAAGTCCCGCAAACCCCCATTGAAAAGGGAGGATCCTCCGACCGGACGGTGGTTGTGTCCGGTGTGGGTAACGGCCCGATAGTTCATATTCGGGCTGATGTATATGTTCAAATCGCAAGGTAAACTCTGATTACGCGATGCAGGATATTATGTCACTGCTAGTTGGATAGAAGGCGTCGCGGTTCCTTTGTAGATTTGCTCCGTTAGTTCTTCTTGTGGTGGCATTGATGCCGCTACATGCTAATTATGGTTTAAAAAAAGGACTGGCAAAAATTTCTCAAAGTTAAATAGTTTTACATATTACCCATTTATTTTTATTTATTTATTTTATTTGGCTCTTCAACAATGAGTACACTATAACATTTACAAAAAATAATTCTAGACTTAAATTTAAGTGCCTCATCACTTAAAGAAGAGCACTACATGCACTATACTGTACGCATAAACTGCTATAGTAACGGTGAAAAAGTAAATATAAATATGATGAAAAATTAAAACAAAAAAAAAAGAAAAACGACAACCAAGAATATTACACAATTACACATTAAGTTAGATAGGTCAAACAGTGACAGTAACAGTATTCACAACAGTTCATTATTTTACGAAACACACTTTAAGAGTCTTTTCATGGTAGGCACAGATGTAAGAAATAAATCAATGTTATTATCGTGGTTTTTGTATACAGTGTACATTCTGGAAAGTGAGCAATGCTGCCTTAAATTGGTTTTGCTTTTTGGCATGGAAAACAACCTCCTATTATTACTTCTTGGTAGATTTCGTGGCACATGGAAGGATACCCTACTAAGTAATTCAGGACAATTCAAAGAGCCTGTTACTAGTTTTTTTAGGAAGTTTAAATCGAACATATCTCTACGTTTCTCCAATGAGGCAATCCCAAAATACTTCAACCTGTCCTGGTACGATTTGAGCCGTTTGCCCATGTTGCAGTGATAAATGAGATGCCATAGGAACCTTTTTTGCAATCGTTCGATACGCTTGATGTGCACATTATATTTCGGGGACCATACAACACTACAATACTCTAGCTGACTTCTGACTAGCGAGTTGTACATAATTTTTTTTGTGCTGAATTTTTTGAAGTTTTTACACTCTCTCATAACGAAACCAAGTATTTTTGATGCTTTAAGTGTAACATTGTCAATATGCTCGACAAATTTTAGCTTTTTGTCAAATTGAACGCCCAAGTCTCGTATAGAATCCACTTCTTCCAGCTGTTGACCATTAATATTGTATACTGTGGGTACAACATTTATTTTTTTAGTAAATTTGATGTGCTTACATTTCCCTACATTTAAAGACATTCTATTGTGCTCACACCACTTACTCAGTCTATCTAAATCGCGTTGAAACTGAACCGAATCATCAGCCGTTCTTATCTCTTTTACGGCTTTAAGATCGTCAGCGAATAGATATATTTTGGAATTCAGAAAGCACTTGTGTATATCGTTGACGAAGAGAATGAAAAAAGGTGGTCCTAAATGAGATCCCTGGGGAATTCCTGAAGCGGCTATGTATGCATCGGAGTTGCAACCATTCACCACAACCCTAAGCGTTCGTTCCGACAGAAATGACTTAAACCAACTCAGCAAGGGATCCGACACACCATGTGACTTTAGCTTTTCAATAAGTAAAATGTGATCCACTGTGTCGAATGCCTTACTGAAGTCAGTGTAGACTGCATCAACCTGAATAAGCGCATCAACTGCTTCAATTATACTATCTGCATAAGTCACCAAATTTGTAGCCGTTGATTTACCCTTCATAAATCCATATTGGCTGTCCACTATCAACTGCGACATATGTCTGTACAATATAGGACAAATTAGTGCTTCAAAAATTTTTGCCAGTACAGAGAGAATAGCTATGGGCCTATAATTGGTCACATCCGACTGATCACCGCTCTTAAAAATGGGCACGATCCTAGTTTCCTTCCATATTCTTGGAAAAATACCCCGAACCAAAGATTCATTGAATATTATAGTTAACGGCAACGACAGACTATCCGACAACTTATTTAAAAGCAAGGGAGGAACATTATCAGGACCAGCGCCCTTGTTAACGTCTACTCTTTTTAATTCTCGGAGGATCTGATCTTGAGAAATTGTTATTTGGCTCAATATAATAATATTATTACTCAAACAACCATTTGAGTTCACTCTCACATCACTTTGGTCAGTACGGTACACTTTAGAAAAGTGAGTTGCAAAATAATTACAAATCTCATTTATATTCTCAGAGCTGCTCACACCATCAGTCATACAATTAGGATAGTTACTGACCCCACCTCTCTTTATTTTTAAATAACTCCAGAAATACTTAGGATTCGATGTAATTTTAGCCTCTATGTCCGCAATGTATGAGTTATAGCAAGAAGTAGCCATACGGTTGCATCTTTTTCTAAGTGACTCCAAAGCAATAATGTCTAGCGGATATTTGTACTTTTTTATTCTAAGTCGTAGGCGGTTCTTTTCATTCAATCTTTTAATGAGCTCTTTAGAGAACCAGTATGGATACTTGCTCACTCTAATTGCAACTTGTGGCACGTATTTCCGCATTAACTCATACAATATATTATAGAACTTGTCTACCATCTGGTCTATAGTCTGGGAAGACTCTAATTCCTCCGTCCAATCAACCTGCCTTAATGCTGCATTTATTGCCACATAATCCGCCTTTAAATAATTTAATTTTGTTCTAGAAACACATTTCTGCGTTTTTGTAATATGGGCAAACAAGAGCTCACACAGCACAGGGGGATGGTGTGCATCGATTTTAGCGAGAACATCATTGGGTATACTAACAGTTACATTGTCTAAATTCGTTAACACTAAATCAAGTATTCTATTATTATGATTGCACAAATAATTATATTGACATAAATTGTTAAGCAATATGAAATCCCAAAGAATCTGCTCCAAACTGGAACAAGTCCTCTGAGGTAACCTTATCACATTGCCATCGGCTCCGTGCCAGTTAATAGATTTAATATTAAAATCACCAAATATTAGACAGTCATCAACATGCTCCAATACATTGTTTGTATTATCAACAAAGTGCTCTAACAATCTGGGCTGTATTGGTGAGGGAAGATATACAGTACAAAGATAAATGTCTTTTGGTTTTCCACCCACTACAAGCGCTAACTTGACCCAGAGATCTTCGCATAAACTTTCAAAAGTGACCAATCTATGTGATGCAATTTTTTTTGAAATAGCTATAAGAACGCCACCACCGTCGGTTTTGTTATTAAAAATATTAATGGCCCGGTCTCGCCTATAAATGGTATACCGCCCATCCATGATCTCTGAGTCAAAGATACCACCCAGTAACCAAGTTTCAGTAAACACAATAATGTCATATGAACAGCAGGCGACTGCTTGGTAAATGTCACTTAGTTTTGATCTGATACCTCTGACATTTTGGTAGTAAATTTTTAACTGATCGAATTTTATAATCTAAACAAATACCTTTTTAAAACTACAATTTGGACTATTGCAATTTGTCTAACGTTTCGGTGTCCTTTATATATTTGTAGTCTGCACCATCCATTTTTCTTACAAATATCCTTCCGCCACGAACCCAAATATACTGATAACCCAAACTCTTGGCTTTAATTCTAGTTGCGGCATGCAGGGCTTTGTTTGCAGGAGACAGATGTTCCACAATGTAAACATTTTCTTTTTTGCCACCAATCCTAAGCAGAGCAGTGTTGAGCTTCTCATCTGGAGTTTTATTCTTGTTGAACCTAATAGAAGCAGCTAGAAAACTGTCTCTAACTCGCGGACAGCTGAATTGTACAACAATAGATTTTGGGCGTTTACTAGATGGGGTTCGTTTTGCTATTCTAGTTACATGATGTATGTGGTTCTCCGTTATGTCACCTGATATAACTCTATTAATATTCAGAACAGTGGACACTAGATTTTCATTTTTGTGCTCAGGCAGACATTGGATTTCTAAATTCGAAGATCGGGCTTGCTGTTCCATCTGGTTCAATCTCAAGCTCTAGTCTTTGACGGTAGATTTGAGTTGTTCATTTTCTTTCTTAATGTCCAACACAACTTTGGTGTTCAGTGAAAACTCCGTCTTCATTTCCTCATATTTCTCGTTCATGAAACCCATCGATGCTTTAAGTCTTTCTATTTTGTCCGTTATCGCCTTCAGTTCTTTGTTAACGTAGTTGGCTAAAGTTTCGTTGAGATGCCGCATCAGATCGTCAATCTGCTTCTTCATTATGCGACTGACTTCAGTTGACGTAACAGGCGCTTCCGAGGGCGTTACATTGCTTGATATACCTGCCGATGCTCCTTTCTTCCGTAGCGTTATGTTTGCATCACCACCTTGGCTATTGCGTACTGGGGTGTTATCTGCGTTTCGCATCTTCGGCTTACAGATGCGAAACGCAGACACAGCCAGGAGATCTGATCACACAACTGATAATCGGAACCAAGCAAATTTGCTAGGCATGAGGGGTGGTATGGTTTCTGACACGAAGAGCACCTAACAACAGAACTTCCTTCAGTTATAATCGCGGAACAACAGTCACAATTCATATTGTTGATAGGGTTGCAAAATTTTTTGAAAAAGCGTTATGTCGTGAGATCCGCGTCACTTACGCGTTTACTTAATTAGCCGGTTAGCAGCACTGAATGTCGGTATTTTAAGATTACTTGCCAATTGAATTTAGTCACTGTTTATAGTTTATAACACACAATTTAACACTAATACACTTATATTAGCTGTAATTAGTTTGGTTCTTATCGAAATAAAGTCACTGCAATCACTTTTTGCAAGGATAGTCAATTTTTTAGACGGATCAAATTGACATAGGTGTTAAGCGCGCTCGAGTTGCTACTACTTTTTTGTTGCTACTACTTATTTAAAAATCAAATTTATAAAATTATATTGACTGCAAGCTATGGTGGCTACAACATTGGATATTATTTGAAAGGTTTTTAAACATAGGTAAAACTTATAAATAAACAGTAATAAGCCCCACGGTAAGAGATTTAATTTACCGCCGTATGGACATGTCCATGTTGTCCATCAATCATCCGAGATAAAACGTCCATTTTAAAGACTATTTAATGAAACCTAATGGGAATCAGAGTAAAAATCCATAACAAACCAATCCATCACTAACCATTTAACTGCCCTATTTCTAAGGAAAATTTACTTAAATACAAAGCTGTAATGAACAACATATTAATTTTCATTACCAAGCAACCCAACGTTACCTAAAAGCATACATCAATACGCATTCAAAAATGTTGGTCGTTTACTTGTTACTCTCCTTGTTATACGCCAAGTGTTACAGTGAAAACGCCTTATTTATTGAAGAACAGGACAACCAAAACTTGATAGTTTGCATAACCAATATTGTAGAAAAATACTTTTCTGATGAAAAGACGCTCACATACGTAGATATTAACTCTGACGATTTCGAGATTCTGAAAGCAATTCATTTATCAACCGTCACATCGATGATTTTTAGACAGACTACTACACAGTCCTACTTTAGACACCAAGGATATCTCATAATGGCAAAGAACGCACCCGAATTCGCAGAATTGTTTAAATATCTTCTCGAAGATCCAACATGGAATCCGTCGTTGCGGTTCATAATCGTGATCAGATCGCTGGATGAAGACCAAATGAAGATGATTTTCGACGAGTTATTAAAGCGACATGTTGTTAACGTGCTGGTGGTCAGCGGTACTGACGATCCTCACCTCTACACTTACAACCCCTTCGACAACTATGCCTGCGGGAAATATTACAACAACGTCATAAGTTACGGTTTGTGCTCGAAAACGACAAGGAATCTATTCCCAGACAAGTATGTGACTGGTCTACGGAACTGCACCTTTCTTGCTACCGTTGCTCATCGACCACCGTTCTCTATTCACCCTCATCTTGCAGAAGACAACCGACGGACATTAGGTGCTGAACAATATATATTTAAAGTAATAGGAGAACTAGAACATTTCAAAGTGGAATTTAATTTCAACCATACTTCAAAAATGTATACTACAATTACCCCTGACATGAAAGTTAAGGGCCCTATGAAAAAGCTACAAAATAATGAAACTGATGTTTTGTTTGGTGAAACATTGTTAGTATCGAGTCGAGCAGACGCATTCACATATTTGCATGGATACCTAGATTACTACGACGAATTAAGATTTTTTGTGAGGAAAGCGTCATATGTATCCAAGTGGAAAAATGCTTATTTGGAATTCTGTCCATTAGTTTGGTGTCTGTTTTCGTTAGTTTATGTAATATATTCAATAATAATGATCATACTCCTCCATGTTGCAGACAAAACTAATTTGATGTTGCAATTGTTAAAATATTTGCTGTCCAGTGGTGGAAACATTACGTGTCACCAAATGAATAGTAATGTTAGATTCATCTTTATGATATGGGTGTGGTTCGCATCTCTAATGAATAGTTATTACCAGTCAAGTTTAGTTAGTTTGATCAGTAAACCTATAAAAGAATACCAAGTGTCTAATGAAGCAGATTTAGTTAAGTACAACCTCAAACCTTGCATTATTCCTGCAATGCTGGAATATATGCAGTCTGAAACCAATGAAACTCATGCGAAAAATTCTGACTGTTTAGATCCATTAGAAAGTTTGATGAAAGTCACTCGATCAGAAGATTTATTTACGCTTATGGAACAATCAAAATATTTATACTACCGAAAAATGTACTATGACGAATTCGGTCAGGCGTCTGTCTATCATTTCAAGAAACCATACGCTAAAGTTATTTTTGGAATATTTTTTTACAAAGGTTTTCCGCTAACAGACAGAATGCGACAAAACGCGCTTCGCTTACGAGAAAATGGTTTGGTTTCAAAGAAGTTCGATGACTTCTACTATTATAAGCAAATAAAACTGAATTTACAACAAAAAGAGTTCGAATCTTGGTTTGTAATACCATGGGTAATTTATGTAGCAGGTTGCTCTTTAGCTTCTACATTTTTTACTGTTGAATTACTGTCTAAACGTTACAATTGTTTTGGCTAATTCCACGAAAACTTTTTAGGCAAAGGCACTCAGTGTTTTGTAAGGACAAATAAGCAGATGTGTGTATAATGAAACTGTCGCAAGGAAAAGTTTAAAGACCTGTCGAAATAAATATAAAGATGAACAAACAGACAAAAAGTTACTTTAAGAACCGAACATTTTATGATGCACAAGACCATCATGAATCCAAATTACTTTAAATACTACTTATTATAACACCTTATGCTGACAAACCACAGGACTAATTAGAAATAATGTCCGAAAAACTTACAATCAGCGTCAGATTTGAAGAGAGTGCCTACACATAAGCTTTGATTAATGATAAACGAAAGTTTAGTATTAAGTAAGGACGAAGCCATACAAATTTCTAGTTCCACGTCCCAAAATGTTGGTCGTGTACTGGCTATTCTATTTCTTTTTCAACAGTGGGAACTGTTTCAAAATACCAATACCCGAGTCACCGAGCAATAACAAACAGATACAATGTGTAACCAATATAGTTAGAGAACATTATGCTGAAACAAAAGTCCTGACATATCTTGGCAATAAGGCTGAAGACGAGACCCTCTTAAAAGCTATAAACACTGAAAAAACTGTGTCAATATTTTTATTTTCGAGAAAGACTACCAAAGTTTTGTTTATCCAACACGAAGTTTATCTGTTATCTAGAAAAAATGCATCTTTCATCGCTAAAAATTTCCCTAATGTAACCAAAGACGCATCTTGGAATCCACTGGCAAAATTTTTGGTCATCGTCAAAGATCTTAAGAAAAAAGGACCTGAGAATCGTCTTCGACACATTTCTGAAACTACACGTAAGGCATGTGGTGGTTATGAACTCATCCGAAGAAGCTCACTTGTATGGTTACAACCCGTTCGACAACTACGGTTGCGGTAAACGCTACGATGACATCATCAGCTATGGGGAGTGTTCAAAAGCATGGTTTTATGACCTTTATCCAAAAAAATTGGTCACCAAACTACGGAACTGTACATTTGATGTTATCATAACCGAGTGGCCTCCCGATACAATATTATCTACCAACGACTCATCACATCCACTTCGGTATGGGGCTGAGACATACTTGTTCCAGTTAATCGGGAGAATGCAAGGATTTAAACTCAATATTATAAACGATTACGGCGCAGTCGAAGAATACCCTTCAGTTTCTACAGACATGGAAGCAGTAGGATCATTGAAAAAGATTCAAGACAATGAAGCGGATGCTGTACTAGGGGGAATGTTATTAACACCGTCTCGTGCACTGGCGTTCTCTTATGTGTACGGTCACCTGGCTTACACAGATGAGATAAGATTTGTTGTCAAACGAGCGTCAGAAGTGCCAGCTTGGAAGAATGTCTACCTGGAATTTGGATCGACTGTGTGGGCGCTATTGGTACTGGCTCTAATATTTTATTCGGTACTAATAATAATTCTGCTTCGCACAGAAGACAAAAGTTATGTTGTATTAATTCTTCTAGGCAATCTTGTCCTTCACGGGCACAGCATTCGAAGTCGGTTGCCGGTGAAGTGTGTCCTAATATTTTGGCTATGGTTCGCATACTTGGTCAACACTTTTATCAATCTGGCCTCTTCAGTCTCACTACCAACCCAGCCCGGGAATATCAAATTTCAAAGGAAGAAGACATAGTACAGTTCAAACTGAAACCGTGTTTTGGTCCCGTAATGGAGAAATATTATTTGGAATCAGTAACATCTGACGATGGCTATGAGAGAATCGATAGCTGTGGCGGTATGTTAGGAAGTGTAAAAACGGTAGCTGACTCGAAAGATCTGTACACTATTTTTATGTATGGCCAATATAAATACAATATGGAGGCTTTCTTAGACAAGTTCGGTGAACCTCGGGTTATTTCACTACCGAAGCCTTATTCTAAGGTTGTGTTCTCGATTTTTCTCTACAAAGGATTCCCCATGATAAACTATTTACTTCATAAAGCTCTTCGACTGAGAGAGCTCGGTTTGGTGGATAAAGTTATGAATGACGTGAATTATCTTAAAGAAGTAAAGCATCGTTTCCACCAGAAAGAATTTCAAGCGCGTTTCGCTATTCCGTGGCGAATTTACATTTTCGGATGTTCATTAGCTATAGTTACGTTCATCATAGAATTTAACATGCCTAAATATTGATTTTTAATTCTCCAAACTGTTTCTGCTGCAAGTCTACTATTGGTGTACTTACTAAGCATTTAGTTAAGTTCTGACGCAACACATTAAACTGTACCTGAAGTTATGTGCTAACCTAAGTACCCGTTCCCACTCAGATGGACCGTCTGTTTTCCCCGACCGTCTAAAGGAACGAGACGATTTAAATTTAGAAGGATCCGAGAAACGGATTTTTAGACGAACGCTTTGCCACTGAAGTTCCGTCTAAAAACCCGGATCGGATGTAGTGTGAATGAATCGGCCGATCGTCAGCCACCGTCTTTCGTTTAAACAGGTCCGTTGGAGTAGGAACGGGTCCTTTGGACATAATCTCAAAACGGGTCTATTAATAACTTTGGGCACGAAAATAAGAAGTAGATTGAAGGCAAAAAGTTACAGCTCTACGAAAACTGCTTAGCAAACAATATCAGTTCATAATCATTGTACATATTTCCATGATCCCATGGGTAACCGGGAAACCTATATTGTGAAAGAACCACAAACTCATGTTGTAAATAGGTATCTACCATAAAAATGATATTATCGATATTGTGATACAACCTCCTTGGAACCTCCGGGAACCTCCGTCAATTTAATAATAAACAAAGCTTTAGAAGAATTAGGAATTTAGAATAGGTTCAAATATTGACATAAAATGATTGATTTGTTTTTATGACGGTTCTGTAAAAGTTTTTCTTGAGAGCACCTGCTCAATATAATGATCTCTTAAATCGCTTAAAAGCTGTTTTATTCACATCGATCCCGGGACGTTCCAGAAGCCCTAATTGGAACGTCCACAAGTGGCGGCAGCGGCGGGTAAATAGTAAAATAGTAAAGCGTGTGCTAAGCGTATATAGCACGAAGCCCTATATTTTATAAAGCATCTCGAAGGATGACGAGATATTGTTCATGATCAGGCGATAGCTGGAACGCCTGGACAATAAAGCTAAGTGGTTTTTATATGTAAAGTGAAATTTTGAATTGGAAAACATGTTGTTATATACCGGTATAGACCGAGTTTGTTTTGAATAATTCATAGAAGAATTCAGGCTCGTCGCTGTGAGTAGCGAATGGCGTGAGAGCGATTACGCACTGATTTTGGGCGCATTTTTGGAAAGCGCAGCCAAATATTTCTATAACTACACGTACCATGACGGTATCGATTTTGAATTGCTATGCGCCAAGATAAGAAACGAGATCCCGTGCAAATGCACAGCCTGTAAACAAAGGGCATTGAAATGTTTAGTTCTTGTTGAAAAGACGAGTGCCAAAGTATCCGACGGATGTGGACTGTGATTCTTGCCGACCTGTTTTTAAATCTGCGAACCTTTTAACCGCTCCTAGCATCTACATCTTTGAAATAGCAAAATTTGTTAAGTGCAACATGAATCTTTTCCAAAATAAAAATAACACAAATAAACGTAAAGTTAACCATTCATATTTAGAATTACCGGTACCCAGAATAGAGTTGTTCAGACACAGCTGCCTGTATATGGCACCATTAATTTATAACTCGCTTCCTAAGAGGATAGTTGACTCACCCTATCGTAAATTTTGCATGTTCTTACAGAAATGGCTAATTCAAGAAAATTTTTACAGCGTCAACGAATTTCTAAAAAAATACTCTTCGGATTCCTACCATTTTAGAAATGCATTGTGAGGTTTCACTCTGTTGGTCTTTCGTGTTCGTGTTTTACAAATTTTTATCCCTGTTATTTTTATTACTTTATTGTTTTCCTTTTTAAATTTTACTTCGTAAATACCTACTTATTTTAAGTTACGTAGTGATGTTGTTTTATTAAATTATTATTCATTTGTTCTTAAGATAATAATTGATTAAGTGTTGAACTTTGTTTAGTGATGTACAAAGCTACAATTTATGTATAGATATTTGCATGCTATCATAGTATGGCGAGATGTGTCTTGCACCAAAAATTTATGTAACATCTTTTTACCACATTTTTTTGCAAATAAAAACTTACTTACTTACTTACTTGGACAGCAAGAGCTTGTGTCGCTTGTGAATCTCGATAATGATACAATCTTATATTCTAGCGTGAAAATTGAAGGTTCACAATTTAAATCTGATGACTATGAAGAATATGATGACCACGAGGACAATGATGACAATGATGAGCAGAGCTGTGGAGAGAGCAGCCTAAACATAGTCGAGACGGAATTGGACGGAACGGAGGAAAGTGTTCAAGCTGGTGTGTCCCTTCCAATATTTATATCCGGTCTCATTCCAGAAAACCAGGTGATTTTGATGCACGAACCAGAACCCAGTCCCACTGACGACCCTGATGTGGAAGCTGTCGACCCTGATGTGGACGCTGTCGAAGTGGATTGCAGGGAGAATAACCTGGACGAAGAAGCTGCCTCGATGGAAGATGGACCGAAGGAGATTATTTATTATTATTTATTTATTTTGTTTTAAAGAAGGCTTACAGACTAACAAACCAATGACATACAAAATTTATTATTAAAAAATTGCTAATAACAAGCCTCCACATATAGTTTAGTACGAAGCACAACTCGCCGTGTCGTCGAATGTTGCTTCAAATTCCTCATTAAATATCATTTCAGCCAGAAAGGCAAAGAGTAGATTAGAAAATAAAAATGTTAGGGACTTGATTATATTCGATAGGAAGAATTTACACACAAACTTACACACACACAATGCCCTGAAGAGACATGAGTACGTAACTCGTTATGAGTACAAGCTTCCCCTTCGAGCCCGAAAAATAAAGAAAACAAGGGTGAGAAGAAAGACACAGAAATAGTCCACTTATATTTACAAACAGAAAGAGAAATCAGATACATCAAATCATACAAGATATTCCATAAATGATTTGATAGTTTAGCAGACTTTAATTTTTATATGGAAATATTTTAGGAAGAAATTAATATGAGATTATTTTACACAATTATAAAGTCAGGAAACGTTTTATTTTGAAGAGTTTAGTTATTTGAGTTTCCACTTTTTACACTTTCTAGTTAGGTATATAATGTTAGTTGTTTTCAAGTTCTTTGCTGATCTCATAGCATAATATAGTTTTATTAATTTTTAATAGCAACGAAACCCGAAGTATTGGCTAGTATTTGTTCAGTGATAGGTTGGCATGACAACGTTAAAAACAATTTGTCATAATGTGTCAAACTAACTTAAAAGAACACAGGATAAATAGAATTTTGTGTATGGAAGTGGTACTTCGTACTTCCATGCAACAGACTGCTATGGTATGGTAGTAGGAAGTTTATTTGGTACTCATAGGTGACAGACCAACTATGTAAAATGTATATAGAGCTTTATAGATTGTTCATATAATGGTTTCTACCTATGTAGAAACCATTTTACGTTACTGTATAAAAAAAAACGGATCTGTGGTAGGAAAAAGTATGATCTCAAATCAAATGTCATTTCTGTTATCATTTTTATGTAAACAAAACATTATTTTAGTTTGGTATGTTGAATAGTTTATTGATCGGTTTTTCTTTTTCATGTGATGTTGGAATACGGACGATGATCGACTACTTCGATGATGCTGCCGGGTGGAGAAGAGAAGGTCGCGATTAATATCGATATTTAGCTAGGCTGAAGTTATTCCAGTTTTATATTTGTATTAAGGTTTCAGCGTTCACTGTAACGCAATTGAAGGACTCCATGGGCGGTGATACCAACTTTGCATACGGGGCATAGCCTTTGCAAGGGGTGGCAGGTTGTCACCATTGGTTTAGTTGTTCGATGGAGGCAAATTATTTCAGTTCATATTTTTTTTTAACAGATTTTGATTACTGGAGTAAGTTCGATGTTAGGAGTTAATTCGTTGACAGAATAGACCTTCGCTTCTTAACCGTCTGGCTGCCGCGTAGACTAGTTAGGGTAGCTTTCGTGAAGTCAATCCCTTCTGGATGTATGTGAATTTCCACATCATTTTGTTTACGTCCAGCAATGTGTTGCGGCTTTTCGGAAGGTTTTGCTGCAGCAGGGTTTCAGCATGACTGCGTTATTGTCCAGCGCAAATGGCGCGTAAGAATTTTAAAGAATAATGCTTATCGCAGCACATGACTGAAGCTGCTTCTACAGAAGCATATGCCCCCCTGTCAGCAAAGATTCCTTCCAGAGGTAGGGACTCCTGGTTAGGGATAGGTAGGTGCTTAACTCTTCCAAAGCTTTGAATAGAAGATTACAGGAAGACTTTCCTAGTATCCTCTATTCGTGAGGGCGTAGCTCAAGTGACACAACCTCCTTGGATGGCTGACCCTCCGGGGACCTCAGTCAATTTAATCATAAAAAAAGCTTTAGAAGAATTAGGAGTTTAGAATAGGTTCAAATATGGACATACGATGATTGATTTGTTTTTCTGACAGTTCTGTAAAAGTTTTTCTTGAGAGCACCCGCTTAATATAATGATCTCTTAAGTCGCCAAAAGTATTTTTATTCATAGCGATCCCCAGAAGTTTCAGAAGCCCCAACAAGGAAAGTCTACAGTACCGGCCGGGGCTCCACCTCACTTTCTCGGAGCTACTCGTGAGTATGCATGCCCAGTGTGACACCGTCCGGTCCCGCCCTCGACAAGATAGTAGATGTTGTTCTTCACGAAACATGCCGTACCATTACTGGCTGCCACAAACCGACCCCAGTCCGTGGACTATACCCCACAGCCGGGGTAGCACCTCCAGAAATCCGAAAACAAGTTGCAAGTGCAGTCAAAATTGAGAAAAATCAGAAACCCATTATATGGTGCATAACTACCAACGCTAAGACTAGGAATCACAGCTTTCTTAAGTCGCCAGTCTCGTTGTCAGAAACCCAGCTGACTTCCGCTGCAAACTGTGACCGGACACTTTTCCCCCATCCATGTACTATAACCACCAATAGAAGACCTTCCCACAGGGTCTAACTTTCTGTGGTCCACTTGGAAGTTTCTGAACCGCCTCGGAACGCAAGTAGGAAGATGTATCGCCAACCTAGCAAAGAGGGACTACTTTGACCAATCAGCAGTGGGTTGTGGATGTGGAGTCGAGTTATTAACTATGTTCCACCTCCTATTCAGCCCTGTGCCCCAAAACATGCAACGAAAGTGTTTGTTTAGGGCTACTCAAATATTAATAACTATCGTGCCAGCGACATAAAGAAGATTTGCGGTCACTATAAGAAAACTCATTGAAACAAGGTTAAGTAGGTAGGTGCAAGTACTTTGTTCAATAATATTTATTCAGGTAAGTCTGGTTACAAATTATAATTTTCTACATTATGTATAAAAGGGCACGTTTTAATTCTTTAAGATTTTCACATTTATGAACTGGATCGCTTAACCACTAATTCAACGATGAAAACTATCGTAGCCAAAGGAGCAGCCTGCGATATATATGAAACATGGTATTATAAGTCTAGATTCAAATTCCTTTTCATGAAAATGGAATTTGATCATCCTAGCAAAGTAAAAATCTCTGAACTTCTTAAAAACTAACCCATTTTCTCTTAAACGGAGCGCGTTTTGACGCATTTTATCTTAAACTGGAAAACCTTTGTAGAAAAATGTGCCTAAAATAAACTTGACAAATGGTTTGTTAAAGTAATAGACAGATGAACTACCAAATATATCGCAGAAGGATTTCCTATTATATACATATGTTGAATGTGGTACAAGCGCAAATAAATCTTCCGATTGGGCGACTTTCTTTAAGCTTGTCAACGCATCTAAGCAATCATGGTCCATTAGAGTGGATACATTCGATTCAGAATTAATAATTATATTCTAGCATACTAGGCGCCATACAGGGCTTAAGTTTGTATCGAACTATATCTGCTTCATTGGATACTTGGTGTTTATTGGCTTGCTGATAAAACTAAATAAGCTTGACTGATAATAACAGTTCATGAGGGAAGCAAACCACACCCATGTTACAAAGATGCACCTTGCATTAGTATTCATTTTATGGGGCAAACTACAGCCAGTGGATAACAAATACTTTAACAATTTAAGCATCATATTGACTTTGTCGTCAACATGGAGGAGAATGATCATAATTATCGAATATATTAGATAAACTAAAAACAGCAAGAACCACATTAATGGACGGAATTCCAAATAAGCATTTTTTCACATAGGTACATGTGACGCTTTCCTAACAAAATAACGTACCTCGTCGTAATAATCCAGGTACCCATGCAAATATGTGAATGCATCTGCTCGACTCGATACTAACAAATTATTACCAAACATAGCGTCGGTTTCATTATTTTGCAGTTTTGCCATAGGCCCCGTAACTTTTATGTCAGGACCTATCGTACTATATTTTTCACTAATATGATCAAAACTAAAATTCACTTTGAAATGTTCTAGTTCCCCTAGCACCTTAAATAAATATTGTTCAGCACCTACTGTCATTCGCTTGTCTTCTGCAAGGTGAGGATGTATAGAGCAAGGTGGTCGATGCGGAACGGTAGCATGGAAAGTACAGTTCCGTAGACCAGTCACGTACTTGTTTGGGAATAGATTCCTAGTCGTATTTGAACACAAACCGTAACTAATGACGTTTTTGTAATATTTGCCGCAAGCATAGTTGTCGAAAGGGTTGTAGGCGTAGATGTGAGCATCGTCAGTACCGCTGACTACCAGCACGTTGATAACATGGCGCTTCAATAGCTCATCAAAAATCCTCTTCAGTTCGTCTTCATCCAGCGATAGGATCACGATTATGAACCGAGAGGACGGATTCCATGTTGGATCTTCAAGAAGATATTTAAAATACTCCGTGAATCTCATAATCGCCAGGGTTCATATCAACGTATGTTAGTGTTATTTCATCAGAAAAGTATTTTTCAACTATAGTGGTTATGCATATCATCAAGTTTTGATGTTTTTTTTCTTCAAATGATATTGCATATCCACCGTTAAACTTTAAAAACATCAAAGACAGCAACGCGTTAACCAGCAACATTTTTTGATCACAATGAATTATGTTTTAGGCAAAGTAGATAATATATTTTTAGTTATTATTCTATAATGTTAGTAAATTGTCGAAAGAAAAAAGGCAATTAATATGTTTATCGTAATAGATCTCATTTTTATGGATAATTAGGCTTTTGATTGACATTGTCGGGTTTGATTAATGATAACTGTCATTATCTGTGTGTGGAATGTGTGCGTGCATGATTAAAAATTAACAATTATAGCTAAAATTAACAAGTAAACTAAACTTACAACAAACAAAGCTATGTCATCACAAATACGTCCTCAACGCTGTCTGCTGTTAACGTGCCTAACAAAATGGGGGCATTGCCACGATGAATGGCAATGGTTAGCCTCTGGCCCAAGTAAAAGCTAGCTAATGACTCACGGTAAGTGTCAACCAGTCGTTTCAAAATTTCTTTGAAGAAACGAAAACTGTGAGCATAAGGGCCTCACGAACCGAAGGTTTTAACCCCAAACGACTCAGAAATGTAGTCAGCAATATTGTTTGAACTTCTTACACCAAGTGGCACAGTTCGAAAAGAGTTGGGCCAGGAATCTTTCTCTGTGGGATACCATCAGTTAGTTTCTTTGCCCTGCTTAAAAAGTTTTCAATTATAACTACTTGGCGGCGGGAGAGACAGCCACCAGGTAGTTTCGGTAGTTTAGTGGAAACAGGTAGTTGTGAAATATGTCGAGCGCAATCCCACGGCCACAAAATTTTTCAACTGGGTAATAACTTTGGGACAAATACGGTGTCGAAGGCTTTGGATAAATATAGTAAGAAAAAACACAAATCAATTAATTTTTTAAGAAAATTTAGGACGTTCAGATATTATTATGGGCTTGTAGTAATTAATTAAACACTGCTCCTGTTCCCAGCTTTGAATATTGGGTGACCTTAAAAGGTTTTAAAAAAAAGAACGTCATGAGATACACCAGAAGACATGTATTGAAAAGCGGGAATTATAATATTCCTAGAGGTCTTATAACAGAGGCCGTGAAAACGTAATTTTTAATTGTATGGTTATAAAGTAATTACGAGGTTGACTTAATATTCTTCCTGAGGATACGCGATACCGATGATTTGTGATGGACAACTAAAACAAGACATTTAATCTACTTATTTATTTAAAATATATGAAGGTACACGCTTTACAAATTATTATGCTACAAACAATCTTAATAAAAACTGTAACTAATGCTTACGACAAGATAGAGTAGAATTACTGTTAATACGATTTAGTTTATAAATGTGAATTTGTAATATAAATCGTGTTAACAGTAATTCAAAATTAAAAACAATAGATGACAAACAACAGCCTGCAACACAAATAAACCATGTACAAATCTACATTCGAATTGATGAAAATGCAATTTAATCTTCCTAGCATAATAGAAATCTCTGAACTTCTTACGAACCAAACCATTTTCTCTGAAACGAAGCGCGTTCTGTCGCATTCTATCATACAGTGGAAACTCTTTCTAGAAAATGTCCCAATTATAAGCTTGACGAACGGTTTGTTGAAGTAATAGAGAGATGAACGGCCAAAATCTCGTAATGTAATTTTCTGATATCAATAAATCAGTACTGTGTTACTGTAAATACGTTTTCTGATTGTGCGACTTTATCTAAACATTTAATCGAATTTTCACAATCATTATTTATTTCATGGGAAATGTTCAATTCTGTAACTATGCGCTGATTTAAAAGAGTGTCCGTGGAGTTTTTGCACGTTCTTCTCCAAAAGTTTTACTAAAACGTGCACTTGCCGAGCTGAAGATGAAGATGAATGTGTTTTGCTGAGGAACATTCTTGCTGCTCCTGTTGCTAGCGCGTCAGAACTAGCTTCATATACTTTTCTGACACACCTTGACACTGCAAAAGTGCCTGTAAATGGTCTATTTGAATTAAAGAATTTTGATTATGATTTTAACTTTATTTTGAAAAGTAATAACGAGATCGAAAAAACACGCTTCATGGCTAAACGTCGAGGGATGAAAGGCTATTTATTTGAAGCGCCATTTTATGAACTTTACAGGAGAGCCATTTATAGATTCAAAACTTGGAAAAAAATAGTTATAAAAAACAACTGCTCTTACTTGAATGGGGATCGGGGGTCTATATTGCAAAACACACACACTCTATCTACACAACTACAACTACACAACATAACTTTTTTTTTTTTTGTAAAAACAGTTATGAGTTCCAAGGTTGTAATGTCGCTTAATACAAAATGATCTGCATCGCCTTATTTTTAGGGTAAAGAAAAATGATTTAACTTCCAATATTGTCACTAATCAGCCGCAGGCAAAATGGTTAAGTGACCTTAGAGTGCTAATGCAGGAGAAAGCAAAATGATTGAATCGACGTTACTGAATGATTATAGGAATAGGCTATTTCGTTTAACTACAAATAGTTTTTTGTAACGATCAGGCAAGTTGACTTAAGCAACGATGAACTTCCTTAATAAGTGTTTGATGTCACATGTTTTGAAAGAATTTATTAAAACATGGTCGTTGATTATTCTAATCTATTGAGCTCCATACTTCATGGGTACTGGCAGGCTAGGTAACCATGAAGTATGGAGCTCAATAGAATCACGAAAAGAATTGAACCTACATGTCTTATTGATTTTGGCTGACGGCAAATTGATTGAAACAACATTGCATAGTTCTAGTAGTAAAAAGCAAAATGTATGAAGGAACTTTTCATCTAAGGTTTGCTATATCGAAAAACGCCTTATCTGCCGATTCTCTATTTTTGTGGACAGCTTAAATGAAGTTCTAAAAAAAATATGACAAACGTGATGTCGGATCATGAGAATAACGTACTAAAATTGCATTGTCTTAAGCGCCAAAAATGTGCTTAGAATTATACGAAACTAGGGCCATCCGAAACAGAAAATAATGCTGAATCCGAATATGTATATAACTCAATATCGTCCAAAATTTCGCTTCAAACAAATAGCCTTTCACCCCTTGACGTTATAATGAAAATGAGTTGTTAGTGACTGACAGATCTTATAAGAAAACTAGCTGTTGCCCGCGACTTCGTTCGCCAGTAAGTCGGAATGTAAAATGTTGTCGCTAGATAAGATTTTTATGATTTCCCATCCTTAAAACATTTTTACAATAACCGACTTCCAAAAACAAAACACTACAAAGTATAAAATAACTTTAATTTCGGAAGTCAGTGTTTTGGTTTTGGAAGTTGGGTACCTATATTTTTTGTAAAAAAGTTTTTTATTTTTCACTTTTTAGTGGTATCTGCGTACCCACTCACAGCATACCGGCGTGATGAACTGGGACCTATTTAATAAAACTTACTTAGTGCTTTCGGTGTAAAGGTCTTGTCAATACGAATTAAATAAGCCCAAACACTTGGTAGTTCCTACATACTGACGAAGAGTTCCCTTGACTCTGTCGTCTCGATCATCAGGTCTGATCCAAACCTTTATTGTTTTGTATTATCACCCGATATACACACGAATATAAAGTTTTTACCAGATGCGTGTTTACAATTTTTAAGAGGTGCCCTCAATTTCTCAGGGTTTCCATCATTAGATCCCGACGTGGTGGCAACGAAACCACCTCCGCAGCATACCCTTTCATATAAAAAAAGATTCATCGAAATCGGTTCATAAACGACAAAGTTATCCGCGAATACACATGAAAAAAGAATATATAAAAAGGGTTGTTAACTTGCGATAGAGCTACATAAAGTTGGCCATGGGAAAATCAACCAGAAGAGAAGCTACCCCTACGACGGTAAGAGTAGAGCAGAGTAGAGACTCCACTATCCGCACCATGTTAAACTCCCATTCTCAGGCAGTCCTGGCTAACTTAGCCAGCCTAGCTCCGCCCAAATGCACAAATACCTCCTGGGTGCTTCACAGGTTTGGCGGAGCGACTTCACCTTTCCGAGAATTTGTTCACGTCGGGCTGCCTCGGCATTACCTTTTGAATGACGTGGGCAACTGATTCGAAGCAACCTCTGCAAATTGGGCTGTCTACAGCGCCTATATTGAAAAGATGTTTTTAGGGGCCAATGACCCGTAATTATGCAATTCTTTCGACTCCTCTATCATGGGACTTCGCCACCTGCTCGTGGGTAATATTACGTGCCCCTTGGCTCCAAGGCCGTGTAGGCCCAGTGTTGGGCAACTTTAAAAGCTTAGCAAATGTAAGCGCGCGCCTGTTACCAATATTCCAATCTTGATACTGCGATTCAAAAAATGAGATCAAATGCATAACGCCATCTATGGAATATGTAGTTAAACTGTTAAAATATAAGTTTGGAGTTTGTTTCAATTTTTATTAATACCTAGGAATATTACGTGCAATCAGACCGATATTTTTTTAAGGTATAAAAATAATTTCTTTTTAAGACGTTGTAAAAGTAATAAATAAAAAAATATTTTCTTGTGTGATTCTCAAGCTGTCGATAGTAATATGTCGGTAAATAGATGGCATTGCGTGTATCTGCATTACGTAGAATAATACGTTGATTTCTTCTAGACAGTTGCTACAATTCCTACCAGGTTTATGTGTAAAACTTATATACATTCTTTTTGTACTATTTTGAAACGTGATGCAAACAAAACAGAATACAGATAAAGATAAAATAATGTTCTGTTAATTATACTTAAACAGTCTGGCTATTATATTTGGCATACTTAGATAAATGCTAAAAATATTCGAAATACAACAAAAATATGTTATGAATATTTGAAAATATTAGGTTAAATAGGAATGATAAAAGTGAGGAAATGCATAAGTCTAAAAAAGATTTTGACTGCTAAGATTCGAACTCACATTAACTCTTTCGGAAAGCAGTCTTTAAACCGATGGTCTATGACTACTGTTGAAAATCATTTGAAATTGCCATCTTATTTATGTTATGGGTTTTCGCTGCTCAGCTCCTTGAAAGTAGAGCGTGATGATAAACATTGCTAAGTTTAGACCCATAAGTATCTGCAATATTGTAATCTGTTGTGGCTTCTTATAACAATTCCTCGCTTAACAGTTTGGAAAAATGTGGAATAAACATTTAAAAGTTATTTTAAGTATCCAAAAATTCATTTTAATTTTATTTTGACAATATTATGATGTAAAAATACAGTTCAAAAGAGAAAATAAATACAAAAATAATATCTGTTGCTCGGGATCGAACCACTGGCTACTTCTCGTTCAAAACAGACATTTTTGTTTATTGCTCATCCTCCATAGTACAAAGCGTGATAATATATAGCCTGTATCCTGACCGCACCTATAAGGATTATTAATGCAAAATAAGAACAAAATCGATTCAGTAGTTTTCGCGCCAATCGGGAACATACACCTCAGATTTACTATTTTATTATATGTATAGATATAGATATAGATACAACCATATTGCAAAAAATACACTCGTGCTAAAAGTATTTTAGTAGTAGTGTTTTTACTTTTGTAAACTGAAACGGGTAGCCAGTAATTCAAAGATAAAAAATATAGTAGCCAAAGTGCAGCCTGCGAAATATATAAACCATGGTGTTGCAAATCTAGAGTCAAACTCTCTTTGATGAAAATTTAATTTCATCGTCCTGACGTGGTATAAATCTCTGAACTTCTTCGAAATTATACCGTTTTCTCTTAAACGAAGCGCATTTTGACGCATTCTATCTGAAACTGGAAAGCCTTTGTAGAAAAATATTCCTAAAATAGACTTGACGTAAGGTTTATTGAAGTAAAAGAGAGGGGAGCGCCCAAATTCGTCGAAGTACAGTTTTTGGTTGTATAAATATAATGATGGTGGCAAAAGTGTAAATAAATCTTCGGATTGAGCGACTTTCATTAAACTTTTCAACGGATCAAGACAGTCGGAATTTATCGCAGGAGACTTATTTGTTTCAGATTTCATGTATTCCAGCATTCCTGGAACAATACAAGGTTTGAGGTTGTGCTTCACTAAATCTGCTTCATTAGACACTTGGTGTTCTTTCATTGGGTTACCGATCAAACTTACTAAGCTTGACTGGTAATGACTGTTAATTAGAGACGCGAACCAGATCCATATTATAAAGATGCACCTTACATTGCTATTCATCTGATGGGGCATACTACATCCACTGCAGAGCAAATATTTTAACAATTTCAGCATCATATTAGTTTTGTCTACAACACGGAGGAGTACGATCATAATTATTGAATACAGCAGATAAACTAACAACAGCAGACACCATACTAATAGATTGAATTCCAAATAAGCATTTTTCCACTTAGCTACATAAGATGCCTTTTTCACAAAAAATCCTATTTCTTCATCATAGTCTTGATACCCATGCAAATATGTAAATGCATCTGCTCGCCTCGATACTAACGAAGTATAACCAAACAAAACATCGGTTTCATTATTTTGCAGCATTACCATAGGCCCCGTAACTTTCATGTCAGGGGTTATAATAGTAAATACATCATTAATAAAATTGAAGCCGAAATTCACTTTGAAATGTTCTAGTTCTCCAATCACTTTGAAAACATATTGTTCAGCGCCTAATGTCCTTTGGTCGTCTTCTGCAAGATGAGGGTCTATAGAGTATGGTGGCCGATGCGGAACGGTAGCGTGGAAGGTGCAGTTCCGTAGACTATTCACAAACTTGTTTGGAAATAGATTCCTTGTTGTATTAGAACACAAGCCGTAACTAATGACGTTGTTGTAATACTTCCCGCAGGCATAGTTGTCGAAGGGGTTGTAAGTGTAGAGGTGAACGTCGCTAGTACTGCTGACCACCAGCACGTTGACAACATGTCGCTTCAATAACTCGTCGAAAATCTTCTTCAGTTCGTTTTCATCTAGCGATCTGATCACGATTATAAACCGCGAGGACGGATTCCATGTTGGATCTTCGAGAAGATATTTAAACATTTCTGCGAATTCGAGTGCGTTCTTTGCCATTATGAGATATCCTTGGTGTCGAAAGTAGGATTGTGTATACGCCTGTCTGATTACCATCGCTGTGTAAGTTGATAGATGAATTGCTTTCAGGATCTCGAAATTGTCAGAGTTCATGTCAACGTATGTGAGCGTCTTTTCATCAGAAAAGTGTTTTCGCACGACATTGGTTAAGCAGGCCACCAAGTTTTGATTTGGCTGTTCTTCAATGAATAAGGTATTTTCACTGTAACACTTGAAAAATAACAAGGAGAACAAACAACACATGAACACACCCAACATTTTTGGATGCACATTGTAAAATGTTTTACGATGAGTAGTTTCGTAATAAATATATAAATGGGGTTTTTTTATGATTTCGTAATGGACGTAGTTTTCGTTGGAAATAAAGCAGTTAAATGGTTTATTGTTATGGATCTAGTTTATTATGAACTTTTACTCAGATCCCCATCAGCTATCATAATAAAACTTTTATACAAGGAAGCCTGTTGTATTTAAAAAAAAAACACCGGTAGCACTCCGGGAGTGCCGGCAGAAGTGAAAACATGTAAATAATACATCCTTACTGTCGCGGTCACATCATAGACAAACCACCGACAACAAAATAAACAAAAAGACACTGACGTGTGGCCGCGACAGCGACTGTCAGTGACAGATGTCAATCTTGACACAGTTCCTGACATAAACAAAACGAACCATAAAAACAACAAAAAATAACGTTGTGTTTAATTATAAGTACAAAAATACTATCATTTATGAGGTAGAATACAATGTTTATTTATTGCGCTATCGTACACAAATATGACAATTTACATGTTATTATTCATAATATTATATCGTTATTTATTTATATATTACATTAATTTTTATCTCTTAGAAAAATCAACTTTCATCCATAATTTCGTAATTCCGTAATTTCGTATCCTTGGATACGCGTGGCACGCTGTACATAAACACAGACGGACATTCGCGCAAGCGCCCTGTGCCGCCTAAGCGTAGCAGCACACTCAGGCACGGTAGAAAGAGTGGGAGATACTAGTTCCTCTCCCTTCCCCTCGATCTTACGCTTTTTCGCATCACGTGACCCTGACGCGAGTCCGTCTTACGCTTTTTGCGATTAGGTCACGTGACCCTGACGCGAGTTTAAGATTTTATACCCATTACAGAAAAGTGCTCAACGCCGCTAAAGAAGTTTTCACTTCAAAAAAAATAAAGAGTCAGGTCATTATTTTACCCTTTAGTACTTATCAGTTTTTGTTTTTCGTAGCCACCACTGGAAAGTCACAGGAAAGCAAAACACGCACTTTCGTTTAATCAGATGACATATTTTTTCCAGCTATTTTAATTTAAAAAACAAAGTAGTGAAACCGATTTTGATGACATTTCTAAGGAATTAATCGTATAGTATATCCTTTCAATTAAAATAAGAAATTTTGAAATCGGTTTTTAATGACAGAGTTATAAGGTATCAAACACACAAAATACAACCGAATCGAGAACCTCTTCCTTTTTTATTTACTAGCAAGATGTCATTGGAATTCGCGGGATTGCTAATGATGTCATTAGCAATCCCGCGAATTCCAATGACATCTTGCTCTAGCTGCGGAAGATGTCTTCCGCAGCTACCTAACTGACCGCCAGCAGGTAGTAAACATTGAAAACTTTATTAGCAAAGAGAAGATAGTTACTTTTGGTGTGCCTCAAGGTAGTGTCCTTGGACCTATCCTCTTCCTCATTAACGTAAATGAACTCTGCCAACTATCTCCTCCAACCTGTAAAATCATCACATGTCCATGACACAGCGCTTATAATTCACGGCAAGGACTGGGCCGATACCTTTAATAAAGCAGAGATGGCACTCAGTGTGTTTATGTAATGTTTAAACACAAACCTCCTCACGCTAAATATCAGCAAAACTAAATTCACACCTTTTAACTCAGGCATTTTAAGCCAGCCCCCCCATTCGCTCAAATTCAGAGCTCACGTTTTCACACTGTACACCTAGCAAACGAACAGACGACATAAATATCTTGGAGTAATCATCGACAATCTTGGAATTGAGAGAAATTAAAGCATGGAAAGTGCAGTTTCGTACACCAGTCACGTACTTGTTTGGGAATAAATTCTTTCTCGTATTCGAGCACACACTGTAACCTATTACATTGTTGTAATACTTCCCGCAGCCATAGTTGTCGAAGGGGTTGTAAATGTAGAGGTGAGCGTCGTCAGTACCGCTGACCACCAGCACGTTGACAACATGTCGCTTCAATAACTCGTCCAAAATCTTCTTCAGTTCGTTTTAATCTAGCGATGTGATCACGATTATAAACCGCGAGGACGGATTCCATGTTTGATCTTCAATAACTCGTCGAAAATCTTCTTCAGTTCGTCTTCATCTAAGATCTGACCACATACAAAGGCTTGGAAGCAAGCTAACGTGCAGCCCATGCCCAAGAAAGGTAGTCGAGCTGACCCGTCGAATTATAGACCTATCTCAGAGGACAATGATGACAATGATGAGCAGAGCTGTGGAGAGAGCAGCCTAAACATAGTCGAGACGGAATTGGACGGAACGGAGGAAAGTGTTCAAGCTGGTGTGTCCCTTCCAATATTATATCCGGTCTCATTCCAGAAAACCAGGTGATTTTGATGCACGAACCAGAACCCAGTCCCACTGACGACCCTGATGTGGAAGCTGTCGACCCTGATGTGGACGCTGTCGAAGTGGATTGCAGGGAGAATAACCTGGACGAAGAAGCTGCCTCGATGGAAGATGGACCGAAGGAGATTATTTATTATTATTTATTTATTTTGTTTTAAAGAAGGCTTACAGACTAACAAACCAATGACATACAAAATTTAATATTAAAAAATTGCTAAAAACAAGCCTCCACATATAGTGTAGTACGAAGCACAACTCGCCGTGTCGTCGAATGTTGCTTCAAATTCCTCATTAAATATCATTTCAGCCAGAAAGGCAAAGAGTAGATTAGAAAATAAAAATGTTAGGGACTTGATTATATTCGATAGGAAGAATTTACACACAAACTTACACACACACAATGCCCTGAAGAGACATGAGTACGTAACTCGTTATGAGTACAAGCTTCCCCTTCGAGCCCGAAAAATAAAGAAAACAAGGGTGAGAAGAAAGACACAGAAATAGTCCACTTATATTTACAAACAGAAAGAGAAATCAGATACATCAAATCATACAAGATATTCCATAAATGATTTGATAGTTCAGCAGACTTTAATTTTTATATGGAAATATTTTAGGAAGAAATATGAGATTATTTTACACAATTATAAAGTCAGGAAACGTTTTATTTTGAAGAGTTTAGTTATTTGAGTTTCCACTTTTTACACTTTCTAGTTAGGTATATAATGTTAGTTGTTTTCAAGTTCTTTGCTGATCTCATAGCATAATATAGTTTTATTAATTTTTAATAGCAACGAAACCCGAAGTATTGGCTAGTATTAGTTCAGTCATAGGTTGGCATGACAACGTTAAAAACAATTTGTCATAATGTGTCAAACTAACTTAAAAGATCACAGGATAAATAGAATTTTGTGTATGGAAGTGGTACTTCGTACTTCCATGCAACAGACTGCTAGGTATGGTAGTAGGAAGTTTATTTGGTACTCATAGGTGACAGACCAACTATGTAAAATGTATATAGAGCTTTATAGATTGTCATTTAAATAGGTAGAAACCATTTTACGTTACTGTATAAAAAAAAAAGGATCTGTGGTAGGAAAAAGTATGATCTCAAATCAAATGTCATTTCTGTTATCATTTTTATGTAAACAAAACATTATTTTAGTTTGGTATGTTGAATAGTTTATTGATCGGTTTTTCTTTTTCATGTGATGTTGGAATACGGACGATGATCGACTACTTCGATGATGCTGCCGGGTGGAGAAGAGAAGGTCGCGATTAATATCGGTATTTAGCTAGGCTGAAGTTATTCCAGTTTTATATTTGTATTAAGGTTTCAGCGTTCACTGTAACGCAATTGAAGGACTCCATGGGCGGTGATACCAACTTTGCATACGGGGCATAGCCTTTGCAAGGGGTGGCAGGTTGTCACCATTGGTTTAGTTGTTCGATGGAGGCAAATTATTTCAGTTCATATTTTTTTTTAACAGATTTTGATTACTGGAGTAAGTTCGATGTTAGGAGTTAAATCGTTGACAGAATAGACCTTCGCTTCTGGCTGCCGCGTAGACTAGTTAGGGTAGCTTTCGTGAAGTCAATCCCTTCTGGATGTATGTGAATTTCCACATCATTTTGTTTACGTCCAGCAATGTGTTGCGGCTTTTCGGAAGGTTTTGCTGCAGCAGGGCTTCAGCATGACTGCGTTATTGTCCAGCGCAAATGGCGCGTAAGAATTTTAAAGAATAATGCTTATCGCAGCACATGACTGAAGCTGCTTCTACAGAAGCATATGCCCCCCTGTCAGCAAAGATTCCTTCCAGAGGTAGGGACTCCTGGTTAGGGATAGGTAGGTGCTTAACTCTTCCAAAGCTTTGAATAGAAGATTACAGGAAGACTTTCCTAGTATCCTCTATTCGTGAGGGCGTAGCTCAAGTGACACAACCTCCTTGGATGGCTGACCCTCCGGGGACCTCAGTCAATTGAAT
Organism: Lacanobia wlatinum; assembly: GCA_947578705.1. Taxonomy (NCBI): domain Eukaryota; kingdom Metazoa; phylum Arthropoda; class Insecta; order Lepidoptera; family Noctuidae; genus Lacanobia; species Lacanobia wlatinum. The sequence goes on from OX388031.1 coordinate 23,559,404, forward strand.
CATAAAAAAAGCTTTAGAAGAATTAGGAATTTAGAATAGGTTCAAATATGGACATACGATGATTGATTTGTTTTTCTGACAGTTCTGTAAAAGTTTTTTTTGAGAGCACCCGCTTAATATAATGATCTCTTAAGTCGCCAAAAGTATTTTTATTCATAGCGATCCCCAGAAGTTTCAGAAGCCCCAACAAGGAAAGTCTACAGTACCGGCCGGGGCTCCACCTCACTTTCTCGGAGCTACTCGTGAGTATGCATGCCCAGTGTGACACCGTCCGGTCCCGCCCTCGACAAGATAGTAGATGTTGTTCTTCACGAAACATGCCGTACCATTACTGGCTGCCACAAACCGACCCCAGTCCGTGGACTATACCCCACAGCCGGGGTAGCACCTCCAGAAATCCGAAAACAAGTTGCAAGTGCAGTCAAAATTGAGAAAAATCAGAAACCCATTATATGGTGCATAACTACCAACGCTAAGACTAGGAATCACAGCTTTCTTAAGTCGCCAGTCTCGTTGTCAGAAACCCAGCTGACTTCCGCTGCAAACTGTGACCGGACACTTTTCCCCCATCCATGTACTATAACCACCAATAGAAGACCTTCCCACAGGGTCTAACTTTCTGTGGTCCACTTGGAAGTTTCTGAACCGCCTCGGAACGCAAGTAGGAAGATGTATCGCCAACCTAGCAAAGAGGGACTACTTTGACCAATCAGCAGTGGGTTGTGGATGTGGAGTCGAGTTATTAACTATGTTCCACCTCCTATTCAGCCCTGTGCCCCAAAACATGCAACGAAAGTGTTTGTTTAGGGCTACTCAAATATTAATAACTATCGTGCCAGCGACATAAAGAAGATTTGCGGTCACTATAAGAAAACTCATTGAAACAAGGTTAAGTAGGTAGGTGTAAGTACTTTGTTCAATAATATTTATTCAGGTAAGTCTGGTTACAAATTATAATTTTCTACATTATGTATAAAAGGGCACGTTTTAATTCTTTAAGATTTTCACATTTATGAACTGGATCGCTTAACCACTAATTCAACGATGAAAACTATCGTAGCCAAAGGAGCAGCCTGCGATATATATGAAACATGGTATTATAAGTCTTTTTTTTAACATGTTATTTTAACACTACAGGCTTCTAATAGGTTTTCCTGTAATCTTCAGGTAAAGATCTATTATCTCCATTTTTTTCAAAATTTTAGGCTCAGTAGTTTCGGAGATAAGGGGGGGGAATGATCATTTTTCGTCTTATTTCTTGAATAACTTCAAAACCATTCATTTTAAAATTATGAAAAAAATACAATTAAAACCCTCACTGTAAGCCCTTTCATTTAATATATCACATGATATTGTTCAAAAAAACTTTTTTTTAAATTTTCTAGTTTGACCCCCAAAAGTGACCCCCGTACTAAAAATTTAATAATTCACGTAACGCGTCCGTGTTTGGGTCACAGAAGTCCATATGTGTACCAAATTTAAACAGAATCGGTCCAGTCGATCCGGAGAAAACTGGCTGTGACAGACGGACAGACAGACAGACAGACAGACAGACAGACACCCGAGTGATCCTATAAGGGTTCCTTTTTTTTCGGAACCCTAAAAATCGAAATCGAAAAATCCCTTATTTTGTAACGAACATTCGTTCATTTAAAATTTAAATTTTCTATTCAATTTAAAGAGCAAAAGAAAGCTAACAAATGTGATAGATGTGTGTGATATACTGGAAAATGTTCACAAAATTATAGAAATGACTGCAGTTTTATAAAATCATTTAATATAGTATTAAATAAACAACTGATTTACTTTACTTGGTGGCCTTATTTTATTAATGATTTACATGTAACAATATCCATCCTAAATGCAGATTTTATACCATTCTTTACAATAGTAAGATCTGAAACCATCCGATGCAGATAAAATATTTAGAAAATATTGTTAATGTATAATTAATTGATTAGTTTGCTCATAAATTATTCATATTTTTTGCCTAACAGGCTTGCCGTTAAATTAATATCAAATATAGACATAATTTTTGTCTCAGTGGCAATGGTAATTTAGATTTCTCACTACGTATATAATACAATTTATGAAGACTGCTGTATACATTGTGTTTTTCTTTACTCAATCATCAACATTTTTCACCTAAACATAAAATACTTTTTATTGTAGACTACTTTCATACTTGTCGACCAAGTTGGTTTAACAACTGTCTGGTATTATTTGATAGACTTGTAAGGTACGGTCAACACACTGGAAAAGCGCCCTTACTGCTACAAAATAAAAGTGTTGTCAATAAAAAATACAACAGACTTGTCGACTGCACACGGCGTTTTACGCGCCGACGATGCGCGGATGACGCTCGCTAACGCGCTTCAGACGCAGACAGTACTGCTTTTTGTTGATCACCTACAGCGCTGTGAGCGCGCGTTCGTACAACCTGCGCCGTCGGCGCGTTAAAAATACGCACTGTGCATAGGCTATGAGATGAAAATTCCTGATTTGTGACCATACCTTGGTCGTCTAGAATCTTCAGCCATTTTATAAATTATCATTGCCATTATTAAATATTTTAACGTTACGCATTCAGGGATCATGGTAATATTCATTGTACTTAGTGATGTAATAATTTAGATAAATATTGTGGTCCAATTATTATTGATACAGTTAGATGTACTGGTTATAGAATGTATGATGTTTTGTACCTATATATTTTTTAAATAAATGGTTTATGAAATATAGATTTATGTTTTACTGAGTCACCTCTCTTCTCTTGTAAGCCTAGATGGTAAGGACAAAGATGTTTTCTTCTAAGACTTAAAAATCCCGGAACGCACCATCGTGCTGGTTGGCGACCAGACGAGAGGGCCCGATGGACATTTCCGGGGGGGCTAGGGCGTCCCCGCAGTCTCCAGACTAGTCCCCCAATGATGTCGTCCTGTCAGAGCGTGCCTGAGGGTTGGCAGCATGGAACCTCATTTCCCTTCCTTCTCCTCTAACCTACTATAGGCCGACCGTTTATCTGAGTCCTCGCCTGCGCGGTACAGGGGCGCGGGGGTATGACGACAAAGGGGACTGAGACGGGTGCGGGCGGCGGGCGAATTTTTGTAATCGTTCATTTCGATCGCAACGCGGACAGCGATCGCACGTGTTAATTGTTGCGGACGCCTTGTGAGAGATACACATGTGATAACAATCTCAATATGAATCGCAAAATCTTCGGTCATAAAGTGAATAGTCAGTGCAAGCAAATGGCTTTAAACGTGTACAAATATTTTAGATAAAAGAAACTGGACCCAAATTCTGTTGAATATCAACAAGACATACATTTAAACAAAACCGTAGCAGAAGTTACTGGGCTATCGGAAAAGACTGTATCTAGAATCGTACATCAAGGGAAATTATTGAAAGACAATGAAAGATTCAAATTACCGAAAAAATCAAAACAGTTTCGAAAAAAAAAAGAGTAGAAATAGACGATTTCACAAAAGGAGTCGTAATAAGAAAAGTCACTCAGTTTTATACAATTGATAAAAAATACCTACTCTGAAATCGTTGAATGCTGTACTTCGAGAAGAGAATATATTACACTGCGGAAGGGAATATTTAAGGCTGTTGTTACACGACCTAGGTTTTAAATTTAAGAAATGCGGTTCTAAAAGGAAACTCCTTATTGAACAGCCAAATATAACATCGTGGAGGTGGAAATACCTAAGCACTATCAAAAAATATCGTAGAGAAGGAAGACATATTTTATATCTTGACGAAAAATATGTAAATCAGTCTCATAACGTTTCAAAATGCTGGCAATCAAAGGATGTACATGGCGTGCTATCTCATATTGGAAAAGGGAACCGTTTGATCATCGTACATTGTGGAGGTCAAACTGGATTTGTAGACGGAGCACTTGTAATATTTAAATCCAAATGTAAAACAGGTGATTATCACGATTCTATGAATTTCGTGAATTTCAGTAAACGGATAAATGAAAAGCTAATGCCCAATATACCACCAAATTCCGTCATCGTGATGGATAACGCAGCTTACCATTCGGTTCGAGAAGAAAAAAAGCCGACTATGGCTTCTACCAAGGCAGTTATACAAACATGGTTACGACGACACGACGTGGTTTTCGATGATAAACTGAAAAAGGACGACTTATCAAAATTGATTAAAAAGACAGAAACTGAAGATATTTATGAAATTGACGAGTTATTGAAAAGAAACAGCATGAAGTGTTGCGTTTGCCTCTTATCACCCAGACCTGAACCCTACTGTGTTGGTTTGGGGTGACATTTAGGGACAATTAGCACAAAAAAGTGTGGACTCTAATTTAGACCAAAAAAAAACTATGTTAGAGGGATTATTTGCTGAATATTCTGCACAGAAGTGGGAGCATTGTGTTAACCATGTAATTAATATCGAGGACGAGTACTGCAAACATGATGGAATTCGGGATGATGCCGTTGATTTTATTATCAACACTCTGGACGACTCTGATGAATCCGATGATGGCTCCTTCGAAAGTGAAGAATCAAGTCCCACCGACATTGATATGGACATAACTGATTGAAATATAATTTTGATGATTATTCTTTATAATAAATAGTACAACAGTTTATTACCAAATATTTTATCAAGGTACCTTCATAGCTTTTAGTTAGTTAATTATAATTTTGTATCATCATTAATAATTTTTCATTGAATAAATCACTATTTCTTTACTATGACGTCACATATCTTAGGAACTATCTTGGCGCATTTCATGTCGTGTATATCTCACTAAGCGCCCCCGCCGCCCGCACCTGTCTCAGTCCCCTTTGTCGTCATACCCCCGCGCCCCTGTACCGCGCAGGCGAGTACTCAGATAAACGGTCGGCCTATAACTCAAAACAATATGGCCAGGAACAATAAGAGAAAAGCTGTACAGCGGCAGCACTCCCTCTCGCATAAAGTGCACCTCTCCAACATACGAGGTCTGCACTCAAATCTCGCCGCAGTCCATCACCACCTAGAGACCGAGAAACCAGCGCTCTTGTTTCTGACGGAGACGCAGATCAGATGTCCGTCTGACGTGTCGTATCTTACTTCAGATCACGCGCGGGCGTATGTATGTACGCCCGGGACGACATCTGCTGTTGGCGTCTCCGTAATCTTGAGAACTCCAGGTTCTCAACGCTGTGGGCTTTAGTGGACACCGGCCTAGATAAAATTATCTACGCCTGTGTCTACCGTTCGCACGGCGGTGATCTGGAGACAACTGGGCTAATGCAGCACCTCAGTGAGGCGGCGGATGCGGCTCAGCAGCGGTACCCTTCTGCCCAATTGGTGTTGCTGGGGGACTTCAACGCCCACCATCAGGAGTGGCTTTTCACATACCAGCACACAGACCGTGCTGGACGAGAGACGCGACAGCTAGTAAGATTTAACGCTAAACGTTAAATCTCACACAGCTGGTCCAGGGGACAACGAGGGTGCCGGATGTTGATTCGCACACAGCCAATTGCTTGGACCTTCTGCTGACAACAGATCCAGACCGGTACTCGGTGTCGACTTCTTCTCCACTGGGTTCCGACCACGGTCTGGTGAAGTCTGTGTCAGTCTACTCCCCACCCGATCCTAGCCCAAGAGGCACCCGGCGGGTATGGCGATACAGGTCAGCAGATTGGGATTTCATGCGATCATTTTTCGCATGTTACCCTTGGCAGCCTACTTGCTTTCCTTCAACTGATGCTTCGTCGTGCGCTGACGCCGTGACGGATGTGTTGCGGAAGGGAATGGAGTACTACATTCCGTTCTCAGACGTAGCAATGTCTGGCGAAGCTCGCCCATGGTTTGGTGTCGAGTGCAATCGCGCTAATGCGATAAAACATGCGGCGTACCTAGCATGGGTCGACGCCCGTGCGCGCAAAGCAAATGACGTGATTCAGAAGAAGAGAGCCCTTAACAGGGCTGCCAAGTCCTGCAAGAAGGTGAAGGAAGGGACTTTAGCCGAATAGGGAACAAACTTGCCTCATACCCAGCAGGTAGTAAAGCTTTTTGGTCCCTGGCTAAGTCGGTCGAATCGAACTTCTGCCGCCCCTCACTACCACCACTGCTGAGACCCGATGGGTCGCTGGCCCACTCCGCTGAGGAGAAAGCAAACTTGTTTGCTTCTATGTTTGCGGATTCGTCGCGTCTAGATCCTGGTGGCGCGAGGCCCCCTGCTTCTCCTGATGGATGCGAGTCGAGTATGTCGAACATTCGCATTCATCAGAAGGACGTTCTTCGGGTATTGCGTAACCTAGACGTGAATAGGGCTAGTGGCCCCGACGGGATACCGGCAATTGTTTTGAGGACTTGTGCGCCTGAGTTATCTCCAATCTTGACACGCCTATTTCGCCTTTCGTTTGAGACTGGAAAAATACCGAATGCTTGGAAGCAAGCTAACGTGTAAGTAGCCCAAGAGTCGAGCTGACCCGTCGAATTATAGAACCATCTCGGTAACGTCCATACTCTGTAAGAGTATAGACGCGTACTGTATCGTAAGCTCCTAGCATACCTAGAACCGAATGATATCCTTAGCGACAATACGGGTTCCGCCGAAATCGGTCTACTGGGGATCTTCTAGCGTATGCCATTCACATCTGGAGTAAGGCTATAGAGAAGCACGGGGAGGCACTTGCGGTCTCCCTAGATATCTCAAAGGCCTTCGACAGGGTCTGGCACGATAGCCTTATTAGTAAGCTTCCTTCCTTCGGTCTGCCCGCCGGATTGTGTGATTGAATTGCAGATTTCCTGAGGGATCGGTCTATTCGAGTGGTCATAGATGGCTGCTCGTCTGGACTACTGGATATTAATGCCGGGGTTCCTCAGGGGTCGGTGCTCTCGGCAACAATGTTCCTGCTGCATATTAATGATCTGCTAAAACCCGGTACCTTTGAGTATGCAGACGACAGCACTGTTGCTGGGAGATACGTGTCCGACGCACGAGCTGGTGGGTCGCAGATCCGGTCTCTCCGGGAGGCTATGGTTGAGAGCTTGAACTTTTCCTTAACTCAGAATGGGGCGATGCCAATCTGGTCAAGTTTAATGCTGATAAGACCCAAGCGTGTCTTTTTTCCGCTAAAAGGAGCCAGTTCCACCCAGCTCCATCTTTTCGTGGTGTAACCGTGCCGATAACCGACCAACTTGAGCTTCTTGGTGTTACGTTAACATCTACCCTCAATTTTGGCCCTTTCATAGAGGCAAAGGCTCAAGTGCCTGCCAGAAAGTTGGGGGTCTTAGCAAAGGTGAGACGGTACTTCACGCCGGAACAGCTGCTCAAGCTCTATCAAGCGCAAGTTCGGTCGTGTATGGAGTACTGCTCTCGTCTTTGGGACGGATCTGTCATCTCTGACCTAGACTAGAGTCAAGACCAAACCCATCACAAATAAAAAAAGAAAAAAAATACCTACCAGCTTGATGCCTTGAGTCAATTGAGAAACGAGCCAAGAGGATCATCGGTAATGACAGGCTCGTCGAGTCGAAGCTCCAAAGTCTTGAGCATCGACGCCGAGTTGCTGGCCTGTCGGTTTTCTATCGGTTGCATTTTGGGAGTGTGCGACGGAATTTCATGATTTAATTCCGCCAAGCCCGTTCCATCATCGGACCACAAGACGAACGGCGATGCGCCATCGGTACATGGTGGACATCCCACCGACACGCACTAAACGGTTGTATTTTTTGTAAAAAGGTTTTTTATTTTTCACTTTTTAGTGGTACTCCACACCTAACAACATTACTGGAAAGTCGCAGGAAAGCAAAATACGGACTTTCGTTGATTGGATGACAAACCAAATATGTCATGTAAGTAAACGAATTCCAGCTATTTTGATTGAAAAGCCAAACTGCTAAACCGATTTTGATAAAATTTTAATGGGACCACTCGGAAAGTATAGGATATACTTTATATTTTGTTTACATATGAAAGAAGATTTTTTCAAATCGGTTTATAAATGACGGAGTTATGAGGTAACATACATAAAAAATACAACCGAAATGAACCTCCTTTTTTTGAAGTCTGTAAAAAAGAACAACTTGACCCAAGGACTAACCATACAAGTATGTCCTAAAAATAGCCATCCATTATCGGCTACCTTATATATTTAGCTCATCCAGCCCCACTATAGTTGGGAAAAGGCTAGGCAGATGTTGATTTAGTTAATCTGCATAATACTTTGATTTACCTGTATATTTAGTTACCTACCTCTATTTTCATGAATTTCTAATACGGCGCCAAATAAAATTAGCTTACAAAAACACCGCATAATAATGCGTCACATACGGCATTTGGGGAAGAATTGACCCAAATACCATATATGGGTTGTAGGCACTGATAGGGTCAAAAAAAATAATTTATTTATTTTTAAGTAAGTTGTTTTTTGTTTTTTTCTTTGCCATGAATCACTGAATACCTGTTGTCACTAGCGGTACCTACAACTGGGTGAAAAGGTTATTCTATAAATGTAGATTTGATTGCTCTACCTACCTTATGACAGGTAAGTAAATTATTAACACAACACAAGTAGCCTACCTACAACACAATAATTGTTTACAATGTTGTCTGAGTTGATTTTTCTGATTATCCATTTTGTTGACGGATTTACACATGCCTATTTGCTAGGTTCAATGGAAGGATGATTAACAATGTTAACATAAAAATAAATATTTATATTTATGTTAGTAGGTACTGTTATACTTCCTCCTTGGATGCATCAACTTCTTGATAAAAGCTTTAAAAGAATTAACTAATAAAGTAATATGATTTAGAATAGGTTCGAATTATGACGTATGCCTATGAATTGGTATTTTTTAAAGAGAACTATAAAAGCTTTCTTTGGAGCATGAGCTCAATATCCTTTAAATATCCAGCAGTATTTTCTTTATTCACGATCCCTAACGCTGCAGTAGTTCAAGTCCGCAGCGTCACCTGTACCGAGTACCTACTTGAAGCCCTTTTTGTTTTTTGGATAATCATCATTTTGTGTCTTCTATGCTGACATCTCTTAGGGTGCGCGTGGAACACAACGCGCCGTCGCCCCGGGTCTGGTCCTCATCGGACGGCGAGCCACCCAACGCTAGCCTTCCGCAGGCCCGCGTCTTCTGTTGCGGCGGCGACGGGGCGGCTCGGGCGTGAAGTTTGAATATCCCTCACGCGGCCTGACTCCTCTTTCGCTTGCATTACTGCTTCCCACGCTTCCTCGCTCCGGACTACGAATTGAATCAGAGCAGGAAGTGCCAGGTCGCCGACGACGAGGACACGGCGGTGCTTCGCCCAAGCAGGGCAACCAGGAACAGTCGCGACACGCATTGTGAAATTCATGTGTCAAGGGGTTTGGATGTGAGTACTTCCAGCGAAAAGCCCACAGCCGCAGTGACATATAGTTAAGCAGCACTTTTCTTCTTGTACTTCCTTGGTTTGTCAGACCTTTACTAACTAGAACCACATTGTATCCCTCAAATAGAACTCTAGCCGGCGCACGAGAGTGATTGCATTTATTTAACCTACATGCTGACCGTCACACACCGCCACCCTTTGCAACCATCTCCATCTGCGGTCGTACACTCTGCAACAGTCACCCTCTTCGGTCATCATCCTAGAACCACAGTATCTCTTAAGAGGTGTGCTCTGATTACACAGGTATGTATGCCAACACTTTATCACCTTCATCATGTTATTAGGCGCAATTTCCTCTATCCGGACAATAAAGGAATATTTACTACGTAATTATTTAAATTAATTTATTAATTAATTATTTTAAGTGTATATATTTAGTATTCTATCTTATTCAATTATGAAATAATTATTATTTAATTCAATATGGTTTTATTTGTTGGAAGTGGCTGTCGAAAGTGAAGCAACCTTGGAAGTACTTGTATTTAGGTACCTACTGCGTTTATAAACCTGTACTTGCCCTTATTGGGCACCTCTCCTGTCGTTGGTTTAATAGCTGCAAGGTCAAAAGCTGAGCATAATGTTCTTTTCCTAGGTCGGGCGAAGTGTAGGTGTCAACTAATTATTGTGTTTTTCTTTAGGAATACTTACTTGATTCTTCATAAGGTTATAGAGTAAATATGATTGTAATTTGCTATTGTATTGCCATTTTTGACGCTTGAACATTTTCATAAGTATTTGAGAATTAGGCTTCAATAAAAGAGAAACATGATACAATATTTTTTATTGACAAAACACAAGTATTTTTAACACTTCGTTAATTAATAAACGAGTAGGTGTACTCAGTGAGATGAATAGGAAAAAATAATAAGATGATGTGCTTTTTGTTGAAATAAATTTTATATTGTGTTAAAGAATTGCATTGCAGACTCTCTTGGTTAAAATCGATCATAATTAATGTATAAAGTTAGTAGGCTTACGTGCTTGTTTCCGTTTCAACCAAATTTCAATAATAAATGTTATGGTAGATATCGTACATCCAAAAAAATATACCAGCCATGGAATAACCAAACGCCCCACAAATTCGCGCTTGTGGAAACGATGTTTTATTTCTTTCAAGTAATTCATGTCACGCATAACCTTCTCTACCAAACCGTTCTCCCTCAGCTGAATCGATTTGTGGCATAACTGATCTATCATAGGAAACCCTTTGTATAGATATGTAGCATAGATCACCTTAGAATAAGGTTTCGGTAGAGCCATTACCATAGGATTTCCAAACTCATCAAAAAAGTCCTGTTCGTTGTATTGATAAAGGCCATACAAAAGCAACGTGTACATATTTTCAGATTTCGCCACAGTTTCCACGCTTCCCATCAGACGATGGCAGGCATTGGAATCGTCAAACTCTTTACTAGATTGAACTGATTCAGAATAATATTTTCCCATAATTGAACTCAAACAAGGCTTAAGCTGGTATTTAACTATGTCTTCTTCCTTTGAAATTTGATATTCCCGGGCTGGGTTGGTAGTGAGACTGACCAGACTGGACTGGTAGAAAGTGTTGACCAAATACGCAAACACCACCCATAATATCAGAACACACTTCACCGTCCAACGACTTTGCACACTCCGCCCGTGAAGGACGAGATTGTCCAGTAGTATTAGAACGACGTAACTTCTATCCGCCGTGCGAAGGAGAATCATTACTAATATCGAGTAAATTATGAGAGCCAGTGTTAAGAGCACCCAAACAGTCGCTTCGAATTCCAGATACGTGTTTTTCCATGGGGACACATTTCTAGCCCGTTTCACCACAAATCGTATCTCGTCTGTGTAAACTAGGTGACCGTAGGCAAAAGAGAAGGCAGCCGCACGAGAGGGTGTCAGTATCATGCCGGATACGTGAATATCCACTTCGTGATCTTGTATCTTTTTCAATGCTCCAACCGGTTGCATGTCTGCTGATACCGTGGAGAATTCATCAGCATCGCCATAATCCTTTACAATATTTATATCAAATCCTAACATTTCCCCGATTAGATGCAGTAGATATGGCTCCGCCCCATTTCGAAGAGCAGGTGGTGCGGAAGATGATTCAGTCACTATTGTGTAGGGGGGCCACTGAGTTATTAGAACATTGAATGTACAGTTCTGTAGGCCAGTGACAAGCTTTTCCGGATAGAGGTTATGTGTGTGTGCTTGCGAGCACTTTCCAAAGCTGGTGATTGTATCGTAGCGCTTTCCGCAGTTGTAGTTATCGAAAGGGTTATAAGTGTACAGATGAGCGTCATCGGTGGCGTTCACAACTATCACATTATTCGCGTGCAGCTGGAGAAAAGTGTCGAAGATGCTTCTGAGTTCGCTCTTCTTTAAATTTCTGACAAGAATTAAGAAGCGGGCCATTGGATTCCATGTTGATTGTTTTGTTTCATATGTGAAATGACTTGTGAAAGAGGAGGCGTTATTTGCGGATACGAGAAAGGCTCGATGCGGGATAGGCAGTTTGGCTGCTGCTCGTTTGGATACCACTGATATGATGTTTGCATTATTAATAGCTTTGAGAAGTACCTCGTCTCGAACTTTATTACCGACGTATGTGACTTCTTTTGCCTCTGCGAGATATTCGCCGACTATGTCTACTACACATTTGATAAGTTTTTGACTGTAAAATGTCTCTGCTATTGGTATTTGAACACAGTTTCCACTGAATATCAGTGACACAAGCAAGCACAAGGCCCGCATTCTGGTATATGGGAATGAGAGACCTTACCTAAAATAGGTGTTGGCTTCTCTTCATAAATCATGATTTACAGGATAATGTCTGTGTCTTTTCAAATTTGATACCCAATTAGTTGTTAGGTACCTACTATAATTACTAGTGTGAAATGACTGACATGTGATATCTCTATCGTTAGTATTGCTGTGATTTGACACATCAAACATTTTCGAACAGTATCTTTTGGTACCTATTCTGTTAACATTTGTGGTGGAGGAGTGAGGTAAGTAAGTAAGGTAAAGTACACTTAACGAAATGCAAACGAAAGTTCATTAATTTATTATCATAAGCCAGTGCACGAGAAATAAAGTTCCGCTAAGGCATAGGTTAAGAATTAGTGAATAATTCACTGAGTTTGATCGAATCCTGGCAATTTCCTTTTTCTTGAATTTTAAATGCTACATATAGTTGTTTGTGTAAGTAACACTTTCCGCAAATTAACATAGAAGCTAAATGAATACATTTTCAGATTCCTGAGATCATGACCATTTTGCTTTCTGTGTTGCACGCACGATACACTGCGCATTCAAATTGACAGTAAACAAATTGTGAAAACAGAAAACTAACTTACACAATATCACACGAGGATTCGGCGACGATTTTGAGGCAAATATTCAAGTAAGAAAGTTACAATAGAAATAGCACACCCCACGACGTACACACACCAGGGGAGAGTAAAGCGAATTTCGAACTCTTTCTGAGAAAATCTTTGTTTCAAAGTTCTTGAAAAGTTTTGAACGCGAAGGCTTTTGTCTGCTATCCCATTCTCCCTCAACCTCAAAGCGTTCAGTTGTAACTGATGAGTAATCGGAAAACCTTTGTATTAGAAAAAACCACACAAAAACTTCGTTTACGGCTTCTCAAAATAATATATCAAGGAATTGCCCCACTTGTCGTTAAAGTTTTGCTTGTAATACAAATACGTATAGTGTGGTATAAGTGAATACATGTCTTCAGTTTGACTAACAGTGGTTAGGGCTTGAAGAGTTGTGTTACATCCATCTATCGGCTGTGTATCTAAAGGCACCACCGTGGGCTTCTTTGACGAGTCTTCCCTTTGTTCAGTCGACAAGTATTTCCGTAGAGCACCACTGAAGCAAGGTCTGAACTTATGTTCCAATATGTCATCTTCTGTTTGCACTTGGTATTCTTTACTCGGATCCGTAGTGAGGCTAACTAGGCTAGATTGGTAGAAAGTGTTGATGAGGTATGCAAACCATACCCATATTATGAGGATATACTTTATTGACATGGAGCATCGAATATCACGACTGTGTAACAGTAAATTATCTAGCAGTTCCAATGCAACGTAGCCCATATCCTTCGCTTGAAGAAGAAAGATCATCATTGCACAATACACAATAAAGGACAGTAGTAACAACAACCACACAGTAGTGTCGAATTCTATGTACACAGTTTTCTAAATAGGAACGAATGATGCTCTCTTCACTGCAAACCGTAGCTCATCGTTGTAATCATGATAACCACAGAGCCACGTTAAGCCTTGAGCTCTCGTTAGCACCATCATCATCCCTCCAAATATGACATCCGTTTCATTATTCCGAAGCATTATCATGGGTCCGTTCACTGTCATGTTAGGAGTAACTGAAGAATAGAGATCAGCGTTATAACTGTAGTTAGAAATAACGGTGAATTGTTCCTTTTCGCTTAAAACTTTGAATATATATTCCTCTGTGCCCAATACGATTTTCTCACCTTCAATTCTTAAGGGATTGATGCTGAAAGGTGGTCGGTGAGCAAGTGATGCTTTGAAGGTGCAGTTCTTGAGTCCGGTGACAAGTTTGTTTGGGTACAGGTTTTGGGTAGTTTGTGAGCACAGACCGAGGCTGATGACGTCGTTGTAGTACTTGCCGCAAGCGTAGTTATCAAATGGATTGTAGGTGAAAAGGTGATCCTCGACAGTTCCGTTTACAATCACCGCATTGTTGACATGCAGTTTCAACAATTCATCGAAGATCACACGCAGCTCATCATTTTGCAGCGACCTGACAATAATCAAGAAACGCGCATATGGGTTCCACGTTGGGTCCGTCATCAGGAACTCAAAATGTTGCGTGAAGGCAGTCACATTTTTTGAATTGATCAAATACCCCTGATTAGGTAGAAATGACTGATGAGTGGTGTTTCTCAAAATTAGCGAAAAGTTCTGCGTGGAATGAATTGTTTTCTGTAGCTTTTCATCTTCGGTGTCCATGTTGACGTATGTGACTTGGTTTGGTTCAGTAAAGTATTTGTTGAGTATGCTTGTGACACATCGATTGAGTTGTTCATTTTCGAGATGGTCTGCTGGCAATATGACTTGGCAATATACTACCACATAGAACACCAACATCAAATAGCACACGACTTTCATTACGTAGCGTAAAAAACAGTGATTGTTTCAAATTAGTCGTCTATTGATTACCTTGTTGATAAGGATATTAATTGTAGTTACGTGTTTTGAAATAAATTTCAAACTGCTTTTGTGGTCGCGTGTGCCTTTGTTTTTAATTTTCTATCGATGAATTATTATGATGAGTCTTTGTTCCCTTTACAATGTATCCCCACACAGTAAAACATGAACATCAACAATACAATGTTCAATTAGGCGGTGAGTAGGATTTCTACTGCGGCTTATACATCAAATATTCTGTTTGTTTTGTTACAAATTACGATTTAAATATAACATAGCAAGTAATCTTATTATGTATCCTAATGACTTTATTATCACCAAATAATGATACAGTGTCAGATGCCAAAGTAAGTGATTAGATGACAGCTTTTATTTTCTTTCACTTTATAGTGACTTCTTACATAACGTATTATTATGATTCTTTTATATATAACTACTTCCAACGGTTTTGCATACGAGTTAGTCGGAATATATATTAAGGGAACGTATTCCCGATTTAAAAATCTCGAGTGTAAAGGACATACGAGACTATCTCAAGAGTACGTCCAATCCAAGGTCTTATCTATCTCTACACGAAAATTCATTAAAAATTAGTTTAGCAAGAAAACATGACAAATAGACCTATTAACTGTTTTTTTTAAATATAACTATAGATAAGATAAGACAATCCATCAAAGAATAATAATTCCGGACAGAGCCGGATTCAGCCACCATGGGGCCTGTAGCAAATTTTGATAACCAAAAACCTTCTTAAAATGAAAACGACACTATTAAATTAAAACATCTTTGACTTATATATAGGGGGAGTTTTCATAGTTTTTGAGCAAACATATACAGGGCGAAAAGTGTATAGCTGAGTAGGTGCGGCTTGCTTTTGGAATTTTAAAACCATCGTTTTGGTTTGATCGGGTGTGACTTGACGCCAAATAACTTAAAATAGGCAAATCAGACGAAGCAATAGTGTTGACTTTGAAAGGTCCGATTTGGAAAATTTTAAAAGAATGTTCAGGGTAATAAAAATATTCTACGCAATAGTTACATGTCATGATAGTAAATTTTGGAAAGTATGTGAACGCCTTTTGGAAAATATGTGGAAATATCATTGTTATGAATATCTGAAAGTAAGCCCCTTACCACTGGACTCTTATCTGAAACTTTTCAGATGTATTTTAGATATTCTTTCAGCAAGCCACACCTACCGAGCTATCAACGTTACGGCCTGAATATTGTTGCTCAAAAACCGTGCCAGCTATTATTTATTTTTCGCGGACCGTGGGGCCCTTAAAGTATCGCCCGAGCCCATAGGGTTACCTACATTAATTATATGGATAATGTAGGTAAATATATGGTAGTTAAAAAAAAGATTGAATTGCGCGAATTGAAACTCATACCATAAAAAAATAAACAACAGGTATTAATGATGTATACAGGTTGGGAAAATCTGCGTCACATCCGCGCAAAACGGCTATTGCTCTGTATGGTAGGAGTTAAGATTCTTGTATGGAACTGTATACAACAATGGCTCTGTTTTTCAGCAGTTTATATACGTCCAATCAAGCGCGCGCTGTCCCCTAATGCGGGGCGCCCGCAGTATTTGCTACTCTCGCTATGTGGCTAATTCGGCACTGATTTAGAGGAAAAATGGGAACATTTTGTTTTTCTTTCATAATTTTGTTTGAAGAAGTATATTTTGGCTATACGATATTTAAAAGCATAATGTGCGAGAGGCACTTCAGCAATCAAATTATGGGTTTGTTTTTCAAGTGTAACTCCCATGTAGCGGAAAAAGCCTTCTCTCCTTTTCAGAGAGGTGGCCTGTGCCCCAGCTATAGGTCCCAGCAGTGGGATATAAAAGGTTTATTTAAAAAGACTTGCAAATAAATTTGTATGTATTATTTATTCAGAATTAAATTAAAACTAAAACAGTGATAAGCGATTGCACTGAACTTTTGCAAACACGGGTTGAGATGACAAGGCAGAGTTGGCTGAGTAATATCATTAGAAATCATATAAAGTGGACTTCCAAAGATAACGGAGTAACATTTTTTTGAAGTTCTGAGAAACTTAGTAAAACCAAGTCGTTTAATTTAATGTAATTTATTCACTAGCCATTTACATTGTATCTGAATGTTATACGAAAAATTTTTTTTACAGTGCTAAAAACAATATTCGATAAGCTATCACCATCTTAAATTAATATATAATCACAATAATGTAACAGTGACAACACAATCCCTAATATATTCACACCGCATCATCGCTTACCACCAGGTGAGATAGTGGTCAAACGTACGCCTATCAAAAGAGAAAAAAAAAACCACCAACAATACATTATTCATTTATGAAAATTAAAACTATAACTAAAATTTATTTATGATCATAAATAAAATCATTTACATACCATTCATTAAAATATTGTATTATGTCCTAACAATGAAATAATTTAGTCATCTTTCAAAAGACAATTACCGTTACTCTCAACTTTAAGATAAAAATCCGTCAACGTAATAGTTGTACTTTTAGCAGGCTATTTGCAATGGGTATTAGCTTTGTACGTGTTTGAATTTATTCTTGTTGCTAGATGAAGTAAATCGTTGGTAAAAATAGGACTGAACGTAGTATAGAACCCTGTGGGACACCTGTCAAAACTGTTTGTAACGTTTTTGAATGGTAGACTTCTTGAAGGATTTATATTGATTTAAGTATTTTATCTCGACATACTATATCTTGTTTGTTAAGTACGACCGAAAAAGCGCCAGAGCCTCTCCTCTTATAACTTAAAGTTCAATTTTCGCTGTCAGCCGAGTATGATTTATAGTATTCAATGCTGAACTTAAGTCCAAGAAGAATCCAGCTGCCTTAATTTTAAGGGTTCCGAACATTCGTGAAAAACGGAACTCTTATAGGATCACTCGGGTGTCTGTCTGTCTGTCTATCTGTCCGTCTGTCACAGCCAGTTTTCTCCGGATCTACTGGGCCGATTTTGTTGAAATTTAGTATACGTATGGACTTTTGTGACCCAAACACGGACGCGTACGTTAGTAAATAATTTTTAGTAAGGGGTCAAACCGGAAAATAAAATAAAAGTTTTTCAAACAGTATCGTGTGACATATCAAATGAAAGGGGTTACTGTGAGGGTTTTCAACTATGTTTTTTTCATAATTTTAAAGTCATTTACTTTAAATTATTTTTAGTTTTGAAGTTATTCAAGAAATTAAATGAAAAATGACCATTTTTTTTTAAATACAGTCAGCTGCATAGCTTATGATAACAGGAAAACTTAAAACAAGTCTGTAGTGTTAAAATAACATGTTTAAGAAATAAAATTGGTTCGGAACCCTTTGCACGCACGTTCGACTCGCACTTGGTCAGTTTTTTTATTTAGTTTATCGTTAAGTATAGTCCTAATAATAGCTTCTGCAGTTCCAACACTTTTCTTTTTTTATTTAAACTGTATGTACAATTGTGGTACATGGGCGCTCTACCAGTCAATCTTCGGGTTAAAAACATTTTTTAACAAAAAAATGGAACCTCCGAAAAAACTGAAAAGCAAAAAATAGTAAACCTTTTTACATTTTTTTTTTTTTTTTTTGGACGTGGACCACTCGTAGTTCACCTCTAGAAGGGTGGTTACTACTTAACCGGGCTAGCCTGTGGTGGCCTCAGAACAACACAACTCTGCTCGCTGGGGGCACCCCCTGTGGGGTACGGGCCTCGGCTCAGCGGCATCGTTATCGGGAGGGCAGCAAGGGACAGGCTGGGTCATGACATTATTTAGGGGGTTTAAAGCTAATGGCTCAGCGACGCGGGCTGGCTCGTTAGGCAAAAGACGGGGAGCAACAACAACATTGCTATTATTATTACTGGGACGTCGCGCGGGGCCTCGGCGGCGAGGCCGGAAGGCGGCGGGTCGCGGTTTGTGTGCTTGTTTAAGAGTACTGGTTTCCCTACAGCTCTCTTGTACAAGGGTGATTGGGTCATCGGGTTCGAGTAAGGTATGCCGTGGACGGCGGACCTTACTGATCTGGGAGGGAGCGTATCGGATAGCCGATGCGATTAGAGGGTTCTGGTGTTTTTCAGCAGATTCGATGAAACGCTTCGTGAGGCGTTTCATGAACTGCTTGATGGTCGGGATTTTGAGATCGACATGGAGTCGCTCATTCCTAACGAACCACGGGGCACCCGTGGCCTTTCGGAGAAAACGGTTTTAGAGGGACTGCAACCTATGGATCCGGTATGACTTTACGTGGGCGAATGTAGCACACGCATAGGTCATGATGGGGCGAATGCAAGTGGTGTAGATACGCAACTTACATTTTAGGGATAATTTGCTGTTGTGGTTCAGCATCGAGTGGAGCCTACCGAGAGCGAAGGCGGCACGCGAGCGCACCGCCTTAATGTGCTCTAGAAAACTGAGGTTTTTATCCAAGATCACTCCTAGATATTTGGCTCGCTCTTCCCAAGGGATCGGCTTGCCAAATATCTTGATCGGTTGAAGGATCGGGGGGAGTTTAGCCCGCGGCCTGCGGAACAGGACCGCCTGGCTTTTCTCGGGCTTTATCTCAATCCTCCATTTCCGAAACCAACCGCCTAGGCGGTTGGCGGATCTTTGGAGGTGAAGAGATATGGATTTACCACTCTTGCCAGAGTAGTAAACGGCCGTGTCGTCGGCAAAGAGCGCTAATTGCGACTGGGGATCGGGGGGAATATCGCTGGTGAACAGCGTGAAAATAAGAGGCGACAGCACACCGACTTGCGGTACGCCGGCGCGGATGGGGCGGGGGGTGGAAAGCGCACCTTCAATACGGAATCGAAAGGTGCGGTTCGACAAATAGTCTCGTAAGATGAGCACGAGACGATCTGGCACCCCGAGTCGATATAACTTGTATATCAGACCGTTGTGCCAGACCTTGTCGAAGGCTTTCGCTATGTCGAAGAACAGGGCTCCCGTCATCAAGCCGCGTTGATAGCGGCCGTTGATATGCTCAACGATGCGGTAGACCTGTTGGACGCACGAGTGAGTGGCTCTAAAGCCAAACTGCTCGTTGGGGATGAGGCTCTTTCGCTCGACGTAATCCTTGAGACGCTTATAGATAAGCCTCTCGTAGATCTTGCCGAGCGAGCTGAGCAGACTGATGGGGCGGTAGGAGGACGTGGAGGATCTGGGCTTACCCGGCTTGGGAATGCCGATCACGATAGCCTCTTCCCACTGCTGCGGAAACATGTCGTTGGACAGAGCGCCATTGAAGATGGCGGTCATCAACACGATCAGAGTCTTGGGAAAGAGTCGGACTACCCTGTTAAAAACCTTTTTACAAAAAAATAACTTTAGGTAATTTAGGAAGTCGGTGTTAAAATACGAAGAAACAATGAAATACATAAAAAAAAGACGCGTCGACTTGAGAACCTCCTCAGTTTTTTCGTCGGTTAAAAAAACTACACTGTGGTAGTGGTAAAACTAATAAATGAAATTTAAAGTAGAATTTTGTTTCGGAAACATTATACAAATAATATATATGTATAATACTAATCAAAACATTATATTTTTCTGATTAAGGGAACTCAATAAATATGACTAGACCACTAGTGACTAGACACTTTGTGATAGCCATATTGTCTTATATTTATTACTACTTACTTACTTACTTTATTTCTATTGAGATGAGTGACTCGAAAAAAAACCATTATTTTTTTGAAGTTATCAGGGCGTTTTTTCGTGAAAACAGAAAAGACTAATGCAACTTAACACAATGTTTCAGCAAATATTCAATTAAGAAAGTCACAACAGAAATAGCACACCCCACAACGTACACACACCAGGGGAGAGTAAAGCGAACTTCGAACTCTTTCTGAGAAAATCTTTGTTTCAAAGTTCTTGAAAAGTATTGATCGCGAAGACTTTTGTCTGCTAACCCATTCTCCCTCAACCTCAAAGCGTTCAGTTGTAACTGTTGCGTAATCGGAAAACCTTTGTAAAAGAAAAAACCAAACAAAAACTTCGCGTACGGCTTCTGGAAATAATATATCAAGGAATTGCCCCACTTGTCATTAAAGCTTCGCCTGTGGTATAGATACACGTAATGTGGTATAAGTGAATACATGTCTTTAGTTTTACTGACAGTGGTTAGGGCTTCAAGAGGTGTACTACATCCTTCTGTCGGCTGGGTGTCTAAAGGCACCACAGTAGACTTCTTTGACAAGTCTTTGCTTTGTTCAGTCGACAAGTATTTTCGAAGTGAACCACTGAAGCAAGGTCTGAATTTATATTCCAATAGATCGTTTTCTGTTTGCACTTGATATTCTTTGCTCGGATCAGTAGTAAGGCTGAATAGACTAGATTGGTAGAAAGTGTTGATGAGGTATGCAAACCATACCCATATTATGAGGATATACTTTATTGACATGGAGCATCGAATATCACGACTGTGTAACAGTAAATTATCTAGCAGTTCCAATGCAACGTAGCCCTTATCTTTCGCTTGAAGGAGAAAGATCATCATTGCACAATACACAATAAAGGAAAGTAGTAACAACAACCACACAGTAGTGTCGAATTCTATGTACACAGTTTTCCAAATAGGAACGAATGTTGCTCTCTTCACTGCAAACCGTAACTCATCGTTGTAATCATGATAACCACAGAGCCACGTTAAGGCTTGAGCTCTTGTTAGCACCATCATCATACCTCCAAATATGACATCCGTTTCATTATTCCGAAGCATTATCATGGGACCGCTCACTGTCATGATAGGAGCAACTGAAGAATAGAGATCAGCGTTATAACTGTAGTTAGAAATAACGGTGAATTGTTCCTTTTCGCTTAAAACTTTGAATATATATTCCTCCGTGCCCAGTACGGTTTTCTTATCTTCAATTCTTAATGGATTGATGGTAAAAGGTGGTCGGTGACCGAGTGATGCTCTGAAGGTGCAGTTTTTGAGTCCGGTGACAAGTTTATTTGGATATAGGTTTTGGGTAGCTTGTGAGCACAGTCCGAGGCTGATGACATCGTTGTAGTACTTGCCGCAAGCGTAGTTATCAAATGGATTGTAGGTGTAAAGGTGATCCTCGACAGTTCCGTTTACGATCACCGCATTGTTGACATGCAGTCTCAACAATTCATCGAAGATCACACGCAGCTCATCATTTTGCAGCGACCTGACAATTATCAAGAAACGCGCGTATGGGTTCCAAGTTGGGTCCGTCATCAGGTACTCAAAATGTTGCGTGAAGGCAGTCACATTTTTTGAATTGATCAAATACCCCAGATTAGGAAGTAATGACTGATGAGTGGTGTTTCTCAAAATTAGCGAAAAGTTCTGCGTAGAATGAATTGTTTTCAGTAGCTCTTCATCTTCGGTGTCCATGTTGACGTATGTTATTTCTTTTTGTTCAGTGAAGTGTTTATTGAGTATATTTGTGACACACCGATTGAGTTTTTTATTTTCGAGATGGTACACTGGTAATGTGACCTGGCAGTGTACTACCACATAGAACACCAACATCAAATAACACGCGACTTTCATTATGTAGCATTAAAATGACAGTGATTGTTTTAAATTAGTCGTCTATTGATTACCGTGTTGATAAGGATATTAATTGTAGTTACGAGCTTTGAAGTAGGTTTGAATCTATATCCGTGGTTGCGTGCATCGCTTTTGTTATTAATTTTGTAACTATAAATTAGTATGATGAGTCTTTGTTCACTTAGACACAACAAATTGTCATTATTACATTATGTATAGGAGCGGTGTGCAGGATTTCTTCTGCGGCTTGTATTCGAATTGTATTGTTTTATACTGCTTCATTCATATTGAAACAGTAATCTAATTATGAAGGTACGAGTATTTTAATGACTCTGTTATTACTTATTTATTTATCACCATATAATGACTTAGTTTCAGGTACCAAAGTAAGTGATTATCTGACAGCTACATTATTTTATCATACTTCACCCTTTCTTCTTACACCTACATAACATATAAGTATCATTATTTTACAGATACCTAGTTTCTACCAACGGTTTCACCCGCGAAAAACTTGGATCATATCCTACGTACGTAAAGGAACGGAAAGAACACCCGGGGTATAATGTGTCGTTATGTCCTTTTCTAAGGTCTTATCTATCTCTTTAACTCCCCGCCCCCCTGGCCCCTTCTCCTGGTCCTGGGATCCCTTGATCTGATTTTTTTTTGGATTTGAATTTAACAAAATTGGTTTAGCGGTTCGAGAGTGAACATTTTACAAATAGTCAAAAAGACAGAGTTAAATTGCACTATTATGTGCCAGCTTCTGCCAGCGGCAGTTACATTGTACTATAATGTGTCTGCTTCTGCCAGCGGCTTCGCCCGCGTGATCCCTAGGGAACATACCCCGGGATATAAAGCTAACGCATTATTCCAGACTATAATCTACCTCTGTGCCAACATTAAGACCGTTTTAGGCGTTCTGACATGAAAGAATAATAAACATCCATCCATCCTCACAAAGTATCGCATTTATAATATTATATAAGTTAGATTATAAATATATATATACATATATATAGTAGAATAGGATAGTAGGAAGTAGAAAGTAGCATGGATAATGTTACATCAAAGAGATTTATCCTTTAATGATTTTATTTGAACATTTATTTATATTTCAAGTTTAGATGATATTTAATATTAACATGTGAGAGAATACTTGAACATTCAAACAAAAGCTAAAGTTAGTTCATTTTTGAAGCGTCTTTGCCTTGTTAGTGCCTTTTGTTTGTAGGCCCAGGTCCACACACACACTTTTGCGTTCAGTTTCCGAATTTACAAACAGCTAAACATACAGAGTTTCACATTTGTAATTTTAGTACCATGTGAATGCGCCTAATTAGATTCTAACGATAGTAACCATAAAGTGCTCTACAAATGTCAATAGTGGTATCAAATCAGAATCAGTACGAGAAGTGGGCGTTACATCGTTACTTTGATTAATTTCTTAGTTACCTGTTTTCGTGGGTTTACATCAATCAAGGGTGATTTTGTTTTCTTGTGTGTACAGCTAATTAGATAGCTACGCGAACAAATAGCCGATGATGAAGTACATATCGATAATATCATTTTTATGGTAGATACCTATTTACAACATGAGTTTGTGGTTCTTTCACAATATAGGTTTCCCGGTTACCCATGGGATCATGGAAATATGTACAATGATTATGAACTGATATTGAACTTTGCTAAGCAATTTCCGTAGAGCTGTAAGCTTTTGCCTTCAATCTACTTCTTATTTTCATGCTCAAAGTTATTAATAGACCCGTTTTGAGAGCATGTCCAAAGGACCCGTTCCTACTCAAACGGACCTTCTGTTTAAACGAAAGACGGTGGCTGGCGATTGGCAGATTCATTCACACTACATCCGATCCGGGCTTTTAGACGAGACTTCAGTAGCAAAACGTTCGTCTAAAAACCTGGCTACGTTCTTTTTCTTCTCGGATCCTTCAAAATTTAAATCGTCTCGTTTCTTTAGACCGTCCGGGAAAACAGACAGTCCGTCTGAGTGGGAACGGGCACTTAAGTAAACACATAACTTCAGGTACCTGCAGTTTAATGAGATGCGTTAGAACTTAACTAAATGGTTAGTAAGTACACCAATAGTAGACCTGCAGCAGAAACAGTTTGTAGAATTAAAAATCAATATTTAGGCATGTTAACTTCTATGATGAACGTCACTATAGCTAATGAACATCCGAAAATGTAAATTCGCCACGGAATAGCGAAACGTGCTTGAAATTCTTTCTGGTGGAAACGATGCTTTACTTCTTTAAGATAATTCACATCATTCATAACTTTATCTACCAAACCGAGCTCTCTCAGTCGAAGAGCTTTATGAAGTAAATAGTTAATCATGGGGAAGCCTTTGTAGAGGAAAATTGAGAAAATAACCTTAGAATAAGGCTTCGGTAGTGAAATAACCCGAGGTTCACCAAACTTGTCTAAGAAGGCCTCCATATTGTATTTATATTGGCCATACATAAAAATAGTGTATAGATCTTTCGAATCAGCTACCGTTTTTACACTTCCTAACATACCGCCACAGCTATCGATTCTCTCATAGCCATCGTCAGATGTTACTGATTCCAAATAATATTTCTCCATTACGGGACCAAAGCAAGGTTTCAGTTTGAACTGTACTATGTCTTCTTCCTTTGAAATTTGATATTCCCGGGCTGGGTTGGTAGTGAGACTGAAGAGGCCAGATTGATAGAAAGTGTTGACCAAGTATGCGAACCATAGCCAAAATATTAGGACACACTTCACCGGCAACCGACTTCGAATGCTGTGCCCGTGAAGAACAAGATTTCCTAGAAGAATTAATACAACATAACTTTTGTCTTCTGTGCGAAGCAGAATTATTATTAGCACCGAATAAAATATTAGAGCCAGTACCAATAGTGCCCACACAGTCGATCCAAATTCCAGGTAGACATTCTTCCAAGCTGGCACTTCTGACGCTCGTTTGACCACAAATCTTATCTCATCTGTGTAAGCCAGGTGACCGTACACATAAGAGAACGCCAGTGCACGAGACGGCGTTAATAACATTCCCCCTAGTACAGCATCCGCTTCATTGTCTTGAATCTTTTTCAATGATCCTACTGCTTCCATGTCTGTAGAAACTGAAGGGTATTCTTCGACTGCGCCGTAATCGTTTATAATATTGAGTTTAAATCCTTGCATTCTCCCGATTAACTGGAACAAATATGTCTCAGCCCCATACCGAAGTGGATGTGATGAGTCGTTGGTAGATAATATTGTATAGGGAGGCCACTCGGTTATGATCACATCAAATGTACAGTTCCGTAGTTTGGTGACCAATTTTTTTGGATAAAGGTCATAAAACCATGCTTGTGAACACTCCCCATAGCTGATGACGTCATCGTAGCGTTTACCGCAACCGTAGTTGTCGAACGGGTTGTAACCATACAAGTGAGCTTCTTCGGATGAGTTCATAACCACCACATGCCTTACGTGTAGTTTCAAAAATGTGTCGAAGACGATTCTCAGGTCGTTTTTCTTAAGATCTTTGACGATGACCAAAAATTTTGCCAGTGGATTCCAAGATGCGTCTTTGGTTACATTAGGGAAATTTTTAGCAATGAAAGATGCATTTTTTCTAGATAACAGATAAACTTCGTGTTGGATAAACAAAACTTTGGTAGCTTTTCTCGAAAATAAAAATATTGACACAGTTTTTTCAGTGTTTATAGCTTTTAAGAGGGTCTCGTCTTCAGCCTTATTGCCAAGATATGTCAGGACTTTGGTTTCAGCATAATGTTCTCTGACTATATTGGTTACACATTGTATCTGTTTCTTATTGCTCGGTGACTCGGGTATTGGTATATTGAAACAGTTCCCACTGTTGAAAAAGAAACAGACTAGCCAGTACACGACCAACATTTTAGGATGTGGAACTAGAAATTTGTATGGTTTCGTCCTTACTTAATACTAAACTTTCGTTTATCATTAATCAAAACTTATGTGTAGGCACACTCTTCAAATCTGACGCTGATTGTAAGTTTTTCGGACATTATTTGTAATTAGTCCTGTGGTTTGTCAGCATAAGGTGTTATAATAAGTAGTGTTTAAAGTAATTTGGATTCATGATGGTCTTGTGCATCATAAAATGTTCGGTTCTTAAAATAACTTTTTGTCTGTTTGTTCATCTTTATATTTATTTCGACAGGTCTTAAAACTTTTCCTTGAGACAGTTTCATTATACACACATCTGCTTATTTGTCCTTACAAAACACTGAGTGCCTTTGCTTAAAAAGTCTTCGTGGAATTAGCCAAAACAATTGTAACGTTTAGACAGTAATTCAGCAATGAAAACTATAGAAGCTAAAGAGCAACCTGCTACATAAATTACCCATGGTATTACAAACCAAGATTCGAACTCTCTTTGTTGTAAATTCAGTTTTATTTGCTTATAATAGTAGAAGTCATCGAACTTCTTTGAAACCAAACCATTTTCTCGTAAGCGAAGCGCGTTTTGTCGCATTCTGTCTGAAAGCGGAAAACCTTTGTAAAAAAATATTCCAAAAATAACCTTAGCGTATGGTTTCTTGAAATGATAGACAGAGGCCTGACCGAATTCGTCATAGTACATTTTTCGGTAGTATAAATATTTTGATTGTTCCATAAGCGTAAATAAATCTTCTGATCGAGTGACTTTCATCAAACTTTCTAATGGATCTAAACAGTCAGAATTGTTTGCATGAGTTTCATTGGTTTCAGACTGCATATATTCCAGCATTGCAGGAATAATGCAAGGTTTGAGGTTGTACTTAACTAAATCTGCTTCATTAGACACTTGGTATTCTTTTATAGGTTTACTGATCAAACTAACTAAGCTTGACTGGTAATAACTATTCATTAGAGATGCGAACCACACCCATATTATAAAGATGCATTTTATATTACTATTCATTTGGTGACAAGTAATGTTTCCACCACTGGACAGCAAATATTTTAACAATTGCAACATCAAATTGGTTTTGTCTGCAACACGGAGGAGTATGATCATTATTATTGAATATATTACATAAAGTAACGAAAACAGACACCAAACTAATGGACAGAATTCCAAATAAGCATTTTTCCACTTGGATACATATGACGCTTTCCTCACAAAAAATCTTAATTCGTCGTAGTAATCTAGGTATCCATGCAAATATGTGAATGCGTCTGCTCGACTCGATACTAACAATGTTTCACCAAACAAAACATCAGTTTCATTATTTTGTAGCTTTTTCATAGGGCCCTTAACTTTCATGTCAGGGGTAATTGTAGTATACCTTTTTGAAGTGTGGTTGAAATTAAATTCCACTTTGAAATGTTCCAGTTCTCCTAACACTTGAAATATGTATTGTTCAGCGCCTAATGTCTTTCGGTTATCTTCTGCAAGATGAGGGTGAATAGAGAAAGGTGGTCGATGAGCAACGGTAGCAAGAAAGGTGCAGTTCCGTAGACCAGTCACATACTTGTTTGGGAATAGATTCCTCGTCGTATTTGAGCACAAACCGTAACTTATGACTTTGTTGTAATATTTCCCGCAGGCATAGTTGTCGAAGGGGTTGTAAGTGTAGAGGTGAGCGTCGTCAGTATCGCTGACCACCAGCACGTTGACAACATGTCGCTTCAATAACTCGTCGAAAATCTTCTTCATTTGGTCTTCATCCAGCGATCTGATCACGATTATGAACCGCAACGACGGATTCCATGTTTGATCTTCGAGAAGATATTTAAACGTTTCTGCGAATTCGGGTGCGTTGTTTGCCACTATGAGATATCCTTGGTGTCTAAAGTAGGACTGTGTAGAACTCTGTCTAAAAACCATCGATGTGACGGTTGATAAATGAATTGCTTTCAGAATCTCGAAATCGTCA
This sequence comes from Lacanobia wlatinum, assembly GCA_947578705.1. Classification (NCBI taxonomy): domain Eukaryota; kingdom Metazoa; phylum Arthropoda; class Insecta; order Lepidoptera; family Noctuidae; genus Lacanobia; species Lacanobia wlatinum. The sequence goes on from OX388031.1 coordinate 23,587,435, forward strand.
GAGTTAAAATCAACGTATGTGATATGAGCGTCTTTTCATCAGAAAAGTATTTTTCCACAATATTGGTTATGCAAACTATTAAGTTATGGTTGTCCTGTTCTTCAATAAATAAGGAGTTTTCACTGTAACACTTGGCGTATAACAAGGAGAGTAACAAGTAAACAACCGACATTTTTGAATGCATATTGATGTATGTTTTTAGGTAACATTGGGTTGCTTGGTAATGAAAATTAATATGTTGTTCGTTACAGCTTTGTAATTAAGTAAATTTTATATAGAAATAGGGCAATCAAATGTTTAGTGATGGATTAGTTTGTTGTTGATTTTTACTCTGATTCCCATTAGGTTTCATTAAATGGTCTTAAAATGGACGTTTTATTTCGGATGATTGATGGACAATATGGACATGTCCATACGGCGGCAAATTAAGCAATAACATAACATAAGCCATGCTCAGACCAATAATCTCTTAATATATTGAAACTTTTTAACTGTCTTGAAGTACAACTGGAGTGCAAGTAAATTTCAATCCTATAGTGGTAAGTGGCACGTCGGTTTAGCGCGAATGACATCTAGTACGATAAACAGTATGGTTTAACCACGGTACGTTGCACAAGACGATTGAATTTGTGAGCAATGAAATGTTACTACTGAAACTAAAGTAGTACGGACTAGGTCAAACAGCTTCGAACTTAGTAAAATCGTATTGTAATGATAGACAGCCTGGGCTTAACTTTAAACAAACAAACTTACTATGGTGTTATTCGCTAACGATGTAGGTTTAATTATTGAAATAAACAGACGTGCAAACAATCTTGACAATGTAAATAAGTAGAACCTTACAAAATAAACAAAAACAACAAAAAAAATATAGCATCAAAAAAATTCGTCCTCAACGCTGTCAGCTGGTAATGTGCCTTAGAAACTGGGGGCACTGCCACGTTGAATGGCAATGCCTAGTCTCTGGACAAAGGAAAAGTTAGCTCTTGGGTCACGGTAATTGTCAACCAGACTTTTCGAAATTTCTTTGAAAAAGCTGTGAGCACAAAGGCCTCACGGCCCTAGGGTTTCAACCCGAAATGCTTCTAAAATAAAGAGTAGTAGTGTTAGAACTTCGTAAACCAAACTTTCGCACACAAGTACAGCTCGTTTACATTAATGAGGAAAAGAGTTGTTCTAAGAATATTTCCCTGTGGAATACCGTCAGTAAATTTATCTAACATGCTTTTAAAGTTTTCAATTTTAACTACCTGGTAGCGGTCTTTCAGGTAGCTGTGCAATATGTCGTGCGCAATCTTACGGCTACCAAAACTTTTCAACAGGTGGTTTCTAACAACTTTGGGACCAATACGGTGTCGAAAGCTTTAGACAAATTTAGTTAGATACCAGTAGACAACAAAAAAAAAATCACAGGTGTATCAATTTTATTAGAAAGCTGTGTTCAGTTATGGGCCTATAGTAACGAGACACTGCTCTTGTCCCCAGCTTTGAATATTGGGTGTTCTAGAAGGTATTTAAGAAAAAAAAAACCTCATGAAATACACCAAGAGAATATCGAAAATTATAATATTCCTTAAGGTCATAATAACAGAGGCCGTGAAATAAATAAATCTCATTATATATATTATTATACATTATTATACACATTATTATTGACATTCTATTCAATTGATAATAAAAAATAAATGACATCAAATTCTTTTAATAATTATAAATAAATAATATCGTATTCTAATAATAAAAAAATAAAATAAATAAATATACTTATACCAATGCAGAAAATGCAAGATATGTGAACCTAATAATAATGTATAAATGAAATCCTACTCTATTCATTATAATAAATAAATGACATTGTATTCTTCTGACAATAATAAATAAATGACATTCGTTTCTATTAATAATAATAAATAAATGACATTCTGTTCAATTGGTAATAATAAATAATTGACATTCTTTTCTATTAATTATAATAAATAAAGGGCATTCTATTCTATTGATAAAAATAACTAAATGAAATTATATTCTATAAATAATAATAATAAATAAATAGTATACTATTCTAATAATAATAATAAAAAAAGTTAAATATACTAATACCAATGCAGAAAATGCAAGCGAACAAATAAATAAATAAACTACAAATGCATTTTTATCCAACGATAAATATGTAGATAATAATAATAATATGAAAAAAATATTTTATAATAGGTACAAGTTGGAAACGAAATAATTAAAAATAAGTTTTACAAGAAAATAATCAAAACGCTCTCCTTCCCTCCTAATTATTAAACATATTTGCTGTGCCCGACAGGGTCCATAATTGTTTCTCTTTTCCACCTGTATGTGTAAATTATGGATTGCAATAAACAATTTGAGATTTGAACCATTATGGATAATTCATTTTCATGCTTAGGGCTCCGAACATCCGTAAGAATCGGAATAGAAATAGGACCTCTCGGGTGTCTGTCTGTCCGTCTGTCACAGCCAGTTTTCTCCGGATGTACCGAACCGATTCCGTTGAAATTTGGTAAACATATGGACTTCTGTTATTCAAACAGGGGCGCGATACGTAAAACCAACATTGAATAAAAAGGGCGTCACTTTTGGGGGTCAAACTAGAAAATTTAAAAAAATGTTATTCAGACTGTACTATGTAACATATCAAATGAAAGGGCTCACTGTGGGGATTTTAATTATATTTGTTTCGTAATTTTAAATAGTTTTGAAGTTATTTAAGGAATTAGACCAAAAATGATCAATCCCCCCTTTATCTCCGAAACTAATGACCCTAAAATTAGAAAAAAAAAACTAATAAAAAGGCTTTACCTATAGATTACAGGAAATCCAAACTCTATGATTTTTAAGCAACTTCAAAAAAAGGAGGAAGTTCATTTGTTCGACTGTATGTATTTTTGTGTATGTTCACCGACTTCTCCACCAACTGTGTTCCGATTTATTCATTCATTTTTTATTTATTTTGATAGCCTATGCTCTTGACACCTAGACCTATTGTCACCTAGTCAGAATCTGATGATAGACACTCAAGGAAATTGAGGGCAACCCTCAAATTTTATAGGCACATAAAATGTTTTTCATATACTTTCTAACGCAATTCAGTTATCTGTGTCTGGTCATCATCATCTCATGTTACTGAGCTGATGATGGAAGGTATAAGTAAGGGTCTTATCATGGGCTCTCAGGAAAATTAAGATCAATTCTCAAATTTCATAGGCATTGTTTGAAACAGAATACTTGGTCGTCAGGTCAGGATCTTATGATGGAATCTGGAGAATTTGAGGGAACTCCCCAAATTTTAGTTTGCCTATTAATCATTATCTCATGTTGCTGAGCTGATGATGAAAGGTATAAGTAAGGATCCGATGATGGGATTACAGAAAAATCAAGAACAACCCTCTAATTTTATGTTTTAGTTATCAATGTCGAATTAAAACTTAATGCAACACAAGAGTACAAAGGCGCCTTAGGTACTCTCCACCAGCCAACCAAGGGTGATTAAGAGGTAATATGTAGGTTCGTATGTACTAGCGTTTTACAAGATAATATTAAATGCTTTTTAACCGACTTCAAAAAAGGAGGAGGTTCTTAATTCGACGGACTCTAGAATTTTCTAAATCGGCCATAATCGGGGAACTTAGGTTTAAAGAACTTTTTTTCTCATAAGAATATAGTTAACTTTAAATGAGATTTACAAATTAACTTAAATACACTTATACCGCGCAGACGTCCTGTACCTATGTACGAAGGTCTCTGTACCACACGTGTACCGTTCTTCTATATTCGAACTTGCTGTCTTCGGGATGGATTGGGGTTAGGGATGTTTGCTTACCAGGGAATTAATGAAGATGCAGAATTGATTGTTTCCCACTGCAGCTAACGGTTTAAGGGATGAATTCGCGACTACTTTACTTTCTAGTTAAAAGTTCTAATTTTCTTCTTGCCAATGACTACAAATCTGATTTTTGTCTATTTACTAACGTACTATGTTACTTTACCGTAACGAGGCCCAAAAACCACTAACTGTTTTAGTTTATTTTTAACTATTGGTTTAACTTTCACTAGAGTACATTCCTGGCTATATCTAGGCTTATTCTAGGTCTGGATAGGGGTTAATGCACCTGTCTGTAAAGCCCCCGAAATTCCCCGTCGAACGGGGGGGAAATCAACCCTTCAACCCTACCCACTTAGGGGTTTGTTGCATTTATCTATCGAAACTATTTACAAGTTTGAACTTGTTAACTATTAAGGGTTGACTTCCCGAAAAGCTGTGCCCTTAGGGCTGTTGGGCTATGTCTTACGGTAGGTGCATCATCCCTTTATCCAGATACACATCTTACAAAGCCACTCCTCTAAGGGTGGAAGTACTATGAGGTCAGAAGCCCGGAAGGGGAAAAAATCGGTGTTTTCATATTTTCCTAATTTGTGGCTTAATGCCTTAACTGACCATACATATTTGGATAGGGCTCAGTGCCAGCTCTTCAATGCCTATTATTTAAAGCCTAAATATCTAGATTTTCTGTATGTTTAGTAAAGGGAGGTGTCTGTGAGTAGCTGTCCTGTGTCGGTGTAGGTGAAATGTTCGATACCTGTGTACCTCCTTTACCTTTAAATTTTACCAGATACCTTTTTTAAGGGTTTACCAGGAATGTGTAGGGGAGTGTGTAACCCTACCTAACTATATTCAGCTAAATAAGTTCCTCAGGAACGTCCAATGCGCCTGGGAAAAACGACAACAAATTATAAATTTAAACAATAAGTATCTAAACTATAACTTATCCTATGTTTTACATAAGCTCGTATGTATGCGAGTTATATAATACTATTCTGATGCTACCGTCGCGAACAGTTTGGAAGGGTTTACTTCCCAAGTAGTCCCATGGTCATCAGGTCAGGATCTCATTTTCTTTATTATTTATTTAATTACAACGGTTTAAAACCAATTACAGTAACTAAAGCACAAAAACTACTAAACGCAAACAAAAATAAAAAAGGAAAACAGAAAACACGGATAAATAAAAACAAAAAAACGGGTTGCTCTTTCATGAATCCCTCTCACAGTACTTCTGACATGCTAATAAAATCGTCGTTGCCAGGCTGCAAGGCTAAATTAAAAATGTGGCAAAGAGGTTCACTGAGAATACTTCTTAAATCCTAAACGACAAAGGGGGGAAAATTATCGGGGCCTATAGAGCTGTTAGGTTTATTTATACCTTTAACACTGTCTGCTGGGCTCAAGGGGGGTATATCTATGTAATTGCTGTTACTGTTATGGTCAGTGACACAAACATGATCAGCATTGAGCCGCGGAACATCAGGAAGAAAAACATCAGAGAAAAATTCGGCAGATGCCCTACCGCCTTAGATCTCGAAAAATTAACATCCTTGTATGCTTCTTGGTTGGTTGTTGTTTGTATGGTTCGAATCCACCTTTGGATCGCTGACTAGAAATGTGTGACCAGAATTGGCGAGGATTGGTTTTAATTGTGTTTTCTATATTTCTCATGTATGAGGAATACGCATCTGCATTAATAATAATAATAAATAAGCTATTTATTCCAAATCTCATTATCGATTAATATTACAATGTTTGTTAGTAAGTTGTTGCTTAAATTTAAGAAAGGGTACTTATAATTAATGTTAGTATTATTTAAGAGATTTGGACCCCTGTTTGGGTAAAGGCCTCCTCCATCCTTTTCCATGACTCCCTGTCCTTGCCTGACTTTATCCAGTCATTTCCTGCGACGTGTATTATGTCATCAGCCCACCGTCTTATTTGTCGACCAACATTCCTTTTCCCCATTGGTCCTTTCCATTGTGTGGCTTCAATGGTCCATCTTCTGTCTGGGTATCGTGAGATGTGTCCAGCCCATCTACACTTAAGTAAGAGTGCGTGCCTGAGAGCATCGGTAAGTTTAGTTTTTTGACGAATGTTTTCGCTCCTAATTTTATGAATTTTTCTAATTTTCAACATGCTCCTTTCCATTGCTGTTTGACTGCATTTGTAAATATCCAAGTTTGGCAACCATACAGCAAGCAGGGTAATAAGCAAGTATCAAATATTGTCCTTTTCATGTGCAGGCTGTAGTTCCCTTTTAGGATTTCTCTTAATGCCCAGAATTTCCTCCAAGTTGCGTTGATTCTTCTTTTTACTTCTTCTTCGTTGCTTGACGTTTTGAACGATATTTGCTTCCCCAAGTAAACGTATTCACTGACGTATTCTACATTGTTACCTTTTATCACTATCGGGCGTTCGTGGTTGTTGGTTAATATCTTAGTTTTGCTTACATTCATTTCTAGGCCGATTTTAGAGCTTTCGCAGTCCAGTGATCTCATCATTTCTTCTAGGTCTTTGGCAGTTTCAGCAATTATAACAATATCATCAGCGAACCTCAGATGGTTTAAATAGTGTCCGTTTATGTACACTCCTCTGTTTTTCCAGTCTAGTTTTTCAAAATATTTTCAAGTACTGCTATAAATATCTTCGGGGATAGAGGATCTCCCTGTCTAACTCCTCGTTCTATGTTTATTTCGTCTCCTCTAGTTTCTAATTTGACTTTGCTCGTACTTTTTGTTTATATATATTTCAAGATATTGATGTATTTATGGTTAAAATTTGATTGTTGTAGTGCGTTCCAGATTGAACAGTGGCTGATGCTGTCAAAAGCTTTGCTGTAATCAATGAAGGCCACATACAGAGGTCTATTGTATTCTCTGTATTTTTCTATGACCTGTTCTAATGTCTGTATGTGGTCGATTGTGCTAAAGCCTGATCTGAAACCTGCTTGTTCCTTTGTTTGCTGCTTATCAATGTCGTCGGATATTCTCTTTAGAATTCTGGATGAAAATAGTTTGTATATACTTGCCAGCAGGCTTATGGGCCTATAATTCCCTATATGTAAGGGGCTTCCTTTCTTGAAGAGTAGAATTATGTCTGATGTACACCATTGTTTTGGTACTTTTTCTTCATCTAGTATCTTATTAAACAATTGCGTAAAATGGTGTATTAAAATAGGTGCTCCTATTTTAAGGGCCTCGTTGCTTAGTCCATCTGGTCCGGGACTCTTCTCAGCCTTCAGCTTTTTTATATGTTCGTAAACTTCGGAGTCTTCAATCTGTCTGATGCAGTCAGTCGTGTTCATGTGGGTGGTTTGCGCTTCAATTTGAGTGTTATTTTGTTTCCTGTATAAGTGTTTGTAGAAGATTGTTGCATGGTTTATTACATCTTTTCTAGATTTTGTTTCTAGTGAGTTATGCTCAAGTTTTTGAATCCAAGACTTGTGTGTAGTTAAATCCTTGTAGGCTTTTTTGGCACTTCTAAAGTTATTGATGTTTCTTGAAATAATCTCGTATCTGTGGTTGCTGTAGTCCTTACGGATTGACCTATTAGTCTCTTTGTATATTCTGCTAAGTTCTCGTTTCCTTTCTTTTAGTTTTATTCTTTGTGTGTAGTAGTTCCGTGCGTCTTTTTATAAGTTTTATTGTGTCTTTGGAGAAAATATTGTGTTGAAGAGGATGTGTACTAGTTTTGTATTTTAAGCTCTCTGTAATGCTTCTTTCCAGGATGTTGACACCATTTAATATCCCCAAGACAGAAACAGAAATCAAAACTACATCGAAATCTACGAACTCACACAGAAAATATAGAAATAGACAATATTGATAGCCAAACATATTACGCATCTGCATAACGGGCCTTTAAACTTGACCTGAGGTCCGAAAATAACAAATAGGCGCTATCGCACTTAGATAGCTTCCATTTTTTATCCTACCTACATCAACACAACTCTATGTGAAGCGCCGGGTGATATGTATCAGCGAACCTATCCCCACAGTGGCGGTGTCGAATGTTTCTGGTACACTTATGTTCTCTTGGACCAAAACAATATCTAACATACCTCCATGCAAATTCTTCACAACGTTCATGTCATTCAATTAACAAAATAATGGTAATAATTCTGTATATTTAACGAAACGCTATTTAAGTTTAAGTCCTCAAATGAAAACAATTCCTTTTAAATTGTGTATAAACTCTTCCACTTTACATAACTATTCCATGTACACATCATCACTTGCCCTAGGTCTGATATACAACACATACGTGAACTGTCCGGCTGCACCATGTGAAATCAGCCCACAAGTCCTCACCGCGGTCCGTTTCGAGATCTCGCCGGCGCGGCGCAGCGCAATGGTGCGCGCGCTGCGAGCATCTCTCAACCGCACGGTATACCTCGGTCTCGTTGCATAATATTCCAATCGGCGCACAAGTTCTCCATCTTCCATAGATGCATCTAGAAAGCTCTTTGTTACCACGATCAAGTTATGGTCAAACTGTAACAAGTTCGTTCTAACACAATTATGTGTGTAATGTCAATTTGTTTGTCAGACCGCCACTAAATAATGAAAAATAGAAACCTTTTCTAGAAAAAAAAATACAACCGACTTCCAAATAAAACATTACAAAATTTAAAATAACTTTAATTTTGGAAGTCAGTGTAAAAAAGTTTTCCTTAAGTGAAATGTTTAAAAAATATTTTTCATTCGGAACCTTTTGCTCGCGAGTCTGACTCGCACTTGGCCAGTTTTTTATTAATATCTCACCCCACTTTACAAAAATAAATACTATAAAAAATTAAACCATATGTTTGGATGCAACGAATTATGTAGTTGTTTTTGAACATCAATGAAATTTCATTGAAGAAGAATGTGTAGAAGAAATAATAATGGTTGGTATGTGATCTGTAAATGATAAAATTGCTTTCGGTACTACTGCAGAAATAAACTACCGGTCCATTAACAGTTCGTAACGTTTGAATCTCTGTAGCAGTGACTTTGGTCCCATAAAGCAAAAAGAGCTAAGGCTCTATAGACAAAGTTAGATGTACTCTAATTGACACAACGGATTGAAATATCACGTGGTTAACGTGCGTTACATTCTTTTCATTCAACAATCGTGAACACTTTCTCTCCTTTGGCTCGGCTCTGATTTCAGTTATGTTTCTTTTCCTGGCTGTCTTGGTGTTTCATGATGTGCAAGAGTCTATTAATGTTATGTTTGTAAAGTAATTACGAGGTTGACTAAACATTCCTCATGAGCATACGCGATAACGAAGATCTGTGATGGACGACTAAAACAAGACATCTAATTGATTTATTCAAAACTGACACAACACATACATGTTTGCTATGATGCATATAATTTTCTATAAACAGTCTTATAAACTAATGCTTAAGAAAAGATATAGTAGACTTTCACATTTTACAAACTAAATCGTTTTAACAGTAATTCAAAAATAGAAACAATAGTTGACAAACAACAGCCTCCGACATAAATGAACCATGGTGTTACAAATCTACATTCGAAGTCCTTTTGATGAAAATGTAATTTAATCGTCCTAGCATAATAGAAATCTCGTAACTTCTTTTGAACCAAGCCATTTTCTCTTAAACGAAGCGCGTTTTGTCGCATTCTATCAGAAAGTGGAAACCCTTTATAGAAAAATATGCCAATAATAAACTTGACGTAGGGTTTGTTGAAGTAATAGAGAGGAGAGCGGCCAAATTTATCGCAGAATGATTTTTTGTGATATCGATAAATCGAGTATTGAATCACTGTAAACAAGTTTTCTGATTGAGCGACTTTATTTAAATTTTTGATCGGATCTTCACAATCATTATTTAATTCGTTGGATATATTCGATTCAGAAGTAATAAACTCCAGCATCCGTGCACTAATACATGGCTTAAGGTTGTACTTTACTATATCTGCGTCATTAAACACTTGGTGCTCTTGTATTGGCTTCCTGGTCAAACTAACTAAGCTTGACTGGTAAAAACTGCTCATAAGAGACGCGAACCAGACCCATATTATAAAGATGCACTTAACATTAGTAGTCATTTGATGACACCTTATATTACCACCTCTTTGCAGCAAATATTCTAACATATTCAGCGAAATATTTGTTTTATCTTTACTTCGCAGAAGTATGATCATTATCGTTGAATATCTGAGATAAACTAACAACAGCAGACCCCATACTAATGGATAAAATTCCAAAAAAACATTTTTCCACTTGGCTACATATGATGCTTTCTTAACAAAAAAACGCATGTCATCGAAATAATCAAAGTACCCGTGCAAATATGTGAATGCATCTGCTCGGCTCGATACAAGAAAATGACTTCCAAACATTGCATCGGTTTCATTATTTTGTAGCTTTGCCATAGGCCCTATCGCTTTCATGTCAGAAGTTATTGCAGAAAATGTGTCATTGGTAACATTGAAACTAAAGTGAACTTTGAAATGTTCTAGTTCTGCTATCAATTTGAATAAATAAGGTTCAGCACCCAATGTCCTCCGGTTGTCGTCTTCTGCAAGATGAGGGTGAATAGAGAACGGTGGTCGATGAGCAACGGTAGCAGAAAAGGTGCAGTTCCGTAGACCAGTCACATACTTGTTTGGGTATAGATTCCTTGTTGTGTTCGAGCACAAACCGTAACTTATGACGTTGTTGTAATACTTCCCGCAGGCATAGTTGTCGAAGGGGTTGTAACTGTAGAGGTGAGCGTCGTCAGTACCACTGACCACCAGCACGTTGACAATATGTTGCTTCAATAACTCGTCAAAAATCTTCTTCAATTCGTTTTCATCTAACGATCTGATCACGATTATGAATCGTGAGGTCGGATTCCATGTTGGATCTTCGAGAAGATGTTTAAACATTTCTGCACATTCGGGTGCGTTCTTTGCCATTATGAGATATCCCTGGTGTCTAAAGTAGGACTGTGTAGTCTGTCTTAATACCATCGTTGTGACGGTTGATAAATGAATTGCTTTCAGAATCTCGAGATCCTCAGAGTTCATATCAACGTATGTGAGCATATTTTCATCACAAAAGTATTTTTTCACAATATTGGTTATGCAAACCACTAATTTTTGATTGTCCTGTTCTTCAATAACGAAGGCGTTTTCACTGTAACACTTGACATATAACAAGGAGAGCAACAAGTAAACGACCGACATTTCTGAATGCATATTGATGTATGCTTTTAGGTAACGTTTGCTGTCTTGGTAATGAAGATAAATATGTCGCTAAGTATAGTTTTATAATTAAAGTAAATTTTCCGTAGAAATAAGGCTATTACATGGTTTATCGTAATGAATTAATTGGTAATGGATTTTTACTCTGATACCAATCAGCTTTCATAAAATGGTCTTTAATGGGCGTTTTGTCTCGGATGATTGATTTATAAGAAGCATACGTAGAACTTTTAGCCTAATAGTCTTTAAATATATTGAAACTATTTAACTGTCTTGAAGTAAAACTGGAGTGCAAGTGAATGTCAATCCTATATAGTGGTAAGTGGTAGGTAGGTTTAATGCGAATAACATCTTATACGATAAACAATACGGTTTAACCACGGGACATTGCACAAGATAATTGATTGTGTGAGCCATGAAACGTTACTACTGAAATAAGAGCAGTACGGACTAGGCAATACAACATTGAACAAAGTAAAATCATGTTTGAACAATAGATAGCAGACAGTTCATAAAATCAGCAAAATTCGACGGGATTAAATATGAAAATGGGTGTACCCCATGGCTCAACTTTCGGTCCTTTCTTGTTTTTAGTTTATATAAATGCCTTACATAAACAAACTTACTATGTTCTTATTCGGTGAATTGAAAAAAAAAACAAACGATAGTTAAAATAATACAAATAGCGTACTTATTGGGCTTTATATGTCAAAATTATGGTAGTGTATTATTTGTAAGACATAAGAAAACAGAAAAAAAAACAGGTCAAGTGCGAATCGTTCCAGCCACAGTGTAGGGTTCCGAAGTTTTCATTCTCCAAACTATGACAGAAAATTAAATATGTTCGCCTGACATAGTGATCGAAATACGCTTCCTTCACACTTTTTAGGGTTTCGTACCTCAAAAGGCAAAAACGGAACCCTTATAGGACCACTTTGTGGTCCGTCTATCGGTCTGCCACGACCTTTTTTCTCCGAAATGCGTGGATGTATCGGGTTGAAATTAATATCAAATGCGTAAGCCTGTGGCCCCTTGATGCTCTTAAAAATATCTAGCTTCTAAGTTAACGCAATCAAAAAGTAAATCTAATGATAGTGTACTTTCCTTTGACCCAGAATCATAAAATTTGGCAAGAAGCAAGGCCTAACAGCACAAGTAATGTTTAGTTTGTAGTTTTATCACATAAAAAGTTAATTCCACAAACATAACCAAAATGATCACATAATTGTTTTTTTTTTTTGCTATTACAAACTTACATCTTCCAGTTGGAAAATTGATCGTGACGTATATCGATGTCTGGGAGGACATTTTTTTCAACTTGTAAAGTTAAGTTTGTCCTTAAGTCCTATTTATCTTTTCGTCAGAGTATTGTCCAATTGTCGAGTGCTTTCATAATTTTGGTAGGTGTTTATTATTTCTCGGCATCGGTATATTCTCACGGGATTCAGTCAGAAAAAAACACCAAATCACCTCCAAATCGTTGAGGTGAAACCATTTTACTCGTTCATTTTTTAAAAGTCAACAAAAAATATCTACTGTTTTGCAATACAAACGAAAACAATTTGAATTTGTTACGTTTTAGGGTTCCGAACAAAAAACAGGACCCTTATGGGATGGCTACTCGGGTGTCTGTCTGTCTGTCTGTCTGTCCGTTTGTCACAGCCAGTTCTCTCCGGATCCACTGGCACAATTCTGTTGAAATTTGGTGCACACATAGATTTCTGTGACTCAAACACGGACGCGTAACGTAAATCATTAAATTTTTAGTCACTTTTGGGGGTCAAACTAGAAAATTAAAAACATGTTTTTTAACAATATCGTGTAACATCTCAAATGAAAGGTCTTACTCATTGATATATAAAAAACCCAAGATGCACAGTCTCGAACAAATGCAACAATCGAAACTATCGTCAAAAACTATCATTTATAAAGTGTCATGTGTGAGTTGTGTGTAGTTATACCTACTATAAACATTTTTTTTTGCAAATTCAACCTTACTCGGATCGCTTAAAGTTGTTTTTATAAAGCAGTGCAGTATGGCGAGCGATGCGAGACTGTTTGAAACTTGCGCACAATACATTTATTGCGCTTGTTTTTTGCGGACGCTTTTGAGATGCTGAGTGTGTGTCTTGGGTTTTTCATATATCAATGGTCTTACTATAAGAACTTTAAATATATTTTTTTCATAACTTTAAAATTGGTTTTGAAGTTTTTCAAGAAATTAGACGAAAAATGACCATTGGCCCCCATTATCATCGAAACTACAGAGCCTAAAATTTTGAAAAAAAAAATGGAGATAATAGATCATTACCTATAGATTACAGGAAAAGCTATAGAAAGTCTAAAGTGTTAAAATAACACGTTAAAAAATGAAATTCGTTCGGAACAATTTGCACGCGAGTCCGACTCGTACTTGGCCAGTTTTTTTTTTAAATATGTATCATTTTTAATAACAAATTAAAAATGCGGCTATCGGAGTGGCGCGTAGAGGAGTAGTTAGCTCCGTTTATATGCACAAGGTCATTGGCGTGTATACAAGCCTTTATTTTGATATACAAAGATATTCTACTACCTAGTTAGTATCTACTATTTGAATAATTGAATAACCTTCATTTTTTTTAAACCAAAAGCACATTTTTTTAATAGGTAAACTTTTTTCATTCCATTTTGAATTTTTCAATTTCATTCACTGCAAGTCAAGTCCGAGGCGAAAACCCCCATCATCATCATCATCATCATATCAGCCGAAAGACGTCCACTGCTGGACATAGGCCTCCCCCAAGCGTCGCCACAACGACCAGTCCTGTGCGTTTCGCATCCATCGGCTACCCGCGACCTTCACCAAGTCATCGGTCCACCTTGTGGGAGGCCTTCCAACGTTACGCCTAAAACCCCCAGGCACTCCACTATAATAATGTAAAGACATTGTTCCACACTATCTCAAGGGAAATTAAATTATTATTTAAAATATGCTTTACGATGAGTTGCTTCGTAATAACTAGAATTGAGTTTTTTATGATTTCATAACGAAAGTAGTTTTCGTTGGAAATAAGGCAGTTAAATGGTTTATTATAATGGATCTCGTTTGTTATGATTTTTTACTGAGATCCAAATGATCAGAAAATGTAACACCTTCAAACAAGCAATAATTGCATATACATATATATAATCTGAAACCCGGAAACAGCTCCAGCGCTTTTCATGATATTTTGTATGCAGGGGTTTTCGGGAGCGATAAATCGATCTAGGTTTCATATATCGAGAAAGTCGTTAAAATCATCATCCAGGTACTGAGATTTAATGGACGAGTTGACTTGGTTCATTGATTATACAATGTGGAGATGACTAATGTTTAATCATTTATGACGTCCCTGTTCTGCATGTAATGAATTCAATCAAATATATTCAACGATGTAGTTACTCGGGTTTCGCTACAATTTACTTAGGTACCATCCGGGGGCTCCACCTCACTTTCTTAGCGGGTATGAGTATGCGTGCCCAGTGTGACACCGTCCGGTCCCGCCCTCGACAAGATAGTAGATGTTGATCTTCACGAAACATACCATTACTGGCTGCCACAAACCGACCCCAGTCCGTGGACTATACCCCACAGCCGAGATAGCACCTCCAGAAGTCCGAAAACAAGTTGCAAGTGCAGTCAAAAATGCGAAAAATCAGAAACCCATTATATGGTGCATAACTACCAACGCTGAGACTAGGAATCACAGTTTTCTTAAGTCGCCAGTCTCGTTGTCAGAAACCCAGCTGACTTCCGCTGCAAACTATAACAGGAACTTTTCCCCCATTCATGTACTACAAACCACCAATAGAAGATCTTCTCGCAGAGTTTAACTTCTTGTGGTCCACTTGGAAGTTCCTGAACCGCCTCGGAACGCAAGTAGGAAGGTGTAACGCCAACCTAGCAAAGATGGAATACCTCGACCAATCAGCAGTAGGGTGTGGATGTGGAGTCGAGTTATTAACTATGCTCCACCTCCTATTCAGCCCTGTCCCCCAAAACATGCAACCAAAGTGTTTGTTTTGGGCTACTCAAATAATAATAACTATCGTGCCAGCGAAATGAAGAAGATTTGCGGTCACTATAAGAAAACTCATTGAAACAAGGTTAAGTAGGTAGGTGCAAGTACTTTATTCAATAATATTTATTCAGGTAAGTCTGGTTACAAATTATAATTTTCTACAATATGTATAAAAGGGCACGTTTTAATTCTTTAAGATTTTCACATTTATGAACTGGATCGCTTAACCACTAATTCAACGATGAAAACTATCGTAGCCAAAGAGCAGCCTGCGACATATATAAACCATGGTATTATAAGTCTAGATTCAAATTCCTTTTCATGAAAATGGAAGTTGATCATCCTAGCAAAGTAAAAATCTCTGAACTTCTTATGAACCAACCCATTTTCTCTTAAACAGAGCGCGTTTTGACGCATTTTATCTGAAACTGGAAAACCTTTGTAGAAAAATATGCCTAAAATAAACTTGACAAATGGTTTGTTAAAGTAATAGACAGATGAACTACCAAATATATCGCAGAAGGATTTCCTATTATATACATATGTTGAATGTGGTACAAGCGCAAATAAATCTTCCGATTGGGCGACTTTCTTTAAGCTTGTCAACGCATCCAAGCAATCATGGTCCATTAGAGTGGATACATTCGTTTCAGAATTAATATATTCTAGCATACTAGGCGCCATACAGGGCTTAAGTTTGTATCGAACTATATCTGCTTCATTGGATACTTGGTGTTCCTTTATTGGCTTGCTGATAAAACTAAATAAGCTTGACTGATAATGACAGTTCATGAGGGAAGCAAACCACACCCATGTTATAAAGATGCACCTTGCATTAGTATTCATTTTATGGGGCAAACTACAGCCAGTGGATAATAAATACTTTAACAATTTAAGCATTATATTGACTTTGTCTTCAACATGGAGGAGAATGATCATAATTATCGAATATATTAGATAAACTAAAAACAGCAAAAACCACACTAATGGACGGAATTCCAAATAAGCATTTTTCCACAAAGGTACATGTGACGCTTTCCTTACAAAATAACGTACCTCGTCGTAATAATCCAGGTACCCATGCAAATATGTGAATGCATCTGCTCGACTCGATACTAACAAAGTATTACCAAACATAACATCAGTTTCATTATTTTGCAGTTTTGCCATAGGCCCCGTAACTTTC
Source organism: Lacanobia wlatinum (assembly GCA_947578705.1). Taxonomy (NCBI): domain Eukaryota; kingdom Metazoa; phylum Arthropoda; class Insecta; order Lepidoptera; family Noctuidae; genus Lacanobia; species Lacanobia wlatinum. The sequence goes on from OX388031.1 coordinate 23,603,720, forward strand.
ATGTCAGGACCTATCGTACTATATTTTTCACTAATATGATCAAAACTAAAATTCACTTTGAAATGTTCTAGTTCCCCTAGCACCTTAAATAAATATTGTTCAGCACCTACTGTCATTCGCTTGTCTTCTGCAAGGTGAGGATGTATAGAGCAAGGTGGTCGATGCGGAACGGTAGCATGGAAAGTACAGTTCCGTAGACCAGTCACGTACTTGTTTGGGAATAGATTCCTAGTCGTATTTGAACACAAACCGTAACTAATGACGTTATTGTAATATTTGCCGCAAGCATAGTTGTCGAAAGGGTTGTAGGCGTAGATGTGAGCATCGTCAGTACCGTTGACTACCAGCACGTTGATAACATGGCGCTTCAATAGCTCATCAAAAATCTTCTTCAGTTCGTCTTCATCCAGCGATAGGATCACGATTATGAACCGAGAGGACGGATTCCATGTTGGATCTTCAAGAAGATATTTAAAATACTCCGTGAATTTCGTTGCGTTGTTTGCGTTTATTAGATATCCTTGGTGTCCAAAGTAGAACTGTGTAGTCGCTTGTCTGAATACCATCGTTGTGACGGTTGATAGATGAATTGCTTTCAAAATCTCATAATCGCCAGGGTTCATATCAACGTATGTTAGTGTTATTTCATCAGAAAAGTATTTTTCAATTATAGTGGTTATGCATACCATCAAGTTTTGATGTTTTTTTTCTTCAAATGATATTGCATATCCACCGTTAAACTTTAAAAACAACAAAGACAGCAACGCGTTAACCAGCAACATTTTTTGATCACAATGAATTATGTTTTAGGCAAAGTAGATAATATATTTTTAGTTATTATTCTATAATGTAAGTAAATTGTCGAAAGAAAAAAGGCAATTAATATGTTTATCGTAATAGATCTCATTTTTATGGATAATTAGGCTTTTGATTGACATTGTCGGGTTTGATTAATGATAACTGTCATTAACTGTGTGTGGAATGTGTGCGTGCATGATTAAAAAATTAACAATTATAGCTAAAATTAACAAGTAAACTAAACTTACAACAAAAAAAGCTATAGCATCACAAATACGTCCTCAACGCTGTCTGCTGTTAACGTGCCTAACAAAATGGGGGCATTGCCACGATGAATGGCAATGGTTAGCCTCTGGCCCAAGTAAAAGCTAGCTAATGACTCACGGTAAGTGTCAACCAGTCGTTTCAAAATTTCTTTGAAGAAACGAAAACTGTGAGCATGAGGGCCTCACGAACCGAGGGTTTTAACCCCAAACGGCTCAGAAATGTAGTCAGCAATATTGTTTGAACTTCTTACACCAAGTGGCAAAGTTCGTTCACATTATTGAGGAAAAGAGTTGGGCCAGGAATCTTTCTCTGTGGGATATCATCAGTTAGTTTCTTTGCCCTGCTTAAAAAGTTTTCAATTATAACTACTTGGTGACGGGAGAGACAGCCACCAGGTAGTTTCGGTAGTTTAGTGGAAACAGGTAGTTGTGAAATATGTCGAGCGCAATCCCACGGCCACAAAATTTTTCAACTGGGTAATAACTTTGGGACAAATACGGTGTCGAAGGCTTTGGATAAATATAGTAAGATGCCAACAGACGACAACAACAAAAAAAAACACAAATCAATTAACTTATTAAGAAAATTTAGGAAGTTCAGATATTATTATGGGCTTGTAGTAATTAATAAAACACTGCTCCTGTCCCCAGCTTTGAATATAGGGTGACCTTAAAAGGATTAAAAAAAAACGTCTTGAGATACACCAGAGGACATGTATTGAAAAGCGGGAATTATAATATTCCTAGAGGTCTTATAACAGAGGCCGTGAAAACGTAATTTTTAATTGTATGGTTATAAAGTAATTACGAGGTTGACTTAACATTCTTCCTGAGGATACTTGATACCGATGATGTGTGAATGATCCCAATTATAAAGTTGACGAACGATTTGTTGAAGTAATAGAGAGATGAACGGCCAAAATCTCGTAATGTATTTTTGTGATATCAATAAATCAGTACTGTGTTACTGTAAATACGTTTTTTGATTGTGCGACTTTATCTAAACATTTAATCGAATTTTCACTATCATTATTTATTTCGTTGTATATATTCGATTCAGTAACTATGCGCTGATTTAAAAGAGTGTCCGTGGAGTTTCTGCACGTTCTTCTCCAAAAGTTTTACTAAAACGTGCACTTGCCGAGCTGAAGATGAATGTGTTTTGCTGAGGAGTATTCTTGCTGCTCCTGTTGCTAGCGCGTCAGTACTAGCTTCATATATTTTTCTGACACACCTTGGCAATGCAAAAGTGCCTGTAAATGGTCTATTAGAAATATAGGATTTTGATTATGATTTTTACTTATATTTTGAAAAGTAATAACGAGATCGAAAAAACACACTTAATAACTAAACGTCAAGGAGTGGACGGCTTTTCATTATAGGCGCGCGTTTGACCACTATCTCACCTGATGGTAAGCGATGACGTGGTCGAAGATGGAGCACGCTTGCCTTTTTTTTTTTTTTTTTTTTTTTTTAAGGATGGGAAATCATCAAATGACTCCTCCCGCTCTGGGTGAAGCAGAAGGGAGTGTCAGACTCTTACTGACTAAAACCCATCCGTGTTCCTCCTAATGCCCTTTGCGTTCCAGGGCCGCGGCGACTCTCTCGAACAAATCCCGCAACCCCGGCAGGCACTGGCCCTACGGGGCCCCGTCTTTTATGCTGACAGCTCCTTGAGGCGCGCGTGGAACACAGCGCGCCGTCGACCCGGGCCTGGTTCTGATCAGACGGCGAGTCACCCAATGCTCGCCGTCCGCAGGCCCGCGCCTACGGTGGCCGAGAATCGCCCTGCGACTCCCGACGCCCGGGGCGTCTTCTTCTGTTGCGGCGGCTGGGGCGTGAGGTTTCCCTCTCTCTCACGCGTTCGGCCTCCTCCTTTGCTAGCATTACTGCTTCGCAGAAGGAGGTGATCGCTTCCCATGCCTCCTCGCTGCGGACCATGGATTGGACAAGGGCCGAACGCGAGAGGTCGCCGCCGCCAATCGCCTCGACGAGGACGCGGCGGTGTTCCGCCCAAGCAGGGCAGACCTCCACCGTATGCTCCACCGTGTCCTCCGGGCGATCCTCACAGTGTTGACACCCGGGCGTAACCTCCCGCCGAATTCGAAACAGGTACCTCCCAAAACAGCCGTGCCCGGTGAGTACCTGCGTCAGGCGGAAGGTGAGGACGCCGTGGCGCCGCTCTAGCCACTCCTCAAAGAGGGGACTTATCGCCGCAATTGTGGCGTGCCCAGCGCTGGGTTGCGACAGTCGTTGTCTCCATACTGCCATGAGATCCTGCCGGAGCTCTGTCCGCCGTGCTGCGATTTGCCGCGGCAGAGGATTCTCGCCCCGGCGTAGCGCCTCCACGCGCCATTCGTAAATGAGCGCGAGGGCTCTCGCCTCTAGATCCCATGGTGGCAGTCCGGCAAGGAGGCTCGCCGCCTCGCCAGAGACCGTGCGGTATCCCCGAGTCAGCCGGATGGCCATGACCCTCTGGGACGCATTGAGGTAACGGGCAGGTCGCTTCCTCAAAGCAGGCGCCCACACCGGCGCCCCATAAAGGGCCATGGACCGCACGACCCCCGCGTAAAGCCTCCGGCAGGAGGCGTTTGGACCCCCTAGATTGGGCAGAAGCCGCTTGAAGGCAGCCCCGGCTCGCCCCAGTCTGGGAGCCAAACGTCGGAAATGCTCGACGAAGTTCCACCGGCTGTCAAGGACGAGACCCAGGTACGTCATCGTCGATCCGACGCCGATGTGAACCCCTCCTACCGTTATTTGGGATCCCGATGGTGGTCTGTTCCGAGAGCCATGAAAACACATGGCTTCGGATTTGTGCAGGGCCACCTCGAGACCCAGCTGCCGGATCCTCTCAACGACTATCGCAACCCCGCGTGTCATAGCGTCGGCCGCCGCCTGGTGCGATCCCCCTTGCGCCAGGACCAGCGTGTCGTCAGCGTAGCAGACCACGCTGACGCCGCTAGGGAGGTCGGCGCGCAGCACCCAGTCGTAGCCGATGTCCCACAGGAGCGGCCCCAGAACCGAACCCTGTGGAACACCGCACGACATCTCTCGCCGGTTCCACTCCCCCAGGTGACCGGGGTAGATGACGGCTCTGTCCGTCAAGTAAGCCTCGACTACGCGGCGGAGGTAGGTCGGCATCCGGTGATACCGAAGTGCCTCCCTGATGCAACTCCAGGGCAGGGTGTTGAAGGCATTGGCGATGTCTAGAGACACCGCCAAGACGACCCCGCCCCGAGAAACCGCGTCCCCCGTCGAGAGGGCTCTCACGCGCATGATGGCGTCCACCGTCGAGCGGCCCGTGCGGAAACCAAACTGGTTCTCCGCCAGATCCGGCCCCACCCTCACAAGGTGCTCGACGAGGCGGTTTGCAATTACTCTTTCAAAGAGCTTGCCCACCTCATCGAGCAGCACGATGGGCCGGTATGCGGACGGAGAGTCCGCAGGGCGCCCTGGCTTCTTAATGAGGACCAGTTTCCCCGTCTTCCAACGAAGTGGGAACTGGCCCCTCTCCAAGCATGCGCTTAGGAACCCTCTTAGTCGAGGCCCGAGAGCCTCCAAGGCCAGGACCCAGGCTTTCCCAGGTAAGCCGTCGGGTCCTGGGGCGGTATTTTTGGCTTTCAGCCTGTTAACCGCCACTCTCAGGTCTACCTCAGTCACCTCAGGAGCATCGTCATCGTCGTCATCGGTGTAGTCCGCATCGGGCATCGCAGGCGGCGGAGCCATAGGCGGGGGAGTATGCTCCCCTCGCGAGGGGAACAGAGCGCTCACCACGTCCTCCACCAGCTGGGGCCGGAGACTCTGCGTCAACGGGGGGGCCCAGGTGCGGAGCTTATTCCGCACCATTTTGTAGGGTCTTCCCCACGGGTCCCCATTCAGAGACTCCAGCATCTCCTTGCGAGCCAGATCCTTGGCCTGCAGGATCCCCGCTCGGAGGGCGGTTTTCGCCACTCTGTACTCCTCGTACAGCTCCGCCTCTCTGACTTGCGCATCCGGAGGGTGGATGCGGAGCCTGCGGTGCCTGGTGTACCGGCGCCGAGCGGCGACGCATGCCTGACGCAGCGTCGCCAGCTCTTGCGACCACCAGTACACCTGGCGGCGGGCGCGTCCTGGCTTGACCCGGGGCATTGCCACGTCACAAATATCGGACATGGCCTCCCGGAACCACTCCGCCTCGTCGTTGATGTCAGCAGGCCTGTCCGGAGGTGACACCCAGGCCTGCACGATCGAAGCTTCCAGGAGGAGCTCCCGGTCCAGCTGCTTCAGCGCCCACCACGGACCACTCGGGGCCTGTCGGACTGGCGCGGTTGAGGTCTGGGCGGAGACATCAAACCGGATATACCGGTGATCGGAATAGGTCTCCACCTCCTCTAATACGCGCCAGTCAATGACACGCGGTGACAGAGCAGGGCTGGCGAACGAGATGTCCACCACGGACTCCCCCTGCATCCGCACACACGTGGGGACAGAACCCCGGTTTAGGACAACCAGGCCTGTCTCCAGAGCCCAGTCCTCCACCATCCTGCCCCGCGTGTCCGTATAACGGGAACCCCAAGCCAAATGCTTGGCATGAGCACGCTTGCCTAGAAGTAACCTATTCACTCTTGACTCAAAGACTCCCAGGTTGTAGCTATCAGGAAACACAGACTCCGGCAGGGATTTCCACTCCTTAGCTGTACGCACTATGAATGTGTTCCCAAAACGCTTAGTGCGTGTGGGTGGGATGTCCACCATGTACCGGTGGCGCATCGCCGTTCGTCTTGTGGTCCGATAATGGAACGGGCTTGGCTAAATTAAATTATGCAATTCCGTCGCACATTCCCCAAAATGCAACCGGTAGAAAACCGACAGGCTAGCGACTCGTCGTCGATGCTCAAGACTTTGGAGCTTCGTCGCAACGAGCCTATCATTGCCGATGATCCTCTTGGCTCGTTTTTCAATTGACTCAAGGGCATCAAGCTGGTATCTGGCAGATCCGTCCCAAAGATGAGAGCAGTACTCCATACACGATCGAACTTGCGCTTGATAGAGTCTGAGCAGTTGTTCCGGCGTGAAGTACCGTCGCACCTTTGCTAGGATCCCCAACTTTCTGGCAGCCACTTGAGCCTTTGCCTCTATGAAAGGGCCAAAATTGAGGGTAGATGTTAACATCTACCCTCAATTTTGGCCCTTCGACCAACTTGAGCTTCTTGGCCGCTAGCTCAAGTTGGCCGAAATTATACCATTTTCTCTTAACGAAGCGCATTTTGATGCATTCTATCTGAAACTGGAAAGCCTTTGTAGAAAAATATTCCTAGAATAAACTTGACGTAAGGTTTATTGAAGTAAAAGAGAGGGGAGCGCTCAAATTCGTCGAAGTACAGTTTTTGATTGTATAAATAGAATGATGGTGGCAGAAGTGTAAATAAATCTTCGAATTGAGCGACTTTTATTAAAGTTTTGAGGGGATCAAGACAGTCGGAATTTATCGCAGGAGACTTATTGGTTTCAGATTTCATATATTCCAGCATTCCTGGAACAATATAAGGTTTGAGGTTGTGCTTCACTAAATCTGCTTCATTAGACACTTGGTGCTCTTTCATTGGGTTACCGATCAAACTTACTAAGCTTGACTGGTAATGACTGTTCATTAGAGATGCGAACCAGATACATATTATAAAGATGCACCTAACATTGCTATTCATTTGATGGGACATACTACATCCACTGCAGAGTAAATATTTTAACAATTTCAGCATCATATTAGTTTTGTCTACAACACGGAGGAGTCATAATCTGATCATAATTATTGAATACAGCAGACACCATACTAATAGGTTGAATTCCAAATAAGCATTTTTCCAATTTGCTACATTAGATGCCTTTTTCACAAAAAATCCTATTTTATGGTAATAGCATACCCATGCAAATATGTAAATGCATCTGCTCCATTTGATACTAACGAAGTATAACCAAACGAAACATTGGTTTCATTATTTTGCAGCATTGTCATAGGCCCCGTAACTTTCATGTCAGGGGTTATAATAATAAATACATCATTAATCAAATTGAAGCCAAAATTCACTTTGAAATTTTCTAGTTCTCTAATCACTTTGAAAACATATTGTTCAGCGCCTAATGCTCTTTGGTCGTCTTCTGCAAGATGAGGATCTATAGAGTATGGTGGTCAATGCGGAATGGTATCGTGGAAGGTGCAGTTCCGTTGACCAGTCACATACTTGTTTGGAAATAGATTCCTTGTTGTATTCGAACACAAACCGTAACTAATGACGTTGTTGTAATACTTCCCGCAGGCATAGTTGTCGAAGGGGTTGTAAGTGTAGAGGTGAACGTCGCCAGTACCGCTGACCACCAGCACGTTGACAACATGTCGCTTCAATAACTCGTCGAAAATCTTTTTCTGTTCGTTTTCATCTAGCGATCTGATCACGATTATGAACCGCGAGGACGGATTCCATTTTGGATCTTCGTGAAGATATTTAAACATTTCTTCGAATTCGGGTGCGTTCTTTGACATTACGAGATATCCTTGGTGTCGAAAGTAGGGTTGTGTATACGACTGTCTGAATACCATCGCTGTGTAAGTTGATAGATGAATTGCTTTCAGGATCTCAAAATCAACGTATGTGAGCGTCTTTTTATCAGAAAATTATTTTCGCACGACTTTGGTTAAGCAGGCCAACAAGTTTTGATTTGGTTGTTCTTCAATAAATAGGGTATTTTTACTGTAACACTTGAAAAATAACAAGGAGAACAAACAACTCATGAACACACCCAACATTTTTGGATGTACATTGTAAAATGTTTTACGATGAGTAGCTTCGTAATAAATGTAAATGGGTTTCTTTATGATTTCGTAATGGAAGTAGTTTTTGTTGGAAATAAAGCAGTTAAATTGTTTATTGTTATGGATCTAGTTTATTATGAACTTTTATTCAGATCCCCATCAGTGACCATGATAAAACTTTTATACAAGGAAGCCTGTTGTATTTAAAAATAAATAAAAGATTTAGGTAACTTTTTATCTTTTAGTACTTACCAGTTTTCGTAATTCGTAGCCACCACTGGAAAGTCACAGGAAGGCAAAACATGCACTTTCGTTTACTCAGATGACATACTTATTCCTATTGCTATTTTAATTTAAAAACCAAACTACTGAAACCGATTTAGATGACATTTCTAAGGAATCAATCTGATAGTATATCTTTTCAATTAAAATAAGAAATTTTGAAATCGGTTCTTAATGACAGAGTTATGAGGTATCAAACACACTAAAATACAACCGAATCGAGAATCTCCTCCTTTTTTATTTTCCAAGCTAGATGGCATTAGAATTCGCGGGATTGCTAATGACATTTTCCGTAGCTACCTAACTGACCGCCAGCAGGTAGTAAACATTGAAAACTTTATTAGCAAAGAGGAGATATTTACTTTTGGTGTGCCTCAAGGTTGTGTCCTTGGACCTACCCTCTTCCTTATTTACGTAAATGAACTCTGCCAACTTGTAAAATCATCACATATCCATAACACAGCGTTTATAATTCACTGCAAGGACTGGGCTGATACCTTTAATAAAGCAGAGATGACACTCAGTGTGGTTATGTAATGGTTAAACACAAACTTAATCACACGCTAAATATCAGCAAAACTAAATTCATACCCATAAACTTACTGATATTTCTACCTGCAACTGTACACCTATCGAACGTATGTGATATCGTACGTATTAAATATCTTGGAGTAATCATCGAAAATCTCCTAAACTAGAAAAGGCAAATCGATTCTACTGTCAATTGTGTGCGAAGATTAATGTACATATTTAAAAACTTAGGGCGGTTGCTGACTTCAAATGACTGTTAACTGTCTACTTTGCTCTTGCTGAATCAGTCCTTGGGTATTGCGTAACCATGTAGGCCACCCTACGTACACGCACACAATTACTCTTCTACTAGACTTCTGACCTCTATCACTTTGCAAGGTCTTCAAAGTAAGGCAGCTCTTCGTACTACAAACTGTACGCAGGAAACATAACGAGATACACTACGACCCAACTCATAGTATTGCAAAACTTCTCTCCGACAGAGTTTGCAAAAATGTTCCCTGTGGAACAGCAGTAGCTAGAAGACATTTCAGGTTTATCAGCTCCAGGATCTGTAACAGCATAAATACGACCTTAAATATTTACCATTTACCCCGTAGTCTCTTGAGGAATAAATTGACTGGGTGATTGAAATCATTGTAATATGCACAACACATGAAGCATCATGGCTTGTAGTAATAGGCGCTTTGACACTAGCGTTATTAAATTGAACTTTTTCAGTGACTCTTCATACCGCCAACGAACCCTGTGATATTTATACTGCATTATTTTTTTAAACTTACGCTGAGCTCTTTCAAATATATTAACATATTTCGCATAGTATGCCTCTCATATCACGCAGTTATACTCTATTTGTGGACGAATCAAAGAATTAAATAAATAAATTTTGGTACGTACGTTAAAATCAGAACTGGCTCTTAAGACTAGGTTATAGATCTGGAATGATTAATTAATAATTTTATCCTGCATAGAGAATAATTCAATTTGATAATGTTTTTATTTTTAGTAAAATGAATGAATTTGCATTTAGTAAGGCTTGACTGCTGTTTATTCCTGTCACAGTATTCAGAGAATTCTATTTAGGTCTTCTTTAAGAAGATTGCAGTCGTCAATAGTTTTTATTAATTTTAAAACTTTTAGGTCGTTGACGTATAACAAAAATTTACTAATGAGAAAACAGTCACCAATTTCATTGATGTAATTAAAAACGATAATGGTTCAAGGATTGACCCTTGGAGGACGCCTGATGTACTAAGGAATGCGTTCGTTTAAAAACCGTCACTTACGACAGTTTGTTTCCGATTTATAATACAAGACCAGAAACAACGCAGTAGATTGCCTCTAATGCCATTAAATGCAATTTTATCCAACAAGATTTTATGATCAACTCTATCAAAAGCCTTTTAAAGTCTGTGTAGACAGCGTCTGTTTGCACTCTTGCGTCTATATTCTTGAACCAATTATCAGTCAAAGTCAGTAACAGTTGATTTCTTTTTAACAAATCCATGTAGCTAAGGTATTCAATTTTGTTCAACAAAGAGGTCATGAACAAGCCTTTATCATATTTTGGCGAGGGTACACAGTAAAGAAATCGGTCGATCAAATTCGCTGTTTTGTCTTGGGCTACTTTTATATTCATACTAGTGGACGTCACGCGGTGTCACCCGCGTAGTTCCCGTTCCCGTGGGAGTACGGGGATAATATATAGCCTATGTTACTTCCTGATAATGTAGCTATCCAATGCTAAAATAATTTTTCAAATCGGTCTAGTAGTTTCGGAGCCTATTCAATTCAAACAAACAAACAAATATTTCTTCTTTATAATATTAGTATAGACAGATTTTCCTTTTTCCAGATAGACTTTCTGACAATTGCCGTTTTGGACACATTTATGAAATATAATGGAAACAGATTTGCATATCGAGTCAGCAGTCTATTTTAGGAAGAACGGGGGTATACCATCTGTCCCAGGACTTATGGTTGCATCTGGTAACTTTAAATACTGACGAACTAGAGGGATACTGAGGCATAAGCTGTGAAGAGTGGTGTGAGTGGTGGTGGGTATTATTGTTGTTAGCGCTAGAATTGCCATTGCATGTTATTATAAATATAAATTCAAACTCCTTTTGATGAAAATTGAATTTAATCTTCCTTAGCATAGTAATAATCTTGGAACTTCTTTTGAACTCAACCATATTCCTTTAAACAAAGTGCGTTTTGCCGCATCCTATCAGAAAATGGAAACCCTTTATAGAAAAATGTGCAAATAAACAAGAATAAACTTGACGTAAGGTTTGTTGAAGTAATACAGAGGAGAGCGGCCAAATTTATCGCAGAATGATTTTTTGTGATATCGATAAATCGAGTATTGTACTACTTTAAATACGTTTTCCGATTGAGCGACTTCATTTAAATTGTTCAACGGATTTTCGCAATCATAATTTACTTTGTTGGAAATATTCGATTCACAAGTAATAAATTCAAGCATTCTTGCACTAAAACATGGCTTAAGGTTATAATCAAAGTACCCGTGCAAATATGTAATTTTTTTTCGCAATGTCGGGATTGATTCCATATTAAAAGTTGTTCATTATTATGAGTACAATGACCCCTTAAGAGGTATGGCGGCAGCTATTAAGCCATAAATAGAAAAAAAACGCAAACTTAAAAATTAAAAAAACCCACAACGATCAAAACGTAATTGAAAAAAAGGATAAATAATTTTAAAGCCCCCAACTTAAAGGATTTATATCCGTCCGGGGCTGCCATTAAATGAACTAGTTTTTTTTGCAGTTTCATTTTAACGTGAATAATTGGGAATATTTTATTGCTATACTTATTTATTTTTATGTTGAAATTTAAAATAGTGATGGTAGCCCCCGACGGATATAAATTCTTCAAGTTGGGGGCTTTAAAATTATTTATCCTTTTTTCAATTACGTTTTGATCGTTGTGGGTTTTTTTTATTTTTAATTTTGCGTTTTTTTTTCAAACTTTTTTGAGAGCATAGGTATTATGTACATTGTACTACTTTCGATATAGTTTATTTCCATTACTGGAAACCGCATCAAAATCGGTATAGTAGTCTTGCACAAACAAATATTTACTGCAGCGCCCCCTGGTGAGTAGTCACTATAACACCTATCTAAAAACATGCACCAATTAAACCCAAACCCACCACTGAAAACCGCATCAAAATCAGACTAGTAGTTTTGAAACAAATGGCAACATTGGTTTGCAAAAAAAGCGACGCATTGATCATACATTATTTATCGTTATGATGAAGCCAGAAATTAAAAACAAACCTAAAAGACTTCAACAAAAGGTTGAATTTAATGGTTAATCCAAATGGTAACAAGACAGTGCATCGAACCATTGTAGGTATGTGATAATCGTACTTAGCGTTTATAATGTTATCTAAGACTAGTAGACGTCACGCGCGTAGTTCCCGTTCCCGTGGGAGTACGGGGATATTATATAGCCTATGTTATTCCCTGATAATGTAGCTATCCAATGCTAAAAGAATTTTTCAAATCGGTCCAGTAGTTTCGGAGCCTATTCAATTCAAACAAACAAACAAACAAACAAATCTTTCCTCTTTATAATATTAGAGTAGATTTATGCCTAGGTCGCCATGTTATCTACTAAGTCATTGATAGAACACCATATAAGTTTTTCAATGTTACAATTTCATGACATAATTTTATGCTAACATAATGTCCTTTATGGTCATAACTGTTCATGTCGGTCATTGTCGGTATTAAATGAAACATTGCTTGGATTAATAATTCTTTGCGACTAGCTTTTCTGCGCGACTTTGCTCTTACTTTAAGGCGGAGATACGTGAGATTAGCTGATTTTAAAATGAGAACCACGTCTAAATGGCTATTTGTAATTTTTTGGAAAAATTATATGTTACATTAGACTATTTTCTTAATAAATTTTTATATATGAATATTTTGAGTTTTATTTGTTCAACATAGTGTAATTAATTTGTAAAATTATGTCTAATACGGACATAGAAACGACATTCGGACCAAAACCGCTGGGCGTATTTTAATGGAAATTGCACTTAAAAACATAAATACACTTAAAGACAATTTAAATACTTATCTACATTTTGATATACAGCAATTTTTTAAAGTCTTAGAATAATAAGGTAAGTACAAAAAGCTACTGAATTTTGGGTCGCGCGGGTGTAAAACGAGTGCTCGTTTTGTTCCCTCAAGGTCGCTGGCGTATGTCGTCGCCTTAAGTGACAGACAGATGTGTTGCTGGGGAGTTTTTGCGTCATTTATTTGGGAAAAATAAATGCAAAAACACTATGCGGGCGTTTTGTTAAATCTTAGCCTACATTGAATATGCAATCAGCACATTGACTTTTGATCTTTTCATTTTGTTTTTTTCCGGTTGTATGATTATAAATAATATAATCTTATAATAATACGGCTGTCAATGTGCCGGTTATCATTACAGCCAATGGCCTGACGGCCAAAAGCTTCGACGACCATCTGTCGAAGCTGCCGTTACGCAGTTGGATAAAGGGCCTGATACAGAAGGCAGTTCCCCTCGATACGGCTCTTTTTGTGAGGAGGTTCCTTTCTCTGAAGACCTAACCACCGGTAGCTTGGACCCTGCTTCCGACGCGGCGGACTACTGCTTTTTAAATTTTTAAATGTTTTTTTTTGTTCGGAAAAATATTTGGAAATGTAAATTAGTACCTATATAAGATAGATGAATAAAGAAAATAATAATAATAAAAAAACATAAACAGAACAGTAATGTTGAGGATTAATTTCTTCCTTTTAAGGGACTCAAAAATGTAGAATTCAAAATCATTCATGGTTTCAGCTGAAAAACGTTCACTGTTGGACATAGGCCTCTGATTCCCGCGGTATACACCAGGTCATCGGTCCACCTTGTGGAGTGCCTTCTAATGTTACGTCTTCCGGTACGCGGTCGCCATTCCAGAAACATTCGAAATGAAGAAGTGTGGATCTATAACATGGTAGTGCAACTGTGAACCGGGTGTCTATTAGTGCTAAGGAGTGGAATTCCCTGCCAGAAGTCTGTGTTTCATGATAGCTACAACCTGGGATTCTTTTAGAAGAGTCAATAGGTTTCTCAATCGTCGATCACATCATCACTTACATCAGGTGAGATAGTGGTATCAATTACAATAAAAATACAAACTTCTGAGTCGACAAAGTAATTAAAAGACTGCCAGTAGCCAGGAAGGCAAATGCCTGACATGATCTACAATATAAACACACATCATTAACTCGTTTAGAAATATGATTGTGGGTCAGTGTCAAAGAACATGTAATTTCGAACGCTTGTTACGCCGCCGCCGTGCCGTGGGTTCCGTATTTTATTCGCTGAGTTAAAAGTTGCATCACTGCGTGGAGTATCGTGTGTCACAGGCGTGTTTCTATGTAAAATTGAAGGTCACAAAAACCTACTTCAGTAATGAATGTTTATTGTTAAACATATGAAAAATAACTTTTTTTTAGAATTTAATAAATAAGATCATGAGGTTTTTGATAAACTTTAAAAAATAAATACTAATGCGGGTGTAATTTACACACAAAACAAAAGATAAAACAACAGAAACAGAAGAAATTATGCGATAAAATGCGCAAAATACGAAGGAACATTGCTCATCATTCTGGACAACGGATTGTTTCTGAAAACAATCCATTGTCCAGAATGTGCAGTCAATACAATGCAATATGTTCTAAAGTAGCCTTGTTTTTTAACTGTTTTAACGAATTTAGAAATTCTTTGTATAAATAATAAATTGTAATTACAACACTATCATTTAGTAACTTTTCCATATTATGTAACTTTAACTATCACTATTGTCATTAATGAAGCATATTAGATATTGAACGCTGTGTACAGTAATAATTGGACTTCAGATTTATGTATTGTATATTGTCATAGCTGTGCTGAATTGTCGTAGTCTGTAGTCTGTCACTGTACTTATTTAAATAAAATAAAATAAAATCATATTACTGGGAGTCGAGTGTGAGCCAAAGTGCTGGTTTTCAGTGACAGATGACGTTGAGTAGATCTAGGCTAGGTCCTATTTGTTTTTGAAGAATGCAAGATGCATCCCATATTTGCAAGCAAGAGTTTTTCGGCTTTTTTCATATAGGTACATACTTAAACAATTGCAAGATAGTAGTAAAATAGTTGAATTTAAAGTTTTTTAAGTGAATGACACAATAATAAAATACGAGTCAATATTTTAAATCCACGGAAACTCAAAATTACCGAGAAGACTTGATTAGTAAAGTTTTATGGTCAATTTTGAGCTAGACAAGGTCAACTTAAAGATAATTTTGTTATGCAATCTTATATTATTTATTTTGAACTAGATACTGAGATATAGCTTGTATTGTTAATAGATAAATAATTGTAATTTTGATGCGGTTATAATGCTTGGGGTTATGGATACTGCAACAAAGGGCACTTAGAGTTATTATTATGCAATAACAGTTTTGAAGAGTAATTTAATTAGAAATATTTTGAAGTACTCGTATATTTCGGTATCTACTATGTTCTCTGTCAGTCGATCCTAGGATACTATGCCTTGACCTGTGGATCAGCAAGTAAAAGTCATCTTATTACTGCAGAGCGTGCACAAAGAGCAATTTTAAAGGTAATGTATAAGAAGAGAACTCGCTACCCAACAAACTTACTATACCAAGAATCTAGAGCTCTAACAGTGCGCCAACTATACGTATACTGGCTGTTGTCCTTAAATTTCACAAAACTGCGATCCTGACTATACTTGACGGTAAGCGATCACAAAGAAGATGCAAAAGGAAAAGACCAACCTGAAAGCTGAGTTTTGGCAAAAAAGCTTTTGTTTTTATGGGGCCTCACCTTTATCCAAAAATTAATAAAGAAGTGAATATCTTAAACTCGTCTAGACATATTTGTAACAAAATTGTTACTAATTGGCTGCTAGATTAGGATTATTTGAAAACTGAAAATATAATCACTATTAGTTGAATCAAAACATACACAAACACACCATAACACTCACTCTCCCACAACACTCTCATTACACTTACTTACACACTACACACATACACTACACACACACTGTACTTAACATAAGCACCCTTTATTTTTTTTTTCTATAACACGCACTACTTTTAACTTTTAACGTATGTTTAATTTACCTATGTACCAATCTGTTCAATCTTTAATACAAACCTTGGGATGAAAAAGACTGGACCTCACGACACAGGGTATCCTAGTGTGGGGGGGGACCAGTGTTATTTGTAAAAAAAATGTAAAGCCTTTGAGATAAATAAATAAATTATTATTTCGTCTATTTATTTTTATATACATATATTTTACATTTTTAAATATATCATAAGAAAAAAAACATTTAAAAATATAAAAAATAGTAGTCCGCCGGTGTCGGGAGCAGGGTCCAAGCTACCGGTGGTTAGGGCTCCAGAGAAAAGAACCTCCTTACAATACGAGCCGTATCCAGGAGTACTGCCTTCTGTATCAGGCCCTTTACCCAACCGCGTTATGCCAACTTTGACAGGTGGTCGTTGAAGCTATTGGCCATCAGGCCATTGGCCGTAACGACAATCGGCACAATGACAGCCGAGTCCACATTCCACATGTCGACAACCTCGTGTGCTAAATCGAGATACTTAATTTGTTTCTCTTTCTCAGCTTTCACGAGATTCTCGTCATGTGGAATGGTAACATCGATTATCATTTTGCGGCGCGCTAATCGGTCTATCACCACTATGTCAAGCTTATTGGCAACAATAGTCCTGTCAGTAATGGTAGACCGATCCCAATACAACGTGACATGGTCATTTTCGAGAACTGGGTCGGGCACATACTTATAATACGGTTTCTCAGAATCCACAAGTTTGTATTTCAAAGCAAGTTGCTGATGGATTATCCTGGCCACTTGGTTGTGCCTGTGCAAGTACTCGCCGTTAGCCAGACGAGAACAACCAGAGATAATATGTCTGATGGACTCACCCGAACGGTGGCATGCCCGACACACGTCCACCGTCCCATCCGGTAGTTATTCGTCAAGATAACTTCGTCCATAATCGCACAGATAAAACCTTCAGTTTCTCCGAAGAGATCACTGAAACGTAGCCAGGCCACGGATGCTAAAAAATCTACGTCGGACCCATGAAGAGCCCCATAGAAGCGCCCGTGAATCTGTGGTAAGTATCACAGGTTTGCGCCAGTTCTCTTTAGCCATGGATAACGGGGTGAGTCCCTTGTCCACTGCGACCACATCTCGGTGCATACCCACATCAGCTTTGAGAAAATATTCTCTGAGACTGCACATCTCGCGGTTGTGGAGAGTCTTGGCGTTTAAAAAGCCTCGACCTCTACACTTCCGCGGGATGTACAGTCTCATCACCGATGATCGTGGGTGATGCATCCGGTTTGCGGTCAGCAGTGTACGGACCCTCCTATCCAGGGCGTCAAGTTCAGTTTGAGTCCATTTGAGTATGCCAAAAGAGTACATTAATACCGGCATGACCCAACCGTTAAAGGCACGCACCTTATTTCCGCCCGACAAAAGGCTATTCAAAACCTTTTTCAGGCGGCCAAAGAAGCGCTCCTTCAACGATTGCTTCATGTCAGTACCATTAATGCCCAACGCTTCCGACATACCCAAATACTTGTAGGTTTCGGTTGAGCTGAGGGATCTAACCCGTATGGAATCCGAGAGTTGAATTCCCTCAGATTCCATAATCTAGGGGAGATTATGGAATCTGAGGGAATTCTTTACATGCATGACTGCACATTTGTCCACACCAAATTCCATCCTGATGGCACTACTGAAGGTTTCAGTAACCTTCAGTAGCTCCATCAGCCGTGAATTGTTGGGGGCAAAGAGTTTCAGATCATCCATGTAAAGAAGGTGAGATATGGCCTGACCACCTCTTCTCAACCGATAGCCTAGACCTGAATCCTAAGTGAAGTAATGTGCCTAGAGAATTCAGAGCTAAGCAAAACCAGAGCGGACTCAAACTGTCGCCCTGAAATATTCCCCATTTAATCCATACAGGCTCATCGTTCCCTTGAATCGGTCGACATCCTGGATAGCGAAGGACTGTTTTCCATTGCCTCATACATGACTCAAGGAAGGTGCGTAGAGTTGCATCTATTTTGTACAACTCCAACACCTTCATGAGCCATGTATGTGGCACAGAGTCGTAGGCCTTCTTGTAGTCTATCCAACATGTCGACAGATCCTTGCGGGATCGACGAACCTGTTGGCTTATGGCCATGTCTATGAGGAGAAGCTCCTTAGTACCACGGGACCCCTTCCTACATCCATTCTGAGAGGCGAACATAATTGAGTTAGTCTCAATATGCTCATTGATCTTCACTCTCAGAATGGATGTAAGAAGTTTATAGACCGTCGACAAACAAGTAATTGGTCTATAGTTCTTGGGTTCCGCGGGACTACCGGTCTTATGGAGCAGGTGGAAAAAAATATTATTATTATTATATATTATTTGATTTACGTTAGATTTAAATGTAAGTGTATACAGTAATAATTTATGAGTCCCTCTATTTTTAATAATTAAATTTAATTTATGTGTAGCAGCATCAATACACCCAAAAGAAAAACCAACGGAGCAAATGTACATCGCAACAAAAAGTCACGACACTACGTCGCACCGCTTCAACTCACTGGAGCTTGTAGCATCATCCCAGCTCACTGGGATCTCATCACCTCGACTCACTGGGACACAGCAGACAATTCCGACTCACCATGAACTCTGCGACTTTTGGTTCCGACTCACTGGAACCAACCTTCCACTGGCCTGGCAAGTATCTCAAGATGTACGGACGACTCATCCACTATCGACCTCCGGTCTCCGGAGGGGAGTGATGTAGCGGCATCAATGCAGCCCCAAGAAAAACCAACGGAGCAAATTCACATCGTAACAAAAATAACCGTAAAGCCAACTAGCAGTGAACTACTTCGTCATTCATTCATTTCATTTCATCGCGCAAGCAGAGTTTACCGTGCGTTTTGAACATACACATCAGTCCGAATATCAACTATCGGGCAGTTGCCCACACCGGACACAACAAAAGTCCGGCGGAGGATCCTCCCTTTTTAATGGAGGTTTGCGGGACTCCCTGTACCGCATACCTTTAAATATGTTTTGCTTGTTTTAATAATTTTATTAAATGTATCATACATTTTTAAACCCAACTTAATACTAAAATTTATATGATATATTTGTTTATCCAGCGAAATTTACTGCCGGTATATTTTAGCTTAATAGGTAGATAAAAATAAAAAGTGGGCTGAAATATTGTAAATGCTTGTTTGAACCTTCATTATTAGGGTTCCGTACGAAAATGGTAAAAAGGAACCCTTATGGTGTGACTAAGTCTGTCCGTCTGTCACAGCAGGATATCTCAAGAACTGCTAATGCTATCAACTTGAAATTTGGAATAATTTTAGATGACGTTTGCTCAACTATTTTACAAATAAGAAAAAAACTAAAAATGTTTTTTTTTTCAACAGCGACTGAAAGGTTTACTTAAAATTCGAAGTGGGGCTACTAGGGCATGTTGGGTATCATATGAAACGCTATTTGCATATTCTCAAATATTTTTTTAGGGCCCATGGTTTTCGACTTTTGACGAAAAATGTAAAAATTTTGACCCCCCCCTGATCTCTAAAGTTTGCGTAGAGTAAAATCTGAAATTATTTTATGTGATAGAAGTTTATGTAAAAAGTATGGGAAAAACAAAACGATGTCTCTAAATAGCACACATTTTCTGAATTAATCAACAGAAATTACATTAGTTCCACTATCGGTCAAGAGATGGCGCTGATCTAAACCTGCAATATACACCCCAGTTTTAAAATTCTCTGACGATTATAGGCTTCGCCGATGACAATTTAAAAACATTTCACGTTTTTTATGATGGTACGGAACCGCCAGAGCGCGAGTCCGACTCGCTCTAGACCGGTTTTTTTGTAAACATGTTTATTGCAGCAGTTCATTGTCCCATAAAATAAAATAAAATAAAACAATCACATGTTTTAGCGTTATTCAATAAAACAAGTTGATCATTAAAGTAAACTCATTTCCTGAAAGATTGGTTGACCGTGAGAAAACATACCTATTACCGAATTTAATCCTTGTAGTAGTTGTCTTATTTCACTCCATGCAAAGATCCTACAGAATTCAAGTTTTTCAAGATATTGATCATTCGTTATGGATATTGGCAGACAGTGGCGTAGCTGGCATGGGTACGTGACACCCGGGGCGGATAATGTGGTGTCACCCCACCTCGCTTGCGATGCTACTCTTGACAGATATTAAATTAAAGCCTTCGGATGTTTTTTTAATTATTAAATAATGATGGGGACGACTATGGTACTTGCTTCCTTCTGGTCATCTGTTTAAGTCACTTTTCTTCCGATAAAAAGACACTCCACAAATATACATAAAAAATAATCATATGATTAGTATAAATACTGATCAGCAGAATATTTATTCACAAGGTTTAATAGAGAACACGCTGTTGCCCAAAACTTCGCTTGAACTGATATGCCTAGATTGAGTTTCGTAAAAAAAAGATATAACTCTATATACCCTATATCCGACTAAGATGAATTTTGGTACAGAGATCACAAGAAGATTTCTCATCCAAAAATACATCAAAATCGCTTAAGCTATTTAGGCGTAAAAGCGAAACTAAAAAACGAAACTCATTTTTGCACTTATAATTATTTTAAATATGGATTGAGATATGAATTTCAGTATCATATGCTTAGATATAAATATCATTTTGGATTGTTTTAAGAATAAGTCTTATCATGGCATAACAGCATTTGACTCCACCTATATTATTTTTGAGTGGTACTTTGGGACCACAAATAAAATAAAAAAAGGTATGTCTTGGAAATATACGGTCAGCCAAAAAAATTAGAAGTTATACAAATAAAACTATTTTTATTAAACGATAAAATATTTCTTTTATTTAAAAAACATTAATTACGAAATATAGTTAGTCTTGAGTAATTAAAAATTAAATTACAACAGTTTCATTGAAAACATTTCTTCTTACTTAAATTTAGAGCTTTTTTGTTAACTGTGCTTTACTTCATTTTTCTTGTGGTCCCAAAGTACCACTCAAAAATAATATAGGTGGAGTCCGGGACTGCGGTCATAGTCCCGAAATACCCTCAACCCTTTTATTTGCCATCCAAAGTCTCCGCCATATTACAACTCAGTTCAATCATAGTCATATTTCGCGGTACATCGGAGAGAGTGAGCCGGCAGCCGAGCAGTAAGTGACGTGTTCCTGTTTGAGACCACTTACTATTGCCATTGTTACCTAAAGTGTACTCTCCACTGTGTAGGTGAGGTGAGGCAGTAGTTTAATGGGGAGCAGTTTTTTTTTGTTTTCCTTAGTATTATTTGGTGGCACCAGAGCAGGAGAACCTGGTGGTTAAATAATAGGTTTTTACCTATGAAATTGCCGTTCTGTAGTGCTGGCCATTTCAAATCAAAATATTTTTGTTTGGCTAAGAATTCTAATTTTAAATTAATTTTATTTAAAAAACATGGAATTCTTTTTTCAAAATTAGTCACTGTCATTTGTTTATAGATTAGCGTTATGTCTATAAACAAATGACTAATTTCTGCAGAACAACCTAAAAACAACAGCCGCATGGCTCGATCTTCAAGGGTATGCAACGCTTGCCGCAGTCAGTCCGTGGGACGGGTGACCAATGTGATCATTAAAAGGATAGAATCCATACGTAGATTTCCTGCTGATGAACATCGCCAAAAAGCAGACAAGCTAAAGGGAGACAGTGCTGGACATGCGCATGTCGAATGGGCTAAATAAACCTCAATGTAGGTCCCACAAAATGTCCGGTAATGTCCTACAAAATGTTCGGTAATGTCCCACAAATGTCCGGTGACATTGCGGCAGGCTCAAGCGAAAATGGCGGGACGAGTTTGATGCCTATCGACAGGATTAGTCCACATTACCCTAAAGCCGGGAAGAAGGGAAGGAAGAAAGGGAGGTCTTTGCCCTGCAGTGGATCAGAACAGGCTGAAAATAAAATAATATTACTATCAAGGCCACCGAGAATTTTGCACATTCATTCGTCTTGCAAAAACATGAATAAAACATGCATAATACTGGATATTAACACAAAAAATAAATAGTAGTTTGGCACGCGATTGACGACAGAGTCATAGTTGTTTATGATTGCGTGCGTCAAGCAGAGCCGCGGATACGGAAGCTGATAACGTGATGAGTGATGACTAATTGTTAGATTAGAAGTCGGTTTTTAAATAAAACTGTAGCAGTGTGTTGAGACCTGTTGTTGAGATCTTTATGAAGAGCTTCGGGGAAGTACCACCAAGCAGTACTACAGCTTACTGTGTTATGGTTTAAGGTTACCTACCTACCCAGTACCCATATGTAGTAACTAAGTACACCGGTGTTATTAAGCAAGAGACAAACTGGTCCCACGTACGCAACGTATGCAACGCATTATCATATCTGGACTCTTGTTTTTGTATGAAAAACTATGCAGTAGAAACACACTTATCGTATGCAACGCAACGTACTATACGATACAAAAGCGTTGCATACATTGCGTACAAAGGACCAGTGTGTTTCTCGCTTTAGAGGTGTTTGAATCATTTTCAGTCCTATGTTGTTTTTTTTTCGAATCCGTACATTCTAGACTTTTTGACAATCGTTGTCCTTTAATGGAATAAACTTTCTCATGATCCTCAGCCTCCTTGCTTCTTCCCCATAGTTATTTACTGTAAAATATAATAAAATTACCGATGTTGTTACTCTCAAGGGCTTCTTAATGTAGCACTACTGCTATTTGGCTACCTTATGCTTATATTATGAATGTAAAAGTCTGTTTCTTATTACCCAATCGTGTCTCGACGCAATGAAACATGGCAATTTGCATACGGGACGCGTAGTTCATTATTATGAGAAAGGAAAATAAGCCGCTTTAAAAACAAAAACTGTTTTAAAAATTAGCAAATTCAGTTTGGCAGCTTGACGACATTATGCCATCAGCTTCGAGTCAATTTGATCCAATCAGCCGTGCGATTCTATAATATGCATGCAAGTTTTTTATTTGCAAAATGAAATACTTATTAGTTCTAGTAAACAATCATGAAATTATTGTTTAAGCACCTTCATCAGCGATGAATTTATACAGCTTCAAAGATTACAATTAGAAAGAGAAGTCCGATATGAATTTTGACGTCAAAGTCCATGAAGCCTATACAGCTTGCTTATAAAACAGCATTTTCGCGAGAGGGACAGATATATTCGTTTTTAAATAATTATATATCGTTTGTTTTTCGAGCAATTTTGATTCTTTTTTCACTGTTTATTATATTTTTGTCTATTTTTAAATAAACTGCATAGATAATAAATATTTTTTTATGCATATTCCCTATTGTCTCACCGTGTAAGCTGAGGTGAAGTGAACACGAAGTGAGGTGTTAAACCGAATGGTTTCCTTCACGTCGAGCCGAGAACCTTGAATAAGATGGAATGACGGTCGCTCTGTTCTGTCAACATCCCACCGTGTCAACTTAGGCGTGAAGTGAACTGTCACTCCATCATGTTTGTATGGTTTGACAGCTCATTTCGTGTTCCCTTCACCTTGAAGCGATGCGTTACAGAGAGTAAATTCCCGAAAAACCACCATTGAAAAGGGAGGATCCTCCGACCGGACTGTTGTTGTATCCGGTGTGGACAACTGCCCGATAGTTAATATTCGGGCTGATATATATGTTCAAATCGCACGGTAATATCTGCTTGCGCGATGAAGGATTTCGACGTAGTAGTTTGCTGCTAGTAAGATAGATGACTTCGCGGTTCTTTTTGTTGCGATGTAGATTTGCTCCGTTGGTTTTTCTTGTGGCGGCATTGATGCCGCTATAACTACACGGTGAGATGTTTACAGAATCGCACTTTGTGTTCACTTCACCTAAGTTCACACGGTGAGAAGTTGACAGAACAGACCGGCAGTACCATCACAGCCAAAAAACGGTAGGTAGGTACACTCGCAAGCATCGACCGATGATTCTATATTTTGGTTAGATTGGCGGTCTGTAATGCTCCCATTACTGGAACTCAAGCCAGCGAACTGTTATAGGGGATTGTACCAAAATCCAGTGCGTATAGATCGTGTCCGGGGCGTGGTCCAACCAGTGCTCAAAATAAAATCAGTTTTGTGTGAACTCGTTTACAAACGTCCGCACCTGGGCCGTGCGCGGGACATGTAAGATCACGTTGTGACGGATCACGGCCCCTGATATGTGTGTGTGTGTTAAAAAAAATATTGATGATGGTCAATCACCGTTTATCCTGTCCGTCTTTGTTGAATGAGTCAGAAAAATATATTGTTTTAAATAATCGCTGTTCTAAATAAACAACAATGATTTATCGCTAGCGACCTGCCCTGGGTTTGTTCTGATGATACAATACAGTTATTTCTTCCGGATTCCCTGCAAAATTCCTGGAGAATTTCGTGAACAATTAGGAAAGTGCTGAGTGGAAATTTTCGACTGTAAATAGATGGCTACTGTTATGGGAGAAATGATGAATGGGGTGTGTGGAAGATATATGGCTAGAGAGGGATGAATTCTGAGATACCGACTAACAACACTTTTTATCGTAAGAAGTGGGGGCTTGTGACGTCACATGCCCCACTCCTGATCTTTGATGCGTTTTATCTTTGTCAATTTTATTGATTTGATAAACAGTTTTGGTTGATCAAATCAATAAAAACGTGTTAAATATTTTTCGATAAATTTAACTGACGTATAATGCATATATTTGACTAAAACATAATTAAAATCACAGAGACTTCTGAGAATTGTAAAAAATCCTAAAACTGTCAGATTAAATAGAATCATATTTTAACCGACTTCCAGAAAAGGAGGAGGTTCTCAATTCGGCGGGTAATTTTTTTTTTCATCAGGAATCATCCCTATTGTTAAAAGGGCCAACGAATGATAGGTCGACATGATTTTTTTATTTTTTTTTATTTGATATGGGTTTGCTCTTGACTCTAGTCAAGGTCAAAGATGACAGAGACAAAGTCTACGATTATTATTATTATTTCTATATTAGTTTAGTTTATTATTAGCAATATGTGTTTATGTAATTTTGTATTAAAAAAAAACAAACAAACAAAATGGGTTTATTAATTAAAAAAAAAAACATGAGACTAATTAGGTTTGTAAAACGGAGAGTTTCTAGGGTTATCGACATTAAAAATAGCTGTTTTTGATAAGAAAACAAGCCATTGTTTTAAATTGATTTCCTTATTTTTCTAACTTGGTACCTAATCGTAACTAATACGGTTCAATGACATTATATTCGATCAATTAACCGTCAAAGAAACGTGTACACTGTAGGAGACACATAAGTAGGTGTAGATAAGAAGACATTTTAATATTCTTTTCTATTTTGTATAAAACTCTGTTTTAAAAAAAATTAGGTCATTTAAAAAAACTCGCAAGTATTTTTTTTTATTTGTGATGTAGGTATGACTTTTCAAAAAATATTATTTTTTTAAATATTTATTATGTTTTAAATAAAATGAATGCATTTCTTGTACGTGTTTTTTAACTGTATCGAATTTATTATATAGGAAAAAAATCGGATAGCGATTTCTGAAGATTGAAGTGCTGTTTTAGCTGCGCCAAATTCGCACCAAAAAAAGGAACACTATATTTTATTTTCTTCATTTGGTTATCAGATATGAACTTGGTTTGGTTTGATTTGGCTTTTGACCTTGACTTCGCTTCCCAGTATAGTATTTTGCTTTAAATTCTTTTTGCACGAACCCTAATCCTTTTAAAAAAAATAGTTACTTTAGTTAACATCAGCTATCTGCCAGTGAAAGTGCGGAGATTGGCCGGAATAAACAGACATGTGTGTGTATGCGATACCTATAACAATGTGTTTTTGTTATAGGTATCGCTTTATTACAACGTCGAAATCCTTCATTGCGCAAGCAGATATTACCGTGCGATTTGAACATATACATCTGCCCGAATATTAACTATCGGGCAGTTGCCCACACCGGACCGGACACAACAAGTCAAGTCTGAGGATCCTCCCTTTTCAATGAAGGTTTGCGGGACTTTACTCTCTGTACCGCAACCCTTCAAGGTAAAGGGAATACGAAATGAGCTGTCAAACCATACAAACAACATGGAGTGACAGTTTACTTCACGCCTAAGTTGACACGGTGGGATTGACAGAATAGACCGGCTGTCATTTCGTCTTATTCTAGGTTCCCGGCTCGACGTGAATGGACTCAACATTAAGGGTATCATTCGGTTTGACGGCTCACTTCATATTCACTTCACCTTAGCTTACACAAAATCGGATAACGATTTCTGAAGATTGAAGTGCTGTTTTAGCTGCGCCATATTCGCACCAAAAAACGGAACACTATATGTTATTTTCTTCATTTGGTTATCAGAATGAACTTGGTTTGGTTTGATTTGGCTTTTGACCTTGACTTCGCTTGCCAGTATAGTATTTGCTTTAAATTCTTTTTGCACGAACCCTAATCCTTTAAAAAAAATAGTTATCAACTTTATTTAACATCAGCTATCTGCCAGTGATAGTGCGGAGATTGGCCGGAATAAACAGATAGACAGACAGTGTTTTTGTTATAGGTATCGTATACACATAGATTAAAATAGAATAGAATTTTATTTTGCAAATATAGGTAATACACAGTAGTAGTTGTTGATATATCAGAGCTCAGCCATATTTTACCATTCGGCATGCAAACATTAACATTATTTATGTACACGACATTTCAAATAAGAGTAAATAAATTATCATTACAATTATCGTTCAATAGGAAATAAATGAATGAATTTTCATAGATAAAAATAGCGACATAGACAACCAATATGATCGCCTTATAATGGAGGTCTAATTTTAATGCATGCCAGTTTATTATGAAGAAGTATTTTTTTTTTGTGAATTTAAGGCAATCTCTGTACAAATCCGTTTACGGATTTTTTTTCACTGATAGAAACTATTGATAAGATAAAAATATTTATAAAAATAACACGGATCTTGTGGGAATAGCCCATGTGAGCAAAACTAGTAATTTATATTTTTTATACAATTACATCTTTCCATCTTCTATCTTCCATCTTTCATCTTCTATCTCGATTTCAATGTTGGTCCAATAGTAAAATTGATAATAATGATTCATTTTAATTTATTCAGAAACAATTCACATTGTGTTTGAAACCAACCATACTAATATTATAAATGCGATAGTAACTCTGTCTGTCTGTTTGTCTGTCACGCTATTACGCCAAAACTATTGAACTGATTTAAATGAAATTTGGTACACAGATAGTCTAGAGCCTGAGAAAGGACATAGGCTACTTTTTATCCCGGGAGTATGTTCCCTAGGGAACACGCGGGCGAAGCCGTTGGCAGAAGCTAGTAAACTATAAATAAATAATAAAAAAATCACGTTCATTAAAATTATAAAACTAACACATTCATTGTACAATAAATTATAGAAAAAAAGAAATAATAATATTGAAAATTCAATCACATTACAGGCATAACTTACCAACAAATTATGATGAGTACAATGGCCCCTTATGAGATATTGCGTTTATTCATCTTTTATTCTTCGTTTATTCATTTTTTATTCTTCTTTTATTCTTCGTTGTATTTAGATGTACAAATCAGGTTACAACATTTTAAGCCAGGAATTCTTCAAACTATCAGTTTTTGCCTTTCACAATTACTTCTCGGTAAAGTTTATACTGTTGTAGGAATATCGTAAAATCCTTTCACAAATCGAATCTAATTCTAAGAATGTGCTCTTTGGTATGAATAACAAATGAATAGCGATTTCATCGATCCATTGTCGGGGAAATGGAAAAAGCATTCAAGAAAACATTGGCATTCTGACGTAACCTGAGTCACAATTCTACTATTTTTAACCTACTTCAAAAAGGAGGAGGTTTTGTTCGACTGCATGTATTTCTAGGGTACCGTACCTAAAAAGGAAAAAAAACGGAGCCCTTATAGGATCCCTTTGGTGTCCGTCCGTCCGTCTGTCTGTCAAGACCCTTTATCTCGGGAACACATGGAGTTATCGAGTTGAAATTAAAACCAGGGGGGCTACTCTCTAACGAAATCCGTAGTTTCGGGCTTAGTTTCGGGCGGGCATTTTCTACTTCGTATCACCTAACCACTGAGAACTAATGATAACACGATTTGACAGTTACTGTGAAATCGTGTTGTCATTCATTCTCAGTTCGGGTTCGGGACTAATCGTAAGTCTGTAGGTAATACGGAGTAGAATACGAACGCCCGCAACTAAGCCCGAAACTACGGATTTCGTTAGAGAGCCCCCCTGACTCAGATCTATAGTCCCTTGAAGCTGTGAAAAAATCAAACTTCTAAGTTAAAGTTAAAAAAATATATATTTCGACCCTCTCAAGGGAATCAAAATTTATAGGGTATTTTCCGTTGACCTAGATTCCTAGAACAATGAAATTTGGCAAGTAGGTAATACCGTGTTATACTACAAGTATAGGGAAAAATTTGAAATCTAAACATTTGTGATTCAATCATAAAAAATGTAGTCTTTATTTAAAGTAATATAAAAAACTATTTTTCTATGAAAAACTATGTAATAGAAACACACTAATCGTATCTTGCGTTGCATACGGTGTGTTTCTATTGCATAATTTTTCATATAAAATCAAGCGTCCAGAAATCATTATGCCTGGCATACGTTGCGTACGTGGGACCAGTATGTCTCTCGCTTTATTCAACGTTCGCATGTCCGTCGTAATCTGTCATAAATGTTTGGAAATTGAGGCTTTTTTGACAAATTGCGACTGAGATGTGACGGCGAAAGTTACTCAAAAATTATTAGAATTGGTTATCTGGTATCAATCAATCGAAGATTGATTTTATTGATAGTTTAGCGTTTGAATTCTATACTACTTGGAAAGGTTTTTATTCGCCAGAGCGTAAACGCATCGGCGTCCTCCCACGCCAAGCACAAATTCTGCGCAAATATCTAAAAAAAAAATACTGATTCCAACATCTTATCGAAAACCAATAAATCATTGCTTTTCGTTCCATATGTTTTAAATAAAATATTACTTGTAACCTAATCACAGAAAATTTGATTTAGTATATTTATTTTGTACTTAAAATGTAGTTTGCTTGTTGGCTATAGCCGACGGTGGCGTGTTGGGCACTTTTTCGTTTGTCGGCTATAGCCGACCGTGGCGGTCAAAAGGTTAATATCAGCAATGCGATTCCGTTAACAAGTCGAAGTGAAGGCTTGGGTGAAGTGATCACGAAGTGAAATGCCGGTCTATTCTGTCGACATCTCACCGTGTTCACTTAGGTGGAGTAAACGACAAGTAAGCTGTCATTCCATCTTGCTTGTATGGTTTGACAGCTCACTTCGTGATCACTTCACCCACGCCTTCACTTCGACATGTTTACAGAATCGACCGGCTGTTAATCCATGTAATCAAGATGGAATGACAGCACATATCGTGATCACTTCACCCAATCCTTCACTTCGACATGTTTACAGAATCACCTGATAGTAAGCTACCACTATCAGGTGAGATAGCTATACCTAAGTACCAGATAGGTTAAGATGGTTATATAGAGTGAATTTTTAAAGTGTACCTTCATGGCCAAATCGGAAACTATGAAGAATATCGAAAAACACTGAAATGAGTCTCAAGCCCGATTTTGATGAAAATTAAAACTGTATCAATGGATTTTTGAAAAATCGTTATTCCTACCTCTGGGTAGGAATAACGATTTTTCAAAAATTCCTGAATCGAACCGATCAAATTCTGGAAAGTAATTAATAACACATGGCAAACTAAAGGAAAACTGTCATTTTTAACAATCTTGATGTGACTTTTTAACATAAACACATATTAAACAAATAAACTACTGATTAAACTAATGGTTTTTATTTATGTAGCATGGATTGTATAATGGTTATTTTTTAGTAATCGTTATTTTTGTATTTACATGTTCTTTATTTGCAAAAAAGATTATTAAAAGACACATCTAGATTGTTAATCTTTATTGAACTAGTATAGCTATCTCACCTGATAGTACAAGATGACATGGCTATGATAGACCTCGTTTGTTTAAAGTAACTCATTTATTTACTCTTGACTAAGGCTCGATTTTTTAGAGATACCAAACACGGTTAAATAACAAGTATTCCATACATGACCCCGGGTTAAAACTAACTCGAAGTTAAAAAATAACTCCGGTTAATGCCATTAGGCCTTAAAGAATTAAATATTGAATTAGGAATTCACCTTTAACATTAGAATTCGCGTCTACCAGACATAACCACCGTCTCCAAATGCCGGCTGACTGGCTTATATTTGTGCATCAAAACAACTTCAAGCTGTTAACTATACCGTGTCTTGCAGCTCGTCCTAACATTTAGTACCCATTCGATACTGGCCGCTAGTCGACGCGTGCGGCGAAATAAACACGCGAGTTTACAAATAAATAAACAAAAATAAACAGAACTCTATTTTTAAAAGCACAAAACAGTGTTTTCATTAGATTTTTTTCGTGTCGTTACTTCGTATCTGTGTGTGCCCTTTTGACTGTTCCAAATTCGAAGTTTCAATTATCAAGCGATTGAAAGATTAAAGGTACGTTTCGCTGTTGGATTATGGTTTCGTGTGTGAAACTAGAGCAGTTCGAAATTTAAATATTGGTTGGATGTGGTTAATTATAATTTTAAATATCAGAATAAGAAAAATAGTCGTGCTAGTCCTGCACGAATATTTTTGACTTATAGGTAACGTAAAATTTCACATAACTAAAATACACGTTTCGCACATAATATTTATTTGTATTGGATATATTTTATGATACAAATTGCGCATGTCGCATAAAATTAAATCAAAATATTATGGGGTTGTAGATATTTTTATTTTACAATTCACTTACGTTTACGTTACTATTTGTCAAAACAATAGTGTTAGGCCCTCAGTAGGGTTGTTTTAAATCGTGAGCACCTAAAATATCAAATCTTTTGTTGATACCCATAATGGTAAACATTAAAAAAAGAAACAATTATGAACCCTATTGGGCACAGCAAAGATAAGTGAAAGCTCATTTTTGTCAATGAAAATTCAATCAAATTGTCCTGTGAAAGTTCTTATGATTACATAATTATTTTAAATACTTGATATACCGTACGTAATTACTTAAATAACTGACCATTTTAATTTGGTGGCTTCGATACCGGTTCCAAGAATTTCAGTTGTTGGCCATCTAAAATTTAGAACACCTTGAAATCAACATGCGTACCTACTTAGTTTACGTAGTTGTTTACATGCCTATGACCTCCTAGCTAAATATATATTTCGACCATAAATTAAGAGTTACTTATTACTTATTTATTTTTAAAACTACTGTGTCTATGTAGGTATGGACAGCAAAAAAATCTTCTACTCAGCACCTATTCTATTATTTCTTTCACATACATAACAATAGGAGAACTTATGTACAAGGCGAATTTAAAACAGCATTGTTTCTCATTTCATTTGCAAATGTGTACAAAGGACCAATTCTACTAATTTTTAACCAATGTTCGCATTCGTATCTCAATTTCAATCTGTCACAAGAGTATGGGAATTTAGGGTTTTTTGACACATTTCAATCAGTCGCAATGTGTCAAAATGTAAAAAAATAATAGTAGGATTGACACTCAGGACACATATGTGCACAACAGAAAATTAAACATAATTATTAAATCCTTACTTCAATTCAACAAATTTAATTGTCTGTAAAGTTGGTTTACGGACGATAATTTTACGTGATAACGTCATAAGAAAACAATTGAATTCTTAACAAACAAGCCGAATGCTAAGGCCGATCGTGCCTCTCTATCGCCTGTTCCGCGCTCTCGTTCTCGGAACGTGACACTTTTTCGTGCGTGCAGCCGGCGTTCATCGATTTATAAGACGTTATCACGTCAAAAAATTACTTGTTGATAATAATATCACGCCAATATTGCCTGAAGGTACGAACATAGGTTTATCGACAGTATCAGTGTCCAGTACGTACTTATTGTGATTTTATATAGTAGGTAAGTCAACACGATAAAAAACAGTGATAATACGTATTATGTTCCATATTATTAATATTAGAGGAAGTGCAGCATGTTTGCAATTACAGTTTAATTTTAGGAATTAGCAGAGGTATGCGTCAGACCGGCCAAGTGCGAATCGTACTCGCACATAAAGGGTTCCGTACCGTAAACCTTAATTTATATTATTTGTTGTTATAGCGACAATAGAAATACACAATCTGTGAAAATTTCAACTGTCTACCTATTACGGTTCTTGAAATACAGCCCGCTGACAGACAGACGGACGGAAAGCGGAGGTTTAGTAATAGGGTTCCGTTGGTTACCCTTTAGGTACGGAACCCTAAAAATTATCAAACCATTGGAAAATACAATTATTAATTCCCAGATTCTGAGGTACTTTATTGGTTGTTTATCTATTCGATAACCACTATCCAACCAATGATGTTATGAGAAATAGCGTTAACGGACAAATAAACGACCGATAATGTGCCTCAGAAACCGGGCATTACTAACGTATGTAACCAACCTTATTCGGAAAACGAGTTTTTCTAATGGACCTTCATAAGATTGTATCCATAAATTATCTCACTATTATATCATCTCAATATTATCTCGTTTTATGATGTCATACCTTTTATTTGTGATTTTTAGGGTTCCGCACCTCAAAAGGAAAAAAAATAGAACCCTTATAGGATCACCTTTTTGTCCGTATGTCTCTCTGTCAAGACCCTTTATCTCGGGAACACGTGAAGGTATCGGGTTGAAATAAAAACCATATATAGACTTCTAAGTTACGGCCGTTTATGCCGAAAAATAACGTATATTTCAACACTCAAGGGAATCAACATTTATAGGGTATTTTCCGTTGAAATAGAACTATGAAATTTGACAAGTAATACCTTCTACTACAAGTATAGGGAAAAATCTGAAAATTATACATTTGTAATTAAATCATTAAATTATGGTCTTTATCTACACTAATACTATAAAGAGGAAAGATTTGTTTGTTTGTTTGTATGTTTGTTTGAATTGAATAGGCTCCGAAACTACTGGACCGATTTGAAAAAATCTTTTAGCATTGGATAACTACATTATCAGGGAGTAACATAGACTATATATAATCCCCGTATTCCCACGGGAACGGGAACTACGCGGGTGAAACCGCGTGACGTCCACTAGTTTAATATAATATCATGTTCCTACAAAGTATGGAACTCTCGGTGCGCGAGTCCGACTCGCACTTGTCCGGTTTTTTACAGTTGGTTCGGTATTAAAATAGCGCATTACTGCCTTATTTTTTACGTGTTTGTTATTGAAATGCAGATTAGACATTTTCTAGCTAACATGACTTAGGATGCGTTTCTATAAGAGATGAGCGAGGATGCGATAGGCGGCGAGAATTTTGTATGCAAAAAGTCATAATTCGAGGTTTGGCTCTCAGCTGTTTTCTCCTCCAATATTAGACCGATGTAAAAGGTATTTCACAAACTGAATAAGAAGGGTATGTACTGTGTCGCTATGTTTTCCTTTTTGATGATTTATTAACCGTATAAGCACTAGAACCCTCAAAAAATGCTCAAAATTGTCCGATAAATCACTGTCAACAGAGCCCTAGTGTATTTGGTAACTATTAATCAAAGTTTGTTATTATAAATTGGAAGTCGGTAGTATTTTTTTGTAAAAACGTTTTTTTATTTTTCACTTTTTAGTGGTATCTGCCTACCCCTTCACAGCGTACTGGTGTGATGTTATGATATGGACTGGTGTACAACAATAAACAGACATGCGATTTAATCAATCCCCATACATTTGCTATCATTTATTGTAGAGTTGCATTGCCGACCTCCGAAGTTCTTCATCGGATCTTCATGCATCTTAATCCGTAATGCCGTTAAGACGTGATGAGGTACCAGACAAACAGTTACATTCCTTCGCGTGCTTATAAATGAAGTATGGAAAGTCAAACGTATAGAAAGGACATTCACCCCTTCGATAGTTTACACTAAGAACCGTACAAATTACGCGTCATTGACGAACGAATGTTAGATTTTTTTTCAAGCTGACAAAAAATATTGATAGTACCTACCGAATTATGAGGGTTGACGAACTTGAGAACGTGTCAAAAATAAACTATTGCCTTTTGTTTTTTGTATTGATGGATAGTAAATTGTATTTACTAATCAACATCAACAAGGTGAACCGATGACCTGGTGAAGGTCGCGGGTAGCCGATGTATGCGAGACGCGCAGGACCGGTCGTTGTGGCGACGCTTGGGGGAGTCCAATGTCCAGCATTGGGCGTCTTTAGGCTGATATGATAATGATGATGAAGCAGTCTGATGCAGTTAGTGGGTGGTATCACATCTGTGATGGAACCAAATTAAATATCACCAAAAGCGACCGGTTTGGAACTTTTCAGTCGTTTTTGACAAAGTAAATTTTTACATTTAAGTAAATTACATTTTTGGGATCGTTTCCTCGAGCCTTTTATTTTGATATCCCACTCGATTTTATGACAAACTGAAATGGTAGTTTTTACTGCTTTCATTTCTTGTTATCTTATGTAAGGTATCGTAAATAAACGTTTTGTTAATTTCACTAGCAGCAGTCACTGAACAAACCTGCGCAAATAAAATTATTGCGGTTCTTTTCACGCAATGGCACTATTTTCTATAATCGCGAAACATATATGATATCGCTAAGGTATAGATTTGCAAGTATTTAAAATTATATACATTACTAGCTGACGGGGCAAACGTTGTTTTGCCATGCAAAGAAAATACCCTACCACCTATTCTCATACCTACCGAATATACACACAAAATTTCATGAAAATCGGTCGAGCCGTTTCGGAGGAGTTCGGTAACAAACACCGTGACACGAGATTTTTATATATTAGAAATGATATGGTATTTATTATTATTCGGTTACTTACTGTATACTAAAATCAAGTAATTTCACAAGAAACAAGGTTTACTAATGACCCTTCGTTAGTATGTCCAACTCGTCCGGTGTTTTTTTGTGTATTAAAAGAAGCAAAGAATAAATCGTAGTATTCAAGAAATTAAAATGTGTACTGTCCTTTATTATTTGGGAAGGTATCTAAGTATATAACCTTCTGTTCGTTTTGGCATGTTTTTTTGATAACTTGATATAAATTTATTACTCAGAACAAGGTCAGGGTCTTGTTATATAAGGGAAATAAATATATTTGATAATCTCAGAGGAAGTATATAAGGTCGAAAATGTTAAATCATGTTACCACATTGCCATTTTGGACAAAATGTAACCGGATGAAGCTTCTTGTGTCAGTCTCAAGAAGTTGCTTAAGGCATATACATGCCAATGACCTTGTGCATATAAACGGAGCTAACTACTCCTCTACGCGCCACTCCGCTAAAAATGCGGGTCATTTATAGTTTTTTAAAAATAATACATGTTTTTAAAAAGTAAGAAAACCAATTCATTTTCGTTTGTATTGAAAAGCAGTAAATAGATTTTTATACTCTTTAAAAAAAATAAGGAGTTAAATGGTTTCATCTCAACGATTTGGAGGTGATTTGGTGTTTTTTTTTCTTATTATGTGATACCGATAGATAAATTCTGGTTAAACCAAATTACGTATCATATCATGTAGATTACTTACAAATTATCAGATGTAATTTCTCTGTTACTGCAGATGAAAAGCTACTTCATCTGCACGCTGTTTTTAAGCTTTTTTCGAGAGAGCAGCCTTGACTAGGTAAAATGGCGTCGATAAGGCCTCCAGCCAAGTATGTGTTGTGGTAATGCACAATGAAAAACTTGTTTCTAAACTTAGGCCATGAATAGCCATGCTGCTGAAACTAGATGACGAGAGAGAGAGATAGAGAGAGAGAGAGAGAGAGAGAGAGAGAGAATGTTATATATTTACTAGCTGACCTGCAAATTCGTCTGCGTCACATTTTCATTGATGCTCCGCTCCTATTCTATAGCTTATAGCATTCCTCGATAAATGGGCTATCCAACAATAAAATAATTTTTCAATTCGAACCAGTAGTTCTTGAGATTAGCGCGTTCCATCAAACAAACAAACTCTTCAGCTTATTTTAACCATATTGGCACTACAACTCTCATAAAATGCTCAAAATTGTCCGATTTAAATCGCTGTCAACAGAGCCCTAGTGTACAAATTTGGCAACTATTCATCAAAAAAGGTAAATATAGATACACAGTATACATTCTTCTTATTCAGTTTGTGAAATATCTCATATATCGGTCCAAAATTGGAGGAGAAAACAGTCGAGAACCAAACCTCGAATTATGACTTTTTACATACAAAGTCTCGCCGCTAGCATTTCCTCTTAAATATAGATTGTACGTAAAAGTGGTTGCACTAATTTAATTAGGTAAATGGGTATACAGAAGCGGTCTTATCGCTTACAGTGATATCCAACAGAAAACTATTGGATGGACTGAACGAACTTAGAATTACTCTGTAGCTTTGAGAACAAAACTTTAAAGAGTTCCAGGTGCAGGGTCAAAAGTTGAACGGTCAATGTCTAGGTGTACCTACTTTAAAACGCCAGTAATAATTAATCAAAGAATAACGGCCTCGGAAAGAAATCAAAACAAAAAAAAATATGTTGATTTCAAAGTCTACACGAGGCAGGTAGGTACTAAGGAGTCAGCAAGTAAAATACTTTGCGTCACTAAATAATATGTTAATTTATTATATTTATGCGAGTTTGAAGAAATGTAAAAGTGTAATGTCCTTTTCGAATGTACATAAATTGTTATTATTTATGTACTTAACTGTAAAGAAAGATATACCAGATATACCGCTATTTATTTGTTTTGTACAGAACAATGTTTTGATTCATTGAACGCCGTTGCGGACTAGAATCGTGGCGATATTATCGTCCGTGTCACCTATTTTTTTCTAATAACTCTGAACGTGTCTCCACACGGCGATATTATCGCGGCGATTCGACGAGTGAAAAACGTCAACTAGCGGCGATTCTCTCGCTCGTGGAGACGGCCCCTCAGCGCAACCGAGTGAGCATCGGAATTGCATAACTGTTTGCTGGCTCCACAGCTATTATCATGATACACCGACATGCACCCAGCTGATAGATAGGAATTCGGTACATATATATTTTTTAAACCACGATGGGCACGGTGTCAAATCAAATCAAATTTCAAATATACCATTTACAGGCACTTTTGAATTGTCACGGTTGGTCAGTCCAAAAAGATGAAGCTATTTGCACGTTCCAAAGCGTAGATCTCTATGGAGAAGAACGGGCAAGAAACTCCACGGACACTCTTTTAAAAATAATAAATTGTTACAAAGTTTTGTTTACATCAAGTTGAAATTATACAAACATGTGAGAACGATGTCAAAGACGAGCAGGATAAAAGCGTCCGGGAAAAAAGGAACAATTCAAAGAAATATTTAAAATAAACAATGGCAACTGAGAAATGACCAGTCCCAACTGACAGCGCCCGTTCACGAACATGACGCATGCGCTAGCACCATTCGGCTCAACCGTTTTGAAGGGAGCCAAATGATCCAACGCATACGCCACCATCAGCCAGACTTTTGTGTGAGCATGATACTCCCAACCGCTAGGGTACATTCAAGTCAAAAACAAACCTAAAACTGATAGCTATAGCTTAAGTTTAAGGTACACAGTACTCACACATGTGCCGTTAAAATGGATGAAATTATGATGATGAGGAGTGGCTTGTGGAGTGGGTTCTTCAAATGGCGGTCTTATTTAATTTCAATTGGTAGACCGAAATATTGTAGCTTTTCTTATTCTTCCGCTGTTTTTTTTTCTGATTAGTTTTGTTGCGGGATCCAAGACAGTTTAATCGTTACTCCGGGTCTCGTTGACCTTCATTAACTCGGCATTTTTTGGTCATCATCACAATTATGGGTCTCAGGTGTTGCCATGGTTGGGAATAGTGCGGCAGGTTTGTCCCAAAAGAGTAGATTGTAAATTTTCCTTCCTTTGGGCATAACGAATACGATTGCCAAAAGCAGATATAAAATGTGGGATTGACCACGTACCACTTCGAAGTGTAATGTCTAGGCTTTTCTAAACCGATTTGTGTAGGGAACTTGTCAATATTTGCCGATTCCATCGTCATTTTTTTACATGAACTATTCCTGGTTTTTATCACAAGTTTTGTTGACAAAAATTAACATCTAAGAAGCCAATTTTTGTAATGATAATATATCTTTATTTCGTATAAAAATCCATATTTTGTTAGTAAAAACATACAAAAACTAACTTATTTCCTAGTGTTATTAAGAATCAATCTCCGCACAAACTTCTGTACAATGGAAGAGCCGAAGCTCTCGGCTACAGTTGTCAGGATGCTGTTCCGACTATCCCTCACTCTCCTCAGTAGTGGCAGCGGTTTTTTTGCGTATAATGGCAAAGAAGCCGTCAGTACGGGCTTGCGCAAACATTTCTGACGCGCTACAGTTACAAGGTAGCCTCAACAACATGCTGAAAGCATTGTTATATTGGACGCGCAGGACATCCAGCGATCTCTTAGCACAATTGACTCATAGACTGCCCGTGTACAAACTTTGGCAATAAGCCTTGAAAATTGTTACTTTTGTTCTTAAAGTGTCCCTCAGTCAGTATAGTGCTTAATTTATATACTAGAATATTTCGCTAAGCTTGAGTGAATGAAACAGGACATTGTGCAACGCCAATTAATTAGATAAAATATTCTTATTATGAAAGGTGTAATCGAGTGTGAACTTACCTAAGTACGTAGGTACGCCATCCTGTTGGTTACGTCGCAACCTGTGCATTGTGCGTCGATTGTTGCTATGTACTCGTACGTATTTAACGCATAAAAAATGATTAGCATCGCTGTGTATTCCTGTTGATAGTAAATTATATTCTGCAATCGACAAACATAGTGTGCTTGATAAATATGCAGCTTCTTGATACGAGTATACGTTATATGGGGCAAAATTTGGCATTAATTCAGTGATGACGCTTGAGTATAGGAAAACCATAATAACAATTTCTAAATAATTATGAAACAATTTTGGTGTTTAAGATTTTGATGATGGAAATTAGAAAAACTATGAGGACCAAATAGCAAAGGGCTGGGTTCATCAGAAAATATCTAAAATATATAATATAATACTTTTACACCAAAAATTCCTCAGTAAATAAGTAATTAAATGTTATATCGAGAATGTTTGACTTGGCACATAAGTATTAATTCAGGAAAAATATGTTTAAAAATGATATGATCGTCCAAATTGCTGAAAACAACACTTACTAATACTAAATCAACATACAGTACCAATATTTATAGTACCATTATTACAGTAGAAATGTTATATTGAGCAGTCTGCGATGATTTATCTCATTTACGATGTAATTATTTTAATTAAGAACAAGCTGTTGCTTGTTTTAACTTTACTTGGAATATAGGTTAACTATATGTTCTTTGGTTTTTAATGATTCAGGAGCATAGATTTAAATAATAAAGATAACCGTCCAAATTTTTGCTTATGCGCCTGCACCATAAAAGAAGAATGGTATTTTTAATATCAAACGGATGCTTTCTTTCTCTGCTTTAGATCAGCTACATCACATAAAGGTAGTTCTGATAAGCACACCTACTGAAAGATTTCCAATGCTGTAATTGGCAACCGACACATAACCTAACCACACCGTTGTTTCCAGAATCCCAAAAAGTTTAAAGTTTAGCCTCATACCTCACTTTATCACACTTTTTTTTTTATACGATTATAATAATAAATGCATTCCAATGCATTTAATAAGCTCCAGTGGAAAAATCAAGAAACTGGACTATCGTGTTTTGATTGTTTCTATGACGCATGCAATCATTGATACCTAACAATACAAGAAATGAAGAAGAAGTGAAGTGATTTCGAAATTTCCATTTGATATACTCAATTAAGACTCTTTTATGGGATGTAAAATAACACATTTTTACAAAAAATTACTTGTATTATATATTCTAAAAAAACAGGCTTTACATACCAAACAAAAAATGCTAGACAAGTCTGCATTAAAATCTGTGAGTGAACAATAAATCACCCCTATATTTCCCCCCTCAGGGCAGGATTTTTTTTACAAATTTATATGAGACCACTTTCGAGGTATACCCTTTCCAAAAAAAAAAAGAATTATCAAAATCGGACTACTCTGTAAAAAGTTATGCGTGGTCATACATTACAATCAGTGAGTGAACAATCAATCACCCCTGTTTTCCTACCCAGAATTAAAAAACTAATGACAGATGCAAGCAGCATGCAAGCAAGCATGCAGCACGCAAGCAAGTATGCAACATGCGAGCAAGTAAGCATGCAAGCAAGCATGCAGGCAAGCATGCAAGCTAGCAAGCATGCAGCATACAAGCAAGCATGCAGCATACAAGCAAGCATGCAGTATGCAGCAGGCATGGTTTCTGTCACGGCCCCGGCGCTGCGGGGCTCCGGCGGTCCCCCGCGAACTTATCGTCGCAGATGGTTTTAATGCTCGCCACCGCAGCTTCGGCCTGCTGGCCGGCTTCGCCGGCTGCCGGCGTGCTTAAATACACTCTAGGGGTAGGGCAGACGAGACTACGTAGAGTCGGTTTTACAGCGATTCGTTTCTGTCACTTACTTTGGTAGCAAAAATTATTGATTGTCTAAAACAATATTTTAATTTCAGGTTCAAAATGCAAAAAAATATTCGTCAGGATATATTAAGCAGTAGGTCTTTTGACCGTAGTTATTTCGAAAATAGTTAAAATATCATTGAAAATTATAATATGTAACTAACATATACTGATTGAACCTAAATCAATTTTAGCAGTTTGTTCGAGGTATTGAAAATCGGAATGTCGTTTTTCGGACCGAAAACCCATCGAGCATTTGATTATTCGGACGTATGAAAATCGGAAAACAAACAAATCGCATTTATGACTTTCCGTCAAATAAGTTTCGTGATTTATAATAATAGATATTATAATTCTTAGGTATTATGAAATTCGGACTTTTGAAAATCGGAATATCGAAATTCGGAATAAAATATTTCGGAGTATTTGGGTGTTTCCTTTTTACTCATATCTTTATTTAGTAGTCTTGGTTTTACGTAGGAAGTATTGTTCTTTTGTCATTGCAGCGCTCATTTGGAACGATAGAAAGGAAAAAATGTACTAATAAAAACTATGCCTTACTGGCATGGCGGGA
This sequence comes from Lacanobia wlatinum, assembly GCA_947578705.1. Classification (NCBI taxonomy): domain Eukaryota; kingdom Metazoa; phylum Arthropoda; class Insecta; order Lepidoptera; family Noctuidae; genus Lacanobia; species Lacanobia wlatinum. The sequence continues at coordinate 23,644,827 of OX388031.1, forward strand.
CTGGTTGGATTTTTTTCAATAATAGAGGAGGAAACAAAAGAGAGGATCATTTTTTTATTAAGAATAAGTGACTAGGGAGGTTTAACTTTTAATAAAACTCTCTCGCTATAATTCTACCGTTGCTGACATATATACGAGTATAAGATTTAATACAAATATTTTTATTAGTCACTAGTAACAAAACAACCTAGAAATAGCTTCTATATTATAATATTGTCGGTTTTTGTGAGTTGTCATAAATATTCATAACGAGACATTTCAATGGCAAATGCAGCTATAGTCTGCCGCTGATTATGCCTACAGTATAATTCTTTATGTACTGATAATAGTGATATTGACAATATAGGAAGTACTCATTAAGCTTGTAATGAAATTGTCATTTTATAACGCACATTCATCTAAAGTAATATAATTTCTAGAAATGCTAATCTGAGTTGGAACATTCTTTGACTCTTAAAAAAATACATGTATCCTGCGGAATCGGCCACGGGAGTAAATCCGTGGATAAGCTAGAGAGGTATAATTTATATTTTTTTCAAGTTTCCTAAAATAAAAATAATGTGGCCGTGTCCCTTATCATTTGCAAAACATGTTTTGTTTACAATTTGGCCTTGGGCTTCATAACAAGTCACATCCTATCGGAAAGAGCGATGTCGAAATGCCAAACTATTTGGGTTCAACCATGTGACGATATTTGAGAACGCACATATATTTTTGGCTTTTCGAGAATCGTTATTGCTGATAAAAGGTCTCTAGTAAGGCTTTTTCCTGTCTTTGCACTCACTTATAAGCTCCTCTTACACTTTTTTTCCAATTTTAGAGCAACATTTCTTCAAATTGTTCTTTGCTAACATTGTAGAAATTGCAGCTTGACATATCTCCGTATGGAGCACTATTGATGGAGCATCTTCATAAACTCTATAGTTAGATATACTGCAATAATTGCCGAGGTATTTGTCGTGTTAGCGTAGCTCTACTGATAGATAGGAGGACATAGGCTGCGTAAATCCTCGACATAATTCCTTGTCCCCATTCAATAATGTTATTCTTTAGATGCCTTAACTTACGTTATACACTTTCGTCTTTACTTGACTCGCTGCCAACCTATTGGGCAACAAACAAACCGACTCTCAGTAGTATTACAGTATTAGCAAGGTTTATGCAAAAGAGGGTGACGCATGATCTGTAAAAATACTTTAAACTAATATTTTATATTCATTACGGACATCCGATTGATCTGTATCGTAGCATTAAGTTTTGATATACTTCATTTATTATAATTTATTTAATTATTTATTGAACTTGATAATACTTTGCTGGCTTTATTTAAGATTGTACTCGACAACTTGATTGTTTAGTAAAACTACGATTGTTCGAAAGAAAAATGCTCGGATGAGGCATTATGTTTTGTTTCTCAGAAAAATAAATATATCACATGGTAACTGAGATAAACATAATTTTAATTTTAATTCCTAGAGAACACTTTAAGGTCTAGAAGAAAGACATGATTATGAAACAGCTAGGTAATACTATAAAACACGCTAGATTAGCACGCTAGGTTATTGTAGCAACAAAATTAAAATGATTACTACAACAAACCGTGTTATTACCATCAAATTATATACGACAGTTAAAGATAATAAACCCGCATACACGGAAAACTAGACCGGAATAGTTGCCACGATGAATCAGCAAAACAAAATAATAAAATATATTCCGGAATAAAGTGAACCATTTCTCTCATTATCAAGTTTGACACATATTCGTATAGATAACGCTAATATTGTTTGTTATATTATGTGGCAACCAGATGTATCATGACGACACTTGGAGGTCGCCCACATTCTCCGACACATTCGATAGGTTAATACACTCTCGAACGCAATCGTAGACAATATGAACTAGCTATGCAAGTAACCTTGGCCCTTGACTTGGGAACACATCAGTCTTTCTAGAATTCCTTTGCAGGATGTAGGCTTCCCCCAACAAGCACCACAGCGACCAGTCTTGTGTTTTCAGTTTGTAGCACGCTCCACCAATCTTTCATCATCATCATAACAGCCAAAAGACGTCCACTGCTGGACATAGACCTCCCTCAAAAGGAGGGGGGGGGGGGGTGCCATAATCGCCACGCTTGGCAGGCGGGTTGGCGATCGCAGTGTATGGTGTTGCGTTTTACAGAGAACGCTGCTGCCCATTCTCTGGTGAGTCCCTTAGTCGCCTCTTACGACACCCACAGGAAGTGACGGGATGGTATTATTCTTTTACGGCACCATACGGCACCGGCCGACACCAAACAGCGATCTTTGATTGCTTTATTTTATTTTAATCGGATTTAGATTGTTTCACGATGATAGGAGTCTCAACCGTATTTTTACCTGTTTCATTGAATAAGCGGATTTTATAAAATATAGTGCATTCCCGTGAATTTGCGCAAGTTCTCTACCAAGATATAATCTGATTCCGTATGAAACTAAAAAAATATACGCCTTGTGTCTGTGAATCAAACAAACCTCTCGAAATGTTTAAACATGAACGAACTACGGCTAATGCAGAGAAACAATTGTCATACTATTAAGTACTTGAGTGAATTTCATTGAAGAAGTTAGTTATTAAGATTTTTTTCTTTACTTGTTGTAGTAATAACATAAAAAAAATTGGAGCACAACAAGATAATTTTTGTCTATCTACTAATTTGATGTTCTTAACCTACTTTCTCACTATTTTTATAATTTTAATGAAGGTTATCTTATTGATTATTAGGTCAACGGTTTACTATCTTGCTTTGAATAAGGTAGGGGTCGGTTGTTGTAGAAATTCTCGAAGCATTTGTAGTTCACATGCTGCCTTTAAAATTGCGCCATAACGAAATAAATTGCGAGAACAGCAAGAAAAAAAAAACGCTTAGAACCCTAACCTCTTCAAAATTAGAGTACACAGGCTCCTTCTGGGTAAGCTCGCTCCATCCTAGACTTTATCTCCGTCATCTCTGACCTAGACTATAGTCAAGAGTAAACCTATCACAAATAAAAAAAAAAACAGAAAATGACTCGAAAAGAGCTGGCGTATGTCATCCAGTAGTATGACAGATGGAGATAGTTTTGGGCTTTTCATCAATTAAATCTAATTAGACATAAACAAAACTGGAAAGGCCAAAAATCTTAGAGCATCATTAACAATAATGAAAGGACAATAGATAAAAAAAATGGACAGCAGTTCTTGATGTATTGTGCCGCTAAAAAAATATGTAAGGCTAAACGCGAATAGCATTCATTGACTAAATATATTTTACAAGTACATACTAAAGTATTACAAGAACAAACGCTGAGATGCCATTAGGATTAGCAATAGTTGAAACTACGGTCACATCAGAGAATAGGCGGTGCATTCTGCAAGTCATGGATTGCAACATGCAGCCGCTAGTTGGCAGTTACTAAACATTGAACAAATATTTTAACCACAGAGTCGTAACTAAATGAAGGAATAATTAACACTAACAAACAGGCGAAATGCTGCTCCCCACACACATAAGAAACTGACTTAGAGAATATTTAGGACATTACTGACATTAAGGACAATACCCGTATGATGGGAAGCCATTGTAAAAGTAGCATAATCAAAATTATCTTTCTGTGTTTATATGACTCACAAAATTTCTTGTCACAAAATGTGTGACTCACGTCTCCAGTTTTCAGAAAAATAATTTATTTTTAGGCATCACATGCCTACTTACTTCAATAATATTACACTTTCAAGGTGATTGCAACGTCATAATGATGTGAACTTCAAAAAAATATATTTTTAGATCACTTTGCATAATATGCAGCTGTTAAATGCGTGATTTTGCTAAATCAAGATGACGCTGACATATTTATATTTACATAAAATTGCCTAGTTTATTTGTTTGCTAATAGTCTCTAGGTCGTAATGTTTAGGAAGTTGATGTTTGGCGTTCTCCGGTTTATGCAAATCAGCCAACAATGTATCATGTTTGTCTACACAAAAAGGTATTTCAATTATAAAATGCACTTTGATCACAACAGCGGTACCTGCATGAGGAAGGTCAAAATACGTAGTTAGTTAACCTCTTGGCTTTTAAACTAATGATGTTACTATTTAAAATGCATACGTGCGTTAAAGAATAGGTTAAAGTAGTTGTGAAAAGTAAATAGCTGTTTCTATGTCTTATTTTCCATCAAATTACTATCGTCAACATCATATTTAGCCTGAAAGTTCTAATGAGCATCATCTTTATCAATGACTGCTGCAATCATTCAGAGCCAAATATCTAATACCTACTTGACACTTGCATTGGCCTCTGTGACCAAATATGGAGCATAGATATCTTATCTTGCATAATTTCCTTGTCCACTTAAACTCCACGCAACCTTCAAACATCACGAAATTTGTTTAAAAAGTCGTCATGCCGATTCCAATCTAAGATTGATAGATTTAACAGGGGTCAGGAGTCCCACAAGGCTCCGTTTTGGTACCACTATTTAATTGTTTATTTATTGTGTTTAATTCAATGAAAATATAGTATCTGGTACAAAATGTAGTTTGGAAATTCAGGCAGTAAATCTAGGTAACAACGTGATTACCACCTTCAAAAAGTAAATGTAATATTGACAAACCCAAACCAAATATTGCAGTTCGCTGTGATGGGTATCGAATTTGCGAAAGTACAAGGAAAAAAGTACAGGGAATTTACCTATCTCTCTGCTAAGTTAGGAGGTCATGGTAACAATAGCCGTACGGTTCGTTCTTTGAGGGTAAGCAGCGCTTGCCTAGGCCGGTCTGTGGATGGGTGACCATATTTTACGTAACTTTACGAGGAAATGCTGGCGGAGAGAAAAAAGAAAAAAGTCACAATTCGAGGTTTGGCTGTTTCCTCCTCTAATTTTGAACCGATCTAAAAAATTAAATAACAAGGATATGCAGGGTTATTTTTAAAACACCAATAACCTCTTAGGCAGTGAAAGTACAAATGATTATAAACAACTTTTACTTTGAGAACAACCCCGCAAACTCGAAAAAAATATCAGCTGTTTCATACAAAATTCAATATTTAGCCATTGAAAATGTATGAAACAGCTGATATTTTTTTCGAGTTTTCAGGGTTGGTCTCAAAGTAAAAGTTGTTTATAATCATGTCTACTTTCACTGCCTAAGAGGTTGTTGGTGTTTTACAAATAACCCTGTATACTGCGTCCCTATGTTTTCTTTTTTGTTAATATATTAACCGTATAGAGGGTTCTAGTGCATTTTTGAGGCGTCAATAGATGCTCAAAATTGCCCGATACACCGCTGTCAACAGAGCCCTAGTGTAAAAATTTGGCAACTATTAATGAATAAAGAAAAACATAAGGATACAGTATACATCTTTCTTATTCAGTTTGTGAAATATCTTTTAAATCAGTTCAATATTGGAGGAGGAAACAGGCGAGAGCCAAACAGCGAATTATGACTTACAAATTTTATCCGATTGCAATTCCTCGTAAACCGTTGGTCCCGGCTGTCATTTGCTATTCGTAGCAGAAAAAAAAAACTGGCCAAGTGCGAGTTGGACTCGCGTGCAAAGCGTTCCGAACGAATTTAATTTTTTTAACATGTTATTTTAACACTATAGACTTCTAATAAGTTTTCCTGTAATCTTTAGGTAAAGATCTATTATCTCCATTTTTTTCAAAATTTTAGGCTCAGTAGTTTCGGAGATAAAGGGGAATGGTTATTTTTCGTCTAATTTCTTGAATAACTTCTAAGTCATTAATTTAAAAATTATGAAAGAAATATAATTAAAACCCTCACAGTAAGTCCTTTCATTTGATATATCACACGATTATGGTTAAATTTTTTTTTTTTAATTTTCTTGTTTGACCCCCAAAAGTGACTCCCATACTATAAAAATTTAATAATTTACGTAACGCGTCCGTGTTTGAGTCATAGAAGTCCATATCTGTACCAAATTTCAACAGAATCGGTCCAGTAGATCCGGAGAAAACTAGCTATGACAGACGGACAGACAGACAGACAGACAGACAGACACCCGAGTGATCCTACGGGTAAGGGTTCCTTTTTTTTCGGAACCCTAAAAACAGTATGCGTAGTCTCATTAAATTGTTGCAATTACGTGCTTAAGAAGTGTTTATTCACAATACACTTATTGATATTCCTTAAGAGTGAAGACTCGGTAATTACACGTTAATGGCAAATAAATAGGTGTTAATTTTTCAATCGATGTGGATGTAAGTTAAATAAAGGAAGTGGAAACCTCTGATGAGTCTTTAAAGAGGCTTTGTACTCGTAAGCAAACAGTTGGCGTGAGAATGCTAGGTGAATGATTTGTTAGTTTTTGGGTTCCGAACAAAAAAACGGAACCCTTATAGGATCACTCGGGTGTCTGTCTGTCTGTCCGTCTGTCACAGCCAGTTTTCTCCGGATCCACTGGACCGATTCTGTTAAAATTACCAAATTTTTGTAGCAACACATATGGGTTTTTATGATCCAAATACAGACGCCTTACATAAATGATTAAATTTTAAGTACATATCAAATGAAAGAGCTTACTGTGAGGAATTTAATTATACTTTTTTCACAATTTTAAAATAAAGTTTTGAAGTTATTCAAGAAATTAGACGATAAAAGACCATTCCCCTCACTTATTTCCGAAACTGCTGAGCCTAAATTTTTGAAAAAAATGCTATAGTTTTAAAATAACATGTTAAAAAAAAATTCGTTTGGAACCCTTTGCACGTGAGTCCGACTCGCACTTGGCAAGTTTTTTTATGGTTGGGTTTTTAACAAACTTTTTATTCATGAAAGTATTCACAATGTATAATGTACAAGTAACTACTTAGTACTTATTAGATTTATAAAAGCGAGAAATTATGCACAAACGCTTAAAAAACAAAAGAAATCAGTGGGCATTAAAAAATTCATTCACATCGCTGTCAATGGCAAAAGTGTCACTGAATACATAATAATAGCATTGCCGCGTTGAATTTCATTTTTAAATAACTTATTATCAAATATCTTCTGCTTCATACATAATGCAAGTATGTAGTTTATAAAATGAATAAAATGGCTACCTAATTGCAGTTGCATTTTAATTAAATAGATATAATATGGTAATGAACTGAGATAGAATAAATAAGTCCACACCAAATAATGGTACATATAAAGCTGAAGAGTTTGTTTGTTTGCTTGAACGCGCTAATCTCAGGAAAAGCTGGTCCGATTTGAAAAATTCTTTCATTGTTAGATAGCCCGTTGACCGAGGAAGGCTATGGGCTATATATCAACACGCTAAGACCAATAGGAGCGGAGCGCGGATCAACTAGTTGCTTTAATAAAAGGAATCATATCTTTGTATCTATTTAATAATTAACTTAATATAATAAAACTGCAGAGTTTGTTTGTTTGTTTGAACGCGCGAATCTCTGGAACTAAAATTATGTTTGTTTAAGACTGCTCTCTCGAAAAAAGCTGGTTTTCGTCGGCACTAACAGAGAAATTACATCTGAAAAAAATAGTTAGTAATCTACGTGATATGATAAGTAATTTGGTTTAGCCAGAATTTATCTATCGGTATCACATAATAAGAAAAAAAAAATGAACAAACTACCTCCAAATCGTTGGGATGAAACCATTTTTCTCCTTAATTTTTATCAAAAAAGTATAAAAAATATATTTACTACTTTTACAAACGAAAATGATTTGTTTTTGTTAGTTTTTAAAAACATGTGTTATTTTTATTATAAAAAAATAAAAATGCGGGTAGCGGAGTGGCGCGTAGAGGGGTAGTTAGCTCCGTTTATATGCAGAAGGTCAAGTTCGCTGGTAGAAAACTCAATTTTGAGTTGAGCTCGCCTTTGTACATGAACGTTTTTAATCACTGTAAATTATTATAAGTTGTTATTGATTTTATTATCAGGCAACTGAGGTCCATAGATAAAATACATAAAATAAAAAATTATCTTAAACATCTATAAACTAATACATATTGACTAAGAATTAAGAAGGTCATTGGCATGTATAAAAGCCTTAAGATAGCCAATTCATGAGTAAAGCTATACGGGAGCGGGAACGGGATATGCGCGTACGTCGCGGGCAAAAGCTAGTGGTAAAATAATTTTCTTCTGTGTTTTGATAAAATCGATTCAACTTTAGGTACGTTTTTCATGAGAACTTTTTCAGTACAAGTCCGAAGTCTGGATTTATGGCCCCTTAATTACCCTTAATGACGATGATTTTGCATTGTGTGATCGAAATCGCAATAATTATAATCAAAATTGTGCATTGTATACGACAATTGTATGATACTCACTTAATCGCATCTTTGTTTAAAAATAAATGTTGACAAAAAAAAAAAAACAATTAGCCTTGCAAATTTAAAAAAATAAAATAAAAATATTTTTTTTGTTGTTTTTAAATAACGGATTTACATAATTTGTTTTAATGGCTGAAATATAAATAATACTGTAGGTAAAGTATTCGTAATTTTTTTCATTACTGTAAATTATAAACAACATTCAGTTATTATGTATTCAGTTATTCATGTAGTTATGCTATACTTTTATTTATAAGTACAGTATGCGGAAATTATACGCTTCGTCGCGGTAACAACTTGTATAAGGTAAAGCAAAAAATATAGACACGCCAAAATACACCTTATAGATATTAAATAATGTTTTTAGGGTTCCGAAAAAAAAGGAACCCTTATAGGATCACTCGGGTGTCTGTCTGTCTGTCTGTCCGTCTGTCACAGCCAGTTTTCTCGGGATCCTCTGGACCGATTCTATTGAAATTTAATACACATATGGACTTGTATAACCCAAACATGGACGCGTTACGTAAGTTATTAAATTTTTAGTATGGGGGTCACTTTTGGGGGTCAAACTAGAAAATTAAAAAAAAAAAGTTTTTTGAACAATATCGTGTGACATATCAAATGAAAGGGCTTACTGTGAGGGTTTAAATTATATTTTTTTCATAATTTTAAAATAAATGATTTAGAAGTTATTCAAGAAATTAGACGAAAAATGACCATTCCCCCCCCCCTTATCTCCGAAACTACTGAGCCTAAAATTTTGAAAAAAATGGAGATACTAGATCTTTACCTAAAAATTACAGGAAAACCTATTAGAAGTCTGCAGTGTTAAAATAACATGTTAGAAAAATAAAATTCGTTCGGAACCCTTTGCACGCGAGTCCGACTCGCACTTGGCCAGTTTTTTTATAATATTCACTATCCAACTTGAGGTAGAAACCAGGTAGAATCATAAGCGTATTAAATATTATACATAATAACAGTTGTGGGGCGTTTCAAAGTGGCGTCAGTGGCTAAGTTGAAAGAATATCGTCATTCTGGTTATGGAGATGTAATGAGGAAGAATAAAATGCCTTAAGAGCCCTATTACAATTAGACTGTATTTTGTGCGTAAAATGACCAATTTCGGCTTTCTTATTCTCAGAAACTGAAATATTTAGACAACTTTGGCTTATTGGGTAGTTGAGAATAGTTATCAGTAGCAGCCTCACTTTTCGCATTTTTTTCTAATCTGTTTGAAAAAGCCAAAATTCCGAATTAAGTTTCTCATGAAAAGCGCGACGGCACTTTTTTGAGCTCGTGTATTGAACTACTGTACAAACCAAATGATGACAAATATATCATAATATTTCTTATCCTTCGTGGTTTCGTGCATAGCAGCCTCAGAAATTTGAAATAAGAATGGAATATCCGCAAAAAAAAAATCCCAGTCAAATCCATAAAAACCACTAAAACGCTCAGAATTAACAGTCAATTTCTCCATAGTACATTAATATTACCTATTACGTAAATTTATACCAAGATAAACCATAGTTCATAAGAAATGATAATTTAATAAATATTCATTAAATAAATTAAAAATAACCCTAAAATAAACGTAATTGCAACTGCCTAATTTCTACATAATGCGATGAGACAGCAGTTTTGCGAGTGAAAACGCTATTCTGTGATAGGGCTCTAAAAAGGGTTTTGAATAGAAAGGGAGCAAGAGGTCAAAGAAAAGATGGATGGAAAATTCGAAAATGATGTGAGAGAAAATGGAGTCAGTGATAGCCTGACGGTTGACGGGGAGAATGGCCGAGAAAAACGAGTTGCACCCACCCCAAGTATCATGGGATCGTTACCTTTGACATGTCACCGGAAAATTGCAAACGTTGTAGAATTGTAAAATATCGCGTGAGATTGTAAAATATTTTTACTTGATAAGCCACGGACATATTGGAAACTATTGAATTTGGGTGGGATTTATTGTTTCCTAAACGATTTTTTCATAATTTATCGAGAAATCTATCTATATAATTATATAAAAATCAATTGCTGTTCGTTTGTCTCGCTAAAACTCGAGAACGGCTGGGCCGATTTAGCTAGTTTTGGTTTTGGAATGTTTGTCGTAGTCCAGGGAAGGTTTAAACGGTGAGAAAACATGGAAAGATTGAGGAGATAGTAAAAACAACAATTTCATTTTCCCATAAATAAAAACTGTTCTACCTACTTTCCTGTGAAACATTTGACGTTCGTCCCTTTGGTACGGTAGACTCGGGTCCACTCGAATTGAAGCACGTATTAAATTAAGGTTTTTAAATCGATAACATACATATGTCCACATTACTCAGATTATCTAGGATAAGTAGATTAGGACTAGGGTAGGATTAGGTTAGGAGTAGGGTAGAAGTAGGGTAGGAGTAGTGTAGAAGTAGGGTAGGAGTAGGGTAGGAGTAGGGTAGGAGTAGGGTAGGAGTAGGGTAGGAGTAGGGTAGGAGTAGTGTAGGAGTAAGGTAGGAGTAGGGTAGGAGTAGGTTAGGAGTAGGGTAGGAATAGGGTAGGAGTAAGGTAGGGGGTAGGACACCACGCGAACGAAGTGGCGCCGGGCAGCTAGAAATAATGTATATGGCAAACGTTTGCCAGGTCAGCTAGTCATAATCTAATAAAGATTTATTACAATCTTACGGAGTCTTCAATTCTCCGGTGATAGACATACTTGTATAATCCATCTTCTTGTCTGTTAGTAAAAAGTTTGTACTAATTAAAAAAATATATTATCATGGGATAAGGAAAATAGGTCTTGAGGCGGTTTAGAGACTCTGACACTATAGGGTGTGTGGGGTCATTAGACCTTACTGCCCACACGATAAGAAGAAGAAGGAAAATAGGTAGCAATGTTTGATAAAAATTCAGAAGGAAAAGCCAATTCTTCTTAAATAAAATTAAGCGCCATATCTTGTAAACTAAAATTATGACCATTTTGCAAGATTTCTGCAACGTGACGCGTCTTTAGGAAATATTGCAGTAACCGCGCAGTTTGACTTACAGATTACAAATCGCAGTAGTTGTTACGAGACTTAGCCTCTTGAAATACCTAATGCCTTGTCATAATTTTAGGAATCCCACGAAGATACAGTTCATGGCTTAATTCATAGAAAAGTTTTAGAACACCTTTAGTCATTGAGGCTTGCGATAATTTTGGTAATAATTTGATTCATAATGCCTATAAAAATGGTTAATTATTGTTTACTTATTTCTTGACTTATTTGTACATTTTTAAATAATTCTATAAAATAAAAATAAAGCATTTAAAATATAAAAATAGTAGCCCACCGGAATCGGGAGCAGGGTCCAAGCTACCTAGAAGTTTGATGTTTAACAGCTCTTACCCTAGAGGTCTGACGCAGTTAAGTATCAACATGTGTGTAAAGGAGTTAATTGTTTGACAGCTCTTACCCCAGAGGTCTGACGCAGTCAGGTGTACGTTTAAGTTTAATGTTTAACGGCTCTTACCCGGTCAGGTTTCAGAGAGAGGAACCTCCTTATTATTGTCTTTTTATTTTAACCCAAAGGTTGACTGGTAGAGAATGCCTTATTGTATTAAGACCAGCCATGTTCCACTATCAATTTTAATACATAAAATTCTTCCGTTACTGAGTGAGTAAGTGATTGATTGTCTGACAAACAACGCATAGCCGAAACTATTGGTTGTAGAAAGCTGAAATTTGGCATTTAGGTTCCTTGGGGAGTGTAGTGCATTAAGATTTCCCGAAATTCTTAGGGGAACGCGAAAACCGGTGTATGCACGTACGAAGTCGCGGACAAAAGCTAGTTGAACATAAAATAAAAATACTTCAATTTGGCGACACTTTGGGGAGATTTATATCTAGTTGAGGACGTAATTCCGCTGGCGAGTTGAGTTTGACACAGACGAAAAAAAAAATGTGTGCAGTTTTTTTTTTTCTTTAGCAACAGCCGGTGACGACTATCCTGCCAGTATGATATAATGTTTGTAGTTTATTCTCTGCAAAAACCCACATATTATTTTGACACCTCATTTGTCAGAAGTCTCTAATATTTTCGTAGATATAACAGGAATTTTTTCCTGCTAAATTCTTGAGTTGACATTAGATTATCTTAATTTGCATATAGAAGACAATTTCCTTATTAGCTATATTCTAATGCATTTTGTCAGATTCGACCTAGTCATGCAATGACAAGAAGAATTAATTATGCAGTAATTTTCATGGCCACTGTATACTGAAAAAGTTTCCAACTTTAACAAATAATCCACTTTGATCCTAATGCTATTACGTACATGCCAAGTCAAATGTTATTCTGAAAATTTAAATGTTTCGAAATACGTAGATTTCATTTCTGGGTCAGGTTAGGTATTAATGGTTTTTCCTTCTGAAATTTATTTTCAGAGAAGAATAAGTTCCACGTTTCTTATTCCACTCTTCTGTCGTAGGTCTGCTGGAAGAATTTCTTATGAAATAAGCAGTACCTTTGTGCTCTTCTCACTGTAAAAAAAAATTTTTTCAGGACGATTTTTTTTGACAGACAGACACCAGGGTGATCCTCAAAGGGTTCCGTTTTTTGTTCGGAACCCTAAAAAAATGACATCATTAAAAGACCAATAGAATTCCGTTGAATCAATTTATTTGAATCAGACTATAATTAAATCGAATCCGCTATACGTAGTGAAAATGAATTTGCTTTAAATGTTTTTTTGATGGATGCGTTAATTTACATAAATATTGATGATAACTTCGTTCCACTTCTGCGATTCGCTTTCAAATAACTGTAGTCTTTGGAGCAGGCCCAAAAAATAAATGCGAAACTAGTTGACCCGCGCAACTTCATCTGCATCACATTTTTCATTAAGACGGGACTCTAGTCCCTAGGAATTTGAAAAATAGGTATTTGAAGAAACTATTGCCGATGCGTCGCACTGTGCCCTATCAAGTAAACTGTTTTCTTCTTCAAAACTGGACTGATCTTAAAAAAACATATATCAAAATTTTGAGGAAGACTATATCTATGCTTCTATTATTTTCTATTTTGTTAAAAACTTATCAAAGTCTGACAGTCGTCTGAACATGGTGGTAAAAACGGGCTATTTTTTCGGGTTTTTGGATTGTCATAATTCTTTAAGTAATTATGTTTTGGGAAAAAAATGCCACGTATTAATTTGATCTAAATTTTTTGGAAAACAATAATTGCTCTAGCAGCATTATCCACGAAGAAAACAGCGGAATGCGTTTGTACGGAGAAAGCCTAAAGAGTTACCGACCCGAGTCCCCTCTTAATGCTTCGCTCTTATTCGTCGTAGCGTGATATAACAATATAGCAGGGGTGACCAACTTGATTAGACCCAAGATCGACCCCGAACCCTGTTCGATCTACTAATTTCATAGGTACTTCTTAAAATTACAAATGTAACAGTAGGTAAAGTTCAGTACAAAATTATGTAGTATTTTTCATTTTATTAACCCGTCAGGACTTGCTTAATTAAAAGACAATACCTGGGGCCTGACCATACCTAACCTATTTAGTATTTACATAGTTGAGCAGTCTGTTATTCGTACCTATTTATATTTTTTGCCTTGCTGCGATCGACTGGAATAATAGCCGCGATCGACCAGTCGATCGTGATCGACCGGTTGGCCAATCCTGTTATATAGCACATAATAGCCTTCCTCGATAAATGGGATATCCAACACTAAATAGTTTTTCAATTCGAACCAGTAGTGCCTGAGATTAGCGCGTTCAACTAAACACATAAACAAACAAACAAACTCTTCAGCTTTATAATATTAAGTATAGATATATATAGTACTAGTTGACCCGCGCAACTTTGTCTGCTCTGCTCCTGTTGGTCTCATCTTGATATATACCTTCCTCAATAAATGGGCTATCTAACACTGAAAGAATTTTTCAAATCGGGCCAGTAGTTCCTGAGATTAGCGCGTTCAAGCAAACAAACTCTTCAGCTTTATATATTAGTATAGTATAGTTAGATGTAAAGCCGTCCGAATATTTTATTTCTAGTCTTACTTGGACTTTGGACTATGATCTGTCTGACCTCCGCCGCGCCAATAAACAGCGAGGTTCTTTAATTTTGAAATGCACTTGACTCTTTCATTCTGCCTAAAATGTGATATGGTAGACGCCAGTTAAATTTGCAATAACTTTTTGTCCGTCCGTCTGTCTGTCAAGATCCTTTATCTCGGGAACGCATGGAGGTATCGAGTTGAAATTAAAACCATATACTCAAGTCTATGGCCCCTTGAAGCTGTGAAAATTCTAAGTTGACGTAAAAAAAGATTTGGCCGTTCATGCCGCAAAAAAACGTATATTTCGACACTCTCAAGGGAATCAAAATGTATAGGGTATTTCCCGTTGACCTAGAACTATGAATTTTTTACCGAACTATGAATTAATACCGTCTTATACTAGAAGTAAAGGAAAATGTCTGAAAACTATACATTTGTAATTAAATCATAAAAAAATTAGTCTTCATTTAAAGTAATATCTATGTACCTACATATAAATGTGGCTGGTTTTTTAAATAATGTTAATAAATGTAGGTGGGTCAATGAGAGTGATTGCGAACTAATTTGGCACCTACCATAGACTGCCCGGGTCGACGGCGCGCGATGTTCCACGCGCGCCTCAAAGAGCTGTCAGCATAAAAGACGGGGCCCGCTAGGGCCAGTGCCTGCTGGGGCTGTGGACTTTGTTCGAAAGAGTCATCGTGGCTCTGGAACGCAAAGGGGGAACACGGATGGGTTTTAGTCAGTAAGAGTCTGACACTCCCTCCTGCTTCACCCAGAGCGGGAGGAGTAATGTGATGATTTCACATCCTTAAAAAAAATGGTGTGCCTATAATCTTTACCCACAACCTATATTATAAACTAGCTATTAACGTTACACGATAAAAATATTTATTTACGTTACACGTATTTGGGTCACAGAAGTCCATATGTATACCAAATTTCAACAGAATCGGTCCATTAGATCCGGAGAAAACTGCCTGTGATAGACGGACAGACAGACACATAGACAGACATCAGAGTGATATTATATGGGTTCCGTTTTTTACGGATGTTCGGAACCCTAAAAACAAAGTCTTTATGGCTAGTATTAGCGTTGATAGTTATTTCTAGCGCAATATTCCGCACGAGTGCGATTATGCAAAGTAAAACGCACACATATGCAATAAATCACGCTGTGAACTAGCTGAGTGTGTTTTTCAACTAGGAGTATTTATTTAATAATCGTTATCACACCGCAACTAATCTTTTTTATTTACTTAAAAAGTCAATGGCTGTAGAATTAGGACGATGAACTGTAGAACGTTCACGGTCGTAGTATTTTGTATAAAATATTATCTGTGCGACCTACACAGCATGAATTCGTAACGCATAGCTGTTTTAATTAGCGGTCAAGCGATTTCGCTTTAATGCCTGACTATGAAACTTGTGTTTGTCTGTATTATTATCTGTGTTTCAGTTTTATACTGACTGCATAATAAGTTAGAACAGTTATTTTGGCTTTTTAATCTATTTTAGAAATGAGTAAATTTTACCATAAATTAAACATCATCATCATATCAGCTGAAAGACGTCCACTGCTGGGCATAGGCCTCCCCCAAGTATCGCCACAACAAACGGTCCTGTGCGTCTCGCATCCGTCGGCTACCCGCGTCCCTCACCACCTCACCAGCTTGTAGGGCCTTCCAACGCTGCGTCTTCTGGTATGCGGTCACCACTCCAGAACATTTCGGCCCCGTCGACCATCAGTTCTGCAAGCAATGTGTCCTGCCCACTGCCATTTCAGTATGGCGAGCCTTTGGGCTATTGCGGTAACGTTGAGCCGAATAAACATCATCATCTTTGCCTTTATCCCATGTTGCTTGGGGTCAGTGCATAGGCAAAAGGAACCGCGGAAGACCACACACACGCTGGGAGGACGAGATCGTTCGGCTGGCTGGATCACGCTGGTTAGAGATAGCGAAAGACCGAGAAAGATGGCATACTCTGGAGGAGGCCTTCACCTCACGATATTTTTTCTTTAATTAATATCTAACAATCAATACTTACTGTTAAACTTGGGAAATATAAGGCTTTTTTATTTATATTTATTTATTTTATTACTTGGGGTCAGTGCAACACGTTTTTCTTTATCCTGTCCCATCAGCCATTACGCGATCACTAACTCCCTTTTATTTCATATCGCTCCTCACACAATCCATCCATATTTTCTTTGGACTTCCTCTCCTTCACAATCCACATGTATATTCATAACTCTTTTAGTTCCATGCGCTTTATCCCACCTCTTCACGAAGGCATGACCATACCAAGACCAGCGATTCTCTTTTAACTTTTAACCGAATTAAACATCGAGATTCTTTCATTTGAAATGATCTTCTTTTTTGCTGTCTGTAGCCACCAGTAGAACAAATTGGCTTTTGATGTAAATACCGGTAGTGGAGTAATGTCTTGGTTGCGTTGCTAAGAAAATGTTCATCTTTAATTATATTGTTACTAATTGCAGTCGCGAACTATTGAAAAGTGCACGAAACGTGAAGTTAATTACTGGTTCTTTAAGCTTTATTTGCAAAAAAATGTTTGCAAACTGTGTATTTAGAAAACAACACCCGTGAACTTCAAACAATACGCTGACTCTATTGTTTTCTTATTACTCAGTTTGCTGTTGAGAATCTCTTTTGCCGTAAAATTGTAAAGATTTCAGCGTACTGGCTGTATACACGGTGTCGTTTTTGGCCGTCTTACAAAGACCGCCCACTTAACGTACTTTTTTAAAATATGTCATTAATTAATAGTACAATAAAAATAAAAACCACGCTTAAATTATGAAACATTCTAATGTTTACGTATCAAAACAATGTCGCTGTTCAATTCCGTGCCTTCCTTGGAACACAAGGCTTGGATTGCGCTGGATGTTTCAAATTACGTCATGCGTTATGATTGCGAATAATATATATATTTTTTTTAAATAATTCCGATGTTCACAAATATTACTTTTTTTAATGAATATGTAGTAGTCATTGGATAGATGAAATGGGATGCCGTTTTAAAATGGCACCGTTTATTTCCGTAGCTATAGTCTGTCTCCTTGACATGGGGGTAAGTGGAAATTATGTTTTTCATACGCCTCCACTGTTCTTCTCCGGTTAATTTTGCAGTGAGTTTCAAGACAGTTAATAGTTGATTCTTTTCTCAGGAACTGGCCGACCTTCGTTTCCTCACTCTTTTCTTCAGCCTGTTGTTTCTGCAATTTAGGAATTGAAGTGGTTAGGAATAGAATGGCGGGCTTGTCCCAAAAATACCCCTACTTCCCAGGATGTGATTTTATCACACAGTTGACCTGCTTTGTAAAGCCAAGTCAACTACTCTCCATTTACTATTGATTCATGCTTCTAGTGCTTTTTTTAAAGAGAAAATGCTGATGGAGAGACTTTGTATGTAAAAAGTTATAATTCGAGGTTTGGCTCTCGACTTTTTTCTCCTCCAATTTTGAACCGATTTTAGAGATATTCCACAAACTGAATCTTCCTCTTCTTGTCGTGTGGGTAATAAGGTCTAAACGACCCCACACACCCTAGTGTCAGAGTTTCTAAACCGCCTCAAGGGCCTCTGCCGGGCCCACCGGCTTATACGTGCCTTCCGAAGCACGGAATCATTTTTTTATCAGACAATCACGTGATTCAAGTCTGTAATGTCCTAGCCAAACTGGAAACAACTTTACAAAGTATGCTTCCCGTGGGAATCGAACCCACGACCACCGGGTCACAAGGTAAACGTCTAAACCACTCGACCAAGGAGGCAGAAAAAAAGAATATATACTGTGTCCCTATGTTTTCCTTTTTTGATTAATAGTTGCCAAATTTGTACACTAGGGCTCTGTTGACAGCGAATTACAGGACAATTTTGAGCATTTTGTGAGGGTTCTAGTACTAATACGATTAATAAATTATCAAAAAGGAAAACATATCCATATTCTTATTCAGTTTGTGAAATACCTCTTAAATCGGTCCAATATTGGAGGAGAAAACATTCGAGAGCCAAACCTCGAATTATGACTTTTTACATAAAAAGTCTCTCCGCCAGCATTTCCTCTTAAGGATGGTAAATGGGAAATCATCAAATGACTCCATCCACTCTGGGCGGAGCGGAAGAGAATGTCAGACTCTTACTGAGTAAAACCCACCTGAAAATAAATTGTTTATTATTATTTGGAGGAACACGAACCTATCCGTGTTCCTCCAAATAATAATAATAAACCATTTATTTTCAGGTAACAAAGACCCATATATAAATACCTTTTTTTTTAACGGGGGGAAATCCTCATGGATGTCCTCCACCCTGGGGCGAGCAGAGGGGTCTGTCAGACTCTTACTGACTAAAACCACCCCGTCGTTCCATCTTTCACCTACGCCGGGGATCGTGGGAACTTTGCGACTTCCGTAATCCCCGGCTGGTGCCGGCCCGCCTCTGTGGGCCACCTCGTGATAGATAAATACCTTAACCTAAGTATAAATATGCCAAATGCCCGTTGTATTCCAGGGCCGCGGTGACTCTTTCGAACAAATTCCGCAACTACTTCTAGCGCTGGCATAACCATAACAAACACGTTTTGCCAGTGTATACGTTCTCACTAGCATAACAGTTGGCTCGTATACATAACAACTTGCCGGGCCAAACACGTGAATGCAGTAGTGAAAGGAATCCATTCATTTGGAACTGCACGCTGACGCCGGTAAGCGAATAAAAACAGGTTTTCTAAAGTAGGTAGGGACGATAAAAGTCTGATTAATCGAGAAAGGAAAGTTTGTATTTGTTGTTTTAAGAATTTACTTGTCACTTTGCCCGCATTTTTGTCTTGATCGCAAATCCGAGCAAAGGTATGCCCTTTAGGGCACCATGATTGTAATATTTTTGAAGTGTCCTCTACCCGTATAAATATATATGCACGTTAGATCGTGCGCCGCAACTTAAATAAAAAAAAAAACAAAATCGATACGCCAGCTCCCATTGAAAAAAAATCGAACCCTTTCATGTCGTTCGTGTCCTTTCTCATGATACAATCTATCTCCAAAACTAATTCTATCACAATCAGTTTTACAGTTAAGCCGTGGCAATGTAACACATATACCTACAAAGCCACTTTTGCGCTACAGATGATATTTTCACATCATATACTCAATTTAAATCTGGTCGAAAATGAAGCCTACACGTAACAAATTAATTCAGTTACATAATACACTTCCGTTTTTCTCATGCCATAACATTTATGACACCTGAATATCGGATCAACCTTCTGTTTTATATGCTTGAATATTTTCAATGCGAGAATATAGCCCTGAGTTTAGAATGCGGATATTATTCTATCCATCTATCTATGGGGTAATCCATCATGTTAGTATACT
Organism: Lacanobia wlatinum; assembly: GCA_947578705.1. Taxonomy (NCBI): domain Eukaryota; kingdom Metazoa; phylum Arthropoda; class Insecta; order Lepidoptera; family Noctuidae; genus Lacanobia; species Lacanobia wlatinum. The sequence goes on from OX388031.1 coordinate 23,664,596, forward strand.
TATATATCCTCTTGTTGGCCATAGGAGGTCGGATGACTCGATTCATAGAACTCTAATTTATTTCTTGTGGTGTGACCCCCAATGAATGACCAATAATGGATTTACTTCGAAAAAGTTTGTGAATTTGTCCAGTCATTTTTGACCTTACAAAGTGTGTGCCTTAGCAATTCTCAAGGAGATGAATATTATTTGTTGTTTATCGATTAAGGGGTCATATTAATCTATTATCTTTGTCCCTACTTCAGCTTTTAGCATGGAGGGACAGTTATACGTAACATGGAGGTCGATGTATGGAACTCTGAAATCTTACCACGTATAGCATGTTTAGATACGTAAATCAATAAGTCTTCTTATAATAGGAAAAGGCTAGAAGTTTGTTTACTATTATATGATCAAGAGTGCAAGGATCTATCTGTATCGGGAATCACTGAATCCTATAACGAACACAATTTCAAACCTTATACAGACCATCTGTTCAATTTAATGATGAAGAAATCTCAATAACAGCGAGACGCGCTACGGGAGCGAACCCGCGGGACATAGATATTTCGTTACAAAATTTTGCCAATTCAATTAAAAAACCGGCCAATTGCGAGTCGGAGTCGCCCACCGAGGGTTCCGTACAAATTTGTAGCTACAAAATTCTTTAAATAAATACTATATTTCTTTTATGATTTAATTACAAATGTATAGTTTTCAGACTTTTCCCTATACTTGTAGTATAAGACGGTATTACTTGCTAAATTTCATAGTTCTAGGTCAACGGGAAATACCCTATACATTTTGATTCCCTTAAGAGTGTCGCAATATACGTTTTTTGCGGCATAAACGACTGTATTTTTTTTACGTTGACTTAGAAGTTTGATTTTTTCAGAGCTGCAAGGGGCTATAGACTTGAGTGTATGGTTTAAATTTGAACTCGATACCTCCACGCGTTCCCGAGATAAAGGGTCTTGACAGACGGACCGATGGACAACAAAGTGATCCCATAAAGGTTCCATTTTTCCTTTTGTGTTACGGAACCCTAAAAACAGACCAAGGGATCCATATGCTAGTGTTAGAATGAACTTAGCCTATGCTAGTAAACTCAATAACGTAAAAACACAGTACTAATTGAATTTTATGCATGACTTATTTATTTACTGTAATAGTACACTTGCAGTGACTTGCAGATTTTTTATCATTTAAAATCAGACGCACAGACAGGCAAACTTGACCGATTCTGTGTCAATGTCGCGTCTGTTGTCTACTTACGTAATGTTATTTTTTAATAGCAATCTTTTTGTTGAGTTAGGTATTTTCGTAGCTGGTTGCTGCAATAGATAATGTCGGTCTTTGGGTGGCCGTGAATTCTCTATGCTATTACGGTTTTTAATGATTGTGAAATGTTTCTTTTTTGTTATTATTTTGAAATTAGCATTGTGTTAATGTTCAGCCTATTAGAATGTGTGAATGTGTAACAACACAGGAATAATGTAGCATTCTAATGGTATAAGATTTTTTAAATGGAGCAGTTTTTGAGTAAAATCGTAACAAACAAACAAAAAAAATCAAATCATTCCTCTTTATATATAATACTAGCTGACTCGGCAAACGTTGTTTTGTCAAATAAAAAAAATAGCCTACCACCTATTCTCATACCTACCGAATACACACACAAGATTTCATGAAAATCGGTCGAGCCGTTTCGGAGGAGTTCGGTAACAAACACCGTGACATAAGATTTTTGTAAATTAGATTTGTTTAGATGCAAGCCTGCATGCCTCCTTTCACAGGTTTGCTGGAAGAGATTTCTTTTGAAATAAGCATTACCTTTGTACCTATTTTTCTATTTCCTTCTTTTTATCTTTCTATGTAATGTGTGTGTACATAAATTGTTCAATAAATAAGGCCGTCCATGACTTTTGGCCAATTGTCGCATTAACAACACACAACTGCATCGATGCACACGCGCGACTGTTTTGATGCTGCATCGTTACAAACTTTGACCCAAACAACAGTGTCAACAGGTATTCACTAAAGCACACGAATGCATCGCTTCTGTTTCCATGCTGATCATGGTTACGTGAGCAAAAGTACAAGACCAGGGACGGCAATGCGACTGTATCAACTTCTAACGATTGTATTGCTACTGAATCGCTGCAAAGAGTCACCGCGGCTGACCTCCCGAAGAGCCATCAGCCTATTGGACTACTTTTATCAGTGGGGAACCAATACCTATATTCTTTCAATAACTTAGCTAAGTACATAGGCGAACGCATTCTAGTTGTAACTCCATTAGTTTTATGTATCCCTTTATTTACAGAACTAACTCTTGGGATGCCAGCGTGATCAACAATGACGGCCACACTAGAGGTGAACTCGCGAGTCCTTGGCCGCGCTCACCTCTCTCATCTGCCCCAGCGGCCTCCCGTCAACCTCACCTTCCAGGACCTTAGCTACACTGTGCAGAATGGAAAGAGTAAGTACTGTTATCTTTTTGATCTGTATAATTAGTCTTCCTGACCGATTTCGGCCGCAGAGGTTAATTTTAAAGGAGACTAGCCATTGGCCCGGGAAATATTATAGTGTAGTTACTTGCTACGCTTGACGAAATCAGTTCGTAAATCCATTTATGCTCAGACTTACAAGGTACCGAAGGCCTTCAGAAATCCTGTTATGCCATTGGTCTATTGACTGTAATTCGCAGATCTTTGACAGTCTTTAAGGGCCGAAAGTCTTATCACCAAAGTCTTACAAAAGATAGGTTTACTTACTTATTCTTTGATCCAGTACTTAGATTGTGAAAGTACGATTACTATTAGGTATCGTCCTTAATTACGTATGTTTTGCAGTAATTGTGTACTAAAGGAGCCGAGAGTTCATTGTCATGCTCTTTAGAATTTAAGTAAAAAAAAACTGGTTATTTCTCAAAGTTAAATTCGTTAATTTAACCGAAAACTTGAACTTGACTTGTCCAGTAATTGTTTTGGGTTTTGAATAGCTGATTCAATTCGCCTCAAGGTAAATGATTGTGTTGATACTTTTTGCTTTGTTCGCTAAAGAATTTTTGTTTTTATTTTATTTAACATTTCAATCTTGATTTTTTTGCAGTAATTGTCAAAGACAATGTTTTAAATTTTTAAGTTAAGTTGGAGTTTTTACTCCAATCAACATTGATTCTCTAGAAGGTGATGTTTTTGTGCAAATATTATAAAAAAGTCATTGCTTATATCAATGAGGCTTTGACAGCTTTAATACAGTACCTAAGAGTCAAGTTTAATTCTTTGGTTTATACAAGTTATTATCACATTGGGAAGGTGTGTTTTTCCGCGGTAAAATAATATAATACGCAGAGCTAAGAGGCTCATCGGTGACTGGTGGATGCCAAGCTACATAGCTTGGTTCATCGCCGTAAGGTTGCCTGCTTGTCAGTCTTCTACAGATTTTACTTCGGTGAGTGTGCCCAAGAACTCCACGACCTCATCCCACCGGCCCCCTTCTACCATCGGACATCCAGACGCACTGCATCTTACCATCTCTACCTTGTTGCTATTCCACCAATTCGCACTAAGCCTTTCCAAACGTCTTTTATAATGCGCACAGCAAAAGAGTGGAACTCTCTGCCTGCGTCTGTGTTTCCAAACGCTTATAACCCTAATCTCTTCAAAGTTAAAGTGCACAGGCTCCTTCTGGGTAAACTCGCTCCATCGTAGACTGTTTCTGTCATCTCTGACCTAGACTAGAGTCAAGAGCAAACCCATTACAAAAAAATATATAAATAATATCCTATCAAATAATTCCGAAAATCACCTATGTCATTTCTTTAGTCAACACCAAATTGGGTAGTTCAATTCGTCGAATCATTAATTTACTTGAAGTTTTATGTTGAGCAATACGATGACTGTCAAGTTCTTGTACTGTCTGGAAAGGTGCACTCAAATCTGTGTGGGTGGTGCGTTCTTCAAAAACTACCTCTTATTAACCTTCATGGTTCTCATTTGAATTGATGGACCTCGAAAGAGACTTTGACCTTCGAGTTTGTTTTGGTGTTTCATCTAAACTAATCTCGTTTCATTTGAAAAAAAAAAAGGAAAGAAATAAATAAAAATGTTTATTTGGGACTCGCACAAGACAAGTAAAGGGTGTCTCAGTAAAAGTGCACTTTTTCATTTTAAAATAAAAACAAGTATTTTATGACAGAGTTGTGATATTTTTATTGTATTATAAAGAAGACATGTTCCGATTAAGTATGGAATAAAATATCCGGCAAATGACCCCCACGGCTCCGATGACAGGCCATTACTCTTTTCATGAAATTTTCCATGACTTTTGCACAGAGATGTGGCTGTATCTTACCGATGACGCGTTGGATTTCCGATTTGAGCCCAGGAATTGTTTCGGGTTTATTCGCATAAACCCGAGATTTCACAAAACCCCAAAGAAAAAAAAAATGCGTAGTGCTTCGTGGAATTTGAAGTTGTTGAGAACGATGTCGAATTGATGTTTTCGGGTTTCCGGCGACACTCTCGTTTACAGCAGCAATGTCTTCAAGAGACCGACTGGTACGTTGACGCAAAGGATTCTTGTTATCCATAATAAAATTGACCCAGTTTCTTCAAATTTTTTGACCACTCTTCGAATGGTTGACACATTAGGTGCATTTTCTCGGCTGAAAATTTGGCGAAGTTTGCGAGCGGTTTCAGCGTAACTTTCCCCATTTTGTAATGAGTTTTCACAATTTTAACGCGTTGTTCTTTCGAAAAGCTCTCCATTTTTAATAATCGGAATAAACAGAGGTGACAGCTGTCAAATTTCAGTGTTGCCACTTGCATGGAAAAAAAAATTTCCAATTTTAAAAAGTGCACTCTTACTGAGACACCCCTTGTATCAATCAATATATATAAAAGTAAGGTAATTAAAACTAACCGTAAGCGGCATCTTAAAATTAATCTGTGCGAGGCCAAAACGGTCCCTGTCTCAGCATAAGCTGCGATATTTAAAAAAATAAATATCACAGCGCGAAAGACGTTTAAAAGAGTTATAAAATTGATGGGAAATAAGGTTTTTTTGACAGATTGACTAAGATAGACTAAGTTAATGCGAACGTTGCTTTAAAAATTAGCAGAATTAGCCCTCAGATCAGTACTTCCAGAGATAAGCAACAACATGTATAATCAAAAATGTTACCTATATTTGGTAGTTTCTACATTCAAGGACAGCGAATGTCACTGCAAGCAAATGTCAATTTTCAGAATTTTATACTGAAAAAAAATTTTTACTTAAAGTTTGCGTATCTAGCGCCATATTTTGACAGCCCGCTAAGCTTATCGATAATATTCGGTAGGCATGGTAACGGTATTATTCGGTATTCAAATCAGGCTGAACGTCCACTTCCGAAAATCGGCAACCGACTTTTCTTACGTGAAAAATGGAACGTACTGATTGCAATAGTAATAATAACGCACAGGTCCTACAAAAATATCGGTAGTTTTTACCTAGCAAGGAAAAGTCGGCCCGATTATCGGTCCTACAAAAAGTCTGGCGTGGGCGGGCAACGTTACCTACAGAAATTATTATTATTAGGTATTATTTATTATTATAACCAACTTAAATTTACAGTTAAACCACACAAACAAGTTATTGGTCACTACAACACAATGAAATAGCAAAAATAAAATAAAAAATTGAAATTGTTATCAATGTCGAGACTTCAGGCTCAGGTGAGCTTAGATGGTCACACAATAGTCCCACGTGCCTCGCCTTGTAATTACTATCAATACTAACTTCTAGACAGTTAGAATTTAACGTACTGTAAATTGTAATAGCTTTGTACGTAACTCAAATTCTCAAGGCGAAACCACAAACAAATTGTGCTTATTTGAATACTCATTTTCGATTATACATAATTATAAAGCTTGCATAAAAATTATAACCATGTGATTAGTTTAAACACTGAAGAATAAATTTGTTAATTAATAAACAAGACACTAGAAATTAAATGCTTCGATTTATTTTATTATTAATAGCATTTTTAGGGTTTCATTTCTAAAAGGTAACCAACGAAACCGTATTAAAAATAACTCAAAAACTCAAATCGTATATTTCAAATAAACCATTTACAGGCACTTTTGAATTGTCAGGGTCGGTCGGTCCAAACAGATGAAGCTATTTGCACGTTCCAAAGCGTAGATCTCTATGGAGAAGAACGTGCAAGAAACTCCACCGGACACTCTTTTAAACCATGTGATGTATTACAAAATCCTGTTAACATTTTCTTTGATTGCTTCTATATGTGAGGACAATGCAAAGAACAAGAAAATTAATAAGCAATTCAAAATGTAGGTATAGATAAAAACAAGCCAGTGGCAGGACTGGCAGGTAAGAGATGACCAGTCTCAACTGACGGCGCCCGTTCACGGACATGACGCGTGCATCAGCACCATCTAACTCAACCATTTTGAAGGGAACCAAATGATCCAAAACACGCGCCACCATCAGCAAAACCTTTGTGTAAGCTCTCAACTGCCACGCTCGTTCATGTCAAACTAATTATTCTATTAACTAAGAGATAAAAAAAAATAAGGTTGCTTTATGGTGTATACTTACTTTGCTAATAACAATATTGCAAAGAAATAATAAATAAATGATAGTATAGGAGAACAAAAAAAGGGTAAGCAGTTCTTCCAATTATAAACCTAACTAGGGGACCCATGCGGCTGTGGCTGTGGAGCGGGGCCAGCATAACAGCCTCCGCTGTCCGTCCGTCCGTTCATCTGTCTGTCTGTCAGCGGGCTGTATATCAAGAACCATAATAGGTGGACAGTTGAAAGCGTGTATTTCTATTGGCGCTATAACAAAAAAATATACAAATTGAATTAAATTAATATTAAAGGGGGCTCTCATTAAGAGACGTGTTTTTTCGGCTTATGGTAAGGATCCCTTTGTGCGAGAGTCCGACTCGCACTTGGCCGGTTTTTTTTGTTTTGTTTTGCTAATTGATTTCAATAAAGGATGCTGTGATCGGCTAATGCCTGAAAATTACGGGCATGTAAGGGTTTATTAGAACACCGATTCATATCGAATTTTATTTTTATTGAAGTGTAAGTAAAGGAAGTGGAAATTATATTTTTATCACTTTTTTATGATTTTTGTTGCGGGATCCAATACAACAGTTTTATGTCTTCGCGGCAATTTCTTGAACAACATTGGACATTTTGGTTTTGAGGATTTACCGTGATTGGAAATAGTGAGGCTGTTCATGTGAATATTTCAAATTGGTTTCAGATGTGATACGTAGACGATGATATTCTAGCGTGTATACCGATGTTAGAAGCACGTTCCATTTGCCTGTTAGATAACCCATTCACACCAATTTCCATAAACAATATTAATTATATCAAATTCTTCCATTACTGACAGACAACGCACAGCCGAAACTGCTGGTCGTAGAAATCTGAAATTTGGCATGTACGTTCCTTGGGGAGTTTAGAGGTGCTTTCCTAACTCCCCTAAATTCTTCTACGAGAGGGTTTCACCAAATTCGTACGGGAACTGGAAATTACGGTATATGCGCGTCGCGGGCAGAAGCTAGTAATATTATAAATACGTAAGTGTGTCTGTCCATCTGTCTGTTTATTACTTTTCTAAACCGTTGAATGGATTTGGACGAAACTGGTACAAGGGAAGATCATGTTCCGAAACGGGAGTATGTTTCCTTTTGGATAATTTTTTTTTTTTTTTTTTTTTGTTTGCCCAATAATCTAGTTTTCTTTCTTTCTATTTTCACGAGGACGAAACCGCTGGCAGTCTAAAGAAAATATATCGAATCAGTACCACCAAATGTGATTAGGTTACTAGAGCCCTAAGTACAGTGATCAGCCAGGGATGCGAAATTTGTTCGAAAGAGTCACCGCGGCCCTGGAACGCAAAGGGCACTAGAAAGAACACGGATGGGTTTTAGTCAGTAAGTCTGACACTCCATTCTGCTCCGCCCAGAGCGGGAGGAATCATTTGATGATTTTCCATTCTTAGTACAGAGAAATACGACATATTTATTATTATCACTGTTATTTAGGTCGGGTAGGTCCGTTTCAGTGTCCGCAAGTTAACTGGTGGACATTACACTGTAAATAAGGCTATTAAAGTAAGTCTACCCTGCTATGACGTTGTAAAAAAGGAATAGTAATATGCGTCTTGTATAGCTCCATCTCCCTCCCACGCCGGAATCATGTTGATAAGACGTCATTGTAAATCCCTAAATTGTTTAATTTTATTTTACATACTCGAGTTGTGAGCCTGATGGGAAATCCCATCGACAAAAATAACATCACAGATTTTTACAATTTCAAACCACATGTCGTTAGCAATTTGTCAAAAAAGTCTTATTTTCATACATTTTTGCCCGATTGCGACTGACATCCGAAAGTTGCTTGAAAATTAGTAGAATTAGCACTTAGGGGAGTGCTAATTCTACTAATTGTCAAGCAACTTTCAGCACCACACATTTTTACAATTTCAAACCATATTTCATATAGTTATCTCAGTGGCGTGCCTAGGGTTTCAAAATAAAGCAAGCCCAATAAAATTTTAACCGATTTCAAAAAAAGAAAGTTCAGTTTTCGACTGAGTATATAGGTACCTTCGTATGTATCATCGCAATTTTCTCATAAACTGATATAGATGTCTCAATTCGTTGTTTACCAAAATTACCGAAAGAAACCATTGCACACAGGTGTTTATGGAAATTTGCGTGCCTTTTAATGGCGCCAGATATGTTATTTAAATCATTATAACCAGATGTATTCCAAACGGAATCTTCATTCGAAAAAAATATGCAGCACCAGCAATACAACTTATTAGTGTGCGAACAGCCAACAATCCAACTAGTTTTATACACTGATCTATTAAATTTTCGTTTATGCGATTTACTAGTCTGAGAAAAACACAGATCAGGCGTCGGTTTTAATGAAGAAATTAACTGTTTTTTCTGAGCAAAGTTTAAAGATTTTACCTTATCTTCGCCAATCAAAACTTGAACGCATTTTAAATCCTCACAGGGTACAATTACCTCCATTGTTGTAGGTTAGTCACCAAAACAATTGTATCACTGAGAAAATCTAAGAAAACACACAAAAAACTTTAACAACATAACTTTTCAACTCTCAAGCAAATGAAACTGAAGTGAGTTGCACTCGGGTGTCGAGAACTACTTACGCAGAGTTGCAGTGTTGTCATTTAGGCAAAAACAGTCGCCAGGTTTATGAAAAATCTAGCTAGATGTCGCAAATTTTTTATTTTTAAGATATTGCTTGAATATTTAATTTCGTTATTTTAAAAAGTCGCTAGTTTTTATTGTTGCTAAATTTTTAAAAAGTTTCCAAACTCGTTAAAAATCTCCAAGATCTCACAACGTCGCTAAAACGGCAACACTGCAGAGTTGGCAACGTGACAAGGTCACACATACGCGTGCAACTTCATACGCATGCACGGCTTAAGTAGTCCATACTGATCGATTTGTAGACGCACAAGGTTTAGAACTCGTTATACGGCACATCGCTATAAGTGGGAAAGTGACGGAGATAGTATTTGAAAGCCCGGTAAAAGCCGGTACGTGTAAGCGAGATAGCTATATGTAGATGCTGCAAATGCGAAACTCTGCGCGCGAACAATCGCGGTGTGTAGTTATGTAGTAATGTGGCATAGGTAATACTTTGTGTTATTTTGATAAGAATTAAGCGCGCGAACTTTTAAATAGTTCGGGTTTGATATTGATTCTCTATCGAGCATTTTAGTAAGGCATGCCTTGCATGGCTTTTGGGCTTACATGAAGGTACCGCCACTGAGTTATCTAAGATAAGTAAAACTGTTTGAAAAAAGTGTAAGTTAACGCAACAAGAGGTTCAATTCTACTTTTTTAGGGTTCCGGACAAAGAACGGAACCCTTATAGGATCAGTCGGCTGTCTGTCTATCTGTCTGTCTGCCCGTCTGTCACAGCCAGTTTTCTCCGGATTCACTGGACCGATTCTTTTTTTTTAATTGGGACAAGCCCGCCACACATTCCCAACCACTGCAACTCCTGAAAGCCAGAATCAACAGTGGCGACCACCAGAAAAACGCCGAGCCAATGAAGCCCGACGAGTCCCGGAGAAATGATTTAACTGTCTTGATCCTGCAACGAATTTAATCAGAAAAGTACAGCGGAGGAGTAGGAAAATAAATATATGTATAATTTCCACTTCCCTCCTTTTCAAGCAGGAGACAGAATAGAGCTAGGCCAATAGGCACCAAGGGACATATACAACTGGGTTAAGCCCAGTTGTCAAGCACCACGGATTATATATTAATTAAAAACTGGACCGATTCTGTTGAAATTTGTTACACATATGGACTTCTGTGACCCAAACACGAACGTGTTACGTAAATTATTAAAGTGTTAGTACGGGAACCCCCGTACCAAAACTTTAATAAATTAGTTTTGGGCGTCAAACTAGAAAATTAAAAAAAAAAGTTTTTTGAACTCGTGTGACATCTACACTAATATTATAAAGAGGAAAGATTTGTTTGTTTGTTTGTTTGAATTGAATAGGCTCCGAAACTACTGGACCGATTTGAAAAATTATTTTAGCATTGGATAGCTACATTATCAGGTAGTAACATAGGCTATATATTATCTTCTTATTCCCACGGGAACGGGAACTACGCGGGTGAAATCGCGTGATGTCCACTAGTTTATCATAATTTTAAAATAAATGGTTTTGAAGTTATTCAAGAAATTAGACGAAAAATGACCATTCCCCCCCTTATCTCCGAAACTACTGAGCCTAAAATTTTGAAAAAAAAGGAGATAATAGATCTTTACCTATAGATTATAAAAAAAAACCTATAAGAAGTCTATAGTGTTAAAATAGCATGTTAAAAAACATTAAATTCGTTTGGAATCCTTCGCACGCGAGACCGACTCGCACTTGGCCAGCTTTTTTTTTCATACAAGGTTCGTATTCGCATGTCAATTGCAGTCTGTCAAAAAAGTTTTTAATACTCATTTTTGAAAGATTGCGACTGAGATCCGAATGCGAAAGTTCCTTGAAAATTAGTAGAATTAGCATTTACGCTCCCTGACGAGGCGCTGCCTTGTTTGGGGACCACTGTTTTAATGACCACGCTATTATTTAACTTTGTGTAAGCATATTTTATAAGTATACTAGCTGACCCGCGCAGCTTCGTCTGTGTCACATTTTTCATTACTGCTCCGCTCCTATTGGTTTTAGCGTGATGGTACATAGACTATAGCCTTTCTCGATAAATGGGCTATCTAACACTGAAAGAATTTTTCAAATCGGACCAGTACTTCCGGAGATTAGCCCGATCAAGCAAACAAACTCTTCAGCTTTATAGGTTAGTATATATATCTACCATTTGTATTTTTTTTTTTGTAACAATGGACCAATACAAAAACCTACGGTTTGGGGATAAATTTTCAAAAAAAAAAAAATCTTAGTACATTCGTTACATTCTTGTGCACATCATGATTTTACGACCAGCAACTTAGGCTGTTTCTTGTATGAAAATGAATGGCAGATTTGAATTATGTTAAGAGGAAATGCTGGCGGCGAGACTTTGTATGTAAAAAGTCATAATTCGAGGTTTGGCTCTCGACTGTTTTCTCCACCAATATTGGATCGATATAAGAGATATTTCACAAACTGAATAAGAAGAATATATGCTGTGTCCCTTTGTTTTTCTTTTTGATGATTTATTAACCGTATAAGCACCAGAACTCTCAGAAAATGCTCAAAACTGTCCGTTAAATCGCTGTCAAAGGCCTAGTGTACAAAATTGGCAACTATTAATAAAAAAAGGAAAACATAGAGACACAGTGCACATCCTTCTTATATCGGTCCAATATTGTAGGAGAAAACAGTCGAGAGCCAAACTTCGAGTAATGACTTTTTACATACAAAGTCTCGCCGCCAGCATTTCCTCTTGAGGATTAAACATTCGAAATCAGGATGATAGCCGAAACACGTCAACTGCTTGACGTAGGGTTTTGCACAATGACCGGTCTTGCGTTGCCCACATTCAGATGATTATTCCGACATTTGGCCAGGGTGTCAACGACCTTGTGGATCCTTAACCTTCGAGTTTGCTGTTGCCACTCGGCCCTTATCGGACCGTATCGGGGAGGGTGGCGGGGGAGAAGGGGCGAGCAACAGCACTGCAGCCAATGCCAATGTCCCGACGGGTGGACAATGAGGACATTGGCCATTCGCTCTAGAAAAATACTTGGGTTCATTATACGGTTGAAAAAACCTGTACTTATGTAGTTAACATCAGGTTATTCTTAGGATGTGCGTCACTGAGAAATAATTTCTTAAAAGGTCCTTTCTTCCTTTACATTGAGATTTTGATGCGGGTTTTAAAGAATTTTGTGATGGTTTGAAACTTGTTTGGTTCTTGATTTGTAAGGAAGATATTAATGTCTGCCAATTAAGGGCTTCATGTTATTTTTTAGGGTTCCAAACATCCGTAAGAAACGTAACCCTTATAGTATCACTTGGATGTCTGTCTGTCTATCTGTCACAGCCAGTTTTCTCCGGGTCTACAGAACCAATTCTATTGAAATTTTGTACACATATGGACTTTTGTGACCCAAACATGGACGCGTTACATAAACAAATAAATTTTGAGTATGGAAGTCACTTTTGGGGTCAAACCAGAAAATTAAAAAAAAAAGTTTTTCAAACTGTATTTTGTGACATATCAAATAAAAGAGCTTACTATGAGTTTTAATTACATTTTTTTCATAATTTTAAAATATATTTATTATAAATAAATAAAGTTTTGAAGTAATTCAAGAAATTAGACCAAAACTGAACATTTCCCCTCTTATCTCCGAAACTACTCAGCCTAAATTTTTTATTCATTCGGAACCCTTTGCACTCCCGACTCGCACTTGACCAGTTTTTTTATTAGTCTTAGATAAATAAGACGACAAATTAGCCGATCAATTCTATAATCATCTCGCTGTGAATACTAAGGTGAAGTGAACATTACGTGAGCTGTCAATCCGTTTGACTGACAACTGTTTCATTCTGTCAACATTCTCCATGTAAACTGAATGAGGGCTATCGCGTTTGGATTCGCCGCTAGAGGCGCTAGTGTAGCGTGAGTTCTTCGAAATGTCAAATTTCACGGTCGGTCGGCCTTTGAAGCGATTTATTCACTTATTTGTTTTGATTTTTGTGAACATTTTTCTAAAGCGGCCTAACTATGGCAGATTAATTTATGGTTCTACTGACCACTGCTTTGTTTTCTTTTTGTGTCGGTAATATATATTATGTTCTTCTTTTTGTTTTTCGAACAAAATGTGACTGGATAACTGTGAGACTATCGTATTTAATCGCGCGTTTACGGCATTATAATGAACTTACTTCTAACTTTGCTCACGTGCGCTTAGGTAATAACATCTTTAAATGATATGATTACTCACCTCATTCGCCAGTGGTGCCAACTGGTGAGCAAGAAAACGGTAACCCTCATTGAATTGTCATTTCATCTTATTCATACAATGTAGATTGACACCTTACGTTTGATTAGCTGATAAATAAAACGATGCATTTTAAGACTAAAAATTGCCATCTTTTTTTGCCAATTTTGTCTGAAAACACATCATGTATTTTCCGGATCAAAATTGATTAGTGGATCTATACTAATATTATAAAGAGGGGGATAATACATAGCCTAAGTTACTCCCTGATAATGTAGCTATCAAATGCTAAAAGAATTTTTCAAATCGGTCCAGGAGTTTCGGAGCCTATTCAATTCAAACAAACAAATCTTTCTTCTTTATAATATTATTATTATAGTATAGAAATAGTGCTGTATCTTGTTTATGTGATAATAATATTCTACTTGATTAATATTTATAACGTTTTTTATCAATGTATTATTAACATAATTTATTTGCATAATATGCCAATGCTTAATGTTTTATTTTAGTCGAATTTAAATACTGTTTTTAATCGTGCATCTTCTTTATTAGTGTTTTTTTGCGGCTTCACTTCTATGGCCTTTGCGACAGGTGCAGTGCATTTTTTCTAGATAAAAAGCAAAAATAACAAAGAAAAATATGTAACTGCTAAAGAGCAAACGAGCATCCATATAAATTATATACTTATCTACATAAAAATCTCGTGTTACAGTGTTTGTTATCGAACTCCTCCGAAACGGCTTGACCGATTTTTATGAAAATTTTTGTGTATATTTGGTAGGTTTAACAATGAGTTGTAGGCATTTTTTTTTATTTATATGGCTAAAGAGCGTTTGCCGAGTCAGCTAGTAATCTATATATTCTTAATTTAAAAAATATAATAGGGGAACAATGGGCAGTTTAAGGCCGCGGACACGAACTCAGCACCGCGCCAATGCAGGCTGGTCGCGTCAAATGCAGAGCTGTATAATGTAATTGCTCGCGCCGCTGAGTTCATGTCCGTGGCCTAAAAAATCGCTCTATTTACCTCTAAAGTAAATCTCACTCTATTTATCTCTAAATACTCTGTTAAAACCACCCCAAGGGCAGAAGACACCTTTAGGTGGATTTGACGGAGTGTATTTAAATATCAAGTAATCTATACTAATATATAAAGCTGAAGAGTTTGTTTGTTTGCTTGAACGCGCTAATCTCAGGAACTACTGGACCGATTTGAAAAATTCTTTCAGTGTTAGATAGCCCATTTATCGAGGAAGGCTATAGGCTATATATAATCACGCTAAGGCCAATAGGAGCGGAGCAGTAATGAAAATTGTGATGTAGACGAAGTTCCGCGGGTCAGCTAGTGATAAATAATTAACCTTTACTTTTTGATAAGGGTTTTAAAAATGGCGAAAATATTAATATGATCTTTGATGTGGGTTTTAAAGAATTTTATTATGGTTTGAAACTTGTTTGGTTCTGGTTCTTGATTTGTAAGGAAGATATTAATGTCTGCCAATAAAAGGCTTCATGTTATTTTTTAAGACTAACAGGAGCGGAGCAGTAATGAAAAATGTGACGCAGACGAAGCTGCGCGGGTCAGTTAGTAAATATATAATAGGCATGTATTTGAAAGCATCAAATATGAAAGTACCTCTAGATATGGAAGATATACATACTATGACATTCAAGGAGAGGGGTAGTGAAAGATTTTTTGCAATCGGACGAGAACTTTTTGAGATAATCTCCTACAAACAAACTAACGATTTTTTTTTAACATTAGTTTCGATTTAGAGGCACAAATTATGTAAAAAGTCAGGCATTTTGCATACACGTGTTTGCCTTTTTTAAATTTAAAATTTAAAATTAGAACAGAATTCCGAAGGCATAATTATATGAAGATCAGTAGAGCAAATCTGTAACAACATTTTCGTGTCTCGACAACGGAATCCGAGATGAGTATAAAATCGTATCAACATGGAACCTTTATGTTGTGTGTAATAAAGCTCACTTTGTAAGCTTTGTCACTCAGGTGAACTTCGATATTATTAGTAAATATAATTATTTACAGAATAGACTAGCTGTTTAAGGCCGTTTTCTATAAGTAGAATGTCCCAATGCCATTGAAAACTTGTTTCCTAAAAGTCGTAAGCAGGAAACAGACTTCCTAGGTTGGTTTTATTTTATGTAGAAAAAAATACAGTATCTTTATTAATATTATAAAATTTGTTTAGTTGAACTCGCTAATCTCAGGAACTACTGATTCGAATTAATAAATTATTTTAGTGTTAGTTAGCCCATTTATAATAACAATAAAATAATTATCATTTTATTATCAGGCAACTGAGGCCCATAGACAAAATACACAAAGTTAAAAATAAAATAAAAAATAAATGACTACTGATTTATGACTTAAAATGTATAAAAATATCTTATACAATAACTAATAAATACATTATTGATAAAACCTTATTAAAACTGTAACTATAAAAGAAGGAAGGCTATTGACTATATAACATCACGAACAATAGGAGCTGAGCATAAACGAAAAAGGTGACGCAGACGAAGTTGCTTGGGTCAGCTACATTTTTTATAAATAAAATACTTATTTATTTACTTTATTATTTATGTACACACAGAAAAAACAGCAAAAGTTAACATTACAACTGATACTGATTACATTGATATTGTTACAGTTATCTAGATTGGAGAGAGTAGGAATCTAGATGAATGTTTTTAATTGTCTGTTTGCGGAGAAAATGATAGAGTAGCACACGTTTTAACATTTTTAGATTGTTAGATCTTTGTGAAGGAATGAGGAAAGTATGGCAGCAGTAAACGGTTAGTTGACGCTTCACGAGACAATAGGCGTGAAATTTTCTTCCTATAACCATTTATCAAATAATACTCAAGATTTACCATTGCCGTTGTTCAAAAGGGTATTGTTCAGTTTGTTACTAGAAAAAAAATACTACAGTGTTCAAGAATATTTAGAGGATAAGTTGTTAATAATATAATACAATTTTATTAATCGACTGTTCACGTGACCAGAGGGCTGGGCTTTTTTTCGGCCAAAGAATCAGCATGGCCATTCAACGCGGCAATGCTGCCAGTGTTCTGGGCACTTTTGCCACTGCCAGCGATGTGGATTATTTTTTTGATGCCCAATGATTTATTTTGTTTTTATATATAATTTCGTGTTAATGAGTGTATATAGTTAATAATTACAATTCCAATACAATACAATTTCAATCCTTATATTTATTAAATATTATAAATTCATATTTTATTCTGTAATCCATAATTGTTAATAGGTTAGGTAATATAAGCTTTGTTCCTTTTTTATACAGAAATATTTGTACGCCATATTATGGCAGGATATGCTGGAATCATTATTATAACATCTATTGTACCATATTCTAACAAATAAACAATTTTGATTTGATTCGATCAAACGTGGAAATATTGCAATTTCTTTGGGTATACTTCCCGTTGAATCGAAAACATTGAAAACTTTGGACGTCAAAAAATTCGCCATCATAGCCATGATGGCGAATTGAAGAGTACGCCATCATCGCTAATTGAGAATTGAGGCCATAAAGACCGAAGCACGTGAACATTAGCCGGCTAACTCTGTAAAGATATCCGATACGCAAGCGAGTGCAGTATGCAGTTGCACCGACGTATATAATTACTGGTGCCCAGAGAACATTGGTCAATCTTTAGAAAGCTGCACGTGACCAACCAATAGTGAGGCGCGTGGAAAATTCACAGTATCGATAGTAAAATAAAAAGAATTTGTTAGATTAGCTTTTAAAGAATAAATGGAAAAGAGGCTTTAGACATCGTACTATTCTATAAGCGAATGCAATTGTCAAAATATAAGGGGATAGATTACGTGACATTTAGACAATGTTTACCTCGTACATGTTTGACGTTTTTACAATCGCCTTTGCAATGCCTAGAGCCTAAGGTGTTCATCCAAAAATATGTCGGAAATAAGTCAGTTAATTGAACAATCGGAACGCCAACGCCATCTAGTGGCATTCGACGGAGTCTAGGACATTGTGCTCGACAGAGGCTGAATCGGTCTGCTGGTGGCGGTCGAGCAGGGCAGACGTGCACACGTCTAGAAACCGCCCCGTGTTCCGAATACTTGTTCAGTGTACCAATTGTGTGAGAATATTGTAATTGAGACTTTCGAGTGTGAATAATAATTTGATACTTAAGCAAACGGTGTTTCTATTGCGCAATAACCAACGCTTCCCATAGTATGCCTACTGAAGTTCCAATATCCTGGCTGATGTAACCTGGAGAGTTTTACCTTCGCTGACGTATATATAATTCTTCCGTTACTGACTGATTGTCTGAGTGACTGACCGACAACGCATAGCCGAAACTACTGGTTGTAGAAAGTTGAAATTTGGCATGTAGTTTCCTTGAGGAGTGTGGGGGAGCACTAAGAGAGGATTTCCCGAAATTTCTACGGGAACGGAAAAAACAGGATATGCGCATACAAAGTCGTGGACAAAAAGCTGGTTAGATATAAAAGCAATTTGAATTCCTTATTCTACTCGATTGTAAACTGGGGGGCTACTCTCTAACGAAATCCTTAGTTTCGGGCTTAGTTGCGGGCGGGAATTTTCTACTCCGTATCACCTAACCACTGAGAACTAATGATAACACGATTTGACAGTTACTGTGAAATCGTGTTGTCATTCATTCTCAGTACGGTTTCGGGACTAATCGTAAGTCTGTAGGTGATACGGAGTAGAATACGCCCGCCCGCAACTAAGCCCGAAACTACGGATTTCGTTAGAGAGTAGCCCCCCTGCAACCAAATCATGTAGAACTTACAGAAACATTATTTGGGTCCTGTAATAAAACTTCATGAGTGCTTTAATATGAATCTGCGTGGTGATGCGCCCTCGATAAACAGCCGATCGATTCTGTAAACATGTCGAAGTGAAGGCTTGGGTGAAGTGATTTGAGTTGCACTGTAGCAGCGGGGGTCCAGAAAACCATAAGAGAGACAACTGATTGGTTTATTTTTATCATAGGTTTACAAAATAGCCATACCACTCGTGTCGACACGATTTAAGAAGAATAAGGAAAACAAATATCGAGGACTATTTAACTTATATGAGACAGTTGTGAGTTCAATGAGCCAGCTGATAACTTGTGTCAATCTATACTAATATATAAAGCTGAGGAGTTTGTTTGTTTGTTTGTTTGCTTGAACGCGCTAATCTCAGGAACTACTGGTCCGATTTGAAAAATTATATCAGTGTTAGATACCTTATTTATTGAGAAAGGCTATAGGCTATATATCATAACGCTAAGACCAATAGGAGCGGAGCAGACGAAGTTGCGCGGGTCAACTAGTAATACATATAATCAGTTGGCTACCTATATTTTGAAGTTTACCTTTGTAAATAATATACCCACCGCTATATTTTTCAAGTTTATCTGTTATCTGATCCCACCGAACACGTTTATCGACAGTTTCGCTTCACTAAACCTCTACACGTGACTGTCCTGCAACCTAAATGAGAGTAGACGGTATGCACCGGCGCATGTGTTGCCGGTGAGAAAATCCGATAGAATTCGCTTATGTCTTCACGCCTGTTTTCCCCAAACGAGGTCAGTAGTACTGACAGCTTGTTGCAATATATTGGTAAACATTGCTGTTAGTATTGAGATAGGTCCGGTCGGGGGTTTTCCATTCTCTATCTAACTCTAAAAGTGCGTCCACACAACACCAACTTACGTCGACGCAGACTTTGAACTGTGAATAAAAAAAAAACAGTTAAGAGCGAGTCGGACTGGCGCACCGAGGGTTCCGTAAAACGTGAATTAAATTTTTATGCGTCAGAAAATTTTAACACTGCGGTGTATATGCAGTTTAAAATCAGCGCCATTTCTTGACCGATAGTGGAACTAATGTAATTTTTGTTGATGATCTCTAAAAAAGTATGCTATTTAGAGACATCGTTTTATTCTTCCTGTGCTCTTTACATAAACTTCTATCACATAGAATTATTTCAGATCTTTATGTATGCAAACTTCGGACATAAGATTAAAAAAAAATGACCATTCCCCCAATGGTCATTTTTTATTTTTTTTCGTCAAATGCCGAAAACCAAGGTCTAAAATAAAAAATAAGAAATATTTGAGTATGTGCGAATAGCGTTCTTTCATATGATATCCCACAGGCCTTAGTAGCCCCACTTCGAATTTTTAAGAACCCCTTTCATACGACGTTGCAAAAAAATAATTCTTTCTTATTTGCAAAATAGTTGAACAAACGTCATCTAAAGCTATTCTATACAAGTTGATAGCATAAGTGGTTCTATAGATAGCCAGCTGTGACAGACAGACAGACTTAGTCACACAGTACTTTATAAGGGTTCCTTTTTACCATTTTGGTACGGAAACCTTATTATACTATTATTACACCAACATTTTACCAGCGCAGACTTTGTTGTAAGGCTGTGCAGACAAAAGTCGGTGTTGTGTGGTGGACGCACTATACCAGTCATAATATTGAGGCATTTGCCGACGCTTTCGTCACTATAACCATCTTGGAATTTGGGTTCAAGACGAAGTTATATGCTAGCAGAAGTCATTATCATCATATCATCCGAAAGACATTCACTGCTGGACTTAGGCCTCCCCTAAGCAAGACAGGGGGGTTTGCCATTATCGCCATGCTTGGCAGGCAGGTTGGCGATCGGAATGTATGGTGTTGAGTTTTACAGAGAACGCTGCTGCCCATTCTCTGGCGAGTCCCTTAGTCGCCTCTTACGACACCCACGGGAAGTGATGGGATGATATTATTATTTTACGGCACCATACGGCACCGGCCGACACCATAGGCCTGAAGCAGAAGTAATGATTGTTAAATCCAACCATGGGATTTACCACATGTCATTTCAGTAACGCATAGAAGATGTCCTGAACTTCTTTATCATCTTTGTCGCTGATAGTTTTGTCAATGTTTTTGTCCTGCCAGGGTTGCGGAATTTGTTCGAAAGAGTCACCGCGGCCCTGGTGCATAAGGAGGAACACGGATGTGTTTTAGCCACTAAGAATCTAATACTTCTTTTTGCTCCGCCCAGGGGAGCTACTCTCTATGCCCGAAGTACGTAGTTTCGGGCTTAGTCGCTGGCGTATTCTACTCTGTATCACCTAATCACTAAGAATTGGCTAGGTGATATAGTTACTGTCAAGTCGTGTTGTCATTCATTCAAAGGTCGGGTTTGGGACTAATCGTAATTCTGTAGATGACACGGCGTAGAATACGCCCGCAACTAAGCCTGAAACTACGGACTTCGAGCTTAGAGAGTAGACCCCCAGAGTGGGTGGAGTCATTTTATGATTTATTTATAACAATATTGTTGCTTTTTGTGAAGAGAAATACTTTACTTAACAGAAACATAGTCAACAAAGCGAGTTGTTTATTGCGAAAAATTGTGTCTTTCAATCTTTTTGATCTATCGACTAAGAAACAATGGATGGTTTAGGTATAATTCCGGCTTTATATTTATACATACGCCAAGATCTCCTCAAACCTTCTATTTGTCTCATTCTTTCAACCAGCATCATCATCTGCCTAGTCTGTTCCCAACTGTATTGGGTCAGCTACCAGTTAAACTGGTTCCTTCTGAATATCAGTATTTTATATGTAGCGGCTACTTACCAGACCTCTACAACCCATTACCTGAGTAACACGGTACTTCTTGGCAAGACTGGTGGTTGATTTTCTGGCTTCTGAAAATCTGTAACGATTTTCAGACCAATGGCTTAACGTGCTTTCCGATGCACGTAGGAATCTCTGTATGTCTTCATTCACTCTTTCAATGAGTGTTAGCTAAACAAGCTTCGAGTGCTCCAGGGGTGTGTCTGCGAATATTTACCTATAGCCGGCATTAGATGACGTCAGAAGATGATAAAAATACAAACCCCAATATGTAAGGACTAAGAAACTAATGACTACTCTTTTGATTAATGTTAAGTTCTGTCTTTCATTTACAGAATTGTGATAATCTAGATAGTGCACTTCTACGGTATACAATTGAAGATTAAATGAATTTTTCAACGTGCAATGTGTGTTGTTGTAGTTAACTGCGGTATCGAAGCACATTGCACATAAATGTAGGTAGTACCTGGAACTGGTTTAAAGGTTAACTAGCACTAACTTGCTTACGTTAATTATCTTTGATAAAGAAGCTTTTATTTTTTTAATCTTTTCAAGATTCAATGAATTTTTCCATGTGCAATTTTTGTTGCTGTTGCTAACTGCATTATCGAACTAAATGGCATATAAATTTAGGTATCTTTTTTTTGTAAGGATGGGACGTCATCAAATGACTCCTCCCGCTCTGGGTGAAGCAGAAGGGAGTGTCAGACTCTTACTGACTAAAACCCATCCATGTTCCTCTTAATGCCCTTTGCGTTCCAGGGCCGCGGTGACTCTTTCAAACAGATTCCGCAACCCCGGCAGGCACTGGCCCTAGCGGGCCCTATCTTCTATGCTGACAGCTCTTTGAGGCGCGCGTGGAACACAGCGCGCCGTGGACCCAGGCCTGTTTCTGATCGGACGGCGAGCCAGCCAATGCTCGCTGTCCACAGACCCGCGCCTACGGTGGCCGAGAATCGCCCTGCGACTCCCGATGCCCGGGGCGTCTTCTTCTGTTGCGGCGGCTGGGGCGTGACGTTTCCCTCTCTCTCACGCGTTCGGCCTCCTCCTTTGCTAGCATTACTGCTTCGCAGAAGGAGGTGACCGCTTCCCATGCCTCCTCGCTCCGGACCATGGATTGAACCAGGGCCGGACGCGAGAGGTTTCCGCCGCTAATCGCCTCGACGAGGACACGGCGGTGTTCCGCCCAAGCAGGGCAGCCCTCCACCGTATGCTCCGCCGTGTCCTCCGGGCGATCCTCGCAGTGTTGACACCCGGGTGTATCCTCCCGCCGAATTCGAAACAGGTACCTCCCAAAACATCCGTGTTCGGTGAGTACCTGCTTCAGGCGGAAGGTGAGGACGCCGTGGCGCCGCTCTAGCCACACCTCAAAGAGGGGACTTATCGCCGCAATTGTGGCGTGCCCAGCGCTGGGTTGCGACATTCGTTGTCTCCAGGCTGCAAATTTAGGTATCTAGTACTTGGAACTGGTTTAGAAGATTAATTAGCAGGAATTTGCTTGCTTATGTTAATTAATTTTGATAAAGAAGCTTTTTTGTGTTAAATGGACGAATATCTCGCGTCTTTTTTATCTTCGCTTTTTGTCGTCATTTTAGAAGCACGTGACCGAAGGTTTGAATATAGAATTGATGGAGATCAAGTTGTCAGTAACCAACTGATGTTAATTACATGTCAAACTGTTGCGGTGAACCATCTAAAGGACCGTCTGCACGAGCGAGAGAATCGCGGCGAGTTGACGTTTTTTCACTGATCGATTCGCCGCGATAGTATCGCCGTGTGGAGACACGTTCATAGAGTTGTTATAGAAATACGTGGAACGGACGATAATATCGCCACGATTCTCTCACTCGTTGAGAAGGCCCCTAAGAACTAAGTCGTCGTTCTGAACTCCTCTACTCATAGGTGCTACTGACATGATCAAATATTTAGGACAATTTTGAACATAATATGGAAACATCACCATCTTCCCCATCTTTACTGCATTTCTTTTATTTTCATAAATCTCTATTAAGGTGTTACCTCACCAACCGATCGATCGTCAATTGTCGGTCGATCGATGCCATCGATCAATGGTAGTATGAAATAGTCGACGTCGTCGATCGATAGTTTCAACTACACCAATCGATCGATCGTCGATCGATGGTAGAATGCAATAGTTGACGTTGATCGATAGTTTCTATTTCTTTCTTCGATCACCCAAAGCTACCACACCAAACGGTCAACATCCATCGATGGCATCGGTCGAGTGGTCGATCAATTGTTTTCGCCCGGTATCTGTCGATCAGCCAAAATTACCACATCTATCGATCGATGGCATCGATCGACGATCGATCGGTTAGTGTAATAACACCCTTAACCGCCATTTCAGTAGATACTCTTCAAAAAATCACTACTAATTCTCTTGAAATATGTTGTTAAACCTTTTTTTGCCATTTTTTGGGTACATCCTTGAGCTAATCAAATCTCAATCATGTACGCCTAATAAGGCAGGGTCATGGATGCTTACATATCTACTTATGTAACAGATTATGGTTACACAAATCACCAAGTTTGCAGCTCCCACAAGTACATAGTAGTCGGTCTTGTATGAGTGGGTGTCTTGCTCTATTCTCAAATCTTTAAGAGGAAATGCTGGCGGCGAGACTTTGTATGTAAAAAGTCTTAATTCGAGGTTTGGCTCTCGACTGTTTTCTCCTCCAATATTGGACCGATATAAGAGATATTTCACAAACTGAATAAAAAGGATGTATACTGTGTCTCTGTGTTTTCCTTTTTTGATTAAAAGTTGCCATATTTTACACTAGGGCTCTTTTGACAGCGGTTTATCGGACAATTTTGAGCATTTTGTGAGAGTTCTAGTGCTTATACGGTTAATAAATTATTAAAAAGAAAACATAGAGATACAGTATATATCCTTCTTATTTAGTTTGTGAAATATCTCTTAAATCGGTCCAATATTGGAGGAGAAGACAGTCGAGAGCCAAACCTCAAATTATTACTTTTTACATACAAAGTCTCGCCACCAGCATTTCCTCTTAAAACTTTTCTTGCGAAATATAGCGTGAACAATGAAATGATACAAAATATGCCTGGTTATTTCAAAACAATTTTATAGCTAAGCACCTATATCTAGTGAATGAGAACAAAACAATATGATGTCCACATACAGGTACACTTTGAAAGGCATCATGATTTCGTATAGGTAAGGAAGCCTATGGAAACTGCAGGCTATAAGGCTATAACAACTGTGTTACTGCATTTTGTTTGCGAAAGCTATACCGTTGCAAAAGATGCTGTTAGGATGCAATTGTGTGTTTTCCCATACATTATGCATGGACTAACTAACACATACGATTTGGAGAACTTTCGTTTGGTTTTAGTGTTCTGGCGAGTACACGTTGGGATTGCTTAAATATTTCCTTTGTTTGTTTTATTCTCTTACATTAAGACACTATTAAAAACTGTTTGTAGATTTTTGATATTAAAAAAGGTATGGTCCTGCCTTCTTCTGATCTTTGACTGTTTCAGAAAGAATGTCATGACAAGCCAGTTCTTGAGCTCGATCTCGTCTGATGAAAAGTGGTGGATGTGGCCTACGTTGGAACGAGAGAGTCCAGAACATGCTTGCTCACTTATGCTTTAAAAATAGACAAGGGGAAAGAAACACAGGCGCTGTGCGGTAGTTAGTTCCACACATTGCTTGTCTTATAACCGCTTGTCTTAGAGCCAAGCAGTTATAAGACAAGCAATACTTGAAAGGAGATGATTTTTTTTACTAGATGGAATTTTTATTTATTTTTTATTGACGGAGGTTGTTGTCTGGTAGAAAATGCCTAGGCATTAAGTCCGCTACTGTACATTTGTGTGCATGAAGCATTAAATAAATAAATAAATAAAAGGTGATAAGGATGAAATCAATGCGAATGTTTTTTGCAAAACTTGCGAGAGGCTTGCTTCCATTGTCAATTAATGGACTGCAACAGCCTGTATTATTTCTTTATTTATGGGCTTGTCAGCCTTGACGAGATTGATGAGATTGTGGTCTGTCTCTGTCGATACAGACCACAAGATCACTTGATGGAAAGAGAAGAGGTAGTCAACGATGGAGCACGCTTGCCGATTTAAATAACAACGACTGACACTCAAGAGTCAGCGAAGGAGTACTTCGCTGACTCTTGAGTGTCAGACACTTACTGACTAAAACTTTTTAACAAAAAAATTAAACCTCCGAAAAAATTGAAAAAAAAAAAAACATTTTACGTAAAATAACTTTAGGTAATTTCGGAAGTCGGTGGTTTATTACTTTTAAGAGGAGGTTTAATTTATTAACTGTTATATAATCCTACTTATAAAAAATCCTACTTTAACTGTTCCTTGTTTTATAATATAAACACTTAAAAAAACAGGTTTTATATACCCACATGTGTAGTAGGCCTACAAAAAATGAAAAAGAAAGAAAGAAAAAAAAATGCTACACAACTCTGCACTAAAATCTGTGAGTGAATAATAAATCACCCCTATTTTCCCCCCCTTAAGGTAGAATTATTTTTACAAATATATATGGGACCACTTTTGACTCTATCCAATAAAAATAGAATTATCAAAATCGGACTACTCTGTAAAAAGTTATGCGTGGTCAGACATAAAAAATTACATTATACGCGTCGACTTGAGAACCTCCTCCGTTTTTTCGCCGGTTAAAAACCCATCCATGTTCGTTTTAATGCCCTTTACATTCCAGAGTCGCGGTGACTCTTTCGAAAAAAAAAACGCAAGAATAACACCGATGTAATTGTAATTTTAACAATGTCCGATTATTTTAAAGAAAATAAGGAAGAATGAAAAGTGTTTATTTGGGACTCACACAAGACACATGAAAGTAAAATAAGTAAAACTAACCGTCATAAAAATATGTTTACACAGTTAAGCTCATCCTGTATTTAATCTGTGCGAGGCCAAAAAGGTCCCTGTCTCAGCATATATCTACACTAATATTATAAAGAAGAAAGATTTCTTTGTTTGTTTGTTTGAATTGAATAGGCTCCGAAACTATTGGACCGATTTGAAAAATTATTTTAGCATTGGATAGCTATATTATCAGGGAGTAACATAGGCTATATATTATCCCCGTACTCCCACGGAAACGGGAACTACGCGGGTGAAACAGCGTGACGTCCACTAGTGCCGCGATATTTAAAAAATAAATATCACAGCGCTGGTATTATGACAGGGCCTGATGTGATGTCACGGACACATACGGAACACAACACTAAGATATAGATATGTCATGTTTTTTATTACTTAGGTGTAACTTAGGTAATCTTTTTACGATAAACTTTTAACGACTTTTACAGCATTTGGGTGGTCTCTTTGCAGTTACGTCTAGAATATATTTCCATAACAATTTATTTTTATTTTTCCTCATATCCAATGACATGCTAGGTAGCTGCAGTGGTTGTACTACTTCCATACTGGTGTGGAAATGTAAGATGCTCATAGAATTTATTAGTTGTTAAAATGTTTTGTATTCTATGCACGTTTTCAAGGGATTTTGGTGAAAGTTAGCGAAGGGCTTGTATGTGAGTTGTGTTACTATCACTTATTTATCCACGGGTTCGTCATCAAGTAAGTACGTTTTTAGGGTTCCGTACCTCAAAAGGAAAAATCGGATCATTTTGCTGCCCGCCCGTCTGTATGTCTGTCAAAACCCTTTATCTCAGGAACGCGTGGAGGTATCGACGTGAAATTAAAACCATATACTAAGGTCTACAGTTTCTTGAAACTGTGAAAAAATTTTACTTCTTATTTTACGGTAAAAAGATACGTCCGTTTATGCCGCAATAAAATGTATACTTCGACACTCTCAAGGTATTCATAATTTATAGGGTATTTTCCGTTGACCTAGAACTATGAAATTTGGCAAGTAGCTAATACCGTCTTATGCTATAGTATAGAGAAAAATCTGAAAAATATACATTTGTAATTAAGTCATAGAAAATATAGTCTTTATTTAAAGTAATCTGTACCTACAAATTTGCACGGAATCCTCGGTGGGCGAGACCGACCCGCATTTGTCCGGTTTTTTTTACCTGTACAATGTTCTTTAGTTTTAATTCGGCGATTTTCGAGATAAAGATGCTTCTGCTAGTGGCTTTATTATCCCAAGGGAACATACTCCCGGGATCAAAAGTATGTTTCATAGAAATCAGTTCAGTTGTAAAGCTGGGAACTGACCGGTGCAGTTACGGGGTGTAATGCAACATGTTACAAAGCGAGCATTCGTGTGGTCCGTACGTGGAAACGAGCAGGAACACGCGCATTTTACTCGGATTTTACGACACGGCGTATCGTATCATGCTCGTTGCGTATGGTCGCACACCGTAACACCGGTCGGTAGGTACCATCCTGGGTAACAAACAGACAGACACATAGACAAATGCTAAATGTATGGTTTAGTGTGGATAAGTAGGTGTAGCGGCATCAATGCCGCCACAATAAAAAAACAACGGAGCAAATCTACATCGCATCAAAAAGAACCGCGACGCCATCTATCCAACTAGCAACGAACTACTACGTCGAAATCCTGCATCGAGCAAACAAAGTTTACCGTGCGATTTGAACTCTAGTCCGAATATCAACTATCGGGCAGTAGCCCGCCAGGCACAACAACCGCCTGCTTATCCTCCATATAGGTACAGAAATTAGCATTTGTACCTAATTTGGAAGGGAAGTCATTTAAATTTATTCGTAAAGACCAAAAAAACAAACACGAGTTGTGTAATGGCCAGTTATGTTTCGGCAATTGCTAGTTACCGAGGAAAAACAGAACGGGATAATTTGTAGCTTAGCTAAAGGTAGAAACTGCAAAAAATAACACAGTGCATGACAAAAATATCTACATAAGTTATTAATTGTAAGTATAGTCAACAAAGCTATTTGATATGCAGGCAGCTAACTTGCAACTACTTTTTTTAAACAATGTTGTGAGTGTGGTGAGTACCTAGACAATTATTTTGCACCAAACTTGTAAGAATGTCATAAGCTTAAAAAGTTATAATGAAACATTAGAACTAAATATTGGCAGTACGGTAGAAAATCTATACAAATATTACAAAGAGGTAAAGTTTGTGAGTTTGTAAGGTTGTAGGGGGTAATCTCTGAATCTACTGAACCGATTTTGAAAATTCTTTTACCTATAGAAAGCCACGTTATTTGTAAACGTTTGTTGGCTATATATTAATACGAATAATACGGCCCAACGAAGTGGGCGCGAGTCAGCTAATCTACACTAATATTATAAAGAGGAAAGATTTGTTTGTTTGAATTGAATAGGCTCCGAAACTAATGGACCGATTTGAAAAATTCTTTCAGCAATGGATAGCTACATTATCAGGGAGTAACATAGGCTAAATATTATCCCCGTACTCCCACGGGAACGGGAACTACGCGGGTGAAACCGCGTGGCGTCCACTAGTATTGTATATTTCTGTCTGTACACATATAGCTGTGTTGACGGTATATGCAGATATTTATGTGTAATGAGTAGTTTAAAAGAATTTACCGTGTGCAATTGTCGAGCTGACCTGACGTGACCTCACGAAGACTATTGTTTCAATGCAAACGTACTTGACAGTGTGAAATATACTGGAATGAAGTACATGCAGAGGTTTAGAAGTTTTTTTGCTAGATACTGGATTTTTGTCAGTCTGACTAGTTTTTATTTAAGACGAATTAGCTACTAATTTGGCATTACACAAAAACCTGTATGGTGGCCACTTGACGGAAGCAAAAAGGTGTGAACTACAGTTTTTTTAGGGACACGTGATCTTAGTCAATTTTTTTTTTAATATGGAACCAAAAAACTCAGCATTTTAATTACATTTCAATTTTTCATTCATTTTTTTTCATTTTTTTTTAAAGATATTCAATCTAAGTAATATTAAATAACAACGGTTCTTATGAAATAACAACCGCTTGGTCCAAGCAGTACCAAATAATTGTTTCTTAGGGTTCCGAACAAAAAACGGAACCCTTATGGGATCACTCGGGTGTCTGTCTGTCTGTCTGTCTTTCCGTCTGTCACAGCCAGTTTTCTCCGGATCCACTGGACCAATTCTATTGAAATTTGGTACACATGTGAACTTTTGTGACCCAAACACGAACGCTTTACGTAAATTATTAAATGTTTAGTATGTGGGTCAAACTAGAAAATTAAAAAAAAGTTTTTTCAACAATATCGTGCGACATATCAAATGAAAGGGCTTACCGTGAGAGGTTTAATTATATTTTTTTCATAATTTGAAAATAAATGTTTTTGAAGTTATTCAAGAAATGAGACGAAAAATGACCAGTCTCCCCCTTATCTCCGAAACTACTGAGCTTAAAATTTAAAAAAAAAATGGAGATAATTGATCTTTACCTATAAATTACAGGAAAACCTATAAGAAGTCTGTAGTGTTTAAATAACATGTAAAAAAATTAAATTCGTTCGGAATCCTTTGCACGCTTGTCCTGTTATAAAATCCCGAAACATAAATGAATATGCCAAGGACAACAAATATGTATACCTAAAAAAACAGGTCAAGTGCGAGTCGGGCTTGCCCACCGATGGTTCTGTACAAATTTGTAGGTACATATTACTTTAAATAAAGACTACCAATTTTTTTGTTATGCTTTAGTTACAAATATTTAGTTATCAGACTTTTTCCTATACTTGTAGTAAAATATGGTATTACTTGCCGAATTTCATAGTTCTAGGTCGACGGGAAATACCCTATAAATTTAATTCCCTTGAGAGTGTCGAAATATACCATTTTTGCGGCATAAATGACTGTATCTTTTTTATGTTAACTTAGATGTTTGATTTTTTCACAGCTTCAAGGGGCCGTATATCCAAGTATATGGTTTTAATTTCAACTCGATACATCCACGCGTTCCCAAGATAAAGGGTCTTGACAGACAGACAGACGGACAATAAAGTGATCCTATACTGGTTCCGTTTTTCCTTTTGAGGTTTGGAACCCTAAAAATAAACGTAAAAATGTCAGCGTATTCCATAAGCTATATTATACCATACTGTGACATAAAGCCAAGTAACACGATAGGCAATGGCGGCTGTTGTATCCTTGGGCCCTATTTTATCGCAGATACCGACAGTCTCTCTAGTCAAGCCTTGAATTTTGAGATTTCGTAATGTTAGAGTAACCTCTGGTTCAACGGATGTAATTTTGATTAACGTTTGGCTAGATTTATACGTTTAAGTAATTAAATACCAAATGGCCTGGCACGCGACGACGGCAAAAGACCGGACGGTATGTCTTTGTTTCCATGGAAGATGGGTAGGCCTTTAGTGTGGGACGCTACTTGTGTCGATACTCTAGCGCCATCCCATCTTCCTAGCTCGTCGTGCTGTGCTGGTACTGCCGCTGCGGCTGCTGAGAACCTCAAGCGGCGGAAATATAATAACCTTGTTGGCAATTATATTTTTGAGCCGTTTGGGGTTGAAACTCTTGGACCGTGGGGTCCGAGTGCTCATGCCTTATTTAAAGATCTTTCTAAACGCTTAGTTGACACTTCGCGTGACCCAAGGGCTGGCTTTTACCTCGGACAGAGGATAAGCATTGCCATACAACGTGGCAATGCCGCCAGTCTTTTGGGCTCACTTCCGGTGGACAGCGATGCGGACGACTTTTTTGACGTCTTATCTTAGTTAGGATATTTTATTTTAAGTGTATATATTTAGTACTTTAATGCTGTACCTAGTTCATATCTAAATAAATATATTTTTATTAAATACCTAGATGTACTATAGTGTTAAGCTGATGACCTGCAGTGCCAGATAACCTATGATCATATGTATGTGTGTGATAATTAAAAACTAACTGACCCATGCCCACTTATGGGCGTTATTTTTTAATATATAGCCTATGACACCTTCAAATAACGTGGCTTTCTATTGGTAAAAGAATTTTCCAAATCGGTTCAGTAGATCCAGAAATTACCCCCTACAACCTTACAAACTCATACAATTCACCTCTTTAGAATATTAGTATAGACTTTATGTCAGGATATTATACAGGTTGGCTTTTATTTATTAGGATCTAGCTTCTGCCAACGGTTTCGGCCGCGTGATAGTTAAAAAGTGTTCCAAATTCCCAAGGGAACATACTATCGGGAAGAAAAGCATCCTATGTCCTGTTCCGGGACATGATTTACCCGTGGGTGTCAAGTTTCATCTAAATCCCTTCCGCTGTAAAGACGTGAAAAGGTTTTTTTTTTGACAGACAAAGTTACTTTCATATTTATAATATTAATTAGTTTACAATTTTACTAACAAAATTATGGATGATACTCATCTGAAATAAATGATTTATTATTATTATTTAAGGTATGTCTTGAACAATCTCAGGACCCTGAGGTCCCGGTCCTTTGGTAGGCGTACGAGGGGCCGAAGCCAACTCGCAGAGACCCCGTTAGACATTCCTAATGGAATGGGGCACCAACAGACGATTATCCCTATATGCACTATTAAAGTATACCTAAGGACAATCCCAGGTAGGTGCAAAACTATTGCATAATTTGGAATGAAAAGGTGACAGGTGGGTTTGGGTGGTTTTGTGAATTCATTATAGTATACTATGAAAGAACATACTATGAAAGAACTATTTTCCCCTGCCTGAACACTGAAAATATACACGGCTTTAAAATGGCAGGGGGTGACTTGCACACTCAATAAATGGGCCCCCGAAAATGGTTGCTAGCACAAAGTGACGTAGCTCCAAGGAGGCAACATATCCTGTGGTGCTAGAGGAGTGGAGAGGTATACCACGGCGATCAGGACAATCCCGGAAGTACGGTCAAGATCTCTACCAGCATCTTACTGGATTATACATCCTTCTCCCGAGTACGTTTTCTCTTGCGAATTTCCACACAGACCGGCCGATTAAGGCAAGAAAGAGGTGGGAGCTCTGATCCTCGTCAGTGTTCACTCCGGCCAGCCACTAAAGGCAAGCTGTAGATGAGTAACAAGATTTCTCCCGTGAGATCAAGTCCGTGGGATCGCTAATGCCTAACAGTTCGCCACAAAACTGCCTTGCAGATTGTATCTCTCTTTGTCTGGCCCCTCATCCTAGGTATGACCTAAGGTTCATTGGAGCGCGCAAGCCCCACCACGACGTCAACGTAGAGATACGGCGGTTATTAATTGTATTGCGAGGCTAAATTGGAATTGAGCAGGCCACATTTACAGGATGCACGAGGACAAATGGGCCAAGATCGCCACGCAGTGGGTGCCTGAAGGCGGACGTCGCAACCGAGGCAGGCCTAAAAAGCGCTGGCGTGACGATTTGGACTCATTTCTGACGGATTGGCTGGAGAAGGCACCAGATAAAGTTGGCTGGAAAAATATGGAGGATGTCTTTGCTCAGCAGTGAGACAACATAAGCTGACAAAAAAAATTAAGTGTAGATTATTTTTGGGGTTAGAACTTAAAAGTACTCGTAGTGAAAAAAAAACAAAATTTAATATCGGACCAACACTGTCACATGTCTTTCTGAGATACTCATGCCCAATTTACATTATTCCAGTCCAGTAAACCAGTAGCGTTGGACTGGAATGGACCGGACTGGCGATATCGTTTACATGATTCCAGACATTTAAAAGCTGTCGAACCGTCACGACTACAGTAACAATAAGTTCGAGAAAGCAGTTGAGGTTTATATAAAAAACGAATACTTTTTATTTTATTTTTAACATCCTCCACTGTGAAACGTTTAATTTGCATTATCTCACACTTTTTTTCCAAAGCTGTGGTCGCATAGTTTTATTTTTATAATGTTCTGATTATAATTATATCCCATAAAAACGAATGTTCCCTGTATAAACTGATAAACTGTAAAGTTTGCTCTTCAGTAAACTTTTAAATTGTAAATCCTTTCTTCGCAGTTCAGATAAAATATTCGCAAAACCAAGCAACACGTGTTTCCTGTATAATATTGTTCTATCAGCATTGGAATGGCACTGGATTGGCCGTCTACATGATTCCAGTTACACTGGAATAGTCGTGCTGGATTCAAAAGGAGACCGCCAATCCAGTTTCTGCACTAAATTGCTCACTGGATCCAGTGCATTCCAGTGTGGGTTTACATTTTTTCAGTTGCAATCCAGCGATGGATTCGATCACTGGACTGGAATAAATTAAACGGGGCATTATTATGTGAGTACTCATGATTGTGAACTAAATTTACTAGGGGAACAACATGAAAAAAATGCATTAACGAAAACAAAAACTAAAATAGCAGCTGTTATTATTTTTTGGAATAAAATCGAATCAGGCTCCGTTTTTTGTTGTTTTTGATAAACTTTAAAACTGGAATTTACGTAACGACATAAACACGGGACAAAAAATGCTAAAATTACTTTATTTTTGTCTAGGAACTAGTCACGATTTATGTGTTATTCATTAATTTTATTTATTTCAGATAACAATAATCCATATTTAAAATTTGCACAAATGTCAACTGTATTCGCACAAAAACATAATGTGTTATTACAAGATTATGTTTTTTTTTCTACATCAGCAACATGTTTACATATCTAAAGTGACAATATGAAAAATACTGTCACTTAAACATCACATGGCGAGTTAATCTTATAATTAATCTAAGGCTTAAGTATTCTTAAAAAATATACATATTCGAATACTAAAAAAACAATTTGGAGGCTCAAAAAAGTATTCATAAAAAAACCATCTTAAAAAATTTTTGCTGGTATGATAAATGTTAATAAAAGAAATCGGGATTATTAATTTATCTTTATTTTTAATTATCGTTCTACGGCTGCGACATACGACTTTTAATCTTGAATTCGAGTCCTGGCTGATGTTAGATGTCAAAATTCTTCGTGTTCATTATTCCACCTCCACTACTCTCAAAAATATTGAGATGGAACCTGTCCTGTAACCAAAAATTTGAAGACAGTTGGTTGGTAGATGTCACTTCATCTACCAAACCGTACTGGGCTCACCTGATGGAAGACCCTTTCTCTGGAAACATAATGCTATATACACCGTGTTCCGGACAATATACAGAAACTTCGACCGAATGTTCAGAACATGGAAATAAGCATTTTTCATTATGGACACATTAATCAATTCTTATTTTTTTGCTAATTTTCATACAAACTAAATACCTTGATGCAAATCATCTGATATGCATGCCTCTTTATCCGAATTGGCAACGAGAAACAATTGAAATTCAAATAGCATTTGATAGATTTTTTATTTTAATTCCACTAAGACCCCCTTTCATGCTGCATAGCTCAATTAAATGA
Source organism: Lacanobia wlatinum (assembly GCA_947578705.1). Lineage (NCBI taxonomy): Eukaryota > Metazoa > Arthropoda > Insecta > Lepidoptera > Noctuidae > Lacanobia > Lacanobia wlatinum. The sequence continues at coordinate 23,699,081 of OX388031.1, forward strand.
AATTACAAATATGACCAAAGGGTCTTGTCATGCTTCATTTTTTTATTATAAGCCTGTGGTGTCCCACTGCAGGGCAAAGGCTTCCCTTCCTTCTTTCCACTCCAGTCTATTTTGAGCAATCCGAGTCCAATCCCCCAGGTAGGAGTCCAGCTCGTCCCGCCATCTCCGTTTGGGTCTACCGCGTCGCCGGTTCCTGATGTTCGGGACCCAATCCGTCGTTATTTTTGCCCAGTTCTCCTGTGGCATGCGGCAGATATGGCCTGCCTAGTTCCACTTCAATTTGGCAGCTGTGTTGCCTACATCTGCGATGTGAGTTTTGGAATGAAGTATATTGTTCCTTATACGGTCTGTTATCCTGACTCCGAGGATACTTCGTTCCATTGCTCGCTGGCAGACCCCGAGAGCGGACTTTTGACGTTGCGTTAATGACCATGTCTGCGCTCCATACGTGAGGGTGGGGAGGATGCACGTGTCCATGAGTTTCCTTTTAAGGCAGAGTGGAAGTGGTCCTTTCATTAGGTGTTTCATCGACCAGTAGCTCTTCCAGGCGTTTTCGGTGCGTAGAGCAACTTCTTTATCTTGTCTCGCCTGGAACGAGACTATTTGGCCAAGACATATGTCATGCTTCATAGCTCATGAAATTACAAATATGTTTGTAACGAAGCCTGTTTAAGTACTACTTCCTGTGTTTAATTTGATTTGCTAAAGCTATGGAAGGGTTTGCTAAAGTTTATGGATAACGTGAAGTACACGGTGTATAGAGCCTAGATATAAAAAAACAGAATGGTATCCTTCTTATGATTCTTACAACAGAAAAACAATTTTTTTACTAAGCAACTTCAGCATTACAAAGGGTAGACAACATCTATGTTCTAGATCTGAATATTACTCAAAATATGACGTGTACAGTCAACTTGTAGCACCGGTTGCAAAATGCATGGTATCTACCTTGTCTTGTCTGCAAGACATCGCAGAAATAATTATAATTAATCTTCACGAATGTTGCATCGTGTTTGCGACATTGAAATTGAAACCATTATTTTAGTGTTCCGAATGCAAATGAGTTATTCTATATATATATATATATTTAACCGACTTCTAAAAAAGGAGGAGGTTCTCAATTCGGTGGGTATTTTTTTTTATGTATGTACACCGATTAATCCGAGGTTTCTGATCCAATTTCTGTGATTCTTTTAAGTTCGATGCGGTATACTTGCCATTTGGTCCCGTAAATTTGATTCAGTTTGGTTCAGTAGTTTTTATTTTATGAGCATGTTTGCTAATTTCAATTTCTGCGTAGACGAAGATGTCGTCCAAGTATCACCACTTAAAAGTAAAAAAAAAACCAAACTGACTTCCAAACAAAACACTACAAAGTATAAAATAACCTTAATTTCGGAAGTCGGTAAAAAAAAACCAAGAAACAAAACGGTTATTTCTCTGTGTATTCGAAAATATATTTGGCACTTACTTGGATATAGTTTTTTTTTAACGTTGGGATATCATCAAATGACTCCTTCTGCTATAAGCGGAGCAAAAGGGAGTGTCAGACTCTTACTGACTAAAACCCATCCGTGTTCCTCCTAGTGCCCTTTGCGTTCCAGCGCCGCGGTGACTCTTTCGAACTGATTCCGCAGCCTTGGCAGTACTGTCTAGAACTTTCATTAAAATCGATCCAGCCTTTAGCGGTTACATCGTAACAAACAGACGAGACACATTCTTACAACTTACTTACACTATGTTAGATAAATAATACTACCCTTTCAGGTATAATTATTTTAATAGATCCTGAGCTATGATCACCCTTCTCACTTAACCTGAATGGCCTTTGATACGAATGAAGGTGGTTCTGTTTTATAAATAACGCCTTATGCTATCAATCATGGTCATTGTGATCGTGGCAATTATTGACTGACATTCCTCGACATTTTTCTTTTTTATTTATTTTTATTTGTGTTGGGTTTGCTCTTGACTCTAGTCTAGGTCAGAGATGACAGAGACAAAGTCTACGATGGAGCGAGCTTACCCAGAAGGAGCCTGTGAACTCTAACGTGAAATAACAACAAGGTAGGGATGATAAGATGCAGTGCGTCTGGATGTCCGATGGTAGAAGGGGGCCGGTGGGATGAGGTCGTGGAGTACTTGGGCACACTCACCGAAGTACAATCTTATCAATTTTATCTTGCAAAAGCGAATAGAACTACTAAGTAGGTACTTGGTTGCAATCTGCGTTCGAAGCCATCTCTAGCTAAGAAGCTCCAGGGCTACTGCATTCTGCCAGGGTTGCAGAATGTGTTCGCAGAGTCACCGCGGCCCTGGGGGGCTACTCCCTAACGAAATCCGTAGTTTCGGGCTTAGTTGCGGGCGGGCGTATTCTACTCCGTATCACCTACAGACTTACGATTAGTCCCGAACCCGAACTGAGAATGAATGACAACACGATTTCACAGTAACTGTCAAATCGTGTTATCATTAGTTCTCAGTGGTTAGGTGATACGGAGTAGAAAATGCCCGCCCGCAACTAAGCCCGAAACTACGGATTTCGTTAGAGAGTAGCCCCTCTGGAACGCAAAGGGCATTAGGAGGAACCAGGATGGGTTTTAGTCTGTAAGAGTCTGACACTCCCTTCCGCTCCGCCCAGAGTGGGAGGAGTCCTCTGATTTCCCATCCTTTAAAAAAAGGGTTACTGAATTGTTCGGAAGGGTTACCGCGGCTCTAGAAAGAGCATTTTAAGGCAAGAGTAGCTGCTTTTAAAATGAGAATCACGTCTAAAAAATGGCTTATTGTATTTTTTGGGATAAAATATATCTTATATAAGACTATTTCTTCAATAATTTGATTTATGAAATTTTTTAATTTTTATTCGTTCAACATCATCATATCAGCCGAAAGACGTCCACTGCTGGACATAGGCCTCCCTCAAGCGTCGCCACAACGACCGGTCCTGTGCGTCTCGCATCCATCGGCTACCCGCGACCTTCACCAGGTCATCGGTCCACCTTGTGGGAGGCCTTCCAACGTTTCGTCTTCCAGTACGCGGTCGTCACTCCAGAACTTTTCGGCCCCATCGACCATCTGTCCTGCGAGCAATGTGCCCTGCCCATTGCCAACATAGTGGGAACATTCGTTCAACATAGTGTAAATAATTTGTAAAGTTATGTCTAACACGGACATAAAAACGACAATCGGATCAAAACCGCCGGGCGTATTTTAATGGAATTTACACTATCTCAAAGACAATTTAAATATCCACATTTTTAAATACGGCAATTTTTTTTTAAGTCTTAGAATAATAAGGTTAATATATAAAACTACTGAATTTTGGGTCGCGCGGATGTTAAACGAGTGCGCATTTTGTTCCCTCAAGGTCGCTGGCGTATGTCGTTGCCTTAAAACACATCCGTATTCCTTCACACGGGTGCGTTTTAGGCCGGCTGCATACGTAAGGTTTCCTGATAAGGTTTTCCGATCAGGAATTCAGATTCGGAATTCCGCGAGACGTTCAAATTTCTGTTCTTCTGACCCGATCACAAGGCTCGTTTTTTAAAGGAACGTCATTTGTTTTTCCCATTCAGAAAATAAACGAACGTATGCGCCCAGTTAAACATTTTGTACGTAAAGCGAGCATTCAGGTCTCCGAATCTGAATTACTTATTAGGAAACCTAATCATAAAACCGTACGTATGCGGCCGGCCTTAGTCAGTAAAAATGTGAAACTCCCTCCCGCTCCCTTCGCCCAGAGGGGGGAGACGCCATTTGATGATTTTAACATGCAATAAAAAACCTAAGAAGCTAGTAGTTAACACTAATTTGCTATAATTTTTGCTCATTTTGCAAATAACGCTTGATCGTTAACCGTTGGTTAGTTATAAGGTTTTTTGTTACGCACTTAGTTGACCAGTTTTTCAAGTTCCAGTGCGTGTTCTATTTCCTTGTCAGTTTTTTACTACTAAGAGTAATTGACACAGTAATTTTATATCTAACTAGTGGACGTCACGCGGTTTCACCTGCGTAGTTCCCGTTCCCCGTGGGAATACGGGGATAATATATAGCCTATGTTACTCCCTGAGACTACCAAAGCTCATATAAATTGTCTTAATATAAAATATTTTTAATCTGTATTTTTACGAAATAAAGTTTATTATTTAAGGTATGTCTTGAACAATCTCGGGACCCTGAGGTCTCGGTTCTTTGGTAGGCGTACGAGGGGCCGAAGCCAACTCGCAGAGGCCCCGTTAGACATTTCTAATGGAATGGGGCACCAACCGATGATTATCCCTATATGCACTATCAAAGTATACCTAAGGACAATCCCCGGTAGGTGCAAAACTATTGCATAATATGGTAACAAAAGGTGACAGGCTATGGGTTTGGGTGGTTTAGTGGATTCATTAACGTATACTATGAAAGAACTATTGGCCCCTGCCTGACCACTGAAAATATACACGGCTTTAAAATGGCAGGGGGTGACTTGCACACTCAATAAATGGGCCCCCGAAAACGGTCGCTAGTACAAAGTGACGTAGCTCCAAGGAGGCCACATATCCTGAGGTGGTAGAGGAGTGGAGAGGTATACCACGACTATCAGGACAATCCCGGAAGTACGGTCAAGATCCCTACCAGCATCTTACTGGATTATACATCCTTCTCCCGAGCACGTTTGCTCTTGCGAATCTCTACTCAGACCGGCCGATTAAGGCAAGAAAGAGGTGGGAGCTCTGTTCCTCGTCAGTGTTTACACCAGCCAGCCAATAAAGGCAAGCCGGAGATAAAGGACAAGACTTCTCCCGGGAGATCAGGTCCGTGGGGTCACTACTGCCCAACAGTTCGCCACAAAACTGCCTTGCGAATTGTATCTCTCTTTGTCTGGCCCCTCACCCTAAGTATGAGTACCTAAGGTTCATTGGGGCACGCAAGCTCCACCACGACGTCAACGTAGAGATACGGCGGTGGGGCGTAGAGATACGGCGGTGGGGTATTATTATTATTATGATAATGTAGCTATCCAATGCTAAAAGATTTTTTTCAAATCGACCCAGTAGTTTCGGAGCCTATTCAATTCAAACAAACAAACAAACAAACGAATCTTTCTTCTTTATAATATTAGTATAGATTTTGCGAACATATAAACATGAGCCTAAAAAATATAATTACTTCTTAGAGATTAAAAAAAAACAAGCCTCACTGCGGTCGTGTAACTATTTTTTTGGTGCTACAAGTTTTTATTATTATTTAGCGTAGCTTAGGTACAGTCAACAAATTCGGTATACAGGCAAAAATATTAATTTTTCCACAGAACTGCCAATGTTTATTTCTAATGTGTGCATTATTTTTTTAAGCTTTTGACATACGAGTGTGTTGTACAATAATTGTCTACTCAGCACACTCACAACATTGTTTAAAAATTAGTTGCAAGTTAGCTGCCTGTATACCCAATAGCTTTGTTGACTGTACATGGAGAAGAATATAAAAGAATACTCTTTATTATGTACTCCAAATAAGTAACAGAAAAGATACATGAGGAAAATATAAGATAGGGTGACACAATGGGCGGCCTTATCGCTAAAAGCGATCTTTTCAAGACAACCTTTGGATGGATAAGGAAGAAAAGGAAAGAAAAAGAAAAGGAAGGAAAAAGACAAAGAGAAATACTAATACACTGAATTCGTAAAAAAAAATCGACTCCCCATACATTTATGTGCGCATAACTCGACAAAATGTACTGAACAGCTGATTTTTTTTCGCGATTTCGGAATGATCTTTTTTTTTTATATGTTATGGGTTTGCTCTTGACTCTAGTCTAGGTCAGAGATGACCGAGACAAAGTCTACGACGGAGCGAGCTTACCCAGAAGGAGCCTGTTCACTCTAACTTTGAAGAGATTAGGGTTGTAAGCGTTTGGAAACACGGACGCAGGCAGAGAGTTCCACTCCTTAGCTGTGCGCATTATAAAAGACGTTTGGAAACGCTTAGTGCGAGTTGGTGGAATAGCAACAAGGTAGGGATGGTAAGATGCAGTGCGTCTGGATGTCCGATGGTAGAAGGGGGCCGGTGGGATGAGGTCGTGGAGTTCTTGGGCACACTCACCAAAGTACAATCTGTAGAAGACCGACAAGCAGGCAACCTTACGGCGATGAGCCAAGCTATGCAGCTTGGCATCCACCAGTATTACGTCACCGATGAGCCTCTTAGCTCTGCGTTACACCGAGTCAAGCGCGGCAATCTGATACTTAGCTGAGCCATCCCAAAGGTGGCTACAATACTCCATGCAGGATCGGACTTGCGCTTTATATAGGGTTAAAAGCTGTCCAGGCCTGAAGTATCGCTTCACCCTCTTTAGGATGCCCAGCTTCATAACGATGAGTTCAATGACCTTTTCAGAGGTATTGGGTTTATTCTGTTACACGTTGTATAAAAACAATAACTAGCGAAGCCTAAAACGCAAACTCAAACGCTTCGACCCCTGCTCACCTCAAGTCTCAAATCTTTTATTTCCCATAATAAGTTTGGCATTTTAAATCTATAATAAGCAATCAAATTAATGTTACGAGGAAATACAATAAAAATAAGTATAAAATCAATCAGTTCATAATTACTTCACGTGTAACTAAGGTGACCGATCTATGTTCTTGTAACAGAAGGTGACTGTTCATAATGAACTAATATAGGTATCACGGTGTTTATGAGATTTATATTGTTGTGTACTTTGCATAGACAACGTGTTCCTTTTGTTCCATAACCATAACGTTATTTTCTATACTAGCTTCTGCCAGCGGTTTCGCTCGCGTGATCCCTAGGGAACATACTCCCCGGATAAAAAGTAGCCTATGATCTTTCTCAGGCTCTAGACTATCTCTGTGTAGCGGCATCAATGTCGCCACAAGAAAAACCAATTGAGCAAATTTACATCGCAACAAAAAGAACCGCGACGCTATCTGCCCAACTAGCAGCAAACTTCTGGGTTGAAATCCTGCATCGCGCAAGCAGAGTTTACCGCGCGATTTGAACATATACATCAGCCCGAATATCAACTATTGGGCAGTTGCCTGCCAGACACAACAACTGTCTGGTAGGAGGATCCTTCCTTTTCAATGGGGGTTTGCGGGACATTACTCTCGGTTCCGCATAACCTCTAAACCTGTACCAAATTTCATTTAATTCGGATCAGCAGTTTTGACGTGAAAGCGCGACAGACAGACAGACAGAGTTACTAAGTAATCTTAGAAGAAGTGTTCCAAAAAGTTTCATTGAAAATCATTTTCACTCAAATCGATCTCGCATATTTAAGCTATCTTCTTACAGTATTTTAAATTTGGTTGGCCCAAAATACCCACCTCCACAGCATCGTTGGCGGCAGCACATTGGTCACTTTGGTTGCATGTTTTGGGGCACATATGGCAAGATAGGAGGTGATGCACTCATGGACGGTTTGCGACTCGGCTCTACATCCCGCAGTATATTTAAATGATAAAATGCGACGTGGGGATATGGGATGTCAAAAGAACCACGTTTTATAAGGAAAATAGTGACTAGCAAAACCATTAGAACGCTCAAGTCGTTGAAATTTGAACGCTGGAAATTACAAAAAAAACTCGAATCTCATCATCACCTGGCTAGCCTTCTCCCAACTATATTGGGGTCGGTTTCCTTCAAACCGGATTCTGCTGCATAGTCGGCCTTATAATGTTCCCACTGTTGGGACTCAGGCCTCCTCTTTAGGAGAGGGAATGGGCCGTAATCCACCACGCGGGCCCAATGCGGGTTGGTGAATGTCACATGTCTTCGAATTTTTGGTTCTAGGACATGCCGGTTTCCTCACGATATTTTCCTTCACCGTTTTGAGAGCAGTGGTGATGAAATAAATTACACAAAGTAATGTGCCTGGCTGGGTTTGAACCCACGACCTACAACTCGTAAGTCGAAGCAGTTACCACTCGGCCACCACTCTCCTTCTTCGGATTCTGCTGAATACTATTATTTTACGTGGAGCGGCGCCTACCAGACCTCCACAATCCATTATCTGGGTAATACGATACTTCTTGGAAGGACTGGAGTCAAATTTACTGGCTTCTGACAATCCGTGAAGACTGCCAAAGATCTGCAAATGACAGCCGAGACCAATGGCTTGACGTACTTTCTGAGGTACGGAGGAAACTCGATATGTTAAGATGGTCACCCATCCACAGACCAACCTTGGCAAGCCTTGCTTAACCTTGAAGATCGACCCGTGCGGCTGTTATTTTTTAGCCACGAGCTCCTCCTAAAATCAATAAAAATACTCGAGTCTAAAATCTTTTATTTCACTTAATAAACATGGCATTTTAAATCAACAAATTAGAAAATAACTTTGTAACGAGAAAAAAAAACAATAAAAATGATGACATACGGAACTGAAACGTGGTCGCTTACAATAGGCCTCATCAGAAGGCTCAAAGTCACTCAAAGGGCAATGCTTGGAGTTTCCTTGCGTGATCGAATCAGGAATGATGATATCCGCAAGAGAACCAAGGTTACCGACATAGCCCGAAGGATCGCCAAACTAAAGTGGCAGTGAGCAGGGCACATTGCTCGCTGAACAGATGGTCGATGAGGCCGAAAAGTTCTGGAGTGGCGCGTACCGGAAGACGTAACGTTGGAAGACCTCCCTACAAGGAGGACCGATGACCTGGTGAAGGTCGCGGGTAGCTGATGGATGCGAGACGCACAGGACCGGTCGTTGTGGCGACGCTTGGGGGAGGCCTACGTCCAGCATTGGACGTCTTTCGGCTGATATGATGATGATGAAGTAAAATCTACAATTATCAATAAACTTTGTAGCAAGAAAAAAACAATAAAAGCAAGTATAAAATCAATGAGTATTCACAACTACAAGTGTAATTCAAGGTGACCGAACTTTGATCTTTGAAAGAAGGTACAAAGAGTACATAATTAAGTGAATTAAAAGAACAATAAGGAAAATGGCTTTTATTGTTGTTAATTATGATGTTTGTTGACTTGTGCTGTCGTGTTAAGTGATTATGGAAAAATGGGTAAGTTAAAGATGAGTTTTACACTCAAATGGAAAAAAAAATAAAAGATGCATCAGAGTTTAATGCCTGTCCATTTGAGCGGAGCGAGGCAGAGGAGCGGAGAAACGGAGAAACTTTAACCAATGTAATTGCATAAAATCTCCGCACCATGTGAGTCACTGACATTTTAACTGACATGATTGGTTAATATTTTTCCGTTACTCCGCTCCGCTGCCTCGTTCCGCGCAAATGGACAGGCTCCCTTAACGCCCAATAGTCTATTGTCATACCGACTAGGCCTTACTTGTACTACTAAAATTACAAAAAAACAATCTGCAGAGCCTACCGTATGTAGCTGTATTTTACACATAGTGAAGGGCCTTTCTAACCTCCGCAACCTAGTTACTGGGCACGCTCGCTTCATCATAGACCTTATCCGCCCCTTTCCATCAGCTGTGGTCGAGGTCAAGAGCAAACTCATTCGTCAATAAAAAAAACTGCCTAAGTGCGAGTCGGACTCGCGTGCAAAGGGTTCCGAATCAATTAGTTTTTATAACATGTTATTTTAACACTAGAGACTTCTTATAGGTTTTCCTGTTAGTAGGTTAAAACTATTTTCTGCATTTTTTTTTTCAAAAATGAATGCTCAGTACTTTCGGAGATAAGGGGGTGGAGTGGTCATTTTTAGTCTAATTTCTTTAATTACGTTTTAACTATTTATTTTAATATTAATACCCTCACAGTAAGTCCTTTCATTTGATATGTCACACGATACAGCTTATTATTTTATTTTTTTAATTTGTTTGACCCCCAAGAGTGACACCCATACTCAAAATGTATTTATGTACGTAGCGCGTCCGTGTTTGGGTTACAGAAATCCACATGTGTACCAAATTTCAACAGAATCGGTCCAGGAGATTCGGAAAAAATAGGCTGTTACTGACGGACAGACAGATAGACAGACCGACAAACAGACACTCAAGTGATCCTATAAGGGTTCCGTTCCTTACGGATGTTCAGAACCCTAAAAATAATAAAAATTGAGAACCAATGGTAACCAGACTTTCAGGCTTCTTGACTGCCTGTAGCGATTGTCAAAGATCTCCAAATTACAGCCGGAACCAACGTTTCAACGTGTTTAAGAGGCTTTTGGGGACACTGCCAATAGGAAACAATCATGAAAAAGTTGTCTTTTTCAGTGTTTCAGTTTTCATTTTAAACTTATTTTATTTTCAGGTTCCAAGATAATTCTGCGCAGCATCAATGGCGACTTTCGCTCGGGTCAGCTGACAGCCATCTTAGGTCCGTCCGGAGCGGGCAAGAGTACCCTCCTCAACATACTAGCTGGATACAGGTAACTTTTATTCTTCTCTAGCTGATGACAGTAGCTTCTACATATAACCTCAAAGCAAGAGTTAACAGGCATTTTCTGGCACGCTCGCTCCATCATAGACCTCATCTATCGCTTTCTATCAGGCGTGATGCAAGAGCAAGCCCATTCGTCAATAAAAGTCTGGCCAAGTGCGAGTCGGACTCGCGTGCAAAGGGTTCCGAAAGAAATCAAATTTTTTTAACATGTTATTTTAACACTATATACTTCTTATATTTCTATTTCTGTAATATATAGGTAAAGATCTATTATCTCTTCTTTTTTCAAAATTTTAGGCTCAGCAGTTTCGGAGATAAGGGTAGGAATGGGCATTTTTTGTCTAATTCCTTGTATAACTTCTAAACCATTTATTTTAAAATTATGAAAAAAATATAATTAAAACCCTCACAGTTACCCCTTTCATTTGATATATCACACAATATTGTTCGAAAAACTTTTGTTTTAAATTGTCTAGTTTGACCCCCAAAACTGACCACCGTACTAAATATTAACATTTTACGTAACGCGTCCATGTATGGGTCACAGAAGTCCATATGTATACCATATTTTAACAGAATCGGTCCAGTGGATCCTAAAGATTTGATAGTTGGTGAAGAATTAAAAATGTTAATCCATGACACATAAGCAACCGGCTCATTAGATTTGGTCTTAGGATAAAGTTTTGCTAACAAATATATAACATTGAATATTGCTCTGAATAACCACTTAGAACATTTTCTTTATCTCAGTTTATGGAGTAGATTCCCTTGTAATGAAATTCATAAATTGCTATGTACTACTATTGTATGTTATACTTCGTTTAATGGAGAGGAAAAAGGGCGTTAAAGCTATAAAAGAAACAAGTTACTAGACAATCTTATCGTGTGCAGTAACTCTTTAATAACAATGCAATAAAAAACCATAGGTTATCATTATAAATCAATTTACTCACAGTATGAAGTTAATCGATATCACTCTGCTTTAACAATATGAAATAATACTTTATTAACACTGATTATTATTTAATCAGTAATTATACCTATAAATAGCCCTTCGATCAATAATGTACTATTATTATTGATCGAAGAAATAGCCAATACCAATGAAGTTACTAAGTAGGTACTTGCTTCGGCTGATTTAAACAGTCTTCTTCTTATCGTGTGGGCAGTAAGGTCTAACGACCCCACACACCCTAGTGTCAGAGTTTCTAAACCGCCTCGAGGGCGTCTGACATGGTTTTATTTGACGACTGCCATTTGGCGGCCGGGACCACCGGCTTATACGTGCCTTCCGAAGCACGGAATCATCTTTTTTATCAGATAATCAGGTGATTCAAGCCTGCAATGTCCTAGCCAAACTGGAAAACAACTTTACAAAGCATGCTTTTCCGTGGGAATCAAACCCACGACCACCGGGTTACAAGGCAAACGCATGAACTACTCGACCACGGAGGCAGTTAAATAGTCATAATTATCTAATGCAATTACATTCCAGTTATTTTAAACTAGCTTCTGTCAGCAATTTCGCCTCCGTGAATGTCGAAACTTTTTACAAAGGAACATACTCCTAGGGCAAGAAGTCTTAAACCTATATCCTATTCCAGGAAATGGCCTATCCGTGTGCCAAGTTTCATCCAAATCCGTTCAGTTGTTGAGAAATAAAGGGGCAACAAACAGACAAACAAAGTTTATAATATACACGTTCATAGAGTTCCATTCCGAAGCCTCTAATCCCATCCGTTCGTCCGTTCGTCTGTTTGTCAGCGGGCTGTGTCTCAAGAACCGTAATAGGTAGACATTTGAAATTTTCACAGAATGTGTATTTCTATAGCCGCTATAGCAAAAATAATAAAAATTGGATTTAATAAAAAATTTGACGGCGTTCCTATACAAGAAACGAGATTTTTTTCGGTTTATGGTACGGAAGCCTTCGTCTAAGAGTCCGACTCGCACTTGGCCGTTTCTTTTTTTTTTTTTGACGAGACATAGGTCTCCTAGACTCCTATCGAAAAGATTTACCAGATGTGGCAAAGGATAGAGAACAGTGGAAGAAAGGAAGAGAGGCCCTTGCCATGCAGTGGCATAATAATAATAAATATTTTTTTAATTTTAATATATAATTTGTACGGCCCGTGTATACTTCTGTCTAATCTCTAAAACTATTTTTTTACTAGCTTCTGCCAGCGGCTTCGCCCGCGTGGTCCCTAGAGACCATATTCCCGGGATAAAAAGTAGCTTATGTGCTTTCTCAGGCTCTAAACTATCTGTGTACCAAATTTCAATTAAATCGGTTCAGTAGTTTTGGCGTGAAAGCGAGACAGACAGAGTTACTTTCGAATTATAATATTAGTAAGGATTTATGATGGGTTTGCTCTTAACTCTAATCTAGGTCAGAACTATAAACAAGTTCAATCAAAATTCCAATCAGCTCACCAACATTTAAATATGCGATGCTAAAATCGGATTGTGGGTCGCATTTTTGGGATCCTTGTGTAGGTACAGATGGGCCAGGATTGTCAAGCAGATCTGTGGACGGATATTATAACCACGGCAGGCCTAAAAAAACGCTGACTTGATGAGCTCCATCCGTCGTCAACCCCAAAGAACCTTCACCCAACATTTTCCAATCTGAAGGTTCCATACGTATTCCAGCGCCACTTATCCTCAAGTCATCAGATTAGCATCATCTGCCTAGCTTTTTCCTTACTATATTGGTTTCCAGTCATACCGGATTCAGCTGAATACCAGTATTTTACGTGGAACGGCTGCTTACCAGACCTCCACAACCCATTAACTGGGTAACACGGTAGTTCTTGGCAAGACTGGAGTCAGATTTACTGGCTTCTGACAATCCGTAATGACTGTCAAAGATCTACAAATGACAGCCGGGACCAACGATTTTAGCGTGCTTTCCGAGGCACGGAGGATACTCGGTACTTTAAGATGATTACCCATCCACAGACCAACCTCGACAAGCGTTGCTTAACCTTGGAGATCAGATATTATTATGTAAATGCGACACAGCGTCTAAAGGCAAACGTCATAGAGTATTAATAGCGGGCCTAGAGCGTATATGTCCGAGGCCTGGTTTAATTGCTTGAGTATTTGTACAGCCTAGTTAAGTCTCGTGACTGAAGATAAATGCGATGTGTTTAGAGTAGGTCCATTGTATAGGCTGAATATTAATTTGTATTGATGTTTCTATATGAGTGGAAATCCTGTGGTGGTTTTATCGTTTTTATCATCGTACTGCCCTTGTCCTGTATTGCTTATGGTCGGCGCAATAGGATTTTTTCTAACTCTCACACTATCATTCCCTCCGTTTTCCTATACAGTGAAAATGAAAGATTACACGTACATCATGAAAAGGGATCATTGTAGGAACTTATAACTGACTTTATAATACTTAATTAAAGTGTTTCTCTGATGGACATTTTTTATGTTTGAAAGGGTTTTTATACACCCTAATGTTTCTATTTTCACCAGGTCGGGATGTGAAGATGGGATCTTGGAGAATGTAGCAAGAAATGTGAATTCTTAAGTAGTATTTTTCTCAAAACTGCCAGGTTAGATTTTGATGCCCCTTTGCACAAGTATATAGTTGAAGTATCCTCACAGAAATACCACTACAGTATTGCTATTGGTTCATAGACAACTGTCCATACAAATATAAACAGCCCCCTTTTATTACGAGGCCATGCCTGAAATCGCGAATCAACACAACCACCTCATAAATGTCACATCATCATCTGCCTAACCTTTTCCTATAGTTGGGAAAAGGTTGCTGAATGTCCCGTTTGTCTTCCAGTCAAATAGGATTCAGCTGAAATCCAGTAGTTTACGTAGAGAAGCTCCCTCCATAACCCATTAAATGGGGAACACGGTAGTTCTTGGCAAGACTGAAATCCGTAACAACTGCTAAAGATCTACAAATGACAACGGCCTAACGTGCTTTCCGAGGCACGGAGGAAACCCAGTATATTAGGTGGTCACCCATCCACAGTCCAACCTTAGCAAGCGTTGCTTAAACTTGAAGATCGACCCGTGCGGCTGTAATTCTTTAGTCACGAGCACCCCTTAAATTTTATTACACCCTGTATAATTTTATTAGTTCCTTGCGTAGTCCATTTTTTTAATTTAATAGACTAACTTTTTTTTACTACTTATAGGCGCGCGTTTGACCACTATCTCACCTGATGGTAAGCGATGATGTGGTCGAAGATGGAGCACGCTTGCCTAGAAGTAACCTATTCACTCTTGACTTAAAGACTCCCAGGTTGTAGCTATCAGGAAACAGACTCCGGCAGGAAATTCCACTCCTTAGCTGTACGTACTATAAATGTGTTCCCAAAATGTTTAGTGCGTGTGGGTGGGATATCCACCATGTACGGGTGGCGCATCGCCGTTCGTCTTGTGGTCCGATGATGGAACGGGCATGGCGGAATTAAATTATGCAATTCCGTTGCACATTCCCCAAAATGCAACCGGTAGAAAACCGACAGGCTAGCGACTCGTCGTCGATGCTCAAGACTTTGGAGCTTCGTCGCGACGAGCCTATCATTGCCGATGATCCTCAACTCAGTATTCAGTATTCAATATTCAGTAGCTGTGATTAACCGGGCGCAATAGCCGTCGCGATGCACCAATTGAATAGTTTTATTGAAAAAAGATCGGGGTCCACCATAGGATATATAAAACTGCGTTTTATAAAAAAAGAAGTTGAAACCGCGTGATTTGGTATGGCATGCGCCATGCCATTACGCGTCAATTTCAGTTGACGCCCCATTACACGATCTCGTGCCCAACGTATATTACAGTAAATAAAGAAATACAGATCTTATGTTTGATTAACAGAGCGCTATGTTATGCCAGGAGGCATAACAGAAGAAGGAGGAGGGAGGGGTAGATATTATATCATTAAGAAAATTGGCATAATTATAATATTTATCTAAATCTCTATAAAATTGAACACTTATATCAAAAATAAATGCATAAATACCTTCGTGGTATTTAATTGGAAACGATATCTAAATATAATTCATATTTTGGAGCATAATTAAGATGATAGCATCTTAATTAAAACAAATACAAATTCAAGAAATTAACAAAAAGTTTAGATTATAATTTTAGATTGATTGATGTGATTTACGTATTTGGCAAAGATTAATATAAAACAAGATAGTTTATTTTTTGTGGGTTGCGATGTTAAAAAATAATTGATTCGATTTGATTCAACAGCATTAATCTTAAGACTGGTTCGTTATAGCAAAAAATATTAGTAATTGATCCTCAGTAATATTTTTTATTTACCGAAAAAAAATCTGACTGTTTTCCTCAAAAAATTTGATAGCTCAGTAGAAATCGACGCTAAAAAAGGCTAAAATCGTAAAGCTGGATATAGTTCTGGTTTTTTGGTATGTTGTATGGACCAGTTAAAGTAGTGTAAATCCGCGACCCCGAAAAACTTGTGATCGCTGCAGTTCCAATCGAGGCAACTACGGCTTTTTGGTTTACCCCATCTAACCTTCGTTTAAGTGTTGCTTTTGGCATTCCATATGTTCTGCTTGCTACATTTAAACCAACTTTTTATTATGAAGAGGGTGCAACTGAGACGCCACGGACGGTTCATGTTTGGGTGTTGCTAGCTTGCACAGTTTTGGAAATACCTTGGTGGTCTAATGAAATAGCAATTTTCCAATGATCGCAACCTTCCCCTACATTCTAAACATCTGAGATCACAGAAATACTACGTAGCAGTATCAAAGTTTTCCGCGCGATTTGAATATATACTACAGCCCAAATATCAACCATTGGGTAGTTGCCCAACAGATACAACTCCGAGGCTTGTGGGACTTTACACCCTGTTCTGCATACCACTATATTGTTCCTCATATCTCCTCGATCCAATTATTAAAAGTAAAACTTAACCTTCCAGGGTAGCAGGTGCCTCAGGAGTGATCTCCACCAATGGCGAGCCTCGAGACCTGCACCAGTTCAGGAAACTGTCGCGATACATCATGCAGGAGGATCTGCTACAACCGTACATCACGGTGGAAGAAGCTATGCTCATCGCTGCCGACCTGAAACTTGGCACTGGCTTGTCCAAGGAGAAGAAGGGAGTTATTGTAAGTAAAACTTCTTACATAATATGAAAGAAACTAAAACGAATAAAAACAAAAAGTGCAATGCTGGTTTTAGGATTCTGTTTGATATTGTTTGGCATTTTATCACTGGGTGACTAATTCTAAGAGATTCATAAAATATTGCATTGTCTATCACCTGTTCATTGTAAACACCATAATAAATTACCAGATGGCCGATGGTGCGAAAAGTTCTGGAAAAGCGACCACGTTACGGAAGACGCAGCGTTGGAAGATCTCCCAAAAGGTGGACCGAGTGAGGGTCGCGGGTAGCCGATGGAAGCGAGACGCTCAGGGCCGGTTTTTGTGGCGACACTTGGAGAGGCCTATGTCCAGCAGTGGATATCTTTCGGCTGATATGATGATAATGATGAATATATTATCGACTGGCGTCAAATTCAATAGTTTACGATGCCGAGCCAAGAAGTTGTGAACGGATTTAAAATGACGACTCGACGACCACAGTCATTATTCTCCTGGTGGTATCCAGCCACCACATTACCATATTTTTCGCTGATTGATGTTTGATGGACTCTCATTTTCTTTTCTTTACAGGTAGAAGAAATCATTCAACTGCTAAGGCTACAGAAAGCAAGAAACACGGCAACAGAACGGCTGTCGGGTGGCGAAAGAAAACGAATATCCATCGCTTTGGAGCTGCTAAACAATCCACCAGTTATATTCTTGGATGAACCAACCACGTAAGTAGTATATTACGTTACCATAACATCACCAACGAGCCATAAACCTCATTTTAGGGAATTATCCTCCCGACAGAATTTCGGTCATGGCGGCCAATCCAAACGGGCATTAACTAGTATGTAGGAGGTATTATAATGCACAAAGTGTGTGCGCAAAAACAGTGTGCACTCTCTGTTTCTCTACTCATAGTCCGATGGTACGACAAAGATCAGACGCGGGTTTGGTAATGCGCCTGATCTCTCACGCACACCTTGTGCACAAGGGTCTTAAATCTTCAAATAAAAGTCTATAGAGGGTTGCGGAACAGAGAGTGAAGTCCCGCAAACCCCCATTGAAAAGGGAGGATCCTCCTACCAGACAGTTGTTGTGTCTGGCGGGCAACTGCTCGATAGCTGATATTTGGGCTGATGTATAATAATATGTTCGAATCGCACGGTAAACTCTGCTTGCGGGATGCAGGATTTCAACCTAATAGTTCGCTGCTAGTTGGATAGATGGCGTCGTGGTTTTTTTTAATGCGATGTACATTTGCTCCGATAGTTTGTCTTACAAACAAGCTACAAGTCTACGAGACATCGACCTTGAAGTGACTGTCTAGTTTACCGGGCACTTTGAAGAAGCAATCTTTTTTAATATGCCTTCCGAGACACGGAGTTGATGGAAACCATCCATCAACTTCCAAGCTCCGGGCTGCTACTGAAAAATTTCTAATAGAAAAACCCAGGAAAACTTTTTTCCCGACTTGGTGTTCGAATCTAGCAGCTCGGCCAGTCACGTTTATGACCACGAGACCAACGCGATTTCCCAAAATATTTAATAGAGGGACATAGAACCTACATTCCGGCAGTTAGTCTTGTAAGATAGTAGTACCATTTAGCCAGCAAATACAGACTCGGTTAGATTCTTTATAGGTAATAATGACTCTGCTTGTCGTGGAAAAAGAATATTTTCAAATTATATTATACTAGCGGCTTCACGCGGTTTCACCCGCGTAGTTCCCGTTCCCGTGGGAGTACAGGGATAAAATATAGCCTACGTTACTTCCTGATAATGTAGCTATCTATTGCTGAAATAATTTTTCAAATCGGTCCAGTAGTTTTTAAGTTTATTCGTTACATACAAAAATACATATCTTTCCTCTTTATAATATTAGTATAGAGTCAAGAAGAATAGATAAATTAGCGTCCATTCTATTAATGTCTAGGGTATTATTTTATATTATATATTTTTTTTAAGCTGATGTTATTTCTTCAAGACATTAATTGCCACCTATGTTACACAATTAAAAGGATAATTGATTATTATCAATAATGAGTGTTTCAACATCTATTAAATATGTTTGGTCAAAATTAATTTACAGATAAAATCGAACGCGAAAACGCTAACGACCGGTTTGTAAAAGATGAAGAAAAAAGAGCATAAGATCAGGCATGATATTTTGAAAAACTTCCAGAAGTACCTTAATTTAAAAATAAAACAGGAATTAAAAACAAGTTTCCGTCTTTCCAATTAATTAGCTGAACTATACTTTAAGTAAAATGATAAATAAAAAAAATATTTACATAATGTTTGCACGATGAGAAGGCCATTAGACTTATTACTGAGAAAAAAAAAAACATAAAACATTTTTAAATGATAATTATACTTAATTAAAACATAAGATAGCTAAATGATATTTATTCTTTAAGCAGGTTGAAAATAACACGTTTACACGTCAATTTTTTTGGTTACCTTAAACTAGATGAGGCCGGTGTTTTCTAGCTGATTACCCTGAGAAGAAACTCGGAAACAAACTCAAAGGTCAAAGTCAAAAGTCATAAATTCAAATTAGGTTGAGTGCCAGCACTTTTTGAACGTCAACGTTTACACAAAGATGCCCCGCCCGTCACCACTTCCTAGTGTTTTAGCTGTGTAAAGTCTCTTTTAAAGTCCATACATAGACGAGACTGATAGATTCCGGAAGTGACCTAGGTGCCTGTCACCCAGGTTAAGTTAGTCAAGCATTTGTCTAATTAAATAAGGCAAAATTATGATTTAATATCGAATGCTTTCCAAGCAATCGCTTTACATTGTCGTCAACATTCTTTTAGCGCTCTTCAACTAGCTCGGGTAGCTCATGGCTTTCGTCAACTGTTCTCATCATACGTTCTTCAATATTACTTCGTACATTAACCTTGTCATAATTTTCAGTGGTCTCGACGACGTAGCCTCCTCAACGTGCGTCTCCCTCCTCAAGCGGGTGGCTCGTGGCGGCCGCACCGTCATCTGCTCTCTCCACACGCCGTCAGCTCGTCTCTTCGCGGAGTTTGACCACGTGTATGTGGTGGCTGGTGGTAGGTGCGCCTACCAGGGAACGTCGTCTGGCGTCGTGCCTTTCCTTAATGAGCTGCAGCTGCCTTGTCCTAAGACTTACAACCCGGCTGATTTTAGTAAGTATACTTGTTATCATTTATTTATTTAATACTAAAACATATAGGTGGGTTTGTTATCACCGTCATCCGAAAGACTAAGCATGCAACGACCATACCCTCAGGCTATATCATAATATTTTTTATCAGATCTGAAATCTCTTTGATCAGATTCTATAAGCCTTGAGACTTGACAATAGTGACTGGTGTGGTAGATTAATTTTATTATTTTTAATTTATGACCGACTATGCTCAAGTGGTATCCTGTGAACTAGAAAAAACTCATTCTTAATTAAAAATAAATAATCTTAAGAGAAGTGGTTGAAACTGAAAATCACGACAATTTCGGTTACTGACGCTGACTAAGGTATTGAAGTCTTGTAACATAATTGTGAAAACCATAGCTATGTTGGTAACATTAAATACAAAGATGACAGAAATAACAAACGGGAACAATGAGCAAATGTTAAAGTTTAATTACACCATAGTATCTGTGTTTTGGTCATAATGATTTTAGAATATAAAAGAATTGGTCAATTAGTTACATTATATGCCACATGTCATACTGGTTAAGGTTGTGATTATGGTGCTTTAGTTATAGAGCTATAGTATGGTTGCAAATCAAATCGTATATTTCAAATAAACCATTTACAGGCACTTTTGAATTGTCAAGGTCGCTCAGTCCAAAAAGATGAAGCTATTTGCACGTTCCAAAGCGTAGATCTCTATGGAGAAGAACGTGCAAGAAACTCCACGGACACTCTTTTAAAAAATAATAAATTGTTACAAATTTTGTTTACATCAAGTTGAAATTATAAAAACATGTGAGAACGATGTAAAAGTCGAGCAGGATAAAAGCGTCCGGGAAAAAAAGGAACAATGCAAAGAAATATTTAAAATAAACCATGGCAACTGAGAAATGACCAGTCCCAACTGACAGCGCCCGTTCACGAACATGACCCATGCGCTAGCACCATTCGACTCAACCATTTTGAAGGGAGCCAAATGATCCAACGCATACGCCACCATCAGCCAGACTTTTGTGTGAGCATGACACTCCCAACCGCCAGGGTACATTCAAGTCAAAAACAAACCTAAAGTAAATGTTAAGAGCCTATGTGCAAAATTGCTGTTTTAACATTTGTTGCCTATTATGACACGCATCTTTTTTTGTGTGTTTCGCACTAAAGAAGATCAAAAATAAACAACCAGTTTTAACATACTTAAAATGAAGCACTTCATAACACATCTAAATTGTCCAGTAAAAAGACCGCGAATAATCTTAGATAAACTGTTCATTATAGAACTCGATTAAAAGAGTAAAATAATCCGAATCCTAGTCCAATAATGCGTAAAGAAGACACTATGTTTTTTTTAATAGTAATAAATTTATCTGATTTCAGTAATCGAAGTATCAAGTGGCGAATACGGATCTCATGTAGACAGAATGGTATCAGCAGTTGAAAATGGCAAGAACCAACGATGGAGGACTTATGCAATCGAGGACATCCAAGCAGGAGAACAGTTTGAAGAGATGGAAATAGAACAACTAAATGCTGGTGGAGTAGAGAAACATGACTATAAGCATGGATGTACAGCTTGTCAACAGTTTATGGTGCTGCTCAAAAGAATGCTGTTGCAGACTCTTAGAAATAAGGTAAGACCATCCATACAAAATATTTTTTGATGGTCCAGTTCAGACTGAAAGGTCAAAATATTTATGAGGAAGACGAATATATTTTGGGACCAGACAAAATAACATAAAATTAAAATAATATTGTAATGAACTACAAAGTATTCTGATAAGGCGAAACCAGATTGCGAGTGAATATTGCACCCATTAAGTTATTTTCCTATTTCCAACAAATGTCACCGACACGTCCCTGTATTATGTAAATTAGCTGATGAGATGCTAATAGGCCAAGTAGGCCTATTATTGCTTTGGATTCTAAAAATATACGTGTTCCTGCGGCTTTGTAAACAAACTTAATTTCGAATTTATAATATTGGTAAAGATTACTGACAATTTTGTGTTTCTAGAGTTACCTTTGGCTACGGGTTGGCTTGCACATATTCATTGGGTTCATCGTGGCCAGCTTGTTTAACAGGATGGGCTATGACGCCTCCAAGACAATATTCAACTTCGGTTTCTGCTACGCCTGTACCATTGCCATGCTATACATTCCCATGATGCCTGTGTTACTTGCCTGTAAGTACTTTTTTACCTACATATTTAATTAAATATTGTATTTTAATCTTTTAAGAACGTTTTCTTAATGTACGGTATCCATTTACATAATAAGTGTTTATGCAAAATTAGTATACGTAAAAGAAAAGATAAGTGGCATTAATAAAAAAATGTATTAAATTAAAGGCTTTAATATGTTTTTTTCTCTGGTTTTGCATATTTGCTTTGCAATTCTACCTTGAATATTTTGAATAAAATTTAGCCTGTTTACCAGTATTAAAAAGGAAATGATTATAATACAAATAAAATATTCATCTGAAATATCTTGAGTTGCATTTCATAAATTATTTACAACTTCCTCTTACAGTTCCAACTGAAGTACAACTCGTCAAAAGAGAGTACTTCAATCGCTGGTATGGTCTGAAGCCCTATTATGCTGCGCTGGTCATCTCGCGGACCCCCGCCACTATCTTCTTCAGCCTCATCTACCTGGTCATCACTTATCCTATCACCTCGCAGCCTATGGAGCTCGACAGGATATTCATGTTTGGTTCTACGTGTATTCTAATAGCTCTAATATCGGAATCTATGGGAACTGTCATTTCGTCTATGTTGAGTGTTGTTGTAAGTATTTTTGTAAAAGTTTCAATTTAAAATAATAATTATTGTTTTTAAATTTTTTTTTTTTTTTTGATGCCACGCAAGACGCTTAGCGCAAGGGCTGGTTGAAAGAATTTGGGGAAGGCCTTTGGCAAACAGTGGGCAGAACCTTCTTTTTTAATGATGGGATATCATCAAATGACTCTTCCCGCTCTGAGCGGAGCAGAAGGGAGTGTCAGACTCTTAGTGACTAAAATCCATCCGTGTTCCTCCTAATGCCAAAGGGCAAAGGCGTTCCAGGGCCACGGTGACTATTTCGAACAAATTACGTAAACCTGGCAGGAGTGGGTAGTACTTAAGTTTTTTAAAGGATAAATAAATAAATATCGATTTATATGTATATATATTTATTGTTTTTTTTTTTATTATTTATCATTTTTCTATGAACTCCTGTGTGAGCTTGCGTAATGTATTATGAGTATTTACAAACGCTTTCGTGTTTCTCAGAATATATCTTAAAATTGGAAGTTATGTTGAGAAATAAATTATTTATCTTTTCAGAATTCAGTCTTCATGGGCCCAGCAATGAGTGTTCCACTAATGCTGCTAGCTGTCTACGGTATAGGTAGCGGGGACGACCCTCTTCCCATCGTATGGAGACTAGCCAGAGCTTGTTCTTTCCTCCGCTATGGGATCGAGGGACTGGTTGCTGCAATATATGGCCCTCCCAGAGATGATCTCATTTGTCCTGAACACGTAGACTACTGTGAATATAAGAATGTTGCGTAAGTATAAAAAGTTGATGAATGTTTAAGCACGATTTGAATGATTAATAAAGACAATCATGATGAAATCAATAGCAAGCAAGTGCACCTAGTTTTTTAAAAAACGCTATCGCTATCACTGATGGTTTATTTATTGATTTTAGCTACTTCGTCAAACTGATGGGCATGTCCGGAGTCTCGTTCTGGGTCGACTTTGGTGTGCTAGTCTTCATCCTGCTCGCTATGAACCTCACCGGCTACTACCTTCTGCGACAGCGTCTCTCTCCTAATTACGCGTTCAGAGCTATCAAGGTCATTGGCAACTTTATAAAGACCAAGATGAGTTCTTACTCGTAGTATTAGGACATTAAAAGATATTGCAATTTTATCGTGCTATTTGACCCTTCTTAAAAAACCATTTTGTAAATACGACACCCAGTAGAAGTAGAATTTACTGTAATTTTATAATTATGAATTTTAACGTTTTGTATAAGTATAAACATTTTTTTTGCATTCAGTTTTGCCAAATGAATGTATTGCTTATGTTTTTACGAGCTTGATGCTTGGTGCATTCAAAGAATGTGAAGATTAAACCATTGTGATAGCATGACATAGGTTTGAAGTGGTTCCTATGTACCCGATTATGGCGAAGCCAAAGGAAGGGAAATTCTTCTTGTGCATTTCAAAAAAAAAAAAACTATTGGATAAGGTGGAAAATGTCCTAGACATATTGAAAAAAAAAAAAATATCTGTGGATATGAAAAACTTAAAAATAAGTTACCTACTAGGTAACTATAAAATCTGTAATTTGAACCAAAGGAAGTAAACGAATTCCCAGTGTGATAGAACTTTTGTATATTTGTAGGTTCTCTATGTAACAATATTTTAAATATGTATTTTTAATGATGATAATAGAATGATTGATTAGATTTAAGTTTTCAAGGATGAGGATATTTTTTAAGACTGATTGTACACATCTTCTTTACTTAAAATAATAAGAATATAATGTTTTTGCATATTGTCTCAGACTAAATCATTTATCCTGTCTTTTAACTTAAGCTATTCCACTACTATTACAAACATCACATTTGTAAGAATGTCTTGAGCTAACTTGAAAAAATATCAAATTCTCGTAAGTTCATTGAATAAATTCAAGGATTTTCACCCAAATACCAGTGACCTTATTAGTTTTAGAAAACTCCTAATAAAGAGTTTCTTATATGGGACGACCCAAGTTTGTAAGCAAGTCAAGATACTTGAATTTAGTAATATCCGCAAAATTTAATTTTATCGCCATAATGTAGTTGTGATCAAGGATCAGGTTTAAGGTCTGAAAGTGGTGTCATAATGATTCTATGCTTAATACTTACTAACAAGTAGGTCTAACTAATTTATATTATTAAAATTATTAGGTATTTAAGTACCTGTATTTAAAATTAGTATACAAATACTCTGTTGGTGTAAATTATTTTCTTATACGAAAATGTGGGTTTGGTTTCAGCCATCAAATGTAAAAATAAAACCATTTTTTCTTCAAACGTATTTTTATTTACCAAATGGATTTCTCACTAACATAAAATCACGCATTTGTTTATTAGTGAACAAAAAATCGTCTCAACAAAATCTGACTAGGGCAGTCAATTTGCCACTTAACAAAAATAAAAATTTCAATAAAGTTTAGAACTTTTGTATTACTTCCTACTTATTGTGCTCTAGGTGCTATCGTGCACTTGATGTATTATATAAATCGAATATTTTTGATTCTATAGTTTAAAAGTCATATTTTTGTCATAAGTACAAAGTATGCTTTACCAATATTTACTTATTTACATAAATCGTGTTTGCACTATGTTAGTATTATTTAGGAATGTTCGTATTTGTAGTAGATGCGATATCTTGTTAACGTGCAATTATCATAAGTTATATTATTTGTCTACATTGAAAAAAGCTAGTGAAAGCTGCCCATATTTCTAACGAATACTCCTATAATATTGCCATGAACAATTTATTTTTAGCAAGGAAGTTTCCTGTTAAATACAAGAAAACGTTTCAAATTCCACAAAACGGTCATCGATACGCGTAAAGGTTTTGATCAAGTAGAAATAATAAAGAAAATCAGAAAAAAGTCTCTTTTTAACTTTAGAGATTCCAATTATTGACTAAATTGAATATTCTTGATCAATAGAAGCCATTTACATTAAACAAGCTTTGTTAAAATTGTCTATTAAAATGTTTTATTTCCCATAAATTATTTATGGGTGTATGTAGACGATGTTCTAGTTCAATCATAATATTAGATCATTTATTTTTATAGTAACTATGATATTGTCTTTTTCTATAAAATTCGTTTATGTTTTCAGTTTCAGATTAATATTGAGCACACATTATATTATAATTTCGATTGGAATATTTTTCGTGAAAATTAGCCAATACATATCATGGCAGTTTTATTGATAATCTCTTGAAGATGTGTTGTTATTTACAGTTGGTAACCATTCGATAAAACATTCACTCATCCCTGACACTAAGTTGATCATAAACCGACAACGTTTTTTAATAACTATAAGTAAGTAAGAACAGATAGAAAAATACAAAAAGTACACAAGTATTTACAAAAAAACTAATACTTTCATCGAAAAATTAAAGTAACAATTGTAAATAAAAATATCTAACTTAACATAACGAGTATTAAACAATTAACTTACTTTACAGAGACGAGATTGCAACATTTTTAGGCCTTGACATGTAATACATACAAAATTTCTGAAAATTTTGGAAGAACCATTCATAACAGATTTTGTTTTTACAAATTTTTGAGCAACTTAAATAAAATATTATAATCAAACTTACAATAAAACTTAAAGTAACCATTGTGATCATAGCTTGTACTGTAAGGCGAGAACATAATGTTCTGATTAAAATAATAATTGTGATGTTAAAATGAAATGATGACAAAATGATTTATAAATGAAACACCTGAATATTTCAGATTGCTTAACCAATAAAATAATTAAAATTACAAAACATTGCGAAACTCCAATTTATAAAAATCGTCTTGAAAAAACCTAATCTGACCTAAACGTTGCTTATTTTTTTTGTCTGTTATAGTCAAAGGTCGATATGCAGTCTTCTTAGGAGCGACGCTTCGGTGTTTGACTATAAGATGTCGACTAATTTCTAATTAGCAGTGAACTTTGTTTTCACTCAGTAAAAAAAATACTAAGACTCATTCCGAACATTTCTTGATATATAAATTATATCATAATATACGGTGCAAGTTCCAACACCAATCAGTTTCGTTCTGTAATTCCTAAAAGTTATTCTTTACAAATATTATCCACATTCCACATTCCCGGCACTTATAGTGAATTAACTATATTAATGGTAACTACTTTATACTAAGGTTTTAATTACAGAATGTAATATTAATGAATATACACGATAAACTTAAATAAATATATAATTTACAGATACTAATTCCTTAAATTGCAACGTTATCGTAACAGTAGATTTAAACAAAAATAAAATTACATAAAAGTAAAAGATAAAGTGTCTTAAAACGGTAAAACCAAATGGAATGTTAAAATTGTGAGCCTTAAATAATATTTACAAATGGTAAATTAATTTGGCACCTTCTACGTGTGAGAGGAAGATTATGGTGCCTTAATACTAAAGGTACTGACATTATAAGTACCGAAGCTAATACGTGATGTAAAGCGAAGTGTTATAAGTCTTATTTGTGACTATATCCCTGATAATGTTTAGATCACTATCGTTATTCCCTAAAAGGACTTTTCGTCTACTCCTTCTGATTGCATTCCTTCAGATACTTTTCATATATGTTCTTCTTTTACTAATTTATTTCTGGTTGTCTTTTCCTATATTTGTTACGTATAATTTTAGAATAATACCATCAGTTTTCTAATAACGGAATGTTGGTTTTGAAGCCAGGAATAAATTATAGTTCTTCTATTACTTATCCCTTTTAATATGCAGAAGAAATGTAGAACTTCTTCAATCCCGTCAACTTTTCATATCTGAAAGCATCATTTCTCCTGACACAGAAGTTCTTAAACTGGTTTATAATTCTCAAGCATTGTTGCTGGCACCTTAGAAACTGAATTGCTGGCTAGGTTTCTCTTCATTACACTGTTCCAGGTAGAGGGCTGGTCGTTCTGTATCGAGGCATGCGTCGAGCTTGGCATGTCTGATCAAGGAACCCTGGCGTCGCCACAACTGAGCCTCGTCTGCTGGGTCGCAGGCAGCCAGTACTGCGGTCACTCGATCTTCAGATGAGAGGGAGAGGCAGAGGCGGTGGTGGCGGATGAGACCGTTGTCGAAACGCCACTCCTGGTTGCCGCCTGTGTAGTGGCAGGGGTACATTCCTGAAAATATTACGTTTTATTTTAGTATTCCTAGCTACATGAAGACCGTAATGAGGTCCTATCATAGATATAATAAATAAGTTTTTTATATTTCAATGGGTCCTATAATATTTTGGTCAAAGTTGACCTTATAAAGGCGGTTTGGATAGACTAAATGCTGTGGCGTCATTTGGGATATCTTGTACACACCAAACTATCCTACACTATAGTTTACATAAGATATAAATGAAAGCCATCTTACCTAAAGTACCATCAACAAGGTGTCCCATGGTATCCAGACACCGGACTCCTTGCTTGATGACGTGCGACACTTCAGTCATAGCAGGCACTTGTAGCTCAGGGTACACGTGTTCAAGGTACCAACGGAAAGGCTTGCAGTGCAGCTTCTGACGGAGGTTCACGCGTTCTGATATGCTGGAAAAGAAAGTGAAGATGTCGGTTAAAATTGTATTTTTAAAAGTCGAGAAAATATTATCATGACGATTCTTTTTAAAACTTGAAACAGAGAATACGCAGAAGTTGGTGATCATTCAAATAGCGCTATACTCTCTCTCTATAACAATCAAAAAGTTGATGTTCAAAAAATATTCTTCGTAAAGAACGCAATGAATGTTTCTGTTTTACCAAAATCAAAAGCATTGTGATTGATAGTCTTTTACGCAATGATAAAGTGGCACTTCAGTAATCAGAAAAAAACAATAGAACTTACTCTCCAAAATCAACTTGCTTAGCCAGCGGCTGGGACCTATAATACAGCTCCTTGTAATCGTCCATCCATACTTCGGCAGCTCTCCTGGTGTTCCTCGCAAAGACTGCCCCTGATCCTCCGGGGAATGTGTAGGGGTGACGCTTCCTGAAGACGTGGCCTACACGGGAGCAGGGGACAATTTCCAAGGAACCGCCACATTGCCATACCCTGGAATGATAGGATTTAAGAGTTACGTTGTGATTTAAACAATTTTGTTTTCGTTTGCTCTACAATTAATTGGTAACAAATGTTACATTCGAAAAATTAAGTTTTCAGTTTTCTAGTCACAATCTAGGCCAACACATTATCTTATAAAAACACTGTATATCACGCAACATCAGTTTTTTTGAACATCTACAACCATTGTTATTATGAAACCATCTTGCCTCAATTGTTTTAATTAAGTTTTTTTTTTAATCTGATAAGCAGCTCGTCTTCAATTAATGTCTCAACTGATGGTGTGGTCGACGATAAAGCTCGCTTACCTAGAAGTAACCCAATTCGTAGATAACCAGGTTATAACTATTAACGATATTTGGGTAAAGATTAGAATAATTAAGAATCCTCCTTACCTAAATGAGATCTCAAGATTTTCTCCTCCCCAGACGTCCATCTTCATGTCGTACTTGCCGAGCTTGGTGAAGTACTTGCGGTCCATGCTGAACAGGCCACCAGCTATCATGGGCGTTCTGATGACCTGGGTTGGGTCGCTGAGGCGGGCGCTACGCTCGGCGTGAGCAAGGTACTCCCACTGGAATGTGAAAGAAAGAAATTCACTTCATGTTTGACTAAAGAATTCAGACTTGGCTTCAGTTTAAAAGTTTCTCTTTTACCACTTTGTCAAATAAACAGAGATTTGCCTTATTTCTTTCTTCTATACTTAGCTAGCTTTAGCCAGCGACTCGACCCCTAAAGAAAGAATCCTTTGTTCTATTCCAGGAAATAGCCTGCCTGTATACCAAATCCGTTCCATCGTAAAGACATGAAAAGGCAACAAACAGACAGAGATACAGAGTTACTTTCGCTTTTATAATATTAGTTCAAAAATACGACTATGTTCGTTAGGTCATAACTGTAAATCGATCTATGTTAAAAGAGTGTCCGTGGAGTTTCTTGCACGTTCTTCTCCATAGAGATCTACGCTTTTTGGAACGTGCAAATTGCTTCATTTCTTTTGACTGACTGACCTTGACAATTCAAAAGGGTTCTGTAAATGGTTTAATTGAAATAAATGCTTTGATTTTAAGTTTGTTGGAATTCCGAATTTGTGAAACATCCATTGCAAATAATCATTGAGTAATACCATGGGTATCAAGTAAAGACGGATGTAAAACATACATAATATCCGGCAGCAAAAGTACATTAGGTAATAGAGATACTTTAAGAAAATTTGGCCATAATAATGGCAATAATATTGACGATTTCATCAGACCCACATATAAAAACACACAGCTAAAGTCAAATCTGTCAACATATCCGGTACTTCACCTTCTACGGTTAGTTAGCGATAGTTGGTCAGTGGCAGTGAGTGGTTACCTTGAACACCAGGTTCCAATCGAAGCCGCCGCGCAGGTCGGCCGACGCACCGATGTACTGAAATGTGTCCATGCTGATGACGTCAATGACTGGGCAGACCACGCGGGTAGGGTCCTGGGGGCAAAATATATTTATTTATTATTTAACAGTTTATGTACACACATTTAACAAATAGATAAGAAGAAGGGAACTGAAAAATAATGCTTATTTCTAAAGAAATCTCTTCCAGTATACTCGCAAAAGAAGAGTCGAATAAAAGAGATTTAGACATCGTGTGTAAAAGTTACGTGTGATACTGTTAAGTTAGTAAATGTAGAAGTAAGGAATGAGAAATAAAATACAAGGGTACTTAATAGGGATTGTAGGAATCTAATTTGCATTCACATCACAAATACATATATCTGAAATCCCTACATTTTGACAAGTTTTTGATATTGACGGTCGCTGAGATGATGAATTTGAAAGCTTAAGTTCAGGCAATGGCCTTCAGTTCATTTGATAGTTGTTCTGGAATAGTTAATTATTTTTAAGAGCCTTGAGGGCCGACGCATTTAAAAAGCACATTATCATTGTAAAAATCATGAAAACTATATATCATTTTCGAATGCATCCACTAACCAAAGTAAGCAATGATATTTGAAATGAACATGTCATGGTTGAATTCATAATCCCTTCTTTAGGTCAAAGGTATTTTGCATGGAGCATTTAATGTCAAAACGAACCTACTAGTTCAGTAATTTATCAAGTAGTAGGTAACATGTATGGAATGACTACTTATTCCGATTCAGTTGATATATTCTCCTGCCATTTTAGCGAAATGGGCAATAACTTTTTTGCCAGGAAATCGTAAATTATCTACTTATCTGAAATATGTACGTAATGGTCAATTTAACTTCGATGTTATTTCGTAGGCACAAAAATTACATTATATTGGTATCTTAAAAGTTGCAAAATATGAATATCTTGATACATTATACTTATTATCGGTAAGTATTTTAGTATGCCATTTATTATTACAAAATAAGTACATATGCCTATGTGTCTTTGAAATAGTGCCTTTCTTGGGTGAATTCGTTATGAATAATTAAAAATAGTTTCCAAAGTATGAGGCGGAAGCAGAAGTAAGCGTAAACCAATTGTATTTTCTTTTGGGGTTAGTAATATATCTTAGTTGGTCATGAATTATGCGAGAACAATTGGGCCGTATCAATCATCAATCTATATATATAAAATTCTTCCGTTACTGAATGATTGAGTGACTGTCAGACAACGCACAGCCAAAACTATTGATCGTAGAAAGGTGACATTTGACATGTAGGTTCCTTGGGGAGTTTAGGGGACCATTAAGAGAGGAAATCAAGAAATTACACTTGAAATTGCAACACACAACAAAAAACCATCATGGCGGTAAGCTGTCATATTGATTTAATTTATTATACATTTATTTCTGACATGTTTATTTACCGGCAACGAGACGAAAGTGACTGAAGTGACATTTATATGACAGCTGACAGTTATCTTTCTATGATCTATGGTTTACTGTCATTGTTTTTAAGCTCAGAGTAACTAAATCGGTACGACGCCATGTTGAAAATCGATAAAAGTAATTTATAAACATCAATAACCTACCACAACAGTAAACATTAAAATGAATTAACTGTATTTTCCCGAATTCTAGAGATTTTTCTCTTTTTAGGGTTCCGAACAAAAAACGGAACCCTTATAGGATTACTCGGGTGTCTCTATGTCTGTCTGTCTGTCCGTCTGTCACAGCCAGTATTCTCCGGATCCACAGGACCGATTCTGTTGAAATTTGGTACACACACATTATTTTTTTTTAGTATGCGCGTCACTTTTGGGGGTCAAGCTAGAAAATTATAAAAAAGTTTTATAAACAACATTGTGTGACATATCAAATGAAAGGGCTTACTTTAAGGATTTTAAATATATTTTTTTCATAATTTTAAATTAAATGGTTTGACGAAAAATGACCATTCCTTTCCCTCCTCCCCTCCTATAAGCCTAAAATTTTGAAAAAATGGAGATAATTCATCTTTACCTATAGATTA
Source organism: Lacanobia wlatinum (assembly GCA_947578705.1). Lineage (NCBI taxonomy): Eukaryota > Metazoa > Arthropoda > Insecta > Lepidoptera > Noctuidae > Lacanobia > Lacanobia wlatinum. Next base: position 23,730,997 of record OX388031.1, read on the forward strand.
CAGGAAAACCTATAAGAAGTCTATAGTGTTAAAATAACACTTTAAAAAAATGAACTTCGTTCGGAACCCTTTGCACGCGAGTCCGACTCGCACTTGGCCAGTTTTTTTAATGAGGTAATGTACATAGACTTAGCCCATTTTGAAATATCTCCTTTGGCAAGTAGCTTCCCTACACTCCGTAGGGGAGCACTAAGAGAGGATTTCTTGAAATTTCTATGGCAACGTGATTTGCACGTACGAAGTCGAGGGCAAAAGCTGGTATAATATAAACGAAGGTGAATGCTTTTAAAAGGGGAGCAAGTTCAAACACTTAGGCTCTAGACAGACGGACCGCATTTCAACTGCAATCCAACCGCAAATTGCAGTTCAGATGCAGCTTGAATACAGTTGACACGACTGCAATAGAACTGCAAACCAACCGTGCAGTTCGATTGCAGTCGGTGTGCAGTTTACACGATTGCACGCCGACTGCAATTGAACAGCAATCGGACTGCACGTTTGGTTTGCAGTCGTGTCAACTGCACTCAAACTGCACTTGAAGAATCAAATAGAATTGGTTTTATGCATGACAGCTGCATGGTTTATCGATCGATCTACCGTTACCTATATTTCGACTGAATTTGAAGTTGTTCTAGAACCGAAAATTAAAAAGCGACATAGCAAAAGGTTTATAATAAAAAATGAATGTATTACATGTTATTTAAGAGTCGTAACTGTTTGGATATTATTTGAACCTTGGAATTAAATGCCTTAGCTATTCAAAGCCGTACAGCTTATGTCTAAACCGCCAGAGGTCACTTCGATTTCAGAGTAATAAGTTCCATTACGTCTACATGCACTTCTAACCACAAATCGCAATTTATTGCTGAAACTGTCGTTATTTTGAGTATCTAGTGCTAGTGTGGTTTGGTGAAGAAACAGCCTGTCCGTAATGAAGGCATTTTATTACCTGCCTATTAAGTTTAAGTAACTATTAAAAGTACAAAGCGCCTAACAGTAGTCTTATTAAGAGCCAGTTTTGGTGCAATTTATTGGTTGTGGAAGGTTACTTTCTAAAAAAGATAGGCTTGGTTTGAAAGTCTGAAATATATTTTTGACTGACAGTGAACAGCCAAACCGAAGTACGTATTTTCTGCTGAAAATTCTATCTATTCTGGTTTAATGGGCGATGCCGAAAATAATAATGATGAAGAAAACAATAATGATGGGCGATTACTTAAATAATTAGTTCCCGTCACGAGAAGCTATAAATTAAGTAAACAAAGAACTTCTACTAAGTTACTTAGTGATAACAAATAATCCCAAATTCAATCAACTCGAAGTAACATACGTGTAAATTCGAAACTAACGAGCAATTTCACTTGGTCGGGTCGATTATATTTTATAGACATAAAGCGCTGTCGTATAATTTTTTGTGGTACCTACTGATACAAATTTATAGCTTCTCGTGACGGGGACTTTAGTTTTGACTAAAGTCCCCGTCACGAGAAGCTATAACAAATAATAGTCAAGTACAGTAAAAATAAACCTTTTTTATTGTACCGAGGGGGTAACCAACGGAACCCTATTACTAAGCCTCCGCTGTCCGTTCGTCCGTCCGTCCATCCGTTCGACTGTCTGTCAGCGGGCTGTATCTAAAGAACCATAATAGGTAGACAGTTGAAATTTTCACAGATTGTTTATTGCTCTTGCTGCTATAATAACAAATAATAAAAAAATAAGGTTTATGGTACGGAACCCTTCATGTGAGAGTCCGACTCGCACATGGCATTTTATTGTTTTCTGTTTCAATTTTTAAACTTTATCTGTGTTTGTTTTCTTTTTTTATATATTTTTAGTTTTGTGCTTTGTTTTGTACTTACTGTAATTGGGTTTCAACCATTGTAATTAAGTAAATTAAATAATAATAAATAAATAATGGCCGTTTTTTTTTAGTTTATTAATGTATCAAAAAGTTACACGAGTCTGAAACATTAGGCAAGCTAGCTAACAAACATGATGTAAGCTAGGAATATTCTAGATCTCTGTATCACCCTGACCAATATACGTGTGGTACTAACAGTCCTCTTTCAGGTCATTGATTGATCATAGTTTAAGGCCGAGTTGTAACATTCTCTTTCAACTGAAGATGATTCACATAGTTATGTAGTTAGGTATGTTAAATTTTAAAAGTTAGTCAATTTACGAAATTACGAAGTACCAGTAAAAGTTAATGGCTTTGGAGGTCTGGTAAACAGCCGCTCCACGTAAAATACTGGTATTCAGTTGAATCCGGTTTGACTGGAAGCTTACTCCAATATAGATGTGAAAAGGCTAGGCCGATGATAAATTTACGAAGTACCTAGTTGTTTTCAATATGTAGTTACTTTCGAAGTTATAAACAGTTGATTTGACAAGGTCAGTAGTTGGCATCATAAACAACTAGATTGTGCCAACGGGTTCGCCCGCATGATAGTGGAAAAAAACCCTAGGGAAGATTCTATATGTTTGCACTGCTGCAATAACTGGGTGTATTTTTAGGGTTCCGAACCTCTGCATAGATATACGGAACCCTTTCATGACCTTATATGATACTTATAAGAGCCTACTAGACCAATTCTGTTGAAATTTGGTTTTTCCAACTGTACCTTGTGGCATATCACTGTAGGTACCAATTTTTGTTATAAAATCACACTTCCAGAATTGAGGTTTTTTTAAACCAATATTTTACTGACAGAAAATGGCTTGCTGAATTGAGTTCAACTATGTACCACTACTGTACACAAAGTGAAAATAAATAAATCAGTAAAGTAAACAAAAAAATTCCTCACTCAAAAACTTCTTTATAATATTTAGTTCAGGAAAAAAAAACAAACGAACTTCTTAAAAACTTAAAGAGAAATACAATACGCAAAATAAACAAGAAACAGAAGCCTTGGAACTTACAAAAAGTCTAGTTCTGGGAAGGAAACCTTTCAACTCTTCAACCCTTTGGAAACTCAGGTAAATTCGCAAACATTTTGTTAGAAGAAGTAAAAGTGCCTGAACTCTTAGAAATGTTTAAGTCTCCTTATAACTCAAACTGCGTAAATACTCAAATAAATAAAACTTCAATTTCTCCAAAGGCCTCGCTGTTCTAATAGTTGTAGGTACAGAATATACTGCAGCGTGACTTTCTTGGTTCTATACCCGGGTTAGGTAAAGTGTAATTTAGTATTCATACCGAATTTTTCGTTAGCAGCTCGGAGAATGAGTTCGCCTTTTTTGTGTTTGATTGCAATCAAAATCTCATCATCATCATACAGCCGAAAGACGTCCACTGCTGGACATAGGCCTCCCCCAAAGGGGGGGTCATAATAGCCACGCTTGGCAGGTGGGTTGGCGATCGCAGTGTATGGTGTTGCGTTTTACAGAGAACGCAGCTGCCCATTCTCTGGTGAGTCCCTTAGTCGCCTCTTACGAAAATATTATCAAAATCTGCGAAGTCATTAATTCAGATTAGGCCCATTATCATCTCCTTGCCCTTATCTCATGTTGCTTGGGGTCGGAGCAACACGTTTTTTTCTTCCACACTGTCTTCAGCCGTCACGCTATCTAATAACCACCTTTTCTTTCATATCGCTCCCACAAAATCCATCCATCTTTTCGTTGGCCTTCTTCTCCCTGTCCATTCATTCACATATATATTCATAACTCTTTTAGTTACATACGTTTCATTCCTCTTCTTCACACGAACATACCGAGACAAGATTCCACCCGTCACCACTTCCTAGTGTTATAGTTGGGAAGAAGAGGCGCAACAAAGTTCTCAGCAACACATCTCTCCGTAGAGTTTGAAGAACTTGAATTCTGACTATACCTACTACATTAATGAATGGGCTCGGCACAATAATACTATATTTAATTTAATTTTATTTCAGACTAGCTGACCCGCGCGGCTTCGCTCCCGTCAACTGGCTATTCTACCTACCGACCCTAACCTACCTACCCTACCTATCTACTCTACCTACTTACCTATTCTACCTACCATAGCTACCTTACCTTACCTACCCTACCTACCTTACCTACCTATCCTACCTACCTACCCTACCTACCTACTCTTTTTTTTTGTATTTTAATTCTTATTATGCTATTCCGGACGAAGACTAATCCAAAAACACAAAAACTATGAAAATCGGTCGAGCCGTTCTCGAGTTAGAAAAGTGTTCGAACAAACCCTACTTTGTTTTAAATATATTAAGAAGATTAAGAATTTTGCTATATTGTGAAAGATTCGACCTTTTTCTAGAAGACATTTTTTATATTAGCGAGACAGAAATAAAACGCATAAACTGAAGGAAGACGGACAGCGGTGGCTTATTAAAAAAAGAGTTCCGTTAGCAAACTTGGTACGGAACCCTAAAAATCGACTGGGTTCGCACGAATCAAAATCGTACGCGAAGGCTTAAATAATAGGGTCCCATTAGCAACTTTGGCACGGAACCCTATAATTTGCCTTGGCTCGCAAATCGAACCGTTTGATACTTAGCACGAATTAAAAACTTAGTTGCGGGCAACCTGGGAGTCTTTAAGACAAAAGTGAATAGGTTGCTTCTAGGCAAACGTGCTCCATCTTCGACCGCATCATCACTTACCATCAGGTGAGATAGTGGTCAAACGTATGCCTATCTATTGTAAAAAAAAAAATATTCCACTCCGTATCACCTAACCAATGAGAACTAATGATAACACGATTTGACAGTTACTGTGAAATCATGTTGTCATTCATTCTTAGTTCGGGTTCGGGACTAATCGTAAGTCGGTGATACGGAGTAGAATACGTCCGCAACTAAGCCCGAAACTACGGACGTCAGACTTAGAGAGTAGTCTCCCAAAATCGATCGCTCCCGTCACCGTGACCACCTTTGGTACGGTACCTTATTATAAAAAACCAAACTACTAACCTAAACTAAACCTAAACCTAACTTATCATCTGCCTAGCCTTTTACCAACTACATCGGGGTCGGCTTCCAGTCAAGCCAGATTTAGCTGGATACCAGTATTTTACATGGAGCGGCTGCCTACCAGACCTCCACAACCCATTAACTGGGTAACACGGTACTTCATGGCAAGACTGGAGTCAGATTTACTGGCTTCTGACTATCCGTAACGACTGCCAAAGATCTACAAATGACAGCCGGGACCAACGGCTTAACGTGCTTTCCGAGGCACGGAGGAAACTCGGTATGTTAAGATGGTCACCCATCCACAGACCAACCTTGGCAAGCGTTGCTTAACCTTGAAGATCGACCCGTGCGGCTATTATTATCTAGCCATGAGCTCCTCTAAACCTAAACCTAACTACTAACCAAAAAATGGACTCTGTCTGAAATTTTTATTTATTATTATTTGCCTTGTTTCGCAAATCAAACCGTTCGTTGCTTCGCTCTAAACGGAATCAATCGCGGAGGCTTAGCAGTAGGGTCCCGTCAGCACAGCACCTTTGGTACGGAACCCTACAGGCCTGATCCGCAAGTCGAACCGTCCAGAACTTCGCAAAACTAAATCAGTTTAAGACTACGATAAATGCACTTTAAACGAAACCATCACAACTCAGAGATTTAACCAATTATGCTCCCTAACAGTTTAAGACCTTTCAGAGACCAAACCGAAATTCCTTCGAAACACGACTGTGTTTAGAAATTGTGTGAGGTCATTTTCCAGCGGAAAATCTTAACACCGCAATTCAGAAAAACGCGTCATCAGTGCAACACCATCTATCGACCATGTAAACTGACAAAATATTTGGCAGCGGAAGACGTTAAATAAGAAGCCCGTATGTAACGGTAAATAACGATAAGGTATTAAAATGTTTACTTTTATTTTGCTACGTCTACGTATTAAAAGTTTCACAAATAACTCAATCAATGTGTTTTGGTGTAACATTCATGCTTTCATGCATTTTTTGGTTCCTCAATAGATGGCGCTCTGACTAATCAGAATATATAAGGAAGTTTCTTACTAAACTAAAAATTCAATATATTTTGATTTTGTGGATCGATGGTATCGATCAATAACGAAAAGGTATAAAATGATCACTCTTATTTTGCCACGTATTAAAAGTTTCACAAATAACTCAACAATTTTGAATGCTTTCGTGCATTTTATTTTTCTCAATAGATGGCGCTCTGACTCATCAGAATACATTAGGAAGTTTCTTCCTAAACTTAAAAATTCAATATCTTTTGATTTTGTGGGTCGATATTAATGAAAGAAACGCTAAATGTTACTCGGGTTATCACTTAATATTTTAAGTACCTGGATTTTCAATATAATCTGTGGTTTAAGCGTGATGCTCCCACAAACGCACAGACAAACAGACAAAAATTTCAAAAATTGCATTTTTGTGTTTTATACCTTTTTCCTGAGTTTTCTGTGTAATTTTCATGCAAAAATATTCAATGTACAGACACGGTTAGTCTACGATTTTATTATATGTATAGATTACCAATGATCCATTACATTTACATTTATATTGTTAGTATGAACTTAAAAACTATGTTATGTGAGGCTCCACACCAGAGGGGTGTCTGACTTATTGCCCGTTATTACCTTCAGGATGCTGTTACGGCTCCCACGCAATCTGCTAGCAGTGAGGCTGTATATTAAATGGGACTCAAATATAACGAAATGTGGGTAACTATAGCCAAAAAAATCTCTACCATATCCATCGGGCAGTACAGGTGAGACATTATGTTCATCTACAAAAACTCGGTTGAAAGGTTGCGACATAACTTTTGACTTTGGTCAATCAACGCCGCCGGCAACACAGTTAAGGGCCATGCCATAACTGGCGAAGTCTTTCATTCTTTTATTTCAATGCCAAGTGTACTGCCAAGGTTACGTAGCACACTTGAAGTTATTATGTAAAGAAACCTGATAAATGTCTGTTATGAGCTGTGTGCATAGGTATGTGGAAAGTAAATCGTTATATCGAGTCTTTAAAGAGTCTCCGCGGCCCTGGAACACAAAGGGCATTTAGAGGAACACGGATAGGTTTAATTCAGTAAGAGTCTGTCACTCCTGGAGGTGCGGTAGGAGTTTAATGACTTCCCATCCTTAAAAAAAGACGTACACTGAACAAGGTGTAAAGTCCCGCCGAAGTGTGTTGTGTCCGGTGGGCAACAGCACAATGGTTGTTGACGGGCAGTTGTAGACGTTCAAATGGCGTGGAGAACTTAGATATCGCGATTCAGGATTTGTATGACGTCAGGTCTTTTTTGTAGATTGTATGTGGCGGTATAGATGTCGCTAAAGTTGTGTGCATATCATCATCTGCGTAGCCTTTTCCCAACTATATTGGGGTCGGCTTTCAGTCATTTCCAAACGACTTTTATAATGCGCACAGCAAAGGAGTGGAACTCTCTGCCTGCGTCTGTGTTTCCAAATGCTTACAATCATTAATCTCTTCAAAGTTAGAGTGCACTGACTCCTTCTGGGTAAGCTCGCTCCATCGTAGACCTTGTCTCTATCATCTCTGACCTAGACTAGGGTCAAGAGAAAACCCAACACAAATTAAAAAAAAACTGGATTTAGCAGCATACCAGTATTTTACGTGGAACGGCTGCCTACCAGACCTTCATAACCCATAAACTGGGTAACACAATACTTCTTGGCGAGACTGGTGTCAGATATCTGGCTTTAGTTGTGTACATATGTGGAAAGGATATTGATATATTGAATCCATCGGCTATTTAGCCTTTAGACATCTATAGTTACTAGTTGACCCGCGCTACTTCGTCTGCTCCGCTCCTATTCGTCTTGGTGTGATGACATGTAGCCTTCCTTGATAAATGGGCTATCTTACACTGAAAGAATTTTTCAAATCGGATCAGTAGTTCCTGAGATTAGCGCGTTTAAGCAAATAAACTAACGAACAAACATACTCTTCAGCTTTATATATTAGTAAGTATAGATAGATTTCTCTAGCTGAACCTATAAAGCAGCGGGGTACTGCATTGCTAATTGGCCCTGTCGTTTGATTGACAAGACCGGATACAGGTGCAGCCACTCTTATTGCTTTTCTGTCTATAGGGATTACATCACATAACATCAGATTTGTATCTTACGTGTTGACAAGAACCTCACCCCTATAACGTTCGCATTTAGAGGCTGAAATTGCCTGTCGTTGATGCTGAATTGGAAGTTGCTCGATTGTTATAATTATGTATGACAACCTAGTTTAATTACGACACCTACTTATAATAACAATAGGCTTAATTTTGCCTGTTTAATTGTGTGTATCGCGTCTGTGTTGTAAATTAGTCTCTACATACCACGCATAACGTTACCACATTAATTCAAAATCCTTTCTTATTTATGTTGCTTTAACAGAAGGAATAAAGCTGTTCAGATTTTGTGATGAAAATACCAGAGAATGGGCAGCAGCGTTCTCTGTGAAACGCAACACCATACACTGCGATCGCCAACCCGCCTGCCAAGCGTATGCGATTATGGCAAACCCTATTGGGGGAGGCCTATGTCCAGCATTGGACGTCTTTTGGCTGTTATGATGATGATGGTGATGATGAAAATAAGCTGCAGCAAAACTGCAAGCGAATATAAATAACAAAGTTATTGTCGATTACTTGAACCAATAAATAAGAAAAAAAACAGAAATCTCTTGCCATTTTTCTAAATTAATTGGTTCAGCAAGTCTTTTTCAACCAAATAATCAATATTATCATCACAACATAAATCATTAATAAACACCTCCATTTGCATATCCTTCCTAGCTAGTTCACCTTTTATACCATCAGTCCGTCCTTCCTCTTCATCATCATTATCTTCATCATTTCCGTCAATAGAGATTCTCTGCAGGACATATATCCAGTAGAGAATCTCTACGCTTTTCTCCCACGCTTTACCACTTTGATCGATCCTGTGAGTCTTATATCCAGCTGCCTTCACCAGACCTTTCTCGTTTTATACAAAAAAGTTTTCACCGCTGTTACAACTATGAAGGTTAGAGGTAAGGAGAACGATCTTATATTGGTGACAAGTTGAAAAAAGTGTTCAGCTGTAACAGTTCAAAAACCTTCCAGAATGGCGCTAGCATTGCTGCAGGGTTGAATGTAGCAGTTGTAGAAGGATTGAAGTGTGTGTATTGAGTTTGATGAACTTTTGCTCTCTAATTTTCAACATACCATTTTCTTAGCTTATCAATGTATTTTTTTTAAATATTTACTAATTAATTGAAAAATAATATACAAACATTTAATTGCGTATCATTGTTTGAGTTTATCATTGTTGTAGAGCTGTTTTTAATATTTACCCTGGTACGATTGTAGCGCCACCCTAATAAAACGCGTTTCGACGGACACTTTTTCATACACAGAGATAAGCCTCCTTACTAACTATGAAGGAAAACCTTCATAGTTACAACTAAAAGCTGTGTAATCCACAAACCAGCTGCTGTTGTAACAAATACTCAAGTGATGTCTATGACAATACAATGCACTAATTGCTTCACTACAACAAATTCCTACACAGTAATCTTCTCAGTGATTTCAAAAGATGTTACATGAAAATGAATTAGTGAAGATGTGATTTATAAGCAATATTTTAACGTGTAGGCCGTAAAACATGGCGTAAGATTCAATTCCAGGTAGTGCCCATTTATAAAGTGGTTGTCTAAAGTGAAGGTGCTTCGCTAATCCGTGTGATGTGTGGTAAGTATCGAGATTGAATTTTAGAGCCGTTTCGGTGGAGTGTGAACATGTGTGTGGCTAATAGTGTTTCATCACATCTGCTTCTGTTATATGGCTGATATTTCATGAAAGATAAATGAACCATTTTATTTTACGATTAGAAAGATAAAATATTTACTGTTACAGAACTGAAATTCCTTAACTATAGGATTACAGTAGAAGTCGTTACTGGGTTGTGGAGATTCAATAAGCAGTAACTCTGTTTGAAATCCTGGTGTTCAGCTGCATTCGGTTAGGCTGGAACGCAGGATGCCGATGCCATAACAGCGGATTAGTCAATATCATCTACACTAATATTATAAAGAAGAAAGATTTGTTTGTTTGAATTGAATAGGCTCCGAAACTACTGGACCGATTTGAAAATTCTTTTAGCATTGGATAGCTACATTATCAGGGAGCAACATAGGCTATATATTATCCCCGTACTCTCACGGGAACGGGAACTACGTGTGTGAAACCGCGTGACGTCCACTAGTGAGCAAATAAAACAGTGACAAGAAGGCCTGTATGGTTCGACGTAGATTATTATGACCACATTTATTTAATTTAGCATTCTCATACAAATGATTCTCGTATTGCCAATATTACTCCGATTTATCAAAAGCATATCAAGTAACCGTTAATCTTTTCAAAGCAACAGTGTTTTTAAAACCAGTTTCTTGGTAAACAGAATCTGAATACAGATAGTAAAACTGTCTAGGTTCTCGTTGCAAATCGAAGAGATATATTTCTCGTTGAAGTCGAAATAACTCATTCAACTAAATCAAAATGGCGGTGCGTTACTAATACGCGAAGTTGCGCAGGCGCCGGTATGCAAGCGGTGCCTGCTTACTGAGTAGCCTACTGAGCCGGGAGCGACGAGGGTGAAGGGATCCCGATGATCTGTTGCACAACTTGCTGTACTATCTTCCGTTTACCACGCTTGAGCAAGTGGGACGGCGTGAGGTGGAAGAGGTAGCGGGTTTTATAAAACTGCTTCTTCTTTTAATGTGTACAGGTGGCCACGTTTATAGCGGCATCAGTGGCACTTATTAGGCCCTCAAAGATGCAGTTGCAATGGCACTTGGGGCACTCCAACAAGTGGGCCATATTTTGGACGGGTTTTCCAATAAGTCGGCCATATTTTAGATGGGTTTTATGAATGTGGATTGACTTTAAAAAAAGTTTATATGATGAAGATGGGCTTGTGTGAGCATGGGTTTTTGATGGGAGCTGCTTTTAGAGACTAAGGTTTTTATTACTCGTCTGCTGAAACGGATTTCATTTTATTCGACTAGGAACTATAATTATACATTACCTAATACTTCTATAATTAATATCAATAAGTACTAATTAATAGTTTATTAGTGGTCATATATGACCTGGATGGTTTATTGGTTTACTATTCTTAGAATATTACTAAATCTGTTTTTATTTTAACTTTCGAGCATTTGATTCTGCATTACTATGATGTGCATGATTACTATGTGTCATAGGAGGGACCTTTAAGGGTATTCTTCCTAATCCTTTTTTATGAAATTCCTTTTGAGAAGCAGCCTATGTATTTAGCACTTTTCTTTACACAGTCCTCATTCGTTACTCAGCAATTGAAACTGAATTATCAAGAACCCTCTAACCCCTTATAACTTGGACCACACAATCACTGCATCGGTATCTGTAACATAACGTGAAGCAACTTACTTTCCAACGTTACACATTTTGCAACGGCCGCCATGTTTGTTTTATCTTATTACTGACGCTTTTCGATAGAATGCCGTGATTAATGGTTCCAGTAGCCATTTTTGTTTTAAAAAGCTTTGACAAATGATGGCTTGTGCCTATGCGGTCACGCTTTGGGGAAAGTATTGACTTTGTCATTTGTCTATGACAAATATGTTTTTGTCGAAAAAAATGTTTTGGAATTCTCTTGAACTGTGATAAAAACTTTTCGAATGGGTATTGTTAATTAAGAAGTCAGTTATTTTTTTTATTATTTGTGATGGGTTTGCTCTTGATTCTAGTCTAGGTCAAAGATGACAGTGACAAAGTCTACGATGGAGCGAGCTTACCCAGAAGGCGCCTGTTCACTCTAAATTTGAAGAGATTATGGTTCTAAGCGTTAGTTCCCTCCTTAGTTCCCATTTGAGAGACCTATTTAATCGTTGTTTAAAGGTCTTGTTAATTGGCTACAAATACCAAATGTATTCAAATGACTCCTCCCGCTCTTGGCAGATCTGGAGGGAGTGTCAGACACTTATTAACAAAAACCCAACGTGTTTCTTCTTCCCTTTGAGTTCCGGGGCCGCGGTATCTTCTTCGAATAAGTCCAAAACCCTGGCAGGGCTACTAATACCTACTATTGATTCCTGTTATTATTCTTTACTCAGTCATATTTGGCCTACAGCAAGTTTGGGTGACTGGTATTGCAATGATTTCAAAACAAATCGAATCCTCATCGGAATAATAAAAAACGCGAATCTCATTACATTGCAAGATGGAACAAAAACTTGATAGATAAGACAATGATCAAGATTGCAATCTATTTTACAGTCTTGCAACTACACCATTTCATTGCAATATCTAACAGATTTGCAGCGTAATACCTAAGTAACCAAGACGATCATTGATGACCATTTTAAAACATTATTGGCACCGTTTTAGTAATATCACTACTATGTTACGACATTACCGTATCTCACATTCACTTGAGATGTCTAATAGCACCAGTAGTGGGGCTGGGTTACACGGAATAGTCTGATTACTCTGTAATCGTTCCGATATAACCTGAGTGCTACATCGGAACGATTATAATTTGCAAACAACGTTCTCATTTGCATTTCCAGAGCTAGATCAGAGTCTAGCTCGGCTAGTTAGACATAATTATTACCTACTAGTGGACGTCACGCGGTTTCACCCGCGTAGTTCCCGTTCCCGTGGGAATACGGGGATATATAGCCTTTGTTACTCCCTGATAATGTAGCTATCCAATGCTAAAAGAATTTTTCAAATCGGTCTAGTAGTTTTGGAGCCTATTCAATTCAAACAAACAAACAAACAAATCTTTCTTCTTTATAATATTAGTTTAGATTAAATTAAACTTGATAGGCAGTATTATTGACGATCAATAAATTACTAAAGGCTCCCAGATAAGTTGTGACAATGCGCCAACATATGAGCGTTGTCACATTATTGTACAGTTGCTACATGGCTGCAATAAAATTAACTTGAGACGTCAAATAGCCTCAATAGGCTATACGGAATATCCTCATTACTCTTTAATCGTTCCGATATAGCCTGGTCTAGCTTGGTATAGTGTTACACAATCACTACCTAGTAAACTGCATATGCAGTATTATAGACGACTAGCTGACTTGTGTTCACGTCGTTGTGCGTCCAAAATGTTAACTTTTTCACATTAAAAATTATTATTACTCACAATCAAATATAGCTTGTATCACTCAGGAATTATACAGCTTATTATTGGTGAAAGAATTTTCAAAATTGGTTCATGAGTTTCAGAGATTACTACTTCCTTCAAACAAACGTACTATCCTACAAACTTTACCTATTTATAATATTAATGCAGATCTTTCTAGTCCTGCTCCATAGGACAATCTAGGGTGTAGTAGACATTGTGAAACTGGTTGATATGTTTGTGTTTATTGTATTTGTATTAATATTTACTATGTAAACAGGTGTATTTACTGATTTTCATATTTAATTTAACTCACACACTGATCATATAAATCAATAGTTGCAAAAATTTGTACGTATGTGAGTATTATGTTCCCTTACTAGCAAACTTATTAATTTTACCTCTGCTGGCATTTCTTTATTGTACCTACTAGTAGTACATAAGTGTTTTTTTTGGGAGCATCGTCCTCACATATAATCAACTGATTAATGTATGCAAATATTGTAAAGCTTATTTTTGAAAAGAGTAACTATGGAGTTTCTTGTCCGTTCTTCTCCATAAGAATCTACCTTTTGCGAACGGACGACTAGAGTCACTATAATATTTTATTTTATTTTAATTTGACGTTCAAAAGTGCCTTTATTGGTCTAGTTGAAATAAATCATTTGACTTTGACTTTGACTTTGACTTTGATCAATAATTTACTAAAGGCATCCTCAGACAGAAGCGATGCGACAATGTGACAACATGTAAGCGTTGTCACATTTATTGTACAGTTGCTACATGGCTGTAATAAAATTAACTTGAGATGTCCAATAGCCTCACTAGGCTATACGGAATAGCCCCATCACTAATAATCGTTCCGATATAGCCTGCTCTAGCTCGGTCTTGTATTATTTGGTATGCAGAGTTATAGTATAGACGATCAATAAATTACAAAAGACTCGAAGACGTTACTGTCAAAATGGATGAAATTTTTGAGACAAATGTATGACTGTGTATCATGTTTATTTAATAGGTTTACTAATTGATTAAAATATACTAACAATTTTATAGGCTTGATAGTCCTATGCGGAATAATACCTACTGTTTTACGATCTTTTTTTATGTTTTACGATAACTCCATTTTCGGCCGATCTTTTTAATTTTAATGAATACATTTTAAAAATAAAACCGATTTCAATTATCCAATATTTACTGTAATTGCCATTAGGTAATTAATCTCTATACAAAATAGCATTACTCGCAAACCAGAAATCAAAGAACTACGATCATATAACACAGCTAATGAGGCTAGTGTGGCTGGCATTTTACTCTGAAGATTTTAACTGTAAGATAACAATCATTAAGAAATTTCAAGATTATCTTTAGTAGATAAATGTAGTGTTGACTAAAAGGTCATGCGATCTTGGCTATTGTAAGAGAAAAACAGTATAATTTGTGCGAGTTAATTTATTTACAAGCTGACCTGCGCAACTTCGTCTGTGTTACATTTTTCATTACTGCTCCACTCCTATTGGTCTCAGTGTGATGACATATAGCCTATAGCCTTCCTCGATAAATGGGCTATCCAACACTAAAATATTTATTCAATTCGAACCAATAGTTCCTGAGATTAGCGCGTTTAAACAAACAAACAAACTCTTCAGCTTTATGATCTAATATACTAATATTTAAAAACTAGCTGACTCGGCAAACGTTGTTTTGCAAAACAAAAAAAATAGGCTAACACCTATTCTCATACCTACTAAATATACACAAAAAAATCATAAAAAGCGGTCAAGCCGTTTCGGAGGAGTTCGATAACAAACACTGTGACACGAGATCTAATATATAAAAATCTCGTGTCACGGTGTTTGTTAGCGGTCTGAGAACAGGTCGAAGGCTATTTTTTTATTTATATGGCAAAACGACATTTGCCTGATCAGCTAGTATTCGTGTAGATTACTATGTAGCTGCTGTAAGTACTCTCATTTGTAGTAGTATCCTTGACAGTCGTTGCCGGTTGTCCGAAGCAAAGAAACCTGACGACAGTCTTCCTAAAGGATATCGAATCACTTTTTTTTTTGTGATGGGTTTGCTCTTGACTCTAGTCTAGGTCAGAGATGACAGAGACAAAGTCTACGATGGAGCGAGCTTACTCAGAAGGAGCCTGTTCACTCTAACTTTGAAGAGATTGGGGTTGTAAGCATTCGGAAACACAGATGCAGGCAGAGAGTTCCACTCCTTTGCTGTGCGCATTATATAAGACGTTCGGGAACGCTTAGTTCGAATTGGTGGAACAGCAACAAGGTAGGGATGGTAAGTTGCAGTGCGTCTGGATGTCCGATGATAGAAGGGGGCCGGTGGGATGAGGTCGTAGAGTTCTTGGGCATATTCCCCGAAGTACAATCTGTACTGTGTGTGATCATTCAGTTACTGGATGTGCAGATCAGACAAGCAGTTGCTCTATGTAAGATATTGGTACTCAGCTGCACCAAAATTTGGGAGGTCAATCGAGACGAAGAGAAGAAGAATAAGCATAAAATATGTTCTTAAATGAGATGTCAGTTCCACGACACCGCAATCTCGTCGGAATAATTTCCGCCTCATTAAAAACCAGCCAAATGCGAGTCGGAATCGTGCATGAATCTTATTTTTATTATTTGTTGTTATAGGCAACAGAAATACAAACTCTGTGAAAATTTCAACTGTCTACTTATTACGGTTCATAAGATATAGCCCGTTGACAGACAGACGGACGGACGGCAGCGGAAGCTTAGTAATAGAGTTCCCTTTGGGTAGAGAACCCTAAAATAGACTAAACTTTTCCGAAGGATATTCTTTGTTCTTCTTTCGTAATTTCTAGAAAGGATGTTAAACATGGCTTCAGTCAATAAACTACTGACTGGTTCAGAAACTCTTTTATGAGAAGATTATTATAATCTATACTAATATTATAAAGAAGAAAGATTTGTTTGTTTGTTTGAATTGAATAGACTCCGAAACTACTGGACGGATTTTAAAAATGATTTTAGCATTGGATAGCTACATTATGAGGGAGTAACATAGGCTATATATTATTATCTCCGTACTCCCACGGGAACGGGAGCTACGCGGGTGAAATCGCGTGACGTCCACTAGTATTCAATATTTGAACAGAATATTATAGACCGATCAATAATATCCATTGTTATGCAAAGAGGAAGTAATATTGTTTTCTTTTCCTCAACTTTTTAGATTTTTGTTTAATGCAACCGTTGACCTCGCAAACGCTTACCCATTAAATAAAAATAGTAATAAATGGATACCATTTTTCGTTATTTGATGTAAATGTGCAAAATTATTTTATGAATATTAAATAATTCAATTATATGAGCGGCTTTCAGTTTTAACTACATTATGATCCAATTTATTGTTAAAACGGTAAATGCCAGATTATGAAGCTTTTTAATGGGTATTGAAACGCGCTTTTAATGAAATAACAGAATTTGTGAAGTTTTCTTTATTTCGTTGTAAAATTTACTTTGAGATGTATTGTCAAAATATATTACATATACAAACCAAATTCTGAGCTTTTTTCTTTTATTTTTTCGTTACAATTTTTTTTAAATATAGCGGTCTAGATTGATAACATTTATTGTATACTTTCAGACTGAATACAATTATAAAAAACCGGTCAAGTGCGAGTCGGTCTCTCACACGAAGAGGTCCGTAGCTTAAACCGAAAAAAAAACACATTTCTTCCAAGGGAACCCTTTGATTTTTAATTTTTATTATTTGTTGTTATAGCGGCAATAGAAATAGATACTGTGTAAAAGTTTCAACTGTCTACCTATTACAGTTCTTGAGATACAGCCAGCTGACAGACAGACGGACGAACGGACGAACGGACGGACTGATGGATGGACGGACGGACAGCGAAGGCTTATAGTAATAGGGTTCCGTTGTTATCCGTTGGCGGAACTCTAAAAATTATAAAGCAACAAAATCTTATCACTAACAACTCATTACAGTAAAATTCGGTAAAGGTTACTCAGATACGGGCTTTACGGCGGAATTTCCTCATTAAAATGCCAAACTTATTTAA
Source organism: Lacanobia wlatinum (assembly GCA_947578705.1). Classification (NCBI taxonomy): domain Eukaryota; kingdom Metazoa; phylum Arthropoda; class Insecta; order Lepidoptera; family Noctuidae; genus Lacanobia; species Lacanobia wlatinum. The sequence goes on from OX388031.1 coordinate 23,748,188, forward strand.
GGTTTTAACTTTTTAGTGCAATAATAATAACTTAGCTACCAGTCATTATTAATTTACTTTTACGCTTTTAAATTAAACTAGTTGTACTTATTTTTCGTTTTTTAATTTCCGGGACCTTCCAAGCGGTTAATGGATTCCTGGAAATGGGTCAGACGTTATAAAGATTAAAACTTTTATTAACTAAGTAAGCCAAATTTTGTTGAATAAAGATGTCGGTACTTATTTTAATTAAAATAAAGTAATCTAACGGGAGTTTACTTTCATATTACCTCTACATAACGAAATAAACACCACATTTAAAAGGATTCATGAAATAGTTTTGAGTATAATAATGTTTTTTGAGTAAAACAAAGTATGCAGATAGACGAAAACGAAGTAGGACCTCATCACACAGCAAATTAAAGATCACACGCTACATTTACTTGGCTTGTCCCGTAAATGTGGTCGAAACCAGCCTAAGAGCTGAGAATAACAACATATATCCGAAAATAATAATAATAAGCCTTTTTATTTCTTGTTTTTACATTGTTGTTAGTTACAATATTACGGTAAAACATACATAGGTTTGCTTAGCAAGATAGCTTAGATTATGTTAGTAAATTAAGAACTTATGTTTTAAATAATTATAAATTAACAGGAACCCCGGTTTGGGTATAGGCCTCCTCCAAAGATGCCCATTTTTCTCGATCTTGTGCTATAGAGCACCAGTTTTGGCCAGCTGATCTTTTCAGATCATCTTCCCAGCGGGCCGAGGGTTTCCCCTTTCTCCTCTTGCCTGGTGGTCCTTTCCACTGGGTAACTCGCAGGGTCCACCTTCTGTCGGACATTCTCGAAACATGGCCAGCCCAACGCCATTTCAGTTTTCGAGCAAAGGTTAAGGCGTTTGTAACTTTAGTGATGTCTCTTATCTTTGTGTGTCTTATTTTATCCATTTTCTTAATGTTTAACATGCTTCGTTCTAAGCCTCTTTGACATGTGTTAATTTTATTCATAGCTTGATTCGTGAATTTCCAGGTCTGGCTCCCATAAGTTAAGCTTGGTAGTAAACATGAGTTCATAACTTTAGCTTTGAGAGGTATTGGAAAGTTACCTTTAAATATTTCTTTTTGGCTCCAATATTTTTTCCAGGTTTGTTGGACCCTTCTCTCTATTTCTGTAAAGTTGCTGTTTTTCTCGAAACTTATTCTTTTTCCTAGGTATATGTAGTTGTCTACATATTCTAAAGGGTTACCGTTGATAGTTATAGGTCTTATTCGTGTGTTAGTCATTATCTTAGTCTTCTCTATGTTCATTACTAGTCCAACTTCCGCACTTGCTTGTTGAAGGGATTCTATCATTGATTGCATCTCGTTGGCTGTCTCTGACAGAAGTATCAGGTCATCGGCGAACCTCAGATGGCTTAGGTAGGCGCCTTCTATGTATAGTCCTGTTTTGCACCACTCCAACTTGTTTATGATGTTTTCGAGAATGGCTATGAAAAGGGTGGGTGAGAGCGGGTCCCCTTGCCTTACCCCTCTTTCTATAGGAAAAGCGGGGCCTAAGGTTTCGAGCTTTATCCTTCCTTTGTTGTTATTGTATATGCTTTTAATCACTTTTATGTATATATCTGGTACCTCTTGAATTTTTAAACTTTCCCAAATACTTATGTGTGTGACCGAATCGAAAGCTTTTTGGTAGTCAATAAAAGTAATGTAAAGGGGTCTCTGAAATTCCTGATATTTCTCTATAATTAGCTCTATTGTGTGGATGTGGTCGATAGTAGAGTATCCTTTTCTGAAACCCGCTTGTACTATAGGTTGTTTTGCTTCTATTATTGGACTTAGCCTATTATTTATAATTGAAGAGAAAGTTTTGAGTGTACCAATTATTTAGTCTGTACAGTTTATATCAGGTGTTGATTTTCACATTTACTTATAGTATTAATTGCTATTTGACTATTTGCTCGCTGAGGAAAGGGACTAAAGATATAGATCTCGAGTGAGTAAAAGAGACACATGCATTCACAGTCTCACTAGTTGATCACAGCGACAAGAGCTATCAAAGATTGTACTCGCTCAGCGACACTCGCTCGGCGATGCTCGCTTGGCGGTCAGAACCCACCAACTAGCGGTAATTTCTACCTATAGTGCGGGCCGGAGCGAGTATTGCGAGTAAACACCCGTCGCACAAAAGGACTCGCTTATTGCCGAGCGTCAAAACTATCGAAACTTTTCACTCACTACTCGCTGCTCGACAACTAGTTTCGAGTGATCGCCGGCGGAGAGACAAGTGCCTAAGTCTGTGGTATATAATAGGACTATCAGTTTGTCATCACAACTAACTTGTCAAGAGTGGTAAGCATTTCCCAAGTAGAAATAAGGAAAACCACTAAATTGAAAACAGTCTACACACACATCTATCTATAAGTACTAATATATAAAACTGAACTGACTGACTGACTGTTTGTTTGCTTGAACGCGCTAATCTCACGATTGAAGACGAACGATTTGAAGAATTCTTTCAGTGTTAGATAGCCCATTTATCGAGGAAGTCTATAGGCTATATATATCAAAGAAACTAAAATTATCCGTAACAATACTGTAACACAAACATGACTTTTAAATAATATTCATAGAAACAGTCCGCTTATTATAATTTCTACAGTTACTTTATGAAGACCACCCAACAGTAACTTTAACTGAAAGTTCAAATGTTATGAACTTACGATATTTAACAGACAGCATAATCTGTTCAAATGAATAACAAAATACTTCGACGCCTTTATTCCATTATTATTCATGTTACTGATAAATTGTTCAATCAGACATTTATTAGATTTTTTACTAGTTAAAAACGCTTATAATGCTGCAATTACTTTTAACCAGCCTCGTTTACATAAAATTTTAAAAGATAGTATAATATGTTTTTATAAGGAAGTTTATATAACGTATATTGCTAGCTAGCTATTCTAATAAGTCAGAAGATTAAGGATTTTCGAATTTCATTCCATTGCGTGAGTAACATTACGTTGCAATCGGTTATATATCTTCAAAATTTCTACAATACAAATTCGTTATACTGCATCATCTTCCTTGCCTTTCCCAACTATATTGGAGTCGGCTTGCAGTCAACCCTGTATTATTACCAGTTTTCTACGTGGAACGAATGCTTATCTATCTAACACCAGCGCTGTGATATTTATTTTTAAATATCGCAGCATATGCTGAGACAGGGACCTTTTTGGCCTCGCATAGATTAATTTAAGGATGCCGCTTAACTGTCTAAACATATTTTTATAACTGTTAGTTTTACTTATTTTACTTTTATGTGTCTTGTGCGAGTCACAAATAAACATTTTTCTTTGTTTCTTCTTTCTTTCTTTACCTGACTTTCCCAAAAAAAACACGATACTTCTCAGCAAGATTGGTGACAGATTTTCTGGCTTCTAGGAATCCGTAACAACTTCCAAAGATCTATGTACAAGTGACAGCCGGGACTATTCGCTTAGCGTGCTTTTCGAGGCAAGGAGGTGTCTCGATATATTTAAATCCACAGACAAAACTCGGCAAGCGTTGCTTAACCTGGAGAACGACCTGTGCAGCTGTTCTCATTTAGAAACGAGCTCCTTAAATTCGTTATACTGCACGCTTAACATAAATGCAATTTATCTCCCCACAACCTTCCCAACCCAATTACAAATTTCTCCAACAACAGCTTCAACATAATATATTTTTGAAGCTTCGCTCGCTCCAATTTTGAGCATGTTCTTGCTTTAAATCTAGTCAAAGTTAAAAGCGTCGTATTTTTCTCGGTGGCTGCAGCATGTCCACAAAATGCCGTCACGTTTGTGGAGCCTTGACATTACATTACGAGTCGGATGCCGTTCGAGACATTTTAAACTTGGAAATTGGTGAATATTTATGTTGAAATATAGTGTATTGACTATGCGGACGTTTATGAATGTTGGTTGCATTTATGTAGATTTTTGTGGTCCAAAAAAACCCAGAGCTGATTATTGTTATAGGTAATTCTCAGAATTTATCAGATTTTGGTTGTTAAAAATTCCATTAAAATACTCAAACTGAAAGTTTTTATCAAAACGCACTACGAAGTAAAAATGAAAATCATTAAACTGCTCATTTAGGCTGAAAATCAAAATAAAGTAAAAAAAAAATAGTTTATTTGCGCCAAGTATTGGCACTTTTTGAACGTCAAAAATGACAACAGACAACTGTCTGTTGAGTGTCAAACGCCCTCCCGTCACCACTTCCAAGTAAAGAGGAGGAGCAACAAACTCCCCGGCAACACATCTGTCTATTAAGTTACGGCTTCATAAATCATGCTACTATTTCTTAATAGTGTACATACTATCCCTGCAAGCTTCTTTTTCTTATCGTGTGGACAATAAGGTCTAACGACCCCACACACCCTCCCGAACCGATCCCTGCAAGCTGCAAAGCCGCATGTAAATAGAACCTTATTCAATTAACAAACGTCAATAGCGGCGTGCGCTTCGTCATGTAAAACACGCGTGGCATGTGTATTATCTATGATGACTTACTTGTTGCATAAGTGTTTGTATAATGCATCATTGTCTAGGTACAGTGCAGTGACTAGCTGTCCAAATATCTCTTGGTATTTACACCATGTTCTTTACTTTTCATAATCATTATCAGTTTAGCCAATCCTTAGTTGAATTTCCCCTCCGTGGTCGAGTGGTCCTTAGACCCGGTGGTCGTGGGTCTGATTCCCATGGGAAGCATACTTTTCAAAAGTTGTTTCCAGTTTGGCTAGGACATTGCAGGCTTGAATCACCTGATTGTCTGATAAAAAGATGATTGTGTGCTTCGGAAGGCACGTATAAGCTGGTGGTCCCGGCCGCCTAATGGCGGTCTTCAAATAAACCATGTCAGAGGCCCTTGAGGCGGTTTAGAAACTCTGACACTCAGGTGTGTGGGGTCGTTAGACCTTACTGGCTCACACGATAAGAAGAAGAAGCTGAATTTTCAATTTATTTATTTGCATAAAACATGGTATAGGTACAAAGGTTACATGAGTTAAAGATGAGATCATACATGTTTTTTAAAGCAAAGAAATATAGGTCTACCTCCGATCCTGTACTTCTCGGGTCCAAAGGGCCTTCGCGGTCCACATTGTGGGAAGAGTTCCTCTATTTTTACGATTAAAAAGAGCATAGGTAAGTATCAAGATGTTTTTCAAACTAGCCATTGCTTATGTTCGCACTAATTTCGTATTTTTCCATGTCTACTTAAACACCCTATGTCATATTTTTAATAGATTGATTAAGAGACTAGAGTCAAGAGCAAACCTATCTCAAATAAAAAAATAAATAATAATAATTTAAAAAAAAATAAATAATAATATATTATACCCATGCCGCTCCTCAGGGTTCAACACATCCTTATTCCAAGCTTCATAAGAATCGGAACAACAGTTTGGCAAAAACGTCGCAAACAGACAGAATTACTTTCACATTAAATGCATATTGAAGTAACATTTCATGTTCCCAGAACATTGTTGCAACAATGTATTAAATAAAGATTGCAATTCAGACAATTACAATATCGTTTGGATGCGCGTTGCATAAAGTGGATTATGGCATTTCAACACATCTTGACATTTTGCTCCGGTTTGAGTCCAATCCGACGCGAACGAAATGTAAAAGCAATCGGCAATTTGCGAACACAAATTGGCTATAGAGCTTACTAGAACGTAGATGTGACATTTGAATTAGTTCTGTTCGTCATCCCACGTAAGAATTTATAATTATGTCACGAGGCTAAATGTATGGTATTAGCACAGTTAGAAATGTGGAATTTTAAATAAGAATCGTAGCGAACGTTCTCGAATGGACTCAAGTGTTATATATTTTAAAATAACTTTGATTTGATGCGCCTGTCAAGCCCGTTACAAACGTTTTTAAGAGGTTTTTATTAGATAAAATGTTTTGATTACAAGTAACTTTAGTTTATTCTCAAGGCCTTAGCATACTAAAATTTGCCAATACCTACTAAGATGATTGTAATGAATGTTATATTGATGAATGATTAAGTATGCCTTTCTTCCAGTTAACACTTTCAGTGCCAAGTGAAAAAGTGTTTTTACAGTGCCAAGCACTCAACACATGGGCCGAACAAAAACACGTTCGTGTGCCCACAACCCGCGCATGAACACAAGTCACATGTAGCTACTTAAAACAACGACTCAGATACGGGTTGTGGGCACATAACGAATCACTGCTCGACCCATACGCTGAGTTCTTGGCACTAAATGTGATAACGTTTGAAACTAAGAAGAAAGAAAAAACCGGTCAAGTGCAAGTAGGACTTGCAAGGGTTCTGTACCATAAGCCGAAAAAACCATGTTTCTTGTTTGGGGGCCCGCTTTTATTTTTAATTTTATTTAATTTTAAATATTTATAATATAGCGGCAACGGAAATACCTACACACCCTGTGAAAATTTCAACTGTCTGCCTATTACGGTTCTTAAGATACAGCCCGCTGACAAACAGACGAACGGATAGCGGTGGCTTGGTAATAGGGTTCTGTTGGTTACTCTTTAGGTACGGAACCCTAAAATCTGTCATAGAACAGAACTAACATGTTTAAAAATAATGATCTTAAACTATACACCCTTTATTAAGTTGGTGTTGGTAGAAGATTCTAAAATAGTTATTACTATAACTATTTTAGAATCTTAGGCAAATATTAAGATAATCGTTTCAGTAAATAAAGAACTACGAAGGAATGTAAACTAGAATAGAAAAGAAGAATGAAGAAAAGGCACCGATGAATAGATTATGTGGTCTTCAAAGTAGATAATTGATAATACTTCGCACTAATCGTTTCCAAACGTCTTTTATAATGCGCACAGCAAAGAGTGGAACTCTCTGCCTGCGTTTGTGTTTTCGAACGCTTACAACTCTAATCTCTTCAAAGTTAGAGTGAACAGGCTCCTTCTGGGTAAGCTCGCTCCATCGTAGACTAGACTAGACGCAAGAGACGCGAGGACTAGAGGCAAGAGCAAACCCATCTCAAATAAAAAAAAAAGATAACAAAAAGGCATAAAATTAATAATTTGAGTAGTAAAAAGCCCACAGCTTCTCTAAGGTCATCAATATGCCAGACGCATTGGCATTCATTTGCAAGTCAAATGGAACTTCATCTATGCTGATATTTAATTAGAAGCTATTAGGCTACTATTTTTAGATTGCAGAACACCGCATTTTCAAGTTCAATTAATGATACAGTTTACAATAAATGCCAAAACTGATGACCTACATGGGGTAAATGTCAAAAACTAGGTATTAGAATTCTTAATTTGAGATGATTTTATACAAGTTTGAAACTACAAACTATGTCATACAAGATAAAATTCTAATTTCATTACAAGCAATGACTAATTCGCGCCTCAAAGAGATGTCAGCACAGAAGACGGGGCCCGCCAGGGCCAGTGCCTGCCAGGGTTGTGGAATTTGTTCGAAAGAGTCACCGCCGCCCTGGAATGAAAAGGGCAGTAGGAGGAACACGGATGGTTTTAGTCAATAAGAGTCTGACACTTCCTTCTGCTTCACCCAGGGCGGGAAGAGTAATTTGATGATTTCCTATGATTAAAAAAAAGCAGTGACGAATGATAAATGCATCAATATCAGAGCTCAAAAAAATAGCGAAAGCGCTATCGGCTCTTCTCGCGAGCACGTACCGTAGCTATCTAGCTACGTGTTCGCTAGAAGTAGCAGAATCATGGTAAACCTTAATTTTTATTATTTGTTGTTATAGCGGCAATAGAATTACACTATCTGTGAAAATTTCAACTGTCTACCTATTACGGTTCCTGAGATACAGCCCGCTGACAGACAGACGGACGGACGGACAGCGGAAGCTTAGTAATAGGGTTCCGTTGGATACCCTTTGGGTACGGAACCCTTAAAATCACACTAGATTCACTGTCGGCACAACAGATACAATACAATCAAATACCATCATCGCGAATACCACATGTAGTTTATGGCTTTGCTAACCGGTTCAATAACAACCTAAGTGTAAGCCATTGATATATAAAAAAACCCAAGATACACACTCAGCATCTCAAAAACGTCCGCAAAAAACAAGCGCAATATGTATAATTGTGTGCAAGTTTCAGACAGTCTCGCATCGCTTGCCATACTGAACTGCTTTGTAAAAACAACTTTAAGCGATCCGTGTAAGGTTGAATTTGCAAAAAAAATTGTTTATAGTATAACTACGCACAACTCACACATGACACTTGATACACTTCAGTTTTTGACGACAGTTTCGAGTGTTGCATTTGTTCGAGACTAGCTGACTGGGCAAAGGTTGTTTTGCCATACAAAAAAAAAAAATACCCTACCACCTATTCTCATACCTACCGAATATACACACAAAATTTCATGAAAATCTGTCGATCCGTTTCGGAGGAGTTCGGTAACTAACACCGTGACACGAGATTTTTATATTATACTAGCTGTGCCCGCGACTTCGTTCGCGTGGATGTCGAAAAATATCTGTTGCATAGATACAATTTACTTTAAGTTAATACCTTGCGTATCCTGATCTGTCTCAAAATTAAGAAAATAGGAAGAGGGTACCTAATGGAGGGCACTCTATCATCTCTTCCGGTTGAAATGCCGATTAGCCCGGGTAATCTCCTGGTAACCTACCTCGAGTTAGGTATCAAAATCAACAAAACCGACTTTCGAACGAACGGTGGTAGGTAGTCTTCAAGCTACGAAACAAAGAAACTGATGAATAAAGTTGATTCTTAATTTTGTCCAGCCAGCAAAAAGAAACAGTTTCTTTGATTTTCCCTGACAATTGCAGATTACAGAACACCGGTTAATTTTTACATTTTATGTTAAACAGTTCTATCGGGTTTATAGAATCGATTTACTGTGTAAGAATAATCGAATTTTTTAAATCTAAATAAATATTTAGTAGGTACTGAAAGAGGAGACTTAGTAAATGAGGAGCTCGTAGCTAAATAATAACAGTCGCACGGGTCGATCTTCATGATTTACCAACTCTTGCCTAGGTGGCTCTGTGAATAGTTGGCCATATTATTTAACATACCGCGACTTCGCCGTGTTGATCGGAAGCTGATCCGAATATAGTTGGGAAAAGGTTAAGCATATATTAAAAAAGACAGACAATACCATTTGGCCCCAATTGGGGCTGACGGTCCTTGAGAGAATAACTCTGCCGTTTTATTGTCCTTTTCATTGAAAGGCGGTTAATCAGCGGCCTAAATGATCCCCAATGCGCTAATGTGTCAAAGAGGCGAATGGGTCTGTCAAGTGACAACATTTAATGTGTGAAAACTTTTTAACAAGTGAAAACTTTTTTTTTTTTTTCCTGTGGCAACACTACAGCTAACAGCTGTTTCAAATTTCTCCTATGTAATTTTAATTTTAAATATAAAATTCCTTTGTTATTAAGACCTATTTTCAATTAATCATCAAGTAAATAAGATATTCAAGTGTATTAAGTGTTAGTTTCATGTATTAAAGTTTAAATAAGTGTTAAAACTTAAAGTGAATCGGTGACAGTTTAGAGGTTACCGGCTCAAGTGAATTTTTCCATTGTCATCTTGATAACAGGTACATAATTAAACTTTACTTGCTATTATACTGTATACGATCCATTCATTTGTAGCTTAGCATATTTTTCTTAACAAAACTTCTATACGGCTACAGTTTTATTTCAATGAACTTCGTAGACATAACCTTGGTTAGTTGATGACAGAACTTGTTACGTTCATAACTAAACGCTGTAATTTGTCACTACTTACCACTTACTTAATTCTCTTTTAACTAATATATTTTTTTTTTCAACAATCTGCTTTTCCTTTTATTTCTTTTCACTCTTTTCTCCAAATAATCATGCCTATGACGCGTAGCGCCTATGCTCGCCAAGAAGAGTCCAAACTCAATCTGGCTTTGAGCGAATTAAAGGCGTCCAAGGAGTGCTGTGATCAACTGATTAAGGAAATGGATGACAATGAAAAGGTGCTCTTGGAAGCTCACACCAAGAATAGGCAGTTAAAAAATGAGATGGCTCAGTTATACACTCAATACACTGAGGCCATCGAAGCCCGGGATAGGCTCCAACTTGTAGTGGACGGGTTCAGCCAGTGTAGCATCGAGTATGAACAAGCTCTTAATCACAAGTACTTATTGCAACAACAGCTACAGGAGGCTCATTGTCAAATATCACAACTTGAGACAACTAACCTTAACATCACAGCCTCCCTGAACCAAAGTTTATTTAGCGAGTTGGTGCCTATTGCCCCATCCAAGGCCCCTCTAATCAACCCCTCTTACACAGTAGATTTAACTAGTGATGATGATTTGGAATCAATAAAAACAGTGAGGGTAGTAACTAGTAAAAATAAACTTAAAAAATATATAAAAATTAACAGATACATTCTCAAAACGCAGAAAATGGTTAGAAGGCAAAAGTTTTTTATCAAAAATGTTAAATTGAATAGGGAAAGGTTAAACTTATTGAAACAATTAGATATGTATTCTTTCAACCTGGAACAAAGTACTAGGAGGTATAAAGTTGACACAGAGGAGTTGCAATCTCAACTAAATCATTTACAGGAAAAACTAAGTTCTATGACATGCAAGTACAATACCTCTGAAAACCTTATGAGGGAATATGTGTTGGCTATGAATGAGCTGGTAAGCTCACAAAAAACCAACTGTAAGCATTGTCAACCAACTAATGTACAGACGCCAGACCATTCATTGTCAACATGCAACAACACCATGCCGCAGCCTTGTGTTGAATTTCTAGTTCCAACTATTAGTTCCAAAATCCAATGTAAACCATTAGTAAATAATGAAATAATAATTTTTTGTGATGAGATTGGAAAGGGTCTGGGTCACTTGTTGAAATATGAATATCCAGGGCACTCAATTATCAACTATTGTATGCCTGGCTGCTCCCTATTTGATATCATGAAGAGAATTATTAATTATAACTTTCACCAGGATACAACATTATTAATATTTGTTGGTAATAGAGCTAATTTAAACAAAGGAGAATTACTGCAATATCATAGGTCTCTAAGCAACCTCAACTTAAGAAAAATTATATTGTTTACATTTCCTTATAGCCAAAGTTTGCCACAGGAAGAAAATTACCTTAGATTCAATATTAATAAGACATTGCATAATCTGACATATAATAGCAATGTATTTCATTTATTAGATGTTAATAATTTAATTGGAAATCGTTTTGTGTTGACAAAAGATAGATATCATGTAGACAGGTACTATCTTGCTAATTATTTTAAAAGACGGATAGCTGTGTCGCTATCATATTATTTTTGTATAACAGCCAAGAACTTGGCTAAACAAGTTGCTTCTATTGAGCAATGCACTGACATGTATAATAATTCTGCCAACAATTTGGCAAGAAACTCTAATGTTATTGATAATTTAAATTAGAAAATAAGACAACAGAGGCTATCTCTAGCAATATTGTACAGAATTTTGATGGAACAACCAAACCAATAAAAGATTTAAACTCTGTAAACTGTATCAACCTGGTGCACCAAAACATTCAAGGATTCATGAATAAAGATTTGGAAATAGAATTATTTATAAATTTAAACAATATTGATATTCTTTGTATCACAGAACATTGGCTTAAAAGCCATGAGTTCATGTTCAATTTTAGTAATCACCAGGTTGGTAGTTCGTTCAGCAGAATTAATGCCATACGTGGTGGCTCATTAATTTTAGTTCATAATAAACTTAAATTCAAAGAACGGAAGGATATTGTAAGCCTATCTGTTGAGCGAACAATTGAGATAGCCTGTATAGAATTGGAGCAGTTCATTGTTTTAAGTGTGTACCGACCCCCTTCAGGATTGTATGACTGCTTTGAAAAGGTAATGGATGAAGTGTTACACAAGATTTGTAATTCAAACAAATATATTGTCACTTGCGGTGATTTTAATGTTAATTTATTAGAAAACTCAGGTTCTAGCAGCAAAATTATTAGTCTGTTTCAGTCCTACAATCTTGTTAACTTATTTTTGGAGCCTACAAGAATAACCCCTGCGAGTGCCACATGCATAGATAATATTTTTACAGATTTTGTACCAAGTCACAAAGAAATTATAAATTTACTAGATTCTGATCATAGTGGGCAAATAATTACTTTCCAAAACCTAAACAACAAAGTGGCTACAAAATATATCACTGTTAACCCAAGAACTATAACTCGTTTGGAAACTTTCAAAACTAAAATCATCAATAATTTACCAGTTTTGACTACTTTAAATAATCCTAATAAGTCATATGAGGATTTTTTTCACATGTACTGTAAACATTTCAATTCCACTTTTATACCTAAAACCATCTCGGTTAGCAGTAATGTATCTTACAGTGAATGGGCTACGGTAGGTATTCATAAAAGTAGAACTCGGCTCTATGAATTGTATGATGAAAGAGCCCATGTAAATACGGCTGAATTTAATTCTTATGTTAAAAATTATTCAAAATTATTTAAAAAAGTTTGTTGTATTGCAAAGTCGCGTTATTTGAGTAATAAGATTAAAAATAGTAATAATATAATCAAAACAACGTGGAATATTATTAATAGTGAAACAGGAAGGTCAAAACCTCGTTGTAGTGACTACAGCCTTGTAATTAATGACATTGTAATCAATTCTGACTCCCAGGTTGCCTCGGCTTTTGAAAATTTTTTTTCAAAGATTCCTATTTTAACAACAAAATCTCTGAACTCATCACCCACTGCAGCAGAGTCTCTGCTTAAAGAAAATGTTAAAGTTTGCGATTCCGAATTTAGTTTCCAACATGTCACTGGTACAGATATAATTAAAACATTTAACAGTTTGAATGTGAAAAAGACTGCAGATTTATGGGATAATTCAGTGGACGTTGCAAAGTCCATTATTACCATTGTGGCTCCTACTTTAGCACTTATTTTTAATAATTGTATTGATTGTGGTGAGTTTCCTGACCTAATGAAGCATAGTAAAGTAATACCATTGTTTAAAGCGGGTAGTACATTTGACCCCACTAATTATAGACCTATTTCAGTGCTACCCACCTTTAGTAAGATATTTGAAAAGCTTATTTTAGAGCAGTTGCAAAGATTTTTTAACAGACACAAACTTCTACATACCAAACAATTTGGTTTTACAAGGGGTCGTTCAACAACTGATGCCGGTGTTGAACTTTTAAGACATATTTATAATGCATGGGAAGACAAATGCGATGCCCTGGGAATTTTTTGCGACCTATCCAAGGCATTTGACTGTGTTTTTCATGAAACATTGATCAGGAAACTACACCACTACGGGATCCGGAACTCCTCACTGGATCTTATTACTTCATACTTAAGTGATAGGATCCAGAGAGTTGACGTGAACGGGAAAAGATCTCCTGGCTGTACCGTAACAATGGGTGTCCCCCAGGGTTCAATTCTTGGCCCATTTTTGTTTCTTGTTTATATTAATGACTTGCCTTACCTCATAAAGGATAGTCAAGAAATAGTGTTGTTTGCAGATGACACTTCACTTTTATTTAAACTTAAACGTCAGCAACCGGTTACTAACGATATAAATAACGTTCTTTCAAAAATAGTACACTGGTTTAATGTTAATAACTTAAATCTCAATGAAAAAAAAACTAAATGTATTAGGTTTACGATGCCTCAGGTTAGGCAAGTGGATACTAGTGTGCTAATAAGGGGTAAAGAGTTGACTCCTGAAGATACTACTGTGTTCTTAGGCATAACTTTAGATGCTAAGCTTCAGTGGGGACCACATATAGATAAATTATCGAAAAAACTTAGCTCTGCTGCATACGCTGTCAGAAAAATTAGAAATTTAACTGATTTAGAAACAGCCCGTTTAGTTTACTTTAGTTATTTCCACAGTGTCATGTCGTATGGTATTCTATTATGGGGGAATGCTGCCGATATCCAGACAATTTTTGTTTTGCAGAAAAGAGCTATTCGTTCAATTTATAAATTAAGTCCTAGATACTCCCTCAGAGATAAATTTAAAGATATAAATATAATGACTGTCCCTTCTCAGTTTATTTATGAAAATATTTTGTATGCCCATAAAAATATTAAAATGTTTAAAAAATACAGTGATATACATAATGTTAATACTAGGAATAAACATAAATTTGTTGTTCCTGTAACCAGGCTTAAAAAGATAGGGGGCTCATTTAGATGCCAATGTATACGCTTTTATAATAAACTTCCAAGTCACATTCAAGATCTAAGCATAAATAAATTCAAAGCATTTGTAAAGCGTAAACTTTGCCAGAAGGCTTTTTACACCATAAAAGATTATCTTGAAGACAAAAAGGCTTGGGATTGAGCTGTTCCAATGAAATACACTTGCACAGTCTCTGTTTTTATTATTATTGTCAATGTATATTTATTTGCTTGGTTTATACATTGACATTTTTTTTTTTTTTTTTTTTTTTTATCAATTTTTTAGTTTTACTTTTGACATTTTCTTTTATTATACACAATTTGACTTTTGTACAATTTTTTTTTATATACAATTTGACATTTTTCTTTTTATTATATACAATTTGACATTTTAATTTAATTTTTCATATACAATTTGACATTAAATTTATCATTATTTTTATTATGAATGGGGACTATGTGGATTATTTTTTATTTCATTGAGTAACTTTAATGTTTGTCTGGCAGTTTGAGTGCTTTGTACGGCCTACACAAATGTCCTTTCTTTGGTATTGTTCGTCGAGTTGTTGAGCTCCTATGTGGATCTGAGTTGAGCTACACGACTACTGACAAAGGCTTGCACTGACTGGACAGGTTCACTCAAATCTGTGTGGTTCTTTCTTCTAAAGACCATCTCAGACACTAATCTGCATGGTTCTTAAAAAAAAGAATGTATTGTAAGTGTGAGGACTATGTAGGTCGTTATTTTAAGGATTGATTTCATGACTGTCTGGCAGTTTGAGTATATTATGCGGCTTACCCAAATGTCCTTACTTTGGTATTGTTCGTCGGTTCGTTGAGCTCCTCAAAGTTTTGAGTTGAGCTGCACGATTACTGACAAAGGCTTGCACTGTCTGGACAAGCCCACTCAAACCTGCGTGGTGCTTTCCTCAAAAGGCCACCTCAGACCTTAACCTACATGTTTTTCATATGTTATTGGCAATTGTATGGACTTCAAAAGAGACTGTGACCTCTGAGTTTGTTTCGGTGTTTCTTCTCAGGGTAGTCAGCTAGGAAACATCCGGCCTCATCTAGATAAATACGTCAAAAAAAAAAAAATTGACGTGTAAAAGAGTTACTTGTAACCTATTTGCAAAATAAATATCATTTATCATTTATCATTTATCAATGATCAGGCTGGCAGATGCTTAGGCCGTCTATGAGTAGGGTAGGTGTGACGAAAATATAATTATGAATTTATTTATTTTTTGGGAATCCTAGATTCTATTAAATGTCACTTAGACCGTCTCCCTAGTGGATAAAG
Organism: Lacanobia wlatinum; assembly: GCA_947578705.1. Classification (NCBI taxonomy): domain Eukaryota; kingdom Metazoa; phylum Arthropoda; class Insecta; order Lepidoptera; family Noctuidae; genus Lacanobia; species Lacanobia wlatinum. Next base: position 23,763,720 of record OX388031.1, read on the forward strand.
GAAATTGAAACAAAATTACGTTTGTAATCTGTGCCCAGTTTTGCCAACTGTAGATAAAGTGTTTTTCGCAAATTATTTCAGTTTTTTACCATGAAGCATCATCTGCCTAGCCTTTTCCCAGCTATATTGGAGTCAGCTTCCAGTCAAACGGGATTGGAGCGGCTGCCTACCAGACCTCTACAACCCTACAATACTGGGTAACACGATACTTCTTGGCAAGACTGTAGGTGTCAGATTTGTCGGCTTCTGACAATCCGTAAAGACTGCCGGAGATCTCTTCTCGGTAGGTATGTTAAAATGGTCACCCATCCACAGACTGACCTTGGCAAGCGTTGCTTAACCTTGAAGATCGACCCGGGCGGCTATTATATTCCGAGGTACTTAGGAATCTCGGTATGTTGGTCACCCATCCACAGACTGACCTTGGCAAGCGTTGCTTTACCTTGAAGATCGACCCGGGCGGCTATTATATTCCGAGGTATGTAGGAATCTCAGTATGTTGGTCACCCATCCACTGACTGACCTTGGCAAGCGTTGCTTTACCTTGAAGATCGACCCGGGCGGCTATTATATTCCAAGGTATGTAGGAATCTCGGTATGTTGGTCACCCATCCACAGACTGACCTTGGCAAGCGTTGCTTTACCTTGAAGATCGACCCGGGCGGCTATTATATTCCGAGGTTTGTAGGAATCTCGGTATGTTGGTCACCCATCCACAGACTGACCTTGGCAAGCGTTGCTTAACCTTGAAGATCGACCCGGGCGGCTATTATATTCCGAGGTACGTAGGAATCTCGGTATGTTGGTCACCCATCCACAGACTGACCTTGGCAAGCGTTGCTTTACCTTGAAGATCGACCCGGGCGGCTATTATATTCCGAGGTATGTAGGAATCTCGGTATGTTAAAATGGTCACCCATCCACAGACTGACCTTGGCAAGCGTTGCTTAACCTTGAAGATCGATCCGCCTCTCGATCGATCTGCCTAACCTTTTCACAACTATATTGGGGTCGGCTTCCAGTCAAACCGGATTTAGCTGAATACCAGTATTTTACGTGAAGCGGCTGCCTACCAGACCTCCACAACCCATTATTTGGGTAACACGATAGTTCTTCGCAAGACTGGAGCCAGATTTACTGGCTTCTGACAATCCGTAACGACTGCCAAAGATCTTCAAATGACAGCCGGGACCAACGGCCTAACGTGCTTTCCGAGGCACGGAAGAAACTCGGTATGTTATGATGGTCTCCCATCTACATACCAACCTTGGCAAGCGTTACTTAACCCTGAAGATCGTCCCGTGCGGCTGATATAGATTAATTATGTCGATTCGAATCACAATAAAATTCATGATTCACTACTCTTCTCTTTTTTCTTTTTCGGTCAAACATATCGTTATCACCTTCTAATTAGCTACATAGCATAGGTATCCAAACTTTATTTGTCAGACATTGACCAATCTGCTGACAACACGGCAATTCAGAAAAACGCATCATCAGTACATCGCCATCAATCGACAATGTAGTTGAACTGTCAAAATATAAGTTCAAACTTAGAAGCTCACATGTTACGATAAATGAAACGATATGACTAAATGTTATTTTTTTTTCTTTGTTATTAAGAGTTTCACAAAATAATAATATACGCATTCATTCATGAAACAGTTCTAAACTGTTACTATTTAATCTCAATAGATGGCGGTGCATGTATGTGCTTCACGTAATGAAACTTTAAACGAAACCTTTAAATACAAATATCTTTTGATAGAGTGCACCGATTGCGATGAAACAAAAACTAAGTTATACCTCCAGTTACGTACAATTTTAATGCGTGAAAGTTATCTACGTTATTTCTGTACTTTTGACGTGATGCTTGCACATCCAAACAGATAAACAGACAAAAATTCCAAAAATGATGGAAATGGGTTCTGTAAGTTACCCTTTATCTCCCTAGCTATTTTTTTTTTACTATTTTGATTGTACAAAAACGACTCTTCAACAGATTTATTATATGTATAGATTAGATGGTGTAAGCACATACCTCCTTAACCCTCTGAAGCAGAGGTTCCAACCAATGCGCGTTGCACTCCACATGGGAATCCAAGAAAGTGAGCACCGGAGCTACTGCAGCATCAGCACCCCTCACCCTGGACCTCATGAGACCCTCGCGTCGAGAGTTGCGGATCACCTTCACTTTCCGAATGGCGCGGAGTGCTGCTCCGTCATCGGCTGTTAGAGAAAAGAAGAAATTAATATGGATATTAAAAGTTCTAATCCATACATCTACACTAATATTATAACTAGCTTTTGTCCGCGACTTCGTACGCGCATATCCCATTTTTTCCCGTTCCTTTAGGAATTTCAGGAAATTCTTAGTACTAACACTCTCCAAGGAACCTACATGTCGAATTTCAGCTTTCTACGACCAGTAGTTTTGGTTTTGCGTTGTCTGTCAATCACTCATTCACTAACTCACTCACTCACTCAGTAACGGAAGAATTTTATACAGGGTTATTTGTAAAAGACCAAAAACCTCTTAGGCAGTGAAAGTACACATGACTATAAACAACATTTACTCTGAGACCAAGCCTGAAAACTCAAAAAATATCAGCTGTTTCATACAAAGTGCAATATTTAGTAATGAAAATGTATGAAACAGCTGATATGTTTTTCGAGTTTTCAGGGTTGGTCTCAAAGTAAAAGTTATTTATAATCATGTGTACTTTGACTGCCTAAGAGGTTGTTGGTGTTTTACAAATAACCCTGTATATAGGATTGATTGCGAAAGAAGTAATTCTGTCTCTCTGTTTCTGTTTGTCACCTTTTCACGTCTCGACGGTCGAACGGGTTTGGAGGTAAGCGGTACAGAGAGTAAAGTACCGCAAACCTCCATTGTAAAGGGAGGATCCTCCTACCAGACAGTTGTTGTGCCTGGCGGGCTACTGCCCGATAGTTAATGTGGGGCAGCGTTGCTGTGTGACGTAGTGGCGTGACTGCTGGCGTCGACCAGGAGAGGTTCTTCATGGCTCTTCATGTGACGGGCCGAAGGTGCAGTGTGTTTGCCAAAGTATGCTGGACGACATGGATAAAACATGGCACACGGGCAGACAATGTCCTGGATTAGGAAATGGGACTGGTCCCGGGAGCAGGTTCCCTTAGGGATCATTTCTGACTTTCAGGCAAGCAAACCCGCTGGCAGAAGCTAGATGGAAAATCTTTCTTATGCTAATAATGTAAAGAGCTAAAGTTTGAATGTATGTCGTCATCTCCAAAACTGCCTACTTGATTAAAACAAACGACTTTTGATTTGAAAGTCGCACTTTGAAGCTAATAATGTCTCATAACATAGTTTTTTCATCTATTTTTCAAGCCGAAACGATTGCAGACGAGCTTTCAACACACGTAATAATAGTGATTTAATGGTAATTGAAGAAATTGGTAGAAATCTAAATCTAAATCGTTACATAATTTTAATACTAAGTAATTGTAGATATAATCATGTTTTTGTAATTAATTTGATTGATTAATCTGTTATTTGTCTATAAAAAAGATAGATCAGCAGATAGGTGCATTCAATTACAGTTTGGACACTTTTAACGATGCAGAATCATTGTACCGAGGAAATATTACATAATAATTTCAATTCGGTTTTGATTCAATAATTATAATATCTACAAATGATTTGATTGATTGAGCTAACAATAAGTATAGGTGTTTTGTTTCTAAATCTAAAAAGTCTGCAAGAAACATTATGTAAAGTGTCCCATTTATTTTACACTTCCGTTTAAAGTAGCAGTAACTTACACGCGACCTCGCCAGTGTAAAATAAGACGCTAAATCTACATGATACTTCCCTAAGGAACTGTCTTCCAAGGCTAAAAGGACCATTCTTCCTTTACACTTGAGTTCCTTGGCCTATTTTTTTTTGTGTACATTTTATTGATTGTTCTTCCTGGATAAGTGCCAGTATTTATAATTTATTATTTATTTTTCCATTATATTATTAACTGTCATACGATACAAGAAAATGTTCCTGGAAACTTGACATTAAAATATATTCTGGAATCGCCATTCCACATTCTTATTCCTTCGATTTATACTGCTGTGGGTTTTCCCACAAGCTATTTATATAGAGTTTTTTGTAAAATACTAATAACCTCGTAGGGAGTGAAAGAACACAAATGATTATTTACAACTTTTACTTTGAGACCAACCCTGAAAACACGAAAAACATGTCAGCTGATTCATACATTTTCAATCCGAACAGCAACAGCTGATATTTTTTCAAATACTACTAGATCTTTAATATAAAACAATTAGTGTTTTTGTAAGTCGTTTTAATCATAGAGATAATCTAGCAAAAACAGCGGCAAAAGCCTATACTAAAATATTGACACAGTTAAATTAATAATAACCATATTCAGCTAATTAATAACTCTGAAACTAAAGCTTTTAGCCCAATTAAATTGCACGAATTTCACAATTTATTATGTGAAGTGAAAATGAATTGCCAGCGAAACTATTGTTCTAGATAATTACGAGAATCAAGTGTTTTGTTCAATTAAATACACACAGTGTAAAATTCATAACACTGCGGTCATGATTTACCTTTGTTTCTGTAAACTCTTTGATAATGTGGGAGCGGTATTTCCGCACGGAATTGTACAGAAGGTTGAGTCCATACAAAGAGCGAAAAAGGGGCTTGCATGTAGATGCACTTAAGTGGATGTCGATCAGTAGAAGTGGGCTTAGATTTCGATCTGACTCAAGTCAAACATTTTCCGTCAGAGAGTAAGTCGAGGGCAAATGTCAAGTCGCATCGGACGGACTGTAAATGGATTAGTTTATGGCAGTGTGCATCTTCTATACACCCTGTAATTTGATTGCCCACGTAACTTTAAGGAATCGAATTGCCTCGGCATCACCGGGCAGTGATGCCCGGTATATCATTTTGTATATACAAATGTATATTTGTATGACTTCTATACATAGCACATCATCGTAACTGAATTCCCCAAAGGGAAGCAGAGCCATATCAATATTTTGTATTTTCACCAGTTTTGTTTAAGTCTCATGCACATAGATAAAATAGGAGACGTGCCTATTACCATCAACTGTGGTCAAAAGTCTGGACTCCGGGTTGCTTATCTGAGGCCACCACAGGCTAGCCCGGTTGAGCAGTAACCACCCGTAGAGAGGTGAACTGAGAGTGGTCCCGATAAAAAAAAAACCCGGTTGGTACCAATAAATTCCGGATGAAAATACCAAATTATAATTTGAATGAAAAATGATACTAAACTCCGTTGGAAATACATTCAATCCATCTGTTGCGTGCGTAAAGCAGAGTCAATGTGAGAGTTATTCAATGTGTGAGTGTGTCGATCGCGGTGCCCTAATGTCAGTTTGTATAGAAAGAGGAGGTTTACTGTAATTGTCACCAGATGGCGCTTATCCGATTTGCGGTTAACGTTAACACTATTTTGTCGCACTAAGGCCACTCACTCGCTATACGTGAATCATCTATACTAGAAAGATTTGCCGTATGGTGTCGGCCGGTGCCGTACGGTGCCGTAAAAGAATAATACCATCCCATCACTTTCCGTGGGTATCGTAAGAGGCGACTAAGAGACTCACCAGAGAATGGGCAGCAGCGTTTTCTGTAAGACTCAACACCATACACTGCGATCGCCAACCCGCTTGCCAAACGTGGCGATTATGGCAAACCCCCCCATCTTGGGGGAGGCCTATGTCCAGCAGTGGACGTCTTCGGCTGATATGATGATGATGATGAGAAAGATTTAGGTAGTTAAATGAAGGTAAGCAATCTTAATGTGACATTTTACACAAACAATTAATATTTAAAGTAATGGCTGCATTGATTGATTGAATAGTAATCGTTATTGTTGTATTTGTATTGGTTTTTATTAGTTGCATTTTGTTTTTTATCTGAATTTTATATAAAAAGGATTAAAGGACACTTCAAGATTGTTTACCTTTTTTAGGGTTCCATATTCAAGGGTATCCAACGGAACCCTATTACTAAGCCTCCGCTGTCCGTCCGTCCGTCTGTCCGTCAGCGGGCTGTATCTCAAGAACCGTAATAGGTAGACAGTTGAAATTTTCACAGATTGTTTATTGCTATTGCCGCTATAACAACAAATAATAAAAATTAAGGTTTACGGTACGGAACCATTTGTGTGCGAGTCCGACTCACACTTGGCCCGTTTCTTTTTTTTTTGAGAGCTCTTGTCTAGGTCTGAGATGACAAAGTCTACGATGGAGCGAGCTGTCCACTCTGACTTTGAAGAGATTAGGGTTGTAAGCGTTCGGAAACACAGAAGCAGGCAGAGAGCTACTATCTAGACTTTTCTAGTATACATTTTTGCTCGTTCTAATGTATTTACCTTCTGCAACTGTCTATAACTTGTCAGTGGTTATGACTAACCATTGTTTCTGTAAATTCTTTGATATTGTGGGAGCGGCATTTTAGTTTCGTTTCATTCTTAGGCCTGGCAGTGGGCCAGCCAAGTTGGCACATTTATTAGAGCTTGCACGTTTGTATGACAATATTCTTGGCCCATTTCTCTGTCAGTAAGTTGTTTGATATAGAGATGCTGAGTCGTGTATTATTTCGGGTAGGTCAGCTTGACATTTTCTTGTTCTATTGTTGGGAATGTTGTGTAAGAAAATGTCAGTGGTATGACAATGTTTTAGTTTGAGAAAATATTTTCGTATTGCGAAACCGGGCTGCTATACGAAATGCGAAATGGAAATTCTTTTTGTACATTTATATGCGTATAATATTTTATTGTGTACTCGAATATTATAATAATAAGATATGCATAGTTTCAATCTATACTAATTTTATAAAGAGGAAAGATATGTATTTTTGTATGTAACGAATAAACTTAAAAACTACTGGACCGATTTGAAAAATTTTTTCAGCATTGAATAGCTACATTATCATCAAGTAACATAGGCTATATTTTATCTCCGTACTCCTACGGGAACGGGAACTACGCGGGTGAAACCGCGTGACGTCCGCTAGTAATAGATATTGGATGCATGACAAATGCAACTACATATTTCTCATAATACTGTTAAATGCAATAGTAGTCTTGTCCTTTGAAATCTATAACTTTCAAAGGTTTTAGACTACTATTGCATTTAACAGTATTATTATAATTCAACAATTTAACTCTAAGAACTTGGCAAGTAATCCACATTCATATTATCAGCAACGATGCCTTTCACTAAAATACTTTTTTGTTTGATCTCAACTCAGTACAGTCTTGTGTAATAATTATTATAAAAATCCAATTCCCACCTACTTTTACCTACTGTACTTGATATAAAAGATTAGTGAGATGATGTAGCAGTTTCAACTGAAGTAATTACGTAGATTACATTACATAATATACATCAACCTTATGACCCCCGCGGGTTTATGCGGAATACCATCAGTGCGAGAGTACTGGTACTCCGTGGTCGAGTGGTTTAGGCGTTTGCCTTCTGACCCGGTGATCGTGGGTTCGATTCCCACGGGAAGCATACTCTGTAAAGTTGTTTCCAGTTTGGTTAGGACATTGCAGGCTTGAATCACCTGATTGTCTGATAAAAACATGATTCCGTGCTTCGGAAGGCACGTATAAGCCGGTGGTCCCGTCTGACAAACGGCGGACGTCAAATAAAACCATATCAGAGGCTCTTGAGGCGGCTTAGAAACTTTGACACTAGGGTGTGTGGAGTCGTTAGACCTTACTGCCCACACGATAAGAAGAAAAAGAAGTCATGGAATGTTAGAAGATAATAAAACATCAATCAAATTGAGCAACATTGGTCTATTTGATAGTAAATTATAAAACATCAGAAGACAATTTATGTAATAACGTTTGGAAAACATACATATACTGCAGTGCGATTCTGTAAACATATCGAAGTGAACACTTGGGCGAAGTGAACGACAGGTGAGCTGTCAAACCCTATAAACAAGATGGCGTGACAACTCACTTGTCATTCACTCCACTTATGTGGTCACGGTGAGATGTCGACAGAATCGACCGGCTGGTTATAAAGGGGAACGGGAGACTATCTAGTAATATTAAAATGATGATTGAAACAAAGAATCTATCCCACGTAAATCGGTATAATGGGAAGATGCTGATAACGATGACCTAAGTGATACTACTGAAATAATATTCGAAACTGTAAAAGTTACACAGTTGAAAGAACCTAGAGTGAACCTAAATAGCAGTTTGACTAATACGACTTTGAACTATTACACTAGTTTACAAGGTTTTTGTCCTGGAACGGAAAAGTGTTTATTCTTAATTAATGAGGTGCTGCAAGTTTAGAAAAAAGTATAAAAAAATCCAACACGTCACATTTCGAAAATACTCTCCATATATTTTTGCAAAGATAACGAGACTAAAAATGAATTAGGGTCGACGTTTTTGATATTTTTTAATAATCCAAATGCTTTTTTTAGCACCTTTGAAATATTAAAAAAGCTGCTTGGACATCCGCACGTGTAATTTAACCCATGGTTTTATGATTAAAGCCAAATGCTTTTAGCGATAGGAGTAACAATCAGTTTCGTGGTTGCATGGTGGGTCTTTATCATTTGCTTGCAATTTCAACAATCTATTTAAACTTGCATTCCAGCAGCTTAGCGTTCTTCTACATTTTTCAATAAACACTTCAGAAACCCACTTTTATCCCGATGAGAGACCGGAATTTTCAAGTAATAAAAGATAGGCATATTTGAGTGTTTTCTTTATAGAATATTCTTTTTTAGATACAATAATTTCACCAAAAACAGCCAGAATGTACTCTAACCAACCTTTTTGACCTTTTGAAACCAAACATTTATCAAAATGAAGACTAGCTATTTCGGAACAAACTTGTGGGTAGTCGAAAATAAAAGGGGTCGATATCTTCCATCTGTGACGTGATAAAAATTAAAAATGTACATGTTTGCATTGAGTTATTGCAGCTAATTAAAAAAATATGTAATTTACTGCAAGGACATTTTTTTTATTTTTTTTGTAAACTGGTGTTATCGAACAACTACGAACGAAAAGAAATACTCTCAGCTTTATAACAAGCAGATAATTAAGAACTCTTTAATGTTTTACTACCAACAGCCGAGGAAGTATTAAAGTATGGCGAAAATGTTAGTAACAGACAAAGTTGCAGGCGCATTAACATAACTTGATGAGGTCTTAGCAACATTGTTAGTTTTATATTAACGTTGTATAAACGTAAGCTGACCTTGGATGAGCTTGTGTTGATAAAGGCTTAAGTATAAATACGTAAGTTACGTTATTTTGTTGCATATTAAAAGAGTTTTATTAATGAGAGACCAAATAATTGTATGATTCAATCTATACCTTTTTGTATTTTGGTCAATACGGTAAAAAGGTTGCAATTAAGTAGGTGTACAATTTGATATAAATTATAATCTTTGGGTTATCAAAGATAGATTGTAGTTTTGATCGATGTAGTTCTGAAACTACTGTCATAAATTTACCAGCTGTCAAATTAGATTAAACCAAAACTGCCGTACAAGGCGACGACGATGTCAAATACCTACATAATTTAGTAATAATTTATAACCTAGTCCGTCAGGATTAAAATGACACATAGTTAATAAAAAGATAGATTTTTATTTAATTTTAGTTTGCGTTTGTTTTACTTTATACCCTACCAGCTTCTGCCAGTGGCTTCGCCCGCTTAATCCCTAGGGAACAATCTCCCGGGATAAAAAGTAGCCTATGTGCTATTCCAGACTATAATCTATCTCTGTTCAAATTTCATCCAGATCCGTTCAGCCGTTCTGGCGTATTGAATAACAAACATTCATACATTCAAACATTCGCATTTATAATATTAAATACATATAAGTTAGATGCTAGATTAAGTGAGTTATTTTTTAAGTTATAAATACTTACGGTTATCACTATAGTCGTCGACTAGAATAATTTCTTTGATGAGGTGTTCCGGACTTCTATTGAGAACACTGAAACAAAATTAATCTTCATGAAGCTATGGAAACATGAATAAATATTTTTACAGCAGCTGCTTTAAGTACTGCATTATTTAATTTTATTATGGTCGAAACGGGGAATCTGAAATCAGGAGGTACTGGGTTATGCAGGTAACACAGGCAATAGGCTTGTCCACTGAAAAAATCTAATTAGTCCGTTAGTTAGACCAAAAAATATTTGAGCAGTTTTTTTTTTCTTTTGTAACGTAAACCAAAATTGACGAAGATACGACGCTTTTAAAATTCTCAATACGTCACGCCGTGGTATAATTTGTAGTGCCTTCTGATGTCACGAGCCCCCACTCCCGAGTTTTGATGCGTTTTAAAAAATACGTGTACATTATTTTTCAATACTCTAACTGACGGACTAAATAGGTGTTCAGCCTTGTCCAATGAGTCCAGCTATCGTTTTTGTATTCACCAGGTGGCGCCACTGTCGAGTAAAGTTCTTAATCATAGCACTAAAGTTGTTATTACGCGCATGTGAACAAAGTTAGAAGTAAGATAATTTATAATGGCGTTAACGTGCGATTTTATACAGACATTTCATTTCATTATGGAAAAAAAGGACATGTACATATTTCCGACAAAAAAATAATAATGCAATGGTTAGGAGAAACGTAACTTAATCTCCTATAGTCAGGCTGTTTTAGTAAAATATTCACACAATTCAAAACAAAAAAGTTTAAAAACTCGAGTCAAAAGCCAACCAACAGTGAAATTTGACATGACGAAGACCCTACGCTACGCTAGCGCCTCTAGCGGTGAATTCAAACGCTATAGGGCTATCATCATTGCGATTTTATCTCCAGCAGCAAAAAAATCCCGAAGATTTCACGAAGATGACCCGAAAGAATCCGAAGAGCTGAACGAAGAAAATATACTGATTCTGTAGTTACCTGACGATAGTCCGCAGTAGTGTGGACCTAGCTTCGTTGTGGAATGTGATGATGATACTGGTCTGTGGCAAGTCATCATCGTATTTCTTCAGTCGACACCTGAAAGATAGTAAAATAGAATGAGTTTCTGTTTTACGATTACCCAAATCTACTTATGTATGGTGAAATGATAATTAGCACTTTCCCAGATTTAAAATGTGCTATTAGGTAAGAATGTAAAAGAATAAAATCTAGTTAGGAACTTGTAAAATCCATCTTCTACTGAAGAAAACTTTATTTTAGTAGAAACTAAAATGCTGAACTGGCGCATCCGAAAGGCACGCAATATGTTTATTTTTGTTTTCATAGTCACATTTCATTTTATGTGTGCGTACCTGATTGATTGCACAAATAAACGTTTTATCTTTTTTTTTGTGGTATGCATCATGCAGTCCTATGACAACATAAATTTCTGGGACTAAAATCCAAATGTTTTTATAAACACTGATGTTTTGGGCGAACAAAATCATTTTCAAATCTGCCCAATCACGACTAACAACATTTTTAAAAAACAATTAACCCAAATCTCCCACAATTAGCCAGTAATTATCATTAACAACATTGCAGATTCTCCCGCACATCTCTGCAGACATTGACCCGACGAGGCTACGAGGTCATCCAGGTCCCTACGAGGTCGCAAACGCCTCGTATTACGTATTCGTCTGTGTGAGGTTGCGTCAAATTGAGGCCTCGTTGACACTGCACTTCTTTAACGTAAGCTTGTGAAGAATTTGGGTTAAGAACAGCTAATATTGTTTTAAGCTGTTTGCTTTGTAGATTCTGACGTGTATTGGGTAATAGTGAATCTGACGGTCAAGTAGTAATATTACCTGCTTATGGTAAAACGAGAAGTGTTTTGTTGTTGTGGGTTTCTTGTTAGCGAAAAAGACGAACTTCCAGAAAAACTGTCATCTCCTATTATATCACTTCAAAGAATAAATTCCTTCCTTAGTGATCTCTTTCGTTTCGACGGACCTCCAAGATCTTAGCTACGTAATAATATCCATACGAGTTTCTCATCGAGGTCAAGCAACGCTAACCGCGGTTGGTACTTGGATGGGTGACTATCCGTTACCTACAGAAACCCTAACGTGCCTGAAGGTACGTTAAGCCGTTGGTGTCTGCTGTAATTTGAAGATTTTGCTTGCTTCATTTTTCCTATCTTTATTTTGCTTACATGAGACACTGTCTCTCCGTAAAATACGGATCAGAATGTTAGGCTGTGAAAAAGACAGATATAAAAAGATTTCATGTAGCGGAGATGAGAATGTTGAGATGGATGTTTGGAGTAAAGAGAATGGATAAAGTGAGAAATGAGTACATTAGAGGTAGTTCAAAAGTGGCGCCAGTGACGGAATAGTTAAAAGGGATCAAACGCATGTAACAAGAAGAGTTATGAACATAAATGTGGATGGATGGAGAGGGAGAGGAAGGCCAAAGAAAATATGAATGGATTGTGTGAGGAGCGATATGAAAGCAAAGAGAGTTAGTGATAGCGTAGCGCAACGCGAAATCGTGTTGCGCCGACCCCAAGTAACATAAAATATGGGCAGGAAGATGATGATGTCTCTCAGTGTTTCAGCAAAAAAATATAGTTTATTCGGGTCGATTACAATGAGCTTCTTTGTGAAAACCTAAAAGCGTGCCTACGTTCTTAGGTTTAGGTTTAAAGAATTTATTCTTATAAAGAACTTAAAAATAACAGTTCACTTAAAATGAGATATATAGTGCTTACGTCTAAAAAGTATATTTGCCTCTAGGGTGTTGGCAACATTACAGGGTAGATATATGTTGCTTAAGCTTTGCTTCTAATAGGTTTATATTATTACACTTCTTTAAATCTTCCGGTAAATCATTAAATAATTTGCTCCCTCAGCCAATATTGTTTTCTTGCCTTAGTTAGTCCGTGCACGTGTGGTCATTAGCTGAAACTTGTTTTTACTTCTTGTGTTGTATGTAGGTGTCTTTTTATGTAGTTTTATGTTTGATTGTACAGAATTCGTGGTTGTGTTTTTTTATTAGAATGCAGGTGCAATATGTTATTCTTTCTTTTTAAATTCGATAGTGGATTGAAAAAGGTAAGTCGAATGCAACGTAGCAAAACATCAAAGGACAGGGAATTAAATGCCTTTTCAATAGAAAATACTCCATATTAATAAGATCTGTTCCCAACAAGCTATGCCACCGTCTCGCAGGATATTACACGATCTGTTTGCCAGAGAATTTATTAGGTCAATATCTCGGGTCTGACCTCTTTGCCTCGGAGAACACGTTAAGCCGGGTATCTCGGCTCGAATGCAAATATCTATGGCGGTTATTAGGGGCCGTTTGAAGCCTGAAAAATGTCTGATAACTGGTTTAACGTTGGGTAGGTTAATTTATTTGTTGAGTGGATCCGATGAAACGAAGCCTTACTTAATGTGTGGGCAAAATACTAATAGTTGCTATTATTTAGACTGGAAGTTAAGAAATGGCTGGTAAGAAGTAATAGTAAGCTTAGTTTCAGTAATCAACAGCTGTAAGCATGCAGCTTTTTAAAATGCAAGGCTAATGTGGACTATTTTGTAATTTGTTTTGTTCGTCCCACTAACTTCTACGGGGTCATTTGTAAATTTTAGAAAATCATTGAAACTTTTCTATTATTTACTGTGTGTAACGTTTGTAACGTGATTTCTAATTAGCGATAAGATATTGTTTTCCTAAACACATTGCTTTACAGTTTCCCAACTAATTAAGCCTAGCACAGTAAGCATACAGACAATGGCCTCGCATAATTTTCGCAAATATATTCGGATATCTATCTTCTAAATCCCGTAAACTCGTTACCTTTAGATCATTGATCAATATCAACGTGTAACAGAAAAAATGCAATACCTGAAAAGGGGATATTGTATTCATCATTACGAACAACTCTTGCTTCTTCTTCTTATCGTTGGGTCTAACGACCCCCACAAATCGTAGTGTCAGAGTTTCTAAACCGCCTCAAGGGCCTCTGACATTGGGCGACTGCCATTTGGCGGCCGGGACCACTGACTTATACGTGCCTTCCGAATCATGGAATCATCTTTGTATCAGACAATCAGGTGATTCAAGCCTGCAATGTCCTAGCCAAACTGGAAACAAAGTATGTTCTTCCCGTGGGAATCGAACCCACGACCACCGGGTCACAAAGTAAACGCCTAAACCACTCGACCACGGAGACAGTTTTACTATAGAACTGACACTGAAATCGCGAACTTTTACTATGGAACCAACACTGAAATCGCTAAATGATAAGTATATTCTGGTTCAGCACTTTACTGATTCGGTATTGTCATAATTTCAATGTTACATATATTGACATTCAGTTACTAATTAAAAAATAATTACGTAATGTGACACTGACAATTAAAATCATACAGATTTGATTTAAATTTTCAGATTATAAACCATTAAAAGTTTATTATTTGATGTCAACTTGACATTGGTGAAAGGTTTATTCAATCAGTATGTTGACATAATTTGTATTTAAGTAATTAAATATAGTTTTTCTACATACGGATTTATTCTGTGCCGGAGTTTCAAAAGATATGTGTCCTGCCAAAACAAAAATGAAAACTGACAAAATAAGTGTCAAACTCGCTAGTTTGACACTTATTTTGTCAGTTTGCAGCGGCAAACTGCTCCAAAATGAGTGTCAAACTTGCTGCAAATTGCTCCAAAATAAGTGTCAAACTTGCTATACACTGCTACAAAATAAGTGTCAAACTCACATAGCATTCCTAGTATCAGGCACAGGCCTATTGCTGGGTAGGTTGTCAGAAGCCGCCTGGTTGAACCGGTTCCTCACGTAAGGGTCTGAGTCCTTGGACCCTCCAGCCACGTAGCCAGCCTCGTCGAAGTAAGCTCGGCCTGTGGTGCCGGTGTTACCAGTGTTGAAGACTTCTTCCGGGGATGCTGGACTGCTTTCTGGTTCTTCGATGTCTGAATGCTGTTTTATTAAACGAAGGGCTATGTTTTCTTCCTGTAACCAAAAAGAGAAGGTATTAAGCATGGTGGGGCAAAATAAATAGGTATGGGGTAAATGGCGAATAATAATAAATGATTGAGTTTGGTAAACCGTAGTTTTGTCTGTGGGTTTTTATTATGTGATGGTAGTTTATATTGTAACTGGTTTTATTAATTTAGTTTTTGGTTTGTAAGTGGTTTTATTTTATTTGGTGATTTTGTGCGTCATTTCTGGCGGAATAAAAGTATTTTCTTTATTAATAAAATATAATATGTTTGTTTTATAATGGCATAAAATAACTTCTTATTTCCAATAGAAGGAACTTAACTACGCCCAAATGTAGACCTAGTGCCTTCTCTCTCTCATAAATATAGAAGGAGTTTTCAGTATCAGATTAACGAAGAATGTCCTTTTATTCTATTTTTTATTAATAACCAGCACAGCTGATTTCGACTATGCTGCCAATATCTGAATGAAATTAGAAAAGTAAGTCTGTAGTTAACACAAATAAAAAAATATTAATAAAAGGAAACAGGACAACAACTGTAGTCAAACAAAATTTTCGATTGATACGACGTTTTAACTTAATTAGGTACTTAAACGAACCAAAGCGTAACAGCTGGCGTTCTATAGTTTATGCCTAACCCATACTAAAAACTCAAGATTTTTTTTTGTTTGTTGACGATGGAGTACGCCTGCCTAGAAGTAACCTATTAACTCTTGTCTTAAATACCCCCAAGTTTTAGCTATCAGTATTTGTGTAATTGATGTGACTCTTCAGTTCAGTTCAGTATAGACTAATTACAATAATAACCTCCCATTATTCCACAACATGAACAAAATAAACACTCTTACATAATTAGTGAAATACGTGCCAAAGATATTTATGAGCTAAGTAAGTATACTGGATGCGTTGCTCTGTTATAATTAATGTGGTGCTTAGTTTTCTCTCTTGTTACTTAGCATTAAAATCTGTACAGCGAATTAGACGTGAAAGCGCAACAAATGTACACACTCATTTTTTAGGGTTCCGTAACCAAAGGGTAACCAACCTATTACTAAGCCCCCGCTGTCCGTCCGTCCGTCTGTTTGTCAGCGGGCTGTATCTCTATTACCGTAATAAGTAGACAGTTGAAATTTTCACAGATTGTGAATTTCTATTGCCGCTATAACAACAAATAATAAAAAATTAAGTTTATGGTACGGAACTCTTCGTGTGCGAGTCCGACCCACACTTGGCAGGTTTTTGTTGCATTTATAACATGAATAGTTAGGATTTGGGTGGATAAATGAGTGTCATTGTTTTTTAGTATATATTTGTTTTAATCTGTCATTTGGCAGATCTCTTAGCTAACAGTAAAAAAGATTCTCTGTGGATATTCTCAACACTGCAGCAGGAAAATAATTCAAATATCTCTTAAAAACCTGCAGTTCCGCCCGCGTGATAGTCGAAAATTATCCCTAGGGAACATTTTCCCGGTATGAAAAGTAGCCATGTTCCTGAGACTATAATCTATCTTTGTTCCAAATTTAAATATTTAGTCTTTGTAAAAAAAAACTGGCCAAGTACGAATCGGACTCGCGTACAAAGGTTTCCGAATGAATTTTTTTTTTACATTTTATTTTAACAGTGTAGACTTCTTAAAGGTTTTCTTGTATATAGATTACAGGAAAACCTTTGAGAAGTCTATCTATCATCAAAATTTTTTTTCGAAATTTTAGGCTCAGTAGTTTCGGAGATAAGAAGGGGGGGGAATGGTATTTTATTTCTTATTTCTTAAATAACTTCAAAACCATTTATTTTTAAAATTATGAAAAAAATATAATTAAAACCCTCACAGTGCGTTTCATTTGATATGTCACACGACATTGGTCAAAAAATTTTTTTTTGAATTTTCGAATTTGACCCCCAAAAGTGACCCCATACTAAAAATTGTATGATTTACGAAACGCGTTCGTGTTTGGGTCCATATGTGTTCTAAATTTCAACAGAATCGGTCCAGTGGATCCGGAGAAAACTGGCTTTGACAGACGGACAGACAGACAAACACCCGAGTGATCCTATAAGGGTTCCGTTTTTTGTTCGGAACCCTAAAAATTCATCCAGATTCGTTCAGCCGTTCTGGCGTGATTGAGTAACAAAAACCGAGCCATCTAAACTTTCGCATAAAAGTTAGGATTAGGATTACGAAGAAGAATGCCCTTGACTTTAATGGACAATAAACACGTTCCAATACCGAATTCCAACTCGCTGACACATTCACATTTTGTATCTGTAAGGCTACATCCATTCTGAACAGCTCATCTAGTTTGTAACACTTATACGTCGCTAGCAGCCAACCTAATATTTAATTCATAGCACCCGTCGCTTTACGAATTCCGAACTAAAAGATCTTTTAAAAGCTTCGTTTAATAGTAATGGTGTTTAGCCTTGATAAGGATGCCTTATATGTTTAAATAGTCGTAAAGAGGTTTGAGCAATTAAAAAGCTAGCTTCTTTGAGGTAGGTACTGTGAACTCCTGGCTGCATGCAGACAAAGTAGTCGTTGGAACTTAGAATAGAATAGAATATTTTTATTTCAGACCGGAGTCCACAGAGTTAGTAACAATTTTACTTAAATTCTAGTGCTAGTAGGGTACAGACACAGATAAAAATATACAGTTAAAATTCAGCGTGGAGCCGCAACATCGGGGTATCCCACTGAACTGCGAATACACTGAGAATACTGTTGGTGCTGCCACGAACTCGAGTCATCAATGGCGGCAAAACCATCAATATTATAATCCGTAAACATCCCTGACGCACTACCCCGCCACGGCATTCGCAGCAGCACTCCAAGTGCATTATTATATGCACGGCGAATTTGGTGGTTTATTATATTAGGCGAGTCCAGCAAAAATATAAATAGTAGGTATTGGAATTATGAATGGTAAAAATATACTTCTTTTAATATGTCAGTCATGTATTAGCTTCCTACTAAGCCAGATGGCCTAAATAAATATTCTTTTGGTAATAATCGGTCTTTTATATCTAATCTATACTAATATATAAAGTTGAAGAGTTTGTTTGTTTGTTTGTTTGTTTGCTTGAACGCGCTAATCTCAGGAACTAATGGTCCGATTTGAAAATTTTTTTCAGTGTTAGATAGCCCATTTATCGAGAAAGGCTATAGGCTATATACCATTACGCTAAGACCAATAGGAGCGGAGCAGTAATGAAAATTGTGACGCAGACGAAGTTGCGCGGGTCAGCTAGTTATCCATAAGTAGTATCACGGGCGGCGTCCTGTGGTATTACAGATATTGACGAATTCAGTGACAGCATAGCAGAACTTAAAAAAAAAAAATTGTTAGTGATTGATTTGTATTCAACTCCTACCAACGTGATATACCTAAATTATATTTTAAATTATTGTATAATTATTTGTATTATTTTTAATATTATTTAATCAATGTATCTGAAAACTAGTCACTATTTTTATTTTCAATGTTTTTTATCAATATATTTAATACTTATATAATTGATTCAGTTTCAATCAAATTAATTTCAATCCAATTCAATTCAATCTTTATTGCAATAAATTTCATTTAAACTAATTTAATTTAATTTTGATAAATAATAATAATAAAAAAATTGTAATATGATTTCCTATAATAATGTTAAATTGTGTCTAATTTAATGTCAAAATGTAAAAGATGTGTTCACCTGTAACTGATATATTTGCACAGAACAGAGCAATAGAATAGAATAGAATATTTATTTATTTGTTCAGAATGTAGGTATTTACAATAAGATGGTGACAATAATATTAAAGAGACAATTTATGCGACTTTTTTGTAAATATGTTGTTGGTGTTCCTAAATAAAAATAAAATGAAATTACAGTACAGAGTGTAATTTCTTTGAAAAGAAACTACTTATTTCTTTACTTTTAGGAATTAAATTGTGCAAAGATTTGAGTCAAGGCAGTTTTATCAATTGCCTTGACACTGGTTGATTGGTTTTATAATAATATCTCATACCCAGCTGACTTAATCGGGTATTCCACTATGTCAGCTGAGATCTTTGGACAAATGTAATTCTTACAAGGAAAGAAATAAGTAGTTTCTTTGTTCAGTAGTTGCTTAAAATTAATTTATAATTAGTTTGCTTAACCAACCGTACATTTTTTGACGTCCGTACATGTTTTAACTTTAAAGAGGAGCTTCACTTTCCTTGACTGGAAATCGCCTTTAAATTGTTGAATTTAAAGGCGATTTCCAGTCAGACATACTATAAGCGCACCCTGACGGGAACAATTTCTTCGAACGTATTTGGAGGTAAGCGGTACAGAGAGTAAGGTCCCGCAAACCTCCGTTGTAAAGGTAGGATCCTCCGACCAGACGGTTGTTGTGTCTGGAGGGCAACTGCCCGATAGTTAATATTCGTGCTGATGTATATGTTCGAATCGCACGGTAAACTCTGCTTACGCGATGTAGGAATTCAACCTAGTAGTTCGCTGCTAGTTGGATAGATGGCGTCGCGGTTCTTTTTGTTGCGATGTAGATTTGCTCCGTTGGTTTTTCTTGTGGCGGCATTGATGCCACTACACGTACTAAATAGTCAACATTTTACAACAGAAAAATCTATACCTACATATTTATGTACCAATTACAGTTTGTACCAACAGAAAACGTGATTTTGTAAAGCAAAACCACATACAACATTACAAATATTGTAATTTAGTAAGTTACATATTATAAAAATCGATACATTTCATAATGGCCGATCAGTCTGACCTTGAGAGAGGTTTCCACTGCCCATCCGTTTCTTTCAACCTTGACGTATGGTCTTTCTAGCACACCTCATTATTATACCATATATATGGTAATCAGATAACTGGTTTAAGGTATAATGTCATCATCTGTTTTGTAACTTAATTATTAAGTTCTTGCTTCTAACCTAATACAACGTGTAACAGAATGAGCGCAATACCTCTTAAGGAATTATTGTACTCCTCATTATGAACAACTTTTACTATTCCCGAAATCGCGAAAAACAATCAGCTGTTCAGTACATTTTGTCGAGTTGTGCGCACATAAATAAATGTATGGCGAGTCGATTTTTTTTCGCGATTTCAGTATTGGTCCCATAGTGAAAGTTGTTCATAATGATGACTTCAATGACCCCTTTAAGAGGTATTGTGTTTATTCTGTTATAGATTGTAGAGATATAGAAATAGTTGGTTAATTTTGTATCAACTCCGGGAAATGAAATACCAAGATTCTCAGGTAATAAGTACTTTCTTAATGGGAATCCTGAATGCCAATCTTGGGTATCCGGGTACCAAACTAGGAGTGAAATTTCACCATACTTAGGTACTCAGATTTCTGAATTAAGATTTTTAAGCAGAAGATTAGTCAATCTTTCCTTTTTATTGTAAATCTGTCAAGTTTTGCTATTCAATTGAGGTTTGTTCTAAATCCAATTTTTCCATTAACATAGAAACCGGGCCTAAGGCTATTTTTAAAGATACCTATTTCATAAGCTGAATAAGAAGGATATGTAATGTGTCCCTATGTTTTCCTTTTTGATGATATATTAACCGTATAAGCTCTAGAACCCTCAAAAAATGCTCAAAATTATCCGATAAACCGCTGTCAACAGAGCCCTAGTGTACAAATTTGGCAACATTAATGAAAAAAGAAAAACATAGGGACACAGTATACATCCTTTTTATCCAGTTCGAGAAATATCTTTTAAATTAATATTGGAGGAGGAAACAACCGAGAGCCAAACCTCGAATTATGGTTTTTAGGGTATTTGTCTGTCACAGTCAGTTTTCTCTGGATCCACTGGACCGATTCTGTTGAAATTTGGTACACATATGGAATTCTGTGACC
The DNA here is from genome assembly GCA_947578705.1 of Lacanobia wlatinum. Taxonomy (NCBI): domain Eukaryota; kingdom Metazoa; phylum Arthropoda; class Insecta; order Lepidoptera; family Noctuidae; genus Lacanobia; species Lacanobia wlatinum. The sequence goes on from OX388031.1 coordinate 23,784,576, forward strand.
CAAACACGAACGCGTTAATTTATTATTAAATTTTTAGTATGGGGGTCACTTTTGGGGGTAAAACTAGAAAATTAAAAAAAAAAGTTCTTTGAACAATTTCGTGTGACATATCAAATGAAAGGGCTTACAATAAGGGTTCTAAATATATTTTTTTCATAATTTTAAAATAAATGGTTTTGAAGTTATTCAAGAAATTAGACGAAAATGACTATTCCCCCCCTTATCTCCGAAACTCCTGAGCCTAAAATTTTGAAAAAAAAAATTGAGATAATAGATCTTTACATATATATACACAGGAAAACCTATAAGAAGACTGTAGTGTTGAACTAACACGTTAAAAATATGAAATTCGTTCGGAACTCTTTGCACGCGAGTCCGACTCGCACTTGGCCAGTTTTTTTTTACATACAGTCTATCCGCCCGCATTTCCTCTTAATAAACACATTCCTCGCTACGCATCCTCGCACATCTCTAGTGGAAACGCACCCTAAGGCTGACACCATCTCGAGCTGTCTCATACACAAATAGACACAGGTATTTCATTTTGTAACAGTTGTTCGTTACTTCGTAAAACCCCTTCTACACGGATGTAATCTAGCGTTCAATCCAATCCAATTCAAGGTGACCTTGCTGGATTGCATCCGTGTAGACGGCAGATATAATCCAAATTCATACAAAATTCGCGGATGGGAATCAAGCTTCCAACAAGGTCACCTTGGATTGAACGCTGGATTAAATCCGTGTAGAACACGTTTAAGTGATAGACACATTCTTGTGTTAGGAAGTAACATATACCTTATATCCATGGGTCATAACGTCTGATCCTTATAAATATAGAATACCTGATAACTTTTCCTACACAGTTTATGTTACTTCCTATTCGATTGACAATAATTATTTATAGGTACCGGGTATTTAAGCTTCCTTAGGTATATATTTAGACACTTGGTAGATACTTTATACAAGCGACAATTATGTTTGTGGCGAGTTTGGATGTAATCTTGATTTAACAGGCTAATAGGTATACTTATGATGTTTAGCCGAAAATGGCATACTTATGTCGTCAGAGTTGACAATGTTTATCTCACTGCTTACATGAGTTACAACTCAAAATTATATCTACAAAAATTAGCCTTTGCGAAAATGAGCTATGAGACTATACAAAATCTCTTAAATACTTATTCCTACTTGATCCCTTAGTACCTATATAGGAGCTCGTGGCTAAAGAATACTAGCTGCACGGATCAATCTTAAGGTTAAGCAACGCTTGCCTGCGGATGGGTGATCATCTTAATTTTCCGAGTATCCTCCGTGCTTCGGAAAGCACGTTAAGCCGTTGGTCCCGACTGTCATTTGGAGATCTTTGGCAGTCGTTGCGTATAGTCAGGAGCTAGTAAATTTGCCACCTGTCTTGCCAAGGAGTACCGTGTTACCCAGTTAATGGGTTGTGGAGGTCTGGTAGGCAGCCGCTCCACGTAAAATACTGGTATTCAGCTGAATCCGGAAGCCGACCCCAATATAGTTGAGAAAAGGCTAGGCAGATGATGATAAATAGTGAGAATTCATAAATACAAAATAGGTAGGTCACCGTGGCCCTGGAACGCAAAGGGCACTAAGAGGAACACGGATGGGTTTTAGTCAGTAAGAGTCTGACACTCCCTTGTGCTCCGCCCAGAGGGAGAGGAGTCATTAGATGATTTCCCATCCTTAAAGAAAAAAAAAGGTATACAGAATAGTGAGTCTCAATGACAAAGTAAACAATTTCTAAAATAAAATTTGCTAAAAATAATTACAGTAGTGGCACATAATTAACTGATGTGAAATATCGTTCTTCACTTGTCAGTAGATTTACTAAAATTCAATTCAGAATTCATTTGATTTATGGCCTTGGGCCTAATTCATCTGTCAGAGCCGTACGCCATATTAATAAATGATTAATTGATTTGTTAATATGTGTTGAACATGCTATCGTTAAGCGATTAGCAATGTTTATTTTGACCAAAAGCGATTTATTCCGTATTCGCCCCAATTTATCGCCCAGTTTTTTATTTATTAGGATGTTTGTGAATGTAATTTGCTTAACTGCCGTGTAAACGTAAGTTACAAAAAAATTTTGCTCCACGAACTAAAAACTAGAACCAATTAAATGTCACAATAGTTGAGAAAAATCGATTAAAACCAATTCATTCATCGAGTTATCATCAGGTACATCACTATTTTGTAAAAAAAAAGAAAACAATCCGTCCGTGTTTGTCACGGTCTCTTTACTAGAACTAACGACTACTTAAGTATCTACTTATCTACATAAACACAGAACAAACCAGCCTTCCTACAAGTGTACGATAATATACAAGAAATAAATAATTCATCAATTTATTGATTTACGTTCATAGTGCAAGTTGTACGTCAATGTAGACATTCGTGGACAATTTGGACTTACAAGAAAACTAGACAATGATAACATCATCATCATCATATCAGCCGAAAGACGTCCACTGCTGGACATAGGCCTCCCCAAAAGGGAGGGGTTTGCCATAATCGCCACGCTTGGCAAGCGGGTTGGCGATCGCAGTGTATGGTGTTGCGTTTTACAGAGAACGCTGCTGCCCATTCTCTGGTGAGTCCCTTAGTCGCCTCTTACGGCACCCACGGGAAGTGATGGGATGGTATTATTCTTTTACGGCACCACACGGCACCGGCCGACACCATACGATATAGATAACATGTATACATTAATAATATGCAATGTGGACATCATTCATTGCTTTTCTTCAAGCGAGATCACGGTCTAAAGCTGGCTTAATCCTAACATATACGAGTATTGTTATAAATGCATAAGTGAGTTTGTTTGTTACGTTTTCACACCTAAACAGTTGAACCGATTTTTGTGAATTTTGGTACATGGACACCCCGATGGAACCCCGGAGACAGTTAAAAGCACCTTTATTTGCGGATTTTTTTATTATCGCGAGTAAAACCGTGGGCTAGTAATAAAATTCATTATACTATAACAGATCCTTTTATAGTGTATCACGCATACCCCTTAAATACAGGGCCCGCTGGGGCCACGGTCTGCCAGGGTTGCGGAAATGTTCAAAGAGTCACCGCGGCCCTGGAACGCAAAGGGCAATAGGAGGAACACGGATGGATTTATTTAGTACTAGTTGACCCGCGCAACTTCGTCTGCTCCGCTCCAATTGGTCTTAGCGTGATGATATATAAAGCCTATAGCCTTCCTCGTTAAACGGGCTATCTAACACTGAAATAATTTTTCAAATCGGACCAGTAGTTTTTTTTCTTTTTTTATTTGTGATGGGTTTGCTCTTGACTCTAGTCTAGGTCAGAGATGACAGAGACAAAGTCTACGATGGAGCGACCTTACCCAGAAGGAGCCTGTTCACTCTAACTTTGAAGAGATTAGGGTTGTAAGCGTTTGGAAACACAGACGCAGGCAGAGAGTTCCACTCCTTTGCTGTGCGCATTATAAAAGACGTTTGGAAACGCTTAGTGCGAATTGGTGGTTGAATGCAAACAAATAAACTCTTCAACTTCATATATTAGTATAGAAGAGTCTGACTCGCTTATCCGCTCCACCCAGAGCGGAAAAATTCATTTGATGGTTTCCCATACAAAAAAGAAAACTCCTTAAAAAGAAGTTTGAGAAACGATTTAAGTAGTGAGAACAAGAGGTTCTACATGCCAACGGTCCCTTTTACTACGCCTGTAGTTGGCTTGCATTTACTCTTCCAATTATTTAAATCTTTGTTCCGGTCTAGCCATTCTTGAAATAACGTAATATTGTTATGTGACTGCGGCACGCGCTTGACCAGTTTTTATTTACTGCTACGGTTTTTTCTCTCTCTCTACATAATGAATGACATTGACAGATATACGAGAAAGGCTTGTGTTAGTGAAGGTAATTATTTAATGGTACGTAATTATCACTAGTAAGTAACGTAAACACCGAGTATACCAACCCGTACCTATGTACTTATATTTTAAACTACAGTTTTCAGCGGTTTTGTCTCCATGGCCTATCATTGCACAGGAACTACGCATTTTTTTGGTATAAAAATCCCATGGCACTAAGCAGTCGCCTTCTATAGTTTTTTTTTTTTTGTTATCGGATCAGTACACAGCAGTTCTATAAATTTTTTTTTTTTTGTAATTTGATCAGTACCCTTGCCTTTAGAGAATACCGTATACACAAATATTTACACACAATTGTATCCTGTCTATTATAATAATCAAGTTAAGATAAATCATTATTACTTGAACCGTAATGATTTCACTTTTGACAGCACTTTGACATTGACGTTCTATTAATGAACTTTATCTGTCACTGTGACGTGAGACGCGCGAATGTGACAGCTCGCGTTTTTTTTGTTTTATTGGAATGGTTCGCTTATTTTATGGATCAAAATCATCTAACACTTTGTTGATACCTTGAATATTGTATAAGCCTCTGCTTGCGCGAAATTTTGTTTCATGCAAGTTTTGGTTGCCTATTTATAATGAGAAACTGTATTTGATTAATATTTAAAACATAGGGTTTTTCATGTTACGTAAATACACTTCACGTCTATCCTTGAACAGTTAGGTAGAAGTATAGGCAACTATAGTACGCCGTAATTTTATCATTTATATATAAGATGCAACTAGTACACATTGGGTACAAATTAAAAAAAAAAAACAACTTATTTGAACTTGAATAAAATTGAAAGTTATTGCAGAAACGATTTACATTTTTATGTTAGGTAGTCTAAAAGTCAGCAGCGTGCGTCATCTCATACGAAAGCGCATAACTAATGAGCAGCTTCCTCAGGATGTACATCAGTTACAGACAAACTGCTACCGAGCTGTATGTTTTCTACCAAATGATCATTGAAACATTAAGTATAGGGTTGTTGAGAGGATGTCGTAAAAAGTGGAGTTTATTACCTATTTAGCTGTATGATTAATAAGTTAAATGTGTTGAGCATTTTTAAGATGTCATACTGGCAAATGAGCTTGTGTGTCTACCTGGTGAACTAGCATATAAACTTAATTGTATTGAGAATTAAACCAGGGACCCTTAAGGTCGCTTTCTTTTTTAACCGACTTCCAAAAAAGGAGGAAGTTGTCTATTCGGTGAGTATTTTTTTTTACATCGATTACTACGAGATTTCTGATCCGGTTTCTGAGATTCTTTTTTAGTTTGATGCAGTATACTTGCCATTTGGTCCCATAAAAATTTGATTCGGTTTGGTTCAGTAGTTTTTATTTTATGAGCATTTTTTCTTATTTCAATTACTGCGTTGACGAAGACGTCGTGCAAGTATCACCACTTAAAAGTGAAAAACAAAAAAAGGAAGTCGGTGTTTTTGGTTTCGTTTCTTTGTTTTTTAACACCTACTTCCGAAATTAAGGTTATTTTATTCTTTGTAGTGTTTTGTTTGGAAGTCGGTTATATTTTTTTGTAAAAAGTTTTTTATTTAAACAATCAATAAATCCTAATATATATATCATTCATCTGTTACTGACTGATTGAGATGATTGAGACAGCCGAAAATACTGCTCGTAGAAAGCTAAGGCATGTAGCTTCCTTGGGGAGTGTAGGGGAGCACTCAGACAGAATTTCCTAAAACTCTAAAGGGAACGGGAAAAAAACGATATGCGCGTACGAGTCGCGGGCGAAAGCTTGTTCAATATAAAGATGATTTTGTGGCCGGTACCCTGGTAATCGTAGCAGGAATTTCATGAATGCGAGAAGCATGGAACTACTCCATCTTGTGACGCTTGGCCCAGCTGTAGACGTTTTTAAAATGAAATGAAGATAGTAAAGATATGAGACTTATTCAGACGCAACTGGAATGTATCTATACTAATATACAAAGCTGAAGAGTTTGTTTGTTTGCTTGAACGCGCTAATCTCAGGAACTACTGGTCCGATTTCAAAAATTCTTTCAGTGTTAGATAGGAAGGCTATAGGCTATATCATCACGCTAATACCAATAGGAGCAGAGCAGACGAAGTTGCGTGGGTCAACTAGTCTTTGATAAATTCTTAAACATCCACTTAGGTAATTACTTTTTTTTTTGGAAATTTCTCTTGGATGGTCTTCGCCCTTGGATCGGTTGAGGGGTCCGTCTGAATCGTACTGACTAATACCTCCCCGATGTAGACGTGGACTTGCATCTGGGGCTACGAGTACCTAAGTATGTGACTTCCGCAGCATCGCTAAACATTCTATTCATCCGTTACTTCAAATTCATTTGAAATACACACCCACTATAGTTCCAAATACCAGTCTTACTAATCTAAATATCTGATACTTCAATATCCTGCACATGAAAGCTATCACGCGATCAAATAAATGCATACCAGTAATATTCCTCATCGATCAAACTTCTACACTGCAGGCTCATTAAAAGGGTATGCGATAGATTTTGCACACTTTTCCAACAAATCCTGTTTTACACTGCCGGCCAATTAAAGGGGCATGCGATAGATTTTGCACACTTTTCCAACAAGTCCTGTTTTCTATACAAGCTAGAGATAAGACAAGCTTGTTTACTATGCCAAGCTTTCTACCTCTTCCGTGGATTAGCAAGCCGTGTGCAGTGAAAGTGTTTTGACCGTGTTAAAAGTAGCTTTGATTTAGCTCTGATGTAAGTTTTTTTTTGTTGATAGGGTTTTGGAGGTCAGGCAAATCACCAAGGAATAGATGTGTTACTTACCTCAACATCAAATTGCAGTGCAAAGCTTTCTAACCCTACAGCGCACGAAAAGGACGTAAAAGTCACAATCTTGCAGATCGACGTTTTGTTAATCACCTCATAATGTTTTTAGTATACCTCGTGTTGACACGCAAGTTTTCTGTTTTTACTACAATTTAGAGCAGTATCAAAATAAGCAGAACAAAAGATTGTGTAAAATGTAATTTTACAGGTTTTCATTCTAATTTGCCCCACTAGCCGTCGCACTAATGGGGTAAAGTAGTACTAGTGACGTATATAACTAGAGAAGTGGATAGTAAGGTAAATTAAAAGAATTCGTTTTCCCCAGTATCTTACTACTGTTAAATACACTTCCTATCAGATTAATTGAACAACCTAAAAGGTACTGTTTAGGCAACTCTTTCTTAAAAGTATAGAAAACAATATATTTGTACAGATTGCTTATTAGTTATCTAGAGCAGCTAGAACAACATTTCAATTTTACAAGGCTCCGGAATGAAGCATGAATATAGAAAATATTTACAAGTTTCCCAGGTGCTTCGTTCCTGTACCAAGTTAGTTCGTGAAACTATAATGTATGCCTCTCTTGGGTGCATTACTTATACGAAATAGAAAGGTTTTTCTGTACTTTTTTGGAGAATTATTTACACGGTATTTTTCTCACCTCGTTTTGAGCATGAAATGAGATTTTAATTACCCGAGTAGTTTGCTGTAAATTATTATTTCACTCACACTTTCAATGTACCTTGGAGATATTTCGACACTGTCTCTGTTCCTCTACTTCTTTCTAAGCTAGAAACCATCGGAGTTCGAGGTATTGCTCTGACTCTATTCAGCAGTTTTCTCACCGATAGGTTGCAGTGCGTTAAGATTGGGGAATATATTAGCGACGCAAGTAATGTAGTTGTCGGCTTGCCACAGGGAAGTCTTCTCAGTCCCCTTCTCTTTCAAATCTATGTCAACGAGCTCTGTCAGCTATCCCTCCCTTCCACAAAAATAATAGCCTATGCAGATGACACAGTAATTCTATCGTATGACCGTGATTGGACCTCAACAAAAGAGATTGCCGAAAGGGGACTCAGGGAAGTGATGCTATGGTTGGGCAAAAACAATCTCGCCCTAAACATAACAAAAACTAACTTCATTACCTTCGGCTTAAGACCCTCCACCCTTCCGCCAGACGGTTCTTTATCAATAAAAGCCCAAAAATGTACCAACCCTTCCCCTTTTTGTTCATGCTCTACTGTTACTAGAGCATCACTAATACGATATCTCGGTATCCAACTAGACTCCTGTTTATCCTGGAAACCACACTTACATGCAGTGTCCGCACGAGTTCGAAAACTAATTTTCTTGTTTAAAAAACTTAGAGTATCCGCCAATAGCAATATCCTTAAAATCGTTTACTCGGCACTGTGCGAATCAATAATAAACTATTGCATCACTGCGTGGGGAGGGGCTGCCAAGACCGACATTATTCAGGTAGAGCGAGCACAAAGGGCAGTAATAAAAGTGACATTAAAAAACCTTTTAGATTCCCAACACGGCAACTATACGCAGAGTTTGAAACATTAACGGTCCGACAACTCTACATCTTCCGCACAGTCATGAGGAAACATGCAACCCTTCCATATACGATAAATAATACCCCAACAGCCCGAAGGAGATCTAAACCGCCATGCCCCACAACACATACAAACACCACATTTGCTAGGCGTCATCTCACTTACCTAAGTGCACGCATCTACAACAAAATACACCAAAAGATAGACATCCACTCCCAAAATACATTCAAATGTAAAAAAATACTCAAAACTTTTCTACTTAACCTAGATTATGACGAGACAGAAGCACTGGTAAAACCCTCATCCACATAAAACACCTAACATAATCACCATACAAACTTACACACGACCAGACACTATTACACAGACACCATCACTCACACACCATATCACACTCTCGCTCCCTCACACACACTCACTCTCCCTCATACATACACACCACTCACGCACGCGCGCTCCTCACACGTACATAAATTATTACTAAAGTTACACGTTTGGTTCACCGTATTCTTGTGTATTGTAACAACGGACGAAGAGATGTCCCCTATAATACAGGACTTTCCTAGCATAGGGGACATTATTCATAAAAAATAAGTGTAAAAAAAGAAAAAGAATTCATGGAATGTAACACGTCATGTATTTTCCTTTGGCAATAAATTATTATTATTATTATTATTTCTAAATTAAACAAAGTAATTCATTTCGAGAAAAACATGTTACATATTAAATCAGCGTTGGACATATAATCAAAAAAAGTCATGTAAAACATTCTCTGAACGATAGTTTTGACCCCAACGATTCCTTTCACGAAAACTGTTCTGTGGCCTTAGTGCAAGTTTTATAACGTTCTCGATGCGTTAGCGTAAACGTCAATTTGTATTGAAACTGAATAAGCGCCGTCTGGTGACAATAATGAAAAACCTTTTTTTTCTATACATTTTGACATAAGTGACGTTCACGTTAACGCGATTGAGTTCGTTAAAAAACCCACACTTAGCCCTCAGAGGGCTTAGTGTAAGTTTTTTAACGCATTCCAGACTGCGTTTATTCAGATTCAATAAAACTTGGGGTTGACACCAACGCGATCGAGAATGTTAAAAAACTCACACTAAGCCCTCTGTTAGCGAATCTATAAACTATTTTATAGGTAGTTATTTTAGATCCCACGCTGAATATCACTGCACTTCCAAATGCATTAGTAGGAATAACACTGACTTGAAGTTACATACGCTACAACTAGCCATATCCACAATAATGCATACACTACCGTGCAATTTAAAAACAATTACGTATCAAGAAGGCGGGTCGCTCTCACAGAAAACCACGTATTTTCCAACAATAAGCGGCTGTTAGGAAGCGGTACACTGTAGTGCATTGAAAGTACAAGTGTACCACTGGAGTGTAATGCGTGTGTAATGTCGTGCACCGCAGGGCGTGACCGACGCGGTTCGAGATTGACAGGCTTGGCGTTAAGTTAGGGCTACTGTTATGTCGGTTATGTTAACTGTCACCTGAAAATTACATCAAATTAGTGCCTACTTGTTTTTATTTACGACATGTTTTAATAGTTAATATCAAATGGTTAGTAAATATTTACTAGGTTTCAAAGTGGCCTTACTACGTGTGGTTATACTATCGCACATATCTGGCCTTTTGACCTACTTTATATTCAAACTATTTAACAATATTAGCCAATAATAAAGCACAGGTTATAAGGAAACAAGCCATATTTATTTTATCTTCATCTTAACTATTATTACTTTGGCCGAGATATGGTGAAAATGTTTACAAAACACACAGTAACAATCATCTAACACTTTTAACTTATAATCTTTGTAATGGCCCGATTAAATTATACAAATTTGAACTGGCCGGCTGTTGAAAAGTCATTTGATGTTACCAAACATGACTTAATTACGACATGTTCGACAGCCCTATGATAGAAACTGTTGGGTAAACTGTGAAATGTTTACTATTAATGTGGCCTGATGTGTACTGAACGTGTGATTATTATTTCTTTAATTATGTAGCAATTATTTTGTCCGCCAGTTTTCCGGTTCTTCATATTATTATGGTGTTTGTGTTTTAAAACATTTTGTAGAATTCAATGTTTACCTTTTAGATTAAGATCTAAACTTGCTTTTATATAGGAGGATGTTCAAGAAAGAAACTTAGGGAAGTAAATACTTGAAACGATTTTCTTTTGTATGCAGTTTAGTTCAAGCAAGCTGTGTTATTGTTCGCTGTTAGTACTGCAGTTCCTTGTACTGATATAAATAATGCGTAGATTATACTGCAGTGCTACTGAATTATAGATATGTACTACAAAGGTCGATGACCTACATTCAACGTTCAATAGTGAATGAATATCAATTTCATGCTTATTGTTAGTTTAAATTACTTTCATTTAAGGCCGGAAACATATTATTATTTATGAAATTGAATTTGAAATAATTTTGGTTTTATCGGTACGTATGTGCAACTCACTAAATTATATCCTACTAGCTTCTACCAAGTGGAAATTATATTTATATTTTCCTACTCCTCCGTTGTACTTTTCTGATTAATTTCGTTGCAGGATTCAAGACAGTTGAATCGTTTCTCCGGGACTCGTCGGGTTTCATTGGCTCGGCGTTTTTCTGGTGGTCGCCACTGTTGATTCTGGCTTTTAGGAGTTGCAGTGGTTGGGAATGAGTGGCGAGCTTGTCCCATAAAAAAAAAAATAGCTTCTGCCAGCGGTTTCGCTCGTGTGATCCCTAGGGAACACATTCAGAATCTGCCTAGCCTTTTCCCAACTTTATTGAGGTCGGCTTCCATTCAAGCCAGATTTAGCTGAATACCAGTATTTTACGTGGAGCGGCTGCCTACCAGACCTCCGCAACCCATTAATTGGGTAACACACTCCCGGCATTGATATATAAAAAACCCAAGATACACACTCAGCATCTCAAAAATGTCCGCATAAAACAAGCGCACAATTTAAAATTGTGCGCTACTTTCGAACAGTCTCGCATCGCTCGCCATACTGCACTGCTTTGTAAAAACAACTTTAAGCGATCCGTGTAAGGTTGAATTTGCAAAAAAAAAAATTATAGTATAACTACACACAACTCATACATGACACATGATACATGTCACTTTTTGACGACAGTTTCGAGTGTTGCATTTGTTCGAGACTGTGCATCTTGGGTTTTTTATATATCAATGCCTATTCCAGACTATAATCTACCTCTGTGCTAATTTCAGGCGTTCTGACGTGAAAGAGTAACAAACATTCATCCATCCATTCATCCATCCATAGTCACAAACTTTCGCATTTTAAAATATTAGCAGGATAGTTTTGTTTCAAAAACATTTTAAAGCTTCTTTAATGAAGACATTAAAATGATACTGCCTGTAGAAGTTTATGACTCATAAAATGTATGACTTATAATCAATAGTTTTAATAGACAGACGCTCGTGGACAAAAGCTTTTGCCTAACAATAAACTTTGAAGTTTATCGGCAATAATTATTGTACTGACTAAAACATTGTTATCATGGGTTCGAAATCGTTATTTGAAACTTATGTTAACGAGCCAATTTGAATTATTTTGCAATTCAAACAAAACAACAATTTTTGGTTTGTTGTTTTGTTTGAATTTGCAAAATAAAACTATAAACAAAAAATTATAATATTTGAATATCGATCTAAAGTAATAACATCATCATCTGCTTAGCCTTCTCCCAACTATATTAGGGTCGGTTTCCTGTCAAACTGGATTTAGCTGAATACCAGTAGTTTACGTGGAGCGGCTGCCTACCAGACCTCCACAACCCATTAACTGGGTAACACGGTACTTCATCTAAAGTAATAACATAAAGGCGAATTTTTTTTTTTAACTTTGCTTCACTCTAGGAATTTCTCCTGTATCGTGGGTGCGTTTACAAACATATAAATACTCATACACAAACAGCCAGACCCGGAACAACTATCTGTAGGTCATACAAATATTTGTTCCGTGCGGGAATCAAACCCGCGACACGCAGCGCAGCAGTCAATCGCTCAACCAATGCGCCAACCGTGCCGTCTCTATCAGAAATTTAACTTAGTCGCTCTCCCGAATACTTTTGGGTTTAATATTTCGAACGCCCGTATACGGGCAAACGATCAAGTGCAATTCCACCGTTAAGAGATAAAATTGTTTTGTTTTAAGTTTCTAAAAGATAAGTTATCTCCAACAGTACTGATCTGATTACGAAAACTCTATCACTTTACACATATAAAAAGCTATAGGTAATATTGCTGGGTGTCATAGACTACTTTTCATCCCGGAAGCATCCGATAAACCGTCTTAAGCAACCTTTACGATTAATACTCGTGCCTTCTCCGTACTATCAGAAATTAAATAATGCTATAACTTTTAAATATCAATCTGTAGCAAAGTGTGATATAATCTAAATCATGCATAGAATATAAAACAAGTTGTTTAAGTACAATTTTATTGATTTTATAAACTCATTACGCCAAATGGATGACTCATTATGATTACGTGTTACGGTTGTAATAATAGTTATATTTTATTAATACAAGAGCTTGATAAGATATCGCGTGGTTGTAATTTAATAAATTATTAATAATGCAATCAAGCTGCGCTGGTTTTAATGGTCGTATATGTATTGTGCTCTCCATCCAAGAGTTTGGATACGTTTTGTGTCAAATTATGTTGTTAACTTTTCAGAGAGAGGAAGACCAAGAGTGCTATTCTGTACATTTTCGTGTCTCGATAGCGGAATCCGAAGTTAGTATCAAATTCGTATAAACATTAGACCTTATATTCCCACTGCTCTCATTTACTACATCATTTCAATAGAGAGATTCTAGATATCAATACTAGATTCGTTAAACGTTAAATCTGTTATGAAGCCGAAGAGTTTGTTTGAATGAATGACTGAATGAATGGATGAATGAATTAATTAATTACATATATCATATTTATTTGCAAGAAGCGAATGCGCTAATCTCAGGAACTACTGGTTCGAATTGAAAAGTTCTTAGTTTTGGATAGCCCATTTATCGAGGAAGGCTATATAACATCACGCTACGATCAATGGGAGCGGAGCCTTCATGAAAAATGTGACGCCAAAAAAACTGCGCGGGTCAGCTAGAACTAATATATATAATTCTTCCGTTACTGAGTGAGTGAGTGGCTGACAGACAACGCCCAGCCGAAACAACTGGTCGTAGAAAGCTGAAATTTGGCATGTAGGTTCTTAGGGGAGTGTAGGAGCACCAAGAGAGGATTTTCCGAATTTCTTACGGGAACGGAAAAAAACGGGATATGCGCGAACGATCTTTTAAATTAAAATTGGGGCGAATGTGGAACAAACCGTTTACTGCCAAAAAAATGGTCTCTTCCAAGTGCAGTCGATGTCGACAAGACATCTATCCGGAATGCGTATCCAATGGCCTCACACAGTCCTCACCAGATCATCAGACCACTATTTTTTTATGGAAGGGGAATCATCAAATGATTCCTTCCGCTCTGGGCGGAGCAGAAGGGAGTCTCAGACTCTTACTGACTAAAAACCCATCCGTGTTCCTCCTAATGACCTTTGCGCTCCAGGGCCGCGGTGACTCTTGCGAACAAATTCCGCAACCCACCTATAACCCTAATATTGACCAAGAAAATCGTGTTATTACTTCACGAACCGGTACCGATCATCTGCTGATATCATCGCAAAAAAAAAACTGTAGAAATTACATAACAATTCGGGTTTTATGTTATTTCGAAGAAAAAAGTTATGAGATTCCATTTCGATGAGAACCACAGGAAATTACAACATTAATAAGCCATTAAGGATTCAATAAAACGTTGTGTTAGTAAGCGTTGAAGGATATACAAGTTATAAAATTCGTTTCGCAGAAGATTGCATCGCTCCTTACGAGATCAGCCTACCTACCAGTGTTTTAAGAACAACTAGGTACTACTCTGTTTAGTAACTAAAATTAACAAATGCACTAAACTAAAAACAAACTAAAATATAGCATCAAAAAATTCGTCCTCAACGCTGTCAGCTAGTAATGTGCCCAAGAGACTGTCGGCATTGCCACGTTGAATGGCAATGCTTAATCTCTGCCCAAAGTAAAAGCCAGCTCTTGGGTCACGAGAAGTGTCAACCAGCCGTTTAGAAATTTCTTTGAAACACTAGTACTACTCTGTTTATATAATGTAGGGTACAAGAAACTTGCTTTAGGGTTCCGAACATCCGTAAAAAACGGAACCCATTTAGGATCACTCGGTTGTCCATCTGTCACAGCCAATTTTCTCCGAATGTTTTGGACAGATTCTGTTAAAGTTAGTACACTTAAATATGAACTACTGTGACCCAAACACGGACGCGTTATGCAAATAAATACATTTTGAGCATGGGGATCACTTTTGGGATACAAACTAAAAAAAAAAAAAAACTAAAAAAGAAGTTTTTCAAACTGTATCGTGTGATATATTAAAATTTTGCGGTAATTGAAAATAGTAGTGTCGAGTCAGTTTTTATTCTTGGTGACTTTAACGCACACCCGGGTGAACTGTTTGCTAATGAGTTACTTTCGTTTTGTGCGGAACAGTTATGGTCGTGCGTTGATATGAATACACTTCCTTCGGACACCTATACATATGTAAGCGACGCTCACGGGTGCCTGCGCTGGCTCGATCACTGCGTAGTGACAGATGCCGCGCTGCCCGCTATTCTTAATGTGTCGGTATTGTATGACGCATACTGGTCGGACCACTTACCTGTTATGTTAGAATGTAAGTTTAATAACATCAAAATGCACACTATGGTGACGAAGCCGTTCGCACATGTAAACAAAGTTATCTGGGGTGAGCGTGATGCTGATCAAATAGCAAAATATCACGATTATTGTCATTTGGAATTAAAACAAATTGATTTTCCAAGTGAGTTTAATCAGTGTGCAGACAAGATGTGTAGTGATTCTTGCCACTTAACTATGTTGGATGAAATGTATAATAACATTGAACGTATTCTTGTGAACGCTGCTGAATCCAGTTATTATCATAAAAATGTAACGAAGCGTAGGCATATAACTGGCTGGAATAAGTATGTTCGCGACGCTCACGAGAGGGCGCGACTTTATTATAAGCTTTGGTTAAGGTTTGGTAAGCCCAGTTCTGGTCCGGTTTTTAACGATATGAGCGAATCCAGAAAACAATTCAAAAGTAAATTAAAATGGTGTCAAGCAAATCAAAACCAAATTAAAATGGATATAATTGCTAAACACCACTCAAACAAAGATTTTTGTAAATTCTGGAAATCAACAAACAAATTAAATCATAAGCCGAGCCTTCCCGTGAGCATCGAAGGTGTACATGAACAGGGTAGTATTGCGAATCTGTTTCGGCAGCATTTCAGAGTACAATCACCCCTAAACAATGAGCCGCAGTTGCCTGTGCCCGATGCTGAGACCGCCGCCTGCTCCGCGCGAAACGTCACGTTTACTGCGAAACAGATTGCTGCTACAATTAAAAACATGGTTAGAGGAAAATCGCCCGGGCATGACGGACTCAGCATCGAGCACCTGCAGCATGCTGGGATCCACTTGCCACGCGTTTTATGTATGTTTTTAAATTTATGTCTAGGTCATTCTTATTTACCTGGAAAATTGATGCGTACAACTGTTGTACCGATAGTTAAAAATAAAACGGGTGATTCGTCTGTGTTGTCAAACTATAGACCTATTTCTTTAGCGACGATAATTGCTAAGGTACTGGACAGTCTGCTTGTTTGCCAGCTTGATAAACATCTTAAAATAAACGATGCTCAATTTGGGTTCCGGTCCGGTTTATCTACGGATAGTGCTATCCTTAGCCTTAAGCAGACTGTGCAGTACTATACAGCAAGAAAGACGCCAGTATTTGCGTGTTACCTAGATCTGTCAAAAGCTTTTGATCTTGTACCATATAAAGTGCTATGGGGTAAGCTGCAGCATGAGACGGATGTACCCCGGGAAGTAATAAACTTATTTAAATTTTGGTACGCTAATCAACAAAACCGTGTCAGATGGGCAAACTCCTTTTCAGCTGAGTACAGGCTTGAGTGTGGGGTGAAGCAGGGGGGGCTGTCCTCGCCCGCGTTGTTTAATCTTTACATGAATAATCTGATCGATGAGCTTAGCAGAACCGGAATCGGCTGTCATATTGATGGTATATGCATTAATAATATAAGTTATGCGGACGATATGGTTCTGCTGAGCCCATCGATCAAGGCATTAAGGAAACTGATTAATGTGTGTGAATCGTACGCTGAGACCCATGGGCTCAAATATAATACACTAAAGAGCGAATTCATGGTATTTAAAGCAGGCAGTAAATGCTATAACACAATTCCACCAGTTTTGCTTTGTGGCAGATCTCTAAAAAGAGTTGCACATTTTAAATATTTGGGTCATTGGGTTTCAGACGACTTGAAAGACAACGTGGATGTCGAGCGGGAGCGCAGGTCGCTGGCTGTTCGGTGTGGGATGTTGGCCCACAGGTTTGCACGTTGTACGGCTCAGGTTAAGGTGACTCTTTTCAAAGCCTACTGCCAATCCTTTTACACGTGCAGCCTGTGGGTGAACTTTACACGGGGGGCATATAGTGGCCTGCGCACACAATATAACAACACGTTCCGGGTGTTGATGGGGCTGCCGCGTTTTTGTAGCGCGTCTGGCATGTTCGCCGACGCGAACGTCGATAGTTTTTCGGCCATTATGCGCAAGAGGTGCGCATCTCTGTTGCGCCGTGTTCGCGCCAGCCCCAACATCATCCTTAGAACGTTAATTGAAAGGTGGGACTCTCCGATCTTGGGGCGGTGGATACGACTGCACGCAGTCAAGTAGACATTCCCCAGGATCGGCGTGCCTCATTCATGTTGCAATAAGTAGGTATTAAATATTACTAACACTAGTTTATAAGTTTACATTGTTACTAACAAATTATGGAAGAGATTCTGAGAATAAATGTTTATTATTATATTAAATGAAACGGCTTATTGTGAAGCTTTTAATTACCTATATATTTTCATAATTTTAAAATGAATGTTTTTCTTTCAGGCACATAAATCCTAACTTCCTAATCCCGACTAATATAAAACATGCGACAATGAGTATGTATATTTGTTACGCTTTCACACTTAAATTGCTGAAGTAATTTTGATGAATTTTGGCACACAGATGGATGAGACTGTGGAACTAATCATCGGCTACGTTTTTTTGCGATAGTCTATATCGCGAGCGAAACCGCGAATTACATGGTACTTTTTAACCGAATTAAACTGAACGAGATTATTAAAAATTGTTTTTGTATGGATTCTAATAAAAATGGACCAGATTTCTGATGTTAGGTTAGGTCAGTTTAATAGAAAAAACTGGCCAAGTGCGAGTCGGACTCGCGTGCAAACGGTTCCAAACGAATTTTATTTTTTTAACATGTTATTTCACTATAGACTTCTTATAGGTTTTCCTGTAATCTATAGGTAAGGATCTATTATCTCAATTTTTTGCAAGACTTTAGTTACGGAGAAAAGGGGGGAGAATGGTCATTTTTCGTCTAATTTCTTGAATAACTTCAAAACCATTTATTTTAAAATTATGAAAAAAATATAATTAAGACTCTCACAGTAAGCCCTTTTATTTGATGTCACACGATATTGTTCAAAAAACTTTTTTTTTTAAATTTTCAGTCACAGAAATCTATATGTGTACCAAATTTCAATAGAATCAGTCCAGTGGATCCGGAAAAACTGGCTGTGACAGACGGACAGACAGATACCCGAGTGGTCCTATAAAGGTTCCGTTTTTTGTTCGGAACCCTAATAATCGGCATCGAACACAGCAGTCTTCATGTCTGATTGATCTAGATTTTTTTATTGGTCCCATTTCCAAAAATAGTCCATTTTCATGAGTACACACTCAGATATATCGCTAGTAAATAAAAGTCACCCTTTTCTTTCCATTTTCAACAATAAACATTAAATAACGTCAATCAAGAATCTAAAACAAACAGGAATATCGAAGATAGACAACTTAAACCTTTGTATTTCAGACAAAACAAAGTATGTTTCAGCAATTTCCCTCTTGTATATTAAATGTCAAGTGTTCAGCGTCGCCATAGTTGAGACTTAATTAAGAGAAGAGGCTTCATATTCCATCTAAGTCCCTCGGGGAACCGTCTTATAATTAGACAGGGAAAATAACTATTAGTCGCAAGAATGTTATGACTGGTATTTAATATTCTGATGAAATAACAGTGTTTTCTTTTGAAAAACTGCAAGTGAATACTATAGATATTGAAAAGTGTATTTTTTTTTAAAAACTTCACCATAGCATAACCAGCCATAGCATATTCCTGTGTCCAAACTGTAGGAATATGCTATGCTTGTGGGATTAACCCACAGTTTGGACACAGTTCTTTTCTCTACGAGTAGGAGTGGGCTATAATCCACCACGTGAGCCCAGTACGGTTTGGTACTTCAAAAATTAATTAAAACAATTAAGATCATTTAATTCAATTTCTGGTCGATCTGTAACAAATAATACCTTCTAACAATTACCCAAATCAATTTGAAAAATCAATGACAAATTATGCAAACCAAAAGCAATTAGGTAACTTAATTACTCCGTAAAAGTGCGTAATCAGATTTCACTTTCATTGACCATTCAAATGAGCAATCATGAATAAACAAAGATATTCAATAGCATCCCACTTTTGATTCCCTTTTACGGAAAACCTAATTTCACACAACGACAAATCGAGTACCAAATCACCTTCATCCTACCACACGGTAAAGGTTCGACCAGACTGCGGCGTCGATCGATGACTTCGATCATTCTGGTCGATCTAATATTTTTGTTGAATACGGACTTTATTTGTAGTATTTACTGCTGGGCAAATCACCTTCATCCTACCACACGGTAAAGGTTCAACCAGACTGCGGCGTCGATCGATGACTTCGATCATACCGGTCGATCCAATATTTTTGTTGAATACGGACTTTGTTTGTAGTATTTACTGCTGGGCAAAGGCATCGCACGAATCCTTCCAGGTATTCTTTTCCCGAGCCACCTCGAACTAAACCTTGCAATAGGTGTCTAGGTCACCTCGGCACCTGTTTTTAGGTCTACCTCGAGCTCGACTTTGTAAAGACTATTGCCCAACAGTCACTGTGCATGTGCCTGATGTGAGCTGCACAAACCTATTTTAGCCTGGCAACCTTTTTTCCTACGTCTGCGATCCCCATTTCTGTTGGCCCAGAATGCTGCGCAAAAATAATGGAGTATTCACTAGTATCTAACAATCATCCACATTGATCGGTGGCCGATTGATAGTTGGTGGTAATAACTACCACATCGATGAATATGATACTCCATCGATCGAAACAGAATTTCAAGACGCGCTATAAGGCGTTCAACACCTACTCATCCACATGAGTGTATTGTAGCCTTAAAAGGCATAGCCAATACAATTGCACTGCCCACTAACGTCGACAGTACACGGCTATATGGCTCGAAATAACCGGATCCCAGTAATGCGGTGTCGCAACCGCTGGGCCGGCTGTCAAGGACGCGGTTTGACCGCGGCGGCCATCGCTTTCACTATCACGCAGTTCACGCACCAAGTAATTGGACTACTATTGACTAAGCTGCGTGCACACGATGAAGATGGACTGGTATTCAAATTATAGGTTTATTACAGCGTAATTGATGTTCGAGAACTCATGTAACATGGGCGATTATTTTCGAGGTCTTTCGGTGTAAAGATGGGTTTGAAGAAATAAGTGATTTATTCTTTCGCTTGATAGATTATATACTTGTTTTATTTATTTATGAAGATATGTTGCATAAGTTTAATAACATGTGAAGGGCATTGATTAAATAGATAGTTTTAAGAAAAAGTTGCATAGGGACTGTCGATTCGAGTCAATAGGCTTTATATTTATAATATATTAAACTTGTGGACGTCACGCGGTTTCACCCGCGTAGTTCCCGTTCCCGTGGGAGTACGGGGATAAAATATATGCCTATGTTACTCCCTGATAATGTAGCTATCCATTGCTGAAAGAATTTTTCAAATCGGTCCTGTAGTTTCGGAGCCTATTCATTTCAAACAAACAAACAAACAAATCTTTCCTCTTTATAATATTAGTGTAGATATAATTTATTTCAAAATGTAATAATGAAAAATCTATTCATTAGTTGATACATTACTCGTACATAAATCTAGATACGAGTCAATAGTATAGGATGATTTCAACAATTTATTTTAATAACGTACGTAAGGAGATTTTTTTTTTATTCCGAAACGACACTTCTGAAATGTCTATTCAGTAGTTGCTACATTAAAAGTACATAAAACTATGTAGAAACGTTTTCATTAGTGAAGTACCTCACTTCATGAATTATTTCAGGCTTACGAGTAAATTTTCAATTTCCCAACGATGCCAGCCGTAAAAATGAAAATTACGAACTCACTGCCGAAGTTGAGCTTTATGAGCGAATCCGGGACACGTTCCATTTAATTTTACCTTCGTAGCGAAGTTAATTCATCATAATCTTACACTTTATCTAGACCAGTGCTTCCCAACCTTTCTTTAACTGAGTTCCCTTTGAACCTTTAGCTGTTTGCAAGGACCAGAAGAACACTTTATTTTATTAATAATCTAAAAACTGGCCAAGTGCGAGTCGGACTCGCGTGCAAAGGGTTCCGAACGAATTTAATTTTTTTAACATGTTATTTTAACACTACAGACTTCTAATAGGTTTTCCTGTAATATTTAGGTAAAGATCTATTATCTCCATTTTTTTCAAAATTGTAGGCTCAGTATCATATATATATATATATATATATGATATATGACAATTGTTTCGGAGATAAGGGGGGGAATGGTCATTTTTCGTCTAATTTCTTGAATAACTTCTAAACCAATTATTTTAAAATTATGAAAAAAATATATTTGAGACTCTCACAGTAAACCCTTTCATTTGATTTCTCACGTGATATTGTTCAAAAATCTTTTGTTTTTAATTTTCTAGTTTGACCCCCAAAAGTTACCCCCATACTAAAAATTTAATGATTTACGTATCGCGTCCGTCTTTGGGTTATAGAAGTCCATATGTGTATAAAATTTCAACAGAATCGGTTTAGTGGATCCGGAGAAAACTGGCTGTGACAGACCGACAGACAGACAGACAGACACACGAGTGATCCTATAAGGGTTCCTTTTTTTTCGGAACCCTAAAAATTAATAGTCTCCGTCTTCTTTTCGTGTCGATCTTATACCAAATTTTCTCCGATCAGTACTCGTTTAAATCTTGGATGGTGCAGGTAGTTGTGCATAACGGGCAATTGAGGAGGTGATGCATGTCCTGTGAAGGGGCTCCGCATTAGCATTGCGTTTGGGTTGGGTGAAGAATGCCCCATTTGGCATTCGGAAAATGAATGGTAAATTTAAAACTTGTAATGTACCTACTTTTAAAATCAAAAGTAACGAGCATTGTCAAAGCAAACAAAACATTTCTGATAGAAACCTAAAATCAGTTATTAAATTATTTTTGAGTTCTATTGAATAGAAACCATTTATTTGACACGGACACAGCACAAAAAGATAAACACATAGTAAAAGAGAATACAGTATTACAGAATAACAATAGAATCGAAAAGTTTGAATTTAGAAACCTTTCGCGCACCATATTTGAGCTCTTGCCACAGTCAAGATTCAAGATTCAAAGCGTTTTTTTCAAATAAACAATTTACACGTACTTTTTAATCGTCAAGGTCGGTCAGTCAAAAACATGAAGCTATTTGCACATTCAAAAGCGCTATATCTCTATGGAAAAGAACGTACAAGAAACTCCACGGACACAGTTTGAGAACCAACGATCTTTGGTTTGGATAGATTAAACTGGGTCATATTTGAAGCAGTAGGTTGTTTGTTTGAACTAGAACTAGACCTTAGCTGCCAACGTTGTTTGTTTGTAAGAGATTATTATCTCTGAAGATACTGATCTGATTACAAAAAATATTTCACTTATAAAAAGGTATATTATCGTTAAGTTTTTAAAGCTTGTTCTTGTCCTAGGAAAAACCGCCGTTCTTGTGGGACAGGTCACAGGAGAAAAACTGCAGAAGATAACCTTTCCTCCGAAAGCCCTCGTAACCGAAAGACTCCCAAGTTGTAGCTACCACAAAATAAACTGATTATTTATTAGGGTTCCGAACAAAAAACAGATCCCTTATAGGATTACTCAGGTGTCTGTCTGTCTGTCTGTCTGTCCGTATGTCACAGCCAGTTTTCTCCGGATCCACTGGACCGATTCTATTGAAATTTGGTACACATATGGACTACCGTAACCCAAACACGGACGTGTACATTATAAAATTTTTAGTATAGGGGTCACTTTTGTGGGTGAAACTAGAAAATAAAAAAAAAGTTTTTTTACAATATCGAGTATCACATCAAATGAAAGGGCTTACTATGAGGGTTTTACTTACATTTTTTTTGATAATTTTAAAATTAATGGTTTACAAGTTATTTAAGAAATTAGGCGAAAAATGACCATTCTACCCTTATCTCCGAAACTACTAAGCCTAAAATTTTGAAAAATTGGATATTGCAGATCTTTACCTATAGATTACAGAAAAATGTATAAGAAGTCTATAGTGTTAAAATAACAAGTTAAAAAAATAAATTCGTTCGGAACCCTTTGCACGCGAGTCCGACTCGTATTTGGCCAGTTTTTTTTATTCCTTTTCATAGGCACGCATTTGACCACATTTCACCTGATGATAAGCGATGATGTGGTCGAAGACGGAGCACGCTTGCCTAGAAGTAACCTATTCACTCTTAACTTAAAGACTCCTAGGTTGTAGCTATCAGGAAACAGACTCTGGCAGGGAATTCCACTCCTTAGTTGTATGCACAATGAATGTATTCCCAAAACGTTTTGTGCGTGTGGGTGGGATGTCCACCATCTACCGGTAGCGCATCGACGCGACGTTTGTCTTGTGGTTCGATGATGGAACGGGCTTGGCGGAATTAAATTATGCAATTTTTGTTTTATTTATTTATTAACCCCAATCGGCTAGACGACTAAAAAATCTAATTATTCCGTCAGATAATTTTTCAAAAAATATTGGACACGGACCTTTTTATTTTTTCACGTAAACACAAAATTAAGACGATACAGTGCGTTGAAAATTCGTGTGAAGACACATTTTGGTGCACTTTTTACCTAGCAGTGACGTCACAAGCCCCCACTCCTGATCTTTGATGCGACTACGTCAATTTTTGTTGATTTAATAAAGCAAAAAATACGTATCCAATATTTTTAACTGACTAACTGACGGACTAAATAGATTTTTTTTTTACTCAGGCGTCATCCCTATTGGCACAGTAACCATAACCTTTAGCACATTCTATTAATGCGTATTACAAGGCAACATACGTACACTAAGAAGAATTTATTCAATCAGAAGGATACATTCGCTTTCACTACCACGCGTCCAAACTACACGTAATTGGATTTTTATGGTCTAACAGGCTTCGACGCCTACAGCCTACGGTCATATCTGTAATGGTGATGCTATTTGAATGAAAGGGAAACGGCTATAATACCGTTTTAGTTACGATATTAATGATGGAGTTGTGAAATTGCAACTTGTTGGTTGGTGTTGTTGTTAAAATATGCGTTTCGGAGAGTCGAAACATTAAGAAGTTTCGTTATTGAATAGAAGACTAGGTACTCTAAATTAAATAGGATATTAAGGAGTGAGTTTGAAGCGGTATGGCGCATAGAATAGCATTTATTTGCAAATATGGGAAATACATAAGTAGGTAGTAGTAGGTATACATCAGAGTTCTGCGATATATGGATGGTATTTTTTTTTTTGTGTATTTTTTTTTGCATAATACATTAAGTCGGTAACTGAATACGGCGACCATACCTATTCGTTTAATTTGTCAGTTTACCGGACTCGCAAAAACGATTTGCAGCTGAATACGGCTAACCGTAAACCCGCTTACACTAGTTGGTGACCAAATACGGGAAGCAAGTGCTGCAACCAAATCGGTCAAAACTACCTAACGTAAATGTCTAATGTAGCAGTCAGTATTCTACTTAATGCTGCTGTTTTTGGATCCCAGCAAAGAACTAAGTACCTGACGGTTTTGATATTGGAATATCACAACTACTACTAAAACTAACTTTAATTTTTCTCTCTGAATCTGCTAAAGCTATTATTTCAATGAACATTCAAAAACATTGTTATTCTTGACAGAAAAATTGGTGATTGCAACTTGTTTTTAGCAGACCGACACTACTGCTCACTTTCTTGGCGTAATTCCTAAGCCACTTTTACATCACCCAGTTGGGAAAAGGGTAATAAACTATTCTTTGATGGGAATTTAAATCTGCAAAAAGATTGTTTGTTATACTTGATTGTACCATAAAGACGTTTACATACCGGTTTGAAAACTGGCAATACAATATACCTACATAAAAACAAACACCATGTTTGCTAGCAGTTTCTTGCATATCTAATTGATGATGTTATAATGAAAATGACCATGACCCATGAGATTTTGCCAAAACACCTGAGAACGATTATTTTAGAAAATATTCAATTGGCTGTGGGAATGCCCAGGAAATCATTACGCGAATTTATAACTTAAAAGTTTACACTTAGAAAGTATTGCAAGGTTTCCGGTATAATAAAATTGTAAAGTAATCGGGAGTTATGCTAATAATTTGCTTTATTTATTGCTGTTTTTTCTTCGACGACCATTAGGCCATTATCAGTGCTTCCTGTAGGTGGCTGTTTGTCATCTATACTAATATTATAAAGAGGAAAGATTTGTTTGTTTGTTTGAAATGAGTAGGCTCCGAAACTACTGGACCGATTTGAAAAGTTCTTTCAGCAATGGATAGCTACATTATCAGAGAGTAACATAGGCTATATTTTATCCCAGTACTCCCACGGGAACGGGAACTACGCGGGTGAAACCGCGTGACGTCTACTAGTTAATAATATTTAGTACGGTAATTATTATTTTGCTTTTATTGGGCTACTGATAGATCTGATTATGATAAGTAGCCTTTTTTTGTGATATAAGTTTAGGTTACTTTTTGGTGTATAAATACGAGGTAATAAAGAAAGTTCTGATACTGGTGACTGAGTGACTGAAAGACAAAGCACAGCCGAAACTACCGGTTCTGTTGAAATTTGGTACACATATGGACTTTTGTGACCCAAATACGGACGCGTTACTTTATCATTAAATTTTTAGTATTTTTGAACAATATCGTGTGACATATCAAGTGATAGGGTTATAAGGGTTTTAAATATATATTTTTCATAACTTTAAAATAAATTATTTTGAAGTTATTCAAGAAATTAGACGAAAAATGACCATTCCCATCCTTATCTCCGAAACTTTTGAGCCCAAAATTTGGATAAAAAATGGAGATAAAAGATCTTTTTTTTTTACTATATATAGGCATACGTTTGACCACAATCTCACCCGATTGTAAGCGATGATGCGGTCGAAGATGGAGCACGTTTGCCTAGAAGCAACCTATTCACACTTGTCTTAAAGACTCACAGGTTGTAGCTATCTGGAAACACAGACTCTGGCAGGGAATTCCACTCCTTAGCTGTACGCACTATGAATGTGTTCCCAAAACGTTTAGTACATAGGTGTGTACATAGGTACATTACAGGAAAACCTATAAGAAGTCTACAGTGTTAAAATAACACTTAAAAAAAATGAACTTCGTTCGGAACCCTTTGCACGCGAGTCCGACTCGCACTTAGCCAGTTTTTTTTTTATTATATAACTTTAGGTTACTTTTGGATGTATCTTTCTTCCGTTACTGGTGACTTAGTGGCTGAAAAAAGCACAACCGAAACTACTAGTCGTAGAATGCTGAATTTTGGCATGAAGATTCCTTGAGGAGTGCAGGGGAGAACTACGAGAGGATTTCCCGAGTACGGGAACGGGAAAAACCGGGGTATCCGCGGGTAAAAGCTAGTTGAAATGTAAAGGATCACACACATACAACAGTCTGAAGGAATGACTGATACACGCCAGACTTGATGTAACTGTCGTACACAGCCGATATCTGACACATTCCATTCTACTAACTATATTTTTTAACTTAAAAGAATGAGAAATATTCATAATTATCCATTACTAGATGACCCTCGCAACTTCGTCTGCTCCGCTCCCATTGCTCTTAGCGTGATGATATATAGACTATAGCCTTCCTCGATAAATGGGCTACCTAACACTGAAAGAATGTTTCAAATCAGAACAGTAGTTCCTGAAGCGATAGCGCGTTCAAGCAAACAAACAAACAAATAAATAAAAAAACAAACTCTTCAGCTTTATATATTAGTATACATCCATTATAAATCTTTATCTTGAGGCATTGTAAACTCAGACATTGGGATCTAAGTGTTAGATAACTTCAATTACAAAATCCTAAGGTCTTGAACCTCACGATCTTCAGTCGAGCTTAACCAAACACAAACAGAGAAACTAAACTAACTTAATGGTTAAAAATAACAAACACGCGAAGCATTCTAATTTTAGAGTTTAGCTGGTACCGATCAATCAGGGAATGATTAACATGCAAATTATTTTTAATAGTTTTCACTTTCTAAATTGTACTAAAGTGTTTGCGGCCGTGGAGCAATTGCAATAATAGTGGCTCTCAAAATTTGGCTCTTTTATCAGTGATCAATATTATTCTAGGCAAGCGTGCTCCATCTTCGATCGCATCAACGCTTACCATCAGGTGAGATAGTGGTCAAACGGGTGCCTACAAAAATGTAAAAAAGGTACAGTCACGGATTATACCCATTACATGATACGTTTATTTTCTTTGACATCTTTTTTGCCGCAAAAACTGCTAGTTTGGGAGGTTTTGCTAACTTTGGTGAACTATATGCTTTATATTTACTACTTTAGGTACTTATTGTTTAAGATAATTTTGTGTACTTTATCTAAGGGCCTCAGTTCATCATAATCATCACCATCATATCAGGCCTTCCCCATGTGTCGCCACAAAAACTGGTCATGCGGGTCTAAAATGGCCACTTTAGCAGAATCAGAAAGCACATCACGCTACCCGTCACTGTCATTTTCCAATCAACCTTGTACCTAATGCGTCAGCGATAAAGATGAAAATGAAATTTGACAGAATTTGACAAATTGTTGTGTGATTAATATTATGATTCTTCTTCATTATCCATCCCTCAGTTGCTTTATGATAAAATGATTATTGAGAACAATAAACACATTCATTTTTTTCTTTCTTTTTACCATTATTTAAAAAAAAAACATCTTAATCTTTTGCTGTGATTTTATAAAATTAGCTATGTGGTAACCAGTGATAAATTTGTGGTAGTGTGTTTTTATAGATTGTGAAAACATTAAGGAAGCATCGCCTTATTAGTAACCTAGACATAAAACAGAATACCACTAAATCAACATGTCGCAAAACATAGTAAATCTTCAACAGAATAAATAAATTAACGTAATCAGTTCATGATCAAACATTTCTACACGAACTGTGGTCGTTAACGCGGACTTGTCGAGTAATTTGCCGCCCAGGCCACGCGGGCGAGTCGTTGCGTAACCGCAGCGTAGTCCACATCAATCACCTTACACAATAGTTTCCGAGATGCGCTAGACTACGTGCGGACTGTGATGTAATTTATAATGTACTGATTTAGTAGGAAATTGTAGTGTGGTGTGATTTTTGTGATGTCATCTAATTCTGTTGGAGGTTTTGGTTTTCGAACTTGTCGGTACCTACTAGGTAAAGAACATGCCTGCCTCTGATCTATTCGCGTAGGTACGTGTCCACCGGGCGATCCACACAGTGGTGAACTGGTGACACCCGAGCGTGTGCTCCAACAGTTGCTAATTTAACTTAATGATTTTATGTGAAAACTGTATAGCTGTGTACTTAAGTTAGATAATAGTTCCAAATAAAATAATAGTTTTGAACTGCATTCAGTTCACTGAAACCAACCCCAATTTAAATGGGCAATGGCTTAGCATCGATGATAATGGTTTTAGTTCCGATTATATAATATAATATAAATATCAATCTATATCTATACTAATATGTAAATAAAGCTGAAGAGTTTGTTTGCTTGAACGCGGTAATCTCAGGAACCTCTGGTACGATTTAAAAAATTCTTTCAGTGTTAGAAAACCCATTTATCGAGGAAGCCTATAGGTTATATAACATCACGCTACGACCAATAGGAGCGGAGCATTCATGAAAAATGTGACGTAGACGAAGTTGCGCGGATCAGCTAGTATATTATAAAATCTAAACAAAAGCATTATGTCGAAACTTTAACGACTTAAACTAAATCAATAGCAATTATTAGACCCATTATAGCGTGAATAATTAATTACAGTCTACGCCCGCGATTGAGAACCACTGATATAAATAGCTCTGATATGTCAGAAGTCAAATGCAGTGACCTTGTAATGGCGTACGACGGCTAAAAATATACATAAGTGTTTATGGTTCCGCTTGACGGTTTAATATGTTAAATGAATGATTGAATGAGGATTTATAGCAAGATTAGCTTTTGCGCTTATCCCGTTTTTCTCCGTTCCCGTAAGAATTTCGGGAAATCCTCTCTTAGTGCTCCCTTACACTCCCCAAGGAACCTACATGCCAAATTTCAGCTTCCTACGACCAGCAGTTTCGGCTGAGCATTGTCTGTCAGTCACTCAGTAACGGAAGAATTTTATCTATATTGCATGATGCACAAGTTGTCTGTAGTCAAGATGCATGGTATACAGATGGCTTGGGTTTAAAAGATGGAGTATGTGGTACTGGTAAATAAATAAAGATTGATGCGTGCAATAAACTCAATTTTATTTTTAGTCGTCGTCAATCTAATTCACATCTTCAGAAAATTACAAATATTTGTTTCAAATTTATTTCATACTAGTGGACATCACGCGGTTTCACCCGCGTAGTTCCCGTTCCCGTGGGAATACGGGGATAATATATAGCCTATGTTACTCCCTGATAATGTAGCTATCCAATGCTGAAATAATTTTTCAAATCGGTCCAGTAGTTTCGGAGCCTATTCAATTCAAACAAACAAACAAATCTTTAATATTAGTGTAGACAAATACCACTACATCTGATCACGAATCTTTGATTTACATAAGACTTAGTAAAATCAATACGTAACAAGAAACAAAAGACCTCAAAACACTGCATTCCTAGATTTTACATAAGAATACAAAGACAATGTAACACTAAACATGCTAATTATTTTATAATAATGTTGCTGCAACGCATTTACATATTAATGTCTCAATAGGTATTGTATTTTGGTATTCGTCACAAATATTTTTTCAGAAAGCTAACTACTAATTCTAGTGGATAACCCACTCAACCAACTTGACTGTAATCTATGTATACAACGTGTTACAAAATAAACGCAATACCTCTTAAGAGGCCGTTGTACTGATCATTATGAACAACTTTTACTATGGGACCAACCCCGAAATCGCGAAAAAAAATCAGCTGTTGAGTACATTTTGTCGAGTTATGCGCACAAATATGTAGAGTAGTCGATTTTACAGGTTTTATAAAATTCTTCTGCTACTGGTGATTGACTGAGAAACTGACTGACAGAGTAACTGACAAATCAAATCAAATCAAATCGTATATTTCAAATAAACCATTTACAGGCACTTTTGAATTGTCAAGGTCGGTCAGTCTAAAAAGATGAAGCTATTTGCACGTTCCAAAGCGTAGATCTCTATGGAGAAGAACGTGCAAGAAACTCCACGGACACTTTTAAAAATAATAAATTGTTACAAAGTTTTGTTTACATCAAGTTGAAATTATACAAAGATGTGAGAACGATGTAAAAGACGAGCAGGATAAAAGCGTCCGGGAAAAAAGGAACAATTCAAAGAAATATTTAAAATAAACCATGGCAACTGAGAAATGACCAGTCCCAACTGACAACGCCCGTTCACGAACATGACGCATGCGCTAGCACCATTCGGCTCAACCATTTTGAAGGGAGCCAAATGATCCAATGCATACGCCACCATCAACCAGACCTTTGCATGAGCATGACACTGAAATTTGGCATGTAGCTTCTCAAACACTCCGTTCGGGAGCACTAAGAGAGAATTTCTTTACGGCGGAGATACCTGAGAGTAGCTGATTTTAAAATGAGAATCACGAAAAATTTATGTTACATTAGACTATTTTCTTAATAATTTCATATATGAAAATTTTGAGTTTTTTTGTTCAACATAGTGTAATATTTTATTCGTTCAATACAGTATTTATATGTCCATGTTAAAAATAAATTTGTAAAGTTATGTCTAACACGGACATGTAAACAGAAAATCAAACCAAAACCGCCGGGCATATTTTAATGGAATTTACACCATCTCAAAGAAAATTTAAGTATCTAAATTTGATATACGGCTATTTTTTAAATTCTTAGACCTAGTAAGGTAAGTACATCAAACTACTAAATTTTGGGTCACGCGGGTTTTAAACGAGTGCGCGTTTTGTTCCCTCAAGGTCGCTGGCGTATGTCGTCGCCTTAAATTCCTACGGAAACGGGAAAAAACGGGATATACGCGAACGAAATCACGGGCAAAATGTAGTATCCTAATATTATAGTCGACACTAATCGAATATTTTTCTGTTGTCAATGGCGACTAGTTCAACTGAGGTCGAGGAAAGAAAATTCGTCATTTCATCGGGAGTAAATTCGACAAGTAGAAACTGACCTCCATGAAAAAAATTCTAACTTATTTATATATTAAACTCAGCCCGACAATTTCACACTTTTTGCACCCACTTTACGTTTAATACGTGGTTCGTCCAAAATCTTCGTTGAATTAACGCCGCGAAGCATAAAATTGTATAAATGTTGTTCAGCACACGTACAGGTAATTTAAAACTCGTTTACCGAGCTAATATGTTTGTCGGGTAACATTTTCATGAGTGAGGATGTTGTGAATTTGCAAAGTGCACAGAACTGTGGGTCATGGAGCGGTAAGAAATGGAGCAATAAGTCACGAGTCTAATGTTTATTGGAGTTTCCGGCAAAGATAAGTGGAGAGCGGTTAGTCTACATGTCTCCTCGGGTATTTTTAAGAAGGACTGAAGTAATATTTACTTTACTTGCGACATGCAACAGGCTATATCTTATTCCAAACAGTATCACATGTTAGGTTCTTAGAACATTGATTCGCCAAGAAAAATGTTTTTTTTTTCACAGAGTCATAATATTTCAAATCACTTAACGTATTGATTTTTTTTTAACATTTAATGATAAGACCACGATACCAAACAGTCAATTCGTTATTTTTTGTGAGTTGACATGATAAATATTATTACTGAGGTGCGTTCAGCTAAATCAAAATCTTTTCAGTTTTTATTGTAGACGATGACAGTCAGAAATAATGCAATACTGCTACGATGCCAACATAATAAAGACAATCACAATTTGTACATCATCATCATCATATCAGTCGAAAGACGTCCACAGCTGGACATATGCCTCCTCCAAGATGGGGGCGTTTGCCATAATTGCCACGCTTGGCAGGCGGATTGGTGATCGCAGTCTGGCGAGTCCCTTAGTCGCCTTTTACGACACCCACGGGAAGTGATGGGATAGTATTATTCTTTTACGGTACTACACGGCACCGGCCGATACCATACGGCTTACTTACAACACATTATATTTCGGAAATATCTACTGGCACTCCAATCACTTTACATTTTCGTTTTGTAACGTGTGAACATTTTTGGGATGCCATTAAGTATCCATTTTTATGTCATGAACGGCAGAATACAAAACGGCAGTAAAAAAGACCACTGATTATAAAATCCGGAGCAGCACCAATGAATTCCTTTAATCAGGATTGAAGACAGGTTTTCATTAAGTGCCTTTTATAAATTAAGGCCGTGCAAGGGAAGAAAAGGTATCATTTAGATAGGGCACGTTTTTAAAAGATTTAATTTCATCAGAGGACCGATTCTACTCATTTTTAAGCAACCAACGTTCGCGTTCGCGAACTGTCAGTCGGAAACTGTCAAAAAAGTCCCATTAACCGACTTCCAAAAAAGGAGGAGGTTCTCAACTCGGTGGGTATTTTATGTATGTACATCGATTACTCCGAGGTTTCAGATACGATTTCCGTGATTCTTTTTTAGTTCAATGCGGTATACTTGCCATTTGGTCTCGTAATTTTTTTTTCCCTAGGTACATAT
Source organism: Lacanobia wlatinum (assembly GCA_947578705.1). Lineage (NCBI taxonomy): Eukaryota > Metazoa > Arthropoda > Insecta > Lepidoptera > Noctuidae > Lacanobia > Lacanobia wlatinum. The sequence continues at coordinate 23,817,193 of OX388031.1, forward strand.
ATTTGACAGATTGCGAATCAAAAATTAGCACAAGATGGTTCTTTTCCTGCAGGTTATGATAGTTAAAACAAAAAACAATCCAGTATGTTAAAATCAAGCCCTGATTTTACGAAAATTTATTGCATTTTCAGACCGGATCAAATCCTACGTCAGCAATTAGCTGTAATGGTGGTTTTTATTGATATCCACTTAAAGGTTAATTTGACACCCACTTCGTATCACGAACCAAAGGTCAATGCTATATACGAAATGAAACTTCAACCACGTCGTGGGCGAAGTCCCAAAGGATGCCTAGTTTGAAATATGTTTGATGTTTTCCAGGGATGGGCAAAATCTGGTACAAAATTTGGATATTTATCATTATTTTTATCTGAGATAGTAATAATATTTTTATCATGAAACGAGCAAATATTTGATTTATTAGCGTTGTTTTAGGAATATTGAAAACCTAAGCATTTTTTTTTTCGAAGAAATAATGTTTGTTTTTATTTTAAACTGTCTTTAAATACTGTGGTTCTCAATTCAACTTTTATATTATGTAAGCATGTTTTGTTTGCAAAATACTATTCTTGAGTAAAAAACACATTGCCCCACACTAGGAGTTTCTCCTGTATCGTGGGTAAGTTAACAAATATATAAAATCACATACACAAACAACCAAACCCGGAACAACTATCTGTAGCCTCTATCAGCGGATCTAAAAAGGCTACTTTAGTAGAATTTTATTCATCATCATCATATCAGCCGAAAGGCGTCCACTGCTGGACATAGGCCTCCCGCAAAAGGCGGGGGGGGGGGGGGTTTGCCCACGCTTGGCAGGCGGGTTGGCGATCGCAGTGTATAGATGGTGTCGATTTTTTGCAGAGAACGCTGCTGCCCATTCTCTGGCGAGTCCCTTTGTCGCCTCTTACGACACCCACGGGAAGTGAAAGGATGGTATTATTCTTTTACGGCACCATACAGCACCGGCCGACACCATACGGCAGATAATTTTATTAGAATCATTATATTAACCATAAAGTTTGTCAAATTTCATTTTCATCTTTATCGCTAACGCATTAGGTTGATTGGGAAAATTTGACAGTGACGGGTAGCGTGATGTGCTTTCTGATTCTGCTAAAGTGGCCGTTTTAGACCCGCTCTGTTTGTTCTTTGGTTTAAAAAATAATCTTCTGATTTCAAAGAACCAACCCTGTTACCTAAATCGGAGACGAGTCATAAAACATACTCCCTGCTTCCCCAAGAGAGGTGACCGCGTCTATTTATAGCGAAAGGCCCATCAGTATTTATTTTTAGCTGCATATCAAGTACAAGGTTTTTTCCGCCATATTTTTCGTCTGACAGACTAATTTGAGGAAATGTGAGGAGGATGGGAGTAGCTTCTAGTCCCGCGGAAGTCGCAAGTCGACTTGGGATGATGCATTGAAAGAAGAAGCACAATCGTCGGTGCTTGTGAATCTAAACTACTTCTCCGCTGTTCTTTTTGATTAATTTTGTAGCGGAATCCAAGAAATTTATGTTATTTCTCCGGGATTCGTCGAGCTACATTGATTCGGCCTTTTTCTGGTAGTTGCGACGTCGATTCTGGCTCTGACGAATATTCTAATAAATTAATAATCAGTAATTGGGAACAGTGTGCCGAGAATTTAAATCGAAACTTATTCTATAAAGAGATATTATTTTATGTTTTAAGGGGTAAATTGTTCTCTGGAATCTGAATAGACGGCTACACCATCGTTGAGTGCCATAGGCTACTTTTTATCTGGACAGAGATGCACAGTTCCACGCAGCAACATGGAAACAAAGCCACTGAAAAGTATTCGTGATATATACGTAATAGCTAACCCGCGCAACTTCGTCTGCGTCGCAATTTTCATTACTGCTCCGTTCCTTTTGGCCTTAGCGTGATGATATATATAAATATAAATGGGCTATCTAACACTGAAAGATTTTTTCAAATCGGACTAGTAGTTCCTGAGATTAGCGCATTCAAGCAAACAAACAAAAAAACTCTTCAGCTTTATATATTAAATAATAATAATAAAGCCTTTTATTTCCGAAACAAGACAGCACAATTTACAATAATAGTTATAACAGAAATCACAAAATGTCTCGAATTTCGGTGTGCCTCATGGCATAGGCCTCCTCTAACAACTTCCATTGTTGTCTGTCGCGGGGTAGCCTTTTTTTTTTTTTTTTTTTTTTTATCGGGGGGAAATCCTCATGGATGTCCTCCGCCCTGGGGCGGGCGGAGGGGTCTGTCAGACTCTTACTGACTAAAACCACCCCGGTGTTCCATCTCTCACTACGCCGGGGATCGCGAGAACTTGCGACTTCCGTGATCCCCGGCTGGTGCCGGCCCGCCTCTGCGGGCCACCTCGGGTCAGCGTGGGGAGTGAGGTGTTTGACTCCCCGTCGCGGGGTAGCCTCGTCCAATTTGGACCCGCTGTCATCTTTATTTCCTCCTCCCAACGTGTAAGTTGTCTTCCTCGATTTCTTTTGCCATCCCTTGGATACCACTCTGTCACTACCTTGCTCCACTTTCCTTTAGTCTCGCATCAAGTGGCTTGTCCACCTCCACTTTTGTTGGTCTATTCTTGTTAGGATGTGGGCCGATTTTGTTTTAGCTCGGAGATCTGTGTTTCTTATTCTATCCTGTCTCTTTACACCTACCATGCTTCTCTCCATTGCTCGTTGACACTTGGCAAGCTTTTCTCTAAGCGATTTGGTGAGTGCCCATGTCTCACACCCATATGTTAAACATGGGAGTATACATGAGTTGAAAGTCTTTCTTTTCAAATTCATGCCTAGATCTTTAGACTTCATAATCTCTTTGAGTGACCAGTATTTTTTCCAACCAATTGCAATCCTCATATTTATTTCCTGGCTAATTTGGTCTTTGTTAGAGATGACTTGACCAAGGTATATGTATTCCTCTACATAAGACAAAACTTCTTCCTTTATTTTTATGTCTACTTTAAAAGAGTTAGTCATTAGTTTCGTCTTGCTGTAATTTATTTTTAGACCAATTTTCTCGCTTTCTTCACTCAAACTTTTTATCATCATTTGCAAGTTTTCTGGGATATATAACCTTCCTCAATAAATGGGCTATCGAACACTGAAAGAATTTTTCAAATCGGACCAGTAGTTCCTGAGAATAGCGCGTTCAAGCAAACAAACAAACTCTTCAGCTTTATATATTTGAATATTTATATATAGATTTGTACTGAGTGACTTGAACCATTGAAATATTAGACTATTTCCATTTGATAAGTGAAACAGAAAGCGAGGACATCGACATAATTTTCTTGACACTGTGACCTAGTCGTAATTCTTCTAGCCGAGGTTAACAGTTCATGGAATACTTCTCTATATTTCGACTACCATAAAAAGTTACATTTTCTGTTTATTGTTGGGTAATCTGATATTTGTGAAACTGAAGTGTAAGATCGGTTAAATGTTGCGATCGCGTGCGATTTAATGCTTCTGCATAAATTCATAGACTCTAGAAACTATGGTGTTTTAACCTCGATAGTTCTTAGAAAGCTTATTTTCTGCTTTAAATAGTAGCAATGGTTTTAAATAAGTAAATTGTCTTTCAAGGCGTACATTTTTAATTTCCTACAAGTTTTATTATCACTACCATCGTCAATTCGTCGTCATTATATGAGACAATTGCCGTCCACTGTTGAACGTAAGCTTTCCCCCAAAGAGCGCCAACTATCCTGGTTTTGAGCATTTCGCGTGCATCCGTATCCGCATTATCCCCCGAAACTAAGACGTGCCAAAGCCATCATAAATCCGTTGTGTGAGAGAGACGCAGCTATACAGGGCGAATAGCACTATCTCTGTTTCACAACATACTCAGTATGGCAATGAAGTAAAGGATTCAATTAAATTAATTACATTGTAGTCGGGGAACTGTTCTCATCATCATCATCATCATCATCATATCAGCCGAAAGACGTCCACTGCTGGACATAGGCCTCCCCCAAAGGGTTTGCCATAATCGCCACGCTTGGCAGGCGGGTTGGCGATCGCAGTGCCATTCGCCCATTCTCTGGTGAGTCCCTTAGTCGCCTCGTACGACACCGACGGGAAGTGATGGGATGGTATTATTCTTTTACGGCACCATAAGGCACCGGCCGACACCATACAGCGGCAACTGTTCTCATACCCATGATGTTTCTGAATATAGTGCTAATATTTCAGCTTTGTTGATACGCAATTTGAGTAAAGTCAATAACATCAGTATTCTGTTTCACAAATTAAACCTAGATCAAGTGTTGCGATTGGGTTTTAGAATCAGTATATGAGTATTATTATAAAACTCTCCCGTTACTGATGAGTGACTGAGCGACTGACAGACAACGCACTGCCGAATCTGCTGGTCGTAGGAAGCTGAAATTTGGCATATAGGTTGCTTGGGGAGTGTATGCGAGCACTAAGAATTTCTTGAAATTTCTTCAGGAACGGGAAAAAACGGGATATGCATTTACGAAGTTGCAGGCAAAAGCTAGTTTAAAGTGATATTGATGTCCTCTATAAAACTGTAGAACATCACTTTGCTCTATTGTCAATAGTTTCCGCAGCTTACGCGATATAAGGATCTTTTTTTGGAATTTTTACACTTTGGGTTACATTATCGAAGGTTTCATACGGATCCCTTACTTTTTTGAAAATATTCTATAGCCTATGTTCATCAGGGATAATGTGGGATTCCAATGTTGAAAGATTTTTTCAAATCGGTCCAGTAGTTTCGGAGTCAATTCAATTCAAACAAACACAGAAATCTTTCTGTAGATGTACGCCACATAATAAATAGCCTAACCACCAAGGGTAAAAACAAACAAAAATGTTCTTTAATCCGACTGTTGGTCACTGTGATTCAAATTAGTTGATGTCAAAGTAAGGGTGTTCGTGTTTCTTTTAGTTCGTTGTTTAATTAAGTTAGAGAGGTTTGAAAGGCCCTGACCTGCCTCAACAACGGTGACGTCACTGAGCCCAACTATGTCGGTAGTTCATTGAAATGGTTTTTTAATTTTGGTATTTATTTGCGTCAATTTTAATATAACTTTACATAAGTTTGTGATTATTCTTGAAACTCATTTTTCTCGTTATTTTTTCTCAAACGCTCTAATTAAGACTCCAGGCTGCTCCTTCAAAATGCCTAATGAATAATCCCCTCTGTAACCAAACTGGGAATTGAACCCAAATAAACTCATCAGCATATACCTAGCCTTTTCCCAACTATATTGGGGTCAGCTGAATCCGGTAACATACCAGTATTTTACGTGCAGCGGCTGCCTACCAGGCCTCCACAACCCATTAACTGGGTAACATTGTATTTCTTGGCAAGACTGTTATCAGATTTCGCTTCTGACAGATCTAGATCTAGCTTCTTACAATCCTTGACGTCTTAGTTCATTTGAATCCATATTAACTAAAGCTCAGCAAAAACGCTTCTAACCAGTGAACCAACGTGTCTCCATTTTCATTTTGCAGTGCTGACCATACAATATTTCATGTTAGTGGTACCCAAGGGGCACTTTAGGCCAATCTAGTGAAGTATACTATGTATATTTCCCACCTATATACTTCCCGTGAGGGTCCCACGGGACGCCTAATGGATTGTAGCAAAGTGGTTAGAGTAGTCGTACCTACCTGGTCAGTAATATTTCGCTTATAACATCGCCTTTCCAAAAATATTTTGTTGCTACATTTTACTAGCTTTTGCCCGCAATTTCGTACGCGCATCTTCCGTTTTTTCCCGTTCCCGTAGGAATTTCGGAAAATCCTCTCTTAGTGCTCCCCTACACTCCCTTTTTTTAAGGATGGGAAATCATCAAATGACACCTCCCGCTCTGGGTGAAGCAGAAGGGAGTGTCAGACTCTTACTGACTAACCCATCCGTGTTCCTCCTAATGCCCTTTGCGTTCCATTGCCGTGGTGACTCTTTCGAACAAATTCCGCAACCCCAGCAGGCACTGACCCTGGCGGGCCCCATGTTCTATGCTGACAGCTCTTTGAGGCGCGCGTGGAACACAGCGCGCCGTCGACCCGGTCCTGGTTCTGATCGGACGGCGAGCCATCCCCTACACTCCCTAAGGAATCTACATGCCTTATTTCAGCTTTCTATGACCAATAGCTTCGGCTGTGCGTTGTCTATCAGTCACTCACTCACTCAGTAACGCAAGAATTTTAAATATCAGGATGTTGGAGTACACAATAGGATATTTTCTATAGCTTTTTGTATGATTGGTGGAAAAAAATATTTTGAGAACATTTTTGTATGAAAGACATTTTTATGATCGAGAGCGAATCAATTTGATACAGTAGGTACTTCAAGATACTAAATGAAATAACGTTTAAGAACACTTCTTACATACAATAGCTGAAAATAGTATTAATCTAAGAAGACTGTTTAGGTTATTCTGCTTAGTTTTTTACTTTCTAATGACGTTTTAGTTTTATTGCCCCTGTTTATCGCAGTAAGGAACAATTACTATTAACATAGTTATTACTATTAGAAATTTAAATAAGAACATTAAAAAAACAACCTACTACTTTAGTTTTTTAGACGGAATTGTGAAAATCAGTTTTCACAATTCCGAAAATTTAATTAGTTGCTGCAATTCTTGCAGCAACTTATTAAAATCATAGTACTCCAAGTACCCATACACTTGTTTTGATGAGAGATGTAGCCACCTACTGGACCCAAATATTGAGCAGTCAACCATCGACTCGAAGAGAAGAAGGAGTTCTATTTTTGACAATCGTATGAAGATGACGCAGAGACAAAATTAAGTTTTTTTTTTTACAAACTTCATGTTGTCTTTGTGTAATCTCAGTATAGCGCTATAAGTTTTAATACAAAGATTTGTGATAATTGTTTTGCAAGTTAGTGCATTAATAAAAGTATCAACCAACAACATGTATTTGTACCTACGTTTACAAGATGTTCTTGTCTCGTTAAACTGGAAACCAATCCCAGCATTCTTGGAAATATCTACGGCAATGAGCGACTAGTTGCGAATGCAAGGCCACATATGGCAGGTTTCCTATTTCCTTCCTTTAGAAACGTTGGAAGTCATGTCATCTTGAAAACTTACCTGGCGGAAGTGTAATTTCTAATTAAGTTTTGCGCAATGGCTTGGGTAAATAATACCAATTTGCGTTTATTTGGTAGTGCAGGAAAATGAGTGTGTGTAAATCTCTTGTTTCCAAATCAATGGTTAACTCTTTAGATTACTTGGACCCAGTAGGCAGCTATGCTAATTGCAACGTCGGTGGCATTCATTAAATCCCCCAAAGTACCTACAGGGGTACTTTGGGCACTGCATAAGGGCATTCCTATGTATGGTTCATGTTCTCAACAGTGCCCCTGTACTCACATTGGCTATCCGACGGGTCTACTATCTTACGAATATTCCAAATAAGAAAGTCTGTGTGTTTAGTATACAGGTGGCTATCTGTTCTGCAAAGTTGCGGAATTGCTCGAAAAACTAACTGCGGCCCTCGTACGCAAAAAGCATTTTGAAGGAACACGGGTTTTATTCATTAAGAGTCTGATCCTCCCTCCCGCTCCGCCCAAAATGTGTCTACCTGTGTTCTAATGCCGATGCCCATGATCATGCTAAAGTTCTTATTGCCTGAATTACTACTGGAGGATATATTTGATTCCGAAACAACGTTCCCCTGGGATTCTTTGAGCACTAAATAAACACTTTTGTTCCAAAAATGTATTTTTTTTAATTTTGATAGGCACGCATTTGACTACTAACTCACCTGATGGTAAGCTATGATGTGGTCGAAGATAGAGCACGCTTGCCCAGAAGTAATCTACTCACTCTTGACTTACAGACTCTCAGGTTGTAGCTATCAGGAAACACAGACTCTGGCAGGGAATTCCACTCCTTAGCTGTACGCACTATGAATGTGTTCCCAAAACGTTTTGTGCCACCATCGTCGTTCGTCTTGTGGTCCGGTGATGGAACGGGCTTGGCGGAATAACAAGCTCTGCGATTTATAACAAAAATCCTTATTTAAATAAGGCAAGCCTTAGCCTTGTAAAATCTGATATTTTGATCACACAGCTTTCTTAAACTTACTATTCAGCACAACCCTCGTTCAATAAACTGGCAAAGCTCGCAACATTGTCATTCATGTCCATACCAGCGCATATTATAGGATATTTTCACGTCAATATCTATTTCCTTGTAAGCTGCCGGTTTCTCTAGAAATGGTTCGGATTTACTAAACGTGTTTGGAAAGTGACTTGTTCAGCCGTGCTAGTCACGATCCAGCTTTGGCAAGAAATAGGGGTGGCGAGTATAATCAAAGGTAAGATTTTGGTTGATTAGTATCTGGTTTCCGAGGTTTTTATAGGTCGTTTGTCTACCGTTAACGCTATTTGTTATAACGCCAGTGGTTGGTTAGTGTTTGACAGACAGATAAACGACCGATAAAGTATTTCGGAAACCGGGCATTAGTAAGGTTGAGTCAGATAGAGTCTTCTTATCGTGTGGGCAGTAAGGTCTAACGACCCCACACACCCTAGTGCCAGAGTTTCTAAACCGCCTCAAAGGCCTTTGACATGGTTTATTTGACGACCGCCATTTGGCAGCCGGGACTACCGGCTTATACTTGCCTTCCGAAGCAAGGAATCATCTTTTTATCAGACAATCAGGTGATTCAAACCTGCAATGTCCTCTGCAAACTGGAAAACAACTTTACAAATTATGCTCTTCCCGTTTGAATCGAACCCACAACCACTGGGTCATAAGGCAAACGCCTAAACCACTCGACCACGGAGTCAGATAGAGTGAGCGTGGGCGTAGCGACGTATTGCCAAATTCAAGTGATACTGGGCAGGGTACATTGCTCGTAAAACAGATAGTCGATGGGCTCGAAAGGTTTTGGACAGGTGAGGAAGCGTTGGAAAACCTTCCACGAGGTGGACCGATGATCTGGTGCATGGTGGCGTTTTTCGGCTAAAACGGTGATGATGAGAGTGCGGAGCTCGTGGCTTAATAATAACATCCACACAGGTCGATCTTCAAGGTTTACGCTGGTCGAGGTAGTCGATAGTTGGCCTTCTTAACAAGCACGTTAAGCTGTTGATCCCGGTTGTCATGTGAAGATCTTTGACAACTATTTTGGATAATCAGAAGACAAGAAATCTGATACCATCTGATTCTGATAATCTGATCTATGGGGTTCACTATATTCAACAAAAAAGATTTTACTAAAAATGCTCCAATACGACAACCCTAAACTGCACGCCATTAAGTACAACACAAATTAAACTTTACAAATCAATCAATAAAGATGACAATGGCAAAGCCATCAACATTGATTTATTAGAATAGATTTGTCTGGTGCATTGTCCTTATATGCAAATAATATTTAAGTATTTGATTGGCCTTTTAAACAGCGTGGGTGGTTGATAAACGAGAATTTGATGTATTAAAGTGTCATACAATAAATCTTTCTCTATTTAATTGATCGTTAACTATCACTTCTAATATTCATTATACAATTTTAAATACATCCGTTTTTTAGCATATCCTGTGCTGCTGATTATCTTATTTTATTCCCATGGTTTAAACTTTGCTGACTCCGATACCCAGCCTAAGTGTGTTGCCTTTGTTTTTTTATCATCAAATGACTCCTCCCGTTCCCGAAGCAGTGCCCTTTGCGTTCCAGGGCCGCGGTGACTCTTTCGAACAAATTCTGCAGCCCCGGCAGGCACTGGCCCTAGCGGGCCTCGTCTTCTACGCTGACAGCTCTTTGAGGCGCGCATGGAACACAGCGCGCCGTCGACCCTGGCCTGGTTTTGATCGGAACACATGAACAAGTTACTGGGATGTCCTAACTGAGCCATAAATCTTACGTCCGACTCCAAGGTTCAAATTTGGTGAGCATCGAGGTGGTCAGAAGCCAGAAATCTGGTAGCAGTTTTGCCAAAGGATATCGTGTTACCCCTTTTTTTTAGCGGAAGGGAGTGTCGGACTCTTACTGACTAAAACCCATCGGTGTTCCTCGAAATGCCCTTTGCATTCCAGGGCCGCGGTGACTCTATCGATCAAATTTCGCAACGCTGGGAGTCACTCCTGCTGCTGGATTGAGGAGGTCAGTCAATCACATCAGGTAAATGCTGGTACTCAGCAGGGTACTGGTGAGGGTCGCGGGTAGCCGATGGATGCGAGACGCACAGGACTGTTTGTTGTGGCGACACTTGGGGGAGGCGTATTGTCCAGCAGTGGACGTCTTTCGGCTGATATGATGATGACTTGACAGCATCCAGTTAGAATAGAAGCCGACCTTAGCATAACTATGTTCTCTAAACTAAGAGAACGCTAGGCAGATGTATTGACCTCTGCGCCTCGATATTGACGCAATCATCATCAGCTGCCTAGCCTTTTCCCAACTATATTGGGGTTGGCTCCCAGTCAAACCGTATTTAGCTGAATACCAGTGTTTCAGACCTCCACAATCCATTAACTGGGTAACACGGTGCTTCAAGACTGATGTCAGATTTACTGGCTTCTGACAATCCGACAATAACGACTGCCAAAGATCTACAAATGACAGCCGGAACCAACGGCTTAACATGCTTTCCAAGCCACGGAGGATACTCGGTATGTTAAGATGGTCACCCATCCACAGACCAACCTTGGCAAGCGTTGCTTAACCGTGAAGATCGACCAGTGCGGCTGTTATTATTTAGCCACGAGCTCCTCTTTCTATTTCTATTGACACAATATAAATAGAAATATATTGGAATAGAGCTTATTTATGTGACTATAAATCATAGTCAATGGATTGTGATAAATAAGATGTGTAAGAGAAAATTCAATAAAACACGGAGATCTTTGGCCTTTCAGCTTTATTCAAGACCTATCAAAAAGCGAATTCGTATGTTTATATCAAAATATTAATATGTTAAGTGAAAACTGTATCCATATAAGTTTATTGCGTTCCCACGGAGGACTGTGATTTTCATACTTAGTTATAGTTTTTATGTTTAAGGAGCGCCGAAAGCAATTTTTTATTTCGACCATGGGACGAACACTTACATTTGTTTGTTAAAACTTTATGGACTAGTAAAAAACCCCAGGTACAAAGGCGAACTACTAATACTTAGGCATTTTCTACCAGCTCATTTTATGGTGGTACAGAGATAGAACATGGCAGGTACAACTTAAGGGAAGCCAAACATTATTTATATTTATGTACTAGAGAGGCGGGAGCTAAATTCGCTTCGCTTGCTTACTGTAGCTCCCGCCATCCCATTCGAACCTAACCTATCCAGTGACAGGGCATTTCTTTTTTTCCACAACGCGTTGTGGTCGTTTGTAAGAAGCCACAATACATTGTGAATTGTTTTTCGCTCATTGAGCATTTTCAATCTTTGGGCATAACGTTTTCAATCTTCAATCTTTTTTCAATATTTTCAATATTTTTTTCAATCTTTTTTTAAACGTTTTCAATCTTTGGGCGTTACAGGCTCTTATCTAATATGAAAGTAAGATGTCTTATATTTTAATTGACGTCAATTTTTCTTGCTAACATTTTGATGCATAACTTGTCCAGGCAAAAAAAACAACGTATTACATATCTAATGGACGTTTAAAAAATACAACTCACATAGACATTTACTTACGAAAAAAACACTAATGGCACAGACTCTCTTTTTCCTTTTTATGTTAAGTATCCGTCAATTGACTTTCATTTCGCCCATTTTATTTTTATAAACGGAATTATCGCGCGCCAAAAGTATATAAATATAAAGTAGAAGTTACACGCAATGTGTTAAATTGTGTTTATGTAACTAGAGTTTAGAGCAAACCACGTAACTTAAATAGCGACCGCGACGGTTAAGATATGGCGCACGATAACTATGGCGCCGACTTTTTGACCAATATTTTTTCAATAAGCCGCGCAAACATATTTGAGTTCTATTCTAATTCAAATGTGTTTGCGCGGCTTCGCTCCCTTAGACCTTTCCCACAGGCACTCTGCATTATTCTGGTATAAAAGTATAGCTGAGGATGGTCCAAGCCTACAGAGGCCTTCTACATATTGTTCGAAAAAGACCTTTGTCCGGCATTACAGGTGGTAAATAATCCTTACTAATATTATAAATGCGAAAGTAATTCTGTCTGTGTCTGTCTATCTGTCCGTCTGTCTGTCCGTCGCGCTTTCACGCCAAAACTACTGAATCGATTTAAATGTATTTGGTACACAGATAGTCTAAAGCCTGAGAAAGGACATAGGCTACTTTTTATCCCGGAAATATGTTCCCTACGGACTACGCGGGCGAAGCCGCTGGCAGAAGCTAGGAATGAATAAAACAACAATGTAGGTTGCAATCTTTAATCGGCTCTCTATTCCTTGTTTCTTCCCTTCATCTTTCCATAAATCTACGGCAAAACATTTCCTATGAAAAAACCTCGCGGCGACAAAATAATCGCACACAAAATCTGAAGCGTGTGCGGTATCTAAGCACAAAAAGTAAAAGCTTAGTGAACTGGTATCCGTAGCCGTGAGACCGGTACTGATTGCTATCTAGTTTGCTTCGGATACCGGGGAGATCATCTCTTGTGTACGCTGATTTTACTTACACCGATGGTGGAATAGATTTCTAGACGGCATTTGTAAGTATAGCTAGTGATATGAGCTTGATATATTGAACTGGGATTATGAGTTTATTCAATTCCATTTATTTATTTCAGATAAATTATAATCACATAAGTTACAATTATAATTATCCATACATTCAATTTAAATAAAATAATAAGAACACACAACACGGATCAGGAAACATTGGATCAGGTCCGCACTACCCATATATGTGACTTTGTCCAATGCTCCATGAAGGAGCAATCCACATCCATTCTCTCTACAATGAGCTTCAGGAAGCTGTTGGGGCTGCCCCGTATGCGGCGCATCAGAGAGGCTATTCTTTTGCGATATATCGCCTGAAAGCCATCTACTTCAGCATCTGCAAACATACCTGATGCGCTACAAAAGCGTGGCAACCCCATCAACATCCTGAATGCGTTATTGTATTGGACACGCAGGGCACTGTAAGTTTTCTGCGTATGCCTCACCCATAGGCTGCATGTATAAAAAGACTGACAGTACCCTTAGAATAAAGACATTTTTATCTGTGCAGTACAGCGTGCAAACCTACGGGCCAGCATATTTGTTCTGACTGACAATGCCCTGCGTTCCTTTTCAATATCCACATCATCTGTGGGGGTCTCAGTGACCCAGTGCTCCAGGTACTTAAGCCGCGCCACTGTTTTGAGAGAACTGGCGTCCAATGTACGGTGTCACAGCTCTTCGTACCGGACTTGAACACCATCATCTCACTCTTGGCCGTGTTATACCTGAGCCCATGGGCCTCCGCATAGCACTCACATACCTTTTAAAACATTGCAAAGAAGTACCTTTCTTTACAACTATATTCAGGAGAAAGAAGATTATAACCCCATTGACCCTTCGAAAATACATGTGAGTTAAAATTGGGATACCTTTGTGATTTTTTTTTATGAGTGGTATAACATGTATACTGAGATAGGAAATAGAAAAAGACTATCTGAATAAGGGAAGTAAAAACCAGAGGGCAAATTCTACTATTTTTTAGGCAACGTTCGCATTCGCATGTTAAACGCTGACGGGCAATTTCCACATTTTTAAGGAACTGTCTGTGAACTATGTTCCCATCGCTTTGATACTGATAGTCGCGGATATGGCGTTTGTCTTGCCGTAAATCACGATGCGCCAAGTTAATGGAAGATTTATTTCCAACTAGCCGGCTCGTAGCTAGAGATAAATACAATGTACTGTGACAGAGTCAAAGACAGACAGATTTGTTTAAAAACTTAGTTTGATTTTCTAAAAAAGACTCCAATAATTGTAGACCCGAGAATGACCAACAGATCTCTTTTACGATCCTCGTTTGAACATTCAAGACAGACAAAATCGTAATTAGGTTTTTCCATCGGAAAAAACTTGGCTTTAGCCCAGAATTGGAATTAGGAATTGTGCCGATAAAAGGATCGTCCCCTAATACATTGGGAGGCCGTGAACCAGTCAGTAGAACCCGATAAAGTACTGATTAAATAAGTACCTATAGATGGAGACGTATAAAGTAGGTACTAGATTCTGAATTGGGTATATTTATGTTTTATTTTTCTGTTTTAGTTGGCTGAGTTTGATCCGCATTATCCGTATTTAAGAATGTGAATCTGACAGATTCTATACACATCGAAAATATAAATAAGGCATGTTTATTATTAACAAGAGAATGTAGCTAGAGAAAATTAAATTAAAAATTTAAAAAAAAAACCCCGACTAAAAAATAACTTTAAAAAGTGAAACAATAATACGTATTAATTACCTTTTAATTCGATTTTTTGGGCCAAGCGTCTTCGCCTCGGAATCGGATCCAGAATACCAAATTTCGCATCGATCAGACCCGTGAAAGCTGATTAAATGGCTTCATCAACTAGATAAGAGCTGATGATCTTCAAACGGCTCAACCGATTTTGATAAAACTTATCTAAGAACCATCGCTAGAAAACCTACTTTCAAATAAAAAACACCGCATCCAAATCGGTTCACTCGTTTAAGAGCTACGGTGCCACAGACAGACACATAGACACACATAGCGGTCAAACTTATAACACCCCTCTTTTTTTGGTCGGGGGTCAAAAACTAATAAACAACAAGACTAATATGTATCTTAGTTTATACAGACTGATACTAATTGTACTACAAAAGTGTAAAAAGAAATCATTGGGCATTAAAACATAAATTCACATACACGGAAAAAGGGCCCGAACAATGACAAAAATCCTAATATATTATATTAAATTCTTCCGTAACTGACTGATTGAGTGACTGACAAACAACGCACAGCCAAAACTACTGGTCGTAGAAAGCTGAAATTTGGCAAGTACGTTCCTTGAGGAGTGTAGGGGAGCACTAAGAGAGGATTTCCCGAAAATTCCCACGGGAACTGGAAACAACGGAATATACGCGTACGAAGTCGCCGTCAAAAGCTATTAATAAATAAATCATAGACAAAATGTAAGACGCAGACTTTGGAAGCAGGTCTAACAACTAAATAATTTAGCCAGGTATTTTCTAACAATTTTGGAAGGGCTTGTGACCTACTTTAAACAATGATAAGCATAGTACCACAACACATAGAGACCTATTTACAAGAAATTGTGAAATATGAACAAAGCAATAAGGCTGCGTTTCAACAAGAGAGCTAAGCTACAAAACTATGTGACCGTTTCCAATTATGCTAAAATATGTGGCGGACGAGTAAGATGTGCTATGAAAATGTGCCGTCGCAGGGTAGCTGTGCGAGGAAGATGCACTGCTCAATCTATGCGACGTGTTGACAATAGGGAAAGCACGCACTGCTCTACACATAGCTACACCACTCGCGACCATCCAGAACACGCATCTATAGCTTGCAACGACTCGCATCCATAGCACGCATCAACAGCATGCATCCTTCCATATAAAAAATAAATATATTAATTGCATGTATCTGCATTGTATCCTACAATAGTAAGATGTGGAAACGTCATGGATTGTACATTTATCTATAGTTTAAACCATCTCGATGTATTATACAATGTACGATTGTTTGTTTTCCCAATTAAATAAAATAAAAATAAAAACCTAGCTTTCTTGAATCAGTGTACCACCAGTGCTACACTATACGGATAGTACGGAGCAATGAATATGATTGGTGGATATCAAACGCATCTCTCGTTACACATCCTAGCACATCTTTGTTGGGAATGCAGCCTAAGAATAAAGTTTCTCCGCAAGCTTGGATCGAACAGACAGTTACAGATTAAAATCTACCAGCACCAAGTAAACGCCGAGAAACTGGGATTAATATTTAGTAGACGCAGCTCTTAGCTCGTGATAGAGTACCAATGCACTAGATATCATCTAGAATGCATTACCTAACTCTATGAAATCTACTACCTTACGTTGTGTAATTTTGTGAACGGTTAGATCTAGTTGGTACAATTTGAAAATTATTTATTTCAGACACTTTCTTTGTCATAAAAGTTCATCGGCTTATGGTTAAGAGTTACAATTAGAGATGACTGAGTTAGATATCTTGAAAGAAGATGCTGATAATGTTTAAAAAAAATCATCTATCCACTTAAGGTAAGGCTCCAACACACCGATGCAACGTGACACTGCGACTCTGATGCTTAAAACATTTTTCATAGAAATTGTTTTACCCTACATTTAATATACCAATAGTTTTACATTGAACTTAAGGCTGCTCTCTCGAGAAATGCTTAAAAACAGCGTGCAGATGAAGCAACTTTTCGTTGGGATTTACTGAGAAATTACATCTGGATAAATAGGTAGTAATCTACATGATATGATACGTAATTCGGTTTAGCCAGAATTTATGTATCGGTATCACATAATAGGAAAAAAATCACCAAATCACCTCCAAATCGTTGAGATGAAACCATTTTACTCCTTCATTTTTTAACAAGTCTAAAAAAAAATATTATTTTTCAATAAAAAGGAAATTATTTGGTTTTGTTACTTTTTTAAAATATGTGTAATTTTTTTAATAATAAATTAAAAATGCGGGTAACGGTGTGACGCGTAGAGGAGTAGTTAGCTCCGTTTATATGCACAAGGTCATTGGCATGTATACAAGCCTTAATTTGGAAAATATACAAAGGTTTCTAAGAAAATAATAAAAACAGTACTCCATTCTGATTACAATATCAATAAAATTCATCGGCTCTTGAGCCAGATTTGCGTACAATTAGTAAAGTATACTAATTGTTTGAGCTGACAGCTCGCATACAATGGCTGACTGACTGCCCCATTGTTTGTTAACAACTAAACAATACAAATATGATTGATTCCTATTGAAAAAATGCATTTTTATAAGTCAGTGTAGTAGAATGGTATTATAAACAGCGGAATAAACACACTAGAGGAAATTGTTTGTTAACTTATGATTATTGTTGGTAAACAATTATATTGGCATACTGTAGGTAATCTGATTCCCAATTCTTCTATTTTTTATCATAAGTAACGTTCACATTCGTATGTCAGTCGCAATCTGTCAAAATGTATGGAAATTGAGGCTTTTTTGACAGATTGCGACTGAGTTGCGAATGTGAACGTTACTTATAGTAACAATTAGTAGAATTGGCATTCTGGTGTTACTTTATTCAAAATAATAATTAAATATCAAAATTCGAACAAAATTATTTTTAATCTTTTTCAGTCACATTAAAGTAATTTTTCAGTACATTTCAACGTTGTCCAGCAATTTTACAGGTTGTTATGTAGTTTGTTCTTTGAAGCTATAATTTAATAAACACTTTACGCACCCAAATGTACAGACTCATTTTTTTTTAAACATTGCCCCACACTAGGAATTTCTCCTGTATCGTGGGTGCGTTTACATACATATAATCTCACATACACAAACAGCCAGACCCGGAACAACTACCCGTAGGCCATACAAATATTTGTTCCGTGCGGGAATCGAACCCGCGACACACAGCGCAGCAGTCAATCGCTCGACCACTGCGCCAACCGTGCCGTCAAATTGCGTCAAAATGCGGGGTAAATCTCGTAGTAACCTTTGAGAATAGTGATAGATGCACCATGGTGTGATTCTGGAGGTATACATAATTCTGTATATTTCATGGTTTCAAGTCAAAAATTGCTAACCATAAGTCTATCAATCACTTTTTTATATGTACTCCTTTATACAGCAATCTAGTCTTTCAAGCTCCACTATATCGGTACTAAAATACCTTCAAAACCAAAACCACACGTCAAATCACACAACATACGGCAGACAGGCATCGAATATAGATAGAATGGGGTCACTCGTTCAGCATTACCACAGAATAAGTAGAGGCAGAAGTATCAGCGGTATCTGAAAGGTAGTGTGGAAATAAATTGGCATGGCATGAGCATGGGATAATGATAGGGAGAAATTTGCAAAATGAAAGAATATTTAGAAGTAACAGGGTTAATAGATGAGAGTAGGGTATGAATTATTTCTAGAAAGTGTTTTTACTATGAAGGTAACAAAAGAGAAAAAGTATGATGGGTGGTTGACTGAGGCCAAAAATTTTTTTGCCCTGATATGGCCTGAGATGGATGGATTGTTTGAGAAGTGATATGAAAGATAAGGTGATAGTGTGACGGTTCGAAGAGATAGGAGGAAAAAAATGTGTTGCGCCGATCCTAAGCAGCATGGGGTAAGACAGAGCGAGAGAGTAGAGTAGGGACTCCATTTTCTGCACTTAAGCTCGCATTCGGTCCATTGTGCGTAGGTGTCCTGGTTATGCGGGTTGTAGCATGGGGTAAGGGAAAAAGATAATGAGAGAAGAATGAAAGAAGAAGACTTGCACCAACCGCAAATCAATTGGGAATAGGGCTAGAGAATGATGTGATAGGGATAAAATGTCGGTTCTATAAAACGAACGAACACACAATTTCAAAAGATTGATAGTGTTGAATACTCTTAAAATCGTACGTGAAGCGTAAATTTATACAGATCATGTTCGCATGCTATACAGAGCTGATATTCTGTACCTATCTACTCTGTGTCATAACCGCAACGATTGTCAAACTCGCGTGTGGCTGCACCAGTCAAACGCAGTCAGATGATGTTCACCGCAGATACAGTGTCGAAGCTGACTGTATCGATTAGTTGCAATGTGCTATCAAATGTGGTTCTGTTTTTGTAGGAGAGTCTAGAACTGCTTTTACAGTGAAGTGTATAGGTTTTCAAACATTTGTTGTATGAAATACAAACTTACTTAGCAACCTATACTGTCCCAGTGCCAGGCAAAGGCTTCCCATACCCTTTTCTACACAATTCTTTTTTCTGCAGATCAGTACTTTCGGTAGGAGTCGAGCTTGTCACACCATCTTCACATTGGTCTGTAGCGATTTCAACTAAAAGAAAAAAATCTATCGTTTGAAAACTCTATGGTTGAGTGGTACTTTAATAGAAAAAAAAATATATTCACGGCGCAAATACAGGGTGCCCCAAGACTTTGCCACATGAAGGGAAGTTACTTTAAATACCTACTGTAAATAAATGTTTAATTTCATGGATCGTCTGGCTCTTAATGGGACCCATTCCCGAAATACATATATATTTACACATGTGATATTTGAAACGGATATTTCCTGAATGTCGCTGAATGGCTCAACGGTTACTGCCAAGATGCCAAACGCTCTGACAAAATCTGATACCTACTAGCGCATTAGCGCAGCGCATAGACATGGCAATGCAGTTTTTCAATTGGGCTATGGATGATAATTTTGGATTAAATTAAATTCATAGCAACTAGTTACAAAATGCATCAGAGAATGATCAGTAGAATTTATTATACACACATAGTTCCGGTATCTATTGTCGAATTCCATTATTAAGCTTTTTGTAGAGACCGTTTATTGGCAGTTGGTAACAACTATAAATCTATCATACTAGGTATCTGTTTCGTAACACTTCAAACTCGCAAGTTAAGGAGCATGATACATGCTCATTCAACTACGAACCACATTCCTACAATTAGAGAGCAAATCCAAATAACAGGTGCTAGTGAAAGTGATGGATAACCGAAAGCCAATTACATCGAGACCGATCCGTTTAATGACAGCCGCCATTTAAATGTTCATTCGAACTTATTCAAGCTCCGTAGATTCAATGAATTCTTGGATGTCTGCAATGATTGGTACACAAAGAGTTGTCAGATTTATAATGTAGTCTTTGTCATTGTGTGCTAAGGATTCTAGAGTGTCTTTGGAAAATGTTTTATACTCGTTTGTATTGCTCGGAACTTTATTGTATGCTCAGATTGTATATGGCTGCAATCTATTGCAGCCTGTTTCTTATTAAATTCTTCTCACTACATAAACTGTTCGTTCAGATGCATTAACGTTTATGTAATAAATCAGGTTAAAGGCATGTTATTTTCTTCTGCTTTTTCAAATAGTATTTTTTTTATTATTTCAAGCTAATCTGCGAAGCATAATCTCATCTTTTACGAACAAGATACAAAGATAAAGAGTGTTGCAATAATTTTTCGCTTTGCACATACCTAAACATCATTCCACAGAATGATGACACCCAAACAGATCATTATTCCGCTGATCCAATGACGCAGATTGTAGCCGTGCAATGACAAACAGTGGACAATTATGGTAAGTTTACCTGTATCTCAATTACTCGATGTTGCAAGACAAATTAGCTTGGAAAAGTTACCGTTGGCTATGTAGATGTGGTCGAATTAGTAATTATAAAGGTAGGAAGGAATATTGTGTCCGATACGGGGATAATGAACGTATCGATATTTTCCAGTAAGTTGAGTGGGTCACGTTAGCTGCATGGGTAAGGAGGGCCATACAATAGATACTTGAAGATGGACATCATCTTTGAGGCATAAAAAGTCGTCCAGAAGTGAACTGGTTTAAATTGGCGCATGAAAAGTTTTGGAGAAAGTTTTCCGAGAAATGGGATACCTTCAGGTAAATTTAAACCCTTGCATTCTTCTTGGATCAGTTATGTATAACAGGGGCGAGAGGAAGTAAATAAGAATGTGCACGGGTAAAAACTGACTTCAATCTTCAAGTAAGTACGAGTAATGCCTTGACTTTCTGGGCCAACTTCGCAGGACTTCAGATGGAAGGCCTACAAAGTTGGTCCAGAAAGAGGTAGCTAGTTGAGCGATTTTATGGAGGCATAGAAAAAAATACTTGGAAGTACTTAGGGGAGGTATTTGCCAAGGAATGGGACACTATGCCTAGTTTTAGATTATTGCATTATTCTAGGCTGGGTAATGTTAGCAGGCAATGCAGCTTTTCTAGAAATGGGACAGAAAAGAGAAAAATAAACGGCTCTTTTCAAGGTAGACATCGCACAGACAAATCTATTAGTTCAAAAATACCATTCACGTGTAAAGCGATTCGGAATGGGTTAACGTACAATCAATTTGAAAGCGCTTTTCGGGACCACATTCGACGGGAATCGAATAAGCTACATTTTGGCGAGAATCGAATTTGCCATAACGTTTACCTCGACGTATTTACGGCGGATCCGACGTCTAGACGGCTTACCTTTGTATCCAGCAATATCCGAGTTATACGAGTTATCGGATCGACATTGGAATCGAATCGAGAGCTGGAACTCGTGAATTTAATATCACTCCTGCATTTCAGATCAAATTCGTTACTTAAAGTGATGTGAAACGTTGGTTCAGTGATACTTTATGCATTTCCTTGTGTCTTGATATTGTGCAAAATTGGATTTATTTATTCATATTAAATTTAACGTATCTGAATAAAGAAATAAATGCCGGTTTACAAATTTAGTGTGTGTCAACAGCTGTTTAACCCCAAAGATAGTCATTCAAGATTGTTAGAAATTCGAAACAAATACAGTTTCAGTTGCATTTAGAAATCAGATCCAAAAAAAAGCTCACAAAATTCATTATACATTCCACATTTTACGTCCATATATTTTTCGAATCCGACATCAAGCTGGCAGCAACAGATAAAGCCTTGGGGACTAGTGATGTGAATCACGATACACTTGAGAGTCGAGATAGTGATGTGGCGAAATGTTGCATTGTCTGTACAACAATGAGATTGCGACACACGGCGCCGCTCCAAAATGAACTTAATACCGTATCTTAGCTACAGTTTCGATATTGCAATACTTAATTAGAGGCGTGATGTAGATAGCTTGAGAATTGAGACTGTAAAGCCATATGGAGTCGTTTAAACTATTGTGCTGTCTGGCGTATGACGTATGGGCGGATTATGTTACTCTATTGTTTTGGCTGGTTACAGTTGAATTCTAGACCTTGCTTTTCCAAATTAAGTGGTAGTTGAATTTCGCCTTAGTTGGTAAAACCATTCGCTGGCGTCAGCTCTGTTATTACTACTATGGTGTTATAGACTGACGTATACCTTTAGTATCATTTTGGATTCCTGCCATTCGATAAATAGGGAATCCGCTCTTTTTGTGAGAGTTTGACCTTTTTTCTTTAATCATGCTTTCCTTATTGCTTGCTATTCATTTTTTTCTTTTGATGACATTCTCATTTTAAATGTTCTGACTGTCATTTGTTTCTGCCTGGATAAATCCTCTTCAAACATAGCCTTATTTATCTACTTACTGGCAATCATCTAAAGCATTTACAGATAAATAGAGCATCTCACAAGATCACATGCATAGGTTCACTGTTGTAGCCTTGATCCGTTCAGATATCGCATCACGTAATGCGCAAGAGTTGGTGAAGATGCACGTCATGTATTGAATATGTAATTATATGACCGTGTTAGAGCATTTTTGAATAATTCATGGCTGTATGTTTCATTACTTTTTTTATTTATAAAATAATATGTAAAATTAGGTATTTGCACATTCCAGTGTACATGGGAGTTTGAGTTAGCCTTCAAAACTATTGATCACATTTTTTTCCAACCAGAGATGTCGTGCCTTATTTTTCATGGATCGCAATTCTTGTTGCAGCTATTTAAAAACGATTGGAAACGGAACGATATTTATTTGAAAAAGTGTGTTTTTCTTTTAAAATGGTAGTTTTTGCACAAAATACATGCGTAAGAGGCGTCTTACGACACCCACGGGAAGTGATGGGATGGTATTATTATTTTGCGGCACCATACGGCACCGGCCGACACCATACGGAATGTAACATGAATCAATATTGGTAGCCAATTATGCTTTATGTATTTTCCTATGCATAAAATACATAGATAACTGGCATATACTCCTATGCTGGTACAAACTGCAATTTTCATGCGTGAGTGGTAACTGCTTGTAACAGTAAATTTACTTTACGAGACAATCTATTAATTTGTATGCAGTAGAGCTACGCATAGTTCACCTGTTGCTACATTATTGCTGTACTGTGCAGTTGGCATTCAAAAACATTAAATATTTTATGTAATACAGAAATTCCTTGTTATATAAAATTCAGTAGGTATATTGCGCGGGTAGGTAGAATAAAAGGCTTAGTCTTTGATACAACTATGTAGATATTAAACTGTCTCGTTGAAGACAGTTTTTTTTACATTCTTTTGTAAGTATTTGTAGGAAGGAAGCTTGGATATCTACACTAATATTTTAAGGAGGAAAGATTTGTATTATTTTTGTGTGTATGTATTTATGTATGTAACGAATAAACTGAAAATCTACTGGACCGATTTGAAAATTATTTCAGCAATGGATAGCTACATTATCAGCAAGTAACATAGGCTATATTTTATCCCCGTACTCCCACGGGAACGAGAACTACGCAGGTGAAACCGCGTGACGTCCACTAGTAACGAATACCTAAACTTAAAATCTACTAGACCGATTTGAAAATTCTTTCAGCAATGGATAGCTACATTATCAGCAAGTAACATAGGCTATATTTTATCCCCGTACTCCCACGGGAACGAGAACTACGCAGGTGAAACCGCGTGACGTCCGCTAGTACCTAATAATTTTGTGCAGCAATCTAGATATTATTTGTAAGACCCGTCTAGGATATGGTTTCTTCACATAGTTTAGTAGAATGCTGCTTTAATTACGTTCAAGAGGTTTATTTAATCAATTGAACTTCCGCAACTTCCACAGGCAGTCATGACATGACAATGCGACAACGCGCTTTTTTAAAACGCGTCGTTACATTACTTTCTTGTTATTCAGGCGCGACTGTCTACGGAAGCATATTTCAAAAACACGAGCAATCGAAAAGCAATTAGCCTAACTTCAAAAAGAATTAAATAACTAAGTTCCTCCTATGTCATAGATATTTTTTACCAAACTAGATTATATCATAAACGTAAGCACTATAACATATTATTACGTATATCTTATTATTACTATCTACTTCATCTAACGATCCCATCTCTTTTTAATATTACCACATCTGGTTTTTGTATCAAATCAGCAACAAGAACTCTTGATCAAGGAAGTTTGAACTTTGTGAATGGGACACTAAAATTCAATTTTGCATAGAACAAGTTTGATTGACGTGTTTAAGACCAGCACTTCACTTAGAGTAATTACATTAAAGTTATGTAACGGCTTTTTATCGCGAACAGCTAAATGATTAATTTGTTACATCTTGAAATTGTATTCACAATATTTAGACTTGTAAAAGCCGCCTTTGTGGCAATGATATAAAGGTTGCTCCCTAGCTCAGCTTTTATTAATTAGGGGATTAGTGACTAAAGGCTTGTTTCCTAATTAAGCACTTGTAGTTAAGAACGTATCAAACACTACTTTGAAGGGGGATATTTACTCCACGACCTCATCCCACCGGCCCCCTTCTATCATCGGACATCCAGACGCACTGCATCTTACCATCCCGACCTTGTTGCTATTCCACCAATTCGCACTAAGCGTTTCCAAACGTCTTTTATAATGCGCACAGCACACGCAACAAAGGAGTGGAACTCTCTGCCCGCGTCTGTGTTTCCAAACGCTTCCAACCCTCATTTCTTCAAAGTTAGAGTGCACAGACTCCATCTGGGTAAGCTCGCTCCATCGTAGACTTTGTCTCTGTCGTCTCTGACCTAGACTAGAGTCAAGAGCAAACCCATCACAAATAAAAAAAAAATTGTTGCATACCATCGTTTTCACGTGGTGATCTTTATCACCAAATATCTCAGCAATGTGACATTTTAGGGTCTTTCATATTTCAGAAATCGCGCCTTCAATTAATAGATATCTCATCCTAAGGGTCCGTCTCCACGAGCGAGATAATCGCGGCGAGTTCACGTTTTTTCACTAGTCGAATCGCCGCGATAATATCGCCGGGGACATTTCATAGAGTTGTTATAGGAATACGTGACACGACGATAATATCACCGCGATTCTCTCGCTCGTGGATACGGACCCTTAGTGAAGCTTCCCCTATAAGGTTATTATTATTGTTTTAAATAAAAAGTTTATAGTTAATACCAACTATGTATGGAAGAGCGGAGTCTCCTAAGGCTTTATTAGCTTAAAAGGAGGCTCCAATCACTACCTAGTAATGCAAGAAAACTTGTTAAAACTAATAAACATTTTTTCATTTTCATTTCATTTTCATATAAGGTCCCTTCGGGTACGGAACCCTAACATTTTTTAAGCTAATTTTGATAAGTTCAGCTCTTGGTCTACAACTGGCTTAGAACTATCCAATATCCGGTGTTTAGAGTTAAGATTTCAAATACAAACCTAAACCAATGTTGTACAGTTCAATCAATACATTCGAATAGCAAAGAAAAATACGGGGAAACCCGTTCATTAATAGTTATCCGTGACGCGTTGTGCGGCCTTGACAAAGGGCAATCTATTATTATGTAGGTATTATTATTATTCTTTGCTATGGCTGTATTTATGCGTTGGCATGTTTTACGACGATCTTGCTATGCCTTCGTAGGCGTGACGTAAGTGCGCGGGTCTGCGCGCAGCGAGCGTTGGGTGGCTCGCCATCCGATCAGGAGCAGCTAGTCTATTCTGTAAATAACAATTTCGATATCGAGCTTCACCTGAGTGACAAAACTCACAAAATGAGCTTTATTGCACGCAACATAAAGGTCTTAATTTGAAACTCACCTTGGATTTCGCTGTCAAGATACGAAAATGTTGTTACAGAATAGCACTACAGGTCCGGGTCGATGGCGCGTTGTGTTCCACGCGCGCCTCAAAGAGATGTCAGCAAGGTAGACGGGGCCCGCTAGGGTCAGTGCCTGCCAGGGTAGCGGAATTTGTTTGAAAAAGTCACCGCGGCCCCGGAACGCAATGGGCATTAGGAGGAACACGGATGGGTTTTAGTCAGTAAAAGTCTGACACTCCCTTCTGCTCCGCCCAGAACGGGAGGAGTCATTTGATGATTTCCCATCCATAAAAAAAGGTGTGAAGTAACAGTTTTTTTTTTGTTATTCGCTGTTTAAAATAACAAAAAAAATATATTGCCAATTGTAAATCAGGCCATGTGCGAGACGGACTCCTATACGAAGGGTTCTTTCGTTCTATAAATTGGTAAAATCACGTTTCTTGTTTGGCACTTTTTAATTTTATTTAATATAAATTATACATGCGAATTGTTGCAGCGGCTATACAGTTTGTGAAAATGAAAAACCTACAGGAAGGCTTAGTAATAGGGTTGAAAAAATTTGGTTATTTTTTTTTTATTTTATCATTACTTCTTTAGGACTGAAATTGGTTCGTAATCAATTAAAAATAGGAATGGGCACTAGTTATCACTCTTAAATTTCACTTCACCGTAATTTAATAATAAATTTTCAAAATTTGATCTGGGTTTTGGATTTAAAATACTACTACTACTGAATATTGTGTTCTTCTTAGTTATTCAGTTTCAAAGAAATTCCATCAAGAATAATTCTTTGCTTCAATATTACTAGCTTTTGCCCGCAACTTCGTACGCGCGTATGCCATGTTTTCCCGTTCTCGTTTAGCATATAGCCATCCTCATGAATGTGGTTATCATATAAAAAAAAACCAAATACGACTAGCAGTTCCAGAGATTAGTGCGTTCAAACAAACAAACTATTCAGCTTTATTATATATGTAATAAATAGCCTATGTGTATACAGATATAAAGTATAAACAACATCAGATTTTCCCAGCCCTTAGAAAAAGCGAATTTTGGAAGCCGGTTCTGCGATTTGGCTGCAGAGATCAACAAACCTAATTAGGAGCGGCCCAACTAGGTCGCGCAGCTACTTCGTTCATTAGGAGTGCTCCCAAATAGTTCAAAAGTCTCCCTCATTTGAGTTGCATTAAGGGTTTTTCCTTTTCCCTGTAATAAAGGATAAAGCCGCTAAGGGTAAAAACTTGAATGGATGGAAGTTCCGTCATGCAAAAACTACTGAAATGATTTTAATGAAACTTTACAGTAATATACCTAAATTTGCTAATCCGCGCAACTTCTTCTACGTCACATTTTTCATGAATGCTCCGCTCCTATTGGACGTAGCGTGATGTTATATACCCCGTAGCATTTCTCAATAAATGGGCTATTCAACATTTAAAGAATTTTCCAATTCGAACCAGGATTTCCTGAGATTAGCGCGATCAGTCAAACAAACAATTAAACTCTTCAGCTTTATAACATTAGTATAGGTTTATATACAATCCTTTTGTAATATTTAAACTTGTTCGAACTTGAATTTGGTACTAGTTTGGTTTATCTTATCTTATTAGATACAACTGACCATTAAACTATAGGTCGATTCCACTCTAAATCTAATAATAAATAGCTAAACGAAATAAAAACTTAAAGACCAATGAAAACTCTCAAGATACATCCGTTGGATCATTCTTGTTTCATTCTAATTTATTATTCGCGCTCTAAATTGGCTCTTAGTGGTTATGTAACACTTAGCGCCGGCCATTTTAGCGCTTCTATTAATCGTTTCGATAAAAGTAAACGGCTATAGTGTGACTAGATGTGGCGTGCCGTTTACGTAATAGTAAAGGCTCCCACTGACAGGCGCGACGCGACATACGACATCAATAACTACAATATAAATACAACGTGTTATTTTTTTACTTTGACACATTTTGTATATTCAAAAAAGGAACAGTGGTGAAAAATCATCTAAAAACTCAATTACTCTATAATAGTCGCTGGTTTTGATTCCATTTTAAAATTAGAACACACATGCTAACCAAAACTTAAAAAAAAAATCCGCAAGTTTTTACCGCATTGCGCATAGGCACCCATACCTCCTCCACCGTACTTCATACCAGGTATAATTTACACGTTGGCAAAAGAATTCCCTTTGAATCGTGTCACTGGGGTGAGTGGGGCGAGAAGGCCCGATTGTAGATTACATCCAAGATGACAAGTGGCGCTTTCCGTTCCAAAAAGCTTTTCCATTATTCTCGTGATTCATACCTGTAACAGAAAGAAGGTACAGTCAATAAAATGTCCGATGAAAGTAAAAAGTAAGGACTTTTGAAATGTATTGTTTGGTACGGATTGGTAGGGGTGTTCTGTGGATTATCGTTGTTGAATGTTTTATCTTGAGGCTGGTTGAATAAGTTATGGTAAATACAATACCGGTTTTTTGGTTTTTGGGATGGTTAAATTCTATTCTAAAAATTGTGGTGACCTCCTATTCAATGAAATCCTATACACCGTGTTCTTCACGGTATCGATAAACTTTTAATGTAGTTATGCAGTATGAAAGGGTCTTAACAAGAAATCTATCAAATGCTATTTGAATTTCATTTGTTTTTCGTTGCTAAATCGGATAAAGAGGCATGCATATCGGGTGATTTACGTCAAGGTATTAAGTTTGTATGAAATAAACAAAAAATAAGAATTGATTAATGTGTCCATAACGAAAAAGGTTCCGAACGAATTTAATTTCTGTTAACATGTTATTTTAATATTATAAACTTCTTATAGGTTTTCCTGTAATTTATAGGTAATGATGTTTATTTCAATTTTTTTCAAAATTTTAGGCTCAGTAGTTTCGAAGATAAGGGGGGAATGGTCATTTTTCGCCTAATTTCTTGAATTACTTCAAAACCATTTATTTTAAAATTATGAAAAAAATAGAATAAAAACTCTCACAGTAAGTCTTTTCATTTGATATGTCACAAAATATTATTAAAAAAAAACTTTTTATTTTAATTTTCTAGTTTGACCCCCACACTAAAAATTAAATAATTTACGTAACAAATCCGTCTTTGGGTCACATAAGTTCATATGTGTACCAAATTTCAACAGAATTCCGGAGAAAACTGGCTGTGACAGATGGACAGATAGACAGACACCCGAGTGATCCTATAAATGTTCCGTTTTTTGTTCGGAAATCTAAAAATGCTTCCTGAAACAGAAACCTAAAACATCCGGTCGAAGTTTATGTACATCGTCCGGAACACGGTGTATAATAACCGGCACGAGACGTGAGCACGCTCTACATTGGTCGGTTTGACGACGACAGCTCTGAAGCTTCACGTTATTGGTTCATCAGTCAATGCTCATCGACTTAGGCTTGCAAGTTTCGTTCGCCCACCGTACATTGGTGAGATCATCCTGCTGCATTCATCTGTGCTCACGACTCGTGATGGCTACTATCTACACTAATATTATAAAGAAGAGAGATTTGTTTTTTTG
The DNA here is from genome assembly GCA_947578705.1 of Lacanobia wlatinum. Classification (NCBI taxonomy): domain Eukaryota; kingdom Metazoa; phylum Arthropoda; class Insecta; order Lepidoptera; family Noctuidae; genus Lacanobia; species Lacanobia wlatinum. Next base: position 23,846,409 of record OX388031.1, read on the forward strand.
TTTGTTTGAATTAAATAGGCTGGACCGATTTGAAAAATTCTTTTAGCATTGGATAGCTACATTATCAGGGAGTAACATAGGCTATATATTATCCCCGTACTTCCACGGGAACGGGAACTACGCGGGTGAAACCGCGTGACGTCCACTAGTACCATATATTATTGACCAACGAATTCTCAGTGACAGCACAAAACTATTTAGAACGAAAAAAAAAAATCAATAACAAATGAATTCTATTTTTTGCAGCATTGAATGCCAAACATATCCAATTTGGTCTACACTTAATTTGGTCAACGATCGGTATTTTCTAATAGGATTAACTACCCACGTTACCAGGAAGGAACTTATAAGGTAAATTAGAAATCAGTAGAATGGTTTCGTAGAATTAAAAATACTAATATGTATTTATCCAATCAAAATACTCTCACTATCACTAAATCTACTTAGCCTTTTTTAGGGTTCCGTACCCAAACGGTAACCAACGGAACCCTATTACTAAGTCTCCGCTGTCCGTCCGTCCGTTTGTCTGTCAACGGGCTGTATCTCAAGAACCGTAATGGGTAGACAATTGTTTTCAATGATTATGTATTTCTAGTGTTGCTATTACAACAAAAAACAAAACTTGAGGTTAATAGTACGTGTTAATGGTGGTGATAAGTGCGAGTCGGAATCGCATACAAAGGGTTCCGTGTGCGATTCTGACTCGCACTTATCCGGTTTTTTGTCCAATAATGTTGGGGCGTCTTCCAGTCAAATCAGATTCAGCTGAGTACCAGTGTTTTACGTGGAGCGGCTGCCTACCAGAGCTCCACAACCTAGTAACTGGGTAACACGGTACTTCTTGGCAAGACGAGTCAGATTTTCTGGCTGCTGACTTCCAACAATGACTATTATCAAATATCTTAAAATGACAGCTGGGACCAATATCTTAACGTGTTTTCCGAGTATATTTCCGGGTCTCGTTATCTAATGCATGGGTCACATTGGTCACCCATTCAGGTGCAAACCTCGGCAAGGGTCGCTTAACCTCATAAATCGACCCATGGGGCTGTTATTACTTAGCCATGAGCTTCTCCTAGTAGATGTTAAGAAGTAAACGTCGCCATATTTGTCCAAATTCGGAACCGAAAAAAAAACTCTCACTATCTGCCTAGTCTTTTCCCAACTATATTGGGGTCGGCTTCCCAGTCAAACCGGATTTAGCTGAATACCAGTATTTCACAAGGAACGTCTGCCTACCAGACCTCCACAACCCATTAATAGGGTAACACGGTACATCTTGGCAAGACTGGAGTCAGATGTACTGGCTTCTGACAATCCGTAACGACTGCCAAAGATTTACAAATGACAGCCGGGACCACAGCCTAACGTGCTTTCCGAGACACGGAGGAAACTCGGTATGTTAAGATGGTCACCCATCCACAGACCAACCTTGGCAAACGTTGCTTGACCTTGAAGATCGACCCGTTCGGCTGTTATTATTTAGCCACGAGCTACTCTTACTATTAGTAAGTAACTATTTAGTAATGAAATGGTAGGTAGGTACAGCCAGTTTCTAATCGCTCATGAAAATAATTAAATTATAATTATCCACTTCTTATTAGGTATGCTAATCTTGTTATACAATGTTTAAATACATAATAACCACTTCCAGTCTCTCTAAGCTTGTAATGATAGTTCTTAGAGCATAAAGGCTCCGACACACAGACGCGACTGGACTCGCGACGATTTTGATATACCTACTTATTGAGTGATTAGACCTAAATAGCGCAGTAGAACTATTGGTATTGTCAGGGAAAATAATCATTGTAGAAGAAATTGACAACCAACAAAAACTGTTCGTATATTCAAATGACAAGTATATTTCTTTGACAAAATATTGTGTGAAAGTTCCCGATGCACTTCTCAACCTTATTGATCAGGGCATATGATTAAAAAATATCCGACCAGGATGTGTGGATGTCCGTACATCACACAGGTGTAACTTATAGCGCCATAGCGATATCTCTAGCTAGAGTCCCCCATAGAGCAGTGCGATTATGTAAACACAGAATAGACTTATTCGACTCTGAAGGTTTGGGTTTCCCATACTAATTTGCGTCCCACAGAATTCGCCTCAGTTTGTATTACAGAGGTATGCAGAACAGAGAGTAAAGTCCCGCAAACCTCAATTGAAAAGGGAGGATCCTCGGACCAGACGGTTGTTGTGTCTGGCGGGCAACTGCCCGATAGTTGATATTCGGACTGATGTGTATGTTCAAATTGCACGGTAAAATCTGATTGCGCGATGCAGGATTGAGGATGCAGATGGCGTTGCGGTTCTTTTTATTGCGATGTAGATTTGCTCCGTTGGTTTTTTTCTTGTGGCGACAGTGATGCCGCTAAAAAAGTCGCATGGCGGGCGATAAGTCGCTTACGAAATCATTCGTTTCTCCGGAACTTGTACTATCTTATGTAAATGCATAATTACTCGGTTTGTCGAGCAATTGAGTTGCTTAAGCCTAAATGAATTCGTTATCGATGATTCTTACAATTTTGTGTTCTTTTTAAATCGATTAGATTGGATGAATTAATTAGTTTTGCGAAAAGCGAAGATAATGGTTTCGCTTATGATTCTGATTTCTTTTACGTTTAATCGTGTAATTTTGTTCTTTTGCTTGACCTAAAAACTAAAAACAAAGAGGAAATACTTAATAATTTTTTATGTCATCTGTACATAAGCATGAAGAACCCTGATAAGTTAGTTTACATTATGTCAGGCACTGTTATTTTATTCCATTGCTGCTATGTCACGCTATTTTTTTATTTAAATCTATTGCTAAAAATACACTCCAAAAAATCCTTCCATCATCAAAAAGTATTTTGTAAAAGTTCCATTTAAAAACAACCTAAAAATAAAAATGGACATTTACACGCTTATCAATCAAACCAACCATACGGAATCCCAACTCACGCGCAACCAATTACCTTCGCGATGCGCAGGCGCGTAGGTCAGCAAATTTCAAACTTGGGTACAGTCAACCACAAGACTTTGATATCAATTTGACGTCGACAGCGCTCTCATTTTAGTAGCAGTTACTTTTGTTGTTCAGTGTTGTCGTTTTAAATACCTTTGGAAGTTTTTCAATGATGTCTCTCTGTCTTACTAAGTCATTTTCCACATACCTAATACCCTTTGAAAGCTAGTACTGAGCTGAATACTGTTCAGAAGCTTCGATCAGTAATTCTTTATCTTATGACTAGCTTTTTTCCGCGACTTCTTATCCCGCTTTTTCCCGATTCCGTAAGAATTTCGGGAAACCCTCTCTTAGTGCTACCCTACACTCCCCAAGGAACCTACATGCCAAATTTCAGCTATCTACGACCAGCAGTTTCGGCTGTGCGTTGTCTGTCAGTCACCAATAACGGAAGAATTTATCATCATCATCATCATCATCATAACAGCCGAAAGACGTCCACTGCTGGACATAGGCCTCCCCCAAAGGGTTGCCATAATCGCCACGCTTGGCAGGCGGGTTGGCGATCGCAGTGTATGGTGTTGAGTTTTACAGAGAACGCTGCTGCCCATTCTCTGGTGAGTCCCTTAGTCGCCTCTTACGACACCCACGGGAAGTGATGGGATGGTATTATTCTTTTACGGCACCATACTGCACTGGTCGACACCATACGGCGTAGAATTTATACAAATTATTAAATACTAATTTACTATTGAAGTTTAGAAAACTATATTCAATCAATTACTTGAAAACAAATGTCACAATAGCATAAGCCTTTCAACATTGTCTGTACTTGATATCAAACTAAAACATTTTAATTGGACTGGCCATTTTATTTAATACTAGCTTTTGCCCGCGACTTCGTACGCGCATATCCCGTTTTTTTCCCGTTCCCGTAGGAATTTCCCATTCTCGTAGCCTATAGCCTTCCTCGATAAATGGGCTATCCAACACTGAAAGAATTTTTCAAATCGGACCAGTAGTTCCTGAGATTAGCGCGTTCAAGCAAACAAACAAACAAACAAACTCTTCAGCTTTATATATTAGTATAGATATAGATAAATCAAACCAGATTGATTTATTTAATAAAGTCAATGTCACATTTTTAATTAGCAATCGAGTGCCATTTTGTGACATTGACATTATGACAATACTAAGTCGGTAAATTATGTTATGAACGGAGCAAACAGTAATAGATCTTAAGATCTCCAAAAGGAGGTTCATTTTTTTCGAGAGTTTTTATGTATGCACATTGTACGTATGTCTATTTCTTTTTTCCGATTTTAGCACGTCTTTTAGCCTAAATAGGTGGATAGATTTTAACAAATGAGCTATCATTAGATGCTTTTTAAGTGCTGAAGTGACCTAAGCTAGGTAAATTAATTTGGATGTTTCCAAATTAATTAAAACAAAATGGCGACCGCTGTTAGAAAGGTTAAATCGTATTATTTCGTGGCATAGTTATTTCGCATATAAAGGGCTCGAGGAGACATTAAAAAAATATAGGAAATAAGAAATTGTCAAGTCAATATCATATCATGACTGCTCAACGGTAACTACTGCGTGCGATTGACCGTACTTCTATCACATGCCACTTTTACTTGTTACGTCATCAACATCTTCATTAGACACTCTCATTGTCTTTGCTTACTTTTATTGTTCATTGTTTTGTTCATTCATTCATGTTTGACATAGATTTTATATCAATTTGTGAGTGGGTTATGTAAAATTACACGTGGGCTAAAATTAGAGTGAAAGGTTTCGTTTTCTGTGCGGTAATAATGTTAGCTAAGTAGTTGTATTTATATCTTTTTTTATAAAGTAAATAGTTTTTTCTTTTTATTTGATTAGGAGAATCCTTAAACTGATGGACAATAATGGCTCTTAGTCCATCCATAGCCTTTTTATAGGCCAAAACCATATATATTTTTTGGCGATAGTAAAAAGATTTCAACAGCTTGTTCTGCCTTGTGGCTTATTTGTAGAAATCTTAAAACTTTAAAGAAGTCTATAGTTTTAAATAAACATGTTCAAAAAATGTTTCCAACTCGCACTGGGCCGGTAAAAACTATATTGCCATGTCATGTCCATATTAGCAAGTACATACTAAAATAAAATTCCTTTTTGCTTTCAGAACATTCAGCGAGATTTTAGTAGATGGTATCAGTAGGAGATGCTGCAATCAATCGTGAAGATATTGAAATTCTGTAAGAGTTAGTAGATTAATTAAGACGGATAGTGATGGAATGTAAAAGAAATCTGAAGAAAAAGTAGTGACTTGAGCAATTATTATGAAAGTTCGATATCACGTGCGATGGTTTAGTCCATCACGTGTGTTGTCTCGAAAAACATGAATAGCATGCATTCATTCATCAATTTGTTCACTATAATCATTGATATATAAACACTCCTATAATTGAAATTTTCTTTGAACATAGATTTCGACAACGCTCTTGACAACACATCTGTTCTGTCTCCTCATAGAGGTTAGAGTTTCTGACTTAAAAATCTCAAAAATCCTTGCATTTTGGTTACCGGCTTTGAACAGACTTAAACATAGAATAAACATAGTTTATTGTACTGTTATAAGCCCCATAAGCACGCAGGGAATGGGATTTGAGATTCGCAGCTTTAGCTGGTATTTCAGAAGCCAGTAATCAGTATACATTTTTTTCTCAACAATACCATTAATAATGTTCTCCTCGATATGTAGACTGCACGTCTCTATCAATCGTGCTCTCTTTAGCATTACCTCCTGTGATTGATCACTAGCGCAGTGTGTGAACAAGAATGATGTATCTCATCGCGAAATCTTAAGGGGGGACTCTAGTCCCGAGAAATTTGAAAAATAGGTATTTGAAGAATCTATTCGTCTATATGTCGATGCCGTCGCGCGTCCTATCAAGTAAAGTTACTTGCACTTTACTTGATAGGACGCGGACAAACAAGCTGATTTTACCTATAAAAACCTTGATCAAAAAACGTTTTGTATTCCGCTGTTTTCTTCTTTAAAACTGGATTGATCTAAAAAATTATATCAAATATAGAGGAAGACTATATCTATGCTTCAATTAATTTATTTTTTTGTTAAATATTTATCAAATTTATCTGATAGTCGTCTGAACATGGCGGTAAAAATGGGCTGTTTTTTCGAGTTTTTGGATTGTCATATTTCTTTAAGTAATTATGTTTTGGAGAAAAGAAAACGATACGGGCACGTACTAATTAGACCCAGATTTTTTGGAAACTAAAACATTTCTCTAGAAGCATTATCCACGAAGAAAACAGCGGAATGCGTTTGTATGGAAAAAAGCCCAGTAGAGTTCCCTCTTAACTCGGCAGCGGATAGAAACGATTACTGTCCGATGTGGCTCATCCTTGGCATGAATAGCTCATGCTCTTCCATCCTCGGTTCGAATCGAGTTAAGGACTACGCACAACGGGACGGGATGGCAGAGAATTTTGCCACAGGTCAGCGCACACTAGCCACTTAGATCCCGCGGCGGGATGCGGAATGCTAACTGTAGCATTCCGGCACCCTACCAAGACAACCAGCGACAAGCCGCGGCATTCTGCCGCAGGATCCCTTAGCGCACTCTCCAATGCCGCGTCAATAACTGTAGCATTCCGGCGGCCTACCAAGACAGACAACCCGCGATATGCAGCGGCATCCCGCCGCGGGATCCCTTAGCGCGCTCTACAATTTCGCGTCAATAACTGTAGCATTCCGGCCGCCTACCAAGATATCCAGTGACAAGCCGCGGCATCCCGTGTCATGTCAAGAAATTCTTGTCGATGCCACGGAATCAATTTATAACATAGAATTTATGTCGTACTCCTACTAAATAAGTTTGAATGTCCCTTGGTAAAAATTTAAATCCTTTGCCAGTCGTCCCTTCCGTCATTATTTAGCTCATACAAAACAGCTGCGGTTCAGTTATTAACCTGAATGTAAATAATTATTTTCATTTCCTGTAATATTTGTGATTGGGATCAGTCAGTTTATTATGTTGTTGTTGGTTTGTCATAAACATACAACATATAAAAGGTCAGACCTTTTGCGTGTTTATGACGTGTGCCTTCCTAAGTTCTGCCCGAATACCAATCAAACAATGTTTTGTTAATTTACTGGTACGAGTGTTTTGAATATCTTTTGTGAAATTTTGATTAGCTTCATGATTTGTTTTTGGTGGTCAATATAATATAGTTTGTGGGGTTTTGAGGATTAATCTAATACTGCTTTAAATTATACTTCTTCGACGTTATATAACTTTTGTTTGAAAGTAAGAAATTCCGTTCTGTTTGAATATTCCACTGTAGGTACAAGTAACATACGTAACCCTTCAGACAATCATATTACCTAAAGGAAAATACTTTTATTTCATCACTAACAATGACTTACTCAAAGAAAACAATAACGGGCATTATATCATTTAATTTTAATTTCCCACGGCCACTTTCGTGAGCGCAATAAAAAAAGAAAACCACAATATGCCCGCTATAATTTCCTTATTAAAATATCAGTTGTCTGCCAAATGTCAAACAGACAAGACGTATCATGATCATGCTCTATCAAATCACAGTACAGTTAGCACAGAAGGCTAACTCCATACTAAGAACCAAAACGCACGCATACATAGACACACTTCACTTACAGTGAGTGCAAGTGAGACAGAGCAAATAGACGCCTTAATAACACCAAGCGTATCAGTGTAGCATATTACTCATATCATCATTATCATATCAGCCGAAAGACGTCTACTGCTGGACATGGGCCTCCCCCAAGATGGCTTGCCATAATCGCCACGCTTGGTAGGCAGGTGGCGATCGCAGTGCATGGTGTTAAGTTTTACAGAGAACGCTGATGCCCATTCTCTGGCGAGTCCCTTAGTCGCCTCTTAAGACACCCACTGGAAGTGATGTGATGATATTATTCTTTTACGGCACCATACGGCAGCGGCCGACACCATACGGCAAACTTATTACTCATATACTGTTGTATTAAATAAAGTATGTGAAAATTTTAAGCATCTATAGTTATGACATCCGAAATTTGTGCTCAGCGCACATGATGGCATGAGAATGACTAGTCATAGCGTCTTTAGATGCTCCCAACTATGTTAGAGTTGGCTTCCAGTATATCTGGATGCAGCTGAATACCAGTATTTAAGTGCCGGTGATTTTGTATTCGTTGGCAAGTGCACTCGTGACTGTCATTTTTATGAGATCTTTGTACGTAGATACCTGCCTAAGTGTGCGAGCGCCTGTTTTCATTCGTTGTACGGAGTTAACCTTCTGTTACAACTATACTGTGGTCTAATAGCGATTTGTATCACGTAACCCACGCATTTAGCGTAAATGTTGTAATACTTCTTCGTCGTCAGAAAGTGGTCCTAATGTCCTTGCTTTCTCCGTTTAGAGCCCGCTGGAGTTCACTTTCTATGGTGTACTGAAAAGTGGCGTTTTGTTTTTGGTCAACGGTGTTTGTTTAGGTCATTATCGTTAACATTTTTTTAGGCTGTTACAGGCGTATGGTGAAACTAGAACCTCAAAATGGTGTCAATGTCTTTATAAAAGTGTTAGTAGCATGTCATTGTAATTTGTTGATGACATTTGATGACAATATTAATATATTGATTTTGCTAAAAATAACTGGCTATTTATAATGTGTGTATCTCTGTTACTGCATGGTCCTAGTAAAGTCTTCAGGTCTTTATATTTTGAATGTAACCTTAATTTCTTTAATATTTTAATGTAAGCCTTTATCTGTTTCATGATCTTAACCATTAATTTTGTCGATCAATGTTAACTTGCTTTTGAAACTTGTTCCTTGTTTTAAGTTATTATACCTGAAGCAGCATTGGTTCTAGTTTACATTCAATAAGGTCCATTTCATGCATTCAAATATGCTCCGATAAATATAAATGTAGGGTCTTTGTTTGAAGGTAAATTAAGCAAAAAGAGTAGCGTTCCTACTTACCTGTCTACCTCCTGGGAAAAGCCTTGAGCTTACAAAAGCCTTGAGCTTACATAAGTGCAATGCTTTTTCCCAGTGGGAAATTATATTATATTACTTAATAACACCACCGCACATGTTATAAAAGAATACAATAACGAGATCAGACCGCATTCTAAAAATACACGTTTATTACCTGCTGTCTGTTTAGAAGAGTAACCAAACATTACGTAAACAAACAGAAAATTTCATAACACGCACCGGATTTCCGAGCAGCGCCGTGGTAAAAACTAGTTAAATTAATAAACAAGGTAGGGTAACATGCGCTTCAAGTTTAGAATGTACACTTGAGTAACAAAAAGGTTCGGCAATTTATTTTTAAAGAATTTTATCATAGTTACAACCTGAGGGTCTACAGTCCAGAGTGAATAGGTTACTTCTAGGCAAGCGTGTTCCATTGCTGACCACATCCTCGCAAATGACCACAAGCACATCGGTGCTCATTCGCGAGGGTAATTAAAAAACCATACGTTTTTATACATTTCATTCCTTTTATCATTATCACCTTCCTGTCCTTGTTCCATGCGCTTATTAATTTTAAAAGTTTCGAAATTTACTGCTAAGAAAAAATAAACAAAGCGAGAGATATCACGAAAAGTATGAAAATATCACACTAACTACTTGTTTATTCGTTCAAAGAAACCCATCAAACGAACCACGTAACTTTGAACACGTAAAACAAATTTAGAAAAACATTTTCTTTCCCTAGTTAACAAATGTTAGAAACGTAGGGTTGCAGTGTTGATTTTAAAATGCAGTCTCATTACTCGCATGTAAGTTAAGTAACTTTACGAGGGTACTGCTATTAATGTATCCGGAACTGGCCATTTACAGAACAATATCAAAAAAGTAACTATTATATTTAAAAATGGAACTCTTTGGCTGAAGAATACAATTTGTTTTATGTAGCTGTCATTTGTTTTTCTTTTGTGGCATCATTTTGAAAATTGCGTGTCTATCACTCGTGAAAATTTTTACGATTTTCGGCAAGCGCTAACTCAAAAAAAATGTGTCTTCATCATGACAATGCTAGTTACCACACATCGGCTGAAACAACTCTGTATTTGGAAGCCCGAAAGATCGAATTAACAGGTCATCTGCCGTACAGACCCGACCTGGCCCCCAACAACTTCTATTTATGCCCAACCGTGAATAATAAATTACGTGGTCAACGTTTTTCGATCCGTGAAGAAGAAAAAAAATCCGAATGGAAAAAGTGCTGCGAAAATTGGTTCCAACGTCTGCAAAAGTGCATCAATCATCATGGCGAATATTTTGAAAAGCAATAAAACACTTGTTGTGTGTGTGTTTCACTTTGTTATTCCGGATACATAAATAGCAGCCCTCGTATCCATCAATATTTCATGTATATCAACTGCTTAGCTTTTACCCAACTAAATTGGGTTTGACTTTTAGTCATAGCTGAATACAAGTATTTACATGGAGTGACTGTCTTTTTGACCACTACAACCCAGTAATTTTGTAACACGGTACTTCTTAGCCTAGCTCTATTCTATCTCCTGCTTGATAAAGAGGGAAGTGGAAATTACATATATTTTTTTTCCTACTCCTTCACTGTACGTTTCTGATTAATTTCGTTGCGGGATCCAAGGCAGTTGAATCGTTTCTCCGGGACTCGTCGGGCGTCATTGGTTCGGCGTTTTCTGGTGGTCGCCACAGTTGATTCTAACTTTCAGGAGTTACAGTGGATAGGAACGTGTGGCGGGTTTGTCCCAAAAAAAAACTTCTTGGCAAGACTGGAGTCAGATTTTCTGGCTTCTGACAAACCGTAACCGGTGCCATAGATCTACAAAGGACAATCGGAACCAACGGTTTATCGTGCCTTCCGAGGTTCGGAGGAGTCTCGGTACGTTAACTTGGTCACTTATCTACAGGCTGACTTCGGCAAGAGTTGCTTAAACATGAAGAACGACCCGTGCAGTAGTTGTTATTAAGCCGCGAACCCACCGCAAAGCACGGAGAGGCTACGCATCAACTGACGTCATTGACGCGTGGCTTGCTCAAATATGGCGCCCACTTCGCTCAACTCTGTCAACGCCATGCACGCTATGTCAAAACCATATTCTTGTAAAAAAACGTGCGTAGCCTCTCCGTGTGTCGGGTGGGCCACGCTACAGTTGTACTTCAGTGGAAACGTAGACCCACGTCGTCAAACAAATGAACTCACGCAGCTAACACGCGCCGCGTCGTCGCCGTCGTGGTGGGTTCGCGGCTTTAGGCGAGACGTCAAAAATAATAAGTCTCACGCACGGCTAAGTCAAAATTGGTATGTCAAAACGTGGTTAAAGTTTTCATTACGCGACTGTACATGCGTAAAACAAACCTTCTAGCTAGTAGGTATCTCACGGTCGATTTCTCTTAGGCAACACGTAGCGAATGGAAGCTAGTTATTTCTTTGATGGATTTATAATGGGTCCAATGGATTTATATGGAGCAACGAATTGTATGTAGGAAAGACCGGTAGTGGTCAAATGAGTAGCGTTTCTCATATTTAAAAAAACTTTCGCGTGGGAATTAGCGATGAATTAGAAAAAGTACCTCTAATTTTCCTCAGTGTGATAGGTTTTTAGGCGTTGATTTTCGCTGGGATGATATTGCTACCTGAATTTAAATTTGAATATAAAAATCAAAGGGGCTCCAAGGCATACAAGAAACATGTTCTTTACGATTTTTGGTACAAAATCATTTGTCTGAGAGTCCGAACCGTTCTTGGCCGGTTTTTTAGTACAGAAATCGGCCATAAGTTGAACGTTCGTTGACGAATACCAATACTGATTTTCTTTCAGTTCAAACACTAGCAATTAGAAACAAAACATTGATTTTTGAACAGTTTATCTGTATCCTATGCTAAAGCGTCCGACTATAACACTGAAAACCTTTTTGATTTATCGACAAAATAATCTCCTGTCAAACAACAAGATTGGATTAGGTTTGTTTCAAGTCAACGAATCACAACAGTAAACAATTAGAATTTACAGCTACAACATTGATTAGACTTACATACAGGAATAGTTGGAGGAGGGGCTCAAGGCTAAAAAGTAACAGCTGCACGTATTCAGTTCAATCCGGTTTGACTGGAAGCCGACCCCAATATAGTTGTGAAAAGGCTAGGCAGATGATGATATATAGTTGGAATAGTGTATTAGATTTCTTCCTTAAGAGCCCGGAGTTGGAGCTTGGTAAATATACATACAATAACACCCCCGTGCTTCAGAAAGCACTTAATTTCAGGGGTACTATTATTGCCGAAATAAATTCTCGAACATCAAAGTACCTACCGGAAAGATAAAGAGGTATAGTTTTAATGGCTATTGGTAAAGATAGTATAAAGGATATAAAGTACTGTCAACAAAAGAGTTAAAAGAGTTTAGTGTCAACGCTAAGAAATTGACATCTCAGCACTGCCACGCTGCTTCGACAGATTTCATGGTTTACGCCTTCTGAAAAAGGATTAGTACTTAGCTGTCAAGTCACTAATCCCTTTTCGTGACTGTACATTACCACGCATTATGTCGGTTATACACATGCTTATACATACATAAATAAGTTAGTAAATCCATACACGAGAACGTGTGAGGGCACAGAGCGAGCTCTGTAAAATATTCATGTAATTTGGTGTTGTTAAGCCGCGTCAGACGCCAGTAGGTCAGTGGGGGCGGTACACTTGAATATATTATTGTAAACCTTTTTAAGGGGTGGGTTTAGACATTTTTTATTTTATTTTTGAAACTGATAATTGAATCATTGATTCTCTCGTTACACAAACTAGTTGTTTTCTATGACTATTTGGGTATAGCAATTATAAGAACATTAAGACAAAAATATAAATTCCATAATACTGGGTGTGTAAGCTAGATAAAAAGATTGGATAATGAGTCCTAAAGAATGCGTTCTATTTGAAAAAAATAGGATAATTTACTGGATATTAAATGAATAATTATTGGTCCGTCAGTTAGACTTAAAAAAAATGTTGTACACGTGTTTAATTCAATGCACATTACTTTTTTAAATACGTGTCCAATATTTTTAAGTAATATTAGGATAAATCTCGAGGAATTTGAAAAATAGGTATTTGAAGAAACTATTGCCGATGCCGTCGCGCTGCGCCCTATCAAGTTAAGTGCGCAGACAACTGCCGCAGAGGCTGATTTTACCTATAAAAACCTTGATCAAAAGACGTTTTGTATTCTGCTGTTTTCTTCTTCAAAACTGGACTGATCTAATGCTTCTATTATTTTCAATTTTGTTACAAACTTATCAAATTTTGTCTGATAGTCGTCTGAACATGGCTGAAAAAACGGGCTGTTTTTTTCGGGTTTTTGGATTGTCACAATTCTTTAAGTAATTATGTTTTGGAAAAAAGAAAATGATAGAGGCACGTATTAATTTAATATAGATTTTTTGGAAAAAAAAATTGCTCTAGCAGCATTATCTACGAAGAAAACAGCCGAATGTGTTTGTATGGAGAAAGACACAAGAATTACCGACTAGTCTCCTCTTAATGACGAACCTTTTGACTGGATTTATAACTTACTGAAAAATATATATATCTTGCTTCAGCAACTAAAATTCGTAGCTAGTTAGCTAGTTCATACTATCTGCAAGGAATAACCCATACTTAAGTATTTATAATTACAAAACAATTCCATTATTTATATCAACTAAACACGAAAGCCACTACTCACCTACTGACAGTTTCCTATGTTATTATAAATACAACTCGATTCACTTCACTTAACTTGTTCAGTAATTACTGTAATTAGTAACCGATACACGCACGTTACCGTTATAACGTAAACCGTAAACGTAGCTATCAATGATTCAATACCGTACCTGAACGTAGAACTCATTCATTCAAGTTTCATACTGGCCAGTTAGGCTTTGGTAACACCGAGAGGCCACGGGACGTATTTAAAAATAGTTATATCATCTGCCTAGCCTTTTCCCAACTGTATTGAGGTCGGCTTCAAGTCAAACCGGATCTGCCAAAAACTAGCTTGATGCCCTTGAGTCAATTGAGAAACGAGCCAAGTGGATCATCGGTAATGACAGGCTCGTCGAGTTGAAACTCCAAAGTCTTGAGCATCGACGCCGAGTTGCTGGTCTGTCGGTTTTCTATCGGTTGCATTTTGGGGAGTGTGCGACGGAATTGCATGGTTTAATTTCGCTAAGCCTGTTCCATCATCGGACCACAAGACGAACGGCGATGCGCTGCCGGTATATGGTGGACATCCCACCCACACGCACAAAACGATTTGGGAATACATTCACAGTGCGTACAGCTAAGGAGTGGAATTCCCTGCCAGAGTCTGTGTTTCCAGATAGCTACAACCTGGGAGTCTTTAAGACAAGAGTGAATAGGTTGTTTCTAGGCAAATGTGCTCCATCTTCGATCGCATCATCGCTTACCATCAGGTGAAATCGTGGTCAAACGTATACCTATGTACAGTAAAAAAAACAAACAGATTTAACTGATTACCAGTATTTTCCGTGGACAACTTCCTATCTAACAACCACAACCAATAACTGTGTAACATGGTACTTCTTCGCAAGACTGGTGTCAGATTTTCTAGCATCTTACAATCCGTAACGACTGCCAAAGATCTACAAATGACAACCGGGACCAACGGCTTAACGTGCTTTCCGTTACACGGTGGAATCTCTGCATGTTATATGGCATTACTTAATCTTGATTATCGACCCGAGTAGCTGTTAATATTTATCCATATCTCTAGTACTCAAAAAGGTACACAGTTCAGTGAGAGAATTGGGATAAGAACATACCGATAAAATTAATACCAGGCAGTGCTCCAAAAGAAAGAAAGAAAAATCATTATAGACGTGGGCAAAAAGGCTGCCAGTCTATAGTGGTCATGGGTGGGTCACGTCAGCTGCATGCATACTGACCGCTGGGCAAATGACATAGAAAGCTAGAGGCCTGCCCAGAAAGACATGGTGATGTCCTTAAGGTGCGTACAAAGACGGCTGGTTCGAGACGGGCGTGGGAGAAAAATGTCGGGAAGAACTTGGATGTGGCCTCTGCCCATCAGTGGGACAGCAATGGCAATATATTAAGAAAACGGAGTATCACGTTTTTAAAATGACACACTGCGTCGTGTCTCAGTGTGAACAGATTTTTAGGATCTGTTTGTTTAAAACCAATAGAATTCTTCTTCATTTACCTAGCCTCGCTCAGCCCAAGCGATTCTATTGGTCCTTAACAAACACATCCATCGCTACGCAACCTCGCACATCTGCGGTGGAAACGAAGCCTTAGCCTTTATCGTTCTTTAATAAGTAAACAGTTTTGAAGCGAAAATATTCGTGGACTAAGTGATTGGGTACTTACGGAAATGTTTCGGAGTCATTCGGGTTTCCGAAGTTTTACGATCCGTACCGTCCAACATTGATATTAATCTGTTTCGGAATCGAATAAGGTTTCACGACTGTTTCGATTTGATTTAAATATTGAAGTCGATATCCCTGATTGAAATCGAGTTTCAAAATTGATTAGCAGTATATTACAGTGTATCGGTTTCTACCTAACTAATATTATAAAAATGTAAAAGTGAGTTTGTTTTGTTTCATTGTCACGCATATATAAAAAACACAAGATACACACTCAGCATCTCAAAAACGTCCGCAAAAAGCAAGCGCAATATGTATAATTGTGCGCTAGTTTCAAACAGTAAGGTTGAATTTGCAAAAAAAATTGTTAATAGTAAAATTACACACAACTCGCACATGACACTTGATACATGTCAGTTTTTGACGACAGTTTCGAGTGTTGCATTTGTTCGAGACTGTGCATCTTGGGTTTTTTGGATTGCTTCATTTACCTACCTAGTCTCGCTCAGCGCAAGCATTTTTATTGGTTTTTAAGAGGAAATGCTGGCGGCGAGACTTTGTATGTAAAAAGTCATAATTCGAGGTTTGGCTCTCGACTGTTTTCTCCTCCAATATTAAACCAATTTAAGAAATATTTGATAAAAAGAAGAATATATTTACAAGAAATAATAATAAAAATAGCAAGAATATGTATAAAAAGAAACATAGGGACACGTCCCTATGTTTCTTTTTCTATTTATAGTTGCCAAATTTGTACACTACCCACTGCTGTCAACAGAGCCCTCTGTTGACAGCAGTTTGTCGAATAATTATGAGCATTTTTTGAGTGTTCTGGAGCTTATACGGTTAATATATCGTCAAAAAGGAAAACACAGGGACACAGTATATATCCTTCTTATTCAGTTTATGAAATATTTTTTAAATCGGTCCAATAATGGAGGAGGAAACAGGCGAGCGCCAAACCTCGAATTATGAATTTTTCCATACAAAGTTTCTCCGCCCGCGTCTCCTCTTAACAAACATCCTCGCCTATCTGCGCGAATAACAGCTAATAAGTCATAATAACTATTGATGTTGAAATATGGCATCCTTGTTTGAAGTCCCACAAACATCTTTTTGTTTATTTACGTCATTAACTTCAACTCTTGCCGCGTAGTTCCGTCGAATAATAATTCTGCTCGAATTTGGGTCAAAAAGTATCGGGAAACGGAATAATTATGCAAATGAGCTTTTCTTTTCTGTTTTCAGAAGCTAAATATTATTTTTAATTGTTGGACCTAAATACGGTGAATGTCGTTGTTTGTGTAGAACCCTGCAATTATAATTTTCCGGGAAACTAAGTGAAGAAGTATTTTATGAAGTTTGAGTTTTTGAAGGAAGGCCATATTAGCCGTAGAACCGATGACCGTTGGGGGAGACGAGTTCTTGAGAGGAGAGGAGACCGTGAATCGGCAAACGTAAGGTAGGACGCCCTCAGGCTAGGTGGCGCGACGATCTTCGCAGGGTGGCTGGTAGCAGCTGGATGAGAGTTGCCGGAGATCGAGCCAAATGGCGTGCACTTGGAGAGGCCTATTTCCAGCAGTAGATTGTTATAGGCTGATGATAATGATGATGATGATTCGAAGAAGGTGATTGTTAAGCAATACACCTCGTCAATTTAGCGTGTTTTTACGACACTTTTACCATTTCATATGAACAAATAATGACAGTTCGTGACAAATTAAGTTCATAGAAAAAATGCGTATCAATTACATTACCGTCTTCGTATTAAGAAATATCATTTTTATTAAAAAAGTAGTCGTAGTTAGACATATTTACTGTAGGTATTATTAATATTGCTTTTTATATGTATTAAACTGGCTGCCAATGGCTTCGCCCGCGTCACATCGAAAATAAGCCTAAGAGAAAATATTGCTGGGATAAAAAACCTTTACCTTAATTCAGGACATGGTCTACTTATGTGCCATCATCATCATTTCAGGCAATTTCCGTCCACTGCTGAAATTAAGCCGGGACCCAAAGAGCGCAAATCATCTCGGTCCTGAGCAGTGCGCATCCATCCACTGCCAGCCACCTTCCTTAAATCATCGATCCATCGTGCCGCAGGGCGTCCTACACTACGTTTGCCCATACGCGGTCTCCACTCTAACACATGACTGTCTGCTCCATCGACCGTCTGTCCGTCTACAGACATGGCCGGCCAACTCCACTTCAGCATGCTGATTCTACGCGCAATGTCGGTGACTTTGGTTCTCTGGCGAATGACTTCGTTGCGGATTCTATTCACCAGAGAAACCCCGAGCATTACTCTCTTCATTGCACGCTGAGCAACCATGAACTTGAGCTCCTCAAAGTTCTGAGTTGAGCTGCACGATAACTGATAAATGCTTGCACTGTCTGGACAAGCCCACTCAAACCTGTGGGGTGCTTTCCTCAAAAGGCCACCTCAGACGTTAACCTACATAGTTTTCATACGTTATTGGCGATTGTATGGACTTCAAAAGAGACTATGACCTCTGAGTTTGTTTCGGTGTTTCTTCTCAGGGTAGTCAACTAGCCTCATCTAGATTAATATGACAAAAAAAATGACGTGTAGAGTTACTTGTAATCTATTTGAAAAATAAATATAATTTATCATTTGAACATGTGGATCAGGCCTATGGTGAGCGTCCACGTTTCGGCTCCGTAATTAATTACAGGTAGAACGAACACGTGCCAAGTTTCATATAATCAGTTCAGCCGTCAAATTTGAAAAGGTAACAAACAAATAGACAGACAGACAGAGTAACTGTTGTTTTACTATATATTTATATGGTTACGGATGAAAATATTAATTTAAATGATAATCTTAAGGCCATAAAAAGGTCTGACAGAGATAAATGTATGATTTTAGCTCTACTCAGGCTTCACAAAGGTATTATTATGGGCGTTAATTCGTTTTGCCCTCTTACCTTTGTTCTTAAAATAGCTAGAACAGTAGGTAACAAAGAATTTTGAGAACGCCAATAATCTGGTAGATTTTTGAGGGTTTGGCTATTAACTTAGTGTTATTTATTTTGTTTTAAATGCTATTAAAATATTCACTCGCACTAAGCGTTTCCAAACGTTTTTTATAATGCGCACAGTAAAATAGTGGAACTCTCTGCCTGCGTCTGTGTTTCCGAACGCTTGCAACCCTCATCTCTTTAAAGTCAGACTGAACAGGCTCCTTCTGAGTAAGCTCGCTCTATCGTAGACTTTGTCTCTGTCATTTCTGACCCAGACTATAGTCAGGCGCAAAAGCATATAAAATTTAAAAAAAATCAAAAAAAGAAAGAAAATACGTTTATTCCGCCAGAAATACCGCACAAAAACACACAAAATTAAATGTAAATACAGTGCTAATTTTATATGCTATGGTCATATTTCAAAAAATGTCTGTGTCCATGATGTACAACTTTCTCTAAGGAAGTCATATCCAATTCCCAATAAAAAAAAAAAAATCAAATCTATCATCAGCTGGTCAAAATTGGTATACTTAAAACATTTTTTTTTCTGTTACACCTAGTTTTATAACTTAACACCAAATCGATATAATGCTAATAATTCCTCAATTTCGAAATCATAAGTACAGTCAACAAAGCTATTAGGTATTCAGGCAGCTAACTTGCAACTACTTTTAAACAATGTTGTGAGTGTGCTGAGTAGACAATTATTGTACAACACACTCATAAGCATGTCCAAAGCATAAAAAAATTATAGTGCACACATTAGAAATAAACATTGGCAGTGCTGTGGAAAAATTAATATTTTGCCTGTATACCGAATAGCTTTGCTGATTGTACATATCATGACAAGGCATTTTTTTTAGAGAAATCTCTACAAACCGCAGAAGTATTTGCCACAAATGACAACAAGAAAAAAATATATGTCACATTTCAATTATTTCACACCATATTAACCCCTTTCTCGTTCAAAATAAGAATGAAAATCGTGCATATGACTTCCTACGTACATTTAGTTGAAAGAATGTGTAAGAAATATTTGACACTCCTAAATGGTACTAATAAGAACGTGACACTTGTAAATGCTCTCTTTAGATCTATTGAAATACTTACGTATATAGTAAAACTGACATTTCTAGGACATTTACATTTGAATGGTTCTGTAACTTTTAGGTCGCGGGTAGCCGATGGATGCGAGACGCGCAGGACCGGTCGTTGTGGCAACGCTTGGGGGAGGCCTATGTCCAGCAGTGGACGTCTTTCGGCTTATATGAAGATGATGACAACTTTTAGTTGAAAATTGCTTTGTTATGGCGCAGATATGGCTCAGTAGCCGATTTTAAAATGAGCATCAAGTCTAAACTGCTAGTCGTAATTTTTTGAAAAAAAAAAAAGTGTTATATTAGACTATTTTCTGAATTATTTGAAAATTTTGAGTTTCATTCGTTCAACATAGTGTAATTAATTTGTAAAGTTATGTATCACACAAAACACGCTCGACAACTCGTTTTTCATGTGCTTGTTATGAGATGTACAATAAAGTTAATAATAAATAAATAAAACATAAAAACGACCATCAGACAAAAACCGCCGAGCATATTTTAATAAAATTTACACAATCTCAAAGACAATTTAATTATCTAAATTTTGATAACCGGTTATTGTTTCTTAAGTCATAGAATATTAAAAAAAAACTTGAGAGGTGTCAAGGGACACCCGAATGGAACGAAGTTCCTTTCGATTAATTAGTGAAGGAATTGTTTTTTTTTTATGTTATAATAATATTTTTTATTATAAACAAATATAATGTTATATAAAATTAATAAGTAGGCTCAATTTCAGTAATAATGTGCATGTCAAAATAACTGGCTTGCTTTCTATGAGAGAGAGAGAGAGAGAGAGACAGAGAAACACGCGCACGCCGCACGGCTTACAACTATAGCAAAAAGTGTCGTTACAACTTTTGATCTTAATTTTTTCCGTCTAGCCCCCTTTCGCAACGCGCGATAAGGAACTTCGTTCCAAAAAGTACAAAACTACTGAATTTTGGGTCGCGTGGGTGTGAAACAAGTGCGCGTTTTGTTCTTCCAAGGTCGCTGGCGTATGTCGTCGCCTTAAACAAATAGTACAGGAGTTTTAAGTGGGTGGCCCATTCGTTCCTGAGAAAAAAGGTCTTGGCAGGCAGACATACATATAGATTGACGGAAGGACGGAAAAAGAACCGATCGTATCATGGTTCCTTTTTTTTTTTACGTACGGTTCCCTAGGTACAAAAGCCCTGTAATAACTGTCACCGAGGACTACTGGTCGAAAATGCATTATCTATATATATACTCATATATAAAAAGCTGAAGAGTTTGTTTGTTTGTTTGCTTGAACGCGCTAATCTCAGGAACTACTGGCCCTATTTGAAAAATTCTTACAGTGTTAGCTAGCCCATTTATCGAGGAAGGCTATAGGCTATATCATCACGCCAAGACCAATAGGAGCGGAGCAGACGCAGTTGCGCGGGTCAACTAGAATACTCATATATAAGAAGCTGAAGAGTTTGTTTGTTTGCTTGAACGCGCTAATCTCAGGAACTGCTGGTCCGATTTGAAAAATTCTTTCAGTGTTAGATAGCTCATTTATCGAGGAAGGCTATAGGGTATATCATCACGCTAAGACCAATAGGAGCGGAGCAGACGAAGTTGCGCTATTCAACCAGTTTTTTCATAAAGTTTTTGAACTTTTAGATTGTTTTAACAAATAAACAAATGAAAATCTATCCCGAATACCGTAGCCTGAAATAACGCTAACCCAACCCGAATCAGTCAATTGCTAATGAACGCTAAACTAAATTATTCAAGTTTTAAACCATGAATTCAGGTTAGGTAAGCGTCTGGCTTAGATTATTAAATATTCAAACCTTTCCTACTTTTGAGCGTTGCTTTTCTATACAGTACATAAAAAACATTTTTTTTCTGTAAAAGTCCAATAGGTTCATTATTATGTTATGCCTCTTTGCTTGAATTACTTTAATTACATAGCAGGACCGTGGCCCAGGAACGCAAAGGGCACTAGGAGGAACACTGATGGTCTGACACTCCCTTCTGCTTCACCTAGAGCGGGGGGAGTCATTTGAGAATTTCCCATCTGCCAAAAAGGCACGACCGAGCAATTGATCACATTATACCTGGGTAGTCCGCAATGTAATGCAAGTTGCGTGTGAGCTGGTAGCAGGAGGAAACTGGTCTAAGAAAACTACGGCTGACAGTTGAACTTTCTTCCTGAAGGAACGAAGTAAGTGCGTGCTTCAAACACAGGATTACCCTTTTTTATGGATGGGACATCATCAAAAAAACCTACTATAACCACAATAAGCTTGTCCATTACAGCGGAACGAAGCAGTGGAGTGGAGAAACGGAGAAATTTTAACCAATGTAATTGCATAAAATCTCCGCAACCACGTGGTACGTAAATTTTGTCACTGATATTTTTACTGACATGATTGGTTAATATGTGTCCGTTTCTCCGCTCCGCTGCCTCGCTCCGCTGCCTCGCTCCGCACAAATGGACAGGCACTCTTAGGGCTAAGAGTCTGATACTTCCTCCTGCTCCGTTCAGAGTGGGAGAAAGGGTCAGACTCTCACCGTGTTCCTTAAAGATCCTTTTGCGTTCCAGACTCTTATGAACAATTCTGTACAATTGTTCGACAGCTCTAGCGTAAAGGATAACCCCTAAGGTTCAATGTCATGGATTGCTTAGCATAAAAACTATTAGCCAGGCAGGCGATGAGTTAGTTAAAAACCAGTTCTTCTAGATATTTACTAGTTTCGCAGGAGAGTTTCTAGTTTTGCTGGCTAGGATAGGCTTGGCCTCGGTCACGAGAAATCTACTAACGATTTCAAATAAGCCGTTTGTCATTTTGTTTATTCACTGTTTATTAGTAGATGCTTAAACAGTTAGTTGAGAAGGTTAGTAGACGTAAGCCTCCCATTGACTGTTTTATATTTTTGAACAACCTAGAAAAAACCGGCCAAGAGCAAGTCGTACTCACACGAAGGGTTCCGTCCGAACCGAAAAAAACACGTTTATTGTAAAGTCTCCAATTTGCTGTTTAATTTTTAATATCATTTTATTACTAGTTTCTGCCAGCGGCTTCGCCCGCGTGGTCTCTAAGGAACATATCCCCGGGATAAAAAGTAGCCTTTCTCAGGCTCTAGATTATCTGTGTACCAAATTTCACTTGAATCGATTCAGTCGTTTTGCCGTGAAAGTGCGACAGACAGACAGACAGAGTTACTTTCGCATTTGTAATATTAGTAAGGATTTATTTTTATAGCGGCAATAGAAATACACACTGAAAATTTCAACTGTCTACCTAATATCATTGGTGAGATACATCCCGCTGACAGACATACGGACGGACTGACGGAAGGACGGACAGCGGAGGGTTAGTAATAGGGTTCCGATGGCTATCTTTTGGGTTCAGAACCCTAACCTCCACAATTAAACCAGTTTACCCAATCGAGCATAGGTTACCCACTTTAAAGCAAGAGTGCGCCATTGACGACCACATATTCGTGAGACTGTGGCCAAAAGCGAGCCTAATATAAAATAACTAGCTGACTCGGCAAACGTTGTTTTGCCATACAAAAAAAAAATACCCTATCACCTATTCTAACACCTATCGAATATACACACAAAATTTCATGAAAATCGGTGGAGCCGTTTCGGAGGAGTTCGGTAACAAACACCGTGACACGAGATTTTTATATATTAGATAATTAAAAACCCAAATTAGGAAAACAAAAGAAAAACATCCGTAAAATTTGAAACATGTGAACTGAACGCGATCAGTGCATTTAAACTGCGTTCAAGAGCTGTCAGTGTCAATATTCCACAGAAAATAATGGAACTTACAGCTCGTAAACGTGGTTTATATGTTTGGATCTTTGTTTGTTGATCAAACACACCTCAACGGCTAAAAGGATTTTTGTGAAACGCATAAGCTAGTCCAGAATAAGCCAAGCACTGCCAGGGTCGTGGAATTTGTTCAAAAGAGTCACCGCGGCCCTGGAACGCATAGGGCATTCAGAGGAACACGGATAAGTGGTAGTCAGTAAGAGTCTGATACTCCCTTCTGCTCCAACCAGAGCGGGAGGAATCATATGATTATTTTTCATCTTTTAAAAAAAGCACAAGCCAAGAAACCATGTTTAGTGCTATTTAATCTAAACAAAACTTCGTATCCATCCATTGTATCCGTAAAAAAGGCAAGATTGAGAACGTTGTATTGATAATTCTACAGAAGTTCTGATTTCGTCATCTCTCAACAACAAATCGAATGCTCACGACTGACCCCTCAAAAAACCCTCAAATAAACTAAAAACAACAAAAATGTAAACGTAAAGTGAACAAAAACCGTCCCACACAGAATTGCGCAACGCTTTATAAAGATAATTTGGTGAAACGGACCTTTTTTGTTTGAACTCAATACTTCGAGAGGGCTCTACTTTTGAACAGAGGTTCGAGGGTTCGGAGTGTCGAGTTACTTTTTCTGTAACTGGGTTAAATTATAAGTGTATGTTCATACTTTAAGAAGGATCATTCCTGAGTAAGAAAATTTGATTCTATTTGGTCCGTCAGTTAGATTATCGAAAAATATTGGACACGTATTTTTCACTTTATTAAATCAATAATAATTGACGTAGATAAACCGCATCAAAGATCAGAGGGGCTACTCTCCAAGCCCGAAGTCCGTAGTTTCGGGCTTAGTTGCGAGCATATTTTACTCCGTACCACCTAACCACTAAGAATTAATGACAACACGATTTGACAATTTCTATAAAACCGTGTTGTCATTCACTCTTAGTTCGGGACTAATCGTAAGCCTGTCGGTTATACGGAGTAGAATACGCTCGCCACTAAGCCCGAAACTACGTACTTCGCGCTTAGAGAGTAGCCCGCAAGAAGTGGGTACTAGTGACGTCACTATTCTATACTAAGTGGTCTTACAAGTGACGTCACACGAATTTTCAACCCACTGTATCGTCTTAGTTTTTTACCTACGTGAAAATGAAAAAATACGTGTCGGATATTTTTAGAAATCTACCTGAAAGACTAATTAGATTTTTTAGTCATCTACGCTATTGTTACTGAACTGATGTGGATTTACAGGAAATTATAGAATTGAATAGGTAGGTACCTATAAAACGAGGTGAATAGGAACGCTGAGGTGAATAAAAACAAAACTTTGAATGGTATTTTTACTTGAATTCCACTTAATTGCTGAATCCTATTATAGTGGTTATTGCTGCAATAGGGGTTGTGGGAGATAGAAGGCAATGGAAGATGTTAGAAGAGACCTCAAGAGGCACACTGAAGTATCTATCATCAGATCACAAGACGAACGGCGATGCGCCACCGGTACATAGTGGACATCCCACCCTCCAACACATACCGTGTTGGGAACACATTCATAGTGAGTACAGCCAAGGAGTGGAATTCCCTGCCAGAGTCTGTGTTTCCTGATAGCTACAACCTGGGAGTCATTAAGTCAAGAGTGAATAGGTTACTGCGAGGCCAGCGTGCTCCATCTTCGACCGCATCATCGCTCACTACCAGGTGAGATAGTGGTCAAAAGCGTGCCTATTAATGGTAAAAAAAATATCATTTGATGAGGGATTCTTCTAAGTTTCAATTTGCGTACTAGTGTTTTCTTATCAGTACCGACATTCATAAATTAACTACTTCTGCTAAACCGTGTAATTTCATGCATTGGTTGCTTATTTCATGGCGTTTTATAGTTATTTAACCAAATTGAAGTATAAATGAAAACAAACCATCTTTTTCGTTCATCGGAAAAAAAATATCAATCTCCCAAGCCTTTTTCCGACTATAGCGGGGTTGATTCTAGTCTAACCGGGTACATTTTTAGGGTTCCGTACCTCAAAAGGAAAAAACGGAACCCTTATAGGATCACTTTGTTGTTCGTTCGTCCGTCAGACTGTCTGTCTGTCAAGACACTTTATCTCGGGAATGCGGCGAGGTTTCCAATTGAAATTAACCATATTTCTTTTATCTTTGCCTTACGCTAGAACCTTTGTGAGAGCTGGAGTCTGAACTAGGTTCAGGACCTGTATGACAGATCTCCAGGCTCGCACCCCTTTAACCATTTTCATATTTTACGGCATCAATCAGATTATACATAGCACTATTAGCAAACAATTTTGATCGAGAGGTAAGTTTATATAATAATAATTTGGTTATATTTGTAATGTTATTTTAGAATTGTATGTGTAGTGTGTGAGGGTGTTGTGTGTATGTGCATGTAAGTCTTGTGGTTCATGTTTATCAGTAAAAATGAGAGGAATATTTGTGTTAAGATTATTTAATGGTTTGGATTATATTTTCTGTTTCTTCATAGTCCAAATCCAGCAACCAGTTCTTTACAGTCGTTTTGCATTTCCATATATTCAGATCTACAGTCCTTTGAAGCTGTGAAAAAATCAACTTCTAAGTTAACGTAAAAAACGCATGCGCCATGCTGATCTGTGTATTGTTTCAATTTAGGTATAAATATGTACTGCCGAAGCAAATAAGCTGGTACAGATGAGTACTAGTATTTTATATAGAGAGGCGGCTTATCGGATCTCCACTACCAAGCTACTAGGCTACTGGGTTGTAGTGATCCTTGAACGAGACCGAGGGTCGACTTGGAGCGGGTAGTGAAATTAAATACACTGGACTGGTTTTAAATCACTTATAATCAACCGAACCGAATCACAATGTACTGGATGTACTGCTCGCAACAACAAAAACAATAATAATTTCTTAGACTTTATACTATTAGCGGTAACGAAACCATAGCGACTTCAAATTTGACTACAACGCCATCTATCGAGCGAAGTGGTACTATTTTCCGAAATTTAAATAAATATTTATCGCTATGATTCCGTTCTCAATGTTTAAACCTGAACAGTCCTTGTTACCCATAATACTATAAACCTTGGCAAGACTGATGTTAGATTTTTTGGCTTCTTACTATCCATAACGGCATTCAAATGTTAAAAATAATTATAATGCAGTAAATTTCATAAGGCATTATGAAAACAACGCAGACTAATAAAATAAAGAAATAGAAAAGATAATAATAATACAGAAAATAGAGTTTATTTGCGCCAAATAACGTAATACGTTTATTTTATTTGTCTATAAAATAAAAATACATTACTATTATATTATAATAAACAAACGATGCATTATTTTATTATTATTATTATTTGGGTACCATAAAGAGTTATTTTAAGATACTTTGTTTCTAATTTTACGTAACTTCAACCGTAAGAAAATAAACCTATTGTTTTATCGATAAAGTTCAAAATAATTTGCCATTTAAATTAATTATATCGGTGCTTCATTGTAATGTTAAAAGAAATTCGTAATTACTGACATAATCATAATTTAATAAATAATCAAGCATTATTTTCACACTAATCGATCACAATTATTATTGTATTATTATTTATTAATTATACTGACAATTATAGTCCAAATAGACACTCACACACTGTGATAAACAAGTTTTGTATTTTTTTACTATTTTTCTACAAAAATTTGAGTGTTAAAGACGAATATTTTAAAAACACACTATTGTGTATAGAAAAAGAGAAACTTAATTGATATTGATCTGTTGTTTACTCGGAACTCTTCTATTTTATTTATTTTATGATTAATCGATATTGGGAAATATTATTTGAAGAATTCAAATAAGTGGTTTGGACTAAAACTATATTTTCTAACGCAGGTTAAACAAGTTACAATGTTATTCACATTGTTGATATATCAATTCATTTCAACACTTATTCAATCAAAAACAATATACATTACTTTTTTGTTGTTTTCATACAGTTTCGTTTTTTAGGGTTCCAAACAACGGAACCCTTACTAAGCCTACGCTGTCCGTCCATCCGTCCGTCCGTTCGTCCATCCGTCCGTCCATCCGTTCGTCCGTCCATCCGTCCGTCCATCCGTCCGTTCGTCCGTCTGTCCGTCTGTCTGTCAGCGGGCTGTATCTCAAGAACCGTAATAGGCAGACAGTTGAAATTTTTACAGATGGTTCTTAATTCTTTATTTTACACCATAACAACTTATAAAATCTCAATTATAATTTAGTGCATTTTTTAACTATAGGTAATACTCGTAAAATATAAAAAAAACTTCCCAAATGTTTAAGCCGAAAGTCCAAGCCAATTTATTAATAAAAAAATTACGAGTTAACTTTCATCATCATATCAGCTGAAAGACGTCCACTGCTGGACATGGGCCTCCCCCGAGTGTTGTCACAACAAACAACTGGTCCTATGCGTCTTGTTAACTTTACCTTAACGTAAGCCGGGGCGTAAATAAACATGGAATCTATTTTTTTTTTTCGTAAAAGTTCTAAAGTTTCTCTAACTTGGATGTTGTTACAGAACTGTTTCACCATATTTTTATTACCCCAAATTCTCGGTTTGACTGTTATTTCGCTTACTTTGTTAGCTTATGTAAATATCAGTTGGCAGAATATCAATTTAACTTGAAACATTCTGGGTGAATTTTAGTGGAAAATATTTGATTCCAGAAACTGTTGAACGTGACTTTCTCTGAGTTTCGTAAGAAGTTTATGCTGGGAAAGGTAGTAATATTCACGTGTTTAAGAGGTCGCTGGGTTGGAAATTTCATTTAGCAAAAAGGCCTTTTAAATACGGATCTTTATAACGGAATAAAGCCGAAGTCTATTCAAAATATGTGTTCAGCCATGATCATGCAAAAAGCATGGTTAATGACATTAGGGGCTCATCTTTGAATAGAATTTAACAGGTTCCTGATTCATAGTTTGATTAATGCAGGGTTAAGGCTGTGGCAGACCAGCTAAACTCGACAATTTTACAATGATGCTAAACCGCAATTTTGTAAATCGTTGATCTAATAGGTATTGATCTATGGGTAGAACAATTTCTCTGAAACATGTTGTCGCTTGTCGCGTTGCGCCTCTATGTGGGAGCCTTGAAGGAAAACAAATTAACAGGATCTGCAAGAATACAGAGTAGACAGTAACAATGCCACGGCGTAAAACAAACCCTTTCAGAACGTATTAGGCATTAGGTTTTCCTCATCGCTTATTACAGGCCACCACATTTATCAAGTTCTGCCGAAAGATTGGCGCAGTATGACGTCACAGAATGTGATTGCTTTTATCGTGCGCTTATCAAGTTAAAGAAAAGTGATGTATTCCTAACAAATACTTAACTTTAATGCCTAGTTTACACATTGCGATTAAGCCTGCCGAGTAGCTGCAGTGCAGCAGTAACTCGCATCGTTTGGACGTATCTTACGACTTACTGGCACGTGCGAGTTGGATAGTAGCTCGCATAAGAGTTACTTCAACATTTTTGCTTTTCATGCGCCTGCCCGCCAACAGTAACTCGCACATGGCAGCAGCTCAGACATCACTCGTCTCGTTCGAACGCGTTCGGCAGTAGCTCGCCAGTGTCAGCTATTTTTGTGTGCTGTGATTCGTAACAGACTGGTCAGCTACTATCATGGTGTAGACAGCTAAGGCAAGCAGAGCTACTGGCATACGAGTAGACCATCCGAGTAATTGTCTAGCCAGCACCATTGTGTAAACAAGCCATAATATACATAATATTTTCTGGAGTCACAAATAGAAAAACAATAGAAAACAGCTTTAATATGTGTGGGAATAAAACACCTGATTAATATCCACATTAATCTTTCAACACCATTCTATTTTGAAACAGAAAACATAGTAAAAGTGTATAATCAAGAAAATGTATCAAGATCACTGTTCGGTCTCTCCAGCCCAATGTCACAGTGTAAAAAAAACAGTATACCAAGTTTCTATCGCAACGAAACAATGGAATTATTTAATGTTTTTCTTGATGTTGCATTGGCCCGTTTCCCACGACTTTGCGATAGTTTCGCCAATTAGTCGGTAACCCGCGTTTAGTACTGCATTGCGATTTAATTGAATGCGTCAAAAAAGTCGCTGGAGACAATGTTGCCATAATGTATTACTACAACGAGATTACTAACTGGCTTAGTTGATTAGACAACTTTCTGTGACGTCATCAAAGTAATGAAAGTCTATTGTTGCCAATTTTGGCGTTATGATACTAACCGCCCACTAATTTCCATTCTGAAGTAGATTAGGATAACTCTGAAATAGGTATTTATATTGAGTAGGTAATCGACTTCTTAATTTAGAAATCGAGGGTTAGACGATGGCGGCGTGTCATAATATTATATAGCGTATATCCCGTTTTTTTCCCGTACCCGTAAGAATTTCTTACGGGAAATCCTCTCTTAGTGCTCCCCTACACTCCCCAAGGAACGTACATGCCAAATTTCAGCTTTCTACGTCCAGCAGGTTGGGTTGCGCATTGTCTGTCAATCAGTCACTCACACAGTAAAGGAAGAATTTTATATACATATTAAGATAAAATGAACAGTAATAAACTAAACCTATGTAAAATTACTTGCACTACTGAATCCGATTATTTTTTTAATTCCGGAAAAAATGCACAGTTCCTCTGGAATAGGCCACGACAGTGGGACCGCAATTTTTTTTTTCTTATCTATTGCATAATTCTTTCTCAGTCCCACATTATGAGGAAACATGTTCAGGGTTACAAAACTAAGTCACTGTTACAAATAATATTTATTGAACTAGTTTTTGAACATAACATGATTATAATATGACTAGTGACGTCACGCGGTTTCACCCGAATAGTTCCCGTTCCCGTGGGAGTACGGGGATAATATATAGCCTATGTTACTCCCTGATAATATGGCTATCCAATGCTAAAAGAATTTTTCAAATCGGTCCAGTAGTTTCGGAGCCTATTCAATTCAAACAAACAAACAAATCTTTCCTCTTTATAATATTATTATTAGTGTAGATTTCCTGTTAGCTTCATCATTCACTAAATATCGTAAGGAAAATGCTAAAAAAATTACATAACTCTTTTATATTTAAACTAGTTGACCCGCGCAACTTCATCTGCTCCGCTCCTATTAGTCTTAGCATAATGATATATTGTTGCTTGAACGCGCTAATCGCAGGAACTACTGGTCCGATTTGAAAAATTATTTCAGTGTTAGATAGCCCATTTATCGAAGAAGGCTATAGGCTATATCATCACGCTAATACCAATAGCAGCGGAGCAGTAATGAAAAAAGTGACGCAAACGTAGTTATCTATAAAGAGGGAGGTATAGAAGATGAAATTTGTGGCGTACCCACTAAACCCGCGCGGGCGGAGTCGCAGGCGAAGTGCTAGTGTGTTTATAAATGCAGTTACGAGGATAAACCAAAACAAAACAAACACGATTTAAATAAGAAATAATTATACCCAAGGTTGTTCGTTTCAGTAAAAAAGTCAATTATACCGTGACGAGCTTTGAACAAAATTATGTTTACGATGAAAACATAACACGTTGCAATGTTATCTCAGTTCAACGTAAAATGTTTTTGCGTTGAATAATACATGTTTTTCTTGTGGTTTTCTTCAAGTCAAAAACTGGTATTCATTTGTTTGTTTATTGTGTGGGTTTTGTACTGAAATGTTTGTCAGTCTGTCTATCCATTCGTTTGTATGTCATCTTGTTAATTTCTTAGACGCTACAACTAGAAATGGGTAGTCCAAATAGACTGAAAATGATATTTTGATTTTAAACTTGTCCTATTCATTTCAACTCGTCCATAACATAACATCACGTCTATTTTCTTCAAAATCAAAATTCGTTTATTCAAATTAGACTGAGAGCCAGCACTTTTTGAACGTCAAGTTTTACAAAAGACAGTCCCCCAAAACGCCCGCCCGTCACCACTTCCTAGTGTTTTAGCTGTGGAGAAGAAGTGGCCAACAAACTCCCCAGCAACACATCTGTCTATAACGTTTTAAGAACTTGAATCTATATAAAAGTATGCTAAGTAATTAATACATGACACGAAATTTACTTGCTTGCTTCACAAGATAAATCACAGTCTGATAGTCCAACATAACGTGAGCCAGCCTATTGTAACTAACCCGTTGCAAATCGAGGCTCCGTGCTGCTAGTGAAAAACTTCCAGATGGAAAAACCTTCTCCAGGGAATTGAACCCAGAACCTCTTGCTTAACAGCTGCTGCTTGCGACTACAAGGCACACGAGACAAGTGCAGTCCAAACATTCATTACAGTAGCAATTCTACTAATGTTTAAGCAATATTCGCTAAATGTACGGAAATTGGGAATATGCATGCGATTTTTTAATTTTTAAAATGAAGTACTTATTAGCTCTAGTAAACAATCATAAAATTATTTTTAAAATACCTTAATCAGCGATGAAGTTATTAAGGTTCAGAGATTACAATTAGAAAGAGAAGTCCGATATGAACTTTGACGTCAAAGTCCATGACGCCTATATAGCTGCCATATAAAACAGCGTTTTTGCGAGAGGGACAGATATATTTGTTTAAAATAATTATATCTCGTTTGTATTTCGAGCAATTTTGATTTTATTTTCACTGTTAGTATTACGTTTTTGCATAAACTGTATTTAATGTATATTTCCTCGTTTTTGACAGATTACGACTGAACTTAAAAGTAAATAGAATTGGCCCGCAGTTTATCTACTTACACGAATAATCTTCAGTTTTATTCCACTCCACTCTTACATCACCAATAGAAGAAGTAACTGTACCTGTAAACAAGAAAATAAAAATAAATAAAATGCTACAACAATGACAAAACACAGGTATTTCCTGCAAAGACAATCACATTGATATGGAAGACATACAATTTCAAAATGCGGAATGCAACACGTTGCGACATTACTTTAACAAAAACAGCTGGTATTACCTGAATTAAATAAGCATAAAATGTATATTATTCGTACAGTCATGCTAACAAGAAAAGTGGTTTGCATAACATTTGAAAGAACAGAATGGCCATTATTAAGTACGCAGGACTAACTGTTGACAATTTCAAACCGTGTTGAAGGAATGCTATTGTGTCCTATGTTTTTCACATAAAAGGGTGTTTTGAATTCATTGGTATTTCAGGGGCTTAGAGTAGATTCATGAACAAGAATCACTTTTTATATGGGACCAATTCTGAAATCGTTTATTATTCATATGTACCATGATCTCCTGAAATACTGCTAATTTATTATTATAATTATTTGTTACTAGTGGACGTCACGCGGTTTCACCCGCGTAGTTCCCGTTCCCGTGGGAATACGGGGATAATATATAGCTTATGTTACTCCCTGATAATGTAGCTATCCAATGCTAAAAGAATTTTTCAGATCGGTCCAGTAGTTTTGGAGCCTATTCAATTCAAACAAACAAACAAATCTTTCCTCTTTATAATATTATATATTTTTATAGTGTAGACTAGCACTTCGCCCGCGACTTCGTTCGCGCGGGTTTAGTTGGTTCTCCATGAAATTCATCCTCTACCCTCGGGTAGTGTGTAAATTACTTATTAATAGACTAAACGTAGGGAAGTTCGCTCAAATCAAACATTTTACTTACTTAGAGTATTTTTATACCCATCGTAACTTTTAAACGAAAGGTCCAATTTGAATTATTTCAAGTGTAATTAACATCTACATAACCAAATTTAATTATTAAACAATTTAAATAGATAAGGATTAACATCATGATACTAAAATCGCTACTATTCCAATTCACCCGGGTTTTGATTGAATAATTTGAACAAAAAGCGGTTATTGTGACTTAACCATAATAGTTAGATATATAACAACATTAGAGTACATTTCAAAAATAAAAAAATGATTCAAAAGTTAACATTATCTCGATTGTTTCAAATTTTATTTTATTATTGAAAAAGTCACTAAAAACATTACGTGATCGCCAACAGATCCATCTCAAAGTAAAAAAGTGGTTGACACAGTTTTCGAAGACACTGCAAGTGCATAATGCGGTCAATTAAATTAGCAACACTAAAAGTAGCAATATTGATAGTGAAATCAATGTTGATACTGAAATTGAAAGTAATATACTGTTTGAATAAGAAACAAAGGTCGTTGGTCTTGCACATGCTGTAAGCTATCTTAAAGATCTAGGTTTACTAATTGAAATACTACTAAAACATTGTAGTGCAAATTTGGTACAATTTTGGATGAGTAATAACTAATAAAAGCGGTTTCTTTTTTTTAAGGATGGGAAATCATCAAATGACTCCTCCCGCTCTGGGTGAAGCAGGAGGGAGTGTCAGACTCTTACTGACTAAACCCCATCCGTGTTCCTCCTAGTGCCCTTTGCGTTCCAGGGCTGCGGTGACTCTTTCGAATATATCCCGCAACCCCGGCAGGCATTGGACCTAGCGGGCCCCGTCTTTCATGCTGGGAGCTCTTTGAGGCGCGCGTGGAACACAGCGCGCCGTCGACCCGGGCCTGAGGGGCTACTCTTTAACGAAATCTGTAGTTTCGGGCTTAGTTGCGGGCGGGCATTTTCTACTCCGTATCACCTAACGACTGCGAACTAATGATAACACGGTTTGACAGTTACTGTGAAATCGTGTTGTCATTCATTCTCAGTTCGGGTTCGGGACTAATCGTAACTCTGTAGGTGATACGGAGTAGAATACGCCCGCCCGCAACTAAGCCCGTAACTACGGATTTCGTTAGAGAGTAGCCCCCCTGGTTCTGATCGGATGGCGAGCCACCCAATGATCGCCGTTCGCAGGCCTAACAAGAGCGGTACGATCTATCTTCAAGATGGATGACCACCCATCACATATCGAGACGATGATACTGGCTGTTATGTTTAGATTCTTGACAGTCGTAAGACTGCGTTCCCACCAGATATATGCGAGGATGAATTGCGAGGTATGTGTTTATTAATAAAAACTTTTAACAAAAATATAACCGACTTCCAAACAAAATACTACAATGAATAAAATAACCTTAATTTCGGAAGTCGGTGTTAAAAAACAAAGAAACAAAACTAAAAACACCGACTTCAGAAATTAAGGTTATTTTATTCTTTGTAGTGTTTTGTTTGGAAGTCGGTTATATTTTTTTGTAAAAAGTTTTTCACTTTTAAGTGGTGATACCTGGACGAAGTCTTCGTCAACGCAAAAATTGAAATAAGCAAAAATGCTCATAAAATAAAAACTACTGAACTAAACTGAATCAAATGTTTATGGAACCAAATGGCAAGTATACTGCATCGAACTAAAAAATCACAGAAATCGGACCAGAAACCTCGGGAGTAATCGGTGTACATACATAATAAAAAAATACCCACTGAATTGAGAACCTCCTCCTTTTTTGGAAGTCGGTTAAAAGCCAACAGAATTGCTTCATTTATCTGAGGCTAGGATACATGAAGCGATTCTATTGGTTCTTAAAAAACACATCCCTCGCTAGGTATCATCGCTCATCTATGGTAAAATCGTAGCCTTACAGAAGCCGTTTAGCAAAGCATAGCATAGCATAGTCGGCCTTATAATGTTCCCACTGTTAGGACTCAGGCCTCCTCTCTAGGAGAGGGAATGGGCCGTAATCCACCACGCGGGCCCAATGCGGGTTGGTGAATGTCACATGTCTTCGGATTTTTGGTTCTAGGACATGCCGGTTTCCTCACGATGTTTTCCTTCACCGTTTTGAGAGCAGTGCTGATGAAATAAATTACACAAAGTAATGTGCCTGGCTGAGTCGAAGCCATTGACACTCGGCCACCACTGCTCCAAGCCGTTTAGACGGAAGGCCAATCCCAGCATAGTTGAGAAAGGCTTGGTTACCACGGACTTAAATTATATACGAGTACCTAATTAAAATTTTAATAGTATTTTTTATTGCAACACAACGTAATACATAAAATAACGAATGCATTTGTAAGATTAATGCAATTCTCTAATGAAAACGTTGCACAATTTAATTAACGCATGTTCTTGAGTACTTTATCAAATAGTAAATAACTTTGCATGAAATAAACAACGGCTCGTGACCTCTTGTATCGAGACGTTTACACGCCTCACAAAGATTAATTATCACTGAATAAATATTCCATCTTTCCTCACATTTGAGGTAAATTCCCTACTGTATCTAGCTAATATTAACCTTTCGGGGAAAAGTAAATCACAGCTAAACATGGTGATGCCTAGTTTGAAGACTATCCCTATTTAAAAATCTAACCTTATTTTAATTTAATGCAAAAAACAACCGAGCCTTGCGATGGGCAAAAGTCACTTCCCAATGTAACATCCACTCTTCTTTAAGTCCTGTATTTTCGTGTAAATCTTTCATGAATACTTCATTGACAGTCGGTATGGGTAGAGACACATCTGAAATCTGAAGTCTTGCCAGGAGGTATTATAGTTTTACCGTATTACTGAGTTGTGGAAGTCAGGTGCTCCACATAAAATACTGGTATCTACGGACTGATTGATAGTACAATCTATCCTATAAAGAGGGTGACTGACGTGCGAGCAAAAACGCGTACTTGTGGCTCGACGAGCTTTTTCGCTCGTGTGTTACCGTAAGCACGCGTACATCAAAAACCGCCGAGTAGGTTTGTTGGCGTACTTGTGGCTCGACGAGATTTTTCGCTCGTGTGTCACCGTAAGCACGCGTACCTACATAAAAACCGCCGAGTAAGTTTGTTGGCGATCCAACAGGTTTGAAATTTTGCTCGGCTCGCACGTCTGTCAGCACCGTGAGCCGCAAGCCGCGAGCCATTACTTTGCTTTGTGACACGTCGAGTTATTGTGTTGCAAAAATTAATGATTTTCGAAGCTATTCATACAAGTATCCTATCTGGTTATAACAAAATATTATTCCTGAATTAGAAAAACTTTCCTCCATTGCCGACATCGCGGTCCCCCTGGAATCAGAATAATGAGTAAGCTATCACGTATCTCACCGACTTCGAGCCGAATAAGCTCGCGATCTTAAAAACCGCGTACTATAAGTTCGTGCGTCTATCAACCACTTAAGACTTATCTACAGTCATCATTCCACGTTGTGCAAATAATCTCGCTGACCAACCTTTCGCCCACAAACGCAGTCCTAATCCATTTCCGCATCACGACTGGCACAGAACATGTCCACATTCTGTTTACCTTTCATTT
The DNA here is from genome assembly GCA_947578705.1 of Lacanobia wlatinum. Taxonomy (NCBI): domain Eukaryota; kingdom Metazoa; phylum Arthropoda; class Insecta; order Lepidoptera; family Noctuidae; genus Lacanobia; species Lacanobia wlatinum. The sequence continues at coordinate 23,882,906 of OX388031.1, forward strand.
CCTCTACGAAGAAAAACATTGTATTCTAAGGAATAAAAATAACAAAGGGAAGGATTCTGAGAGCTATTTAAAGTGGGATTACACCCACGTAATCTTTAGCAACATATTATTAGAGGACAAAGGGACGCGTATTTTAAGAACGATTTTATCCTGATGTAACTGTATTAATCACGTTTGTTTTGATAACCTATGTCAAAGGGGATATGAATTGTATAATGTTGTGTTCTAATTAAATTATGTTATCTTATGTTAATAAGTTTTCCACAATTCAACATCATGCACTATAATTTTTATCTGTATATGCAATTTTTTATATGCCTAGCACTTCACCCGCGACTTCGTCCGCGTTGCAATTTTCTTATGGCTCCCTAATATTTGTTCTAGACAAATTATAAAGTCACATTGGTGAAAACAGTATGAACATCGGTGCAGTAGTTATTGAGTTTATCGCGAACCGACAAACGCGGTGGAGGACTTTGTTTTTATAATATGCAGTGATAGTGATGATATTTTAATATTCCTTGCCAAATTTCTAAAGCACCGTGCTTACAGTAAGCTTCTGGAAAAATAATATCGGCCTGACACAAATTAAATGCAGGACAAGTATTTCGATTGGCTTTTGAAAACAAATTTTTCAAATTTTTACAATAATTGTGTGAAAATGTTCATTCGAGACACTATGGCCGGCCGCATACGTACGGTTTCCTGATTAGGTTTTTCGATTCGGATTTCAGATTCGGTATCCTATGAGACGTTCGATATTTAATTCTTCTGACTCAAACACATGGCTTGTTTTCGAAAGGATCGGCAAGTGCTTTTCTCATTCGGAAAAAAAAAACAAACGTGCGCCTAATTGATATTTTGTAAGTAAGGCAAGCAATTAGATCACCGAATCTGAATTCGTGATCCGGAAACCGAATCAGGAAATCGTGCGTATGCGGCCAGTCTATCTTTTCTTGTTAAAAAGATCTTTTAATTATGAATTCGACCTATCAAAATGGTAGGTGATATTGCATTTGAGAATGCTCGTAATAATATAATGAAAACATAATGTTAGTCAGCCAAACTAACAAGAACAATAATATCCACTCATCAAACAGAGTCTACAAACTACCTAAGACTAAATCAACATCTGTTAGGCCTTACAAATATCATTCTCGATGCTCATAGGTCCCCACTAGGTTATTAGTCATAATTACGGGTACATACAGCTGGTGCGCCGATTTCAATCCCGGTCTAGTAGTTACATTCAATTGAATGAAATATGTTCGTGCGTTGCTTCCTTCGACCTCTCGTGACTGGTGCATCATGTCTATGTAGATTTAGATCTACTTTATTGGTTTCTGTTAGAATTTAATATCTATCTTAATTTAATTTGCATGTTGCCTTACGATGTTCCATACAAATTTTAAAGTCCTTTTTCTTAGAAACTAAGGAACCGATTTTAATAAAACTTAGAACGCATAATCATGCAAAATACTTCTGAGTGAAAGAGAAATAATGATTCTGAACCATGAGGAGTGAACACTCTTTACATTGTCGACTTCATTTGCTTCAATAATGGTATATGAAATTATCTTGACGAATATTTTCCTTATTTTATCAGTTACGTTGCGATAAGTCTGAGCATGACCTCTGCAATCTTAGGGAAAACAGAATCCTCGTTATAATGAACACTTATACTATATAGTTAACGCTTATGTTATTTTTAATTTTTTGGGAAAAAGCCACATTATTCCCAACCACCGCAACTCCTGAGAGCCAGAACCAACAGTGGCGACCACCAGCAAAACACCCAGTAAGTGAAGCTCGACGAGTAACGGAGAAACGATTTAACTGACTTGGATCTCGCAACGAAATTAATCAGAAAATAAAGAACAGCGGAGGAGTAAGAACACCTTTGTTAGTAAAATTTAACAAAAAACGAATAATTTGATAAGTCACACTATCAATAACAGACGGTCGATGGGGATGAAAAGTTCTGGAGGACGCAACATCGGAAGACCTTCCACAAGGTGGACCGATGACCTGGTGAGGGTCGCGGGTAGCCGATGGATGCGAGACGCACAGGACCGGTTGTTGTGGCGACACTTGGGGCGGCATAAATCCAGCAGTGGACGTCCTTTGGTTGATATGATGATGATGACTATTAATAAAGATGTCATCATCATCATCATATCAGCCAAAAGACATCCACTGCTGGACATAGGCCTTCCGCAAAAGGGGGGTTGCCATAATCGCCTCGCTTGGCAGGCGAGTTGGCGATCGCAATGTATGGATGGTGTCGATTTTTTACACAGGACGCTGCTGCCCATTCTCTGACGAGTCATTTAGTCGCCTCTTACGACACCCACGGGGAGTGATGGGATGGGCAATAAAGATGTAAGTGAAGCCAATTTAATCCTTGAACTTAACCCAAACCCAAAAACATTTAACACAAGCCCATCATTCCTCCTCCGATCGATACTACGAAGGCCAATGATGCGTACAGAATTCAGTTTTCATAGCTCAAAACTAATTACGGTGGAAATAAAGAGATTAATGACTGTGAAACCGTTCACAACGATGGGGGGTGGAGCTGATTCCACGGTGACAATGACTATTTACCACACTTTCCCCATGGATCGCTTTCGACTGAGGTGAAAATGTTAGGTCGAGGTTTCCAACGAAAGTGGGTTCTGTGATATACTTGTTGGAAGAATTATTTTGCCTATAGAGCGTTATGATAAAGCAGCTATCAATCTAAATATTGTACCTTGCTCTCCTTGTATGTACCTGTGTAAAGTAACTTGTTATGGTAACAATCATGGTACAATAAATAAATAATTCAATTCCGCCAAGCCAGTTCCATCATCGGACCACAAGACGAACGGCGATGCGCCACCGGTACATGGTGGACATCCCACCCATATGCACAAAACGTTTTGGGAATACATTCATAGTGCGTACAGCTCAGGAGTGGAATTCCTTGCCGGAGTCTGTGTTTCCTGATAGCTACAACCTGGGAGTCTTTAAGTCAAGAGTGAATATGTTACTTCTAGGCAAGCGTGCTCCATCTTCGACCACATCATCGCTTACCGTCAGGTAAGATAGTGGTGAAACGCGTGACTATCAATAGTAAAAAAAGTGAGAATTTATGTTATTCTAGGTTTTGCCCGCCATTTCGTACTCGTATATCCCGTTGTTCCCGTTCCCACAGGAATTTCGACTATACTCCCCAAGGAACCTATATACAAAATTTCAGTTTCCTACGAGCAGTAGTTTCGGCTGTGAGTTACCTGTCAGTCACATACTCAATCAGCCAGTAACGGAAGAATCCTTACTTTAATATTATAAATGCGAAAGTAACTCTGTCTATATCGCGCTTTCACGCCAAAACTACTGAACTGATTTAAATGAATTTTGGTACACAGATAGTCTAGAGCCTGAGAAAGGACATGGGCTACTTTTTATCCCGGGAGTATGTTCCCTAGGGATCACGCGGGTGAAGCCGCTGGCAGAAGCTTGTTTTACATATATTGATATTGATTCCATACTAGAATTAGACTTGACCTTGTTCATTCTTATGGTAGTTTTTTAGTAAGGTAGGTATATTTTAAGTAATGCGGCTCAGCCAATGTTAGCTAGTAATTTAAATCGAAATTATAGTTTGTACAAAATAATACCCTGAATAAGTAGAAACTTTAATGACTAAGTTTTACTTTGTTCTATGAACCATAGTTTGTCTCACATCACAGATTTACTAAGATTTAGATATCAAGGTTGACTAGAAATAAAAACATTATCAGAAATACTCAGAGTAGTTTTTTTTTTTTAATAGGCATACGTTTGACTACTATCTCACCTGATGGTAAGCGATGATGCGGTCGAAGATGGAGCACGCTTGCCTAGAAGTAACATATTCACTCTTGTCTTAAAGACTCCCAGGTTGTAGCTATCTGAAAACACAGACTCTAGCAGGGAATTCGACTCCTTAACAGTTACTGCCGCACTATGAATGTTTAGGTACTATTGTCTTCTCAGTCGGGTATCTCACGAGTCTAGGAATACTTTTATCTTCGACATATTATGGAATCAGTCATGGTCAGTATGACTTAAAGTTTTTATTGAAGCCAGTGCTGTAAAGTACACAAAAAACTGTGTACACCATTAAGAATTTGCCACAATTCGTTTAATTTTGTGGTTGTTGGGTTTACCTTCGTACGTGGTACGCAACCATGACGTATTAATATTATAGTATTAGGTACTTGTTTTTGCCCGCATTTGTTCCCAAAAAACAGCCTACAACCGTCTTTAGAGTCCCATCTATCTTTGTATGAAAATCATCAAAATCAGATTACTATTAAATACGATTTAGGCATGAAATTGTAAGAAACTCAATTTCGCATTTATGAAATTAGTGAGAATATATTGTTTAAAAATAAAAACAAAACATTCAAAAGTTAAAAATAATTTATATTGATCTTTTTAGTTGAATCGTACCTATATTAAACCAAAAGGATCAATAGGAATTATTTTGTACTTTTTAAAGATTTTCATGATTTTTAAATTTAATTTTTATTTCATGTTTTTTTAAACTCCCCTTCAATGTAGTGTAAATTATTCTGCTAGTCAAGCCCTTTCATTTGATACCCATATTGAGGGAGTTGTGAAAAAATATGTAATCCACCATTTTGTAGTGGCGGCCAGCTTAAACCAATTTTCTTCAAACATAGCTAAGAACACTCCCGACTAATTCACCTTTCAAAAAAAAAAACAAAATCTTAATTGGTCCATTCGTTCGGGAGCTACGATGCCACAGACAGACAGACACGCATACACACAGACACGTCAAACTTATAACACCCCGTCGTTTTAGCGTCGGGTGTTAAAACTGCGCAAATGCAAAATAAATATTCGATTCTATTATATCCTAAAAAGCGGTTTGACTTTTGAAAGATTTTTTTGAAGACACTCCAAAACTCGGGCTTTTTATTAAAATAGCTTCTAGATCGAGTAAAATTTTCTATTTCAAATCCTCCCACACATGCCTTGAAAACTGGGACCTCGCTCATAGCCTCGCTTTGAACCACTTAATGAGACGAATACAATTTACATGTATTTAAATTTTCCAACGCACATACATAATATTATATGGTGCTGAGCTAATCCAATTTTCACGTACTGAAAACACTCTACGGTATATTATTTATATAGTAGCACGCGGTTTTACCCGCGTGAAAGTGAATATTATCCCAAGGGAGCATACACTCGGGATGAAAAGTAGCCTATGTGCTATCTCTGTGCCAAATTTCTTGTAGATCCTTTCAGCCGCTCTGGCGTGATCGAGTTATAAACATCCATGTATCTAAACTTTCGCTTTTAATATAGTATAGTAAGAAGGAAGACGCAGAATATAGTGCTAAAGGTTGTCCGTTGAATATGAAAATCGGAACAGGAGGTCTACTCTTTAAGCCCGAAAGTTCGTATTTTCGGCCTTATTTGCGGACTTTGCAAGTAAATAGTTATTGTATGTTTCACTCAAATAAACAAAACGTTGTTTAACTCAAACACAACACACGCTGACAAAAATCTGGGGTTTCTCTCTAAGCCCGAAAGTTCGTAGTTTCGGCTTTAGTTGCGAGCGTTTTCTACTCCGTGTCACGATACCGTTACGATTCCCGAATCAGAACTAAGAATGAATGACAAACCGATTTGACAGTAACTGTCAAATCGCGTTGACATTAATTCTTAGTGGTTAAGTGATATGGAGTAGAAAACGTCTTTAACTAAAGCCGAAACTACGGACTTTGGGCTTAGAGAGAAAACAACTATTTACTTGCAAAGTCGAGACGTCCAGTGTATGCCGCTGATAAATAAATCTACAAAGTTCAATTCCAATATCAGATTTAGCTACAATTTCCTAAAATAATACATCCATAATAAACTTACTACGCTCACCACTAACCGAGCTGCGAACGTTTCCACTAATCCCCGGAGGATTAAATTGATGAAAACTCCCTTTAAATTAAAACTGCACACGAAGCGAATTGTTGAAATAGTGTTATTTCAAACAAAATACTGTAAAACAGTGTTATTTCAACAAAATAGTGCTGATACAACTCTACGTTCCCAACGTTTTTGTCCCCAATTCCGATACTGTGTGCACTTTTTTCCAGAACTCAACGAGTTCGAATTTTAAAATCGTTATTGGATGGAACGGTTTTTCTATTGTAAATGTTTTTCATTGTTATCTTTTTCGTTCGGAATTAATTTCTGTTTTTTTTTTTATCAGTGCTCGCTGCAATGAAATATACTTAGCTAATATATTTTTTTGCGACTTTTTTCGAAATTATTTCACGCTATGGAACTCCATAGCGTGGAATAATTTTCGAAAAAAGTCCTGTGTTCTTCATAAGTTACTTGCTTTAAATTATAATTATATGGATAACAAATTCTTGGCTTGAATAAGTTAGAAGATGTTGATGATGATAATGCTATAAAGCTAATTATACCTAGCCACACTAAACTGCTTTCTTTGGTCCCTCATGCTGCTTCGGAGCTAAGATCTGCCGCTTTTAAGTGCCCTCGTGTGGCATATACAGCCAACTTTAGTCAAAAAACGCCAAGCACAGAGCGAGACGGTGATTTACATAGAACACCATTGAAGACATGGTGATTTGTAATTGCTGATGATATACGACATGATGATCTTAGATAAAAATACTAAGTAGATATTACAAACGAAAGAAAATGTGTGTCAAATAAACAAATCCGTAAGTCATTGTAGCAAATCCTAGCTATTTACACTCATCAAAACAAAACAAGAAAAGAAAGATCACACTAAAAACGTCCAATCAATCAACCATGTCATGAACTGACAAACCGCCTGATTGGTTCAAAACCGTTTGATTGGTTCAAGCGGTTGCATCTCATCGAATCGTGTCGGATTTGTTGATTATTCTAAGTGCTTATTGTATAACGTCTATCTTTTACTTTTTATTTGATACGCTCTGTTTCTTTTAATAAACTTCCTTGTTTACTGGAGTTTGAAGAAGGTGAAGTTTACTTTTAATTTTAGCGTCAGTTGGATAGATTGCTTCGTTTAGTTTACTCTAGTTTAAGTGGTTTAAGTCCAACAGTTAAGCTTAGACTGATTGTGAGTTTGAAGGATGGGAAATCATCAAATGACTCCTCCCGCTCTGGGTGAAGCAGAAGGGAGTGTCAGACTCTTAATAACTAAAACCCAACCGTGTTCCTCCTAGTGCCCTTTGCGTTCCAGGGCCACGGTGACTCTTTCGAACAAAGTCCACAGCCCCAGCAGGAGTTTGTGCATGCTAGGATCTGACTTTCGCAGCGCATTTTAAGCCAGATCCACACGCTTGCATTTCACGTACACATTTGCACTCACGCCACACTTGCCGCAAATTTCAAATGTCCACAAAGGTTTGGCTAAGTGTATGGTTTCAAACATCGCTATTCGCACGCTTCTGCGAGCGCTGTTGATGTTCTGAATAGGCATAATATCGAGCTAGTTTCGGCTAAAATTGTGACAAAATTGAAAATATGTGAATTGTGGTAAAATTGTGATTGTGTGAATATTTTTTTTAAAATTTCGCAGCCTTTGCTGGGATGGGGACCTTTTTGGCCTCGCACAGACTAAATTGATTAGAGATTAAGTAACAGACTACTTTTAATTTTAATTAATTTTACATCTGTCTGTTTTGTGCGAGTCCCAAATAAACATTTTTCTTTCTTTCTTGACGGTTTGTTGAAGTTTGGCAAGCGTGTGGCATCGCCATTAAATATGGAAAAAATATACAGTGTGAAGAATGGAAGCAGTATTTGCTGGACAATTCTATCCCGCTCTTGGGCTAGGGACTCCCTCCACTTCTTGATTTTTTTGCGAGCCCACGTATCCTCTTCTCAGTTCTGGCTAAAACTGCCCAGTTCGGTCCGCTATCTCCTTCGTAGTGTCCCGCGACCCTGTCTCACTGTTTCAAAGCACCAGCTCTTTCAACCACAATTTGTCCGGCATTCGGCAGATATGACCAGCCCATAAGTGAATATAAACCGAACTAATCCGTTACTGATGATTGATTGACTGAGTGACTGATTGACAACGCACATCCGAAAATAGTTGTCGTAGAAAACTGAAATTTGGCAGTGGGATATGAAGGGGCGAATTTCCGGAATTGCAATGGGAACGGGAAAAAAAGGGATAAGCGCGTACGAAAACGCGGACAAAAGCTAGTAATATGTGAAAGTGAGTCTGTTTATTTGTAATGCTTTCAGCCTAAATTGCTAAACCCTAAGGACCCTGATAGTTATAGTCTACTTTTTGAAAATCTACTATAACGCGAGGGAATCCATAAAGTAGATTAAAAATAAAGGGCCAAAACAGTAGCTGCTGAATACGCAAAGATAAAGTAATTGCTGACACTGTGATATCATTATTCAATGTGAAAAACAGGCCATCTTTACGTCTCTTTAAAAGGCGACCGAAAAATCATGTCAAGTAGTTGTCCAGTAAAAGTTAAAGGTCAAAAAAATTAAGGTCAAGATCCTTTTCCTTATTAATTGAATCGAAAATCGATTTCGAGTAGGGTTCCTTAAAATTTAATTCTCTTTTGTTTCATGAGTGGTCAGTAATAACGTTATACAGGAGATGTTTCAAAATGGGCCACGTCTATGTATACTACCTCAAAAAAAGAGAAAAATCCGTAGAATTCGGGAAAAATGCAGATAATTCATTTAAATATACACTGTTGTGGTAGTCAATTGATCTTTATCCATGACTTTATGGATTTTCAACATGGCGTCTCGCAGATTTAGTTACCCTGTGCTTAAAAACAATGACAATAACTGATCTAACTAAAAGACAACTATCAGCTGTCAAAACAATGTCACTTCAGTCACTTTTGTTAAGCTGTCGGTAAATAAAATGTCAGAAATGAACATGTCAAAGGTCATTAATCAATTACCGCTATGACGGGTTCTTAGAATAGAATAGAATACTCTCTATTATGTACACCATATAAGTTACAGAAAAAAAAAAAAAATAGATGAAGAAAACATTACATAGGGTGACACAATGGGCGGCCTTATCGCTAAAAGCGATCTTTTAAAGACAACCTTTGGATGGATTTTAAAGAGAGGAGTGACAGTACTGCAGGTAGTCTTAGGTGTACTATTTATATATACAATAATTACATAGATAAATACATATAAACAATATAGCAAAGAACCCAAGTTAAGACGGTTAAGGAGAGAGATAATGACTTTTTACCATAATTTTAAAAGTAGACAAAGATTGAGCACGCCTTATCGACACCGGCAAGGCATTCCATAACCGCACGGCCTGAATGGTAAAGGATTTGTCATAGAAGCTGGTGGAATGCATCGGCATCTCTAGTCTCAAGTTCTTGGTTGGTTCTTGTTGTGTGTTGCAACTTCAAGTGTAATTTCTTGTGTTTTACCAGCAAACAAAGCCATTTTCAAGAAATTGGACAGTTGAGAAATGTTTTAAATGTAATTCCATATTTTTAAGTATAGTGTACAAGGACCTGGCCCAGGTTCGATACATTTTGGAACATCTCCTTTACATTTAAACCGCGGACCCACCGCGGTGCACGCTATCCACGACCACGCGGCTCATGGGTTCATTTGTTTGACAACGTGGGTCTACGTTTCCACTGAAGAACACGCTACACGCCCACGAATACGTAAACTGTAGCGTGCCCCACCGCGGCACACACAATATGGTTTTGACATAGTCGAGCTAAGGCGCCATATTCGAGCAAGGCACGCGTGTGCCAATGAAGTCACTTGATGCATACCGTGTCCGTGGGTTGCAGTGGGAATATTCTTATACATTTTCATGCAAGGCAAAGAAAGCCTCACACACGTGCGTAGCCTCTCCGTGCGTTAAGTGGGTTCGCGGCTTCAGGCTTTGTTTCCACCAGAGAACAAATAGAATCTCTTCATTCACCTAGCCTCAAGTCAGTAAAGCGATCCTATTGGTGCTTAACAAAAACATCGCTTAATACGATTCCTTGCACATCTCTGTGGTGGAAACGGAGCCTTACTATACTAAAATAGGAGAAAGAAGGAAATAAGCTCGTGGCTAAAAAGTTACAGTCGCATGGATTGAATTTCAAGGTGAATCTACGCTGGCCGAGGTTTGTGGATGCCTTACCGTTCCATTTAAGAGGAAATGCTGGCGGCGAAACTTTGTATGTAAAAAGTCATAATTCGAGGTTTAGCTCTCGACTGTTTTCTCCTCCAATATTGGACTGATTTAAGAGATATTTTACAAACGAAATAAGAAGAATAGATACTGTGTCCCTATGTTTTCCTTTTTGAAGATTTTTTAACCGTATAAGCACTAGAACTCTCACAAAATGCTCAAAATTTTCCGATAAATCGCTGTCAACAGAGCCCTAGTGTACAAATTTGGCAACTATTAATTAAAAAAGAAAAACATAGACACAGTATACATCCTTCTTATTCAGTTTGTGAAATATCTCTTAAATCGGTCCACTATTGGAGGAGAAAACAGTCGAGAGCCAAACCTCGAATTATGACTGTTTACATACAAAGCCGGAGAGGCTTTGTATGCCAGCATTTCCTCTTAATACTGAGTTTCTTCCGTGCCTCCGAAAGCACGTTAAGCTGTTGCCCCGACTGTCATAGCGCGGACGAAGTCGCGGGCGAAATGCTATCACTACATAAAAGACATATTATAAAACAAAGTCCTCCTCCGTGTCTGTCTGTTCGCGATTAACTAAAAAACTACTGTCATCGTAAAAAATATCATTATATATTTACAAGCTTCTGCCAGCGACTTCGCCCCCGTGATCCCTAGGGAACATACTCCCGGGATAAAAGTAGCCTATGTGTTATTCCAGACTATAATCTACCTCTGTGACAAATTTCGTGAAGATCCTTTCAGGCGTTCTGACGTGAAAGAGTAACAAGCATCTATCCATACATCTATCCTCACAAACTTTCGCATTTATAATATTAGAAGGATTTACTTATTACAGACACACATGTAACTATCATTACAGTAACTCAATGCCATAGTGTAGTAAAAAATAATAATTACAATAACATAAAATGTGTTAAGTAACTTTTCTTTGGCGATTATTTTAAGATGTACCTAATGTAACAAACCAGTTATACAAAATCTAGGTTATTTCCTTAAATCTTCGAACCAGACGAGTATTCGTCATGCCACTGTGACTAATTCCAAATTGACCACCTCACAGTGCTCTGAATTTATCTACCTCTCGCTTGTTATGTCATCCGAAATTAAACTAATATTAAAAAGAAGTATAATAAAATTGTTTGTTTGTACGAGGACATCTCAGGAATTAATTACGATTTATTTGCACTAGCTTCTTAAATTCTATCGACACTAATATTATAAAGTGGAAATATTTTTTTATGATTGTTACGGATAAACTCAAAAACTACTGTACTAATTTTAATCATTTTTTCACCAACATAAAGCGCATCACATAAGTTCGTCTACCATGAGTTTTATCAATCTATACTCGCTAAAAAAAAAGTTTCTAATTTATTTGTTTAGTTGTTAACAAGTTGTTTACTTGCAACTTGCTTGCTTCTTAGTAAACAACTAAAAAAATCAATTAGAGTATTGTTTTTTTCTAAGTTTTCATACATTTTTTAAACTACAATCGCTAGCGAGTATAGATTGATAAAACTCATGGTAGACGTACAGGAAGTTACATAGACTAATTTATTTCCAAATATATATATATATTCCTACGAAAATTGTAATACTAAACCCGCGCGAACAATGTCGAGGGTGCAGTGTTAAATAAAAAAATTCTGTTTTTTTTTTAAATCACGAAAATTTTTCTTTAGTAAAACGCTACTCAATCACTGCCTATCAAGCTTATATTCCAAAAACAACATGGTTCCTGTGATCATGGGTGCGTAAATCAAAAAAATAATTATGCTTCGATTTCGTCTTATAAATCAGCGCGTAATATTGTGTTACAGAGATATTAGAGGGAACAAAAAGACATGTCTATTTTTGGCTGTGACGTCTTGGCTCTCAGCAAAGACAGTCTGCGTTTTCCCACACTTAGCTGTCTTAAAAGGCGGCGGGGAAATTACTTCCGTCTCGAGGATACTCATCCTCCATCATCATCTAGCGTCCTCCTGATTTATAATTAGTGTATAGTCCTCGCCACAAGAAGCTATAAAATTTTCACATTCAATTGTTTGTTCCATGACTCAGGCGCGTTCCAGTATCACAAAACTTTAGACAACAGCGCTTTATGACGATAAAATATAACCCGACCAAATGAAATTGCTCCTAGTTTCATATTACAAGTATGTTACTTTGAGTTGATTGAATTTGGGATTATTTTTTGTCGTTACATAACGCAGTACCAATTTTTTGTTTACAACATTTATAGCTTCTCGTGACGGGGACTTTAGGTTACATCAAACGTTATAACCCTTCAGAAGCCATAATAATACGTGTGGAACTAAAACAAAACTCGAGCAATGCATAACATTACAATCGGCAGATGTTTATGTATTGGTTAGCCCAAAGAAACTTGGATCATCCAAGAAGCGCGATGTTTTATGTCGGGAAGTATTGGGAAAAGAGTCCCATATACACCTAGCAACAGTTCATTCCAGGTTAAAATAATAATGATGATGATAATTCAAACATATAATGGTAGTAGATCCTAATGTGAATCTCTTCAAAGTTAGAGTGAACAGGCTTCTGCTTAGTAAGCTCGCTCCATCGTCGTCGACTTTGTCTCTGTCATCTCTGACCTAGACTACAGTCAAGAGCAAAACCATATAAAATAAAATAAGCTCCTTCCATTTAACAGCAGTTGCAACACATGCAATTCAATTCACGTATGTTGCAACTAGCTCCAATGTTGTTGATGAGTTGAAGCAGACGTTACCAACAGTTTGAAGGAGTTCATAACCAACAACTCTACCACTAACAAAACTGAAAACTTCGACGTTAGCATACCGTGAACACGTCTCTTTGAAACTACAAGTACGTCCTCTTTAAAGACACGTTACTTTAAAACTAATAAAGTTGTAACTATGTGAGCTCAAAGAAACTGCAACAAGCAAGAAAAGTTTCTCCTGGGGAGGAATTCTGTTTTTGCTAAGTTAAATATAATAAAAAAACAACATTACGTCTGAGGAGCTCTTGGCTTAAGAATAACATGCGCACGGATCGATCTTCAAGGTTAAGTAATGCTTGTCAAGGTTTGTCTGAGGATGGGTGCCCATCTTAACATACCGAGTTTCCTCCGTGCCTCGGAAAGCACGTTAAGCCGTTGGTCTCGGCTGTCATTTCTAGATCTTTGACAATCGTTATGGATTGTCAGAAGCCATTAAATCTGACTCCAGTCTTGCCAAAAACTTCCGTGTTGCCCAGTTAATGCGTTATGGAGGTCTGGTAGGCAGCCGCTCCACGAAAAATACTGGTATTCAGCTGGAGTAAAAAAAGGAAAAAATATTATTTTATACAAATTAGACTAAAGTGCACTTTTTGAACGTCTAAATTCTACATATAGACAGTCCCCCAAAACGCCCGCCCGTCACCGCTTTTTTAGTGTTTTAGCTGGGAAGAAGTGGCGCAACAAACTCTCCGACAACACATCTGTGTGTTAAGTTTAAAAAACTTGAATTTTATACAGTAGCATGCAAAGTAGTTTACAATACTTGACACACCCAGTAACTGGGGAAAACCGTACTCCTTGGCAAGACTGGTTTCAGATTAACTAGCTTCTGACTAATCGTAACCATTATTATAAAATATAGATCTGTAAATGACAACCAGGATCGGTTATTATATCAACCGGGCACCACTCGACCGGGTTGTTACTGAAATTCCGAATGATAACTTTCGATAACAACGCGGGTGGAACAGCGGGCGGCAGTTAGTAAAGATAACTTGATTGGACAAAGAAAATTACATACATAGTTCGTCTGTTTGAAGCTATGCATGATAATAATTAAAGTGACACAAACTGGGTTAGCGCAATTGGTGAAATAAATATTTCAACTACATATGTTGATGGTTGATAGTTATAACAGACATGGAACAGTCTCAAAATAGACGCGTTTTGATACTTGTCTTTGTAGTTGTGGAATACCTACTGAAGGTTTACGAGGGTATTTTATAAGTCTGGCACATTGATAAAGCTTGTATTTTACTTGAGGACTAATTCTACTAATTTAACTCAACGTTCGCATTTGCATCTCAGTTGAAATCTGGCAAGAAACCTAGTTTTGTATACATTTATTAAAAATCCTAATATATAAAATTCTGCCGTTACTGACTTATTGAGTGACTGACAGACAACGCACAGCCGAAACTAATGGTCGTAGAAAGCTGAAATTTGGCATGTAGGATCCTTGGGGAGTGTAGGGGAGCATTAAAGAGGATTTCCCGAAATTTCTACGAGAACGGGAAAAACGGGATTGGCGGGTTCAAAGTCGCGAGCAAAAGTTAGTAGAAGTCTCAAGTAATGTAATAATTTTTAATCACACACGAAGGAATATTTGTATGGGTAATTTTCTATGGCAGAACTATATGACGGTATTGTGCATCTTGTTGACATCATACTACAGTAGTATTTTAAAAGTTATTTTGATATACATTGGCGTGGTATAAATTAAGATTCAAAAATTACAATAGCATATGAGGAAAAATAACAAAGAGCCTTGACTGGCGATGTGGCACCCATATAAATTGGAAAATTATTATAATCATGTCGAAACTTAACTTAGACGAACTAGATTTTTTTTTTAATTTGTCTTTTAATAGGTAGATATTATCTAAAGTTTTATCTGTACTGAAAAGGTACCTATTATAAAGAAAAGCATTTTTATTAAAACCCGAATGAAAAAGATGGCGGACTATGACGGCTATGCAAATTAAAAAAGACGATGCTAAAACGCTGAAACATTTCGAAATGCTTAAAGGGCTAACACACTTAATTATTTTTTTGTACTTTCTGTGCCCAGGAGTTTAATGACCTTGCAGAGTGGGGCTACTTTGACGAAAAGGCAATAGTTTGTGGATATGGAGCCAACTAGTAACTCCTATTCTGCTGTATCTCCTATCCTGTCACCTGGGCCCCAAAACATGAAGGCCAAGTGACCTCTGCGTTGTTAGCAAGAATGCCGTGCAAGTTGCGAAGTTTTGGGCTAAAAAAATAGATCACTGTCGTGCCAGCGACACGAACAAGAAGAGATGATTGTGTTCTTTGATGCCATGTTTTCCACTTCGCTATCTCGTCGTCTTACTATAAAAAACAGGAAGTAAATGGGTTGGAACATTTTTCTACGGGAGCTAGCACACCCACCCGACGCCATTTTGTTTTTCTTTTATTTAAATCGCGGCGCGCAATGAAGCAAGAATGTATGGGTAAAAGACACTTAAACAAACAAAAAATGTTAGCAATATCCTAAATATTTAATCGGATTATATATATCAGTGTCCTAAAGTATATTTGGAGGTAAAGACACCATGTAAGAACAATGGCTTTCATTAAAAACGAAGAATCACGTGCTTTTATGCAGTATATTGGACTCAAATAGTAGTTGACGGCTTGACTTAACCATTTATGTAAATTAAACACTATTTTTTGCGATTGTCTATGGCTTTATAGAGGGCCAATTTTACTATTTTTAAACAACGCATTCGCATTCGCATCCCCCATATCAATACAGCTAGTCTATTCTGTAAACAACTATTTCGATATCGAGGTTCACCTGAGTGACAAAACTCACAAAATGAGCTTTATTGCACACAACATAAAGGTCTTAATTTGAAACTCACCTCGGATTCTACTGTCGAGATACGAAAATGTTGTTACAGAATACCACTACAGTTTTGACAGATTGGAATTGTCATGCGAATGCGATCGTTGTAGAATGAGGGCTACCGTTTTTGTACTCACCAGTTGGCGCCACTACCGAGTAAGGTTCTTAATCACATAGCATTAAAGTCGTTATTACGCGCATGTGAACAAAGTTAGAAGGAAAATAATTTATGATGTCGTTAACGTGCGATTTAATACAACAAAGATAGTGTCGCTATGTTTCGTGGACTCATCGTGATGGAAAAAAAAGAAGGACATTTACATATTTACGACAGAAACAAATTTCAATGCAGTGGTTGCAGTGGAACTTAATCTGCCACAGTCAGGCTGTTTTGTGAAAATATTCACAAAAATCAAAACAAATAAGTAAATAAACTCTCGACAATAGCCAACCAACAGTGAAATTTGACCTTTCCAAAACCCTATGCTACACTAGCGCCTCTAGAATTCAAACGCGATAGCCCTCATTGTCACTCTGATTGTCTTTACTGTCAAACCAGTCTACGCACATACGTAAGTTTGTTCATATAATTAAGTCTCTTCACGTTCTCTTCATAATGAAATATGGTAGCGGGGTCTTAGTATCCTAAATACGAATGTCGTTATTATACTTATAATAGTCATAAAGTAGCGATTGTAACTGTATGGACTTAATGTTATGGTATGTCAATTTATGTAATGAGTTGATTAGTTATTTGTCAATTTACCAGAAAATAAAGTGTTGGTTACATCAAATATGGCAAGTATATTATAAGTCACTAATATTATAAGTCACTAAAATTGCCATTAAAACAACCTACGCTACATAAACGAGTTACAAGAAAAATCAAAGGACTGACTTTCATCAAGTCAAGTTAAACGTAGATTTTTTTTTATTTGAAATGGGTTTGTTCTAGTCTAAGTCAGATATGACAGAGACAAAGTCGACGATGGAGCGAGTTTACCCAGAAGGAGCCTGTTCACTCTGACTTTAAAGAGATGAGGGTTGTAAGCGTTCAGAAACACAGATTTTTGTTATTTTTAGCTAACGTCGCGATTCTAATTGAAAATAGGTATGTAGAAACTGAAAATTAAATGCAAGTCTACTATAAGTATCGATACGACTATATCTAATCAACTTTTCACAGTCACGGAAATCGTAAAAAAACACAAAACCTTATGCTCTATCCTGATTCCCTTTTCCGGACGATTTCCTTTACCATCGAAAAGAAAAAAAAAAAACAAATGACAATGCGATGACGTGACACGCACGACATTTTCTCACGAGGTTTTCCTAGAACGGGCACAGATTATAAACAATAGATTAGGTTAGTAGGTACGGTCCGCTGTGTACGAGTAGCAAGCCCGGTCCACGTGTGATGGTTTTTAATAGCTACCCAATTTTAAAGGCACAATCGTTTATTGTTTTTAAAGTTCCGTTGGTTTCGAATGTGGAGTAGATTTTGAATTTGGATTTAGAACAGTTGCAACTTTGTGTATCGATTTATGAATTTTGAACCAATGAATTTAGTCCGTGCTTTTTTTATCTTTTTTTATTTTATTGTTAGGGTCAATTCTATTAATTTTTAGTCAAGGTTGATATTTCTCAATGACGGATCACAAGAATTTGGTTCTGTTATAGAGATATTTCACGGTTAATCATACTTAATTATTTTAAATACATTATCTTTCTTCAAATCAATTTATGCGCTCTCGTTTGTTTGTTGTTGTTGCAATTTAATAAACTTGAAAGATGTAACTTTTGTTCTTCTTTTTGTTATCTTACTTAAAGTACCGTAGTTATCTAAACTATTTAAACTTTGTTTTTTTTTTATGTTATGCGGCATGGAAAGTGCGTGTTACGTGACTAGTAAAGAAATTGGAAGAGCATTACGTCTCACATAAGGCGTTTGGTGACCGTACTTGATTAGAAAGGAATGCTAAGCCTACAAAAGTGAAGGTTTTACTTTCTGGTTCGTTCTTTTGTTTTTTAATCTTTGGTTATTCACTCTACATTTGTTTTTACCCATAGGTATAGTGAACGGGTTATGGTGTTCTTAATGGGGCTCACTGTAATGTATTTTAGTTAACTGTATGCATACAAACAGTCTAGTAAGTCAAAGTAAAATAAAGCTTGTTAAATAGTTTGTAAGGAATTGCATTGATTTCTTCTAAGTATTTTTTTTTTGTAAGAGTACGAAATCATGCAACAAGAATAGAGAAACCCGTTACTATAATATGGATCAGTAATCAGAGTAACTGCAGGTGCAAATCACCTCAGTAATCAACGAGGTAGCTAAAACTCAGAAAGAAGAGAGTTTGTTTAGAGATCTCCAGTCTGGCTGCTTTTAAAACATCATAACCCATATTTTCAATATATTTCACATTCCAACTTAATTTTTCAGTGAAATAAAAAAATGAAATAGATTCACATTGTCATTTATCACACGATCGCGCCATTTTGATTTGATTCATAGTTGTCAGTTACTCGTTTTGCATTCCATTTTTAAAATACCGCTATTCAGTTTTTAGGTATACCACGGTTACTGCACTTTTTTCACAATGACATAAGCGGTCATTGTTCCCATTATGGGTCAACTATATTTTAGTTTGGAGTAAAATGTAGTGTTCTAGGAAAATTGTTACGTTATGCGTTATTTTAGGTGATAAACTTTTAATGTAACTGTGTGAGACTTTGCACGAATATTTTAATTGTTTTAAATAACCACAGTTGGAGCCAAGAGGAGTATATTGGATTTAATTTTTGTTTAATCCAAGTTGATGCCATCAAAATTTTGTTTCGTCATGGGTGTAATTTTCATAGTTTTCGGGTTCGTAATAACGAAAGTATGCGCCTATGATAGAAAAGGTTATGTCACTAGTTTTGGCAGAGACGCTCTTTGGTGCACATACAAAAACATTAAAAAAATATTTGTCATCCCCAGAACAGAGGGACAATACTCATTTTTTTAAATTAAAAAAGTAAAATAGCTTTTCAAATTAAAAAAGAAAACTTATTTCATTCAAAAGTTTTGTTAAAAGTGTTGTTTATAACATAAATCTGTCCTGAATCGACTTCTATCGTGATCATAGGTTCACGATAGAAGTCGATTCAGGACAGATTATGTTCTCCAGTAATGAAAAATGGTTCATTATTTATTGTTCGGGTGCCTACGAAAGGAAATTAGGGTAAGGTCAATGTACTTTACTGCATGATTATCTGGCACCTACCGTACCCGCTGTATAGTAATGGGCAAGCATCGATTACCGGTCGATATGTATGTTTTTACAGCAAACACCATGCCATAGAGTAAGAATGTATAGAAGCGAAACTTTTACTCTGAAAGCGTAGATGCGTAAATCGGGTCGTATGAAACGATTAGAGGGCCTAGGTTACGTAAAATGTTACTATAACTATAATATACAACCTGTAACAGAATAAACGCAATACCTCTTAAGGGTTCATTGAACTCATCATTATGAACAACTTTCACTATAAGGCCAACACTGAAATCGCGAAATCGACTCCCCCATACATTTATGTGCGCATAACTCGACAAAATGTACAGCTGATTTTTTTCGCGATTCCGGGATTTCCATAGTCAAATCAAATCAAATCGTATATTTCAAATAAACCATTTACAGGCACTTTTGAATTGTCAAAGTCGGTCAGTCAAAAACATGAAGCTATTTGCACGTTCCAAAGCGTAGATCTCTATGGAGAAGAACGTGCAAGAAACTCCACGGACACTCTTTTAAACCATGTGATGTGTTACAAAAATCTTGTTAACATTAACATTGATTGCTTCTATATGTGAGGACAATGCAAAGAACAAGAAAAACATATAAACAATTCAAAATGCAGGTACAGATTAAAATAAGCCAGTGGCAGGTAAGAGATGACCAGTTTCAACTGACGGCGCCCGTTCACGAACATGACGCGTGCATCAGCACCATCTAACTCAACCATTTTGAAGGGAATCAAATGATCCAAAACACGCGCCACCATCAGCAAAACATTTGTGTGAGCATGACAAGCTCTCAACTGCCACGCTCGTTCATGTCAAACTAATTTAATAACGAAATCTATAATTACATATGTAAATGGCTCCATAGTGCTCACATTTACAAAAAATTGAAAATATGCTTCTACGTTATACAAAACTATGGTTTCAAGTAAATAAGAAAAGAAAAAAAAAGAAGGCTGCTTTATTGTGTATACTTTGCTAATACAATAATGCAAAGAAATGATAAATAAATGATTGTATAGGAGAACAAAAAAAGGGTAAGCATTTCTTCCAATTATCGAAAACCTAACAAGTGGACCCATGCTGCTGTGGCTGTGGAGCAGGACCGGCATTTAGCCAAGCATTTTTATCAAGGACATAATCTTCCAGTTTATAATATGCTTGTCTACATAATGTGCGTTTTATACATGTTTTAAATTTTCTCTCATTCAGTTCGAGAATATTAAGTGGTATTTTATTATAAAATTTAACACAGTACCCCATAAAAGAAGTGTGTACTTTAGCTAATCTGAATCGGGGTTGATCTAATTTGTTCCGATTTCTAGTATTAAAATTATGCCTATCACTAATTTTACTAAAAAGATGAAGATTTTTCCGAACATACATAATGTTTTCATATATGTATTGACAAGGTACCGTCATGATGTTAATATCCTTAAACAATTCCCTTAGGGAATCGCGCCGGCGGAGATTGAAAAAGTTGTTCATAATGATGAGTACAATGACCCCTTAAGAGGTATTGCGTTTATTCTGTTCCACGATGTATTTATCGTTTTGCATATAATATTTATTTGAATTGCATACTATATTCATATTTTTGTGTGATACAAATTGTGCATGTCACATAAATTTACTTACGCTAACGATACTATACGTTAAAACATTCGTGCTCGGCTATATCGGGCATCGGGTGTATCGGCTCTCGGCATAATATTAAAGGACTGTGCACTCTTTTTGGGCACACATACATGCTCTAAGACGTTTTTTTTTACAAACTTCTCTTTTTAGGCTGACGAAGAGCGTGAGCCATGGCAAGATTGTCTGAGGATGTAGTGTGATAATTTTTATGGCATAAGCTTACGAAGCAAGAACCTTATCTACCTAGCTGGTAACCGGATGTCAATATGGCCACATTGACATTTAGAGGCTGCCCAAAACGAGAAAGAAGACGCTCTACTTGTGAAATATAACACGCTATAGTAACGACCGTGTAGGTACTTTTCATGAATATCCCCTCTTCTACAGTTTTCTTATTCCATGACCGTCCCCACTTAATAACAAATGTCACTCCGCGGATGGGTTCGGTTACGGTCGCTCAAGCAGCCGTGTGAGCGATAATGGCCGATGTCAGATACGGTCAAATATGGCCTCGTCATATTTGCATGTAAAGTGGTTTCCCTTTTTATTCTTTTTAAGGATCAAAAGGGCTACCTGTGTAATGGTAATGTTGCTTCAAATTTTAGCACTTTGGTGAAGTTATTTATTTAGTTGGTAATTTATGTTTGTGGGCTTATTTGGCTCAATGTGCTAGTAGCCATTGCCCGAAAATTGAAAAAAAAGTAAGACATACTGCGTCCCGTCATCTTCATAAAAATGCGGAGCACTCGACACGATCTAAACTCTAATTAGGGACAACTTTCAACAATATTATTCGAAAAAAAAAAACAGGAACTTCTAAAAGACAGGTTCTTAGAATACAAAAAAAAAACAAAAGCTTTTAATATTACCATAATATCACAATGAACATTGCACTCCCGTCCTCAAACGGAACTCGACTTCCCCCATTTAATTTGCAGTATACGTCACTTGCACGAACTTATATAATCGTACATTTTTCATTCATAACAGAAGGAAATCTCATTAAAATGGCGTCGTTCTCGTTCTTTAAATCTGACGACGTCTACGTTCACGGTCTGACAGACTCAGCATATTTTTTTTTTCATAATTTCAGGCGTCCGTCGTTTAAAGTTAGCAGCGAAAAAAGCTGAAAGGCGCGACTGCAAATAATGTGAGGTAACTGTGTAATTGAATTATAAAATTGACCCAAGTATAACAATTACATAATTCAATTATTTAAACAGCTAAAGAGGAAAACCTACATAATTTATGGCTGATTATTTACTTAAATCACGATTATAATATGATTTTCTACACTAATTTTATTAGAAAGAAGTTTATTCTTATTATCACAGAGAAATGCACGGTGCCTGTAGGATATAAGATAGAAAACAAGAGTGAAAACTTTGGAAAAAATCCGAGTAAGTGCGAGTCGGGAGAAGGGGACGAGGGGAGGAGGGGAGGCCTATGTCCACCTGATGAAGTGCGAGTCAAACTCGCGTGCGAAGGGTTCCGAATGAATAATATTTTTTTTATCATTTTATTTAAAAATCATGGACTTTTTATAGGTTTTCCTGTAATCTAAGTAGTAGTTTCAGAAACAACGAGTTAAACATGAGTGTTTATTTTACTAGGTACTTTTTTTTATAAATTCCGAAGTTAAATATCAAAATTCCTTTCTCCTATAACAGGTACATCTTTAAAAAGGGCTATACAACTATTGCACGACACATAATTTCAGCACAAATTACTTTTTGATGCACAAATCGCTAGCATAATGCTGCGATACGAAATTAGGTCAATTGGTCTATTTGATAGCAGATGAGACACCCAATAATGACATTAATTAACAACACAACAGCTGTGACACATCTGACAAGATACTGTGGTTAATTATAACATCAAAAATGTTTGTTACATCCTTATTGGGTCATCTTTGTTTTAGATGTCTTATAATTTGGATACACAAGGTCAAAATAAATTATTTAGCCAAAAATCCACAGACACGGCTACTGCCGAGTATGAGAAGTATTTTTTTAAAGATGGGAAATCATAAAATGTCTCCTCCCACTCTGGGCGGAGCAGAGGGTAGTGTCAGCCTCTTACTAACTAAAACCCATCCGTGTTCCTCCTAATGCTTTTTGCGTTCCAGGGAGGCTACTCTCTAACGAAATCCGTAGTTTCGGGCTTAGTTTCGGGCTGGCATTTTCTACTTCATATCACCTAACCACTGAGAACTAATGATAACACGATTTGACAGTTACTGTGAAATCGAGTTGTCATTCATTCTCAGTTCGGGTTCGGGACTAATCGTAAGTCTGTAGGTGATACGGAGTAGAATACGAACGCCCACAACTAAGCCCGAAACTACGGATTTCGTTAGAGAGTAGCCCCCCCAGGGCCGCGGTGACTCTTTCGAACAAATTCCGGAACCCTGGCAGAGTAAGATAGGTCCCAGGTTCGAATCCTCCTCCTGGGTCGGGCTAATTGATATCGGGTTTTCCATCTCGAATTTCTCAACAATAGTAGTAATACTGCAGTCTGGATTTGGATCCTTTTTAGGCAATTGGATCAAAATGATATTACGAGAGTTACAAAGCTTATAATAATTGAATTGTCCAAAAACCATATTACGCTTTCGTCGCCCTTATAACCAAAACCAAACGATACGACATAAAAAGCTTTAAATAAACCCACGGTGGTCTTTCAGAGGGTATCAAGCTTGTAATTGACCTGCCCAAAAACTCTGTTATGCTTTCAATGCTCTGAGAAACCAAATATGACATAAAAAGCTTTAAATAAAGCCCCGGTGGTCTTTCAGAGGGTCACAAAAGCTTAATAATCGAACTGACCACAAACGATTACACTCTCAATGACATTAAAAGCCAAATATGTCAGCAAAAGCCTTAAATAAAACCACGTGTGTACCAAATCTGACATAACAATCTACACAAATGCTCCACAAAACATAAAAGCTCGTAAAAGGAGAATTTTATATAAAACAAACGTTACACAATAATTTACGAGATTGGCTGCCACAGAGCACCCAAAAAGACTAGGCGGCCACTACTAGAGACGAGTATCACCTTTTTTTAAAACTACTTAAGTTGTCCCAGACGTCGGCAAAGGCCTTTTCAGGCCCTTTCTTTCCTCGTATGTTCATCTCGCCAATTCTCGAGAAAGTCAAAAGAGGTCCCGTCTTCTTCTACCCCGTCTAGCAGCAGCACCAGTCCCCTGAGTCTGTGATGCCACACTGAAGCAATCCATCAAAGTTAGTCTTGTAATGTTCGTGCCCATAGCTTAGACAATACCCAGGTGACATGACTGGCGAATTGCGGTTTTATCTCTACTCCTGAGACCACCACAAAAAGGCCTAGTCAATGAAGTAGCTTTCAGCTTTTTGAGCTATATTGACAATTTGTGTTTGAAGTGTGGTATTTCTTATTCTTGTTACCGTTTACTAATAGAAATAAACGGCCCGAGACAATTCTGACTATGACTATGTCAATCGATACTAATATTATACATAAATAATGGCATGTCTAGTTGGTGCCAGCGCTTTGATTCAAAGCTCTGTATTGGCATCCAAGACAGGATATTCCCAAAAGAGGATAAAACAGAAATGACGTTTTTATTAATGGCTATTTACGACAAAACATTCGTGACTCGGATTAAAAATGGTTGCTTTCATATTCGTGTTTGGAATATTGAGATTCAGAAATCCGGATTGGCAACGAATTTGTAGATTAGTGAAGAGAACTTAGTTTTTTTTATATTTATGGAGGATACAGAATTTAAATAGCTTCATGACTCATCTGATAGACTTGTAATGGCTCAATGGGGCCAATGGTGTCACAAGCTCCCGTCTTATCCAAAATGTTTCTTTTTGTAACCACCATATTACATATTTTTATTTTTCAATATTTACACGTTCTGAATGAGTTAAATCTACACTAATATTATAAAGAGGAACAATTTGTATGTTTGTAACGAATAAACTCGAAAACTACTGCACCGATTTCAAAAGTTCTTTCACCTTTAGAATGCTACATTATCCCTGAGTAACATAGGCTACATTTATTATCATAAATTAGAGTTCCTTAAGATAATTGCAGCGCAGACGAGGTCGCGGGCGATGATTATAGATATTTCTAATGAGCTTTTCACAACTTTACAAAACCCATTTTTAAATACATCTTGTTTATTCTTATATCTGCAACCATTTGAAATCCATAAAGCTTGATACTTGCGCCATTTTCTTTAAGAGGAACATTTTAAACAAAAGTTTACTATAAAACTGACGCATGATATTAAAAAGTTATAAAAGTTCTTGTTTTATTTCAATACATTGAATAATAAATCTTAATGACCGGGTATTAAAACGTTATAGCTACGATTTATTCCAACGGTTGCATGGTGTACGGCCCATCGTGGTTATTCTATTAAGTATACTGCTTACCCACAAACGTGACTATTGAAAGAAAGTTTTATAGGTAGTTAAAAATGGCTCGTTAAAGTAGTGAGCTTTTATTTATGTATATCTACACTAATATTATAAAGAGGAAAGATTTGTTTGTTTGTTTGAATTGAATAGGCTCCGAAACTACTGGACCGATTTGAAAAATTCTTTTAGCATTGGATAGCTACATTATCAGGGAGTAACATAGGCTATATATTATCCCCGTATTCCCACGGGAACGGGAACTACGCGGGTGAAACCGCGTGACGTCCACTAGTTTTGTATAAAATAGGTATAATGGCTAACTTAATGCTCTAGGCATTCTCTGCCACTCCATTAAGGATAGTGAAGAGATAAAATGAGAGGTTCATTAGTAATCAATTGGAGGAGAAACACAAAATCAATATCTATACTTCTATATACTAATATATAAAGCTGAAGAGCTTTTTTTTGTTTGTTTGTTTGCTTGAACGCGCTAATCTCAGGAACTACTGGTCTGATTTGAAAAAATCTTTCAGTTTTAGATAGCTCATTTGTCGAGGAAGGCTATACGCTAAATTTATCACGCTAAGACCAAAAGGAGTGGCGCAGACGAAGTTGCGCGGGTCAACTATCTATACTAATATATAAAGCTGAAGAGTTTGTTTGTTTGTTTGTTTGCTTGAACGCGCTAATCTCAGGAACTACTGGTCCGATTTGAAAAATTCTTTCACTGTTGGATAGCCCATTTATCGAGGAAGGCTATAGGCTATACGGAAATGGGAAATTCCTACGGGAACGGGACAAAAACGGGATATGCGCGTACGAAGTCGCGGGCAAAAGCTAGTTGTATATAAAATTCTTCCGTTACTGACTGATTGAGTGACTGAGTGACTGACAGACAACGCACAGCCGAAACTACTGATCGTACAGTGCTGCAATTTGGCATGTAGGTTCCTGGGGGAGTGAAGGGGAGCACTAAGAGATGAAGGATTTCCCGAAATTCCTACGGGAACGGGAAAAACGGGATTTGCGCGTACGAAGTCGAGGGCAACAGCTAGTATATGTATGTAGTATAATATATGGAAAAAGCTGTGAGGTACCTATGTCATAGATACCTCATAACTTTTTCCATGTTCTACCAGAATAAAGACGATCCCATGTAAAAATTCTAGGTCATATTCTACCGTGCGTCAAAATTTCATACGGCACTGCGCTAACGGTACATGGTGAACATGACACCCATAGGTACAAAACGTTTTGGGAATACTTTAATTGTACTATAGCTAAAGAGGAACAAATAAAAAATCGGTGGAAAAATAGAGAAGTATCACGCTTTTAAAGTTATTCTAATAATATCCTTGTCATGCAAGACCAGATAGCGGAAATTCTGTATGTTGTGACTTGCTAGTGACGACACCTACAATCAGTGCTGTCTCCCAGCTCCGTCAATTTTAAACAATTTTCTTAACAGCGGCGTATCTTTTATAAAACATTTTATGAAAAAAAAAAACAGTCAAAGACCCTGTTGACAAAGAAAACCAATTTCCAAATATCTACAAAATTTTCCTGGTAATTTCTAAAAGTTACAAAAACTCGAACGGTATTCCAGCACCCGCATTGGGATCAACGACTTTACGAGCAAGGAAAACGAAGGGTGCGCTCACACCACGCAGTTTGAGAAACCGTGTGCCATGCTAAGGGAATGTTATTAACACAAGGGTGCAAATCGTGGGGGTGGCCACTACGCGCACGTGCTTACGCCAAATAGAAAGGCTAAAAGGTGTAAGAAAATCTTGTTAGAGTTGGCAAGGAATTGGAGCGTTTAGCGTTTGAAATGAGTAACGTATGCTGGAACAAATAATTAGAGATAATTTCGCTTCATCGCCACCAAATAAATGATCTACTTTAGTTTTATGACCATTGCAGTTAATTATTTGAAGTTTGTGTTTTTTTTAACAACTTCGTCTCAGCTGTTCCAAGATATCTCTATTTCTTAATTCAGATATAAATATTAATATTCAAATTCCAATAAAAATAAAAAAAACGTGAAACACCATTTTGAAAGTGGTTTAAATCTCAATTTGTTAAAAGTAATGGACACTATGAATTTAGCAGCACTTTTCAGAGCCACCACAAAAGCTTTTAACGCCAACATATAAATTTTGGGAAAAATATATCTGGCTTGTAGTGAACTGGCGACTGAATCATGGTACATGCACTCACAGATTTTATTAAAAATAAAAGCCTCAATTTAATTGTAATTGACTAGAGGTATACTAAGTCATAAAGTAACAAACCCTAATATCGACATTTTTTAAATCTTAGAAGTATCAGGAATAATATTTCAGAAATATGGGCACTTATTATGTGCCTCATACAAAAATTAAAAATCATAAAAGGGTCACGGAGAGAGATTATCCCAGCCAACGCTTGGATATTCTATTACGTGATTCAAGCAGCGTGAACAAATCATAGAGAATGATGAGATTCTTGACAATGTAGAAGTCGATGATTTGAAAGACATGGATGGAGAAACCTGTCTTAGCCAATGGAATAAGAGCAGAAATACGAAGGTGATTTAACGCTGATCTCAGAGATTTTATAGGTACTTCGATGTCAGCGTTAAATCACCGTAATAAAGGATGTAATTACCATCCCACTACATACTCAGAAAAATAATTATGAATGTAATTAGTTTTTAATCACAGTTCAGTACAGATTACTCTTGAACAACCAGTAGGTTGAGCAAAGAGAAGATAACAAAAAAATGTGCTTGTCTACACAAACTACTGAATTTGTGAATCATCGTTATCAGTAAACGACACTACTGATATCAGGTGTTTGACCTCAATGTATGTAAATAGACCCAGATTAGCTGGCGTGAAATCTCCTACGGTGATGTAAGATGATAATTTTGGTTTACGAGATTTTTTTTGGAATCATAATTTTTTTCTGGATTTTTAGTATTGTCAGTGGAGAATGATTGATTTGTATTCATAAAGTATTATTAAAAACTCCAATGTGTTTTATTTCAAGACAGTTTATCATCATTTTGGCCGTCAGACGTCCACTACATGCGACGAAGCGTTGCCGCAAATCCTGTTTTCCCGCATCCAGTGTAGGTATTTCTATGGTCTCCACTAGGTCATATCATAGGTCCACCTTTATTAAGAAAGAATATAAAACAATACAATGCCAATGCATGGTTTTAAATACACCGTCGTATTTAAAACGTACGTGGTACATACGGTCGCTACGAATTTATTCTATAATTTATGTATACGCACAGAAATAGGAAAAATTCAACCACTCCTGAGTTTCTCCGCTTCTTGAAAAGTAGGAAACAGCTAGCTGCATTTGGCTAGGCTGAAAGTCGACCTCGACGCAACCAAAATACTTTTCTTCTAGATAAATGCAGCTATTGTCAGAGATAGATTTGACTTGGCTAGGAAGTTGAATAATTTTGCCGGGATAGCGATGAAGATGAAAACTCAAATCATGCAGTCATTGTAAGAATGCATACACCGACCACGTGCGTTAGTGGCAATGTTTTTTTTACGATTCCATTGTGACTTTGCAAGAACTGTAGACAATCAGATCAGCGCGTGGAGGTGAAGTCAATAGGTAAACAATTGTATTATATTTGCAAGAGATTCTAAGTATCTGTTTAAGGCTTGTATACATGCCAATGACCTTGTGCATATAAACGGAACTAACTACTCCTCTAGGCGCCACTCCGCTACACGCATTTTTAATTTATTATACAAAATAAAACATATTTAAAAAAGTAGCAATACCAAATTATTTTCGTTTGTATTGCAAAGCAATAGATGTTTTTTTAGGCTTTTTTTAGAAAATGAAGTAGTAAAATGGTTTCATCTCAACGATTTGGGGGTGATTTGGTGTTTTTTTTTTTCTTATTATGTGATACCGATACATAAATTCTGGCTAAACCAAATTACGTATCATATCATGTAGATTACTACCTATATTTTTCAGATGTTAATTCTCATTAAATGCTGACGAAAAGTCGCATCATCTGCATGCTGTTTTTAAGCATTTCTCGAGAGACCAGCCTTAAGGTTTACTTCAGGATAAGAGAGTTTAACGACGCAAACAGTAATAGCGCGTACTTGGGCGCTGTTATACATCTTATTTTGATAAAAATTCCATAAATGACCTGGTTAATCCAGTAGAAATTTACGGGATGCGGACAGATCAAAGTGCCAAAATTTACGTACGACAATGGACATCTGTCCGCTTGATGATGGTAATGATTAAAGATACGATAATAGGAGATTGATGATATTTAGCTACAAATCATATACGATTTGTTCGTTAGAATGATTTCCTTATTTGCAGTTCCGAAACACTTTAACTCATCAATCAATTTATGGAAAATTATTACCACATAGAGATGTTTAAGGAAAATAACTTACAATAGGTATCCATGACGGATAGACATCAATGGCAGTCGTGCGCCATAGTTGTTCATAAAAAGACTAAATTGTGGCTCAAGTGATTAACTCTGTAAGCCCACGTGATGTAAATGGAAGAGAACGTGATGTAAATGGTGTAAATGGATGGGAAACAGGTTAAAATTTAGAAAATATAGGTAAAAGGTGGCTTTTTTGACAGCTTGCGACCGACATGCGAATGCAAACGTTGTTTTAAAATTAGACGAATTTGCACTCTGAGGCTCTAGACAAACTCATTCTATCAGCGAATACGATTGTTGAAATGCCAAAATATAAAGGATTGGTCTCTTGACATTTGACAGCATTTTGTCAATCCTATACATTTTGACGTTTTAGTAGTAACGCTGACAAAAAAGCATTTTTTCTAGATCCAGAGGTAAAAGAGATGTTTAGATTGAATTAATTTAAAACACTTTAAAAAACTTGTTTTTTTTTCTCTATGTCCATACTTGTTGACTGTCCATAGCTTGCTACTGTCTGTCTGGAAATTTTGGATTTGCGAATTAAATTAACCTAGTATTTACAACGTCATTAGTATGTTGCAGTGCAGAATCAATAATTAAAGTCACGGCTTTCGTGTCTTTGAAAATATTTATAGAGTTATCTTAGAGTGGTCATTTATGCTTTTATTCCCGTGGTTGGTTGTGTTCTAAATTTTTACCCAGGATAAAAAAATCATGTTATGGCACTGAGTGAAATTTTAGCTTCCCATCAGTGAAAAAATTTCATAATCAGATCGTTACTTTTGGAGATGACCTATTCACAAACAAGAGTGTTAAAAGATTACGACTGGTTCACAAAACCTTTAATTTTAGACCTTTAAAACGTAGTTTATCATTCATGAGAAGTTCAGGATGAGCAACACCCATTTCAGCATTACCTTTGATAATAATCATAATTAATAGGTTCCAGAAACAATGAAGTAAATTGAACACATGAATCATTTTATTCGCCATTCAGATTGAACAGGATGTAGATTTTAACCCTGACACGCTTAAACCTTTATACACGTTTGAACTTGGTATTTAATAGTTCGTTTGCTGAGCCTTAAACTTACTTAAGTTATTTGGCCTTGTTGTTAGCTTCACAAAAGTCTAAAAAACCTTATTCATGCTCTAGCATTCTGACTTGGCTTGCATATTACAATCAGACGAACGTTCAAGTTGCAGAATATGCTCATTAACAAGCAGAATTTGATCATTGGTTTTCTTTTTTTGTTCTATGTATGAAGGGTGCCACCCTTTCAATATATCCTTTTACTAAACCTACACTGTCAGTTACATGGTTGTATCGTTAATCATTCAATTATTCATTTTATTATTATTTCATTTAATTATTTTTTTAATCTTTGTAACGTGTTTTCGTCATGACCTAATCAACCTAGAATTAGATAGAGAGGGGTCCTTTTAGCAGCAGTCCGACTTGCCCAGTTCATTTACCATATTGTTATCTTTGTCAACATTACCTATAGTTTTAACATTACAAAACCATCATCGCAACTCATAATACTATCGAACTCAGAAATTGTGTTTGCATCAACCCCTATTCCTGATATAATCCTTTAATCTCCTAGAATGGCACCCATGGGAAATCACCATAGATTGGAAGCCACGCTATTATCGCACGGATCGTTAATATAATATTGATCAGGCAAAATTAATTATTCATATATTGGACATGGACGGACCAGTAATCTTACACTTTAGTCAAGGTAGCTGCATTTATAAATATTTTTTGAATGTCACTTGTTTTGTCATTGTTTTCTACTTTTACACTTTTATTTTCAGTAAAACTTGTGTGCTTGATAAAGTTCCAATTCATACGTTTTTAAGTAATATGTTTTTAACGAGAAGTCCCAAAGGCAAGTTTGGCGAATTTAAAGTAGGTACACTGACTGTATTTTTTCCACTTTCCTTTGAGTGTTAGGACTTGGACTTAATAAATGTATCAGGCTAGGAAAAATCATTAAATTTCCTGTTAAAATAGCCATTTCATGTGTAAGTTTCGATTTAATACGAGCAATTTCAATTGATTGCGAATTCGATAAACAATTAATTTCCATAAATTTACCTATGCAAAATATTTTCCCAGCCCACCAAGTGAATGAACTGCAATTTTTCCTGCTATAGCTTACATAAATACACCCCTAGCCAGCCATATTGATCCGATCGCCCTACGGTTCCTTTAACTTAGGGTAGTCAGCAACTACAGCCGTCTCTCTCTTTATGATAATGTCGTCTCTTTTCCACTCTGCGCTTTTAGTTTGTAATGTTTGAAGAACAAAATATAAACTTCCTGAGTTAGTTATGGTACGTAAGTTTATGAACCAATTTAAAAAGTTTTTTACCGTTTGACAATTTCGTACTCAAAAAGTAAGAGCAAAAGAACACTAAGATCAACTTTAAAATGTTCACTTCCTTAAAATGTTTTACATAGCAATACATGCAAGCGCTACAGTTATACTATATTTTTTTAAATATCAATGAGACGTTCTAATTAAATTAACCTTGTAAATTAGGACCACACATCTAATTAACTTATTCGTCTTTTATACCAATTAATAAAAGCCAAGTGGTGTCAAAATGGATGGATTACCTTTCAGATGTATAAACTTAAGATTCCTTTTAGACCCAATTAGGGAAATGAGTTTTATAGCTTTGGGCAATAGAACGATTCAGAACGCCGAATAATGAAAGTAGATCATGTTTGTATCCTGATTGGATTTTACTCACAGTAGTGAGTTTTTTTTATATGCATAAACAGTTTTATTAATTTTATATTACCATCACCTTTGATTTGAGAAGTTACTTGAAACTAGTTATCTCGAAAATCATTACAGAACCTGAGATTTAGTTCCAGGAGAAATGAAAATTCAACCAAGATAATATACCTATACAATATGTTTAACTAAGGGTAGGAATATAATAATAATTATAAATAAAATTATTCATAATATTTCCATTTTAATAGCATGCACAAAATACTTTTTATACAAATCTAATCCCGTACGCACTGAAAAAACGTTTGAACATATCAAAACAAAACACTAAACAGAGCATAAAACCAAAACACGGACATCGAAATCCATATTTACCCCAATAAAAGGAACCAGGTAAATCCAGAAAACCTTTTTGAGACAAAACTTCATGAGTAAACTAGGATTGACAGGATTATGTCCTCGGTAACAGTGTTGTTGGCTGCGAACCAAAGGTCGGGTCGAAAGGATCCTATCGAACTCTTGAAATGGTTAGAACCATTCCTAACACAAATATTGAAACATTCGAAGCTGGGTTTAAAAGTACACTTTACTTTGGAGGAGTTCTTTAAGCAGATAAGGTGAGTAAGTAGGTTGGTAAACAAAATTTACGCTTTAGTATTGACCTTTTACTAAAACATTCCAGAGTGCATACCATTGAAATGTGTCTTAACTATCATCATAAACGAAAGGAAATACTAACTGTACCGAATAGTGCCCTGAAAACCAAACCGTAAACATTTTGTTTAGAAAATAGTATCGAAGCGTAACCGTATCAAGATTACAGTGAAAAATCAATGCGTATGAGCCAATAATTTCTAAAATATTTTTTAGAAAGGTGCTAAGGATAGTTCCCTGCGGCACGCCAAGCGTCATTGCTTTTCATCAATAAGAGACTTTGAGAGTTAATACAATATATAGAGTTAATAATTACCATTTGCTGCTGTAAAATCTTAATAATAACTTCAGTTAAAAAAAACATTTTGATTCTGATATAGCAAGAAGATATATAACAGGAATATGCAGTTCATAAAACAAGATCAGCTCTATGTTTGTAGTTCTCTTTTGTTTTGTTTTGTACAATGATATTCACATTACCTATTGTATCAGTTGATGCTTTGTTCAATACAATAACTTAACATAAATTAAGAATGCGTACCGTAAATACTCAAAATAAAAATATTCAATTCTAGAAAATATTAAACTAGTACTTATTACACCAAGTAGAACTTCTTCTTCTACTTTTAGATACCTAGTCAATAGTTAGCTTCTTAGATTTTAATATTTGGGCCAAATAGGTGGCTACATTAATTGCAGCATCGGAGTCTTTCATTAAATCTCCCAAAGTTCAGGTGTATGGGCACTTTGGGCAGTCAAACGTGTGGCTCATGTTCTGAACAAATAAAGTAGGTTTGCAGAAACTTTAATAAGTACTATCTTATACCAGTAAATGTGCGGCGATGGAAGTGGAAAAAAATGTGGTTTAGGAAGTAACATATGGGTAAATCTCCGCTCAGCTTCCACGTGATCATAAATGTCTTGTATATGATTGGTTTACCGGTTTATAGGCAATTCAACTGTTCAATGGTTGTTAGAAATAAGTGGAGCATTGTCAACCCGTATGTTTTATAAAAGTTTCTACATTTATATAAGAGTTGTTTTTTTTAATACAAATTATGGCTGTATTTGTTTTTAAAAATATATAAAACAACATAGAATGAAATCCCTAAAGGTAATTTTAAAGATCATTTAAGCCCAATTAAATGTTCCTAATAAAGCACTGTAAATAAAACACCAAATAGTTGAAATAGAGAATGATACAATTTTATACGCGAATATAAGTCTAGAAAATTGTTAGAATTATTAAAAAAGAAAAACGGATGTAACTAAAGAAATGTGGCAAGCTAAACCAGTTTTTAGCTACATAAAACAATTTCATTCGTACAAACATTTATAATTGCCACGAAATGCTAGATCGCAACGAAATAAAACAAAATTAAATGTAGGTACGAGTAACCTACATCTTCTATTTAATTGTTGTTATTTATATAAACGAGTGTCAGTTACCACATCGCGGTCACTGAAACGTTACTTTCATTTTATAACGGACTAGTGGACGTCACGCGTTTTCACCCGCGTAGCTCCCGTTCCCGTGGGAGCACGGGGATAAAATATAACCTATGTTACTCCCTGATAATGTAGCTATCCATTGCTGAAAGATTTTTTTAAATCGGTCCAGTAGTTTCGGAGCCTACTCGTTTCAAATAAACAAACAAACAAATCTTTCCTCTATAATATTAGTGTAGACTAGCTTTTGCTTGCGACTTCGTACGGACATATTCCGTTTTTCCCGTTCCCGTAAGAATTTCGAGAAATCCTCACTTAGTGCTCCTCTACACTCCCCAAGGAAACTACATGCCAAATTTCAGCTTTCTACGACCAGTAGTTTCGGCTGTGCGTTGTCTGTCAGTCACTCACTCATTCAGTCAGTAACGGAAGAATTTTATATATTATTATTATTTTTAATATTATTTATTTATTTCGAACAAAATATTCATATTGTTGTTAATAACACTTAAAACCATGTGAATAAATTTTTGTGTTAATATTAGGATTGATTAAAATCATTACAAACATAAAAAGTTATCACTCTTGTTTTTCTTCTTGGTATTTTAATAGCTGCTACTTAGCTGAGGTTAATTCTAATATTGCAAATACGATGGTAGTGAAAGTATAGTTTTCATAATTTAATAAAAATATTACATGGGTAAGGTATATAAGGTATTAAATTATAATATTAGAAAGAAAGAAAGAAAAAGCGTTTATTTGCGCCAAGCATGACGCATACCAAAAAAATTAAATAAAACAAAATTACAATTTTATAACAATTGGGAAGATATGCGTCACATTCGCGCAAAGGTAATGTTGCCTAGCCTACACTGCTTGACAAATGCATCCCTATGCTTCGGCAAGGCCTTTATGAGGTAGGGCTTTTCACATGCTTTGTGTATTATCATTAATATTTACAATTAAACAAAAAAAAACATTGAAAACATTATGAAGTCGCTATCAATTTAACCTGTGCGAATGACTTGCAGCTAATCCCTTATTAGACTAATCAATACATGTCACTTTCAATTAAATTATTTGAAAAGTTGTTTTGTAACTTCTCAATACCCGTAAAAGGTCGCCGAAATCTCGTCCCGTGTCCAGTTTAATCTTCAAACTAGCACTATTCATTTAAAATATTCTCCATTAACGTAATTGGATTAAGAGCTTAACATAACGAGATAACGTTACCTTATATAAATGACGTAACAGACTGACAGACGCATAGATAAAATCTGAACTAATACTCGTATTACACCTAAAGAGGTAGAATTGTTCGAAGTTCTCATACGAAAATTCCTTTAGACGACAAATTATTCTGCTCCTGTAGTCAAAAAAAAAATGCCATGTAGCGAAGCCTCGGGAAAAGTTAGTGCTTAAAGGGCGATTTTTTATGACACTTTTGTTAAATATGTGAGCATTAAGTTTTGTATTATATTATGACTGATAAAAAAATTTGTCACATTTGAATAAAAACATCCATTGTTTTCTTTGAACTACTCTGACCGTGAATACTCTCTGATAAAAAGGTTATTTCGGCGCAGTAGGCAAATAAAATTATTACAGTTGCTAAAGGTCAAGACACAATTATCTAATAAGATGTAATTGAAAGTAAATTAATTGCTACAAAATACTTCGATGCACCAGCTAACTTTCCTTAAGACAAAACAGGTTTTGAGACACAAGAAGAACTACAACTTCTAATTGACGTAGTAACTTCTAATACACGTCAATAGAGGTTGTATTATCGAATCGAACAACCCATAATTTGAGCCTGATGAACGGGCAGACATCACAACGTAAGCTAACGATGTTTTCACCTTTATACCGTATCATTAGATTATGTCAGTTGGGGTCCGAGCAGGAAACAATTTATGCGCCAAAGTCCATTGCTATTGTGAGCCGTGATGTTAGAAATAGGAATTTATGAAAGTTGACCATGCAACATGCAAATTACAATGGAATTATTTTAATCAAAAAAGTGTTAGACTTCGATCAGGTTTTTTTATGTTTTTGGCAAAGTGAATGTTAGTGTTATAATCATCATTGTGATTTGAAAAGTTTCTGGTGATCCTCCTGCCAGCAACCATCAGTTTGGTTGTAGAGTAGTAAATACGTTTGCCAGCTAACTACGAAAATATAATTGAAAGAATGATTTAATGGCCTATGTCCCCTAGATGAGGCAAAGGATGTACACAGAGTCCTCCATCACAAACGGTCTTGAGCATCACGATTCACCGAAAGCGAAAGGATAAGTTTTGATAATCTGATAGTTAAATGACCCTAAACATCATAACTAGGTAGCTACGTGAAAAGGCAGAAGAAGATAAAGATCAGTGAAGTAAGATCAATGATGCAATTTATCGTGTCGGAAATGATACCTACCATTGAAACGCTGACGATAATATAGAAAAGATGAAATTTTCAGGAAATAAAGAATAGCATTGTTGTCGGTGTCATGTCCAGCTTTGTAACGGTTTGAAAGCCTAGCTAGCCTTCGAGAACATTTTAATCGAAACAAAAATCGTGACCTTTCATTTTGTTGATTTAAAAGGAAAAGATTTTAATATCCCTGTTGACACTGACTTTTGGCATTAAATACTCAACAGCATCATAAAAGTGTTGTTTTGACAAGCCGGCTCATTCTCAATTACTGTAATGAAAGCCAGAAGCGACTACCAGACAAGCGCCGAAGCAATGAAGCCCAACAAGTCCTGGATGAGCCATTGAACTGTCTTGGAACCCGCAGAAAAAAACAGCGGAGGAATGGAGTCGTAGGCAGCAATTTTTCTTCCATTGCTGCCTACGACTCCATAGTCCATAGTTCCCTACCATTATATTAGAATGTTTTCAGGTATCAGTTTCAAATCTCACATCCCAGGGTTTCCGACAGTTGGTAATTACTAACTTAACTGATTATATCTTCCCATTGACAGTGACTGATGCACATGATTTATCTTTACGAGGCTTTTCTGATAAAAATCCTTGCAGTGGACCTGAAGGAAGAGGTGAAGGTTATTATATAACGTCAGTACTTGAGTTGAATGGCGGATACAAACTTCCGTATACTGTATATCCTGAAAAATGAAAATGGATGTGAAAGCAATTTATTCGTTTCGGAACGAAAGAATGACATAGTGTTTTATGTAAGTCAGGAATATTGGACACCACGATTTATCAGGAAAATTAAGAAAATACTAATCATAGGTATGCAGTTTTAGATCAGCCAAGCTAAGAAATATTTTTTTTAAAAAGTCAATTTGGACATAACATTAAATCTACATTTTAAGATTGCCATTCTATTAAAACAAAGTGATCAAGAAAATATGTATAATTCCATTGAAGGTTAACCAGTTCATGATGTTTATACTACTGTATTAAGTGGTCGCGTTTTTATATAAGTAGTCTTACGGTAGAAAAGTGAAAATAGTTTCGGAATGAGTCCTCCACAGTCTAATAAAGACGCTTGTTTGCATGCAGGAAGTCAGTAAGCACTTAGTAAGTAATTACATATTGTATATATCTTACGTTACTCATAGGCGTATGTCACGGTTTATTAAAATATAAGTATGTCACAAATTGGTGTTCATTATTTGCATAAATATCGCAGAATTTGAAGCAGAATATAAATAAGATGCAATAAAATTAGAATGTTCCACATTCAAATGCAAGCGCACAGTTTAGAATGTCACGCACTAGAAAAAAAAAACAAATTTCAAAACTGAACCGAATTTTTAATGCAATTTTTTATGCAAACTAGTTTTGCAACACAAAAAAAAATATGTAAAGCCTGATACAAGAAAAAGGTTGCCTAACAATAGTATTGCTAAGAATAATAAAGCTATTAATGAACACATTTATCACACACGATTAGCACTAAACAACCATTTGTTGTATTTTGCAGTAACGTGCGGAAACTAGCAAAAAAACACGCATTGTTCTTTTTGGCAAATTTTGTAGCACCAATCAGATCGATTGCATTTCCGTTAGAACGTGCAATTAGCTTGCTTTACAGTCTTGAGCAATTGATACTTTGATAACACAGTATCACATCGGCTAATTAGAATCTACGTAGTGGATAATTTATCTTAGCTGCGACTACTGCTTATCTAATAGTTTATGACTTGCACCGTCTGTATTAAGTATGGGTTTACGCCGTTGTCAAGTAGTAATCTTATTTCTATGTGTAATTTTCGCCGATAATTCTTCTTGTGCATGAATGTGTAATTATATTCTAAGTGAGAAGGTATTAATTAACGCAATGTGTTATTTTGCAACTGGCCCCGAGCCGCAATAGTCTCACGTAATTTAGCTCATAATTTTTTAGATGGTTCAGGTCAAGGTGATTTTTGAATTATAATTTGAATCTCAAATATTCACTATTTCACAGAATAGTGTCAAATGTTGATTATTTGAGTCCTGTCTGCAGTTATCACACCGCGTAGGCGGCTCGGGCATGCGCAGACCACCCTACCGGAGGTTGCAGCGATCCTTAACCTAACTAACAGCTGATCATTGATAAACAACGCTGTCACCAACCTGGCAAAATTCCAAATGCACACAAAAGAAATGACAATCAACAAACGTACCTTAGATTGCGTTGAATCTGGCTGCATGTAGTAAAATAGGAAAAACATCCACACAGCTCCGATTAGGAACAGGATTTTGACGTTTCGTCGCATTTTGTATTTATTTTTTAAACAATTCAAAAGAGGAACGTATCACTGATTGGTTCGCACTTGTTTTTTTTTTTACGGGCACGTTCGATGCGTCGCGTTCGCGTTTGTTATTATTTGTGTTGTCGGTTCGCGGCGCGCGCGGCCGCGCTCGGTGGTGCGGCGTGCGGACTGAACCCAGTTCACAGAATAATACAGATAGCTGCCGGTCATGCGCGTATCGGTCCTCGACACCGCGTACCAAAATAGAACTTGCACAGTTCGGCCGGCATCGACGTACTGTGCAGCGCGTACGGCCCTCTCACTACATTGTTCTCCTTGGTCAGTGTCTAGACGTATGCCGTAGTAACTGCCTGGCAACACGTTAGGCCCAGGACATTGAGGAACCGGTTCACATGCGTGCGCAATCGGTTTTATATTGAAAGTATGCAAGGATTAGTATACCGGTCAAGCAGATCTTTTCGAGACCAAAAAGACTCGAGATCTGAAATTCTCATTGATTTACAATGTCTGGTAAAATTCTATTCCTAGCGTTTCATGCTAGTATTGCAGAGGATTTTCGTTGAACGTCCTACTCAATTTTTCAGCCTCTTTTTGGCACTCCAGAAACAGTTCAAAATAACCCGGAAAATTTCTTCCTTTTCCTGTTCTGCCAAATAGGTACTACGATATGGAGTTGATTTGACTAACGCCGCACTATAAGTATGTTTAAGTACTAATAAGGGCATGTAATGAAAAGAAATTCTCGTTCATTATCTCACTACCTGACCGCGCAACTTCGTCTGCGTCACATTTTTCATTAATGTTCCGCTCCTATAGGTCGTAGCGTGATTTTATATAGCCAATAGCTTCCCTCAATAAATGGGCTATCCAACACTAAAAGATTTTTCAATTCGAACCAGTAGTTCCTGAGATTAGCGCGTTTAACCAAACAAACTCTTCTTCAGCTTTATTATATTAACTAGTTGACCCGCGCAACTTCGTCTGCTCCGCTCCTATTGGTCTTAGCGTGATGATATATAGCCTATAGCCTTCCTCGATAAATGGGCTATCTAACACCGAAAGAATTTTTCAAATCGGACCAGTAGTTCCTGAGATTAGCGCGTTCAAGCAAACAAACAAACAAACTCTTCAGCTTTTTATATGTTACTAGCTGACCCGCGCAACGTCGTCCGCGTCACAATTTTCATTACTGCTCCGCTCCTATTGGTCTTAGCGTGATGATACCAATAGGAGCGGAGCAGAACACTGAAAGAATTTTTCAAATCGGACCAGTAGTTCCTGAGATTAGCGCGTTCAAGCAAACAAACAAACAAACTCTTCAGCTTTATATATTAGTATAGATTAGTATTAGTATAGATGAGTTTAGATTAAAGGCTAAACCGTGAAATTAATAGGCGGTACTTTTTATTTAAAATACATAATTTTGTTTACCGAGTATTTTATGTTTATTTTTACTACTTGGAAAGAGAGTTGGCAGATTTTCATTCTACCTGCGATTTTGCGAAGTGAAAATTTTTGGCTCGCGTCCACTTTTATCTGCAGAAAGTAAAATTATTTGTAACGCACTGCTAATGAGGAACACGTTGCTAAATAATAACAGCCGCACGGTTCGCTCTTCAAGGTTAAGCAATGCTTGCCAAGGTCGGTCTGTGGATGGGTGACCATCTTAACATACCAGGACTCATCCGTGCCTTAGAAAGCACGTTAAGCCGTTGGTCCCGGCTGTCATTTGTTTACCTTTAGCAGTCGGATTGTCAGAAGCCCGACTCATCCATGCCTCGGAAAGCAAACTAAGCCGTCGATTCCGGTGGATGTCATTAAGGCTGCTCTCTCGAAGAAAGCTTAAAAACAGCGTGCAGATGAAGCAGCTTTTTGTCGGCACTAACAAAGAAATTACATCTGAAAAAAATATATAGTAATCTACATGATATGATACGTAATTTGGTTTATCCATCGGTATAACATACTAAGAAAAAAAACCAGCAAATCACCTCCAAATCGTTGAGATGAAACCATTTTACTCCTTCATTTTTTTATCAAAATAGTATAAAAAATATATTTACTGCTTTGCAATGCTTACAAACGAACTACTTACTGACTACTACTACTGCCACAGCTGCTTGTCAGATAGGCAATGGCTTCAGCTGAATCCGGTTTGTTTGGAAGCCGACCCCAAATTTAGTTGGAAAAAGGGTGGGCAATAATGAACTGTTTATATCAATTAATGTGCTGATGTCACGTATGCTTTGTCCATAAAACTGTAATCACGCTGTAAAGTCCTTTTTCATATTCGTCATTTAAAAGGGGTTTTTATCCACACGGATACGTCAACCCCATTGTACCTTATACTATGTACACACAACAATAATATACCACTATAATAATCTATATAATATTATAAAGAAGAAAGATTTGTTTGTTTGAATTGAATACTACTAGAAACTACTGAACCGATTTCAAAAATTCTTCTTTAGCATTGGATAGCTACATTACCAGGGAGTAACATAGGCTATATATTATCCCCGTACTCCCACGGGAACGGGAACTACGCGGGTGAAACCGCGTGACGTCCACTAGTATTAGATATTTATATTACACACAGGTATTTATATTACACACCGCATAGTATACATATAGCGGCTATATGTGTACTATGAACCAGGAAAGGGAATTATGATGATGAACTATTTATATATCAATGTCGTTATTTACAATGTGCTGATGTCACGTGTGCTTTTTCCATAAAACTGTATTCACGCTGCAAGTCGTATTGTCATTAACTAAGTCTTGCTCTTATTTGATGTGTCACACGATACAGTTACTTTAATGACAAATAATCACTCTTTATTAAAGCAAAATATATACGCTTAAAAAATCCTAACTGAAATAAGTCGTCAAAATTTCGCCCCATCGTTGTCCACTGGAAGTAAGCCCAAAAGACTGGCGGCATTGCCACGTTGTATGGCAATGCTTATGCTCTGTCCAAGGTAAAAGCCAGCCCTTAGGACACGCGAAGTGTCAACTAAGCGTTTAGAAAGATCTTTAAATAAGGCATGAGCACTCGGACCCCACGGTCCAAAAGTTTCAACCCCTAACGGCTCAAAAATGTAATTGCCAACAAGGTTATTACCTACCCATCTTCTATGGAAACAAACACATAGCGTCCAGTCGCTTGCCATCGTCGCTTGCATTGGGTTCTAGTACGACTGGAACGCCGACGGCGACAAGAGCGCGTCGGATAATGTCGTTGATGTTTGCGTGTCGTGCAAAGCGACCCCCACTTCAACTGCATGAGAGGCTATGGTGTCCGAGGCTGTTAACAGCTTCGCCACAATGACAGCGATGAGGAGAACAACACGATGCGCCTAAGCGAAGGGAAGCAGCGAAGCGGAAAGTAGTATCATCAAATAAGGTGCCTATGTTCG
Organism: Lacanobia wlatinum; assembly: GCA_947578705.1. Taxonomy (NCBI): domain Eukaryota; kingdom Metazoa; phylum Arthropoda; class Insecta; order Lepidoptera; family Noctuidae; genus Lacanobia; species Lacanobia wlatinum. The sequence continues at coordinate 23,925,521 of OX388031.1, forward strand.
ACGACGGTAGTGCGTGAAGCCAGAGGCCCGACTCCCACTCATCCACAGTCAGCAGGCGCGCACGCTCCGCAGTAGAAGCAGAAGTGGCTTTTAGGTTCCTCTGAACTTCTCTGCAGAGCGGCTCATCACACTGTCTCTGGTATGGTGGGTTGTCGGATAGATTTACATTCGGGTAAGCGAGTTTCCAGGCATTCACAGCCTCGATGAATCACGGCACATCAAAATCAATCAGTGTTGAAGCTAGGACATTCCTGATTAATTTATCAGTGCCATAAACCGAGGATATATAAAAGTCGGTAAACTAATACTGGTAATTTTGCGGACGCCGGAAGCCTCCCATACGAATGGGGAGAGAAGCTTGAGCCCAAGCTCGGTCGTCCATGACCACATTTAAAATTCCATTCAGTCTTCCTCTATATTTTCGTCATCAGTTGTAAGATTAGGGACTACCCTGAAATGCGTCACAATACACAACGTGTAACAGAATTACCGAAATACCTCTTAAGGGAAAACTGTACTCATCATTATGAACAACTATTACTATAGGATCAGCCCTAAAACAGCAAAAAAAAAAATCAGCTGTTCAGTACATTTTGTCGAGTTATACGCTCAAAATGTATTTGGTACAGCCCCCTCCATTCAATGGGATCCAAGATTCTCTGAGAATTGATCAAGATGACTGTGTGTGTAATTCCAAAACAACAGGATGTCTAAATTTTTGGAAGGAATGTAATCAGTATGCCGTCCTAACTTAAAAAAATACAGTTTCTTGGCACCAAAACTAGTGTTGACCAGTGTTATCTTTCTAATAGGTTCTTGTCAAGTTGCATTAAGGCTGCTCTTTCGAGAAATGCTTAAAAACAGCGTGCAGATGAAACAAATTTTCGTGGGCATTTACTGAGAAATTACATCTGAAAAAAATAAGTAGTACAACTTCATGATATGATACGTAATTTGGTTTAGCCAGAATTTATGTGTCCGTATAACATGATAAGAAAAAAAATGACCAAATCACCTCCAAGTCGTTGAAATGAAAAGATTTTACTCCTTGATTTTTTGTCGTCTAAAAAAAAAACTATTGCTTATATAAAAAATATTATTGCAACACAAACGAAAATAATTTGGATTTGTCACTTTTTTTAAATGTGTTTTTTTTTTGTAATAAATAAAAAATGCGAGTAGCGGAGTGGTGCGTAGAGGAGTAGTTAGCTCCGTTTATATGCACAAGTTCATTGGCATAAGCCTTAAGAGACTCGAGACAAATAACGTTCTGCCAGCGTTAGCGTGACAAAGGCGACAGATAGAACGCTGTAGTAATGTCACGTGCTAAATCCCATTTACATTTTGACAACCATATTCCCTAACTTTTTGCATAAAAATACAACCGACTACCTTATAAAAAACTGCAAAGTAAAAAATCACTAATTTCTGAAGTCGGTGTGTAGTTTTTTCGTATTTTGACACCGACTGCCGAAATTAAAGTTATAAAATACCATAACTTAAATGCCAAAATCCATCTATGTCCCAAAATTCAGATCGGTCACGTGACGTAAAAGCGGAACAAACCAATAAACTTACTTTCTTATTTATAATATTAGTTCCAAGTTAAGCTATGGCATACCCTGACCTAGTTTTTCGGCCTTCATCAGTTTGGGAAGATCCATAAAGTTTTGCTGATTTCAATTTTGCATCACGACTGACACAGCGATGTCAAACTAATAACTGGAGCAAACGTTCCGAGTATTAGATATGCTCCAAATAATGCCATTATTATTAGTTGGTGGCTTATGTATCTTCTTAGTAGCAAATTCCTTGCATCACATTTCAGTAAGATTTTGAATAAAGCTGAAAACTGACGTGCTCATTTTTTAGGGTTCCGAAAAAAAAGGAACCCTTATTGGATCACTCGGGTGTCTATTCTGTCTGTCTGTCTGTCCGTCTGTCACAGCCAGTTTTCTCCGGATCTACTAGACCGATATGTACTTCTATGACCCAAACACGGACGCGTTACGTAAATTATTAAATTTTTAGTATGAGGGTCACTTTAGGGGGTCAAACTAGAAAATTAAAAAAAAAAGTTTTTACGTGAGTCCGACTCGCACTTATTTTTAAGTAGGTATAGGAAATCATATTAATGACTCCTTTTACTCTGGGTGGAGCGGAAGGGAGTGTCAGACTCTTACTGACTAAAACCCGTCCGTGTTCCTCCTAATGCCCTTTGCGTTCCAGGGCTGCGGTGACTCTTTCCTGCCGACAAACTGCCACGCAGTTTGGTGGGTGTACATGATATGTAAAAATGTTTGGTCCAAAATAAATCATTTATTTATTTATTATTTATTTCGGAGCAATTCCGCAACCCTGGCACGCACTCATAAACATAAGTAAACTCTTTTGTTCCCAGTAGTGCTTTTCTTCTCTTTATTCCTAGAACGTATCTATACCTAGTACCTCCTCTTGACGACACGGTTGGCGCAGTGGTTGAGCGATCGGTTGCTGCGCCGCGTGTCGTGGATTCGATTCCCGCACGGAACAAATATTTGTATGGCCTACAGATATTTGTTCCGGGTCTGGCTGTTTGTGTATGTGACTTTGTATGTTTGTAAGCGCACGCACGATACAGGAGAAATTCATAGTGTGGGGCAAAGTTTAAAAAAAAGCCTAATAAAATATTGATTGATTATTCCTTGATAATAGATTTCTGCATTCTAAATTCCTACTTTATCGGTGCCACACACATCAGTTGGATTTAAATCGACTTACAAATGGCTGTTTTCACATCAAACATGCTACCGAAACCTTCTTCAAAAATACTACAATGAATCAAGCACAGGAATATGCATACGATTTTTTATTTGTAAAATTAAATATTTATTAGCTTTAGGAAACAATCATTAAATTACTTTTTTAAATACTTTCATCAGCGATGAAGGTATAAAGGTTCAAAGATTACAATTAGAAAGAGAAGTCCGATATTAATTTTGACGTCAAAATCCATGGCGCCTATACAGCCACCATAGAAAACACCGTTTTCGCGAGAGGGACAGATATACATATTTGTTTAAAATAATTATATCTCGTTTGTTTTTCGAGCAATTTTGATTCTATTTCAACTGTTATGTTTAATTGTATATTTTTAGATAAATGTATAGATAATAAATATTTCTTTTTCATGCATATTCCCTATTGCCGATGAATCATTGGAAATAGAAGGAACATTTCCCTTCAAGTCACAAGTTCATAACTATAAATTGAATATAGAACAATTCCCGTCAATTAGCCCATCACTATACTTTCAAAGTCATAACTCGAGAGACCATTACACAACAGTTTAAGAGGGCCATGCCCTCTAAACCGCAGCGTGAAGCGTGGGTGACCCACTATCAAGCTGACAGATTAATATTTATGGTGCTCACTTGACAATGACATGTGACGTCATAATTATGAAGATGACAGGCCGAGCAATGTTAGGCCGGATACATGCTTCCGATTTGATAGATTGCAGATGGAAGGTAATTAGTGAAAAACCGGAGAAGTACGAGTCGGACTCTTACACCAAGGGTTCCATATCGACCATAAACCATAGCCCCTTTAATTTTATAATTTAATTATTACTTTATTTTGTTGTAATAGCAGCAATAGACTGAAATTTTTGAACTGTCCGCTGACAGACAGAGGGACGAATGGACTGACGGACGGACTACGGAAGCTTAATAATAGGATTCCCTTTAGGTACGGAACAAACGGTCAAGATGAGAATGTGTAGTTGAAAGATTGAATATGAGAATATGTAAAAAGTGCGGAAACATGAAAAGAAGTAGTGTAAATAATTAAGTTGCTTCAATGAAGACATCCAAAGAAAATGTCAACGACGACTGCTAATTAATTAAACTTCAATGTTATGCGAAAATGTTATGTCTACGGTAAAATTTTAAATGTGGGTCATAAGGTCCGAGTCTCGCTCGGTCTGATTTCATAAAGTGTAGGTAGCTCGTGGCTATATAATAACAGTGGCACTGTACAATCTTCGAAGTTAAGTAAAAAGACAACTCCGTGCCTAGGAAAGCACGTTACAGCGTTGTTCTAACCTGTAAATTTTAGAAAAACAGAAAATATGACACTACTCTTGCCAAGGGACTCTTACCTCCTAACATATTAGAGCCAGCTTGATGCCCGTGAGTCAATTGAGAAACGAGCCAAGAGGATCATCGGCAACGATAGGCTCGTAGAGTCGAAGCTCCATCGAGCCTTTCGGTTTTCTATCAGTTGCATTTTGGGGAGTGTGCGACGGAATTACATAATTTAATTCCGCCAAGCCCGTTTTATCATCGGACCACAAGACGAACGGCAATGCACCACCGGTACCTACATGGAGGACAATCCAACCCACACGCGCAAAACGTTTTGGGAACACATTCATAGTGCGTACAGCTAAGGAGTGGAATTCCCTGCCAGAGTCTGTGTTTCCTAGTAGCTACAATCTGGGAGTCTTAAGAGGGGACTCTAGTCGGTATCTCTTGGGCCTTTCTTCACACAAACGCATTCCGCTGTTTTCTTTGTGGATAATGCCTCTGGAGCAGTAGCGTAGCGAGGGGGGGGGGCGGGGGGTGCGGCGCGCACCGGGTGACACCCGACCGTTCGTTGACTGGTTTTTGTCACTATCGGGTGGCACCCCGTATCGTTTGACGCAATGAAACCTGTCGGGAGTAGGATGCAGAAATTTTTGAGCTCGCTTCGCTCGCTCTTGCATTTTGCACTCTCTGTCTTCCTGAGTTTTTCTATACAAACAACAAAAAACTTAAATTTCAGCATGAATGTTCAAAATACAATAAAACCCTTCCGAGATTAGGTGCAAAAATTTCTTTAGTCCTTCAGGTTTTCTGCATTTAGAGGCGACACTCGTTCGTTGACTTTTTGTCAAGTTCGGGTGTCACCCCTTAACGGGCGACGTAATGAAACCCGTCCGTGTTGGAGTGTAAAAAATTTCGAGCTCGCTTCGCTCGCTCTTACTTTCTGCACTCTCTCTTTTTTCGAGTGTTTCTATGTCTTAATAAAATCACTATGTTTATGTATGAAATGATCAAAGGAAAATAAAACCTTTCCGAGTTGGGGTGCATGAATATTCGAGCTCGCTTCGCTCGCTCTTGTGTTCTGCCCTCTCTCAGTTAATGAGCTTTCTTGCATCACTCCATAAAGTTATTTCTATTTAAGTATGAATGATGAAAATAATATAAAACTTATCCGAGGTGGGATGCGAAAATTTTCGAGCTCGCTTGGCTCGCTCTTGTGTTCTGCCTTCTTTTAGTTCTTGAGTTTACTTGCGTTACTCAACAAAGTTGGGCTTAGATAATGATACACCTTCCCCCTCCTTTCCAAAAATGGCTTGCGATTGCCGTCACCAAAAAGAAAGGCCAAAGGTGCAACTCATAATTATTTGGGGGGGGGGGGGGGGGGACACCACATTATACGCCCCGGGTGTCACCCATGCTAGCTACGCTACTGCTCTAGAGCAATGATTTTTTTTCCAAAAAATCTAGGCTATTAATACGTGGCCATATAATTTTCTGTTTTTAACCCCCGACTAAAAAAAAAGGGTGTTATAAGTTTGACGGCTATGATGTAGTGCCGTTTAGGTGAATGTAGATCATATGTGGATGGATGGAGAGGGAGAAGAAGGCCAAAAAAATATGGATGGATTGTGTGAGGAGCAATATGAAAAAAAAGGGAGTTAGTGATAGCGTGACGGCTGACAGGACAGACTGGAAGTAAAAAACGTCCCCAAGTAACATGTGATAAGAGCAGAAAGACGATGAGATCATAGGTTTTCTAGTAGTACTTATTAAGATTAAAAAACATGAAATAAAAATTAAGTTGAAAATTTAAAAAACCCCCGCCAAAAAAAACTGTTAAATGTGAAGAAATAATACGTATCGACCCTTATACCTATATTAAATTAAAAGGATCAATACGTATTATTTTTTCACTTTTTTTTTACAAAACGTAGATACTGAAAAATATGACAATCCAAAAACCCGAAAAAACAGCCCGTTTTTACCGCCATGTTCAGATGACTGTCAGACAAAGATAAGTTTTTAACAAAATGATAGAAGCATAGATTTAGTCTTCCTCTATATTTTGATAAGTATATTTTTTTAGATCAGTCCAGTTTTGGAGAAAAAAACAGCGGAATACAAAGCGTCTTTTGGTCAAAATTTTTACAGGTAAAATCAGCCTGAGCTGCAGTTGTCGCTTTCACACTTTACTTTATAGGGTGCGACGGCATCGGCAATAGTTTCTTCAAATACCAATTTTTATAATTCCTCGGGACTAGGGTCCCCTCTTAAAGTCAGGAGTGAATAGGTTGCTACTGGGCAGGCGTGCTCCATCTTCGACCGCATCATCGCTTACCATAAGTTGAGATAGTGGTCAAACAGATGCCTGTAAATAGTAAAAAAAAAACTATCTAGTAGCTTAGGTAGCTACTTGATAGTTTTTCTGGGTGGTGGGAGTCACTTAAGTAGGTAGTAACTCCATGTAAACTACTGGTACTCAGCTGCATCTCATTAAACTGGAAGACGAACGCTACATAGTTATGAAAAGGCTAGTTAGATTGATCTGCTAGGCAGTGATGCTAGCCAAGGAGGAGGACAACGCGTGCGAGAGAGGGAAACCGCACGCCCCAGCCGCCGCAACAAAAGAAGAGGCCCGGAGCGTCGGGAATCGCGGAGCGATTCCAGGCCACCGTAGGCGCGGGTCTCCGGACGGCGAGCGTTGGGTGGCTCACCATCCGATCAGGACCAGACTCGGGTCGCCGGCGCGTTGTGTCCCACGCGCACCTCAAAGAGATGTCAGTAAAGTAGACGGGCCCGCTAGGGTCAGTGCCTGCCAGGGTAGAATTTGTTCGAAAGAGTTACCGCGGCCCTAGAACGAAAAGGGCATTAGGAAGAACACGGATGCCGCGTATGCTTTTATCTATACTAATATAATGAAGAGGTAAAGTTTGTGATGTTGTATTTTCTCTGGATCTACTGAACCGATTTTGAAAATTCTTTTACCAATAGAAAGCCACAGTGTCATAGGCTATATGTTAACCTGAAAAATACCGCCCGACGAAGTGGGCAAGGGTCAGTTAGTAACAAATAAATATCGGACCAAGACATTGGTCAAGATCTAATTTTAAGTTGGCCTATTGCTGTTATGCTTTTATAGATTATAAAATAAAATAACAAAGAAAGCGATAAAATCACATCAAAATAAAACTAGATCAATCTACAGTGACCATAAAACTTCAATAAAATATTTAAATGGTTGTAAATATTTATTACGATACTTACTTGAATCTCTGATGGCTGTGACATCGATTTTATGATGATCCTTACTGGTTTTAAAGACATAGAAATTGTCCGTATAGGTAATAAGGTTTGTTGAAAAAAATGTATAAATGTGAAGACGGAAATAATACTGCATTGCTAATTTACAGAAGGGAGAAACATTTCTTGAAATAGATTGTGAAGAAGAGTAATTTAACACAGTAACTTTCAAACAGCGCCATCTAACGGTAAAGTTGAAAAACGCTTTGTCCGTGCTTAGCTAAAGCCACACCAAGTTCGGTATGTACTTGAGAGATGACAGTGTCGTGTATTTGAGGGTTAAGTTTATCTAGTTTTCTTTTTTTGGTAGGCTGTTTTAGACCTATTTTTATTTTTCAGTTTTTACAGAATATACCCATTTCTTCAAATATTTTGGAAATGGAAAATGTATAGAAACATTAAATGATTTTATTTAATAAAAATTGGAGCCTATTGGTTAAAAAAGTTTGTTTGGTAGGTATTTAATTCATTTTCAAAAAGTTTTCTTGAAAGTAGTAGTACTAATACTGGTGGAAAACTGGTAAGTGACAGCTACTGTAAGAAATCAATCTCGATAAACAACTCTGTAATTATTAAATACCTAATAGAGAAATAACACTTCATACTGAACCTTACTCGTCACATAAATTGATGAACCCATTGTAATTAGTCGCCTCATCATAACGCGGAAATTATATTCCTCTTGTCACAGGGCGCGGATTTTCTCGCATAATTAATGAAGAATAAAATACAATCTAATTTTGGTGAAAACCAGTTTATCGAGCGCTGGCTGAAAACAATATCTGTTTTTTTTTATTGGTCATAGATAGAATGTTACGATTAAATCATCAAATTATTCAAATAAAGAACTATCAAGACAGAGAAAAAGGTCATACTCATGGCTGATATAACAGTCCAGTGACAACAACAACTTTTTAATCTCCATAAAATGGCATCGCTATCGAAATTAAAAAAGAAAAGAAAAAAGCAAAGGCGTAGTTCCTGCACTTTTTCCCGCTTTTCCCCGTCCGAGCATTCCTGTCATCCCGGCAGAGTTCGTGCGGTGTCCGACGGGAGCGCGCGTCCCCTCGCCTCGTGATCGATTGGCGCGTAACGAACTTACATCGAAGTTTGAATTTTTGGGATATTATTCGATTCGAATTGTCTTGAATATTGTTTTGTTTGTTTATTCTGTGTGAGTGATGTTTTGTGTTCTTTTTTATTTGTTGGACATAAAGTTTTAGGTAAGTTGTAGTTATAAGTTTTTAGCTAATAGGGACTTATTTATAATTAAGGTTCGTTTTATTCTAACTAAATATTTCAAAAACAATTTTAAAAGCTCCCATTTTTACTGAGTACAAAGTAAATCATCAAATACCAACCCTAATGACATTATTATCAGAGAAAATTCCATTATTATCAGGGCGATAATTTCTAACCTTGAATACAGACGTCAAATAAGTAACCGATTATAAACAAACGTCTGTCAAAGAATACAAAGATGACTTTCATATCGATGACACAAATGCAACAATGTTACTGAATGAAGATAAAAATGACATCGAATATGTATGACAGGAAGAATGAAATAATTTAAACTTACAAACGCAAAATTAAACCAATATTATCAACTTTATTATGATAAGTAACAATATTTACGGCAAACCTGGAAGACTTTTAATTATTTAATCATCCCCGAAGGTAAAAAGTTAATGAATTCTTCGAACCGACCTCATTAACATAGATTAAAATGTTGTCAGTGGTCGATTTCCGAACGCGATTTACGATGCAAATTATGACAATTTCGTTAAAAAGGGAGATAACTTGATCAGTTGGAAGGTATTTTTACCTGGTTTTACTGAAATGTTATCGGAAAATATTGCTGGATTATATTTGAAATAGCACAAGATCAGCTTCGAATACGGGGTGCTCGTTATACTTTCATTTCTCATGCCCTTTTTTTCTTGCAGTAATTATAATAATTGAATGGCAAATCTGAGGGCCAACGTTCGCTCTCGCATGTCAGTTGCAATCTGTCAAAAAAACTCATTTTTCATAAATTTTTGACACATTGCGAGTAAGTTACGAATGCGAATGTTGCTTCAATATTAGTAAAAGAAGAACTCTGTTCCAATTTTGAAATTATCTGGTTGATATTGGCCCGTCAAGACACTATGGATCTGGAAGCTTATCATGAATTTCGGAGCTTTCATGTTTCTTATTATTACTAGGCATGTGTGTGTGTTATTACTAGGTGTGTGTAACTCTGACACTAGGGTGTGTGGGGTCGTTAGACCTTACTGCCCACTCGATAAGAGAGAGAGACTAGGCATGTGGCTGACCACATTCTCACCTGATGAAAATCGATGATTTGGTCGACAATAGGTACTCCTATTGTCGTTCGATAAGGGTTGCAGCTATTGCAATACATAGTTGTAACAGATATAACAGTAGATTAGCTAAGAACGTACGTATACTCGTACGTGGGTACGTACGAGTATACGTACGTTCTTAGCTAAATAAGCCTGTATGAGTGGGTACCCATACAGGCTTATTTATAAAAAACATCAAATCAAATGCTCAGTTTAAGCACTGACTAGTAGTTTCTTTATTCATTACTATAGAGGCTTTGAATTTAAAATCTCATCATTATCATTATCATAACAGCCGAAAGACGTCCACTGCTGGACATAGGCCTCCCCCAAAGGGATGGGTTTGCCATAATCACCACGCTTGGCAGGCGGGTTGGCAATCGCAGTGTATGGTGTTGAGTTTTACAGAGAACGCTGCTGCCCATTCTCTGGTGAGTCCCTTAGTCGCCTCTTACGACACCCACGGGAAGTTATGGGATGGTATTATTCTGTTACGGCACCAGCCGACATCATACGGCAAAAAGATTTAAAATCTGCCAATCAGTATTTAAACGAAGCATAGGTATAAGGTTATTATGCGGACGGCGAGCGTTGGGTGGCTCGTCATCCGATCAGGACCACGCCCAGGTCGACGGCGCGCTGTGTTCCACGCGCACCTCAAAGAGATGTCAGCAAAGTAGACGGGGCCCGGTAGGGCCAGTGCCTGCCGGGGTTGCGGAATCTGTTCGAAAGAGCCGCCGCGGCCCTGGAACACAAAGGGCATTAGGAGGAGCACGGATGGGTTTTAGTCAGTAAGAGTCTGACACTCCCTTCTGCTTCACCCAGAGCTGGAGGGGTCATTTGATGATTTCCCATCCATAAAAAAAAAAAAAGGTATAAGGTTATTAAGTTTACATAAAGAGGACTATTGGAATCGAAGATCCTCACTAAATATTTTCTTTTCTCTGTAAAACAAATAACTGTATACTCATGTAGCTATATAAAAAAACGCCAATACTCTAAATCCACAAGGTCAGCTGTTCTGCTAATAATTTGGCGGGGACGGAACCCGATCTCCCCCATGCTATTCTGGTGTGCACCCTCACTGAGTGCAATATAAAAAATATTAGCGTCCCATGTTTAATATATTAAATATTGACATTTTGCCAATAGAATGTTATTTATTAGAAGTGAAGCGGTCGATACTTTAAAATGTAAACTACTAAACTTCAAGTTAAAATTTGCACAAAACAATAATGTCTACGCTTGCCAAAACTGTTAACTAAATACTCCTTGATCTTTGGTACAAACACAACCAGGGTGACATTTGCACAAAACTTAAATCGTTTGTATATATTTTTTTTTAATACAATATATAGGCACGCGTTTAGTTATAAGCGCTGATATGGTCGAAGATGGAGCACGCTTGCCTAGAAGTAACCTATTCACTCTTGACTTAAGGACTCCCAGGTTGTAGCTATCAGGAAACACAGATTCCGGCAGGGAATTCCACTCTTTAGCTGTACGCACTATGAACGTGTTCACAAATCGTTTTGTGCGTGTGGGTGGGATGTTCACCATGTACCGGTGGCGCATCGCCGTTCATCTAGTGGTCCGATGATGGAACAGGCTTGGCGGAATTAAATTATGCAATTCCGTCGCACATTCCCCAAAATACAACCGGTAGAAAACCGACAGGCTAGCACTCGTCGTCGATTCTCAGGACTATGGAGCTCCGGCGCGACGAGTTTTTTTTTTAATAAGTATATTGGGAACATTATTCTTGTTATTTGTAAGTATATTGGGAACGGCTTTCAGCTAAATAGCAGAACTTTACATGGAACGACTTCTTACCTGGCCTCAATAAGACAGTAGATAATTGTATAAAACGGTATTCAAGGCACCCCTTCTCAAGATTTCCTGGCTTCTGAAAATCCATAACGACGAAATGACAGCCGGGACCAACGGCTTGAAGTACTTTCCGACGCACGAAGGAGTCTCGTATGTGTATGGTCACCCATCCACAGATCAACCTCGGCACGCGTTCGTGTTGCGCGGCTATTATTTTACCACTAGCTCCTTCATAGGTTACTGTAATCTGTACTATGGTAGGCCAGATAAACTTGCAATAAAGTACATTGCCTGATACCCCTCCGCAGATACCCGAACAATAAACAATGAACCGTTTTTCATTACTACAGAAAGTAAAGTATCACGATAGAAGTCGATTCAGGACAGCTTTATGTCTTCATTTCTGTTTTTGATATTATGAAACTCAGTAGATGTAGAAATGAGAATCAATGACCGTTATAGCACATTTATTTGACGCCTAACATAAAACATTATTATCTCCAAAAAGTTCTTATATTGGTACAAAATATCAGTTACCAACATAGGTCGAAATGTCTTAATCATTCTCATTTTACCGCACCAATCAATCTTCCCCTTTTTTTGTAAACAAAAAACCCCATTGATGACTCTACATCCCATCTTTTACAAGGTCAGCTGTTTCATTAATAACTTAAGGGTAGAGACACCCCCATCCCCCTCTTTACAGGCACCCCAGCAGTGTGCAATATAAACAATATTAGCGGTAGAATGTTAGCAGTCATTATTCGCTGTGAAAGTGTCATGGAAAATGTCGAAAAGTCACATGATCAATCAATTCTAATTATATAAAACTAGCTTCTGCCAGCGGCTTCGCCCGCGTGGTCCCTAGGGAACATACTCCCGGGATAAAAAGTAGCCTATGTCCTTTCTAAGGCTCTATACGATCTCTGTACCAAATTTCATTTAAATCAGTTTGTAGGCGTGAAAGCGAGACAGACAGACAGAGTTACTTTCGCATTTATAATATTAGTAAGGAAATAGATGTAGAAATCAGAGTCAATGACCGTTATCACACATTTATCAGGTAGCGCCTAGCATAAAAAAATATGTATTATCTCCACAAAGTTGTTATATTGGTACAAAATATAAGTTACTCTTACGAACATAGGTTTATTAACAATGTCTTAATCATTCCCTTTTTACCGCACTAAGAAATCTTCACCTTTCTGCTAAAAAAAACGTCAGTGAAAAGAAAGTTTCCCCCATTGATGCCTCCATATCCCATCTTTTACAAGGTCAGCTGTTTCATTAATAACTTAAGGGTAGAGTCACCCCCATCCCCCTCTTTACAGGCACCCCAGCAGTGTGCAATATAAACAATATTGGCGGTACAATGTTAGCTGTCATTATTCGCTGTGAAAGTATCATGGAGTAATATGTCATGCATGAAGTTGTGGGCCCACGTGATGCTGGAGCGGAACGGTGTTTTAGACTTTACCTTGACTAAAACCCATCCGTGTTCCTCCCAATGCCCTTTACGTTTTCGAAAAAAAATAAACGCTTGCTCAAATACTTGAGACAAATGGCGGCAATAGAGGAGTTTCGAATGGCGGAGATAGACGTGATGAACATGGAAGAAGGAATCCGGTAACAGCGAGTCCTATCATGAGTTCCCTGATGACTAACAAAGTTTGCCTTCGAAAACCTGATCAGCATTGTGGCAGAATGATGTTACCGACGAGTATCTTGATTTCTCTACCTCAAGATACATTTTGTCCAATTAATTTGAAATTGTATTCAAAATTAATACACCTAACCTATCCAATAATATCTTCACAAGGTCGCCAGTTTTCAAGTTCAAAGTAAGCATTACCTCCCCCACGTTTGTGCTCGTCAGATGCACCCTTGCTGAGCGTAATATAAACAATTTAGTGGTAAATCTCTTACACAGCAAACTAAATTCAAAACTGTCTTTAAAATTCTTTAAAATTTTGATCATAAAAAGTACTTTGTGAAGCTAAACTAAGTCATATGACATTTGACGCAGTTTTATACTAGTGTGAGAGTCACTAACTTGGTGGCAAATGGTTATGCATGGCACAAAATGCAAATAAAACTTCAACTGAAATTATTATGGAATTAATAAGTGGATACTATATAGTGTTGCCTAAAAGTCTACCCGTCATAAGTGCCTTCTTTCCCATGCGAAAAAAAAACAGTAATCTATTAATGAGAGATGAGTTAGAGCAAAAGAAATTAAATATCATCTAAAAAATTCAAACTTTTCTATTGAAAAGTTAAGTTAAAACAAAATTATAAGGTTTGAAAGCTTTTGACTTCATTATTTTCTCATCTCTAATTTAACGTTCATCCAAAAATGAATTCCCATGCGATTTACAATAGAGGGTGTAGTTTTGATTTTCAAAACCACATTTTCAAATTTCAAACAGAAATCCAAGGATCCACAAAGACAACATGGCTTTTGAATACAATTCAATTTAACAACCAAATAATGACGAGTCCGGAAAGCAGAATGATATACAAAATGATATAGATATTCCACGATACGTCTTTACAAGTTGCCGGTCCGGTAATAATCCGGCGGTATTGAAGTGCATCTCCCCTCGGCTTTGTGGTCGCCAGTGGCCACGTGCCCTCTACATATAAACAATTTAGGATTCAGAGCTTCATTCATATTGATTCCTTGTTTTACGATGAACTAAGAAAAGAAGCAGTGAGGGTATTAAAATTTATAATTTGGGAAGTTTATTTTCGTGGTAGGGAAATACTGAATATAAGAATAACAGCTATCTAGGTGGCACGCACAGATACACAGAATGTACAAACAAAAACTAAGCAGAATTAGGTACCTACCAATCCATTTAATAGTTTCCATAAAATTGTTTGCTCTTTGTAAAACACCAGTAAGTGTTGATTTTTAAACGAAATAAACACTTGACAGTTTGTTATATGGAAAAACTGTCAACAATTCAAAACGATGTATTTATCTATATAATGAGATGACAACTAACAGAGAACTATGGAAAAAATAAATACTGCAACGACCTCCAGTAAATTTGAAGAGAGATAAGAGTGTGAGAATCATGATGTCATGAACATGATGTGTCCAACTAAATACACATACAGACTATATTCACTCCATTCAAAAGCACAACAAATAAAGCTTAGGTATAGCACACCGGCATGGAACGCTAGTATACAAAATGTACAGATTAACGTCAGTACAGATGTGTTAGGTCGAACCCGTCGATCGGTGTAATAATAGCACGATGCACCCCAACCCTGCGAGCCACGCCGTCCGTCATGTGCACTCGCCCTTACTTAATCTAAAACAATTTGGATCTGGGTATTAAATGGAATTCTATACTATAATTTGCTTTGAGGATTTAAGCTGGCTGTTTTGAATTCGGAATTTAAAATAGATATTGTGTCTGGATTGTTTTCGTGTCTTGTTTTGGACCTTAGTACATTGGTATGTAATTATGCACTTTAAGCCATTGATATATAAAAAACCCAAGATGCACAGTCTCGAACAAATGCAACACTCGAAACTGTTGTCAAAAACTGACATGCATCAAGTGTCATGTGTGAGTTGTGTGTAGTTATACTATAAACAATTTTTTTTGCAAATCAACCTTAAACAGATCGCTCAAAGTTGATTTTACAAAGTAGTGCAGTATGCCGAGCGATGCGAGACTGTTTGAAGCCAGCGCACAATTTTAAATTTTGCGCTTGTTTTATGCGGACGTTTTTATATATCAATGCTTTAAGCACATTTTTTTTGTGCTTGCATTTTTTATTTCTTGACAACGCGGTTGGCGCAGTAGTTAAGCGATTGGCTGCTGCGCTGCGTGTCGCGGGTTCGATTTTCGCACTGCACGAATATTCGTATGGCCCACTGATAGTTGTTCCGTGTTTAGTTGTTTGTGTTTATATGTTTGTAAACGCACCCACAATACAGGAGAATTTTCCAGTCTACGGCAACATTCTTTAAAAAAAGAAAACGAATGCGACAAATGGTGAAACCTCATTAACCAATAAGATTGTCTGAAATGACGTACACTAGGTGGAAACATTAAAGCATTAGGTCTAGACACCTATCAGAAGTTAAATGGGCGTAAAGTTCGTTTTCAAAGTATAAGACCTCTGGCGTAAGTGGCGCCAACTGGTGGTGTGAGTTTCCTGAAAACCCTCTATGGAACAAACCGGCTGTAAAGGTAATGTCTAATTACATTTTATCGCCACTCTGATAATTATGCATTTCCAAGTCATCATCATATTTTTTTTATTTTTTTTTACTATTGATAGGCACGCGTTTGACCACTATCTCACCTGATGGTAAGCGATGATGTGGTCGAAGATGGAGCACGCTTGCCTAGAAGTAACCTATTCACTCTTGACTTAAAGACTCCCAGGTTGTAGCTATCAGGAAACACAGACTCGGGCAGGGAATTCCACTCCTTAGCTGTACGCACTATGAATGTGTTCCCAAAACGTTTTGTGTGCGTGGGTGGGATGTCCACCATGTACCAGTGGCGCATCGCCGTTCGTCTTGTGGTCCTATGAAGGAACGGGCTTGGTGGAATTAAATTATGCAATTCCGTCGCACATTCCCCAAAATGCAACTACAGCCAATAAACGTCTTTGCTGGACGTAGACCTCACTACGGCATTGCCATAATAATTAGAGCAGTGCTAATCGCTTCCTAAAAAAAGCGGATAAGTTCGAACCGAATTCGAATTCAAAAGATTCCCAATGAATCCCAAATTGAGCATTTAAAATCAAAGACTTCTTACGACCTTTCTATAATTAATAATATTAATAATCATTTTATTTCAGACTAGTGGACGTCACGCGGTTTCACCCGCGTAGTTCCCGTTCCCGTAGGAGTACGGGGATAAAAGCCTATCTTACTCCCTGATAATGTAGCTATCCATTGCTGAAAGAATTTTTCAAATCGGTCCAGTAGTTTCGGAGCCTATTCATTTCAAACAAACAAACAAACCAATCTTCCAATTCATGTGTCGGTATCACATAATAACAAAAAAAAACATCAAATCACCTCCAAATCGTTGAGATGAAACCATTTTACTCCTTCATTTTTTAACGAAAGTCTAAAAAAAAATATCTACTGCTTTGCAATACAAACGAAAATAATTTGGTTTTGTTACTTTTTTAAAATATGTAATATTTTTTATAATAAATTAAAAATGCGGGTAGCGGAGTGGCGCGTAGAGGAGTAGTTAGTTCCATTTATATGCACAAGGTCATTAGCATGTATACAAGCCTTTAAGTCAAATTTTAGTTAAGCTTGAAAACCTGTCAGCCTAAAATTAGGTTATGCGTTATCTCACTGGTTCATAGAAGAAAACATAAGTGTATTAGAAGTGTAGAATCGAATGGAGTAGTTAAAAAAAATACGTATGGATATATTAATTTTTTTATCACCTTTTCAATTCAGAAACGACCTCAAACAATCAAAGTTGTATAGAAACTGACCTAGAGTGAATGAAAATAACCCTAATTTATTAGTTATTTAAATTTAGACTCGAGTTCAAAAACCGGCCTAGTACGAGTCGTACTCTGACGCGTTGTTTTCATTTTTTTAACATGTCATTTTAAAACTACAGACTTTTTAAAGGTTTTCCTATAATCTTTAAGTAAAGAACTATTATCAGCATTTTTTTTTCAAAATTTTAGGCTGAGTGGTTTCGGAGATAAGGGAGGGAATGGTCATTTTTGATCTAATTTCTTGAATAACTTCAAAACTATTTATTTTAAAATAATAAAAAAAATATAATAAAGAAACCCACACAGTAAGCCCTTTCATAATAATATATTATGTCACAGTTTGCAATTTTTTTTTTCATTTTCTTGTTTGACCCCCAAAAGTGACTTACTTAAATCTTATTTGTTTACGTAAAACGTTCGTGGTTGGGACATAGAAATCCATTTGTATACCAACTTTCAACAGAATCGTAGACATAGAAATCCATTTATATACCAAATTTCAACAGTCGAGTAGATCCGGAGAAAACTGGCTGTGACAGATAGACAGACAAACACCCGAGTGATCCTATAAGGGTTTCGTTTTTTACCGATGTTCGGAACCCTAAAAACAAGCTTTTCAAGCTGTAGCAATAATTGCTATTGCCATTCAAACATTATTTTCGCAGTGCTTTCATTAGGTAGGTACTATTTTGCTTGATACTACTACTTCTAGGTCATCCAACAGTAGCTAACGAATATAGCTTTTTGAAATTCTCAGTAGTTTTGTTCATCCTCATATGCTTTTTCACAAAAAAATCATCTACTCGTACGTTTTAGGTCCATTTCTCTTTTTGTGTCAGTTGCCTAATGCCTGCGGCACTGAGAGCATTAGGGTTCTGTGGCAAAACAAAGAAAAAAATGTAATGGGGTAAAGCTTTTTGGGGTTCCAGAAACAATAATTTGGAAAACGATATTTTATTAAACTCGAGAGCTCCATTATTACAGTCTGACCAGCATTGTCTTTGTCCTTTTAATGAATGCGAGGGGATTACTACTGCCATTCTTGGAGCCATCTCATTTATGGAGTTCATGTTTCATTGAAAGATGCTACAGTTCAGCCTTGACCCACAAATTAATTAGAGAAGGAGTACAATAAATAAAAAAATAGAGAGATGTCTTATAGACATCCGGTTGGAACGACGCGCGTGTGTTGTTTTTGCATTAAGTAATGATTAAATTAAAACTAAAAATATATTTTTGCAAATGCGCAAAATTGACGGCAAGTTAAATCTATTGAAAAAAGTTTTAGTTTCCTAGGTGATCGAGAAGTGCATCAAAAATCACTGCAAAAAGATGTCCTGTTTATGTCATTTTTCATTGTTACAAAATTTTTCGGTGCCCCCCTCAAGCCTCAGCCTGCAAACAAATTAAACGATAACGCGCGACAAAGAATTCCGTTCCAATAAATTTATACCACAAAAACCACAGTGATTTATTTACTTTAAGTCTATTCTGTCCGATTGCAGAGCAAAGGCTTTCTTTCCTAGGATACCCTAAAAATATTTTTTTCAAGATTTTATTTCATCACATGTCGGCGTGATTAATACTCATACTAAATTCCAACTTTCTAGTTCTTTTGAGCTAAACCGCGGACAGACGGACGTGCCGAAACTATACCTAATCGTTCCTCATTGACAACGGAACCCAAAAACTACTCCAATTTAAATCCCTCAACTACAAAACACACAAACAAGAGGTACAATCTAACTCAAACAACAGTTACAAATCTGTCGTCCGAATATAGGAGCAGCCCATTACCAGCACTAACTAAGCCTAGGTGTAGCGAATCCACACAAGTTGGAACGAATCATTTTTACAACCACGACAGGAATACACAGGATGTATGTTTCTTAGAGGATACTAAAATTTCATTTCGTGCTGCCCAGTAAATTCTCCTTTACGTAGTTTTAGGTTGCTAGAACCCGGTGCAGTGTGACGGTTTTAGTACTTAAATAATATATCTTTTCAAAAACTTATGTAAATTGTGGGTTATGAAGTTTTGGATGCATGGGGAGGAGGAATGTGTTATTAGGAGTTATGAAAGTGCTAAAAGATAATAGGAATGCAGATTTATTTTATGTCAATTCTAAATGAATATACTGTCGCCTTATATTGATAA
The DNA here is from genome assembly GCA_947578705.1 of Lacanobia wlatinum. Lineage (NCBI taxonomy): Eukaryota > Metazoa > Arthropoda > Insecta > Lepidoptera > Noctuidae > Lacanobia > Lacanobia wlatinum. The sequence continues at coordinate 23,944,738 of OX388031.1, forward strand.
CTAATATTCTCGAAGGAAGGATTTTAAGAAGAACTATTGGTCGTCCGGCAATATGGGCAGAAGATATTGTTGCCATTATGGGTAGAATCTGGATAGTGGCATAAGAGCGTGGGGAATAGCACAAGAAAGCCAGCCCTACTGCTCACAATGCCAAACATTAGCAATGGGTGCAGTCGGGGTGCATCATCAAGAGACATTATCAAATGACTCGTCCCGTTCTGGGCGGAGCAGAAGGGAGTGTCAGACTTTTACTAACTAAAACCTATCCGTGTTCCTCCTAATGCCGTTTGCATTTCAGGGCCGCGGTGACTCTTTTGAACAAATTCCGCAACATCAAGATAGTACATAAGAATCATCATCAAGATGATGATTATCGACAATATACAATCATGGTATTATTGACTATACGTAGCATTCTCTTTAATAAAGGATATCATCAAGTAATATTTTCCCTTTTGCAATGCAGACATTGAAGGGTAACCAAAAGAACAGACAAAAGTGCACTTTTGTATGTTTAACTTTGAAACTCACAAAGCATGAAATTTATAAATTATGCGTTCCCACAAATTGGGCAGAGTTAGTTGGAAAACAGACCTGGCAATCAGCCAACTACCACATGAAAGAGTAACTTGATTATAACAACTATTTGAAGAGTCTTTACGTTTTAAAGAGGTTTATTTTCTCCCTAGCAAAGTCAGAAATCATATCATTACGCTGGCAATTCCTGAAGGGTAAAGCAGAGATGTCTCAAAGCATTTTTCACCAGTTATGTTCAAGTACCTTGTAATAGGGGGCAAAGCTATATCCATTAAGCGGGCACAAATGCAGACTCCTGGCTGCTACTGGGAAATTTGAAATGGAAAAACCCAGGAAAAGTTTTGCCAAACTAAGACCATGCATTAGCGTTAAGTACCACTAGACTGACCCTTTATTTTTAAGATGGGAAGTCATCAAATGACTCCTCCCGCTCCGGGCGGAGCAGAAAGGAGTGTCAAACTCTTACTGACTAAAACCCATTCGTGTTCCCCGTAATGCCCTTTGCGTTCCAGGCTCGGCGGGTCTTTCGAATAAATTCCGCAACAGACTAACCCTAGTAGTAGTACACAAATAAAAAAAACGTTTATGCGATTAATACCCAGCCATTAAGTAGCAAAGACGAAAAGAAACTTCACGACATTTTCCCCTCAAACATAGTGGTAGGAACAAATTGCCATCTCACAATAGTTTCGGCCAGCACGCACCATTACTGCCTACCCCAGAACGCTGTGTCGGCGTTCACAATGGAACTATTGAAAAGTCAGAACAATAGTAAAGCACTGTTTACATTCGGATTTTTCGTCAGCGCCAGCTTGTGATCGGAGGAACGGGTTCAGCGTGTACGCGGACTAGTTTTTTATTTTGACTTTTAAAATCACTACGAATAAACACGTCATCGTTTACAATCGTTTGGTGAAAAGGTAAAAAAAGGAAAATATAGAAAGTACCACTTTAATTTTATTTGTATAAAAAGTGAAGGTACCTAGCTGTCAAACTGTAATTTATGTTTTTTTTTTTAAAATCAGCCTCTAATGTAACTGGTACTTGATTGATTTATTACAAAAGTTAGCCACTCTTACCATCAGGTGAGATAGTGGTCAAACGTGTGCCTATCAATAGTAAAAAACTGTTATTTTTGTTTGTAAACATAAAAGTTGAATAAAGAAAGGATCAAAGTCTTAACCAATAACGTAGATATAAAAAATGTGCTACTGAAAACTTTTGCAAGATTAACAATATCGGAAAATCGTTCGGAAGGCAGAAATCTGAATAATGAAAGTCGCACGGAAGCTTTCTTTGGAATAAATAAAAGGTGCAATTTTATCAATAACTTTTTCCCATTTATACTTTTCTATTATAAAATGAATATTCTATGCAACAAGACAAATGCAGCGTAAGTTGTAAACGAAAAAATCTAGCATTCTTCTAAACCACGTTCCGTAACTGTCAAAGTCAATATTCCACAGCAATTCTGACGTTAATAGCTCTAGAACACGGTTTAAAAATGGAAAAGACCAATTCTCGTACTTAAAAGCGTTCAAATTTAAGTCTAATCAATGTTAAAAACTTTTTTTTACTATTGATAGGCATGCGTTTGACCACTATCTCACCTGATGGTAAGCGATGATATGGTCGTAGATGGAACACGCTTGCCTAGAAGTAACCTATTCACTCTTGACTTAAAGACTCCCAGGTTGTAGCTATCAGGAAACACAGACTCCAGCAGGGAATTCCACTCCTTAGCTGTACGCACTATGAATGTGTTCCCAAAACGTTTTGTGCGTGTGGGTGGGATGTCCACCATGTACCGGTGGTGCATCGCCGGTCGTCTTGTGGTCTGATGATGGAACGGGCTTGGCAGGAAAATGTTAAGAAAATTAGAGGCCTTTTTGATAGATTGCGACTGTACTCTTCAACTTATAAAATTTTAAGGGCAATTTGAAATTCGCCCTTATGTACTACAACTACTTCAGTGGCAGCTACTTGACAACTCTTCAGCGGGTTCAGCACACCTCACGAGTTTGAGTGCAAATACAATGCCCTAAAAGCTTGCACGTCTCAAACAAGATTTGGGCGTTTTGACAAGCTGGAGAGGCGTTGAGAGTAGGTACTCTTTCGGATGCCCTCTTACCGGCTAGCTTCGATAACTAGGCACTATTCTATACAGCATTGTGTATTTCATTTTTCAATAAAGTTTGAAAAGTCTCCGATTCATGTTTTTTTTTCGAAATAATCAAATATTCATTCAAAATTGAGCCTTTACCGCCTAAAATAATATAACTCTCGATACTTTTGCTAAAAATATCACCAACATTTTTCTACAAAAAAGTAAAAAAATACCAATCCAATGTGTCCCGAAAAAGGACTCGTTTTTTTCCAACATGTAAGCCAAAACTAATTTACGCACGCGACCGAGTTAACACGTCAATCATCGAGTGGGGTGCGTAGTACCCGCCTGGTGCGCCGGTAAAAACTCTTGCTACCCTCATACAGCAAACAAAGAAACTTAAATTGGATCCCACTTATTGTTGTACAAATCGAACTTTGAATTTTTTATTAGTTCTACTGTACCAACTGTGAAGGGCTCGAGAGGCTTATTGAATATAAGTTCTTCTATTACGCCGAAATTTGACTCGTGTTTGTGTAGTTCACAAAGGGTTTAATTGAATTTATTTTGGATTTATATTGGGTTTGGTATCTATAGATCTTTTAAAATACAAAAAACAACACTTTTTGTGCTCTTTTTTTGGTGAAAATTTAGCTGATGACAATCGTAAAATAAAGAAATCCGCCATAGGTGGCGAACCTATGGCGGTACGCCAAAAGGATTTTGAACATAGCAAAATCTTTGTAATTTCTCCAAATTGAAACAGAGTATGGTGCCTTAGTATTACCATTCGGCTCCCCGAAGCCCTAGTTAACGACTCGCAGTGCCACGCTCCACAACACTTGCCAAAAGCAGACGAGTAACAGAGACCGCACGACATTTTCTTACATAAATAAATGTCGTCGTCCCACTTGCACAGTTGCACAGGAATTAAGTTACCGGCATTCCCATGCACGGTAACAGCAACATTCGCTCGTTAGGACACATTTGCTCCAACAGTCGTATTTTATGTTTTTCCTCTCCTACTGAATTTCAGAACATACATATTTAAATACATCGTGATTCTCGTACGGAGTACATTTTTATTTCGACCAGAGGAATGTTCATTAGTAACCGGAGCGCGGTTCTGTTCCTCTATAATAGTTATTTGTGGATTTTAATCTTCAAAGTGCCTGATCCTTTCTTGTGTGGACTACAAAATAGGAGATTTATTAACAACTAGGTTTTGTCAGAGGCTTTCGTGAATGTCCAAAATTACCCCACGGAAACTTACTGTTAGTTAAAAAGTATGTTCTAAACCAGCAGAGTTGTGGCGTGATTATTCAGCAAATTTACAGACTTTCACTCTTAAAATATTAGTAGAATGAATTCGGGAGTCCAAAAAAAATTGTGTAGACTAATGCCAACTTTCTTGGGGTTAACATATTGTGTGTCATGTTGACTAAGTGTAACCACTTTTTACACAACTGCCTCAGAAGGAGGGTATTTTTTTCATTGAGATATTTCATTATTGCGAGAGAAAATTCAGAAATTATTCTCCGCTGAAAGAGCAGAAGAGTCCTCTCGTACATAAATTAATTTGTTCTAAAATAATACAAACGTGAAGTTTTAAGCCACACAAAATTGCAATGCTACTATTTTACATACATTTACCATTATTATTTGTAACGGATTAATGTACTCTGATGGAGTCAACATCATTTATTTGAATCCAATACAGTTTACATCCCAATTTATCCTCGATAAATAAAGCCAAATAACACAAAATGTTAACCAGATATAAATTCAGTATATTTTCCGATGGCACAGTACATCCAGCATAAAGTTTGACATGGAAATTTTTACCCCTTTTTATTTTCCCAAATGCAGAGGCTAAATTCAAAAATTTGCCGACCTCTGCAAACCGTCTGTCGCATGCATGCAATTTTAAATAGCCATTGTGTGACCTATGTTTTATCGAGTTCTATTTGATAGAGAATTTTATTTTATGCTCTGTCATGCAGCTGGAAAAAGCTTTATTATTCGTGAAAGTTTTTGCAGTGTTTTATTAAATTACGTTCGCAGCTTTTACGCTGGAATTTTTCATTAAATATGAACGTAGAATTAGTTGTAAAAATAGTTGCGTTTAAAAAATGAATACCACCAGGGATACGGCTACTCAAACCTTAAACAACCAGTTTTTGGCTCTATTTTCCACCTTAGCTGTAAATATTAAAGCTTATATTTGCTTAACAACACAGTCACATGTTTCCTCGCTACCAGACTATGTATTTGCTTGTCGACTGTCAAGTTGTTTTCAAAATAATTCACGCAGAAAATTCCTCAAAAGACATCTCTGGAGAAATACGGGCTGCGTTTTCTAGCTGTTACATAGTTAGGAATGGGGATCTTCACTTTTTACGTAACGGTTTTTCTCTATGCCTGTGTTCACTTAGAAAGATTGAGTTCAGGACTCGTCATAAGGCTCTTAAGGTATTAGTTTCTTGAAGCAAAAGTACTAACGTAATAGCATTGCCTGCACTGAGATTCTTAAATCACGTTAAGGTCTTATGGACTAAGATTCCAGAGCTGCCAGACCTCTCCTATTTTCTCACTTACAAAATGTGTGGTATGTAATTTTAACGTATGCATACCTGCTAGCTTAGGTCGACGGCCGATTTCCAGGTACCTGGTGCTAAAGCCAAATCAGTATAAAGTCTGGGTGCTGATTTTTGTGGATGTTTTACAGAATATTGTTAAATATAATTAGTAATTCATAATATGTTAACGACTAATTAGTCATTGTAACAGTCTAAGAGCTGGTCGCCACCTCGTTTGAGACCCTATTCACAGGCCGAAATTGGTCATAGTCCATTTAAAATAGTTGGAGTGTAATTTGGGAGAATGCAAAACTACCTTCTTGACTATAGAAACACCTTTGATACATCACAAAAACAATGGTCGTCGGCCCAAGCTAGCAGGTATGCGTATGTTAAAAGTACTTACTAGTGAGAAAATAAGAGAGGTCGTGCAATTCTGGGATTTCAGCCTATATTGTTTAATTTTCAAAATAAACAATATAGGCTTAATTTAATATTATGAATGAAGATTTAAATTAGTTTCTAAATTATTTCTAATAAGGAAGTAGCTGTCTAAACCGTCACTTAGAAGAGACGTAAAGACTGAATATATGGCAAAGTAATACCTGCCAGGACATATTAATTTCAAGCCTCTTGGCACAAAACCATCAATTTAATGTTAATGAAACGACAGTCAGTCATATATTCCAGCGTTACTTTTTTGGGACAAAGTTCCTTATCGCGCGTTGTGAAAGGGGGCTAGACGGAAAAAAATCATACGAAAAGTTGTAACTACACTTTTTGCTATAGTTGTAAGCCGTACGGCGTGCGCGTGTTTCTCTGTCTGTCTCTCTCTCTCTCTCTCATAGAAAGCAAGCCAGTTATTTTCGTTTCGTCTTTCTATTTCGTTTACATTATATTTGTTAATAATAAAAAAAAATATTATTAAAACTTAAATAAATAAAATTTTATTAAATTCCTTCACTAATTAATCGAAAGGAACTTCGTTCCATCCGGGTGTCCCTTGACACCTCTCAAGTTTTTATTGTTTATATATCTTGAAAGCCGCTGCGTGTGCATGGTGATTCATATTTTTGAATAAGCTTTACGTAATTTATTGATTTTTTGTTTGGTAAAAGGTAAATAATAGTATAAATCAAATAAAGGCCCCCAAACAGACAGACGCGACGCGATAAAGTGACAACCATTTTTTATAGCAATTAGATTTCTAGAACAATAACTATGAAATCGCAGTGTCACGTCGCACTTATCTGCAGGAGCCTAAAAACAATGTTTTTTCTCAAGTTTTTATACATAAACTTTCAATTCTCTTCCTCATATTTGGAAAGAAACATCATTCTACATGTTGTAACTTTAGAACAGATCTAAAGATTGTAACCATTCAGTCATTCGTTCAGTTAAAGGTAAAGATTTCGTTAGAAACATCTAACGTCAGTCGATTCTATTGCAAGCGCAGAGCACGGAAAGACAGCTAGAGGCGGCATTGTCAGCACTTACCAAATAAATTTCGCGTGTCAGTTAGTGTTAACGTTTATGAAGCTGACGTTCGATGACAGTTCTAACTAGGTTTATTCTCATTCTTATTTTTATTTCACACACTAAACATACCGACAAAAACCCATAACAGGCTCCAGATAAATCTATTAGCGAATGCGATTCTCGAATTGTCAAAAATATAATGGAATTGATGTCGTGACATTTCGACAGCGTTTGTCAACACCACACAATTTTGACGTTTTGACCATCGCCGCGCTGCCGCTGTCAGAATATTATTTGTTTTGACAAATAATATTCTGACAGCGGCAGCGCCTCAGGAGAGTTTATATACAAAAGATAGCTTTACCCAGAATTGGTTTTATAACGCGAGTTTTTGGGCTTGTGATAGTTGTAAAAAGCGCTCAGCGCTATCTGCGCGGACACGAGTGTTATAATTAGGGACTTGAAAAAAATGCATTCTAGCATTGATAACGATTGCTAAAATATCAAATTGGCCCAACTAACCTAAAATTTTGATAGCTATGAACAGTCTCACAAATATTCAGAATTTTTAACAAAAACAATCGCTGATTGCATTACACTATGTCTAGAGCCCAAAGTATCTCTAGTCGCTGCCAACATGTTTTTTTTTTGTTTGATGGGAAATCATCAAATGACTCCGACTTTCACTGACTAAAACCCAACCGTGTTCCTCCTAATGCCCTTTGCGTTCGCGCTCTTAGTTGCGGGCTTACTAAGAATGAATGACAACACGATTTGATAGTAACTGTCAAATCATGTTGTCATTCATTCTTAGTAAGCCCGATAATAAGACCGAAACTACGGACTTCGGGCTTAAAGAGAAGCCCCCAGGGCCACGGTAACTCTTCCGAACAAATCCCGCAAACCAACATTTAGATTCTATATTCTATGGTCGCAACTGTGATCAATCGGCACAAGACTGTGCGTCGGCGCATCTTGTAAACAAACGGATCGCCCTCTGTGTTTATATAGTCCGACTCTATCAAGGTGCAAGAATAACATTTGAGTCAATGAACCACAGGTTACTTTGTATATGCCGCTTTGTGTAAACACAAGTAAAACAGTCGTTGTTTATTATATTTGGACTTTTTAAAAGTTATTTTTCTTGTTACCGTTGAAACCCTACAAATAAATAATATTTTTTACTTCAGCGGTAAGAGGGTTAATTTTTTTAGCTTTATACGAATGATGTCTGACAAACAAGCATGTAATGCGTATGAGCGTGTCTGAATAATTCAGGCTGTTTTGGCAAAGATTGGCGAACGCTATAGATTAAAACTATATTTTTTTATATTTTTTAAGTAAGCGTAAATTATACATATTGTTTGACTAGATTTTTGTAGCGGCGAGAAAACTTAAAAATATCTTACTGGAACTTACTACTGGGATAAAAATGTATCCTAATGTCCAAATCCGGATTTACATTGAATACATTACATCATGATCTACCCGTTTACCAAGATGGATGTACTTAAATCCCTTCAGCCGTTGAGCTTGATTACCAACCAACCATACAGTTAATGGGATCCCACCAAAAATACAAATGTGAAATGAAGCCAAGTTCTTTTTAACGGCTTCGCTGATAAAACATGCTAGATTCATCTGTATACAAAGTTCTCTTATAGTTCCCTTAATTACGCAGTGCGTTCTTCAGTTGCTTTTTAAAGAAATATTTTTATATTCTTTGCCACCCTAGTCTTACTCGGCAAGCTTTTACCAACCAAATTTTTCTATTCTAGTTTCAGTACAATTTAGACAACTTGCCAAGTTGCAGCATTTCCATTCAGCAAAATTATGCTGCTAACGTGAAGGGGACCCTAGTTCTGAGGAATTTGAAAAATAGGTATTTGAAGAAACTATTGCCGATGCCGTCACGCTGCGCCCCTATCAAGGAAGTGCGAAAGCGACAACTTTGACCAAAAGACATTTTGTATTCCGCTGTTTTCTTCTTCAAAACTGGACTGATCTATAAAAATTATATATCAAATTTTAGAGGAAGACTATATCTTGTGGGTTTTTTGATTGTTATAATTCTGTGAGGAATATTTTTTTGGAAAAAAGAAAATAATAGAAGCACGTTTAATTCGATCCAGATTTTTTGGAAAAAAATCATTGCTCTAGCAGCATTATCCATGAAGAAAACAGCGTAATGCGTTTTTATCGAGAAAGGCCCAAGAGTTACCTACTAGGGTCCCCTCTTAATTGTGCATTAAATCTAGTCAAGCAAAGCCGGGTCTCTGGTCCCTCCTCATAACATAAAAGTTACAACAGAACTCCAAACACCAATACATAATACATTGGGCACAGAATAAGAAATGTATTGGCCCACCAAAACATACAAACAATTGAACATCCCAAAAGATTTTTCCTTGCAAATATTGTTCTAAAAACAAAATAAAAGTGTACAAACACACGTATTTGCGAACACACATAGAAATCCCTCTTTACGCTGATTTTTAAACAAACACTGAACAAAATGGCCGGCTTATTGACGTGCCTAAGCAAATAGAGGGGGATTTATTTGCTAGCAATAATATGAATATGTACTAACTGCTTATGTTACAAATAGGGTGCATTATTATTGCGCAGTCTATTCGTAGATTGCGTAATATTCAGACATGTGTATCGAGTGTATCAGCTGGTCTATTTTTGTAAATTTCTTACCGTGATAACTTTAATAGGGCTGCGGAATTTGTTCGAAAGAGTTACCGCGGCCCGGGAGGCTACTCTTTAAGCCCGAAGTCTGTAGTTTCAGGCTTAGTTGCAGGCGTATTCTACTACGGAGATATATATATGGAGTGGAATACGCCCGCTTCTAAGCCCGGGCTTCGGGCTTGGAGAGTAGCCCCCCTTGGAACGCAAAGGGTATTCAAATTTGAAAAAACACGGTTGGGTTTTAATCAGTAAGAGTCTGACAATCCTTCCACTCCACCCAGAGCGGAAATGGTCATTTGATGATTTCCCAGAAAAAAAAAACCGTGATAACTTAGGTGAAGTGAACTGTCATTCCTCTTTGATTTGATGGATCCACTGATGGTCTATTTTGTCAACATCTAACCGTGAAGTCTTAGCTTGAAGCAAAGTGACATACCATCTTGATTTGACAGATTGACAGCTCACTTCACCTTAGTTTTCAGCCGGTCTATTCTGTCAACACGTCACCGTGTTCACATATGTGGAGTGAACACGAAGTGAACTGTCATACCATCTTTTTGTATGGATTGACAGCTCACTTCACGTTCACTTCACCTTATTTTTCAGCCGGTCTTTTCTGTCAACACCTCACCGTGTTCACTAAGGTGGAGTGAACACGTAGTGAACTGTCATTCCATCTTTTTTGTATGGATTGACAGCTAACTTCACCTAATCATTCACTTCAAGAGGTTTACAGAATCGAACTGCTGAACATTCTGGTTGTACTGATTGATCCTTCGACTGTTTATGCAACGGTTCAGAATTCTAGAGGGTGGTTTGTCACACTTTTCTGATTTTTTGTTTGCCTCTCAAGAGTTATTAGGATGTGCTCTGAAGAAAACGTCGCTAAATGATCTTTAAAGAGATATCTGGATACTTGATCTTGTGAAAAAAGACTCATCATTTGCCTAGTTTTTCTCAACTATATTAGGGTCGGATTCCAGTTAAACCAGATTCATCTGAATACCAGTATTTAACGTGGAGCAGCTGCCTTGTGAGAAAGGACTGTACCTACTTAATTTCCTAGAAAAACATTGCAACTTGCTGAATAATTCCGAGTTTAGCCTATTCGTGTACTTTTATGTGCTATTACTTAATTGCAAGAAACAAATTACTTTTCAGTTCTTAGGCAATAAATTGACGAATGCAACGATGACGGATCCTGAGCTGGTTTGATCTTTGACACTATAGTAATAGACTTAAAGGATCAGCACACACCAAGACGCAATGCTGCTAGTACTTTTTAAGATAGCGATATAAAAAATTGAACTTAATTTGCTAGTGAATAGTTAAAAAAAACTTAAAAAAAAATATAGTCGTAGAAGTCGGTGTTAAAAAACCAACAAAGACAACCGAAACACCGACTTCCGAAATTAAGGTTATTTTATTCTTTGTAGTGTTTTGTTTGGAAGTCGGTTAAATTTTTTTGTAAAAAGTTTTTTTATTTTTCTGGACGACGTCTTCGTCAAAGATAAGCAAAAAATGCTCATAACATAAAAACTTCTGAACCAAACTGATTCAAATTTTTATGGGACCAAATGGCAAGTATACTGCATCGAACTAAAAAAGAATCACAAAAATCGGATTAGAAACCTCGGAGTAATCGGTGTATATACATTAAAAAAAATACCCACCGAGTTGAGAACCTCCTCCTTTTTTGGAAGTCGATTAAAAATAGGTCCTAATCAATCAATCGGTTACTGAGTGACTGAGTGAGCGACAGACGAAACTACTGGTCGTAGAAAGATGTTTGCCATGTACATTCCTTGCATGTGCAGTATAGGGGAGCACTAAGAGAGGATTTTCCGACATTCCTTCAAGAACGGGAAACAGCGGGATATGCGCGTACGAAGTCGCGGGCAAAAAGCTAGTTATTATATTCTTAACTAACTCCTGCCCGGGACGTCGTACGCGCATATCCCATTTTTCCCGTTCTCGTAGATGTTTCGAAGGAATTTAGGGAACCTACATGCCAAATTTCAGCTTTCTACGACCAGTAGTTTCGGTTATGCGTTGTCTGTCATTCACTCATTCAATAACGGGATGTTTATATATTAGGATAAATAATAACAAAAGCCAAACGCATGGAACTACAAGGTTGAGCTTCTTTTTCTTATCGTGTAGGCAGTAAGGTCTAACGACCCTACACACTCTAGTGTCAGAGTTTAAAAACCGCCTTCACGGGCCTCTGACATGGTTATATGACGACCGCCATTTGGCGGCCGGGACCACCGGCTAATACGTGCCTTCCGAAGCACGGAATCATCTTTTTATCAGAAAATCAGGTGATTCAAGCCTGCAATGTCCTAGCCAAACTAGAAAACTACTTTACAAAGTATGCTTCCCGTGGGAATCGAACCCACGACCACCGGGTCTCGAGGCAGACGCCTAAACCACTCGACCACGGAGGCTGTTAAGGTTGAGCTACTATTACGGAAAAGGAGGATACGGATAGTCAGAAGCTAAAAACTGACAAGGGGTTTCCTGTTATCCAGTAACTGGGTTGTTAAGGTGAGATTAGCAGTCGCTTAAGGTAAAAAAACTGGTATTTACCTGCATCCAGTTAGACGGTAGCCAACCCCAACATGACTACTAGAATCAAAAAATAAGCTCACAATTTAGGACCCATTAGTATTAGTGTTGATAAATAATTCGTGGTGCTTATATGTCCCTTGGTGTCTACTGGCAAAGCTCTATCCTGTCTCCTGTTTGATAAGGAGGGAAGTGGACATTATATTTTTTTTTAATCCTTCGCTGTTATTTTCTGATAAATTTCGTTGCGGGATCCAAGTCAGTCGAATCGTTTATCCGGAATTCGTCGAGCTTCAATATTGACTCAGCGTTTTTCTGGTTGTTGCTACTGTTGATTCTGGCTTTCAGAAGTTGCAGTGGTTGGGAATGTGGGGCGAGCTTGTATCTAAAAAAAAATCGTAATGTTTGTTTACTACACAAAAAGATACACATAACAGTGTGAGCATTATAACAAATGCCGCATCGTTGTGCTGCACCTTAAGGCAGCACAACTGCTTCGCCCTGGCTCGCGACTCAACTGGCCACTACAAGTATCTGTCATCTGGTGGTGTTTCGGTGTGAGGTGACCCTAAGACGTTGACCGTTAACGCAATTAGTAAGGTTTACAGCCTACCCTGTTGTATTATTGGCTATTCATTTCATATAATGCAGCTTTATTTCCTAATTGTACTTTTTATCTCAACATCAGTATCTCTAGAATATATTCTTAGTGAGAAATACTCCCGGTACATCAATTTGATTTAATGGCCCAACGAAAATGTCACATACGAAGTTGCGCGGGTCAGCTAGTATAGGTTATTGTAACGATTTAAAGGACTTTTTTTTGAGGTTTTGGCAGGATTGTCAGTTCTACCGCATTTTACACGAAAAGTTTTATAAATGTTTTGATTATTTATAAACTTTTTCGTGAGAGAGACGAGCCATTCATGAAAACCACAGTGTAATAATTTATCAGTAATACCTGATAAATTATTACACTGTACGGAAGCCAATGTATAGACGTCAGCACATCAAGCTACCCGAAACTGTCAAATTTTCCCAGTGAATCTATAATATTAATGCTTTAGCGATTAAGTTGAAAATCTATTCAAGAAAATTCACAAATTGTTATAGCTTGATGTGCTAGCGTCTGTAATATAGAAAATGTATTTAGAACCTTGCAAGTGGTCAGTAGCCTCACCTACCGTTCACCATGAATTACCAGCGACATAGATTCCACAAATGCCAGGAGTACCGTCAATCAATGAATGACATTTGATTTAAGTGTTGTTATTTACTTCGTAAGGACATACTTTGACGAGTTTCTTGGATTGATGCCAGTTTCTACTTATTGGTTTAATCATGAGGGCAAGAAGTGCCTTCGAAGTACTGTGTTAAAGTGGTGAGTTAGAACAACTTGATTGATTCTTTGTTAATTAATATCATTCTACTCTTTAGGGTCCCAAATAATATGACGTCTTAAAACCATGATGATTTCAAACCCAGAGTCCCCAGATCTTACTTATTTTCTCACTAACAAAATATGTGACATATTACTCTAAAAACATTCTAACACTACTGTGTTAGAACTAGCCTTGTACACGTCTAGGTTACGCAGTACCCTACGGACGTCCCTCTGATGAATGCGAATGTTCGACATACTCGACTCGCATCCAGCAGGAGAAGCAGGGGGCTCCGCGCCACTAGGATCCAGACGTGAAGATTCCGCAAACAAAGAAGCAAACAAGTTCGCTTTCTCCTCAGCGGAGTGGGTCAGCGTCCCGTCGGGTCTCAGCAGTGGTGGTAGTGAGGGGCGGCAGAAGTTCGTTTCGACCGACTTAGCCAGGGACCAAAAAGCCTTACCTTGTTTGTGTAGTTTGTTCCCTATTCGGCTAATGTGGTCAAATCGAGCCCTCCGCAACACCTTCTTGCAGGACTTGGCAGCCCTGTTGAAGGCTCTCTTCTTCTAACTCACATCATTTGCTTTGCATATGTTCTTTTTTAATGTAGGAACGAATAATTTCATTCGAGCTATACTTAATTAGTCCCGCATCATCTACCCTTTTCCCAAATATGTTGGGGTCAGCTTTCAGTCAGACCGGATTCAGCTGAATACCATTATTTTATGTAGAGCGGCTCCCTACCAGACCCTGACAACCCATTAACTGGTTAACACGTTAGTTCTTGACAAGTTTGGAGTCAGATTAACTGGCTTCTGACAATCAGTTACGACTGCCAAAGATCTAAAATTGACAGCCAAGACCAACGGCTTAACGCCCGAGCACAAAGAAACTAGGCATGATAAGAAGGTCACCCACCCACAGACCGACCTTGGTTTACGTTGCTTAACCTTAAAAATCGACCCATGCAGCTGTTATTCTTTAGCCACGAGCTATGCTTAATTAGTCCCTATTTTGTCTGAAAATGATAAATGGATCTAGCACTTAGAGTACTGTGGATTTTAGATCTTACATTACAAATTGATTGGCTGGGTTTTAATTGATTGATCGATGTCATCATCGGCAGCACTTTTTGTTGCCTAAAATGGTGTGACTGTGTTTATTCTGGCGGTTATCGCTAAAATTACAGATTAGATCTTGGCTAGATAGATTTAGGTAATAAAGCAATCATAATTCCAAATGTTACCAACCAATTTGACAGCGTAGAGCAGTAGGTGAGCCTGCCAGGGTTACGAATTTGTTCGAAAGAGTCACTGCGGCTCTGAAACGTAAAGGGCATTAGGAGGAACACGGATGGGTTTTAGTCAGTAAGAGTATGATACTCCTTTCCACTCCGCCCAGAGCGAAAGGAGTTATTTGATGATTTTACATTAAAAAAAAAAAACAAAATAATTGGGGGTCTTTCGGCTGAAATAATAATGCAAAAGCAATAGTCCAGCATAAAAAATAATCCAAGTTTTCTCATGGGCATTTTTATTTGATTCAAAACCAAAAGTCTGTATTTTACTTTCGGATGTTACTCTAAAATTATAAAACTGAAGAGATTTTGTTTGATTGTTTGGTTGAACGCGCTAATCTCAGAAAGTAATGGTTTAAATCAAGAAATTATTTTAGTGTTGGATAGCCCATTTATCGAGAAAGGCTATAAATAGGCTATATAATATACAAGCTACGATCAATAGGAGCTGAGCGCTAATGAAAAATATGACGGAGACGAAGTTGCGCGGGTCATCTAGCTCACTCTTACTCCTCATGCATACGGCATACCCAACGTTCTGTGAAACGCAACATTGTAGTTTCCTGTGGTTTATGTTCACTAATTATTTTAGTGGCACCTCTCATAATACTTACGAACAAGCAACGCCTTGTTCTTGAAGGAAGTTAAGATACAAAGTAATATTTAGAGCTATGGTAGGCGACAGGTGAATTTGCAATAAAGGCGCAGACCCATCGCGGCGTGTGCTGTGCACGTGCACGCGGCGCATTTTAGCTGTGTAGATTATTTTTTTCTACAACGTGGTTTTACGTTTTCACTACAGCTGCAGTATACACGCCTCCGTTCCACAAGGCGTATCTCAAAACTGAGCTGCAATACAGCCTTGGGTTAACATTTGTGTAGGCAAGTATATCATGTAAAAATTATAATGGGGAATATATATATTTCAACTAAGCACGAAAATTCACGATGTTAGATTTCTCAATATCGTATTTGTTTTTCCCTTTGTCTAATTTAATGTAGCCATATTATTTGCATACTTGTAGGTCACTGTAGCTTTCGCTACTTTTTAGCTAACCTAGCTTTACCAATGCCGGGGTAACTCTGTTATTGGTTTAAAAGATAATTGTCATCATCTCACTGTCACTGTGCAGTGTGTGCAGACTGTATAAAAGATGCTAGTAACAGTAGTAACTTTGACGAAACTGCACTGGGCTGTTCATTGATAGTGAGATGAATATTTATAATTCATGTAAATTAAAAATAAGCTGTTGAGTTACCAAATAAATAGATAAATAAATGAATAAATGTACCGCATGCATATTGCTCAGCATGCATGGCGTTGACAGCGGTGAGCTATGTGAGCGTCGTATTCAAGCAAGCCACGCATGTATCAATAACGTCAATTGATGCATAGCGTGTGGGTTACAGTGGACGAAATCAAATAAATTTTGTGGCAAAGCGAAGCTTAACACACGTGCGTAGCCTCTCCGTGCGCTGCAGTGGGTTTGCGCCTTAAAGTACATTGTCCCTTCTCTAATAGGAAGGGACAATGGACTCTTCTTTGGTCTTACTTAAGTTTTACTATGGTTTTTATTTATTACTGGAAAATTTAAAGGATTACGATAGGTGACTTAGGAGACAGCTTTATGTCTTTAATACCTTCTGCCAGCGACGTCGCCCACCTGATAGTCAAAAGTTATCCTAAAGGAACATACTTTCAAGGGTCCACCCGTTTGCCAAGTTTCATCCAAATGAGTTACCAAAAATAATATGGAAATATGGTTTTCCTATTTTGAATTTAAGTATATCAATAAATGTTGGTGGGTAAATGACCGCTGCTGCACATTTATTTAGTGCCTTCCATACACAAAGTCGATCCGAAGAATTCATGCGTGACTTTAGGTATTAGAGGGATGGCGGGGCACATAAAGTGCGATTTTTTGTTCGATAGTACATGCGTGAAAAGTCCAGACGTTGGTTCATTTGAATGCGACAGAACTTGATTTGATTCAGTGTATTTGTCTCCGCTTACATCATCTAAATTATGCAACGGATTTTGATACAAATTTCCCTTACAGAGAGCGTGAAAAGAGGAAAGTTTATAAGAATTTGTATAAATGGCTGAACTGTGACAGTGTTATTAATTATTGTACCCGTGAAAGGCCAGGATCGCTAATGAGATATAAAGTTTTAAGAGATATTTACCTAAGATGTAGTGTTTAGTTGGTCGAAGTCAAAAAACCTTTTTGGTATTTTTTTAGAAAATCCGATTTAGCATCCAGAGAATTTGTTCGCAATGCTGCTGGTATTACAGATTTCTATAGGAAACGGTTAACAGTATAACTTCATCATAAATGATGTTAAATTATATTTTACATCATTTAACAATATATATAATTTGCAAGTGTCCATCCAGTATCCATTGAGATTTTTACGAGTTCTTCTTCGTAGAGATTCACATTTTGGAATGTCAAAATTGGCTTCGTTTTTCGTACAGATGCCAAGGTTCAATTGATATAAATGCTTTGAGTCTGAATAACGTAGAGAGTAACTTTTGACGTGATAACGTCTTATAAATCGATGAACGCCAGCTACACGTGCGAAAAAGTGTGACGTTCCGCCTGAGCCGAGCGTGCAAGCGAGAGCGCGGAACAAGTGAGAGAGAGAGCACGAAGCACGATCGGCCTAAGCGTTCGGCTTGTTTGTAAGAATTTAATTGTTTTCTTATGACGTTATCTCGTAAAATTATCGTCCATAAACCGACATTATAGAATTTTTTATTTTTATTTTGTATTGATTTCGCTAAGGTTCGCTTTATTTATATCGCGTTAATTGGTATCAGTATTTTAACTGATGCAAAATTATTATGATGATGAATGGTTTGCAAAACATTTAGATGAGAAATTCATTCGCTAAAACCTGATTTTGGCAGCTGTTTGGCATATTTTCTATAAAAACCGGCTAAGAGCGAGTCGGACTCTCGCACGAACGGTTCCGTACCACAAACAGAAAAAAGAAGTTCTTGTATGAGAGTATGCCTTCATTTATTTAATTTAATTTGTATTTTTTGTTGTTATAGTGGCAATAGAAATATACACACTGTGAACATTTCAACTGTCTTCCTATTACGGTTCTTGAGATACAGCTCGCTGACAGACAGGCGGACGAAAAGCAGAGACTTGGTAATAGGGTTCCGATGATTACTCTTTGGATGCCCTAAAAACTGTCAAACCGCCATTTTATTCCTCATGTAAATGTAATGTGACTATAGGAAAATCGACCCTCAGACATTCAAATTAATGCACATCACATTTTAATACATAAATACCGTCCAAGTGCACATTGCCTCGCACGATGAATGTTATATTCGATCAATTATTCATATCTACATAACCTGTGCAGGTATGTGATGCTAATTAATACTTCTTATTAGCATTTGGCAGAGCACATTGCTCGCAGAAAAAATGGCCGATGCCCGCCTAAAGGTTCGGGAGTGACAACCGCTTTGAAATCGCAGCGTTGGAAGGCTATAAAGAAGAAATTATGTAATTTTAATTAATAAGTTGACAAAATGAACGGAAATTAGAGGTATTTTTATGGTTCCATACTCAAAGGGTAACCAGCGGAACCCTATAACTAAGCCTTCGCTGTCCATCTGTCCGTCCGTTCGTCCGTCTGTCCGTCCATCCATTCGTCTATCTGTCTATCAGCGGGCTGTATCTCGTGAACTGTAATAGGTAGAGAGTTGAAATTTTCACAGATTGTGTACCTATTTCTATTGCCGCTATACCAAAAAATAATAAAATCAAAAGTTTATACGGCACCCTTCGTGTGCAAGTCCGACTCGCACTTGGCCTGTTTTTTGACAGTTTGTGACTGTGATGGAAATCCATACGTTTCTTTTAAAAAATACGGCAATTGTCCACCTGGATGTGAGAAGCAAACGACTGGTCATGTTACAGCGCTTGTGAGAGGTCTTTGTCCAGTGTTGGAAGTGTTTCAGCTGAATAATGATCACTAGTGGACGTCACGCGGTTTCACCCGCGTAGTTCCCGTTCCCTTGGAAGTACAGGGATAAAATATAGCTTATGTTACTCCCTGATAATGTAGCTATCTATTGCTGAAAGAATTTTTCAAATCGGTCCAGTAGTTTCGAAGCCTATTAATATCAAACAAACAAACAAATCTTTCCTCTTTATAATATTAGTGTAGATTAGCAATTTTTTGTAACGATTAAAACTGTTGTAATTTTATATCAAGTTAGTTTTGTATTTTAGCTATTGAACATATCTAGAACATGTCCCAAAATGTTTTTTAAACTTCTCAGTATAGGCAGTATTTTTTAAATTATAATATTTGCACAACAGTTTAAAAGCAGCATTTTACTTTACAAGTATCACAGGAAACGCTTTTGACAAGCAGTCGCCGGCGATATCGCGTAACATTTTATCAATTCCAGAACGGAAAATTGGAAAATATCTCAAATACGATCTCGTAGACAATTTTTCAATAAACCCACTTAAAAACCAATTCCCGGAGCATTTAATCAGAGCATAAAATACCGAGACAAAAGCTCTAATATGAGGAAAGACCTAATCAATCTCGAGAATAAAGCTCTATCTATAAAATTTCAATATCCCAGTTTAACGGACTTGACTTGGGAAGCGGTATTCTCATTTCTAGTCAATGAAATTGCATATAATTCCCTCGCAATCGGGCCTCTCTTTTGTGCCGGGAATGAGGGAAGAGGAGAGGTAATGAGCTCGATATTCAAAGGTAATGACGGCGCGGAGATGAATAGTACCAATAATATGAAACAGATGAGACTGTACCTGTATATGTGTGTGTGTGTGTGTGTGTCTATATGTTAGATCGCCTAACTGTAAATCGCTTTCGTTGTTTCGTTGATTTTGAAATGCGAACGCGAATTGTCGACAGTAAATGGATTGTGGATCAAGACTGTTTCCGCGATTCTGTTTGTGGGTTAATCTTAAATGCATGGTAGTTTAGGTTAGTGGATTTTACTAATGTTATAATTAGTGATGTAAAGTCAAGAAAATGATTTTCGTACTACTTATGACCACAATTCCCAGTGAATCAAAACTTCACTATTATTCAGCTGACGTCGTGTTGACTTTTATGATATGACGGTACATTTAGCTAGGTGTAGTTTTTTTTTTACTATTGATAGGCACGCGTTTGACCACTATCTCACCTGGTGGTAAGCGATGATGCGGTCGAAGATGGAGCACGCTTGCCTAGAAGCAACGTATTCACTCTTGACTTAAAGACTCCCAGGTGCAGAACACTTTCTTAAAGTCTTACTTTAGAGCATTATGCATTTCCTGTATAGAGGAAACTAGAACCAAGCTGCTCTTTTAAAAGTTTGTCGGTGTCTTCTGAATTCGTAACATTGTTTTAGACAAACTATGGTTTAGTTGTCTCATGTTTTCCTTATTTACGGTTCCGTACCCTAAGGGACAACAAACCGAACCGTCTTACTAAGCTTCCGCTGTTCGCCCGTCACTCGGTCTGTCAGCGGGCTGTTTCTCAAGAACCGTACCTAATAGGTAATCAGTTGAAATTTTCACAGAGCGTGTATTTCTATTGCCGCTATAGCAACAAATAATCAAAACTAATTTAAATTAAAATTTAAAAGAAGAATTTAAAATTTAAAGGCTTACCAGCTTATACAAGAAACTTGTTTTTTTTTTGTTTATGGTACGGAACCCTTCGTCTGAGAGTCCGACTCGCACTTGGCCGGTTTTTGTATGTAGGTATGTGGCGAACGAGCAATTATAATTTTGTTTTTCATTTAAATTAAATAAATCAGTGAACGAATTATTTTCACAACGAATTATTAAACCGAAAAAATAAATTAGTATACCAGATAGATTTACAAAAAATATTAGGTACAAATTGTCAAGCTATAATCATCATCATAGTCATAACAGCCGAAGACGTCCACTGCTGGACATAGGCCTCCCCCAAAGGGGAGGGGGGTTGCCATTATTGCCACGCTTGGCAGGCGGGTTGGCGATCGCAGTATATGGTGTTGCGTTTTACAGAGAACGCTGCTGCCCATTCTCTGGTGAGTCCCTTAGTCGCCTCTTATGATACCCACGGGAAGTGATGGGATGGTATTATTCTTTTACGGCACCATACGGCACCGGTCGACACCATGCGGCGGAGCTATGGTACACACAGCATGGTGTCAAGCTATGTTACACTTTTATTATAATGAGACGTTACCAGCCCTCACTCTTGAATTGATGTGATTTATCCTAGTAAATTTTTATTGATTTGAAATCGCAAAAAATACATGTCCAATATATTTTGAATATACCTATGGACTGACTAAATAAAATATTTATTTTCCTGTCTAGTAAAATACTGTATTCACTGGTACTACCCGTACGCGTTAACTTGACGCCTGGCTCGAATTACGTTTGACGTTTTAATTTAAATTGAAAAATTCAATTTTGAAAACAATCGCGTTAGCATCACTGTTACCGTTGCGTTTTTAATTGGAACCTCAAAAAAAAAAAATCGAAATGTGTCAAGCCAGCTGTCAAGTTAACGCGTAGGGGATATAGGTGCCATGCGCCCTCCCTGAAACAAAGGAATGTGTTTAAAAATGGAACATGACTAGTAGGTACCTTTACATGCGTGCAGAAGAAGCAACCAGCTTTCCGTATTGATTCACCGACAAAATAATTATGACGCATTACTATTAATGGTGCAACTGAACTATGGAAACTCGATGGTATACCCACCTATACTTGTCATTTATTATGTGTCGTTCACCACGCATAGGATCGATCATAGATTAAGAAACCTGTGTAGATATGAAACTCGTGTCACACCATTTTTACCTACAAACATAATATTGTGCTCCAAATCTTACCTCACCACACTATGATCCACAATAAGTTGTGATTTTTGGCAGGGTTTTTTATAGTCAACTCATTTTATGACTCCTCAGATACACCTGTATTTACACTTCACACACCAGTAAATACACCTAATTTCAACCAGGGTGTTTAAAATTACATACATGGTGTTTTAAGCCTTTAATGTTGTTAGTCTTGGTTTTATTTTTTTGGTGAAATAAAATTATTATTTACGTAAAAATTATTATTATTTATTAATTACTAACTTACTTTTTTCAGTTATGTTTGTTGATAAATTATACTGAGTGACTTTCATGTGGTCTCGTGGATATGTTTTGATTACTGGTTTAGGTACTGATTACATATAAGTACTATCAATCCAAATAAGCCTTTAATCAAGCAATTTCATACAAAAAAAAATGAAACGAGAATCTGTTAATCAGTATTTAAAACTAAAATCTAACCATGGACTTAGTGCATATGATTAGATTATTTTGTTGAATAGGCTTGGTAAAAACCTACATTCTGTTACTGATACTGCCAATTTAAACTATCCCGTTGGTAATTATTCCAATTACAGAAAGTAAAAATATGTCGTCCGTAGGTGACCTGCTAATCCAACAGCTTTGGGTACCACATAGATCTACGCTTTGGAACGTGCAAACAGCTTCATGTTTTTGCACGTTCCAAACTGTCATAAATATTTTAATTAAATTATATGCTTTGTATTGGTTTGATTTGCACTTTACAATAAGTTTTTTAAATCACTGTCTTCAGAGGACAAATCTTTAGCAAACAAAGGAGACTGACCAAAAGTGGTCTAAGAACCAATAGCGATAGGTGTTGTTGTGGTATTTCTGTGGGGATATCTTAACTATACCCTTGTGCAAAGGGGCACCAAAATCTGACCGGCAGTTTTGAGAAATATAATATTTTAGAGTTCATTTTAATACTACATTTTTATATGTAATGTGTTTCTCTGCTAGACAAAGTCATTTCCCACCTCAACAGTACCAGTTTTATTTTTCATTTTTTAGCCGACTTCAAAAAAAGAGGAGGTTCTCAGTTCGTCATAACCTTTTTTAACTGACTTCGAAAAAAGGAGGAGGTTCTCAATTCAGTTGTATATATTTTTATGTTTTTTACCTCATAACTCCGTCATTTATGAACCGATTTGAAAAAATCTTGTTTCATTTGAAAGGAAATACTTCCCAATTGGTCCCATTGTCACCAAGTCAGAATCTGATGGTGGGAAATCCTGAAATTTTATAGGCACATACAATGTTTTTCATAAACATTCTAGTCGGTGTCTAAAAACGAAAAAATAACCAAAAACACCAACTTCCGAAATTAAAGTTATTTTATACTTTGTAGTCTTTTGTTTTTGGAAGTCGGTTGTATTTTTTTGTAAGAAAGGTATTTTCATATGTACGAGTATGTTCACCGATTATTCTAAGACGGCTGGATCATAGTCATAACAGCCGCAGACGTCTACTGCTGGACATAGGCCTCCCCCAAAGGGGAGGGGGGTTGCCATTATTGCCACGCTTGGCAGGCGGGTTGGCGATCGCAGTGTATGGTGTTGCTTTTTACAGAGAACGCTGCTGCCCATTATCTGGTGAGTCCCTTAGTCGCCTCTTACGACACCCACGGGAAGTGATGGAATGATATTATTCTTTTACGGCACCATAAGGCACCGGCCGACACCATACGGCAAAGAAAGATTATACTACCCAAATGTTTCCATTGTCACCAGGTCTGAGGATCTAATGATGGTATCCTGGAGAATGCAGTAAGAAATATGAATTCTAAAGTTTTATTTTTCTCAAAACTGCCAGGTTAGATTTTGATGCCCATATGCTCAAGGATATAGTTGAGGCATCCCCTCAGAAATACCACTACAATATTGATGTTGCTTCATAGACCATGACTTATTATACAAATTAAAACAGTGTCCTTTAATTACTCGCACATCTGACCTCGGTTATTATTTCGCACATATAACATGAAATTATGAATGTATTAATAATTCAACAATATCGTATCGGTCCGTCTGAACAAATATCTCTTGAAATGACCGAAATTCAATTAAATTGGTATTGTCTTGTCACTTATTGTGTGTGTTTCTTTGTTTGAGAAAGAATTGCTTGACAGCACCTGTGTGTATTGACGTCAGGAGATTGTGAACAGTGCTATGTTGTCAAATACAAAAAAACTGGCCAAGTGCGAGTCGGACTCGCGTGAAAAGGGTTCCGAACCTGTTTCATTTTTAACATGTTATTTTAACACTACCTAGACATTTTATAGGGTTTCCAGTAATGTGTAGGGAAAGAACAATTACCCGCATTTTTTTAAATTTTTAAACTCAGAAGTTTCGGAGATAAAGGGGGATGGTAATTTTTGATCTAATTTCTTGAATAACTACAAAACTTATTTGATATGTCAAACGATACTCTTTTTAACTAGAGAGTTACCCTCAACAGTGAACCCCAGGCTCAACATTTATTTATTTACGTAACGCGTCCGTGTTTTGCGTCACATAAGTCCCTATGTGTACTAAATTTCTATGGAATCGGTCCAGTAGGTCCGGAAAAAAACTGACTGTGACAGACGGACAGACAGACAGACACCCGATTAAAACAGTCAAATACACTATTTCATTTTGCTGCCACTCCGTTGGTGCTTACACTAATTCCTGTAAAGCGAAATTGTCCTTTCTGCTGACCTATTCTTACTCTATGTGCCAGTTCATCATTAACGCAACTTGACACGTCAATCACGACATATTGACATGCATACGTTGTATTTCAATATCCATTGATTTAACTAGAGACGTAAATAGACTCAAAGTACAAAGAGTCTGTTGTTCATTAGAAAACTGATGAATTCTAAAGCAAGGACTGTGTTGCAAGGACAGATTCTGTGAAATTGGTACTCAATAATGGAATTTTGAATAGGTAGAACAGGTACGTGACAATTAAGGTTTCAATTTGACAAGGGACGCTAGCTATTGTATGATTTGACAGTTCTAAGCGTCATTATAGGACGTCTGACAGAATAAACGCAATACCTCTTAAGGGTCATTGTACTCACATCATGAACAAGTTTTAGTATGGGACCAACAATGAAATCGCGAAAAAAATCGGCAGCCCCATACATTTCTGTGCCCATAACTCGACAAAATGTACAATTTACCCCATTTTCAGGCATTGCGTTAATTCTGTTACAAGTTTCATGGCATAGTTATTTAATTCTATCGACCTATAATAAGAAATTGGAAGTGGAAATATTTGTTTTTTTACTTCTCCGCTGTTCTTTTCAGATTAATATGGTTTCAAGACAGTTCAATCGTTCTCCGGGACTCGTTGAGCTTCATAGTCTCGGCGTTTATCTGGTGGTCGCCACTATTGATTCTGGCTTTCAGGAGTTGTTTTAAATAATTAAAATAAAATTCATTTATTTCAGGTAAAAACCCACAGATATTCAAATAAATCATAGATATTCAAATAATTTGTCATTTATCAGCACATTCAAATTAGTTTAAAAAGTCAAAAGTAAATGTCAAATTAAAACAAAGAAAAACTATTAAATGTCAACTACACTAGATGTCAGAAATTACTTTAAAATGTCAACTAGGTCATTTTAATGATGAAATTAATTTTATGTAATTTTATTTAGTTAATTTAATTTGAGTTTAGTGTTATTTTAATTTCAATTTTATTTTTGTGTATTTTTTTTTTTTTTTTCTTTAAGTTGACGTGTGAGAATTTTAAATATGGATATTTGATATCTGAAGTAAAAATAAATTATTATTATTATTATTAATAAATTAGAAAATAAAATAAAATAAATAATAAGAACACTAAAATACAGAATTGATAAATTACATTACATAGAACAAATTCAAACATGACAAATTATACTGCCAAGACATGCTTGCCACAACAGTGCCCAGTGTAGGGACAATCAAAACGCTTGGCAATCATAGCCAGGACAGTGCTGGAGCTAGCCCGCAACCTGCACACAAAGGACGCGCACCGCTTGCGCATGGTGGCGTGGAAACTGTCGGTGCGCGCATCCGCAAACATGCCCGAGGCGCTACAGAAGCGGAGTAGCCTCAACACTGCCCTGAACGCGTTGTTATACTGGACACGAAGGGCACCGTAAGCAGATTGTGAGTAAGATGCTCGTAGGCTGCACGTGTATAGAGAAGTACAGAAAGCTTTGAAAAGTGTAATCTTTACTTGATTTGAACACCGTGCAAACCTACGGGCTATCATATTTGCTCTCTTAGACAGTGCCCTTCGCTCCCGCTCAATGTCGACATGGTCCTTCAGGTCAGCCGTTACCCACTGCCCCAAGTATTTAAATATGTTCACCCGTTGCAATGGCACATCATTCAGACGAATAGAGGGCACATGTTGTGGGCATTTGGCTCCTCCCTGAGAGACCATGTATTGGCTCTTAACGACATTATACATAAGGCCATGGCTGCCAGCGTACTCTTCACATATTTTCAACAACTTGCGTAATCCACAAACCGACGCGCTCAGCAGCACCATAACTGCATAGCTCGTCTGCATAGCTCAGATTGTTCACACACACATCATCAATATAGCATCCAACATGAGCGCAACGATGAGTGCATCCATGTAAAGATTGAAAAGTGTGGGTGATGTTAACCCACCTTGTCTCACTCCACACTCAAGCCTGTAGGGCTCCGATAATGTGCCCGCCCATCTGACACTGTTAACCTGGTGTTCGTACCAATACTTGAGGATGGTAACAAGTCCATGTGGCATGTTTATGCCCTCAAGCTTTCGCCACAACACGTCATACGAAACCAGGTCAAAGGCCCTTGACAAGTCGAGGAAACACGCATAAACTGGTGTTTTGCGATCCGTGTAGTATCGGACAGCATGCTTGAGACACAGTATTGCACTCTCTGTAGATAATTTGGGCCTAAACCCAAATTGATTATCGTGCAGTGACACGTGACTATTTAAACGTGTCTCAAGCAAACCGTCAAACACCTTTGCTTTTACAGTAGCAAGAGAGATAGGCCTGTAGTTAGTTTTATCGGCTAGATCACCGGTTTTATTCTTTAAAATAGGCACTACTACCGTTCTCATGAAGTCGTACGGCAGGTACGAATGGCTCAGGCATGGCAAGTAGACACATGTAGGCCGGCAAACTGCAGGTGCTCAATACTGAGGCCATCGTGCCCAGGAGACTTGCCTCTGATCATGTGTTTTATGATTTTATCCACCTCTCTGGCCTAAATCCTTGTATTTTGGTTGGGTATATTGTGGCAGGCTTGTCCCATAACTACGAGGCAGCTTGCGCACTGGCCGGATCTCCGCCCTGGGACTTGGAGGCAAAAGTCCTCGCGTCACTGCATCGGTGGGGTGAGGACGCGCGGGCGCGCGAGGAGCGACTGATGCAGCGACACATCGAGCTGCGGAGGTCACAGCTGCGTGAGGTCCTAGCTGCGTGAGGTCCTGGTGGCGGAATGGCGGGACAAGCTCTCACGCCCTTCCGCCGGCCTCGTCACTATCGAGGCCATCCGGCCAGTGCTCGACCTGTGGCTCGGGAGAAGGCACGGCTCCCTGTCATTTCGTGTGACGCAGGTCCTCTCGGGGCATGGGGCTCCCATCTGGGCGGACCCCCTCCATAGGAGGGAGAATGCAACCGCCATCCGCAGGCCACAAAGGGCCATTGCACAGCGGGTGGCGAGGGCTTACCGCTCAGTGGGCTTTTCGGCGGCGTGCGCTCTGGCCAGCACCCTTCCCTGGGAGTTGGAGGCGTGGGTGCTCGCTAGAACGGCGCGCCGAAAAGCGCTCAGGGAGCGCCCGGTCGCGGAGGAGCGGGAGGCCGTGAGGCGGGAGGCGAGGGACGCCATCATCGTCCATTGGACGGAGGACCTCGCCTCCGCCACCTTTGGCCGCCGAACCCTGGACGCGCTCGGTCCGGTCCTGCGAGACTGGCTCGAGCACTCCCACGATTTCCTCTCATTCCGTCTGGTGCAGGTGTTGTCCGGGCATGGCTGCTTCGGATCGCACCTGCTGCACCGGATCGGGAGGGAGGAAACCCCGGCGTGCCACGACTGCGGCGCGGCGGAGGACACGGCACAACACACCCTGGAGGTGTGCCCGGCTTGGTCCGAGCTGCGCCGCTGTCTCACCGCGGTGGTCGGCCAGGACCTCTCACTTCCCGGCGTGGTCAGCGCCATGCTGGAGAGTGAGGGGGCCTGGGCAGCGGTCGCCTCGTTTTGCGAGGCGATTATCTCGCAAAAGGAGGCGGCGGAGCGCGAGCGGGAGGACGACCCTCTCGCTGCGTCGCTTCGAAGACGGAGAAGAGGTCGGAGAAGGCGGAGCCTTCTCCCTCCTCGTGGTGGTGATGGGCGGGCGACAGGCGCGGGGGCGCCTTCGCCCGCATTGCACCCGTCACCACCTTCGTCGGACATTCCCGGCCCTCCCCCAACGGGGAGGGCGTGAAGGGCCCGCCGTGAAGGCGGGCGGACGTCGGAGGGGGACTGGACGTAAAGGCTGTGTCGATCTCCCAGTCCCCCTCCACTCAGACGATGCGGGAATGCCGCTGGGTTATTTTAGTGGGTATACCGGGCTAGCCCGAGGAGTCCCACATAGCCCCCCCATCCCCCGATGGGAGGGTATGCGTAATGCATTTTTTCCCAGCGCAAAAAAGAAACAAGGTCCTCTCGGGGCATGGCTACTTCGGGAGGTTTCTGTGTCGCATAGACAGGGAGCCGGACGCTCGGTGTCACCACTGCGTCGATTGTCGGGAGGACACGGCGCGGCATACGCTGGCAGAGTGTGCCGCTTGGGAGGAGCCGCGCCGTTCCCTCATCTCTGTGGTAGGCAGTGACCTCGCGCTGCCAGCCGTAGTCCGTGCTATGGTTGACGGCGAGGAGTCCTGGGACGCGATTGTCTCCTTCTGCGAAACAGTTATCGCGCAAAAGGAGGCTGCGGAAAGGAAAAGGGAGATCTCGACCTCCCTCCCGGCCCGCAGCAGACGCACCGGGCGTCAGAGGAGGGCATACGCTGCCCTCTTCCGGCCCCCCTAACTGGGTCCACGGGCGGCGGACTTGGGGATGTCCGTCGCCCCCCATTCATCCGGACCCGAGGTGGCGGCCCGTGCGCCCCTCTTTAACGTCGCGGGGCAGTCAAACACCACACTCCCCCCGCTGACCCGAGGTGGCCCGCAGAGGCGGGCCGGCACAAACCGGGGATTACGGAAGTCGTAAGTTCCCGCGATCTCCGGCGTATGTGAGAGATGGAACACCGGGGTGGTTTTAGTCAGAAAGAGTCTGACAGACCCCTCCGCCCGCCCCAGGGCGGAGGACATCCATGAGCATTTCACCCATAAAAAAAAAGTTGTGTTTTTTTCTAAGATGACAGAGACCAAACTTACCCAGAAGAAAGCTGTTCACTCTAACGTTGAAGAGATTAGGGTTGTATACGTTCGGAAACACAAACGCAAGCAGAGAATTCCACTCCTTTGCTGTGCGAAAGTAGTATAAAAGATGTTTGGAAACATTTATTGCGAATTGGTGGAATAGCAACAAGGTAGGGATGGTAACTTGCAGTGCGTCCGATGGTAGAAGGGGCTGGTGGGGCGAGGTCGTGGAGTTCTTCGGCACACTCATCGAAGTACAGTTGAGCTTGACTCACACAGATTTTTTCTTTATTGTTAGGTGTTGTATCCGTCATCAGTTGATCGTTAATGAGGAATATAATGGTTTATTTTTGTAATGAAAGAAAACATTTCACTTGTCTTGCGAATCGAAGACATGGTCTTGGATTGTTTTTAATAACTTGCTTTTGTTATTTAAACTATCACATTTCCCTTTATTAAGGATTGTGCCAGGTATATGTATAAAAAAGGATCACTTGATATACGAACCATAACTTCACTAGCTTCAACAGTGCTAACATTAAGTGACGTTAATTATCATCCATGTTAAAATCAATAGATCAGTAAGACCATTTCATTTTGTAAAAAAAACTATTGGTTTCTCATTTAATTGAAGACTAAATAAAATAAAAATGGCGCGAGGAACAGTGATCCTTGCTCTCTTCGTGATTGGAACCATTATTGTATTGGCTACGCCGCTCAATGATAAGGTATACAATTTAATATACAGCATATCCAAAAGAAGGAGCTCGTGGTTAAGCAGTAATGCTACACGGGTCGATCTCGGCTCGTGTGCTTAACGTTGGTCCCGGCTGTCATTGGTTGATCTTTGGTGCCAAACAATCAACGCAACAGGAGTGCTAACTCTACGTATTTTTAACCTCCGACGCAAAAATGACGAGATGTTATATGTTTGACGTGTCTGTGTTTGAAAGGTTAATTAGTCGGTAGTGTTCTTAGCTATGTTTGATGCAAATCAGTCCAAGATGGCCCCCGCCACAAAATGGCGGATAACATATTTTTTCACAACTCCCTCTATGTGGGTATCAAATTAAAGAGCTTGGTTAGTAGAATAATGTACACTATTTCGAAAGGGAATGAGGAATATTAACTAACGAAATGAAAATTAAGTTTAAAAAGCACGAAATAAAAATTAAACGAATGTCAATCGCAAACTGTCTGAAAAGCCTTCATTTTCATACATTTTTTAAAATAAGTTGAATTGTCCCTAAGATCGACCCATGCGGCCGGCTGTTATTACTTAGCTAGGGAGACTATACGACTACCAATAATAAAAAAAATGTTTTTTTTTTTGTTAAAATATTTTTTTAGGAAGGAGACGGAAATTGCTTGCAATTTGGAGGAAGAGTAGAAGTGGTAACAGTTGATAACTGCACAATTTACAAATGCATCTTAGAAGATGGGAGCGAATTTAACACATCAGACTGCGACCGTACTGTTATACGTTTTAAATAAAATAGTTTCTTTCTAAAACTGCATTATTTTTCAATATGCACATCAATAATACCAAAATACGTACATTTATTGTTATAGAGCATAGGTAAGTTAACTATCAAATAACTATTTATATCTTCTAAACCTCTATATGTACACATTTTTCATTTTCCTGCCAGTGTCCCATGTGACTTAGTGTCGACGCAACACGTTTTCTTCCTCCATTCTGTTCTATCACCCATCATACTATCACTTCCTCCCTTTTCTTTCATATCTATCCACCTTTTTTGTGGCCTCCTTGTCCCTCTCCATCCATCCACATTAATTTATATTCACTACACACATATAATAATAAATCAGGTGACTTTGCGAATCAGCTGCTGCAAATTGGAGAAGGTCGTCTGGAATCGGCTACAGAAGATGTACTTATCATGCACTTTTTTCCCAATTTGGAAATTAATATAAACAATGAAGATACACAACCATGTGATAGGGCAGTGCAGTCGCCAAAGAACGAGTGGGTCGCCTAACGCCGTTTAATTTTTATTCTATAAAAATTAAACGGCCTTAGGCGACCCACTCGATTCTTCCGCCCGAATTAAAGCGCCCAAAAGAACACCTTTTATAGTCATCACCACATTGATCACATTTTATTTATTTATCTCATTTATTTATTTATTAAGTTAGGCACACCAACCACATATTTACAATTAAGGATAACAATAACAGGCAATCACACATCTTCAATTCTGTGTAAATACATCACTTATGCACAGCATTCTCAATAAAATATTTACAATTTATAATTAATTTAAAGAATTATGTGTTGTTATGTATGAATAATTAAATTAAATTAAATAATTCCACTGTCAACTAATTAGTAAAAATGTAGGTTATTACATGGTTATTATAAAAAATAAGAAAACATTTTGATCAGGCGGTCCGTTCTTACACGTTACACATCATAATTTCCAAAGGGCAACTGCTAATTATAAATAAAATAAACATTAATGAGTGATCTCTCACGGGTTGGTTTGTTTTCGGCTTTTGGCATGTTGCATGCACATTGGCACACAAACACAATCAAACAAAAACTTTCATTACAAAGTATTGCCGTCTCTTTCATACACGTGATTGTTAAAAACATTAAGAACTTTTGTTGTTAACTTTATCTTTTTCCAACAATTCCCTGACTTTTACTTAAGTAAAATATAACCCTACCTAAGGTTTTTCATTCTGACTGTACAAAATTTACTTTAATAAAGTATCGTCCGAAACACCACTAACAAAATAAATAATAAGGAATTTCCTGTTTCGACCGAATAAAACTCAGCGGCCAAATCGCCTACTAAGCCGTTATTAATAGCTAAATAAATAAATTTATATAAAAATATGTTTCTTTAGGTATATTCAAATAAGATATTAACAAGGTTTATATAATACTAGCTACTGCCCGCGACTTTGTTCGCGTGTATGTCGAAAAGTAAAGTTATGTCGTTATGTAAGATCGCTAAGATAAGATATATAAACAGTCAATATCTAGTATTGCTAGACCCCTCTTAGAATAAGGGATTTGGAAGATTGTTATGCAAGGCACTGGCTACATAATCTCTTCTGTTCAAAATTCCGTCAAGCCCTATAATTTTTCGTAATTTTCGTAATGAGAAACTTCTGTACACGATGTTGAAGAAAGTTGCCAGGGTTCTTAACACGCGATAGAGCTATATAAAGTTGGCCATGGGTATACCAACCAGAAAAGAAGTCTACCGCCGCAACGGATGGAGTAAAGACTGTAATCCGCATTTAGACTCCGAAGACTCTAGGTTCTCTACGCTGTGGGTTAAAGTGGACACAGGCCTGGACAAAATTGTCTACGCCTGTGTCTACCATTCGCACAGCGGTGATTTGGAGACAACTGGGCTCACACAGCACCTGAGTGAGGCGACGGATGCGGCTCAGAAGCGGTACCCTTCTGCCCAATTGGTGTTACTGGGGGACTTCAACGCCCACCATCAGGAGTGGCTCTTCCCATACTCTGGCACAGACCATGGTGGACGAGAGACGGGAAACCTAGCGCAAGCGTTAAATCGTACCCAGCTGGTCCAGGGGGCAACGAGGGTAACGGATGTTGATTCGCACACAGCCAATTGTTTGGATCTTCTGCTGACAACAGATCCAGACCGCTACTCGGTGTCGATTTCTTCTCCACAGGGTAGTTCCGACCACTGTCTGGTGAAGTCTGTATCCGTCTACTCCCCGCCCGATCCTAGCCCCAGAGGCACCCGGCGGGTATGGCGATACAGGTCAGCAGATTGGGATGGCATGCGATTATTCTTCGCATGTTACCCTTGGCAGCCTACTTGCTTTTTTTCAACTGATGCTTCGTCGTGCGCGGACGCCGTGACGGATGTGTTGCGGAGGGGAGTGGAGTACTACATTCCGTTCTCTGACATAACAACGTCTGGAAAAACTCATCCATGGGTTGGTGCGTGGGTCGACGCTCGTACGCGCAATGCAAATGACGTGAGTCAGAAGAAGAGAGCCCTTAACAGGGCTGCCAAGTCCTGCAAGAAGGTGTTGCGGAGGGCTCGGTTTGACCACATTAGCCGAATAGGGAACAAACTTGCTTCATACCCAGCAGGTAGTAAGGCTTTTTGGTCCCTGGCTAAGTCGGTCGAATCGAACTTCTGCCGCCCCTCACTACCACCACTGCTGAGACCTGACGGGACGCTGGCCCACTCCGCTGAGGAGAAAGCGAACTTGTTTGCTTCTTTGTTTGCGGAATCTTCACGTCTGGATCCTGGTGGCGCGGAGCCCCCTGCTTCTCCTGCTGGATGCGAGTCGAGTATGTCGAACATTCGCATTCATCAGAAGGACGTCCGTAGGGTACTGCGTAACCTAGACGTGAACAAGGCTAGTGGCCCCGACGGGATACCACCAATTGTTCTTAGGACTTGTGCGCCTGAGTTGTCTCCGAACTTGACACGCCCATTTCGCCTTTCGTTTGAGACTGGAAAAGTGCCGAAGGCTTGGAAGCAACCTAACGTGCAGCCTGTTCCCAAGAAGGGTAATCGAGCTAACCCATCGAATTATAGACCCATCTCGGTGAATCATAAGCTCCTGGCATACCTAGAAGCGAATGATATTCTTAGTGACCGACAATACGGGTTCCGCCGAAGTCGGTCAACTGGGGATCTTCTAGCGTATGCCATTCACATCTGGAGTGAGGCCATAGAGAGGCACGGGGAGGCACTAGCAGTCTCCCTTGACATCTCGAAGGCGAATTCCACTCCTTAGCTGTACGCACTATGAATGTGTTCCCAAAACGATTTGTGCGTGTGGGTGGGATGTCCACCATGTACCGGTGACGCATAGCCGTTCGTCTTGTGGTCCGATGATGGAACAGGCTTGGTGGATTTAAATAATGCAATTCCGTCGCACATTCCCCAAAATACAACCGGTAGAAAACCGACAGGCTAGCAACTCGTCGTCGATGTTCAAGACTTTGCAGCTTCGTTAGCCAGCCTAGCTCCTGGTCTAGCCTCCTGGGTACTCCACTGGTTTCAAAGTCAAAGTCAAAGTCAAATGATTTATTTCAACTAGACCAATAAAGGCACTTTTGAACGTCAAATGAAAATAAAATATTATAGTGACTCTAGTCGTCCGTTCGCAAAAGGTAGATTCTTATGGAGAAGAACGGACAAGAAACTCCATAGTTACTCTTTTCAAAAATAAGCTTTACAATATTCGCATACATTAATCAATTGATTATATATGTGAGGACGATGCTCCCAAAAAAACACTTATGTACTACTAATAGGTACAAAAAAGAAATGCCAGCAGAGGTAAAATGAATAAGTTTGCTAGTAAGACAGCACGCTTTTTTGTAGAATAAATATGAATTCAATGTCAGCAGCCCGACCCCACAGCAAAATACCATACGGCATAATGCTGTGAAAGTAACTAAAATAGACCAAACGCGCGGTTTCTATATCTGTTAGCTGTCTTATTTTTCTAACAGCATAAGCGGCTGAGCTTAGCCGCGCCGCAAGAGATATTATGTGAGCAATTTCTCGTGTAAAGTGATTCCCAGGAAAACCGTCTGATCAATAAATTCCAGTTTTTGTCCATTCAATATAATGTCACATTTGTTACTTTTAACATTAGGTAAAGTAAATTTAATACATTTAGTTTTTTTTTTTTCATTTAGTACTAAGTCGTTTGCCGTAAACCAATCTTGAACCTGATGAATAGAGTAATTGACATCATCAAGGTTTTGTGACCGTCGGTCTATCTTAAATATCAGTGATGTGTCATCAGCAAATAACACCATATTTGGTTCATTTTGAAGTAATTGGGGCAAATCGTCTATGTATACTAAAAAGAGGAATGGACCTAATATTGAACCTTGCGGAACGCCCATTGTCATTTCAGACCCTAGTGAGTTTACATCGTTTACCTGTACTTTAAGCTGTCTGTCTTTCAAGTATGATCCAATCAAATCAAGGCATGTCTGGCTATAACAGTTTGTTGGATATGTGTGTCTTTCAGCCGAGTGTCTTTGATCGAAATTAAATATGTAAATACAATCATTGAACTCAATAGGATAATGTGTACCATTTCTTCCACCCTCGTCTTCTTGAAAATATTTTCCCCACAAACATTTGTCAATATTATGCGTATTGATGGTTGCTGCGTGGTCGGTGGGTTTCCCATACACAGAAGAAATGAATTAATGCTGAAGGAACGGAACGACACAGGCTATCTTCTAAAATAACCTAACCACCTTCTGGATTGTGGTATACGCCGTCAGATATTTTTAACAGCATTCGTAAAATTATATATCTTCTTCATCGTCGTTTCCTCACTGCTGAAGATTGCGACCACATACGCCGCGTCTTCAAGCCATTCGGACGACCTATCCACAATGCAGAAAACTGCAGTGGGGATCGCTCTCTAATGCTACCTCCAACCACCTTCTTTATGGCGTCGGACCATAAAGAAGACTATGTTTGCATATTTGAACTTTAACGTGTTGAAATTATATTGCGCTAAATGAATGGTGCTATTTTATTATATGCTTTTTCAAATTACGAAGCTAAGAAACTACTTTATAAATAAAGTTGATTCTTAATTTATTCAGGAACGTAAAACATAGCGAAGTTAAGTTTTTGGAGCACAGTTAGATATCCGATTAACCGAGCTAATTCAACTGTTTTTGCGACTCCTCTATCATGGGACTTCGCCACTCTGCTCGCAAATGACATGACCCTGGCTTCAGGCCTGTAAAGTTTAATTTTTCGTCTTTTCGAGTCAATGGTTTTAATTTTAAATGTTCATTACTTTTTTTTCCGGCCACCAATTTGAATCAAACAAAGACTAAATGTTGCTCAGAAATTTGTTTAATCTAACTTTGAAAACCGCAACAAAATTTTTTCAGTATTTTCAGAGATTATCGTGTACAGACAGACAGACAGACAAAAAAAATAAATTTTGATCGCCCCTACTCGATATTTGGTATTTTTGTTTAATGTACAGAAATCACGGTCTCTACTGTTTTATTATATGTATAGATAGATAGATGTTTACGATTTGGTTGTAAGAACGTCACGGCACGCACGGAAAAAAATGGTATGTGTGTTAATTCATCACACCAGAATGGCAAGATCACATAAAATTTGGAGGACGACTAGATCATGTTTTGGATCAGGATGTTGTATATGTCAGCGATGGTACAACTCTCCAGGTTACACCAGCCAGGATATTGGAACTACAGTGGGCGTACTTTGGGAAGTGTTGGTTATTGCGCAATAGAAACACCGGTTGCTTTTAAATCAAATTATTATTTACACTCGAAAGTCTCACTTACAATATTCTCACACAATAGGTACACTGAACAAATATTCGGAACACGCGGCGGTTTCTAGACAGGGGCACGTCTGCACTGCTGGACCACCCTAGTAGACTGAGCTCAGCCTCTGTCGAGCACACCGTCCTAGACTCCGTCGAACGCCACTAGATGGCGTTGGTGTATCGATTGTTCTATTGACTGACTTATTTCCGACACGGCCATCCTGCTATATATTTATCCTATTAAATTAATTCAAAAAGGCTAGTTAATTATTATAAGAGTATGTACTACTCCAAGTCTGTATTAATATTACTAATGCAAAAGTAACTCTGTTAAATACTTATTCACGTCTTAAAGCGAGAGACACACTGGTTCTACGTACGCAACGTATGCAACGCATTATGATATCTGGATTCATGATTTTATATGAAAAACTATGTAATAGAAACGCACTTATCGCATGCAATGCAAAATAATGCGTTGCATCCGTTGCGTACGTAGGACCAGTTTATCTCTCGTTTTAATGATAAACTGATTTGCAACTTGGCACACGGGTAGAATATGTCTAGTACAAGGATATCAGATACTTTGTAATTTTAGCAACAGAATTCCGTTGGTGACAATTTCGGTAAGGAACCCTAAAAACAAACGTGGGCGGTTCAACCGGTATTTAAGCAGCTATCACATTGCATGGAACACAATTTAACAACGGACTTCCTAGTAGAAACATTAATTTATCAATCGGACCCACAAATTTATAAAGGTAAGGTTAATTTATCGGTATTCTATTTATTTTGCAGTACTTTTTTTTTGTTTAAATCTTCGATCAAGAATTATTAAATCTTATACACTAGAGCCATATTAGTGCCTCAAACATGGCTAGACAAATAAGGCCATATATTTGTTATTAATTACTGAAAACTTACCGTACGCAAACCGAATTTATTGGATTCTAAATTATTAATTTATTTGATTAGATTTAAATCTGATGTGCAATTTTTCATCCTGGACAAAAAAGAAAATTCTGGTATCGACCAATCTATTCTTTTTTTAACCGTAACTATAATAAAATAAAAAAATATTCTATTCGCAATCAATTTATCTTAGCTATAATTCATGCTTAGGAGCAATTCTCGTATTTGAAAGGAGCGTACGTTTTTTATGCAGGTATGAAAGGGTATTGAACCATTGTGGCATAGTACCCCCGCCGCCATTTTGATTTTTATTAGATCTTGCAAATATGGGTAGAAGCTACTTCAACAAACAAAAAATGTTAGTAACATGGTGTCATACGTTGCCGAAATATTTCGAGGTAATCACCACGTGACAAACATGACTATAATTAAAAATGACCTAATTATGTGTTTACATGCATAAGATTAAATTCAAATACAACGAACAATACGACGGCAAGCGACCGGACGGTATGTTTCCATGGAAGATGGGTAGGCCTTTAGTTTGGGACGCTACTTGTGTCGATACTCTTGCGCCATCCCATCTTCCTAGCTCGTCGTGCTGTGCTGGTACTGCCGCTGCGGCTGCTGAGAACCTCAAGCGGCGGAAATATAATAACCTTGTTGGCAATTATATTTTTGAGCCGTTTGGGGTTGAAACTCTTGGACCGTGGGGTCTGAGTGCTCATGCCTTATTTAAAGATCTTTCTAAACGCTTAGTTGACACTTCGCGTGACCCAAGGGCTGGCTTTTACCTCGGACAGAGGATAAGCATTGCCATACAACGTGGCAATGCGGCCAGTCTTTTGGGTTCACTTCCGGTGGACAGCGATGCGGACGAATTTTTTGACGCCTTATCTTAGTTACGATATTTTATTTTAAGTGTATATATTTAGTACTTTAATGCTGTACCTAGTTCATATCTAAATAAATTTTTCTCTTTAGTAACAGTTCCCAACTTGATTTAATCAATTATTGGTAGAAAGTAAAAATGAGAAAGAATACGTGAAAACCACTTTACTAAGAATTTCGCAATATAATAGTGTATAAATTTATATGATTGGTTAAAACAAGCCGATAATTATTAATACAATCTACTGCATATAAGCGCGTTATAATTTCAATTTTAATGATTTTCATTGTTCTCACATAGTTACTTTACCTCCAAATATCTTGGTAACGTGACACTTTAAGGGCAACATGTTCCTATTTTTTTTATTTGTGTCTTTAACCATATATGCGGTCATGGAGCTAACTTCCCACATAGTTACCAAAATTGACTTCAAGGAAAAAGTTCTCTCAATTTTCCTAGATCTTAAAAAAGCATTCGACACGGTCTCAATTCCCATCCTCATTTCAAAGCTTGAAGGGCTAGGCATACGTGGTGTTGCGCTTGACATATTTAAAGATTATCTACACAACAGGACACAATGTGTTAAAATACTTAATTTTATAAGCAATGACCTTCCTGTGACCTTCGGCGTGCCCCAGGGAAGTGTAGTTGGCCCCTCTCTCTTCCTGGTTTATATTAACCAGCTGTGCAACCTCCCTTTCAGGGTTGAACATTGTTGTCGAGTGGCTGCGTAAACATCTTCTCACTCTGAATGCGGAGAAAACAAAAATTCTGACCTATAGTTTACACCAATCCACACAACCACCTGACTCTCTTTCACTTGTCGCACATTCTTGCCGTTCGTCTGAGCCCGATGCGTGCAATTGTCCCGAGTTGAAACGAGTTCGCACAGTAAAATATCTAGGTGTAACACTGGATAACGGCCTCACCTTCTCTTCACACATAGACCTTTTGACCTCAAGAATCAGGAAACTGATATTTACGTTTTTAAAACGCTTCGCCATGTCGCTGAGGGAGGGATTGTCAAGAGAGTTTACCTTGCTCTTTGCCAATCCCTAATAACGTATTGGATCTCTGCCTGGGGAGGGGCGCCCAAAACCATACTTCTTAAGTTAGAAAGAGCCCAGCGAGCCGTATTAAAGGTGAGCACCTTCCGTCCTATGCTATTCCCAACTGACGAGCTATACAAAAGTTGTGGAGTGCTCACCGTGAGGCAGCTCTTCATCTACCATGCTGTAGTCTCACAACACCTCCAAACCCCTTACGTCATTGTCACCAAAAGACGTAAAGACGCGGTCTGTCAACCTCTAAGATGTAGGCTAGCTTTCACTGAGAGGTTTTATTGCTTCTTAGGCCCACATTTATATAACAGACTAAATAAAATATTAAAATTTTACTCATTTCCTAGCATCACTCTAAAAAAACTGTCACAAATTGGCTACTGGAATAAAATTATACAGACACAGAACGGCTTCTTCTTTCTGGAGACAAGTATTAGTAAACTACTACTTTCTCACACATGCACAATAAACACACTTCACACTCTTCACTAATACACCCCATCATCACATTCATTCATTTTCATTGTATATTGGTTTCTCGGTAGTTCCTATTTTATTTTATTCTATTTTTATTTTTAGGTTTTAATTTAACTTTAATGTTGAGTTTGTCTAAAATATGAATTGCTTTTATTTTAATATTGTATCGCCTTAAATATGAAACAAGGGTAGGGACTGGTGCCCTTAATACAAGTTATCCCGTTAACTTAGCAAGGGTACTAGTTACGACAACTAAAGTCTAGTCTTCATCTATTTTTTTTTTCTGTAACTTATATGGTGTACATAATAAAGAGTATTCTATTCTATTCCTGTACTATATTTAAGTGTAACAAGTATGTATTGTTAATAGCTGTACTGTTGATGCGAATAAATACTTATTCTATTCTATTCTATATATTATATGCATGTTAGAACGTGCGCTGCAACTTTAAAAAATATTTCACGCAGGGGCTATGCCACAACAGTTCCATGCACTTTAGTGAAATTACAGGGCTTTTTGAAAGTTGATCGTTCCATAAAAATACAGGATTTACCTTCCAATCGTTATTATGATTTTCAGACTCTCAATACTTGAAAATGGGACGCTCAGCGGTGATTCTTGCTCTCTTCATTATAAGCGCCTATGTCGTTATGGCTACTACGCCAGTGTCCAAAATCAAGGTACGACTTTGATCATGTAAAACAGGCCAATTGCGAGTCGGACCCTCGCATGAAAGGTCTCGTTCCGTAACCATAAAACACACGTCTTTCGTGTGGGGCCCCTTTTGATTATTTTACTATCTGTTTGTAGTTGTAGCGGCAACAGAAATTCACGTTGTGATATTTTCATGTGTTACAACAAGGTGACAGACGTACAGACAGAGGTGGTTCAGAAGTAGGGTTTAGTTGGTAATCCTTCGGGTACGGAACCCTAATAGCGGTAGATGTTTGTAATTATCAATCAGTATTAAATCAGTATTTTAGCATTAAAAACGAAAATTTTGATTAGGAATGGGATGCCTAACTGTAGTTCTACGTATAGTTTTTCTCATAAGTTTTTTTTTTGTAGAATTTACTCGAAAAATGTTTGAATTTTGATGGGGAAGTGCTCGAGAGAGCAGTCCCGGAATCAGGATGCTTCAAGTACTATTGTGCATTGGAACACGGCGACCCATTTGCAGGTCTTAATGGAGAGGATTGCGTACCTAAGCTTAAGTGGGAAGATTGGAGAGGAAATTATCATGTAACTGAAGCTTGATGTAAAAAAAAAAACATTTAAAGTGCAGTTTATGAAATCAAAAACCTAAAACCTGTTGCATGACATGGTGAAAACAATAAATATATTTTTGACGCTACTTTGTTGAATTTATTTAGAACTCTATAAGACCATTTTGTATTTGTACCTGTTTTTGACAAAAGAATAAAAAATACTGGCTCTTGTCAATGATAGTCATGCCTAGCGTGCATGAAAGTCGGAAATTATGCCACAAGAACATACTATTGGGATGGTTCACTGGTAGAAAAGACCTTAGGCATTAAGTATGCCTTTTTAATACTAATATATCGATATTTGCTTTTGCCTGCGACTTCGTACGCACATACCCTGTTTTTTCGCCGTTCCCATAGGAATTTCGGGAAATACTCTCTCCCCTGTAGCGGCATCAATGCCGCCATAAGAAAAACCGACGGAGCAAATCTACAACGCATCAAAAAGAACGCCATCTATCCAACTAGCAGCGAATTACTACGTCGAAATCCTGCATCGCGCAAGCAAAGTTTACCGTGCGATTTGAACATATACATCATCCCGAATATCAACTATCGGGCAGTTGCCCGCCAGACACAATAACAGTCCGGTAGGAGGAGCCTCCCTTTTCAATGGGGGTTTGCGAGACTTTTACTCTCTGTTCTGCATCCCTCTATACCCTACACGCCCCAAGAACCTACACGTCTCAATTTTCTACGACCAGTAGTTTCGGCTGTGCGTTGTCTGTCAGTCACTCACCAGTAACGGAAGATTTTTTTTTTAAATATTAATTAGGATATGCTCGAGTTTAGGCATTTAATAAATCGGTAAATTCCTAACCCCGAGTACCAATTTCCAAAAATATATATCCAGCCTTTGAGGCGTCAGCCACTCTTTTAGAGACATTTATAAATATTAGAATAAAATATCGTGTTATTAACCCCTAAACCTTGAAACTCAAAGGTTAAAACAGTTATATATCTAACCTCCACACCTCGATAAGAACATGGCTCTCTAATTAAATTCAGTTCAGGTCCCATCTCTATTACGAATTCACTGAGCAACCCTATTAATTATTTAAATGATAATATCTAATTAAGTCTAAACTGTGAAAGAACCCGAGCTATGCAAAGTCACGTTTACCTCGCTGTCATTTTAACAGTGATTAAAGTAATTGTTAAAAGTAACAGTGTTATAATTGAGAGGGAGCAGCTCTTTAGTTTTAATGAACACTATAAGAAATTTAAATATGCTGCGTGGAGGAGTGGCTTTTAGCTGTTATTTGTAGACCTTTGACAATTGCTATGGTTATTTAGAAGCGCAAAAGTCTAGCAAAACGAGGTCTGTCAGTGCCATCATAATTCCGTTGTGAGAAATGGTGCTTTTCGACTGATTCTGTGAATATGTCTACGTTAAGGCACTTGTCTCACCGCCGCGACGGTGAGGAAGCGAGTAGCTATCGACTATTTGCTGCCTGAGAAAAGGGACAACAGATATAGATCTCGTGTGAGTAAAAGAGACACATACACTTATAGTTCGCTGGCTTTCACACCACTGGCGAGCGGCTCTTACCTTTAGTTGATCGCAGTGACAAGAGCTATCAGAACTCACCAAACAGCAGTTACTGATAACCGAGCGAGTGTCGCTGAGCGAGTACCATCTTTGATAGCTCTTGTCGTTGCGATCAACTAGAAGTAAGAGCTGGTCGCCGGTAGTGTGAACAGCCAGCTATCGACTATGAATGTATGTGTCTCTTTTACTCACACGAGAACTATATCTTTGTCCCTTTCCTCAGCGAGCAAATAGTCGATAGCTCTTCCTCGCCGGCGGTGAAACAAGCGCCGAAAGCTTAGGTGAAGTGATCACGAAGTGAACTGTCAATCCATGTAATCGAGGTGGAATGAAATTCCACTTCATGGTCACTTCACCCAAGCCTTTGACATGTTTACAAAATCGATGGGCTGTTCACTGAACAAGTCAACAAGCACCCTGCTCAGCTCCGTCCTCCAAAACTCTTTGGGCAGCTACTTACGAATCCTATGTGGAAAACTTTTCCCGACTCTGAAATCGAACCCAGGACCCCAGCAGTAGCGCTTACGATCACTGGACCAAGACACAGAAACTGTGAAATAAGAAACAGGTTATTCACGAGCGATTTTTCAATAGTCACATAGGTAACTTTTAGGTACCTGAGGAATTGAAATAGGTTTAACAGCTTTTCTATACAAAAAATATCAAACAGTCATATTTAAAAATAAAAAAATATCTGACTTAGTTTTTAATCTACTTATTTGTACCTATAAATCAAAACTATTGTATAAAACATACAATAGTTTTACACATTACGTTACTTTGCATAATTTTTTCACAAAAATATTTTCCAGCAATTTTATTTGTACTTTACCCAAGTTTAAACTGCCGTTAAAGAAGTCGGTCAGTCAGAATATACAGAACGTCGCTCAGCTGGCAGAATGGCATTGATAACATCTGCTGCGTTTTCATCTTTTCAAGCTTGCTGAATGAGCTGAATCAAGACTCTCTTGTTTTGATGTACCGTGGTTTTAAACGTTGGAAACGTGTTGCGGCTTTCTCGCTGAGTTGTGTAAATAAAAAAAATAATAAGTAGCGACATGTTTCTAACTGAAAGTTATACGATAGGTAATCTATTTGCAACCTGTAACAGAATAAACGCTATTGACCTCTTAAGGGGTCATTGCACTCATCATTATGAATAATAGGTAATAAT
Source organism: Lacanobia wlatinum (assembly GCA_947578705.1). Lineage (NCBI taxonomy): Eukaryota > Metazoa > Arthropoda > Insecta > Lepidoptera > Noctuidae > Lacanobia > Lacanobia wlatinum. The sequence continues at coordinate 23,988,332 of OX388031.1, forward strand.
ATAGTGAATAGGTTACTTCTAGGCAGGCGTGTTTCATCGACTACATCATTGCTTGCAATCAGGTGAGATGTCAAACGCGTGCCTATCAATAGTAAATATATATATATATATATATCTTTTATTATGAATGGATCGTGTGAGGAGCGATATGAAAGAAATGGGAGTTAGTGATAGCGTGACAGCTGATAGGACAGAATGGAAGAAAAAAAAGTGTTGCGCCGACCCCAAGTAACATGGGATCCACAATCCACAATTGTGTCTTATTAAATTTTCACCTACCACCTAAGCATGTACATTGTGGAGAAAGAAATTGAGTATTGAGTATTGATAAGGGCAGGAAGATAATGATGAGATGATGATGGGACTACCTTTGAAATCGCGAAAAAAAAAACAGCTATTCAAAGCATTTGTCGAGTTATGCGCACAATAAATTTATGGGGCAGTCGACTTTTTTTCGCGATTTTATTGTTGGTCCCATAGTAAAAGTTGTCCATGATGAAGCCGGGCGGGCCTCTAATTTGTTAATAAAGAATAGTAAAATGTTTCCCTGCAAAAAGATTTCCTGATATCACTGGTATCCTACAACCTGGGTTTATTTAAGGGAAGAGTAAATTGGATAGATGAGGTACTAATTCTAGTTGTACTTCAAGGCAAGCGTGATTCATCGACTACATCATTGCTTGCAATCGGGTGAGATTGTAGTCAAACGTGATCCTAACAGGCTCCTTCTGGGTAAGCTCGCTCCATCGTAAACTTTGTCTCTGTCATCTCTGACCTAGACTAGAGTCAAGAGCAAACCCATCACAATTAAAAAAAAAAAAAAACTAAAAAAAACGGTCTAAACTATTTTCAACAAGTCGGTGGGTTTTCGCTACAAAATTTTCATTTTCAGAGGAAAATATTAACTGCATCAGTACTCGGGCCACATAAGCGCCCACGGCTTGTTAACATCATTAACACAATATTGCCAGCGTTTACTCTGCGCTTACTCAATTTCGGAAAAAAGTTCGAGTATAAACTGTAAATTCAAACAAGGACTATTCAAATGTTTATTGATCAAATAATGTAATTAGTGTGTGATATCTGGATTTAGTGTAATAAAGTCAACACTAATTTTTTTTAAGAGAAAAAAAAAGGTGTTTTCGGGTAATCGCTGGAAGTACTAATTTGATTACATTATTTTTTTTTGCTGATAAAAAGCTACACATCCGCCGAATGCCATGGAATACTATGGATCTATACTAGAAATGTTGAGGTAAATAAAGATAAACAATCTTGATGTGTCTTTTTACAAAAAAATAAAACTACTGCTATACCGTGGTATAACTAAAATGCCGTTATCCGACATCTGGTCGATTTCTTACTTTTGATGACATATGTATTTGCGAATTTTGAACTCAATTAATTTTGTAATCTTTATTATTGTATTTATATTGGTTTTTGGTTGCATTTTATTTTAAAACTGAGATTTTAAATTAAAAAAAAACCATCCACATTGTTTATCTTTATTTAACTACCTAAAGCGAGAGACACACTGGTTCTACGTACGCACGCAACGTATGCAACGCATTATAATATCTGGACTCATGTTTTATATGAAAAACTATGCAATAGAAACACACTTATCGTATGTTGCGTTGCATACAAAAGAGATATCATAATGCGTTGCATACGCTGCGTACGTGGGACCAGTTTGCCTCTCGCTTTAACCTTTTTAGTATAGGTAAAATGCAGTTACTGTGGCCTGAGGAGCAAAAACGCGGCAAAATCTGAAACGCATCTAAAGAATTATTGTAAAAAAAGTTCGGTGATTATTGAGCCAGAGAATATATAAAAAACCCAAGATGCACAGTCTCGAACAAATGTAACACTCGAAACTGTCGTCAAAAACTGACATGTATCAAGTGTCATGTGTGAGTTGTGGGTAGTTATACTATATTTTTTTTTGCTAATTTGATCTTACACGGATAGCTTAAAGTTGTTTTTACAAAGCAGTTCAGTATGGCGAGTGATGCGCAATGTTTTTTGCAAATTCAACCTTACACGGATCGCATAAAGTTGTTTTTACAAAGCAGTGCAGTATGGCGAGCGATGCGAGACTGTTTGAAACTAGCGCACAATTACACATATTGTGCTTGTTTTTTGCGGACGTTTTTGAGATGCTGAGTGTGTATCTTGGGTTTTTATATACATCAATGGCCAGAGCGCATTCACATTGAATATTGGACACATTGTGAAATAATAACCAAGGATATTAAGTGTTTCTACTGATTAGGTCACCACAATAATAATACCTGGGTATGGAAAGCAAAATAGGTACCGAAGCTAAATAAATTATAAGGAATCATCATATACGTGTGCGCACACGTAGCATTTCACCTTTGTTTGTTTCATAGAACGTGGAAAGAAAGAAAGATTGTGTATTTGGGAATCGTTCTGGGTAAATAACAAAATAAAAAAAAAACTTTTTTTTACTATTGATAGGCACACGATTGGTAAGCTATGATGCGGTTGAAGATGGAGCACGCTTGCCTCACTCTTGAATTAAAGACTCCCAGGTTGTAGCTATCAGGAAACACAGACTCCGACAGGGAATTCCACTCCTTAGTTGTACGCACAATGATGTGTTCCCAAAACGTTTTGTGCGTGTGGGTGGGATGTCCACCATGTACCGGTGGCGCATCGCCGTCTTGTGGTCCGATGGTGGAACGGGCTTGGCAGAATTAAATTATGCAATTCCATCGTACACTCCCCAAGAAGTAGAAAATCGATAGAAAACCAATGATGAAGACGAGCCTATCATTGCCGATGATCATCTTGGCTCGTTTCTCGATTGACTCACGGTTATCAAGCTGGTATCTGGCAGATCCGTCCCAAAGATGAAAGGAGCGGGTCTAAAAATGCCACTTTAGTAGCTACCCGAAATTGTCAAATTTTCCCAATCAATGTCGGTCTCGGGATGAATCTGGGGGGCTACTCTCTAAGCCCGAAGTCCGTAATTTCGAGCTTAGTTGCTGGCGTATTCTTCTCTTTATCACCTACGGACTTACGATTAGTCCCAAACCCGAACTAAGAATGAATGACAACGATTTGACAGTAACTGTCTAATCATGTTATCATTCATTCTTAATGTTTAGGTCATGTCACCCCGAGACCTGTGATATGTGTAAATGGCGCTACCCTTGAGATTGTGCAAGAATACATATATCTAGCCCAAATTATACAACTGGGGAGGCACAACCTAAAGTCACTGACATTGCGCGTAGAATCAGCATGCTGAAGTGGAAGTGGGGCAGCCATTTTTTTTTACTGCAGATAGGCATACGTTTGACAACTATCTCACCTGATGGTAAGCGATGATGTGGTCGAAGATGGAGCACGGTTGCCTAGAAGCAACCTATTCAATCTTGTCTTAAAGATTCCCAGGTTGTAGCTATCTGGAAACACAGACTCTGGCAGGAAATTCCACTCCTTAGCTGTACGCACTATGAATGTGTTCCCAAAACGTTTTGTGCGTGTGTAGACGAACAGACTGTCTATGGAGCAGACATGTGTTAGGGTGGAGATCGCGTATGGGCAAACGTAGTGTGGGACGCCCTACGGCACGATGGACTGGTGATTTAAAGAAGGTGGCTGGCAGCGGATGGATGCGGACCGCTGAAGACCGGGATGGTTGGCGCTCTTTGGGGGGGGGGGAAGCTTACGTTCAGCAGTAGACGGCAATTGGCTGATATGATGATGATGATGAACCTTGAACCTAATGCTTTGGCAATAAAGATGAAAATGAAATTTGACTGAATTTGAATTATGATCCTAACATGATCCTACTAAATTACCCTTTTTAGGCTGACTATCCACTGAAGCGGAGAGGAGAAAAGCGGAGAAATATTAACCAATGGAATTGCATAAAATCTCAGTGACTGACACGTAGCTAAGATTTTATAGAATAGAATACTCTTTATTATGTACACCATATAAGTTACAGAAAATATAGACGAAGAAAACATTTAATAGGGTGACACAGTGAGTGGCCCTATCGCTAAAACTGATATTTTTAAGACAACCTTTGGATGCTTTTTATTCAATTCTATCTACACTAATATTATAAAGAAGAAAGATTTGTTTGTTTGTTTGAATTGAATAGGCTCCGAAACTACTGGACCGATTTGAAAAATTCTTTTAGCATTGGATAGCTACATTATCAGAGAGTAACATAGGCTATATATTATCCCCGTACTCCCACGGGAACGGGCACTACGCGGGTGAAATCGCGTGACATCCACTAGTTGGCTTATATTTCTCCGCTCCTCTCTTCTCCACTCCAGTGGACCTGCAGTACTCCATACACGATCAAAATACTTATAACCCCATAAAAGACCACTGCGAGGTCAAAAAGGCCCCTATCTCAACACAAACCGGGAAGAGCATACTAAACACTGAGTCAGTGGTGGTTTGAGTTAATTTGATTTGATATCGCAACATTCGATATTTTGAAATTTCCGCGTGAAGGCATGCGGGGAACGCGCGGTGCGCGCGGGGTCTAGTTGCTGTAGAACTGTCATATTTTCGACAAAGGGCCTTAATACAACAGCTAATTCATTCTACAGTCACATACACATTTTCCGAGCGCGCTCATTCATGTCTCGTTCCGACTGTTATTTCCAGCCACTGATAAGATCTATGTTAAACAGTGGACATTTCCGATTCCATGTGGAAATGTGCGAGTAGTACATAGTACATTTAAATTGAAACGCAACGAACGAACCTACGTAGGACTTTGATTAGCTGTCCTTTGAGAGATCGTTTATAAGGTGCATAATGAAATACTTTTCTTGGAACGAAGTTCCTTATCGCGCATTCTGAAAGGGGGCTAGACGGAAAAAAATCTCACGAAAAGTTGTAACGACACTTTTTGCTATAGTTGTAAGCCGTGCGACGTGCGCGTGTTTCTTTGTCTGTCTCTCTCTCATAGAAAGCAAGCCAGTTATATTCGTCTCGTCTTTCTATTTCTGTTTACATTATATTTGTAAGGTAGGCAGGGTAGGCAGGGTAGGCAGGGTAGGCAGGGTAGGCAGGGTAGGCAGGGTAGGCAGGGTAGGCAGGGTAGGCAGGGTAGGCAGGGTAGGCAGGGTAGGCAGGGTAGGCAGGGCAGGCAGGGTAGGCAGGGTAGGCAGGGTAGGCAGGGTAGGCAGGGTAGGCAGGGCAGGCAGGGTAGGCAGGTATTATATTTGTTAATAATAAAAAAAATATTATTATAACTTAAAAAAAAAATTACAATTCCTTCACTAATTACTTCTCCGAACTTCGTTCCATCCGGGTGTCCCTTGACACCTCTCAAGTTTTTTTTATTTCAGTTACTGTACCTACTTATAGATTTCCATACAAACAAAGTGGTCCTATCTATTATCTCCAGTAGTGTTGTGTAGGTGGTGAGTGTAAAACTGACATTCAAAAAGTACTGACTCTATGCCTGATTTTAATGTATAACTTTTAATTAAGATCAATTTACGTTTTACAAAAAAAGGCCATAATGCAACAATAAGTGACAATTATTATTGCATTGTGGCCCTTTTTTGTTCTAAATGAGACTACTTGAAAACTATACTAATTTTTTGTCGCATTCTCGTGTAAAACAAGCAAGCAAGCTTAGTAAAACTAAGTAAGTTCTCCATGTCGACTTTATACACAAAATAATTTCCTGCTAATAAGACATGACCCGAGCAAAACAAACCTTTAAAAAAAACCCACAGAATCTCAATTCCCATAGACAAAACCTCTCATCCTATTGAAAAACTAAACCAGGAAAACAAAAACGTCGCCTATCATCAACGTAGAATCTAGGTTCCGTACTTGTTCCTCGTAACAATCCTGACGACTCCAATGGAAGGCTTTGAGAGCCGTCACAATGCCGGTAACGTTCCAACGGGTTTGACTGATGCATCCTAGGACATTGCAAAAATACACCCAAATCTGCCACACGAATTTCAACCATATACCTACGAGCTAAGGTACTATAAAAGTCCTTTTCAGTATTCATCTCTGGCTGAACAATTAGACGAGCGATAGTGGAAGATATGAAAATGGGTGATTTTGTACTAATATTAGGTATTGAATACGATTCCTTTGTCTGCGTGTACTTATTTTGGTACGTGAGTGAAATTTGAGAACGTTTTCTATAATTTAGGGTACAATGGATGCTTACAATAGATAGACTTGATAAGGAGAGATGTAAAATAGAGCATAATTCAAGAATATGCGTGACAGGATGAATTTTGTAGAATAGAATAGAATATGAGTGTTTATTTTACACCACAACAAATAAGAAGATTTTGTATGACTTGATTATTTATTTAAAGGTAATATTTCAATACTAATATTATAAAAAGGTAAAGTTTGTGAGTTTGTGACGTTGTAGGGGTAATCCCTGGATCTACTGAACCGATTTTGAAAATTATTTTACCAATAGAAAGCCACGTTATTTTTGAGTGTCATAGGCTATACAACCTGTAATAAAAATACGCAATACCTCTTAAGGGGTCATTGAATTCATCATTATTAGCAACTTTCACTATGGACCCCTTAAGAGGTATTGTATTTATCCTGTTGCAGGTTGTATATTAACCCGAAAAATACCGCCCAACGAAGTGGCACGCGTCAGCTAGCCTGAGATAAAAGTCTACTATGTATCCTGGGGCCCTACTATGTCGTGCTTCAATGACCATGATTAAGCTGTGAAAAAGGGATAGTGTTATGCGTCTTGTATAACTCCGTCTCCCTTTCACCCCGTAATAATAATCGTTTTAAGATGTCATAGTAGGTCAGATGCTTGTATTATATATATTTATACTACTTTCGACACCAACTAGATACTTTAATATATTTAACAACTTAATTTATTTTCAAAATCTTGAACTGTATAAATAATACCCACAGAAATCAAGTCGCCAGTTAGGAAAATCCTAACAATGCCTATATCGACTTCCTTTCCTCCATTTCTTATAACACCATATTTAATTGACAAAATAAAAACACGGAAGCACAAAGGAAGCCCTGATAATAAAGGAAACAGAACTAAAACGCGTTTCGCGACAGGATTTCAATACAGACCGACCCTTGTCTCATTCGTTAGAGTGTCCTAAAGAATTATGTTTTTTTTTTTTCAGTTCCGCCTAAGGACAATCGGGGCCTCGAGCCTTCGAGGCTAAGATGAGTAGCTCCGGGATGAGGGGCGGCCGCAGAATCCCCACTCCTATGCCGCCCCCCAAGGAAACGATACACCAGCCCAGGTAAAATGTTGATCGTATATTCTGCGAGGGTGTGAACACGAAATTTAGAATAGTGTTGTGCGAAATAATTATGTTGCAATAGAATTTAGTGTAAGCGATTTCTGTGACAGTTATTCAGGCACCATTTAAGAGGTAGACAGCTTGATTTGTGAAAGGATATTACGAGTCAGGCACCATTTAACAGATAGCTTGATTTGTACATATGTCAGAATAACAGTTGTTCTTTAATATTTTCGTATCTTTTGACTCTGAGAGCGTGTACTACGAGTAGGTACTTGTTAAATGTCACGGGCCATATTATACTACGAATTGCCACTATCACCATGATACTGATACTGTCTTTTGTTGACAAAAATTTGACGTTCAAAAAGTGCTGGCTCTCAGCCTAATTTGAATAAACGACTTTTGATTTTGATACGATCGTAAAAAGGTATATGGTAGGTGCCAGATAAACTTGCAATAAAGTACCTTGACCTTTCCCTAATATTCCTTCGTAGATACCCAAACAATAAACTATGAACCCTTTTTCATTACTAGAGAACGCAAAGGATCGCGATCGAAGTCGATTCAGGACAGCTTTAAGTCTTTTCTGTTTTTGATATTAAGAAAGTCAATTAACGGAATGTGTCGCGCAGCGGCAGCGCTGCAGCCGCGCTGCGGCCGCGTGTCAAAGCAGCGCGGCAGCAGCGCTGCAACCGCGCTACTGCCGTGCGGTACTTTGCGGCAAATTTGAAGGCGCCCTTATTGTGTGTGGGTTACCGACACCGTTTTTAAACATTTATCTGGCGCCTACCAAAGTGCTCTGTCTGGGATGACATCAATTCATTATTTTTTTGTAAGAGTTCACGTTCCTAATATTTTCAACTTGTACTTACTCCAATAATAAACACGACTGATGTAATGACCGCCGAAATTAACGGTCAACCTTATGATTTTTTATTTATCTTACAAAATCTTCACTATTACTCATATACCGATACATAAAAATAAAATATCGGAAACTTTGCTTATCCCTCAATGTGGCTACATAAAGTGTCAGCCACATCGGTAAAAACATCGGTTTTTAACACAGAGTTGAGAAGCGCATCGCCGGCAGCCACTACAAAGACGCCATTACAAATAACATTTGTATACGCTGAGCCTGCTTCGAGAGCAGTAGACAGAATAGGATTTTTGACTGTTTTTTTTATAACATTCTCAAAACCTAGCGAAAATACAAGACTGCTGTCTTTGTTTATCTTACATCATTTAAGTATGTATTAAATCGAGTAGGTTTTTGCTAGTAGTCAAATACCCCGTAGTCACTACCCGTCATTTTCTGTCCAACCAACCATCAATTAATCAAACCAAACCACCAATCCAACAACCACCATATAACCATCAATTTGACTGTTATAGCTTGTATTGGGTTCTGTTCCAAACTGGTTTGCAAGATAGTAATATAAATGTTTGCTTTTTGCAACAGCGACTGAAAGGGAGTCTTAAAAACTCCAAGAGGGGCTACTAGGGCATGTGGGGTATCACACGAAAGAGCGGTATTTGTACATTCTCAAAAAAGTTTTCTTTTTTTTCTAGGCCGCATGGTTTTCGACTTTTGAAGAAAAATTGGAGTGTGTTATCTCCGAAGATTGCATTAAAAAAATCTCACTTATTCCATGTGACAGAAGTTTATGTAAAAATTTACTGTAAAACAAAAATGTTCCTAAAAAGGACCCTTTTTCAGAAATTATCAATAAAAGATACATTAATTCTACTATGGGTCAAGAGATGGCGCTGATCTGCAATATTCTCTGCAGTCAATGATATTATAATAAAAATATCAATATCTGCAGTGTTAAAATTCTCTGAGCCGATGAGAATTTAAAAACATTTCACGTTTTTTATGATGGGTCGCTCTTGACCGGTTTTTTTTAAATTTATATTGCCGTTTCTAGCAGTGGTCGCAGAGTTGTTTTGTTGTTCTATGGTTTTATACGATTGTGTTTGTTTATAGGACGCTTAATAAAATAGGACCTCCGCAGGAAATTATTTATTAAAATGTTTGTATATTGGCACTGTTACTCGGAAATTGCCTTTCATGAATTTGTTGAGGGTTAAATTGGTTTTCTGGATTTCCTCGAACTTGATGTTTATTTTGGTCTGAAGTACAATTTTTTTGTCATAAAATATCTTACGCAAACAAAGGAAGCAGGCTAAAAGGGGTACACGCTTGAAAAATGACAGTGTCATTCTTTCAGTGATAACGATTTAAACTTTAAAGCTTAAAGAAAAGTTGTTTATTCCGCCCAAACAGACGCACATTAGCATGACATTGTAAAGTATATGGGATTGATAATGCGTCATTCCGGTACCGTATCATGTAAGTTTATACAATTTATAGAAGTCATTGACAGTCATTTCCTTTGATAAAATGTCACTTTGTGGCACAATCTCTGGGACTTTCTCTAGAAATTAATCTAGACAAAAATTTTACTAAAAAAAAATCATAAAATAGCACATGTGCAATACATAAAAAAAACAGCTGTGAATAGATGACACTTCAATTATCCACGTCGGTTTGTTTACTGCTCCAAAAATGACACCATTTTAAAATTCGAATTGAAAACAACAGTTGATAACAAAGAATACTTTCAAAGGACTCCTCACTTCAAGCATCTTCCCTCGTTCAAATACAGTAATGACACTTAACAAGGACCAGCCGGAGATTGGGAGGGAACTTATAAGCTGAACTTTGGCCCTTATTTCGTGGAAATCGAGACCTTATTACAATTCTCGCAATTTGAGGATCTAATCTACATTAATATAATGAAAAGGAAGTTCGTTTGTCTGATTTTGCTTGTTCATTATTGCGTTTGTTATTGAATTAGTTTTGTTGTTTATGTTAAGTGAATTTGTTCGTGTTTCTTGTCTTTAAATATTGGGGAAATATGTGGCTTATTCTATTTCACCACCCTAAAACAGCCACCATAAGGTGAATACTCGGAATAAGCCTGTAATACTAAGGCAGCAGCGGCTCTGGAATTCCACTTCCAGCCATGTAAGTTACCGGGATAAAAAGTAGCCGTAGTACGGCTTATTCGGAGACTCCGAGTATTCATCTTGGCGTGGCTGTTTTAGGGTGGATAAACGGAACAAGCCAAATATGTGTATCTTTCGATACGTAAGCCATGATTTTTCCTTTGATTGCTTCAGTTTATTGACTGGTGGTATGTATTCAGAAACCTAGCTTGACCAGTCGGTCTATTCTATTAAAATCTCAATAAGTAAACTTTGGTGGAGTACGCATGAAGTGTAGGTACTGTCATTTCATCTTGTTAGTTTGATTCGACAGCTCACTTCTTGACCGTTTCACTTAATTAAGGCTTGTATTCAAGCCAATAACCTTGTGCATATAAACGGAGCTAACTACCCCTCTACGCGCCACTCCGATACATGCATTTTTAATTTTTATAATAAAAATAACACCTTTCAAAAAAATAACAAAACCAAATCATTTACGTTTTTATTGTAAATATGTAAACATATTTTTTAGATTCTTTTGATAAAAAATGAGGGAGTAAAATGGTTTAATCTCAACAATTTGAAGGTGATTTGGTGTTTTTTTTATTATTATGTGATACCGATAGGTAAATTCTGGGTAAACCAAATTACGTACCATATCATGTAGATTACTATTTTTTTCCAGATGTTTTTCTGTTAGTGCCGACGAAAAACTGCTTCATCTGCACGCTCTTTTTTTAACCTTTTTTTGAGAGAGCAGCCTCAAGTTCACACGATAAGATGTTGACAGAATCGCACTGCAGAGTACCTTTATCCCATACTAGCTGACCCGCGCAACTTCGTCTGCGTCACAATTTTCATTACTGCTCCGCTACTATTGGTCTTCGTGATGATATATAGCCTATAGCCTTCCTCGACAAATGGGCTATCTAACACTGAAAGATTTTTTCAGATCGGACCAGCAGTTCCTGAGATTAGCGCGTTCAAGGAAACAAATAAACAAACAATTCCTTCAGCTTTATATATTATTATAGATAGAGGCGTAACGATCACACTCCTGCACATCCAATGTATCATCGTTGGTTATAATAATATGCTCATTAATAAGAGGATGCAAAATTTCACTTTTTTCGCAACCTATGATTCTGAAGCAATGAGGATGTCCCAGCTGTCACTAGCAAACACAGACAGTTGCTAACACCGCTGGACTCTAAATCACAGCAATCTGCATAACCTCTTAGCCCACAAAATTATAGCAATTACTACAACAGAGGGGAGGTGTTGAGAGCCATTAATAATAGTTAGACTGACAACACGATGACGTACTGAAACCGATACGCTTGTGTCGCCTCAAGACAAGAGTATCATATGACTGTGAACCCACTTCTAAACGGAGCGCGTAGGCTGAATAGACAGACAGTGTCACATCTGCGTGACCTTTTTATTTGATCTATGAACTGTCTGGTGAGTTCTTTACTATGATGTGCACGTCAACGAAATGCTGTGTGATGAATGGTGTCTGAAAGGAAGGATAGAATGAAATGTATTTAGTCACAGTTCATGAAACACGCACAGCTAGTCTATTATGTAAATAACTAATTCGATATCGAGCTTTACCTGAGTGACACAGCTCACAAAGTGATCTTTATTACACACAACTTAAGGGTCTTATGGATAAACCAATTTTATACTCACCTCGGATTCCGCTGTCGAGACACGAAAATGTTACAGAATAGCACTACTGTTCACCGAAATAACAATGCTAAAGTCAAAGTACTTCACAGCTGTGCTGAAAAGGTCCATTTTTGCGATATATCAGACGGATTGAAGCTCAGCATCTTATCTACCCAGTATAGAGTCTCCTATTAAAATAGTCACATATTACAAAGCTTTTTCAATGTACAAATGGAGATCTTCGTTCGGTAGCCCCGGGAAAAAATGATCAGGACTGATTAGACCTGTTCATATCTGATCAGGCCTGAAATTGGACCTGATCAGGACTGTTCATGTATGATCAGGCCTAAAATTGGACCTGATCAGGCCTGTTCATGTATAATCCGGCCTGGAATTAGACCAGATCAGACCTGTCCATGCCTGGTCATGTCTGATGCGTCAAGTACGCTCAGACCTGATCAGACCTGTCCATGCCTGGTCATGTCTGATGCGTCAAGTACGCTCAGACCTGATCAGACCTGTCCATGCTTGCTCATGCCTGTTCATGTCTGAAGCGTTAAATACGCTCAGACCTGTCTATGCCTGTTCATGCCTACTCATGGCTGTTCATGTCTGGTCATGTCTGAAGCGTTAAATACGCTCAGACCTGATCAGATCTGTCCATGCCTGTTCATGTCTGAAGCGTTAACTACGCCCAGACCTGATCAGACCTGTCCATGCCTGTTCATGTCTGGTCATGTCTGAAGCGTTAAATACGCTCAGGTCTGATCATACCTGTCCATGCCTGCTCATGTCTGTTCATGTCTGTCCTTGCCTGTTCATGTCTGAAGCGTTAAATACGCCCAGACCTGATCAGACCTGTCCATGCCTGTTCATATCTGAAGCGTTAAATACGCTCAGACCTGATCAGACCTATCCATGCCTGCTCATGTCTGTTCATGTCTGAAGTGTTAAATACGCTCAGACCTGATTATACCTGTCCATGTCTGATCACGTCTGATCTAGCCTACCCGGGAAAAAAATGATCTTGTTTTGCGAGTAGTGTAAAATTTTTCTTCTTGTTCAAAGAATTAACGTCTTGTTTTACCTTGTACCATTTGTTTGAAGAACTATAGCGCACTAACATATATTTCGTACAAAAGCTGTCAAACCGAATTAAACCAATATTTTATCTATGCTACTTTCTTTTAGGTCTGCATTGCGATAGTCTGGAATATAACATCGATTCCAATAATTTATGATATTTGATAAGTTGTCAGAAAGCTTCGAACTGACCTTTCCCTACCCTTTTCAGTTCGCACGCGATGATTTTCGGTTGAATAGCGTGAAGGAGAACAAAATTGAAACTAATAGGTATTGTTCTGTTAAAAGTCTTACAGGAGCAAAATTGTCTTTTTAATAGCAATTATAAATGAGCGTAAATAAAATACTTTTTAAACAAGCTTTTAATTAACGAACAACATTAAATATAATATCATTTTTAGGGTTCCGTTTTTTGTTCGGAACCCTAAAAATTATATTATATTTAATATTTTTCGTTAATTAAAAGCTTGTTTAAAAAGCATTTTCGACAGTCGGGTGTATTTCTGTCTGTCTGTCCGTCTGTCACAGCCAGTTATCTCCGGATCCACTAGACCGATTCTGTTGAAATTTGGTACACATATGGACTTCTGTGACTCAAACACGGACGTGTTACGTAAATCATTATCATTCATTTTTAGTGTGGGGGTCACTTTTGGAGGTGAAACAAGAAAATAAAAATAAAAGTTTTTACAATATTGTGTGACATATCAAATGAAAGGGCTTACTGTGAGAGTTTTAATTATACTTTTTTAATAATTTTAAAATAAGTGGTTTTGAAGTTATTCAAGAAGATAGACGAAAAGTGACCATTCCCCCCCCTTATCTCCGAAACTACTGAGCCGAAAATTTTGAAAAAAAAAATAGATCGAGAAAAACTATAAGAAGTCTATGGTGTTAAAATAACATCTTAAAAAAAATTCGTTCGGAACCCTTCGCACGAGAGTCCGACTCGCACTTGGCCAGTTTTTTTTTGTTTTGGATGGGAAATCATCGACTGACTCCCCCCGCTCTGGGCGCAGCAGAAGGGAGTGTCAGACTCGTACTGACTAAAACCCATCCGTGTTCCTCCTAATGCCCTTTGCGTTCCAGGGCCGCGGTGACTCTTTCGAACAGTTAACAGCAACCCTGGCAGAAATGTACACACTACACTATACATTATGTGATGAACATAAACACGATGGTGCATGGTGCCATCTTATTTATTTGAGCAGTTTCTATGACCACATACCGGCAATATTATGTGACCAATACCACATTATTGTATTTTTCCTCAAAGTTATATTCAGTGGCATAGCTAGTTTCGGCGAAGGTGGTGTGACGATCTGATCATGTTTGCGGGACAAACTTGGCCAGAGATCGCCCAAGACAGAGAGATTTGGATGGAGAAAGGGGAGGTATTTTGAGGAGTGTGCGACAGAATTGCATTCCGCCAAGCCCGTTTCATCATCGGTCATCGATACATACATGGTGGACATCCCATCCACACGCACAAAACGATTTGGGAACGCATACTGTCGCTTGCATTTTTTATGATTTAATTCGGCCAAGCCCGTTCCATCATCGGACTACAAGACGAACGGCGATGCGCCACCGGTACATGGTGGACATCCCACCGACACGCACTAAACGTTTTGGGAACACATTCATAGTGCGTACAGCTAAGGAGTGGAATTCCCTGACAGAGTCTGTGTTTCCTGATAGCTACAACCTGGGAGTCTTTATGACAAGAGTGAATAGGCAAACATGCTCCATCTTCGACCGCATCATAGCTTACCATCAGGTGAGATAGTGGTCAAACCTATCTTAAAAGAAAGGCTTTTGCCTAGCCAAAATAGCTAGTCTCAAAAAATTTAGGGGGCCCATTTTAACCCGATTGCGAAGGAAGGGTTAAAACGAATATTGTTTTTGTAAACAAAATATACTACTAGCTAGCTGGGATTACTTAATTGTAACCGGTCACACACGAACTAAACAACTTAATAAAGAAACTTGAGCGGTGTCAAGGGAGACCCGGATGGAACGAAGTTCCTTTCGATTAATTAGTGAAGGAATTGTAAGATTTTTTTTTTAAGTTATAATAATATTTTTTTATTATTATTAACAAATAAAATGTAAACAGAAATAGAAAGACGAAACGAAAATAACTGGCTTGCTTTCTATGAGAGAGAGACAGACAGAGAAACACGCGCACGCCGCACGGCTTACAACTATAGCAAAAAGTGTCGTTACAACTTTTCGTATGAATTTTTTCCGTCTAGCCCCCTTTCATAACGCGCGATAAGGAACTTCGTTCCAAAAGCTTTACCTACCAAAGAATTATTTGAAGACATACAAGGACTTATGTTAATATCTCTGCATGTAAATCAGATCGTAGTAGTGAGTTGACAGAGAAAAGGGGAAAATACAACCTTTTTAGATCTCGAATACTAACAAAATGTTAACACGGGTTACCTGAATATGAATGGATCGTCCCTTGTAACATCTGTTGGCACTATTACCATAGTATCCACCTACTAAATTCAAGAAGGCTTGGAATATGTGGAAGAATTTTTTGGACCAACGAATCTATGCCATTCAACAAAATATTCAGGACGAAAGATGTGCATATCCACGTTTATGGACAAGTTTATTTCCCTTTGATTAATTTCGCTTGCACACCGCTTTTATTTTCATGAGGTACTCATTCTTGGTGATAAATATCTTAACCCGTCAGGCCGAAGGGAATGCAGACGAAGTCGCGGGCAGAAGCTAGTATTGAATAAAATAATATTGTACACCCCTTCAGACATTGTTTGTGACATTACAAAACAGCCACGCAACATGTAACAATATCCTACAATGTTATTAACTGAACTCTTACAAGTGCTAACTTAGCTTTCAAAGAATTCGGTGAAGCAAAAAATGTTCCTTTCTTGTAGACCAAGCGAAATTAAGTAGACTTCGATTAGGTCGAATAGGGTCGAATTTTTGATATCGCTCCATCGCAGACTTTGTCTCGGTCATCTCTGACCTAGACTAGAGTCAAGAGCAAATCAATCACAAATAAAATTTAAAAAAATCTAAAAAAAAAACTGTCAAATACCTATATTTGACAGTTTTTTAGGTATCCAAAATACAATCCTCAAAATTGAGAGAAACGACTGGAAGAAAAATATTGAATTTGGCCCGTCCAATACAGATGACGTTTTGCATGGCAAGGATAGAAGAATAATTTTATACGGATAAGGTAACAATAACGAAGCCAAGAAAAAATGTATTAAGTTATTAGATGCAAGCCGCGCAATTTCACCTGCGTCTCATTTTTCATTAGTGCTCCGCTCCTATTGGTCGTAGCGTGATGTTATGTAGCCTTCCTCAATAAATGGGGTATCCAAGACTAAAACATTTTTTTAATTAGAACCAGAAATTCCTGAGATAAGCGCGTTCCATAAACCAAAAAAAACTCTTTAGTTTTATAAATAGTGGTAAGTATAGATTTAGGTATGAAAGATACCAATTTGTAAAGTTATTTATTCATTTTTAATACAAACTTTATAAAGGAACACAATTCAAAATTCAAACAAAAGCAGATGCCATTTAATTAAATCTACAAAAAAAAAAAAACTATAAGCCATTTAAATTTTTAAAAACTGTCGATTCACACCCCCATCATTAAGAATACAGCATCCAATTTAACATGATCTACGGCAAAATTGGGAACTTAACCCAATGTTGTTTATTTTAGCATTCCTTTTACAAACAGCGCCCCATTAAAGGGTCATAATATACTGGCCACCCTGTGTACCAGATGTGCATAAACTCATAGAGCAACCCTTTTAGGCAGCTCTTTCAAAATAAATATTTTAACTCTGACCGTGGTAATGTATGGTAAAAAATTAAAGGCCACGTGAGCCGTGAAGTTAGTATAGTCTGTGCATTTTCGATGACAGCTATACACAAACATTACGCACGTGTGTTGGAAACTAGTTTTGGTTCAAGGAATGAGAAAATAGCGATATTAGGGTGGTTATGTGGCTGAAAAAAACATATTTAGTCCGTTAGTTAGGTACAGTACCAAAAAATGTTGGACACGTATTTTTACTTTTTTCCACGCAAACAAAAAATTAAGACGATACAATGCATTGAAAACTCGTGTAACGTCACGCGTTGATACAGTTTTTACCAGCAAGTGACTCCTGAACTATGTTGCGACTTATCGTTGTCAATTTTTAATAAATTGGAAAAAAACTAAAACAATTTTTCGAAAATGTTGGTAACTGACTAAATAGAATATACTTTTTTTCATTTAAGAATATACCCCATTTTAGAAATATCTTCATAAAATAGTTGACTGTGATAAGTGCTAAAGAAGATTTTGATCAATCGCTTACCAACAGGTGAGACCGAGGTCAAGAGCGAATCAATTATGATTAAAAAAAGTGAATATCTGAAATAGTTTTAGACCTCTTGCACATTTTTTGTAAATCATAAACGAAATAAACGATGCTCTTTGAAAAATGTCACAAACGAGAAGCTCCTGAATATCACAAACATGTGACATAAAAGCGTACGTCTAAAACCCACTTTAACCAGTAAATCATCAGTTGACATATTCAAAAGCATATAAAACGCTTCCAATTATAACTTGGGCCAGTACAAAACAGCTACCGTCAGTCTATTAACGTTTACTGTCGCCCGCGTTAAGCGTAAATAAATCACATAAACAAGGTATTCATATTTCCACACGTTTCATCATGTCACGCAATGGAATAGTCGCGATTTTTTTTGCCCTTTGACATTTGTGAAATGCACGTTTGAAAAGCATATGTGTGAAGTCATGCAGAAATACTAGCAGATAGCAATGATGAGTGCTTCAGTTAGTACTATGATGCTAAAGTTACATATGGTTTCAATTTAAATGCGGAGTTAGTAGAATAGGACGAAAAAGGTTTAAAACAAACGGCCAAGTGCGAGTCGGACTCGCACACGAAGGCTTCCGTACCATAAACCTTAATTTTTATTATTTGTTGTTATAGCGGCAATAGAAAAACCACAATCTGTGAAAATTTCAACTGTCTGCCTATTACGGTTCTTGAGATACAGCCCGCTGACAGACAGACTCAAGTGGCTGCCAGAAAGTTGGGGGTCCTAACTAAGGTGAGACGGTACTTCACGCCAGAACAGCTGCTCAAGCTCTATCAAGCGTAAGTTCGATCGTGTATGGACTACTGCTTTCGTCTTTGGGACGGATCTGCCAAACACCAGCTTGATGTCCTTGAGTCAATTAAGAAACGAGCCAAGAGGATCATCGGTAACAGGCTCGTCGAGTCGAAGCTCCAAAGTCTTGAGCATCGACGCCGAGTTGCTGGCCTGTCGGTTTTCTATCGCTTGCATTTTTTATGATTTAATTCCGCCAAGCCCGTTCCATCATCGGACTACAAGACGAACGGCGATGCGCCACCGGTACATGGTGGACATCCCACCGACACGTACTAAACGTTTTGGGAACACATTCATAGTGCGTACAGCTAAGGAGTGGAATTCCCTGCCAGAGTCGGTGTTTCCAGATAGCTACAACCTGGGAGTCTTTAAGACAAGAGTGAATAGGTTGCTTCTAGGCAAACGTGCTCCATCGTCGACCGCATCATCGCTTACCATCAGGTGAGATTGTGGTCAAACGTATGCCTATATATAGTAAAAAAAAAGACGGACGGACGGACGGATGGACAGCGGAGGCTTAGTAATAGGGTTCCGTTGGTCATAGTATAGTAGTAGTAAGTCATATCAATGAAAACGTCGCTTTTTTGCAACTCTGGCGCAGTTTTAGGCCTTTGACATTTGTGAAATGCGCGTTTAAATAGAAAATTTCATGCTGAAATATTAGCATAGGAATGATGAGTAGGTACTTCAGTTGATTTGATGTTAAATAACTTGGTGTTAATTAAAATGCTAAGTTAGTAGGAGAGGATAAACATTGAAAAAGAGTACCATTGCATCGCAATATACACATTACTCGCACAGTTTGAATGAGAGTCAACATTTACAAGCTAGCTTCTGTCAGCGAATTCGTCCGCGTGAAAGGATAAATAAGCCCTATAAAATATCCTATGCCTTATTCTCCAACATATTCCACCCGAGTACCAAGTTTCAATCAAATTCGTTCAGTCGGTAATACGTGACGGGGTCCTGAATAGACAGACAGATTTACTTACGCATTGATAATATTAGTATTGATTAATAGAAGAAATAAATATGTTGTGAAAAATAACAATAGGTACAAGATTTTATCCTTCTGAATCGATAAATCAGACGTGTGATTGCTACACTAAAACCAACAAAAAAAAAAAGAAAAAAATACAGACAAGTGCGATTAAACTATGAAAGCAAAATATTACAGGTAAGATTGAAGGACAAACTTAACTTAATTGTTGAACAAAATGTTTTCCCATACATCAATGTTCTTCAACCGAAAGTATAAGTTTGTAATCGTAAAAAATATTTTTTATAAGATAGAACTACAAATTTTCAGGCTTTTTCCTGACTTGTACGGAAAGATCTCTATTTTAGGCAAATTTCATGGCTATAGGTCATCGGGAAGCACCTTTTATGTTTTGATTCCCTCGCGAACGTCAAAACATGCGCCATACTTGAACGGCCTTATCTTTAGATTGTGTTAACTTAGAAGTTGGACTATTCAATATTAATTTCAGCTTGATTCGTCCTCGAGTTCCTGAGAAAAAGGTCGTGACAGACAAACAGATGCACAGACAGACATACGGACAACAAAATTCTATAAGGGTTCCGTTTTTGCCGACTGAGGTACGTAATCCTAAAAACATACGATATTCAATAAAATCACAAAAACATAGAATAAAAAAGACAGAATTCCAAGTCCAGTCCCCGATACCCTCATTAACTTCCCCCCTCAAATTCCCAATGCCTGTTAAGATCCAAACTCTTCAGGCATGGCACAAGGGGCTAAGGATGCTCAAGTAGCCATAGCGTGGCATTGTTAGTTGGTTTCTCGTAAAAAATGCACGCCTGCTTGAGGCTAGCATTGAAGTGCCATCAGCAGACTCACGCGGTCTCGTGGCTCGGGACTTGGATGCAAGGAGGCTGGATGCGACTGTTTTATATGTAACGCTAGATTAAATCTTGTTTATAAGAACCTACCTTTGCGAATTAGCACTAGAGCCACTTTCGTTTTTTTTTAGGGTTCCGTACTTGAAAAGGTAAAAACGGTAACCTTCTAGGATCACTTTGTTGTCCGTACATCCGTCAAGACCCTTTATCTCGGGAACGTGTGGAGGTCTCCAGTTGAAATTAAAACCATATAATAAAGTCTACAGACCCGTGAAGCTGTGAAAAATCAAACTTCTAAGTTGCCGTATAAAAAGATACGGTCGTTTATGCAAGGAAATCAAAAAGTATAGGGTATTTTCCGTTGACCTAGAACTATGAAATTTGGCAAGTAATAATGTATACTACAAGTACAGGGAAAAATCTGAAAACTATACATTAGTAATTAATTAATAAAAAAAAGTCTTTATTTAAAGTAATATTTATTTAAGGAGGAACAAAAAAGAAGTACGGAACTCTCGGTGGGCGAGTCGGACTCGCACTTGTCCGGTTTTTTACTGTAAATGTTGACGCTGAAAATTTTAATGTGTTTGTCGGTTGAACTGTAGAATCACGCTAATAAATGGAAATGCGTTACTATAATTGCACACGCAGGAAAAAAAAGGTTTGTCATCTTAAGGATGAATGTAACTAACTCGTCATGAAGCGATAATATGTATTTTTAACCGACGAAAAAACGTAGGAAGTTCTCAGGTCGACGCGTATTTTATGGATGAATACGCATAACTTTATACAGAATAGTCCGATTTTGATAATTCTTCTTTTATTGGATAGGGTATATATACCTCGAAAGTGGTTCCATATAAATTTGTAATGCATAAATAGGGGTGATTTATTGTTCACTTACAGATTTTAGTGCAGAATTGTGTAGCATTATTTATAGGCCTACACATGTGGGTAAATAAAGCATATTTTTTTTAAGTATTTATGTTATATAACAAGTAATAGTTAAAGTAGGATTATATAACAGTTAATAACTAAAGTAAGATAGATAGCTATTTTAAAAGAAAAAAATAAGCACGTGTTAATTAGTAGATTATTGCCACAAAAAATTATAAAAAGAAAAATAAACTTCCGATAAAACTTAAATGCAAAAAATAATAAACCTTTTCACAAAAAATAACTTTAGGTAATTTCAGAAGTCGGTGTTAAAATACGAAGAAACAATCAAAAAAACACCGTCACATCAAAAACACAATCAGTTTTTTCGGAGGTTACATTTTTTTGTTAAAAAGTTTTTTTGGGCCTCTATTGAATTTTAAAGACGGTTTAAGCTAACTGGGATTCTGACTGAACTAAAAATAGGTAGATACCTATTTTTTGTAAGCTCGACATTGCTAAATTGTTAGGTACTTCTCCGACGTTATCAAATCCTCCTATTTATCACTTTTATTGATAAATTGTTTTTCTGATAACAGGACTGTAACGATTCTCTTACGGTTTATAATTACGGTCATGATACATTTTTTCTTCTGTCCACTCCATTACTACTAGCTCATGGCTTTGTTATCTTTTTGGCAAATAGCAAACTTTATAATTATAATAATTATAGCCACATCTAGTAACATTTATAGCTCCCACTTCACCTTGCATTAACCATTGAAGCGGTCATTACATGGCATTCTCCGGACAATGCGGCCTATTTAAGTCTCCACCGGTATGAATCGGTTCAATACTGAATAACTTATAGCTTATTATTCAGATTTTTTTTTTAATTTATTAAAGCGATAAAAAATTATTCTGTGCTTCGGAAGGCACGTATAAGCTGGTGGTCCCGGCCGCCAATTGGCGGTCGTCAAATAAATCATGTCAGAGGCCCTTGAGGCGGTCTAAAAACTCTGACACTAGGGTGTGTGGGGTCGTTAGACCTTACTGCCCACACGATAAGAAGAAGAAGAAGCGTTTGCATCATTGCTTTTTTATTTAGCTTCTTGAAACACATTTCAAAAGCATGAGCTAAGAATCCCTACTCAACTTAATATAGTTTCTACATAGTTCAAATGCCTTTTTTCTACATGGAAATTTCCATTATCTCTACAGGGTTATTTGTAAAACACCAGCAACCTCTTAGGCAGTGAAAGTACGCATGATTCTAAACAACTTTTACTTTGAGAACAACCCCGCAAACTCGAAAAAAAATTCAGCTGTTTCATACAAAATGCAATATTTAGTTAATGAAAATGTATGAAACAGCTGATTTTTTTTTTCGATTTTTCAGGGTTGTTGTCAAAGAAGAAGTTGTTGGTGTTTTACAAATAACCCTGTATACAGTACACACGCTTTCCCATAAATGTATAGAAATTATATACCGTCACCTGCTACGATCCTTATACAACCTGTAACAGAATCATCATCATTGAACTCATCATTATGAACAACTTTTACTATGGGACCAACACCGAAATCGCGAAAAAAAAATCTGCTGTTCAGTACATTTTGTCGAGTTATACGCAGATAAATGTATGGCAGAGTCGATTTTTTTTCGGGATCAGTGTTGGTCCCATAGTGAAAGTTGTTCTTAATGATGAGTTCAATGACCCCTTAAGAGGTATTGCGTCAATTCTGTTACACGTTGTATAGTCGTTTTGCTTCATTTACAATTATCTAGGTCATACACGCCACGTTAGTGATAACAATTTGACCTTGCTGGCCTAGTGTAGTACGGAATTTCAAAGAAACGAGAGATCAGCTTATACTGGTGAGTGTCACTGAATCGTGACCTTCCTCTACTAATAATAAAAAAAAACTTTTATCAATTGACATTTTTTTTAAGAATTTCTCAACAAGAATTAAATACATTTCGATTGAAAAAAATGTTAACAAATCATTTGTAGGTAAAAATTGTTAAAAAACCACTGTTATAAATAAAATGAAATCTCAAGACCGTAAATCAACTAAAATACTCAAAATACTACACTCATGGGAACAATGCACTTTTTATGCATTAAAAAAATCGAACGATTTAAAAATTTTTTTATATAACTTATAAGACCTCGTATAAAACGTTTATTGAATCATAAATTCAATGGTTTACAAACGTAATTTATTTATAATAAGATAAACATTATTTTAGTATCGATACTGCAATAATGCACCATTGAAACACGAATAAAAAGAAGCCCATTCAATACAGATAACGAAATACAAAGAACAAAATGCTCTTTATCGATAAGATACGTCAAAATAATGCACTATTTTATGTAAAAGCATTTCAATAACTAACAAAATGATAATACTGACAATATATGGAACCACAAAAAGATATTTGTCAGAAGTGGGATTCGAACCCACGCCCACAGAAGTGGACTGCGACCTGAACGCAGCGCCTTAGACCGCTCGGCCATCCTGACGTTGGGAACTAGGACGAAATAGCCGTTCTACTACCAGAAGTACTTTAAAGTGACAAGGTATTTTTATCTATGGTCGTAAAGCGATGTCTGCGGTAAACAACACAAGATGACAAACAAATTGTGTGGGCAGTAAAAATAGAAAAACTGATCTAGTAGAGATATATTTCAGCGAAGGTAGGTAAAATATAGATAAACTTTATCAATAGGTAATGTTTGTTTTTTAGAAGAATTGTGGACAAACTATATTGATTGGATAAAATCTGTTTTTTCGCCTTTGCCTCTATGTGATTTCTTGTCGGGAACAATTATTAATCGATTGGTAATTATTCTCTTTATTCATCTATTTAACTTATTAGGTAATTACCTAATGATTAAAAAAAAACTTAAAAAATAAAAATATGTTTTTTTTTTTAATCTGTTCTAAAAAATTGAATACGTTCTTACAATATTATTATTGGTAGCCTGAAAAGTCTCCTTTTTCTAAGTAGACTCCTCTTAATAACCCTAGTGCCATGTAAGTACATAAGAAAAACCTGAATCAACGGTACATACTCATATCTAAAGTTTGTCGTCATAATACAAAAAAGACAGATAGACAGAATATAGACTATAAATCGAATGTGATTTATTTACTTATTCATAT
Source organism: Lacanobia wlatinum (assembly GCA_947578705.1). Taxonomy (NCBI): domain Eukaryota; kingdom Metazoa; phylum Arthropoda; class Insecta; order Lepidoptera; family Noctuidae; genus Lacanobia; species Lacanobia wlatinum. The sequence continues at coordinate 24,012,487 of OX388031.1, forward strand.
TTTTTTTATAAAAACAAAATATATACACTTAAAAAAACGTATTATACATTCTACAAATCTAACACACCATGTCAACAAATCTGACAATTGTACAATAAATACTTATAAAATATTAAACTCAAAACTAGTTTAGTAAGTCAATAAATATGTAATTTTACCAATCATTTAGCCACATCAAAAAACAAGGCATTAAGTCCACTTTAAACAGTATTTTTACTAAATCTTTATGTACAAGTTTTAAATAATCAAATATATAAAAATCTCGTACTGTCACGGTGTTTGTTAAAGAACTCCTCCGAAACGGCTCGACCGATTTTCATGAAATTTTGTGTGTATATTCGGTAGGTATGAGAATAGGTGGTATGCTATTTTTTTTTATTTATTTTTTTTGCAAAACAACGTTTGTCGATTCAGCTAGTAAATAAATAAAAATACTAGGTAGGTCCCACTCAGTCACGTTGCTTGAGGAAGCCACGAGACTTGAAGAAACCCTAAACATACAAAACAAGAAAATGTTGTTTAATATTTGAGGAAAGATGCGGGAAAACTCAGAGTAAACACTCACATAGATAATAATTATTTACATATGTACGAGTTATGTATTAAGAATGTATAATTTTGAGTAGTCAGTTAGTAAGTAATCTTAATAATATTTGGTTTATAAACAAACTAGCTATGAGTATTTAGCCAGCTAGTCTATTCTGTAAATAAATATTTCGATATCGAGCTTCACCTGAGTGACAAAGCACACAAAGTGAGCTTTATTACACACAACATAAAGGTCTTATGTTTATACGAATTTGATACTCACCTCGGATTCCTCTGTCGAGACACGAAAATGTTGTTACAGAATAGCAGTACTGCAGATATCTGTAACCCTTTTCTGTATTTATATTAAGTTTTGTACGCCCGAGCATTTGAATGTTTTTTTTTTTATATATTTTACTAGCTTCTGCCAGTGGTTTCGTCCGCGTCGTCCCTAGGGAACATACTCCCGGGATAAAAAGTAACCTATGTCCTTTCTCAGGCTCTAGACTATCTCTGTCCAAATTTCATTTAAATTGGTTCAGTAGTTTTGGCGTGAAAGCGCGACAGACAGACAGACAGACCAACATACCGACAGAGTTACTTTCGCGTTTATAATATTATATATAATATGGTATATATATATAATATAAAATATATAATAAATAAATATTAGCAAAATTAGTATATTAGTATTAGTAATTTGTATATATTAGTATATTAGTATTAGTTAGGATAGTATGGATGGATAAGAAATCATCAAAAATGATTCCGCCATCTTTCTGGGCGGCGCGGAAGGGAGTATCAGACTCTTACTGAGTTAAACCCATCCGTGTTTCTCCTAATGCCCTTTGCGTTCCAGGGCCACGGTGACTCTTTCGAAAAAATTCCGCTAAGCATTTGTATGCAGATTAGTATATGATCTAGTATAGTATCTGATCTTGGAACATGCCATGCCCAACACATCACTTCTGAAAGCCAGAATTAACAGTGACGCTCGATCGCCAGAAAAGTGCCAAAAAAATTAAGCTCGACGAGTCTCAGAGAAACAATTGAACTGTCTTGAGTCCCGCAAGGAAATTAATAAGAGAAGAACACAAAAATATAATTTCTACTAATTTATAGATATCCTAATACATAAAATTCTTCCGTTACTGAGTCTGAGACAAACAACGCACAGCTGAAACTACCAGTCGTAGAAAGCTGAAATTTGGCATATAGGTTCCTTTATTCATTTATTAAGAGTACTGCCACATCACATACATATAACATTTAAATCTATACTAATATATAAAGCTGAAGAGTTTGTTTGTTTGCTTGAACGCGCTAATCTCAGGAACTACTGGTCCGATTAGAAAAATTTTTTCAGTATTAGATAGCCCATTTATCGAGGAAGGCTATAGGCTATATATCATCACGCTAAGTCCAATAGGAGCGGAGCAGTAATGAAAATGGTGACGCAGTTGCGCGGGTCAGCTAGTATTATATAAGTGGTCTGATGCACGTGACAATAACGGCGTACATAACATTGACAATACTTTCTTCGGCTCGGTGATAAAACACAATTATTTAAAAAATATGTATATATAGTACTACGAAAATTGATTCAAAGTTCAACGACGAATACAATATAAATGGCCAATATAATATCATAAAAATGTCCAATACAATTTAATAGAAATGTCAAATAAAATTTAGTAAAAATGTTCAATACTACACAGAAATGTCAAATAAAATTTAATAGAAATGTCAAATATGATTATAATAGAAATGTCCAGTTATTAAATATCAATAGAACAAAATAAAATAACAATAAAATATTTACAAGCAATTAAACGATTAAATAACAACCTTCCTTTCCAACTTTCCTTGGGGAGTGTAGTAGGGGAGCACTAAAGAGGATTTCCCGAAATACTTACAAGATCGGGAAAAACGGGGCATGCGCGTACGAAGTCACGGGCAAAAGCTAGTTTACATCTAAATCCCCACATGTTAGTGCAAAATAACGATACTTGTGAACTACCGCTGCACATTACGAGGACAATATGGCGTCGCGTCCGGTGTTCCGTTTGATCTCGCCATGTGGTTCCGGTAACGGCGCGCGGCGCAGGTCGGCGCGTGCGATTGTGCTCTTGTTATAATAAAATTAGTCTGCGTCGGGTTTGTACGTTGTCGATTTATTTTTTAATTTGTTTTGTGAGTTTCGTGTCTTGGCTTTTGTTTTTTGCTTATGGAAATTAACTATACTCAACGTTTGTAACGTGTAACTTTTGTGGTTTCATAAATGGTTTTGTAGATAAATAGTTAATAAAGTAATTTTAATTTCACAACCACGCATTTAAAAATCGGGGAGGAAAGGGCACCACGCATGTTATATTCACCTTATTTCATTCAGAAGTTAAGATCGAGAGAAGTCGAATAAAAAACTGTGTCAACCAGAGAGTGATAATGTTTAACATATTTCTTTTGTCATCAGCAGTTTTTAAGTGTAAAATTGCTCTTTTTTAATCTTTGATCTCATTTCTAAATAACCATAGTAATTTTGTAATGCTTAATGACTTCCCGTAATTTCACATTCTAGTAAAACTCGACCACAAACAAACCCGAAAAGATAAGATGGCCTAAGTAAATACAACTTAACGGCTAAATCATTAACCACTTAAAACACGATAAGATAAAGCAAGATAGTTTGCTTAATCTATTTCCACTGCAAGTCTTGCTTAAAACTATTTACTAAGCTTCTCGCGATTCGAGAGTATCTCAGTTGAACTGAGCTGCTGGAGGATTCAGGGGGGGAAGGGACTAAGGGGCTAAACCCCCAACCCAAAAATACCGATATATCTTTGGTAGTCTACAACCTAACAAAGCCATTGAGGAATTTACGAAAAATTATCCAAAGAAGGTTATCATGCGTTATGCAAAAAACATGTTATGAGCTGTTTTAGGGTTTCGTACCTAAGGGGTAACCAACGGAACCCTATTACTAAGCCTCTGCTGTCCGTCCGTCTGTCAGCAGGCTGTATCTCAAGAACCGTAATAGGTAAACACTTGAAATTTTCACAGATTGTGTATTTCTACTGCCGCTATAACAACAAATAATTAAGGTTTATGGTACGGAACCCATCGTGTGCGAACCGCACTTGACCGGTTTTTTAGTGTTTTCTTTGCTAATACCCTCAGCGTAGTCGAGCCTCTTCAAACGACAATTCTGGATCCGTCACTCTCAGCTACTGACTACTGACTCAGTTTCTTTATTCAGAAGTCTGCAATGAATGCTTCGCATCGTTTAGATTTAAACTAATTAACTTGCAGAGAGCGCTAATTAAAGCAATTCCACTGACGTTTGCAGCTTAACATTTAAAGAAAGTCGTTTTATTTCACCGTCTTCCATTTATACGGATTCATTCAAACTTTTAGTGCTATTTATATTTTCTGTTTGAGACTCTTTCAGTATTTTATGATGATTTAAAACTATTAGTGTTTCATCGGTTCGCTATCTTGATGTTATTTTTAAATTTTATAAGCTGTGTAGAAGATGATGTAAAGATGTTCACTGAAGATATTTCTGAATATTATTTTGTGATGAGTAATCCTTTGGAACTGCTTTATTGAACGTCCGTTTCAGGTGTAAACTTCACATTATAATATCTGTCTAGAGATATATCTATACTTACTAATATATAAAGCTGAAGAGTTTGTTTGTTTGCTAGAACGCGCTTATCTCAGGAACTCCTGGTCCGAATTGAAAAATTCTTTCAGTGTTAGATAGCCCATTTATCGAGGAAGGCTATAGGCTATATATGATCACGCTAAGACCAATAGGAGCGGAGCAGACGAAGTTGCGCGGGTCAACTAGTATGTATATATTTTTCTTTGTAGAACACCTATTGGATAAATATTAGAATAGAGTAGCTCTTTATTCTAATATCCTGGTGGTGGTGGTGTTAATAAATCCAGTTCAAATTCTTATCAAAATATTTATGCAGGAGTATGGTCGGTCGGTCAATCTCATATTAATGTGCGTCTGTTTGGGCGGAATAAACACTATTTCTTTCTTTCTTTCTGTTTCTTCTTTAATGCTGTAGATTCTTGAGGAACAAGACCAAAGGTATAGATTAAATCAATATGTATTGTCTTGTTCTTGGAAACAATATTGAGATCGCAAATGGCAAACATCCCGTCAATCATAAAAATCTACATAAAGCACCCAGTTCCTAAAAGTACCTCAAACTTCACTCTTTTTATTACAATCGCTGAATCCTGCTAAAATCAAAGCGGGTCTAATAAAAGCGATCATAACTTTCGACACCTGTTTCCTTTCGATATCGTGCAGGATTCGAGTGAGGGAGATCAAAGTGTATGCCGGACGCAAACTGCGAACAATTGCTACTGTGAATCATGGTTCATTGATTCAATGGGTGTATGTTTGTTCCTTTTGTGGATCGAGTAGTGGGTCTTATGATGTTGTGGTTTGAAGAATATGGAGTAGTTGAAGTTTGTTGGTAACGATTTAGTTGAGCGATTTCGTACAGCTAAAATTCAATGCAAAAAAGAACAAATGCAAATGCAAAAGAAGAAGAAAAGTAAATGTGTTCGATAAACTGAGATTTGCTTTGACTTTTTGGTTATGTAGATAAAGTTAGAGTGCACAGGCTCCTTCTGGGTAAGCTCGCTCCATCGTAGACTTTATCTCTGTCATCTCTGACCTAGACTAGAGTCAAGAGCATACCCATCACAAATAAAAAAAAAATGTCACTTCTACAGAAACTAAAATCAGATCTAAAGGCACAGGTTTAAAAATGTAACAAAATCTAGCAGAACTAATTAAGCAACATTCAAAAGACTACGTTGCTACAACGTTGATACACGAAAAGATGTCATTACAAAAGCCAGAAAAACAAAAAATACGTTTGCAACACTAGAACACCACAACAAAGGCTATGAAAACAATGATAACGAAAATACTTTTGAATCTAGAGCAAGCCCAACATCACAGAAAAAGTAAAAAAGTATTTTTAGTAACACTACACCGCGGTCATAGCGATTATTGAGTACAATGAGACTCATATAGAGAATGGGAGGCGACACCGAGGGTGCGAATGTATTCCTAATTGCCTGCAGACGTGTCTCAACTCGGTTTTACGTACAACTGCATCTGCATAGGGTTGTGGTGAAGAGATATTTTGGAAAATGATGATTTAGTATCTCTGTGTTTATGGCATCGATTGTTAAAAGTATCAGAAAGCCAATTTACTTAACTTTTACTTGAAAAGTGTTCAAATTCAAGTATAAATAAATAATATCTCAACGCTAATCAATGTAGAAAACTTCTCAAAATGAAGATGAATTAGAGGTGTTTTTTTTAAACATTAGCAAAATAGTCGACACCGGTTTTGCTTGCCACATAAAAATATAGAAAAGCATAGAGGTATTTTTGACAATTTGCGACATGCGATAGCGAATGCTTCATACAAATACGAGAATTGCACTTCTGATGTCAAATGAATAATTTTGCTTTGGAAGCCTCAAGCTTTGATGGGGACAGTATTTATTATTTTTTAAATATTTTGGAGAGAAGTTACAGCAGTAACTACTGTTGATCCTTGATTCACAAAATAATTTTGAGATATTATAAAATGTTTTCTGTAAGCTACAGTAGCGGACAAAACTGAAGAAACAACACTTCCAGGCTGTTAATTCTACAATGCTACTTCTGTCGGACTAATATTTTAAAGTAACGAATTGAATGTTGTTTGCCATAGCTTACATCTTCCTAACAGCCAACAAAACGCAGTAAATTCACTTTCTCTCCTCTACCAACCCTACCTACCTGTGGCGTCATAAAGGCTACTATGCAATGCATCGTGGGGTGCAATCACGCACACATTCAAACATCTCTTATATCGCGTGCGTGCACATAGTAAACCGAGCCGATTACTGAGGCTATAAAAACCCAAAGATAAGTACCGACGCGTTGGGGTGAAGATATAAGACAACGTATAAAGTGCAGCGCTTATGCGTTTGAAGTAATGAAGCGGGATTTGAACTTTGCGACAGGAATTGCAGTTTTCTGTAGATAGAAATTTAATCAAATAAATGTGTGAAGCGAATTGGTTTGGTACAATTTAAATAGTTACCTAAATATATAAAAGATAGTTGCGTTACGAAAAGCTGTGTTGGAAGGGCAATTTGAGCCATCTCTTCTTGTAAAAAAAGAAAACGCAACCAGTTTTAAAATAATTATGCAGTTTCTTATTAATTTTCAATAAGAGCTCTCATTAAATTCCAAGTTTAAATTTGAGTAGTTACACTAACTTTTTCTAAGTAGTTTTATTTTTTTTTTCTTTCAGAGTAAGTTACAATTACTGCTCAATATTCATAATATTATTATAGTTAGATTTTTATTTCAACACCTGTTCCCTTAATCCCTTTTTCTATAATTATACATTGAAACATACAAAACGTAATTATTTGAGGGCTGTAGCGCCATCTGCCGAATAAAACCATAACAATCAGCATGCAACAGTTCAGGTAAACTCTAATAGATGGCGCTTTAACAAAACTAGTGTACTCCGCTTCATCCCGCCACCTAGCGGCGAATTTGGAAACTAAGTTTCCAAGTTTTAAGTAGAAAGTTCAAGTATTGCTTGGTAGATAGCAGCACTCAGGGGCACTATTTTATTTGGCCTTGTTTATCATTGGGATTTCAAAACTTTAATAAAACTATTATGAATGAAATACCTCTTAAGCACATTATAAGTAGAACATTAAAATAGATAAACTAAAACTGACCCCTAAATCAGGCTAGTTTTTATTTCTTGTTTATAAAAATAAGAGGCATATTAATTTATGAAAATTTATTCTGCGTACAATTTGCCCCCCTATCCCCTTTGATGATTTATTTTATTTTATTTAGTGAGCTATGCATTATTTTGTTTACTATCTAGTTTACAACTAGTTCAGACCAATTACGTGGATTTTAAAATATTATCATGCTTAACAATAATGGTTTTTATAATACCCACTAATTTTATTCTTCTATACACCTAGAATATTACGAACAAAGAACTAATTACGAGCTCAGCACAGTTCACGCTATTTCCAACAAGTTAGTTGACATTTCACAATGTGGCATGCTTGTTAATAAAAACAATAGAAAAAAATAAACATTTCTATTCTCTAAACCTTAGTTTAAACCATGATAAAAACTAGCTGCCAAGTACAGTCACAAACTCATTCGTTACAGAATGCTTAGCTGCAGTGAATAATGCACTTTATGTGGTGCAAAATGCAAATAAGGTAGTACGTTATTTACTTGCAGCCAGCCAAATGCTTATGGAAACAATTTCTCTGGCTCACAAGACAATTGTTATTACTATAAAGTTTGTTTATAAGGCTAATCCTTTATTACAAATTTTGGATAGGTTTTATCAAAAAGACAAAAGGAAAATTTAATTAAAATCGGTGTGCCTGTAAGTTGTAACTCTCCTACTGCAGCCCAAAGGCGCTCTTATACAGTTTTCCTCACGATGTTTCCCTTCACCGATGTCTTTTTTTATAATCTAAGACCTGGGGGCTACTCTCTAAGCCCGAAGTCCGTAATTTTGAGCTTAGGTATTACGGACTTACGATTAGTCCCGAACCCGAACTAAGAATGAATGACAACACGACTTGACAGCAACTGTCAAATCGTGCTATCATTAATATAATTTATTTATTTAAACTTTATGTACAGTAGTGGTACATAGGCGGACTTAATGCAACAAGGCATTCTCTACCAGTCAACCTTTGGGTTAAAAAGACTACACTGTGGTAGGTGTACAACAAAAAAATAAAAATAAATGGAATCTTTTGGTGAACATTATACAAATAATATATTTAATAATAATAAAATACATATATGGTTCTTAGTGGTCAGATGATACGAAGTAGAATACGCCGGCAACTAAGCCCGAAACTAAGAACGGAATTCGGGCTTAGAGAGTAGTGCATACACGCTATGGTAAAACAATCCAGAATCGACTGTCTTAGACGTTGAGCACAAAAAATGTAACCGACTTCCAAACAAAACACTACAAAGTATAAAATAACTTTAATTTAGGAAGTCGGTGTTTTTGGTTATTTCATTTTTTGACACCGACTTCCTAAATTAAAGTTATTTTATACTTTGTAGTGTTTTGTTTGGAAGTCGGTTACATTTTTTGAAAAAAGTTTTTATTTTTCACTTTTTAGTGGTACCTGCGTACCCATTCACAGCGTACCGGCGTGATGTTATGTTATGAAAATAAAACTAAGTGCTTTCGGTGTAAAGGTCTCGTCAATACGAATGAAATAAGCCCAAACACTTGGTAGTTCCTGCATACCGATGTGGAGTTCCCTTGACTCTTTGTCGTCTCCATCATCAAGTCTGATCCAAACTTTCATTATTTTGTAGTATCACCCGATATACACACGAATATCAAGTTTTTCTAAATGCGTGCTTACAATTTTCGAGAGTTGCCCTCGATTTCTCAGAGTTTCCATCATCAGATCCTGATGTGGTGGCAATGGGACCAAACGGGAGGCACCAGCTTTCAAATAAAAAAAGAATCATGAAAATCGGTTCACCCAGTCGGTTAATTATGAGGTAACAAACATAAAAAAATACAGTCGAATTGATAACCTCCTCCTTTTTTTGAAGTCGGTTAAAAATATGGCGTACCATTACCTCAAAATAAAACTTTTCGCAACTGTGTTGGGGATAGCTTTCAGTCTATAACCGGATGCCGCTGAACCTTTTACATGGCAACAGCTATCTGTCAGTCACAACCCAGTACTTGGGCAACACGGTACCCCATGGCAAGACAGGATTTATTTTCTGGACTACAAGTTAAAACCGAGTAAGTAAAGGTCTTTAAATGACAGCCAGGACCAAGATCTTAACATATAAAAAAACGTTTTTAAAAAAAATATAACCAACTTCCAAACAAAACACTACAAAGTATAAATTAACGCAAATTTCGGAAGGCGGTGTTAAAAAACAAAAACACCGACTTCCGAAATTAAGGTTATTTTATACTTTTAAAAAGTTCTTTATTTTACACTTCTACATACTTGGACGACGTCTTCGTCTACCTAGAAATTGAAATAAGAAAAATGCTCATAAATCAAAAACTAAACTAACTGAGCCAAACTGAATTAAATTTTAACGGGACCAAATGGCAAGTATCAAACTAAAAAAGAATCACACAAATCGGATCAGAAACCTCGGAGTAATCGGTATACATACATAAAAAATACTTACTATGCTAATAATAAAAAAATGAATTAAAATAGACTAAGTATTTATATAAAAATAAATATAAAATCAAAACATACTAATATGCACTTATGCAGAAAATGCAAACGAATAAACAATAAAACAACTAATATGTAATTTAATCCAAAAATAAATACGTGGGCAATAATAGTAATAATACGTTTAAAATATTTAATAAAAGGATATGTTGAACAGGAAATAATAAACATTTATTTTGCAAGAAAAGTTATTTAAAGCACTCTTCCTCTCTTTTAATTGTTTAAAGTTTTGCTGTGCCCGACAGGGTCCATAATTTGTTCCTATTTATTCCTTTTACCACCTGTATGTGTGCATTATGGAGCAATAAACGATTTGAGATTTGAAAAAATACCCGGCGTATTGAGAATCCCCTCCTTTTTTGGAAGTCGGTTATATCTAAGTACTTAAATATAAGATGACTAGACTTTCTCCACTATATCTACACACTCACAGCTAACTACCCTCCATTAGCCAGTCGTGATAAGAGATCGTGATTGTGAGCTCATAATGGCTATGACGCGCTCCGTCATACGCGCTCTATCTGCTGACCAGATAGCATCGGAGCTGTGAAGGTGCGCATTATACTGTCTTTAGACAGAATTAACGATAAAGGAAAAAAACAATCTTGAATAAAAGTTTAATTATAGCATTAGTTATTTAGATAGTGTATATCATGCATAAAAATGTAATCTTTGAAAAGCTGCTGAATAAAAAGGTGCGTAATCTGTGAAGCTCTGTAAAATTCAATTTGAATTTGTGCTTCAACACTGGGGTACAATTTCTTGAGATACAAGAATGGATACTAAGTTAACAATTATGAGCTCGCTTGTTTTGTTTCACTTGCCTTAGTGAATTTAAAAGAACTTCCAAAATCATCTATCAGTGTGCTGTCCCGAGTTAAACCGGAGTCTCTTTAGAGTCCACTATGATTAACAAATAGAGAATTCCAATTTAATCAACAGTGAAACTAATTGATGTCGATTCTGAATGTTATTGAAACTGCACAGTGGCTTGTATACCTAATTGGTCAGATCCAAACAAAGCACTGCATCGTACAGTCCTCTAAAATGTTGGTCTAGACGAAGTCACAATTCATACAAGGTACCAGCCATTAAAATCGCCAATAACCATTAAGTCAATGGAAACACGCCAAGTACTACCGAATGCAATACAATAGCCAGTATTAAATCTAACCAATAAATTATTCAAAGACGTTTCAACCGCAGAACTGCTGGAGTGATCCCAAATTATACCGACTCCTATTAAAAATGCACCTAGACTTTAACACCGGTCAACAAAGACTAGAATATTGCAGCAATCAGTTTAGTGGTGGTACTGATAAATTGGTATTGTGTAGTGTAAAGGAGTACCTATAACTCAACGCCGAACGGTGACCGAGTATACGTCAAGATGTGTGAATGTCTATATTAGATGCTATTTTATGGCGGCGTATGTGGAGAATGGATTATTAATCATACTGTTAAGGGACTTGGTACTACGGTACAATATTCTGTGATCAATCGAAGCAGCATAGTTGAGAATAGAATATCCAACATTGTGGACGGTTAAAAATTTAATTTACTTGAATATTAAGTGTCTGTGTTTCTTCAGATTATTGTACTTGTTACTGCTAATTAGATTTCATAATAGGATTGCTCAGCTAGTACGCAAAAAAAGACAACAATGAAAGCCACAAAGATGCAATCCACGATAGCTCGAAGTAAAGTTAACCAATAAAATGATACCAAACAACCCAGAAATAAAGAAAAAACGGCCAAAAGTCTAATAGAATTCAACACTTTTCTCGAACAATAACTCGAGAATAAGCGACGACAATTTGTAATAAAACCGTATATCATAATAAAAATAAAATAAGAATACACACTTCCGGAGAAAAAAACGATTACTTTAGCCACGATAAAGGAGTATATTAAGACGATAAACCCGTCTATGTAAGACGTCGGAGGACATAATATGTGTAATAACATATAAAATATATCTGGGAAACGGTCTCGAGCCGTATTGCTTGGGTCATGGGATCGCCATATTCTTGCAAAGAAATTGTTGCGAGAAATCACTTTCTCTACCATTTTTTCTGCTGATTTAGTCGTGTTATGTATGGGGGTCTTGAACTTAAAGGGTAAAACCTTCATAACAGTTTTTTATACGAATTTGTCGCATCTGGCGGTCGTGCCGCATTAGGAAGGATTGATAGTGGTTGTGAAATTAAAGATAGTTGATCATCTTTTTGATATTAAAATAATTTAACCGAAATATCATGCAAGATTAAAAATCTAAAATAAGATTCCTGACCTAGAGGGTAAATAAGTTGACTCAATGCAGACAAAACTACAAGTTAATGTAAAGAAATACTAGTAAGGAATAGAAAACAGAGTGATGACATGACATATTCATTATTTGTAATAACGCGATAACCTAGTTTGATACGGAAACGACCCAAATCTTCGATGATAACCGGGATTGACTCACAAATGACCCACTAAACATTTACCATAAGACATGAACACTTCGTCCATCCATCCGAACCCTTCAGAACGATTTGTTAACGCATCCAAAAACGTATTTAACCCTCAGAACTGTCATGGGACGGTTTGAGGGGCTAAAGGACCTTTGGAAACTGATCCATACCACAATGGGGTTGCTATAAAAATAAACTGGAACCCTTACAAGGCCGGTGCTAATGTGAAACCGATACATTTATGATGTTTTCCGGCTAGATATAGCTGCTGTTAATATTTGATAATGTAAGACTTCTGTGGACATATGGAATTGGAGAGGTCAGGTTTAATGGCTGATTATAAAATTTTCGGGTACTTGAGATCGTGCTTATGGCTGGTTGGATACTAACGGATTAAAATTAAAAATCATAACCGTTCCTTTTGGTTTTATCGAAGCCAGGTAAAAATCTGTTTGGAATTATGTTCATCATCGTTATTAAGATCAGTGAGTGTGGTCAAGGAGTATTGTTTCCCAGTTTTTAGGTTTTGGGAGTCAGATAGACAGCTGCTCCATGTAAATACTGGCATTTAGCTGCATTTGGTTGTTTCCAGTTTGGCTAGGACATTACAGGCTTGAATCATCTGATTGTCTGATAAGAAGTTGATTCCTTGCTTCGGAAGGCACGTATAAGCCGGTGGCCCCGGCCGCCAAATAGCGGTCGTCAAATAAACCATGTTAGAGGCCCTTGAGACGGCTTAGAAACTCTGACACTAGGGTGTGTGGGGTCGTTAGACCTTACTGCCCGCACGATAAGAAGAAGAAGAGAAGAAGAAGCTGCATTTGGTTAGGCTGGAAGCTGACCCTAAAATATTCGGGAAAATGCTAGACAGATTGGTGGATCATGAGGCACACATTTGATTTATCTACGAGTATCTATCACTATTGCGATATCTATGCATATATAGGATTTATAGTTTTCTTTTTGAAGTGCAATCCAGTTTGGACCCATTATGCCATGTCTTTTAGTGAAAGTCTACTACCAAATAGTGCCTCTATTTTCTCCATGTTTTCACGAAACAATAATGTGTACAATTTATTTGTCATCTGTACCCTTTTCTTCTTGTTCTTTATGAGTTTTAATTTGACGCGTTGTTGGTCAAACAAAGTTAGTGTTTTTGGGCCCTCAAGTGGATGTTGGCCGGAAGATTTTATGAAGGCTGTTCCTGGCGTGATAAGAGTAATGATGAACTACTGGCTTTTTATTAAGAACAAGCCGGTAATTGCTCTAACGGAGAAGAGCCAGAGGCTTATTAAAACAATGGGTGACAAAAGTTTGAAAGAAAATACGGGGTGAATTATATTCAACGTGGAGCATTTTTTTATTTATTTGACACTATTCTTGTATTTTATTCAATTTCGCTAGTAAAATTTTTAATTGTCCAACTCTGTTGGTTGTGATGTTTTTGATGATAGCCAGATTAAACATTTAGAATGTAATAACTAGATATCTTTAAATGAATGTAGATTTGTTTTGATTAAACCAATAAACAACTACTACTATTACTATGTTATCCTTTATGTAACTATTTTTAATATTCTTATCAATGTTTGTCAGGTTTATATATGTATTGTGAGAATTATTTTATCTTTCTATTACTTAGATAATCCAAAATTATTGTCTGTCAATCTTTTAGCTAATAGACTAATTGATCTATTCCCAAGACATCACTCCCTATTCCACTTTCAAAAGAAACCGCCTGTCTGGGACGACTACAGCGAGCAAAAACCGTCGCAGCTGCTACATCCACATTCGCCTCAATATTTTGTTGTAATTCATTACAACCGACTTCAGCTACAAACAGGGCCAATGTTTTGACAGATGTTCATCTCAAATTGTTATTTTTGTCACCGGGGGTGTTAATTTGCGGGGCTTGTTTAAACGCCAGACCGCGCGTCAATTAAGGGATTACTAAACGTAATTTGCATGTAATAACTTGAAAGGTGACGGAGAAGTGGAGTTTGTCATCTGGTTTTTGGGTAGTATGATTTTTTGTGACTTTAAACGCAGTTTGGAATTAAGAACATATGATATTTCTGTCGCATTTTGTCGAACAGTCAAAGCTGACACAGAAAAAAAAGGTCTTAGAAAAAGTAATAACAGCGATAACAATTTTATTGTCAAAATGTCAAATGGTTGCGATTGATTTGCGCTGGAAGGCCTCCCACAACTGATGACCAGGGTGATAGTCGGGGGTAGCCGATGGATGCGAGACGCACAGGACCGGCTGTTGTGTAGACAATTGAGGGAAGTCTATGTCCAGCAGTGAACGTCTTTCGGCTGATATGATGATGAAGATATACGCTATCTAAACGTGACGGGATTAATCCATTTTGGCCTTCTGATAATAATTTTTGCTGATAGAATATTAGATTTTAATAAGACTTGCATGAAAATCACCAATTAAAGTCTAGCTTTTTCGAGTGCCTAGGGGCAGGACCATGACAGCATAAATATTTTCGTATCTCACTCAACTCTCAATTAGAAATCATGCAGGATGTTCCGTGTAGTTTCCATCGTTCGTCTGTCTGCATTACTCAGCAAAGCATAAACAAATACTAGCAATACACGCGAGAGTGTCGCAAGCGATTATTAGTCGGATGTTAGTCGTGACGCTTCGTCGAGACAGAACAAATACTGCGATTGTTTAGCGACCATGTCGTGTGAAGTTGCTGAGACTTTCCTGAAGTTGCGTTTAATTTTCAATTAGCTACATTGTTGTTCGGTAATTGTCTGAGAATCAGAAAATTTAAGTTATATAGCTCGTTCTTCGTCGGAATCTACATTTTGAAATAAATGATTTTAACATAAAATCTTTAGTTTCCCAAGCAACTGATCGTCATTACCTTGAAAATTCAAAAGTAAACGAAAGCAATTCGTTAACTTAATTAAAATCAAACTTAAAGTAAGAGTTTGTCTCGATATTATTTTCTAGGTATCGGTTTTCGATTTGGGGAAATAAATTAGAACATTTCCCTCTTTCTTGAAGTAAACAAATACTTTAGTTTTAGGCTGTAAATTGAAGTGCATCTTGATAAACGATGTACTTACACAATTGATAATGGTATTGACAAGTAAAACACGATACATCATTTCAAGTATACTCAACACAATACACAATGATGTATTACATGATTGTTTTTTCTCCGATAAAAAAGGGTTGCCTACTTTGTCCACTAAGGGTCGATTTTTCAATCGCCTGATAGCTTTTAACTCAAGAACAAATATGGCCGTCTGACATGATTTCCATAAAAAAAAACTGTCAAATAACATTAACCTGAAGTTGAAAAATTATGAGCCCCAAGCAAACTATTGAGCATGGTTCGAAAGAGTTACCGAGGCCCTGGAACACAAAGGGCATTTGAAGGAACACCGGTAAGTTTTTCCACTTCAGTTTTATGACTTTCCCACTTCGCCCAAAGTGGAAGAAGTCATTTGATGATTTCCCATAAAATAATAAGCTTTAAATAAACTGCCAAAATATTTAATGTTACTAAGACAACATGGGGACCCTAATCACCACGTGTGCCCATTTACTTTTGAAAATATTTCGCTGCACTAATTTTACGTGTCTTCCAAGCATTCGCCACCACATTTTCAACCTTACTTTCTTCACCATAGGGTTCCTTATCTTCTTTAGTTACATTGGGTTATGGATCAGTGTTGTAACCGCGATCACGGTTTGCATGTTCATAGTGTTCATTGTTTTCGTTGACGACAGCGTTGTGTTGCAATGTTCAAATGTCGAACGATGAATACAGTTTGACCCTAGTACCACAAGGGTCACTGTATAAGGAGGTAAAAGTACAAGTACGAAAGGGCCTTTATTTACAACGTTAGAAATTGTTTGAAATTATAATATGGGTACGGGCCGACCTACAGGTCACTTGGGCGTGACATTGCTAAAAGATAATTATTTAATGTTATCAATTATCAACAACACTGATAAACGGACAATCGTAGTAGAAGATTGTCGAGTATAAGATTTTTTGGTTTTAAAGTGCTCCAATTCCCTTAAAACTAATCAAAATGATTTTTATTTATTGGTTTTAAGTTGAGCTACTCTGCTAGTCCACTCAAATCTGTGTGGTACTTTCCCCGAACGACCATTTCAGACCAGTACGGATTGTGTGGACATTAAAGAGACTTTATTTAACCTCAGATGTTGTTGCGGTATTTCTTCTCAGGGTAGTCAGCAAGGAAACACCGGCCTCATCTAATATAAAATGACCAAAATAGATTGAGTTGTAAAAGTGTATTTTTTAACCCATTTACGAAATAAATGTCGCTAAAAACCCTGTTAAATAAAATGGCTGTGATCATGAAACCTCGAATTCGGCGCCAGCCAAAATGATTACAGGATAATTTTCCATCAAGCTCCTGTAAGCATGAGTGACTAACTGGCAAAGATTATTTCATCTCGGCGTACATCGTCAGAATGTTAATACGCGTAGACAGCCCGCGGGCCAGTAGACATCTTCAATGTTATGCTGCCCTGGTACTCGTACTATCTGTTCACTCGCTTTAGATTGGCAGGCTTTGTATAAAAGTGTTTCTAGAACCTCTTCTCTGTTGAGGACTTTTGGTGACAATTAGTAGTTACTACCACATGGATTTAGTTTTTTTTTTTTTTTAATTAAAACATCATTTTAACCCCAAGGATAGATTAATTTATTCTTTACCAGTATATTGAAAAGTATACAAAAATCTATTGGTCTACTACTACTACGTCTACGTCTACGTACGGGAACTACTGGTCCGATTTTAAAAATTCTTTCAGTTTTAGCCTATTTATCGAGGAAGGCTATATCGTCACGCTAAGACCAATATGAGCGGAGCAGATGAATTTGCGCGGGTCAACTAGTATCATTAAAATATAATGAAAATCTTTAGAAAATAAACGAGATAAGTAGGTATAAAAAAATAAACAAATTAGTCCCTCTATGCAATCACGTTTTCTATGGTAGCTGTATGGGCATCCTGAAGTTTGACGTCTAAATCTTCGTCACTGATGAAGATATTTAAAAAAAAAACTTGCATAATATGTAGTTTACGAATCAGCAGCGGCTTCACTTTTCTGCCTGCGTCTGTGTTTCCAAACGCTTACAACCCTAATCTCTTCTAAGTTAGAGTGAACAGGCTCTTTCTGGGCAAGCTCGCTCCATCGTAGACTTTTTCTCTGTCATCATATCTGACCTAGACTAGAGTCAAGAGCAAAACCATCACAAATAAAAAAAAAAAAAAACAAAATATTCAAAAAATTATATGTCCTTCTCCAAAGTCTAATCTAGCTCTGTAATTACATCCCAATCCGTTCAACCCTAAAGAGGTAACAAAGACAGACAGAGTTACTTTCCCCTTTATGATATTAGAAATTTTTTAAATGATGAGTTTTCATCAGCGGAGCAGAAGGGGGTGTCAGACTCTTACTGACTAAAACCCATCCGTGTTCCTCCTAATGCCCTTTGCGTTCCAGGGCCGCGGTGACTCTTTCCGCAGCCCTGGATAATATTAGTATGGAATTGGAATTATATTTTTGCTGTAAAGTTCTAGTGAGTTTACGACCCGAAGTAGTGCATGCGACGCCAAAACTATCAGAATTCAACTAGCGGCTCTTTCGCCGCGCCTAATGCAGTTAGGCGCCTACCTGCAGGCACTTTTCACTTTTGGCTAGATTTAGATCCAGACACAGGCGACGCGTTATACAGAATATAGATTTAAAGTTCCAGACAATTGTATCAGAACTGCTAGTCTATTGTAAAAACAGATAAGTAGTACTTTTGCTACAGAACTGTGAATATTTTTTTTATTTAACGACTTCGTTTTGAAGAATGTTTTTATTTACAGGATCGGAAAGGTGGTCATGTTTTAAAAACTATTCTAGTTGATGAAGAACTTTCATCAAGGAGATCTCCCTCTTCAAAAAGCTCTTCGACGGTTAAAAAAAATGTTATTTCCATACAAAGTTTGGTCAAAATTTGTATGGGAGTAACAATGTTTTTTTTTTTGAAGGATTGACTTGTGCCAGGAGCAGTTTTTAAATATGACTAAACTTTTCGTTACACCCTGTATGTTGAACTAGCTTTTCTGCTCAATTTAATTTTACTCTCTTGAAAATACGGGATATTTTTGATAGCACGTAAATCATATCAGTTTTATACGAACAATATTTTTATACTTATTTAAATCCAGTTTTTGTTAAACTTAGTTTGTGGTGTAAGTTTTCTCAATTTTCAACTTTGTTGGCTATTCGCTTAGGAATTACGTAGGGAAGATTTTATATTTTCGTCTATTAAATGAAGGTCTTGAAGTATGAATATCAATTTTATATTTGATAGGAATTTTATTTGTGTCTAGACGACTTAAACTAATATAAACCTCTTTGTTCATGTTTAAACTAAGTTTTCATTTGTTTTGACAAATATGATTTTGTATGTTAATTTCAAAACAACATTTGAAATTGTAATAAAATGTTTGAAAAGACGAATGAAATAGAAGGTAGTTTTATTTGAGGTTTGAGATCATTTATTCTTCCAATTATTTCATTAAGTACTTCGAATACAGCAGTGATCCTTACCCATTTTTAGTAAACTTAAAACTGTTATTAATTCATCAATCTGTTATATTTTTTTCGTCAAAACAGCCCCAAGATGCAAATTTAATGTAACCAAACTTAAACGACCTTAAAAGTCAGTTGCAATTTCCAATAAAATCACAAAACAGTAACAAAGCTCTTTTCTTAACACTGTTAAAATTAATTTACGAACCAAAAATATGCGCGCCAATATTTCACGTTCGGCAACCATCGGCAATTTCCGGCAAATCCCTTCGACATAAAAGCAAATCACTTGGCGATCTGTCAGAAGGTGGGAACGGCAAAAAAGTTGAATTTGTTACGGCATAAACGTCATAAATAAAAGGAGGCGGCAAACTTTCTGCTGTTACCGGTGTGAGGTTGCTGTGAACGTATTCTGGAACTCTATGGTGTTGCGTTCTCGTATGATATTCGCACCTATCTAAATAAATTTTATGGAATTGTGATATGGAGGAGGCTTCTCCATCTTCGAGGCTCTTCCATATTGGAAGAGGCTTTTGTCAAAGAGTGGGACCGTCAAGATCAACGAAAAATAAAAACACCACCATTTGTGTTATGTACTTTAATTTAGTTCTCGCCCACACGAGAACAGTAAGGTCTAACGACCCCACACACCTTAGCGTCAGAGTTTCTAAGCCGCCTCAAAGGCCTCTGACTTGGTTTATTTGACGACCGTCGTTCGGCGGCAAGGATTACCGGCTTATTGAGTTATAATACGTGCCTTCTGAAGCACGGAATCATTAGTTTAAGTTGTTTTAGCCTTTTGTTGATATTTGCTGAGTTTTCACAAAATCAGCAAATATCAACAAAAGTACGGTCGAATACACTACTTAATCCAGATTTAAATTGCTCTATTATATGAGACTTTCTCCGGTTAGATATTTGGCTTTGAGCTGGTTGACATGTGGGAATAAATTAACTTCAAAAATGTATTTATTGTTTTTTGTTTATTCAGAAACACTCTTACGAAAGTATTTTTAGCATATTTCAGAAAAAAAGTCGCCATATACACGTAACTAATAGTTCAGGAAACATTCAGAATAAGGTTATGTGGGCACAATTTGTCGGCGCGGACGTTCGGCGCGCTCTCCGCAGGAAATGAGCGTATTTGTCTTACCTGAGCGGGGTGGGGTGCCTCGTACAGCGATAAGCGAGGAAATATTTTCTTACGATATGATGCTGCGCAGAACAGTGGGGCAAATCTCGTACTTGTAATGGTACGTTCACATTCGCATCTGTCGCAATCTTTCAAAAACTCCTCCAATTTCACTACATTTTGACAAATTGTGACACCGATGCGAATGTTTCTTAAACAATATGGAAATCGGTCCTCAGGTTGAGCTGCAAAAAGCACCGCGTGCTTCACAGGTGTTATTTACTGGTTTGATAGTATTGCAGCTATTTATCACTAGCCGAATAACAACAGCCTAAGACAGCCTGTTTATCTTTGGTTACACAAAGATTATTCATAACCAGAAGAGCCTTTAAGCCCATCCACTTTTCTTGTCTGTTGTGTAAATAAAGGTCTCAACTCAGAAACGTCAGCTAAAATGGCCGGCCAAGTATCTTCGGTTTGACTCTTGGTTTGTCCACACAGAGAATTACGTCAACGATACTGTTTTTTATCTCCTGTTATCAACTCGGCCTCAACTCTTTGGACAAATATTGAACAGAGCTTCTTCCATAGCTAGCTGGATGAATGCAGGTATTGCTGCTGAATGTAGATATTGGACCGTGAACAAGGACAGATCATATTTTTTATCCTTTGGGACAATGAGATAACAAGACATGTGAACATAGGAGAAGCCAAGGGCAGAAGCTGTATGATAATGACAAGCTAGCATGCTGTTTACTACTACTAATAATACTACTACGACTATATCTCCCGCTAACACTAGAACCCAACTCACCCCAAAGCTAGAGCCACACGTTCATAAATTCACTTACCAACATTTATGAATGCTAATAATTAAAGCCACTATAGCTCCGAGTGATTCATTCGGTGCTCCAACTGTTTATGCACCGTTTGCCACTGAATCTTCAAGTCTAGAAAACTGACGTCATTCTGTGGTGAGAGGATGCAGCTCATGCAGTGAAGATGTATTGTCTTCTTAGCTTCGTTACATTTTCTTAGGTGGATGGAGAGATTCTTAGAGGCAGGGTTTTGGATTTTATACTGGTTGTATGTTTATGAAACAGTATTGTGTGAATTAGTCTGTCGCTGAAAACCAGCGCTGTGGCTGTGGCTCTGTCTCGCACACGAGTCCCAGCATTATGTTGAGCAATGGCCGTTTTGCGCGAATGTGACGCACATTCCCAACTTCCATAAATTTTTTATTTTGTTTACTTTTACTTTTTTTTAGTATGCGTCATGGTTGACGCAAATAAACGCTTTTTCTTTCTGCTTTCTTTCTTTTAATGATTGTCAAGAAAAGGGCAAAGCGGAGTCGTATGTTTGTACTATAAAACTCAACTATAAACTTTTCATAGTAGAACCAAAGGGTAACCAACGGAACCCTATTACTAAGCCTCCGCTGTCCGTCCGTCCGTCTGTCTGTCAGCGGGCTTTATCTCAAGAACCGTAATAGGTATGAAATTTTCACAGATTGTGTATTTCTGTTGTCGCAACAACAAGTAATCAAAAAATTAAGGTTTATGGTACGAAACCGTTCGTGTGCGGGTCCGACTCGCACCTTGGCCGGTTTTTATGTATTCATATCATTACTGAAATATTATTATAATGTGATTATAATCCATTTAATATTTACTCCGACTGTATATTATTCAGAGGCAGTTCCTCGTACGAAAACATTATCACAAATTATTGTGACAAATTGTCAAACTTTTATCCAGAACCGGGATAAATTAGAGAGGCGATCACTGATCGAGAACCAGACACTATGGTGGGTTTAGCTCTGTGAATCATACCAATGACTCATTGCACTGAAAACTGCTAAACTATTTGGTGATAAAATTAAAAGTAGTTAACTCAAAGCATTTCGTTCAAATAAACCATTTACAGGCATTTTTGTTCATGGTCAGTTAGTCGAAAACTGTACTAGTATGGTACTAATATGGAAAACCCTTTAGTCCAGGCCTATGTCCAGCAGTGGACGTCTTTCGGCTGTTATGATGATGATGATGTACTAATACTTTCATTTTTTCGATTGACCGACTACGACCTTAGATACTTAGTAGGTAGTAATTGTAAGTATTCAAGATCACTTAAATTAGGAAGAAAATAGCTGTCCGTCATCATCATCTTCCTGCCCTTATCACATGTTACTTGGGGTCGGCGCAACACGTTTTTTTCTTCCATTCTGTTCTATCAGTCGTCACTCTATCACTAAGTCCCTTTTCTTTCATGTCGCTCCTCACACAATTTATCCTTCTTTTTTTGGCCTTCCACTCCCTCTCCATCCATCCACATTCATGTTCATAACTCTTCTAGTTACATGCGTTTCATCCCTCCTCTTCACATGACCATACCAAGACAAGCGATTCCCTTTTTACTTTTCCGTCACTGGCGCCACTTTTAAACTACCTCTAATGTACCTACTCACAAAAATAGCTGTCCGTGCTTGTTATAAAACATTTCCTACTATAATTACATATTCGTTTTTTTTTTATTAAAGAAAACAAAACACTCGCCTTTGAGGAATATCAGGAAGAAAAAACCATCAGGGCAGAATAATTGTGTCGCATGGCGAGAAATATAAGTATGCTCTTGGAGATGACGGCCAATCTCGGTTAAACAGATGCTGAGGTACAGAAGGAGATAATATTTGACCTGGTTTAAAGTCTCTGGTGTAATTTACAAGCGAGAAAAATATTAATATAGTACCTATTAAAAATCAGTGGTTGTAGAACTACCACTACATATAAATTTACGAAAATATGTAAATATCATGACATGATATTTACATACTTTCTTTCCATAACATTTTTATGGAAAGAAATTCCATAATTTATTGTTGGCTGGCAAAAAACATAGTTTTTTTTTAACTTATATTTTTCTCTTTCCAGATCAACACCAAGATTGGTTGGCTCAGACGCTTCTTACAAATTGAGCCCGTATGAGATGGAAGCCCTGAATGCGGTGAGTACTTTACATTATTTTACATTGTCATGATTGGAATAGGTACTGTCACACCGTGCATATGAAGCCCGGTGCGTCACTTCAGGTTCTAAATGATATAACTCGATACTTCTCCAAGAGTGTTTCAATTCGAAAATAATCCTAAAAAAATATGTAAACAAAATTGTTCCGTTAGGTATTGAGTGACTGACAAACAATAACGCACAGCCGAAACTACTGGTCGTAGAAAGCTAAAATTTGGATTGTAGATTCCGTGGTGAGTATAGGGGAGCACTAAGAGAGGATTTTCCGAAATTATATTATTTATATTATATTTATTTGTTATTATTTATTTATTCATTCAGTAGTACACATACATTTTACACATTAAGTTGATGCCAACATAAACTCATTAGAGTTTTACCGTGCACCAAAATCATCGACTACACATTTCGACAAAAAATATAACACCCTAAGTAGGTAGTTAGAAAAAAAAACAACAACAGAAAATAAAAATAAAATTACATCGGGTTACGAAGTCGCTGGCAAAGGTTAGTTTAATCTATAGTCGGACTAAACAATCTTTTTTTAACTAATCTTTAAACCAATTCTAAAGGCAGATAGAAAAACTTATATACTATGCTAATGTAGCTCACTCACGATGTAAAAATTGTCTTTTTCTGAAGCTGAGAACCAAAAATTGAGAATACGGAACCGTAATGTGCAGCAAAGGCATAAAAATAACTCATAAATAATGTTAACAAAATAAGAAAATTTCTCGCATTTCACATGTAGTTGGCTTCTCGATACCCGAAGATGTCAGCGGATTAAACGCTATGCAAAGTAAACACAGTTATCTCCGAGTTATTGCGTACTAGACAAATAATAACACAATAATACGGCACGCATGTGCCCTTGCAGATTAGATTGGTCCAAGCTAAAAGATTTGGCGATAGCGATCAGACACGATACATACTCTTGGGCTTGGGGTTTCCGATGTATTTGTCACCGGAATATAGCAAAATCCGTAAGATTGTAATAAAGTTTCCAAACGTCTTTTATAATGCGCACAGAAAAAGAGTGGAACTCTCTGCCTGTGTCTGTGTTTCCAAACGCTTACACTCTAATCTCTTCGAAGTTAGAGTGAACAGGCTTCTAGGTAAGCTTGCTCCATCGTAGACTTTGTCTCTGTCATCTCTGACCTAGACTAGAGTCAAGAACTAACGCATCACAAATAAAAAAAAAATACTTTTTTAGATTATTATTAGTCGATATGTTACGAAAAATATATTACGAAAAAATCGTTTTTTTTTATACAATAAATCCCAATCAAATTCAATAGTTTCCAATGTGTGCGTGTCTTTTTACAATTTCATGCGATATTTTACAATCTATCGGCATTTTCAATTTTCCGGTGACATAATAATAAAGACATCTACTGACTTTTTTTCGGTTTTTGGGCTACAACCTTAAAAAGGCGCCTGGATTTTCGGAGCAAAGACTAGGGAGTGTGGGATGTTTACCATACTAAACCATACCACCCGATGATCACCATCGGCACATCGATTTCCGTTACCTATTAAAAGAACATTTCGAAACCCCTGACAAAGTGCCGAACCCGCGGTTCGAGGGTCTTGTTCCGAAGGTGGGGACTGCGGTGAAAATTTATCCTACTCGTACCAAATTTCGACACATCAATGTCCCAAATTGTGAACTTGTCAAGTTAGCTTTCAAACATGGTGAGTTCTGTAGTCAATTATAATATAGGACTATAATAACGCAAAATATTTGACATTTACACCATATTTTATTGGTTTGATTCATAGTCGGACAGATTTATGCAACACACGCACTTTTTTTCAAATCCGCTGTCGCTTACGACTCAGAACCTATCGGGTTCTGGGGGGCTACTCTCTAACGAAATCCGTAGTTTCGGGCTTAGTTTTGGGCGGGCATTTTCTACTTCGTATCACCTAACCACTGAGAACTAATGATAACACGATTTGACAGTTACTGTGAAATCGTGTTGTCATTCATTCTCAGTTCGGGTTCGGGACTAATCGTAAGTCTGTAGGTGATACGGAGTAGAATACGCCCGCCCGCAACTAAGCCCGAAACTACGGATTTCGTTAGAGAGTAGCCCCCCTGAGTCGTAAGCGACACTTGGCCAGTTTTTTTGTGTTCCTGAGAGCCAAAATTTGAGAATACGGAACCGTAATGTGCAGCTTAAAAATAACTCACTTGTATCAATAAAATAAGAAAATTTCCCGCATTTCACATGTAGTTGGCTTCTCGATACCCGAAGATGTCAGCGGATTAAACGCTATGCAAAGTAAACACAGTTATATCCGAGTTATTGCGTACTAGACAAATAATAACACAATAATACGGCACGCATGTGCCCTTGCAGATTAGATTGGTCCAAGCTGAAAGATTTGGCGATAGCGATCAGACACGATACATACTCTTGGGCTTGGGGTTTCGGATGTATTTGTCACCGGAATATAGCAAAATCCGTAAGATTGTAATAAAGTTTCCAAACGTCTTTTATAATGCGCACAGCAAAGGAGTGGAACTCTCTGCCTGTGTCTGTTTCCAAACGCTTACACTCTAATCTCTTCAAAGTTAGAGTGAACAGGCTTCTGTGTAAGCTTGCTCCATCGTAGACTTTGTCTCTGTTTTCTCTGACCTAGACTAGTCAAGAGCAAACCCAGGACAAATAAAAAAAAATCTTATTTTAGATTATTATCACTCGATATATTATGAAAAAATCGTTATAAAAACAATAAATTCCAACCAAATTCAATAGTTTCCAATATGTGCGTATCTTTTTAAGAAAAATATTTTACAATTTCACGCGATATTTTACAATCTAACGGCGTTTACAATTTTCCGGTGACATATAATTAAGACATCCACTGCCCTTTTTTTCGGTTTTTGGGCTTCTACCTTAAAAAGGCGCCTGGATTTTCGGAAGAAAGACTAGGGAGTGTGGGATGTTTACCATACTAAACCATACCACCCGATGATCACCATCGGCACATCGATTCCCGTTACCTATTAAAAGAACATTTCGAAACCCCTGACAAAGTGCCGACCCGCGGTTCGAGGGTCTTGTTCCGAAGGTGGGGAGTGCGGTGAAAATTTATCCTACTCGTACCAAATTTCGACACATCAATATCCCAAATTGTGAACTTGTCAAGTTAGCTTTTCAAACATGGTGAGTTCTGTAGTCAATTATAATATAAGACTATAATAACGCAAAATATTTGACATTTACACCATATTTTATTGGTTTGATTCATAGTCGGACAGATTTATGCAACACGCGCACTTTTTTTTCAAATCCGCTTTCGCTTACGACTCAGAACCCGATACCGTGCGTTTACAGTATTTATTGACCAATTACGTAAACTATTTATAGCAACCGAATGGCTATTCGTCTATTGCATATTGCAGATAACATCAGGATAACGTTAGAAACTAAATGACTTGTTGCAAATAATTTCTCGTTGTAATAGTCACTTAATTTATCGATTTTCCTTTACCAAGACTAGCATCGTGGCTGCAAAACTAGTTTTTGTCAATTAATAAATTTCTCTTTAACGAGATTCGCTATTTCAATTTTCTATCTCGTTAGCTAGGCTTTATTGATTTCATTTGCAATAAAGTGGTTCCTGTCTTAGATTATTTCGTACTAGCTGACCCGCGCGGCTTCGCTCCCGTCAACTGGCTACTCTACCTACCGACCCTAACCACCTACTTACCTACCATACCAACCTACCATAGCTACCCTACCTCACCTACCTTACCTACCTACCCTACCTACCTACCCTACCTACCTGCCTACCTACCCTACCTACCTGCCTACCTTCCCTACCTACCCTACCTACCTGCCTACCTACCCTACCTACATACTCACTTTTTTTGTATTTTAATTCTTATTATGCTATTCCGGACGAAGGAATTAGTCTTCGTCCCGAATAAAACACAAAAACTATGAAAATCGGTCGAGCCGTTCTCGAGTTAGTTAGAATAGTATTCGAACAAACCCGACTTTGAGAATTTTGCTATATTGTGAAAGATTCGACCTTTTTCTAGAAGACATTTTTATATCAGCGAGACAGAACGAAAAAAACTTTTTTACAAAAAAATGTAACCGACTTCCAAAACAAAACACTACAAAGTATAAAATAACTTTAATTTCGGAAGTCGGTGTTTTTAGTTTTTTCGCTTTTTGACACCGACTTCCGAAATTAAAGTTATTTTATACTTTGTAGTGTTTTGTTTTGGAAGTCGGTTACATTTTTTGTAAAAAAGTTTTTTATTTTTCAGTTTTTAGTGGTACCTGCGTACCCATTCACAGCGTACTGGCGTGATGTTATGTTATGAAAATAAAACTTACTAAGTGCTTTCGGTGTAAAGGTCTCGTCAATACGAATGAAATAAGCCCAAACACTTGGTAGTTCCTACATACCGATGTGGAGTTCCCTTGACTCTCTGTCGTCTCCATCATCAGGTCTGATCCAAACTTTCATTCTTTTGTAGTATCACCCGATATACACACGAATATCAAGTTTCTACCAAATACGTGCCCACAATTTTCGAGAGTTGCCCTCGATTTCTCAGGGTTTCCATCATCAGATCCTAACGTGGTGGCAATGGGACCACACGGGAAGCACCAGCTTTCAAATAAAAATAGAATCATGAAAATCGGTTCATCCAGTCGGTTAATATGAGGTAACAAACATAAAAAGACAAACATCGAAAACAGTCGAATTGATAACCTCCTCCTTTTTTTCACAGCGGACAGCGGCAGACAGCGGTGGCTTATTAATAAATAGGGTTCCGTTAGCAACCTTGGTACGGAACCCTAAAAATCGACTTGGTTCGCACGAATCAAGTTCGTACGCGAAGGCTTAAATAATAGGGTCCCATTAGCAACTTTGGCACCTAACCCTATAATTTGCCTTGGCTCGCAAATCGAACCGTCTGATACTTAGCACGAATTAAAAACTTAGTTGCGGGCAACCTGGGAGTCTTTAAGACAAAAGTGAATACGTTGCTTCTAGGCAAACGTGCTCCATCTTCAACCTCATCATCGCTTACCATCAGGTGAGATAGTGGTCAAACGTATGCCTATCTATAGTAAAAAAAAAATCTACTCCGTATCACCTAACCACAGAGAACTAATGATAACTCGATTTGACAGTTACTGTGAAATCGTGTTGTCATTCATTCTTAGTTCGGGTTCGGGATTAATCGTAAGTCTGTAGGTGATACGGAGTAGAATACGTCCGCAACTAAGCCCGAAACTACGGACTTCGGACTTAAAGAGTAGCCCCACCAAAATCGATCGCTCCCGTCACCGTGACCACCTTTGGTACGGTACCTTATTATTATTAGCTTTGTTTCGCAAATCGCACCGTTCGTTGCTTCGCTCTAAACGGAATCAATCGCGGAGGCCTTAGAAGTAGGGTCCTGTCAGCACTTTTGGTACGGAACCCTACAGGCCTGATCCGCAGGTCGAACCGTCCAGTACTTCACAAAACTACTGAGTTCTAAATCAGTTTAAGACTCTACGATAAAAGCACTTTAAACGAAACCAGCACAACTCAGAGATTTAAGCAATTTTGACCCCTATTCGTTTAAGACCTTCCAGAGGCCAAACCGAAATTCCTACGAACTACGACAGTGTTTAATAATCGTGTGAGGTCATTCTCCAGCGGAAAATCTTAACACCGCAATTCAGAAAAACGCGTCATCAGTGCAACGTCATCTATCGACCATGTAAATTGACAGAATATTTGGCAGCATAAGACGTTAAATAAGAAGCCCGTATGTAACGATAAATAACGATAAGGTATTAAAATGTTTACTTTTATTTTGCTACGTCTACGTGTTAAAAGTTTCACAAATAACTCAATGAATGTGTTTTGGTGTAACATTCATGCTTTCAAGCATTTTTTGGTTCCTCTATAGATGGCGCTCTGACTGATCAGAACACAGTAGGAAGTTTCTTACTAAACTAAAAATACAATATATTTTGATTTTGTGGATCGATTGTAACGATAAATAACGAAAAGGTATAAAAATGGTCACTTTTATTTTGTCACGTATTGAAAGTTTCACGAATAACACAACAATTTTGAATGCTTTCGTGCATTTTATTTTTTTCTCAATAGATGGCGCTCTGACTCATCAGAATACATTAGGAAGTTTCTTCCTAAACTTAAAAATTCAATATCTTTTGATTTTGTGGGTCGATTTTGATGAAATAAACGCTAAATGTTACTTACTTACTATTTTTAAGTACTTAGATTTGCAATTCAATCTGTGGTTTATGCGTGATGCTCCCACAAACGCACAGACAAACAGACAAAAATTTCAAAAATTGCATTTTTGTGTTTATACCTTTTTCCTGAGTTTTCTGTGTAATTTTCATGGAAAAATATTCAATGTACAGACACGGTTAGTCTACGATTTTATTATATGTATAGAAGATAACACAACAATTTTGAATGCTTTCGTGCATTTTATTTTTTTCTCAATAGATGGCGCTCTGACTCATCAGAATACATTAGGAAGTTTATTCCTAAACTTAAAAATTCAATATCTTTTGATTTTGTGGGTCGATTTTGATGAAATAAACGCTAAATGTTACTCGGGTTATCACTTAATATTTTTAAGTACTTAGAATTGCAATCCAATCTGTGGTTTATGCGTGATACTCCCACAAACGCACAGACAAACAGACAAACAGACAAAAATTTCAAAAATTGCATTTTTGTGTTTTATACCTTTTTCCTGAGTTTTCTGTGTAATTTTCATGGAAAAATATTCAATGTACAGACACGGTTAGTCTACGATTTTATTATATGTATAGATAATATGGTGTATTTTTTCTGTGGGACTGGTTGTGATTTGTTTGTTGTCATTGACCCAAACACGCCCCAAGAAACAAACATACCAAATTTCAGCTTTCTACGACCAGTAGCTTCGGCTGTGCAATGTTTGTCAGTCACTCAGTCACTTAACCACTCATCAGTAACTTAATAAACGCAATACCTCTTAAGGGGTCATTGTACTCATCATTATGAACAACTTTTACTATGGGACCAATCCCAAAATCGCGAAAAAAAATCAGCTGTTCAGTACAATTTGTCAAGTTGTGCGCACAGAAATGTATGGGGGAGTCGATTTTTTTTTTCACGATATCAGTGTTGGTCCCATAGTGAAAGTTGTTCATAATGTTGAGTTCAATGACCCCTTAAGAGGTATTGCGTTTATTCTGTTACAGGTTGTATATTATAGTTGTCAAAAAATAAAAGGCATGTTTTGACAGCAGGAACAACATTGCTTTACTAGTAAGTATGAAAGAGACAAAAATAAATCTCTTTCGCACTTAGTGGTAACGCAATCTTCTATCCCTCTCTACTCAATTATCACATTGGACTTATTAGATTCTGGGGGGCTACTCTCTAACGAAATCCGTAGTTTCGGGCTTAGTTGCGGGCGGGCATTTTCTACTCCGTATCACCTAACCACTGAGAACTAATGATAACACGATTTGACAGTTACTGTGAAATCGTGTTGTCATTCATTCTCAGTTCGGGTTCGGGACTAATCGTAAGTCTGTAGGTGATACGGAGTAGAATACGCCCGCCCGCAATTAAGCCCGAAACTACGGATTTTGTTAGAGAGTAGCCCCCCTGGTGACTTAAGGATGAGGATTCTATCTTTATCAATTAACATACCTAATCCTTATATCAATGAACTTACGAGCAACACACAGAATTCATTATTTTGCTACGACTAGCACCTGGGGACGTATTATTAAACGCCAATGACGTCATGGCTCCTTTGTGAGAAGGGACTAGTGCTATTCGTCCTGTATAGCTCCGTCTCTCTCTCACACCGGATGATTCGTGATGTTTTTGTGAAAATGTCATGTAGCCTAAAAAGGCCACTATAGGAGAATCATATTGTAATCATTGATATATAAAAACCCAAGATGCACAGTCTCGAACAAATGCAACACTCAAAACTGTTGTCTAAAACTGACATGTATCAAATGTCATGTGTGAGTTGTGTGTAGTTATACTATAAACAATTTATTTGCAAATTCAACCTTACACGGATCGTTTAAAGTTGTTTTTACAAAGCAGTGCAGTATGGCGAGCGATGCGAGACTGTTTGAAACTAGCGCACAATTTCAAATTGTGCGCTTGTTTTATGCGGATGTTTTTGAGATGCATATCAATGATTAGAATCATAATATTAATCACACAACAATCTGTCAAATTTAATTTTCATCTTTATCGCTAACGCGTTAGGTTCAAGGTTGATTGGGAAAATTTGACAGTGACGGGTAGCGTGATTTGCTTTCTTATTCTGCTAAAGTAGCCTTTTAGACCCGCAATAGTCGATGCCTGATAAATTTGGAATTTGTTCTATAGACCAAATCTGCCTGGTATTTAACCATATCGGAGTCAGCTTCCACTTCCACATGCAGCTAGAGAGTAGGTCAAATTATTTTACATAGAGCATTTGCCATTTTGACCTCCGTTACCCAAATATAACTGTAACTGGTTAACACAATACCTATACTATACTCTATCGGTTTATGTGGTTAACTAAAAGTAAACAACCTCGATGTGTCTTTTTACACAAATTCATTCTTTTTAAACAAATAAACTACTTTTCAAACTTACGGTTCAATTGATTTAGTAATCGTAACAATTTATGTTGCATTTACTTTAGTTTTTGGAACGAAGTTCCTTATCGCGCGTTGTGAAAGGGGGCTAGACGGAAAAAAATCATACGAAAAGTTGTAACGACACTTTTTGCTATAGTTATAAGCCGTGCGGCCGTTCAGGCTCAGAATGTCCCTTTCCCAAAATGTCCCTTGGTTTCAAAAAGTCCCTTTCCTGAAATTATATACTATAATTATGTTAACAGTTAGGTATCACGTGGATAATTATTGGTTTTTGTCGTTTTTATATTATAATTATGTGATTAAAAGTTGATTGACTACTTGTTATTATGTTATTTAAATATTCCTAGTTTAAACGCTTAGCCGTCGTAGAAAAGGGGCATTTTGAGAACGTGTCATTTCGGGAAAGGGACATTTTGAGAAAGGGACATTTCGGGAAGGGGGCATTTTGGGAAATGGACGTTTCGGGAAAGGGACATTCTGGGAAATGGACATTATGGGGACGGGACATTTCGGGAAAGGGACTTTTTGAAACCAAGGGACATTTTGGGAAAGGGACATTCTGAGCCTGAACGCATGCGGCGTGCGCGTGTTTCTCTGTCTGTCTCTCTCTCTCTCTCATAGAAAGCAAGCCAGTTATTTTCGTTTCGTCTTTCTATTTCTGTTTACATTATATTTGTTAATATTAAAAAAATATTATTATAACTTAAACTGAGTTTTCAATATAAAAAGATACATCAAGATGGTTTGTTTACCTTTAGTTAACTACCTAAACCGATAGAGTATAGAAAGGTATTTAACTGCATAAAGTTAAATAAAAGTTAACATGTTTGTACAAAATTATCCTTCATTTCAAAAGTATGATTCGATCATTTTGAGGTTCTTGTTTGAATGCGCATTGACTATTATGATTTTGTGAAGAAGTGATAACTTAAAAGGTTAGAAATTGGTTAAATTACTGGTTAAATTAATTACAAACTACCCGTTAACTCTTCTCAATATCGCAACATTTGTAATATCCATTGTTATATGTTTCATATTGTCACAGTAATTTCTATAAGCACACGTAATGAAACAATATATTACTACAGTTCCGTTTAGTATTCCACCGCGTCCCATATGTTAACCAGAGAATATTTGTTTTATGGTATTAGTTCATTATTGTATGTAGGTATATAAATGAGAATGAAGTGGCTTTGCGGCCACTGCTTTCGTAATAATAATATATTCCCATTATTGTATATAAGTAGGTACTGTAGAGAAGCTTATGAGTTCCATAATTTTAGAGGTACTGTTAGTTGTTCCGAGTGGCTTGAAATTATAATTATTGCTCCAGATAAAATAAAAAATAAAACAAAGAAAAGCCTTTAATTGTTCTAAATTACAAACTGTTATACTACTTCCTAAGTTAACTTAAATCTATTTCAAGAACCCGGGTGGGTAAAGGCCTCCTCCAAGGATGTCCAAATTTCGCTATTTTGAGCTGTTTGGCACCAGTTTGGGCCAGCATTTTTTTTAATTTCATCCTCCCATAGTGTAAGCGGTTTCCGTCTTCCTCTTTTTACCTGTGGACCTCCCCACAAGGTAATTTTGAGGGTCCATCTCTGGTCCTTTCGTCCTGGTTACTTTCGTATTTATAATATTAGTAATGATTTTTGTTATTAAGAAAGTCAATATATGGATGTAGGTCACTGACCATTATTACACATGTATTTGGTGTCTACCATAGTAACAATATCTTCTAGACTCAAGACAGTCTGTCTCGTTGTTCTCGAGACTGCAGAGCGTCAGGTTCTAGGTTCGATTCCCAGGTCGGACAAAAAGAAGTGTTATTGAATTTTTTGAGAGAGTTAAGTAACAGAGAGTGCACCTGTACTTATGTACACCTGTGCTCAATCTGAAAAAAAAAAATCAAATGCCGGTTGATTCTGTGTCATGTTCTGAAATTGTGACTCCGATCATATTTCTCCGTTTCTCCGCTCCGCTGCCTTGCTCCGCTGTAATGGACAGGCACCCTTAGAATCCATAAAGTTTAAAATGACTAACAGGCCCTAATAGAAATAAAATTAAAGATAGCATTAAACGACTATCATCCCAGTGTTACAAATGGGAATCTCTTTTGTTAGTCCCTTAACAGAAAGGCTGCTAAGTTGGTAGTTGACCTGCTGTAAGGGTCGATTAACATGGATACGGTCGTTGGAACCAACTTGTAGGGTTGTGTAAAAAATATTTTTCTTATGTAAATAATGAGCTCAGCTTTATCATGTTACGTTTTTATGTACAACCTACGGGTCACGCATGTGTTACATAGAACAAAAATGTTTCACGGTAATTGGCGACTTAGTACTCCGTGGAATAACATAATAATTATGATGCAAAAGTTGGTAGGACAACGAAAACAAAGTAATTATGTGTAAGTTAAGTTATTAAGTTTTATAGTTACAATTTTTTTTTTTTCATCTATCTGGGTAAAGGCATCCCATTCTTCCTGTTTTTAGGCAACTGTCGACCAGATTGTTTATAGCCATCTTCGCCTTGGTCTGCCGCGATATTGCCGGACAGTTTTTGGGACCCAAATGGTGCTTGATTTAGCCCATGAACCTTGTAATTTTTGCAATATAAAAAGCCCCAAAGCAAAGCAAAGCTGACCTAGACTAGAGTTAAGTCCGTGCTATGGTTGACGGCGAGGAGTCCTGGGACGCGGTGGTCTCCTTCTGTGACATAGTCATCGCACAGAAGGAGGCTGCGGAAAGGGAGAGGGAGATCTCGACCTCTCTCCCGGCCCGCAGCAGGCGCACCGGGCGTCGGAGGAGGGCATACGCTGCCCTCTTCCGGCCCCCCTAACTAGGTCCAGGGGCGACGGACTTGGGGATGTCCGTCGTCCCCCATTCATCCGGACCCGAGGTGGCGGCGCGTGGTGTTCCCGTGCGCCCCTCTTTGACGTCGCGGGAGGAGTTAAACACCTCACTCCCCCCGCTGACCCGAGGTGGCCCGCAGAGGCGGGCCGGCACCAGCCGGGGATTACGGAAGTCGCATAAGATCCCACGATCCCCGGCGTAGGTGAGAGATGGAACACCGGGGTGGTTTTAGTCAGTAAGAGTCTGACAGACCCCTCTGCCCGCCCCAGGGTGGAGGACATCCATGAGGATTTCCCCCCGTTAAAAAAAAAAAGACTAGAGTTAAGAGCAAACCAATCACAAATAAAAAAAAACAATATTTTTTGTCGTTAATATTCGTACTTAATAAGTTCTTATGATTACCATTTTCTCTACTCCCTATCTAAAGTGAACAAGTATTGTTTGAATATTTCATAATGTGTAAATGCCAACCCTAGCGCCCAACCAGTGAGTACTTATAAACAGTTTTTCACGCCATTCCAGTGCATAAAATTAGTTTCACACAAACCTAAACTGCTCAAGACCTTACTGATTAGGACTGGCTATTGTTACATCGTTGCAGTCAAGCTCGACTGCCTACAGTGGTACCAATTCTGTGAGGCGCCGATCCTTACTCGAATCGCCTTTTGTATTTTATTACATAGCACAGGAGGATTCAGAAGATCAGTGCTGCATAGCAAAAATTTAGAAAGATGAATAATAAATGAGTTAATACGAAACTATAATTATTCATGCTCTTCTTTTGACAATATGTGGGTGTGGGTAAGCTTGCTCCATCGTAGACTTTGTCTCTGTCATCTCTGACCTAGACTAGAGTCAAGAGCAAACACATTACAAATAAAAGAAATAAAAATATCACTATCACCTCTATGTCAGCCAAAAGACGTATGTACATAGACCACCCCAAGAGTCGCTCCACGTGACACATGAACGCACAAGCACGTTCAACAATAGTTTTATGAAATATGGGAAAGAACTGGGGTCAATAAAAGCAGATAAAACTAATATCTACTTAGAACAGGCTATCTTGCGATAAACACTCAACCTCGGCACCACCATTGAGTACAAAGCCCAAACCTCTTCTACCATCAGACATCTAAACGCTCTGCAAGTTACCATCCTTACCTTGTTGCTATTCCACCAACTCGCACTAAGCGTTTCCAAACGTATTTTATAATGCGCACAGCAAAGGAGTGGAACTCTACCTGCGTGCGTCTGTGTTTCCGAACGCATTCAATCCATTGTCGACTTTATCTCTGTTACTTCTGACCTAGAGTCAAGAGCAACCCCACCTCAAATAAAAAAAACGGGCCAAGTGCGAGTCGGACTCGCGCTTGAAGTGTTCCATACCATAGCATCGTATTTTTATTGTTTGTTGTTATAGCGGCAACAGAAATACACACTCTGCAAAAACTTCAACTGGTCCTGAGACTGACCATTACTGTTCATGAGATATAGCCCTCTGACAGGCAGACAGACGAACGGACGGACGAACAGTGGAGGCTTAGTAATAGGGTTCCATTGGTTACCCAATATTTTAGTCCCCTTTGTCTATTTTACTCATAGACCAGTTGTTTACCATTTCAAGGGCACCTGGATTTTGTACAAAGTTGACCTACCGTTAAATTAATTTGCACTGTGATTACCTCTGTAATTACAGTTTATTTTAAGCAACAAAGGATTCAGTAACAGTTGTCCTTTGTACTGTTCCTGACCATTTGGGAATGAAAAGGGTATCTGGTCTTATTTTACGGAACTTTATAAAGGTAAAAGGTAACGATAGGCTTTCTAATTACATTGTGGTTTCGATTCTGGGTATCTTCTTTATTAAGGCAGTCTATTTTGTACAAAGGCCGAAGCAGGAGTTTGTACCTAATTGTTTTTAGTCACTTCTCACAATCGCTGGTGGAGAGCGGTCAAACAAATGCTCATACCTATGTGAATTGGTTGGTAGCAAAATTCTCTGTTGCTCTGTCCTTAAAAGGACTGCCAAAAGTTTTGTATTTACCTACCCACATACAATGTGCTGCAAACAAGGGAAAATAGGCCCGGATACCAGTTGAAATGTTACAGCTTTAACGCAATATTTTCGGTAGGTAATTCTTGAATTTCCAGTATTTCATACTTTACTTTCAGTATTTTTTTTGTCCAAATCATACCATTGCATTGAAATCAAAGTTCCTGCTAGATATTCTCTATCCCCAAATACTATAGTTCGATGTATTTTTAAAGGGTTTGTTTTGTATGGTTTTCCTGCATTAATCCAGGAGATGTAATGGTGGATGTAATGGCATTTATCATCGACCACATTAACACTTAAGAGTTGATGTGGTCGATGATGGCTTTTGTAAGAATGTAAAACCGATAACAATCGATAGGATCAAATTAAAATCTTATTCTCTTGAATTTATTCCAATGGATTTCGGGTTCGGTGCATTATCATTTTTTTGTAAAAAAAAAAATTCTGGACATCTGGACCTTTCCATTCGCCTAACTACCCATATATGTACCTTAACAGGTCCAAGATATATCAGCTAGCCGAAAAAAGTACAGCCTCAATACCTATCTGAGTAACGCTAGACATAACGTGTGACTACATACATTATCTTGGTATACAGTATGGTACAGTCCTGCACAAAAGTCAGCCACAATTTGTGCGGTCGCAAGCTTCCATTAGCTCATCAAGACGCTTTTGTACGCAGACGTGGCGGAAACAGAAGGGATTTGATGTATAATCTGTGAGAACGCCTACCATGGGAAGTCGAAGGAAAGGCCACATTTTTTCGATTACTACGTTTACTCGATCGCTTTGATAATCTCGCAGCTGTTCTGCGTTTTCTGGTTTTCATTAGTCATATACACATTTTATCGGAAGAATAAATATGATAGTCTGTTAAACATATTTATTCTGATTAACGCTTTTTCTTTCTTTCTTTTCTATCTTCTAATATATAAAGCTGAAGAGTTTGTTTGTTTGCTTGACAGCGCTAATCTCAGGAACTACTAGTCCGATTTGAAAAATTCAGTGTTAGATAGCTCATTTATCGAGGAAGGTTGTTGGCTATATAGGTATCATCACGCTAAGACCAATAGGAGCGGAGCAGATGAAGTTGCGCGGGTCAATTAGTTTTGAATACTAATAATGTCAAACCGTCATAGTTGTTCCTCAGGTGCAAGTTATCTTACTATTAAAAAATGCTATCTTACTAATGATAAGTAAAGCTAGAAACTGACTGATACCATTTTTAAGATTTTGTATTGGTCGTTAACGCTGTAGATTTAGTTTGGTCAACATGATTTACAGTCGGAGAACGTAAGAATCGTAGCAGTTGGCATAGTAGTTTTAAAGTTTCTGCCAACCCCTATTGGAAAAAGGCGTGATTTTATAATGTTGTATGTTTGTACTTCAATAGGTACCTACTCTTTTTACCCATAGACAAAGCCCTAACGTACTCAAAAAATGTATTCTGTAAACGTAATTGATGTTGGACAGCATTACTATTATCTGACAACACTTCAACAATCGAGCCTTCAAAAAGTCACAAGTATTTCTCGAGTCTAAAAATAAGTCGAAAGCCTCTTACTTTTAAAATTTACCCCACCTACAGTTCGTTTTTTAATCCCAGAGACTAATTTGACAGGTGGTACTAATGTCAAACTCCAAATTGAAAACAGAAAAAACAATCACTTGAAGTGTCAAATTTGTCTCTGGGATTAAAAACCGAACTATAAATATTCACATATACCCATAAAAATAATTCGACCCATAGTAAGGGCTACTAAGATACGTTTGAATAACTTGCAGCAATAATCGTTGATTGTGTCGTCACCAAGTTCACTGGTACACCACAACGACTCTTTTGTGCTTTAATTGTACGCAGTTCTGTTGTTAATGCTTGGTTATGAACGGAAATATTCAAAACGGGGTAAGGAAGGAAGGGAAGTAGAATTTGTAAAACATTTTGCTTTGGAGTTGGGTGATTAAATATAGTTTTTAAAGTCAAAATGCCCAGTACGATTTCAGATTAACAGACCAGATGCTATAGAAAGTTGTCTGAAGGTCTACAAGAGTCTGCAGATGAACAAGACTGCAATAATGACGTCAATCACACTTCACATCTTGCAATACCATTTGATTATCTACTTGATTTGGCAATCTAGTAACGATTTTTTTAATTATTCTGCACTTGTGGCCCACTCTTGATCATAAACCTCCCATTACTCCATCCAAATTTTCCAAAGACCAAGAGAATAATTTATTTATTGATAATCTTACAATCACAAGACGAAGAGCTATACATGAATCACAAACCAAACTAGAAGCAGTAAAAGTTGCTTTACAAAAATCGCCCTTAGTCGTCCTGTCCACTGTCGCGGAGCGGAGAAATGGAGATTTTTTAAACTATTGATAGGCATACGTTTGACCACTATCTCACCTGATGGTAAGCGATGATGCGGTCGAAGATGGAGCACGCTTGCCTAGAAGTAACCTATTCACTGCATAAAATCTCCGCACCACTGCATAAAATCACTGACATTTTGACTGACATGATTGGTTCATATTTCTCCGTTTCTTCGCTCCGCTGCCTCGCTCCGCGCAAATAGGCAGATACCTTAATGGACAGGCACCCTTAGGCTGCTAACGGTGCTGTCAATGTATAAATCTGTCTGTCTGTCCATCTGTCACTGCCAGTTTACTCCAGATCCACTGGACCGATTCTGTTGAAATTTGATACACGGACGCGTTACGTAAATTAGTAAATTTTTAGTGTGGAGGTCACTTTTGGCGGTCAAACTAGAGAATTTATAAAAAAAGTTTTATGAACAATATCGTGTGACATTTCAAATGAAAGGGGTGTTTGTGGGGTTTAATTACATTTTTTCATAATTTTACAAGAAATAGTTTTGAAGTTATTCAAGAAATTAGTCGAAAAATGACCATTCCCCCCCCCCCTTATCTCCGAAAATACTGGCTTAACATTTTGAAAAAAAATGGAGATAGTAGATCTTTACCTATAGATTACAGGAAACCCTATAAGAAGTTTATAGTGTTAAAATGACATGTTATAAAAAAAAAATTCGTTCGGAACACTTTGCACGCGAGTCCGACTCGCACTTGGCCAGTTTTTGACTGTAGAGTACCTATACCGAAACCACCCCACAACGATACATTTCACTCAACCAAATCGTTGTTATTCCAAAGACCGCGAAACGATAATGGCGATTAGTATAATGAAATGAAAACATTAGAGGCAAATAAAGACAGTCACGGGGTAGGCAGATAAATAAATTTACACTCTATTAAGCCGCAGTGATTCAGCTAGGAGGGACAGAGGGAAGAGGGTCCCGGTTCAGTTCGCACACATTATGAGGAAGGGATAGGGAATATAATAATCTCAGACGATGATCTTGCGTATAGAGAATGTGATAAAGGTTTGGTAACGTTTTTGGATATAGCAGGACCATCATAATGAGGTCAACAATGCGAAAGATGGACTGGTTAATATCTTAAGCAAAATGTATAGTTTATTTCACGATAAATGATACAATGCATGGTAGCAATTCTAGTCTTTATGTACAGAGCTAATAGAGCGTGTTCAAAAGAGGTACACAGTACAAGCGCAGAATCCTTGTAAATAAAATTCTTACGTTACTGAGTAACTAAGTGACTGACTGAAAGACAACGCACAGCCGAAACTACTGGTCGTAGAAAGCTGAAACTTGGCATGTAGGTTCCTTGGGGAGTGTAGAGGAGTACGAATTTCCCGAAATTCTTATGGAACAGGAAAAACGGGACGTGTGCGATACTGAGTTTTTTGTTTGTTACGTTTTTATGCCTAAATCGCTGCACCGATTTCGATTAATTTTCATTAAATAATAAAGGGACCCTGGAGACGGTTAAAGTTTACTTTTTATGCGAAAATAGATATTAAAGTAACCAACGGCCGAAAATTAGCAAGTTCATAAATTATAAAACGCGACAGTTCAGTTTTGTAACATTAGCACTTTCAATCATTGCCAATCTTTAATGCAAGCTTCATTGATGATTTCATCGTGATAATTAAATTAAAACTCGGTCACAGCTGACACAACGGAATGCGAAATTGAAAATAATTACTCAATGCCTTCGTTTCATTTCTTTTTACGTCAATCGTAAAAAGACGATAAGATCTGCATTAAATGTCATCGGTTTATGTCTCCTTGAGTGTTAAATGTTAATATAATTTAATTTCTTGTTGGATCGTGAGGTATTTAGTTCACAGAAGAACAGATTCACAGAAGGAGAGTAGGTACCTAATTACTAAGAGAGCGAGCAAGATGGCTTTCATGATGTTTTCCTTCATCATAATTAATCGATTTATCATCATATTTTCTGCTAAAACTTGTTCACTGCTGGGCAATAGTCTAAGGCCTCCTTCAAGCGTTGCCCCATCAACCGGCTTTACGCTTCTCGCATCCGGGATCATTTGTTTTTATTTCACAGCCTGTCTTGTGCACCCTCGTTCTGCAAAAGATTATATGGCTAAGCGTAATAAGATGCAGGTACAGACTTAGCAGGGCAGGGTAGGCGAGGCAAACAGGCGTCTGCGTCGCACGAGCCTGCGCTGCAGCGTACGCAGCTCTTAGTACGTTCATACATTACAAAATCTGCTCTGCCCTGCGCTTCGTGGATCTGCGTCACCTGCGTCTCAGCGATACTTAGGCTAAGCGTATGCTGAGACTCTCAGCATACGCTTAGCCTAAGTATCGTTAGTTCTCTTCGAAACATGTATAGAGTTACCTGGTTCATTGTTCGTATCTGTCGAATCAGACTTTATTGGGCATGATTGATGGATCAATCAACCTAGGGACTTGACAGTTAAGGAAGCTGAATGCGATGCTACCTTAGCAGGTGCATGGGCACACCATCATGTACGTTCAAGAGCCTTTTTTTTAGAGAAAGAAAAAAATGTCCTACAACCCGCCTATATTACGTCGTGGTCTATTAAGGCATAATAGTCATTTGACTCACATTTACCTTGACGTAAAAAATATATATCAAACGGGTAACGTTAATGCATCGCGCTGGCAATCTCAAAATCGAGGGGTGCATAATTTATCATACAGAGCCACTGCCTTATATGTGAAGCTATTTTGGGGTTGCGCAGCTGGAAAAATATCACACGAGAACGCTTGGAAAAGTCCTTTTAACGCTGACAATATTCGGTGTTATCTTTTTGAAAGTGTGAAGGTACACTATTGTATCTTCAAGCCGGGTGATGTAAGACGTTGTAACTTTGAAATAGAAGTAGATAAATTTATTTTTTAGTTTTCGAATCTCATCTGTTACAACGCAAGCTTCGTAGGAAACAACTTAAAAGGCTTTTCCATCATGCTATCGCATGATACATTTTGATTCAAAACAGAGCAGCAATTCCCGTACTTATTCGCAATCTGTCAAAAATACCTCTTCTTTCTGCGAATGAAAACGTTCCTTAAGAATTAAATGTGACCCTTAGATTATAGCTACC
Organism: Lacanobia wlatinum; assembly: GCA_947578705.1. Taxonomy (NCBI): domain Eukaryota; kingdom Metazoa; phylum Arthropoda; class Insecta; order Lepidoptera; family Noctuidae; genus Lacanobia; species Lacanobia wlatinum. Next base: position 24,054,643 of record OX388031.1, read on the forward strand.
TGTCGATTGACTCAATTCTTGGATTCACAACATTGTTTCCAAATTCAAAAGGAAATTTTATGATAGCCTAAAATGTTTCGACAGTTAATGTCAATATTCGTTTTACGATATACGGAATCCCACGATCGAATCACTTCACGCCTGCCGCATTTTTTATTACATCACACGTCTCTGTGAAGAATGAATTTCAAATGGTGTCGGAAGTTTGTGTTGGGGGAATAAATCCTAGGCCCGTACTATGAGAAACAATTAGATGATGTCTGGACGAGAGAATGTGTTAAGGCGAGTTTGGAGTGAGATGATGTCTGGACGAGAAAAAGCGTTAGGACGAGTTCAAAGTGAAAATCGATTTTTTTTTAACAAAAAAGATAGCCACGTATTTGTTGAAGAAAATGTAGAGGTCTGAAAACAATAAAGAAGTGTAAGAAATAAAATACATACATCTATACTAATATTATAAAGGTACAGAGTTTGGTTGAACGCGCTAATCTACGGAACTACTAGTTCGAATTTAAAATCTTTTAGTTTTGAATAGCCCATTTATTGAGAAAGGCATCACGCTACGATAAATAGGAGCGGAGCATTCATGAAAAATGAGACGCAGACGCTACTGCGCAGCTAGTATGGCTATAAAACTTAACAATAAAATAAAATAGTTGATTCAAATACTAAACTGATTTATTTCTTTAAATAAGTAGGTCCAAGTAGACACTATTTTTTAATGAAATCCGTTGAGAAATCGTAGTCGTAATTTGTTGGTCCTTCTAGCCGTACTTACAAATCATTTAACTTGCTTAAGGCTTGTATAAATGCCAATGACCTTGTGCATATAAACGGAGCCTTCTACTCCTCTACGCGCCACTCCGCTACCCCCATTGTTAATTTATTAAAAACAAAATACATATTTAAAAAAGTAACAAAACCAAATAATTTTCTTTTGTATTGCAAAGCAGTAGATTTTTTTATTTAGACTTTTGTTAAAAAATTAAAGAGTAAAATGGTTTCATCTCAACGTTTTGGAGGTGATTTGGTAATTTTTTTTTGCTTATTATGTGATATCGATACATAAACTCTGGCTAAACCAAATTACGTATCATATCATGTAGATTATTACGTATTTATTCAGATGTAATTTCTCAGTAAATACCGACGAAAATTTGCTTCATCTGCACGCTGTTTTTAAGCATTTCTCGAGAGAGCAGCCTTAAACGTGGCTTATTAACCTCTAAAATCAATCGCGTCAAAACCGAGTGAAGGAAACTCGATCCCAACTCGAATAGACGATATCTCAGTGACTTTGAATAAGCAACAAGTAAGGATACAAGGTGTTTTAGGGTGTTAGAAACTTGAAAGAAATATAAGCCTTGAATCGGCCTGAAGTGTGATGTACGATGTACCATTATGATATCAAAGACGACTCTTATATTGAATTACACTGTTGAATCGGATGGCTGCATTGTGCACTGATATCGAGGCGCGTGTTAAAAGTATTCCGTTTTTAAATATTCAACTTTTAAAAAAAAATTGCATCCGTCATTTGGAATGTTCCATATTTAAAAATACATGATTGTCTATTGTTTAACGTAGCCATCTCTTTTTTGCTGTCATTGGGAGGTTATTTATTATTTTCTTTGAACCTATATTTTAGGAATGCTTCGGTTTCTTACTTGTTGATACAAAACCATAGAACAAGTAAATAACAACGTACTAACACTGAAAAGCCCCGAAAGCAGTTATCCCTTACAACTATATTTTGTACATAATCAAGCAGCGCGTCCAATCAAACTTGAACCTTGCGTAACTCGAAAGAAAGTCGCTATTTCGTTGACTGGCATCCCACCAACAAAACGACAACCGGCGACATTTTTTTTATCAATCCCCACCGCAGTAGGAACATCTATCAATATCGTAAATTTGACTATAACAACGTATTTCTGGTTTGCCGGTGGCGTATGTCTGTGCGTGCCGGAGTACTAGGGGAGCAGAAATTAATAAGAGGAAACGCGATTTTAACGACTTCCAGACAAATTGATGCGGAACGATCATTTGTTATGTTCGAAGTTCGGAGCTGTATTCTGGTGGCTTCGATGGAACGCCAAGGTGTATAGTGCGATAATGACGTTTATTAATGTGCAGAAGTGTTAAAAAATACATTTCTCTCTTCAATGTCTTTGCGAAGATCGTATTTAAAATTATATACTGATTTGATGATAATACCTACTCCATTTTCCATGGATTTTAATAGAAGAAACATTTTCCAATTTTACCATAGGTACTATTTTTAAACAATTTAATACTGTACGAATTACGAAAATAATTAAGTGAAACAAGCAAAGACAATTCAGTATTATTACAGTAGCGTACAAAAATTAAAATCACGACCTTCCATTATAATTGAAACAATAATAAGTAACTTCTAACGCTAACACTTTCCAAGTTCTATCGTAACAGAATATGCCTACATTCGTCAGCTGGCCCTCCCCAACTATTGTAAACTTGATTTGACGTCCAAAACAATATGGCTTCCATCTGGCAGCTGACAAGAAAACAATTTAGCTGCTAACTATTAACAACTCCCTAAGGTATAGTAAGTTATACTTCTCATATACAAAAACAAAAATAGATTTTAGTTACAAGATTTTACACGCTAATTTGGGAATTTAGAAAAAAGAACATGGCGTAGAGATATCAGCTGTTTGAGATGTTTGTATGGGGTTGACTGAGGCAAAGAAATCTTTGCATACAGCCGACTTGGCGTTGCATAAGTGTCTGTTGTTATGGGATCTTTATTAAATGAGCATCCTCTTTAGAAACGGGTTAAACTGTTGGTGTGTTTATTTTTCAAAAATCAAAATAAAAAAAATCAAAAAGTCGTTTATGCAAATTAGGCTGAAACCCAGCACTTTTTGAACGTCAAGTTTTATAAAAGATAGTCCCCCAAAACGCCCGCCCGTCACCAATTCCTAGTGTTTTAGCTGTGGAGAAGAAGTGGCCAACATACTCCCCAGCAACCCATCTGTCAGTTACGTTTTAAGAATTAGAATCTAAATAAAAGTACGCAAAGTACAACACATGTACTTTGCACAGTTAATACATGACACGAAATTTATAACTTGTTAGCTAGCACACTATGATACTGATAATATATAGAAATGTATACAAAAATTTCATTCAAAGATGATTATTTCTTGGTAGTAGGTACTGGCTAAAGATGCAAGGTCGAATCGCGTAAAATATTTAAACAATATTTTTACAATAAAATATATTACTAAGTTCAAAACCTTAATCGTTACTTTAATTAATTACCTTATTTGAGAATGTTAAAAACATATTATGTAGTAAAAATATCAGCTCTTTAAGAACTAAAGTTGCATAGACAACCACATCAGTACAACTTTGAGACACAGGAATCTTTTCTTACGGCCTAACTTTTGCGCGGCAAAAGAAGTCTGTCTGAAGGAGTCGGTTCGGGTTCTTTATGGAAATCCTTTGTAAAGAGTTTAAAGCTGTTGACGTGTTTAGTTGATCTTTGCAAATCCTGGAACACGGCGAACATTTGATGTTTAGTCATGTTAAAAAGGTATAGAAACCTTTTTTAGGGCTCCGTACTCAAAGGGTAACCAACGGAACCCTATTACTAAGCCTCCGCTGTCCGTCCGTCCGTCCGTCCGTCTGTCTGTTAGCGGACTATATCTCAAGAACCGTAATAGGTAGACAGTTGAAATTTTCACAGATTGTGTATTTCTATTGCCGCTATAACAACAAATAATAAAAGTTTTATGGTACGGAACCCTTCGTGTGAGAGTTCGACACGCACTTGGTCGGTTTTTTATAAAGCTCCAGCTTTAAAAAAAAACGACCAAGTTCGGGTAGACGCGATGCGATAACGCTTGCAAATTTATAGAATTTTTTCCACCAAAAAAATTTCTTTAAAAGGTCGCATCATCAATCAATGTATATAAAAATTTTCCGTTACTAATTGGCTGATTGAGTGACTGACAGACAACGCACAGCCGAAACTCCTGGTCGTAGAAAGCTGATATTTGGCATGAAGCTTCCCAACACTCCATAGAGGGACTAATAGAGGATTTCCCGAAATTCTTACGGGATCGGAAAAAAACGGGATAGGCGCGTACGAAGTCGCGGACAAAAGCTAGTCCTAGATAAATTCTTCCGTTACTGAGTAAGTGACAGAAAGACAACGCACAGCCGAAACTACTGGGCGTAGTAAGCTGAAATTTGGCAAGTAGGTTCCTTGGAGAGTGTAGGGGAGCACTAAGAGAGAATTTCCCGAAATTCCTACAGGAACGGGAAAAAACGGGATATGCGTGTAGCAGTTGTGGGCAAAGCTAGTTTTGCCATAAAAATATTTATTTTATTTCATTTATTTATTTATTTGGGATCGCCAACAGAGGCTATACAATCACATGCACTATAATACAGACAGGGAATAATACAAGAATGCGCCCCCAATTACAGGCGACCACAGCATTCACTTACTATCTAGGTAGGTCCATTAAGTATGACAAGGACGAATACATTTAAATAAACAAAAATACGTTACAAGAAACTAGAAATAAAAAGGAAAACAAAATGGGATGAATGATAGATAATTACATAAAAAACACAAAATAATATAAAATAAAACAAATAATTTTAAACAAATTTCTATGAAGTACCTAACAAAATTAAAGAACAACCATAATAGCTACAACAACACAACAAAACAAAAAGCAATAAAAACACCAAATAAAATACTATGCCTTCGATACTAGGACTTTTATGTCTTTTTTAAACTTTGTTAATTTACATGTAATATATTCTTTTATCCAAGCTACCAAGTTTTAAACACTCATTACTCTGATTGTTTACCTGTACCAAACACGTAGCAGATTTAAAGCTCCCCACACATCTCTGTTAAGCGCGAAACAGATGAAAATGATGCAAAAAAAATAGTAAATAAACAGATGCAAGTTATTTACATACAGCGAAATCTCATCGACGACGCGGGCAGCCTCGTAACACGAGAAGGATACCACGGGTTTGCAAAAAAAAATATGGTAGTGAATATTTTATTACAATTTTTTTAATGAAAATACTAAAGAACATGTTATGGCATTGCAAAACAGGCAGAACTGTCAAACGGCTGTACTCGAGACACAGTCACAAGCTTAGTCAAGTTTTTCTTTTGCTATTGATAGGCACGCGTTCGACCAATGTCTCACCTGATGGTAAGCGATGGTGTGGTAGAAGATGGAGCACGCTTGCCTCGAAGTAACTTGTTCACTCTTGACTTAAAGACTCCTAGGTTGTAGCTATCAGGAAACACAGACTCCGGCAGGGAATTCCACTCCTTAACTGTACGCACGATGAATGTGTTTCCAGAACGTTTTGGGAATACATTCAAAGTTTTAGACTGTATAATAATTTTCTTAAAAATACCTCCTACTTCTGTAGGGACGAATAATAGTCAGGTCTCAATTAGGTCCCAAATTTACTGGAACAGATAGCCGATGGCACTGAAATATTCTGGAGTGGTGACCACATGCTGGAAGAAGCAACTTAAAAAATGCCTCCTACAAGGGAGCTGTTGAGGGCTGCAGAAGCTTGCAAGAAGCATAGGATCTGGATTCAGATCAGGAGCAAACAATGGTTCCGGGAGGCTAATACCCAACAGTTGACGCTTTTTGGCTAAAATGACGATAATGGCTGGTAAATCTTCTAATTTGGTTACACAATCATTGGCCCTATATTGCAAGCATGAAGAACTCCGAGAAACAACAAAACACATCCTTTGAATATTTTGTACAAGAGTGAATATTCGTGGAAAAGAAAAGGAACAAAACTTTCGCACACCTTGTTAACAACTCGAGAGCAACTCACCTAGCGTGTACTAACACTAGTATCTCTCCACTCAGCTCTGTCATAAATGATACAGAATCAACTCAGAATTTGCATGCGGACGAGACATGTTTGCAAATCATATATTGCGATTTACCAAGACTAGGTACATATGTACTTAGTACGTTTGCTTTCGCCAAACTGCTCGGCTGTTCATGCTTAATATCGGGGATATACACCTTGTTTGGTTATTTTGTTTCTGTAGTGTGTTACTGAGAGTTTTGTACGTGTTAGGAGTTTAGTTTGTAGAAGTGATTATTACGAAATCAAGTGATGTCGATGATATGAGAAGACTTAATTTGTGATTTTTCAGTCGTCAGAAAACTTTTGCCTAAGGAAAAAAAATGGTAATTTGACAGTTTTTAACCGACTTCCAAAAAAGGAGGAGGTTCTCAATTCGGTGGGTATTTTTTTATGTATGTACATCGATTACTCCGAGGTTTCGATTTCTGTGATTCTTTTGTAGTTCGATGCAGTATACTTGTCACTTGGTCCCGTAAAAATTTGATTCAGTTTGGTTCAGTAGTTTTTTTTATGAGCATTTTTGCTTATTTCAATTTCTGCGTAGACGAAGTCGTCGTCCGAGTATCATCACTTAAAAGTGAAAAATTAAAAACTTTTTACAAAAACCGACTTCTAAACAAAACACTACAAAGTATAAAATAACCTAAATTTCGGAAGTCGGTGTTAAAAACAAAGAAACAAAACCAAAAACACCAACTTCCGAAATTTAGGTTATTTTATACTTTGTAGTGTTTTGTTTGGAAGTCGGTTATATTTTTTTGTCAAAAGTTTTTTGTAATGTCTACAGAACATACCACTTGTGTATTCATCAACAATCCAAAAACCCGAAAAACAGCCCGTTTTTACAGCCATGTTCAGACGACTATCAGACAAAGTTGATAATTAATATCATTTAACACGACAAGTCTGAGTTTGTTTCGGTGTTTAATTTTTTTAATTAATGTAGGCAATATTTAAACAATACAAAAGAATTAGACCTCTGTAGCCGAACTAGACAAAAGCCTGTATTTCGGTTATCAGCACCTATCCCCTCAAATAATTTGTAATAATACTAGCCATCAAGCAGAAGTTCTTCTCAGGGCAGTCAGCTAGGATAAACCGCGCGACTAAAGCTCTATATTAAACTCAATAATATTTAGATTACACTAAATTTAATTTTACCTATAACACCAAAAAACAACACAACAACAACACATTTAGAGTGTTTTTGGGTCTGCCTCGGTTCTGTAGCGCGTCAGCTATGTTCGCTGAAGCACGTACCGACGACTTCAATGCTGTACGGCGTAAGAGAGCGGCCTCGCTGCTAAACAGACTCCAGGGTAGGGGGCAGCCCCAGCAGTATTCTACGCGCTATAGCCGATAGGCATGATAGCCCGTTGGTCCGGTCGCTTGTCACCTCTACATTGGCGAAGTTATTAATTAAGTACTAACATAGGTTTAAGACTATTGTTACTAACCCAATGGATCCGTGTTATCTAAAATAAATGTGTTATTATTAAAAACATAGTTTACTATTTCACAGTCCAAGCGAGTAGTGCATTAATTACTACTTTCCTTAGAAAGATTTGGGCATAACAACGATTCAGATCAGGGACGACGCAGCATAATTTTAAACAAAGTTCTAGGTTCTAGTAAAGGTTGGTAATTGTATCTGAATATATTCCAGTGTGGACTGTAAAATTGTAATTAGGACTGGTGTGAACTCCACATCTGCTGCTGAGAAAACTCAAATTGTTAACTGTATATTTTAGAAGCTAGAAACAATATTGGTATTCAATTTGTAGATGGTAAGTTAGATATTCTAGCACTCGTAATTGGTGAAAAGGTTCTTCATGGCTGATTGGATACTATTGGTTACAATGGAGTATAGTGGTATAGATTGATTTTATCCGAAATTAGTAGTAGCGAATTTTTTTTTCAAAATCAAAACGGTCGGTGCCTGGATAGGACTAAGAATACCAATTTTTCAAAAATACAACTTTTAGATTTCATAAAAATTGGACATTAAGTGTTTTTCGGTATTCCACATAGTTTCAGTTTTGGCCATCAACGCACACTTGTGAAGTTGGGAAACTCACCCTGTACATTCTATGAAGTTGTATTTTTTTATTTCAGACCACTTTGAACTATCAACTAACTTTGGCTGGACTTAGAAATTTGAGATCCAATAGATGAACCAACTTTAACACACGATATTTTTATTTACATTGGTAATATGATGGTCATCACTGTCTACTCTACGACCGCAATTTTATCACCTTAAAGTCAATTCGCATATTAGTACACAGAAAACAATACTTTAAAAATCACACATAATAAAACCTGCCAGAGTCTGTGTTTCCAGATAGCTTCAATCTGGGAGTCTTTAAGCCTAGAGTGAATAGGTTACTTCTAGGCAAACGTGCTCCATCTTCTACCACATCATCGCTTACCATCAGGTTAGATAGTGGTCAAACGTATGCCTATTAACAGTAAAAAACAACACTTCATTTTAGTCATCAGAAATTTCTAAGAAAACATGCTCCGTCAACGCATCATCATCAACATAAGCAATACTAAATCATCCTGCACATTACCCGGAACCCTCAAACGGACAGACAGACGTCTAAACACTACCAGTCGGTAGATATACAAACGGACGGTAGCTGATGCTACAGCGGTGACTAATGAAGTGTTTGTTATCATGCACTCCCACTGTATAATGTAAAGGTTGGTCCTGTGAAATGTTGCGTAAGAGCTGATTGGATTGGTGAAATTAGGTACGAGTTCCCTTGTACAAAACATAGATAGAAGTTTACACGTGTAATCCTTACATAATTGCATGATCTTAGTATTGTAAAATACAAGGTTCTAGAAGTTTGCACTAGTGATGCTATTTGCTAACCTAATTGCATGATCTAAGTCTTGTTTTTACAAGACTTACATCATGCAATAAGGTTAGCGATATTCGAGTACGCGAGGGTCAAGTTTTAGTCTAATTTAACGCTGTAAATATAATTTATCGTATTTTGCTTGCGTAATCATATCGTTTACTTCGACTTTGTTGTGAATGACCTTCATTATTGGTCGTTGGTCTTAGTTTTCTTCGGTCTCCTCATTACGTGTTACAGTTTTTCTTACTTCTACACTTTTTACTTTCTACTTCTACTTTTAATTACAATAACAATCTTGTTTACTTTTTCATCTATACTAGCACTTTGTCCGCGACTTCGTCTGCGCTGCAATTTTCTTTCGGAGATCTATTTTTTTTTTGAGAATAAATTATAGCCTATGTTACGTCTTGATAATTTAGCTTTCAATTAGTAAAAAAGTGGTTTCAAAGCCTATACGTTACAAACAAACAAAAAATTCGTTCATCTTTATAATATTAAGAGTATATGCTGGCGGCGAAACTTTGTATGTAAAAAGTTATAATTCGAGGTTTGGCTTTCGACTCTCCTCCAAAATTGGACCGATTTAAGAGATATTTCTCCTTTTTATGATTTATTAACCGTATAAGCACTAGAACTCTCACAAAATGCCCAAAATTGTCCGATAAATCGCTTTCAACAGAGGCCTAGTGAACAAATTTGGCAACTGTTAATCAAAAAAGGAAAACATAGAGAGACAGTATACATCCTTCTTATTCAAACCTCGAATTATGACTTTTTACATACAGTCTATAAAAAGTAATTAAAGTAATCTGCATTTCACGCATCTGGATCAAAGGAGCAAATAATGCAACCAAAATTCCGGTGTCAAATAATTTGGGTATAGGTACAGTTGTGTGCTCAGCAAGTTGCAGAGCCCTCTTTGTGTAGTAATGATGACGTGGTGTCGCCCACCGCACTTATTAGTATATATATACCGGGGATGGAGAAGTACTGGATGAGGTACCAGAGAATTAGGAGCAATGCAACGATATGTAAGAGGATAAAAGATGGGTCAATCGAGACTAATGTTTCAAACATTACTCTCGATTGATTAGATTGAGTAATAGAAATAGTAATATGCAGTGTGAATTTTGAAAAGATTTTGTCAGTCCTACCGAAAAAATAAGTGATTTAATTTAATTTTTCCCATAAAATTTTCAAAAATGATATGTTTGAAGCCTGTGGTTTTGGAATATTTTATAAAACATAAACAACCTTCTCATATAAAAAACTCTTTCCTCAGAGTTGTGATCAAAATTCATTACACAGATGTACTTAAAAGAGTAACTGAGACTTTTGTTAATTTAAAGACAGTGTAGCCACCTCCAGTAACAAATGCATCTGGCACAGAATCACCTAGACAAATTCACCCTCCGACATTGTCGCTTTGATCTGGTACTGATGTTTTGGTTTCCACTCAGCACCCATGCATCGAGGGGACACGCTACCTAGCTATCGATGTCGCCTACAATTTGAGACCTCCTCGTCGGTGATTAATTCTTGGTGCCTTTGTTTAGGTGACAAGTAGGTATTTGTTAACCGACTTCAAAAAAAGGAGGTTATCAATTCGACTGTATTTTTTTTATGTTTGTTACCTCATATTAACCGACTGGATGAACCGATTTTCATGATTCTTTTTTTATTTGAAAGCTGGTGCTTCCCGTGTAGTTCCATTGCCACCACGTCAGGATCTGATGATGGAAACCCTGAGAAATCGAGGGCAACTCTCGAAAATTGTAGGCACACATCTGGTAGAAACTTGATATTCGTGTGTATATCGGGTGATACTACAAAACAATGAAGGTTTGGATCACACCTGATGATGGAGACGACAGAGAGTCAAGGGAACTCCACATCGGTATGTAGGAACTACCAAGTGTTTGGGCTTATTTCATTCGTATTGACGAGACCTTTACACCGAAAGCACTTAGTAAGTTTTATTTTGATAACATAACATCACGCCGGTACACTCTGAATGGGTACGCCAGGTACAGCAGATTTTTTATTTTTGACTAAAAAGTCAAAAATAAAAAACTTTTTACAAAAAAATATAACCGACTTCCAAACAAAACACTAAAAAGTATAAAATAAGTAACCTTAATTTCGGAAGTCGGTGTTAAAAAACAAAGAAATAAAACCAAAAACACCAACTTCCGAAATTAAGGTTACTTATTTTATACTTTTTAGTGTTTTGTTTGGAAGTCGGTTATATTTTTTTGTAAAAAGTTTTTTTTATTTTATTTTCTATTTTATTAGTTTTTTCCTATTCGTTTCATTATTGTTTAACTGTTTTAATTTGTAACGTCAATATACTTACATTTTTAATATATAATGATGGCGGCTTCACTCGGACTGTTGATTTGTCACCTTCTGTTTACACTACCGCTCAAAAGAAATTGACCACCCAAAAAATATTTTGTAAAACTTCGAATAAAGAAATGATTTCATAGTATTTCTCAATTATTCATTAGCAATTCCTTTAACATTATAAAAATATTGTTTTTAAATTTTAGACTCGTCTATGTGTCCACCTTTGTTTTTAATGACCTTACAAGGTTTTGGCCTCACAAAAGATAGGTGGTCAAATACTTTTGAGCGGTTGTAAATAATATTGATTACTTAGTTCTCAGTTGCACAAATATTTCGGTTAACTAACTCTTCTACTAAGGAAATAAAGTCTGAATTACAGATGATTACAAAACCTTAAAAATACAGTTTTCACACAGGACAGTGCAGCATGCAGGTAACATTTATTACGTCCAGATCGTGTTGAAAGCCTCTTAAAGTCGTTAACGACTGAATTTCACTCAGTATTACGTACTCCACACAGTTTCTTGGACGTTAAGTCTTAATAAACTGTGATAGAAAACTGAAAGATTTATTGTTTAAAAATAGGAGCCAAAATTAAAAATCTATTTTACGACGATATAAATGGCCTTTTTAAACACTGTAAAGTCTTATCAGTTCATTCCCAAGTTAATTTTTTATTATTAAAAGAACAATTTTTCAATTTATCTTTAAGAAGCAAAATAGAACATCCTGTACGCACGCGGGCAATTTCTGAGAATAGGCTTCGTACGCGGCGCGCCAACAATACGTATGACGAGCGAACTACTGGTTATATTGTACCGAGACTTATTAACAGTCTACCCTCAGAAATAAATAATTGTATAACAGATAGCAATATCAAATTTAAGCTTAAAGAATATTATTTAAGTATTATTTAGCGTTTTTATATATATTGATAGACTCCTAATAGCACGAGTTTAAACCTTCGTGGTTTTTGGGTGCTATTTGATAGAGATAATCCTGTACCGTGTTTTGTTGAATGATAAATAAAGGAAAAAAAAAATGGTTTTATCCCTTGAAATTTTATTCTCACAGCAATGTCTTAAATCTAGTTTTTGGTCACCTATGCAAATCTGACACTATTCTGACCAAGGAGTACCGTGTTACCCAGTTGGTAATGGATTGTGGAGGTCTGGTAGGCAGCCGCCCCACGTAAAATACTGGTATTCAGCTGAATCCGGTTTGACTCGAAGCCGACCCATCTATAATTGGAAAAAGCTGGGCAGATGATGTGGTCACCTACGTCAGTTTTTGCTAATTATTTTGCCTAAATCCAAAAATATGCGCTTGGATATATAGGCTTACGTTTGACCGCTATCTTACGTGATGGTAAGCGACGATGCGGTCGAAAATGGAGCACGTTTGCCTAGAAGCAACCTATTCACTCCTGTCTTAAAGACTCTCAGGTTGTAGCTATCTGGAAACACCTGACAGACTTTGGCAAGCAATTCCACTCCTTAGCGTACTATGAATGTGTTCCCAAAACGTTTTGTGCGTGTGGGTGGGATGTCCACCATGTACCGGTGGCGCATTGCCGTTCGTCTTGTGGTCCGATGATGGAACGGGCTTCGCGGAATTAAATCATGCAATTCCGTCGCACACTCCCCAAAATGACCGGTAGAAAACCGACAGGCCAGCAACTCGGCGTCGATGCTCAAGACTCGACGAGCCTATCATTACCGATGATCATCTTGGCTCGTTTCTCAATTGACTCAAGGGCATCAAGCTGGTATTTGGCAGATCCGTCCCAAAGATGAGAGCAGTACTCCATACACGATCGAACAAGTCCAGTACAAGTTTCAAGTACTACCTGAATCAGAAAATTCCATAACAATTTCCCTCAGCAACAAAGTTCAGACACAGTTTAGTACTTATTAAAAGCTACAAAGCTACCTAAAGCAACGCATTACCAACAGATGCTACCAAAAATACCGTAATCCGCTCATATCCAACTGTTATATAACATTACAAAGTCTGTTAAAAATAATAATCTCACTATCTATACGGTGCATTATCGCATAGGGGATGGAATCCCACAAAAACTAGATAGAGATCGCTTGTCAAGTGACGCGTAGCAGTCAGCTGAGCGCGAAGCCGACGCGAGGAAATGATCATGAGGGGTTTGGTACCAGGGTTGCATAGATGACGTGGATAATGTTTTGGATTATGAGTAATGAAGCGCAATTTGTTGTTGATATAATTGTTTTGTTTTGAAATTCAATGTAAGCCATTAAACTTTTTTCGTTTAAATTCATCAAAATTCATACTAATTAAAGATCAAAAAATATCAACCAAGATTTGATGATTATAATCATTTATTTTGCAGTTTTAATGCAAAGCCAACGCGAGGAAATGATCATGAGAGTTGTGTAGGTACCAGGGATGCATAGATGATGTGGATAATGTTTTGGATTATTATAAGTCATGTAGCGTAATTTGTCGTCGATATAATTATGTAGGTATGTTCTAACTCGTTTTGTTTTAGTCGAAAATGCAATGTTAGCTATTTAAAAAGCTAAGTTAAATGTTTTTGTATAAAATAATTGTTGAGATCGAGAACGCGTAGCTTCAGCTGAGCATAAGCCAATGCGAGGAAATGATCATGAGGGGTTTGTCGGTACCAGGGCTGCATAGATGATGTGGATAATGTTTTGGATTATGAGTGATGGAGCGTGATTTTTCATATGTACTTCAATATTTAACTGTAATTTGTAGTTTAGTTGATTCTGTGAAATAAGTACTTCATTTGTAGCTAATAATTATTCGACAGAACTTACCCGTACAACAATCACGGAAATGAAGAAAACAGTATAACTACTAGTTATCTATGACTGTTTGGTAGCTATGACTTGAATTCAAACCTACGGGAAAATGATCATAAGGGAGATCAATGTAGGTACCAGGGTTGCAAGATGTGGATTATGTTTTGGATTGTGATATCATTGAAATAAAGTGTCCACGCTTTATTTCTATCATTTCGAATTTGTAGACACTTTTTGTATCATTTAATAAAACGTGCTGATGCGAAAAATGCAATCTGCAATTTACGTAATGTTGCTTACTAAGCGATATTAACGACCAGAAAATCGCAAGCAATTTTGTGCAGTCTAAACAGCTTTAAATTATTTTGTTAATTCAATTGTGTTTGCAAGAAACCGAATACTTTACATTCCCTTAGTATTTCTTAAAATACATAAAAATCTACAAGGCTCAATAATAATTCTCTTTACCAAAAAAATATTTAGTTGTCAAAGCGAGGTAAACATGGACTATAAAGTATTCCTACTGATTACAAATGATATAACCCTTAGAAAATATTCCTTGACATTTAAAACCCCAACAACCGAAAACCGATCACAAATATTCCATTATCACTTTCAGTAACTTTCCATTTCCCATTATCACTACCCAATCCACCCACATAATGAATAAGGAAACCAAGGATGTTAAGGATCTCCGTAATGTAACCGTAACCGAAACTATCGGATATCCGAAATAAATAAAATATCCGTAACCGTAACCGAATCCAAAAAACTCAAGGGTGAATTTTTTGATCCGTTGGTTAAAAATTAGGGGACCTACATTTCGTTATTACGCGTTTTTCTTTATTTATCATGGAAAATGGTTACATAAACAACTCCTAGTCAAAAGGTTTTTTTACTTTATAACTAACAAGTGGTCGTAAATCACATGTAAATGAAATTTTGGCCATGAGTGATCTACTCATAAAAACTCATCCTCAGTCATAAATAGTCAGTCATTGCAGAATCAAATTACAATTACAGTTACTGACTCTGCTAATTACTTAAAAATCTAATATCCGTAACCGAAACGATTCGAAACTAACGAATAATCCGAAACAATGAAATCCGTAATATAATCGTATCCGAAACCGGTATAATATTATTTCTACATCCGTATCTGTAAGGTATACGTACTATAGTGGAAATCATATGTTTTTCCTACTCCTCCGCTATTCTTGTTCTTTTTTGATTAATTTCGCTGCAAGATCCAAGATATTTAAATCGTTTCTACGGGACTCGTCGAGCTTCATTGACTCTGCGTTTTGCAAGTGATCATCATCCTCATATCAGCCGAAAGAAGTCCACTGCTGGACATAGGCCTTCCTCAAGCGTCACCACAACGAACGGTCCTGCGCGTCCCGCATCCATACCACCAGGTCATCGGTCTACCTTGTTGGGAGGCCTTCCAACGTTGCGTGTTCCGGTACGCGGTCGCCACTCCCGAACTTTTCTACCCCATCGACCCCTCCCATCTTTTCTGCGAGCAATGTGCCCTGCCCACTGCCACTTCGGGCTATATCGTCTTGGGCTTGGTTCTCTTACGAATATCATCATTTCTGGTGGTCGCCCTCAGAAGTTGCAGTACTTGGAAATAGTGTGGTGGGCTAGTCCCAAAAATAAAAACCCGTATCCGAATCCAGATCCGAAATTACAAATCCATATCATCCCTAAAGGAAACATACAATCATCCAGTAACATCACTATAGTCGCCGTTTCCATGGAGATACATCATAACATTCGCATTACGCCCTCGTGGGGTGGATCGGCGAATGTTTTTTATTTGATTTCGCATCCAATTTGCTCTCTCAAGCGCCAGAAGCGGTCTGGCCACGCGATATGATAGGAATTACTCTAGTGTAGCTATGTGCGGCGAGATATTTTTCATGGTGTTATGGGCTGTTTTTGTTTCAAGGTGTGTAATTAATATGAAAGTAGAATATGTCTGGACCGAGTCAGTGATAGCGTGACGGCTGACTTAATTTTATTTAGTCTTTCTTTGAGACAGTGGTGGTGCCTGGCAAGGCGCGGTGATGATAGGTGAAGTAAGGGTGCAAACATAAAGATACAGGTTTCCGGTGCAGGCAGGTCTGTGCGGGCCGGTACCGATCGGTGCAGGTATAATATTCCTGAGGAGTCATTTGATGAAAGGCAGTGACCGAGTGGCGTCCACGGACTGGAAGAAGAAGTGTGGGTCGCCCGGCAGCGAGATGGGCAGACGACATTGTTGCCATTGCGGGTAGAACCTGGATGAGAGCGCAAGAACTTGCGGATCGGCACAAGAAAAAAGAGGCTTATGCTCATGGATGGTGCCTGGACCTGTCTATTCGCAAGAAGCTATATCCCACAGCTAAAATGGCACCTCAACCTGTAGATTTAGTGGCTATCCCGTAAATGTCAATGAAATAGACTCGTCCGCTACCCTAGGAATTTCCTACTAGTTTGCTTCTAATACTATAAAAATGTCAAAGTTAGTGCTGACGAATAGTTGTTAGTTAATCTTTCGTGCAAAAACTACTAAAAAGATTTGATTAAACTTGAAGTAATATATCAGAAGATCATAACTCTAATAGTATAAAATTCTTCCGTTAAGTACTGAGTGACTGACAGACAACGCACAGCCGATACTACTGGTCGTAGAAAACTGAAATTTGGCATGTAGGTTCCTTGGGGAGTGTAGGGGAGTACTAAGAGAGGTTCCCGAAATTCCTGCGGGAACAGGAAAAAAACGGGATATGCGCGCACGAAGTCGCAAAAAGCTAGTAAGTTATAATTAAGAAGGCGAAAAAGAAAGTCACTAGCGAAGCTCGTAGAAACAAAAATGATATCTACGTCTGATTTACTCGAACTATGACGAACCCCAAACTTTTCCCATGATAGAATTGTCTGGAGTATTTCATAGAAAATCGGATGAAAAAATAATCTCGGAAAGCTATCGTTTTGCCCACGAGCCACGGGCTAAGCCCTACTATTTTTTATGTCCCTCGAAATTTTAATTTTACTAATAAATTGTTCGAAGATTGCAAAAGCCGGGATTAAAATGTCGACACAGAAAAATACGAGATAAAAATCAATTTGAGTCAACACCTTTCTCTCAACAGTTCTATAATTTTGGTAAATTCAATTAAAATCGTATCACATTCAGGTGATGTCAAGTAAGGTACTGTTGGCAAATAACTCTTCAAATAAAATGTCTTGGGAAACCCATTCACAACACAGTAATAGCACATTACTACAAAGAGATCTATAATGACGCCCATTCACGCTGCGTCTCAGACGGGACAAATCCTCAAAGAATGTGGTACATGTGCAGCGATACTTAATTGGGTCTCAGGTGCGTTCGCGGAAGCAATAACTGCGCGAATTACATACCCGCCACATTTACGCACGCTTGCAGACGCCCTTAGTTATGGAGCAGCACATTCGTTATGCGACTAGTCGTGGATTTGCGATTGTAGAAATGAAAATAAAAATTGTTTTTTTTTTTTGTATTTGGAAATAAAGAGTTGGACAAAGGATACTAATTGCATATTTTGGGTCATTTTTTGGAGGATGGAAATAAGCATAGATAAAGTTTATTATGCAGTCTTTTACACAAACGATAATTTTGAACAACAAAAGTTGCTATTACAATACGAATGTAGCAAATAATGTAGCTTTCATAATCAGCAGAGAAAAAAAAAATGAATTTATTTAGGAATTTAGTTCATTATCAACTACTGAGTGGATATTATAACTTGTTGAGTTAATGATACAGTAGGCACATACCTACAGTCTTTTACTAATGTATTTTACACTAAGTATTGAAATATTCGTAGCTTCCATAGACATCTTTAAATGCATATGTTACCTATGTAGCCGCGTTGCCAGGGATTAAAATATTACGATTCAACACAGGACCATCATTAAGGGGATTATAATATTTCTAAAGATATTTTTTATTTTTTTACTAGGCTTTTATAATTTTTTATGTAAACATGAAATGTTATTATTGTTATCTATTTATAATTATAAAAATATATGTAGAGAAAAGCTTTTTTCGCATCTTTTTAGGATTCCGAAGTCCGTATGAAAAACGGAACCCTTAAAGGATCACTCGAGCGACTGTTTGTATGCCTGAATGTCTCTCTGTTTATTCGAATGTCGAAGTCGAATCTACTGGACCGATTGACTTGAAAGGTACCACATTATGAAGTTCTGTGAATTCGTTCGGAACACTTTAGATGCGAGTCGCACTTGGCCGGTATTTAAAGTTAAACTTAAATTGAAATGTTCTTAAAACCAAACCGATCTTGCAAAAATAATTATATGAATAACGAATTAATTCATCAATTTGTTATCAATAAAAAGATAATAATTATATATCTTTCCTGCAAAGGGACCTCATTATACAGAATAAAGTTGAGTCATTGATAATATTGGTCAAAATTATAATATGAGTGAAAGTGCGCAATGGGCTTGTAATAACTTGATTGATTGGGAATGATAACGCCGCGCCGCGTGTTAGGGCTGGCAGGCATCTTGAAAAAATAAATATTTTAATATTGTGTAAATTAAAAGTTAATTTATTATAATTATGATTATGATTATGTAGGTACTTATTGCCCTTTTTAAAATGTAAATGAAAGAGCAGATGGTGTTATTTAAAAGACTGAGTGACGTAGATAACAGTCGCGTAATTACTTCATTACCTATTAAATAAGACTGAATGTCACATTTTTTGTAGAATTTTTAAAATTGCACTTGTAGCCATTTTAATTTACCTAGCTGTTCATTACAAATGTAAAATTTATATAAAATACAATACATTTATAAGAATAAGAACATACTAGATCTAGATCCCGGTTCTAGTGTAGAGTAGAATATTATCATCATCATGCGTGCCTTTTCCCAACTATATTGAGGTCGGCTTCCAGACCATATTGAGCTAAATCGATAATCTGAAACTAAAAAAAAAATATGACAAAAAAATTAAACCTCCGAAATACAAGTTATTTCGGAGGTTTAATTTTTTTGTCATATTTTTTTTTTTAGTTTTAAAAGCAAAAAATAATAAACCTTTTTACAAAAATAATTATAGGTAATTTCGGAAGTCGGTGTTTTTGATTGTTTCTACGTATTTTAACACCGACTATTTTATACTTTTTTTGTGGCTATAATCTACTTATTAATACATGCTTAATTTTTATTACTTTTAAAATAGCTACCAATCTTACTTTAGCTATTAACTGTTATATAATCCTACATTAACTATAGCTTGTTGTATAACATAAATACTTAAAAAAGGCTTTATATACCCACAGGGGTAGGCCGACAAAAAATGCTACACAACTCTGCACTAAAATTTGTGAGTGAACAATAATAAAAATATAAATCACCTCTATTTTCCCCCCCTTGGGGTAGGATTTTTCAAAATCGGACAACTCTGTAAAAAGTTATGCGTGTTCATACATAAAAATATATATATATACGCGTCGACTTGAAACCTCCTCCGTTTTTTCGTCGGTTAAAAACTTACAAATTGGCGGTTTTTTGACAGGATTGGCAAAAACAGTATAATTAACATTGTTAAGAAAAATCATTTTATTATTTTTCATCCTTGCGATAAAATCTTTTACCGACCGGCAGCGGCAGCCCTATAGTCGAACACCGTCCAATAAATTACATCGATAATATCGCAAAATAAAAAAAGTCATCATAAAAAAAAATACTCGAGAGCGTGATAATTGGCTTCGAAGCCTAATTACACAGTAGCTGGAATTATTGCCAACCACCAATGTGTGGACAGCCATCTCCCAACGGCCTCATTTGGCAGCAATGGAGGTATTTCATCATTAAAATCCTATATTATTGCGTAAATATCCATTATAGCAGTGCTAATGGTTTTTTTTTGTTCCATTGCTTCGAAATGAGAATACACAACTTGGTATGCAAATTGTTGTTGCTGTCGGGTGTCTGTTACAGACGTTTTTTTTTCCAGAAATGGTGTGCCATGTAGTTCTTTTTTTTAATTACAGTTGACATGGCATGGTAGGCATACTTTATTAGCTATCCTTCTAAATAATTGCCAAACGAAGTTTTATTTTAAAATGTTTCTTAAAGTCTTCCTGTCACTACACAAGTACTGCTAAAAGTGACAAAGACAGCATGCGACCTATCGAAGCCATAGGCCAATATTCCAAATCAGTTTGAAAGGATCCATTAGATAATTTGAGATGGCGGACAATAGTTGAAATACGAAGGTGTAATTTTTTAGGGTTCCGAACAAAAAACGGAACCCTTATAGGATCACTCGGGTGTCTGTCTGTCTGTCCGTCTGTCACAGCCAGTTTTCTCCGGATGCACTGGACCGATTCTGTTGAAATTTGGTATACATATGGGATTCTGTGACCCAAACATGGAAGCGTTACGTAAATTCTTAAATTTTTAGTATGGGGGTCACTCTTAGGGGTCAAACTAGAAATTAAAAAAAAAAATGCACAATATCGTGTGACATCTCAAATGAAAGGGCATCTCAAATGTGAGGATTTTAATTATATTTTTTTCATAATTTTAAAGTAAATGGTTTTGAAGTTATTTAAGAAATTAGGCGAAAAATAACCGTTCCCCCCTTATCTCCGAAAATGCTGAGCCTAATATTTTGAAAAAAATGGAGATAATAGACCTATAGATTACAGGAAAACCTATAAGAAGTCTATAGTGTTAAAAAACATGTTGAAAAAAATGAAATTCATTCGGAACCCCTTTACACGCGAGTCCGACTCGCATTGGCCAGTTTTTTTTAAGCTTCCTTCTGCAATTTTATTTGTCCTCATGACTTTTAACCTTGATAAAATATTGGTGATGTTACTGCACATCGTCTAGAATTACATCCTAAACTTGTCGTCCTTACGAGAGTCTGGGGAACAGACGTTCCTGGTATAAAATAAATGTAACTCCCTCGCGGAAAATAAGTATATCTATGTGTCATTGGGTAGTTTATTCATTCCCTAAAGACTGCACGAAGTTTATTAATAATAATAATAATAAACATTTATTACGAGTAACAAGACTCATAGTGTTAGTAACAACGTACTTAAAAACTATGTTAGTAGAACACAAAACAACACAAAAACCAAAACAGCTTGCGAATCACTGCCGCAAGGTGACAGGCCCAGCTGAAACCCTGCAGCAGTGGTTCACAAACGCACAATCTCTCCTACTTGCTAACATGGACAGAATGCTGTTGGCGCTGCCCCGCACCCTTCTGACCAGGGATGCGCACCGCTTCCGCATCTCAGTATGAAAGCAGTCGACGCGAGCTTCAGCAAACATCCCTGATGCACTGCAGTATCGGGGCAACCCCATCAGCACCCTGAAAGCGTCATTGTACTGGACTCGAAGGGCGCTGTATGATTTCTGAGTATAATGAGCCCACAGACTGCACGAGTAAAAAGACGTGCAGTAAGCACTAAATATAGTGCGCTATTAAGCATCTGGAAAACAATAAAAAAATGAGCCATGACCTGCGATGTATACATTTTTCTCAAAAATATTCGTTCTCCTTTTACTCTTTCCGACTACTACGAGTTCCACATGATACTGGAAAAGTATATATATTTTTTAATTTTTCAAAAACTTTGTAGTACATGATGACAATTTACAGAATCGTATGTACAAAGACTAAAAAAAAAATGTTGGGTGAGGTGCTATATTCTTAGCTAGGGGAGTAGAGTGCCAGTCCCCAAGGAAAGAAACAATAATATCGTACACGGTATACATTATAGGACACCAGCGACCCGTTCCGGCTTCGCACGGGTTTATTTAGCCCAAACTAACAAAGTGAACATATAATTAGCAGAATCAGTAATTTTGTGGTTCAGGCTGAAATAAAAAGTGCAATAGACACCCGTCAACGAAGTCAGCTCTCAGGTATCGGGAAATCTCTACCTCCGTTATAATTATTTGGTTGCGAGACTTACTTTAATTTTGAGATATCTCCTAAGATATTTATCCAAATTTAATGATGTGAACGGCAATTTTGCTATAAATTAAACACTCAAGATGACTAATACATTTATTAAGATAAGAATTTGTACTATATTGGTGAAAACACCTCTGCAAATGAAGTATATTTTATATCAAATTTGAATATCATAAGAATGATTATTGTGAATCAACCATAAAAGATAGACACATGCTATTGCGGACTTTTTTGTAGGTATTGATGTGTCATCTAAAACTTTAGTATATTGTTTTGTTCTATCATCAATAGTTTTCGCAGCGCACGCAATGTAAAGAATTTTTAAGATCATTTTTTTTCGTTCTCTTCAGTAATAATCGACAATATCAGTCATTTTACACAAACCCTTAACAAATTATATACTAAAACCTTACTCGGGAACCATTCTATCTATTAAAAAAACCCGCATCAAAACCCGTTGCGCAGTTTTAAAGATCTAAGCATACATAGGGACAGACACACAGCGGAAGCGACGTGCTTACTACAAACATTTTAGTGTATAACCATTTAAAGTACACTAGAATGGCTTCATTATTTAATTTTGTCTATTATTGAGTTCAACAAATCAATCTTATCTTCATAATTCATCATCATCAAATGAAAGACGCCAATTCCACAACTGGAATAGGCATCCAATAAATGCCGTCACATAGATTAGTCTTGTGCTTCTTCCGTCCAGCGGTTTCAGCAGAACTCATCAGGTTATCAGCCTACCTTGTGGAAGACCTTCCAACGCTGCGTCTTCCGGGACGAGTACGCGCCTCCAGACGCCTTCGGTCCCATCAACTATCTGGTCTGCAAGCAATGTGCCCTACCCACTACCCTCAGGTTTGGCACTCATACTAATCCTTGAGTTGATGGTTATCTACACTAATATTATAAAGAGGAAAAATTTGTTTGTGTGTTTGTTTGTTTGAAATGAATAGACTCCGAAACTGCTGGACCGATTTGAAAAATTCTTTCAGCAATGGATAGCTACATTATCAAGGAGTAACATTAGCTATATTTTATCCACGTACTCCCACAGGAACGAGAACTACGCGAGTGAAACCGCGTGACGTCCGCTAGTACCTAATACTCTTAACATTATTTTCTCTTTTCTTTCTTCTTAACTTTTTCCGTTGGTTGATTTTTATACAGCTCTATTTAAGTTCAGTCATATTCACGGTGGGTAAACACCCTACTTAATGCTCTATTACTCTATTTGCATAATCAAGGGTTGTAAGTGATACGTATCCTTTATAAGATGCTGCTTAGGGGATGTATACCGTTAACTAATGTTGAGCCTGAAGCGTTTTTATCTTTAAATAGCTCTTTAATGAAATAAGTTTTTATTTGGTTTTCATTTTGAGGGTGCTTAGGAGAAGTATGATGATCTTAGTGAATTAGAGTAAAATGTTTAGATAGGTTGGCTGGAGCAGATGGAAAATTTTATGGATCGTTTGTCAAGTCATGGCATTTGTCTAGGTAATATTCTTTTTTTTTTATTTCTGATGCGTTTGCTCTTGACTCTAGTCTAGGTCAGAGATGACGGAGACAAAATCTACGATGAAGCGAGCTTACCAAGAAGGAGCCTCCTATTTAAAGAACTTGCCAAACGCTTAGTTGACACTTTGCGTGACCCAAGGTCTTTTACTTCAACAGGGAATAAGCGATACAACGTGGCAATACCGCCAGTCTTTTAGACTCACTTCCAGTGATTTGGACGAATTTTTTGACACCATATTTTAGTTAGGAGTTAAAATGTAAGTTTTAAAACTAGTATAAAAATAAAATTTCTATAATAAAAAATAAATAAATAATAAATAGGTGTCCTTCTTCTGTACTTACTTCATTTTAAAGTTAAAAGATAGAAAAAAGAAAGAAAAATAGTTAATTCCTCCCAAACAGAAGCACATTTCATTATTATAAAAATACAACAATAAAACAAAATTGGAGACAAAAATTAATAAATAAACCAAACCTGTCTAATTTAATAAAATATAAAAGTAAGTCGACCAAAGTATTAAATTCTGTGATATGTAAATGTTTTAACTTTCAGTCTAGATTTCAAGACTACAGCAAATATGTCTGCTCTACGCAAATGCGCTCCATCTGGTATTGTATTTCCGTTTACCATCAGACGAGACAAATGTCTAGCTTTTCCTGAATAAAACAAAATCTTAATTACTCTAAGGATACAGTCTTTACGCAGATGCGCTTAGTAATCTGTTTGTAAACCCCTTTTTATTAAAAAAAAAGAATAATTGTATATTTCATAATACCTCTTTTGTACTTAGTTCTTACAGGCCTAAGAAATTACTTATCAATTAATTTCTGATTAAATTCACTGATGATCAACCAAAATATATCAACCACCAAAAAACTTCATAGGTAAGTATACAGCTAAACCTCAAATGATGCTCTCAAAAGCCTCAAAGGCAATGCAGCTTACCGATGGTTATGCGTCAACCTGAAGGGAGCAGAGGGGGATTATGGCCAAATTGAAAACGTGTCTCAAGCGCTATTTTGGAAACGCCAATTAATGCGAATCGAGTCTTTGACAGGTGGGGACACAGGTTTTCAGTTGGGATGCATTTTTTATCGTTTTTCTGTTTTTTTTTTGTGTATTGTAAGTGTCCTGCAGTTTGGTTAGTTCGATTTCTAATAATCGATAGTCGTGGAAACGCAAACCTTAGCCTTAGTATCTTTAGCTTTTTATATGGAATAACCTATATAAACGTCCATTGATCAGGGGATTATTCAGTTGATGGTCAACCTGATTAAAAAGCAGGCGACCGCGACACCGTTGCCATTGCGGATAGAACCTGCAGGATTTCGGAACAAGAGCGAGGAGGCAGCGAGGAACGAGAAGTCTCTGCCCAGCCTTGGGCAGAGTCTTGTTATGTCTGATGATAATGAACTTGATACAATGTCCCCAATTACTTGTAAAAAAACTTATTTCAACTATATCGTACCACTAATCCAATTTTATTTCACGCATAAGTAAAGTACTCAAACAAATTCACTTTGCATACAGCCAGGGGACTAAATAACTAAATAAAAAATGCGCCATATTTATTATTATATCCACACGTCATGGCACAGCTGGACAGTGATGTAACGAGTGGAACCTGCCTTGTGACAGGTGCAAGCGATTATGGCATGGCCGGGGGAAAAATGTACCCTGTGTACACTCGTAGTGTTGTGTATAGTTGACTGGGTATGGGAGTTTATATTGTGTCCACTAAAGTGTTGTAAAAGGGCCCGTAATTATTATTGGTGTGTGTTATTTTATTATCATTGATAGTCTCGTATTCATATCATTGATAGTCGACTTTTATCTAACCGGCCGGTTTATTCTGTCAACATCCCACCCTTAGGTGAAGTGAACATGTTAGTGAACTCTCATTCCATCTTAGTTGTGTGGTTTGACAGCTCCATGTTCACTTCACCTCAGTTTACACGGTGAGATCTTCTTCTCCTTACCTTGTGGGCAGTAAGGTCTAGCGACCCTACACAACCTAGTGTCAGAGTTTCTAAACCGCCTCAAGGGCCGGCTGACAAGGTTTATTTGACGACCGGGACCACCGGCTTATACGTGCCTTCCGAAGCACGGAATAGGACCGTGAGATGTTAACAGAATCGCATTGCTGCTGATGCTAAGCGATGATACGGATGAATTATACTTGCTTTAAAGTAACATATTCACTCTTAACTTAAAGATAAGATGTAGCTATAAGGAAACGCAAACTTCGGCAGGGAATTTCACTTAATTTTACACTGATAAGTTCTGTAAATAACAAGAGTACGTTTTTGTACAAGAGAGCAATTCTTTTCTGATGAGCCAGGTCTCAAATAGAAAGCGATGAATGAGGTCTACGATAGAATGAGCGTACCCAAAAACCTGTTCAATCTTCATTTTTTAACGTGCTTTTAATCGAACATGATTTTCCGATGAGATGAACTCGGCTTCAGGTCTTATATTATCTATCTTTGTAATAAATAAAAACAATTTTCGATTATGATCAACAGTGTTTATAACTACTTATTTTATATTCCTGAAAACAATTTTGTATGTCAGGTAAATGAACTGAGAAGGGCACTATTACAAGGGATACAAGGGAACTATTATCTTTTTCTTAGCAATGTAAGCAAATATATATACAAATCATATAAAGAAACACATCATGCATTATAACAACAATGCACCTGAACACGAGTATCACGCTTCAGCAAAAAAACAAGCACTCCGGGAGTGCCGGCAGAAGTGAAAACTTTAGTATTAACGTTGTGTTTAATTATAAGTACAAAAATACTATCATTTATGAGGTAGAATACAATGTTTATTTATTGCGCTATCGTACACAAATATGACAATTTACATGTTATTATTCATAATATTATATCGTTATTTATTTATATATTACATTAATTTTTATCTCTTAGAAAAATCAACTTTCATCCATAATTTCGTAATTCCGTAATTTCGTATCCTTGGATACGCGTGGCACGCTGTACATAAACACAGACGGACATTCGCGCAAGCGCCCTGTGCCGCCTAAGCGGAGCAGCACACTCAGGCACGGTAGAAAGAGTGGGAGATACTAGTTCCTCTCCCTTCCCCTCGATCTTACGCTTTTTCGATCAGCATCACGTGACCCTGACGCGAGTCCGTCTTACGCTTTTTCGATCAGCATCACGTGACCCTGACGCGAGTCCGTCTTACGCTTTTTCGATCAGGTCACGTGTCCTGACGCGAGTTTAAGATTTTATACCCATTACAGAAAAAGTGCTCAACGCCGCTAAAGAAGTTTTCACTTCAAAAAACAATAATCTACAAAAAGGAGATATTACGAATATACATTATTTTCATAAGAGTTCGTTCGACACGTCAGCTTTGCACGTCAATGGCGGCGTGAAGCGTGACGTCATCAGGTGCGTCACGTCGGCACGGTCAATTACGAATGATTGAAATTATTTTTGTCTGCTCTTACTGTGAAGCCAGATTTTAATGTTGGGAAAATAATATTTTTATTTTGTAAAAATTTTACAAAAACAGATATTATTTAAAAAAAATACAATTTAATTGTATTGAATTTAATGTGAAGGAAAATTCGGTTCGCTTTTTATGTAGTTGGTTCTTTAGTTTTCTTTGATATTATACTGATACTAGTTGATCCGCGCAACTTCGTCAGCTCCACTCCTTTTGTTCTTAGCGGGATGATATATAGCCTGTAACCTACCTCGATAAATGGGTTATCTAACACTGAAAGAATTTTTCAAATCGGACCTAAAATTAGCGCGTTCAAGTAAACAAACAAACAAACTTTTCAGCTTTATATATTAGTATAGATATAGATTACTATAGAAGTATAGATTAATAAATGAGAAATAAAGTATTTATGACAGCATTTTAATTGATCGGATGTGGATGAATACTTGCAAAATAATTCACTAACGTCAGAATATTTGTCGGTAAGGTACAGTAGCGATAAAAAAATACTCATTTCGCTTGTAAAGTTTTACTTACAACCGGTCAATTGTCATTCCGTACAAAAATAAATATCGAAAGCACAAAGTAAGCGAAAAAATTTCGCTGCAATTGAAAAAACAGAATGACGCGCTGTTGACCTTTCATTACGCCGACAGTGAAAATATTTTGACAGTTTTTTTTTTCACGAAACTGAAGGCTCGTGACAGCGTGACGTGTCGTCAGCACGGTCAATTTAATTGATAAATTAATTGAAACCCAACGTCGTTTGCGGAACCCTATTTTTCGTGTTTGGGGTGATTTTTTGTATACTTACGCCAAATCACCGAACATTTATGAATGTCCGATGAAATTTTTGGGAATTTGTCACTAGAATGGTAATGCGTGTTTTTAGGGCATGCTACATTACCCAGGGGAATGGTTTAATAGATATAATTTTTTAGAGGTTTATACTCTGGTCAAATAAAACAATACTGGGTTTTTTTCCCACATATATGTATTGTACGCCTACCGATGTATGTGGGATAAATCTATGCTAATATTTTAAATAAGAAAGATTTGTTTCTTTGTTTGAATTGAATAGGCTCCGAAACTACCGGACCGATTTGAAAAAATCTTTTAGCATTGGATAGCTACATTATCAGGGAGTAACATAGGCTATATATATATATTATCCCCGTACCCCCACGGGGACGGGAACTACGGGTTAAGCCGCGTGACGTCCACTAGTGATAGATAATATTAAATCATTTGTCACCGCAAATGATTTATTCGATGTTATGTACAAATTCATATCAAAATGGGGTTAATTAAGAGGAAGTGCGGATGGATATACTTTGTATGTAAAAAGTTATAACTCGAGGTTTGGCTGTCGTCTGTTTCCTCCTCATTGGTGGATTGGACCAATTTATAATATGATGTAAACTGTATCCCTATGCTTTTCTTTGTTCATTAATAGTGGTTAACAGTGTATAAGATCTATGTCAAGTCTTAAATGCATAGACAGCTGTGAACCTGTGTTTCGGTCTCTGAAAGTACTCGCTTTTCCATGTTTGTACATATTGGAGGTGGCAATTTTTGTGAAAACAAATTTAAAATTATTCCCGTCACTCGCTAATAGAAGATAAGTGTAAGATCTTTTAAATTGGTTCAATATTGGAGGACGAAACAGTCGAGAGCCAAACCTCGAATTATGACTTTTTACATACAAAGTCTCTCAAACTAAGCTTTTCCTCTCAAACTAAGTATTTTTCTTCATAATATTCTCTTTATGATTTGTGTGTAACTAAATTAGTATTCAAAAAATTTTGCCATTTTTCAAATATCATTCTGACTTCTGGTAAAATGGTTTTAGATAAAAGATAGTATATTATGCCTAGGTAATTCGCATGACAAACATACTCCACAGAACATTAAACCACCCTAAACCCTTAATAGAATAACCAGAAACATATTTGCAGTTCAATTACATAATGTAATTGCGCTAAAAGCAATGAATAAACGATCACGCGGACCGTCACCAGCTCCAATTATTCGCATAATCCCCGGCCTCTTTAAAAGCAATTAATATTCCATTGATCCACCAGGGGATGGTCAGCCAGGGTAATCTCCCCTGCCTGGTGATGATCGACACCTCAGGTGTTTTCTGCGCGCCTAGTCTATACTAATATTATAAGGAAGAAAGATTTGTTTGTTTGAATTAAATAGGCTCCGAAACTACTGGACCGAATTGAAAAATTCTTTTAGCATTGGATAGCTACATTATCAGGGAGTAACATAGGCTATATATTATCCCCGTACTCCCACGGGCACGGGAACTACGCTGGTGAAACCGCGTTACGTCCACTAGGACCTAATATTTTTGTTGCATGTGGTAAATAATGGTTTTGTACAAAACGATCTCTCGGGGAGTCACCAGCTCAAATATTATTCGCATAATCCACGGCCACTTTAAAAGCATTTAATATCCATTGATCCACCAGGGGATGGTCAGCCAGGGTAATCTCCCCTGATGATCGACACCTCTGGTGTTTCTGCGCGCCTAGTACCTAATATTTTTTGTTGTATGTCTGTGGTAAATAATGGTTTTGTACAAAACGATCTCTCGGGGAGTCACCAGCTCAAATATTATTCGCATAATCCACGGCCTCTTTAAAAGCATTTAATATCCATTGATCCACCAGGGGATGGTCAGCCAGGGTAATCTCCCCTGATGATCGACACCTCAGGTGTTTCTGCGCGCCTAGTAGCTATTTTTTTTTGCCGTGTGTTTTTCTACAGCGATATTTATTTAATGATTTTTTTCTAAACCTTTTTCTGTTTTGCTAAATATATAATATATATACCTACACTAGCTGTTGCCCGCGACTTCGTTCGCGTGTATGTCGGAAAAAAAATATGTCCCTGAAAAACATCGTTAAGCCATAAAGTTTCTCTTTACACGATGATAGCGGCGACATCACCTGGACATACACAAAAAAGTTGCTAAGATTGCTCTTGTATACCTACATAAAATTATGTAACTTAAATATTAATACGATATTTACTAAAAAACCGGCCAAGTGCGAGTCGGATTCTCGCACGGAGGGTTCCGTACCATAAACCTTATCTTTTATTATTTGTTGTTATAGCCGCAATAAAATCACAATCTGTGAACAACGGTCTACCTATTACGGTTCTTGAAATATAGCCCGCTGATAGATAGACGGACGGATCGACGGACGGACGGACATCGGAGGCTTATTTGGTTACCCTTTGGGTACGGAACCCTAAAAACTAAAAATAAAACCTTTTGCTGCAGTAGGTAAATGTCAGTAAGTTAATATAAAGTTATACTGTGATCGTTGTGGAGAATTAAATGTATCGAAGAGGTGTCACTTGTGCTATCGTAACAGCGAAAGGGAGGAGTTTCATTAGACGTAGATTTATCTGGATATTCAAGCCACTAATAGGGCATTTTAGAGGATATTCAGTTCAACAATCAGTATCAACTTTCTGGGATGTATTTTAACAAATTAATAAGTGAATTCTCGCATCGGTGCTTATCATCTTCAACATTCATTTCAGCTGAATGACTGCTGCACATAGGCCTCCCCAAAGCGTCGCTACATGTACCGGCCCTGTGTTTGAATCCAGTGGATTTTCATGGTCTCCACCAGGTCATCAGCTCACCTTGTGGAGCTTTCCGACGCTGCGTTTTCCGGTACGACGTGTCCACTCCAGAATCTATCGACCTCATAGACTATCTGTTTTGCTAGTAATGTGTCCTGTGCACTGCCGCTTAAGTTTGGCGATTCCTTGTGCTATACTTATTAAACACAACATAATCCAAACCTAAATCCTAGATAAAGAACGCTTCACCCACAACAGATGTAAACAAACATTTAATTTCCACACACCCAATAAACCGCAAAGCAAACAAGAGTGGTAATAATCTTAACGACCATCTGTCTCCATTGTTATCTGATATCGATATGACGGAACAAAATGTCCGGTGTCCAATATTGTCCGGAGGGCGACGGACACAAGTGCAGTGTCCACAAGCGTACTTGCACCTAAACCTACACTGGCGAGCTCGCCCGCTTGTCCCCTACTAAGTTTTTGTGTAAATTCGACCCAGGTGGCAGTTGGAATAGAGGATAGCGGGGGGCTAATGTTACGTATTGTCAAATAGTTGTTGAGTTTTGATTGTTGTTAGACTCTGAAGTGGTTATGGGATTGTCATGTCTGATAGTGTTCTTTTTCTGGTAAATATTTGGTTTGTTTTCGGATGATGATGCTTTAATGCGATGGCGCTGAACAAGTAATTTTGTTAATAATATTATGAACAAGCTAGATAACTAACTGCAGCATCCATAAAAGTGCTTTGTCAAAAATGAACCACATGGCGTAACAGATTGGATCAAAAGTAGTATAGCGAATGATATATGCGCCATTCGCCCTCTTACTTATTTCCCTTAGTCAACTTCTCAGCACACCCTTGGCGAAAGGGGATTTTTCTTCTGCAACTACATTCGCTATTAAAATATAACTTGTCTATCTACTCATACTATCCCTTTCAAAGTATGTTAGTTAGCAGATATCAATTAATATTCAAATAAAAAAAAAACCAGAGATCATCAAAAACCACAACTTAACTTTCCCAAAAAAATTACACTGGTCAACAAAAAAACACTTTTTGTGTGTAACAAGAATGTTTTTAAATAATTATGTTAAGAACATGTTTTAAAATCATAGAACTGAAATCAGAATTATTGAGATACATACAGTTTTCCTGTAATATGATTTTGAAGTGGAGCTTTGAGGCGAAAACTGAAGTTTTGAGGTGGTTCTAGTACAGGCACATTATCAAGTTAAAGGATTGACTGTGCAGCAGATGGTACGTCAGACTACTCAACTATCCCTTTGTATTCAAAAATCCCAAAAGAAAGCTCACATTTTTATTGATTTTTTTTTTACTCATCGTGCAGAATTTGTCTTTTGAGTTTTAAAATAATTTCACCATAAATGTAAAGAAACTTGTCAGAATCTTTTGGTCACTTCTTACACATTTAAAAAGAATAAAATAACTCAGTAAACTGAAAAAAACAGCTATTTTATCGAAAAACAAAAAATCTTAATTTACAAGCTAAAGAGAAAATGAATAACCCTGATAGTAGTTGTAACACAAAAACTAGACCTAATGAAAGCAAAATAAATATGGTTTCGTGATAAGGGTAGGTAGGTAATTCAAAATTAGTAAGCACATTTCTTGTGGCAAAATCTTGTTGACCAGTGTTATAACACCTTAATCATCCATCCATGCAGGATTAATCCCTCAAAAACGCTAACTACAACCACGGTTCCATAGTAGGGTGTTCAAAGAGCCGGAATTTATTTGGCACATAACGAGTCGGTAACGTAATTCGAGACCCCGACAGCTCGAGTCGTTTGTTGTCATTAGTTCGTGTTCGGCTATTGATACTGCAGTGTTAACTGTCAGGTTTGAGTGTCTGCGTTGTTTAACCGGTACTTGTATTAGGTGCTACCTTAAATGGGGATCTGATCGAGATAATTAACAAGAAGTAAGCCAACAAAATCGTTGATGCAGGGAGATGGTGGCGGACGATGGTGATGAAGAAGATTTGATATTGAACGTAATGGTCAGTGAATCTTATATCGTGTCAAGTTCTTCTATAGTCCATCTTAAACGTTGTAGTTTTGCTTCTTTTACTACAAAACCTGATTAACGCTGAAATTTTAATATTCATGCTGGTTTCTAATTTAGCATGTTATTCGTTGTCATTAGTACATGTTTGACTATTGATTCAATTCTAGCTCTCTGGTTTAATTATTTTTTAATTGGGTGGCAGTAGCAAGATCAACCTTCAATGAGATGCTGGTCAAGTTGATATAGGTTCCATTGTAGATTGTTCAAAAACCCGGAATTTATTTGGCACGTAACGAGTCGGTAACGTTATTCGGGACCCCGAGAGCCCGAGTCGTTTGTTGTCATTAGTTCGTGTTCGACTATTGATACTGCAGTGTTAACTGTCAGGTTTGAACGTCTGCGTAGTTAAACCGGTGCTAGTATTAGGTGCTACCTTAAATAGGGATCTAGTCATGTTGATAGAGAAGAAGGAATGAATAAGGGTTGTAGATTATAAAACAACTAATAGTAGCCAACAAAATCGTTAACATCAGGAGAGAATTAGCCAATGATGATGAAGATGGATATTTAATATCCAGGACGTATTGGTCAGTAAAACCTCTATCGTTTTAAGTTTTTCTTTGCGTACTTCATCTTTAAATTCATAACTTTGCCTCTTCTAATAATCAATCTTTAAGAGTTTCTCTTTTTGTTTCTTGTTCGTGTTCGGCTATTGATACTGCGCTGTTAATTGTCAGGTTTCAGCGTCTGCGTTGTTCAACCGGTGCTTGTATTAGGTGCTACCTTAAATGGGGATCTGGTTATGTTGATAGACAAGAAGGAATGAATATGGAAGAAGTAAATAACTGATAGACGATGCAAGGAAACGATGAGTCAATGATATTTTAACTTCACCTCAGGCATAATTGTTTGCAGACTTTTGTTAAAATTTTAAGAACTTCAAACGTGAAAGTCCAAACAGCTATCGACGATGAAACACATAGTCTTTTGAAAATCTTCTAGCGAAAGTAACAAGCTTCTTGTGACCCCATATGCATACATTGCAATATTGCACAGTCCAAATCTTATAATATAAAAAAAAAACTACCAATTCACCAACACCCCGCGGCTTCCCTAATTTGTCTCGTCAGCTTAGCATTTACAGCTATACATATAAACATCTGAGATCATGCACATTTTCTCGGAAGGGGCTGAGGGTGCGTAGCTAACTCAATAATCCACCCCCAACGCAGGGAGATTTATTAATCAATCTCCAAAACGTTTTAACTGGGCAAATTGAAAAATTATGTGTCGACGCGTTTGCGACCCCTGCCCCTATAGTATGGGAATGTTGGTTTAGTTCGCGAAGAGATTTTTGATATATGTGATGCTTTTTGTCTTTGGGTAGTGGCTTCGGTTGGAATGTTGCAGGGATTTGATTTAGGACTGGTTTCCCATGAATTATTGGGAAACGTTGTCGACTGTGCAAGATTCGAGATCTGTTGCCGCCTTCTTCAACTATATTTTTATGTATAAGTAGCATGTTCACATGAATAGTTCTCATTGCCAATTGCATATTCTGGGAAGACATGGTGGTGCTATGGCCAGCTTTGGAACCTTATCCACTATCTCTCTCTTTAATCGTTTTTACTAGAGTTCTCTGCTTTTGTTTCATAATTATTATTGTATGAAATCTGTTGAGTATGTATTCATTGATATATAAAAAACCCAAGATACACACTCAGCATCTCAAAAACGTCCGCAAAAAACAAGTGCACAATATATAATTGTGCGCTAGTTTCAAACAGTCTCGCATCGCTCGCCATACTGCACTGCTTTGTAAAAACAACTTTAAGCGATCCGTGTAAGGTTGAATTTGCAAAAAAATTGTTTATAGTATAATTACACACAACTCACACATGACACTTGATACATGTCAGTTTTTGACGAC
Source organism: Lacanobia wlatinum (assembly GCA_947578705.1). Lineage (NCBI taxonomy): Eukaryota > Metazoa > Arthropoda > Insecta > Lepidoptera > Noctuidae > Lacanobia > Lacanobia wlatinum. The sequence continues at coordinate 24,089,184 of OX388031.1, forward strand.
AGTTTCGAGTGTTGCATTTGTCCGAGACTGTGCATCTTGGGTTTTTAATATATCAATGTATTGATGTTTGTTTAATAGTACACCTAAGACTACCTACAGTACAGTATTTCCTTTTTTCTCTTGAAAATCCCTCGAAAGGTTGTCTTGAAAAGATCGTTTTTAGCGACAAGGCCGCCCGTTGTGTCACCCTATGTATTGTTTCTCATCTATTTTTTCTGTAACTTATGTGGTGTACATAATAAAGAGTACTCTATTCTGTTATGTTTTGTTTTTCTCTACTCTACTCTATTCTATTATATTCCTATGGGCTCCAAAGTTGGCCATAAAAAATAAAAATATTTTTAATTTTTATTAGCTTATTCCTTTTAGTGTTACGATTCCAAACTACGGCAGAAGGTGCGTATCTTATTCTAACTTTCATCGTATTCAAGAATAACTGAGACAACATTTTATACTAGTGTCCTTATTCATGCCTCCCAAAAGTCTTTGGTAGTCACACGACTATTCCTACACCCTTATCACTACAAAAGCATACACCGTCAAAAAACCTTGCGTATCCGTTTTACGCCTAATTACCCCACAGTATTATCAGAGACCCTACGAAACTTTGACAAAGCGCTTCAGTCATACCGACTACCGTCATATGCCAGCATAGCTCCGCTATCTGGCTTTGCCCGCATCGGAGGGTGGGTACCTACCCCAGTTTATTCTTCGCCGGATGTTTAATTTGCGACAATGTTTAATTAATCAGCGTTTGTCTTGTTGATTGCCTTCCCAATTATAAGTTACGCCGTGTGTGTGTGACGTTGATTTGTGATGACGTCGCGGATTTTTGGGATCTTCTTACTGTTTTTAAGGGTTAGGAAATTTAGAATTATTTGAGTAGTTAGTTAGAGCAGTAATTCGGGCCAGTCTGACGAATTTCGGACTCGAATGGTTTCAGTTTAAAACAGACAGAAAAGTCGAGAGATGTACGATACTACAAAAATTGAATTAGGTCTCAATATTGTTGTTTGATGCTATAAAATTCACCAACCCGCATTGGGCCCGCCTGGTGGATTACGGCCCATCCCCTCTCCTAGAGAGGAGGCCTGAGTCCCGACAGTGGGAACATTATAAGATCGACTATGCTATGCTATGCTATAAAATTGTGTTTATATTGCAGTGTAAAAAATTCAGTAAAATAATTAGATTTTCATGAATTCGGTTCCGGGTATTAAGACAACAACACAAAATCTTAGAGTACAGTCATGGGACTAAGTGCAGAAACTCACAAGAGCTCATGTAGAGTAAATAGACATATAAGAAATATACCCACCACATGCACACGCAGCACTGCGTATTTTTGGAGTCTACGCGGAGTTACACAATAATATTTTTCCTATACCCGAAGAAATTAGGCAGAGCAAATATGAGGGGTGCGCGAACAAACTCCAAGAACTTGTTAATAACTCAGAAAAAACAATAGCAAGCGCAGACGGGACGCTTCTTACATTTCTACCTACATACGTAGTAAACCTTGTATGAGCTCATGGATATAATAACAGCCGCAAGAGTAGGGGAGTAAGGTTAAAAAATACGCACCGAGGTCCGTCTTGGTGGTCACCCATCTACAAACGAGATCTACAACTGACCGCTAGGACCAACCGTTTAGGCACATTATTTTTTGTGTTCTTTACTATTTTTGGTGTACAATAAAGTATATTCTATCCATCTTTTCATAATAACTTGCATTTCGAGGCAGGGAAGAGTCTTAGTTTGTAATGGCACCCAATCACGAACCCACCTTACCAAGCTCGAAGATTGATCCATGCGTCTGTTAATAGAATAAAATAAACTAGAATAGAATAGAGTAGAGTAGAACAGAATACTCTTTCTTCCTTCTTTTTCTTTCTTTCGTTTTTCTCATTTTTATATAGTTAAAGCTTAATAGGTACCTTAAAATGATCTGAAAAGCCTGTCCCATCTGCAATATTTATTTCACTCCCTGCGTCCCCACCCACACCTCGTGTAGAACAAAAACTATTCCCTAATTGATTGACGAGCTTGGAATTAGTTGGCGTTACTACAGATGCAGCGGAGTTTTACAAATGGACGTATAACTTTGTATGTCTGTGTTATTGATATTTTAGTTTATACAAGGTTATTTGTAAAACACCAACAACCTCTTAGGTAGTGAAAGTACACATGATTATAAACAACTCTTACTTATACAGAACCACGAAAACTCGAAAAAAATATATATGATTTAGCAACTGTTGTTGTATTTGTTTATTTATCAGCTGTTAAGTGTTTTTAATGGCTAATTTTGCATTTTTTATGAAACAGCTGATATTTTTTTCGAGTTTTCAGGGTTGGTCTCAAAGTAGATGTTTAGGAGGCAGGGTATGGAAGAAAATATACTGGAAGTTAAATCATCCAATTCCAAAAGTTATGCAGGCTTAACTTATTTAACAACCACAAGTTCTTTGCGAAAATGTACTATTTTAAACTAATAAACGGTTTATTATTCGCATAACGACGACGAATATAAGTACATATACTTATTTCAAGTATCAAATGACGCTAACCCTCATCTACTCTCGTTTGCACTTTTTCTTTTTTTTTTTTTTCTCAATGATTTCTCCACTTAACACCCTCTCCAAAACAAAAACAATTTTAATTGACTTACTAAGTATAGGTTTTAAGTACGTAATTATTTTCATCGCATTTTGTTATTATCAATTAATTTATTTTATTTTATTTTTTTGTCAATACAATACCCAAATAGCTTATTTCGTTTCCGTCAGTGATATTATTTATGAACACATTACACGCACAAGCACAATCATACACATTCGTATAATATCTTCATCACTTTTATTATTATTATTTTTTGTAATTTATACCATGTTTTAACTATGTTTAAGTACTCTTATATCTACTTTATGACTATAACATTAACTATATTATATTATAATATTGTAACAAATGAACCGTCACTCGTCCTTTAAAAGGTCCATTTGAAAACCAGCGTCAGACAGCATTAGTCAGTCTGACATATCGCTGAAATGGACCTTTTTAGCGCAACCGTGAGACACACACTAGTTTCTGGCGTACCCTTTTTGTTTGTTATTTCTAATTCTATGTACCGTGCGTGTTTCATATATGTGCTAAATAAATTTTATTCTTTCTTTCTTTCTTTCTAACGACTCGAAAACTGTAGGAAGCAGATACTAATTTTATCACACTCTGAGTTGCATTTTTCTTTTTCGATGAAAAATTTAACCATGGTAATGATTTGGACTCCCATTAATTTCTTTGTTTTGTTAAGATTATCATGATAGTGTTTTGTATTGTAGCTGTTGAAATTTAGTATCGTAGTTTCATCTTTCACATCGAAAAACATAAATATCTCATCATCTAGAAAAATTGTGTATAGAGAGTTTAGTTGATGCCTCTAAGAAATTAACTTAGTAAAAGATCAATTTCCATTCATTGTTTCGAACCTTTATGTCGAACTGGTTAATCTTTTAATATTTTAATAAGAACGAAGTTAATACAACTCATTCCAACACAGAGAAGTAGGACTGCTAATTAATTTCGAATACATGCCATTATAAAATAACAAAGCTTTGTTCAAACATCAAGTATCAGCTTTATGAGCTTCCAGATCTCAGTCACAGAATTGTTTGTTGCAAGTAAATTTAATTAATTACACGAGATATCTGGAACAATGGGATATAATGCGGCTGTAACACTCCCTCTAATATTTCATTATCTATCTACCTTCCCTTTTTAACCTCACGTGAAGAAAAGAGACAATGATATGTCGGAAGATGATAATGCAACTTGTCGGTGTCGTAAATCAAAAGATGTGAAAATGCTTCGGGTGATGGTCCGTTACAACACTATCAACTAAGTTAGTCTTGGAATGATTTGGGAAAACGAAGTAGTATACCTACTTTGTTTGATTGATTTCAACGTCATGAACAAAATAAGGGGGACTGTTTAGGAAACCAGTCTAGCAAACAAAGGAAATAATGACGTTGCTCAATGGTAGTATTTAGTTCGGAAATACGCAGAAAACTTTGTACAAAACCCACTAGTTAGGGTTCCGAAAAAAAAAAACGGAACCCTTATAGGATCACTCGGGTGTCTGTCTGTCTGTCCGTCTGTCACAGCCAGTTTTCTCCGGATTCACTGGACCGATTCTGTTGAAATTTAGTACGCATATGGACTTCTGTGACCCAAACACGGACACGTTACGTAAATCATTAAATTTGTAGTATGGGGGTCACTTTTGGGGGTCAAACTAGAAAATTAAAAAAAAAGTTTTTGACCAATATCATGTGATATATCAAATGAAAGGGCTTACTGTGTGGGTCTTAATTATATTTTTTTCATAATTTTAAAATAAATTTGAAGTTATTCAAGAAATTAGACGAAAAATGACCATTCCCCCCCTTATCTCCGAAACTACTGAGCCTAAAATTTTGAAAAAAAATGGAGATAATAGATCTTTACCTAAAGATTACAGAAAAATTAACACAGATTACAGAAAAAGATACCTATTAGAAGTCCGTAGCGTTAAAATAATATGTTAAAAAAAAAATTCGTTCGGAACCCTTTGCACGCGAGTCCGACTCGCACTTGGCCAGTTTTTTTTTAATTAAAATGCCAAAAAACGAACATTTACAAAGGCACAAATCCATCCCAAGATCTGCAGCAAAAACCAAAACGGAAGCCCCATCATTACCCGAAAATACCCATAACCAGCACACATCATTACCCATTCAAAATTTCCCATGATCCTTTCTCCCTTTGCAAACAGCTTAATGACACCAACGTAAGCCTTTCTCAAGGTTACGTCTGCCATTATGAAAGCCGCGAGGCATGAACCATGGTTCCGTATAAAAAAGCTGTTAAGTAAATACGAGGATTGAGCGGAGTCGAGCTCGGTCATAAAAGTACTCGCAGCCAGTTCACTGAGAATTGAGGCAAAGAATAGAAAAATATATTTCTTATTTTTGTGTGGGTAGTTGACTGAAGAAAAACTGTGTTGTTGGCTTTTATTAAGGTGAAATATTGTTTGGTATATCTAGAGGAAGTAAATGTTTTAGTGAAGTACGATATGAGAGAAATGAAAAGCCTGCAAGGTCATTAGCAGGAAGGCTAAATCAATGGTGGAAAGGATGGTAGAAGAAACTGTGGCTTAAGTCTATGATCAAACCAATAACTCTGGTCCCACAAAAAATGTGAAAACTGCAAACCAATTCTTGAACTTAAAAAAAAACGTTCAAATAACACTACCAGCTCAGCTTCTTCTTCTTTTCGTGTGGGCAGTAAGGTCTAACGACCCTGCACACACACACACGTCACAGTTTCTAAACCGCCTCAATGGTGGTCGTCAAATAAACTATCAGCTCAGCGAAAATCAATGTCATACCGTCAAAATATATTGATATTTTTCCCTTGTGTGTGACTACGTAATTTTTAAATGAAAACAAGAGATGAATAGTTCATTGGTAAGACAAAGGACATGGCATAGAGCTTGAAGTATTAGGTGCCGTGTATAGAGAAACACATTACATCTCCGTGAATGCTTATAATCATGCATTAAACGCATTTAACGCTAAACAAGTATATATATAAACTTGTTAAGCATTAAATATATAAACAAGTATAAGTAATTAATCTGACTCCAGCCTTGCCATGAAGTACAGTATTACCGGGTTAATAGGTTGTGGAGGTCTGCTAGGCAGCCGCTCCGCTTAAAATACTGATGCTCAGCTAAATCCGGTTTGACTGAAAGCCGACTCCAATATAGTTGGGTAAAGACTAGGCAAATAATGAAGTATGTGTGTAAGGAGAACAATTCAAAACTCTTGGTAATTCGTCATGTCACATCTAGATCATAATCTGAGCCCTGACCATGAGACGCATTAATTTAATAATCCCCTTTTCATGACGTCATAAACTTGCCTCGTAAAGCACCACTTTTCAGTCGATATAGATTTTTCTATCGTTTTTTGTCCGTGCTTCGTAATAAAAGGAATCACTTATAAAATGCACTTTGGAGGGACAACGGAGGGCTGATTCCTTACATTGTTGTGATATACTGCTCAAAATGATGCAAAACAAGTCACTGAGTTTTTTAAGTTCGTCTTTTTTATCGTTATGTTCAATCGTATGTAAATCTGCCTTGCAACAAATTTTGATGGTGATATTTTCTTGAAATCGAACATGAAAACAGTTAATTGTAATATTTGGTAGTAAGTCAGTTGGTAGATAATACGTACTTAATAAACTTGCGAAACTACCTGAGCATCTGACTTCGCAGACAGTTCTCAAAGTTATTTATATATTCGAATGAAAGTGGTAAGGCCTGATTTAGGCTGTCTGACATATCGCTGAAATGAACCTTTTTAGTGCAGCCGTGAGATACACAATTAGTTTTTGGTTTACTTACCATTATTTTTTATTTTTATGTACCGTGCGTGTTTCATGTATGTGCTTAATAAATATTATTCTTTCTTTCTTTCTTTTATTTCTATGTAAGAAATATGATTTAATTTCACATCAGTTGTCATTGACAATCTTGTCGTCAAAACATATTCCCGGTCAATGACATTTATTTTCTAAGTAGGATAGACATAACAGTTTTATCCATTGTCGCAATAAAAATCAATAACAGTTTTCTAAGTAATTTTTCATCATCAACATCTTTAGCTTTTTCCCAACTATATTGTATTCAGCTTCCAATCAAACCGGATTAAGCTTTCCTTTTTAGGGTTCCGTAGCCAAAGGGTAACCAACGGGACCCTATTACTGAAACTCCGCTGTCCGTCCGTCTGTCTGTCAGCAAGCTGTATCTCAAGAACCGTCATAGGTAGACAGTTGAAATTTTCACAAATTTTGTATTTCTATTGCCGCTATAACATAATAATAAAAAACAAGGTTTATGGTACGAAACCCTTCGTGTGCGAGTCCAGCTCGCACTTGGCCGGTTTTTTAATTTTATTTTCTGTTTTCTACGAATTGCCAATCCGCGAGGTCAGTAAACCACATCAAGGGAAACAATCGTACAAAGAACAGGGGGCCAGGAAGAAAATCTGGATGCAAACTCTATGGGGTGCCGCGCACAGGGCCTTTCGCGTAGGGCCCAATCCGCAGGTTGTCTCAATAGAAGATTAATACTGCCCCGTCTTTGTGAGGGCGCGGTAATAAACAGTAAGGAGTGACGTTGATGCATTGATCTTGAAGATTTCTTCGAGTATTTTTGAAGAAAGTATTTATTTATTTTTATCAAACTTATACTATCTTTACAGGATAAACAACCCAATGCGACAATACAGCCAATAAGAAGAATATTGTATACATTTTTTTTTCTGTGTATAAGTACCCATTCAAATTAAATATCATAGCAAATTACCGCTAGTGCCACCTTGTTAAATTCACTCAAAGTACAAATGAATAGGTCTGACTTGTTGTGTATGTTATTTAGAGTTCGAAGTGCGTGCGTCAGTGGCGACTCCTTAAGCAGGTTTGTTCTCGCCCTTGGAACCTTCAACAGTGGTGGCCGAAGTCGGCGCATCTGTTAGGTTCTGAATCAAACGTATCTGTTAGGGACACATAGCCACAAAAACTCCAACAAAGCTGCATTATAAATAAAGTATGGGGATTGTTGTTAGATTTACATGATGCGTTATGTAAATGGTTACTTCTTCAGTTATGATAGCGTTGTGTCCTGGTGAGTCCTACGATTTTAAGTTATTAACGTACCCAATTTAGTATTGACTCCCCGCACGTCTATGAAAAAATATTGAAGAAGAAAAGAAATATCCTTCAACCATGCATCGTTGTTGAAATTAGAGAGTTGTTGAGAATTTCGTTAAATTTTGTAAGCATTGCTGTGACTAGGAAAGAGCCCAAAACACTGGCAGCATTGGCACGTTGGATGGCAATGCTGATACTGTAGTGCTATTCTGTAACAACATTTTCGTATCTCGACAGCGGAATCCGAGGTGAGTTTCAAATTAAGACCTTTATGTTGTGTGCAATAAAGCTCACATTGTGAGTTTAGTCACTCAGGTGAAGCTCGATATCGAAATAGTTATTTACAGAATAGACTAGCTGTAGTCTTTCTGTATTAAAGTATGTTTTCCATAAATCTGATATTCATCAGTGCTGTTTGTTTTTTGTTAGCTATTAAAGCAGTCTAAGCGAAATTTTGAGTTATTGCAAGAACCAATTTAAACTTGAATCCAACACCTTTGTTCAATAACTTCTATTTGTGGTCCTCCTAGCACGTCATAGGCGTACCTACAATTAGTGCTGACGCATACAGTACGGAACCCGATCCTTCTCAAACGTTGCCATACGAGAATACTGGTCCAGACTTGATTACTCCTCCCACTGTCTTCACCCTTGCGTTTAACCCTTACGATTTGAGCATAACGTTGCTTGGACTATATTTTGGTATACAACATCGTACAATGAATGTTATATAACCGTCAGCATGATATTTAAAAATGTATACGTTATTTTATTTAAATATTTTTAGTTTTGAATAAATCATCGAATCTCTTCTTAAAGAATGAAAGAATAATATTTGGAACTCTGAAGGTGAGGTTTACACACCACAGGATGTTGAAAAGCAGCAGATTGTTGAGTATCTTGTGCTTCATTGGTGTTATTGCTGCAAAGATTGGAACGCTTTGCAGCAAACAGCACCATTGAGAAGATAACGAATAAATAAACAAATCATGGTTGATCAAACCGTAGAAATGGCTAATTAAAAATTATAAGCCTTCAGTAAGTACCGCTTAAAACAAATAAACCAATGAAAATCTAACTTTAAATGGCTGTAAAAACCTTTGACAACTGATGCAGTTATTCGAATACCAGTTCAATACCGTATGTAGAGGTAGGTATATGAAAAGATATAGTGGAGCAAAGAACATTTTTCTCAGAATTAATGGTTTTGACCGTGTTATCAGAACTCTAGAGTAAGTACTTGTGCTTTTTATCAGTTAAGTTTTTTTTTTTTTTTTTTTGGAGAGCCAGTTTTATATCTCTATAAGGTGGCAATTTTAACTTTATTTTTGATTCATATGATTATAGTTCTATATTAATTTAACCCTAAGCGGTATTTCCATGTTCAACTAGCTCATGGGCAAGTTGCAGTACATTGCGAGCTACCGAGGTATAATGTGATGCCCCACAACCTTACAAAACTGGTTTACATCCGTACACTTCGACATCAGGTTCAGTTGAAAACCAGCGTCAGGCAGCTCCTAGTTGTCTGGCATTTTGCTCAACTGGACCTATTTGGCGCAGCGGGGCACACAATGTTATTGTTTTGTTTTCAAAATTAAGTTTTTTTATTGTACCTACCTACATTGTGTGTATTCGTGTGTGCCAAATAAATTAGTTTCTTTAGTATCTTTCTTTAGCACATTGTAATTAAACTTGCATGCGAGTTGCTTGCAGGTGGAAAAGCGACTAATACCATTTCACCATATTACACTTTAGAACGAGTCTAGCCCCCGAAATGAGCGTAAATTGAAAATGAACGCAAACCGCTTCAGTTAATAAGTCACTCGGCACATTAGAGGCACTTAGCTGTAATTTTCCGTGTCTTAAGTGACTTGAGTTACTTTCAGCGAATTGAATAAGCCGCATACATTATATGGAATTACGTATGTACTTACTTTGGGGAATTTTAAGTCTTTTGGATTGTTTCGTGTGTGATGTAGGATGGAATTAGAATTTTTGTCAGATTGGTAGTAAAGGTCAGAATACTTGGTAGTCTGTCGCTGTTGAGTACCATATTTTTTAAAATTTTCAGAATGTAAATGTTAAGGAGATTGCTCTGGTATTTCGCCTAATTTTCTGTGTTCTAAGTTATCAAACAAAATTAAAATTTTATTTTATCTTAATTTGGGTGACTCACCAGTTAACACATCTCAATTTACCAACATAATAATTATGCGACTCAGTGTTCTGTATGGAATATGTGTCGTTTAATTTGATGGAATCAAGTAAACCTACCGATATTTAAGTCATAGGTTTTCGTGTTTATGATTGCAATAATTCATACACGTCTTAGAACGGCTTTTAGTCTTACAACGGCAGCCCACTTCATCTATCTAATGACTACTACACATTCATTATGAAAAAAATAAATAATGATATTTATAAACATGTCAATTATTAAAAAAATGCAAATATTATTCATTATCATGACGCATGACGTAGTTTGAAACATCCAGGAGCGACCGCCATCCCATCCTTGTGTTCCAAGGACAGCGCGGAAGGAACGGCGACATTCTTTTGATACATAAATATTATTAACAGGATGTTTCATAATTCCAATGTTTTTTTGTTTTTGTTGTACCTATCGTCTTAATTAATTATTTAGAAAAACAATCGCGTCTAGAGGTAGTATATGTCGGGTACATTAAGTGGTCTTCCTTTGTAAGACGACTAAAATGACATCGTAAATAAAAAAAATGTTTTTTATTGGTACCAAATAAATAAGAATTCATAATGGTATGTTAGTCGTGACCAACTTACAGAAACAGTAGCGTGCCAAGAAGCAGTTTAGGAGGTTGTGAGTTCAAATCCCACCTGTTGAAACAGACAAGTCAGTTTTAGTGCCGTAGTAGCTAGTGAAGTTATAAAGAACTAGCTTCTGCCCGCAACTTAGACGACGTGGACTTCTGATCGGGATAAAAAGTATTATATGTATGTGTTAATCCAGTTTATAAGCTAAATGTGTGTCCAGGTTCATGCAAATCCGATCAAGAGATTTTACGTGAAAGAGGAACAAACACACATTTATCCATTTATCCAAAGTCACAAACTTTTTCATTTATAAATATAGGAGATAGAAATTGCGATTAATTGCGTACCTTTGTTTATTGTTACTTTTTAGAGTTCCGCATGGTGTCGGCCGGTGCCGTAAAATAATAATACCATCCCATCACTTCCCTTGGGTGTCGTAAGAGGCGACTAAGGGACTCACCAGAGAATGGGTAGCAGCGTTCTCTGTAAAACGCAACACCATACACTGCGATCGCCAACCCGCCTGCCAAGCGTGGCGATTATGGCAAACTCCCCTTCTAGGGGAGGCCTATGTCCAGCAGTAGGCGTTTTTCGGCTGTTATGATGATGATGATGATGAGATTTCCGTACTCAAAGGGTACCGAACTTCCGTCCGTTCGTCTGTCTGTCAGCGTGCTGTATCTTAAGAACCGTAGTAGACAGAAAGTTGAAATTTTCAAAAATTGTGTATTTGATTATAACAATCTACACTAATATTATAAAGAGGAAAGATTTGTTTGTTTGTTTGAATTGAATAGGCTCCGAAACTACTGGACCGATTTGAAAAATTCTTTTAGCATTGGATAGCTACATTATCAGGGAGTAACATAGGCTATATATTATCCCCGTATTCCTACGGGAACGGGAACTACGCGGGTGAAACCACGTGACGTCCACTAGTAAATAATAATTATGATTAAGTTTTATAGTAAGGAACCCTTCGTGTACGAGCCGGACTCGCATTTAGCCAGTTTTTAGACTTTCGCTTTGCTATACTTAAAAACAAATCTAGTACCGCGAAAAATTTTCTTTCAAAATTTGCAATTAAATGAAAGTTTGCGAAAGAATTTCATATTAATGCCATACCAAAAAACTTTTCGTAACTAAGCCTGTTCGTAAAGCCTCCCTCCCCATCTAGATAATATTGCATTGTAAGAAAACAAACTTGAAACATTTCTGCCATTTTTTTTTTCCTAATAAACGAACATCAAAGGCCCTTGAATTTAACGAGAATAAGCCGTTGATAATCCGGGACGGACCGTTTCAAAGCCAGCGATAAATAGAGAATACTGTAATTGGACTTGTTAGGATTTTTGTATTGTCGTAAATCTGAAATAAAGGCAGCCATTTTGTGATATTACTGAAAAAAAAGAAAAAGGTATTTCCGTGTTTTGAATCCATTAAAAAATGGAATTAGATGACAATTAATGCGAAAAGGAAAGAACTAATCTCTATAAAGTTAGAGTGAACAGGCTCCTTCTGGGTAAGCTAGCGTCATAGACTTTGTTTCTGTCATCTCAGACCTAGACTAGAGTCAAGAGCAAACCCATCACAAATTAAATAATTAAAAAACACGCCTGGCATGTCCAAAAATGAACTAAAAAATTAAAAACAAGCATTGGCCCAAAAATTTAAAACTAAAAAACAACTTTTTTGTTGCGGTCGGGAGACCATTAAAGAAATGTTACAGAGTACCTTCTGTCTAGTTATTTGTTTTTTATTTCATATCTTTTAGTGATAAAACGATATTTTGATTGAATTAGTAATGCGAAACTAAATCGATTTTTGATTGATATTAAAATTTCTTGGCTGTCCTAAAATTATTTTTTTTATTTTCATTATTAGCGAACAAGTGCATATTGAACACTACTGATATATATTTTTGTTATGTACTAAGCAAGCTCTAGATGATGATAGTATAGGTCAGCAAAATTTTCATGAAAATAAAAAAAACATTTCCGTATTTTTTATGATCCATGGCTACCCCATTATATTTTTTTTAGTTTTGACGCAACGCTTCTAACGATACCACATACATCGAAATCGGCAAAGGCGTTTAGGAGTTACGATGGAATAAAGAAACTCACAAACATACATACATACATGAACTCTGAAAACATAACACTCCTTTTTTTAGGCAGTCGTGTAAAAATGAACTACTCCTACTAGCATATGCAAATATTTGCACAAGTTTAAGCTATTGTATTCATTTTTTTAATAGTCATGAGTGTTGAGTAGTTAGTTGGTTTAAATGAGTTGGGGGTCTTTAAGTCAAGAATAAATTATACTTCTAGGTAACTTCTAGGCAAGTGTGCTCCATATTTGACCACATCATCGCTTTTCATTGATTGTGGTCAAACGCGACCATGTAATTTATAAATGAGAAAGTTTCAGACTGTGGATAGATGGATGAATGTATGTTTGCATATGCTCTTTTACATAGAAACTCCTGAACTGATTTTCACGAAACTAGGACACACATATAGCTTAGTAGCGACCATACATGTACTGTTTTTTATATTTGTATGGTAGCAACACGAGTGAATTCGACCATTATTTTTAGTAATTTAATATATTTTTTTTGTATTATTATAATAAATAAAATATTAGCTTTCTGCACTCCTTCTCCATATAAACTTAAACTGTGCCGAATTTTGTATTCCTTCGTTCACTTTGAAAATTACCTTGTTTAATTTTTTTCTGTCGCTCTTGTCAGCCTCGTTTAGGGCTTAGCCCAAATTAACTATCTTTGAATGTATTTTTTTTCGTATTTAGATTATAGGAAAGGAATAGATTCCCTTCACTTACTTTTACAACGTAGGTGTATCCCAAAAAGCGATCAAGTGGAAATCTTCGAGTTATTTTTATATTGCTGGAAAAATTCTCAGAAATATGAGTGGGTTTGGGCTGTAGACTTGTTAGAAAAGTCCAGAGATTAATGATTAAAATGCTAAAAATAGCCAACCTAGAGATTCATGCAACCTACTCATGAATCGAAATCCCTCCGTCTGGAGAAGGCGGGGGGGGGGGTAAAGTATTAGAGATGGACCAATAGGAAAGCGACTAGTCAGCGAACTGTCGATAAAAGTTATTAACTCCGAATATGTAGACGTCATTTAACCGGCTTTAGAAATATAGGAAATCTAAGAAATAATAAATCGCAAGTATATTAGTAAGTATTAGGAAGTATACTGGGTCTAACAAACAATTTAAGTGCAGGGATGAGTCAATTGCTAAAGGTAAAGGCTATTATCAAATTTAAAAAAAAAAACGGAATAATACATAACATAGAAATGAAAAACACAACACACCACACCAATAAAACAACAACAATACAACACAACAAACACACACACACCATCACCCACACAACAACAACTACTACCACAATATGTATTTTACAGTCTGTAAATACTCAGTCATTTGACCACCGTCTAGTCCAAAGTCAGCTCATCTCTAGTAAATATGTCGGGTTCCGTCGGGCTGAAACCGCACGGAGTCCGTCTCGAGTCTCGACCACATAACAAGGGGACGTCGATCGGTGTCACGTCTATCACGTTAGAATCTGTCTGATTCCAAAAGTCTTTAAAAATATTGACGTCATCCTTCCCTTCAGCGCTACATACGAGTTATGACTTTAACTTGTAATTAAAAAAAAATTCTACCAAAGATCTAAGAATTTCAAGAAGTGTGCTAACCATCGCTGGTTATCATTCTCTATAATAAAAATCCTTCAAACGCATTCCAAAAATATGAGACAGTTTTTTTATTACGATAGAAGATACGGCATACGTTTGACCACTATCTCACCTGATGGTTTTCACAGATTGTGTGTTTCTATTGCCGCTATAACAACAAATAATAAAAATTAAGGTTTATGGTACGGAACCCTTCGCGTGTGAATGGCCGGTTTTTCACTAAAACCCAAAAAAAAATTATAAAGAATACTTCTTATAGAAGACGGCGTGACTCCTAAGAAAACCTTTTAATATTATAACTATCTATGTTAAGACATACATATATTTTTTATAGTAACTACTTACTTGTTCTTTGTGTTTATTTATACACATGTTATTTCTGTACTACGCAAGTTCTGATTAAGCTGTCCAAGTTAATTCGGAACGTGGAATGTTTTTTTTCTAACGTTATCACTTTTTGCCAAGCAATGTTTTCTAAAAATAATTGCGCGTATGACGGCAATCATTAGCTCTTCCGGCTTATAGCTTTTCCGGAAAGTCTTAATTATTGTTTGGACCAAATCATTTGGATGGCCATTTGTAGCAATTGCTGGTTATGGTTTTTGCGTATGTGCCAACTTGTAATAGGCAAACATACCAGCACTTATTTTGCTATTATTTCCAACAAATATAGCTTTATATTTAATGCTCTTCGTTTAAAGAAAACTTTTTTGTAAACCCACATTAAAACAAGACTTTAGATTTATCTATGTATGTGGTATCCTGTACCATCCATACCAATATGCATAAATGTGAAAGTACCTCCTAATTCCTCTGTCTGTCTATCTTACCTTTTAGCGGCTGAATAGATTTTGATGAAAATTGGCACACGGGTAGACCATGTATTGGTATAGGATACAGGATACACAATTTTTTATCCCAGGTGTATTTACCCTTGCAAACATTTCCGACTTTCACGCGGGCTTAGTCCAAACATGAATATTCTAACATCAAAAACAACAAAATCCGTTACCACCATCATACAAGCAGTCAACCAACCTTATCAGTGCAATTTAAGCACATTTATTAACAAGCCTTAAAGACCTGCTGCAACAGTAGGTACACTGCTTGCAAATCACTGTGGCAACGAGCCGTCGCTCTTCGCTCATAGTCGCCCAGAGACGCACGCAAGAAATGCATTAACATACACTAGCGGGAGTAGTGATGTGATGGACTGCCCATAGGTATGGCTCTGCATTACAAATTTTATAGTGCACTACTAAAAATTTGTTCGTGATCAAATTATGCGTCACATATTTGTAATTTTGAACTACATTGTTATAGTCGCGAGAGAAGAAGTTATTCTTCAAATGACAGCGAATATAGATGGATTGAAGAAGACATTTTGATACTTTGTACTGGAATCCTGTGCCGACCCCAAGTATTCTGTTGTGGAAGCATGTGATGCAGCGCAACTTAGATGAAGACTTCATCTATTAGTAAGTTGACGTTTTTTGGCCGAGTTGAGTACGGAACTCTTTGCGCGCGACGCCGACTTGCGTTTGGCTGCTTTTCGCTTTGAATGTCATTGTTCAGAACTACTCATCGCAGTTTGAACTACGTATTACACTTAAGGCGACCAACCCTGTAATTTCGGTTGCATATTAGAAAATCCAAACTTTTCTGAGCAAATTTCTAAAGAACAATAAACGAAATAACAAAATTTAAATGACCAAATGTTTTATTTAGAAAAATTTTAGAATCCCAATGTATGTGACATCAAATGAACGACTGATCAAAAGTTGCTAGATGTAATTTTAAAATATCCCCGATTCAGACCTTTTATTTTTAATCCACCCAGATTACTACGATGAGTCGCCAGTAATCCATTTTGACCTTTAAACGATTTGGAAAAGTGTAATAAATAATATAAACATTGATATTCCAGACTTTGGTCAGCTGAACTTTTGATCAAATGACCATCGTTATTTTAAACTTTGTTGATTTGTACGTTGTTCTTTTGAAATTTGCTCAGAAAAGATTTGATTTTCTAATATGCAACCGTAACTTCAGGCCAGTATTCAAATAGTTGTCACAGCAGCTGGGCAACAGTTGGTTTTTAGAATAAATTTTATTCAATATTTAACAAACAATTTTCAAATAAGTTAAACTTACTTCAGCCGTGTTATTTCCCGAGCGATGTACAGCATCAACATTAGCCTTCCATTCACTCCTTACTCCACATCCTCATACAGTGTACACAGGAAGTGCATTCACTTGTCACTAATTAATGGATCACGAACACAACTTGAATGCGATTATTGTGGATGGAGCCTTTTGTTCTCAATCGTTTCCCTCCCTTATGAGGTTAAGTGATAAAGGGCTCATAAGCTAATGAATAACTGACTCAGTAACGATACGATATCAGTTTTGCGTAAGTAGATTTTTATGTAACTTGTGCAGTAGATGAAGTGATGGTATAAATAGTTACCATACTTGGTAAGTTGTACCGCCAGATTCAGTTTTCTATAAATTATTGCATTAATTTATTTATTTTATTTATTACTAGCTGACTCGCGCAACTTCGTCTGCGTCACAATTTTCATTACTGCTCCACTCCTATTTGTCTTGATGATATATAGCCTATAGCCTTCCTCGATAAATGGGCTATCTAACACTACAAGAATTTTTCAAATCGGACCAGTTTCCTGAGATTAGCGCGTTCAAGCAAACAAACAAACTCTTCAGCTTTATATATTAAGTATAGATTTCTTTAAACTTTATGCGCAAGTAAAAAAACACTGTACCAAGGCGAACTTAATGCCTTATGCATTTTCTACCAGTCGACCTTAGGGTGGTGCAGAGAAAATATGGCAGGTGCAAATTATAAGAAAGAAAAAACAGAAACAGAAAAAAAATACAAGCATAAATACATAGATACACACATACACATAAATAAAATTCACAACGTTATTAAGATAGGACGAAATCAACGAATTAACGCTGTGATGATTCTACCAACTTCTTGCGAATGTGCTCACGTGCCCTCACCTTAAAGGACAACCGACTGGTTACCGTCCTGATGTTCAGAGGGAGCGCATCCCAAAGGAAGATCGCCTGGCCAAAGAAAGAAGAGTGGATTAACCCAGAGCGGTGTGAGGGACATCGTAGAAGAAGATTATTGGTTGAGCGAAGATTTTTATTGTGGGCAGAGCAAAGGAAATGAATTTGTGATGTAATATAAGAGCGCTTCGTATTTATGTGGGATTTCCTTGAATCTCGTAGAGGTAGTGAACTTTACCGTATGGTGAATTGAAAAAGAAATTATTCGAAGTCAACAGTATTGTATTAAGTTATAATCTAAAACATGGGTATAGTAGATAATTGCCAGAATTAGCTCAAAGGCTAATTACAATTGTGTCCCTGGGTTTTTATCAGACAGTTTTCAACTTTCGGATGTACCCGCTGACAATAGCTATTCATTAAGTAAATTAAAAAAAAACGACCAAAACAAACCAAATTATAGTTTTTAACAAAAAAATGTGATTTAAAAATTAATCAGACTCTTTACCGAAATGCATTTACCTATAATTAAAACACAATCGCCTTACGCTTCTCCATCCTATTCCTTGCAAACCATATTCTGCGCAGCATTAATTTCCCGTATTATTTGTACCTCTTGTGAGGGATGAAGTTATACCCACAGCATCTCTATCAAAGGCGGTGCATGCCAATTACGAGCCGAAGCTTCTTTGTCTTGTCTTCGAAATATTTGTGCAGTGTTGCTAGCGGCAAATATTGACACGTTCCCGACGAATGAAGGATTGCCTCGGAGTTGGGGAATTTATTCGGATTCCATTTTGAATATGGAAGATTTTGGCGTTGATAGATAGATGGTGTTGTGTTTCTGCTAATTACTTTTGTTTTTGTTTTTACGTGATAGTGTTTTGTTTTAAGTAACTTTGCATATGTTCATGACATACAGTGTGATTGAATTGTACCTCTAGTTATCTACATTTATGTTGTAGTTCTTTTTAATCCCAGCTTCGTTAGTAATCATTCTAATTTGAGAATTTATAATCGTAATGTAGTATGTTATCATTAATGTAGGGTGCCGTATGGTGTCGGCAGGTGTCGTATGGTGCCGTAAAAGAATAATACAATCCCATCACTTCCCGTGGGTGTCGTAAAAGCCGACTAAGGGACTCGCCATAGAATGGGCAGCAGCGTTCTCTGTAAAACTCATCACCATAAATTGCGATCGCCAACCCCATGCCAAGCGTGGCGATTATGGCAAACCCCCCCCTTTTTGGGGAGGCCTATGTCCAGTAGTGGACGTCTTTCGGCTGATATGATGATGATGAATGTAGGGTTAGGGTTTTTAGCTCCTGCCAGAGTTCGGAATTGTTCGAAAGAGTTACCGTGGTCATGGAACGCAAAAAGCATTTGGAGGAACACGAGTTTAAGTCGGTAACACTCTCTTTTGATCCTAAAGTGGAGGGAGTCATCCAAAAATAATAAAAAGTTCTTCCTAACTTCCAATAATCTATTCCGAAACCAGTGCGAGTCAAATAACTTACTCAATAATTCTTTATTTTTCCTATTTGTTAGTTAATGTCTTTATTGTTCCATTCACATTGATTACACTCTCTACAATTGTATTTGATTTCCATACAAATCTACTATCTCCAGTACTCCGTCTGTTACAAGTCGTAGCGCTCCGGTGGGAATCTCAGAGCTCCGGTAAATACACTTTTGTACTCCGATTGCAATGTGTTTGCTGCCCTCAAGCACAGTTGTTTAAATTAAACTCAATTTGTGGTCCAGTATTTGTTGTTTGACCTCAATGATTTGGCGTGAGAGTATGTGATATTCACGTGAGTTTTAATTATATCATCTTGTTATTTGTGTCAATCACTTTAAGGCTGCTCTCTCGAGAAATACTTAAAAACAGCGTGTAGATGAAGCAACTTTTCGTCGGCATTTACTGAGAAATTACATCTTAAAAATAGGTATATCTACATGATATGATACGTAATTTGGTTTAGCTAGAATGTATGTATCCGTATCACATAATAAGAAAAAAAATCACCAAATTACCTCCAAATCATTGAGATGAAACCATTTTACTCCTTCATTTTTAACAAAAGTCTTAAAAAAATGTCTACTGCTTTGCAGTACTAACGTAAATAATTTGGATTTGTTACTTTTTTTTAAAATTTGTGTTATTTTTTTAATAATAAATTATTAATGAGGGTCACTGCACTGCACAAGGTCACTGGCATGTATACAAGCCTTAAAGTGACATAGCACTGTCGAATGCTCACTCCATTTGCAAAGGTGACAGAAAAATTAAGACAATAATTTCTGAATCGAATGATGGCCATGAGTTTCGCTAAAATTTTCTTATTTTATTTTCATTAGTTTAGTTAATGCAAAAATGATCAAGAGGTTATAAAACATCTGCAATCACAATATTTATAGGGGTACTGGTAATTGAGTGCGTTCCTTAAAATTCGTTGTACTCGTAGATATCTATGGTGGTACTTGTTGATAGTGTTGTTTCTATGTTTTTGGAAAACTTTGTGGTGACTGGTTAATGAGAGTATTCCTTGCGACTGTGGAATGATAACTCGAAAACCACCCAATTTAGACGGAGACCCCAAGTTTACGGGGTCGGTTAAAAAATGCTCTCTTTTTTAACCGACTAAAAAACGGAAGAGGTTCTCAAGTCGACGCGTATATTTTTTTGTTTTATGTATGAACGTAGTCCGATTTTAATAATTATTTTTTTATTGGATAAGGTATACCTCGAAACTGGTCCCATATAAATTTGGAAAAAAATCGTACCCTAAGGGGGGAAAAATAGGGGTGATTTATTGTTCACTCACAGATTTTAATGCAGAGTTGTGTGGCATTTTTTGTAGGCCTACCCATGTGGGTATATAAAGCCTGTTTTTTTAAGTATTTATACTATAAAACAAGTAATAGTTAAAGAAGGATTCTATAACAGTTAATAGCTAAAGTAAGATAAGTAGGTATTTTAAAAGTAATAAAAAATTAAGCATGTATTAATTAGTAGATTATAACCACAAAAAAGTATAAAATAAAAACTTTTTAACAAAAAAATTAAACCTCCGAAAAAACTGAAAAGCAAAAAAAAAAACTTTTACAAAAAATAACTTTAGGTAATTTTGGAAGACAGTGTTAAAATACGAGGAAAAAATAAAAAACACCGACTTCCGAAATTACCTATGATTACGTTTTATCATTCGAGTTATCATTCTACAGTCGCAACGAATGCTCTCATTAACCAGCCACCAAAAAAGGTTTCCAAAAACATAAAAACAAAACACTATCAAAACCTAAACTGGCCCCCCACCTAATTGAAACAACACCAAGCTTTGTTAAACACTAAATACAGACAGACGGCAATCTAAATCGCAGAGAAAAATACCTGCAGGCCAGCAGGCCGGTATCAAAGTGGAGATCCGTTGTGCATAGGGCGCAGATGTCGTAGATAGTACTGTGCGAGTATTCAGCGTCCAGTTAGCATTCAGAAAGACGCCGCGGGCGGAGGCGCGATAACATCTCTGCAGTGAGCTGTGACGGATGGGGAGGTATGGTTGAGAATGGTGGCGAGCGGTGTGGGAAAGGATTTTGTGAAATGTGTGCTAAACAAAGTGGGCTAGATTTTACATTGACAGGGATGGTGAACAAGTTGGTGTCTGAGTTTGTTTCGGTGTTTCTTCTCAGGGTAGTCAGCTAGGAAACATCCAGCCTCATCTAGATAAATATGTCAAAAAAAAAATTGACGTGTAAAAGAGTTACTTGTAACCTATTTGCAAAATAAATATCATTTATGATTTAGTGGATATTTTTTTTTTCGAAAAAAAAGTGTTCGAAATTCTTAAATATTGAGAACAAGGATATTTGGCATTTGAGCTATTAGGAGTTTTCCTCCGAATATATATCAAAACTTGGTTTAAGACATAAAGACACCGTATTCCAGTTTAATTGAAACAGGGGGGCTACTCTCTAACGAAATCCGTAGTTTCGGGCTTAGTTGCGGGCGGGCGTATTCTACTCCGTATCACCTACAGACTTACGATTAGTCCCGAACCCGAAATGAGAATGAATGACAACACGATTTCACAGTAACTGTCAAATCGTGTTATCATTAGTTCGCAGTGGTTAGGTGATACGGAGTAGGAAATGCCCGCCCGCAACTAAGCCCGAAACTACGGATTTCGTTAGAGAGTAGCCCCCCTGATCCAGAAAATTTAATTTAACTTTTTTGTAAATTTAAAATATCTGGTAATCTGCTTCAGTACCAGCATAGTCGCTGAAATGACGCAGTGACATTATATTAAGAATATACTAATAAACAGATATGTTAATAATATAATTCTTCTTCTAAGTTGGCTATTTATGACAACTTCCTCATGTTTCATACTCACAAATATAGCGCTCTTACGGCTTCTTAACAAGGAACGCTCTTTTTTACTATTCATAGGCATACGTTTGACTAATATCTCACCTGATGGTAAGCGATGATGTGGTCAAAGATGTCACACGCTTGCCTAGAAGTAACCTATTCACTCATGACTTAAAGACCCCAGATTGTAGCTATCAGGAAACACAGACTCTGGCAGGGAATTCCACTCCTTATCTGTACTCTGCTTGCCAAGACCAGTCTTGTTAAAGAGTATTGTTTTTCTAAGATACTGGGTTGCGAATGTCAGAAAAGCAGTCGGTCCATGTCCAATACTGGTATTCAGCTAACTGAATACCAGTATTGGGCAAAATTTTCCTTATCGTTTCTCAACTATGTAGGTGTCAGCTTTTAGTTTAGTTGAGAAACGATAAGACAAATTTTGTTTTTTGCTTGCCATCCTTACGAACCGTATGTCCACCTACTATCGCCTATTCAACCAACATCCTACAAAGGTGAATTGGCGGCAAAAGCGTGTCAGATTCATTGCACTCCTACCAACGGCGATGTAAAGATCGCAGCGATACGTGCCAGCAATGGACAGGGTGCAAATGATTTCTTGGAATTTATCCACTACGCGTTCCTTTGTGTGGTAGATGTACCAGGTATCCTTGGCGAGGCTTCAATTCTTATCTTGAGATTGGCAGGGCACTACCACGTATTGCACTTATAAGATGCTTCATTGTATTTGGCGATTTTTTTTTTTCTTGAACGATTTGGTTGAACTAATTGTAGCGGTGGATACAATTGTGTGGCCAGTTAACAGCATGAGGAAAATAAATTGTAATATAAGTTTTGTTTATATTATGCAAGCCGTATTGAAGTTTACTTACCTTCTGTATTAGGCCTTTAGTTTATACAACCGCGTTATGCCAGCTTCGACAAATGGTCGTCGAAGCTTTTGGCCATCAGGCTATTAGCCGTAACAATAGTTTTTTATAAACTTTTTATAAATTCATATAAAAGTATAACTGCTTACACATAATAATACGAATAAATATATTATTTAAAAAAATAAAAATCAAGGTCGTTATAATTCATTCGTTGCGTTATATATCAAGTTCATGCTAAACTTAAAATCAAGTCGCTTTTCTAAAAAACTGTGGCCCGTTTTGCCCCATAGCTGGGCAAAAGCCTTTCTGCTCTTCTTTCACTTCTCTCTGACTCTTCTTCATATCGTGTGGGCAGTAAGATCTAACGACCCCACACACCATAGTGTCAGAGTTTCTAAACCGCCTCAAGGGCCTCTGACATGGTTGGTTGGTGGTTGGTCTCCCTAACAAACGATAAAATAAAATGTATTACATTGTGTAAACATGCACTGTACATAAATATAACAAAAAAAGGTATGAAAAAAAACTAAATTTCTGTCTCACGGCTACGCTAAAAAGCTGCCAAAATCAATTTTCATTCACTCCTCGACAATCGAAACAAAAGAATCGTAACTCAAACTTTACATACATCATCCGCCTGTCAGTCGAATCGATCGCAACGATACCCGGGAACGATCGCAACGATACCCGGGAACGATTGCAAAAAGCGAATTTGTTATACACCTTCCAACGGTCCGATAATAGCCCTATTGTTTTGACGGCAACCGGAACCGGAAACAGATATATGCAAATGAAACTATCGACTCGTGATGAGTTTTGCTGAAAAAATATTTACAAACGATTTAAACTGACTGAAATAGCAGTTTCCTGCTGAATTGAGGGTTGTATTGGATTTTTATTAAATGTTTCCGTGAGTTTGGAATCGCGTTTTGTTTTGTTTATCTTGAGATGATTAAATCATATTGTTGCGGGAAAAGTAATGTAATTCAGTAAGGATGAAAGTAATAACAAATACTTCATAGCTTTCATCGAAAGTTGGCTACAATATTTGATTGTAAGGCGCATTTAAAACGTCCATTGTGGATAATGACTACCTATTTAGTTTGAACATAGGTGGTTTGATATGCATTTATTTTCCCATTACTCTATCCGCCCAATACTATACCTACGTTTATAGAAAATAATTAAGATAACCTGGGAAAATCAGTTAAGTTTTTTTTTGTAGAGACCTCCTTATTTCCGTCCCAAGACCAAACTTTGAACCTAACCAAATAATCTACGTACACCACTAACAGAAAGCAATCACAACTCTAATCTCAAACAAAACTCCACAGGTAAAATCGACCGTTCCGAAAATGGACCGCAACGGCTACTTTTTCTACGTGACATCCACCGCAAAGAAAAAGAAGATCAACTTGATGCAGCCAAAGCCGCCTCGAGTGGCGTTCGTCGAGGAAAAGCGTCGCCCAGGGGTGGCTGAGCGAGTATACACAAGCTATACCAGTGTGGCTCCGACTGCCACTGAGAACGGACGCGGGGACCCCATGTCGCAGCGAGGCCCATCGCCCGCGCCACGCGCGCGTTTATACACGCAACTCGAGAGTTATCAACCGAGGTATCATACGATTCGTGATAACAGTGATAAGAGAGTGGAGAGTGAGTGCAGGAGGAGAAAGGAGAAGAGGATTGTTGGATACCCGCAGCCGCAGCCCGTTATCAGGTGAGTTATAATTTTAATTGTGAAAGTTTCGAAACAAATTAATGAAGGTATTTTTATTATTTTACGAATACATAGCAATGTATTTCCGTTTAATGGCTTTTCCGAAATGTATTTGAATTTTCAATTAGAGCTGCGTAGGTTTTCGATGTTGTTCTTTTTTTTGCACAACTCTGAAAATAGGAAAATTGGAACGGAAGCCCAAATCCGGTTTTTCTTAAGTCCGACAGCGGTTTGCTTGTTTGTTGACTACTTATAGACACGAAATGTTTGATTCATTCAATGAAACATGGAAAAATACACTCGTTTTTAAAAATAGGATAGAATTCGCCAAAAAACATGAAAGAAAAGTGTATGGATAAAGGAAAAAATGTGCGTACCAAAGTCTACAAGTACACGCCTATATTATTAGACTTATTTTAAATAACCAGCTTTAAATGTAACTCAAACTTAGTATAAAACATAATTTTCCTGTTACCAAAAATCCAAAAAAGTACAAAACTGATTTTCCGCGAAACTGGTATAAACTTAAATCGAAAATTCGAACCTGTGCTGCGTAGGTAGTTGATAATCTTCCCTCCCAGTGGTTTTAATCAACGTATACCTACCCGGTATGAAATATTGATAAGATCTGAAGTAGGCAGTCTAGCTCGCAGACTCACGGAGGTACCCTTTGCGTTAAATTAGATAGCCGTGCCTGATGAGTAACTAAACGAGGGATGACAGGTTATATTATTGTTGCGGTGAGATGCAAAAGGTTTTGTTGTGTCTAGTGAATTGCATTCAATAGTGGCTTTTGTTTGTTGCCAATATTTCAGGGATGCAAGTACATATAAATAATATGACACGCAACACACGAAGCACGGAGACACGGAAGAGCTCTTTGCGTTAAATTAGATAGCTGTGTGGTTGATACTAACTATAAATACAACTCAAATTTAGTAATAAAACATAATTTTCCTGTTACAAAATAAAATAAAAAAAGCAAAAATAGTACAAAGCACGGTATCCCTGAAATTAAATATTGATAATATCTGAAGTAGGCAGTCTAGCTCGCAGACTCAAGGAAGAGCCCCTTTCGTTAAAATAGATAGCCGTGTCTGATGACCAGTGATCGGAGTAGGTAGATTGATTTTTGGTACTTGTATCATAAATGCACACAGAAAGAATAACATGGATAAGCCATTTTCCCGGAAAGTAATTCCGGTATTTCCGGATTCAATTAAATATTGTTAATGTTGGTAGTGATATTATTCCTACTCAATTCAAAATTTAAAGGAAGGTATCAATTCATTATTTATCTGTTGAATCATAAAAACAATCGAATTCCGATCGAAGCTTTAATTTTTATTTTTTTATTTTTAGCCTTTTATGGCTAGAACTTTTATAGATAGACATAAATTGTTGCACTAAAATTTAAATATTTTCATAGTGGTCATGGTAATTTGCATTAAGGGTAGAATAAATGACGGGGCCCCATAGAGGGCCAATGCCTGCTGGGGTCGTGAGACTGTTCTAAGGATGCACCACGACTCTGAAACGTAAAGGGCATACAAAGGAACAGGTTGATTTTAGTCAGATTTTAGGACCAAAAAAAGGGGTAGAATAAAGAAAAAAGATAAAAATCAACATTGTTTATTGTTAAATATGTACATTTTACATTTATTCGCATTTTTAATCTTCATCGATTACAATGTCAGCATCCTGGTAATCCTGATCTTTACAATTAAAATATATAACTATGAGTTTCTCTATATTTTCTATTTTCAACCTATTTCTTTTAACATCTAAAATCCATTTATAAATGGAAAAAGACCGTTCTACATCTGACGATGTCAAAGGAGCATATTTTAAAAAAGCTATTATATTATGTGCTTCATTTTTTTCAATGGCCTCACTATATTCTCTAAGTGTGTCTAAATCTGGGTTTCGTTCCATAACACGTTCTATTTTATTTTTTATATTTTCTGAATTGCACTGATGTATAGCATCTCTGACTTTGTCAAATGCTAAAAGTGAATCTGTCAACGATAAATTATGCTTTTGCAATTCTTTTAAAGACAAATGAATTATAAAATAATTGTCTTTAATGTAATTTAAATCTTCTTTTTCTATAATATTTTTTGCCTCTCGAATAGATACCGCATCAGAGCTGCTTAAACAAGATAATACTTCTTTTATTTTTTCAAAGTTTTGAGCGTAATAAAATGCTGCCTCTAACCAAGTGCCCCATCTTGTAACAACTGGTTGGGGAGGTAGCGGCAAATCTGGATATTTTTCTTTAAAAAATTTTGACTCTACTTGGGCTTTCAAAAATACCTTTTTAACATTTGCTATTAAAATGTTAACATCGTGATATTCTAACCTAATTTGCTCAGATACGCGATGAAGAGAGTGCGCCAAACATGTTACGTGCTTCATTTCAGGTAAGTATTGTTTTAAATTTCGTCCTGCAGACAGCATATATGCAACGCTATCAGTGCAGAGGACAAGTATGTTACCTACCTTCGATTCAAAAGAATCTTCCCAAAAGTTTTCCAAACATTCTAACACAAATTGCGTGATTGTTTGTCCATTAACTACAGTTAGCATTTTACATGCTACCAAATAAGGTCTAGCCAAATTGCTAGGATGTAATGGTTTTATTAAAAAATGGACTATATAGCGACCTAAAAAGTCTGTCGTTTCATCTAATGATATCCATAGTTTCTCATTTTTATAATTTTGCCGAATTGAATTGATTTTATTCTTAAAAAACTTGTCCAAGTAAACTTTCCGTAACTGTGATTCATCTGGCAGAGTACGATTATTACACGTACAACAACAAGTACTACACATATATTTTTTAAAGAAATCTTGAAAAGTAGTATTTTTCATCTGAGACCACGGAATATTGCACAAAATGAGAAATTTTATAAGATCGAAATAAAATTCCTCTTCGGGCCGCTTAAACTTTCCCTGGTGTACTGCTCCTTCTATATGTCTTTTAACGTTTCCTTTATTTATGGTTTTCAAATGGCTTTCACATTTTGAACAGTATATTGTATCACTAGCGTGATCGTAAAGTAGTTCGGGATGACCGGATATCCATTTTTCTACAGTTTCAGCCTTGACGTTTGCCATATCTGAACTCTGTTGTAGAGATGGAACCTCGTATATATCACCTAAAACAAAGACATGAAAAAATTACATTTTATTTAGTTTATTTAGCTTACTCCGTTTGTTTTATTTTTCGTGGATCAAATTTAGTCATTGAAATTTCACCCTCTTCCTGTCAACCGATTGATCTAAAATTTGGTATTCGCCTTTGATTCTGGTGACAATACAATTATTTATATTCAATATTATTGTCAATCCAAAATGGCTGCCGCTACAAGATGGCGGACAACTTAGTTTTTTTTCAATCCCATCAATATGGGTATCAAATGAAAGGACTTGTTACGTAGAATATTTTGTAGAGAAGTAGATAAGGCCTATAGTAATTTATTTTACCAATACATTGCAAGAGGACACAGGGCATTCAAATTATATACGGATTCCAGTAAAATGTCGGTTAATAGTGGAGTTAGCTGAATTGCGACTATATTACTAGAATATCATAATTTTGTTTCGCACTTAGCTCACTGGTTTATACTCTATTAAAGATTTAACAATATTAAGACTCATGGTATGTTCAGCAGGTTAAGCGAACAAACACAATACTAAAAATATTCTTATAGTACATCCAAACATGCTTTATACTCCTTGTAACTAGTAAAACATTACTTACCAAAGCTTGGTTTAATATATGTAGATCCAATTCAATAGTGAAAAATCTGAGTCCGTATATTCGAGCCAAATCGTGGTTTAGAGCAGATTCCAGAAGTCAGTATGTACACAAGCCAGGGTCAAGTAACGTTTTCACAACACAGTAACAAACAAAGATGCGCACTCTACGAACCGAAGTAAACGAGTGAGCTACCTGGCATGTCGTCGGCGGGCGTACGCATTGTTCTGATAACCGGTTATTGTACCACCCATGATCCTTTGTTCTGATTGGTCGTTGGGTTTTGTCAAATCGTGACTGTGTGCCGTTAAAAAAAATATGAAGAATAATAAAGAATAATATTGCTCATTTTATTACAATTCCTACCCTTTTTTTGAGGATGGCAAATCATCAAATGACTTTTTCCACTCTGGCAGAATAAAATTCCTACATAAGTTCCGCTTTTTTTTAATAATCCACCAATTCCGGAGGAATGTCCATATTAATATATACGTTTCGGATCAATGACCCCATTTCAATCTACCTACTCCGATCACTGCTGATGACTAACTAAACGAGGGATGACAGGTGTGTACCAAACTCTACAAGTACACACTTATATAGACTTACTTCAAATAATGGGCTATAAATACGACTCAAACTAAGTAATAAAACATAATATTAACTAAAACACCGAAATTTGTACAAAGCACATTATCTCCGAAATTAAAGATTGATAAGATTGAAGTAGGCAGCTTAGCTTGCAGGCTCACAGAGGAGCCCTTTGAGTTAAATTAGATAGCCGTGTCTGATGATTAACTAAGCGAGGGATGACAGGTTATACTATTACTGTTGCGGTGGGATGCAAAAGGTGGTTTTGTCGTGTCTAGTGAACTGCATACAATAGTGGCTTTTGTTCGTTGCCAATATTTCAAGGGCTGAGGTACTAATATACACTTTTCCAGTATAGGATCAATCTTGACATATGTCTAGTTATTTATTTCAGCTATGATACCTAGGTAAAAGTAATTTATATTATAATCATTGAGAACCTATATCTAAGAAATATTGCTAATGACGTCACCCTGTACAATTTTTCTTCGAGTAAAAAAAAATAAGTTTATCGAAGACTAGCTTCTGCCAGCGGCTTCGCCCGCGTGGTCTTTAGGGAGCATACTCCCGGGATAAAACGTAGCCTATGTCCTTTCTCAGGCCCTAGACTATCTTTATACCAAATTTCATTTAAATCGGTTCAGTAGCTTTGGCGTGAAAGCGCGACAGACAGAGTTACTTTCGCATTTATAATATTTAAGAAAGGATTAAGTAAGGATTTGGTAAATAGCACAAAAAAATTCAAACTGTGACTTGATGTGGTGAGCATCAAAAAGTTTTCGTATTCCGAAACACTTAAACACAAAATGTTGCGTTGTGTGGTTTACCTGTCAAAAATAACTAACTAATGAAATCATTGCAGCTCTACCATCTGTAATAAAGACTAACACACCTCCAAACTTAACTGTTGTGAAAAAACCCTTTTACAATATTATCTCAAAAGAAAATACTGAATAACCTTTTCAACTCTACACTAACTTTTAAAGTTAAAAATATTCTGCGAATTACATACAGATCGCCGACTTATAAGGTTGTAAGCAAAACAGTTTACAGGGAACTTCGGAAACTTTCACAAAAGATTTTTATCGACCCTCCTTTGTTAAACTTTGTAAGTGTTACAAAAGTTTTTAACGTTTTTACAAGTTTTCCAACTCCTTTCATAGTTTTTTTTTCTTATTGCTTCATACTCTATAGTGTTCCGACTTTTATTGTTTAAGATTTCTTATTTAAACGTGTTTATCGAGTTATTTTATTAAATTATGTAGCAAAAGTTGTTTTAAAATACTGGGTAGGTTAGGATCTAAAATTTCTTCTTTTGGAGAGGATGGTTTACTCCTAAGATTGTTTGGCCCTAGTAGGCGGTTGCGTTGATTGCATGCAGTATCAGTGCCATTCATATAATCCCCAAAGTGCAGGTGTATTGGGCACTTATTTCTACTGGAGTAAATTCAGATCAACTGGCTCATATTTTGAGTTGCTAGCCTGTCGGTTTACTGGTTGCATTTTGGGGAATGTGCGACGGAATTGCACAATTTAATTCCGCCAAGCCCGTTCCATCATCGGACCACGAGATGAACGGCGATGCGCCACCGGTATATGGTGGACATCCCACCCACGCGCACAAAACGTTTTCGGAACACATTCATAGTGCGTTCAGCTAAAGGGTGGAATTCTCTGCCTGAGTCTGTGTTTCCTGATAGCCACAACCTGGGAGTCTTTAAGTCAAGAGTGAATAGGTTACTTCTAGGCAAGCGTGCTCCATCTTCGACCACATCATCGCTTACCATCAGGTGAGATAGAGGTCAAACGCGTGCCTATCGATACTATAAGACAAAAAAAATATTACTTGACTCTAAAATTATCTTCTCATTTTAGATTATTTTCTTCAAAGTCGTCTTCTAGTTTTTTTTTAAACCATTCCCAATTTAGATGTCGGTCGGTTAATATACGAGGTTACAAGTTGTTTCCATTTTCCCGCATGTCAGTAAGCTTGCGTAGAATGTATTAAAGAATTAATAATACATTTAAAATTTCTAAGAAAACGACACCATAAATGCCTATTAACGAGAGAAATTCTACAAAGTGTGGGAGCTGGAGAAAAACGTGGAATCTATTAACATCGTGTCTTCCCGCGCGAGTTCATAACGACATGTTTAATACTAGTGCTTCACAATGCAGAAGATTTCTCTAACATTTAGTTACGGGCTGTTTGAAACAATCAATTTTACGCTCAGTTACGGAGTAGGATACTTATAGCATAACAGGCAAAATGGCAATGGCAGAAAATTATAACTATTAATTTACTCGCTTCGAAGGGAAGACTCAGTATTAGGAAGCAAGACTATGAGCGACATTTTAAAGAGAAAAATCAAATGTCACTTTTCCGATTCTTAGGACACATTTCTTCCTGCAAACAAAACAACTCGCATACAAGTGTAGATTGCGGAGCATGATCTAGCTATTGATCACAGTATGCCTCGATAGTTCGCAATACAAAGCAATTTGCATGCGAGCTAGGTGCAAATCGCACTTGCTGCCTTTTTGGTTTGTAAAATTTTCACTAAAACAACATATTTATTGTCAATTTATCTTTGGCTTTTATACTGAATCATAAACATCTGTATATCATAGGTTTTAAAATACTTCATCATCACCAGTCATAACAGCCAAAGATGTCCACTGCTGGACATAGCCCCCCCCCCCTAAAGGGGGGGCTGCCATAATCGCCACGCTTGGCAGGCGGGTTGGCGATCGCAGTGTATGGTGTGGCGTTTTACAGAGAACGCTGCTGCCCATTCTCTGGCGAGTCCCTTAGTCGCCTCTTACGACACCCACGGGAAGTGATGGGATGCTATTATTCTTTTACGGCACCATACGGCATCGCCCGACACCATGCGGCAGCTTTAATATACTTATCCAGTACATAAGAAGATACTGTCTTCTGTTATTCATAATCCCTTGACCTTTTAACATGATTTTCAGAACTACAACTATTTTACGTTTATCTTGTTCCGCGACTCTTTTATACTTTGCCGATATCATATACTCTATTATTTATATATATTCTCCTACGTATTCGTCATGAAAAGTTCCTTAGTACTTACTACCAATACACAGTCTAAATCCACCTCGCATTCAATTCACATATTTAATTCTCTGCCCTTATACAGGCATCTTTTGATCAACCGTTACCAACGAGTCGTTTTAGAGTTCCGTACCTCCGCATAGAAAAAAAAAATCCTTATGAGATCACTCGTGTGTCTGTCTGTCTGTCTCGTCACAGCTGATTTTCTCTGAATCGATTAGTCCGATTGCGTTTGGTACACATATAAACTTCCGTGACCCAAACACGGACGTAATTAATTATTTTTTAAGGGACAAATGAGCAATTAAAAAGTGTTTTTGAATCAGTGCCGTGTCTTTGAGTCACTTTTTTATTTAAGTTTATGTTATTAAAGAAAATAGGTATATATTATATCATATTGACTATTCCCGCCTTATTTCTGAAATTACTGCATCTAACATTATATAGGAGAGCTACCTATCAAGCACTGACCGGTTTAAATTTGTACCAATTAGTACTACCGATAACGATTACGGGGCTAAACCAAATATTAGGCAGGTAAGGAGGTTGATTAGGTAGGCATATTTTCCTGCCTGGTCATCCTTTGTTTTAATATTACAATTTTTATATCAATTTTACAAACACTGGAATATAAGCTGTTTGAAATACTAATAAAATATGGATCACTGTTGTCCGAAATAAATGACTTTTTATTAAATTTACCTCTAGAAAAAAATAACTTTCAAAAATCTTAAAAAAAGTTAAAAATATTATTCGTTAAGAACCCTTTGCACGCGAGCCCGACTCGTACTTGGCCGATTATCTATACTAATATATAAAGCTGCAGAGTTTGTTTGTTTGTTTACTTGAGCGCGCTAATCTTGGGAACTACTAGTCCGATTTGAAAAATTATTTCAGTGTTAGATAGCCCATTTATCGAGGAAGGCTATAGGCTATATATCATCACGCTAAGACCAATAGAAGCGGAGCAGACGAAGTTGCGCGGGTCGACTAGTAATTTAAATAAAACCAATCAAATTTTTAGACTAACTTAGCCAGTTCGGATCCCAAAAGCCTAAAAATATTTCTAACTTTTTAAACTCTGTGGTAATTCCTATCCGAAATCTCTTGAAGCTGAGTAGTGTTATCTACTTAGCCAGTTTCAGATCCCGTAGTTAGTTAACACTCAGGTAGTTAGAACTTGGGTAAGCTAACCTAAGCTCCATTATTTTAACTAACTAATTGTGCCACTAATCTTTTTAACGGTGTTTGTTAGAGTTCCAGATATTTGGGAAATAAATTGTGAGTCGAAAAGATTGGTGATCACTCTAAGTACTTGTTCACGTTGGAACGCGCGGGCGCGGTGGCGGGTGCGGTCGCGAAGACGTGGCGGGTTCGTGTTCACATTGGCCGCCTGGCGTTTGCGCGAGTGTGACATGATGAAAACGTGCTAGCGTTTCTAGCGATAAGTTCAAACTGGTTGAACTTACCTGACGTCGCGAGATAATCGCGCGCTCCGCCGCTAGTTCGACGTGAACACACACAAACATCTCACGCGTTTGATACTGACGCGAGCGGCGCGCGCGCGCCAGTCGCTAGCTTGCCCGCTACTTACACCGCACGTGCGTTTCGTACGTGAACACTTGGATATTACGCCATATGTTTGATATTTCGTGACCGCGCCCGCCACCGCGCCCGCGAGTCAACGTGAACAAGTACTTAGACTAATAGGAGCGGAGCAGTAATGAAAATTGTGATGCAGACGAAGTTGCGCGGGTCAGCTAGTTTCTAATAACTGATCGTTAGTTATTGCAACCAGTAGCTCTCGTCATGGGATAGACGCCATAGAAGGCAAGCTTTTTTGTAATCCTCTTTACCATTGTAGTGGTGTGGTATTTAGTACCATATGGGGTGTCTGGTATGTGTGTTATAATAATGACTGATGGGACTATATCGATTATAATTTTGATAGTATGCATCAAATGTCAATGAGCGATAGGAGAATGCAATTTATATTTAGGTACGACTTTCAAACTACTCAGTGCTGCTAGATGTTTCAAGTTAAACTGTAGCTCTTCATTAATACTCCGTGATCGGTATTTACAAAAGCAGCTCTTCTGTAAAATTCCAGGTTAAAAATCCAAAGACTTCTTGCCCGACCCGGGTATCGAATTCAGAACTATGGACCAACTAGGGATTTATTTTCCTACCAGGGTTGCGGAATTTGTTCGAAAGAGTCACCGCGGCCCTGGAACGCAAAGGGCATTAGGAGTAACACGGATGGGTTTTAGACAGTAAGAGTCTGACACTCCCATAAAAGTATAAGCTATTTCAGACTATAATCTATTTTATGCATATATTTCATCCATATCCGTTCAGCTATTCTGGCATGATTGAGTGACAAACGTCCCACCCACCCACACTTTCGCATATGTACGAAAATAATGTTCACACTTTTGTTTGGTAGATAAATATGATTGCTGTGCAGGACTGTAAAATATTTTTCATTTACTGTGTTGGATTGGACTTCTTATAATTCTGCATGCATAATGTTCAAAACATGTTTGTCTCCCGCACTATTACATGTTTTATAATGTCAGGTCCTTATGCCAGTTTACATTAGAGCAGATTCTGTCACTACTTACACTAATATTTTTAGCAGTCAACACCATATTTGTATTGCTTTATTCGAAGTTAACGTAGTCAACATGTGTATTATTTGTCTACCTTATGTTTTTTTTTCAGCGTTTTTAAAAATAGACATATCTAATGATTCCCTTCACAATTCGTAGAGCATTCGTAAGTTTTATGTCTGGAACCAATTAAGTTTTTTTGTGACTAGAGTAAATATAGAATACAATTACCTAGGTTATATTCGATGTTTTAGTTGTTTTTTTTTAATGTAAGGGTCCTTTAAAATTCTATTTTAAAATACAGGATTAAATCTACATTTGCGACAGCAACATCATCATTCAAACTGTCACATTATAGTACATTATCAGCGAGTTTGTATCATAATTACAGCTCCCGCATTACATCATAATTTCCCACTACACTTGACCTGCTTTGTAACTGCAGCCGCTTCAGCGCTGAATGTAACAAATGAGTCCTTAAAGCGCTTTGATAATTTTACAAAGGAGAGATATCGTTTGTTTGCGACGTAAACGCTAGTACGACACGCGACAGTTAAAACAAACACTTGAACTGACGAACGGAACCATTCTGTTTCCGAACTTGTACTAAACGGGAAAACAAAGTTATTGTTACTCGAAACAACTTTATGTTTAATCTGCTAAGGTTGGGATTTGAATGGATTAAGCAGGCTGTCATGAAAAATTGAATGAAAACATTGGGAGTGATTGACGAAATGCTAGAGACGAATGTTTTGATGGATTTTTTTTTCGGGTTACGCCGCCTCGCAAATTGAATGTCGTTTTGTTTTTTTTTTGGCAATTGATGGGAGGATTCGCCTCTTTGGGATGACGTTTAGCAGATTTATGAATGAATTAGCGGAGGAGGGATTTAAATGTATAAATCGGAATTTGGAGTGGAGTGGTCGCGGTTTCGATTTGGAATCCTTTTTAATGCTGGCTTAAATGTTAGGGAATGATCAAAGGATGTATCAGGATGTTTAGAAATAGGGACATGTGTGTTTTTTAATTATCTTATTCTCATGCACGTAAAGTCACAAATTGATGCAGATTTCTGATCAATACAATTTTATAGTAAGTGTGAAACAAAATTCCTTCATACATAAGTTCTTTTATCTGTTGATTAAAATTAGGATAATTCAACTAACATACTTAAAAGAAACAAGACTTTTTCGTCTCGGTTTATAAATGAAAGAAGAATGCAGACTCGCGTGCAGTGTTCCGAACGATTTTCATTTTTGTAACATGTTGTTTCAACACTACAGACTTCTTATAGGTTTTACTGTAATTTGTAGTTAAAGAACAATTAACTGCATTTTTTTCAAACTTAGTAGCTCAGTAGTTTCAGAGACAAGGGGGGATTGGTAATTTTTGGTCTAATTTCTTGAATAACTTAAACACTATTTACTTAAAAATTATGAATAAAATACCTCGCAGTACACATATCAAATGAATAGGTAATTTGATATGTCACACAAAACAGTTTTAAAAACTTTTCTTTTTTAATTTTCCACTTTGACCCACAATAGTGACCCAAAATTTATTTATTTACGTAACGCGTTCACGTTTGGGTCACAGATGTCAATATTTGTTCGAAATTTCAACAAAATCGGTCCAGTAGATCCGGAGAAAACTGGCTGTGACAGATAGACAGACAGACACCCAAGGGATCCTATAAGGGTTCCGTTTCTTATGGATGTTCGAAACCCTAAAAGATTCACTACCTTATGTAAATAGTTTTATTTCTCTGATCAATCTCCAAAGCAAGGAAGAATAACCCTTAACTCTATTCAAACTTGTAGATAAGCTATAAAACCTCTTTACCGATGTTTATAGCTTTTGTTTTCACATAAAATGCATTTATTTTATGACCAACAAGGCTCCTGTCCCACCGCTGACGACTAGCGATAAGCGAACAGAGTCAACAACTAGAAATGACTTGTCGAACAATGAGCAGCGAGTGTCCTAAGAGTGAAGCGAGGGTTGCTGAACGAGGTTTCATCTTTGATAGAATATAATAGAAAAGGAAATATTCGACAACAGCAACAATCATTGGGTAAAAAGAACCCGACCGCTAAAAACGACTAAAAAGTTCCAAACAAGTTGCTTTTCAAGCAGTCTAATGGTGTTGGTGGCTTCAGATTGAACTGCATCAGATTGCTTGAAACCCGACTTGTTTGGAACGTTTTAGTCGGTTTTAGCGGTCAAGTTTTTTTGATAAAGTATTTTTTTTATTTCCTACATTTTAGTAGGTTACATTTTTGGAATCGTATCCTCAAGCCCTTCATTTTGATACCCCGTTCGATGGGTTTTGAGGAAAAAAAATTGAAGACTTAATTATGGCGCCAAAAGTCAGCAATTCTAATTTTTATATACACACTCTCACAATCAAGACGAATCTAATGACACCTCTCAAGCTAAAATTCATCAAGCCGTTTAGGCTACAGAGCGTGCCAAAGAAATAGACATACACTCGAAAAACATAACCCTCCTCCTGGCGCAGTCGGTTAGAAAAGAATAATAGTAAAGAATAATACAGAAATACAAAAGGGTTACGGTTATACATTTTATTTTTTATTTTATATTATTAATTTTAGGAAAACTTACAGCTAAACATAACACTAATAAAAAAAAAAACATCATAACGATTGCTGGACATTAAACATCTAGATTTGACTTTTAGTAAGCATCTCGCAGTTATGCACGAACGAGGGTAGATAAAAGGGTACATAGTGAATATGATATGTAGGTAGGTATTAGTGTTTTAAAATACCCAAATAAATAAAACAAAATAGTTGCTCTGGTCGCTGCGACAATCTAAGTAGTGGAGGGAGGCAGCTCTCGTTGGCAGTATGAACTCAGTGATCAACTATTAACTATTATCCTTATGCAGGACCTTCATTTTGCCACAAAGAGATGTCAGCATACTAGACGGGGCCCCTTAGGGGCAGTGCCTGCCAGGGTTCCTCGAACCGCGGCCCTCGAACGCGAGGAACCCGAATGGGTTTTAGCACATCATCGGCAATGATAGGCTCGTCGCGACGAAGCTCCAATGTCTTGAGCATCGACGACGAGTCGCTAGCCTGTCGGTTTTCTACCGGTTGCATTTTGGGGAATGTGCGACGGAATTGCATAATTTAATTCCGCTAAGCCCGTTCCATCATCGGACCACAAGACGAACGGCGATGCGCCACCGGTACATGGTGGACATCCCACCCACACGCACAAAACGTTTTGGGAACACATTCATAGTGCGTACAGCTAAGGAGTGGAATTCCCTGCCGGAGTCTGTGTTTCCTGATAGCTACAACCTGGGAGTCTTTAAGTCAAGAGTGAATAGGTTACTTCTAGGCAACCGTGCTCCATCTTCGACCACATCATCGCTTACCATCAGGTGAGATAGTGGTCAAACGCGCGCCTATAAATAGTAAAAATAAAGCCAGTAAGAGTTTGACACTCCACCCAGAGTGGAAAAAGGCATTTGATGATTTCCCATAATTAAAAAAAGGACCTACATTTTACTATAGTTCATTTACTAAGCGAGAAAATAGTCTATAGCAAATCGCCCTCGTCGAGACGGTGGGACCTAACCTTGCACCGTTCGTGACCGCAAACCACGGGTGTAAAGAGATGTCAAGTTTTTTGTACCGTTCGTGCTAATTAAGAACGATATTTAACACCTAGACTCAAGCGAAACTAAGGTACTTTACAAGTATTATGCACTTAAAATTCATGTCTGGAGATTGTAAATTAGGTACTCGAAAATAACGAAGTTTTTGTAATCGGTTTACACCTAATTGCACGCGACAGCTTAGCGGGGCGACATTTTTCGGGTTCCGCACTCAAAGGGTAACCAACGGAAACCTATTTCTGAGCCTTCGCTGTCCGTCGGTCCGTCCGTCCGTCCATCTGTCGGTCAGCGGGCTGTATCTCAAGAACCGTAATAGGTAGACAGTTGACGTTGTCACAGAGTGCGAATTTCTATTGCCGCTATAACAAAAAAATAATAAAAAATAATTTAAATTAAAAATTAAGGGGGCTCCTATACAAGAAACGTGTTTTTTTTTCGTTATGTGGTACGGAACCATTCGTGTGATAGTCCAACTAACACTTGGCTGGTCTTTTAGGGTTACGTACCTCAAAAGTTAAAAAAACGAAACCCTTGTAGGATCACTTTGATGTCCGTCCGTCTGTCTGTCAAGACCCTTTATCTCGGGAACGCGTGGAGAAAACGAGTTGAAATTAAAACCATACACTCAGATCTACAGTTCCTTGAGGCTGTGAAAAAATCAAACTTCTAAGTTATCATGAAAAAGATACGATAGTATATGCCGCAAAAAACGTATATTTCGATACTCACAAGGGAACCAAAGTTTATAGGTTATTTTCCGTTGACCTAGAACTATGAAATTTGGCAAGTAATATCGCCATATACTACGACTATAGAAAAATAAAAATATAGCCTTTATTTAAAGTAATATGTAAATACCTACAAATTTGTACGGAACCTTAGGTGGGCGAGTCCGACTCGCACTTGGCTGGTCTTTTTAAATTAACTTTACATTGCACATTAATAAAACGAGTATAAAATACCGTTCTCGATAGGTTTCGTTATGTCCAAGTTGTTTGACAGACTTCGACAGACTTCGTCGGAGTATAGACGTTTCAATTTCACACTCAATTTACGTATCGTAAAATTGGGAATCTATACTTCAATGGCTTTTATCCTGAATGTTCAACATGTATTTTTAGTGAGTTCTTATTTTTGGTGAATAACTGCTTTGGTTCAGATTATTTATTGATGCATTATTTATTCATGGTAAAATCTTCCAGTTTGTAACCTGCCTTTTATAATCTTCACGTATTGTCTTTTTGTCCGTTTATAACTCGAGAACTGGTCATCTGACTTAAGTATGCGTACCTGTCTTTAGATCAGTTTATTAGTCTTTTCACGAAACCAAGTCCGTTTTGTAATGTTGAACTGTTTCGGATGAATGTATTAATTAAGGCTGCTCTCTTGAGAAATGCTTAAAAACAGCGTGTAGATGAAGCAACTTTTCGTCGGCATTTATTGAGAAATTACATCTAAAAAAAAATACGTAGTAATCTACATGATATGATACGTAATTTGGTTTAGCCAGAATTTATGTATCGGTATCACTTAATAAGAAAAAAAAAAACACTAAATCACCTTCAAGTCGTTGAGATGAAACCATTTTACTTCTTCATTTTTTAACAAAAGTCTAAAAAATAAATATCTACTTCCTTGCAATACAAACGAAAATATTTTGTTTTGTTACTTTTTCAAAATATGTGTTATTTTTTATAATAAATTAAAAATACGGGTAGCGGAGTGGCGCATAGAGGAGAAGTTAGCTCCATGTATATGAACAAGGTCATTGGCATGTATACAAGCCTTAACACATTGATCTGAAACAGACGTTTTATCCTCCATACTAAAATTGGAGCCAAATTGAACAGTTTACACGAAAAACCGAATGCAATTGGTTCCTTTATGTGCCAATAACCATTGATGACTCTGCCAATTGGCACATAACCCGTCTTAGAGGTGCCCATTGGCATCACAGCCGTGGGAAAGATGAACGGTTATATAAATTTTGAATGTCAATTTAAGGATTGATCCTTTTTAATGGTTTCTCTAGATATTTTCATTCGTTCAATTCTAAAAAGAAATTGAAACATATTTGAAAGATAAAAAGTTGACTTTGTCGAAGGCAAAACAATGATTGAATAGCTTTTTATTGAAAAAAAAACCGGTCAAGAGCGAGTCGGACTCGGGTGCAAAGTGTTCCGAACGAATTTAGTTTTTTTATCATGTCATTTTATCACTACAGACTTCTGATAAAGATCTATTATTTCCATTTTTTTCAAAATTTTAGGCTCAGTAGTTTCGGAGATAAGGGGGGGAATGGTAATTTTTCGTCTAATTTCTTGAATTACTTCAAAACCATTTATTTTAAAATTATGAAAAAATATAATTTAAATCCTCACGGTAAGCCCTTTCATTTGATATGTCACATGATATTGTAAAAAAAAAAACATTTTTTTTTTAATTTTCTAGTTTGACCCCTAAAAGTGACCTCCATACTAAAACTTTAATGATTTACGTAACGTATTCATGTTTGAGTCACAGAAATCCATATGTGTACCAAATTTCAACAGAATCGGTCCAGTGGATCCGGGGAAAAATGGCTGTGACAGACGGACAGACAGATAGATAGATAAACAGACAGACACCCGAGTGATCCTATAAGGGTTCCGTTTTTGTTCGGAACCCTAAAAACACTGTATAAAGGCGGACTCAGGCATTTTCTACCAGTCGTCATAAATGTGAATTATGTCATAAATATCAATTGAAGTATGGAAGTCACTACGAGTAGATGGATGGACGTGGTTAGCTTTATTCTTCAATAAGTTGTTGCTGGAAGAAGCCATACCTGATGAATGGTGCAACAGTTCGTTGGTGCCCATCTTCAAGAACAAAGGCGATGTGCTGGAGTGCAACAACTATAGAGGAATAAAGCTAATGTCACATAGTATGAAAGTCTGGGAAAAAGTTATTGAAAGGCGGTTGAGAGAAGAGAGTGAAATCTCACAGAACCAGTTCAGTTTTATGCCTGGTCGGGGTACAACGGATGCCATTTTTGCTATCCGCCAGCTTTGCGAGAAATATAGAGCTGTGCATAAAAACCTGCATATGGTATTCGTTGACCTCGAAAAGTCATATGACCGGTAGCCTCGTGAGGTTTTGTGGTGGGCCCTTAAGGAGAAAGGTGTGCCTGGGAAGTATGTGCAGATGATCCGAGCGATGTACAGTCGATGCAGTACTCAAGTCCGGTCTGCAGTGGGCACCACTGACAGTTTCAGCGTGGCGGTCGGTTTGCACCAGAGGTCGGCCCTCAGCCCTTATCTCTTCCTGATGATAATGGACGCTCTGACGTCGGACATCCAGGAAAAGGCTCCCTGGTGCATGCTGTTTGCTGATGACATTGTGCTGGTTGCCGAAAGTGGCCAAGAGGTCCAGAGCAAATTGGAGACGTGGTGGCAAAGATTGGAGAGTGTTGGCCTGAAATTGAGCAGAACCAAAACCGAGTACCTGTTCTGCGATTTCGGCGGTCTCTCCAGTCCACTGCCTATAACTCTCACCGGAACGCCTATAACGATTTGCTCCGACTTTCGGTACCTCGGGTCGCTTGTCCAGGGAGATGGCGATATAGACCGAGACGTAACTCAACGGATCAACTCAGGATGGATGAAATGGCGGCAGGTCACTGGAACAACTTGTGACCCTCGAATGCCCCTCAAGTTGAAAGGGAAAATCTATAAGTCTGTGATAAGACCTGTCGTAATGTATGGATCAGAATGTTGGGCTGCCAAAAAGACGGATGAAAATAGATTGCATGTAGCGGAGATGAGAATGTTGAGATGGATGTGTGGAGTAACGAGAATGGATAAAGTGAGAAATGAGTACATTAGAGGTAGTTTAAAAGTGGCGCCAGTGACGGAAAAGTTAAAAGGGAATCGCTTGTCTTGGTATGGTCATGTGAAGAGGAGGGATGAAACGCATGTAACTAGAAGAATTATGAACATGAATGTGGATGGATGGAGAGGGAGAGGAAGGCCAAAAAAAAGATGGATGGATTGTGTGAGGAGCGATATGAAAGAAAAGGGACTTAGTGATAGAGTGACGAC
This sequence comes from Lacanobia wlatinum, assembly GCA_947578705.1. NCBI lineage: Eukaryota > Metazoa > Arthropoda > Insecta > Lepidoptera > Noctuidae > Lacanobia > Lacanobia wlatinum. The sequence continues at coordinate 24,131,281 of OX388031.1, forward strand.
TGATAGAACAGAATGGAAGAAAAAAACGTGTTGCGCCGACCCCAAGTAACATGGGATGAGGGCAGGAAGATGATGAGGCTCAGTAGTTTCGGAGATAAGTGGGGGGAATGGTAATTTTTCGTCTAATTTCTTGATTAACTTCAAAACCATTTATTTTAAAATTATGATAAAAATATAAATAAAACCACAGTAAGCCCTTTTATTTGATATGTTACACGATATTGTTCAAAAAACTTTTTTTTTTAATTTTCTAGTTTGACCCCCAAAAGTTACCCCCATACTAAAAATTTAATGACTTACGTAACGCGTCCGTGTTTGGGTCATAGAAGTCCATATGTATACCAAATTTCAACAGAAGCGGTTCAGTGGATCCGGAGAAAACTGGCTGTGACAGACGGACAGACAGACAGACAGACAGACAGACAGACACCCGAGTGATCCTATGAGGGTTCCTTTTTTTTTCGGAACCCTAAACAGGAAAAAGTGAAAAAGATTCTCCTGCTAGTTTCCATCAATTATCTATTATTACTTTGTAGTCTTAACAAAAACCTAAAGAGTTTGACAGACACGACATTTTTTTATGCAATAACTAGCTTTTGCAGACGGCATTACTCGTCTTAAGCTTAGCAGTAGAAAAAAACCGGCCATTTGCAAGTCGGACTCGAAGGGTTCCGTACCATAAAACCTTAATTTTTAGCCCGACAGCGGAGGCTTAGTAATATGGTTCCGTTTGTTATCCTTTGGGTACGGAACCCTAAAAAGTACAAACAAACTATAAAACACTCTCCCAGTCATAATATTAGTTCGGATTTTTTACTTAAACTTAAAAAAAACAGTGCATTTAGCATTTTATTTCTTCTAAACTATTACTGATTGAAAAAATCTTTCAGCAAGAGAGTTTTCAGACGCAATGTTAATTTTAGAAAAACTCACAGCTTTCAATATATAAAGCAACAATATGCAAAAAATTGCCAGTAACAAGTTTCCCTTTTCTACAATATATAATTATTCATTAAAAAAAAACTGTTTTGCAAAAAATATAACCGACTTCCAAAAACACAACACTGCGAAGTATTAAATAACTTTAATTTCGGAAGTCGGTGTCAAAAAACGAAAAAACCAAAAACACTAACTTCCGAAATTAAAGTTATTTTTTACTGTTTGCAAAAAAGTTTTTTATTTTTCAATTTTTAGTGGTACCTGCGTAACCATTCACAGCGTACCAACGTGATGTTATGTTATGAACTGGGGCCTATTTAATAAAACTTATTTAGTGCTTTCGGTGTAAAGGTCTCGTCAATATGAATGAAATAAGCCCAAACATTGGTAGTTCCTACATACCGATGTACTCTCTGTCGTCTCCATCATCAGGTCTGATCCAAACCTTCATTGTTTCGTAGTATCACCCGATATACACACGAATATCAAGTTTATATCAGATGCACAATTTTCGAGAGTTGCCTTCGATTTCTCAGGGTTTCCATCATCAGATCCTGACGTGGTGGCAATGGGACTACCTCGGCAGCATACGCTTTCATATAAAAAAAGATTCATCGAAATCGGTTCATAAACGACGAAGTTATTTGCGAACACACATACAAAAATATATAAACGCGGTCGAATTGAGAACCTCCGTTTTTTTAAGTCGGTTAAAAATAACATTTCCTATCGTACAGATAAAATCCAAGCATTAGTTCCACAACACACAACGATCTCACCTTGACATCAAGACAAGAACATCACAAACTTTTCCTCATTTCGCTCGAATATGAAACATTAGCCATTAAACTACCTATAAGATCCTGTACAAAGACGCGGAACTAACTGGATACCTCTTGTGTAATATTCCATTATTCTGAAGAAGTTTTACTGAACAATAACTGAAGAAGTATTTGAAGAGAGCTCCTTTAATGAGACGAAGGTGGGTCGAAAATACGGGCGGGAAAGGCTTTATGAGTTGTGTACTAGGCTAGATTTAAATGGAATAGTTTTATGATTATGGTCAAGCTGCACTAGATAGTTGAAAACCATTGTAATGGGTTTGTTGTAAAGCTTGGTTATTTGTATTTTATTATCCACAGGGTTTATGGACAGAATACCTTTCAAGAATCTTAACGTCCGTATGAAAAACGGAACGCTTTTAAGATCACTCGGGTCTGTTAGTCCGTGTGTCACAGCCAATTTGATCCAATGATCGATTCCGTTGAAATCTGGGACAGATATAAACTTCTGTGACCCTAACACGAACGCATAACATAGATAAATACATTTTGAGTATGTGTTCTTTTGAGGAACATATTGGAATACTTTAAAAGGAGACTTTCTTTTAACTAAGTACATACTTTATAACTTAACTAACCATTCGCATGTAATTTTCGTAAGTAAAATCTCAATTCTCAATCCAAATGTGTATTTTATATTCCAGATTTTTTCAAACAAGCATTGTTAGAAACACTCAAACTTTCAGTATTGTTCAAAAATCTATTAATACTGCATAAAGCCTTGTTACTTTACCAGTATTACCAAACAGTTTTAATTTCGTTCCCGATTAAAAAGGTCGGCTCTCAAGTTTAATCTTTTAGCCACATAATATTTTTATCAAAGTCTCGTCACTTTGCCCAACACCCCCTGTTTACCGCCAAAGAAGATTTTCAACCTCCTTTTTACCCTAGGCTTGGGCAAGAAATATCGAAATATCGATATTTTCCATTAAATTATCAATATTTATCGTCGATATTTTTAATCGCGATTAAATTAATCGATATTGATTTTAGAGAATCGAATTAGTATCAAGTTCGATATAAATATTTTTAACGCATCTCTGGTGTCGAATTTAACGTTATTAAGTGCGGTCCGCTGCGGAATGACCACCAAGGTGTATAATGGTCAAGCATTATTTAAAAATACTACTTTCTTTATCTGTATTACTTTTTACCAATTTTGAATCTTTTGGGAACGTGTATGAATAATTATACGAAAACTGACGATATATTAATATTTTTCACTCCATTATTATCATACAAAAATATCAATACGATAAATATCGATAATTGTTTTTTCACTAACCCATGCCTATTGTACCCCACCCTTACGTGCCCATATCATAATGGCGCACATTCCCGCCGCCTTTCAAAGGTTTCCCATCGAAATTAAGAAAGTTTAATGAATTGTGACGTCAATTCCTTTCGACTTTTTAAAGATTTCCTGTGTGTATTAGAATATTTGATGAAAGGTAGTCTTGTGGCTGAGGAAGGTTCGCTGTAACGCTTTGATTCTTCTCCTTGGGGATGGCAAAAGAAGGAATTGTAAGCTCTTTCCTGGAATTGCGTTGAGTGGGTAGATGAAAAACCTTAGGGTACATGTTTTAATTAATTTTTTCTATAATATTTTATTCAAAGTTTTATTTAAGAAAAAATAATTACTTACCTGGAATAAAATTATCATTTTATTCCAGGTACTAGCTGACCCGCGCAACTTCGTCTGCGTCACATTTTTCATTACTGCTCCGCTCCTATTGGGCTTAGCGTGATGATATATATAACTTTCCTCGATAAATAGGCTATCTAACACTGAAAGAATTTTTCAAATCGGACCAGTAGTTCCCGAGATTAGCGCGTTCAAGCAAACAAACAAACTCTTCAGCTTTATATATTAGTATAGATTGGCAACCTATTATTCTTTTTTTTCTATAATATTTATTCAAAGTTTCATTTAAGAAAAAATAATTACTTACCTAGAATAAAATTATCATTTTATTCCAGGTATTGGTAACCTATTATATTTTCGTAAAAATCTTATTGCTACCTACCTACTCGAAATTTTAAGATACTTTGAGTGTTACCTGAACACCAACGTAAGCCTATGATGCAACAAACTATCACCGGGATAAAAATATTCAATAAAAGCGATACAATAGAAAAAGTAATAAATATATCAGCCATACTAGAAGGCACGAACAATACAATGTAGGAATTTCAAAACAGGTTAAAACCCAGTAAATAACCTCCAGTCAAATCACCGGTTAATGTATTAGATTTATACGTATTTATTGGACATAAACTGCAATTTATAACACATAAAGAGTGGCTCACTTACAATATCGTAAATTGTTCATAATCACGGCAAGAGTGTCGATTTATGAAGTTGCCCGCAGAGGTCGCTTTACATAATTCTTGTTCTTGAAAACATACGGGAGGATTGTGTTGGGACGGCACCGACGAAAGCTCGCCTTGAAACGCCAACCCATTAAGTATATCGTAGATAGATACATACATACATTTGATGTAGAGTATTGTCAGTAAACCAGAATAAATCTGTATTCATAAATAGTTTTAAGGTAATGAACATTTATTGCTATTTTCAAAATAAAGATAATTGCAATATTCATAAATGAAAATATGCTAATGTTCATTGGTTAGTGTATCGCTAGAAAACGGACTGATTTGCCTATTTTTAATGTGAGTAATAGTCCGAGAAAGTAAGTAAAGTAAGTTTTGAGAAAAAAAAATAGAAAAGAATTTTACAGGAACTAACTACCATGGTCAGGACAAAGTCTATCAGTGGAAATACAAGTTGATCAACGAGCTGCCAAAATAATGGAGAGTTGGTAACTTTGTCCAACGGAGCTCTAAACTCCATACATCAAATTTTTTAAGCTGTTAAAATAAATCACACTACCACTGATTGTGTGTTGCGCTATCACCACAAAGTACCACTGTTTTACCAGGTGTTCATAAAATTAAACTACCTACCAATACTAACTCTATCGAACATCAAGCATTAAATACCAAACATTACATACATTATATTCTAATGAATTATTGATATCACTATAACCAAGTTCATTCATAATGCACTACACCACGCCAACCAATCAGTGATTGACATGACATTTACTGCGAAAATTAACATTCGTCCGTCTGGCTTGATGAGGAACAAAATGCTTGTATTAATCACGTGGAATGAATAGGTTTGATAATTTTATACATCAGTTGTATAGTAATTATTAGGATACCATTACTTCTTTTATGAATTTTATCAATCTATCCTTGCTAGAGACTGTAGTTAATTTTTTTTATGAAAACTTAAAAAAAACTAGTTTCGTCGACACTTGGGAATCAACTTTACTTAGACCACTTTATATTTTACTAGCTGACCCGCGCAACTACGTTTACGTCACATTTTTCATTACTGTCCCGCTCCTATTAGTCTTAGCGTGATGATATATAGCCTACAGCCTTCCTCGATAAATGGGCTATCTAACACTGAAAGAATTTTTCAAATCGGACCAGTAGTTCCTGAGATTAGCGCGTTCAAGGAAACAAACAAACAAACTCTTCAGCTTTATATATTAGTATATAGATATAGATAATATTATTTATATTATAAGAACCGATAGGATCACTTCATTTTACTAGCCTCGCTCAGCGCAAGCGAATCTATTGGTTCATATCAAACACATCCCTCTGTGGTGGAAACGCAGTTTAAACATGATTCGTAAGCCATGAAATTGTCAAAATATTTAAATGTTGTTTTTTTATTCATTATATATTTATAGCTGCTTTAATAAATAGTTAACTAACTATACAACGTGTAACAGAATAAACACAATCTCTCTTAAGGGATCATTGTACTCATCATTATGAACAACTTTTACTATGGGACCAATCCTAAATAATTAACGTATAATTAATGAAATCCTATTTGGTGCAATTTTAATGTTTTTTTGTTTTGTTACTAAGTTATTTATTTATTAGTTAATTATAGTGAGTGATGTAATAATTTCGTTATGTACTGTTTTTTTTTAATAATGCTTTCTAGTGGCACTCATTACCAAATATTTTAATTATTAATACGTGGATAATGTAGTGGGCTGCAATATTGTTTTACTGTACCCGATATATTTTTTTTTTGTTAAAATTTTATGTTGTAGCTGTTTGTTGTCCCTTAAATAAATAAAATAAAATAAAAAATAAAATAAAAATCCAGAAATCGCGAAAAATAAGCAGCTGATGAGTTATGCGCACATAAATGTATGGGGGAGTCGATTCTTTTTTTGCGATTTCAGTGTTGGTCCCATAGTTAAAGTTGTTCATAATGATGAGTTCAATGACCCCTTAAGAGGTGTTGCGTTTATTCTGTTACACTAATTAACACGAAATTATGTACAAACGCGTAAAAAAATAAAATAAATTAACCGTCAAAATTACGCTTAAAAGATGTGTAAATGAAGATTTGCCACGTGCCCGCCCCAGAACTTCGCGACCCCTATGTCCCCGACAAAAGATTTCTCGAGAAGACAATTTCGCCTTCAGGTCGCCGTTGTAAATTTCCCGTAATAATACGTCCAAGTGACGTTTGGCTACCTCTCCGAAGTTCCGTCGTGATTTCTTTGTAAAGCCTTTCAAAATTTATGAAAGCGACTGTCAAATTATACTCTTCGGAAGGTTAATAAAGTATAAAGGGGGCTTATGATAATGTGTCATTTTTTTAAAAATTGTTCCGAAGGCTGTGTGAGCGCTTCCTTTGGTGGTAATCGTTTGGACATCAATAACGGTATTCGGAGACCCGTTTTGTATTGACTGGGGATAATTTATGGTCTTTATGATTTCTTTGTGTGAGAATTTATTGGTATTTCATACAATTTTGTATGAATTACGTATTTTGTAATATGTTATGTAGTTAGAATCCTTATGATTTATGTAAATTATTTAAGCTGGTTGTTGTTTTTAGTCTTAGTATGTATATACGAGTAGGTGCTATGATGTTGTAGAGCTATTTCGGTTAACGAACTTAAAAAAGGACGGCTTCCATGATGTGCAGGGTGCGTGGGAGTGCAATGACATACTGGGTCATTAGTGATAAGCCGTGTTGCGCCATCATGGCGCATTGGGTACATACACATGTGCATGTGCCCGGTGCGTCAGGTGAGCGCAACAAATATATGAATTAAAATCTCTTTTGTATTGTGTCTATTATAGTGTATATACATAGTTTTAAATATTGTGTATTCATAACAACATATGGATCAAGGTCTAAAATTATTTTAATACTAGAAATAGAAATAAACTAGATCAACCATTTTTTAGATTATCCAAAGTACGAACATCTTTCATGGGGTACTGTATTAAATGTTACAACAAAATTCCTTCTGAAATATTAGAATGAAATGAGAGAAAATTTAAAACATGTGTAAAAAACACACTTTGTGAACAAGCATATTACAAATTAGATGATTATATTCAAGATAAGAATGCTTGGAAACATGCTAGTCCTGCTCCATAGGACAATCTAGGGTGTAGTAGACATAGTGAAACTGGTTGATATGTTTGTGTTTATTGTATTAATATTTACTATGTAAACAGGTGTAGTTACTGATTTTTATATTTAATTTAACTCACACACTGATCATATAAATCAATAGTTGCAAAAATTTGTACATATGTGAGTATAATGTTCCCTTACTAGCAAACTTATTAATTTTACCTCTGCTGGCATTTCTTTATTGTGCCTATTAGTAGTATATAAGTGTTTTTTAGGAGCATCGTCCTCACATATAATCAACTGATTAATGTATGCAAATATTGTAAAGCTTATTTTTGAAAAGAGTAACTATGGAGTTTCTTGTCCGTTCTTCTCCATAAGAATCTACCTTTTGCGAACGGACGACTAGAGTCACTATAATATTTTATTTTATTTTAATTTGACGTTCAAAAGTGCCTTTAATGGTCTAGTTGAAATAAATCATTTGACTTTGACTTTGAAATAAAATTATTTTATATTATTATATATTTTTTTTTAACATTTTTTTTACTATTGATAGGTTTTATTGACATGTTGATTTCCTCACAGTTTCCGTATAATAAAAAATATATAAGAATTCCTTTTTTTAGTTAGCCTATATTTTGTCCCACTGTTGGTCAAAAGAGTCCTTCATATTTTTCCAGCTAATTTTATCGGCTCCCTTCTCTTTTCAACCCGTCAGGAATATGCTCCAACCGCCACGGAAGCGTTTTATAGGCCCGTCTCTGTTAATAATTTCTTTAAAAGTGATTATTTAAATACATAAAATTAGCTTAAGCTTATCCAAAACTCCGAAATCTCAACTTAAGTGAGAGAAAATCATCAAAATGTAGCCTAAAGGCTAATCAGCGAGGCAAATTCGTTAGCCGTAATAAAACAGATAATCCGGCCGAGGTTCGTAAAGTAATTAAAAAAGTTTAATTGCATGTTAAGAGTATAAGACTTCGTTCAGTCAATTTCGTTCAACTAAACCGCTGTATCATTGAGGCTTTTTCGACAGTATTTTGTTGGATATTTCGGTATTTTCAAGTATTCTTTGGATTTTTTGTATCATTAACCGTACTACTGAAGTACCAGGAACTCGTGGCCATATAATAACAGCCGCATAGAGCTGTCAGCATAAAAGACGGGGCCCGCTAGGGCCAATGCCTGCCGGGTTGCGAGATTTATTCGAAAGAGTCACCGCGGCCCTGGAACGCAAAGGGCATTAGGAGGAACACGGATGGGTTTTAGTCAGTAAGAGTCTGACACTCCCTTCTGCTTCACCCAGAGTGGGAGGAGTCATTTGATGATTTGCCATCCTTAAAAAAAAATGGGTCGATCTTGAAGCAATGCTTGTTGAGGTTCTGTGGATGGGTGCCCATCCTAACATATCGAGGTTCTTGGTTTTTTGTACATATGAGGAAACACAGAATCCTCACAGACATGATATTTCACTCCTTGTACGTTTATAGCAGCATCGGAGGCATTTTTCAGGTTATCAGGTCAAGTGGAGGACATTTGGAGCACTCCTGCATAAGCGACATGTTAGGACCAAACCCATCTAAATCAAAAACGAAACTTTACCATTCATTCCCACAATTAAATAAACGTCATATCACTCTCACACCATTTCACTCCAAACAGACATTCAATCACATACGTATAATGCCTAATAGAATCACTACTGTAAACACTATTGAACGAAGCATCAATTAATTAGGATGTCTATTCACGCTCGCTGATTGACGTGACAGCGTCCGAGAGGGACACCTGATCGGAATCGGAATCTATATGCCGGTAGTAATCGATTCGGATTCCATATAAACCAGCTATACTCAAACTTTTTTCTCTCAGGGCCACATTGGGGCGGCAATAACCTACAATAAAATAAAATTATACATTTAATAGTATCAACATGTACGACAATTGAATTTGCAATAAAAGGACCATTTTCATATGGCATAGGCCAAATTTTAACGTTAATAGTGGATGAGAAATAATACTTTCAGCTGATCATCAAGGACAGTCAAATCAGTATAGAATAGATAAATACCCATTGTTACACTGATTACATCATCTGCCTAGTCTTTTCCGAACTATATTGGGGTCGGCTTCCAGTCAAACCGGATTTAGCTGAATACCAGTATTTTACGTGGAGCGGCTGCCTACCAAACCTCCACGACCCATTAACTACATATAGCATCAATAATGTTCCAGACGCGACCCACTAGGACCAGTGCCTGCCGGGGTTGCGGTATTTATTCGAAAGTGTCACCGCGGCCCTGGAACACAAAGGGCACTAGGTGGAATACGGACGGGTTTTATTCAGTAAGAGTCTGACACTCCCTTCTGCTTAACCCAGAGCGGGAGGAGTCATTTGACGATTTCCCATCTTTAAAAAAAAAATTGTGCTCGGCTACAGAGCTACACGGAAAGCACGGCGGGCCACATGCGGCCAGCGAGCCGCAGGTTGAGTATAGCTGATATAGACGCTTCCTGGGACTCCTCAAAGGATTGAGCTGTGTGTGGTTGAGCGTAACGATTATTGGTAGCAAGGAAATTGACTGTTGTGTGAAGGTTTTTTTAATTGTTATTGGGGTTTTTAATGTGTTCGGTAGTCATGAAATTAATATTCAATGCATTTTGTTATGTTGGTCACCTACGTATTGACTTGAACTATCAATGAAAGGAAGTCTTATTTATTTATGTCGTCTACCAAAAGTTGTTTTTACACTAGCATATTACAACTAAAATATGCGTTTGAAACTTTAGACACTGTAACAATAATTTACAAATAACCACTCTTATGTAACTCTAGCTTGTTTCTTTGTAAATGTTTTTTTAGACCCCTTTTGGTCCCACATAGCTGTTAAAAGTGTTTACAAACATTGTCTAAATATTATTTGTTGGATGTTTTTTTAGTTCATAAGCATAACATAAGAACATTTTCTTAACACTGTGATCAAATGTTTGTTTACAAAATGGTTATTACTATATCATTTTTAACAGCAGTGTGGGACTTTTAGAAAACAATTATCATCCTCTCAAAAAATATACATAACCGACTCCCAAAAAAAACACTTCAAAGTATAAAATAACCTTAATTTCGGAAGTCGGTGTTTTTGGTTTTGCATCTTCGTTTTTTTAACACCGACTTCCGAAATTAAGGTTATTTCATGCTTTGTAGTGTTTTTTAGGAAGTCGGTTATATATTTTTTTGTAAAAGTTTTTTTATTTTTTTTGTTCACTTTTAAGTGGTGATACTTGGACGACATCTTCGTCTACGCAGAAATTGAAATAAGAAAAAATGCTCATAAAATAAAAACTACTGAGGCAAACGTAATTAATTTTTTACGAGACCAAATGGCAAGTATGCCATCGAACTAAAAAATAATCACACAAATCGGATCAGAAACCTCGGAGTAATCGGTATACATACATAAAACAAAAAAAAACATATCTGCCGAATTGAGAACCCCCTCCTTTTTTGGAAATCGGTTACAAAGTCACGAATTCTAACATATCTGAGGCCCATCTAATCTAGCCCGTTATGTCCCACAGTTGGGGAAAGGCTTTCCTCTCCCTTTTCCACACTCCCAGGCCAATATTCCAAGTCAATGTAAAGGACCACTACTCAACTCAGTCACAAAAACACGGGTTACATAACAAGACTTAGAATAAAGGGGTTAGCCTATTTCATTTACATAACAAAAAACTTACAATAAAGACAAAACCCCAGACACATTTATAACAAAGCCAGGCAAAATATCACTTCTAAAGATTCCCCACATTACTCAACATTTAACACCATAGAAGAAAAGCGACAAAAATTCTCCAACCTCCCTTCCATCTTGAACAAACACGCCAGTGTTTATTCACCCGGCAGACTAGGGTCCTTAGATTACCCGAACGACCAACTTTTATTGGGACCTACATACAACTTGGACTGAGTTCCCTACTTCAACCTACTTTGGGACCCAACCGTACCCCATGACATACAAACGAAAAGTCATGCATTTTTAATGATATAGTAATGTGTTTTATGGAAAATTTTCACAAACGGAATGGGTGAGTGGGATTATGAGGTTGATGTTTTCTTGGTATGACTTATTTTTTTATTATGGTAGGTAACTAGTGATAAATAAGATATAGTCCAGTGATTTTTTAGTTTTACATAGAAAGGAATCTGGGAGTTTATAAAATTGCTGATTTTATTGATTTCGACGTGGTTTTTTCGAATTTCAACTTTACCACTTTCGTATACTTTGCCGCTCGTGACGCTATATTGGAAATGATGCTCAAAATAAGTTTTTGTTAATATCTCCATTCTGATTCATTTCCCAGTGATAATAACTGCGAAGCACAAATCGATTACAGATATCAAGTTATCACAGACAAATTGAATATGCTGTTTCATTTTATTTAGTTTGAGCATTTTTAACAGCTCATTTAATCAATTTTAATAAATGCGACTCTCAGCTAGACTACAAAACCTTGTACAAAACTAAAAATACCAAACTCTAATTTAACAGCCTAAACAATTTCCAACAGAAAAGCAATTAGTGAGGCAAAGACCCAGACCTGTGAGTGATTTCTAAAAGAACCATTTCGTCGCAAAGTTTCAGTGACAAGTAGAACCTAGCAATAAATCAACTGAACAAAGTCGGGGCAAAAAGCTAATGGCCTTCCCTCTGATTGAGGTTAAGGCTATTTTTAATTTAAGACAAATTAGAAGTGTGGTTTTTTACCTTCGGGGATTAGGGTAACTTGTTCTTTCAGTTTGATGGTCTACTTACCTGTTAAAATGGGTGTTCCTCTTATTTTCGAAGAAAATTGACGACATATTTTTTTTTTTGGTAAGTTGAACCTTGAAGAACCTTGTTGCAATACCAGCAAAAGTATATAGTCAATGGCTTAGTTTTGCGTGCGTATGTTGAGCTAGAGTTGCTTGTGTATCTGTATATCAAAGTGATTTTTTTTTGGTCATGTGGTACAAATATATATTAGGTACCTCCTCTATAACTCACCTAGTCTTAGAAAATAGAAAACTGATCTTGTGGTTAGTTTTTTTTTATAATTAAGGATTTTTTATACAATCAGGCAATTGATATGGTAGATTATAGAGAACATTTTCATAATACCAAACAACAGGCAGCAAAATGCGCCCACAAAAAAAAATCCGCGTAGGGTTGTAATCGCCACATATCTGACAATACCGATACCAATCTACGCATACCATAGACATGAAACGCAACACAATCATCGACGCTGGGGGGCTAAAGTATATCAAAGTACACATATATAGTGCTGCCATCAGACTTCAAAGGTTCTGCACTCGTTTGTAATGAGAGCACTCCGTGGCTTGGCGGTAAATTAAAAATATTTTCAAATTGCAAGCCAGTGTTGTGCGATTGTAGTACCGAATGTTTTAATGTGATGTGTTTTTTTATTGTCATGTGTGTTTGTTTTTTCTTTAGAGGGTCTTTAACAACGAGGTGTCTATATATCTGTTGATGGAGTTGATAAAGAGTTTGGTACCTACTACATTTATATTAAGGAGACCATCACCGGTCTTGCTTGCGTACCATTTGGCTTTAGTAATAGCGTATTGCTTTTACGTTAGTTCATTTCAAAAAATTTTGTAGTTGTTTATCAGATTATACTTAAAAGTAAGTTTTCTTATTTCGTTGTTATGAGAAATCAGGTGACTGGTGAGCAATGGTCTCCCCCATAGTTTTCAAACGTTCTTTGTATGTTGCCTACTCCGGCAAATCTGTTAGGAACTAGTCCCACCAAAAACGACATAAGTACCTACTAAAACCCGCAGAAAAGCGATTGCTTTTATCGATACCTACCAAGGTAAACCTGGTATCTGGTACCAAATACCGCATGACTTGACATCCCTATTCTACCGGCTAACATTGTTTTTGGCTTTTTGGGCAAACGACCATTTTAATACACGCTCGACCACATTAACACGAGTATTTTTCTCGTACTCGCACCGTAACATGAGTATGTTTGTCGCGGGTTTGTACGGATTTTTTTCTATTTTTATTTTACCAAAGGCGGTATATAAGCCGCGTTTAATTGCAAAAGTTTATTTTTTATTTTAATTTGGGATTTTCGGCGGAAAATGTGTTAACGTGGGTGGTTTTAATGAGTCGGTTATGTTAACGTGTTTGACAATGTTTTTCCTGTTCCTCCAAGTATGAGTAAAATAGCCAGCGCGCGTAATATACGTACTTAAATGTACAACTAACGGATCCGGGGCGGTTCAGCCTGCGTACCTTTCTAGCAGCTTTATATGTTTAGTTCATAATATTATACAACCACCATAACGACGTAGTTATTGATTCGAGATAAAAATATTAAATTGATATTTTATTCTATTAAATGACTGGATTCTATTACGGAAAAGGACAAAGATAGCTGACGTCAAATCACAAAAGAGCCATACTACGGAATATCGTCATGTCAGCCGAAACACATCGACTACTAGAGACATAGGCTTTCTCCAAGTGCAGTGTCGCCACAGCAACCGGTTTTGTGCGTCTCGCATCCATCGGCTACCCGCGACTCGTCCTTTATATCTCGTATACTACGGATGCGAGACATAAAGAAGAAAACTAATTGATATTTAAAGTGCTTATAAAACAAATAACTGAATCTCAAAAGTTTCTATCTAAAATTAATTTCCAAAGTCTATTTCCAAATAAGAATAAAATTAAGTCAAAAGCGAAGATACTCAAACATAACAACCCACTCTAAGGCTTCAATACATCGACTAAAAGCTCTTAAAATCGTCTCAAACTTTCGTTTATCTTACCTAAACCTGGCATAATTATAGAAGTTTTTCTTTGAAAACCAAACATTAGGTTATAACAAGTAGAGAATAACAAAATTTAGGGTTAAATCCAGGGGCGTAGCTACCGTCGTATCAAAGATACGGGGCCCCGGACTACAGGGCCTCAAACCACAAGGGGCCCGATTGCGACGTGCGGACGCAAAGCTTATATACATTTAGTCCCGCCATCTCTTTCCTGGCCTGGTAAGACAGTTCAGAGCGAGTAAGGCCTATTTTGTTTAAAAAAAACTGTCCAAGTGCGATTCCGACTCGCGTGCAAAGGGTTCCGAATTAATTTAATTATTTTTTTAACATGTTATTTTAAAACTATAGAATTCTTATAGATTTTCCTGTAATCTTTAGGTATAGAACTATTATTTGCATTTGTTTTCAAAATTTTAGGCTCGGTAGTTTTGGAGATAAGGGGGGGAATGGTCATTTTTGGTCTAATATCTTGAATAACTTCAAAACTAGTTTTTTTTTTATTATGAAAAAAAAAATATAATTAAAACTCTCACAGTAATTGTCTTTTATTTAATATGTCACACGATATTGTTCAAAAAACTTTTTTTTTTAATTTTCTAGTTTGACCCCCAAAAGTGACACCCATACTAAAAATTTAATAATTTACGTAACGTGTCCGTATTTGGACCACAGAAGTGCGTATGTGCACCAAATTAAAACAGAATCGGTCCAGTGGATTTGGAGAAAACTGGCTGTGACAGACGGACAGACAGATAGACACACAGACACCCGAGTGATCCATAAGGGTTCCGTGTTTTGTTCGGAACCCTAAAAACAATACCCCCAAAAACGGGGCCCTCAAAAATGTTTGATACAGAACCACTTTGAGACAAGCTACGCCACTGGTTAAATCCATCGCACGTGTTGTCGTGGGAGTTAATTCCATCGGTTTTCCGAGGTTTTCCCAATAAAACTTGGGTAATACAGTTTTGTAGAAGCGGAGGTTTGTGTGTTAGTAATGCAGGAACGGTTTCTTACTGTTTGTCAGCTGTGTTATGCATTGCATTGTTGTTTGGAGAATTGTTTAACGGGAACAATCCTACGGTATTTTAACGGTTGACGTATTGATACTTTGTCTTAGTTTGTGATAAATGATGTTTATTTTATAATTAGGTTAGTCATAACACTTTTACACGTCAATCTTTTTTAGTCATTTTTAAACTAGATGAGGTCGGTGTTTCCTAGCTGACTACCAGAAGAAACACTGAAACAAACTCAGAGGTTAAAGTCTTTTTAAATTCCATACATCAATCTTACTGGTCTAATCATATGAGAACCATATAGGTTATTGTCTGAGGTGGTCTTTTGAGGAAAGTACCAACCACACAGATTTGTGTCACTGGGACTGACATTTTTTGTAGCTTTACACCCACCAAAGAAAGACTGCTTTAGTTTCTTCTAGGTTTTCATTCATCGGTCAAGCCAATAGCGTTCGAAATCTTTTCTTTCTTTCCTTAATTAATCAATTAAAGTCCATTTATTTTCCTAAAAATTAAATATCAGTTACGGCCAAAAACGAGATACACAACACACAGTTCACAACAAAACAGGTGCACTCTCTGTTTCTTTAATCTCATATATCCGATTCGTTGACAAATGCCGGTCGATTCTGTAAACATGTCGAAGTGAAGGCTTGGGTGAAGTGATCACGAAGTGAGCTGTCAATCCAAGTAATAAAGATGGAATGACAGCTCACTTCGTGATCACTTCACCCAAGCCTGCACTTCGACATGTTTACACAATCGATCGGCTGGACACAACCGGGGAGTGATCAAGCGCTACACCAACAGTTTTACGCACTTTTCGAAGCACGGGCGTAAACCACACCACTAACTTCCAAACTCCGGGTTACTACTGGGAAATACCTAATGAAAACACCTAATATCACTATTTGCCCGACCTATCAATAGAAGAAAGAGGTGAACCGTTGAATCTGACTTTGCTGGGCAGCGTTCGGCAAGTTGCGTGGTATCTTCTCGGCCCACATACCACAGTGTCTCAAGACGAAAGTCTATGACCAGTGCGTGTTGCCAGTGATAGAAATAGGCCTCATCAGAAGACTTAAAGTCACTCAAAGGGCAATGCTTGGAGTTTCCTTGCGTGATCGAATCAGGACTGATGATATCCGTAAGAGAACCAAGGTTACCGACATGGCCCGAAGAATCGCCAAACTAAAGTGGCAGTGGGCAGGCACATTGCTCGCAGAACAGATGGTCGATGGGGCCAAAAAGTTCTGGAGTGGCGACCGCTTACCAAAAGACGCAACGTTGGAGGGCCTCCCACTAGGTGGACCGGGAGGCCTATGTCCAGCAGTGGACGTATTTCGGCTGATATGATATGATGATGATCAATCGAACCGCTTGGCAGTTGCGTTTGTAACGAGACCGACCTAGGTCGCAAACCATTTCTGATGACTTAGTGCGAGTTGCATAACGTACCCGATCGCGTTAACGTTAGCATTCGCTTATGTCAAATTGTATGAAAAAATGTTCTTCGCTATCGTCCTCAGACGGCGCTTATTGAGTTTCAATACAAATTGAAGTTCACGCTAACGCGATTGAGAACTTTAAAAAAACTGGCGCTAAGGCCACTGATGATGTCAAAGTGAGAAACTTCTAGAGCATATACTTATAGGTATTGTTATTAGGTAATCTTCTTATCGTGTGGGCAGTAAGGTCTAGCGACCCCACACACCCTAGTTTTAGAGTTTCTAAACCGCCTCAAGGGCCACTAACATGGTTTATTTGACGACCGCCATCTTGCGGCCGGGACCACCGGCTTATACCGTGTACCTTCCGAAGTACGGAATCATCATTTTATCAGACAATCGGGTGATTCAAACCTGCAATGACCTAACCAAACTGGAAAACAACTTTACAAAGTATGCTTCTCGTGGGAATCGAACCCACGACCACCGGGTCGCAAGGCAAACGCTGACGCGATCGAGTACTTTAAAAAAACTCGCGCTAAGGCCACTGATGGCGTCAAAGTAAGAAGCTTCTAGAGCACATACTTATAGGGTTACTACTGAGAAATTCCTAGTGATAAAACCCGGTACCACTATTTGCCCGATCTATCAATCGAACCGCTTGGCAGTTGCGTTTGCAACTAGATCAACCTAGGTCGCAAACCATTTCTGATGCCTTACTGCGAGTTTTTGACGTACCCGATCGCGTTAGTGTTAGCAATCGCTTATGTCAAATTGTATGAAATAGGTTTTTCGCTATCGTTCTCAGATGCCGCTTATTCTATTTCAATACAAATTGACGTTAACGCTAACGCGATCGATAACTTTAAAAAACTCGCGCTAAGGCCACTGATGGCGTCAAAGTGAGAAGCTTCTAGAGCACATAATTATAGGTATTGTTATTATCCTTAACATATAAAACTCTTCCGTTACTGACTGATTGAGTGACTGACAGACAACGCATAGCCGAAACTAATGGTCGTAGAAAGCTGAAATTTGGCATGTAGGTTCCTTGGAGAGTGTAGGGGAGCACTAAGAAGAGAGAGAGAATTTCCCGAAATTCCTACGGGAACGGGAAAAAACGGGATATGCGCGTACGAAGTCGCGCGCAAAAGCTAGTTAGGTAACAAGACACGTGGTACTAATAATCTTGTCAATCAGAGAATTAATCCAATTAGCTAATTAAATACATGTTGATGAGGGTATATAGTAAATAATAGGTAGATAAGTTGTGGTAACACGTTGCTAGGTCATCAATTATGATGTTACATTTTGTAACTTTAGAACTTATCACTTAACAATATCATTATCATTACTTACTTATGTCAAAAGTGAATTGATATTCTGGTTCTGTCTATCCACCGTTTGACTTCAGAGAGTTTGAGTACGTCGAGTTAAGAATTTTAAGTTAATAATTTGCCAAAATCTAGCCTAAAAACCTGTCCAACTTTGGAATTAAACTTTAATTAAAAGAGGCATTAAAATAGGAATTTGAATGAAGGACATCAACACAACCTTAACAGTTTAATTAAAAAATAAAGAAACCTTTAAAAAGCGAGTCATCCTCACCCACCGAGAGGGTTCCGTATCTTGGCTGAAATAATATTTTTTATCAAATTTAATATAAATTTTTACGGAATTTTCATAAGAACCTCTAAAATAATTGAAAATATTCCTGAAAATGTCAATAGACTCAGCTTATCACTCGCAGTCTTTACAAACGACAGTGAAAAACTTCAAGAAAATTGTTATTTTACTAAAACAATATTTACATTTTGTTCCAACATAGCAAATTTTATTCTAGTTGAAAATAAACAGAGAAAATACTTCACAATTTACCAGGTATTTAATCCAAGCAGGTTGGCGTAAAACTAGCTTCCCTGGAATAATATAGTTAACGCTTGAATTTGAGCTACGTTGATGAATTTCGTAATAAATGTTGAATACTCTAGGAGCCCCGGCATTAAATTCCTTAGATTTTACTTGTTTTGTTTGCTTACGGCGAAAGGTTTTATTATTGGCGTTTCAAATAAAAATGTTTTAAAGAGTAAGGTAGTTTTTAAAATATTCGTATTGTGGTTAGTGTGAACACCTGTACCGCCGCTGTGTTACCGCCTTCATCGTCATATCAGCCGATAGATGTTCACTGCTGGACATAGGCCTTCTCCAAGTGTCGCCACAATAACCGATCTTGTGCGTCTCGCACCAATTGGCTACCCGCGACCCTCACCAGGTCATAGATAAAGAAAGAAAGAATGAAAAATAGAAAGAAAATACGTTTATTCCGCCAGAAATGACGCACAAAAACACAAAATTAAAAGAAAACCACTTACTAACTAAAAACTAAATTAATAAAACCTTTTACAATCCGAAACTAGTCCAGGACCGGATATTAACCTACCACGAAGCTCTGGTCGCACCACAGACAAAACAGAACACAGTTCAGAAGATAAATATTTGCTTCATATAAAATACTGTTTCTCAGCTTCATTCGGTTAGCCTGGAGACTGACTCCACCGGTTTGGCAAAAGCTAGCAGATTGAATCTTGTTTTTAGGGTTCCGAACATCCGTAAAAACGGTACCCGTATAGGATCACTCGGGTCTCTGTCTGTCCGTCTATCACAGTAAATTTTCTCCGGATCTACTGGATCGATTCTGTTGAAATTTGGTACACATATGGAATTTTGTGACCGAAACACGGACGCATTACGTTTTTTTTTTTTGTATGGGGGACTTTTGGGGGATAAACTAGAAAATTAAAAATAAAGTTTTTCAAACTGACTTTTCACGTGGCATATTAAATAAAAGACTTACTGTGAGGGTTTTAATTATATTTTTTTCATAATTTTAAAATGTTGAATACATTTAAATGTTTTGAAGTTATTCAAGAAATTAGAACAAAAATTACCATTCCTGCCCTTATCTCCGAAACTACTTAGCCTAAAATGTTGATCAAAATGCAGATAATAGTTTTATGTCTAAAGATTACAGAAAACCCTATAAGAAGTCTGTAGTATTACAAAAACATGTTAAAAAAAAAGAAATTAGTTCGGAACTCTGCACGCGAGTCCGACTTGCATTTGGCCAGTTTTTTCTAGACGAATGTACATAATCGTAGGTATTGTACATATAATTTGAAAATCAACTGAAAAAAAAAAACATACCTACGAGTACATGATAATAAATTCATTCCTACACGTCATACATAATTTCTAATAACATTATTCCTACTCAAAGTTTGAGATTTACATACAAAACTCGCACACTCGCACGTAGGTACATTACGTACGAACTCCAGCGTACTTAGAAACGACTTAGACTTAACTTTTGTATTATACAAGTATTAAGAACAAAAGCTTTGAATTCGCATACTTTTCCAATTATTTTACTTTGTATCAGGTTAGATTTTCTTGGTACAGTTGGGGACATAAATTTATGTCCTTTTTTATTTAATGTTGGCTTCTTTTGGCTTTGGAATAGCGGTCATTGCTCTTTTCCTCATATTTTGTTCTCGGAATCCCAACAACAAAACAAACTACATATGTATATTGTTTCATTACTGAAAAATTCTGAGGCTCACAATAGCTGTTATGAATGTTGATAAAATATTGAAAGGACAATGACTTCGATTGGCATCTCATAATGAATGATCTTCAACATAACAATACCTATTTATATCTGCTACACATGATATTAGTACAAACAATGGTGCCCATATTTTGGTATTTAATTCTGTTCGACATTCAATGGCTACAGTGGTGTTCATATTTTTTACAAAAAAGCTACAACCTGGGAGTATTTAAATCAAGAGTGAATAGATTACTTCTAGGCAAGCGTGCTCCATCTTCGACCAAATCATCGCTAACCATCAGGTGAGATAGTGGTCAAACGCGTGCCTATAAATAGTAAAAAAAAACTTGAGAGGTGTCAAGGGACACCCGGATGGAACGAAGTACCTTTCGATTAATTAGTGAAGGAATTGTAATAAAATTTAATTTTTTTAAGTTATAATAATATTTTTTTATTATTATTAACAAATATAATGTAAATAGAAATAGAAAGACGAAACGAAAATAACTGGCTTGCTTTCTATGAGAGAGAGACAGAGACAGACAGAGAAACACGCGCACGTCGCACGGCTTACAACTATAGCAAAAAGTGTCGTTACAACTTTTCGTATGAATTTTTCCGTCTAGCCCCCTTTCACAACGCGCGATAAGGAACTTCGTTCTAAAAAAAAAATTCATACTTTTTACCACACGGGTCCAATATTCTTAGGAAATCTAACTGACGAACGAATTTTTTTTTGTCAGGAAATCCGCAATTTTCGTTCTGATTTCATTTTAAAAGAGTGTCCGTAGAGTTTATGCGCGTTCTTTTTCATGGAGATCTACGCTTTGGATCGTGCAAATAGCTTTTTGAACGACCGACCTTGACAATTCAAAAGTAAATGATCTAATTGAAATAAATGCTTTGAGTTTAATAACGTTGTAATTTCGGTTTAAGTCTAAATTTGTCTAAAATTTAACAGATTTACATAACACTTACCCTTCCGACTGTACTTGGCTGTTCTGAGTTCTGACCTACTCAACGCTCTCGTGGAGTTAAGAGCTATCGATAAACTTCGCAGACTATTGTTAGGACTTTATTACGTTATTCCTGCGCTTTGGGATTTATTTCTTCTCTAAAGGTAATGCTCGATATATTACCGTGCCTTTTCGCCAATGGCTAAACAGGTTTTTTATTTATACATTTGTACTTAAACTTAATTTAACGGAGTCTCTGTTTCCTGATAACTACAACCTAAAAGTCTTTAAGTCAAGAGTGAATACGTTACTTCTAGGCAAGCGTGCTCCATCTTCGACCACATCATCGCTTCCCATCAGATGAGATAGTGGTTAAACTTTTGCCTATAAGCAGTAAAAAAGGACTGTAGTTTTCTTTAAAGAAAGGGCAGAGAATTAACTTAACGTGCAATGTCACCAAATCTCTTGGTGTAATCAGTGGATGATCATAAGGCTCAATTTACACCATAATGCACATATTTCTTCTGAGATATTTCTTCCGCTCAGGCTTTTTATTTCAGAAGAAATATATGCATTATCTTGTGGAGTTAAAATGGGAGGTAAGGATGAAATTGCCATGTTAAGTTTCAGATTGACGCTTCCATTCCGCGGCGGTGTAAATTGAGCCTAAGTGTTACTTGGCGGAAAAAACCACTAGGTACTCTTTCGCAGCTTTAAAAAACCGTATAAGGAATGTCGTACTCGCCCACTGAACATTCTGTAAGTACATTGGTTGAAACTTATACTTCCGCTTTTCTACAATATCTACACTAATATTATAAAGAAGAAAGATTTGTTTGTTGTTTGTTTGAAATGAATAGGCTCCGAAACTACTGGACCGATTTGGAAAATTCTTTCAGCAATGTATAGCTACATTATCAGGGAGTAACGTAGGCTATATTTTATCCCCGTACTCCCACGGGAACGGGACCTACGCGGGTGAAACCGTGTGACGTCCATTAGTTTTTAATAAATTGTGAAATAAGCAGCAATGATAGACGAAAGTGCAAAAGAACAGATAGACGGGGTGTGTTTCCTTTTACACCATTTAGTATGGTATCCTAAAAACTACAGTTACAAAATATCACGTCGATATTCGGGTTTCCTCGAGCGACACTTCGAAATCCCTCTGGCAAACTACATACATATATTACGATGTTATGTTAGCGCCAGTCACTTACCGTGAGGCGTCGGAAACCGCCAGCTTAAAAAAATACGGTTACATTTTGTGGCCAGAGCTCCGCAAGTGATTACTGCAGTCTGAGAATGGAATATAATACTCTTTAATATGTGTACCATATAATAATAATGTATGTAACAGAAAAGAAAAAGAAATAAACATTTAATGCCAAAAATATTATGAACAAAACAAAAATTTCTTTTAAAATAACGATATTCAGTGGTAAAAGGAGCGGGCTCAGCACACGTTGAGTAATGTGCAGTAGTGCTATTCTCTAACAACAATTTCGTATCTCGACAGTAGAATTCGAGGTGAGTTTCAAATGAAGACCTTTATTTTGTGTGCAATAAAGCTCACTTTGTGAGTTTTATCACTCAGGTGAAGCTCGATATCGAAATAGTTTCTTACAGAATAGACTAGCGAGCTGTAATATGATCATTGTTACTATGCTAACAATGATCATATTACAGCTCGCCCCCTCCCTGACTACTGTAAACTTACAATAATCTTATAAACTGCTTAACACAATACAAATATAAAATGAATACCTTAACTGATCTAAATGACTAGACTAATTATTGTAAAATCTATACTAATATATAAAGCTGAAGAGTTTGCTTAAGAGCTGAACTACTGGTCCGATTTGAAAAATTCTTTCAGTGTTAGATAGCCCATTTATCGAGGAAGGCTATAGGATATATCATCACGCTAAGACCGGAGCGGAGCAGAAATGTGACGCAGACGAAGTTGCGCGGGTCACCTAGTCCAAGATAAATAGATAAACATTACATTTGGGAACACAATGGGCGTCCCTACCTTTGGAAGGATTTAAAAAATAGAAGAAAAGAAAGTACTGCAAGTAATCTTTTGTCTTAGGAATTCCTTTGGGAAACCATATTGTAATGTATGCAGATATCACGCTTACCTGTACACCTGTATTATCGTTCAATTATCTCTGGGGACTACACGGCACAATTAGCTTAATTAATCAGATGATAACGTTTGCTTTGGACTTATGACTAAATACCACGGAGATCAATAGTTAGATTTGGATAATAAGCCATGGTTAAATAATGCTGCTTATACATGGTTAGGCAGTGTTATTAATGTCAAAGTGAGTTTAGTTCCGCCATATGGTGTCGGCCGGTGCCGTAAAAGAATAATACCATCCCATCACTTCCCGTGGGTGTCGTAAGAGGCGACTAAGGGACTCACCAGAGAATGGGCAGCAGCGTTCTCTGTAAAACGCAACACCATACACTGCGATCGCCAACCCGACTGCCAAGCGTGGCGATTATGGCAACCCCCCCCCCCCGCTCCTCTTGGGGGAGGCCTATGTTCAGCATTGGTTGTCATTCGGCTGTCATGATGACACGCCTAAATGGCGGAACCGATTGTTATGAATTTGGCACAAAGATAGATGACTCTGGAGACGGTTATAGCTTACTTTTTTGTGAAAATAATAAATAAAAAAAATTCAGTGTTGATTCTTTTATTTTATCCCTTTGAATACTCATAGATATAATCAATCAATATATACATATATATATAAATCCGTTACTGACTGATTGAGTGTCAGAGTAAATGACAGACAACGAACATCCGAAACTACTACTAGTCTATTCTGTAAATAACTGTTTCGATATCGAGCTTCACCTGAGTGACAAAACTCACAAAATGAGCTTTATTGCACACAACATAAAGGTCTTCATTTGAAACTCACCTCGGATTCCACTGTCGAGATACGAAAATGTTGTTACAGAATAGCACTACTGGTCGTAGAAAGCTGAAATTTGGCATGTAGGTTCTTTGGAGAGTGTAAAGGAGCACTAAGAGATGATTTCCCGAAATCCCTACGGGAACGGGAAAAACGGGATATGCACGTACAAAGTCGCGGGCAAAAGCTAGTATTCTATAATTATTTTATAGTTATTAACTCATTACTAACAACTTATAGGCTGCAATGTCTGCAATAAAGATTTTTTTTAATTCACACGAAGATGTTCAGCTGTTTAACATCTATCTATACTCTATACTAATATATAAAGCTGAAGAGTTTGTTTGTTTTTTTGCTTGAACGCGCTAATCTCAGAAACTACTGGTCCGATTTGTAAAATTCTTTCAGTGTTAGATAGCCCATTTATCGGAAAGCTATAGGTTATATATCATCACGCTAAAACCAATAGGAACGGAGCAGTAATGAAAATTGTGACGCAGACGAAGTTGCGCGGGTCAACTAGTAGTTAATATTGCCAATGAGCCACAGGACAGCTAGTCTAATGGATTTGTTTGTTCCACTAGTTTTGGGAGTTGATGTGTGTTTGCACTCATCATGCTAGGATATTTGGATGATAACTAGTTGCAAACATAATACAACAACAGCAACATCAACAACATTTAGATATTTAAAGTATAAGTGTCCCCCAAAAGACTGAGATACTGAAGTCAGTGTAGATATGCTACAGCTTCATTTAAAAAGTACTAATAGACAAAGCCGTTAGCCGGCTCATCTCATCCGGCAGCGTGATGAAAAGACGATAGTGTTGTCAGCACGGGCAGAACCTGGATGAGAATGACGGAGAAACGAGCGGGATTGGCACAAGAAAATAGCAGCAGTAGGCGAAGTCGAGCTGTGGATGATAATGACGATGATGAAAAGCAAAAGCTACGGTGGTACATTTCGACTTTAAACTTGAGTATTTATAGATCCACCCCACAAAGTGGACCAATGACCTGGGGAAGGTCGTGGGTAGCCGATGGATGCTAGACGCATAGGACCAGTCGTTGTGGCAACACTTGGGGGAGGCTTATGTACAGCAGTGGACGTCTTTCAACTGATATAATGATGATGATGATTGATAGATTATGATGATGATGATGATTGATAGATTATGATGATGTTGATTGATAGATTATGATGATGGTTGATAGATTATGATGATAATGGTGATGATTGATAGATTTTGATGACGACGATGATGATTGATAGATTATGATGATGATTGATAAATTATGATGATGATGATGATTGATAGATTTTGGTGATGATGATGATGATTGATAGATGATGATGATGATGATTGATAGATTATGATGATGTTAATGATAGATTATGATGACGATGATTGATAAATTATGATGATGATGATGATGATTATTGATAGATTATGATGATGATGATTGATAGATTCTAAAGTCGGACATAACTTCCCGATTTATAGGCTCAAAAACCTCGAACAAAACAGCAAATTACAACTGATCGCAGACATATTAATCAAAGGAGCGTCATAAACGAAATATGCGTCATGAAATATCGTTGGACGAACAAAAAACCAATGGAGCGGAGGCCAATTTGTTGATTTATTGTCGCTAAAACTCGAAAACATCTGTCGACGGAAAAAGTTGCGTTACTGCTTGTTAATTGTACCGTACTCGGCTGGTTAAGTTCCGTTCGGAGGTTTTACTCTGTGTTTTATGGGTGGTTCTGTTTTTTCTTCGTTGCGGGTGAGAGGTGAAGCTGCAGTATATGTTGTGGTGTTAGCGGATTGTGTGGAAGATGATGCGATTTTCCTTTGGTTCTTGGATGTAAAATAACATTAAACGGAGCACCGTTTAATGATCTACAGTCAGCAGTAGAACTGTTTCTTTGAACTCAAGAATCCGGTTTTTGACGTTAATTTGATCAGCGTCTCCTGTTTTTAAATCAGGGATGGCGAAACTATAGCACGCGTGCCAGTGGTGGCTCTCAAAAAAATAATTTGAGCACGCCTATACAAGATTATTTAGCATCATGATGAAAGTTGAAGTTAATTTCTGTTATTGCTAATATAACAGATTTATTTGAAGAAACATAAAGCTGATAACATTAAAATTGTTTCATGAATTTACATAAAAAAGGTAAGATTATAGTTTATTTTTTGTCCACTGAATCACCAAGTAAAGATTTTTGGCGGCACGTCATGGTTAAAATACTATTTTTTTTAGTGAAATTGGCAATAGCACCAAACTAGGTTCGCCTGTTCTAAATTATCTCTTATTGACATCGTTTGAAATATTTAAAACTACTCGTATATAATCTTAGAAAAGAAAGATGTCGTTGGTTAAGAGGAAATGCGGTCGGCGAGACTTTGTACGTAAAAAGTCATAATTCGAGGTTTGGCTCTCGACTGTTTTCTCCTCTAGTATTGGACCGATATAAGAGATATTTCACAAACTGAATAAGAAGGATGTATACTGTGTCTAATTTTTTTTCTTTTTTTAATTAATTGTTGCCAAATTTGTACACTAGGACTCTGTTGACAGCGATTTATCGGACAATTTTAAGCATTTTATGAGAGTGCTAGTGCTTATACGGTTAATAAATCATCAAAAAGGAGATAGGGATACGGTATGTATCCTTCTTATTCAGTTTGTGAAATATCTCTTAAGTTGGTCCAATATTCGAGGAGAAAACAGTCGAGAGCCAAACCTCGAATTATGACTTTTTACATACTAAGTCTCGTCGCCAGCATTTCCTCTTAACGTCGACGATGGCATTTCATAGATCCATCAACCGATCTAGATTGAGAAACACAACAACAACAACAACTAAAAAAACAGAAGAAGCAGAGTAAGCCACAAACAAATGACAACGACAACATCGAACATTTCAAAAGACAGTCGTGACAAAAGACAAAACAATAATAGTCGTACAACTCACAATGCTAAGATTTCACGCTCCATAAAGCAAGTCAAAAATTCCGAACTTCCAGCTAGGCCGCATATAAAACTTGTGGAACAGGAAAACTTGACAATAAATCAGGAAAAGGTCGAATATAGCCCCACTTGGGGATCGGTGAAATGTTATTTTTTTCTGTTTTTGATAGAAAAATGGTAATTTCGGAGTTCCTTGTGACTATGTGACGAGTGTCAGAGTTTTATTTTTGAAGTACTGTTGAGATTTTCTGCATGTTCAATGTTACCTTTGGACATTGACTCAGCACTCGGCCCGACTGACGCACGGCCTAGTTAAAATACTGTTTGGTTGCATCTTACACGCATAGGACACAACTAAAATTATACATTTGTGTGTATTAAGAAAAAGTAGTATATAAGCTGTAAGATAATGTAAATAAACAAGATTTCAATTTTATATTCTTGTCTCATTACCCCTCACTGTGGCCTTATAGGTCTTAAGGTCTTAGGGACTGTTAGGCTGTTAGGTCTGAATAGGCCCTTTAGCTTGTCATATATTTTCATGTACAGTCACACCCTTAACATTACTGCGGCCTAAGGTGAAGTATGTTAGGGTGGGCGTACACTGCATCTCTTTCTACTAACATGTGATCGTCTTATTCTTCTTCAAATTCATTGATTTTTCTTTTAACCAATTTTCAAGTTGACAGTGTAATCTTCGTAATTAGTTATTTATTTCATCTGGACTTCTCATTCTCACTATTTTTTTTATTGTACTCGCATATTATTTTGTAAAATTTAATTCGTACATCTTTACTTATCGTATACGTCATCATTATTGCGATATATTCGTGTTAGTGTCCATAAACCGTTTTAGTTGATCCTTCTGCTCACATAGATTTAAAGAGCAACCATGAAGGCGCTCAAACATGACTTTTGTATTTGTTCTTGCATCACTCGTCTCTGAAAGGATTTACCTATATGGAGTTTTCTTGTCGTTCTGTGAAAACTAGGTAGGTAAATATTTTTGCACACATCCGATGTTTTTAACGGAACGCGCATGACTTTCTTGCATTTCTTTCTATCTTTCATCTGAGTTGAACGAACCAGAATTTAGTCGCATAAAAATATTCATTTCTCCGAAAAGTGTGATGCCTAAGTCCAAAATGATTGGTTTCGAATCCTATCCAATTTGGAAAACTGGTCTTGAAAGAAATTTAGCCTAAACGCTTGAAGATCTAATCATAAAGCATGGGATCCTTGCCAAGACTTAAGCTCCATTTTAGCGAAGAAACGAGCGATAGTTTTAACCAATAACGGTTGGCAAGATATAGGTATCAGGCATTTGTCAAAACGCGTACAGGTGGTTCATACGAGACGTTAGAATTTATCGCCCCTACTTTAGACACGACATTGTTTGAAGAGAGGTGATATTCGCAGCTGATGTTACAAGTGATGTATGTACTTCAATTATCTTTACTGTTAGTTTTGGATGTGGTAAGTGACGTATTCCACATTGGGCACCCGCTTAAACGGCTCTTGAGTGAATGGCACCTGAGGTATTCCATATAAGGCACTTATCGATATTTTTCGCAGGTGCCATCAATGTTTCACAATTGGGGCGTCATACTTTGTAGATAGTCTTTTTTAACTTTTTTATTTGTGATGGGTTTGCTCTTGTCTCAAGTCTAGGTCAGAGATGTCAGAGACACAGTCTACGATGGAGCGAGCTTACCCAGAAGGAGTCTGTTCACTCTAACTTTGAAAATATTAGGGTTGTAAGCGTTTAGAAACACAGATGCAGGCAGAAAGTTCCACTCCTTGCAATATATAAGTATGAGAGTTCCACTCATCATCGTCATCATCATCATATCAGCCGAAAGACGTCCACTGCTGGACATAGGCCTCCCCCAAGCGTCCCCTCATACTTATATATTTTTTACAAGTTAAGTTATACTTTTTTCGGTAAGGCAATTGCAGTATATTCTTTGGTAGTCACTGTATACAACTTGTACAAACAGTGTTTTCTCTCAATTATCACAGCTGAAATTAAGATTTTTTTTATGTTAAAGGTTTAGGCTATACGAGTATAATACACAATGTTTAAAAATGACCTTTACCCACCTAACTTCTACAAGTATCCTTGGTTTATTCAAGTAACTTGGCACAATAAGTTGTTAGAGAGGTAATTAGGCAAAAAAGTAAAAAAAAGTTGAACGCTATATTTTTTACTGAGCATAATTTTCCAAGCTGATATTAAAAAAATTTGCTAGTTCCACTGCCTTGGTAATTCTCTATGAAGTGGTTACTGTTAATAATTCGACATTAAAAATATCAGGTCAAGCCATTTATATCGTCAGCGCATTATCCGTAATTTTATATAAATTTGCTTGAGTTTTATAGATACTTTAACCCGGCCAGGGCACGATTGGGTCTGTGTGACCCGCGGCATTTTGCAACGCTTGCATTTTGTAGAAATATTGTGCCACGTTTCTGGACTTCTCATACCACCATTGGGTCGTATGACAAATAGAAGAGGCCATTGAGATATAAATATGTACATCATTTACACAGGTTGAAAGTTAAGATTTTAAAACTTATAGTTTTTGGAATTAAGTGTGATGACAATCAATTGAAGTAACATAGAAGGGCCACATTAGGTTTTTTTCTGTTGTTATTAAAATTTTGTAGCCATAAGAGAAAATAAACATAAAGGTTTCGCAAAAGTAGGTAGCAAAACAGAGATTTTATTTCTTTAGAAACCCCTATAAATATTAGAATTAAATAATTTTTAATGCTCGGTCATCCTGACCCCACTGTACTCTCAGAGTTTCAATTTTTCAATGCTCTGAGGGCCGGGTTAAATACTTAGCGTCGTATGTTCATGTCCCAGTTGAGTGCGCCCATAATGTTTTAATCAAAATACTTAGAATTTTAATTTAACTACTGTAGTTACCATATTTGGGCTATTATTAGTGAGTGAATTAATACTATTTATGCGAAATTACACAATTTGTATCGTACAAAAATATGAATATAGTCTACAAGCTAACCCGTGCTCACTTCGTTGGGCGGTAGTTTTCGAGTTACTATATAGCCTATGACACTCACAAATAACGTGGCTTTCTATTGGTAAAAGAATTTTCAAAATCGGTTCACTAGATCCAGAGATTATCCCCTACAACCTTACAAACTCACAACATCGCAAACTCACAAAATTTACCTCTTTATATTATTAGGTTAGATTAGAATTCAAATAACGGTTAAAACTATTACTAGCAAAACTATTCAATACCACACCACAAAAATATGATACCATTTTTCACACTTAACTTTAAATAGAAATAATCCATCACATTTCACAGTTCACCTCATTTTGGGATCAAATTAATATTCCTGATTCCATAAAGGTCACAGCGAGCCTGAGTAAATACAACCCAAACGTTACACAAAACGGAGAATATAAAGCCAATTAAATATTTATTTATCTAGACCGTTTATACCTTCGGGGTGTAATGAATAAATGGTAATATTTTATTCATCGGAACACAGGTCAAGTTCGCTCGCGTTCAGTTCAGACGATGCAATATTTCAGACGAGACGTCCCGTATATATTATTCTATGAGAGTAATTTGTCTGAGAACAATGAAAGATTTTTCGCTTGGAGCCAAGGGCATTGTCGGTAAATAGTTGTAAGACTCTTGGACTTTATTGGTGTTTGGCACAAGATATAAAATAGACATCATAATTAAGACCGTGAGCTATACGTATGACTTGGGTAGTTTGAAAATCATTCACGCCGTTTGTTCAACAGTTCAGACACAGGCTGGTGCTTGTTAAGTTAGCCTTTTTAGGGTACCGAACAAAAAACGGAACCCTTATAGGATCACTCGGGTGTCTGTTTGTCTGTCTGTCTATCCGTCTGTCACAGCCAGTTTTCTCTGGATCCACTGGACCGATTCTGTTGAAATTTGGTACACATATGTATTTCTGTGACCTAAACAGGAGCGTGTTACGTAAATTATTTTTATAGTATGGGTAAAAAAAGTTTTTTGAATAATATTGTGTGACATATCAAATGAAAGGGCTTACTGTGAGGGTTTTAATTATGTCTTTTCCATTATTTTAAAATAAATGTTTTTGAAGTTATTCAAGAAATTAGTCGAAAAAGTACCATTGGCCCTCTTATCTCCGAAACTAATGAGCCTAAAATTTAGAAAACAAAATGGAGATAATAGATCTTTACCTATAGATTATAAGAAAACCTATTACAAGTCTATAGTATTAAAATAACATGTAAAATAAAATAAAATTCGTTCGGAACCCTTTGCACGCGAGTCCGACTCGCACTTGGCCAGTTTTGGAAGTGAAAACTTCTTTAGCGGCGTTGAGCACTTTTTCTGTAATGGGTATAAAATCTTAAACTCGCGTCAGGGTCACGTGACCTAATCGCAAAAAGCGTAAGACGGCTCGCGTCAGGGTCACGTGATGCGAAAAAGCGTAAGATCGAGGGGAAGGGAGAGGAACTAGTATCTCCCACTCTTTCTACCGTGCCTGAGTGTGCTGCTCCGCTTAGGCGGCACAGGGCGCTTGCGCGAATGTCCGTCTGTGTTTATGTACAGCGTGCCACGCGTATCCAAGGATACGAAATTACGGAATTACAAAATTATGGATGAAAGTTGATTTTTCTAAGAGATAAAAATTAATGTAATATATAAATAAATAACGATATAATATTATGAATAATAACATGTAAATTGTCATATTTGTGTACGATAGCGCAATAAATAAACATTGTATTCTACCTCATAAATGATAGTATTTTTGTACTTATAATTAAACACAACGTTATTTTTTGTTGTTTTTATGGTTCGTTTTGTTTATGTCAGGAACTGTGTCAAGATTGACATCTGTCACTGACAGTCGCTGTCGCGGCCACACGTCAGTGTCTTTTTGTTTATTTTGTTGTCGGTGGTTTGTCTATGATGTGACCGCGACAGTAAGGATGTATTATTTACATGTTTTCACTTCTGCCGGCACTCCCGGAGTGTTACCGGTGTTTTTTTTTTTTTCTTTATTCTTGGCTTAAAAAAGATTACGACAAAACTCTGTGCATTTTCATCATTCTGCCTTGTTTTTCACTGAATTATTTATTTTAAGCCCAGCTCTTTTTCTTTTCTAAAAAATCTTAAGAAGCTGTTAGCAATGCTTCAGACTAGAGGGCCAATTCTACTATTTTTAGCAACTTTTGCATCTCGGTTGCAATCTGTCAAAAAAGCCTCAGTTTCCATACATTTTTGACAGATTGCGATCGCATCTCAGCGAATGTGAACGTTGTTAAAAATTTGTAGAATTGGTACCCTTGGCATCTGACTGTTGGCGCCAAAAATACATAGGCGGCGAGACTTTGTATGTTAAAAGTCATAATTCGAAGCTCTCGACTGTTTTCTCATCCAATATTGAACCGATTTAAAAAGATAATTCACAAACTGAATAAGAAGGATGTATACTGTGTCTCTATGTTTTCCTTTTTTGATTAATAATTGCCAAATTTGTCCACTAGGGCTCTGTTGACAGCGATTTATCGGATAATTGTGATCATTTTGTGAGGGTTCTAGTTATTATACAGTTAATAAATCAATAAAAAGAAAACATAAGGACACAGTATATATCTTTCTTATCCATTGATTGTGAAATATGTCTTAAATCGATCCAATATTGGAGGAGAAAACAGTCGAGAGCCAAACCTCGAATTATGACTTTATACATACAAAGTCTCGCCGCCCATGGTTTCTCTTAAAAGTACGTCCAAATTACCCGCTCCGCTCACCGCTCCGCTCACCGCTCCGCTCACCGCTCCACCCATCACTCACACCACACCACTAGTGAAGAGCTTACACGGTCATGCCCAGATAGCATCGAGGTATCGCTCCTAATCGTCCATTGTGAGCGGATAACGATCGCTCCTCCCGACGCGGCCTGGGCCACGCCACGCTGGGCCACAATCGCCCAGCCTTTCCCACGTGAAGGCCCATCACTCATGTGTGCTTTCTAATGATTGTCGAGCTAAAATCGCTTTGTCTCTTGTTTGTTGAGATTTTATTGTAATCGCCGTAATCATAGTCGTTACGCTTGTGAATCTTGATGGAGTTTCTATTGTTTGCGATGTTGCAAGAGTTGTAAGGTTTCATGATAGAATAATAATCTATTAAAGGTTTTAATAAGATACAATTCAAACTTTCGCGTTTACTATGTGACAAAAAATCTAGTTTTGATTCTAAAGACAATAAGGTAATCACAGCAGGGGATTTTGTTATAATTTTTCACAATCCTAATATATAAAATTCTTCAGTTATCGGTGACTGACGGAGTGACTGCCAAACAACGTACAGCCGAAACTACTAGTTGTAGAAAGCTGAAATTTTGTTGGTTCCTTGGGGACTGTAGGGGAGCTCTAAGAGAGGATTTTCCGAAATTCCTACGGGAACAGGAAACAACGAGATATGCGCGTACGAAGTCGCGGGCTACAGTTTAGTTATAAGGCCTCCAAGAATTTAAAAAAATATCAATTTACAAAAGATACCAGGCTATATATTAGATACAATTTGATATTGTATTTATTTTATTTATGTACACACAATAAACTTAAAAAAAGATAATTAAATACAGACAAAAGAGCACAAAGGTACTGCTTATTTCAATAGAAATTTCTTCCAGCAGACCTGCGACAGAAGGGTGGGATAAGAAACGTAGACACAGTGTGTAGAGAGACAGAGAAGGAAACTTAAAATAGACTATACTAACTTAACTATAGTACTACTTGTGAATTAATTTTGATAATCAATGCAATGTTAACTTTATTATAACCTAAAAATAGAGAATAATTCCAAAACCTGACACCCATCACTTATCAGAATAGTGCGCATCTACAATGTAATAAAATCACAATGTAAGTAATCTACAACTACCGCACTTACAATACATTATAACAAGTGCTAAATTCCCATCAAGGCGTCGAAGACATACGACATAACCCTAGAGTGCACCAGTAGACAAGTACAACAGTAAAAATGTGAAGGAGAGCCGTTGTCGTAAAGAAAATCGCGTTTTACTCATAAATTTGAGACGTGTGCGAGTGTCCGACGTAAGGCATTTGTCATGGTGCGCGGTGCACGGTGCACTTGCATGTGCCAAACATTCCACACTGAGAATAGAAAATTCTGCCAGTTATATTTTATACGGCCGTGTTTTGGCTATAACTACAACTAACCTTTAACCTAACCTTTACAGATAATGTCACTTACGGTACTGAAAAAAAAAACGAGTTTGGACAACAAAACCGGACAAGTGCGAGCCGGACTCTCACACTAAAAACCGAAAAAAACACGCTTCTTGTATGGGAGCCCCCTTTCATTTAAATTTAATCTATACTAATGTACCAAGCTGAAGAGTTTGTTTGTTTGCTTGAACGCGTTAATCTCAGGAACTACTGGTCCGACCTGAAGAATTATTTCAGTGTTGAATAGATTTTATATATTGCGGCTATACAAATACATACTCAGTGAAAATTTCGAATATCTACCTGTTAGGGTTCTTGAGATACAGCCTGCTGACAGACTGACGGACGGACGGACACCGGAGGGTTAGTAATAGACCCTAAAATAGAGTTTTAATTTTATTTTCCAAGCTTATTTTTTTATTTTAAGTCCTGTAAGTCCATTCAAAGGTTTTCTAGTTGATATCGCTGTCTACGATAAGAACTTGTATGCTTACAATTAAGAATTCTTGTAAAACAAAATTATACAATACTCTACAAATAAAACATGCCATATTGGTTTTGAAACCTTAAAGTTCAAGGTTACTGACGAGTTTTTCTGAACTATCCGAAGAACGTCGAATTAGTTAGTAAAATAAGAACAAAAAAGTCGAAGTGTAAATCAACGAAATGCCGTCCAAAATCTAGTGTAAAAACGGCCTAAACTAACAAACTAATCGAACATTAATCGGATTCCAGCAAAAACATTCACTCCTTGGTAAATAGCTAAATTGTAAGGATAAACAAAAACTATCGAGGTCCGAGGGACGCGGACGCTCAGACTAAGTAAATATTCCGTAATTACAGATTAGCCCAAATTAACCTTGGACCTCTCTAGACTATTGGGATTAAGTTATTGGAGAGGTCTGTACTGTCTTGATTCATTAAGATTGGTTTTCTTTTGCTTTTAGCAAGAAATCGTAGTAGTTATTTATCTGTGGTATCAAGTAAAGGTCGTGATAGGTACATAAATATATTTTTTTTACTATTGATAGGCACGCGTTTTACCACTATCTCACCTGATGGTAAGCGATGATATGGTCGAAGATGGAGCACGCTTGCCTAGAAGTAACCTATTCACTCTTGAATTAATAAAGACTTTGTAGTTTGTCTTCTAAAAAATAACATTTTGTTTTGTTTACACATATTTAATCGGTACTATCAGATACTGGCCGTTGTATCGTTTCTCCGGGACTCGTCCAGCTTCATCGGCTCGGCGTTTTTCTGGTGGTCGCGACTTTTGATTCTGTCTTTCAAGAGTTGCAGTGGTTGGGAATGTGTGATGGGCTTGTCACAAAAAAGAAGGCTGGCTATTCCAGCAGGTGAGATTGTGGTCAAACACCATAATCTTACTTAATGGAAAGTGGTCATTGCCTAGGAGTCTTGTATAAGACACCCTCAGGTTGTTCCTATTTTGAAACAGACAACGTAAATAATAATAATTGGGTTTTTCTTTGAGTTATTCAAGTCAAATATTTTAATTTGTATTCAAATTAAATTTATCCAAAATTTGTACGCCTATTAGGCTAAACAGCGATTCTAACATTAGAATAAGATCTTATTATTGTACCTATGTTTTGCAAATAAATAATTTGAATTTACTTGTTCTACCCACAGTAAAAGTGATATTCCTCTCAAAAAAGGTTAATAATGTGCGTCTTCCTTGCATGCAAAAAAAAAAACAGATGCTTACCCAATGTCATTAGCATTTGAATTCTTAAATAATTGTATTATTTTAGAATTCACTAATAATACTGCCCATTGTGTTACACATGCAACAAACTCTCCCACAAAATTTAAAAAGAAAAATAACAAAACACAATCACCTAGCTGCAACGAACTACATTATTAGCATCGACCAACACAATAGCGAGATTGAAACTGAAATTAAATTACTATATAAATTATTGAGCACTTCACATAAGGCTTGTTTCAGCACCTGAATTATGTAGTGGTTCAGTGTTCGCATAAGCTTTTACGTTGCAGTAATGCAAGGTACAGACCAAGTGAACGAGCCAACGAGGCAACGCTCACGAATGGAGTTGCCGACGAACGATGCAGGCCCGTTTGCCTTTTGTCGGGAATAGTAGTTTTTTTCTGTAAAAACTTACGGTGAAAACTTAGATGAATTGATCAATATCTACACTTCTACACTAATATTATAAAGAGGAAAGATTTGTTTGTTTGTTTGTTTGAGATGAATAGGCTCCGAAACTACTGGACCGATTTGAAAAATTCTTTCAGCAATGGATAGCTACATTATCAGGGAGTAACATTGGCTATAATTTATCCCCGTGCTCCCACGGGAACGGGAACCACGCGGGTGAAACCGCGTGACGTCCACTAGTATATAATATAACCAAGTTGCACTGACGGTTTACTTCAACTCAATCGACCTATGTTTCCACGGTGAGATATTTACAGAATAGGCCACGATAGCGAACGATAGCTTTCGTTCGCTTTTGTTCGCTTGGTGAGCCGAACAACGCGGAAGAACGGGAATATGACATTATGAAGGCGAGTGAGCGTGCAGTGATGCTTGCCTATATTCTATATATTTTTGAAGGAAACAGTACAAACAACAACGCAGTGGAGGAATCCACTGCGTTGTAATTAGTCGCCATGACAAAAAATAAAAACCCCTTGAATACTTTTTATACATTACAAGCTGCAACGGAGAGTGATTGAAACGAGTGCAAGAAATGCCTTGAGAAAATAAGGGATCCCACTTGTTAGCGTTCGTTCGCATAGTATGTACCCAGCCGTAAGGCGAACTGAATATTGCACCTGTTACTCGTGGAGTATATTTTTATCGGTATTACAACTCCTCAAGGCTTTCGTGGCCTGATTAGCTTTAGGCTGTGTTGTTCAGCGCTCAAAGGAATTTTCTGGTAAGATATTTTATAAGGTAAATAGAGGAACGAACAAAACGTTTTATGGTTACCGCCTGTTATGTGGAAAGAGGAAATTCTTTACGTAACCTTTACAATATAGGTTTTTTTTTTATTTCATTTGTAATAAAAAAATAGCATATAATATTAATATTAAGCTTAGACATGTGGTCTTTAATATAACCTGCGAAGTAGGGTTTTGCGAAGCTGTGTATCTTTTGGATGGAATTAGGCCTGATGAAATAATAATTAATTTTATTTATTTGGAACAACTAACAATTACATAATATAAAATACTTAGGTGCATTAAATATCAAATTAAAAATTATGTAATCAACAGCGTTATTCACAAAAAACAGGAAGAATACTTATTACGCGCTTCAAGACAGCTTAAAATTTACAATAAAATTAGGTGCCTAAATAATTACAGCCACACGGGTCGATCTTCAAGGTTAAGCAACGCTTGCCGAGGTTGATCTGCGGACGGGTGACCATCTTAACATACCGAGTTTCCTCCGTGCATAGGAAAGCACGTTAACCCGCTGGTTCCGGCTGGCATTTGAAGATCTGGGGCAGTCATTACGGATTGACAGAAGCCAGTAAATCTGACTCCAGTCTTGCCGAGATGTACCGTGTTACCCTGTTAATGGGTTGTGAAGGTCTGGTAGGCAGCCACTTTTTTTTATTGTTGATAGGCACGCGTTTGACCACTATCTCACCTGATGGTAAGCGATGATGTGGTCGAAGATGGAGCACGCTTGCCTAGAAGTAACTTATTCACTGTTGACTTAAAGACTCCCAGTTTGTAGCTATCAGGAAACACAGACTCCTGCAAGGAATTCCACTCCTTAGCTGCACGCACTAAGAATGTGTTCCCAAAACGTTTTGTGCGCGTGGGTGGGATGTCCACCATGTACCGGACCATGTCGATATCTCAAAGGCCTTCGACAGGGTCTGGCACGATAGCCTTATTAGTAAGCTTCCTTCCTTCGGTCTGCCCGCCGGATTGTGTGATTGGATTGCAGATTTCCTGAGGGATCGGTCTATCCGAGTGGTCATAGATGGCTGCTCGTCTGGACTACTGGATAATAATGCCGGGGTTCCTCAGGGGTCGGTGCTCTCGGCAACATTGTTCCTGCTGCATATTAATGATCTGCTAAAACCCGGTACCTTTGGGTATGCAGACGACAGCACTGTTGCTGAGAGATACGTGTCCGACGCACGAGCTGGTGGGTCGCAGATCCGGTCTCTCCGGTAGGCTATGGTTGAGCGCTTGAACTTGTCCTTACAGGCTGTCTCAGAATGGGGCGATGCCAATCTGGTCAAGTTCAATGCTGCTAAGA
This sequence comes from Lacanobia wlatinum, assembly GCA_947578705.1. Lineage (NCBI taxonomy): Eukaryota > Metazoa > Arthropoda > Insecta > Lepidoptera > Noctuidae > Lacanobia > Lacanobia wlatinum. The sequence goes on from OX388031.1 coordinate 24,169,869, forward strand.
CCCAAGCGTGTCTATTTTCCGCTAAAAGGAGCCAATTCCCCCCAGCTCCATCTTTTCGTGGTGTAACCGTGCCGATAACCGACCGACTGGAGCTTCTTGGTGTTACGTTATCATCTACCCTCAATTTTGGCCCATTCATAGAGGCAAAGGCTCAAGTGGCTGCCAGAAAGTTGGGGGTCCTAGCAAAGGTGAGACGGTACTTCACGCCGGAACAGCTGCTCAAGCTCTATCAAGCGCAAGTTCGATCATGTATGGAGTACTGCTCTCATCTTTGGGACGGATCTGCCAAATACCAGCTTGATGCCCTTGAGTCAATTGAGAAACGAGCCAAGAGGATCATCGGTAATGACAGGCTCGTCGAGTCGAAGCTCCAAAGCCTTGAGCATCGAAGCCGAGTTGCTGGCCTGTCGGTTTTCTATCGCTTGCATTTTGGGGAGTGTGCGACGGAATTGCATGATTTAATTCTGCCAAGCCCGTTCCATCATCGGACCACAAGACGAACGGCGATGCGCCACCGGTACATGGTGGACATCCCACCCACACGCACTAAACGTTTTGGGAACACATTCATAGTGCGTACAGCTAAGGAGTGGAATTCCCTGCCAGAGTCTGTGTTTCCAGATAGCTACAACCTGGGAGTCTTTAAGACAAGAGTGAATAGGTTGCTTCTAGGCAAACGTGCTCCATCTTCGACCACATCATCGCTTACCATCAGGTGAGATTGTGGTCAAACGTATGCCTATACATAGTAAAAAAAAAAAAAAAATGTACTTCAAGTAAAATACTGGTGTTCAGCTAAATCCGATCTGACTGGAAGCCAACCTCAATGTAGTTGGGAAAAGGCTCGGCAGATGATAAGTTTATAATTAATTAAAGTGACATTGAAATCAATCTGCCTAACTTTTTTAGGGTTCCGAAAAAAAAGGAACCCTTACAGGATCACTCGGGTGTCTGTCTGTCTGTCCGTCTGTCACAGCCAGTTTTCTCGGGATCCACTGGACCGATTCTGTTGAAATTTGGTACACAAATGGAGTTCTACTACCCAAACATGGACGCGTTACGTAAATCATTAAATTTTTAGTATGGGGGTCACTTTTGGAGGTACCACAATTGTGCATAAAGTTTGAATAAATAAGTAAAATTAAAAAAAAAAGTTTTATGAACAATATCGTGTGACATATCAAATGAAAGGGCTTACTGTGAGGGTTTTAATAATATTCTTTTCATAATTTTAAAATCAATGGTTTTTAAGTTATTCAATAAATTAGACGAAAAATGACCATACCCCTTATCTCCGAAACTACTGAGCCTAAAATTTTGAAAAAAATGGAAATAATAGATCTTTACCTAAAGATCACAGGAAAACCTATTAGAAGTCTGTAGTGTTAAAATAACATGTTAAAAAAATTAAATTCGTTCGGAACCCTTTGCATGCGAGTCCGACTCGCACTTGGCCAGTTTTTTTCCAGCTATACCTGGGTCGGCCTCCAGTCTAACCACTTGTAGTTGGTTACCAGTATATTAAATGGTTGCATGTTGCCAGTGATGACTTATGGAACTGATACGTGGTCGCTCACAATGGGCCATATCAAAAGGCTTAAAGTCACTCTAGGCAATGGAGAGGGCAATGCTTGCAGTTTCCTTACGTGATCGAATCACGAATGACGATATCCGCAAGAGAACCAAGGTTACCGACATAGCCCGAAGGATCGCCAAACAAAAGTAGCGGGTTGCTCGCAGAACAGATGGTCGATGGGGCCGAAAAGTTCTGGAGTGGCGACCCCGTGCCGGAAGACGCAATGTTGGAAGGCCTCTCACAAGATGGACCGATGACCTGGTGAAGGTCGCGAATATCTGATAGATGCGAGATGCACCGTACCGATCGTTGTGGCCTATCCGACCTCCACTATCCATTACCAGGGTAGCACGGCATCTCTTCGCAAGTCTAGTGTCAGATTTTTTACTTCTGACTTGATAGTCAAGAGTTAACAAAAAATATAACCGACTTCCAAACAAAACATCACAAAGTGTATAAAATAACCTTGATTTCGGAAGTCGGTGTTATAAAAACAAAGAAACAAAACCAAAAACAAAACAAAAGTTTTTTTATTTTTCATTTTTAAGTGGTGATATTTGAACGACGCTGCACTATGGGACCAAACAGTATTTTCCATCTCAAAAATGGTTTTGTCGAAAGTCGTAAATCCATAGATTGTTTTATGGTTTTATACTCTCAAAAGATGGAACTTACGAATAAATTACAAAATATAAAAAAATATAAAGTTTTACGTTTATAAAATGAACCTCAAACATTGGGCATAAATATTTTCATGCCAATTAAATTACCGTTAAGGGAGTTCAACACATAATTATTCGGAAGTTTTCCAAGGAAACATATTAGTGTTATACATCATTAGATAGCTTAGAATATACACTTTGCAACCACGTTCAGTTTTTGTAAAAAAAATATTTTTATTTAATTTTTTAATATTTTTTAGTGAAGTAAAGAAAATTTAGTTTTTGTTAATTTCAATTGGAGTTTTCGTTGTTGCCGAAAGCAGCCGGTGTCAAGTTAATTACTCTATTAGAGACCTTATCTACTCAGTAATATGAGGATTTAAAAAAAACTTGCGCGTTTTTTGCGCCAGAGGTGGTTTTGAACCAATAATGTCAATCGGGGAAAAATCCTCGAAAATTACGGTTCTTCTTTTTTATTATGAAATATTATATTTAGTTATTATCCTTTGATGTCTATATTATTTTTTTCTATTTCTATGATAAAAACATACATTTGCAAATTAAAAAAACTGCTATTATATTTGAAAGAATCTTCCCATGGCAATTTTGTTTGGGGTGGTCACCTTAACCACAAGTATGATAAACTATATTGCTGCCGAAGTTCTATTTATCTGTTGTGGTAAATAATTACAATCAGTACTGATTACACTATTTCGATGAGAACTGTAATAATCAATTGTCCCATGGTTTTTGCACAAGGCACTAAAATATTAGTCCTTTAAATACCCGTGTATGTTCAGCATACGATTCATCAAAGTGTTCAGATACTTCTTTTCAATAACAATTAACCGATAAAAAAGCATTATTATCTAACAATGAGTGAATTCGTTTGTGTTCGACGCGATCTTTGTGATCAAATAATAAAAGGGAAAAGTACTTCAGACCTCAAAAAATATTTATTGAAAAATTTTCAACTATCGGAAACTGACGTTAATACTGTAATAGAGAGTATTCAAAAAAATCTAACATCGAGTTGCAACCAGAAATGGACCAAAGCTCAAAGAAATCCGGACCGGTTCGAGAGCCTATACTCAAATTGGTTAAATGGTGAGTTTAAAGTATAATTGAATTCTTGCAGTACCTCAACCACTGTAAATTCTGGTTTGAATACTTCTGGTGAACGTGGAAGACCAACAAAACAATATGACGAGTGCTCGGAAAACACAAAGAAACGAAAAAATATGGAGCTGGTCCAGGAGTATGGAATGGGACATGTCCGTAACGCTTATGTGCAAGGTTTAAGATCCATGGGGGAAAATGACGAAGCGTCGATTGTGACTATTATCAGAAATAAGGAAAAAGAAGAGAAAAAAGTTATTCTACAAAACATACTCAATCCAGATAACGCACTTTCCTTTACAAAAGAGGAAGCATTGAGTATATGCATTGAAACTGATTTAACCAAAGCACAATATGCGTACCTAAGAAAAAGGCTCGTTGATAAGAATTTAAGTTCTGTATTGCCTTCGTATCAAACACTAAGTGAAGCAAAAAAGGCTTGCTATCCGCCTGCATCCAGCGTTACGGTGACAAATATAAGCGCAAAAATCAACCTGCAAGATCTCTTAGACCATACAGTCTGCCGTATTATAAGGATAAAGTCAGGATCGACTTACAATCGTCTCAAGCTTTTCACTAAATGGGGATGTGATGGATCCTCCGGGCAAAGTGAGTATAAACAAACTCTACCGGAAGAAAACGAACAAATATCGGACGCTAATTTGTTTATAGTGTCCCTTGTACCACTGCGACTAGTAGACGAAGAAACTTCTACGCTCATATGGAAAAACCCTACTTGCTCATCTGTTAGATACTGCAGACCAATTTCATTAGAATTTGCAAAAGAAACTCCCGAAAAAACTACAGCGGTTGTCAGTGAAATTGAAGCCAAAATTAATCAATTGATTCCAACTCTTGTGTCAATAGAAGACAAAGTCATCGAAGTTAAACATCAACTGTTTATGACAATGATTGATGGGAAAGTTGCTCAAGTGTTGACAAACACATCATCCAGTGCTACCTGCACTGTTTGTGGAGCAACTCCCAGACAAATGAATGATCTTTTAAAAGTTACAACGAGAGTTGAAAATGAAAATGCGTTTAAATACGGATTGTCGACGCTACACGCATGGATAAGATTTATGGAAATGATCCTCCATATTTCTTACAATTTAGGTTTTGAGAAGTGGTCTGCAACAACTCCAGAAAACAAGCAACTTAAAGAAGACAAGAAAAAATTTGTCCAAAAACGTTTCCGAGAAGTGCTTGGCTTGCATATTGATAAACCACGTCAAGGTTCCGGTAATAGCAATGACGGTAATACGGCAAGGAGATTTTTCCAAAATTACCAATGTTCTGCAGAGATAACCGGAATTGATGAAGAATTAATCAAGAGACTATATGTAATTCTTCAAACTATGTCATCGGGATTTCCTATAAACGCAGAAAAATTTGGTCAGTATACATTGGTAACCGCGCAATTATATGTAAGCAAATATAACTGGTACTACATGCCATCTTCGGTCCATAAAGTACTTATACATGGTGCTAAAATAATAGAGCATTATGCAGTTTTGCCTATAGGACAATTATCCGAAGATGCCCAGGAAGCTCGAAATAAAGATTATAAGAAATATAGGTTACATCACGCTAGGAAGTGTTCCAGATCAGCAACAAACGAAGACGTTCTGCATATTTTGTTATATACATCTGATCCTTATATATCTAGCTTAAATAAACCAAGTTTTGTAATATCCAAAGAATTATTTGACGAAGCTAAAGAATTGTTGGAAATAGAAAGTGATGAGTAGGATAAGTTTAAGTAATAATTTTTTTTTGTCATGTAACTGTTTGTTTAATAATAATAATTTAGTTTTAAACTTATTTTAAGCATAAGTGTAACTTTTATTGCTATTTTAATATAACTGTATGATTTTTTGTATGAAATTTCGTATAACTTTATCTTTGTCATTTTTTTTTTCGGAAAAAAATTTTTTTTAGATTGATGATGTTTGATTTCTTTTATTGCCTAGATATTCACAAATACGTAAAAAAAAATCAAGGAGATAAATCACAAAACAGAGTTATCGATTTTTGAGATGGAAAATACCGGTTGGTCCCATAGTGCGACGTCTTCGTCTACACAGAAATTGAAATACGCAAAAACGCTCAAAATAAAAACTAGTAAACCAAACTGCAAGTATACCGGCAAGTATACCGCATCGAACTAAAAAATAATCACGGGAATCGGATCAGAAACCTCGAAGTAATCGGTGTACATACATAAAAAAATACCCACCGAATTGAGATTCTCCTCCTTTTTGGAAGTCGGTTAAAAAGTCTTTACTGATAGTAATGACTGACATAGTCCTACAAATGATAGCTTCCGCCTTTGGTCCGTGATTTTCAAAGCACGTATAGGAGTCTCAGAATGCAATGAATGATCATCCATCCACAGACCAACCTCAACAGGCGCTCCTTAACCTCTAAGATCGACCCATATGTATGAAAATGTAATAGGTATTATTTCTAAAATGATATTTCTCCTAAAAACACGGTGAAGCGATTCTTCCAAGTTTTCCAGAAAATTCAAAAAGCCAGGTAAAATATGGCGCCTGTGGGGTACCTAACTTAGAAATATACAACAGCTTTTATGCTAGCGCAATTTTAAAAGTTCTCGTACATATTTCAGTGTAATACGTGCTAGACTCAAATATGCTTCTCTATTATAAGTTGCAATGTTCAAAAAATAGATGATTTTGAAATTTGTGATGCACCATTTCACGATTTTATTTTTGTAAAATTTGGAGAAAAATGTTAAAAATATGGTAGAGGCCCCAAAAATGAATGTCAAGTAAAATAACGTCCTCGAACACTTAAAAAGGGAGCAATAGTGTCAGTACATTTACCGACAGAGCGGCTACAAATTCATAAATGCAATTCAAAATACTGAAATTTAACAAAAATTTGCCATCACAAATAAACCAAATACAACAAATAATTTACTAACAAACGCCAGAACTAAAACAGCCACTTGAGTCCAATTCATTTTCCCTCTAATTTACTCCAGTAGTGCATTCCAATTACAAAGCAAGTCCTCATTTGTGAGGCCTCGCTACTGAGGCCTCGGTCCTCGCCGAGCTAATCTCAGTGTCACCCCGGGGCACGCTGTACTCTGTTTAGGTATTAATACTGCTTCTGAATGGAACACTTGAATTTCCCGAGGACTTGGATTAAAATGGCCTAGAATTTTTCTGGAGTATCTGGCTTTTACAATTTGCGCTGCAGCGCTGGTTGCCTGAATATTACATGAATGTGTTGATTTTGTTGCTATTGTAAATGGAATAGTTTATTAGCTTTGTCTAGAATTCAGATGGAATTTTATCCAACACACATGTAGTGTGGGGGATACAGAATGTGGTCTTGAAATTACAATTAGTAAAGGCAGCGAAACTCGGAATTTGCGCTAACCAATTACGAATCTCAACATAATCATCTATTTTAATTGAAATTGAGTTTCATCTTTCGACAGCCTTATTATCAAACGCGCGCCTTCAGAATTGTCAGTCTGATTCAATTCCTAAGACGTCTCAAACGATTTATTAAAATGAATGTTCTCATCCTCAATCTAGTTACTCCAAATAGTTCAGAGACTCATCAACGAAATTATTCCACACTCAAACCTCCTCATTCGTCCTCAATCAAATCAGCATCCTCCCTTTGCTCATTACTCTGACATCACAACGCGGATCCAACTTACGGGAACATCTCAGTTTTACTGAGCGAGAGTATCTGTGCGAGTCTGAGTATACTCAACTAAATATATTTGAGTATTTGACTAAATTACGAGCTTTGCCGTCTCGAAGGCTAACTGCGACTAAAGATCTGTAGAGCTCTGCTATTTATGAGATGCCTCCTAGATAGTTTATCCTCGCAGTACGTAAACATGCCAGCTTAATTCGGAATACGGTTTTCAGGGAAATACTCAGGGGTGGCGGATTTTCATTTTGTATGGTTCTGTGGTTGCATGTGAAATGAAGTGAGATGAAAAGAAATAGGGTGCTGCATGTTGAGTTTATTACTTTTTGGAAGTTTAACGTGTTTTTCTTTTTGTTTTAGGTAGGCAAGTGTGAAGTAAGATGGGATTAGAATAAGGTGCAACTGGATTGACCAGGTAATATGAACGTGGAAGTCGCATAGTCGTCAATGATGACGATTATACAGGTAATTGAATTAAATACAAATGTAAATTAAATAAAAATAGTGTAATACCACGTTTACTCGACTCTTATAATAAACACTTTAACAGTGTGGACTTATTCATTGGTACTAAAAATGATTAAAAAAAACGAGTTTGGCTTGATTTTTATCATAACAGGCTTTATATATCACATCAACATTACAATAAATGGCTCGTTATTTAATTAGTATATATTTTCATTTCTATAATATTTTATTTTTCTTCTTATGTATACATTTGCATATGTTATTCTCTAATTATATTTATTCACTAGCTGACCCGCGCAACGACGTCTCCGGCACAATTTTTATTACTGCTCGGCTCCTATTGGTCTTAGCGTGATGATATATAGCCTATAGCCTTCCTCGATAAATGGGCTATCTAACACTGAAAGAATGTTTCAAATCGGACCAGTAGTTCCTGAGATTAGCGCGTTCAAGCAAACAAACAAACTCTTCAGCTTTATATATTAGTATAGATTCTATGATATATTTTATATCTTACATTAATATACTTATCTCTTCTAAATTGCCCAATCATCTTTAATATTGATAGGTATTAAGACTGTAAATAGCATATTCATCCACCCTATTTATCTGCCGTGGATAACTATTATTGGCTACTCATGTAATCTTAGTTAAGATTTGGAAGCTGTTGTTATTCCTAAAAATAAATAAATAGGTTCCCGTGAGCGCGGTTAAGATGTAATAAATATTTGTAGCGCCTGATAGAATAATAAGCATTTTTTTTTTCAAAATTAGGTAGGTAAAAATGGAAAAAATGTCAAATTGAAAACAAAAAAAGTTCTTGTTAAGGTCCACGTCTATAACAGGGATATTATAGATGGTCCATGTTACTTACTTACTTATAATAGAATGGGTCCATTTCCCAACAATGGTGCACAGGACAAAGAAATTAGATTTTGGCTTTTTCGAAATGGAACCTTTTTGTTCTCAGAAAATAAGGAAATACAAACAGAAAGTCCTTACTTTTTATTCCTTAAATATTTAATGGCCTGAGAATGGCAACGAAGTAATTTAGAAAATGAATACTTTCTTTCTTCCTCAGGAAAAATACATAATGCAAAGAACTGTTTACGCTCTTGTTAGATAATGTCCAAGAAAATATCAAACATAAAATCCATCTAAGTTTTCCAGAACTTTGTGTTTATCAATAAGATGGTAATTCTGAATATTTCCAAGAATTTTAATATTTTACAATATCTTTCCCGAACTTTCGTCTTAAGTTTACATACTATATTACTGAAAGCTTATGAAAATAATGTTCCTTTTGTTGTAGTTTTCACTATTATCAGCATATAGGAAAGTCTTGAGATATGTCAACATGCTTTCATTAATGCTTTATACTTCGTCTTCAGCATTTTCAATAGCAAGAGATTCCCCCCATCCCTAACTGACATATCAAGCATCTAAGATGAGTGTAGTACATAAGCACAGCCCTTACATTTTCTTCGTAAAAGTGTTTAAGCCATTTTATTCTTTATCAGCGAATTCCTTGAAACAGATTGAACCCTAGATAAAGAAAATGAGATTTCTGCTATCGTTGTTTCTACTGCATTTCTCACAAATGTTACTTAATTTAGGTAATATATTGCGCAATATTTTTTTTCGCCGATGGACGCGAGACGCGCAGTACCGGTCGTAGTGGCGACGCTTGGGAGAGGCCTATGTCCAGCAGTGGACGTCTTTCGGCTGATATGATGATGATGATGATTTTTTTCGAACTCTCCTATTTTAGAAAGGTCTGTTGAAATTTGCGATAAAAAAAGTCTAGTACATTCGTTGTGAATTGTTAAATTAGGGTTTTAAGTCTGTTCTAGTGCCATTAAATAAATTTATTCGTGATTATTTTGTTTTTTAATCAAGCTGAATATATTGCAGAGTTTGTGGCTGTCTTGCAAAATAATTCAGTATGTTGTTGCGTCGTTTGGCAAACTTTAGATGTTTGTGACACTTCTGCGCTAAAATGGCTGCACCTATTTAAATTATTGACACACATTGTATATTGATAACGTGGATAATAATAATACAGGATCGTTCCCCGTCCTGGGTCAGGTGTTTTTATGTAGAACATCAAAACGTATCTTGAAGGAAATTAAGTAAAATTTAGATGGTTAAAAGAACAAAGGAAGACCACAGAAAAAGTAGATGGATTGTCTGAAAGGCGATAATTTTGTTATGACTACTAGCTGACTCAGCAAACGTTGTTTTGCCAAATAATAAAAAAATTGCCTACCACCTATTCTCATACCCACCGAATATACACACAAAATTTCATGAAAATCGGTCGAGCCGTTTCGGTGGAGTTCGGTAACAAACACCGTGACACGAACTTTTTATATATATTGGATGTTGTATGCTTGTTTAGATTGGCAAAGATTATTTACTAAGATTGACAAAGAAGCAATTTGATTTAGTATTAAGTGGTTTATAAATATATTTTCTTATACTTATTTTTTACTTATAGATATGTTTAAGATTTTATAGTCGATAGTGTATGTTAGTGTAATAGTAATTTAAATTAATATTTGAATGCCACTTATCTGTGGCAGGAGTAGTTAATATGCAGGTTAACCAGCATATTAACTTCTATTTGTTCCACCATTATTGACTATTGTATAGAAGAAAAAAACATGCAGTGCACAATCCAACTAAATTGGGGTGACGGCAGGGGATTATGATCTTAGAGCAGATTTTTTTCTAAAATACCAGTATTTTGAAATAGTAGATGCTACTGTTTAAATAAATGAAATTAGAAGTTCTTTTGTATTGTTAATCAAGTACAGTATTACAGTGACTGTCTTGCAAATAATACTGCAAATACCGAGTCTTGTATGAGGAGAATAATTGGCTCTGCATATTGGACACTGTTTTCACACTAATTAGTTGGTTTACCTCGCTGTCTGTCCGACCACTGTTTTTGTTTTAATTTGCTTTGGTATGTTGCACTTAGGTATGTTGTGTTACATCTATACTTCTATCTAATATGTATTAAAAATTTGAAGAGTTAGTTTGTTTGAACTACCTAATCTCAGGAACTACTGGTTCGAATTGAAACAAATATTTTAGTGTTAGATAGCCCATTTATCGAGGAAGGCTATAGGCTATATAACATCACGCTATGACCAATAGGAGCGGAGCATAACCGAAAAATGTGACGCAGACGAATTTGCGCGGGTCAGCTAGTTGGTTTATAGCCTGTGATTTTTTGTTGGCACACGTATGCCATTCACCAGGCAGGTCACCCATGAGGTGGACGGACCAGATAAAATCAGCACTGGTTGGACCTCCCCAAGAATGTTCCAGAAAGGCAGCGATGTCCGACGAGTGGCGAAGGATTGTGAAGCGAGCCACTACCCCTGGAAACACGACCACGACCACTCTGTCAAGAGTGTAACGCAAGAAAGGAAGACTTGTGCCATTGGGCGTCAACTGAAATTGACGAATATTGGCATCCCACATGCCAAATCACGCGATTTAAACTTCTTTAAAAAAAAAGCTGTGTTTAATATATCCTATGGCCCCCAATCGACTAAAAAACATGGCGGCCGCTGTATTTTACAATAAAAATTTTCAATTTTTGTTGCGTCGCGACGGCTATTGCGCCCATGTGATCACAATAATAGGCAAACATTTTGTTAATACCGAGAAAGTTGTATGAGTTCTCAAAGTGATGGTATTTGTTCAAAACGTAAAGGAGACTGTTGCACTTAAATTATTGGGGCCTCAGAAAGAAAAAAATAACGTTTATTTAAAGAAAGAAAATTAAACAATGAGAATTAGGCTTTAGGGTTATTGGAACGAAGTTCCTTATCGCGCGTTGTGAAAGGGGGCTAGACGGAAAAAAATCATACGATAAGTTGTAACGACACTTTTTGCTATAGTTGTAAGCCGTGCGGCGTGCGCGTGTTTCTCTGTCTGTCTCTCTCTCATAGAAAGCAAGCCAGTTATTTTCGTTTCGTCTTTCTATGTCCGTTTACATTACATTTTGTTAACAATAAAAAAAAAATACAATTCTTTCACTAATTAATCGAAAGGAACTTCGTTCCATCCAGGTGTCCCTTGACACCTCTCAAGTTTTTTTTTTCTTTTTAGCCATTAAAATGTTTCAAAACGTTGGTCATCTCCTTTTCGAGTCGATAGTTAACTCCTTAGATTTTTTGGGCTCTGTAGGTGGCTATATTATGTAATTGCAGCATCGGTGGCATTAATTAAATCCCCCGAAGTACAGGGGTATGGACACGTGGAGTACTCCAATGTGTGGCACATATTCTGAATAGGAGCACCGCACTCACATTGAGTATGCGACGGGTATATGAAACTCCAACGAAACCAAAAACGTGGGTTTGTTATGTTGATTAAAAAAACGCATTTTTTTCCATACCATTTGTAACAAATTCTCTGAATCGTTTAGTATGTAGGTAGATAGGTACTCTGAATGATTTATGTACAACAGTTGAATTCTGAGAAAAGCTACCTTGAAAAACTTTATTCCCTACAAGACATCATTACTATGAAATCCTTTTCAGATCCACCTGAATTTCAGGAACGTGCCAGTAAAGATTAACAAAATGTCTTTTTCAACCGAAGTTGGAGTTCTTCAAGTTTAAGAACAAGTTTCAACTTTTATTACCGAAGAGATATCTCGAACGGGCGACCCCATTTTGATTTTCGCATAAACGATCACTTTTGTACAAGTTTCGTTGCTGGACATCCGAATTTTTGGGTGAAAACTCCTTTTACGAGACGGTGAAGTAAAATTATTTCGAAGTTTGCTAAAGGTACGATTTTATTGTATCCTTTTTTTGAAGTTTCGAAGAAAACTAGAACGGGAATAAAATTACCTACAACATATTGTCTCGTTAGTGAACGTCTGTAACTAATAAGGGTCACTTGTACAAACCAGTTATTTTTTAACTCCGAGATAATTGCTTACCTCAGTCAGTCAGTCAGTCATAACAGCCGAAGACGTCCACTGCTGGGCATAGGCCTCCCCCAAAATAGGGGGTTTGCCATAATCGCCACGCTTGGCAGGTGGGTTGGCGATCATAGTGTATGGTGTTGCGTTTTACAGAGAACGCTGCTGCCCATTCTCTGGTGAGTCCCTTAATCGCCTCTTACGACACCCACGGGAAGTGATGGGATGGTGTTATTCTTTTACGGCACCATACGGCACCAGCCGACACCATGCGGCGGCATGCTAAACTATGTATGAAATATTTGTTATTTAACTACATGTTAGAAACTAAGTCGGAATTAAAAGATAAGCGAAGTTTGTGCAAGTGGGCTTGATTTGTATGTAAACATGAACACTGTATTAAACACTGCTGGATAGATTCTATAATAAAACTAAGGTACCTAAATGCTAGAATAGTCTTATCAAGTAAAGCAGCGCTACCACCTTGACAGATTGCTGCACAATTGTGTTCCTATATTTTTTATATTTATGATAGGCTCCCGCTTCTACTTAACGTGTAGCCAGTAAGGTCTAACGACCCCACATAGCCTAGTGTCAGAGTTTCTGAACCGCCTCAAGGGCTTCTTAAATGGTTTATTTGATGACCGCCATTTGGCGGCCGAGACCACCGGCTTATACGTGTCTTTCGAAGCACGGAATTATCTTTTTATCAGACAATCAGGTGATTAAAGCCTGCAATGTCCTAGCCAAACTGGAAACAACTTTACAAAGTATGCTTCCCGTGGGAATCGAACCCACGACCAACGGGTCACAAGGCAAATGCCTAAACCACTCGACCACGGGGGCAGCTCCCGCTTTGCCTCCGGAAAGCGATGATGGAGTACACTTGACTAGAAGTAAACTATTCACTCTTGGGGCGAGACGTCTCGACACCGATCGCCTATCATCAACCGAATTCCTAAGGCAAAACAGTCAATCTCAAACATGATCCATGATCAAAATTAATGATCAGGGAGGCTACTCTTTAAGCCCGAAGTCCGTAGTTTCGGGCTTAGTTACGGGCGTATTTTACTCCGTATCACCTACGGACTTACGATTACTTAGTCCGAACTAAGAATGAATGACAACACGATTTAACAGTAACTGTCAAATCGTATTGTCATTAATTATTAGTGGTTAGGTGATACGGAGTAGTATACGCCCGCAACTAAGCCCGAAACTACGGACTGCGGGCTTAGAGAGTAGCCACCCTGACCCGTGGATTTCGAGACTGGCCCAAACCGTATTTTTTATTCAATCATGAACTTCTAAGAAGTTTCACTTTCACTTCTAGGTAGACCTATGCTAACACAGCGTTTACACCAAAGTATGAAACCACTAGACAATAATAACCCGTACCATACATTCGCTAATAGGAGTACCAATTCTACTAATTTTAACATTGGCATCGTATGACAGTTTGAGATTGAGTTGCAACTTAATCTCAATCTTAATCTGCCATGCGACGTGATTCTTCTTATCGTGTGGGCAGTACCAATTCTACTAATTTTAACATTGGCATCGTATGACAGTTTGAGATTGAGTTGCAACTTAATCTCAATCTTAATCTGCCATGCGACGTGATTCTTCTTCTTATCGTGTGGGCAGTAAGGTCTAACGACCCCACACACTCTAGTGTCAGAGTTTCTAAACCGCCTTCACGGGCCTCTGACATGGTTTATCTGACGACCGCCATTTGGCGGCCTGGACCACCGGCTTATACGAGCCTTTCGAAACACGGAATCATCTTTCAAAAATGTATGTAAATTAAGGCTTTTTTGACAGCTTGCGTTGTTTAAAAATGAGTAGTTTGCGTTGTTTAAAAATGGGCCCTCAGATCCTTACCATTCTTAGCCCCAAACAGCAGTAAAGCACCAACGGGTCAAAGTTACCCCGTAATCACAAACGGGTTATAGTTACCCGTAATTATGGCGTTTGTTACAGCCATGTTGTGATCGTTTTACTACTCAAACGCTCGCTGTAACGCGGAACGTAAAACGGAATGAATTGACGGGTGAATGTTTTTTAGAGTTGACGACTATGTGAAAAATTGTTGTGTGAATCACGATTTTCGCATAGGTGCGACGATTTTCATTGACAAACATGTATCTAACATCTTTCCTACAAATTATAAATGTGAAAATCTATATGTTTTGATATTTATTTGTCAATCATGCCTCGAATGAATTTTAGTTAAAATTTTGCACCCTTATAAAGCATGACCTGGAAACCGTGGTTTAGGACCATAAACACTGCTGTATCGGTACGGTTCCATTAATAACATTCGACAAAACAACTGTTAAGAGCTAGTACAAAATAAAAGGCCATGATACCCATAATTATGGCGTTTGTTACAGTCGTGATGTGATCGTTTTACTACTCAAACGCTTACAATTTTACTTCGGTACCCGAAAATGATTGCAATGTTTATCTTTGATAAAGATAAATAATACCTCAAGAAACTAACATTCAAGCGTTATGGTAGATTGCCAATTATTCCTGTAACGAATTTCTTTAACAAAGATGAATGAAATCTTTAGAATAAAATACGCATTATGTTGGATTTTTTATGAATAACTAGCTTCTGCCAGCGGCTTCGCCCGCATGGTCCCTAGGGAACATATTCCCAGGATAAAAAGTAGCTTATGTCCTTTCTCAGGCTCTAGACTATCTGTGTAACAAATTTTACTTAAATCGGTTCAGTGGTTTTGGCGTGAAAGCGCGACAGACAGACAGACAGACAGACAGACAGACAGACAGACAGACCGACAGACAGACAGAGTTACTTTCGCATTTATAATATTAGTAATGAAGTAAGGATTTTGGGACACACAACACAGGGAAAGCCCTAGCCTTCAAAGTAACATTCTGGCAGCGAAGCCAGTAGTGCCGAAATGTCATGAGATCAATCTCAAACATTGCGGACTTTTGACGCTCGTTGATAATACCTTTGATGTCACTTTGTCCTGTTTACCTATTACGGTTCATGAGATATAGTCTGCTGACAGACAGCCGGTCGGACAGCGGAGGCATAGTAATAGGGTTCCATTGGTTACCCTTTGGGTACGGAACCCTAATAAGCGCAAAATTAGTAGATGTGTCGATGCACTTTTACAAACAGGTACTATTTTTACCGTTGCTTGTTTTTGCGATCATTTTTTGGAACGAAGTTCCTTATCGCGCGTTGTGAAAGGGGGCTAGACGGAAAAAATTCATACGAAAAGTTGTAACGACACTTTTTGCTATAGTTGTAAGCCGTGCGACGTGCGCGTGTTTCTCTGTCTGTCTCTCTCTCACTCTCTCTCATAGAAAGCAAGCCAGTTATTTTCGTTTCGTCTTTCTATTTTTGTTTACATTATATTTGTTAATAATAAAAAAAATATATTATTATACGTTAAAAAAAAATATTACAATTCCTTCACTAATTAATCGAAAGGAACTTCGTTCCATCCGGGTGCCCCTTGACACCTCTCAAGTTTTTTTTACATAACATTCATCTTCATTGAGAAATCAGATAACTAAGCATTTCATAGCAGGGATTCGATTTATTACAAACTAGTGGACGTCACGCGGTTTCACCCGCGTAGTTCCCGTTCCCGTGGGAGTACGGGGATAATATATAGCCTATGTTACTCCCTGATAATGTAGCTATCCAATGCTAAAAGAATTTTTCAAATCCGTCCAGTAGTTTCGGAGCCTATTCAATTCAAACAAACAAACAAACAAATCTTTCCTCTTTATAATATTAGTGTAGAAAAATAAAGTCGTAATCGTATCGTGACTTATAAAAGCGCAGAATACGCCTTCTGGCAATCAAGTAACGTTACGACTGCGTAATAACTGTATAAAATACGTCACGTTATCGCTAAAAGACTAATTACATTCTTCACTATATTAACGACAGTTAAATTTTACTGTCTAAGCATCTGAATCGACGCTTAATCTTAGATTAAGTTGACGGTGAATTAAGGAACGGGTTCCATCATCGCAAACCTAATATAGCTTACTAGCCTTTGCCCGCGTTTTTTCCCATTCCCGTGGGAATTTAAGGAAATCCTTCCTTAGTGCTCCCCTACACTCCCCAAGGAACCTACATGCCAAATTTCAGCTTTCTACGACCAGTAGTTTCGGCTGTGCGTTGTCTGTCAGTCACTCAATCAGTCAGTAATAGAAGAATTTCATATATTAGGATAACAGATCTAATAAAGTAATAAAAAAAGTCTGTCTATTTCCCCAGCTAAAAAAGAATTTACCATTTTAAGCCAGAATCGTTGCACGTAAGTGTCATGCCAACGAATCAGAAGAAAAACAAAATAGGATTATGCTTTGAGAAACTTATCTCTTAGCAAACGGTTTATAAAGTGAGAATTTGGAAATAAGAACGTGCCAAACACTTCGTTCCCAAAATTTGACAGGTCAAAGTACCTAGTGTTTCACAAATACTTAACTTCCCATTCACAATTCAGAAACCTGTGCTAAATGCATCAAAACGCGTCTATTCATAAACCTACACTCAAACGCGTGGAAACAAAAATATGACGTGAAACTAAAACTTGGGATCAAACGATTATGTAAATGTAAGGAAGTTGCTCTCACAAGCGTAAAGTCTTTCGCAGGTACCTCGGACCGTATGCGGAACGGTACAGTCAACGGCTTAAAATATGTGTACAGTTAGGACAAAAGTACAGGGTTGTGGAATTGTTCCAAAGACTTCCCGCGGTCCTAGATCGCAAAAGGCATTTGGAGCAACACGGCTGGGTATTAGTCAGTAAGATTCTGACACTTCCTTCCCCTCCGCCCAGAGCAGAAGGAGTCATTTGATGATTTCTCGTACTTTTGAAATACATGACACCTCATAATTGCAAATGGCTATCTAACAGCCATTGATATATAAAAAACCCAAGATACACATTCTGCATCTTAAAAACGTCCGCATATAACAAGCGCAACATGTATAATGTGCGCTAGTTTCAAACAGTCTCGCATCGCTCGCCATACTGCACTGCTTTGTAAAAACAACTTTAAGCGATCCGTGTAAGATTGAATTTGCAAAAAAATTGTTTATAATATGACTAACTACACACAACTCACACGTGTCACTTGATACATGTCAGTTTTTGACGACAGTTTCGAGTATTGCATTTGTTCGAGACTGTGCATCTTGGGTTTTTATATATCAATGGTACTACGTTGCGGTAGACGCAGCGTTGGACGGCATCTCACGCGGTAGACTGATGACCTTGTGAGGGTCGCGGGTAACCGATGAATGCGAGACGAACAGGATCGGTTGTTGTGGCGACAGTTGTGATCGAATCGGGAAGGATGATATCCGCAAGAGAAACAAGGCCAAATTAAAGTGGCAGTGGGCAGTGGGTTGCTCGCAGAACAGATGGTCGATGGGGCCGAAAAGTTCTGGAGCAGCGACCGCGTACCGGAAGACGCACGAAAAGCACGTTAAACCGTCACTGTCAGTATCATTGTCCACTGTACGAGAAGTCAAAAGACCGAAAATCTGTCAACTAGTTAAACCTAGAGTATCGGGTTACCCAGTTACTGGGTTATGCTTATAAGATAGGCTTGGCTTGGCTTTGAATTTTCTTTTTCTATTTTTGCTTGCCCCATATTATTCACCCTTTTCGACTCCAGGCAATTGATGACCAGATTAAGCCGTTGTTGAACTTCACAAAGTGTCGGATAAATCTATATTTTCTCTTCGACTGTACTTCGGACCGTATGTGGAACCGTAACGGTTAAAATATTACAGTTACCTGAATACGGGTAGTCGGACTTATTCAGCGTCGGAGAATTAGTCAAATAGAACGGATGAACTTCGGCTGTGTGCGGGCCCGTACTAATGGAGAAGTGTGCCCTATATTTATATAGTGTCACATTTATTTGAGAAAGGAAGTCTCTGTGTTATATAAGAAGGTAATTATGACATATTATATATAAAAATAAAGATAAAAAGTCGACTTTAGTATGATAAGGTGTTAAAACAAATAAGATAGTAGCTGGATAGTCCAAAAAGGTAGAAAAACTGCGATGAAGTTTTGTAAAAAAATTACTTAGGTTGAAATTTCAGCCTTATACGACAAGCAGTTTCAGCTGAGCGTTGGTTGTCAGTGACGAAAGAGTTTTATATAATTAGGATTAGAAGATCGTTTTAGCAGTAAACGGTAACGACGGAATTCTGTAAATGACTGAGAGACTGTAAAACGTTTGAGAGTCGCAAGCTACTTACCATTCTGTAGTATTATAGAATTTTCCCACTAAATAACCCAAAATAAATTGTGTATTTGGAGTTATGTACGTATCAAATCCTACTTTAATGCCATATCCTTACAGATTTTCAGGATAAAGTTTAAGATATGGTGGACATCCCACCCACACGCACAAAACGATTTGGGAACTTATTCATAGTGCGTACAGCTAAGGAGTGGAATTCCCTGCCAGGGTCTGTGTTTCCAGATAGCTACAACCTGGGAGTCTTTAAGACAAGAGTGAATAGGTTGCTTCTAGGCAAACGTGCTATATCTTCGACAGCATCATCGCTTACCATCAGGTGAGATAGTGGTCAAACGTATGCTTATCTATAGTAAAAAAAACTACTCAATTTCAAATGCTGCATTCAAAAACTAAAAAGTAGAAGGTATGAATGTTTCGGTATTGAAAGAAGTATTATAGCCAGACTCGAGAAACACTCGTATTCCAAACTCGATCGAGTGAGCAAAGATAGCTTCTAGTTTCTATTCCATAGTACGGGAGCTCATTCGTATCAGTCAAACATTGTCCGGCAGTTTGTCACGGAGTTAGTAGTTCATGCAGAGATGAGTCTAGTTGAGTGAATTAATCTTAATTTGTGTTGCCAACTTGACGGCTCGAGTATTAAACGGTTTTTATGAGTCTGGGAACTAGGGTTAGGTGGTGAATTTGACCCTAAAACTCTAAACTGACTAAAATATTTGGCAACTAATTGTTTTACTCAAGTTTTATTGTTTTGGGTTTAAATAAGATAGGTATGGAAATTTTCTAGACTAAGTTAAAATTATGCGCCCTATTTAGAGTGGCCTAAGCTTCCAACATCTTTGCTACATATAATGAAATATGTATAGTAAGCTATAGTTTTTAATAATACATTTTTGAGAGCATTTTGTAGGTAACTTTAAAAATACTTTTTTTCTTACTTCAGTCTTTAGCTCAAGACCCATTAAACTTCAGTGTTGATTCTTTTCGCCCTTTAAATATTCATAGATATAAGAATCAATCCTAATAAATACAATTATTCCGTTACTGAGTGAGTGACTGACAGACAACGCACAGCCGAAACTACTGATCGTAGAAAGCTAAAATAAGTTCCTTGGGGAGTGTAAGGGAGCACTAAGACAGGATTTCCCAAAATATCTACGAAGTCGCGGGTAAAAGCTAGTTAGTAATAAAAGTTGTTACACATAGCTAGTAAGTCATATCGTCAACCCTAACTACTTGACAGCCAGACGCGTAACTTTTCGAGGGCATTCAGAAAATTATATTCAGTTTCTATTCATTCTATTGAAAGACTTGAGAAAAGGCTTATTTATACGACAAAGAATACTGCAAAATATAACTAAACATATTATACATTAACTATTGAAGTTTCTCTACATAAAAAGTTCCACGTCTTTCAGAAACGCAAATTATACTCAAGTGAAGACTCCGCTGTGAATGGCGCACTTTTTCTATTATTTCATAATTAAATAAACTTCAAGGAGTCACCTTGTTAAGATTCAAAAGACATTCCTGATGTATTTGCTTCTTTCATTAATTTTACGTCATTTTAAAAATTCGTAGTGTTACAGAGTTGGGTGTAGAGGGTGACTAAGTACAGGTGAATAAGCTTTAGAGATTTAATCATATTTGAGTTTGAATATGCACTTTCAGAGAAATAGTATAAGCAATGGGCAAGTAAGTAATTTATTAGAGCTAGACATTCTTATGAATGAGATAAAAGAAGGACTGATTTTTTATTGGGCAAGTGCTCCAATGCAACTCTTGAGAGCCAAGATCAACAAGATTGGTGGATAGTATGAGGAATGAATGACATGAAAGACAACGGAATTGAATGATAGCGTTATGATTAACAAATGAAAATAGAAGAAGGAAACGTGTTGCTTACCTAAAGTTAGATGGTGACAGAAAGGCGAACATGATAATGATGTAAAAACACACTGTTAAGAGCAAGAAGTAACAGTAAATGAGACATGTATTGTTTCTCTATATCCTTTGTGTCTGCTAACGTTTTGTCTGGACCCTGTTCCAAACACAAATTGAGTTATTATAAAATTGGATATCTTATCCGAAAATTACTAATCCGAATTTTTACAGACTTCCAAAAAAGGAGGAGGTTCTCAATTGAGTGGGTATTTTTTTGATGTATGTACACCGATTACTCCGAGGTTTCTGATCCGATTTCTGTGATTCTTTTTTAGTTCGATGCGGTATACTTGCCATTTGGTGCCGTAAAAATTAAATTGATTCAGTTTGGTTCAGTAGTTTTTATTTTATGAGCATTTTTGCTTATTTCATTTTCTGCGTAGACGAAGACGTTGTCCAAGTATCACCACTTAAAAGTGAAAAATAAAAAACTTTTTGCAAAAAAAGTATAACCGACTTCCAAACAAAACACTACAAAGAATAAAAAAACTTTAATTTCCGAAGTCGGTGTTTTTGGTTTTGTTTTCTTGTTTTATAACACCGACTTCTTATATTTTTTTGTAAATGTGTTAAAATTCGCTGCCACGCCGGTTGTGTATAGTAGACGATTTGCATCTTCTATGATCATTGAAAGCTAGCAAATAGGTAAAACCAATCTTTTCGACACACAATTTATATCCCAAATATCTGGAACTCTAACAAACACCGTTAAAAAGATTAGTGGCACAATTAGTAAGTTAAAATAATGGAGCTTAGGTTAGCTTACCCAAGTTCTAACTACCTGAGTGTTCACTAACTACAGGTTTTGAAACTGGTTAAGTAGATAACACTACTCAGCTTCAAGAGATTTTGAATAGGAATTACCACAGAAACAAAAACGTTAGAAATGTTTTTAGGCTTTTGGGATACGAACTGGCTTAATTAGAGTCTAAATATTTAATAGGCTTTATTTAAATTATTGGTGTGAAAAGATAGTTGGGTCAATCGGTTTTGAAACATTGTTAAAGTACTCCAAGTTTTAATTGGAAATAATCAAGTTATCTGGTTAAAAATATTTTATGTGAAAATTACTTGCCAAGATGTCTTGTCTTTAAGTCAAGGGTGAATAAGTTACTTCTAGGCAAGCGTGTTCCATCTTCGACCGCATCATCGCTTACCATCAGGTGAGATAGAGATCAAACGCGTGCCTATCAACAGTAAAAAAATGCTACACCAAGATTTGTTAAAAAAAAATGACAATGTTGGTGTTTAAAGAGTGCCAAAAAACTGGCATTTTATAAAATAAAGTTTATGTGCCAAGCCTTCCAATATTCAAAAGGAACCAAGTGCTTATTTTCTTTACATTTTTAAACACACAAAGTTGAAATGAGCAAGCACTGTAAGACCCAATGTATTGGCTGCACTTTTTTTTGTGTCCGGAAATGTGAAAATTTGGTACTCAGATCTGCCATCTTTCTATTATCTAGTATGGTAGCTTATTTATTATTTGGCAAAAATAAATAATACTGGAACTCAAAGATTCAGTCACAAAATTAATTCCATTAATATTTTTGTCCTGAGCAACTCATTTCCATAACGGAAAGCTCGCAAAAAATAATCCAGAAAGAACAAACAAGAAAAGGAAAAATGGAACTGCTAAAATATTAAAATCAATTAGCAATTCCTCTCACGTTACTATTTTAATTTTCTATTTAATCCTGTTTGAAAGATTACTGTGTCTTCAATGGGGAGGAACAATTATATTATCTAACTAGTCTTCCTTTGAGTGGGTTAAATAAATAATGTCGGCGCTTGGGGCATGGGTCGGAACTGCATAACCTACTGCTCGTACCAGTATTACCATTGTTTCCCGCGCTAAGTTCAAATCGAGAACAAAATAACGTATTTAGTCGTGAGTTTTTGAAACTAAATTGATGCTGACAAAAAGCTGGGAATCCCATGGATTGACAGCTCATTTCGTGGTCACTTCACCCAAGTCTTTACTTTAACATGTTTACAGAATCGATCGGACTCGAACCCAGTTGTATATGTCCCTTGGTGCCTATTGGCCAAGCTCTATTCTGTCTTCTGCTTGATAAGGAGGGAAGTGGAAATTATATTTTTTTTCTACTCCTCCGCTGTACTTTTCTGATTAATTTCATTGCAGGATCCAAGACAGTTGAATCGTTTCTCCAGGACTCGTCGGGCTTCATTGGCTCGGCGTTTTTCTGGTGGTCGCCACTGTTGATTCTGGCTTTCAGGAGTTGCAGTGGTTGGGAAAGTGTGGCGGGCTTGTCCAAAAAAAAAGGAATCGACCGGCTATTAATTCATTTGTACAAAACACAGGTTCATTCGACTATTTCCAGATATCTATTCCATTTTTTTATCGCAGCAAAATACCAGTTGTTGCACTTGACTTCGTAACTTGCTTTTCGTTCTTCTACACATTGTACTTACCCATTATCTCTCTTTACTACCGGACTACTAAATGACTGCAGGGTATCATCAGCGTTGTGAAATTTTCCGCGAGTCACTGCGGCCCTGGAACGCAAAGGGCATTAGGAGGAACATGGATGGGTTTTAGTCAGTAAGAGTCTGGCACTCCCTTCTGCTCCGCCCAGAGCGGGATGAGCATTTTAATGATTTCCCATCATTAAAATGGGTACCATCCGCACTTTAATGATATGTTAAGTACTCGGTTCTAAAAGCTTCTGCTCCATATATATTATTAGCACAACCAAAGTTTTGAGCTCTCAGCCCTCTGCCCTGCCGTGGAGTATGCCACCTGCGTGAAATCAAGAGTAATCAAGCATCTTCTGCCATTGCAGACCTATTGGCTTTTGTCATGGTAGGTACATCGAGGTCAAGGGCGGGCTCATTTATCACGTACTTAATAAAAAATTAGAGTCCAGAACTAGACATATTTACAGAAATGGAACGGGATTTTAGTGCAGATCTCGTCAAATCCAATTTACGAAAGTGTCCCACTTTTTCTGTCGTCCTAAGTCCGAGCTTATATCAAGGCTTACGGTTCGTACCAGATAATCTTCGTATAAGCCGAATCAATTGAGAAATAACACATTTTACCTTCATACCGTTTTCTGGCAGCTTTAGCCACATAATCTACTAAAGAGAGCTAGGATTAACTTCGTTTCAAAAAACACCTTTATTTTCGTGCCTTGCCTTGCCTTGTTCAAGTCCAGAGAACCTACAATAACGTGCCAATGCCATCATTTAAAAAAGCGACCAAGTGCGAGTCGAACTCGCCCATGAAGGGTTCCGTAGCAGCAAGTAACACAATATAAAAGTTCTTGTAGTTCGTTGTAACTTTATAATTAATTATGTACTTAGGCACATATTACAGATTTATTATTAGAAAATAATAGTTCACGGTTTATGCATAAGGTTTATGTTTATGAATTTTTTTTTTTTATATTTGAGTTGATTGAATGAAAGCTAAATTGCGGTTTACGATTTATGATGAATAAAAAAAAAAACTACTTACCAGATCTCATTCAAACCAATTTTTCGGTGGAAGTTTGCATGGTAATGTACATCATATTATTTTTTTAGTTTTATAATTCTCTTATTTTAGAAGTTACAGGGGAGGGACACACATTTTACCACTTTAGAAGTGTCTCTCACGCAAACTATTCAGTTTAAAAAAAAAATATATTAGAAACCTCAATATAATTTTTGAAGACCTATCCACACGTATGGGTTTGATGAAAAAACTAACAAAAGTTTCAGTTCTAATCCCATGCTTAGAACTAAAACTCAAAAACCCCAATTTTTTTTTCTCTTTTTGTATGAAAATCTTAATGCGGTTCACAGAATACATCCACTTACCAAGTTTCAACAGTATAGTTCTTATAGTTTCGGAAAAAAGTGGCTGTGACATACGAACGGACAGACAGACAGACATGACGAATCCATAAGGGTTCCGTTTTTTACCATTTGGCTATGGAACCCTAAACAGCATAGTGATATGCGTATAGCTCTGTCTCCCTCCTACATTGAAATCATGCTGATTTGAAGACGCCATAGTAGACCCCTGTAGTCCCCACGCGCGCCTCAAAGAGATGTCAGCATAGAAGAAGGGGTCCGCTAGGGCCAGTGCCTGCCAGGGTGGCGGAATTTGTTCGAAAGAGTCACCGCGGCCCAGGAACGCAAAGGGCACTAGGAGGAACACGGATAGGTTTTAGTCAGTAAGAGTCTGACACTCCCTTCTGCTTCACCTAGAGCGGGAGGAGACATTTGATGATTTCCCATACTTAAAAAAACCCCTGTAGTCCAAGGTTATGGATTTCTTCGAAAGAGTCACCGCGGCTCTGGAAAACAAAAGGCTTCTGTAGGAACACTGGTGGGTTTTAGTTAGTAAGAGTCTGACACTCTCTCAGCGAGGGAGAAGTCATAATTAGGTTGACTTCTCATACAAAAAAAACCTCCAGTATTGTGCATTCAAACTCTGCACCTAAACATGTACCACAAAACCGAGTAACCTTCTTCATAAGACAGGAATGTCAACTATCCGAAAACCGATGGTACCTCCCAGTTTATTTAGGCAGCTATCTAACTCGCATTTCTTTGTCAGCCTCTTTACCTCACTGAATAAAATATTCGGGATATCTCCACTGCCGAACACCCTGGCTATATTAAAGGGCCTTCGGTGGCAAGTTATTGATAAAGCGGATGTAAAGGGTACGTTTTATTATATTTTATCTATATGGGTTGACAGCTAGATCAGGCAACGCACTACATTTACCTTCAGAAATCTATGACTGTAATCTCATATTTGTCATTCCATAGTTTATATCTAGATAATACTGTTATAGGCCTAGATTAATATATACTACTGAACCATATGCACACTTTTTGTAAACTTATTATTTCAATATTTTTTTGGGTTCGTTACCTCAAAATGAAAAAACGGAACCCTTATAGTTTCACTTAGCTGTCCGTCCGTCTGTCTGTCAAAACCGTTTATCTCGGGAACGCGTGGATGTATTGAGTTTAAATTAAAACGCGCCTACGGTGCGACGTTGCACGGCGGCCCAACGCATCGTGTGACATGGTATAGTAATTTGTATGTAGGATGACGTTGCGGCACCGCTCCGGCGCCGCACTGCACTGTTTACGCATCGTGTGGCCTCTAAGTTTGAGTGAACGACAAGTGAGCTGTCATTCCATCTTGTTTTTATGGTTTGACAGATCACTTACCGTTCACTTCGCCTGACTTTGCATTTCTACATGTTTACAGAATCGAACTGCAGTTTCTTACGTGACCAAAATCGAACGAGGATTTAACAAAAGACGAATGGTGGCATCGATCTTAGTCGGTGGCTCTTGAGCTAGTGACGGATCTACAGTTTGCAACCTTAATTCGTACAAAAAGCTCTGAAAGGTTAGATAGTCGTATTATTCCTTTAAATTCAACTGTGAAAACAGATAATCAAGTAGAGCGTTTGAAACGGTATTACGTAGCTTGAAAAAAAACAGCTAAGTGCGAGTCGGGCTCTCACACGAAGAGTTCCGTACCATAAACCAAAAAAAAAAAACGTTATATGGGAGCCCCCTTTAATTTTTTAAATTTATTGAGTTTTTATTATTTGTTGTTTTAGCGGCAACAAAAATATACATTCTGAAAATTTCAAGTGTCTGTAAAATAAAGAAAACTTGTTCCTTTGGCACACATAGGTAAACATAATGTAGGTATAAAAGTTAGGAAGATTAATTTAAATAAAACAATAATATTGTTGGGGAGGCCTATGTCCAGCAGTGGACGTCTTTCGGCTGATATGATGATAATATTGTGACACCCACGGCTGCGCCAAATAGGTCTACCTATTACGGTTCTTGAGATAGAGCCCGCTGACAAACAGAAGGACGGGCGGACAGTGGAGAATTAGTAATAGGGTCCTGTAGGCCCTTCGATACGGAAACCTAAAAAACTCAGTGTAAATCGTTTGTGATTTTCTTGGATGGCTCAAAATGACGTCTAAAAACCTCTTACGTCTTCCTTTGATCATTCGAGTAATAACCATTAGCGATTGTACAAGACTAGTAGTTACATAAAATGAGTCTCTCACTACATACGCCATTTTGTGTGGGTCGCTTTCAGAGCCTTACCTGCCAAAATATCGGTGTCGTTTACCTTTTTCTACGGCAAACATTTTATCATCCTATTTTGTGGCCTTCAAGTGTTTGCCCTATTTGAAGACCTTGTACTAGTAATGGCCAAGTGGCCTTGTGGATATCTTGAACGAATCATCGAACATTTTTGCTGTTCAACCGTTTGGAAAGTAACGAAATTAATGAGGCTGAAAGAAAAATTGCTTGTACATGAAAAAAAAACTGGCCAAGTGCGAGTCGGACTCGCGTGCAAGGGGTTCCGAACGAATTTCATTTTTTAACATGTTATTTTAACACTACAGACTTTTAATAGGTTGTCCTGTAATCTTTAGGTAAAGATCTATTATCTCCATATTTTTCAAAATTTTAGGCTCAGTAGTTTCGGAGATAAGGGTGGGGGGAATGGTCATTTTTCGTCTTATTTCTTGAATTTATTTTAAAATTATGAAAAAAACATAATTAAAACCCGCACAGTAAGCCCTTTCATTTGATATGTCACACGATATTGTTCAAAAAACTTTTTTTTTAATTTTCTAGTTTGACCCCCAAAAGTGACCTTCATACTAAAAATTTAATGATTTACGTAACGCATCCATATTTGGGTCATAGAAGTCCATATGTATACCAAATTTCAACAGAATCGGTCCAGTGGATCCGGAGAAAACTGGATGTGACAGACGGACAGACAGACACCCGAGTGATCCTATAAGGGTTCCGTTTTTTTTTTCGGAACCCTAAAAACCGGCCAGGTGCAAGTAGGACTCTCATACGAAGGGTTCCGTATCCAAATTAAAGGGGGCTCCCCTTTAATTTTTGTTATTTCTTGTTATAGCAGCAATAGAAATGCACACTCTGCGAAAATTTCAAGTGTCTACCTGTTACGGTTCTTGAGATACAGTCCGCTGACAGACAGATGGATGGACAGCGGAGGCTTAGTACCTAATAGGGTTCCGTTGGTTACCCTTTGGATACGGAACCCTAAAAATGCTCTATGATTAAGGCCAGAAGTGATATTTTGATTACAATTGTATTATTTTAGAATACTTGAAGGATTTCCTTGCTTTGACCATTACAATTCAAAAGTGGATGTAAATGAACTATAATTTTTTAAATGAAACTTTCTCACAAGAATAACAGTGTTTTTTGCAATCTATCTACGTATTTTTCATTTCTTGTTAGAATGTGCCAGCTATCTACCTATTATTTAGCATTACCTTGTAGATTTCATGACAGGTATATTGAATGATCGCATAATCAATCAATTGCACCAACTTATTGTTAACAGTACAACTGTCACCTGCAGCGGAAATGACAATTTAGTTCAGCTGATCGTTTGTTCTGCAGTCTTCAAGGCAACATCGATCAAGTTGGAATCGTTGCTCAATCAATAACGTTTTTTTAAATAATCGTACAGTAATGGTTTTCAATTGTTTATTGATTCGACCATAGCTTAAATATGAATAACGTTCCTACTATTGGACACAAACCTCCGCAGGGCTGCGTAGGCCACCACGCAATTATTTCTAATTTTGACTTATTTTATTTGCTTCGCCTATTTAACATAAATTTAGTTATTATAAAATTGGATATCTTAACCGAAAATTAATAATCCGAATGTGCTCCCAATTTTAAAATTCACTGCTACGCCGGTTGTGTGTAGTAGACGATTTGCATCTTCTATGATCATTGAAAGCTAGCAAATAGGTATCACCAATCTTTTCGACTCACAATTTATTTCCCAAATATCTGGAACTCTAACAAACACCGTTAAAAAGATTAGTGGCACGATTAGTTAGTTAAAATAATAGAGCTTAGGTTAGTTTACCCTGGGGGACCCCCTCACACTGCTTACGTCCACGTCGTGTCCCCTGGAAACGGCCCAGTTCTGTCACCGTAACGGAGTGGCAGACTGGGTACGGCCAAAGTGCAGTGTGCTTTCGTTGCTACCCAAATATTTTTAACTTGTTTTTAGATATTTTATGCGTTGTTAGTAACGAACCTGCGGGAGATTTTTTATTTTTTAATAATGCCTACACCCTCGCGGGACGCCTGCGGGCGGTTTTTAAAACCAAAAGGCCCTTCTCAGGGCCAACCAAAAGGCCCTTCTCAGGGCCAATCCGACGCTTCGGCGTCAGAGGCCAGCCGCGCGCCGTCTGCGGCTAGCCTCTTTGGTACGGCGGACTTTTTGTCGGACTCCGACAACGAGTCTGTGATCAGCGTCTCAGACGCGGGCGACTCTCGGTCGCGGAAGCGGGCCTATCTAAAGGATGGGTCCGAGGGCTCCTCGGCCTCGGGTTCGGCGAGGAAGTCGAAGGCAAAGAAGCCGACGACAGCTGCAAACACCCACGTGGTGGGTCTTGCGGACGCCAAACGCCAGCTGGACCTGACTAAGCGGTTGCAGCACCAGCAAGAGCTGGAGGAGCAGGTTGCTGCTAAAGAGCAGCGGGCGCGCGCTGCCAGGGCTAAGTCCGGGTACGGCGCGTCCCGCGTTCTCTACGCGGACCACTCCCTGGCTGAGCTGGCGCGGATGGCGGAAGAGGACGAGGAGGAGATCGCTGAGGTCGCCTCTAAGTCCTCAAATCTGAAAGGGACTTTTCAGAAGGCCCTTAAGTGCCGGGCCGCGAGCATGCGCGGTATCGTCGAGGAGCTAGTCCAGCGGACGACTACAGACGAGACGCGGCAACTGCAGGCGACCGTCGCTCGCCTGCAACTGGAGGTCAGCCAGCTTCACCAGAAGCTGGCTGATGCCACGGCCCGGCCACAACAGGCCGAACCAAGATCGGCGGCAGAGGCCCCCCCCTCCAACCTTGAGGATATACTCCGCAAGGTGGTTATGGAGGAGAGGGCCTTCACGAGGGCCTGCATAGCAGGCATTGAGGACCGGCTCTTGCCGGAGAAGCGACTCCGACCGCCGCTTGCGGCGGACAAGAGGCGCAGCGAAGCAGGGCCGTCCTCGCAGCAGGAAGACGCCCTTCTGCCTTCGACCACCCCATCCAACCAGCAAGGTTGGACCGAAGTGGTCAGGAAGGGGAAGGGCAAGGGTAAGAAGGCGGCAACGGCCGTCCCTGCCGTCCCCGCCACCACGCCTCCCGCCCAGTCGCAGAGGACCGGGAAAGGAAAAAGGAGGGGCAAGGCCAGCAAGGCGGCGCCGGCCGTCTCTGCCGTCCCCGCCACTACGCCTGTGTCCCACAAGGGTAAGGGGAAGGGGAAAAGGACGCTCGTCCCCCCGAAGTCCGCAGCCGTCGTGGTGACGCTCACCGCGGAGGCTGCGGAGCGAGGGGAGACGTACGCGTCCATCCTCCTGCGGGCGCGTGCCAATGCCGATCCCACCCAACTGGGGATCGGCAAGGTCTCTTGCCGGCGGACCCAAGCCGGGGCTCGACTATTCGAGTTCCCGGGGGCGGAAGGCAGCGCCAGCGCTGACCTCTTCGCAGCCAAGCTGCAGGAGGTCATCGCTGACGCGGCCAAGGTGGCCCGACCGGTAAAGTCGGCGGCCATTGAGGTGACGGACTTAGACGACTCCGTCACCAAGGAGGAGGTAGTGGCGAAGGTCGCAGCCATTGGGGGCTGCGGCGTCGCAGCGGTGCAAGGCCGGGACATCAGGCCCGGCCGCGGCGGCATGGGCACTATACGCCTAGAGTGCCCAGTCGCCGTTGCCAAAGCCGTCCTTAATAAAGGACGGCTTACAGTCGGCTTCAGCTCGGGTGCGGTCCGAGCACTGGAGGACCAACCTCTCCGGTGCTACAGGTGCTTCGGCATCGGCCACACCCGGGCCCTCTGTCCGTCCTCGGTCGACAGGACGGACAGCTGCTACCGCTGCGGCAGGGACGGCCACAAGTCCGCCTCCTGCACGGCCGCCACACCGCACTGCGCCGTGTGTGCCGCCAGCGGCCGGCCGGCAGGCCACGTAATGAAGGGGAGGATGTGCAATCCTCCCCTTAAAAGGGGCAAAGCGCAGGCGCCGGTCGGGCCTGCTGCTGGCACCGTGGTTCCAGAGGCCGGAACCACGGTGGCTGCGGAGGAGGGGGGTGCGATGTCCGATTGATGGCCGTATCAATCGAACATCGCATCCTCCAGGCGAACACCAACCACTGCCGGGCAGCCCAGGATCTGCTGATGCAGACCATGGCTGAGTGGTTGGTGGACTTGGCGGTGGTCGCCGAGCCTTACTCGGTCCCTGGCCATTGGCTGGGCGACCGAGACGGCTTGGTGGCGTTGGCGGCGCGGTCTTCCACAGACTCCCCTCCCCTCTCGCTCTTAGAGAGGGGACCGGGATACGTGGCCGCCGCGTGGGGAGATGTGGCCCTTGTGGGGGTCTATTTCTCCCCAAACCGCCCTCTCACGGACTTTGAGGACTTCCTGGAGGTCCTCACCGCAGCCGTAGGGAGGGCGTCGCCGCGCCAGGTCGTCGTGTTGGGCGACCTGAACGCCAAGTCGGTGGCATGGGGCAACCCGGCTGCCTCATGCAACGTCCGGGGACGCGCCGTCGAGTTTTGGGCGGCGTCATGCGGCGTGTCCCTCCTCAACAGGGGGGCGGTCCACACATGTGTGCGGCAACGGGGAGGGTCGGTGGTTGACGTCTCGTTTGCCACCCCCGTCCTTGCCGCACGCATCGTGAACTGGCGGGTGGAGTTGGTGGAGACCTTGTCGGACCACCGCTATGTGCGGTTCGACATCTCCACCCAGAGCCCTCGTGGGCAGATGGCCCGCTCTAGCGGGTCTCCCTTCCCACGGTGGGCTCTCACTCGCCTGGACCGGGAGGCAGCCAAGGAGGCGGCCTTCCTCCAGGATTGGTTGTCGCCCCCTGTTGAGGTCCTGGACGTGGACGCCGCAGCGGTCCGGCTCAAAGGGTCCCTGACCGAGGTGTGCAATGCCAGCATGCCTCGGTCTCGCCGTCCGCCTCCCCGTCGTGCCGTTTACTGGTGGTCGGAGGAACTGGCGGGGCTCCGTGCCTCCTGCGTGGCGGCCAGGAGGGCATACACGCGGAGCCGTCGGCGCAGCGCCCGAAGTCAGGCAGACGAGGACCGCCTCTACGCCTCTTACCGAGAGGCAAAGGCGGTCCTCAAGTCGGCAATGGGCGCTGCCAAAGACGCGGCGAGGGCCGAAATGCTCGAGGGTCTCGACAGGGATCCCTATGGGAGACCATACAAGGCGGCGCGGAACCAACTCCGCCCCCATGGTCCCCCATTGACGGAGACCCTCGAGCCGGCTTTGCTGGATGGGGTGGTTCGGTCCCTGTTTCCGCGCAGGACCGAATTCACCCCACCAACGATGGACCCCCCGCTGGGGGCGGCTTCACCGGAGGAGGGGATCCCTCCGGTGACGGCGGAGGAATTTCGCGCGGGGGTTCTTAGCCTCCGCGCGAAGAAGACGGCCCCTGGGCCGGACGGCGTCCCTGCACGGGTGGTGGCCATAGCTGCCGCTCAGATGGAGGACCGGTTTCGGGACCTTTTCAGCGCGTGTTTTACGGCTGGGAGGTTCCCGAAACCGTGGAAGGAGGGGCAGCTATGCCTCCTCCGAAAGGAGGGACGCCCGGCGGATTCCCCCTCGGCGTACCGGCCCATCGTTCTGCTCGATGAGGTCGGTAAAATGTTCGAGGGGGTCATCGCCTCCCGGCTCAGTGGCCTGTTGCGGGGAGTAGGGCCAGACCTGTCGGACGCCCAGTTCGGGTTCCGACAGGGGCGTTCGACCATCGACGCACTGGCCCTACTCAAGGGCCAAGTGAAGGACGCGGTGGAGGCGGGGGAGGGGGTGTTGGCGGTGTCATTCGACATCGCCAATGCCTTCAACTCCATCCCCCACTCGACTATATTGGAGGCACTCCGTTATCACGGAGTGCCCCAATACCTGAGGAACGTCCTGGCCAGCTACTTGGAGGACAGAGAGGTCCTCCTCGTGGACAAGCTGGCCAGGATGAGGCGGTACGCAGCCGAGTCCGGTGTTCCGCAGGGGTCTGTCTTAGGGCCCCCCTTGTGGAACATCGGATTCGATTGGCTCCTGCGGGGAGCCCTCCTCCCGGGCACGAGTGTCATCTGCTACGCGGATGACACTCTCCTCACTGCCCGGGGGAGGAGCTTCGGCGAGGCGGCCTGTTTGGCCTCGGCTGGCGGATCCTTGGTCGCGGGGAGGATCCGCCGCCTAGGGTTGAGGGTGGCGCTGAACAAGACCGAGGCCGTGTTCTTCCACGGGCCTCGGCAGCGCTGCCCTCCAGACGCCCACATTGAGGTGGACGGCGAAAGGGTGGGGGTCCAGGCCCAGATGAAATATCTGGGCCTGGTGTTGGACAGCAGGTGGCGCTTCGGCCCGCATTTCAGCGGGCTGTCGACGCGCCTGCTGAAGGCCGCGGGCGCCCTCTCATGGCTCCTACCAAATTTGGGGGGGCCCAACGCACGATGCCGGCGGTTGTATGCCGGCATCCTGCGTAGCATGGCCCTGTACGGGGCCCCCATCTGGGCGGACTCCCTCCACAGGAGGGAGAATGCCACCGCCATCCGCAGGCCCCAAAGGGCCATTGCACAGCGGGTGGCGAGGGCATACCGCTCAGTGGGGTTCTCGGCGGCGTGCGCTCTGGCTAGCACCCCTCCTTGGGAGTTGGAGGCGTGGGTGCTCGCCAGAGTGTACGAGTGGACGGCGCAACGAAGGGCGCTCGGGGAGCGCCCCGTCGCGGAGGAGCGGGAGGCCGTGCGGCGGGAGGCGAGGGACGCCATCATCGTCCATTGGACGGAGGACCTCGCCTCCGCCACCTTTGGCCGCCGAACCCTGGACGCGCTCGGTCCGGTCTTGCGGGACTGGCTCGAGCGCTCCCACGGTTTCCTCTCCTTCCGTCTGGTCCAGGTGTTGTCCGGGCATGGCTGCTTCGGATCTCACCTGCACCGGATCGGGAGGGAGGAAACTCCGGCGTGCCACGACTGCGGCGCGGCGGAGGACACGGCACAGCACACCCTCGAGGTGTGCCCGGCTTGGTCCGAGCTGCGCCGCAGTCTAACCGCGGAGATCGACCAGGACCTCTCACTTCCCGGCGTGGTCAGAGCCATGCTGGAGAGTGAGGGGGCCTGGTCAGCGGTAGCCTCCTTTTGCGAGGCGGTCATCTCGCAAAAGGAGGCGGCGGAGCGCGAGCGGGAGGATGACCCTCTCGCTGCGCCGCTCCGCAGGCGAAGAAGAGGTCGGAGAAGGCGGGGCCTTCTCCCTCCTCGTGGTGGTGATGGGCGGGCGACAGGCGCGGGGGCGTCTGCGCCCGCATTGCACCCGTCACCACCTTCGTCGGACATTCCCGGCCCTCCCCCAACGGGGAGGGCGTGAAGGGCCCGCCGTGAAGGCGGGCGGACGTCGGAGGGGGACTGGACGTAAAGGCTCTGCCGATCTCCCAGTCCCTCTCCACTCAGACGATGCGGGAATGCCGCTGGGTTATTTTAGTGGGTATACCGGGCTTGCCCGGGGAGTCCCACACGGCCCCCCCATCCCCCGATGGGAGGGTGTGCGTAATGCATTTTTTCCCAGCGCAAAAAAAAAAAAAAAAAAAAAAAAAAAAAAAAAAAAAAAAAAAAAGGTTAGTTTACCCAAGTTCTAACTACCTGAGTGTTAACTAACTACGGGCTCTGAAACTGGCTAAGTAGATAACACTACTCAGCTTCAAGAGATTTCGGATAGGAATTACCACAGGGTTTAAAAAGTTATAAATATTTTTAGGCTTTTCGGTTCCGAACTAGCTTAATTAGAGTCTAAATATTTGATAGTCTTTATTTAAATTACTAGTCGACCCGCGCAACTTCGTCTGCTCCGCTCCTATTGGTCTTAGCGTGATGATGCATAACCTTCCTCGATAAATGGGCTATCTAACACTGAAATAATTTTTGAAATTAGACTAATACTTCCTGAGATTAGCGCGTTCAAGCAAACAAACAAACAAACTCTTCAGCTTTATATATTAGTACTAGCTGACTCGCGCAACTTCGTCTGCGTCACATTTTTCATTACTATTCCGCTCCTATTAGTCTTAGCGTGATGATATATAGCCTATAGCCTTCTTCGATAAATGGGCTATCTAACGCTGCCAGAATTTTTCAAATCGGACCGGTAGTTCCCGAGATAAGCGCGTTCAAGCAAACAAACTCTTCAGCTTTATATATTAGTATAGATAGATAGATAATTATTGGTGTTAGAAGGTAGTTGGGTTATTCGGTTTTGAAACAATATTAAGGTACTCCTTTTCCAGTTTTAATTGGAAATAATCAAGTACAAATATTTTATGTGAAAATTACTTGGCAAGATGCTGCACCAAGATTTGTTAAAAAAAAAATACCCCAAGGTTACTGTTTAAAGATTGCCAAATTGAAAGATTGGCATTTTATAAAATAAAGTCTATATACCAAACCTTCCAATATTCAAAAGGAACCAAGTGCTTATTTTTTACATTTTAAAATACACAAAGTTAAAATAAACAAGCACTGTAAGAGCTAATGTATTGGCTTCACTTTTTTTGTGTCAGGAAATGTTTAAATTGGTACTCAGATCTGCCATCTTTCTATTATCTGGTATTAGCTAGGTTATGGTAGCTTATACTTAACGGCAAAAATAAACGATATTGGAATTCGAAGATTCAGCCTCCAAATAATTCAATTAACATTTTTGTCCTGAGCTACTCATTTCCATAACGGAAAGCTCGCAAAAAATAATAAAGAAAGAACAAACAAGAAAAGGAAAAATGGAACTGCTAAAATATTAAAATCAATTAGCAGTTCCTCTCACGTTACTATTTTAATTTTCTATTTAATCCTGTTTGAAAGATTACTGTGTCTTCAATGGGGAGGAACAATTATATTATCTAACTAGTCTTCCTTTGAGTGGGTTAAATAAATAATGTCGGCGCTTGGGGCATGGGTCGGAACTGTATAACCTACTGCTCGTACCAATATTACCATTGTTTTCCGCGCCAAGTTAAAATCGAGAACAAAATAACGTATTTAGTCGTGAGTTTTTGAAACTAAATTAATGCTGACAAAAAGCTGGGAATCCCATGGATTGACAGCTCATTTCGTGGTCACTTCACCCAAGCCTTTACTTCAACATGTTTACAGAATCGATCGGAATCGAAACCAGTTGTATATGTCCCTTGGTGCCTATTGGCCTAGCTCTATTCTGTCTCCTGCTTGATAAGGAGGGAAGTGGAATTTTTTTTTTTCCTACTCCTCCGCTGTACTTTTCTGATTAGTTTCATTGCAGGATCCAAGACAGTTGAATCATTTCTCCGGGACTCGTCGGGGTTCATTGGCTCGGCGTTTTTCTGGTGGTCGCCACTGTTGATTCTGGCTTTCAGGAGTTGCAGTGGTTGGGAATGTGTGGCGGGTTTGTCCCAAAAAAAAAAAGAATCGACCGGCTGTTAATTAATTTGTACAAAACACAGGTTCATTCGACTATTTCCATATATATATTCCATTCACTTATACAAAATACCAGTTGTTGCACTTGACTTCGTAACTTGCTTTTCGGTCTTCTACACATTGTACTTTTCGGTCTTCTACACATTGTACTTACCCATTATCTCTCTTTACTACCGGACTACTAAATGTACTGCAGGGTATCATCAGCGTTGTGAAATTTTCCGAAAGAGTCACTGCGGCCCTGGAACGCAAAGGGCATTAGGAGGAACACGGATGGGTTTTAGTCAGTAAGAGTCTGACACTCCCTTCTGCTTCACCCAGAGCGGGAGGAGTCATTTGATGATTTCCCATCCTTAAAAAAAAAAAAAAAAAAAAAATCGGCTATCGGCTCGCTTATTAATGTAAAAGTGTAGGAGTTTTTATTAATATTTTTCTGAAGGTGTTTTTTATCGCATTGGCGGTGATGCATAATACATATAAGATGGTGTAGGATAGCCAGACCATCTTTTCTGTAAAGAACATACAGTGAACATGTAGGTGAAATGTGTGTCGTTCCTTCTAAAGCTATATGGGTTGACAGCTAGATCAGGCAACGCACTACATTTACCTTCAGAAATCTATGACTGTAATCTCATATTTGTCATTCCATAGTTTATATCTAGATAATACTGTTATAGGCCTAGATTAATATATACTACTGAACCATATGCACACTTTTTGTAAACTTATTATTTCAATATTTTTTTGGGTTCGTTACCTCAAAATGAAAAAACGGAACCCTTATAGTTTCACTTAGCTGTCCGTCCGTCTGTCTGTCAAAACCGTTTATCTCGGGAACGCGTGGATGTATTGAGTTTAAATTAAAACGCGCCTACGGTGCGACGTTGCACGGCGGCCCAACGCATCGTGTGACATGGTATAGTAATTTGTATGTAGGATGACGTTGCGGCACCGCTCCGGCGCCGCACTGCACTGTTTACGCATCGTGTGGCCTCTAAGTTTGAGTGAACGACAAGTGAGCTGTCATTCCATCTTGTTTTTATGGTTTGACAGATCACTTACCGTTCACTTCGCCTGACTTTGCATTTCTACATGTTTACAGAATCGAACTGCAGTTTCTTACGTGACCAAAATCGAACGAGGATTTAACAAAAGACGAATGGTGGCATCGATCTTAGTCGGTGGCTCTTGAGCTAGTGACGGATCTACAGTTTGCAACCTTAATTCGTACAAAAAGCTCTGAAAGGTTAGATAGTCGTATTATTCCTTTAAATTCAACTGTGAAAACAGATAATCAAGTAGAGCGTTTGAAACGGTATTACGTAGCTTGAAAAAAAACAGCTAAGTGCGAGTCGGGCTCTCACACGAAGAGTTCCGTACCATAAACCAAAAAAAAAAAACGTTATATGGGAGCCCCCTTTAATTTTTTAAATTTATTGAGTTTTTATTATTTGTTGTTTTAGCGGCAACAAAAATATACATACTGAAAAGTTCAACTGTCTGTAAAAGAAAGAAAACATGTTTTTTGGCACACATAGGTAAACATAATGTAGGTATAAAAGGTAGGAAGCTAAATTCAAATAAAACAATAATATTGTGACACTCACGGCTGCGCCAAATAAGTCTACCTATAACGGTTCTTGAGATAGAGCCCGCTGACAAACAGAAGGACGGGCGGACAGTGGAGGCTTAGTAATAAGGTCCCGTAGGCCCTTCGATACGGAAACCTAAAAAACTCAGTGTGAATCGTTTGTGATTTTCTTGAATGGCTCAAAATGACGTCTAAAAACCTCTTACGTCTTCCTTTGATCATTCGAGTAATAACCATTAGCGATTGTACAAGACTAGTAGTTACATAAAATGAGTCTCTCACTACATACGCCATTTTGTGTGGGTCGCTTTCAGAGCCTTACCTGCCAAAATATCGGTGTCGTTTACCTTTTTATACGGCAAACATTTTATCATCCTATTTTGTGGCCTTCAAGTGTTTGCCCTGTTTGCCCAAGACCTTGTACTAGTAATGGCCAAGTGGCCTTGTGGATATCTTGAACGAATCATCGAACATTTTTGCTGTTCAACCGTTTGGAAAGTAACGAAATTAATGAGGCTGAAAGAAAAATTGCTTGTACATGAGAAAAAAACTGGCCAATTGCGAGTCAGACTCGCGTGCAAAGGGTTCCGAACGAATTTCATTTTTTAACATGTTATTTTAACATTACAGACTTCTAATATATTTTAACACTATAGACTTTTTATAGGTTTTCCTGTAATCTTTAGGTAAAGATCTATTATCTCCATATTTTTCAAAATTTTAGGCTCAGTAGTTTCGGAGATAAGGATGGGGGAATGGTCATTTTTCGTCTAATTTCTTGAATAACTTCAAAACCATTTATTTTAAAATTATGAAAGAAATATCATTAAAACCCGCACAGTAAGCCCTTTCATTTGATATGTCACACGATATTGTTCATAAAACTTTTTTTTATAATTTTCTAGTTTGAACCCCAAAAGTGACCTTCATACTAAAAGTTTAATGATTTACGTAACGCATCCATATTTGGGTCATAGAAGTCCATATGTATACCAAATTTCAACAGAATCGGTCCAGTGGATCAGCACAGACAGACAGACACCCGAGTGATCCTATAAGGGTTCCGTTTTTTTTTCGGAACCCTAATAACCGGCCAGGTGCAAGTAGGACTCTCATACGAAGGGGTCCGTATCAAAATTAAAGGGGGCTCCCCTTTAATTTTTGTTATTTATTGTAATAGCGGCAATAGAAATGCACACTCTGCGAAAATTTCAAGTGTCTACCTGTTACGGTTCTTGAGATACAGCCCGCTGACAGATAGACGGATGGACAGCGGAGGCTTAGTACCTAATAAGGTTCCGTTGGTTACCCTTTGGATACGAAACCCTAAAAATGCTCTATGATTAAGGCCAGAAGTGATATTTTGATTACAATTCTATTATTTTAGAATACTTGAAGGATTTCCTTGCTTTGTAGGTATCCTTACCATAGTATCATAATATAAAAATCATTCTAGGTTGTGGTTATAGGTTCCTGGAGACGTTTATAGGCTTGTTGAACTCGAGTGGAGCCGCGACCAAAAGCTAGTATTATATAATTTTTGTTGTGCAAGGAAATGGGAACTAACCGATAGTTTCAACCTGGGAGTCTTTAAGTCAAGAGTGAATAGGTTACTTCTAGACAAGCGTGCTCCATCTTCGACCACATCATCGCTTACCATCAGGTGAGATAGTAGTCAAACGTGTACTTACCAATAGTAAAAAAAACGGGCGGTCTTTGGGGACTGCCGATAGGAGTGAAAACTAAGTAACTTGTGAATTGTGCAATATAGGGAAGCGTGCGGTGACGATGCCGCGAGTTTCACGCTTTTTGTTCACCCAAAAAGTACACATATATACACAGTATACATATAGCTCATGGAAAGCGTTCGGTGACGATGCCACGAGTTTCACGCTTTTTGTTCACCCAAAAAGTACACATATATACACAGTATACATATAGCTCATGGAAAGCGTTCGGTGACGATGACGCGAGTTTCACGCTTTTTGTTCACCCAAAAAGTACACATATATACACAGTATACATATATAGCTCATGGAAAGCGTTCGGTGACGATGACGCGAGTCTCACGCTTTTTGTTCACCCAAAAAATAAACACATATACACAGTATACATATAGCTCATGGAAAGCGTTCGGTGACGATGACGCGAGTTTCACGCTTTTTGTTCACCCAAAAAATAAACATATATACACAGTATACATATAGCTCATGGAAAGCGTTCGGTGACGATGACGCGAGTTTCACGCTTTTTGTTCACCCAAAAAATAAACATATATACACAGTATACACATAGCTTATGGAAAGCGTTCGGTGACGATGACGCGAGTTTCACGCTTTTTGTTCACCCAAAAAGTATACATATATACACAGTATACATATAACTCATGGAAAGCGTTCGGTGACGATGACGCGAGTTTCACGCTTTTTGTTCACCCAAAAAGTACACATCTATACACATTATACGTATAGCTCATGGAAAGCGTTCGGTGTCGATGACGTGAGTTCCATGATTTTTGTTCACCCAAAAAGTGCTCAACGCGCCTAAAGCAGTTTTTTTTTCCTCTATTGCAGCATAAACGAATGTATAGCTGCGTAGTTATAGCCAAGTTTCATTGGAGATAAAAAATAAAATATTTACCGAGAGGATCTACGGGGTAAATCAGTAGGGAATTCTTATCAATTTCTTTTGATCAGGATTCCGTTTCGTCATGTAAAAAGAATGTGATATTCATTGTTATGATTTGGTATTCATGTTTCGTATTACACGTGTCTTGCTGGGGGCTAAAGCTTAGAAATAAGTGGCGGTGAGGAAAATTGCCTCATTTCGAAAAGGCTCGCAAGTATCAATTCCTTACCATGCTTTCTTAATCCTTAGAGCTTCATGATTTGTTTACATACTATATAAGTTTATATGTTGATAGAAATAAAACAATTTCATTAAATTTTACGTAAGTTGTGATGAAGTTTGATTGTAATTATTTGTTTTAAGAAGTTTTTTCTAGCATACGATAAACCGAAATCTTTAATAGCTCTTTTACAAGTGTTTGGAGTGAAGGACCAGTTTTTTACAACTTTTGAGAAAGCCAACAACTACACTGCCGTTGAAAATACGAAGAAACGATTGCCGTATTTATAGTAGTATTAGTTTATTACCAAAAAAAACGGTCGCCCACGTCATCTCGGAATGCGTGGCTATCCAACGTGAACAAATCCTCAGAACGGTGAGATCGCTCCGCGAAGCCTGGGAAGCTCCCAGGAAATTTTTGTGCTTCTGGGCGGAGCTAAGCTATCTAACATATCCAGGACAACTACGCACAACGAATCGAATGGGAGTCTAAAGGTGCCTGTCCATTGCGAGCGAGCAAGGCAGCAGAAATCGGAGAAACGGCGAAATATTAACTAATGGAATTGCATAAAATCTCCGCACCACGTGAGTCACTGAAGTTTTGACTGACGTGATTGGACCCTTAGAGTGCCTGTCCATTGTGAATGAGCAAGGCAGCGGAGCGGAACAACGGAGAAATTTTAACCAATGGAATTGCATAAAATCTCCGTACCACGTGAGTCCCAAGTGAGTCACTGACATTTCGACAGACATGGTTATTAATATTTCTCCGTTTCTCCGCTCCACTCGCAATAAACGGCTCCACGACCTTCAGTACGGAGAATGAAGTCCTTACTCTACTCTACCACAAAAGGGCACTGGAATAGTAGTAGGATATAGTTATATACCTATTTTTGGTTTACAGTGAAGAAGTCCCTTCTCATTTGCATGAAAATGAAAACATAACTTAGATTATCTTTCAGAAAACACCGCACTTGATCCTTCGTTAACTATTCATTAGAAATAGTTATTCCAAAGGTAACCATGATTTATGTCCCAAAAACCTTTGGAGGCTTTAAAAGGGTGAATAATAATGAAGGTAACTAACGAATACAATTCATCCTGCAATGTGTCTTTTGTTTCTTTTTTGTTTCGTTCGCGTGTTTTCGTTATCACAATATCAAAAGTGTTGGCGTTTTGATAAACAATGTTATTAATCGCTTTCAGTAATTTTAGGTCGGATTAGTGCGTGATACTGTGTGAAATTATTTCGGTCGTGTTTTGTTTTTGGAGTCTATAAAATTATTGTTCTTGTGCTTAGTTTTGTTTTGTGAACATTGGCGAATGACATTATCAGAGGCGGTGCTTTTACACAGTCGTTTATATAATGATTGTTAAAATATAGAAATCCTAAGAAACTAATAAATAAATAAAGTTTTAACATAAAATTTAAATATTTTTGCTTAATACGTTGGGAAAAGTAATGTCTTCCTATAATTAAATTAAATTATGAAAAAAAAATATCTATGCTATAATATCGGAACAATTTATCCATTTTTATAGAACTATAATATTTCCTGGTAACATTTTCATTGCACCTTTTGCAGGTGGCAAATGTAAACGCCAAGTAATAAATTGATTATTAAAATTCCCAGTAATTTAATTTCCACCTGACATTTCCAAGTCTCTAGTTCTAAGTTCAAAATAAAAGAAAGGAAAATTTGCTGTTGAAAAATTGAAATCTAACTTAAATTACCGAGAACTCTAATCAGGCCAGAATTAAATATTAAAACCTACAGTCGCATGTCCCATAAATCCACCCCGGACTTATCTGGACGAACAAGCCATTGTACGCCATAAAAACACCATAACTGTGACGTCATAAACCATGCTGCCGCCAAAAGCAAAAAGGGCGTATCTGACAAAACACGAGACGACGAAAATAAAGGAAAACCGGTCAATTGCAAGTTGGACTCGCGTGAAAAGTGTCCCGCCATATTATTATTATTTTTTAATTTTTTTTTTTACTAGAGATGGGTTTGCTCTTGATTCTAGTCTAGGTCAAATGCGACCGTTAACTTAATGCGTCCCAGAGGGTCATGGCCATCCGGCTGGCCCGGGGATATCGCACGGTCTCTGGCGAGGCGGCGAGCCTCCTTGCCGGACTGCCGCCATGGGATCTAGAGGCAAGAGCCCTCGCGCTCATTTACGAATGGCACGTGGAGGCACTACGCCGGTGCGAGACTCCTCTGCCGCGGCAAATCGCAGCACGGCGGACGGAGCTCCGGCGGGATCTCATGGCAGTTTGGAGACAACGACTGTCGCAACCCAGCGCTGGGCACGCCACAATTGCGGCGATAAGTCCCCTCTTTGAGGAGTAGCTAGAGCGGCGCCACGGCGTCCTTACCTTCCGTTTGACGCAGGTACTCACCGGACACGGTTGTTTCGGAAGGTATCTGTTTCAAATACGGCGGGAGGATACGCCCGGATGTCAACACTGCGAGGATCGCCCGGAGGACACAGTGGAGCGTACGGTGGTGGTCTGCCCTGCTTGGGCGGAGCACCGCCGTGTCCTCGTTGAGGCGATCGGCGGCTGCGACCTGTCGCGGTCGACCCTGTTTCAAGCCATGGTCCGGAGCGAGGAGACTTGGGAAGTGGTCACCTCCTTCTGCGAAGCAGTAATGCTAGCGAAGGAGGAAACCGAACGCGTGAGAGAGAGGGAAACATCACGCCGCAGCCGCCGTAACAGAAGAAGACGCCCCGGGCGTCGGGAGTCGCAGGGCGATTCTCGGCCACCGTAGGCATGGGCCTGCGGACGGCGAGCATCGGGTGGCTCGCCGTCTGATCAGAACCAGGCCCGGGTCGACGGCGCGCTGTGTTCAACGCGCGCCTCAAAGAGCTGTCAGCATTAAAGACGGGGCCCGCTAGGGCCAATGCCTGCCGGGGTTGCCGGATTTATTTGAAAGAGTCACCGCGGCCCTGGAACGCAAAGGGCGTTAGGAGGAACACGAATGGGTTTTAGTCAGTAAGGATCTGACACTCCCTTCTGCTTCACCCAGAGCGGGAGGAGTCATTTGATGATTTCCCAACCTTAAAAAAAAGGTCAAATGCGACAGGCACAAAGTCGACGATGGGGTGAGCTTACCCAGAAAAAGTCTGTTCACTCTTACTTTGAAGAGATTAGGGTTCAATGCATTTAAAGACTTCGCATAGGGTTTTCGGTTACCATTTTGTTTTAATTGTCAATTTTCTTAGTTAACTTCAAAACCATTTATTTCAAAATAAAAAATCAAAATTTGAGACAAACTTACGAATGATCCGGAATCTTTTTAGGTTCCGTTTTCCAAAATGTTTAACATTTTGTTAACAACAAGACTCTATATTCTATTATAATTCGAGTGTGGAAGATCGTAGCAAAACATCGAATAAATACTAGATGCGACTTGTTTTATTGATTCCAAATATGTACATATTTTTTTTTTCGTAAAATGGGAGATACGTCCTTTTAACATTAAACAGTAGCTTGGGACTGCTACGTCATAAAGGGCCTCATTAACAATAATCCTTATCGTTTCATACAAGTTTTAATGATACTTTAAAAGGAGCGTGTTGGGTGAATCGGGTTTTTATGCCAGACAGAAATTGCTTCGTGGGTTAAATAAGATTATGTATGACTATAGGACGTCACGCGGTTTCACCCGCGTAGTTCCCGTTCCCGTGGGAGTACAGGGATAATATATAGCCTATGTTACTCCCTGATAATGTAGCTATCCAATGCTAAAAGAATTTTTCAAATCGGTCCAGTAGTTTCGGAGCCTATTCAATTCAAACAAATCTTTCCTCTTTTTAATATTAATGTAGATTATGATTATGAGTTGTTTTTAAGAAAAGTTATAGAAATTAATTTAATTTAGACCTGTGGCTGGTCTGCCTTCAAAGCAAGTTAAGAGGTAACAGATGATCTCTTCTGGGCTCGCTTGCTCCATCCACTTCCAATGCTTACCATCAGGAGTTTAAGGTCAAAATCGGCCTCATCAGGAATAGAAATCCCTAGCCCCCCACGTGTCACTACCTCGACCGGTCCTGTGCGTCTCACTCTCGTATTCAGTGTATTTCCGCGACCT
This sequence comes from Lacanobia wlatinum, assembly GCA_947578705.1. Lineage (NCBI taxonomy): Eukaryota > Metazoa > Arthropoda > Insecta > Lepidoptera > Noctuidae > Lacanobia > Lacanobia wlatinum. The sequence goes on from OX388031.1 coordinate 24,214,602, forward strand.
TCATCTCAGGTCATCGGTCTACCTTCCAATGCTGCGTCTTTCACCACACAGTCGCAACTCCAGAACCGTTCGACCACATCGTCAGTATGTTCTGCGAGCAATGTTCTGCTATCTCTCACTCAAGTATGGCGATTCTTTGGACTATGTCGCGTCAATCTCATGCTTCAGACTTATATTTTTACTAGCTTCTGCTAGCGGCTTCGCCTGCATGGTCCCTAGGGAACATATTCCCGGGATAAAAGTATATGTTGATGTCCTATGTCCTTTCTCAGGCTCTAGACTATCTGTGTACCAAATTTCATTTAAATCGGTTCAGTAGTTTTGGCGTGAAAGCGCGACAGACAGACAGATAGACAGACAGACAGAGCTTTCGCATTTATAATATTAGTAAGAATAACAAAAATATAGTTATTAACAGTACGAGTTTTTAGTCAAGCAGCTTTATAATTAATTCCTTTAGTAATTAATAAGTAATGTTCTTTAAATCACTAAGTCTAGTCTGCGGCAAACATATCGCAGAACATAATGTATCACTTTTAATTACCATGAAAAAAATAACGAAAAGAATTGAGAACCCCATAAAAGTTCATCAAACTACCATTGGAAGTTATTTCAGTGGCGTCCATATATCAAAAGGTGAGAGTTAATGAAGTTGGACACGCGAAACATGGTGATTAAAATTAATAAAATTAGTTAGTGGCAGCAGGTGAGCCAGGCCACAGTATACATGCTAAGCAGTATATCAACTTTCTCAAAACGTAAGAGCGTTTTGGCAAAGTTGCTACAGTTATCGACCAACTACACAATGTAGTTGGTTGATAACTGTAGCATCATATATTTTTGAGATAGTTTGTGCCGTGTAACCACTTGAGCAGCCATAGAAAGGCTTTGACTGGTGGGGCCTGAGGTGTGGGTTTTTCGTTGACCAGGATTACACTTTCATTTACAGTGAATTCAGCCTTGTTTACCACATCATTCTACCAGACCAAAATGGGTTGATCTGAGTCGCAGTGTGCCTCAAATAGTCTTTTCTGGCAAATTAACAAGACTTGTCCATTTCAGCAGCTCTTGTTCAAGCCATTGCTTCGCCACGAAGCAGCTTTTGCAGAGCCTTTCTTTTTGCTTTCCACCGCGAATTATTACTAAACTAGCCTAGTTGCAATACTGTTTTATATTTCGTACTGTGGCTAAACAGTAGCCGGTAAGTAGGACGGGTTTATGTACAGTTTATAGAGTGACGGCGGTGGACACCTGAAATGCTCGCGGTGAGCGGTGAGGGAACGGAATTTATTGTACAAGCGGTTTTTGTGCTGAAGAGACTTTTGAATTTGAAGTATTTTACGATGTGTAGAGGTGACTCTTCGTAGCAATTAAAGGTTTGATTAAGTAACTTTTAAGTAGCTTTGTATTGCTCTCATAACTTATTGGTTTCGTAATTAATCTTATAACAAAAGGTTGACATTCTACCAGTGATAACGATTATTGAAGGTCTTAGTTTAAAACCCAAGACTTGGAACACTACAAATAACCATTTTAATCCGTCAAATTATATATTCCAACTACTGTTGCCGCGACTTCGTACGCGCATATCCCGTTTTTACCAGTTCCCGTAGGAATTTCCGAAAATCCTCTCTTAGTACTCTCCTACACTCCCCAAGGATCCTACATGCCAAATTTCAGCTCTCTGCGACCAGTTGCAAGGCGTTGTCCGTCATTCACTCACTCAGTAAAGGAAGAATTTTGTACATTAGGATATCAATCTGCTAAGTATTTTCCGACCTATCTTCGGATCAGTTTACAACATAACCAGAAACAGGTACTTACCAGTATTTTGACCTCTACAACCCAGCAATGAGGTAAAACGATTCTGGCTTCTGACCATCCGCAACAACTGTCAAAAATGTGTAAATAACGGACGGGAACGACTTGGCGTGCTTTCTGAGACACTGAGAAATTTTGGATGGAAAAAAATCACACACAGGAAAGACAAATCCACGGATCAACCTCGCCAAGACTTGCTTAACCTCGAAGATTAACCCGTGTGGTTGTTAATATTTTACCACAAGCTCTTATTCCATAGTATTCCAATATGAAACTAAAATGCTTTGCTGAAAAACTGACACCGATATTGTTTCCCGTAATTAATTTTTCAAACATGCGCGGTTTTTGTTCAAGATAAGCTTGGAACATTCGTTAAAAATACCAATATAGGTACAGCTATTTACAATATACTTTTCATATATCACAAAGTTTAATCCTTACAAAATCCATTCCCGGAAAATGACCAGCTATACAATTTTTGGATTATGTGTACAGAACCTCAGATTACGTAGATTATATTGTACGTTTCATTTCAATTAGATTTTCATACACGACAATGGGGGAGGGCGGGCCGCATTGTCACGGTGAAAGCCCGGAATTCTCCGGTATCAGACTAATAATTATTTCTATTGTCTTATTTGGCCCGGTTTCCGCACGGGACAATTAAGGGTGAGGCATCAGCATTGTCGACGAAGCGTGGAATGTTGGCGCTGACCGAAGCTAGTAGTTCAAATTTCTAGTTGTATAGTTTAGTTTTGAAGGGAAAGCGTGTCTTTCCCTCAAACTAAACTATAAGAATTTCATGAAATTTTTAGCTATGTTTGTTAACTTGGCAGCACTGATATCGCGGGTAAAAAATCCGTCACATGAGTGCTACTAACAAAATTAAAACTTTTTGTTTTTACCGGAGATGGGTTTGCTTTTGACTCTAGTCTAGGTCAAAGGTGACAGAGACAAAGTCGATGATGGAGTGAGTTTATCCAGGAAAAGCCAGTTCACTCTAACTTGGAAGAGATGAGGGTTGAATGTAGAAACACAGACGCAGGTAGAGAGTTCCACTCCCTTGCGGTGCGCGGTGCTTAGTGCAAATCGGTGGAATACTACTAATCCCAAAATTATGCATTCTTAGTGATCAAATCAATGCTTAAATGCCTGTCTATGGTTTATGAGAAATTGAGCAATTTTAACCAATGGAATTGTATAAACTCTCAGTGACTCACGTGATGCGGAGACTTTGAGCAATTCCATTGATTAAAATTTCTCCGTTTCTCCGCTCAACTGCCTCGCTCCGTGACAGTGGACAGACAGCCCTAAGCGAATTCTCCCGCCGACAGGCGACATGTCCATACAGAATATTTCTATAAATATTTAAAACCTAAAAAGGGTTATCTGTGAGATCTATAACACGAAAAGTTTCTATGTTCGAGACCTTTGTTCGGGCTGATAATAATTAATTAAAACCTGATATTAATATGAATACTTCAGACCGTCTAGACTTTGTAGGTTTATATTAAATCTCCAGCGTTAAATCTAATGAAAATCTTCGCCATGTGACGATAAAAGAAATTATTTTAATATAAACAACAATGCAGACTAAGAGTAGAGTAGAATGACTAAGAGTTATTTCAATATTTTCACCAACTTTGACGAAGCAAAGGGAATTCCTAAATGCAGCGAAATAATTAGTTGCGAAGCTTGCGCGTAGTACAGTGACATAAGGGTCGAAAGTAGGACTAGCAAAAAACTTTTTGCAAAAAAAAAAAAATAACCGACTTCGCAAAGTATAAAATATCTTTAATTTCAGAAGTGAAAGAACTTAGTGTTTAAAAACAAAGAAACAAGACTTCCGACTTCCTAAATTAAGGTTATTTTATACTTTGTAGTGTTTTGTTTGGAAGTCGGTTATATATTTTTTTTGTAACAAGTTTTATATTTTTCACTTTTAAGTGGTGATACTTGGACGGCGTCTTTGTCTACGCAGAAATTGAAATAAGCAAAAATGCTCATAAAATAAAAACCACTGAACCGAACTGAATCTAATTTTTACGGGACCAAATGACAAGTATACAGCATCGAACTAAAATAAAAGAATCACAGAAATTGGATAAGAAACCTCGGAGTAATCTGTGCACATACATAAAAAAAACTGGCCAAGTGCGAGTAGGACTCGCGTGCGAAGGGTTCCGAACGAATTTTTTTTAAATATGTTATTTTAACACTATAAACTTCTTACAGGTTTTCCTGTTATCTATAGATAAAGATCTATTATCTCTATTTTTTCCAAAATTTTAGGCTCAGTAGTTTCGGAGATAAGGTGGGGAATGGTCATTTTTCGTCTAATTTCTTGAATAACTTCAAAACTTTGTATTTTAAAATTATGAAAAAAATATAACTAAAACCCTCACAGTAAGTGAGGGTCTCACTTTCATTTAATATGTCACATGATATTGTTCAAAAACCTTTTTTTTATTTTCTAGTTTGACCCCCAAAAGTGACCCCTATTCTACAAATTTAATGATTTACATAACGCGTCCGTGTTTGGATTACAGAAGTCCATATGTGTACCAAATTTCAACAGAATCGATCTTTTGGATCCGGAGATAATTGGCTGTGACAGACGGACAGACAGACAGACAGACAGACAGACAGACAGACAGACAGACAGACGGACAGACAGACAGACTGACAGACAGACACCCGAGTGATCCTATAAGGGTTCCGTTTCTTGTTCGGAACCCTAAAAATACCCAGCGAATTGAGAACCTCCTCCTTGGAAGTCGGTTAAAAATTGATCTCGTGTCACGGTGTTTGTTACCCGACTCCTCCGAAACGGGTCAACCGAATTTCATGAAATTGTGTGTATATTCGCCAGGTATGAGAATAGGTGGTAGGTTTTTTATTATTTTTTTGCAAAACAACGTTTGCCGAGTCAGCTAGTAATAGTATAACACAAGTAACAAGGAATTTATAGCGATGCGAACCCAGTAGAACTGAAAATAAATTTACGAGATGCTCACTACTCCTGTGACCAATGGATACCAAATTAGCCAACGAATAAATTGTTAATCACATTTCCCATCTGTGTGTCGTATAAGGGATGCATTAATAATGCAGTGACGCGACGCGAGACGGGGGACGGTGCCCGTGGATGGCGGATGGTGGATGGTAGGATGGCAGGATGGTGGCCGCGCCAATCACATTAAAATAACCCCACTACGGCTTATCTCGCACCTTATTGTTAGCTATAGCTTTCTTTATATTGTGTAGTCTGGTGCATGATGGAGTGGATTATTCCGAAAACTGAATGGCTTTAGAAAATATACGATGGTATTATTAGAAGAGAAGCATATTCTTGCTTAAGTTGTTTTATCACGGCTTTAGTTAAATTAAATCACATTTTGTTCTACTATTACGACATACGTCTCGAGTCGAGTGACTCGAGACGGAAGATGGTCCCCATGAATGGCGGATGGCGGTTGGCGGATGGTAGATTGTGGGTGGCGGATGGTAGGATGGCAGGATGGTGGCCGCGCCAATCTCATGAAATACACATTACTACATACGACTCGACCTGAGACGGAAGATGATGCCCGTAGATGGTGGATGGTGGCTGGCGAATGGCGGATAATGGGTGGCGGATGACGGATGGCGGATGACGGTTGGCGTATGTCAGGATGATGATGTATGGTAGTATGGCAGGGTGGTTGTCGCGCCAATCACATTAAAATAACCCCACAGCGGCTTATCGCACCTCATTGATAGCTATAGCTTTCTCTATGTTATGCAGTTTGGTGCATGATGGAGTAGATTGTTCCGACATCTGAATGGATTTTGAAATTCATGGAGGCATTATAGTGAGAGAGGAAAAAGTCTCGCTTATGTTATATTTACTTTTTTTTTTAAACGTTGCCCCCCACTAGGAATTTCTCCTGTATAGTAGGTGCGTTCACAAACATACCAAGCTCACATACACAATCAGCCAGACCCGGAACAACTATCTGTAGGCCATACAAATATTTGTTCCGTGCGGGAATCGAACCCGCGACACGCAGCGCAGCAGTCTATCACTCAACCACTGCGCCAACCGTGTCGTCAAATATTATTACCTCGGCTTAGTTAAAATTTATTGATATTGACGATTCCCACTGTAATGGGAATTGGATTGCTATAAACTCAGCATATTAAAACTAGCCACAGCAATTTGTATCGCTTTTTATCAGCGAAATATTTTTTATTAAAAAAAAAAGTTTGATGAATCAGATCACACACTTTTGATCACAAAGAAAATTAAAGAAAAAAAAAAACAACTGTGTAAGGTTTTGACACTAAATGACGATTCACAATCCCGAACAGGACGTATAATATTTCCTAAAATAGTCACTTGATTTGTATCAAGGTTATAGTTATTCTAATCCTTGGAACGTGTACCCTTCAAATCCACAATTAATAAAGCCAATACACGTGGAAAACAACAAAGGCACCGCCACCATTCAACAATTAGAAACCTACCCGCGAGGATTGACAGTGAAATCATGACAAACGATCCCGAAATTCTCAGAATAGGAAACAGTACAAGGAAGCTAACGAAATCACGGAGCAATGGCCACACGCCGGCAACCATTGGTATTCGTCTCGTGAACTTGTCTCGTGCCTCGTGAGTTTGAGTGTACGAGGCGTCCAAAGCCTTTGACAGTGCCGTAACTGTCACGACGGATGATGACGTGAATTTTAAACAGAACCATGGTAGGCCTCATGATAATCAGCGGTGCATTATAGATAAGCCGCGTTTTAAGGCTGCTTCGTGGGTTGACCTAATTTTGGCGGAAGATTGGGTAAGGCCTCATGTGTGTAGATGAAAGATTAGCGTAAAAGGTATTGTTTTAAGTAATGAAGTAAGATCTTAAATAAGCTGTTGAGGCACGTTCGGTCTTATTATACTTTAAGTGGTTATGAAGACTGTGTCTATGGAAGAGTTTTTTTATCCGAATCTTAACGGTTAAAAGTTACGGGCACCAAAATTTTGTAAATGTGCGTTTTTCGATCAATATTTAGCTAATTTCGCGTTAATTAGTGCATGTAGTTAGTTAAATATTTATTAAAGCAGCTGCAAATATCTATGAAAATAAATAAATCGAATATTTAGCTTGAATACGAATACGAATATTTATTTATTTGAATAATAGTCAAATAAATAAATATTCGTTTATAACTAACAATTTATTATATTATTAATTTATTTACAAAGTTGAGTTAGGTACATCAAAAAACTCGCCCTAAAGAAGTAGAATAATTATTGAACATGTCCAAATAATTATTTAACACTAGTGGACGTCACGCGGTTTCACCCACGTAGTTCCCGTTTCCGTGGGAGTACGGGGATAATATATAGCCTATGTTACTCTCTGATAATGTAGCTATCCAATGCTAAAAGAATTTTTCAAATCGGTCCAGTAGTTTCGGAGCCTATTCAATTAAAACAAACAAACAAACAAATCTTTCCTCTTTATAATATTAGTGTAGATAATTGGTTTTGTTTTTTATGCATTTTGTACGTTCAAGAAAAAATAAGAAGTAGCTAAGGAGAATGTTGAGTTACGATTGATCGATAAAGCAAAATAAAACACTATGTACGCTAGCAGAACAGGGCTTAACCAGTAAAAAATCCCGAAATTATAAGGAACAGAATGACCTAATTACCATACTCATTACATTACAAAAATCATGCTCACTTATATCGAAGTCGCAGAATGATATTAAATATTCTTTTATCGTTCAGTCCCGATTTGAAAACTTGATTAGCCCTGATAAATTCGACGGAGGGAATTACCAGATCAAAGGAGAATAATCCTGATAATTCTGATAAAGGTCTCGTCGTTTGATTGGGGCTCGTTGTGTCGCTGAATTTGTAAGTTTGTGTTATCTGGAAGTGTCAAAGATATTTTCCTGATAAAAGTTTGGCTCTGATTTTTGCCATTGGGAGATGAGAATTGGAAGGAGGACCATGCTAGGAATATGTTTCATATGTGTTACAGCAAACTATACGAACATGCAATTAATAAATATACACCGTGTTCTTCACATAATCCATAAACTTTAGCAAACAAAATCAAAATCAAAAGTCGTTTATTCAAATTAGGCTGAGAGCCAGCACTTTTTGAACGTCAAGTTTTACAAAGACAGTCCCCCAAAACGCCCGCCCGCCCGTCACCACTTCCTAGTGTTTTAGCTGTGGAGAAGAAGTGGCCAACAAACTCCCCAGCAACACATCTGTCTGTTACGTTTTAAGAACTTGAATCTATATAAAAGTATGCTAAGTAATTAATACATGACACGAAATTTATTGACCTACAACGAATTGACCTACATAGTCAGATAAATAAAAAAAATAAAATAAAACGCTTCTATAGCTTTAACAAATCAAATCAAACAGAGGAACTAGTTCTTAAAAAGTCTTCGTTACAAAGATATTTGCAATTTCATTTAGTTGAGCTATGCAGTATGAAAGGTTCTTAGTGCAATTAAAATGAAAAATGTTTGAAATGCTATTTGAATTTCATTTGTTTTTCGTTGCCAATTCGGAAAAAGAGGCATGCATATCGGATGATTTACGTTAAGGTTTTTAGTTTTTATGAAAATTAACAAAAAATAAGAATTGATTAATGTGTCCATAATGAAAAATGCTTATTTTCATGTTCTGAACATCCGGCCGAAGTTTATATATATCGTCCGGAACACGGTGTATAACATACTGGCTTTTTCCCGCGACTTGGTATGCCCATAGCCCGTTTTTCCCCGTTCCAGCTGTCAGCTATCTACGATCAGTAGTTTCGGCTGTGCGTTGTCTGTCAGGCACTCACTCGATAACAGAAGAATTTTATATTTATTACGATATCGATTGACATCATTAGTCTAGGCTAGACTGTATAAGTTGACTAGATATTAACAGTATTCTCTTGTTTCTTTCCTTCTTATGGTCATTTTGACTGAATTGGTTCTCGAAAAGGAAGTATTCAAACATGCCACCACTTGACCCAGTAATTCTAATTAGACCACTTTATCGTGTTTTAATTCTTTTTATTTACATTATTTTCTATATTATAACTAAAATTAACAAATACACTAAACTAAAAACAAACTAAGATATAGCATAAAAAAATTCGTCCTCGACGCTGTCAGCTGGTAATGTGCCCAAGAGACTGGCGGCATTGCCACGTTGAATGGCAATGATTAATCTCTGCCTAAAGTAAAAGCCAGCTCTTGGGTCACGGGAAGTGTCAACCAGCCGTTTCGAAATTTCTTTGAAAAGGCTGTGAGCTCAAGGGCTTTATTATGCTGATTATTCATAGAGATGAAGATGATATTCACTATCAATGCAGAACACCTAGTTAGCTACTGCAATATAACTCCTAGTGATACTACAAAGTCTAATTAATATCAAGAAAAATAAGGTATTTTTCTGTAGTAGGTAATCATTAATTCCACCAACCATAACGTCCTTACGACAGGCGTAAAAATAAGTACCGTATTAACAAAACATAAAAAAATAATCCATTTGTGAAAAGTGGGTCAGATTTTGTGAAGAACAAAGTAAGTAGGTATGACGCGACTGCCGGTAAAGTCCCCATTAATCCATGGGATTTGCTGTGTCTTAGAGATGTCGAGATTCTTCTAAGAAAAATGTTACGCTTGACATTAAAAAGTGTTTTTCTGGATTAAGTTCTTTTAAGAGTAACAAGAAAGTTGGTACCTACTGGAAAAAATAAGTAGTTAGGTACCATTATGACCATTATTTGTAAATGATTACGTTTAGCTATTAAGCTTACCCCAAATTTTTCGAACTAAAATGATATTAGCGCTGAAAATTTATTTTTCGTTCATGTTAATTTATTTTTACCAAAAATTATATTACATACAAAATAATAATATAGTTAATATTAAAAATGAAATTAAAGAAAAATATTCTTTTTTATTTTTACTATTTATAGGCACGCGTTTAACCACTTACTCACCTGATGGTAAGCGATCATGTGGTCGAAGACGGAGCACGCTTGCCTAGAAGTAACCTATTCACTATTGACTTAAAGAGTCCCAGGTTGTAGCTATCAGGAAACAGACAAACAAACAGAGTTATGACAAACTAGATTCTGTCAGCGGCTTCGCTCACGCGATGCCTAGGAAACATACTCTCGGGAAAGTAGCCTTTTATCCAGATCCATTCAGCCGTTCTGACGTGAAAGAGTAACAAAGATCCATCCATCCTCACTAACTTTCGCATTTATAATATTAGGAGGATGTATAATCAGTAGGTACGTCTACCATGAGTTTTATCAAACTACACTCGCTAGCGACTGTAGTTAAAAAAAATTATGAAACTAATGAACAATCAAGTTGCAAGTAAAACTTTAGTTAACAACTAAAAAAGTAAATAATAAACTTGTTTTTTAAAGGTTCTCATAATTTTTTTTAACTACAGTCGCTAGCGAGTGTAGATTGATAAAACTCATGGTAGTCGTAATGGTAGACGTACAGAGTGAGTCTGTATCTGGTTACAGTATTGGAGTAAGTACTGAATCTGCGTTCATTACCACATCTCTCTAATAAATTAACAGGAAACTTTCCCTACGTACAGTCGCACAAATCCACAGCTTTAATCTCTTTATTATTCCCATTACGTTTAAGTTAATAAGTTTGCCTAAAAGTTTACGAATTAGATAAGCACTAGACTTAGTTTAACACCTCCGAGTTTCATAATTAGATTCAAAGTGACTTTGAAATGGATTTTACGCACAACTGGAAGCTTTGAAATAGAGTGTATGTAGCGCTCTCTCGCGGAAAGATTAGAAACTAGGAAGGGAGCTCCCTCGGGACTTCGGGAGCGAGGGAGGATAGGAGGGATTTAGTTCCGGCGTTGGAATATAGATGGCGTTAGAATTAAAATCTGTCTCAACAACAAATAGTGGGAGAAAAGAGTAATAATTTTAGACTAAGTATTTAGATACATATTGCATAATAGATAGATAGATGCATAAAATTAGCAAAAATATTTACCTATTTTGTTTTTAAAACACTAAATATACCTTACATAAAAGGAAAATGCATTTAGTTTAGCTGAATGGGATAACATACTTCTATCCCTCTAATTCTGAATTAAGAATTTGATATAGACTATTTATCCAGTCTAAATATACAACCAACAACTCAAAATAACAACTAAACAACTCAACATAACAATACAACACAACAACAACATAACACACACAACACAACAACAACAACATACCAACAACAACAATCACCAATAACATATTCAACTCTAAATATTCAGTGTAATAAAATACAATCAAATTGAGAACCTTCTCCTTTTTGGAAGTCGGTTAAAATTATTCTAAAGTCATTATAAAGTAAGGCTGACTGTCCCTGGTGCGGAGAGGAAAGGAGCGAAGAAATATTAACCAATGGAATTGCATAAAACCTCCACTTAGTCGCTGTTTTTTTTTTTTCATTGGTTAATATTTCTCCGCTCCACTCCAGTAGACAGTCAGCCTAAAGGTCGATCTTAACAATAGATAAAAATAATCAACTGAAGGCTTGTATATATGCCAATGACTTTGTGCATATAAACGGACCTAACTACTCCTCTACGCGCCACTCCACTACCCGCATTTTTAATTTATTTTAAAAAAAGACATATTTAGAACAAGTGGACGTCACGCGGTTTCACCCGCCTAGTTCCTGTACCCCTGGGAATACGGGGATAATATATAGCCTATGTTACTCCCTGATAATGTAGCTATCTAATGCTGAAAGAATTTTTCAAATCGGTCCAGTAGTTTCGGAGCCTATTCAATTCAAACAAACAAACAAACATGCAAACAAACAAACAAATCTTTCCTCTTTATTATTAGTGTAGAAAAGTAACAAAACCAAATTATTTTCGTTTGTATTGCAAAGCAGTAGATATTTTTTTTTTACACTTTTGTTAAAAAATGAAGGAGTAAAATGATTTCATCTCAACGATTTGGAGGTGATTTGGTGTTTTTTTTTCTTATAATGCGAAACCGATATATACATTCTGGCTAAACCAAATTACGTTTCATATCATGTAGATTACTATCTACCTATTTTTTCCAAATGTAATTTCTCACTAATTGCGACGAAAAATTGCTTCATCTGCCCGCTGATTTTAAGCATTTCTCGAGAGAGCAGCCTTAAATTTAAAAATATTCCATTACAAACAAGATCATGTTATTTACAGGGCAGCTGTTCCTCTTATCTTATTTGCCATTAAGAATGTATCTCAGATGACGACTTGACACCTAAAGGGTGAATCGGAGTGCAATCTTGTCATCTCGTGCGACAGACAGACAGGCTGACTTGTTTATTAAATGTGTGCACGATATTCATGACATCGCTCTTATTAATCCGCCATTTTGTTTGAGTGCTGCAATGTTTCTGATGTGGCCCGTGTCTGTATTTTACTATGTTGGTAATGATTAGGTAACAGAGCTGGCTGTTCAAACTGAAAATCATAGATATGCCAAAACATACTCATCTATATACAATAGTAATCTTTGACACGTCAGCAGAAGTCCAAGCTCGAGATTTACCATCGAGCCACTAAAAGCAGTAAAGCGCTTATTATCTACACTATTCAATTTTTAGGAAATCTCATTAGGAAATCGAAAGATGTAATTGAAGTTAAAACAGTTCTATTCCGATTTAATGCGTTTGGAAGGTCCCGACCACACTGAATCTTTGTGTTCCTAATTAGATTTCCTAAAAATTTAATACGTGGTGTAAATTCCAGACGATATCGAAGCAGACCATGGCAAGGCTCCCAAAGTAGCAAAGGACAAAGTTGTGTCGAAACGGGTGAAGGTCTTTGTCTAGCTGTGGGACAAAATCATTATCATCATCATATCAGCCGAAAGACGTCCTCTGCTGGACATAGGCCTCCCCCAAGCGTCGCCACAACGACCGGTCCTGCGCGCCTCGCATCCATCGGCTACCCGCAACCTTCACTAGGTCATCAGTCCACCTTGTGGGAGGCCTTCCAACGTTTCGTTAAAATAGGCACAATAAATAGATTTAACAGGTAGGTATCACCGCTGGTGAAATCTTATACAATCTGTACAGAGTGGTTTACTGGCTTAGGTAGATACTGCCAAATCTGGGGGGCTACTCTCTAACGAAATCCGTAGTTTCGGGCTTAGTTGCGGGCGGGCGTATTCTACTCCGTATCACCTACAGACTTACGATTAGTCCCGAACCCGAACTGAGAATGAATGACAACACAATTTCACAGTAACTGTCAAATCGTGTTATCATTAGTTCTCAGTGGTTAGGTGATACGGAGTAGAAAATGCCCGCCCGCAACTAAGCCCGAAACTACGGATTTCGTTAGAGAGTAGCCCCCCTGATTCAGATCTTAGCTGTAATCTTGACACTGAGTAGCTTAACTGTGAACTATTACGTGGTCACTTACTAATCCACGTTATCAGTCGCCGTTATGATGGCTGCCTGGTTTTTTTGTAAATTCTTGAGGGCCAATTGTACCAATTTTTAAGCAACTTTTTGCATCTTAGTCGCATTCTGTCAAAAAAGCCTTATTTTCCATACATTTACAATAACACAATAGGCACTCTGTGAGACATTCAGTGGCTCTAACTTTTTTGTCGTGATGACAAACAAACTGCTCGTAACAAATCAGTAACTAGCTACCTACTGCTGTTATTTTAAACTTCTAAAAACCTCATTAAAACATAAAAAGCGCCGTTTTATATTCAGAGGGCGTGTTAATTTCATCTCCTAACTCAACTTGTGTAAAAAAATGCAATAAAAAGTTCACACACGTGCCGAACCCACGTTGTTCCCTTGTTTAACACATTCGGGAGTGTTCGACAGTTGTCGGCAATTGTCGGATTCCACCATGTGTCGCTTTATTTTGTGTTCTGTCATTATGCGGTTACACAAAGCAAAAAATGCCGACTGTTCCAAAAAGTTCGGAGTATGCTGAAAGGTTGAATGAGCTTCAGCGTTGACACAGTTTCAAAATATTGTTACAACCCTTGTTTTTTATCCGAGTTGCGGTATAGTCGAAAATGCTGCGTCCCATTTATATTTTAGTATCGACGTCCCTCTGAGCAGTCAACCTCTTTACCTATAGACTTAATTGTTAAAAACTTTTTTTTTCTTTCGAAACTTTTTGTCTCTTTCTGTATTTCAACAGAAATTCTCTTTCTCACCAATCAACATCATCGTCTGCACTGCCTTACTATACTGCAGTTTGGCCGATTACCAATATTTTACATGGAGCTCCTGCTTATCTGAAATCCGTAACTGATAGCCAACTGGTATCGTGGGTAACACGATACCACTTAGCCATACTAGTCTGAGTTGTTATAGCTTCTGAAAATCCGTATTGACTGTCAATGATGACAATGGGGCCGACAACTGTCAAAGTGGCGCTAGTAGCGACCAGTAACAAAGCAGTTTTTGATGAAAAGATGAGTAAATACTTAGGTAAATGATTACTTTCAGTTTGATTAGATCGTCAAAAACAATTTCCAGTTATTTGTACGATCCCAAACCTACCTGCATCGCATAACACATAAACTACAATGTCCGATAATGTGAATTCGATTTTATAAACCTTAAAAGAAATCGGACTGCCTATAATACACAAACAAACGAACAAATGAATCTTAAAGACTCACATACTAATAGTGTTTATCTCACTTAGACAAAGGTTCGTGTAGTGGTGGCGCCATCTGAGATCAGCTTTCACTTGCCAACCCCAGTGGAAGTTAGGGCATTGGCCCTAACAAACATTGGTTTTAACGTGCTTCCTAAGATACGAAAGAATCTCGGGGTATAATAGATAAATAGATATATTCACCTATACTCGGACTGACCTTGATAAGTTGCTTAAACTTGAAGATCGATCAGTGCTGCTATATTACTTAGCGCCGTCATCAGAATGGCTCAGAATTCTGACAATATCTCAAAACTGACTCTGCTGTGTTTATAAATTCATTTCCTATACCTGCAATATCTGTAATTCCGCATGTCTGCATTTCTAAACGCTTCACAATAACTAACACGGATGGTCCGCTGGGATCGAGTCTCTTACATTGGTGCCTGACATTTTAGTATAACGTCTAACCTGCAATATTCTCGAGGGGAGACGTGAAAGGTTAAATGCTATGAGTAACGGCTATGTCTCGGTTCGTTGAATATCGAGTAAATGTGTAGCGCAATGTTTTGTTTAGAAGATAGCTGGGAGTATGATATCACTAAGATGGCTGAGAGAAACCAACAAAAAATTCAGTTGGCTAATATCTGCTAATCATTGAACAAGACTAGGTCTGATCTTTTTAAGGTTTCCAAAAGTCCTTTTAAAACACGGAACCCTTTTAGGATTACTGTGTCTGTCTGTCTATCACAGCCAATTTTCTCCAAATCTGCTGGACTGATTCAGTACAAATTTGGTACACATTAAGGCATTGAATAAATGTAGCAGAAATGGAAAAAAATAGAACCAATTTCCTATGTTAGTTTTGTAAATCATGGGTTTGCTGATTAGTCATCTTTAGACTCTAACATATTTTATGTAGACGAGACTGACCTCGCTTGTCCCTAAAAAATGACAAAAACAACCTCTTGATTTATCTATCTGACAACAAATTTTAGAAGAAAATTCCAAGAAAATCTCTACACACCGGGAATTTCGATTCAGACTTTAATAAGGACCATGCTATGAATACATTTTCTTAGCAACGCCAAACCACACATGGTGTTCAATAGTTACTTAATACTTAATCCGAAGTCTGCCAGTTAAGTGGATACCTAAACTTGTTAATTAAGTATGGCACAAAGGAGGCTGAAGTGTTCGCTGCTAACCGCACGCCACTTGAAAATTTACCATAGCAACTTGTGTTGGGCCAGTGGTCGAGCATAGTGCAACTTGCAAGGACGCTGGTATTGGGTAATTGGAACAGTTTTAGTAAAATATTTGGGACATTTTTGTGATAATAATTTATAGTCAGTTATTAAAATTATATTCAAATATATTGTTAATTAAGTATGACACAAAGGAGACTGAGTGTTCGCTGCTAACTGCACGCCGCTTGACCATAGCAACTGATGTTGGGCCAGTGGTCAAGTATAGTGCAACTTGCAAGGACGCTGGTATTGGGTAATTGGATCAGTTTTAGTAAAACATTTGGAACATTTTTGTGATAGTAATTCACTATCTGTTATTAAAAATATATTGTTAATGAAAGTGTTCGCTGCTAACCGCATGCCGCTTTAAAATTTACCATAGCAACTCGTGTTTGGGCCAGTGGCCGAGCATAGTGCAACTTGCAAGGATGCTAATAATAATAATTGCATGTTCAGTGAAAAACTGGCCAAGTGCGAGTCGGACTCGCGTGCAAAGGGTTCCGAACGAATTAAAAAAATTTAACATGTTATTTTAACACTACAGACTTCTAATAGGTTTTCCTGTAATCTTTAGGTAAAGATCTATTATCTCAATTTTTTTCAAAATTTTAGGCTCAGTAGTTTCGGAGATAAGGGGGGGAATGGTCATTTTTCGTCTAATTTCTTGAATAACTTCAAAACCATACATTTTAAAATTATGAAAAAAATATAATTAAAATCCTCACAGTAAGCCCTTTCATTTGATATGTCACACGATATTGTTCAAAAAACTTTTTTTTAAAATTTTCTAGTTTGACCCCCAAAAGGGACCCCCATACTAAAAATTTAATAATTTACGTAACGCGTCCGTGTTTGGGTCGTAGAAGTCCATATGTGTATCAAATTTCAACAGAATCGGTCCAGTGGATCCGGAGAAAACTGGCTGTGACAGACGGACAGACAGACAGACAGACAGACAGACACCCGAGTGATCCTATAAGGGTTCCTTTTTTTTTTCGGAACCCTAAAAATTATGATAAGTAATTTGGTGATTAAATATAGATTTATTAAAGGACAATGGACACTTTAGTGAAAAAAAAACTGGCCAAGTGCGAATCGGACTCGCGTGCAAAGGTTCCGAACGAATTTAATTTTTTTAACATGTTATTTTAACACTACAGACTTCTAATAGGTATATTTATATAATATAGGCAGACTTATAATAGGTAATTTTTAGGTAAAGATCTATTATCTCCATTTTTTCCAAAATTTTAGGCTCAGTAGTTTCGGAGATAAGGGCGGGAATGGTCATTTTTCGTCTAATTTCTTGAATAACTTCAAAACTATTTATTTTAAAATTATTAAAAAAATATAATTAAAACCTTCACAGTAAGCCCTTTTATTTGATATGTCACACGATATTTTTCAAAAAACTTTTTTTTTTTTTTTTCTAGTTTGACCCCCAAAAGTGACACCCATACTAAAAATTTAATGATTTACGTAACGCGTCCGTGTTTGGGTCATAAAATTCCATATGTGTACCAAATTTCAACAGAATCGGTTCAGTGGATCCGGAGAAAACTGACTGTGACAGACGGACAGACGGACAGACAGACAGACAGACCGACATCCGAGTGATCCTATAAGGGTTCCGTTTTTTTTTTTTTCGGAACCCTAGAAATGAAAGCGGTGTGCTCGAAGTTTTATTACGTAATTGGTTGGCTAGGAAGTGGTGACGGGCGGGCGTTTTGGGGGACTGTATTAAAGCAGAACTTTGACGTTTAAAAAGTGCTGGCACTCAGCCTAATTAGAATAAATGACTTATGACTGACTTTGACTATTGAATTAGAAATAGAGATATTTGCAGGAGAGCTAAATTTACTGACATAGCCAGAAGAATCGCCAAACTTAAGGTGGAACGATAACCTGGTGAAGGCCGTGTTATTCCACTGGATGTGAGACGCACGAGCCTGGTCGATATGGCGACACTTTGAGGAGGCGTATGTCCAGCAGTAGTCGTATTTTTGCTTGATTAATTTAAGAATATTATTGCTTTTGGTAACACCGAAGAAATCAAAAAATCTATCTCTTGAGCTTTCTATAGATATTCTCATAATATTAACTTGGATTTACCATACGAACTCGTTTAAAAAATTATTTAAATTATGTGTTAAGCATCACAGATACATAGCAAAGCACGGTGTTTAAAACGGTAATCGTCGTGTAATGAAGTCCAGCTTTAAAGTCAATGGTCACGTTTGAGCTGTAATGACGTGGGCGACGCGGTCAGCACCTTTATTATATGCTTCCTTTGTCAGCTTTGTTTTTTATCGTTTCAAAATTCGAATCAAAAAATTTAAATTCATATTTTTTGGAATCATGGATAGTTAATATTTTTTAGGAAAAACAAACTCAATGTCTTAAAATCTAGAGTTCGAATTCTATTGCTGATCCGACTTATTACTTAAAAAAAATACTCAATGCTAACGTCGATATTTTAGTTTCGTGGTTATTAATTGAAGAATAGGGATCTAAATACTTAAAAGTTTTTGTGCCAAAGGAAACCAAGTCTTAGCAAGTGATTTATTTAAACTTCGTAAGCTCGATTGTACATTAAAATAAATAATGAGTGAGTTTAAAAATAATTTATAAAACCCGGTACGAACACCAAAACACAAATCTGCTCCGACATGGGGGTAATTTGTAAATTATTTCTGGCATACGCTACGCCTATTAGGACGTCTTGATAGCTGTCTGTCGACTTCTTTCAACGTCTATTTAAAAGCTACTGTTCAACAAACAATATTTAATACCAAATCAAAAATCACAATCAAATTTAAACCTTAATTCAAACACATACGTGACGTTCGAAATTTATCGAACGGTAGACTTAAAATTGTCGAAGCCTCAACGAATATTTATGGCACCAAAACACCATTTCACATTGACCTTCCCCGCCCCCGCCACAGCTTCAAAAACTGGCAGTCGTCAATGGTTTGGCTTACAGTTACACGGTTCAGTTTGAGCTGGTGTTTGGTTCGTTGGTAGCCATTTTGTTATGATGGTGGCATCAAAAGCGTAGGATAAACGCTAACTTATTTTTAAGTGGTAGATATGCAAGTTATTTATGTTGGATCGGAAGCAAAATGCCATGTCCAATCTATAAGTGATTTATTGGGGAGAAATTATCGTTTTGGATAAGGAATATTATTTCTGTTGAACTTCCTTATTAGCTGATATTTTTGGATTTATGTAGGCGGTTGGGCTTCAGGGTATAATTATTTAGATACTCGGCAGCTAAAATCAGTAAAGAGCTCTATTCTTGGTAAGGAGCTCATCGAATTTCACCCAATTGCCAGGCAAAAAACATTACCGAAATAATATAGGGTCCGTCATTCTATTTTTAATTAATGTAACTCAGAGCTTCAGCTCCTAAATACATCAATGAGAAATAGTAATTATTTCAAGTAGCGATTGCAGTTTTACATTAAAAGTACCTACCTAGGTTTGATTCTAATAAGATTTGAATAACATTAATCTTGTTTTAATAAGGGTAGCACCTAACTTTTAGTTTTCTTAAATACCTTCTAGAAATCAACACACCAGTTATCTTTATCTTTAACTTTATGAAAACTTTTAAATGTCAAATATTGTCAGTTTTTCAAATTAAAGTGCCATGTCTATTCATCTTCAAATTCCCAACTCAGATATCGGGGAATAACTGAGCAGCAAATATTAACTTAACATAAACCACCATTGCATACGCTTAGGTAAGATGCTTTTCTGTAGGTAGCAACTACACCCGCGTTCAAAATTGCTACAAGTGCTGTTTTCACGTGCCAAATGTGCACCTAAAAGAAGCACTTTAATGTAATGTTATGTATAAATAAAAATAACCATAGAATAAAAAAAAAAAACACCGGTAGCACTCCGGGAGTGCCGGCAGAAGTGAAAACTTTAGTATTAACGTTGTGTTTAATTATAAGTACAAAAATACTATCATTTATGAGGTAGAATACAATGTTTATTTATTGCGCTATCGTACACAAATATGACAATTTACATGTTATTATTCATAATATTATATCGTTATTTATTTATATATTACATTAATTTTTATCTCTTAGAAAAATCAACTTTCATCCATAATTTCGTAATTCCGTAATTTCGTATCCTTGGATACGCGTGGCACGCTGTACATAAACACAGACGGACATTCGCGCAAGCGCCCTGTGCCGCCTAAGCGGAGCAGCACACTCAGGCACGGTAGAAAGAGTGGGAGATACTAGTTCCTCTCCTTTCCCCTCGATCTTACACTTTTTCGATCAGCATCACGTGACCCTGACGCGAGTCCGTCTTACGCTTTTTCGATCAGGTCACGTGTCCTGACGCGAGTTTAAGATTTTATACCCATTACAGAAAAAGTGCTCAACGCCGCTAAAGAAGTTTTCACTTCAAAAAAATCTGCAGGATCACTTTAGGGTGCCCTTACAAAGCACGCCACTTTATTCACATTTCAAAATTTCTTCAGTGTCTCCCAACCTAATCTTACATAACCAACACATTGGCAAACCAATAAATCAATACAAAGAGCAAAATCGATAGGTTTGTACCGTCTTTGTGTGGTTGACAGTGCAATTATCATCCTTTGATGTATTGCTACGGCTACAAGATAATATCTAATGGTTAATTCACTATTAACAATACCATTTGTTTGTACGTCAACGTTGAAACCTTGTTGGGAATTAATGTTTTCGCGTTGATTCATGATTAGTGGGCTTGATATGTCTGGTGAGATGGCCTTGAAATCGCAGGCCCTGATAGGTACTAACGTGAGGGCCTGGGTTATTGAGTTTTACCTATAAGATTCTTATAAGTAGCCCAATATCTGGATTTGTGGTATAAATATTGCTTAAAAAAATTGGAATAAAAGGAGAGGGGAAGAACTTATCGCTCCATCGTAGACTTTGTCTCTGTCATCTCTGACCTAGACTAGAGTCAAGAGCAAACCCATCACAAATAAAAAAAAAAAATGACAATCAATGGTAAAAGTGCCCAAAAGGTGGCATTTGGCTTGGGCTTCCAAATATTTAAAACTAGCTGACCCGTGCCGACTTCCTTGGGTGGTATTTTTCGGGTTAATATATAGCCTATGACACTCACAAATAACGTGGCTTTCTATTGGTAAAATAATTTTCAGAATCAGTTCAGTAGATCCAGAGATTACAGATCTACAACCTCACAAACTTTACCTCTTAATAATACATGTATAGAAATATAGATAATCTATATATTTGAAAGATTAAAAGATACAATAACACTTTCAGTCCCTATAAACCCTTTACACGCTGCCTATTACTTTCACTTGGTCAGTAATAAACATTTACGAGCTGATAATAACAAGACAATGTAATAATTTAGTTTTCGCCTAACAAGGCCTATAGCAGACAGTGAATTCCTTGCGAATTGACATGATATCACAAATAAACGAACAGAAGTCTTCCTTGGAAACACTGCGCTACAATTCTGTAGCCAGCAGTTTGAATATGCACAAAACGTTTTGGGAACACATTCATAGTGCGTACAGCTAAGGAGTGGAATTCCCTGCCGGAGTCTGTGTTTCCTGATAGCTACAACTTGGGAGTCTTTAAGTCAAGAGTGAATAGGTTACTTCTAGGCAAGCGTGCTCCATCTTCGACCATATCATCGCTTACCAAACCAAAAAAAAGAATATTATTTTATTTACTCAACACTTACTTGCTTTCATCGAGTCTAATAATAATAAGTTGTGAGGAGGTTCCTTTCTCTGGAGACCACCGGTACCTTGGACCCTGCTCCCAACACCGGCGACTATTATTTTTAAATGTAGTTTTTAATGTGTTTTTCTATAGTATATAAAGAGGTAAAGTTTGTGAGGTTGTAGGTATCTCTGGATCAACTGAACCGATTTTGACTGAAAATTCTTTCACCAATAACCACGTTATTCGTAAGTTTTATAGGCCATATATTAACCCTCAACGAAGTGGGCACGGGTCAAATAGTAATTAATAAATTGGAACTTAATTTAAATCAGTCTTTAAAATGAGATAATTAAAAAAAAAACAAAGGTTAACCCTTTTGTTATCACCTTTTTTACCTCTTGTGGATTGCCAATAAACGAACACGAATAAGACTTGGACAAAATGAAGTCTATTTCAATAGAATATGAAGTTTATTTCCAGAATATCAAACAAAACAAATAAAACATGTGTACTGACTGCGTTTATTATTTTTTCTCCCCAGCTGAGCCTAAAAAGGCAAAACATACGCACATAAATTATCGCGCATTGTACCAAAGTTCAAAGAGGTTATAACAAACAAATGCGCGCTAAAACCAATAAATCAAAATGGCTGAATAACGAGAGACGGACGGTGGCGAACGAAACTTTCATTTCGTTCGTTCATGAGTGCACTTTACTTGAAACATTTCGTATTACTAATGGTTCTCATTCATTTGTTTTAGATGCTCATTTTTTCACGAATGAGTTTTCTCTCTATTTTTTTATGTTTCATTCGAACGATAGTACCTAATCGAAAAAGGCCAGCCGGTCAGAGCCAGCTGGCCAGCTTGAAATGAACTGTCATAATACCTTAATTGTATGGTTTGACACGTCAGTCTTCTTGTTCACCTTATAAGGTAACAGGGATAAAGATTTTCCCGGTGAGATCTTTATAGAATCGCCCTGCAGTATAAAACTATCACCTGCAATCATAAACAACATGTAGTTACAAAATTTTGCCATAATCAGCGAGCTAAGGATTTACATCTACTGATCAAATGTGTATTCTTTAGCATTCCTGCCTTTTTATCCTCTCTAGCTAAAAGTGTATAAATAAAATCACATCATTTTTGAAACCGGTAGTAATACCGCTACCAGTCCGCTGCAAACAGTTCTCGGTACTTCAGGGCACGCGGCACACAGCATTAACCCGGGGACACTGCGTCATAGATTGTTTTTAACACCCCCTAAATGGTGTACAACAAACTTCATGCCATCGGCGACAATAGGAAGGTTCCCAAAGATACCCCCAACTTTTCTTTTTCCAACTTTCCTTTAGATTTTCACTCTTGAAGTTTGATGTACGAAAAAGTTTTGCTAATTTTATTTTTCGGTTTGCGACTGTGGAACGTTGCTTTTAACAAGTTTTGTGGAACTTCTAAATGTGTCTTGAAGGTTTTTCCGAGCCTAGGGCAGAATGTTTAATTCGGGCAGGAGGTAGCTACCTACACGTTTGCTTTCAGATAGAAACAATCTATCTTGGCCTTTTCATTTAGCGGGATTATGTGGGAGGATTCCGATTTGAATTGAAGATTGGCCGATGGCATTTGGGTAGATTTATTCTGAACAAGGATCTTTAAATACATCTTGACTTATTCAGTGACCTTTAATTCATTGGTAAACTATCAAATCAAGATCTATTTTCTAGTAATTTCAGGGAGTTATTCCGGTCGGATCCCCTGAACTGATCCACTGCTGATTATTATTATGTTTTAATTCGTATAAAAGTAAGTAAGTATAGTCAAAAGAAAACAGTTGTTCATGTAAACAGTATTGGTTTCCATTACAGTAAAGATTACGAACTTTTTTATTTCAATTAACCCTCTACGTATATTTTGTCCCAAAAATCTGTTAATTTATAACTAGGGTATCCGACCGGAATAAAATATTTAAATTGATTTGTGATACCTTGCACGGTGAATCAGATCGGAATAGAAAATATTATAAAATAAAATTGATCCCCGAAGGTACCAAATACGGGGTATCCGACGTATTTCAGGTCGGGTCCCAATAAAATAGTTGCTCATATTCTTAATTACAACTCCTAAAAACTGTAAACCGCGCATTTCAACATTATCAATGGAACATCTTTATTCCTACCCTACTTCAAATAGTTATTATTTAAATTATACAGACTATGTAACGATATTTCAGCAAAGTTTTGCTCAAACCAATATGACAATTTGTCACAGAATTATGATGGAACCAGTGATTAAATATTCAATTCAGTTCCGGATTCATATTGCGATGCAAATTACCCTCTGCCGACGTGAATTGATAATTGAGAGGGACTAAATAAATATAACATCAAAGTCTGTCACTCGATTGTGACATACGGATGGAATGTTCAATCACTGAATTTAGGTACTAAATCGTAGCTGACTGCAGACAGCAGCAGCAGACGACATGTCGCTGCGACAGTACTGTTTTCTAAGTATTTCTATGAATTACATTTCATAGCGACACGTTGCATACCACTTTTTCATAGATATACATACAAAGAAATCAATGTAATGCAACTTGCACTTGAGCTGCTTGCAGGTGAAAACATGGCCTTATTCTTTCAGTCCTTGGACCTTAAAAACGTGATAGCTATCGGAGTACACATTTTTTTAATGATAGTTTGCTACCAAATAATTTTATTTGTCAGCGTCAAAATATCATTTTCAAAATTAGAATTGTCAAATATAACATCTCATCTTTTGGGCTCACTTCCAGTCGACAGCGATGCGGACGAATTTTTTGACGCCAAATATTTTAAGTGTAAATAGTTTGTTTTCTACACTAATATTATAAAGAGGAAAGATTTGTTTGTTTGTATGTTTGTTTGTTTGAATTGAATAGGCTCCGAAACTACTGGACCGATTTGAAAAATTCTTTTAGCATTGCATAGCTATATTATCAGGGAGTAACATAGGCTATATATTATCCCCGTACTCCCACGGGAACGGGAACTACGCGGGTGAAACCGCGTGACGTCCACTAGTTTAAATATAAGAGACCTTTTAGAATTAAAATAAAGTAGTAAAAATACATCAAAACCAATCTCCCAGTACCTCAAAGGCACTCGTCCCGATTCGCGTCACATTTGCATGTTAAAGCCATAACTTGGCGACACGGAAAATTTAATATTTTTGCTAATTAAATGAGGCCGTTACAATTTTAATTGTGTTTTTTTGTTGCAGGTACGTGGCTTTTATGGGAGTCTGTGAGTGGATTTGTAAATGTTTTATGATAAAGTTTTTTAATATTTTAGAAAATAAAACATGGCCAATGTTTTTTGTACTCAGTAACCCACCGAGAGTTATTTAGGTCAGTATTATATAATACATAGAAGCTTTCCTATTTAATATTGATAATGCGTAGGTAATCGAACCAAAAAAGTGGCTGGTATCAACATAAAATTTTTCAATATAGTTACAAATTATTTTGCGTCAACAATATCAGTGACATTTAAATTCTATCTTCAGAATAGCTCAGAGTGAATCAGAACACGAATATTCACTTCCTTCTAGTTATAATTTCTCTGAACTATATCACTTCGCGTCCTGTCACTTTTTCTATCAACGACCACATTTAAAACAAACATCAAAGCCCACATTGTAAAGCTATGCGGACTTCAGAAAACTATAAGAGAATGTACTAGGAAAGCATTTTACCGAGAAGCGCTAAGAAGCTTCCCACCATCTTCGCAGAGACATAAAGCTTGCTGCAAGGACGGCGATGCACTCAGGACTTGTCTCCTAGTACCAGGATAACATAAACAACTAGAAAATTATCAAAGAAATTGACAACGACCTTATTTCCTGGCAAGATAGAATGACTTTTCACTGACACAATTTTTCGCAATAGTAAAATTTTCAGTGTCGTATTGTCACCAGTACCGAGTTGATTTTGCGGGATCTAAATACGATTTTCACCTTTATTTCCTCGTGTACAAAGTTTATACCTCATGTTTGAGTTACCTAATGTTATAGGTCGTTATAGTTTATGGCATATTAAAATCCTAGTACTACTTATTTGTTCTATCTTGAGATCTGATGGTCGGGAAAAATTGCGCCGTCAACGTTTTGATGTGCGGTTAAATTCTTTATTTTTTAGTGTAATTAAAACACGTTGTTCTCAAGACTCTTCAGCACGGCTCGTAAATGTCCGCTGTTAACATGGTCTTTCAGGAATCCTCTTTATAGCTACTCGGATGGATTAAATGGCTTTATTACTCAGTCTTGTCTTAAGAACTAAATCTAGAGATATTTTCTCGCATTGTCACAGAGAATCGGATCATTGCTTTTTATTATCACACACTTCGATCTTCAAAAAGGAGACAATTTAAAAATAGAACACATTAGAACAAATCAAAGATGGCTGCCGGCTTCTATAAATTGAGTCTCCGTTCAAATGTTTCTAATCGCGTTCTTATATTTTACTGAGAGGCTAGGCTTTGTTTTGTGCTGTTATCGGCTTTCTTCTATTTTTCCATTGGCTGAGGAGCAGTGGAGCAGAAACAATGGCAATGAACATTAGTAAGGGGATCGCGCCGTCTCGAGAAGTACTTGACCATCGTCTTCTTCGATAAGGCGGTGTGGGTTCTGATGTGGTGTAAATTGTAAACGGTAGCGGTTGTTTTGCGATTTTATGACTGATTGAAAAATATACATAAATGTAAATTACTGCAGAAATAAGCAGTACCTTTCTATTACTTTAATATACTGGTATTATACGCTTTGCCGTAAATATGTACATACATAATTAACAAATAAATATGTGATGAAGTGGATCGATCCGTGTCCTGAAAACAAGTTTAAACTCAATTAAAAACCTAAAACAATAATTATACTAGTGAACATGACTGATCCCTCAATCACAGTGGCCAAACAGGTTCCCAACTGGACAAATCGCCTCAATTTTTCTTCCGTATTGTTTTCTCTTTACATTAATTTTATTAAAACTGAAAAAGCTAATACATAGAAAACAGTTAAAGATCGGAATAATACCTAAGTATCAATACCGAAATAATAGCCATACAGTTTCTGAAAAAGAGATCTTTCAGAACATAGAGACGTATAATAACTTGATACCCTTATCGTTATTTGGTACATTTCTCAAAATAATAATTAAAACACCACCAGCATGGGCAATAAGACTCAATATTGGACTCTTTCAATTCTTTAGATTGTATTGGCAATGCTCCTAGCATTGCATTGTTAAGGGGTAGGACTTCACAAGTGCAATATTAAATATCTAACTGTTCAAAACCAGGCATCCTTAATTCAAAAATCATGGATAGTTATTTAAAGTTACTATCCCTCACTATTTAGTTACTTTTTCCTCTGGAGGTATTGACTGGGCTACTTGGAAAAATTAAAATAACAACTCTAATTAGATACCTATTTAATATTGTACTTTCAAAAACTGCCTTGATAAGTTGCAGTTGCCTTGATTCATTCTATGGATTTCATTAACATCTATATTTTCATGGTGAGGGTGATTAAATTTGGGAAATGCAACGGACCCAAATTATTTAATTTTTATGTCGTTTTACAGCAAATCTTATTGAAATGCGTATTATGTAATGCAATAGCGTTTTATTATAATAAAACCATAAAATAGAAAATAACAGATTACCAAAAATATCAAAAAGTTAAAATTCTAATGAAAAAAAACGTGTCCTTAAAAAAGTTACAAATTTTCCTGTTTACAACAAAATTATGAGCCGCAAAAATAAAAACAATTTTCGAGAGTTTGCCCTTAACTTATCGTTCATACTTAAAAGATCTCCCGGGAGTGTCCGTGCCAATGATTAAAGTTCCTCCCCATTAAACTTAACATTCTGCTTCAAATAACTTTATTGAAAGTTTGAAATTCAATCATACTTTTATTGTGGCACTTTTATTTTGTTTATATTTGTCATGGGCTGGTTATTCATTAAAACTCAGAAGAAATCGGTGACATTGATAATTATGTTCTTTTAAATTAAAAAAAGTCATTTATTTTTTTAATTTAAAAGTACATCATATTGATCGGCTTTTTCATAAAAAAAAACCTAAAACCTTACTAAGTACTAATCAGCAGATTTTTCTGTTCTAATTTTTAAAAATAATTTGTATTATAATCCGCTTTTAAGATTTTTTTATGAATAAACCTGTTAACGTTTTAAGTTCATCACCATTTAACTTAATATTCTGCTTCAAATAACTTTATTGAATTTTTAATGCTTTTATATTAATCCTGTTTTTTTATGGCTCCCGTCAACTTAAGCAAGTTCAAGCGATTGTATATTCTGACGGTAATTGATAAGATATTATTTCTAAACCAGAGAAATCTTGGTAATTCTAACTAATATTACAAATGTGAAATAAAGTTTGTTTGTATATTTGTTAGTTACGGTTTTGATAAATGGTAAAGAGATAGATAAGACCCTGGAAATGTTTATAGGCTACTTTTTTTTTGCAAAAGGTTATGTTAACGATAGTGAAAGGGTGGGCAAAACCTAGTTAACCCCATTGATATACAAAAACCCAAGATACACACTCAGCATCTCAAAAACGTCCGCAAAAAACAAGCGCACCATGTATAAATGTGCGCTAGTTTCAAACAGTCTCGCATTGCTCGCCATACTGCACTGCTTTGTAAAAACAACTTTAAGCGATCCGTGTAAGGTTGAATTTGCAAAAAAAAATGTTTGTACTACACACAACTCACACATGACACTTGATACATGTCAGTTTTTGACGACCGTTTCGAGTGTTGCATTTGTTCGAGACTGTGCATCTTGGGTTTTTATATATCAATGGTTAACCCATAATTATTTCAACAATTTTCTATTTAAAAGTCATGCTTAAAATAAGCTGTTGCTTACAAACCCCTTTTTATACAATTAAAAATAACTCTACTTAGGTGTTTTTACACGATGCGTCCCATATAGAAGGCTATTTATAATTTTAGCAGCTAAAAGACACCCATGCATAAAATCCATCATAATTAACATTTCTAAACGCGCAATAACGTTAAAATATAACATCCCTAATAATTGTTACATCACGTCAGGATGGCCGTACCAATTTTGAGTAAATGTTACGATAATGTAAGTGGCCCAGGCATAACGATTACTGTTACTGCTGATCCCATTGTTGTATTATTGTTATTATGGCCGTAACCTGCAGTTGTGATGAGAAATATAAGAGACTAGCTGACCCGCGCAACGTCGTACAACAAGCTGAATACCAGTATTTTACGTGAAGCGACTGCCTATTTAACCTCCGCACCCAGTAACTGGGTGACACGGAACTTCATGGTAAGACTGGTGTCAGTTTTTCTGGTTTCTGACCAAGATCTACAAATGACAGCCGCGATCAACAGCTGAACGTGCTTCCCGATGTACAGATACAGAATCAGATACACACAGATACAGATTCTCTGTATGTTAAGACTAGCTGACCCGCGCAACAACGTCTGCGTCACAATTTTCATAACTGCTCCACTCCTATTGGTCTTAGCGTGATGATATATAGCCTATAGCCTTCCTCGATAAATGGGCTATCCAACACTGAAAGAATTTTTCAAATCGGACCAGTAGTTTCTGAGATTAGCGCGTTCAAGCAAACAAACAAACTCTTCAGCTTTATATATTAGTATAGAAGTATAGATAAACGGATTCTGGAGGAGTTACTGTGATAGCTGTAATGAGAGCAGAGGTAGAGAAAATTATTTAATTTTTATTCACGTTTTTAGATGATTCAGAAGTTTATTAGCTTTGTATGTTATGGGACGGATAAAAGGCACTTATTATGTCTAGAGAAGTAACCAGCTAAAATGAATACTGCTAGTATTCTGGGGACTTTTTCTATTGACAGCAATGTGAACTTTTTTAAAGCGCAATGAATTTTTGTCCGTCCCCGGGTTGAGGGTGATGATAGAGGCTGACGCTGGCAGTAATGCGCGGCTGCTGTATGCTCTTAGTCAGGATACCAGTAGAAGCCGTGGGTACTCGAGGAAGTGATGATGACGTTACGCTCAAGTAGTTGCAAGAAAACTGCTGTGACGTTCAATGTCGAGGGTCACCAGTTTGGAGGGATGCGGTACAGTGAGTAAAGTCCCGCAAACACCCATTGAAAAGGGAGGATCCTCCGACCAGGCGGTTGTTGTGCCTGGCGGGCTACTGCCTAATAGTTGATATTCGGGCTGATATATATGTTCAGATCACGCGGTAGTTCGGTGCTAGTTGGATAGATCGCGTCGCGGTTCTTTTTGTTGCGATGTAGATTTGCTTCGTTGGTGTTTCTTGTGGCGGCATTGATACACAATTTAAAAAATAATAAATGAATTGTTTAATTATTATTACTTAATAAATTATAATTATGTACGTATTGTTTTATATTCACTACATAGTGTGGTAAATGAGCAACCTTGACTTGAAAGTTGGCTAATAGGCAATATGTGATCAAAGGACCGAG
Source organism: Lacanobia wlatinum (assembly GCA_947578705.1). Lineage (NCBI taxonomy): Eukaryota > Metazoa > Arthropoda > Insecta > Lepidoptera > Noctuidae > Lacanobia > Lacanobia wlatinum. The sequence goes on from OX388031.1 coordinate 24,244,618, forward strand.
AATTGGTTTCACAGATTTGGTCTAGTACTTTGATTATGTTGACAGAATTAACTTTTTTTTTTACCTAGACGGGGAAGAGAGCCACATTACAGTTACTAGTCTTTCATCGCATGCCGTCTTGAGCTCCAAACTTCTCCTAGTACTATACTAAGGTAACTGTGTTGTATAATTTTTGGTACAATAAAAATAAACTGTCCACTTATTATAGAGTATATCCGACGATATGATTGTCTATTAGTTCATCATCATCATATCAGCCGAAAGACGTCCACTGCTGGACATAGGCCTCTCCTAAAGGGGGGGGATTGCCATAATCGCCACGCTTGGCAGGCGGGTTGGCGATCGCAGTGTATGATGTTGCGTTTCACAGAGAACGCTGCTGCCCAATCTCTGGAGAGTCCCTTAGTCTATTAGTTCACAGGAACTAAATGAGTTTTATTACTAACAACGAGTTTTTCTGTTCATTTTCATTGTTAAAAGTATTCAATTTTGCTTAAAAGTCCACCCACACAGGTATAAAGATTCAAATTACGATCCAACATTCGCTAATAAAGTAATTCATACTTTTTACAATCGCTTGGGATGGCAACAGTATTGCTGGACAATAAAACCTCCTTTATTTAATTGCTACAAAAAACCACGTGTCAATGTAGCTACGGTCACTGACAACCCTCGACGATGAGACACAGAGTAGGAAGATTCAGAAGGTTCAAGGTGGTCGACAAGCAATTAAAAGGCCAAATATCGTACTAAAAATACGTTTAAATTCAAATAAAATAGAATAGAAAACATTTATTCAGCACAAACACAAACATACAGCAACAAAGACAAAGTAAACAGAAAAAATAGTAGGTCCATAATTGCGCTGAGTCCATACGGAAAGGGTAACCATCTCAGTATTTGCTGGGTATCAGTTAGCACCCCGTAGTGACATACACAAATCGTATCATCTCGTTTGACTCAAAAACTTGTCAAAATATACGGAAAACATATATTTTTTTTAATTGTGACTGAGGTTTAATACAAACGTTCCTTATCTTTGAAAATACGGGAATTACCCCTCAGCTGTATGCAGCACTCATTATAAGTTAAAATTTAACAGGATTGAAACTTTGACTGATTTCAAAGCATAAAACACTATTCAATATTCAATCCAGAACAAAATATACTCGTTTGGTTTTACATAAAACGAAAAACGGGGTAATAATGCAGGCAAAGTTTTTCTTTATTTTTTTCGTCATTTAAAACCCTGTACAAGATGTCCAAATTGTTTCGTCAGATAAAGCCCTGTACAAGATGTCAGATCTCCTCCTTTCGTTGGCCATTGTGCATAAGCTTGTTATCACACCCAGTTTAAACTGAATCTTCTGTCACAATCTTCCCCTTGCCCGGACAGTATCAACAGCTAAATTAATTAAACGGGCACGTGCGTGTTGCTACCGAACACGTGTCGTGTCCGTCGCGGGCATGTGCCGTAAATCAATCAAGTGGCCAGCGCTTCATTTGTAGGGTTATTCTGCGGTATTTTAATAATGTTGCAGCGATATGCAGTTGTAATCAGTTTTTTTAGGCTTTTTGGTGATACGTGAAACACACTTCGCCTTAATTGAAGAGTTTTGTGTGTTTATATGCAGTTGTGTGAGGTGGGAGTATTTTTAGATTAATTTGCACAATCTCGACGTATTTACGTGTTTTGACGGAACTAAAATAGACGGAATTAGCCATCAAAGTTTTAATTGGAGGCGTTGATAGAAATATAATTGGATATAAACTTGGTTCCTTTTTATTTTTAATATCTCTGAAACTCATTAAAGATGATCAACGCAGAAACGCTATAACGAGCACTAATAGATCGATGATCTAAATTTTAAATTATTTTTATTATTATTAGTTTATAAGATTCATTCTATGTTGTTGGCTTATTATTACTGTAAGTACAATACAAAATTGCTACTTAATAAGTAAATGAACTCGACACCAGACTTGTTGCCATAAAAAAACTCTAGACAACCGAAATGAGGAAGAGAAAACAAAGCCCCATCAACAGTAAAGCAACAATTTCCTAAATCAAGCATCCTAAAATAGCCGTATTATCAAACATTAATCTTCAAAAATGCTCTGAACACAGAACTCAGACAATATAACTACGTAACTACGGAACGTCCAATTTTATGGCTTATTTCGTAAAAATGTGCGATAGATCATTGCCCCTACCATAAGTTCTCGATAGTCGAGACTGTCACGCGATGTCGAGACGTGTTGTCGAGACTACAAAAAAGTGACATTTGGAGACAGCTACACTGTTGCAGTTTGTTTTATGCAAGGGAATGGAAATCCGAATGTCGAAACGCTATGGTATGCTTTTTTGGTCATTTTCGGCGGTACTGAAAGAATTTTAAATGTGGTTGTTTCTTGCAGTTTTTTTCGCTTTTTAATTGTCTGTAGATTGGATCGATTACATTTGGAAAATGTTGTAGCAATCATGAACTTTAATCATAACTATGAATAAATAATAAAAAAAAAAATCATAACTATGAATAAATAAAAAATAATAATATAATAAAAAAAACACAAAATTGACTTGTCAATCGAATACGTTCAATACATTTATGTTGTTTTCACGTCTATAGAAGGAGAAGGAAATAAATTGTAAGTATTACCTACTGATGATCTCCGACATATCCACTATTATGAACAAAATGGGTTGGTACACAGTACCTTTGTCTTGGAGATGTCAATAAATTTTGGCATCGTAGCCACAGTTTGACCATACTCGTAGATCTATTTATTGACAAATGGCTTACAAAAAAAGAATAAAAAGCATAGTAATTATAATTTTCTAAACGGTACTGGAACAGCAACATGCCTGCCACAGCAATGCCGGATATAAGGACAGTCCAGCCTATTGGCGATCATTGCCAGGATAGCGTTGGGACCGACCCGCATCGGCGCACCAGGGACGCGTACCGCTTAACCGCCATTAAGCCTGCGATTCCACCTGTAAGCAAATCGCTGGCAAGTTTAATTATTATTTTGCGAGACACTATTGAGCGATTGATCACGTTATACCTCGGAAGCAATACTATTTATCGTGCATGCGATTTGGTTGTATATGGAAAGATAGCCTAAGAAAAGCCCCTGCTTGATAAAGAAGGAAGTGGAATTTAAGTTGTTCTTGGTCATCCTTTTCTGACTAACTTCATTGTGGGATCTAAGAGAGTCATTTTTCCGGGAATCTGTTGATTATAGTTCTCAAGAGTTTCAGTGGATAAGAACAGTGTGGCAAGCTTGACCACAAAAAAGCCTCTTTGCTAAACCTATTACAATAGTTCCATCAGACATTTACACCTAAACGTGAGATAACAATCACGATAGTAGGGGTCATCGCAAGTTTTTTTTTTACTGGACCTTTATTTATGCACCATTTCCGCAGAGGGGACTTTGACAAATGCCTGCAATTTTTGCTTCCGCCACTTTTCTACCTTAACTTGCCAGTAGACAGACGTAACTATGTGTAATTGCTTATCTATTATAGTTTCTTTTTAATCTATGGTGTAAAGTATAAGGCCGAGTCAAATTTTTCTTTTAAGCGTAAAGTACGACAACACTATTTAAGAGGAAGTGCTGGCGGCGAGACTTTGTATGTAAAAAGTCATAATTCGAGGTTCGGCTCTCGACTGTTTTCTCCTCCAGTATTGGACCGATATAAGAGATATTTCACAAACTGAATAAGAAGGATGTATACTGTCTTTATGTTTTTCTTTTTAATAGTTGTCAAATTTGTACATTAGGGCTCTGTGGACAGCAATTTATCGGACAATTTTGTGAGAGTTCTAGTGCTTATACGGTTAATAAATCATCAAAAAAGAAAACATAGGGACACAGTTTATATCCTTCTTATTCAGTTTGTGAAATATCTCTTATATCGGTCCAACATTGGACGAGAAAACAACCGAGAGCCAAACCTCGAATTATGACTTTTTACATACAAAGTCTCGCCGCCAGCATTTCCTCTTAATCTATGGTGTACTTAAAGTAATCTGTCTGGTTTAAATTCGCTTGCAGGCTATCAGAGACTTTATTTTTTAATGTATTTTATACAAGTCTTTGAGTTGAGTATAGTCAAAGTCTCAATTAAGTTTATCCTGAAAATCTGTCAAGAATTAAAGTACACACGAAAACTTCTGACTGTCAATTCCAAAAACAGCCATTGATTGAAAAGTATTTTAAGGCAGAAAATAATAACTAAATATTATTTGTAATTTCACAGACAAAACTTCAGAAATGGTTGCCGATTTTGTTCCTTAAATTACACCGTTTACAACAAAATCGTCTTTCAAATTAATTAATTTCCAACGACACGCTTTTCATTTATCTCTGTCAAATAAAATTAGCCTTAGTTCAAAATATAATTAATCATCAAACAAATAACCGCTTCATTAATTAACAAATTATTTATTTGAAAATCCTTTAATTATTTACAAAACGCACCTTAACAGTACAACATTATCTGCAATTATTAATAATTATAAAGTTTACAAAGTAAAGGCGGGGGCACACCGCCGCGTCATCTGCGAAGTCTATGCGCAATGAAATTAAAGCTGCACAATGAATCCTCAAGTTTTAATTAAAGCGTGAAAAGTGTCGCCGGCGACTGCCGCCACCTCGCGACCATCAGATGAGCTCGTATTGTTTTGACCACTTTATTGCGTCAAAGATATTTTTTATAAATATTACTTTTGTAAAGGGTTTTCTTTTTTTCTTTTTGTTTGGTTTTTGCCTGTGTTTGTTGAATAACCTAGTCTGTGAAGAGTCTTAATTAAATACTCGTACAGATAGGTGCGGCGCAATAATACGACAAGGATGCGACGACGCCTTTTCGTAGAAATCGTTTTATTGTTATCACATGGACGCGTCTCACTTGATTAGCGTTAAAGACCCAAAAAAAAATCGTCTCCATGAGTAATACACAATTCCGCTGCTGCTTTGTTGCATTCACAGTTTTAACGCAGTGTGTAATCGACTTAACCAATTTATAATTAAAATACATTATAGATAAAACCCAAAACAGTCTTTGAGTAGTTAGATATAAAAAATGAACTTTTCAAACAGCGCTACATTATACAAATAACAAGGATTACTTTGTAACACAACAAAAAAAAACTGGCGATCAAATAAATCATACCAGTAAGTCACTCCAGCAGAATTATTGCTTTTTAATTTGAAACAGACGGAAAAAGTGAATAAAACGTGGCTAAAAATGTCCCCTTATTCAATTAGCTTCGATCACCGATGTTATTTTGAGTTTTTTACGACTGTCTTTACGTTTGTAATCGTAAGGATGGATATTTTATGACTTGAGACGTATCACTTAGTGCACGTACGAGGCCTTATAATTCTGTTTTTATGGATTATCTTTTCAGTACTAAGGACACTCAATACATTTAGCTGTTATTGTATAATCACTTGATATTTCGTTGTAAAATTACGCCTGCCCATTATTGGGTTCATGTTTTAATTAAACTAATAAATAATAATTGAATAATCTAACACTGCTTGGATTATTCGTTTATTTATTGTTTTGTGTGTATTATATATCTGCTATTCTAACTGTACATATATTGGATAAACTATGCTAAGTTTATATATCCTATCCCCATAATTTATAGTTAATGGTCAGTCTTTGTTTTTTAATGTTCATCATTGTTACGACACTATAAAACGGAATTCTAATGTGTAATTAATGTCCACATTATTTTAAGATCCACTCTACATTTGAAAACAGCTTAATTAATTGAGAATTCATGGATCACGTGTTACATTCACATTCTTACACAACGTTAACTGCTCCAGAAGTAAGTAAACCAAAAATAAAAAATGCAAACATAAGCACATACTATGCAACGGCAACTTGGAAAGTCACATCGTAAAAACAAAACATAATCGCAAGTAAAAAAGCTGTAAAACAAGTGAAATAAACAGCTTGTAATGAAGGCAAAGTTGAGGTTATAAGCTGTTACAAGCTCATGGAAAGACGGAAGCTAGAAACAAAGTATGTTATAATGATGCGGTCTGTTTTTGTGCTCGCCAGTTTACCTTCTCACAATGGTGGTTTGACATGGGACCCAGTTTATCGTTTTTTGTCGTAGTTTCGTGTACCCTTTGAGCTAACAAACTTGTTACATGTAAAAAAATGTATTTCAACTTAATTGGGCGACATGCTGTGTTTGTTTTGTTAATTTTTTACGCTTCAGGGGCTTAAAATGTAGCAATCAAGATTGGAGATTAGGCGAAAATTATTTTTCTTTTATTAAAAAATTGGAGCTAGTAATTGGGTACATAAAAATGATTACATATTTCTATAAAGTTAACGATTTATATTTCAGATAAAAATGTTTTATTACAATAGCAAAAATTCCGCCCGTATTTTTGTAATAACGACCCAGATGCCGAGTATTTAAAAATACAACGTTCAAAAATCGGATTTACAAGCAAAAATAAAATATTCTATTCGGCTACAGGCTCATAACATCCATCACCATAGCATTTCAATTCAAAAATTGGAAAACAATACAGCGATCTGGCAATATTAATGAAGTTGCCGAAATTCGTACGTTTTCGGCTGCGATTTCGGACGAATGGCCGCGGGGGTTAAGGCATAAGCACTTTAAAATTTATCGAGTTTTCATGTTACACGCCACCGTCGCGTCGACCCCTCTCTGTGACACTGTCATACAAAGTTCAACGAATGTGCTCAAAATAATTTTGAGCACATTCGTTGAACTTTGTATTACATTTACAAAAACAATTATTGTTTTTGTAAATGTAATTTTGAATGCTCGGTGTTGGTTGTGTTTTTGGAACGGTTTAAAGCGTAAAGTAATGAGGCATTTTCCAGGTTTCAGTCGTTTTCAATTTTGCTACGGGAATCAACAAAACTTTAGTAGAATCAAAAATCACATCAAGCTATCCGAAACTGTCAAATTTTCCCAATCAACCTTGAACCTAATGCTTTAGCGATAAAGATGAAAATGAAATTGGACAGATTGTTGTACGATTAATAATATGATCCTAATATGATTCCGGTAAAGTGGCCTTTTTAGACACACTGGAGATAGGCAAGATTTTCAACCCACAACAAGATCTCTTCTAAATGGTTGATATGAATGGTGTACCTAATGGCGGGTCCATACGATATAGACTTATAAAAACTTCCATATAATTTTGTCTGTGCAACAGGCCTTTTTTGTGCGAGTTAATTTTCTGTGCAGACAAAAGTCTGTATCGTGTAGATCCATTATAATAAAGCGTCATTTTCACGTTCTTCCGTCAGTTTGGACTAGTCTGTAATTTCTTCGCTAGATAATGGGGACAACTTTTTATTCCCCATCAAACCCAAAGGGTAACCAACGGAACTTTATTACTAAGCCATCGCTGTCCATCTGTCCGTCTGTCTGTCAGCGGGCTGTATCACAAGAATCGTAATAGGTAGACAGTTAAAATTTTCACTGAGTGTGTATTTCTATTGCCTCTATAACAACGAAAAATAAAAATTAAATTAAATATTAATGGGGGCTCATACCCATACAAGAAACGTGTCCGACTCGCACTTGGCTGGATTTTTTTAAATGCAGATTTTCAAAAAGCAAGTAGTCAAGAGTGCTTGAAAACTTTGGAAAAAAACTACAATACACATATTAAACCATTCTAATAAGGAACATAAACATAAAATAATCCACATTATAAGGGATCCTTACTTAGTCGTCTATGTCGCTCTCTCGCACGGTTGGCAGTTCGCCGCAGCGCCCCCGGCTATTTCAGGACCACTGTTCTAAATTCAAACTTTTATATTTTATACTTTTTCTGTAAAATGTGGTTTTAGTGGTTTGGGTATGGATCCTTTTGCACGTGTTGGGTTTTAACAAAATTACATGCAAAAGTATGTTCTAAAGTAATATGGTAGATACCTACTATATCGTTTTACGTGGGTTTCTTTATACAAAAGACAGCACAGTATTAATTAAATGGAACTTTACTACCTACCGAATATTATTTCACACGGTCAAAACAATTGCCAAAATTAAGCTGACACATCAGCATTTCCCAACAAGTTCGGACTCAACAAAAACTGGAAAAATTCCAACTCACATACACATACAGGGTCCCATACAGTTAATGAGTGCTGAGTTGCCCGTGTTGGTAAAAAGCCGGGGTTGCCAGACAAATAAAGATTTATACGGGACAATGTCTCTTAATTGCGCTGTGTCAGGTGGCCCGAATCATACCGATTGTGAAGTTTTGGAAGTTCAATGTCGGGTCTTGTATGAACGGAGGTTACATTTGGATAAATAGTTATACGAACAATTTGAAAACTGTTTCTAAAAAAATCTTTCAGAGGAATGTAATCAAAGTTTTAGATATTGATAAAGAAACGTGGAAACGAATGTTCAAAATTGATCTTGATTTAGAAACTGTTTCAATTTTTTATGGGTTAAAATCAAGATGTTATACAAAACTGATGCAAAATCACACTACCGACATGATTAATAAAATATTCACTACTACTAGATGGTAACTATAACTGCCTCACCATTTTCCAGAAACACATCTATCAACTAATATCTATCAGAAACTTATACCATCATCGTTTCCAAAGTACGAAACTTTGACAATGTCTCATTCATCATTAGCGTCACCCACAATGGACTCTCCACCTTATTCTTCGTCAATAAGATTCAAATCTATTCAGGAGTGAGTCCAGTCTTTGCACAAATGTTAGACACGTCTAACTCGCTCTCGTTAGGTAATCAAATTTGTTTGCAGTGCACTAACGAGGCTACAACGGTCAGGACTACAGTCGCCGGTCTGGGCCGTGATTTGGTTGTTAATGTACTGGTACCTGAAGCAATCGATATTGTTTTAATAGTTTGGTCACTGTTCGTGATAGATGTCGCGTTTTGGCTAGGAGAAAGTAGTAATTTTTTGTCACCTTGGTTACTATGGTAGCTGTAAAAATGATGCAGTTCAAACCCGATGAAGAGTGATCAGAATAGGCAATATTGCCCTCGGTTCTGTGTTTAACATTGAGGTAATATCAAGTCTAAAGATGAAAAGATCTGAGGTAACTAACTATGTAGTTATAAGACTTTCAGCCAATATTTAAGAGGCCTATTACGATTTGACTGTGTTTTTTGCGTAAAATGACCAACTTTGATTTTCTTGTTCTCAGAAAATTAAATATTTACGCGACTTTGGCTTATTGGGTAGTTGAGAATAATTGTTACTATTGAACGTAGCGGCCTCACTTTTCGCATTTTTTTCTCTTATCTATTTGTAATAAGCCAAAATTCCGAAGTAAGTTTCTCATGAAAAGCGCGACGGCTGTTTTTCGACCTCGTGGATTGAAATACTGTACTAACCAAATGAAATGAAAAATATATCATAATATTCCTTAGATAGTGAATTAGTTCATAGCATAGAAATTTAAAATAAGAATGGAATATCCGTAAAAACATCGCATTCTAATCCATAAAAACTACTAAAAACACTCAGAATGAACTGTAAATTTCTCCTTAATACTTTAATATTATTACGTAAAATTTATACCAAAATAAACCATAGTTCATAAGAAATGAAATTTGAATAAGTATTCCTTAAATAAATTAATAATAAACCCTAAAATAAACGTAATTGCAACTGCCTAATTTCTACATAATGCTATGAGTCAACAGTTTTGTGAGTGAAAGCGTAATTCTGGGATAAGGCTCTTAAGAGGAAATGCTGGCGGCGAGACTTTGTATGTAAAAAGTCATAATTCGAGGTTTGGCTCTCGACTGTTTTCTCCTCCAAAATTGGACCGATATAAGAGATATTTCACAAACTGAATAAGAAGGATGTATACTGTGTCTCTATGTTTTTCTTTTTTGATTAATAGTTGCTTATTAATAAACAGTCAATTTGTACACTAGGGCTCTATTGACAGTGATTTATCGGACTATTTTAAGTATTTTGTGAGAGTTCTAGTGCTTATACGGTCAATAAATTATCAAAAAAGAAAACATAGGCACACAGTATATATCCTTCTTATTCAGTTTGAGAAATATCTCTTAAATCGGTTCAATATTGGAGGAGAAAACAGTCGAGAGCCAAACCTCGAATTATGACTTTTTACATACAAAGTCTCGCCGACAGCATTTCCTCTTAACATTGAGATAATATCAAGTCTAAAGATGAAAAAGTCTGTGGTAACTATTAAGTTATAATTCTAGACTTTCCAATCTTAAGTAGAATCGCCAATCGTGATATGTTAGTATAATGGATATTATTACTATTGTATTTGTTAAATTGACTGCCAAAGCAATACAGCTCTTCGTCGAATCTTTGTTCCATTAGTCCTCCTATACATTCTTTTTAAAACAATTGTTCTCAAAAATAAATTCACAGCAGCAAAAATTCAGTTCATTTACACCAACACATCCATATGCAACGCCAATTGTATTCTTGAACGCATCCGCTCCACACACGGAAATTAATAAAGAGACAAATTAACGGGAAAACAAAAAATTGTGTTCCAAAGTCAATGACACAATGACAGCCATTGTCGACCACTTGTGCCTCATTAGGAAGAGAAAAAAACAATTAAGCTGCCTTCACCTGGACAACTCCATCATGCAGTGCTTCAAAACAAAACCGGTCTTTATTACAATCAATTAAAGCTACTATTTCTTTGATAGCTTCTTCATCATCTGCAGATTTGTGTAGTTCCCCTTCATCGTCATACATACGTCAGTCGCAAAGTACTGGGGCCATTCCTTTATGAGCATTGTGAACTTTAATCCGGTCGTGAATGGCATTGTTTTAAATCACCTACGGCCCAAAGGATCGTGAGTTCTCATTGTGCTGTCGAGTATTGTGCGATGGGTACTTTGATATGGGCGTTTAGGGAGGCAACGTTACGTATGGAGTTGGGTAATGGACATGTCATTTCTCTGCCAAATGTTAGATGGGCCATTTACAGCCTCAGGCCAATTTTCCTTGTTCAACCATTAGGTGTTATTATGAACTTTCTTGCTTTTTAAATGGCGTTTTAGACTTAACTAACATGGCCGGAATTTAACTACTACCTCTATTTAAACTTGTACAACCACTATGCATATGGTGAGATAAGATGGTGTAAAATAAAGTTGAAACTAAATAGACACTTAGTTAAAGAGCCATTAAACTTTCCAAAATTCTCCCATATTACCTCGAACAGATAAAATCCGTCATGTGCTGATAACACGAGTAACTTTCTTTACTTAATTACGCCAGCCTTTTAATATAAACATCGATTTCATTTATCTCGGTACCCATCGAAGCGGCTCTTGCAGCTCCAAGGTAACATGTTAATTTGCCGGCATCGAGTGATTTGTTAATCTCACAATCGATTTGATCGCTCGGCTCGCAATTAATTCGGTCTGGTTAGCATCGATTTGCGATAAACGCGGGTCAGATTGTCTTTTAGAATATAGGATGTCGGTTTTATTTCACTCGGGTGTCTGTCCGTCTGTCACAGCCAGTTTTCTCCGGATCCACTGGACCGATTCTGTTGAAATTTGGTACATATATGGACTTCTATGACTCAAACACGGACGCGTTACGTAAATCACTAAATTTTTAGCATTGGGGTCACTTTTGGGGGTCAAACAAGAATTAAAAAAAAAAAATTTTGAACAATATTGGGTGATATATCAAATGAAAGGACTTACTGTCAGGGTTTTAATTACATTTTTTTCATAATTTTAAAACAAACGGTTTTGAAGTTATTCGAGAAATTAGACGAAAAACAACCATTCCCCCCCTTATCTCCGAAACTACTGAGCCTAAAATTTTGAAAAAAATGGAGTTAATAGATCTTTACCTAAAGATTACAGGAAAACCTGTTGGAAGTCTGTAGTGTCAAAATCATGTTATTTTGACACTACAGACTTCCAACAGGTAAAAAAATTAAATTTGGTCAGAACCCTTTGCACGCGAGTCGGACTCGCACTTGGCCAGTTTTTTATTTTCACTGTTGATAGGCACGCGTTTTACCACTATCTCACGTAAAGGTAATCGATGATGTAGTCGAAGAAGGAGTAAGCTTACCTAAAAGTAAAATATTCACTCTTGACTAAGAGACTCGTAGGTTGTAGCGATCAGGAAGCACAGACTTCGGCAGGGAATTCCACTCCTTAGCTGTACGCACAGTGAATGTTTCTTGATTGAGGTACAAATTACACATATTGTTGATAAACATAATGATTAAACAGAACTGAATAAAGATGAAGTCGGTTAAAAATAAATACAATGAAAATACGGATATGAATATATTCCGAACTTTATTTAAATAAAAATAAAAAACAATAAGGCTACCTGAGATTACGAAGTATGGTTTCATGAAGCAGGTTTAATGTTTAACATGTAATATGTACTTAAAACCGTAATGCACTTACCAGAGATCAAACACATACAAAATGAGACGGTATTAAGAAAGGGCGACCAAAACTCCAACGTCGTAAATTGCCACGGTACATTTTTCAACGAGAATAGTTTAAGAAATCACACTTAACTTGGTTATGCTCCTTAGAAACGCTCATAAATACAGGGGCGCCCAGAAAAAGGTTTTTTCCTTGAATTTAAAGGATCGCTGTGTACTCGTCGTAAATTTTAGTAATAGTCACTTGTATTTTTGGAGTGAATTCGAAAGTGAACGGTGCATTAGTGAGTACGGATGTTGAGTTTGAAATACGAGCACTGGCTGCCCTGAAATCAGGTTTGGTTTTTTTTTATTTATTTGTGATGTGTTTGCTCTTGACTCTAGTCTAGGTCAGAGATGACAGTGACAAAGTCTACGATGGAGCGAGCTTACCCAGAAGGAGCCTGTTCACTCTAACTTTGAAGAGATTAGGGTTGTAAGCGTTTGGAAACACAGACGCAGGCAGAGAGTTCCACTCCTTTGCTGTGCGCATTATAAAAGACGTTTGGAAACGCTTAGTGCGAATTAGTGGAATAGTAACAAGGTAGTGAATCTTATAAGAATTTCTTGATAAGTTTTATCAGTGTTAACCAAATATTTCTTGTTGATCATTTGAATGAAAGTCTCGACAACACAGCATAAACTCGTCTGGTAAAATATGACGAGGACCATTATTTGGACTCGACTCCAAATATTGGTATAAGGCTAGGCAAAGAAAGAATCAGGTTTTCCTGTTTATGAAAAACTCGCAAAATTAAGAATGAAGAAATTCCTTGTACCCTTATTGAAGGTCAAACAAATAATATTGAAACCTTATGTGAAGATTACGTTGAGAGAGAAGATAGATAGAGCATCATTGGCTGAAAAGCGTTCAACCAAATTAACATTGGCATTCGCTACTCGGAGCTTTATCACTAGGAAAGTAATCCATAATATTTGAGCTCTCAATCAATTAGATTTCATTATTGCTTCTTAAGCAATTACTACCAAATCAATAGTATCATTATAACAGTACAATGACACCAGCTTCTTATCTCCAAATTTTGCGACCCTCGACCTGTCTATAACTGTCACAAATCATTAGCCAAATGTCAGTAGAATGCCAGCATAGTATAAAATTCATGCTAATTGCGAGGAGGGGCATTGACGGTGTCACTCGGTAATGGCTTTTAAGAAATGTAATAAATTATTCCACCCGCCGCCGGCAGGTGACGCGCACCGATGTGTTGGTATGGAACAAGTTATAGGGGATGGTAGAAACGCTGGTAGTTCTCTTGGGTTATAATTTTTTAGCTATGTGATGATGCTGTTATACTGTTTCAGAGAAACAAAACAAACATCGATTTGCATGGAAAATAAAATTAGTTGGGGAAATTAACATGTGAACCGCAGTTTTTGCTAGAGACATTGACATTTTGAGAATCGGAAAATTTGCTTGTTTGTTCCTGTTCCAGCAATACCTAACATCTTGTTCCCCAAATTTCTTGTAAACCTATGTTATTTTAAACAAATAATGATAAAGTTTTTGCTAAATGATATCCTGTACAACGTTCAAATTACCAAATTAATTTGTCTGTAGCCAATAATCTTATAACACCCAGGAAATATATTTACGTGGTGGCACCGCCACGGATTCTGTTGTATCAGCTGTCCATGTCATCACTTTGAGGATTTTTATAAGCGTTCATCAGTTTCAGAAAATAATTTAGTCTGTAAGCACTCACTCCTTGCAGCATGTTTTCAATCCACATCATCACCGGACCAAAGATCGTCCCTTGCGCCACACCTTGTCTTCAGACGTACGACGTGCTCTTATCGTTCCCGGAATTCGTCTTTTACTAAGTAATTTAAAAAAAAGATATGTCTTTTAGGGGCTACATTGTTTGCTTTAATCATTGTGAGCGATTTACTGTGTACACAGATATTTATGTGTGCCTTCAGATAAACGATACGCTACTTAGTAGTGCGGGCTTCGGCGGCTTTTAATTGAAAGAGACATGTTAGTCTACAAACGGATGGTGGAGTAGTTTATTTAGTAGTTTTACATCCGATACAGTGAAATTGATGTTATATAAAAGCTTATTTATTTTTCTTTGGGTAACTCTTGATAAGTCTACTAATCATTAATTAAACTGTAACTCTGTTATTTTTGACATCTGAAACAATTGTCTGATTTTTCTCCCATAATAATGATTTGATGTTACGTCGATACGAGTAAAATAACAATACTCATCAGTTTTCTTACTCATAACCATTTGCTGGAATCTAAAAATTCGCCGAGGAGTAATGAAAGACAGAAAATCGTTTTTAAGCACAAAAACGTGCCATATTACTATAAATGCCACACATCGTGCTTATGCATAGATTAAAAAGCACTAATCAATCAAGCACATACAAACTAGATACCGGTCAAAGTGAATCATGAAGATACCAATACAACCTTCCCTTCAGAGACCAAAACGCATGTTCCCACTCTATTATCACCATTCTATCAAACTCCCTTACAATCACCTCCCATATAAATGTTTCCCAGCAAAATAAAGACCTTCGCACACGCGTACCTGTGGGACACATCAATTCTGTTTAATAATTAAGGCTGTCAGGTTGCGTGTGTCTCTAAGAGGGAAGAGATCCGTGGGCTGGGACCTTTGTCACACCGTTAATTACCTCAAACTTGGAGATGGATTAATTTTATATGACTTTTGTGCTAGTTGTTTATTGGTTGTTGGAAATTGGTAATTGCTGTTTCAATTCTGTGCTTTCGTCTAATTAAGACGGATTTTATAATATCGCTTTACAAAAGCTACGAATCTTGCTGACTGATTGATTTCTATCTCTATTCTTCAGTACCAAGCGACGCTTGGCATCAATAGTCGTACTAACATATCTGGTCTGCGGCATCAGACCATCAATTTACTTACTAAATTCAAGGTTCACTTTCAGCCAGAGAAACATGAATATACCGAACACATTCAACTTTAATCTCTTAAAATTAGAGTGAACAGGCTTCATCCGGGTAAGCTAACTCCATCGTCGACTTTGTCTCTGTCACCTCTTACCTAGACTAGAGTCAAAAATTCAAATCCGTCTCAAATAAAAAAAATGAATTCACTTATCCCAGATGTTCATAATATTCAACGCAAAATAACACTCTCACAACATAACCACCTAAAAAATCCGTTGAAACATTTAAAGAAAGATTGCACAAAATCGTCCCACGTCGCCCCTGGTTCCATTTGACCAAGCATTGAGTTCCACGATGGTAAATCATCACCCTTCTGCTTACCTCCATTTGCGAAATAGCCGTCCGCCTATTAAATGTCGATTTTTCACGTAAAGACCAGTCCCTTCTGTACCCTGCCTGACGTACCCTGCCTCCCCTGTCTTGAAGGGAAACAGTTGATATTTGAAGGAGCCTTTTAGGGTTGAATTTTCTTTCGTAACTTTCTTAGAATTTATATGTATTGAGTTTGAAATTCTTTTTAGGATCTTTTTGTTGGAGCGAATATGAATGACGTGGAAGAAAAATTGCATGAAATACAGATACCTACTCGGTTACTTTTCTATCATGTTTTTACGTTTTGAGTATTAAGAAGAAAAGCGTTTTCATATGAATTTTAATACACCGTTTTACTACAGCAAAGGTATCATTCCAACATCATGAAGTTACAGTACGTTCAATTTTCCACGTTGAATTTATTGTTGCTCACGACTTCCACAACAATCAAATAAATCACAATTATTTAATAAATCAGTTCTAAATACAAATCCTACCTCCGTCAAAAGCTAAACCGTCCAAATCCACCCATCCTGATGAAGGAAGTACAGATTTCCATACATGATTCATTTCGGCTGTGCACTGCTCAGTTTTCAACTGGCGTGCAACGTCACAAGTCACATGGTACACAGGCCTGTGACGTGTCAGGAAGTAGCACGCAGGAAGTCAAGGGAAACATTCACTGCTAGGGTATGGTGCAAGCTGAGAGAGGATGGAATATCAGAACTAGGTTTTGTGCAAATTGATAGGTTGGAAGTGTCATAAGGATTTCTCCTTCATATATTGGTTTCTATTTCTACAAAAAAAAAATCTCAACAGATTTTTACACATTTTTACAGATTTCAATTTTAGTTGACAGTTGGGAGAAGAAATGTTGGTCGTCCATCAGTGAGATGAGCAGGCGAAATTGTTGCCATCTCGGATTGAACATGTATGAGGGTGGCACAGGAGAATGTGGATTCGCAGAAGATAAGAGAAGCCTAAACCGAGCTGTGGGCAAATTCGAGCTGTGGTTGATAATGTTGAAGAAGTTCACAGCTATTGATTTCATCATAATAACACACCAGTTTGATTTTACTAAAAAAATATCCGCTTTCTGTTTATACCAGTCTTCTTCAATATAACTGGGTGATTCGTAGCCTTTCGTGTAATTTGGCATATTCATAACAAACACCTTCTCTGTTAGACTTACTTTCACCATTATCGTTATTAATATCAGCCTACCGTCCAATCTCCATTCTCTCGTAACTCACAAACAAAAAAGCAGAAGTATTAAGTTCGCCACCATTTTGAGATTACTAGCGGACTGTGTGCGGCGGGACTTAATTTATTGCCCACCAAAGTGTTTGAATTGTTAATGCTACGTTCTACTTACAATGTCGGAAGTGCACCTTTACTGTATTTATTTTTATTTACTCAACGATTGCTCCGTCTGGCTTGCCATAATTTAGATGTAGGATATCGTTTATTGTCTCGAGCTATAGGTTTGTCATTAAAAAAGTGTTGTTGTTGATGATTGATCTGTCTTTGATTATACTTAGTGCTATTTGGGCGTTGTTCTCTTCCTTGTTCACTTTCCTTGCTCAACTAGATCAGTAGGATTGAAGTACTAATTTTCGATTTGGGCTCTTACTTAGTTCAAGCTTTCCTATCTTATTCTTTAGTTGACGCAAATGTCAATGACTCTTATTAATATTATATGGTTGTAGGTATGTAAAGCAATCACCTTTACACTGATAACTTTATTCAAATACTTCATTAACAAATCCGTGGGTAGATCAAACCGAAGTTATATCAGACGCACATTTCTCTGTTCCTGTCATGTTTATGAAGTTACATGACATGAACTCACCTTAGAGGTAACATTGTTTGTTTGTGTAGGAGATAATCATTGGAAGTCCTGATTCGATTATGAACATTTTCTGAATCATTTTAAAACGTATCAAGTTTGTTACTCAAAACTTTATAAATATTCATCAGTTCCAAATATTTTCAACTCCAAACTTAAGGGTTGCGTCGTCAAACGTCAAATTTCAGTCAAAACTAACACGACTATGATCAAGGTATGATGGAGCAAGAACTATGTTTTTAATTTCGTAATGGTCTCCCCCGGGATTGCCCTCAGAATACAATAGTGAAGTACTAGCGACGCCCTGGGGGTTCTCTCCTCTTGTTAATTCATTATTCGCTTTTTTAACTTCAATGCTAAGCAGATTCTATGGATTATTTGTTGCATTTTGCAGATTGCTAAAGTTTGCAATGCTTTTGTTTAGTTTGAAAGTGTGAAGGGTGGGTGAATAAAATAGATTTTTTTTACATTTCTAAAGCGATTCTTCAAATGAATTACTTTTTATTTTAGTGTTCCTTAATATGGGATTTCTAAAAATTTTCTAAAGTGCATTTTAAAGTGATGTCAACACCCGTCTTCTTCTTAAACCAATAAAATCCAGAAGAAGAGTGACGGGTGCTGATGAATTATTCACTACTGGAAAAGCCTATTTTCCTATTAGGTGTAGCACAGGAAAACCAAAAATAGCTTCATTTAAACTAAACATCTGTAACGTATTGTAACGTGTGTAACTTCTTCTGTTATTCCCAAAAGTATCCAACCAAATACATAAATGAAACTGCACGGACATGCGCACATTAATTTAATTTTATATATTAATAGATCAATTTGAGTGAAGTGGAGTCGTGGCTCGCCCAGGGGACTTCAATAAAAACCATTTTATTCTGCTCCTTTTATGTAATAGGTAGTTCATTATACTGATAATTTTCCTTAAGTAAGATTCTCGTTGCTTAAGTAGATGAGAAAGTAAAATCATTGGTACTTGAAAAATGTGAAGATACAGGAAAATCTGAATCGACTTGATAATCACCCAATAATAAATTCATTATTTGGTTAATAGCAAATAGAAAAGGCTAAGAGATCAAGTAATAAGAATTCTGGAAATCATGGTGAATTAGCTAATTGTGTTAATCATAATAATCTCAATATGTTATTTTTGAAGATGAGCATAAATATCATCATTATTGTACCAATAGTAGTTATTTAGAGGAACAAGAGGCACATTGAACCAAGAGACATTCTTTGAGCAACATCCAAATTTGTAAATAATAAGCCTAAATGTTCATAGTTTTATGATGCAAATGTTGTTTTTGTGTGAAATAAATTTATTTATTTATTTATTATAATTGAGTTTCTCTACGTTTTGTCCCTGTTTCGTGCTTCTTATTTACAAATCCGTATTCCCGAAGTAGTTTTGTACTAACTTCATAGCTACGGGAACTAACAAGTTCGTTATTAGCTTCAGCAAGTCGATATCATCACGTAATAACATTTGGTAGAAAATTGACTTACTTATAATTCGTTGTATCAGGAAGCCATTTTGGTCGCCCCCTAATTCATTATCTATAGGTTTCAGTAACGAGAATATGTGATACACACGAACAAAGGATTCAGTCAACAATAATGTTGGTAGAAGACAAAGGATCTAATTGGTGATACATTAACAGTGAAGCGCTAACAGATAATGAAAAATAAAGAATTGCAGACGACAATATTAATGATTCGAATGATATTGAAAAAGGAGAATCAATTTTAAGCATTCTCATTATAGAATGAAAACTATTGACAAATAACATGGAGTTTATGTATAGACCACGACTTACAGAAAGGTGGACACGTAATCCTTATTCGGCTTAGTTTTGATACTCTCGAAGTAACAATTCAAGTTTTCATTACAAAGACATACAAACTCAACCTGTACTCTCCAATATCTCCAATATCTGTAACAACAAATCAGGTGAACAGCCCAACAATCGTCCGACCCTTATGTCCCACGACGAAAGGTAATTGGGCCATCGAAAATTGATCGCGTTCTCATCGAGATGCGGGCATTCAGCTGCCTGTTGATATCACGGAACATTACTCTTTATTAACTTGTCGCATTTTCTCGCCGTTGACAAATACGAGCCGTTTGATGTTGATCATTGATTTATTTATACGGATTCGTCGAAGGAGCAATGTGTGTTTTTTTACTTACATTGTTAAAGTATGAGTCATGTAGATGAAAAACAGCTTCGATTATATTAATATACCATGAGGTTTTGTTTGTGTTTACCAACTCAGTGAACGTTCCTACGTCGACAATAAGGAAAATGTCAAACACCTATTTCAAAAATGCAATTGACAAAGAACTAGGTCGTTTGGTGTTCAACCCCCCAAGGACTCACCGTGATAAACGTTCTTATGCAAATGAAGCCATTAAATAAAGCATCGAATGACCCCTAATGTTTTACTTTAAAAAAACGTAAACAACTTGAATTAGGTGTTTTATAATCACGCTATATTACAATTAACGTTGTTCACGGCAATACTGAATTAATATGGGAAGTGGGAGCACCCTACTGTTAGTTTTAGGGACATAGCAAACGATTGTGGGACTTTTGTGATTATTAAAGCCTTATCTAAAATTGACGATTAAATTCCGGTACGGCCGATTGTTGGGACGTTTACCCCGTTAGTGAGATGTAAGATAGTGAAGTAATAAAGTTATTTTGATAGAGAAATTAATTTAATGAATTGGTGCACTTAGTGAAAATCTTTATAACTTCGTTAGTAAAAATGGAACTGGTATACGTATAATTTGATTTACACTCGTAAAGTTACTATAGTTTGTAATGTTGATGTAGTTGAATTCAATAATCGTGTGCCTACAACATGTCCATCCCTATGTTTAGCAAAATCTTCACCATCATTTGCTACTGCAAAATACATACTTCGTTTCCGCAATGTTAGAATCAGTTGTAATGACAAAAAACAAAGGATGACCTCCCAGAAAGCCTAAACTATCATAGCCCAAATAAATTACAGAGGTTATCAAAAATTTCAATACACTAGCCCAGCCTTACACTAACGACCCATCCCTCGTATATCAGTCATAATAACATAAAATAGCTTTTAAGTTTTATTACAACGATGATAACACCGCATAATGACTGTTTTATTAATCATAAATTTTACACCTTTACGACTTAATGCCTGGTCGTCGCCACTGTAAATATTTTCCGTGACTATCAACGAATTTATGAACATTAAAAATATTTCTTCGACAATCAACGAGATAATGTTTGGGTAAGAAAGTAGCTTTTATGAGGCGATAAAGATCGTTGATGAGAGCGAGGATGTTTTAATTTTTGGTAATGTTTGTTCGTCTTCATACATTGTAGATAATTAAGGCTGCTCTCTCAAGAAATGCTTAATAACAGCGTGCAGATGAAGCAACTAAAAAAATACATCTGAAAAAAATAGGTAGCAATCTACATGATATGATACGTAATTTGGTTTAGCCAGAATTTATGTATCGGTATCACATAATAAGAAAAAAAAATCACCAAATCACCTCAAAATTGTTGAGATAAAACCATTTTACTCCTTCATTTTTTAACAAAAGTCTGAAAAAAAATATCTATTGCTTTGCAATACAAAATAATATGGTTTTGTTACTTTTCAAAAATATGTGTTATTTTTTTATAATAAATTAAATATACGGGTAGTGGAGTGGCGCGTAGAGGAGTAGTTTAGCTCAGTTTATATACACAAGATCATTGGCATATATACGAGCCTTAAGATGTTAATGATTGGATACAGTGAATTACATTGGACCTCGATATACCTAAATGCTATCTATAAGCGATGTTCAATATACTTACAGCGATATTATTAACACTAAAAAAGAAACAAATTGTATTGTGGAATAAGGCGGTCAAACCCAAAAAAAAATGACATTTATTCCTGATAAAATGAAGTTTTTACTAGAACTAAGTAACTTTTGAGATAGTCTAGCAAAAGATCACTTTCAGATTGGTATGAAATCCTGGAATTACTTTATGAAAGAAGTCTAAAAACCTAATCCAGTACCGATATTGAAAGAAGACTTAGATGGCAAATACTTTTTTATTTGTGATTGGTTTGCTCTTGACTCTAGTCTAGGTCAGAGATGACAGAGACAAAGTCTACGATGGAGCGAGCTTACCCAGAAGGAGCCTGTGCACTCTAACTTTGAAGAGATTACTTAACTTCAAGTTTACCTATTTTTTATATATTATTGACAGATTGGGACTGCAATTAGAATGTGAAAGTTCCTTCAGAGAGACTCTAGTCCCGAGGAATTTGACAAATAGGTATTTGAAGAAACTATTGCCGTCACGCTGCGCCCTACCAAGTAAAGTGCAAAAGCAACAACTGCAGCTCAGGCTGATTTTATTTATAAAAACAAGACGTTTTGAATTCCGCTGTTTTCTTCTTTAAAACTGAACTGATTTAAAAAAATCAAATATCAAAAGTTAAAGGAAGACTATATCTATGCTTCTATTATTGTCTATTTTCTAAACTTATCAAAGTCTGATAGTCATCTGAACATGGCGGTAAAAACGGACTGATTTTTTGAGTTTTCGGATTGTTCTAATTTTTTTAGTAATTATGTTTTAGAAAAAACAAAATTATAAAGGCACGTGTTAACTAGACCTAGATGTTTTGGAAAAAAAATCATTGCTCTAGAAGCATTATCCAGGAAAAAAACAGCGGAATGCGTTTATATGGAGAAAAGCCCGATAGAGTTGCCTCTTAAAAATAAAGGAGACCAACTTATTTATACCACTATAAGCCACGTACCACATTGAAGCTATAAATACTGGGCTGTCAAACTAGAATTTAATATTTAATTCGATGTAGGAGTAACGAAACGTCATAACGTCGCGTCACGTCGCGCAGCCGAGATGAATAATAAATTAGATCTATAATGGATGGGAATTACTTTAATATAAAGTACTTGTAGATAGGTGTAGGAAGTTACTGTAATTCAGGATGATGTAGAGTTAATATGTAACGTGACAGTGACAGACTCACGTGAACAGAAAGAAAGAAAAGAAAAAGCGTTTATTTGCGCCAAGCATGACGCATATCAAAAAAATAAAAAATAAATAAAATACTCAACATCAATACTCATACATTAATACTCTCTGCCTGCGTCTGTGTTTCCAAACGCTTACAACCCTAATCTCTTCAAAGTTAGAGTGCACATGCTCCTTCTGGGTAAGCTCGCTCTATTGTAGATTTTGTCTCTGTCATCTCTGACCTAGACTAGAGTCAAGAGAAAACCCACCAAAAAAAGAACTAAATTACAATTTTATAACAATTGAGAAGATATGCGTCTCATTCGCGCAAAACGGCCATCGCTCAGCATAATGCTAGGACTCGTGTGCGAGACACCAGCAAGCAAGCCACAGCGCTGGTTTTCAGCGACAGCCGGCGTTGAGTTTGACGTCGATCGGAGCAGCATAAAAATTAACTAAAACGGGACAAATAAACAGAAAAATAAATACATAAGGGTAAAATATAATAAATAAGACGGAGAGGAGATGGCAATAGGTCTAATGCAATTAGTGTGATCATCATTCTGTTCTATTCAGCTTCAGGTTGATTTTGATAATGTTCAGGTTTTCGAAAATTCGTTTGGAAAGCCATTTATCATTATAGCTCTCCAATTGCTCTCAAATGGGCCTGGAGCTCTGAAATACAGGCCTTGGCTTAGTTCAGACTCCAGATCTCCCACAAATTACAATTGTTTTGCCAAACTTTCTGTCAACTTAAATAGTGTAAGTTTTGTGGAGATAAATAAATAAACATTATTGACATTATTAAATAAGCATTATTAATTGTTTTCGCTTTTAATTACCTGCGATTGCAAAGAAAAGTCGTTTTTATAGACAAGAACACCGGTTTTTTTAGTAGATTTTTCGTCCATTGCGGAAATCAGGTATCTGATGTTTATGAACTTCAGTCATACATACAAACACAAACAAAACATCACTCTGACGCAAAGATAGGTGGGATTGAAGCACAAACTAAACTTAGTTTTTAGAAAAATATGTCCATTATCAATATGACAATCCATTATATAATCGTCACGGTCAATTCTCTGACTGCAAATGTTTAGTACAAGTCGATATGAGACTTTTTACAGCACAAGTAAAAGAAAAAGTCCGAAAATCAAAGGGAAAAGTAATTTTACTGACATTTGACATGAACAGTTAAAAAGTGCCTCTCTCATTACTCAGAGTCAAGTAGTATGTAATATCTAAAACTTTTAAACGTTCTTTATTGCATTCATGCTATAAAAACTGGCCAAGTGCGGGTCGAACTCACGTGCAAAGGGTTCTGAACCAATTTTATTATAGGTTTTCCTGTAATCTGTAGGTAAAGAACTGTTTGTTATCTGCACTTTTTTTTTCAAAATTTTAGGCTCCGTCTTTTCGAAAACAAGGAAGGGAATGGTCGTTTGTGTTCTAATTTATTAAATAACTTCAAAATTATTTATTTTAACATTTTGGAATAAATATAATTGGATCCCTCACAGTAAGCCCTTTCATTTGATATGTCACACAATATAGTTAGAGAAAAGTTTTTTTTAATTTTTTAGTTTGACCCCCAACAGTGACCCTCATACTCAAAATTTATTTATTTACATATGTGTACTTACCAAATTTCAACAGAATCGGTCCTGTAGATCCGGAGAAAACTGGCTGTGACAGACAGATAGACACCTGAGTGATCCCATAAAGGCTCCGTTTCTTACGGATGTTCGGAACGCTAAAAGCCCAGTAGCACAAACTACTAAGTACCTAGAGTAACTCGTAGAGCCATAAAGATATTTCCCAATGTACACCGCGTGATCTTGTTACCTTCAAAGCTCAACAAACAGCTTTTATATTTCAAAGGCACCTTCTATGACAGTGTAAACAAACACATTACGTTTCCTTTTTTATATAAACAAAGATATATATAGATGTGTGTCAGTGCGTTGGTAGGGAAGAAAGAGAAAGATAATGGCTGTGAAATATTACTACCTAATCTTTTTCACATTCCACACATTCTTCGGATTGAACTCCTAACCTATAAGTTAAAGCCGAGTGAAATTATCGTTAACTAGTTGACCCGCGCAACTTCGTCTGCTCCGCTCCTATTGTTCTTAGCGTGATAATATATAGCCCTTCTTCAATAAATGGGCTATCTAACACTGAAATCAAACCAAATCGCGGCTAAAAAGCTGGGCATTCTAAATAGGGTGAAGCGATACTTCAGGCCTGGACAGATTTTAACCCTATACAAAGCACAAGTCCGATCCTGCATGGAGTTTTGTAGCCACCTTTGGGATGGCTCAACTAAGTATCAGATTGCCGCGCTTGACTCGATGGAACGCAGAACTACGAGGCTCATCATGCCAAGCTATAGCTTGGTTCATCGCCGTAAGGTGCCTGCTTGTCGGTTTTCTACAGATTGTATTTCGGTGAGTGTGCCCAAGAACTCCACGACACATCCCACCGGCAACCTTCTACCATCGGACAACCAGACGCACTGCTGCTACAATCTTACCATCCCTACCTTGTTGCTATTCGACCAATTCGCAGTAATCGTTTCCAAACGTCTTTTATAATGCGCACAGCAAAGGAGTGGGACTTTCTGCCTGCGTCTGTGTTTCCAAACGCTTACAACCCTTATCTCTTCAAAGTTAGAGTAAACAGGCCCCTTCTGGGTAAGCTCGCTCCATCGTAGACTTTGTTTCTGTCATCTCTGACCTAGACTACAGTCAAGAGCAAACCCATCACAAATAAAAAAAACTGGCCAAGTGCGAGTCGGACTTCGCGTGCAAAGGGTTCCGAACGATTTTTTTTTAACATGTTATTTTAACACTACAGACTTCTGATAGGTTTTCCTGTAATCTTTAGGTAAAGATCTATTATCTCCATTTTTTTCAAAATTTTAGGCTCAGTAGTTTCGGAGATAAGGGGGGGAATGGTCATTTTTCGTCTAATTTTTTGAATAACTCATTTATTTTAAAATTATGAAAAAAATATAATTAAAACCCTCACAGTAAGCCCTTTCATTTGACATGTCACACGATATTGTTAAAAAAACTTTTTTTTTTAATTTTCTAGTTTGACCCCCAAACGCAAAAAAATAATAATTTACGTAACGCGTCCGTGTTTGGGTCACAGAAGTCCATATGTGTACCAAATTTCAACAGAATCAGTCCAGTGGATCCGGAGAAAACTGGCTGTGACAGACGGACAGACAGACATACAGACACCCGAGTGATCCTATAAGGGTTCCTTTTTTTTTTCGAAACCCTAAAAAACACAACACACACTGAATCAAATCGGACCAGTAGTTCCTGAGGTTAGCGTGTTCAAGCAAACAAATAAACCAACTCTTCAGCTTTATATATTAATGGTATAGAAGTATAGATAAGTTGGATACAAATAATAACAGCCGCACGGGTCGATCTTTAAGGTTAAGCCGCCCTAGCCGTGCTCGGTCTGTGGATGAACGACCATTTTAACATACCGAGACTCCTCCTTGCCTCGGATAGCACATTGAGCCGTTACAAGTTGGTTCCAGCTGTCATTTGTAGATCTTTAACAGTCGTTACGGATTGTCAGAAGCCAGTAAATCTGACTCCAGTCTTGCCAATAACTACCGTGTTTCCCAGTTATTGGGTTGAGGTCTGATAGGCAGCCGCTCCACGTGAAATACTGGTTTTCAGCTGAATCCGGTTTAACTGGAAGCCGACCCCAAATATATTTGAGTAAAGGCTAAGTAGGCAGTTATGGATTGGGAATATTCTCAGCATCATGCCTAATCATTGTCGAGAATATTTACCTAATGCTGAAGATGAGTTTCCAATGCCATTTTGCTAGAACAAAAATTTTGACCCTTAAAATCACAACCCAATGTATTTTTTCCGTGGTACAGAGCTGTATAGTTCTTTTTTCTCCTAAAATACTTTGACAAGATGCCAATACAACTACTAAATTATTCAAGACATAAATTGACTACTTATTACGAGGATTGAGATATTCAATGTGTGTTCTATGAATGACATTTGTCGCACATGTTCCATACAAAAAGTGCGAGTTCATATTACATGTAGACATTAGTCACCCTTATATACCGACACCTATCCATAAGAAACCTATCTCCCATGAAGTCTAATGTCAAAATAATTGAACGTACATCGCATAGCACACTTGTGCTGTAAAGTTCAAGTTAGAAGCGTCGGGGGGTGTCGACGCGTCGCGTGGAACCGTTGCGGATCAGCGCGCCGAAAAATGACGCGTTCCGTTCCCAGCTGGCTTGGAAAGTTCGTTTTAGTTATGTTTCTTGAGGTTTAAAATGGTTTATAGGTGTGAGTATAAGGCCTGTAAGCAATTATTATTAGTAACACGGCTTTAGACGGTACCTAAGTCTTCCGTTTTGTGTATTGCCAAAATCTTTATAATTACATTGATATATAAAAAAACCCAAGATGCACAGTCTCGAACAAATGCAACACTCGAAACTGTCGTCAAAAACTGACATGTATCAAGTGTCATGTGTGAGTTGTGTGTAGTTATACTATAAATATTTTTTTTTGCAAATTCAACCTTACACGGATCGCTTAAAGTTGTTTTTACAAAGCAGTGCAGTATGGTTGAGCGATGCGAGACTGTTTGTAACTTGCGCATAATTATACATATTGCGCTTGTTTTATGCGGACGTTTTTGAGATGCTGAGTGTGTATCTTGGTTTTTTTATATATCAATGCCTATAGGTAAGAATTTCTATATATAGGCAGACATAACGATAGTACATATGACATGAAAATAGATATAATATTGACCAAAGTTTCGTTCTATTTTGGAACAAGAGGCTCTAGATAAAGTACCATTCCACTGGCGAATGCTACTGTCGATATGTCAAAATTAAATGAATTTATCACGTGACATTTTGACAGCGTTTGACAATCCCATAATTTTTTAACGTTTTGATAATCAACTTTGCTACGCTTCCGCTAACAGAATGTCACTTGTCTCAAGGCTGGTCACTCTATTCCCAACCACTTCAACTCCTGTAAGCCAAATCTATAGTGGGGACGACCACCCTGGCAAGTGCCAAGACCATGAAGCTTAAAACTATATTATTTATTTAATTTAAACACAACGGCCGAAACCAATTACAAAATATACAGCACACAAAAGTAAGAAAGAGTTATGTAAAAAAAAATGAACCGTTATATATAATGTAACAAAGGCATTTAGTGAAAACTAGTTTTAACTAGAGTAAACGCGTTTTAACTTAGAACGGGTTCTGACTGTAGCAGATACACAGTCATACATTCACCACACAAAATTTCATACATTCTGGCAGTAGTGTCTTCCATTCTTTCGCAAAAATATCAAATTCTGTGTTCTTGACCAAGAGAGATTTAAACGCAAAGAGTGTTCCAGACTCGCTCTACTGATTAATAAAATAATAATAATTGTTTATTCACAAAACTTACAGATTAAACTGATTCAATTGACATAACCTTTAACATTGCCCAAAACGCCTGAATACACTTAATTGTCACGACAAAAAAAAATGATAATGTCACTCTTACCAACACTCAGTTCAAAAGGTCACCTACACTTCAAGTCAATATTATCACCCGTGTATCCCCTTAACTGAAATAAAAAGCACGCTACGAATCAGTGGCGCTTCCGTCCACATTAAATGAGCTCATTAAGTTGTTTAATCAGTTGTATAGAGTTTATTATTTTAATGCAGGGACATCCGGCTGTGTATAGATGCGTTTTATTATATCCCTATTGTAATTAGGATGGTGTGTCACACTTGGCTTGATTTAGGATGGATATTTAATGACCCTTAACCGTCCTCTTGTAGATGTTTAAAAATGGAATATCGTTGGGGATAGTGCAAATCCGCGAATCTACCATACGTAAAGTGCGCGTATCTGCACTACGTGTAGGTTTACAGGCGAAGATTATAATATTGGAGGAGGAAACATACGAGAGGCCAACCTCGAATTATGACTTTTTACTCTTGAGAAATGCTTTAAAACAGCGTGCAGATGAAGCAACTTTTCGTCGGCATTTACTGAAAAATCTGAAAAAATAGGTAGTAATCAGCCAGAATTTATGTATCGGCATCTCATGAAAAAATCACCAAATCACCTCCAAATCGTTGAGTTGAAACCAATTTTACTCCTTCATTTTTTAACAAAAGTCTAAAAAAAAATATCTGCTGCTCTGCAATACAAACGAAAATAATTTGCTTTTGTTACTTTTTTAAAATATGTGTTATTTTTTACAATAAATTAAAAATGCGGGTATCGGAGTGGCGCGTAGAGGAGTAGTTGGCTCCGTTTATATGCACAAGATCATTGGCATGTATACAAGCCTTAAGACAGATTAAACCCTCACTTTGTTAGTAAAGCAAAGAAAGCTCTGACTTAAAAAACCCTCACAAAAAGCAATGTCCCGAGAAAATGCCACAACAGTGTATAAATATGACATTCTCATCATTTTCATTTTAGTCCTGGCAAGACAAATAAATATCATAAAACTATTAAAAACAGAATACAATTTAAATGCAAATTCGAAACAAGTGAACGTTCGAAAATTCCATACGAAGTTGAACGGAACAGCTAATTTCAAATTGTTTGGAACTCGTAAAATCGGGCGCTTGCAATTTTATAGACAAAAGAAAGCACTAAAAAGCGAATGTAACGTTCGCAACACACATCTAATTTAGATAAAGAGTTTCAGATAAACGGTACAAATCACTGTACACAAAAACTACTTTGCATAGGTCTTTTCAGATGCAAATGGCTGTATTAAATTTGCAATTTAGACCCCGACAACGCACTGTAGTGTGGTCCAAGGTGTAAGATTTGTGACAAATTAGGATAAGGCGCCTATTACTGATCTAGACAATTTTAACTCTTGTCTTAATCGTTTATAGCGATTTTATATTAATACTAGCTAAATCGGAAAACGTTGTTACGCCATATAAAAAAATAACCTATCATTTATTCTCATAGCTACCGAATTATACACACAAAATTTCATGAAAATCGGTCGAGCCGTTTCGAAGGAATTCAGTAACAAACACCGTGACACGAGATTTTTATATATTAAATTGTATAAAGGTAAACAATCTCTGTAAGTACTAATTTGATTACTACAATTCTTTCAGTGAAAGAAAGCTACAGTGTCATAAGCTAGGCTTTGGCATTTTATGATATAGGATTAATGAAAGAAATAAGAGTGGGACAAGTAAATGAAAAATAGGTACTACAAAAATCAAGTTTTTACGTTGAGCAGTGTGCTTATCTTATGTAATTGTTATTACAGCTATAAATCACTAACTGTCGCTCGCGGCTCTGCCCGCGTGAATGTCGGAAATTATCGCAAAGGAACTTCTGGAATAAAAACCAATACCAAACTATAATCTACACCTGTGCCAAATTTCATCAAGACCTGTTCAACCGTTCTGACTTAATTGAGTAACAAACATCAAAACTCTCGCATTAATAATTTTAGTATAGGTTCCTCTCATTTGCGAAACATTAATGAAATTTAGAATTAAGAATTCACTTAGGTACATTATGTAAATTTCTTTACGACATTACATCTATCTATCAAGATTATTAAGAATGATCAGCTCTTCTAACTTAGACCAGCACATCTGCTGGCAACGCGTCGAGCCGCCAGTACCTTCAGACAATGAAGACATCCCATTGTGATGCTATACGTTTTATGCCTCCCTGGTACTCGCTGACAGGACTGACCGTAAAATTGATCGTGCTTTACCATGGCTCTGTGTTGATTTCTAGACGGACAGGTCTTTTGAGAATGTGAATGGGTCAGGTATTGATTGAGCTGGAAGAAATCTGCTTATCTTATGTACTTCTATGTTTTATGCTTTCCTATTACTGCTGTTTGAAGTTTGCCATTACTTCAATATTTTACGTTTTATGCCTCCCTGGTACTCGCTGACAGGACTGACCGTAAAATTGATCGTGCTTTATCATGATAAAGCACGATCAATTTTCCCGTTTGGCCGTCTAGAAATCAAGACGGAGCCATGGCTCTGTGTTGATATCTGTGTTAGGTCTTTTGAGAATGTAAATGGGTCAGGTATTGATGGAGTTGAAAGAAACCTGCTTATACTATGTACTTCTATGTTTTCCTAGTACTTACTGAAATACTAAAGACTACATGTTTTTTTGGAGTTATGTTAAATCGAATACTAATCTACTATTGTTATGAAAATTATGATTAAAGTTTTCTTCAAGTGGATCCTAACTAATGTTATCAATGCAAAAGTTTGGATGAATGTTTGTTACTCAATAATTTTATAATGTTGATACTGTAATTCAGTTTAGTTAATTTTTTTTATTTTATTTTAACAGTAATATTTTGATTTCAATTTAATTTAGGTCTGGACATATACATATTTATAAATTCTTATATTATTTTTTCAATGTTTCTTTATATTAATCAGACCTATTCTCACAATGATGTGCATGCCTGTAAGTGACTTGTTAACAGAGGATCCTCTCGAAAATTGTCTTAATATGTTGATTTGTAAATAAGTCGTTGGTGTGCCTATATTAAATAAATAAATAAATCACGCCAAAACGGCTGAACGGATCTAGATGAAATTTGGAACAGAGATAGATTATAGTCTGGAATAGCACAGAGGCTACTTTTCATCCCATTTCCATTTTAATTAATTTGGAGCTGACAGGCATAAAACAGTGCCGACAAATTAAGCCAACTTTATTCCTCCTTTATTTTCGTCTTGCTGCCTCACACAGTCACACACAATTTATATACACATGATGATATCCCTACATAAAAGAAGAGATCTACTTGATGCAACATTTTTATTTAAAGTTCTGCGATATAGAATAGACTGTCCGCAATTGTTGAGCAGGTTCAAACTCCGTGTGCCTGCAAAAAGCCCACGAACTCCTATAACCCCATTACGTCCTCCCTTGCGCAGAACCGATCTAGGTGCTAACTCTCCTATACCCCGTCTGTGCAAATTATTAAATAACTGCAGTAGTCTGGTCGACGTGCACTCTGACTCACTTAGTAGGTTCAGAAGAAGTATTATGGAGATGTGAAATCTTTCTGTGTTTTCTTTTTGGTGACATGTTGGTTTTTTTTATTTTTTTTTATTTGTATTTCAATTTTGATTATGATTGTGTTTGATTTGATTTTTGATTATGTTTCTGTCTAATTTTAATCTCGATTGTGATTTTAATTCAATTTTTTATTATGATATCCGTATGAATTTAATTCGATTATGTTTTCGTTTATTTATTTTTGTGTTTTTAATTATAATTTTAATTTTGGTATGTTTAATTTTAATTTTGTTATGTTTAATTTTAATTATTTTGAATTGATTTAATTTGATATTGATTTTAATTTCGATGGTAATTTTATTTCTGACAATGATTTTTAATGTTTTATTTCAATTTTTAGTTCTGAATTTGGCTTGAGGAGCCTGATTGCAATTTGTGTATTTAATTACCCTCTAATTGTAAGTAGCATTTATATAATTTCAACTTAACCAGTATTAATGCATGATGGGCTTACCTGTAAGAGATTGATACACTAGACCCGAATTTGATTGTTTGTAACCCATAATTGTATAAGTGTATTCAATTGTTGGTGAGCCAAATAAATAAATAAAATAAAAATAAAAATAAATAAATACACATCTTTGTACTACAAGTTATCACCATTAAACAAATCTTAACCACACCCAAAAACTTTCAGAGATCATCTAAATTATACTCCCCTAACATGAAAAACGCTTAACAACAAAACTGCTCTTGTCCCAAAAGCTTGCATTCGGCTTCATTTCTAGAGATGAGCGAGGATACGCAGCCATTTCTCTAGCCTCGATTCTTAGCAGCTAGCACTTATTCCTGAATTTATTTTTACTATGTATAGTTATTATGATGCTTTGCTCAGTTTTGTTTTGTTTCTTTTTTAATACTTTTCGATTTTTTAGTTTTGCTTTATTTTATTAAGTACCTACTGTTTGGTTTATTGTTATTATGTTTTTCTTAGTTTTGTCTTGTTTTGTTTAATTTCTGCTTAGTTTTGCTTTTATTTGAATTTGAATTTTATTTAGTATTGCTTAGTTTCTTTTTATTACTTATTATTTATGAGAGGAGCTCGTGGCTAGATAATAACAGCCGCACGGGTCGATATTCAAGGTTAAGCAACGCTTGCCAAAGTTGGTCTGTGGATGGGTGACCATCTTAACATACCGAGTTTCCTCCGTGCCTCGGAAAGCACGTTAAGCCGTTGGTCCCGGCTGTCATTTGTAGATCTTTGGCACTCGTTACAGATAGTCAGAAGCCAGTTAATCTGACTCCAGCCTTGCCAAGAAGTACCGTGTTACCCAGTAAATGAGTTGTGGAGGTCTGGTAGGCAGCCGCTCCACATAAAATACTGGTATTCAGCTAAATCCGGCTTGACTGGAAGCCGACCCCAATGTAGTTGGGAAAAGGCTAGGCAGATGAGACTTATTATTTATGTTTTGCTCAATTTAGTTCCATTTTGTTTATTTGGTTTAGTTTGTTTTGTTTGAGTTCATAAAAATTAATAATAGACCAACTGTGCCCGGTGGAAGGTGACGGCATTCGTGATACAGGGTAATCCTAGTACGAATGCCAAAGCACTCCTTTGACACATTAAGAGTACAATTAATTTTCACTTAAAAATATTTTTTTTTTTTTTTTTTTTTTTTTTTTTTTTTTTTTTTTTTTTTTTTTTTTTTTAAAAAACATTGCCCCACACTAGGAATTTCTCCTGTATCGTGGGTGCGTTTACAAACATACAATTTCACATACACAAACAGCCAGACCCGGAACAACTATCTGTAGGCCATACAAATATTTGTTCCGTGCGGGAATCGAACCCGCGACACGCCGCGCAGCAGTCGATCGCTCCACCACTGCGCCAAACCGTCTCTGTCCCAAATATTTCTCTAAATAAAGATTTTTATTTGTTATTTTTTTATTATTTCGTTTATTTATTTTTCTATACATAAAAATTAAATTTTTAAACATATCTTAAAAAAATATTATTATTATTCTCTTTATTTATTATCCTTACATACTAATTTACATTTTTAAATATTTCTTAAAAACAACACATTATAAAAAACATAAAAAAATATTATTAAT
The DNA here is from genome assembly GCA_947578705.1 of Lacanobia wlatinum. NCBI lineage: Eukaryota > Metazoa > Arthropoda > Insecta > Lepidoptera > Noctuidae > Lacanobia > Lacanobia wlatinum. The sequence continues at coordinate 24,278,489 of OX388031.1, forward strand.
TATTATTATTGATTCTTAACAAACACATTCCTCGCTACACATCCTCGTACATCTCTGGTAAAAACGCACCCTTACAGAAGAAAAATAACAATCCAGTTAGGCATAGGAAATGGAGGAGAAATGTCACCATAAGGATAATCTACGTAAGATAATTTCCACTCAAGTGGTTCGATGTCTTCGGCCGGAGGTCAGTGAGTAACGCCACGGGGTGCGCAAACTGATGGGTCTTAGCAGGAATCTCTTAATTTATAGCCTCGTTGAGATCTGTGGGGTGAATTAGAAGTTGAAGCGGGGAGTTGGTGACACATGTATCGTTTATTTTTGACCTTGAGTTTCTTGTAAGCAGTAAACAGAATTTTGTGGAAAAGGTAGAGGGAAACCCTGCATTTAGACAACATGAAGTTGGTAATTATTTTCTCAATCTATACTCTATACCTATATACTAATATATAAAGCTAAAGAGTTTGTTTGCTTGAACGCGCTAAATCTCAGGAACTACTGGTCCGATTTGAAAAATCAGTGATAGATAGCCCACTTATCGAGAAAGGCTATAGGCTAAATATCATCACGCTAAGACCAATATGAGCGGAGCAGACGAAGTTGCGCGGGTCAACTATTTCTTCTAGGATGGTTTTCTGAGTTTGCCAAGGAGTCTACCCAGGTTGACTTCTTCCAAACATTATTGTTCTCTAGGTTTTGTTATTCTGACCACAGTGAGCAAAGCACCTTAAAAGAGCTACTGACTAATTAGGATTCATCGTTCATTTGCCAGTCAAATGTTTCTCAGTTATTATTGGATTGTTTTATTGTCAAGAAAATAATTAATTTTCAATCTCTCGGTCGTCGTCGCAGATCCCGCGCTGTTTTGTTCCTGGGGGGCTACTCTCAAATCCGTAGTTTTGGACTTAGTTGCGAGCGTATATTGTCATTCATTCTTAGTTTGGGTTCGGGACTAATCGTAAGTCCGTGGGTGGTACGGAGTAGAATACGCCCGCAACTAAGCCCGAAACTACAGACTTCGGGCTTAGAGGTTTCGGGCTTAGAGAGTAGCCCCCCATATTAGGAGAATTATAGTGCAACTGTGATTGCGAACTCTCGCGTCTGTGGCTAGTCTCCGTTGAGATGGCTGCCATGTCCAAAAGGCAAAGAGTTATACTTCCTTCTTTCTCCAATATCCTTTCACTTGCACCATACCACGCTGTTATCTACAGACTCATAGTGGGTGAAATAATCTGATTTGTCCATTTGCCGGTCGCGGGATTGTAACAAACGGTCCCGTGTTCGATTAACACGATTGCTTTTTGTACTCATTGCGTTTATACCGACTTAATTGACGGTAAATTTATAATCTCACGATTTAAGGGCACTTAGATTATATGATGGTGTTATTCTTTGCTGTTTTTGTTAGCGTTAAAGATGGTAAAGTGCTTGTAGATAATTGTGGGGATTGAATTGAGCTATTTGATTTATGAAGGGAGTTTTTCTTTAGCTGAAATATTTTGAGACGCATTTTTTACTAGAGATCAAGTCTCCAGATTGCATAGCAAAGTTTTCATTATTTATCCACTGGGAAAAAAACAACATGCCGAGAAATGAAATATTCCAAAAACGTATAAAAGAAAGAACCGTTGTTATTATTAATACAACATCCTCATCTAAAAAAAAAACATTGAATCATACTTTGTCAGAGAGTTCTTTTTACGCGCCTCTGAGAGCACCCTACAAAAACATCACAAAGATACTTTGACATCTAATTCCTTTGTCTTGTCCTTCAGCATAATAAGGCAGCGAACACACTATACGACTATAAATCCATAGCACGTTATCGCGTCATCCCCCTGTGTGTCGCAAATCCGGCAGCATTTGTAACAGACCCGCGGATTATCGGTTCGCCCCGGGCAAAAACAAGAACCCGGGCGAAGCACCCGTGGACATAAATTCGCGACAATGATTCATGATCGGCGCGTTCGAAAGTTTTTGCACGAGCGATTAATCGCAGCGACTTTTAGGGAAATCGCTGCAACGTTAATGTGGGTACGTATTATTTTAATGACAGCGCTCCGAGCATAAAAGGTGTTTGGGAGATAAAAACCGTTTACTGATTTATCCTTTTAACTTGCGGTATGATGTTCTTTCGTAACATAATATCGGGCTTCTATTTTGGGGGACGCGATCGTTATTTTAATCATTTGGTAAATTAATAAATGATATGGAAAGGGCTCTTACGGATTACCAGTTGTACTTACTATCATGCCCATACGTTCCGCGATAAGGAATAAATCGCCGTGTCTTTATTGAAAGTGCGAAAGCCGCAGTAAACTGCAGTTTGCATTGATATGCTTCCACATAATAATGTCTGCCTGAGGCCATCTGTTAATTAAATTGCTGTTGGAGCCCTGACCGCAGAGCTCCGCGTGAAAAAACTTGCAAACAGAATATGTATAAAACGTATTCCTATCTGTAAATAAATAGTGCAGAAAAAAAGAAATCATACGGGGCTACGAATACCAATAAAAGTTATTAATTAAAACTAGCAGGGACTTATTAACGTACTTAGGGAATATCATTATCTGCCTAGCACTTTCCCAACGATATTGGGGTCGGCGCCAGTCAAACCGGATTTAGCTGAATTCCAGTATTTTACGTAGAGCGGCTGCCTACCAGACCTCCACAACCCATTAACTGGGTAACACGATACTCCTTGGCAAGACTGGCGTCAGATTTGGACTTAGGGAACATACTTCCAAAATAAAAAGTAAGTATTTTATGTGGTAATTTAGGTTATTAACTGAAATCACGCTTCCGTACTGTTTATGTACTGGTAAAACTGTACATCTAAGCGTATCCGATTTTATCACTTAAAACAGTTAACAATAGCACTACAAGAACCTAACTCCTGACTAAACTAAAAACGTTACTCAACAAAATCGTCCAACAGTTCCACATTTTATTACCAACACAATAAAACATTAATGTCACGAACTCACCACTAACTAAGCAACTTCATTTACGCGATTGATCAACCGGCATCAATCTCCGTTCCATCATAAAAAAGGTTATAAAAATAAGGCGCGCTCCACACTTCGACTCTTGTTTATGTCATTGTTGCATTGCATTCGTCCTCGCGACCGCACTCGCAAAGACTTGAGGCCCATCCATTTGCGGCGACAGATCAATCACGACTCGCATCAAGCCCGGAATAATGATCCTTTCAACACTATGTACACGAACAGACACAATTCGAACCCTGTTTTTTGAGACACAAGGTAGGATTTTGAGCGTAGTGTTTGGAAGTAAAGTAAAGAGGCAATGTGCGTTTTTCCTTTGAGCTATTTAAGCTCGCGCTAAATGATCGACGCGTCATGTTTCTCTCGAACGAAGAGAAAATATACAAGTCCAAATAAGATCTGTCGTTAGTGAATTATGGGGGAAATATGTCTGTTGTATTCCTTACGGGTCGTTTACACTGGGAGAGCTGCTTTGTAGCTAAGTACTTGTACAATGTATGTAAGATTGGCATACCAGGAGAATAGTAAAGTTATGTGATTCAATACTTACAAATATGTAATTCAAACAGCGCTATATACACATTATTGCGTCAAAGCCCTTTTACGCTACATTTGTTTCATTTTTGGGACTATTTGGGAGACTATTTTTATTCCAAATTATGGTTTATGTGTATTTCAAGTTCAGCACCCTGAAACCACATCAGTTGGATTATTTTGTGCCGTGTAAAGTGTAAAAATCTACCACTTATATTTACCAATTACTGTCTTATTGAAGTTTCAACCTGTCTAATTCTTTTATTTTATCAGATTCTTTGCAAAAGTTTAAAACCATACATTTACAATGAGCAGGGTTACATGATCTTTACCTAGATTATTATCTCTATATAAAAAAGTGGTCAAGTTCGAGTCTGACTCGCATGCAAAGGGTTTCGAACCAATTTCATTTTTGTAGCATGTTTATTTTAACACTATAGACTTCTTATAGGTTTCCCTGTAATATGTAGGTAAAAAACAATTATCTGCACTTTTTGGCTCTGTAGTTTAGGGGATAATGGGTAGAATGGTTATATTTGGTCTAATTTCTTGAATAACTTCAAAACTGTTTATTAATTAATTAAAATTATGAAAAGAAGTATAATCAAAACCCTCATGGTAAGCACTTTCATTTGATATGTCACACGATACACTATGAAAAACTTTTTTTTGAAATTTTCTTGTTTGACACCAAAAAGCGACCCCCATACTTAAAATTTATTTATTTACGCACGTGTTTGGGTTACAGAAGTCCATATGTGTACCAAATTTCAATAGAATCGGTTCATTACGACTACCATGAGTTTTATCAAATTATACTCGCTAGCGACTGTAGTTAAAAAAATGTAAGAAAACTTTAAAAAAAAATCAAGTTTCTAATTTATTTGTGTTGTTAACTAACAAGCAAGCAAGTTGCAAGTAAAACTTTAGTTAACAACTAAAAAAATAAATTAGAAACTTGTTTTTTTAAAGTTTTTATACATTTTTTTAACTACGTTCGCTAGCGAGTATAGTTTTATTTATTTTATTTATTTATTTATTTAGGATCGCCAACAGAGGCTACACAATCACATGCACTATAATACAGACAGGGACAAATACAAGAATGCGCCCCCAATTACAGGCGACCACAGCATTCACTTACTATCTAAGTACGTACATTAAGTTTGACAAGGACGAATTAAAATAAACAAAACGACATTTAAATAAACAAAAATACGTTACAAGAAACTAGAAATCAGTCAGTAGTTGATAAAACTCATGGTAGACGTACAGTAGAGATCCGGAGAAAACTGGCTGTGACAGACGGACAGACAGACAGATACCCGAACGATCCTCAAGGGTTCCAATTCTTACGAATGTGCGGAACCCTAATTAGCAAAAAAGTAACTCCAACTACGATCTGCAAAAATACGAGACTACAAGAAAAACGAACAAACGAAGAGAAAACTATAATTCGTTCTCAGTTAAAGTTAACGCAATAAGGATTGTGGAGGTCAATTGGATCTGAACTGTGGGAGAAAGGATATCTTCAGCGTTTCCTTTGCGTTAATCTTCTGAAGCGTGAGTAATTATCGTACTTAGTGGTGTTATACGGTTTGTTATCGGTAATCTAGTAAGTGGCACCTATTTTTACGTTGTCTTAGTGGTTGGTTGGGTGCCATTCAATCCATTTATACTCACGATTATTTATTTATTTATTTAAATATGCTATATTGTACACCAAACATTGAAATATAAAAAAAACCCAAGATGCACAGTCTCGAACAAATGCAACACTCGAAACTGTCGTCAAAAACTGACATGTATCAAGTGTCATGTGTGAGTTGTGTGTAGTTATACTATAAACAATTTTTTTTGTAAATTCAACCTTACACGGATCGCTTAAAGTTGTTTTTACAAAGCAGTGCACTATGGCGAGCGATGCGAGATTGTTTGAAACTTGCGCATAATTATACATATTGCGCTTATTTTTTGCGGACGTTTTTGAGATGCTGAGTGTGTATCTTGGGTTTTTTTATATATCAATGACACCAAATTTAAAAATACGTACAGAAAATCTTAAACTAAAAATATATAATTGGCGGCCTTATCGTATTCCGCGATCTCTTCCAGGCAACCTGGAATGGAAAGTGAGAGCCTGGACATGAAATGGGGTTGCACTTGGTGCAGATATAAAGTTATATAGAAAAAAAAAACAAACAGAAATACAGCATTACAATATAACAGCTACTAAAATAGATACATAAATACATACTCTTGGACCGTGGGGTCCGAGTGCTCATGCCTTATTTAAAGATCTTTCTAAACGCTTAGTTGACACTTCGCGTGACCTAAGGGCTGGCTTTTACCTCGGATAGAGGATAAGCATTGCCATACAACGTGGCAATGCCGCCAGTCTTTAGGGCTCACTTCCGGTGGACAGCGATGCGGACGAATTTTTTGACGCCTTATCTTAGTTAGGATATTTTATTTTAAGTGTATATATTTAGTACTTTAATGCTGTACCTAGTTCATATCTAAATAAATATATCCTTAATAGATTTTATTTTAATACATACATACCTAATATATTAGTAAGGAAATGTGTAACAATTATTAAAATTACAAAGAGAAAGGAATCACAGTGACAAGTAGTGTTCCTTAACAAGCTTTTTAAAAACAGGCAGCGATTGTGCACGTTTGATCGATTAATATTATAAATATACGAAAGTAGGTAACCCAGCTTGTCTGTTTATTCAATCTTCAAGTCTTTATGGAAGAATCATCATCATTATCATATCAGCCGAAAGACGTCCACTGCTGGACATAGGCCTCCCCCAAATTTTGGAGGGGGGGGGTTTGCCATAACCGCCACGCTTGGCAGGCGGGTTGGCGATCGCAGTGTATGGTGTTGCGTTTTACAGAGAACGCTGCTGCCCATTCTCTGGCGAGTCCCTTAGACGCCTCTTACGAAGTGATGGGATGGTATTATTCTTTTACGGCACCATATGGCACCGGCCGACACCATACGGCATATCAGCAGCTTAACCCGCGTGAATCTTGAAAAAATTCCCAAAGCAAAATACTCCAGAGATGAAAAGTATTCTATATCCTTTTCCAGGCCTTAGTCTATCCCCTCTGAGTACTCCCCACTCTCTGGCAAGTCCCTTAGACGCCTCTTACGACACCCACGGAAAGTGATGGGATGATGTTAGATATGGATGAATGAATTTTAATAAAACTTGGCACATGGATTATATCTTATCATGTCCTAGATTAGGACATGGGATAATTCCTTTGGGATCATTTCCAACTTTCTTCTCTTCCAATAAGCTGGTGGCAAAAGACAGTACCCGTACATACATTTTTAAAGCCCAACAAATCGAAGTTTATTTTGAAAGCTAGGTAAGTATATGAATATCTCCGCATCAATTTGATCGCTGTCAAAGAATAAGCCAGATCACCAACGTGTATTTTATTTGGGTCCAAAAAGAATAAGCCATATCACCTACATGTATCTAAAGTGAGTCCAAAAAGACACTAAAGAAGACAATAGCATATCTTGTATGGTAACATCAAACTGCGATCACCAATTTTTTACAGTATTGCGGCAAACCATATTAAAAAAACCCGGCCAAGTGCGAATCGCACTCGCCCACCGAGGGTTCCGTACAATTTTGTACAAACCTACAAATTACTTTAAATAAAGACTATATTTTTATGATTTAATTACAAATGTATAGGTTTCAGACTTTTCCCTATACTTGTAGTATAAGACGGTCATACTTGCCAAATTTCATAGTTCTAGGTCAACGGGAAATACCCTATACATTTTGATTCCCTTGAGAATGTCTAAATATACGTTTTTTGCGGCATAACGACCGTATCTTCTTTCCACGTTAACTTAGAAGTTTTTCTCACAGCGTCAAGGGATCATAGACCTGAGTATTTGGATTTAATTTGAACTCGCTACCTCCACGCGTTCCCGTGATAAAGGGTTTTGACAGACAGACGGACGGACTACAAAGTGATCCTATAAGGATTCCGTTTTTCCTTTTGAGTTGCGGAACCCTATAAATGTTATAAAGGTGAAAGTTACGCTGTCTGTCAGTTTGTTACCTCTACACATATTGATGACAGAACTGATTTGAATAAAACTCAGAGTTGATCGACTAAGCCCTGGAAAAGGACATAGAATACTTTTCACCTCTGGAGTATTTTGCTTTGGGAAATTTTTCAAGTTTCACGCGGATTAAGCTGCTGATATGCCGTATGGTGTCGGCCGGTGCCATATGGTACCGTAAAAGAATAATACCATCCCATCACTTCGTAAGAGGCGTCTAAGGGACTCGCCAGAGAATGGGCAGCAGCGTTCTCTGTAAAACTCAATAACATACACTGCGATCGCCAACCCGCCTGCCTTTTTGGGAGAGGCCTATGCCCAGCAGTGGACGTCTTTCGACTGATATGATGATGATGATAAGCTGCTGATAATAATGAATAATTTATTTATTTATCTCAAAGACTTTACATTATTTTTACAAATAACACTGCACCCTACACTAGGATACCCTGTGTCGTGAGGTCCAGTCTCTTTCATCACAAGGTTTGTATTAAAGATATGAACAGATTGGTACATAGATAAATTAAACACACGCTAAAAGTTGATAGAAGCTAGTTCCTTCATAAAACGCCAATTAACAAACCTATGATCAACAGCTATAGGCTCCGTCACGAGAAGCTATAAACTTTGTAAACACACATTCAATTGTTTCAAATGTTTATTCCATGAGCCAGACACGTTCCAGTACCACAAAACATTAGACGAGAGCGCTTTGTAACGATAAAATATAACTCGACCAAATTAAATTGCTCGTTAGTATTGTATTACACATATGTTTCTTTGAGTTGATTGAATTTGGTATTATTTGCTGTCGATACGTAACTTAGTAGAAGTTCTTTGTTTACAAAATGTATAGCTTCTCGTGACGGGGACTTATAGACATCAGTAACATTTCACGCAGCCACAGAAACTCGCCTGACCCGAATTGGACTTTTTTCCTCGAATACCAAAACTTCACAAAAAAGATAACCCTTCCGCGCGCCTCGCGGTCTTATTTATCCAGTAGTTTGCATAGCATTTATCCGCGCATGGCTGAATGGTCGCCCCGGGCGCCTCAATAAGGCACGCACGGCCTGGGCCGCCTTTTGTCCCCGCCTCAAGTGCAAATAGCCTGGCGTTCTAATTTCAAAATGCTCGCCCTTGAATAGAGTGAGCTTATTTTAGATTTCAGTTGAGATTGTCGTTTTTTAATATTTTTTTCTACTATTTTTTAGATGTCTGGTATCGATAGTACCTACGAAGCCCGTGCGCAGACTTAAATAAGACTGTTTAAAAGTAATAGTCACTCATTTGTAACCAACAATTTGATTGGGTTTGCGCTTTACCCTATTCTGAACCAATTGCCATTCGTAGTTGAAATAATATATATTTTTTTTAAATTCAATGTCAAGAAAAAGAAAGAAATAACTCCCCATGTAACACGACCATGATACGAAACAGACGCAATTTTTTTGTAAGAAAAAAAATCGACTGCTGAAATCAAAAACATAAATTATATGATTTAATAACTGATGTATGATACTGTACTGACCTATATATAACAAATCACAGAGCACATTAAGCTCATTACAAACAACATTTAATCAGGGTATCAAATACCGATATCATGAAAACCGTTACATGCTCCATTTATTAATTAATATTTTTAATAAATAATCAACATTCCGTTTTTAATTAATAATCAAATGGATGATGATCCAAAGGGAACATTTCAATCGCTATGTTAAATAATTACCTACGTATCAAATAAATATTAAAATGGACGCCAATCATAAAGAATTAATCAGCTTTTACTGAGGCATTTCCGTGTTTGGTCATTTTTAAAGTGATTTCACTTGAACATAAAATAACTAATAATTGTCACTAATCCGGATACTGGGAGCCGGGACTGGTAAATTTGACCCAGAAATCGTTCAATTTCTATGTTTACCTCTTAATATTTTTATAAATCCTAAATATATTTTTTTATTAATTTATTAATTATGGACGGCACGGTTTGCGCAGTGGTTGAGAAATCGGCTGCTGCGCCGCGTGTCGTGATTTCGATTCTTGCACGGAACAAATATTTCTATGGCCTACAGATAGTTGTTCGGGGTCTGGCTGTTAGTGAAAAAAAGAAAAAGAAAGAAAGAAAGAAAAATTGTTTATTCCGAACAAAAGCACATTAATATGACATTATTTTACTTACTTTTCTTTTTTTTTTCTTTTTTACTTTGTATGTTTGTAACGCACCCTCACCCACGATACAGGAGAAATTCCTAGTGTGGGGCAGTGTTAAAAAAAAACACTTTTTGTTGCATTTAACCCTAAGATAGCTATAAAACCTTTATTTCAGGACACTTCGCGGGTAATTCTTGGGGGCCCGTATCCACAAGAAGCTTATTCTCCCTTACGCTACATATCTTAGAAACGCAAAAGCTATGATGGATTTTACTATCTCCTATAAAACGCAAAACCACAAAATCTCCCATTGTGAATCAAACGGTGTGCCAAAGTTGCAAGCATTTGACGTTACTACCCATATAAGAGGTAATTTTACATTATATCCGCATCGGTACCTTCTACCCTCGTCTACCACGAGAATAGTGATACAAGGCATTTTTTGTTCCACGCCGCAAAGTAGGGTTAGAATTTAAGCAACTTCAAATGAAACATTGAATGAATAAAATGTATAGTAGATACCTAATTTAAATTATTCATAGATATTACAATTGTATTCAATTAGGCATCAAAAAATTTAATACTACGAATATCATATTGACTAGAACGCCATTTAACCGCAATGCCTCCTAAACAGTGAAAACATGCTTAAAAAATAGCGTCCAATTACAAACAATTACAGATTGAAGGCCGCATTGATAATTCAGTAATATGTAACGAAAGTAGAAGTACTTCCATATTTTTAACCGACTTTTAAAAAAGGAGGAGGTTCTCAATTCGGTGGGTATTTTTTTAATGTTTAATCTTTTTAATACTCACTCATTTCATTTAATGTTTTCCCGGAAAATATCTTGCATGTGGATGGTTCTTTTGGATTTTCGTATGTTTAGATTATCATTCAAATATTAAGTTAATTAAACATTTTCTTGTTTCAGGTACTAACGAGTTCCTCTACATTTTCATAAGTTTAGAGAACGGTGAGGTTGTTGAACTAAGTATGCTACGAGCTGACTGGGTTTCCAAACGGAAGTTAGGAATCAAAACCACTAAGCAGTGTGATAATGTGAGACAACCAAACTCCCGTTTGGAGCTGAAGAAATCTATACTAATATATAAAGCTGAAGAGTTTCTTTGTTTGTTTGCTTGAACGCGCTAATCTCAGGAACTACTGGTCCGATTTGAAAATTCTTTCAGTGTTAGATAGCCCATTTATCGAGGAAGGCTATATATCATCACGCTAAGACCAATAGGAGCGGAGCAGACGAAGTTGCGCGGGTCAACTAGTTATGTATATCGCAGATATTACAACAAAGGTACAAGTGCGGACTCATTGTTTTGCTTGTAATTTTTTTCCATAGATTCATCTAATAACTGGATGTTGAAAAACCATATTATTTTACTACTTAAAAAATACGTTTCTTCAACATAAACGTATTTTGCTTTGGATCAGCAGGCCAATTCTCCTACCTAAAAATGTTAAATTCAAGTTGCGAGTTCATCTCGGCGACATTGACAAAACATGGAAAAATCAACTAGAAAAACGGTGTTCGTTTTAAGATCAGAAGACAAACGTTTTTCTTTTTTTTAATATTCCATTTTCTCTCAAGGTATTGGAGCGTTTCTATCTAAGTCAAAATTGTCGTGTATCCACAATAATTTATTCATGAAAAAACAACTTCAGACATGATATTCGTCCGATTAAAACCTCCTGTCGCCTATAAAGCGTTCAACTTTAATCTTTTCGTCTTTATTCATTACATAAACCACCCATAAATCTTGCATTCCCACGAGTTAAACTGTATCAAATTACTGGGGAAGGGCGCATCCTAGTCGAAGTATGTTCACCCCTCATATTAAATACCAAGATCTATCTACTATCATTTCTCAAATTGCCAAGCCAATTTCAAACTTATGTCGTATTAGTAAAGTGGTTAGAGTCTTTTCAGGGGTGGTCAACTAAGTGTAGGAGTTATAAAAATCAGTTTCAAGAGTGTTTGGCATGACGTGCTGTTGCATTGCAGGGGAGGTCACGTTTCTCCCCCGAGGGTCAAAATTAAACGGGTCACTGGTCAGGTAAATATAATGGAGTAAACAAATTCAGCTCGCTTTGATGCACCATTGATATTTATATTATTTTTAGGGGAAGTGTAGTAGCTTGAAGGGGATTTAAACATTTTATTTGATTTGGGGGCGATTGACAATTTTGTGTTTAGGCGAGGGAGTCGATGTTTTAATTTTGTGAGTTATTTGGTTAAAGTAAATAGTTGGAAAAAGGCAGATGATGATTTGGTTAAAGTAAACCACCTTTTTATACTTATTTGCGTTCATACTTTAAACAGCTTTTTATCTAAGTGTATTACGATAGTGCAAAAACCGTCCCTTAATTTTTTTATTTTTAAATAGATTAAGTGCCAGCATTTCTAAACATCAGCGTTTACAATATATAAATGCAGTCCCCAAAACGTCAAACGCCCGTCACCACTTCTTAAGTGTTTGAGCTGGGAAAAAGAAGTGGCGCAACAAGCGCCCCGTGTTCCAAGTCATATTCTCCAACTTGACACCACCTCGAACATGACACGACACATCACGATTGACACTTATAGCCTGTTTTAGTCAATGATGAGAGGTATTTCTGTTGCCAAAGCGACTAAGCACAGTGGAGGCCTTTCACACTGACTTATTGTATAGGCCTTTAAATTTCACTCACAGAATATAAGTAACTAGTTGACCCGCGCAACTTCGTCTGCGTCACAATTTTCATTACTGCTCCGCTCCTATTGGTCTTAGCGTGATGATATATTAATATAAATGGACTATCTAACACTGAAATAATTTTTCAAATCGGATCAGTAGTTCCTGAGATTAGCGCGTTCAAGCAAACAAACAAACAAAATCTTCAGCTTTATATATTAGTATAGATTTTCCACAACATAACGATTATATTCATACCAAGAACCACATACTTCAAAGAGACGACATAAAATTTTACACTCCTCGAATACTGCCATAACTTGACGTATTGAAGACCCGCCAACGTAGTATCAAGTCGATAGCTCGGTTACGCACTGCAAATGCTGCAATATCCGACTACCCACAAAACAATTCGGTCTTGCAGCTTGCGGGAAATTACAAACTGGATCTGTGTGCTACGATGAAGATCCATTCATTCATTCAGTCGAAGTCAAGTAAGAGAATATTATTAGCAATATTGTAAAAAAAATGCGTTAAGCTATTGGTATAATAAAAAAGTGTATGATCTACAAATTAAATCAAAGATCGTTTATTGAAATTAGGCTGATTGCCAGCGCTTTTTAAACGTCAAAGTTCTACACAAAGACAGTCTCCCAAAAACGCCCACCCGTCACCACTTCCTAGTGTTTAAGCTGGGAAGAAGTGGCGCAACAAACTCCCCAGCAACACGTCTGTCTCTTAAGTTTAAAAAAATGGAATTTGTACAAAGTATGCAAAGTCGTTTGCAATAAGTACATTATAAATATATAAAAGTAATAAATCCAAATATATAAATCAAATTAAATGAATTTACCTTGATTTACAAAATTATTATATCATCATAATCATAACAGCCGGGAGACGTCCACTGTTGGACATAGGCCTCCTCCAAAGGCAGGCCTCCCCCTTTGGAGGAAGCCATAATCGACATAAATCCATAATAATAAATAAATAATTTTGCCATAATCGCCACGCTTCGCAGGCGGGTTGGCGATCGCAGTGTATGGTGTTGTGTTTTGCAGAGAACGCTGCTGCCCATTCTCTGGTGAGCCCCTAAGTCGCCTCTTACGACACCCACGGGAAGTGATGGGATGGTATTATTCTTCTACGGCATCATACGGCACCGGCCGACACCATATGGTACAATTATTATATACATTTACATATTTGGATATATTATTTTTCTGTGCCCTAGCCAATCAATCTGAATAGTCTTTTCACGACTATGTTATGGTCAGCTTTCAGTCAAACTGAACTAAATAATGCTGCAATCGGTTAATCAAGAATTTAATGTTACTACCTAGGTATCACCTACAATGTAATAAGCGTAATGTTTCTTGACAAGAACACAATAGATGCGAAAACACCAAACATAACCATTACAATATCAGTATTCGACGAAACCAACTCACCAAACTAATTTGACGATAGTGAACAAGAATAGGTACAGCAAACTTTGTATTAGTATTCCATTTGTGGCCCCGAGAAGTTGGCAGGTAACTGACGTCACAAAGCTGCTGCCCGTGTATCGCCAGCCTAATTGGCTTTAACAATAACCAGCGAAATGCAGTACAAAGTGTTTTTGTTAAAACTGACGGTATTGCGGTCTTTTGTGGCCAAATAGTGATGTGAAACGAAGATTTGGTCCTTATACGGTCCGCGTGGACGTAAGGACCAAATGATTTTATTGTGTGACTGTCATTCGTTTGTTGAACGTCAGATTGTTTTAGTCGATTGTTTTGTCGTTTAAAATTGAACAATAGAGCAAACTGTCTGACCAAAAAGGATACAGTGTGTCAGCATTGTCAACACTCTATTTGAAACTATAATATTTGTTGGTGAAGTTGGTGTAAGCTGCTCAGAATAACTTTCAACCGACTTCAAAAAAAGGAAGTTATCAATTCGACCCGTTGATATGTAATATTCATATATAATAAACACCAGCCTTGCCTGGACCCAGTTAGTTCTTCTCCATAAGAGTCTACCTCTTGCGAAAGGACATTATAGAGTCACTTGATTTTTATATAATTATATTCTTTTAATTTTAATTTTTGGCATACAAAAGTGCCTTTTTAGGGTTCCGAACAAAAAACGGTACTCTTATGGGATCACTCGGGTGTCTGTCTGTCAGTCCGTCTATCACAGCCAGTTTTCTCCAGATCCACTGGACCGATTCTGTTGAACTTTGGTTCATATGGCTATCTATGACCCAAACACGGACGTGTTACGTAAATTATTAAATTTTTAGTATACCCTTTTGGACCTAGAAAATTTAAAAAAAGTTTTTTGAACAATATTGTGTCACATATCAAATAAAAGGGCTTACTGTGAGGGTTTTAATTATAATTATTTTTTTCATAATTTTAAAATAAATGGTCTTGAAGTTATTCAAGAAATTAGACGAAAAATGACCATTCCCCCCTTATCTCCGAAACTACTGAGCCAAAAATTTTGAAAAAAGTGGAGATAATAGATCTTTACATGTAGATTACAGGAAAACCTATAAGAAGTCTATAGTGTAAAAATAACATGTTAAAAAAATAAATTCGTTCGGAACCCTTTGCACGCGAGACCGACTCGCTCTTGAGCGGTTTTTCTAATAATCTAATTGAAATAAACGGTTTGACTTTGTTACTGAGTTGTAAAGGTTCAGATAAGCAGTCTCTCTATCTAAAATACCGATATTTAACTGCATTTGCAGACTGGAAGCCAACTCCAATAAACATAGTTGGGAAAATGCAGATTGATTGGTACAAATAAGAATCAAATTAGCTTAATTAATTTTGCTTCATCAGTCCATCTTAGTTGAAAATATCTACTCTTAAATGATGATATGCTCACGCTGCCCTCCATAACAGGTATCATAGACGTGGGCAAAAAAGCTGCCAGGCTGAAATAGGACTGGGCGGGTCACACCGGCCGCAGGCATAGTGACCGCTGGGCTAAAAGTCTCCACGCAATGGGTGCCAGAGGATAGACGGCTTCACTGAGGTCGACGCAGAAAGCAGTGGCGAGACGACTTTTTTTTAAATAGTGATGGGTTTGCTCTTGACTCTAGTCTAGGTCAGAGATGATGGAGACAAAGTCTACGATGGAGTCAGCTTACCCAGAAGGAGCCTGGTCACTCTAACTTTGAATAGTGTTGTAAGCGTTTGAAAACACAGACGCAGGCAGAGAGGTCCACTCCTTTACTGTGCGCATTATAAAAGACGTTTGGAAACGCTTAGTGCGAATTGGTGGAATAGCAGCAAGGTAGGGAAGGCAAGCTGCTGTGCGTCTAGATGTCCGATGGTAGAAGGGGGCCGGTGGGATAAGGTCGTAGAGTTCTTGCGCACACTCACCGAAGCACAATCTGTCGAAAACCGTACTGGATGCACATCGCAAAGGCTGGTCCAGGGTGAAGCAGGAAAAGAGTATCTGGAAGGATATGAGGGAGGTCTTTGTCCAGCAGTGGGACACAATAGACAAAAAAAAATAAACAGTACTTGCAACAAAAATTAAAACGACCCAATTATTCCCACCTCTTCTACTCAAAGACACCCCAATATTTTTCTCCAACACCCAGAAGCGTTGAAACATTAGAAATTCAAATCAATATTTAACCCTATTCAATTAACTTAGGGCACATCCAAAGAACGTTTTTACATAGAAAAGGAGTATAAAGGATTGCAAATGAGCCTCTTCCCCCGAAGGTCTCTTTAATTATAAAGGAGATTGTTTGTCCGAATTCCAAGGGCTACCTCCTGCTCTAATTACTCGGCAAAATCTTCCTTTAAAGAGTGCAATTAGATTTTTTTCTCGAGACTATTACAGTGAGTTGTTAAAGCCCTGATTTCGGGTTTTAGATTTCTTCGTGGTCCGATTACGTTGGATTTATTTTGTTTGGATGGCTTAGTGAGCTTTATTGTGCCTAGCTTTTTTTCTTGCAAAATGTTATCGGTCCTAATGGTAGGTAAATAATGTTGCGTTTCTAAATTATGAATTTCAAATATTTTACAGAGAAGGGACAGAAACGTCCGTCTATCATTATTATCAGCTTACAGCAATTCTACAAAATGTATCATTTACTTTATAACACATTTCCCTACGGTATATCCTAAAGAAGGCATTTGATTTTAACAGTCCGACCCAAAGGACCAAAAAAACGTCAAAATGATATCTAGGTCTGTCTCTTAATTATAACTTCATTATAAAAAGGTACCTGCTATAATGCTTACCTGTATGTAAAGTAAAATAAAATTAATAATGTAGAAAATTATAGACTTTTATTTATTGTACAATTCGATTTAACAAATCTGTTTTCTTATAGAAAACAGACATTGAATTGTGGTCATAACTAATCACGAAGTTATTACTTACTTTTGGAGTCTCACTATAATAGTTCACTGACAAACAATATAACATCCTTCAATACATAATAATAGATCTCTTCCATTCATGAAGAAACTATTAGATACAGAAAACTCATAACAAGCCTACAGAACACGTAACAATATGAACAAAACCAAAAGATATTTCTCGTTTCTCCGCTCCATTTCTTTATCAGATAAAAAGATATTCATAGTCTGTAACCCAAAAAATATCCTACTAAACTTACGAAGTTTTAAGAATCTCACAATAAAACCAAAACTTCTTTCGCAACTAAATATTCAATACAAAAAGAAACGACAACTGATTTTATAAGTTCGGCAATTTCTAAGTCCTCGAGAACAGATGCTGAGCAAACGTGGAACACTTAACAAACTTTGATTTTAGTACCAAAAGAAAAACATTCCAACTCGAACGTAATGGACGTCCGAAAACAAGGTCCCCGTGATAAAAGTTTCAGAATTGGCTGGGATAGTTCCTTATAAATAAAGTGGGGGATAAATAAGTAATCGGTTTCCGAACTATACTTTAATATTGACGGTATATTGGGTTTAGAAGTTGCTATTGCTGTATCACTTATGAGTTTTTATGATTTAGAGGTCGGTTTCAATCTTATTTTGCGAACAGGGTGGTTCTACGCTAGACGAGCCGAGCACGAACGGAGCACGAGCCGAGCCAAAATTCGTGTAGTGTAGACCGAGTTACTAGCCTCGAACGAGCGCGCATCGAGCGTTCGTCTCGTGCTCGACTGTGCTCCGCCTATTGTCGGTTTTTTGACGAACACAAAGAGATTTGCATCGTATCGAGGAGAGTAATTGTTGTAGGCTCATTGTACGTCCACACTTCACACCGCGAGTAGAGCGAGCGAGCGGCTCGGCTTGCGTTCAGCTCGTCTAGCATAGACCCACCTTAAAGGCCACTGTAGTCGAATCAGCCAAGGGGGCTAAAAAGGCTACTTTAGGAGAATCATATTAGAATCTTAATATTAATCACGCAACAGACAGTCAAATTTCATTTTCATCTTTATCGTTAACGAATTAGGTTCAAGGTTGATTGGGAAAATTTGACAGTGACGGGTAGCGTGATCTGCTTTCTGATTCTGCTAAAGTGGCCTTTTTAGACCCGCGGCAATTAGGATACCCGAAACTGTCAAAATTTCCCAACCAACTTTAAACCTAATGCTTTAGCGATAAAGATGAAAATGAAATTTGACAGATTGTTGTATGATTAATATTAAGATCCTAAAGTTATTCTACTAAAGTGTCTTTTTTAGACCCGCTGAGGTAATAAGTGGAAGACAGATAACCTCGATTCCAATTCTAAGTTGATTAAATAAGTGTACGTTTCTGAGGAAGTACAAGGTCTATGGACAATTTGATAATGGTTATCAATTACCATTGTTACTAAAGCAATTATTGTGATTGAACCCATAAAAATACGTTTCAATAAACATGAACTTTATTCGCATAAAAAATATCACTAACATAGCAAATTCCAAAAGCGTTATGCACACCTATGAAAAACAAGGTTATTAATTTCTAAAACAACTACAACCTCCAATAAAAATCTTTCGAAGCAATCTAAATTACTTTCAAAAACCTATTTTCCCGGAAAAACGGGTTTTTCAACGCAAAACGCCCGCGTGGTACTAGGCGCCCATCGAAGGTAGGAGGCATCGTAGCGAGATGCAGTAGATAATACTCTATGAAACTGAACTTCAGTAGCGCGTCGGCCGTCGTCGGTGACGCACGTCCTGCGTTGCGTTCGAACCGCTGTTGTCGTGTTTATTTCGTGTGTTGTGTAGTGTCAGGGATTATTTTTGTTAAAAGTGAGTTTGTAAATGTTTTCTGAAAGGTTTGTAAATGATTCATGATTTGCTAAAAAAAATATAATTATCACAAAAACAATTAAGTAATTTTAGAATTTATTTTTAATTTTTCTCTCACTGAAATATTTTCCCAAATCATTCAAACTTAAGATCTAAACTTAACTAAAGTTTCTCATTTCAATATTTTTAGGGGTGAGCAGAAAAAATAGTATCGATACTAAGGTATCAAACTCACATGTGGCAGTTACATTAATCTATAACCATACCAAGTCATCCCACACACAGTCTAATATGCTCCTTTCCAGAAACATCTCATTCCAATACGTTTTATATGATTTATGGACTGGAATTACATTAGCGATCTATCAACTGAATGGTCTCATTGATCCTTTTGAGTGCACTTCATCTAAGAGCGTGTGAATCGAGCCTAATCGTCCTTCCGCTGTGACAAGTTACCAGGCACTCATAACTCGTAGAAAATGCCTTCTGTATTACTCTTGGGAACATATTAATAAGATGCATTAATGAAAATTTTAACTAAGATTTATGCCGATGACTTCCTGACTTGTGTTACAGCTGGTTTCTATATTGAATAGGTCTATGAATCAAAACTAATGGTGTTCATAATCTGTGCCATAAATCCTGCTGTATTTGATGTATTGGGCAATGTGTAAGGTCAATGTCTTCGGGTTGCATGGTTTGAATGGTCATCCAAATAGAATTGGATTCCAGTTTTGTTCGATAAATTGCAAAATGTTTCTTTTTAATTTGAGTTGGTTTTGCTCTTGACTCTAGTGTAGGTCAGAGATGACAGAGACAAAGTCGACGATGGAGCGAGCTTACCCAGAAGAAGCCTGTAATTGAAGCTTATTTTTGAGGTTGGTTTTGCTTCCAAGTCATGAAGGTCACGTGGTTTTCAAGTAGCTCAACTTATTATCTATGCTTTCCAGATTACCAAAGCAATAACATTAAAGGTTATTTAATGAGTTTCCTCTATTTAAAAAAGATATACATATCTCATGGTTATATCCATGAGCAATCAAGTGACGATATAATATTACTCATTTATGATCACTGTCATATTTTAAGGCTAAACTGGAATAATTCCTTTGAACCTTTAATGTTAATGATGAGATGAAAAACATCCATTATTATTTTATTTATGAAAGTATTAAAATAAATTACAACGTAGCTGCTAAATATTTTTAAATATCACAGAAAATATTGAAGACTGTCTTTTAGGAAGCAGCCAAATAAGCTCATAAAAAATAAATAAACCAACAAAATCCTAAATCAGGCCAATCAAAGCTCAAACATACCTTTTAATCAAACTAAAACGCTCTTCAACACTAAATAAAACAAACATGTAAAACGGAACACGGATCAATCATTCGAATGAATTCCCTCATAACGTTTAAACATTGCGTTCAGTTTTACGCAGAGTAATCCCTTATTTTTATTTGAAGGGAACAATTATTGTAAGTGGTGTTGTAGTAGAAAACTGTGGAGGCTGTAAAACGTAGTATAATGTTGGATGGAATACGGTTTGGGGGGCTTTTTTGTTAGTAAAACCACCTACACATTTTGGATGGTTTCTTGAATCACTTATCTACCTACTTTATTGGGTAAAAAGCCTTGAGTTTTCTTTCCCTTTCTGTTACTTTTTATCTGCAGAACAAAGCCAATATTTTCTGGCACTTTTTTGCTATAGACACTACTTCGTTTCTGAGATAGCCTTGAACTCTTCCAACAATGGAGCAATGTCACTGCCATGGCTAAGTTGACTCATTAATTACTGTGAAATGTCTCGTAGTGCATAATTTTATGAATGCTAATAACTTTTCTTTTTACTGACCGCCTAGTATGGTTTCCAATTAAATTTCCTTTGCAATTAATTATTATCTCCATTTCATTTAAGGTGATCTTTTACCGGTTTCAAAATTAATTGTAGATCCATTTTCCGTGATTGTCGAATCGCAATAATCGTACGTCCGAATAAAAAGGGGAACCGTATCATACTGTACCTTGCTTGATTTTGCTTAATTTTGAAACAAATATCTTCAAGGTTTTAAAAAAAAAATACAGGATTTTTCCTTTCTTGTAGATTCCAAAAAAAAAAAAAACAAATTAAGATTATGTGGTTAAAAAAAAAAATGTGATTAGTACGAATCCTTTTGGACGTGAACCCGACTCACACTTCGCCGGTTTTAAACATTAATCCGAAATAAGAATTTTACTTCAATTAATTCGATTAAAATACTACTATTAAACACGAATATGTCGCTCTTACTGCAATTTGCAGGTGTTGTTCATTAGGGCAGCTGTAGACTTGTACAGTCACCTGCTGGATAACGCCCATTAGAAATAAATTGTACCGCAAGCTGCATAACGGCTATACGAGGAAGATTAATAAGACTATTTCGATAAACGTGTATAGGTAATTAGACTTTAGAGTGCACATTAATTCGTTCTGGTTTATCTTATGTAAGGTACGAAGTGTTGGTTTACCTCGAAAATAGGTATCTCACAGTAAATTCATTGACACTACCTAGAAGACAATCAATTCTCGTCCTTAATTAGTGGTCAAATTCATGACACAATATCCTTTTAGCGACGATAAATTTCAAAATCTAAGAAAACTAAGTGAAGTAAAGTTTGTCACTGCCATACAAATGAAAAATCTTTTTTTTTTTTTTAAATAACCTTGATTTCGGAAGTCAGTGTTAAAAAACAAAGAAACAAAATCAAAAACAACGATTTCCGAAATTAAGGTTATTCTATACTTAGTGGTGTTTTGTTTGGAAGTCGGTTATAATTTTTTGAAAAAAAAAGGTTTTTTCTTTCGTCGTATTTAAAAGTCACAAAAAATATTCAGATTTCTAGTGATTTATTTAAAATATTATCTGATAAGTACCGAAACAGATAGCCATCAGCCCCTCAAAGTTTCAAGAATATTTTTCATCTTTAATAACGAACTACGAATCCTTTACATAAGTAACGTACGAGTATATTAGAACCCTTAGTCTGGAGAGCGATCTTAGCACCGGTCTACATTCACGCATCTTGGCATATGAGATTGTCGGTTGCGTGAATTACGGACTCAACTATTTAAGGGACATCATGAGGCAGTGAAAACTTATCTAAAGAACTGCTGTTGCCCGCGACTTCGCGTGTAAGTCGAAAAGTAAATTAATGTCGCTATGTAAGATCGCTAAGATAATATATACAAACAGTCAATAGCTAGCATTGCTAGACCCATTAGAATAAGGAATTTGGGAGACTGTTATGCAAGGCATTGGCTGTATCATCTCTTCTGTTTAAAATGCCGTCCAGATCTAGTAATTTTTCGTAATGAGAAACATCTGTACACGATGTTGGAGAAAGTTGCTAATCTTAAGAATAAATCAACTTGTACATGGCTGTACAAGTTGATTTATTCTTAAGATTAGCAACTTCAGGACGACAGGATTTCAAATTCCCAACCATACAATAGGGTATTTTACTGAAAAAATCTAATTAGTCCGTCAGATAGATTTTCAAAAAATATTGGACACGTATTTTTTCTTTTTACACTTAAACAAAAAATGAAGACGATACAGAGCGTTGAAGACAGGTGTGACGTCACTATGATGGTACAATTTTACAAAGCCACATGACGTCATGCGTGTCTTCAACGCGCTGTTTCGTCTTCATTTTTTGTTTACGTGAAAAAAGAAAAAATACGTGTCCAGTATTTTAAGGAAATCTATCTGACGGACTAATTAGATTTTTAGTAAAATACCCTATTTGTAATGATTGTTTAATGTGTTGATTAACTAGCGACCCGCCCCATCTTCGCAAAGATATAATTTAGTTTTACTTAACAAATTATAAACATAAACATTTCTCATGCATCGCCTTTTTTAGTAGTGAAAACACGTAGTAAAATCCGTGGCTTAGTTAAGTAGAAGCAAACGGAGAAACAGACAGTACGTCTACCATGAGTTTTATCAATCTGTACTCGCTAGCGACTGTAGTTAAAAAAATGTATGTAAACTTAAAAAAAGACAAGTTTCTAATTTATTTGTTTAAGTTTTTAACTAACAAGCAAGCATGTTGCAAGTAAAACTTTAGTTAACAACTAAAATAGAGCACTTCCCTGAACTCTTTAAACTAGATCAAGCACGAAACTAAGTCACGAATTCGTTTGCATCCGCCTTATCTATTACCAACATAACAAAAGGAGATTTTAATACAATTTCACGCTTTTGAATACCATTAGTATACGGTTATAAGTTTTTTTTTTTCACACTTCTAACAGCTACTCGCTACAACTGGCCATATTTCACTATGAGCTAATAAAAAAAGCAATTTCATGAAGGCATTAAAACGCTTTATAGTTCCAGATATTAGGGCTTACACGCGAACATACAGATGTATAGGAACTAATGTTGTCTAGATAGGAATACAGTGGATGAATTATATGTTGTGGCAACCCTGTGGTTAAGGGCAATGCCGAATGTAGATTTGGAAAGATCCTTCGCACTTGTTATAAAGTTCCGGAATTTCTTTCCGTTTGTAATGAGGATAGTTTTTTTACTCTAAACCATGAAAATGATGATGAAAGCTGGTTCCTATTTTTTTTTTAACTTAACAAATACAGTCGCATACAAACGTCTAATGAAGATAACATTTTTATCGACCACTTAAAAAAAAAAAAACAATTACCAATAAAATAAATTTAAAGAAATACGTACATCGACTTAACGTTACTGCTACTTTTTATTGCATTTCCAATAAAACAAACGGACGTAAAGCCGACTTTTTTACGCGTTCCCCATCATGATTTATTCGAACCAACAAAAACGCCGTACCAATACAATCTAGTACGTTTTACGGCATAATTTGAAACAAAGAGAACATCTGAACTGATTAATTAATGTAGCAACTGGTTTACTATGTAAATAGTGCTCGTAAACCACCCAGTGTGCATTAGGAGCTTAATGCCGTGACATACTACGAGTTGTTCGGTGAACTGTATCTACGTCGAACATTGAGTCTGGCCAACAAAATCAATCGATACAGAATATAGTAAAAAAGCAGTTTGTCAAACATTCGTACATTTTATTACTGTATATCGTAAGTATAACACTTTTGCCAAAGGTTACAAAAGGGGGGTACCCATTTACCTATTTAGAATATATGCATCAACCCACTTAATGATGGGTCATAAAGTGGGCTGATGCATAGATTTAAAAAAAAAAGTTAAAATAAAATTGTGAAAAAATAAGTGGGTGAGGTGGGCCCCACCCACTTATTTTTAATGATAAAACAAGTGAAGTATTCTCACATGTTTTATCACAAGGATCTTTTTGAACTCAAAATATAGAAAACCTTACTCATAACGCCCACACTTCATTAACTCAACCCCAAGTTGTTACAACCTAAATTCGCCAAACGAGAACCTATCGCCAAAACATACAAACATTTACGCGAACACCGGTACAGTGTGTAACAAAAGTAATAAACGCGATCGTCCGACAACATACGCTAATGAAATTTATAATCCATAAAAGCGGGGCCGTTGTTTTATAAAGTGTAATAATCATAAAGCCACGTCTCTATCGCATGGGCTTATTTAATAATGTGTACGACTGTACCTGCCACAGAGCTAGGAATTGTGGTGCCGGAAGCTCCAGACCTGGCAATTAGTTAAATAAATGCTGCTCGTTGGTGAACTTGATAAAGACTGAACTTATTTATTTATTTATATATACTTTATTGTACACCAAAATTAAAACACATTAAGGAAACCTTAAACTGATAAATATACAATTGGCGGCAACTTTTATGACATTTTTAATTGAAATTTTCTGTAATAGTCCGGATAAGATTTTTAGGGAATAGAAAGAAGAAACTATTCCTGAAAAGTCCTTTTTCGAATGTGATTTCTTACAAGAATGTTTCAAACATCGTATGTCAGTTCAATTAGTTACTGATAAAATTCATGGCGCCGAAAGAGCGCTAAACGATTTTTTTTTTTTTTTGTATTTTTGCAAATAAATGTTATAATACTTACAGCCGTGATTAACAAATGTGCAAATATACATTATCCAAAACCCAACCAAAATACTGGCCCTAACCTAGTTTGGAAGCTAGCTTCAGATGCGTTAGAAACACACACGTATGTAAAATATGACTTTCCAAGCAATAAAATTATACTGTTAACCTGTTACCTTTGAGTCAAATTTAAAAATATTTATTGTTCCAAAGCCACCGTATATACCAACGTTTTTTGTCATAGTGAACGATGACACGTTAAGTTTGCATGGAAAATATTGTCAGTGCCACCTCTACCAGAGATCCCCGAGGCCTGGCCACGGTCTGTGGTATCTACTAAGCTTATTGCCCTACGGAGAGTAACGAATCGTGTGATGCGTGCTTTTGGGCTCGGGATACGTAAATGCTGGATCGGCTATTTTTGGGTTTTATTGTACAGGATTATAGTTAAATGTTGGTATTGACGTATGTATGTTGCATGAACGTTGGGGTTTAAGAATAAATTATATGCGCAGTAGTGTTTATTTATTTTTTATTGATGTTAAGGCTCTTTACGTGCCAGAGTAAGCAGGGGTTGTTGGAAATGGCATGTAAAGTATGTACAGTTAGCAGAATTAAGTTCGTAATACTTTCCCACTCATAGGTAAGAAGTCAAAGCTATTTCAATGAATATCCACCACGGATTCGCCCTAGATACGAAAAAAATAGGTGTAGTTGGTTTATTGGCCTCCCACATTTATTTTTGTATTGTTAGTTTTTAATCACTTAATTTTGTTTTATTGTTTGTATTGTACCAAATAAATATTTATATAAATATATATATATATATTTATAAATATATATATATATAAAGAAAAAAGTGACTACCTGCGTTTTCGCAACGGCACAAATTCTCATGAAGTAGAACGGGCAAGAATCTCCATAGTGACACTTTTCAAATAAAATATTTAGGAAACAGACAGTACAGTAAATTGAACAAAACTTCAAGAAGCATTAGTATCAGGAACCATTATCGTTCATAACGTATATCTTGTATAACCTAGGCACTATAGGAAGGCACTAAACAACCTCGACGATATCACACGGAGTATTAACACAGTACTTACTTGTCCCCGAGGCACTGCTCATGCTCAGCTAAGTTTAGATATTACCAACGTTTTGTAACTGTACGCAGGTTCTACGATACTGGTGGAACTAAATAGAATGTTTTATTTTATGAATAGAATAGAATCGAATAAAACTATTTCTTGTTGTTATCGTTGGTCCTGTAGACGTCCCATAAAATATTTTTTATTTCTTTTCAGTTGATGTTTCAATCATGTACATTCTCCTAAACTTTACAAAACTCCAAGAAATTCCAAGATGTTAGAACCATTATCGTTCATAACTCACATAGAACAATTTATTTTCTGAATAGAATAGATTCATTAATAAATCAATAAACATTTCTTCTTTCTTACTTGTCACTTTTTGTATGAACTACGACAATTTTCTTAAAATCGTACAAAATTTGAAGAAAGTCCAAATGATTAGAACCATTATATAAATAAATTGTTAACTTCGTATATGGTCCTAACCAACTGCTTAGTGAAATTCTTTGAAAAATAATCGGCAAATTACTTTTTGATTTTATTTACAAAACTATCGTTTAGTAAAATTATTTAGAACGTTGAAACCATAATATAGAAACGGGAATAAAAATCACACTTTAATTATTTCTATTAACAAAAAGCGGTCTCCCAGAAAGAAACATGTGCAAGTCTTTTTTTTCTATTTAAAAGTCTCTCACTAACAACCGTAATTCTTTAATTCTTTATGAATTTGTTTTTTGTTGGACAAAATATGTACTGTAGTTTATGTAGAAAGTTTCTATAATATACTTTTCAAACTATTACTTATTTTCATGTCTACGTTCGTAATAATTTTATTTCAATCACATTATTTTTACAGTAATTGGCTGAACAAAATTACTAACAGTATTTTCTTGACCAGCAATATTTTTTACAGTATATTTCAGTGTCATAAAATAATTCTATTATATGGGGAGATAACTGAAGCGTGTCTCACACCTGCACTACGTACTTAACATTAATTATGTTAAAACTTTCCGAGATCCTACAACTGTTTTCCGCGCCAACGCACTAAATATCGATCCGACGCACACTGTCAAAGAAAAAAAACTTAGAGCATTTACGACGTATGGCATGTCATACAAACTTCGAAGTCTTTGTTTTTCGAAATGAATGAACCGAAAAAGTTAGTTAAAAATTTTTTCGAAATATATTACATTAAAAAAAAACATAATTGTAAAACTCTGTTTTTATGGACAACTTAAAATCGGGTGAATTTAGCTGTAACACTATTTTTTGAAAATGTCTCTATTAACTTATTAGGGTTACCCACAGGGTAACCAACGGACTATTACTAAGCCTCCGCTGTCCGTCTGTCCGTCCGTCCGTGCGTCTGTCTGTCAGCGGCCTGTATCTCAAGAACCATAATAGGTAGAGACTTGAAGTTTTTACAGATTATGTATTTCTATTGCCACAATAAAAACAAATAATAAAAATTAAGGTTTATGTCGCACTTGGCTGGTTTTTATCCTGCTTATGCGTAGAAAGTTTAATTAAAATTGGTAAAATCATTTAAAAAAAACAAGGACTTGAGAGTTTGTATAAAATGAAATGCTCTTAAACCAACTAACTACGTACTACCAACTTAACGAAAACTAAATAAGAAGCTACGATAAATCGAAACCTACCTTCGGTAGGAACTGAAAATTTGATAGCACTGGCTTTCATAAATTAATTAAACTTTCGCCCGGCTTCCGAAGACAAAGTTGGCTGTCATTGCGAATGATAAGCAGGCTTCATTAGGATTCACCGGGCAATCCGGGCGTGGGCAAGTGACCCGGCCTAACGAGTCGGTCACTACAGATTTGTCTCCGTAATACCCGGCCGGTATTTGCGTGTTTGTGTTGTTTTGCTAGTGTGAAGTGAGGAAAGCTGGGTGTTTCGGCAGTAAAATATTCTTGTCAAATGATATTTGTTTTTTAAACTAAGTGCCAATTTCAATAATTTTCAAACAATTTTCACAAACTGTCGAAAATGTATGAAAATTAAGGCTTTTTTGACAGTTTGCAACTGATATGCGAATGTAAACGTTGTTTAAAAATTAGTAGAATTGGTACTTTGTTTAAAAAATAAACGACGCCCAACTTTTTAGTCAATTTTAACTAGACAAGGACAGTGTGCCTTATATGACTTTGAATAGAACCAATTTCCGTTCAAATAATTTTCTTCTGGATGTTTAATTAGAAACTGCAAACTCTATTCGCGTTTAAAAATAGTAATTATAACACCTAATTTGTCGTTCCTGCATACCATTAAAATACATTAAAAAAACACTATAAATTAGAAATCCAAAAATATCTTATCAAAAAGTCTGTTTTTCAAGCCCCTATTATTTCTCTCCACGTAATAATTTTTCGTCACAAAACGGAATCTCCCCTCAATTTCCCAGCGCTTATATCTCAAAGGAGTTTTTAATTCATTCAGTATTGCAAGACATACTTTAATTATTACGTCGGGCAACACAGTGACGCTCGACAATAAAAGCACAAAGCGAAGCGAGGCTATAAATTTTTAACGTCTTCACGAAACAACGTTCATTTAGCCCCTTTGAGAATACGTTAACAGTTCTGCAAAGCGTTGCATTGTCTATCAAAAATCTTGTTGAAGTTTACAAAATGTTCAGTTAACTTTGAAGTTAGATTGAGGAAAATGTCAGAAGATGCTTGTCTATGTAGGAAAAATAGTACATAATAATCTGTTCGAAAAATAGAAATGTTACGGAAAAATTAGGCGAATTTTAATTTTCCTGCCGCGGGGTCCTCCATTAATCAAATCAAAAGTCATTTATTCAAATATGGCTGAGTACCAGCACTTTTTGAACGTCAACGTTTACAAATAGACAGTCCCACAAAACGCCCGCCCGTCGCCACTTCCTAATGTTTTAGCTGTGGAGAAGAAGTGGCCAACAAACTCCCCAGCAACACATCTGTCTGTTGAGTTAATTAAAAGTGAATAGTTCTTGGTAAATATACTCCAACGTTGACTACATCTTCGCTTTCCATCAGGTGCGATTGTGGTCAAGAGCGGCCCTAAAAATAATTAAAAAAACGTAAGAAACTTTTTTGGTTTGGATAAAATTAAGTATCTTTTCAAAAACATCATGGCATTTCTACTGGTATTAAACTTGAGCTTAAGGATTTCGGTTAATTTAGAATTAATCTTCTCGTAAACGAAATTAATTACTCATTTCAATGAAGACATCGCTATAACTCCTCCAAACAGCAAGTTGATCACATCAAAACGTAAACCTTTAAAGTATTTACTGTTCCCGAAGTAAATCGCGAATAAAATCTTTGAATTTGATTGCTCAATCCAAAGTCTCTATTCGCCATAACTTGTCAAATAAATTCGAAGTCGATAGCACGTTTTAACGACTTCCAATGTTAACGTTTTATCGCCCGTCAAATTGTTGGTAGCTAACTTCTGGGTGTGGACCCGTCTTTATTAATAATATTCATTTTATGACTTAATATGGAGTTTAATTGTAATGGAATATTAATGTCATTAAATTTTCGGAAGGTATGGAGTCGTAAATTTTATGGTTTCTATATTATAATTTCCTTTGGTGTGGTTTTCTCTCTCCTACAGGCTGCAACCCTTAGTATTTGGCTTCTGTCAGAATGTTATTGCTACCAATGTCGTGCTGTTCTCGTCCTGCCTTTTCAGAGATGTTTTTTAAAAGTACCCTAATATATGAAAGATTTGTATGTTTGTCTACACTAATATTATAAAGAGGAAAGATTTGTTTGTTTGAAATGAATAGGCTCCAAAACTACTGGACCAATATCAAAAACTCTTTCACCATTAGAATGGTACATTATCTCTGAGTAACCTAGGCTACAATATTTATTACTAGAATAAATTAGGTATCCATAAGAAAACTGCAGCGCGGAGTCGCGGCGAAGTGCTAGTTAGGTATACAGGAGAAGACCGTTATCCGTAAAACTTATTCAGACTTATTCATTAAAACTAACTAGGTATGTACGTGTTATATGATTAGTTTGAATGCTGATTCCAAATCATGTTATTAGTATCCCCTTTATTCATTTCATACTCTTATCATTTACGTTTTTAAATTAAAAAAAAAAAGATATAAAGAAAAGTACTAGCCCACTAGTATCGGGAACAGGCTCCAAGCTACCGGCGGTCAGAGCTCCAGAGAGAGGAACCTCCTGACAATGCGAGCCGTTTCCAGAAGTACCGCTTTCTGAATCAAGCCCTTGCTCCAGCTGCCCAACGCGAGCCTCTTGAGGTGTTGGTCGAGCCTCGTGGCTATTAAACCATTGGCCGACACGATTATCGGTACAATGATTGCGGAATCCACATCCCACATGTCGACAACCTCGCCAGCCAAGTCAATATACTTTTGATTTGTTAATCTTTTCGACTTTCACGAGGTTTTCATCATGCGGGACAATTATTATTATTTTTTTTTTATCATAAACAAGTTGTACAAAAAAAAATCTTTCTTATAACTATGCCCCACAAAACCATTTACATGGTTTGTCTGCGAGAACGGAACAAACTGTTGTTACAAAATATCTTATAGTAGTAGTGCGGACACGTATAATTACTTATTAACCATTTATTAACTAATCATATTATTTTGCCTTCGTCGTCTCAGAGACTTGAAAATACCACTTATCAGCCTGCAAATTCCTGAGAAAGACCTGCTTAACTAACTTGGCAAATTTACTTTTTATTTTCTGGCTTCTAATATCAGGAGATTATATGAATATGATTAAAAAAAATATACAAAATACAAAATATTTTATTGGAACAAGAAACAATTTTACAAAAGATTGTGTTCGTTAACAACCGCATTAGTATAGAATACTGTGTCGCGGTCATTAGCGCCCACCTCCAAGAGGGGAGACAACAGCGTTTCAGGCATTCATATGTATGAACAATAAAGAAATACAAACAGTTTTAGATTTTAGAGTTTAGAAATGGGCATTATAAATGGGCTGTTTATGTCAATGTTGTAATGTATCACCCACAATGTGGTTTCCATCATCATCATTATCATTTAGTTTCAGTGTAACTGGCATTTGGTTACTCTGATTAGTAATCAATAAAATAGAATAATGTTCGTTAATGGTCTTAAATATTATTCCAGCTTTTCCTTGAGAGAGTTTCAGTGAAAGTTATCAATGTAAGTCATTGTAAAGTTCCCTGGGACATGCTAAGCGCCATTGGGTTGTTAGTAACTAGTTAGAAAATGGCTTTCAGGAGCCTCAGTGACTAGTTAAACTAGTTAGATAATAACTTTGAAGGAGTCAGGGACTTGGCCCGCAGCTGGTCTGTTTCAGCTTAAAAGAAGTTGATTAATAACACTAGTTTACAAGGTTTTTGTCCTGGAATGAAAAAGTGCTGCAAGTTTAGAAAAAAATATTAAAAAATTCCAACACGTCACCTTTCGAAAATACTCCCCATATATTTTTGCAAAGATAACGAGACTAAAAATGAATTAGTGTCGACGTTTTTGATATTTTTTAATCATCCAAATGCTTTTTATAACCACCTTTGAAATATTAAAAAAGCTGCTTGGACATCCGCACGTGTAATTTAACCCTTGGTTTTATGATTAAAGCCAAATGCTTTTAGCGATAGGAGTAACAATCAGTTTCGTGGTTGCATGCTGGGTCTTTATCATTTGCTTGCAATTTCAACAATCTATTTAAACTTGCATTCCAGCAGCTTAGCGTTCTTCTACATTTTTCAATAAACACTTGAGAAACCCACTTTTATCCCGATGAGAGACCCGAATTTTCAAGTAATAAAAGATAGGCATATTTGAGTGTTTTCTTTATAGAATATTCTTTCTTAGATACAATAAGTTCACCAAAAACAGCCAGAATTCAAAAAGGTTGGTTAGAGTACTCTAACCAACCTTTTTTGACCTTTTGAAAACAAACATTTATCAAAATGAAGACTAGCTATTTCGGAACAAACTTGTGGGTAGTCGAAACTAAAAGGGGTCGATATCTTGCATCTGTGACGTGATAAAAATTAAAACTGTACATGTTGGCATTGAGTTATTGCAGCTAATTAAAAAAATATGTAATTTACTGCAAGGACATTTTATTTTTTTGTAAACTAGTGTAATCAACTACATAAATTGTTCCTGTAGTTTTACTTCTTTGGTTTTATTTAAATTACTTTGCGTTGCTGACGTTTAGATGATAATCGCTCTATGCTCATATTGGTAGAGTCAAATGAAAAAATCTCAGGGTGTGGTGAAAGTTCAGCTACTCAGAAACTAAGTGGAGTATGTATATACAAAGGTATATGATTCTTTAATACGATCTAATTGATCTCAATTTAATTTCAATCTTTATTGCAATCAATTTCATATAAACTAATTTAATTTATTTTTTTATAAATAATGTAAAAAAGTAATAATAATATGATTACCAATAATAATGTTAATTTGTGTCTAATTTAATGTCAAAATGTAAAAGTTGTGTACACCTGTAAGTGGCATATTTGCGCAGAACAGAGCAATGTACAATTTATGATTATGTTTTTTGAAATATGTCGTTGGCGTTCCTAAATAAATGGTTCTGAAGTTTCTCAATCTCAAAGTATGCTATGATTTTTTTTTTAGCACAGGACTATCTTTATTAGTCCGTATATCTTCCATGCAATGAACAAACACATAGGTTTTCTCAAGCTGAATGTCCCTAGTATCGACACCTGGTATTCTGCTCACCCCAAATCATAAGATCATGATGATAACACACGCTTATCTTTCACAGATGTTCCTAATAACTATTCCTAGAGTGTCGGTGCAGTAACTGTGACAATTTGTTCGTTAGTTTTGTTATAATGAGTGCTGAAACTGTCAAGTGACAAGATGGCGTCGTATAATCACCAGGAAACGCAGTCCAGTCCAGCTAAGGAAGTTCCACGGTAAGAGAACCATTTATGTGTGTATTTTTTATGATTGAAGACAAGGGTGAACAGATTTCATCAGCAATATTGTCTTATATTCTTGAACATACGAAAATTTCCATTGTAACACTAACGATACTAACCACACACAACGGACTCTACGGGGGTCTAAGTTCGGAATACAGAGTCCCTACTCAACTCTACTAAGGTTACAAGACTGCTGTTAAAAATCAGAATAAGTCGAACCATTTATTTGTCAAGGAAGGTTTACTCGTAAAATATAACGCTGGCTGAAAAAAAAAAACAAATAAGGTTAGTCATTGTATTTAATTTTATTGGTTTATGATGTTTTTTCTATTAAAAAAAAAATCTTTAGAGCTCAACACAAAAAAAAATCTAGGTGAATACGGCTATTAAAAAAACGGCACCCTTAGGCTGCCTCGCACCTATGGAATTGCATAAAATCTCCATACCACGAGAATCACCGACATTTTGACTGACATGATTGGTTAATATTTCTCCGTTCCTCCGCTCTGCTGCCTCGCTCCGCGCAAATTAACAAGCACCCTTATACTTGTATTATGTAAGAGCTACATAGGGCAGCTAACAATATAGTCTAAATATTAGGCACCATAATTATAGCCCCCGCTCAGCTCACTCCACCTCCAGGACCATCGATTAGTGCTAAATATATCGCAGCCCTCTTCCCCTGCAAACGTATTGTTCATTTCAGGAGTTCGTACCTCGGAACTAGGTCGAGTCTTTTGTGATTTTAGCTATTGTGAACTGTCTAAAGTCAATCATATTGAAGCCCAGAATGCCCCAGTACGCCGCCTTTACATTTAAAATAGAAACAAGGAACTAACTTATTCATTAATGGAAAACTATTAGAAGTCGGTGCTCAATAACATGTAAAAAATATCTTTTAAATCGAGAATCCTGGCTTCCCTACGTGCTATCAAGTCTCCTGATCAAGTGAGTTGTCCAAAAAGTTAACTTTGTTTGTATATGTATTCCCTGGTCTACTACTGTTATGTCTTCCGTTTTATTGTATGTATTGTATGTTATTGTTTTTAAATCGTATCTCTTTGTAGTAGTGTATAAATAATCTGGTGTGTTTTTGTCAATGCTGTGTTTGCCCGTAATTGGCATATATATTAGAATACTACCATAAGACTCAATGTATCTATGTCCATATATGTGCTGTGGGTGAACCTTACATAAATAAATAAATAAATCTTTCGTACATTACCATTTACGTGCGACTCCGACTCGCACTTTGCTAGATTTTTACCATAAATCATCTTCGCACAGCCCATCCATTCAAAACTTTATCAAATTAACATCATCATCTGCCTAGTCTGTTCCCAACAGCTATATTGCGATCGGCTTCCAGTCAAACTGGATTGAGCTGAATACTAGTAGGTACTTACGCGGAGTAACTCCCAATCTAACCTCCACAACTTAGTAATTGGTTAACACGGTACTTCTTGGCATGACTGGTGTCAGATTTTCTGACTTCTGACAATCCGTACGTCAATGCGTGATATCTTTGAATCGTCGATCCCACAATCCGTTAAGACCAGGGTCTATAACCAGTGCGTCTTACCCGTAATGACTTACGGAGCCGAAACGTGGACACTCACGACAGGCCTGGTCCACAAATTCAAGGTTGCTCAGCGTGTAATGGATGGAATGGCTCTCTCCATGAGAGCAATGCTCGGGGTTTCTCTGGTGGATAGAATTCGCAACGAAGTCACTCGCCAGATAACTAAAGTCACCGACATTACGCATAGAATCAGCATGCTGAAGTGGAAGTGGGCCGGCCATGTCTGTAGACGGACAGACGGTCGATGGAGCAGACATGTGTTAGAGTGGAGACCGCGTATGGGCAAACATAGTGTAAGACGCCCTGCGAAGAAGGTGGCTGGCAGCCGATGGATGCGGACTGGTTGGCGCTCTTTGGGGGAGGTTTACGTTCAGCAATGGACGGCATTTGGCTGCAATGATGATGATGATGATGAATAATCCGTAACGATGGTCAAAGTGCTACCATTATTTGCCATTAAAATGAAAATGCCCAAATAATACAAACCAAAATTCCATCACAACAAACAGATAAATTCGAGCCCGTATTTACAAACAACAAAAACATTAACTGCATTTAACTGTCGATAGCCCACGGACAATCGTATCGAATGACTTTATCTCGTTGAGCTGCAATGGAACTCGTTACGTATCTCTATTTTACTGATAAACTAGTGAAACCATCTCGTGGTACTGTTACAAATAGCTTGACGTGTGATTGACGTTTGTAATTAGTTATCAGTGTTTTTTGTGTATTAATAATGTTTCGTTTGTTATGTTAAATATGGAATGGAGAGGAATTGTGTCCGGGTTTGTAACTGTATGGTAAATAACATTATTCATCATGAAACTGTAAAGGCAAGCACAGATAGACGCGACGCTACAATGAGAGAACGCTTTTTCATATAAAATTGCAAACAGTCTCTGTAAAAAGAGTTGTCGCATTGTCGCATCGCGACTGTCCCCTGAAACATGTACGCTTTAAAGCCCTTATTGACTAAATCAAGATATCTAAATATGTGTCCTATCATAAATGTTTTGCAACTTCAATTAATAGTAATAACACAATTAAACACTAGCATTTAATAAGGCGTGAAATAAATCATAAAAAGCGCTTCTCACAAGCATCATCAACTTCACACCTTATAAACTCAACAACTGCAATACCTCATAAAAAACCACTACACATACACAAAAACTACGGTGTTCATCCATGTATACGGCACAACCATTCAGCGCCACTTCTTCCGACGAAACCGCAGCAAAAACGTCGGAGTACAAAACAAAACGCACGTATTCTGTCGGTGTGAATGTAGCAATTCGTCGCTATCTGCACACGACGCATAGAGCACCGGACATTGAATGTTTGGTCAATTTGATGGCGCTACTATTGAAATTTTATGGTGGAGACTGCCTGCCAGGGTTGCGGAATTTGTTCGAAAGAGTCACCGCGGCCCTGGAACGCAAAGGGCATTAAGAGAAACATGGATGGGTTTTATTCAGTAAGAGTCTGACACTCCTTTCCACTCCGCAACCGGAAGGAGATGGTATCCCATCTAATAAATTAAAAAAAATGGTGAAGAGTAGCTTTTACAAGCACGTGGATATCTAAAATTATCCCCACTTGCTACTTATTATGGGGATTAAGTGATCGTATGTCCTTATCTTCCTTTCTGGATTGCGGGTAGCTGTGGTCCAAACTTGGTGGGTACAAAAATCCATTCATAGGTTGGCATTTGACGCTCGTCCTGCTTGATTAACAAATAACAAGCTTGATTAACAAATAACAAGAAGAAAGGGATATGACAAATCCCTAAGCTAATTAGCAAAGAATTCAACATTCAACCAAATTTCGACATTCATATCCCTTTTTTCTGGATCAAAGGTCTGCTAACAAAGGTTACCAAAGGTTATCTATGTATCACTAATGTTCATAGTTCATATAGAGCAAATAAATAAGCAAAATTTAGTCGGTTCCAGCTAAAATTTCGGCACAGGGCATTGATATATAAAAAAACACAAGATACACACTCAGCATCTCAAAAACATCCGCAAAAAACAAGCGCATAATGTATAATTGTGCGCAAGTTTCAAACAATCTCGCATTGCTGGCCACATGTCAGTTTTTGACGACAGTTTCTAGTGTTGCATTTATTCGAGACTGTGCATCTTGGGTTTTTTATATATCAATGGCACAGGGCCAGTTTGTTCACTGTGGTCTTTAGTAACAAATTCAAATCCTGTATAAAAATACCTTTACAAAACAATATTCATGATCAGTTCTGCATTTTTTATCGAATAATAGCAAACCATAAACGGTATCAATACGGATATTAATTCAACAGACATAAGTGAGTTATCATCGTAAACACATCGAGGTTCAAAAGTAAGGGCCGCCCATTTTAGTTCAGAGCCGGATGTAAAATCGATACAATGAGCACACAGAAAGATCGCAGACATTTGGTGTACGGAACCGTTGAAAAAACGTTTATTATTGTAACGTTCCGTTCACACTGGACGTTTGCTTTTCACAACTCATTATTTATTTGGTTTGTATGCCTTTGTGTTCTTGCAAAGATATGTAGGTACTGATTAAATTATAGGATTTTTGAAGGAATTATTTCTGTTGAGGGTAAAAGTAATAATCAAAACAAGCAAGCGCAGTTTCAGCCAACTGAGGTGCGGAAAAGCTTGATCTAAACTCATACAAGTATACGTATTTGTAACTACAATATAGGTGACTGATCATGTCTTACCAATCAATTAAATATTATTAATCTAAGGTTTTTCTAGGATGGTATGTCTTCGTTTCCATGGAAAATGGGCAGGCTTAGGCTTAGGCTTAGTATGGGACGCTACTTGTGTCGATACACTTGCGCCATCCCATCTTTCTAACTCGTCGTGCTGTGCTGGTACTGCCGTTGCGGCTGCTGAGAACCTCAAACGGCGAAAATATAATTACGTTTGGGGTTGAAACTCTTGGACCATGCGGTACTTATTTAAAGATCTTTCTAAACGCTTAACTGACACTTCGCGGGACCCAAGGGCTGGCTTTTACCTCGGACAGAGGATAAGCATTGCCATACAACGTGGTAATGCCGTCAGTCTGGGCTCACTCAGTCAGTTTGGGCTCACTTCCAGTGGACAACGATGCGGACGAATTTTTTGACGCTATATTTTAGTTAAGATTTTTTTTTAAGTGTATATATTTTGTCCTAATATTATAAAGAGGAAAGATTTGTTTGTTTGTTTGTTTGAAATAAATAGGCTCCGAAACCACTGGACCGATTTCAAAAATTCTTTCAGCAATGGATAGATACATTATCAGGGAGTAACATAGGCTATATTTTATCCCCGTACCTACTCTCACGGGAACGGGAACTACGCGGGTGAAACCGCGTGACGTCCACTAGTTTCATATAAATCAAAAGTATAGCTTACATTAACCTCTCCTACTAACATTTTCCAGTTTACAAATATATGAGACAGTTATCAAACACGAGCCTTACAATAACACAAACATTTGCGTAACTCTTGAAACCGTTACTTTAAATATTTTCAATCATAGTAAACAAGGTAAGAACAACATCCAAAGCACCAAAATTATTGTTCCATCGCTTCACTAATAAGCAACAAATCCGTCAAAGCATATGATCATGAAGCGATGATGCGGCCTGAAAACTCATAACGTATATTTATTATGCCAGTCAGATTAAAATGGCAGTTGAAAATAAGGAAATTCCTTGCATTATGAAATTCTACATTACAGTTGACTTTTTAATTAGTTAGAGTAGTAGAGTTTTTAAATAGTTTTCGAGGGAATAATACCGTCCATTTATTTGAAAATTTTGAACCAATATTTAATTAAATTACCACGGTACCCCGTCATTTACCGATTTTACAAAATATTTTTGGATATGTGGTTTTACTAAACCAGGATCCTTTTTAATACTGAATTAATTTATGAGCATGATGTTACACAAACCAAACAATAGTGGGTTTAAATATTTTAGTTTTACAGTATTCAAAAGCTCGTACAAACTTTTGCTCAATTTTTGGCACAGCGTCCAAGTCTTCCCAGATGTGCCGAACATCTGTATTTGCCACTTTTGCTGAATCTTCGTATTTGATAAAAGTTGCTATATATTATTGACACGTGCAACTTTGCCTGTGTCACGTTTTTCATTATTACTCCGCTCCTATTTGTCGTAGCGTGATGTTATTCGAAAATAAGCTATCCAAGACTAAAATATTTTTTCAAATCAAACCAGTAACTAGTTCCTGAAATTAGCGCGTTCAACCAAAAGAAAACAAACAAACTCTTCAGCTTTGTAATATTAGTATAGACTAGCTGTCGCCTGCGGCTCCGTCTACGTGAATAACGAAAAAAAAAACCTATTTGTTATTCCAGACTATAATCTACTTCTGTGCCAAATTTCATGAAGATCCTTTCAGGCGTTCTGACGTGAAAGAGTATCAAACATACATCCATCCATGCTCACATACTTTCGCATTTATAATATTATATTAGTATAGTAAGATAGGTTCTCGTTTGACTAGTAAAGGAGACCCTATCTCACTTGATGGTAAGCGATGATAATGATCGATTATAGACGACTCTTGGCTGGAAGGAACCTATTCCTTCTTTACTTTGAGAACCCCAAGTTATAACAATTTTTTTTCTATTTTTTAATGGAATTTTAGGGTTCCGAAAAAAAACGGAACGCTTATAGGATCACTCGGGTGCCTGTCTGTCTGTCCGTCTGTAACAGCCAGTTTCGGATCCACTGGACCAATTCTGTTGAAATTTGGTACACATATATGGACTTCTATGACCCAAACACGAGCGCGTTACGTAAATTATTAAATTTTTAGTGTGGGGGCACTTTTGGGGGTCAAACTAGAAAATTAAAAAAATAGTTTTTTGAACAATATCGTGTGACGTCTCAAATGAAAGGGCTTACTGTGAGGGTTTTAATTATATTTTTATTTTAATTTTAAAATAAATGATTTAGAAGTTATTCAAGAAATTAGACGAAAAATGACCATTCCCCCCCTTATCTCCGAAACTACTGAGCCTAAAATTTTGAAAAAAATGGAGATAATAGATCTTTACCTAAAAATTACTAGAAAACCTATTAAATTCTGTAGTGTTAAAATAACATGTTAAAAAAAAATAATTCGTTCGGAACCCTTTGCACGCGAGTCCGACTCGCACTTGGCCAGTTTTTATACATAAAGTATATGTCAATTCCATAGTAACCTAACTTAAACTAAACTACATCTACTTACTAGTTATGGCTTACGACTAAATAACATAAACAGCGCTTTAGGGGCTTCAGACAGAGGAGAGGAGGGGTATTGTAACTATTACAAACGAGAACCATCAATTGCAAAGACAAGACATTACGATTTGTTTTTTTTATCTCAAAAAAACACACTTTCCATAGAGACTTCGACACATTCTAAATAAAAAATAAATCTAAACAATAAAGAAAATATTCGTTCAAAGTTCCTTCAGACATCCTCAGGGAAAGAGTCGCATAATACGTTTTGTTAGCGATGTCGGGGCGATCCCAAGGCGATGTCGTTCCATCGTCGTCTTGCCTTTAAACTCACCTAACTGTATGTAGAATGGCGCTTTTAAATTGATCAATTTAAGACTACATACAGTTACTCTTTGAGAATCTTGTTTATTCTCAAATAACTTGAACAAAATGGGAAGCGGAAAATAGCTGCTTGAAGAGTAAAGAATTAATGTGTTCGGAATTTTGTTTGCTGAAAATAGCAACAACTGAATTCAGTGATGATATCGTCCGCGATGTAATAAAAGGTTTATTATGGGCTATTCAGTCACTTGAATAGTTCATCACTGATAATTACTGTAATAATATTTTATAGGGTGAGCCAAGCATTGTCATTAATACAGGTATCGACCAAACAATAGCCTTTTTAAATATCAATGATGTAACTGTAATTTCCATAATAACAAAACGAGAGTTTACTCACAATACTTCATCTATAGACTATGCAAAAACCAAACTCATAAAAACACGAACTCCAAGTTCATAAATCGCATTTTTCCTTTCTATTTCCCCAAGGAACACGCCAT
Source organism: Lacanobia wlatinum (assembly GCA_947578705.1). NCBI lineage: Eukaryota > Metazoa > Arthropoda > Insecta > Lepidoptera > Noctuidae > Lacanobia > Lacanobia wlatinum. Next base: position 24,318,987 of record OX388031.1, read on the forward strand.
TAACTCCAAATTGCCGCAGAACATCTCAATTACCATAAAAACTTTGGGAAACTAAAAATCCGCAAACAAAGGGTGGTTTTAAATCAAACACAATAAAGTTTCCCGTCTAACTATCGGGGTGCCGTAACTCATTCACGTCGATAATCACACCATAACTTACACAGCGCCCCCTGTAGCCACCCGCTAATATTAAAGTGGTGTAATGTCCCCGTGATCAGTTTTAAAATGTAAATTTATTGCGCGACGAGACGTGTTACCAGGATTTATGTCCTCTTCAATATCGTTGAGGTTTTATGATGGAATTTTATTACTTGTATGTACTATTTTTGGGAGAGTGGCTACGTTATGACACGTAATCGGGTTACCGCGGTGATTGGTATGAAATTGCTGCTTAAGTTTTGACGGGATAGAATTTAGGGCAACATGAATATGTGTTCATGAGATATTGCGTTGCTAATCTTCTTTGTGAGACAAAGAGCAAACAACTTTATCGCTAATGTAAGTGAAACTAGAAGAGTATCGCACATTTTTGTGTCAAGAAGAGTGATACTTAAAAATCCCCACAATACTTTACTAAAAGTAATGCCAAAATAGTAATAAGTTGGTAATTTAGAATAGCTTATTCAAATTATATACAACTGAACGAAGCACGTAGTAGAAATTCCGAGAATAACATACGACAATTTGTTTCGGATATACTCTAAACTACAGGAATAGACCACACATTTGAATATTCCTAATAATATACGTCATCTAACTATCAAAACCGGGTTAAGTTTAAAATTGAACTACCAAACCGTTTCCGAGCACCGATAGATTTTGGTCACGCAAAATGTAAATTTTGGAAAAGCGAATCGGATACGAACTGAAATGGAGCAAACGATAAAATATTTCACAAAACAGATTGACTTATAAATCTCGTGCTTTGCTGTTCTCTGTAATAAATGGTGCCCAAAGTTGGCAATTTTAAATGTATACTATTTTCCTGGTTTTTATTTCATGCTGCTTTTCGTTTACCTGATTAAATTTTTATATTGCTGTTTTTTTTTGTTTTTTTGCTATAAAAATTATTACATGTGTACAGAGTCTAAATATTTCACGCGTAGGCAATTTGTTATGTGATTTATTTGATTCATTTTGACTACCGTATGTATTTTTATTGCTTTTCAACACTGTTTTTTTATAGATCTGATTAGTTTAAATGTTATTATGTCTTTTATGAATTCAGTATTTTTGCTATTATTGAAAGCTTTCTTAAAATTATAGAGCTTTTGCATTGACATTTGACAAGGATCTTAATTCATTTGTTACAATTAGTAAAAAATATATACCAAATAATATTTTACAAGCTAACAGTTATTACTTAAACGCACGAACTTCAGATATTCATATCTAAATTGTTTGTCCATGTTTGTACCCTTTAAGGTCATAATTAACCTGAAAATATATTGCTATGTAGAAATCATTATGGTCTTGTAAGTCCCATGAATGTTCTAAAAACATGCCACTTGTACTATTATTGGGCTGATTAACAGTGTTTTTAACCTTTGCCAATTAATTATTTTGGTTATTTGGACAAAAATAATTGCAGGTTTCGATATTAGGTCTTAAATGGGGTTATTTTGCCTTGTAAGCTATTTTTATTGTAACAAATCACCTTCATTATAAAGGAAAAATGTCGTTGCCTTTTGGTTTATTTGACCTTCATTCATGTCATTTTCAACATTACATGTGAATTGTAGTAATGATTTATTCTGGCTTTAGCATTTATCGTCCTTCTTTAAAACATTTATTAGTAGACTTCATTTTCAAGTATACTACGAGTTGATTCATCTATCTTAGAATCAAGTCGCTGATTGTTCTCAGCATATTCAATAGCCCCTTTATCACTATGATCCTCAACCTCCCAACTTATCTTATAACATTCACAGTTCAGCCTCATCCAAATCCTCCATGTCAAACCTACGTAAGTCTTCGTAGCATAAATCTTGACTCTTCTTTAACTTCAGCTCATTCCGATTCAAACCACGGTGTTCCTCCAGACGTGTCAAATATGGCGACAATTTCGGTTATTTTTAAGGAAATATCTTGACGTTATGATTTGCATCACGTGTTGGATGACACATGTGTAATTTTTCTTTTGTGTGATAAAATTTTTGGTAAGAAATGTCGGGTAATTTGACTAGAGATACGGGTTTATAACTTTTTTCTTGATTTCGGAGTTCGAATTCACAAGCACCATTTTTTTTCTGCCGATAAAATATTTGGTATTCTCTGGCTAACTTTTACTTTTTCATCTTTGTTTGCCTTGTAGCAAGTAATTTATTGAAAAAGCGTTTGCAATATTCCTTTGCTCCAAATATTGGGTTCTTCCTCGTTCACTAAGGATGTCCTGCCAAGAAATAGTAGTGAACTAAACGACTGTTCTAGCAAAAGCATATAATGGAACGTTGCGCTCGTGGAATGGGCAAATATTGATAATTAGAATTCGCTGCAGTCACAGAGTATAAAAGCTAATTTTGGTTATGAGTTTTGTTGAATGTTTGCATTTGAACTTTGAGAGCTAGCTAGCCTATTATATTTCTGAGTACAAGTGACACTTTTTTAAGAAATTGCTTAGCTTGCTAGTTAGTTTATTTTCATAATTACGACTGCAGCAATAACCATTGACAGGTTGACTACGAGGACCTTTCATCTAAGGTTTTACAGACTGAAAAGTGGGTACTCAAAAAGTTTTTGATTTTATTCTTATGATCTAAGATTTTACTACACCATGCGACTCGTATAAAAGTTTTAAGACAATGCCAGGCAAGGTAGAGGCATTCTCTTGATCTGTAGCATAAAATATAAAATATTTTAGCACATATTCAACTTGAGTGTGTCAGTAAAAGTAATTTGGCTATAAACCAGTGAGTACGAACAGGGTACAATTTGCAACTATATATGAGCTTGAGCAATTTCATGTCTGCCGTCTTGAAGTTCGTATTCTTCAGTTTCAACATTATTAGTATTCTTCAGGAATTCATCAGCTATTGAATTAATTTATGACAACCAGGCTCAATACAGTCACATTCTAAAAGACTAGTTGTTATTTTCTCTATTACAATTTTTGCAGCAAGAAATCTCATTGCCTATATAAATATAGCTTTGACATTACATGTGCATTGTTTAAAATTGTATGATCATCTTCATGAATATAAACTTCACCACTTGTGTGTTCATTAATATCTATTTTGACATCTACATTTTATTTAACCTTTTAAATTACAAAATATTAATTACTATGCACATCTGTGTTATCCACCCTTTAGTTTTCGGTCACTGTTGAACGAAAATAACTAATTGGAAGCATGTCGCACTGTTTAACGATGTAGGGAGATATTTTCGGGTCCATAAAAATGGTAAACCCCTTCAAAGTAATTATGATGAATTGTATTGGTTTTTGGTTAATAAATATGATTTGTTTCGGTGAGTAAGTTATTTTAATGGTAGCTGATTGCTTTAATTGTATTATGACGATTAACTTAGTAACATTTTTTAATAAAGATGATTATATTTTTATTTTCGTGTATCGTGTATTGGTTGTCGGTAATTCATTCTCTAGCGGAGTGATCTCTCGAAAAGCAATAAACAAAAATTATAGCCCAAATCGTTCGCACATCGGATAAACGGCCGAAATTACCGAATCACGGTTCGTATCTAATAGCCGTGGGTCCAAATACGGAGGTGCACGCTTCGCTGGCCGCCCCCCGCAATATCCGCATTTCGTATTCCTGTTCCGAAACCTGTCCGCTTTTCCGGATCTTGGCGAAATTACCGTGGATATTCGGATACGGCGACGTCCAGCACTGTCCTTATTGTTGTTGGGTGTTGTGACGTCATATGCTTAGGTGTCTTGAAAATGTTTTCGGTTTTATTTTATGTTTGTATTCATATTTTGACTTTTTCAGATCTGTTGAGAATAATGTAAAAACACGGAGCTCCAGTTTAAAATCCTTCTTTTCCCGGCCTTGTCCCATTTCTAATGAGGGTTACCGTTTTTGTACTCACCAGTTGGCGCCACTGTCGAAAAACTCGCGTCAATAGCCAACCAAGAGTGAAAATTTGACATTTAAAACCTCACGCTATCTAATTCAAACGCGATGGGTCCCTCATTGGGGTCGGCTGTCCTAAGTTCTTCTCCAGAGATGCTGTTATGGGTTGTCAGTTGGTCTATATTATCTGTGGCGAGGTCTTTCTTAATAACTGACATCCATGTTAGTCGAGGTCTGCCGCGGCTCTAGTTTAAAATACATCGTCAAATACTCAATAAAGCTTGGGAAATGAATGAAATCAAGTTACTAGACCCTAAAATATATAAACCTAGTTACTTTTGTAAACTCACTGACGTTTGGACGTAATTTCTAGAGAATGCCCAAAGTGAGGAATAAATTGAGAAATACAAACTTTTTGTTAACAGTGAGACGGTAAATAAAATAAATTGATTAGCTACCTTTCAAGACAAACGTTCTAAGTGAAAGTTTGGGACGGTCTTAGTTCCTAGTCAAACAGCCATAAACTCGCCCCGTGGCATTGTTTACTCGTAAAATAAAACATCGGTTCATCTCATTGCACGTATTTAGGTCAACTCGGGGATTCGCGTCACGTTCGTCCATTTGTTCCGATGTATTGGCCAGATTGTTGTATTGGTTGATGTGCGAAACACCTGGCCAGTTTGGACAGCGCCATTAGTTCGCCGATTTTATAGGATTTGTTTTCATATCGAATTTGAACGGTAATTTCGGCGTGTGCGGAAAATATTTTGCAGTTTCGACAGTTTTATTAGTTTTTATAACTTTGAGGTTGATAAATGATTGCTTTGTTCTCTAAAGCGATTATAGGTATTTTATTTTATTTGTTGGATTTAACCGGTTTTGGTTTAAGTGGTGAAATACGAAATGATTTTTAGTTGCAGTCGCATTTTGAAATTCGTTCTGAATATAAAATATCTGAATGTGTCAAAATAGTTCAACGATGTCCACGTAACAATGTGATCTAAGGGGTCTAAGAAGGCCACATTAGCAGAATCAGAAAGCACATCACGCTACCCGTCACTGTCAAATTTTCCCAATCAATCTTGAACTTAATGCGTTAGCGATAAAGATGAAAATGAAATTTGACAGATTGTTGTGTGATTAATATTATGATTCTAATATGCTTCTGCTAAAGTGACCTTTTTAGACCCGATGGATTTCGGTGAAGTGAACGTGACATGAGGTGTCAATCCATACAAAAACATGGAATGACAGTTCACGCTCACTCCACCTAAGTTTACAGGGTAAGGCAGACCTCAATACTCAATCATGTAGGTAGCCTAAAATGAGACAAAACATCAAAATTTAATATAATAATTAGGACACCGCCATAATTTTCATCGAAGTGCCACAATTAATTGACTTGCCAACACTTCAGCAATCTCAATCCTTGCAGCGATCTGAGATAGCACAATCTTTTCACGCTTATATTCACGATCCAATTTCCATGCGAGATCTGAGCCCCTGGTACCCTGGTAGACGTGATCCAATCTCGGCAGATGATTGATATGTCGGGAACCGTCGGACATTCTGCAGATACTATTTTTTATCTCGAGTTTTTGACAGTCCAACTGGATTCCGTGCAAAATAATTTATGAGTTTTTCAGGAGAATTGCTGCTGTTTTGTTTTTGTTTGGCTTCTGTTTCGAGTTGTGGATTGTTTTTGGAAATTAGTGTGGAGTGCATTTTAGCTAGATTTAACATAAATAATTTCAAGAATATTGTAGTGTACAGTTGCCCATGTTCCAGCAAGTTTATGTTTAATCAAATTTCTGTTTAGTCTCATAGAAATAGAGATTGTGCGGTCTTATTCATCCCAAAAATGTTCGATTGAGTAGCATTGTAAGTCATTGTAGTAAGTCCAGAATATTGTGAGTGCTTAGTGTTTAGAACATTCTTTGTACAAAATGAATTCCTGCCTTTGATTAACTATATCCTCTGCGTTATAACTTATTCTTTAGCTTTGCGTTTCTAATAACATCATCACACAACTTGAGACGTCAAACAAAATAAAACTCACACTCAAATCCCTACAAAAACTCAAGTCAAAGACGTAAATTGAGACACAAAATCCCGGTAAAAAGCGCCATCTCTATCACTATCTGATCGCTTAACGACAAACCCTACATCGTCTGGGATTAAGTCGCGTTGCGTTGCGCCAGAATTAACATTCATGAGTGGCAACCAATCCGCGCTGGTGCCAGACGTGGTGTGGTTCCAGGACATCAAGATGCAGTTCGAGTTGTTCTCGGAAGTAGCTATGCAAGGAGTTTCTCTACATTTCGTACGTGATTTCAATAGAATTGCTGTCCTGGTTTAGAGATATTTGTACACAGAATTACCATCTTTAGAAGTTGAACTAGTCTATGTTTACAAAGCACTTTTAAAAGTTTTGTTCACTTTTAGATGTAACATCGTCTTAATTGGTACCTTCTCAAACGACGGGTACCTGCCAATTAGTTATCACTTCGTTTTATGTTCCTGAAATCCAGTTGTTTCTAAATAATCTAACTGAAAGTTCACACTGCTTTACCTATACCACTCTAGACAATATTCTTAGAGTCTTTAAGTCAACAGTGAATAGGTTACTTCTAGACAAGCGTGCTCCATCTTCGACCACATTATCGCTTACCATCAGGTGAGATAGTGGTCAAATGTGTGCCTATCAATAGTAAAAAAAAAACGGACAAGCGCGAATCAGAGTCGCCCAGCGAGGGTTCCGTGCAAATTTGTAGGTACTTACATATTAATTTAAATAAAGACCATATATTTTTATGATTTAATTACAAATATATGGTTTTCAGACTTTTTGCTATACTTGGAGTATAAGAGAATATTACTTGCCAAATTTCATAGTTCTAGGTCAACGGGAAATACCCTTTACATTTTGATTCCCTTGAGAGTATCAAAATATACGTTTTTTGCGGCATAAACGGCCGTATCTATTTTGACTTTAACTTAGAACTTTGATTTTTGACAGCTTCAAGGGATCGTAGACCTGAGTAGGTACATGGTTTTAATTTCAACTCAATACCTTTACGCGTTCCCGAGATAAACGGTCTTGACAGACAGACGGACGAACAACAAAGTGATCTTATAAGGGTTCTGTTCTTTTCGGTAACTCTGGCCAATCCTATACATTTTGGTCTTTTTGACAATTGCTCTGCCACTTTACCAAGAACTGTAGAGCCTCAGATACAAACCCATATCGATCCGGAATAATTCCAGCTCTCCAGCATTTTGGTAACCCTACCTCATCTTGAACACCGTCTCGTTAATATGCGCCCCGGGCGAGCCGCCTCGACTTGTTCGCCTGTTCCCAGCACTTTTTTAACAAATTTCTCCAACTTGGGATGGAAAATGAATGTTGATTTCTTGAGACTTTTGGATTAGAATTTCGGGTTATGAGAATGGTAATATCTGTACTTTGTTATACGAGTTTATTTTGAGAAATGAATGTTAAATTAAAAATCAGGATAAGTTTTGATGATAAGTTCAGAAAGTATTTTTATATTACTTTCTCCGCTTCTCGTTTCTGCTCTTAACCGCTTTCAACAAAAACTGAGATACGTGTCGAAATGGATCTTGAACTAGGCTGAGCCTTAGTAGCCTACCTAAGAACTAGGTGGTTAAATAAGAAGGTCTAAAATAAACAACAGTGGTCAATCATTGGCTGTGTTAAAGCTGCTCTCTCGAGAAATGCTTAAAAACAGCGTGCAGATGAAGCAACTCTTCGTCGGTATTTTCTGAGAAATTACATCTGAAAAAAAAGTAGTAATTTACATGATATGATACGTTATTTGGTTTAGCCAGAATTTATGTATCGGTATCACATAACAAGAGAAAAAATCTCCAAATCATTGAGATGACACCATTTTACTCCTTAATTTTTTTACAAAAGTCTAAAAAAAATATCTACTGCTTTGCAACATAAACGAAGAAAATTTGGTATTGTTACTTTTTTTAAATATGTGTTATTTTTTTACAATAAATTAAAAATGCGGGTAACGGAGTGGCGCGTAGAGGAGTAGTTAGCTCCGTTTATATGCACAATGTCATTGGCATTGATACAAGCCTTAATAAAGCTAAAAGTAGCTACTTTTACATTCATAAGACCCGCATCATTCACTCAAGTTTTACAAAACGAATGTAATTATGCAGTTTACAGTTCAATGTTTATCTTTATATTTGTCTTTAGTGAAATAAATTAAGTGCTACTTATTGTATAATTAAGAAGTATGTTAAATTTTATTGCATAATTTGTAAGGATTTCAGTTCTCTGACAGTCATCATATCATCATCATATCAGCCGAAAGACGTCCACTGCTGGACATAGGCCTCCACCAAAAGGGGGGGGGGTTGCCATAATCGCCACGCTTGGCAGGCGGGTTGGCGATCGCAGTGTATGGTGTTGCGTTTTACAGAGAACGCTGATGCCCATTCTCTGACAGTAAATATATTTATTTTTTTTGTATAAAATCTTTCAAGTAGTATGACAACAAGACGTTAAGAATATAAATCCTCATAAAATTGCTTACTATTAATATAAATTTTAAATCCACAACGCATCTTTCTTTCTAGTAACAGTCTAGCGTGTAGACTTTGCAATCGTACGTTTAAAACTTTCATTTGGAAGCCTCCTTAAAGTCGCTGGCGTAGCGCCAACTTTTACAACTTACACCCGCCTATTGTATACGATGTGTAATGTGGAAAATTAAATTAGACAACTGTGTAAATTAATAAAGTTTAAACGGAACGTGGCTAGATAATCCTGATCTATTTAGTTTCGCCTTTAAATACCTTTAAATAGTTTGGGCACCAATGTTAAGTGGAGTGAATATGAAGGGACCTGTCATTATGATGTTGGGGATCTCACTTCACCTTAGTTATGACGGTGTTTTTACAGAATGGACCGGCTGTGTTGCCATTGAATAACACTACAGACTACTTGATCGACTTAATCCTCCATACTCATCTTTTTCTTACACGTATCCCAATTAATTGGATGTCGGCACATAGTTCTCTATTTCTTACATAGTCTATCAGCACTCACCTTCTTTCTTCCCATCACACAGTTCAATTATTTTTTTTTAGTTCTTTCCTTGACTCATTATAGGACAACGGCTCTTATAAACTGGCCAGCATATTGGACCTAGCTGAAATGCCACGTTAAATAGTAATACTTAGTCTTTGCCCAAAGTAAAAGCGAGGTCACGAAAAGTGTCAACCAGCCGTTTCAAAATTCAAGGGAGCCACGGCCCGAGAGTTTCAACACCAAACGGCTCGAAAATATAGTAAACATATTTTAAATTTTCCACCCACGTTAGAAGACAGGGTTTAAAGGGTTTATTTCCTTACTAATTGTCCGAGACTAATACGAGAGTTACCTACTTCCTAACAAATCATTTGTCCAATCATAAACCAGTAAGATCATACCATTGTATTTCAAGACCACCCAACCGACTCACCAAATAAATTCGCATTTCAAAATCTGAATTCCATTACTTTCTCTTATAAAACTATATTGCATGAAACGGATCTCATGGCCAGACTGAAGAGACAGCTATAAAACCAATCGATCCGTTAAACGCAGCGAAGGTTAGCCTGTCAACCTCAGCTGAGGACGGTTACGTTTTAAAAGTAGGAATTTAAATAGAAACATACTTCTTTACGGTACTCTTGTTATGCCCCAGTACGAGGGCGACGAAATGTCTTTACACAGATCTGTGTTTGGATACTTTGGTGGTGATGTGTGAGGAATGGAAGAGCCGATTATTTTTTAGCCGACTTCCAAAAAAGGAGGAGGTTCTCAATTCGGCGGGCAATTTTTTTTTATGTATGTTCACCGATTACTTCGTGGTTTCTGATCCGATTTCCGTGATTCTTTTTTTGTTCGATGCAATATAGTTGCCATTTGGTCCCAGAAAAAATTGATTCAGTTTGGTTCAGTAGTTTTTATTTAATGAGCATTTTTACTTATTTCAACTGCTGCGTTGACGAATACATCGTCCAAGTATCACCACTTAAAAGTGAAAAATAAAAAACTTTTTACAAAAAAATATAACCGACTTCCAAACAAAACACTACAAAGAATAAAATAACCTTAATTTCGGAAGTCGGTGTTAAAAAACAAAGAAACAAAACAAAAAACAAGTTTTTTATGTTTACAACAAGATATGATTAAGTAACGGGTGAAAGCACTTGTACTTTTACGGATGCTACTGGTGAAAAGGCTAGCGCTACAGTAGCCTTCAGCGACACTGCCACCGATAATATCGGAGTATTTGGATTTTAAATTTGGTAAACGATTTTCTTTGGATTAAGGTGTGAAAAATTCGTTTAAAAAGCTTACTTTAAAAGGTACAGATGTAGGATTTTCAGCAATACACCCACCAATTACTGATGATCACGAAGTAATGGACGTCATATATTATAGCCTGGGTAAGGGAAAACAGATGGCAAGGTGACAGCGGTTGTTAGTTATAATATAGTCACCCCTGAAGTATTGCAATAAAAATATCCATAGTTGTCACTCACTGAATATCTAGATATCATTTGTGTCCCAGGAACAGCAGTTAACCCTACCACATCTAAATCACCATCAAGCCATAGCTTACCGTATAAATTCAGAAGCCAAAATCAGAACCGCATCCATTCTCCCAACATCTGTGTAGTATAAATGACAAGGAAGCGGGGGTAGGCAGCAATTTACATAATGTAATCAGCAAACGGCGGATTCGATGACTCGAAGCTCGAAGGCGAATCGCGAAAATTTTAATTTATTTAAGTCCAACATCTTCGGGGACGTACCGATCTGTCCTTTGAGGCTGTTGATTGATGCCAAATGCTTATTATTGGAAAATGGACGGAAAAAAAATCGTTCTACTTAGATAAATGGGAATTTGGAAATTAGTCGCAGAGTCGGCTGGGATTGGAGATCATTTTTTTTTTATATATATTGGGAAATGGTGGCACTTTGATTTTCAGTTTATGTTAGATGAACACATCGGCCTCGGCATTAGTATAATGAAAAACAAACGTTAACTTTTTCATTATACCAATACCGAGGCCGATGAACAATTGTTGAACTGTGCAGACGCATTTTACGTTTGACCCTAAAGCGTAAACCTAATATATAGCGATCATTTCGCGAATACGCGATATTCGCGATCCATTGGTATTCAGGTTTGCCAGTTGATCACGAAAATCGGGTATTCGCGAACGGTGCCTAATGTTCTAAAAGTCAACCGTAATCTTTAAAATCATAATCAACACTGCTAAAGAATTAACCCCTTATCGTTTAACGATTTAATGTTTTCTACAACTGTTTTTGCTACAAGCGAACCTGTCTTGACTCCCAATTTTTCTCCTACAAATCTGAACATAAGCTCTTCAACAAAACACGCTTTTAACGGAACGTAACAGGGGAATTCGCTTGCGACAGCCGTATTCCGTATACCAATCGCGATAAGACGTTGCATAAACTTAAAGATCTTTAACCAGATCCTCTTTGTATTCATGGGATGAAGAAAACTTCCTCAGGTGCGTTGTCTCCTCCCCCTTAACGTATTAGGGGTGAGGAGCCCACTTCTTCTACTCCTTTTGAAAAATTTCGAGCATTTTTAAATTACTGCCCGCCTTTAGCATGCGGCCATGAAGTTTTGTGAAGTGGCGTTTGTTTTTCTTGAATAAGGCATTCATTAACATTTCTCAATGTTTTTTTTTTCAAATACCAGCTTATGTACGCGGTTTCGCTTGCGTAAATATAGATTTTAGCAAAAAGTAACCTATAAAATTCGTCTAGGGTCTCATCTATCTTTGTATAAAAATTCAAGAAAATCAGTTCAGTGATTTAGATGTGAAAGCGAACATAACAAACATCTCTACTTTTAATAAAATACACTATTTTCATCTACCAAATGCAGTAAAGTTACCTAATAGCACAAACATTCTCGAAGAAATAGTGATCGTTGATGCAATATTGCCGTAAATGAGACTGAAAATCCATATGATGTTGAATACTATTTTAAAATAAAATTATGAATGCTAATATTTATTGTTCGTCCTCCATCTTGATACGGTAGGAAACACAGTAGATACAACCAAAATCGTAGCTGCTGCGGCTGGTGAGAGAGGCACTACCGCCATTGAGCCAACTGAAGGTAGTTTTAACAAATTATGAATTGTCATACTCATAGATAAACTGCATGTTACTAAGTAGTAACATCAGTTACGAAGGAAGTGCGCAGGAGAATTGGCATGGCTAAGAGCGCCATGTCTCAGTTTGGAAAAATTTGAAAAGATCGCAACATTTCCGTAAATACTAAAACTAAACTGGTACGGACTCTAGTCTTATCGATCTTTTCGTATGGTGCTAGACTTGGACACTGAGAGCTATAGACCGCAAACGCATTGACGCGTTTGTGATTTGGTGCTGGAGAAAGATGCATCCATATTGCGAGAACTGAAAATCTCCTCGCGGCTATCATCTGAGTGTCTACGCAGAGTCCTAGAAGACTTCGGTAACATTGCAAGGAAAGAAGGTCATCGTCGGTCAGGTCAACCTCAGCTCATCGTGACCGGCAAAGTAGATGGAAAAAGACCTCGTGGACGCAGTCCAATACATTGGTCTGATCAGATTCGCACCGCCCTTGACACTACCGTTCACACCGCCAGGGACAGAAACAGGTGGAGAAACATCATACGTGTGGAAGTGATACAGAAGGGAAGTCAACACCCTCAGCACTGAGGAATACGACGCAAGGAGGAGGACTAAGTAGGAACATGTAATTTATCTATGTGTCAGAAAAAACACAGAAAGTCTAGTGTGTGAGTTCTAATTTAATACTTTAGCTAAGCCATATAAACAGAAAAGTAATTCACAATATACGCAATTCTCCTAGCCCACAATTCTTGTTCGTTTTATCTTCGGTTGTACTTTTGTTGTAGAAAAGTTGTAACGTCTCCATCTTTGTGTCCCTCGTTATTAATCTCCGAAAGAGTGCCACAATAAGAGGACGGTCGCATTTGAACGCTTCTACTGTAAATGGAAATTTTAATTAAGATTTTTTAACGCACCATTTCGACTCTGAATAATGTCTGTGTTGGATTCTGTATTGATTGTATATTTGTAATTGAGTAATGGGTTTTCTTTTAATTTGTTTTACTGTTTTCATTTAAATTCCTAACTCTAAAAGATGATTCCGTGCTTCGGAAGGCATGTATAAGCCGGTGGTCCCGGCCGCCAAATGGCGGTCGTCAAATAAACCATGTCAGAGACCCCTGAGGCGGTTTAGAAACTCTGACACTAGGATGTGTGGGGGTCATTAGACCTTACTGTCCACACGATAAGAAAAAGAACTCTAGAAACTATCTCATTAGTCTTTAGTGGTCGTAAAAGCTACTGTGGCTCTTTTGCGAGTTTCTAAATGTAGGTACCTTGTCGATCGCGTCTATATATTCGTCGGCTAATAGACACAAATATTGAAAATGCGTTTTTTAGGGTTCCGAAAAAAAAACGGGACCCTTATAGGATCACTCAGGTGTCTGTCTGTCCGTATGTCACAGCCAGTTTTCTCCGGATCCTCTGGACCGATTCTGTTTAACTTTGGTACACATATAGATTTCTATGACCCAAACACGGACGCGTTACGTAAATCATTAAATTTTTAGTATGGGGGTCACTTTTGTGGTCAAACTAGAATATTAAAAAAAATAGTTTTTTGAACAATATCGTGTGACATATCAAATGAAAGGGCTTACTGTGTGGGTTTTAATTATATTTTTTTCATAGTTTTAAAATAAATGGTTTTGAAATTATTCGAGAAATTAGACGAAAAATTACCATTATCTCCGAAACTACTAAGCCTAAAATTTTGAAAAAAATGGAGATAATAGATCTTTACCTAAAAATTACAGGAAAACCTATTAGAAGTCTGTAGTATTAAAATAACATGTTAAAACAATTAAATTCGTTCGGAACCCTTTGTTTCCCATATGATATGAAAAACGACAAACGAACACGTTAATGCTGTCGAGTAAAAATTAAAACTCGTAATAGTCTCGGGTGAATATAAGAATCAAGTCTTGACCGTCTATTTTTTTATTATATACTTTATTGTACACCTTATTAAGAACAGGACAAACTTTTATATAAATAAGTTTACAATGGGCGGTCTTATTGCACAAGGCAATCGATAAAACTCAGAAGCAGTCCGGAATCTGGTTTTGTGATCAATAGGCTTACCCCCTTATTAAATAGAACTTTTACTATAACTAGGGAAATGTGGGCGCGCTATAGGTACACCTCTACCTATCTTTCAAGAAATATAGGCGTGATGATATGTTCGCGACGTAAAGAAAGAAAAAGAAAGAAAGAATAAAAGTTATTTAGCACATTCATGAAGCACGCACGGAACATAGAAATAAAACATAAAAAGGTATGCCAGAAACTAGTGTGTGTCTCACGGTTGCACTAAAAAGGTCCATTTCAGCGATATGTCAGACTGACTAATGCTGTCTAACGCTGATTTTCAAATGAACCTTACAAAGGGCGAGTGACGGTTCATTTTCGCTTGTTATACATAGTTTTTTTTAATCGAGAAAACACGGTATAAATTATATTAAAATAAAAGTGATGAAAATATTTTACAAATGTGTAGGTAAAGGAAAAGTTAAGAATCTAACCCTTACAATTTTAAGTCCCTCCTAACTTCTAACTGTATTCTAGGGTCGGCCCGATCAAGTCCAAAGTTAATGTTAAAAGTTCGATTAGTTCTGTAACTTTCTCTCAGTTTGTCTTTCCAGGAACTGTTTACCTTTTAGTCTACCGAAAATTTTAGTAAAACCAACTTGTGATTAGTTTATCGTTTACTTTTTGACATTCATTTAATTCAAATAACCATGCGACATTACTCGAAGATACCTTACATAACCTTTTTTATGACCAAACAATGAATGAAACTACATGCGTACGTAAATAAACACACACAGGTGCTTGTGTGTGTGTGTTATATACTTATGGCCTATGACAGTGTGTGTGTGTATTATATACTTCCTGCTAACTAGCTGTTTTCTGCAGCTTCACTCCGATTCACGGGAACTGTGCATTTTTTGGGATACACGGAAAATTATGAATTATTTCCGTAATCAAAGTCAAACTCAAAGCATTCGTTTCAATTAGACCATTTACAGGCACTTTTGAATTGTCAATGTTAGGTGGTCAAAAAGATGTAGATTTGCACGTTCGGAAGCGTAGATCTCCTTGGAAAAGAACGTGCAGGAAACTCCACGGACACTCTTTTAAAAATAATAAATCTCATCAGAACATTCAAAAAAGATACAAATATACGGAATATCAATTTTACATATTTATATTATACGATTAGATATCATCAACTATAACAAAACAATTCTAATGAATCATTTAGCCATCTAACTCTATGTATAATACCAATATTAATATCCTAATTATCAGTGGTATTACTGACAGCACAAAACATTATACAAACCACAAATCATAATTTTAATTACAATCATAACATGTAACTATTGCGAACTAAATTAAGTGCCCTCCGGCGTTGAGTATCTGTCGTGGATTTGAAACTAATATACTAACCAACAAACAGATATATTTCACTAATTTTCACGATTTATGTTGTCTTTTATTGTAGTTAGTACCTTCATTTTGGTACTAATATGTACTCTGAAAAGTAATGTTGAGATCAAAAGTGATATTAGAGCTGAAAGGTTGTTCAATGTTGCGTTTACTAGTTTTCGCAATATTTCATACTTAGTTTTTACTGCTTTGCTTTCGTAGTATTTTTGGTGGTGAAAAGCATATAGCAAGCAGTTGTAGTGAATTTATCAATGAAAATGTTTTGATAATCATATACTTCCAGAGATTTCCAACAAAAAACAAACTAACGAAGAAACTTTTTTACTTCTTAGGTACGTTAAATGACTAACTAGAGATTTTTAATTCGTGGATGTCCCACAAAACGATTATAGCTAGCTATTTTGACAATAAAATGAATGCCGTACTCAACGCAAAAATTTCTTTAGCTCTGTTCTATGGAAGCAGTATGCTGATTGGGTAACGAACTCATAACCACAATGCTTTTCATACTGCCTATTCAGCTGTAGTGTCAGTATCAATCGTACTCATGTTTGGAAAATTCACCTCCTATGTTGTTTTAATGCCAAAATGGAAGCTTTCATGATTTTAGTAACCGACTTGAAACGTACTTTTGGACTAGGTAGGTAACTTTTTTATAATTGCTAGGGTCGCGTTTAACTGTGTTATTCGATGGTAAGCAATGATATATTTGATGATGATATTAGCCAAAAAATAACCGTTGTAAATAGGTTGTAAATATCAGGAAATATAGACTCCGGTAGGGAGTTCCACTAATAAGCTGTAAAAACGTTTTGGCAGCGTAAGCTCAATGAAAGCATGCCCAAAACGTTTTATGCGTATGGGTGGGATGTCCACAATATTATTATATATCATATGTAGCGACGGATGTGTTTGTAAAAAAACTTTTTTCATGGGATCTCATCATCAGATCCTAATTTATACCTTCCATCTCATCAGCTCATCAATATGAGATGATGATTACCAAGCGCAAATATCTGAATTGCGTTAGAAAGTTTATGAAAAACATTGTATGTGCCTATAAAATTTGAGGGTTTCCCTCGACTTTAGATGGGACCAATCGCAAAGTATATCCTTTCAGATAAAACAAGAATTTTTCAAATCGGTTCATAAATGACGGAGTTATGAGGTAACAAACAACAAAAATACAACCTAATTGAGAACTTCCTCCTTTTTTGAAGTCGGTTAAAAACCAATAGAATCGCCTCACTGCTAGGAAATGTCTTCCCTCTACTCTCTATACTTCTCATAACTATTTTCTGTTGCGGCCCAATCTGTCATGAAGTATTAGTAACATGAACTATAGTCGACTCACCGTGGAGTCTCGAAACAAAGTGACATTATGACAGCGATAAGTGCTATCAAAATGTCACGTGGTCCCAAATATTTAGATATTTCGATTATGGCAACCATTCTGATGTCAATTTTGCTGAACTGCGCCTCAGTAACAACCCAAATTACGTGGGTATAAATGCAACGCACTAAATCCCCCCAGAACCGTAAAGATGGGAGTTGGATTTAAAGATTACCATTGCAGATTGTTACCCCATTGCATAGATTACGAGAAAATCTTATGTGCCGCGTTCTACAGAATGGGTGAGGCTACAAGGGGATGATACTGAATGGTTGCGTCACTTGTAGAAAGCATTTAATGAAAAATTTAATATGATTGTTAATAATGTTGAATTTCTAAGCTGTGCCCGTTTTATGATCACAAAAAAACGTACTCAGGAAAAAAACGTGCACCAAATTTCATCTATATCCGTTACACCGTTGAGTCTTTATTAATTAGTTAACACACATCCTATCCTATGCTAAACTACTGCCATTGTAATTTACATGAATAATTTCAGTATGATAGATTATTTTGGTGATAACTATTTTTACCCACCAGATTTCTATTTTACAAGCGGGAGTTTAGTTTTTTTTTTTTCTTACCTGATGATAAGCGATAATGTGGTCAAAGATGGAGCACGCTTGCCTAGAAGTAAACTATTCACTCTTGACTTACTCCCAGGTTGTAGCTCAGGTAGATCAGGAAACACAGACTCCGGCAGGGAATTCCACTCCTGAGCTGTATGCACTATGAATGTGTTCCCAAAACGTTTTATGCGCGTGGGTGGGATGTTCACCATGTACCGGTGGCGCATCGCCGTTCGTCTTGTGGTCCGATGATGGAACGAGCGTGGCGGAATTAAATTATGCAATTCCGTCGCACATTCCCCAAAATGCAACCGGTAGAAAACGGACAGGCTAGCAACTCGTCATCTATGCTCAAGACTGTGGAGCTTCGTCGCGTTCTGCGTTTGTACGAAAAGTCAGAAACCGAACTAATCCTTTCCCACAAATTAGCTTCACACTTTTCCTCCCCACTGTACCACGAACTGAAACTTGTAACTCAAAGAAAATATACGACTTGTGACTGTCGCATGTGTATAATGATATAAAATAGTGTCTCCACGATATTAATTACAGCATAACACGACATTAATGTCAGGGAGGGTCTCTCGAGGGGGATTATGGAGTCGCAGACAAGAAACAGTAATACAACTTTGAAAGTAATGTGACACGTATTATTTTGAGTTAAAAGTTTTGGAACATTAAATTAGGTGGAGATTAAGTGGAGAGTTAGAGCTTCGTATAGCAACAGCAGTGCGATTATGTTACCATCTCAACTTACTTAAACTTAGGTGGAGTGAAGTTGAAGTGAGGTATCGATCCATCCAAAGTGGAACAGCAGTTCACGTAGAGCTCACTCTCTCTAAGGTTACACGGAGAGTTGTTGACAGAATAGATCGGGCGTTCTTTGTTGCCAGCCTGGTGGGCAAGACGGCCTGAACCCATCATTAGATACATAAACCCTTTTTATTTTTTTCAAAGTAGTAAGTATAAAGTTGTCGATAAGTACCTACTTGAATCACAAAACTGTATCCACGAGAACACTGGCGACAAACTGTACAGCAGTTTGGCAAAAGATATGTGTATTTTTTTTCTAAGTTACTTTTCTCGAATATATAAATAAATTTAAAAAATAAAATAACGTGGAAGACATAGGTTAGCTTTATCTGATCTGCGGGTCTAAAAAAGCCAGTTTAGCAGAATCAGAAAGCAAATCACGCTACCCGTCACTGTAAAATTTTGCCAATCAACCTTGAACCTTATGCGATAGCGATAAACATGAAAATGAAATTTGACAGATAGTTGTGTGATTAATATTATGATTCTCCTAAAGTGGCATTTTTAGCCCCGCTGAAGTTTATCCTATCTACCTCAGATCCTAAAGTTCACTCCTCCGTTTTGCAAGGTTGTCCAGTGATACTTTATTTACTACTAGTTTGTTTCCGCGGTTTGACTTCCTTGGTTTATCCCAAAGGAACCGTTAATATTCCTGGATAAAATGAGACTATGACACTCAGCAATTACGTTGGTTTCTATCTGTATCCTGTTACAAACATGATTATAAAATAATGAAGAAAAACTTTTCATGTTTTGGTACTTTACTACGGTAGTTGTTTCATATAACAGCTGACTAGTTAAAATAAGTGCATGTTTACGTTGGATATGAAACCGCAACTTCTTAACATTGATTTGAAATCTGATATTTACTTAAAAGTGACAATATATTATACTAGATGACCCGCGCAACTACGTCTGCGTCACAATTTACTTATGTCATTACTGCTCCGCTCTTATTGGTCTTAGCGTGATGGTATATAGCCTATAGCCTTCCCCGATAAATGGGCTATCCAACTCACGAATTTTTCAAATCGGACTAGTAGTTCCTGAGATTAGCGCGTTCAAGCAAACAAACAAACTCTTTAGCTTTAAATATTAGTATAGATTAGTATCAGTATCATTATCAGTATCAGTATCAGTATCAGTATCAGTATCAGTATCAGTATTAGTTTTAGTATTAGTATTAGTATTTTTTTATTAGTTTTAGTACTAGTATAAAACTATCTATCTATACTAATGTATAGATAGATAGTTTTATGCCCGAAGGGTGACCCTTCCAGTACTACACCCTAAAATAGAAATGCTTCGTTGGAGATAAGGTCGGTGAGAGTGTTTTGCTGAGGAACATACTTTTTGCTCTTGTCGCTAGCGCGGCAGAGCTTCATCTTTTTGCCTGACAGACCTTGACAATTAAAAACTGGCCAAGTGCGAGTCGGACTCGCTTGAAAAGTGTTCCGAACGAATTTTTTTTAATATGTTGTTTTAACACTATAGACTTTTTATAGGTTTTCCTGTAATATATAGGTAAAGGTCTATTATCTCCATTTTTTTTCAAAATTTTAGGCGCAGTAGTTTCGGAGATAGTGTGTGAATGGTCAATTTCGTCTAATTTCTTGAATAACTTCAAAACCATTTATTTTAAAAATATTAATTATAACCTTCACAGTAAGCCCTTTCATTTGATATATCACACGATATTATTCAGAAACCTATTTTTTGAAGTTTCCTGGTTTGACCCCCAAAAAAGACCCTCATACTAAAAAAAATATGATTTACGTAATGCGTCCGTGTTAAGGTCAGAGAAGTCCATATGTGTACCAAATTTTAACAGAATCGGTCCAGTGGATCCGGAGAAAACAGGCTGTGATAGACGGACAGACAGACAGACAGACAGACACCCGAGTGATCCTATAAGGGTATCGTTTTTTGTTCGGAACCCTAAAAGTGTCTTTAAATGGTTTACTTGAAATAAAGGATTTTGATACAATAGAAAATAATACAAAAATTCTTGCCTGTCGCCTTCTGTCTGTATTCGTATAATGTTCTACACAAAAAACTAGGTCGACAAGTTCTCGTAATAGGATGAAGAGATTAACTTTGTTTGCCGAAATGTATGGGCCTGAATTAGCAAAATGAGCGCTGGTAACAGGATATAATCGTCAATTTGTCTTGACTACGCTCGAATGATGGAGATTTTCCCTTAAATTTTGCTGGGACTGGCGGAAAGTTGAGGATTTTAGGGGATTAAGTTTTTTTTATTGTTGGTTTATTTCTGTTTTATTTAGAGCATCCTTTCCTGGCGCAGTATTTACGTTGTTGTTAGGCCACTATTACAGCGTTCTTCCATTTTTAATCTCTTTAATTTTTTTTTTTGTATATTTGCTAATCATCTAATGACTGCTTCAACTCTGGACGAAATGAAGAGAGTGCCAGACTCTTATTGACTAAAACCCACTCGTGTTCCTCCAAATGCCTAAAAGTATACTATTCACTATTAACTTCAAGGCCCCTAGCTTTCAGGAAACAGGCTCCGGCAGGGAACTCACAATGGCACAAAATTCTACACGAACACAAAATACTACAATGTTCAACAATAGAACAACTGAACATAAACAACAACAAAAAAAAACAAACAAAAGAAGGGATATTCCAAAAGACATTCTTAATTTAAACATCTTCGAGTTGACAAAGACTAAGCACGTCATCTAGAAACGTCATTTCAAACTCATTCCATCAAATCTGTCAGTTGGTTAACCGCAGAGGTAATGTAGCAAAGAGAATGTAATGTATCTTAACAGATACGACGGTTGTGCTAATGTTGCGTGCACGTATCACGGATGTAGAAACATGGATACGGCTGGATGATAAAGGAAGTTCAAGTTGACTGTAGAAAGATGAAAACAGATTGGCTTAAAATAGTAGGTATCAACGTTTTTTGACTTTCATAAACTGCGTGTTGTAAAAGGATGTGACTCGATAATCAAATCTTTTAGAATAAATAATTAATGACTGACGTAGTGACGAACCAGTTTTCGTTATGAAATCAATCAATGATGACATGCGCTTTTTGAGGAAATGCATCAGGGGATGCATTGTCTCAAACATTTTGGTACATTGAACTAAGAATTGTGTCTTTGAACTTCACAATATGAAAACTGTATAACTTTAATTAGCGAGTCCCTAATCATTCAACTTGGTTGATGATTATTATTATACCCTAAATATTCTATTCCTTAATATGTGTACAGTACAGATTTTTATAAACCAATGGTTTACAGTCTCATAATTCTGCCTCATCTTGCTACAATTCTTGTCCACAAGCTAGACGTTGAACATAACGCTCTAATGACTGCGAAGTACAAGAAAGAAGGTTTTAATGCACGTCTCCCTCCCACAGACAAGTGTCTCTTCTGCTTCGACGGACATGGACACAGACTGCAGAATTACTCCTTTTATTTTATTAATACTGGCCAGTGTGAAGAGATATGGAGGAGACATATGCCTTGCAGAGAAAAAGAAAATCTTTTTCTGTGGCCAGTGTTAAATGGACTCTCTTGAACAGGTTAAGATGTGACGATGTAGGGTGCGTTCAATTGGTCGGTAGGTACGCAAGGTTTGGTCTCTAAAGAGTTTGCTATATTTTTCGTTTATGTAGGTTCTATCAAGGTGTACCTTTCGTGGCTTTTTAATCTCATTCTAAGTAACCCTATCTGCTTTATGCAACTACTGCTTACTAAGTAGTCATTAAAGTATTAGAGTATTTAATGATATATATTTTTATTGCTAATAAAAAAACACCATCTTCCTGAGCATGTATACATCTTTTTTAATTCTTGATAGTCTGTTCATAATTTAGAATTCTTTACTTAAAATCATTCTAAAAATTTCCGTTGTTAGCTTTGAAATTATTTTAGCAACTTTTTATTGGACCGTCACTGTGTTTGATAAATCCATTATACAGAAATTCCATAATTATTTTCTACCGTCTGATACACATAAACTCAACAATAATTCTTTTCTAAAAACAGAACTATAACAGTTGAAGCTGACATTTTGCATCCTCTCCATCTCGATCATTATACGTGTGGAATGAAACACCCTGTACTCGCCTTAGGCGTTGTGCGTAATGCCGGGAACTTCGGATCAAAACCGGGAAAGGTATGATATATTATTATCTGAGTACCGGATGTAATTTAGTTGTGATCTGCGTGTCTAAAAAGGCCACTTTAGCAGAATCATATTAGGATCCTAATATGTACTCGCCTTAGGCGTTGTGCGTAATGCCGGGAACTTCGGATCAAAACCGGGAAAGGTATGATATATTATTATCTGAGTACCGGATGTAATTTAGTTGATCTGCGTGTCTAAAAAGGCCACTTTAGCAGAATCATATTAGGATCATAATATTAAGCATACAACAATCTGTCAAATTTCATATTCATCTTTATTGCTAACCCATTAGGTTCAAGGTTGATTGGGAAAATTGTACAGTTTTGGATTGCTTGATGTGCTTTCTGATTCTGCTAAAGTGGCTTTTTTAGACCCGCTGACGGGCATTTAGGTGAATTTTATTATTTTTGGTGGAACAACTGTTATTAATTTGTCGTTAAGAGGAAATGCTGGCGGCGAGACTTTGTATTTAAAAAGTCAAAATTTGAGGTTTGGCTCTCTACTGTTTTCTCCTCCAATATTGGACCGATTTAAGAGATATTTCACAAACTAAATAAAGGATGTATACTGTGTCTCTATGTTTTCCTTTTTATATTCCTATTTTCCGATTATTGTCTTAATCTTGACTGAGACAATGTTAGGATCAATAGAGTTTATCTGGTAGACTTGTGATAGGTTGTTTATCAAATCTCCATAACGTTACTTCATAATTGCTATTTATCCGTAGCTATGGACAAGAAAAATGAAAATTTGTAGTATAGTAAACACCAGATACATGTGCAACAACGGTCATTGACCCATATACATTTATCGACTTTCTTAATATCAAAGACAGAAATAAAGACTTCAAGCTGTCTTGAATCGACTTCTTTCGTAAAGGATCACGAAAGAATTCGATTCTGGACAGCTTGATTGAACCGGTTTTCAATACTAGAGAACATAAAGGATTACGTATTTTAGTAATGAAAACCGGTTCCTAATTTATTTTAGTTTATTCTGGCACCTACCATATCGTTCTTTGGAAACCTCATGAAACCATCAAACCTCTGTTCTTGTGCCTCAATGTACAAAATCATGTTATCTATACTCTATACTAATATATAAAGCTGAAGAGTTTGTTTGTTTGTTTGCTTGAATGCGCTAATCTCAGAAACTACTGTTCCGATTTGAAAAAATATTTCCGTGTTAGATAGCCTATTTATAGAGGAAGGCTATAGGCTATATATCATCTTGCTAAGGTCAATAGGAGCGGAGCAGTAATGAAAATTGTGACGCAGACGAAGTCGCGCCGGTCAGCTAGTCAAATATATAGTTCTAAATAATTTTAAGAGCACTTTCTGGCAGACATTTCTAAAAATGAATAAGAACATCTTAAGAGAAATAAAACTCGCTCAGACGCACTAGACGTTTAATAAGGCATTTGCAATAGCAGTCAACGTTTCGAGCCGATTGGCGACAAATTAAACTCTTCTACCCTTCTTTCAAGAAGCAGCGTGGTACAAGTTGTGGGAGAAAATGTTCATTATAAATTAACTAGCTTCTGTCCGCGACTTTGTACGCGCATATCTCGTTTATTCCCATTCCCGTAAGA
The DNA here is from genome assembly GCA_947578705.1 of Lacanobia wlatinum. Classification (NCBI taxonomy): domain Eukaryota; kingdom Metazoa; phylum Arthropoda; class Insecta; order Lepidoptera; family Noctuidae; genus Lacanobia; species Lacanobia wlatinum. Next base: position 24,343,213 of record OX388031.1, read on the forward strand.
ATTTCGGGAAATCATCTCTTAGCGCTTAGTTGAGCACTCCCCAAGGAACCTACATGCCAAATTTCAGCTTTCTACGACCGGTAGTGGGCTTTGCGTTGTCTGTCAGTCACTCTGTCTGAATGACAATTCAGTAACGGAACAATTTTATATATTACTAGTGGTCGTCACGCGGTTTCACACGCGTAGATCCCGTTCCCGTGGGAGTACGGGGATAATATATAGCCTATGTTACTCCCTGATAATGTAGCTATCCAATGCTAGAAGAATTTTTCAAATCGGTCCAGTAGTTTCGGAGCCTATTCAATTCAAACAAACAAACAACCAAACAAATCTGTCTTCTTTATAATATTAGTGTAGATAAAGGATAACGAGTCTACCGATCATGGTTTCAGCACTCATATCTACTTGTGCAAAGAGACTCTCTATGAGGCCAATCTTAGTTTAAACTTACTGGTAATTTGCAAGTTCATAGTAAGTTTTTATAACGTCACGTCACTTAGCAGAAATTTATTAATAGTAGTAGCTACCGCATGTCTACTGTTTCACCATTAGCGCCTTTAAATAATCGATTGGCGAATTAATAAACCATAAGCTTGTGAGACTACAGCTTAGAGACGATCCTTAACATTTGTTAATCCTGTCACTAAATATTAAATATTATTAGTTCTAGTCCAATCAGCAGCTCCCGCACAATGCATAGTTCCGTCTCCCTCCGACACCGGAATCATGACGGTTTGACTACGTTATGGAGGCCCGAGGTAGCTTAGAAGAGAATAAAATACTCTTTATTATGTACACCATAAAGTTGCAGAAAATATGCAGAAAACATTACATAGGGTGACAAAAAATACTATAAATAAAAGGTCAACTTTATCTTTAGATTGCCCTGTCTGGAGGCTTTAATATTATATTAAGGCCACCACAGGTCGAGAACAGTCGAGAATCTTCTAGGTGTCAACCTAGAAGGTGGTGAGTGGCCTCTCGTAGGTCACTGCGAGAGGCAACAAATCTTTTTATCAATCTCGCTATCTCTTCCAACTCGAACCACAACCCAAAAAGTAACAAGGCGCGAGAGGAATGAGCTTCAAGGCACCGAGACTGTCTCGTAATACTCGTGTTTACAGCTAGGATTTTAATATGAACTTCGCTACTGAGCACTGACGACTGGCTGTACAACTGGGGACTTTACTGTTTCGGCACGAGCTTATCTAGTTTGAGCAATGGTCTGGTTTCTGGGTTCCGTACCATACCCGAAGGGTAACCAACGGAACCCTATTACTAAGCCTCCGCTGTCCTTCCGTCCGTCTGTCTGTCAACGGGCTGTATCTCAAGAAGCGTAATAGGTAGACAATTGAAATAGGTACAGAATGTGTATTTCTATTGCCGTATGGTGTCGGCCGGTGCCGTATGGTCGACACCATAAAAGAATAATACCATCCCATCACTTCCCGTGGGTGTCGTAAGAGGCGACTAAGGGACTCACCAGAGAATGGGCAGCAGCGTTCTCTGTAAAACTCAACACTACGATCGCTAACCCGCCTCGCCACACACTACGATCGCCATCGTAACGATTATGCCAAACACCCCCTTTTGGGGAGGCCTATGTCCAGCAGCGGACGTCTTTCGGCTGATATGATGATGATGATTGCCGCTATAACAAGAAATAATAAAAACTAAGATTTATGGTACGGAACCCTTCGTGTACGAGTCTGACTCGCACTTGGCAGATTTTTTTAAGAAATTCTCTACCAAAATATGTTTTTCCTGATAGGTTTTAAAGTCAAGAGTGCGTGCTCTATTGTAGTCCGCATTCCAAAAAATCGAACCATACAATAATACAAATAAAATAAAAGGAATACGCAGAGTTAATTGATAGTCTTTACTATATTAAAATAACCACTATTATATTAAGTGACCACGAATTCTACAACATTTTGCGATTATTCACAACCTAGCTACTTCAAACTCGTCCCAAAAGAGATCAACTCTACAAGCCACGTATCACTCATTAAACTTACAATCCACCCATCCATAAACTTAATTCCTATTACCCTATCAGCAACAATCAAAATCACAAAAGCGTCCATCCTGCTCGACGGCCGGCGCCGTACTGAGCGAAACCAATATTTCAAGCAACAACAATACCTGTCAGGCGCACGCACAACTCAATTATGTTCGATCTACCGTCACTAATGCCAATGAAAAAATTGTACTACCCGCTTTAAAACGTGGAATTCGGCAGTGTTTTTTCTTCTTGTTGATTTATTTTTGTATGTTTATTTTGGAGTTGTGTGTGTTTGGCGGACGTTGACTACACTTGGGGGATGGCAGGCGTATGTAACGAGCAGTGTTTAAATGTATATAGGTACATAGGTACGTATGAAAACGATAATGAGTTGGGAGGAAACAGTACGTAGTGCAGCTTGAACTAGCCTAAAAAAGAGGAAGAATTATATGCTAACTTATGTCTGTTTGGTTAACAGTGTCTTGCGGCCAGCTATACCTGAAGTATTACTTTCGTGAATGGACCAGCTCTTTCGTGCTATTTATGTGGTTTCACGTCTAGAATTAAGATTCTACTAAAACATCAAAACTCATTGCTAAAAAAAGATGTCTAAATGAGTATCTACAGTACACACAATTGCACAACAAAACTTTCTTAATATTTTAATTAATACTCAAGAAAAACTATGTAAACAAATATTTGTGTACAGCACCTATTACTTAAACATATATATTCTTCTGCCAGTTCAACCATTGTTGGCTCGTCAATGCAACTTATACCTGAAGCAAACTGATAAATTATTCCGAACACTGCGCAATATTCTATTCATTTGAACAAGCTGTTTTTATCCATTTACCAACCGATCCGTTTACACTATACAGACTTTGTTGACTGTCAATTTGTTTATTTAACAAAGTAAACTGCACGCTTCAAGGAGCTATCTTTTAAACCAGTATACCTTACTTGCCTAATAACTCTGACTTAACTTTACCTAAACAGGTATTTTTTTTAAGACACACTTGCTCAAAAAATGCGTCTACGAAGCCTGTATACGTTGTTCGAAAGTTAAAAATTACGCGCCATACAATGGAACATGCAGTAAAATAGGTACTCTCACCTAAGTACTTACTTTACTACACGCTCCATAAAGCTAAATTTTAAATTTGCAACTTCGTGCCATTTTTATACTGCTAAGCTTGTTGCGACTTTCCGACTAAAATCCAAAAACGAGAAGTTTGTCTCATTTCCTATTGTACTGTTTTCTCGCAAATGTGTTGTAAAACTTTGTATGATACACGTGCGGATATTGGTATTTACAAACTCTTGACTATAGTAAACCCTCGACTTCGTCTTGGGCTTACATTCATCTACTCGTATGTAAAAACCAACTTACCGCACTAATATCATAAATAACTATAGTAACTAAGCGTGTATTCAAAATATTGTTCCATCGCTACAAAAACATTCTGCAAACCCCCTATTAATAAAAATAAAGATAAAAGAGTCCAAGATTCCGCTAGACGTAACTTATTTTCTATGTAACAAAATATAATTGTTATAATATGTGGAATAGAGTAGGTAGTGTACATTTTGTGACCAACATTATCTAACCCATTTGACTATTATTGGCTAATAGTCAAGTGGGTTAGATAATGTTGGTTACAGACCCTACTAACACTACCTCAAATTTCAAAGTGTAAGTGTATAGTTAGTAAGTCTAACTTACGCATATTGCTAGCTTGGGCCTATAGTGTATCCTATTCCAGGATGTGGTCTACCGGTGGGCCAAGTTTCATCTAAATCCATTTAGCCGTTAAGATGTTAAGAGGTAACAAATAGACACAGCAACTTTCGGATTTATAATATTAGAATGGAAGTAAGTATGGACAGCATTTTAATTTCCAAAATCAAAACTGAGAATTCACTAACCACCAAATCCATTTTTGCGTACCGTTATCAGCGGTAATAGATAACCGCGAACAACGAACCTAAAGCCGGTGGCACACTATCGGCTATCCGCAAACAACAGCAAGCAATAAACGTAGCATTTGCATTTCCCATTACGACTGCAATGTTTGCGTACTAGCCGGTGAGAGCCGGTATTTGCGAAGCCGAAGCCCCGATAACAGATTATGGATGGGCGTGGTAAAATCTCTTTTTATTGTTTAGCTTGTGTTTAGCTTTTGGTGTGCAATGCGGGTTAGTACAATGTTGGATTAGTTTTAATTAACCTGGTTCGGGGAAATTATATTTGGTGTGGTGACGCAACAGGACTGTGATATGCTGGTTGTTGTGTCTGTATTATAAAGGGCTTTCAATTTGTTTGTCTTTTAGTTGTCACCCGTTATTTTGTCTTCCTTTTTTTCACAAGATTTTTATATACTAGGTTAGAAGATGTGACATACTTTTAATAAGATATATACTAAATTAACCACAAACTAAAATATAGCGTCAAAAATTCGTCCTCAACGCTGTCAGCTGGTAATGTGCCCAAGAGACTGGTGGTATTGCCACGTTGAATGGCAATGCTTAATCTCTGCCCAAAGATATTAAGTATTGCGATATTACAGTATTAATATTGTATTCTTTCTTTTTTAAGTAGGTATTTTGCTAGATAAAAGCCTATATGAGGGCTTAAACAAGAGACATTTGATCAGCGACAGCAATTGTTGAAATGCTAAACAGAAAAATCACATGCCATTTTGATAACGCATGTAAATTCCATACTTTTTAAAATATTAGTATAGAGATAGACTTTACCTCGAACGCTGTATCTAGAGCCTAAACAAACAACAAACAAACATTTAAAACAAATTGAACATCTTTTCCCCAGACCGTCAAAACCTAACTTATTCGACTCACATTTAGAACAGTTGAAGCATCTAGAAATAAATTGTATCTTCAAGTCGTTAGACATAGTTCTCCTGACACATTGATCTGCTACACCGATTAAGCAGTTCCTTAACTTTACAAAACTCACGACCCAAGAACTCCACACATCACAGCAGATGTATTGCAGTCAACCAAGTGCAAGTATCGCACGCGCCGCACGCACGACAAAGAGACAACGCATTAGCATTCCCATTAGTGCGCCGATGTCGCCCGCAGCACGCGACAATGTTGACAAATGCGGGGCGACACTCGATGCATTGGATTAGGTGGCTAGTATGAAATATTTGATAGTTTGAGGTTAGTTAGATGCTTAGAAAGTATGGCGATCGGGGTATAAACAAAGGGTAAAGTCTTGATAGTGGGAACTGTTAACAAATTACAGCACAGTTGGTGCAATGGTTGAGCGATTGACTGCTGCACCGCATTCGATTCCGCACGGAACAACTGTTTTTTATATTTCTCATCATCATCATCATCATATCTGCCGAAAGACGTCCACTGCTGGACATAGGCCTCCCCCAAGCGTCGGTACAACGACCGGTCCTGTGACCTTCACCAGGTCATCGGTCAACCTTGTGGGAGGCCTTCCAACATTGTGTCTTCCGGTACGCGGTCGCCACTCCAGAACTTTTCGGCCCCATCTACCTAATCTATTCTGCGAGCAATGTGTCCTGCCAACTGCCACTTTAGTTTGGCGATCCTTCAGGCTATGTCGGTTTTATATTTCTATGGAACAAATATTTGTATGGCCATAGATAGTTGTTCTGGGTGTGGCTGTTTGTGTATGTGACTTTGTATGTTTGTAAACGCACCCACGATACAGGAACAATTCATAGAGTGGGACAAAGTCTTAAAAAACAGTACCAAGCTCGCCATGCTGTTTCAGTTAGAAATAGCGTGGCGAGCTTGGCTATTTTTTTGCAGCACCTCATAGTCAGAGTCAATTTGCCTTGTTCCCGTATTACATAAAACTTAAAAATGACGAAATGTGAGTGCATCATAGACTACACCCCGGAATCAACTTGAATACATGCGTAGGTTTACTATGAAAATTTTGTATAATTGCAGTAAATATGCTTCTAAGATCTCCGTCTAGAGAAGATAAAACATACTAAATCTATTTCGTAGAAAATATTCCACGAAAAACATCGACAGTTTTACGCTTTGAAGTTACCCAGAAAGCCAGTATTAAAGATGCAACATGCACTTTGCATCAATGTCAGCTCTCGCTAAACATCCGTTGCCATGCACTCCATTAGAGGCAAAGAAACTTAAATTACATTGCAAGCGGAAAAGTCGTAAAATATCGCACAGTAAAATGTGGACGTTTGTCAAAAAGTCCATTTATCCCGAATGTTTGTAACATGTATGGACCGCACTGATGAAAGCTTCATGTGCAAAAATAAAGAGATCTCATTACACTTGAGACCAGAAATATGTAGCTACATGTCTTTTTAACATTTTGTTGGTCAGTTTTTTTGTCGTTTTGTACGTATGTGTAGTTGGAAGCTGTGTCCTGCTGTTGTTTATTGGAAACAATTAGTGCACTAGCGGCCCGCTGGGGACGAAGCCCGAATGCTGTGGTTAAAATAAAAGTAAAGGGTGTACCTATATTGTTACCTATTTCTTTGTTTTAACTTTTTCCTAAGTATGAAATGCATAACCTACCTACTAGTGGACTTTGACTTTTTTGATCATTTTTTCCATCATTAAATGATATAATAGTATGACCACACGTTATGAACTTACCCAAATAATTAAAACTTAAAATAACTTAAATTATGGCGTTGAAATTCCTCCGCATATATAATTGTACACACCAGCTGAAAAGTCCGACACAAAAAAAAACAAAACTAACAAATACAGACAATTTCAGGAATAAATAAACCGTACAACAATTCCAAGCTCGATTTGTTGCGATTATCTAGCTAGTTTATCAAGATTAACGCAGCCTACGCTCACAACTGACGTTCAAATAAATTAATATCATTACGCAACGAATGAACCACTTTAAGCGGCCAATTTTGCTTTGAAAACCCCCTAAATTTGACATGCAATGCTTGAAATCAACCTGCTGATTGATGAATAAGTATAACTCTGTTTATTTCCGTTAGTCAAAATATTGAACGAAATTAATTTGAAATGTTAAGTACGTAATAATTAGAGAGGTAAACATTGCCACAACAATGAATTATTGTACCGGTTACAAAATGTGCCAATCAAAATACACCAAGTTTTAGAAACATTTTCTACCGCAAAATATCAATGGAAAATTAGTTAACAATAATCTAATAGGAAATATTTATTCAGTAATTTCAGTGTCGAACAACATTATCAACAAAATGTTTCCATACTGCGCCAGTAATACTGCCCGGACGTGTATTTATCGCGTCATTGCACCATTCCCTTCCTTTTTAATCACTGCAGCATAAAAAAAAACAGTTTTCACAGTTGGTTTCAGCAATATCGCTTTATGTACTTTGTCTGTGACATATGCATCTGGTATAAATGTATCCGAATAGTAAATATTTTACTCTTTTATTTATGAATCATATTTATTCTCCGTGAGAACTTTATGAATATGCATGGATGTATTATTTGTGTTTTTTTAACGTGATTTTTTAATTTGGATGTTTGAAGTCGTTTTATCTGTATATTTATTTTGTTCCAGCGGATTTAAAATAAATATCATCAAACATTAATTTTGTAATCGCTCAAGGCGTAGTAGGGAAAACTATACGTCCTATTGACCTATGGTTATGGAGTGTTCAATCACCTATACCCACGATGATCAGCGGGTATTTTCAAGGACCCGGAACTTTCAAATTGTCCCAATCAACCTTGAATTTAATTCTTTAGCAATACAGATGAAAATGAAATTTAACAGATTTTTGCATGATTAATATTGTGATCCAAATGTGAGTCTACTATAATAGCCTTTTTAGATACGCTGAAAATGTCTCTGACGCAGCTATAACGTAGCTGGGCCAAAAAGTAGGAACGCTATTAGGTATATATAGCATCGGCACGAAGAGGAGTCGCAGAAGCGTACATCAATTTTTTTTAAATACCTACATCTGTATCAAAATCTAGCGTTCCAACAATCTGAAACCACCACCCACATTGTCACCAAAAACAGGCTGCCAAACGCCAAACAAAATCCTGTACCTAATTTCAATAAAACGTAGTGATTCCATGCCGATAGTTCAATATTTACTCTCGCCATGAATTATGCAACTCATTAAACGAGTTATTAATACTGTGCGAAATTGCGCAGCGGCCCGCAAAATGTTTTGGCAGTAATGAAATAATATTTTTGATGCCCAAATTGCTTATTAAAGGCTACCAATCGAGTGGAATTCGCGCGTCGGCTCCCGAATGGTCGAGTAATTTGATATTGAGTTTTGATGGATTTTTATTATATTTTGAAAGATGTTTCCACTTATTTAAATTGCTTTTTTATTTGAATATACTGATTTGTAGTTTTTTTTTTTCAAAAGTGGATTTAAGTTAACCACTCAGAGTCCGCTAGTCCCTTTCGGGACAAAATCGCCCCACCGTCAGAATCCGTAAGTCCTTTTCAGGACAAGCCGACGCTCGCGCGATTAAACGTTATTTGTAGGCGTCTTGCGTTTATTTTCACTTGGCCCAATAGGGACTTACGTTTAAAAACGATTTTGCCCCTCGGGGGCTGACGGAGGCTGAGTGAACTACGTATTACGTTAACTGTGCGTGTGATGCTGTGGAAATCCATCGTGACAGTTTAGGTAAAGTAAACTTGAAGTGAGCTGTCAATCCTAGTTTTCGGGTAAATGACAGCAGAGGGCCTTGAAAGTATGAAAGTTAAAGCTTTTTTGACAGTTTGAGGTTGACATGCGAATGCGAACATTGTTTAAAAAATAGTAGAATTTGGGCCCAGTTTAATATTACTGACAATGCGGCAATTTTGTCAAATACTGACATAATTGCCACAATTTCGCGACAAGAGTTGTTTAATAAAATAGAAAATGTTTGAAATAAACTTACAGAATTATCAGATTATTGGTTTTCACCTGACGCCTATCTGTTTTATTAAATTGGGCCCTGTTTACTTCACCTGAGCTGTCTCGGTAATATTTTTAACACTATCGCACACGAAGTTTTCATGGCCCCCACTGATTGTAGTCCGCTTTTTTTAAGTTGGAGTTTTCCTGTTCCGATAACATGCTGTGCTCGAAACGAATTCCCCTACTTTTCTAAAATAAAATAAATGTGTAGACACCGCAAATAATAAAACCGCGCACAAAGAAAACTACAAAAGCACCATCAGCAATTTCCACCACCTTAGGGTTGCAACAGATGTGATTTATACCCAATACTTATTCAATACACCATTCGTAGGCAGCGTTTTCCGCGTCCCCCGCGAGACTTGACGCGATAAATCTCAGTTGCGAAGTCGCGCGACAAAAATATCATTATGTGAATTTGCATAGAAATAAGAACGCGTGTGCGTTGCATCGTATGCGGTGGTATACGCGCGTTTTATCGGCCTCGTTTTGGTAGGGCTGTCAAAATTTTGTGTGGAATTTTCGCAGTCTGGTTCGGTCATGCAAAATATCTTAGGTTCAAAATGTTTCTCAGTGCTTAAAGCTGTTTGCTCTGCCACTTATTCCTAACGGTTATCTGGAAGACCAGCGTTAGACCACATCTGTGTTGCATTACTGCTGAAATTAATTGTAGCGCAGTCCTGAGGGACACCCTTGGTTTTTTAAAGATTGTATGCTCTTAATGCACTATCGGTAAATAAATTATTTCTTTTCATTCATCTACCTCTATTTCCAGCAACGGAACAGTAAAATTTAACTTTACATTAAATGCTCAACAGCAAAAATTAAATCCAACAGCAAACCACACCGCAGCATAATCCTTTGAAAATCAACGAATCTAGACAATACAAGCTTAACAAACACCGCAGAATTAAATGCACTCTACGTCCAGCCAGCCGAAATTCAGCGTCTTCAATCCTTTGTCCCAACTTGCTAGATATTATGACAGGCAGACAGGCTACAAACACGTAATAAGCTCAAATGCTATTGTTTAAATCGCGGTTACTGCTCAACGTGGTAGAGAACCGTCCCGATTACGTATCACAATGGAAATCGTGTTGCTATTGTGTATGCTTGCTTGAGGTTTGTAGGGCGTGTCGTAGCGTGAACTTTGTAATATTGTTACATGTCTTGTTAACTTGGAAATATGGTTTTGACTGACATTACATGTTAACAAGGTTTTGGATAATAAGTAGTATTTGCACTGTCACTTGGTACAACAGCCTCTGTTTGGTTAGGTGTATATGTTGAGTTAGTCACTGCCTTTTTCTTACTTTATCAGCATTGGCAATTTTGGAATTACTAGTTTTACAATATCAATTGCCAATAGAAGCAATGCTTCAGCCTGCTCTAGAAGTGGAATGTTTTCAGCTAAGGAGTGGAATTCCTTGTCAGAGTATTTTTCTTGATACATATCAAGAAAAATACTCTGGCAAGGAATTTCACTCACACACACACACGACCTGAAGGTTCTTAAGTCAAGATTGAATAGGTAATTTCATGCAAGCACCATAGCTCTCGATTAGATAAGATTGTCGTTAAACGTAAGACTATCAATAATAAACAAATACACCTGAAAACCAAAGGATAATTCCTCCAACATTAACCAACCAAACATTCACAACTTCTCAAAGCTCCAGCACAATAGCAATATCCTTACAAGATACGCAAAATCAACAAAATCTCTTTTGCACATCTGTTTCTTGTTCCGTTCCCTCCAAATGACACGTAGTAACACTGCGCAGAGTCGCGACCGCTCCAGTTAATCCCGGTACAGTCGACGCCGCAATCTGACAGGCGGCCGCACCACCACAGTCTCTGCCTACACCGCTTAGGGTCTTGGGTTGAGGTTTATAAGTACGTACGAGGAGTTGTGTTTGTTTTGCTGTAGATGGAATACTTGGACATGATGGGTAGTGTTTCTTGCGAAATGGATTTTGGATAATACAGGCCCTCTGTTTTGGAGTAGCCTACTTAATTTTGCTACTCAAGTAAGAGGATTCTGTTATGGAAAAATAATGAATATAGAATATAAGAATGGATACAGCAGATTTATAATATCGATGACTCCATGAATAAAAAAATTAAATTAATAATTTAAAAAAACCCCGACAAAAAAAAACTTTAAAAGTAAAAAAATATTTTAATTGATCCTTTTAGTTCAATATAGGTACAATTCTTTGAGCCAAGTGTCTTCGCCTCGGGAGACCGCAAACCTTTTGTTTTTACTAAACTTTTTTGAATTTTTAATCTAATTTTTGTTTCGTGCTTTTTAAACTTAATTTTCACTTCGTTAGTAGTCCTTTCATTTGAACTCAATTGAAAAAGTACTATTCGCCATTTCGTGGTGGCAGCCATCTTGGATTTGAAATTTGTCATAGTGTATAGTATTCTACTAGTCAAGCCCTTTTATTTGATACCTATGTTGAGAGAGTTGTGAAAAAATATGTTATCCGCCATCTTGGACTGATTTTCATCAAGCATAGCTAAGAATACTCCCGACTAATTCACCTTTCAAACAAAAAAGTTAAAATCAAAATCGGTTCATCCGTTCGGGAGCTACGATGCCACAGACAGACACACACACGCACACACACACACACACGTCAAACTTATAACACCCCGTCGTTTTTGCGTCGGGGGCTAAAAATTAACATAGATCAGAAACGGTGTATGAAATAGTTATCAAAAAACTTATCGTAAATGAAAAAAGGCAGTTGGCAAATGATAGAAATCTTACTAAGAAAACGTGTACATAAATAAATAAAATATTGTTAAAATATTACCCCGTATACCTCACAGAATAAAAGCTGTTTAAAATGTAAGGCTTGCTGTATATTTGGCAGCAGATGTATGCACGTTGAGCCGATAAATATTCACGGGCTACATACCACGGGTCTATTGAGGAATATTTAGTGACATGAAAATGTGCAGTCAATACGAGCATTATTTTGGCATTCTTAGACAATATTTTAGCTTTGGGTATGATAGTAGAGAAAAACACTGAAATATTTGAAGGATGAGACTATGCTGGGGACATGGGCGATAGGAAATATCTGTAGGATCACCCCATGTAAGTTAAACATAACCTTTAGGTAAATGTAGGTCTTTAGTATTTTGTGGATTAACTTTACACCCCTGCTAACGCTTACAAGAAATACAAGCGTGATGGTAATTTTCTCGAGGCGATCATTAAATCGCGGTCTTATAAGAACTAGAAAGTCTTAATCAACCGATATTATTAGTGGATCTTTTTCTTTTATGTATTCAGAAATAACATTCTACTGGAGTCTCTATCTCAGTGCAATATGAAAAAGTACAATCTAAGTCAAGAGTGAACAGGCTACTATTACAGGCAAGCGTGCCCTATCGTCGATCACATCATCATTTACCATCAGGTGAGATAGCGGACAAAAGAGAGTCTACCAATTATTAAAATTTAAAAAATCCTATTCTACATACTACGATAAACCAAGGAAACTTTACCATCACACGAACAACACAATACCATGCACTATACACATATCGTCATTACATAATTCAATACTCGATTTTCATTACTCAGCGTACACTGGCTGCAACAGCGCTCAACCCGACCGCCGCGAATTGGGGTTCAACTCGAATATGGTATTTCTCATTTCCGCACACTCCCGGAATTCCTCTTGTATATTTATTTTTATTCGTATTTGTATTCGTTTCCTGTAACGCAGTATATTTTTCGCGACGTTTCTATTCGCTGTATCCGTCAGGGGGTTGCGTTCATTTTGTATGTAACGCAACGCGTTCTGCGTTTAAAATGTCATATTTTTTTCGGTTTTACTTGTTTTAATTTAAGGTGAATAAATAATTGTTGGTGTTTGTTATAAAGGTTTGTTTTTGACAGTTTGCAAGCTTTTTGTGATGAAACTGTTCTTTTTTATTTATGTCAAATAAACAGCCATTCGTTTAACCCTGGTTTTGTATAGGACTAAATTATATTTTACAGTAAGTTTATGAAAGGTGTTCTTATTTGTATAGGTAACGAGTTGAATCCTTTGATGGAGTATGTGTTTTCTGATAGATATTTCAGTCAAGATTAATAGGTTTCTACTAGGTAAGAGTGCTCCATTTCAACCACATTATCGTTTAATATCAGGTGAGATTGTGGAGCCTATTAATAAAATTTAAAAAACCGGTACACAACACGAGTATCTCAGGACTCAAAGCAAATTGTCACCCCCGCGGATTTAATAAAAAAATGCGTAAATCTCACATGCACTTAAAATCTTCATACGTTAACACTTCCAAAAACTGCTTTCTTATAAATCAAGTTTTATTTAATATAAAACACCGATATATTATACTTATAAAAAGCACGTGTAAATCACACGCACGTGTCGACTACTAAATCTGTCGTGAATAAAAAAGGCGCGCGGGAGCTGCGACTTGTCGTAAACCATGAGGAAACTCCACTTTATGGTGGCATAAGGCCAAAGGGGGCAACGTTGCTGTACGCATTTTATAAACGTCAAAGGTAAGGAAGAAATGTTGCCACCAGCAGTAGAAGGGTTAACGGATTTAGTCGAATGAGCTCTCGACTGAGACCATGTGAACAGTAAATTCTCGAAAAATACACAAAATAAAACCAATATAAAAATAATGTAAATTACCGAAAGCATTAGCACTAAAGGAAATTTGTTCTCTTGTTTGGTTTGAACAAACCAAAGCAAATAACACAAGCCAAATAGCTACCATTTCTCTCAATTCCCCAAACAAATGGAAATTATACCACAATACTATCCTTATTATTCCGTTCCACATCCCCTTCTTAATAATAGAGACGATAAGTTTCTCGAGCATGCAAGCCATTAAGCCTAAGCGAACAAATCACCAATGAAAAGCACTTTTGTCTTATCCTGTATGTAATACAAAAATCGCGGACCCCTTGCCCAAACTTTTCCATCAGCCAGACAATACAAACATCATACGTAGACGTGTTTAGGGCGAGCTTTCTCGACCGTAAATAGTGCGTAAGTTATAAGCGTATGAAAAAAAATCATAACATTGTTATTAAGCATTTTAACCCACTCAAAACATTACTGTTTTGAGTGGGTTTAAATAGGGCCAAACATACTCCCTTGAGGAACCCCAAGTGCAGACTAAACTTTAAAATCCTTTTTACGCTAATTTCTTACTGATCGATAAGTATCAAGAAATAACAGTTGCGCAAATCATATATTTATGTAGATATGGAAACCGTGTCAAAAGCGTTTTGTTAATCGAAACTTAAATATATTGTTAATTTTCATCATAAAAAATGAGTACAAAGCGCTTTTCCAACATTTAATGCCCGAAAAAGAAACCAATTTACTCAAACCCCTTTCTAAAAATCAACAAAACCCTTCAACTTGAACCAAGCCCTGAAAGTTGGAAAAAAAGGTCCGATTCGTCGTACAAAAGGAGCATCTACCGCACGCAACAATACTGTGATCTCTCTAATGAAGAGTTTTGTACACAAAGGGACGGCCCAACTCTTTTATTAATACCTCATGTTATGAGCCGGCAGTTTGCCTTATGTGAATGATCGTTATATCTTGTGGGTAAGGTATATATTGTTGTGGTACCATCCTTGTTTGGTTTCAGCTAAGAAGAGAACGTTATTGCTAAGGGTTGCAAGTCTTCCGAAACGGCTATTATTAGAATGACCTGTGATCTAAAGGATAAACTGTTGTAGTAGTCGTCCCACTAATGAGAGCCAAACCTAGGACTAACTTTGGAAAACAAATCAAATTTTATCTATTGTAAGAAAATATTCATCTCAATCAAAAGGATCATTATTGATTCATCTCTTTTCATCCTAATCAACATGTGATTACATGCGCATAGTCAATTGGTCAGTCTCTCTGTGTTTTTGTTTCTCTTCTGATCCTCCAATCAACACAAGGATAAACATACATTCCTTTGGCGTACATATGTTCAAAGCATTACCGGCGTCGTTTGCAATTTTTCACATAAAATATTCATACTCGCGGATGTTGCGTGAGTGAATGCATCACGATTCCACTGTATAGGGCTGAGCTGTGTAGTTCACGCACGCTGTTTTATGGGGTAGGTAGGACTGCAGCCGATAGGGTTGTAAGAGCTGCTGGATATATAGAACAAAGTTGTGTTGCGGTCGAAGGTGTCTTATGTTCATAATTCGTTCAATTGGGATGATGGTACTGTCCAAAATTGCAGTGGGTAAATTCATAAGAGCATACACAGTGTGAGACACAAAAATTGATTTCACAGAAGCCTTCTATGCTAAGAATGCTTTACCACACATTCTAAACAAAGCACGTCATTCCAATTTTGAAGCAGCTCTCCACGACACAGGCAAAGGCATAGTACATAAGTACAGTTCCTGTGCAGCCAAAGGTGAAATCAACTGTATCCCTCCCGTCATACTCAGTTAAAAAGCGCGCTTGAACGCTATTTGATAGTTCTAAAGGCCTTTCTTTATATTTATTACCATCATTTTACCAAACAATACTAGCTTCGCAAACTTAATTCTGCAACCCACCAATTCAAAATTCACTTTAGCACAACTCAATAGAGCCCATAATTGGATGAGTTTCGGTAGGAGGAAAGCAAAAACTCTTTTCATGTTTGGCTGGTTGCCATTGGTTGGCTAGCTAAAAAATCGCTAACAAATAAAAGGTGTAAGAGTTGAAATGTTTTGAATTCGGTTAGTTCTAGCGTGAAGTTATGGACAGTATTTTGATGAGAACTACAAATATTTTAACGATCACGTGATGCATGACGCTTTTATACTTTAGTAAGTGCTCCATATACTCTATGACCATTCTATTAAAAAAATATTCATAAAACGTACAATCAGATTCAGGAATTTAGATACAAAATATTTAAATTGCACTTAAACATAAAACTTGAAAAAGCTAGAAAGAAATTAATTGTGTGCTGCTTGCCGCAAAGTCGGTTGGTTTTTTAAGCAGAGCGAGCCTCAACAATACAGAAAAGAAAACGAAAGATTTTCCAGTACTTATTAAACTAGCATACAATAGGCACGAATACTATTCTACCGGCAGAAGCAAACTCTTAAAAATGGCAAAGAATTTTCTAGATACATAAATGTTTATTTTATTCCAAGTGCACTTTAGCTTAGCGTTTTCCAACACCTTTAATTTTGTTTTTACCATCGTTACGGTTACCAAGCTCTCTTTTATTTTCAATACCATTAAGGGCACCATTTTCCCGTTGTTGTCTTAAATGCCATTAGAACATTAAAGTTTAAAGCTAGTAATAATTTGTAGTACCATTTATTTCGTGCAGTGTACTTATCTCCTGTAGTATCTCCGACAAATATTCTGGAAATGCAACTAACATTTTGTTGGCAGGGCAAAATTTTAGACACATTTGACGTGCAAGCTCAGTTACAATCAGATCCATCAATGCTGTAACTAACCCAATAATGGATGTTGTATTGTAGCCAGTAGCTACATATTTTATGACTTGTAAGTACACAATGGCTCTTTATGAACCACTCTGCTACTTACGTCGTGGCGAGTGTAAGATATGATGGTTTTACACCTTAACACTAAGAAAAATAATGTGTATTATAAGCTAGAACTTATGGTTCATATATTTCAGTGCCCGAGGCATAAAATGCATTATATTTTACGCTGCTTTCATCATATTTATATCATGTCTCTTCTATATTACCAGCGCTATATGAAAGCGTTATATTGTTGACCCGGAACCAACCATCATTCTAATTTTAACTTATCCAAAACATAATCTTATCTGTCCTAAAATATACTGTCCTTACACCGAATATATGACCCGGGGACGAAACGGGGCTACCAACCCCATGCAATGTTCCGTAAGACCGATTCAAATCACGAACGTAAACAAAACCGTTTTTACCGCCATTCAGTGGCGGTTATGACGTAATGAATTAAAATGGTAACAATGCTGAATGTTTTACGAGTATTAATTTGAGTGATTCCGAGTGACCGGATCACGCGATCCGTGTTCACTATACTGTTGACTGAAGGTGAAAAAGTGCGTTTTCTACGCATAACTATTTGCCGGTTTTTGCCGTAATAGCGTAATTAAAAGCCTTGGAGTGGAGAATTTTATTGCTAATTGCGATAGTACTGCTGTTAGGGGGCCAAGAATTAGGGATGAAAATTGCGATGGTAATTAAAATAGGCGACACACCCAACTAGTAACGTATAATAGATACCTATGATGATGGTGATTATTATAACATGTACATACACAACAATAACAACAAAGTTGAAAGGTGTCGACAGTATAAGGCGTAAACTAGACAATGTGATAGCTACACAACAAAATCTTTTCAATATTTCCTGACAAACGCTACAAGACGACAATATCAATTCTTCAATCCAAACAGTATGGAAACAGTTTCAACAAACACGAACATAAAATATAAAATAAAAATCCAACAACAATAGAAAATTGAAAAGAATCAAGAAGAAAATGCTTTCATAGGAAAATAATAAAGCGACATGACAGGCTAAGTCTAAACCCATAGGCTTATTCATGCTCCGAAGGGCATTCTATCAAATGTCAGGCGGCGACCTTTTTGGAATTGTTTCCACCGTGGCCATCGTCCCGTGAAATCAACGGTATCTTTACAATATAAACATCCTTTGCTATGGCAAGATCTGTCTCCGGAGTATCGCATTTGGTAGACTTTATTTCGAAGTGAACAGCGGGCTGAATTGAAGTGGACGTCTGAAATGTTCTATGAAATGGCTTGACGTTTTGAAGGTGGTTTACAAGATATTAAAATAGGGCTTATAGCTATTGTATTTATCGATACAGTACGAAGCTGTTACATTTTATTCAGCTTACATTTTCGAAACCCTATCAAATGATTTTTTTTTATAATTTGTCGCAATATTTAACTTGGAGTTGACATTCTTTGGTTGATCTGCTTCATACTGGCCAATACATTATAGCAGAATCTCAGAAAACATCCAAAAATCATGCAGATTATTTATAAAATTAAGCTTCCTATTTTGTAAGGTCCAATGTAAGTCTCACTTAGCCAAGATGGTCAATTACCATTCCGTTGTTCCAAAGTATCAATTAGAATAAGTTCTGTACCTCTATTCAGCGAGTCCTCTTGGGCAACGGAAATCGTTTGGAAAACTTGGCGAGTTTGACGATCGTTTCGAGAAATAGACACGTAAGCGACCGCGCCTGGAGGTTTCCGTGTAAATGGTCTCAAACTTCCCATTGAAATCCTCTCGAGTTGTAACAAGAAGTTCAAATTTTCAAGGATCCAATTCAAGTTATTATGTTATTTTAAAGTTAATTGTCATTTTTAGGAACTAAATAAGCAATACGTATAATAATTGCATTAGATTTTATTTACCTTTTATCATTCCTACCTTGAAACAAGAAAACGCTATCACAGTAACTTCTAAACAACCCGCTCTAAAAGCTCACACGTCATCAATCAATCAGTTTTGACTGACAATCTCTTTCAATCCTAAGCAACAGAGAACATACCAATATCCCAAGGGAAAACAAACACGGAATCATACTCATAGCAATAATATTCGAAAGATAAAGTAAACGATAAACTGGTAATTTGAGTAAACAATGTTTTGCAAGTCCATGATTAAATTATTTTAACAAAAATATTCACTGACGAGTTGCTTTTGTTTCTCCGTGACTCGTCGAGCTTCGTTGACTCGGTTTTTGGTGGTTGCCACTGTTGATTCTGGCTTTCAGGAGTTGCAGTGGTTGGGAGTAGTTTGGTGTGTTTTATAAGCTGCTTTCGCGCCACTCGGTCTTCAGCTCTTCTCAGGGCAGTAATCACAGTAATTCCTGTAATCGCATTGATCTGACCAGAACTGCAAGTAGGTGGACGTCTACTTATTCCACTACAACCAGTATTTTCTCAGTTACCTGGTTGTTTCCGAGCGATATAATCAAATGAACTTAGAATTCGTTTGCAGCAAATCGTGACGAATCTGTTTTTGATGATCGTCAATGGTCAAGAATTGTCTTTTTGCACAATCTTTACCAATGGAGAACACGAGTAAAAAATAATAAGGAAAGAGAAGAATAAAAATATATATATTTTATTAAACAGTCAAAGAGATGAAGTAAAAACTTAACGTATCTGAAAGTTTTAATAAAAAACAAAATAAACAAACAATCTACAGAACCACACCAAAAATAACGGGCCTCGAGAACCAGTGAACCATCAATCCACCAATTTACTTGACGTGCACTCTATCAAGCCAAAGTACTAGGTGGCCATAAGTCGGCAGGAGGCAAACGCAAGAGTTATCTAAACAATCCGGCAGAAGAATGTTAATAGTTGGGAACAATAAAGTATTGGCCGACACGCGACCGCATCACGCTAGGGAAGTATGCGGGGTGGTTACAGTACTGTACCGTTTTTCTGGAAGCCTGGTAATAACATGATTGGACTGAATGCATTGGTTTTATGTTTTTCGAAGAAACGTGTATTTTTACGTGATTGTAATGAATATATCGGTAATTTTCGTATATTTCCAACACGGAAAACACATTGACTTTCATGCAGTGGGTACTTTTTCCGTTGCATCGTAGGTATGTGCATTTTTTTCTTGTGATCTTCGCAAAAAATAGTTTCAGGAGTAAATAACTTCACGAACACGAATACGCGATCTAAATATTTTATCACCCATATTGGAGAAAATATATTCATTTTTCCGATACCTAAACATAGAGAATTTTCAATTTTAAGCCTCTGTGAGACGGGTGTTACGCCGATGGCATTAAAATAAAATACGAGCGGTGTCGTCCGTCGACACGTAAACGCCATCCATCACCAGGCAGTGTGCAACCCCCTTTACAGGCCAGTGTAGACGTGCGACAAAACTCAAGGAATTTGAGCTGCGTTTTTTTTTAAATTAGGAGATCATCGATCAAGAAATGACAGCGTATTAGGTTTTTAAAAAGTTGAAATTCGAATTCCGTAATGGAATGTTTTTAAATTTTTAAAAGCAAATGATGTCTTACCTTACCTTTTGTTTTTTTTTATTTCGTTTTAGCTACCAAACCTTTGTAAATCATATTTTTCCAAATCTTAACAAATAATTTTTTGTTAAATAAATTAAAGTAAACCAAAAATGTATATGTTTACAATACGTGAAGAAAACAAAAACTGTAGCAAATCTTTGTGAACCTGTTCTTTAAACTACTGATTCCCACGTCGCAGCTTGCTTTCTTACTTTTCATTACTTTACTGTCACAAAAACTCGTCCCTCTCCTCTATTTGTCTATTTTCAAATATTCACAAAGTCGTCTGCCGGCCCGCTACCATGCATCACAGTCGCTCCGCACCATTGACGCAGAGCGAATTTTTGAAAAATGTAAAAAGGTCACTTCGCTCGTCACGTACAACACATTTATTACGACTTCGACTTCCTTCAGAACGGCTTCAACACGAACCGGACGTTATAAATGGTTTTTGCTTATTTTTCAATTATTCGATCGGAATGTATGAAATATGATCGGAGGTAGGATCTGCGGACCGGATGGTGGCTCTTTCAACATTAATTTTTCTGTCGGAAATGGTAACGGAAGTGAATGTGATTGAATAATGCACTGCAATTCTGTTGGGGGTCTTTTGTAGGTATGATTCGTTTTTGGCTAAGGAGTTTGGTTTTACCCAGTGATTGGGTTGTACAGGCTCTAGAAATAGTGCCAATCTATTAGCGTAGGCGATTGTCGAAATTGCAAATTATGAGGGCTGGACCACGTGAGATTTCGACAGCGTTTGTCAATCCTATACCTAAATTTTTGACGTTTTGACAATCGCTTTCGCCACGCTACCGCTGACAGAAATGTCGTTTTGTCAAGAGCCTTGTGAAGTAAAAAAAACTAGAAAAATCTGGTATTCAGCTGCATCCAATAAGACTGAAAAGCGACCACAATATAGTTCGAATAAAAACAAGTGAAATAATGGTGATAAAAATCTAAATATAATAAAAATTTGGCACGTTTGAGATTCAAAGTCAACAATTTCCATTAGGTCAACATATTATTTGCCCAAACTCATGTTCTTTTATTCTTTGTCACCAGGACATCAACAACAAAATGCAGTGGCGGATCACCCCACCGCGAAAGACGGCGAAGGGACGAGGAGTCGGCGAGCCTGCAGGGGTTCAGTGCGGCCTTGCACCGGACCCCCCCGCCTCCACCGCCGGCATTGCTGAGGAGACTAGGAGTCAAGGAGCCTACGGGAGTTGGGAAGGTCAGTGGAACTTTAAATACGAAAAATGTGGATGTTCCCCTCTCGGAAACTTTGGGAGCATAGCTAATGGCATTGTTAAAATATTATGCAGTCACGATGTTGGTTGTACAGCTAGCAAAATTGTCCAGGGTCGTCCTACCGTAGAAACATTTACATAAGTGTTGCCAATTGTCGGTCATCATAACAGCCGAAGACGTCCACTGCTGAACATAGTCCTCCCCCTGCCATAATCGCCACGCTTGGCAGGCGGGTTGGCGATCGCAGTGTATGGTGTTGCGTTTACAGAGAACGCTGCTGTCCATTCTCTGGTGAGTCCCTTAGTCGCCTCTTACGACACCCACGGGAAGTGATGGGATGGTATTATTCTTTTATGGCACCATACAGCACCGGCCGACACCATACGGCAATTGTCGGTCATGGCGACTATATCGAGGTCTTACCGCCAACTTTAAGCGAAATCTTTTCGAAAGGGCAATTTTATCTTAAGCTCGTTTAAGATATTCGCAGAAATACAGATTAAAAATTTCAAAACAGCGTTTTCTGCTAAAGTATTAAGCTGCAAGTATCAATGCTTTGAGTGGCATTACAAATATTTGATCTACTCTTTGAGCATCAACGACACAATCGATTCATCAACCTCCTGCCCTAATTCCAATGTACTCGACAAAAGATATTGAAATAACCAATTGACCAACTAAATCTTGATGTTAAACAATCATCAATCAACTATATTCTCAACTCATAAATTACTGCCTCAAAAACATTTTTAAACGTTTAAAAAACGAGCAGCCGAGCAAACTTAACAAGAACTCATCACCCAGCCACTTAATACAAATTCGCGATAAAGAAGCGAAACGGTACCCTTAGTCACGCCGCCATGATTTAAGAGGGGTTCATGAAACACACTAATTGGTTGTACCTAATGAGACAGCTGATGATCTCGCTAATGAGTCGCTTAACGATGCCGCGGCTAAGGAGTATCGCTTTGTTCTGATCAGGGAGTATAAATTGCAGTTGTGTGCCAAAGATTTATGCCTTTAAGTCTAAAGGGAAGATACAGACAAAGGAGCGCATGTGTTCCTTATGGACACGGCTGAATAGTATTGGAGCGGATTTACAGTTTAGCTGAAACTTAAGCTTGTTAGGTGCAGCTCTGCTAAAACTTTTAGCTACTTAGTTTTGTTTGTATTGCACAATGGGACACTGCACAGTAAGATTTTATCCCACTGTCTTCTTTGAAGCCTACTTTTCTATTAAAATACTGAGATGATATCCTGAAGCTTTGACTGTCGTTACGGATAGTCAGAAGCCCGAGAGCATGTCAACCAATCTTACCGAGAGTTATGGTGTTACCATGTTACTAAGTACAGAAGATCAGATAGCCAGTCGCTTAAAAAATATTATGACATTAACCTGCCTCCACCTAGACTGGATATTGAACCCAATATAGTAGAGTTATCATCATCATATCAGCCGAAAGACGTCCACTGTTGGATATTGGCCTCCCCCAAATATCGCCACAACAACCGGTCCTGTGCGTCTTGCTCCATCGGTTACCCTTGACCCTCACCAGGTCATCGGTCCACCTTGTGGGTGGTCTTCCAACGTTGCGTCTTCCAGTACGCGGTCGCCACTCCAGAAATTTTAGGCTCCATCGACCATCTGTTCTGCGAGTAATATGTCCTGCCCATATAGTTGGGTAAAGGAGACAAAGAGGATGTACCTAGGGTGTTGCATTTGCAGAATTTGTTCGAAAGAGTCACCGCGACCCTGGAACGCAAAGGGCATTTGGAAGAACACGGATGGGTTTATGTCAGTAGGAGTCTGACACTCCCTTCCGCTCTGCCCAGAGCAGAAGGAGTCATTTAATGATTTCCCATCCTTAAAAACGGTGTTGCATAGCCTATTGGGTATTATTTTCGTCTCATATATCAACCATTTCTCATAAACTGTTGCCAACGCTCCTACAAGAAATCTTACGCTAAAAATCCTTTTACCAAAAATCGGAACAAGGCAAGCCGTATTGCCGTCTCTTCGATAAAAACGGTCGTTACCCAAGCCCTTAGGAGATAACGCGAAACTCGATTTATGTCACATTAATGCGTGTCTTAAATAGCCTATACAGCGGTATCAGAACTTGGGAATTAACCTTTACAAAGCCGGTAAGGGTCTTTACGACCGGCTGCTAAGTGTACGTAAAGTGCTAGTATGTCTGATGCGTTAATTAGTTTGAAATAGTGATGGAACTTTCTTTATGGTAACACTTTTATGTTGTACGATTTTTGGAAGAAAAAACCGTGGTTTTGCAAGTCGGAAATCAACAAAAAATTTATGGCATATCCACATTGACCTGATGTCCTGTCAATGTGGATATGCCAATAGTCTTACCTTCATCGATATATGCGCAAACTCAAGGCAATTAAAAATAACCAATCATAACTCGAGCAAACATACAGAAGAATAAAACCTACAAAAACAAAATCTAATTCGGCCATTATTCCGTACGTGCTACTTTCATAAACGAACACAGCGTTCGGATTTCCAATCACTACCAATAAACACCGATTGGAACGCTTTTACAAAATTCTAGACAAACAACGCTCATCGTTTATTTAGTTAACCGTTCAATGCACTGGCTTGGTCTAAAAGACCAATGGTCGATTGGAACGCGAAACGTGCTCGACGGACAGACCGCTAATGTCATAAGACGGGGCTAACGAGGCGCACTGCGGGAATCGCTACTGGAATCCCAGGCGTATTCCAGTCTATACATAGGGTACTAGGAACGTAGGGGCCTTAGGAGGTAGGTATTCCACAGGATCATCTGTCTGAGGAACTTTGAATGTTGCATACGAGTTCGTATCTAAGTCTGTGTTTGACTTGCTGTTTACGGTACGTTATGAAGATTGATTTTGTGAGGGAGGACTCGGTTTTGCTTTCAGAAGTTTTGTTAGCGATTCCAGATGGACTGTGACTGTTATTCTTTCGACATTTAATTAAACATATACAGTGTAAGTGCGAAATAGAAATTACTAGTGAAGAATGTAAACTCAAAACGTCGTCGGCCTTTTTGTAAAAATACTTATTTTATTCTGCAAAGGACACATTTTTGTCCGACCACTGAAGTTCACTACCACAAAAAATTCAACTCCATTTAACCACGAAAACACTTTTGTGAAACATCATCCCCTTCTTACGACTAATTCAGTCCACACAGCTAATATTGGCAATATTATTATGTTCACTCAAATTACGTATTTTACACATACATACAAAGTCACACACTATAGGAACCTTAAAAAAAAAACAAGTTTAGATAGGTACACCTTCCATCAAAATGCTTGCATAAAACTCTTATTTACAACAAAATAGTTGCTTCTGTGTAACGTTTTACCCCATGTTACAACTAAACCAGTTCACACCGCTAATTTTACCAAGTAGTGGCAAACTGGTAATACTTTCACGCCTGGGTGCGGCGGCGTGCGACGTCGAGCAGTTTATTTAGTTATTTACACCCGCCGCCAATTACCGCGGCGACGCAGGGTTAAATGTGATAAGTGACGAGGTAACAAGATGCAGGTGCAAGGATATCGCGCTAAAGGGTTAACTGCGAAGAAAGGAATGGTTAAAAATAATTGAATCTTGAATGCTGATGTGGGAACTTTGGATAAAATCTATATATATAAAAATGAATTGCTGTTCGTTAGTCTCGCTAAAACTCAAGAACGGCTGGACCGATTTTAATAATTCTTTTTTTGTTGGATTTGCCAAAATACAGGGAAGGTTTAAAAGCAAAAAAATGGGTAGGTAGATAGGGTAGGTAGGTAGGTAGGGTAGGTAGGTAGGTAGGGTAGGAGTAGGGTAGGAGTAGGGTAGGAGTAGGGTAGGAGTAGGGTAGGAGTAGGGTAGGAGTAGGAGGTTATATTATAGATAAAAATTGTGACGCAGACGAAGTTGCGCGGGTCAGCTAGTACCTAATAGATATATTGATACAACAGTGTGTTTCTTACGCTTGTTGATGACAAAGGAGGTAGTACCTTGAAGTTGTTTTTTTTTATTAATAGAAAACAAAATTGTTTATTACAATTGAATGTAATTTTCTAATGTAGTAAGTAATGTAGAGGTATTACCATGGCTTAATATCATGTTTTATGTGTGTCTTATTAAAACAGATTACTTAGTAGAAACCAAATATTATTAAGTAAGCACCAAATAAAAGTACATACCTATTTTGAGCTTTCCGCTCTAAAATATTTCAGCTTTACTCAGATAAGCCCCTGGTAATATTTTCATCCCATTGTTCCAAATGCGCTTAAGACGCCAATGAGCATCTTATAACGTTGCACAATGTACCATTATAGAACAGGAACAATACAATCCTATTCGTAGCTACATTATTTAACAACATTCCAAAATCTAAAATAACAATACTGCGAGCCGAAATCGGTCCATAAACTAGCAAATAACTAACATTTGTGTAAAATATAATTAAGGTTTAGTATCCAAATTAATGCATACAAACTATGTAGTTATTAGTACTGCACGTTAACATTTAAATACTGGTGTAATAACCGTTTCATTTACTGCACAATGTACCATAAATAGCCTGATCTTTTTATAGATAACTAAACTAAAACTGTTTTGTTTTTGTAATCCGGAAGAACGAGCTTATCCCTTTTATGATTAAAACTAGCTTTTGCCCGCGGCTTCGCTCGCGTTAAGAAGTTTAAAATTGACAAAGTTTCATACAAACTTTCATCCCCTATTTTATCCCTTTGGGGGTAGAATTGATCAAAATCCTTTTTTAGCGGATGCCTGCGTCATAACATTTACCTACATGCCAAATTTCAGCCCGATCCGTCTAGTGGTTTGGGCTGTGCGCTGATAGATCACTATGTCAGTCAGTCAGTCAGTCACCTTTGAGTTATATATATTTAGATATTGATCCGTGTTGAAATATTTAACTAGTATTAATCATATAATATGCCCATCATTACTGATACACAGTAAATTAATTGATTGATTGATATTTTATTTACATTCATCAACTGTGGCTTTTATATCCGTTTTCATTTTGTTTAATACGGGAAAAAGGAAATCGCTTTTCATTTTAATTTAATATGTATTTTAATTATTTCATGGCAGTGCTTGTTCTACTTTTTTCTTACTAGTAATCTGCCCCGGCTTCACACGTGTGCAATAATAATACACAATACTGAGGAAGTTTATAGCCTTTTCTATTAGTGAAAATCGTATCAAAATCCGTTGCGTAGTTTAGAAGAAGCATACGGAGAAACAGACAGGCATTCAGCAACTTTATTTTTTTCTACTTGCATAATTATCTTGATACTTAGAGTGTTTCATCGTCTGCCTAGCCTTTTCTAGTAACTATATTGAATAGAATAGAATAGAATAGAAAATCATTTATTCAGCACAGACAAACGCACAGCGACAAGGTAAACAGAAGTAATAGTAGGTACACAATTGCACTGAGCGTGCCCATACTGAAAGGATAACCATCTCAGCATTTGCTGGGCATCAGACACCCAGCGCTGGTTTTCAGTTGGCACCCCACAGTAACACACGGACGAAGGTAAACACAATAAACATGGTACTTCATTAAATATTGATAAATAAAATAAACATAAATCGTAAATAAATACAATAATATAAAAACTAAACAGTCAAATTTCGGCTTACAGTCAAATTTGGAATTTAGCTGAATTTTAGCGGGTTGGCCCGTGTTTTCGTTGCACCCTGTTAGTTCCTGCAGCACCACCCAACACACACAACATGCACAACCAGTAATTCCAGTACTTTTATGATACTTTGAATGTACATAAACTAGGTAAAATAGACCGTAGTAAAGACATTAGCTAGAATAGCCAGGCAGCAATGTTAATAGCTGGGCTGACATTTCAGGGCGCGCCAGACTTACCTTGCTAATGTGAGTAGAAGCTCTTTTAATACCTATTGGTAATAGTATTCGTAAGCTAAAATTTCTGTTATCTAATCTATACTTCTACACTAATATTATAAAGAAGAAAGATTTGTTTGTTTGTTTGAATTGAATAGGCTCCGAAACTACTGAACCGATTAGAAAAATTCTTTTAGCGTTGGATAGCTACATTATCAGGGAGTAACATAGGCTATATATTATCCCCGTACTCCCACGGGAACGGGAACTACGCGGGTGAAACCGCGTGATGTCAACTAGTCTTTAATATTTTGGAATGTGTTTTATAGGTAATTGACCAGCTTTTGCTCTCGACTTCGTTACACGCTTCGCTTTTTGCACGCGACTTCGACGCGCATAACCCGTTTTTCCCCGTTCCCGTGGGAAATAATTAAAATAAAACTATCCTATCGATTAAGTTGAATAAAATAACAGGTAGTTACGAATTTTGATCAAAATCTTATATGAGTTTGTCTCAAACATACATTGTGACACGAGATTTTTATATATAGATATTGATATTGATTCATATAGTACGTAGACCTCGATAACTTACTAATACTTCGAATGAAACTTGACTATACTGATATAACGTGTCACTATTGATACAAAATCGAAGATTTTCAAGCTAATACGTTATTCATGTGACTACGCAAGAACGTGACGGTATGTAGGGATGTTCCTGTGTAGATATTGGGCGGAATAAGCGCCATATCCAACGGATAGCTTTACATGAAAAAGCAAGCATTATACTACTCAGACTCAAAATTCTTTATTGCGAACTAAGTGTAAATTAGGTACAGGACATATGTTAACAAAAATAGGAAGGTTCTTATAACTTAGTTGTGTGTTTAGGCATTGCAATTAAAATTGAAATACATATTTTTTCATTGAATATTATAGACAACTTACGTAATAGTATATTAATTAACATTTTTCATAAATTTTACATTTTCTCATTTTATTTCGTATAATTTACATATATCCCACTATACAAAGTGAAAAGCTGACGAAAAATTTTAACAAGATACGTTTGTGTCTAACACACAACTCACGTTTTTATGTTTCCGTAGTTAGAAAATTATAAGTTAACTAGTTCCCTGCGCATCTTCGTCTGCTCCTCTCCTATTGGTTTTAGCGTGATGATATATAGCCTATAGTCTTCCTCGATAAATGAGCTATCTAGCACTGAAAAATTTTTTCGATTCGGACCAGCAGTTCCTGAGATTAGCGCGTACAAGCAAACAAACTCTCCAGCTTTATATATTAGTATATATTTAGATCTGTACTTAAATATTTAGTAAAAAACCGGCCAAGTCTCAATCAGAATCGCACACGAAGGCTTCCGTATCATAAACCTTATTTTTTATTATTTGTTGTCAAAGCGGCAATAAAAATACACAATTTGTGAAAATTTCAACTGTCTACCTATTACGGTTCTTGAGATACAGTCCGCAGACAGACAGACGGGCGGACGGACAGACGGACGGACAGCGGAGGCTTTAGGGTTCTGATACACTTTGGGTACGGAATTCTAAAAATTATGTTTTATTATATGGGTATCTTCATTCTGTGTATTTGCATGTGCTAATTAAACAAGTTTTTTTCTATTACTAGCTGACCCGCGCAACTTCATCTTCGTCACCATTTTCATTACTGCTCCGCTCCTATCGGTCTTAGCGTGATGATATATAGCCTATAGCCTTCCTCGATAAATGGGCTATCTAACACTGAAATATTTTTTTAAATCGGACCAGTAGTTCCTGAGATTAGCGCGTTCAAGCAAACAAACAAACAATCTCTTCAGCTTTAAATATTAGTACTAGCTGACCCACGCAACGTCGTCTGCGTCACAATTTTCATTACTGCTCTGCTCCTATTGATCTTAGCGAGATGATATATAGCCTATAGCCTTCCTCCATAAATAGGCTATCTAACACGGAAATATTTTTTCGAATCGGACCAGTGGTTCCTGACATTAGCGCGTTCAAGCAAACAAACAAACAAACTCTTCAGCTTTATATATTAGTATAGATATAGATAGAAGTATAGATACGGGTTTCATTTCATGAAATAATTATTACTAAGTTGCAAAGGTCACTTAATTGAATTAATAAGTTTAGTTGAAAACTCTTGTGAAAACTTGTAGCGATCACTCCAAAAGTACGCTAAAGGCATTTCTGAAAAGTAAAATCCATATTCATACGAACTTGCCAACATAGGTAATGCTGGCCAGAATAGAACTACAAAAACGCTGCTTTTCCATTGCACTACGAACTTCTAAAAATGTACGTACAAAGGTACTTTTCACCGAATTGTACGTACGACATAAAAAACAGTTCGTGTTAGTAGAAGTCGAGTAAAATTTGCAATTCAAGGAGCTACGTAAGCTGGATGGAATGGAATGCGATGGGAGAGGGGGGGGGGGATACAAAAAGTGTCCTCGTCGCGTCGCACGGGTTAGGTGCCTACTGAATTGACTAGGTAAATAGTGAAGAAGATAAATTCATGAAGTACCACCCCGGGTGCTGATATAATTAGCTACTCATCGCTCATAATGGTACGAAGGCAAATTTTCGCGTTCAAATTCACGCAATATCATCTTAGTGAAGTCAAAAAAACTTTCCAAAACGTAGAAAAATTAATGGTGTTATTTTCAGCTGACTATGCGGAGAGGAGCTCGTGGCATGATAATAATAGCCGCACGGGTTGATCTTCAAGGTTAAGCAACGTTTGCCAAGGTTGGTCTGAGGATGGGAGACCATTTTAACATGCCGAGTTTCTTAAGAAAGCACATTAAGCCGTTGGTCCCGGCTGTCATTTGTAGATCTTTGGCAGTCGTTACGGATAGTCAGAAGCCCTTGCCATGAAGTACCGTGCTACCCAGATAATGGGTTGTGGAGGTCTGGTAGGCAGCCGCTCCACGTAAAATACTGGTATTCAGCTAAATTCAGTTTGTCTGGAAGCCGACCTCAATATAGTTGGGAAAAGGCTAGGCTGATTATGATGAGAATGCGAACGCTCTGAAAAAATATAAGTAATGCCAGTCTGTTCTTAACCTTATGTTGAACATATTCAAGCCTTAAAAATACAGTCATTTAGTATGTTTGGAGATGGAGTATCACTTCTATACTTTCTTATTCTATGCCCACGCGATAAGACGCGCGTTTTGACATTTAGTGAGGCGGGTAACACCATTGTTTTTGTAAGGGGGGTTGTGTCTGTTTTTAGTTTCACTTTTTCCTGTGGATGGTGGAAATTGGGCCAGTTTTCTCGGGAATGTTGTCTTACTATAACGGCTTAAGAAATACCATTGCCTTCTTTTACTTATATTTGATTTCAAAAACATGGAACTGGACATTGATTTGTAGTTTTCTTCAGGTGAACAGTTTTCTCACACTGACTTCGGACTGCTCTGTTGTCTGAAAGCCAGAAACAAACAGTTAAAATCAAACAATTACATGCAGTCACCAATAAATGCATTTTATTCCTTTGATTCTCCGAAGACCATTAACTATTTCAACACACCATTTATAGCACAACAAAACAAAACAAACATTACCGGTAATCAAATAAAATTTCTCTACAAAATCCACCTCAATCCATCAATTTTTATTAAACTTTTCAAACTAGGTTACCGTTCATAAACTGAGCATAGACAAGGGAAACAAACGTGTGTGTATATCCGGCATCATGTGTCAAAACAATCTTGGGTATTACTGGCCAGTAATAATATTGCTTGGCCCCTGGGACCTGGCGGCCGGGGGAACAAAGGTAGTGAGCTACTGGATGAGCTATTGTTGAAATAACATTGTCAGGATGATAAATAGACGTTTCGATGATGAAAGGTGATATTCGTGATGGTAAATGAAATGGTCTTCGATTTAAAATTCGAATTCGATGTTTCTGTTTACCATACTGGAAGCAAACCGTACCGTAGTGAAGAGAGTAAAAGCCATCAGCTGCAGCTGTACCTATATGATTTTCTAAATAATAATGCATTGAAATTACTTATTTGCTTTTAAGCCAACATTTTCGGTGTTTTACACAGATAACTTCATTTAGTTTCAAGAGACAACTATGCAGTTTATTACTAGCTAAATAAAAAGTAGAACATATCTTGTTTAAAAATCGCTTTTTAATTTATGTTGAACAACAAAACACAATTTCATATTTTATGCTTAAATAATAAGTATCTACACCTGTCTCCGATGCTGTTGAGTTTTTATCAATTATTCTTTTTTAATAAATATTTAAAAATTTAATATTGTAGTCAAGTTTAGAAAACTAACAGAGTATCTTCATAATATATATTATCTATACTAATACTAATATATAGCTGAAGAGTTTGTTTGTTTGCTTGAACGCGCTAATCTCAGGAACTACTGGTCTGATTTGAAAAATTCTTTCAGTGTTAGATAGCCCATTTATCGAGGAAGGCTATAGGCTATAGACCAACAGGAGTGGAGCAAACGAAGTTGCGCAGGTCAACTAGAAATATATACACATACACTTTTAAGCCACATCCAGCGCAAAACAGTAGATATCACTGTGCAGTACCTTTCCCCCACTACTTGTCCGGCTGTCAATTTGCTCGACCAATGAGATCGGCGGCCACTGCCCGCGGGATTAAACTCCTTATTGATTATTGGACCCTTTTTTATTCGTACCCACTCAAGTTATAGACGATAAGGATTAATATTGCATGATGAGTGAAGGTTTGAAGCATGATCTTACGTAGTCTGACTATCCTTTGAAGGGAACTTCATGATTCGTTTTTGTCACAATTACTGTTAACCACGCTCTGTATGTATAGTTAATGATCAAATGTTAACTTCATTGAAACTGGGCACTACACAATTTTCTTATCTCAAGAAATAAGACGGTACAAAACGAAAATTAACTTTTGAATTAATCAATTATGTGATTACGAAGTTCTCTAGAAAAAAAAAAACTTAGCAGATTCTTTATTCCAATTGTCACTTAGAAATTTGAATTTAGAATCTACGGTTTAAGACATTTATTTTCTCAAAAGATTTACAATCACTTATAAGAGAAAATACAATATTTTATTAAACTTAAAATTACATGAAACCGATTGGCGTAGCGAGTTAGTTATATGACAAATAACAACAAATAACATTTGTATGTAATAACAAGGGGTAGTTGTAGAAAAAAATAAAAATAAAAAATTTCATACAAAACCAAGTACTCAACGTCTTATGCGCATCACTGCGGTTTTAGAATTAGGAATTTAGAATCTACTAATGAATATTAATTTAAACTTAACATTATGGTGTTTTTGTGCTAACTATATAATGCTTTGTTTTATTAACTAGTTTATTCATGGTCTCTTATGTTTTTACTAATTAAAATTAGCTCTGCACATACGTCAAATCCTCACACTTTTCCCACCAAACCTTTTGGTTTGGTGGGAAAAATGCCCGCCACCTCTTATCGCTCCGCTCACACCGCACACCACACGTCCACTCGTTCTCAAACTATAGCTGATTTATACACCGAAGGGTCCACATTATTGCTACGCACTACAAACCCAGTTCGACTCCTTTGATGCGACCGTGATGAGACCCAAACATATCTATTTGGGATTTGTTGCTACCAAAATGGGGATTCGAAATGAAAATGTGGGACAAATAGTTTTGTGGGTTCAAACGCGATTACCTGGGTTGGTATTTTGTTTCGAATGGTTTAAAGTTCGTAGCGATATTAGTTTTGGATTGTATTTTGTGATATTTGATTGGTTACGAAACTTTACGTGATCGTTTTATTGTGTCCAGATAATAATATTTTTTTTTAAAAGCTTGCATGTCGATTATTATTTACAATTATTCATTTCATGACTTACCCCTGACAAGGTTTAAAATAATACTTTTCAAACTATTACTATTTAAAAGTTATGTACCTGTAAGAACTATTTAGAAGACAAGTCAATAGAATCTGTAATTTGTAAGTTATATTTATTGACATAGCTGATTGTGAATACATTTGCACGCCATGTTATGGCAGGATATCATCATCATCATCATCGTATCAGCCGAAAGACGTCCACTGCTGGACATAGGCCTCCCCCAAGCGTCGCCACAACGACCGGTCCTGTGCGTCTCGCATCCATCGGCTACCCGCGACCTTCACCAGGTCATCGGTCCACCTTGTGGGAGGCCTTCCAACGTTACGTCTTTCGGTACGCGGTCGCCACTCTTTTCGGCCCATCGAACATCTGTTCTGCGAGCAAAGTGCCCTGCCCACTGCCACTTTAGCATTGGCAGGATATGCTGAAACAAATTTACTGTAACACCTTATGTACCATATTCTAGCAAATAAATATTTTGATTGATTGAAAAATAGGAACAATAGTTATCCAAAATTTCATTTTCCATTTTCCAAATCATTTACTCAAAACATATCCAAAGGTAGTAAGTCATCAGGTTTTTAAACTTGTTTTAAATCTTCGGAGTTAGTGATGTTTCTGCTTTATCATTGTTGAACAAAGTTGAAACCTTTTACCCGTCTAGTTAAAAGAGTTTTCTTACAACTAAACTCTTGAGTTTTCTCTTAGTAAGTCAAAGAAGTTACCCAAGAAGAAGGAA
The DNA here is from genome assembly GCA_947578705.1 of Lacanobia wlatinum. NCBI lineage: Eukaryota > Metazoa > Arthropoda > Insecta > Lepidoptera > Noctuidae > Lacanobia > Lacanobia wlatinum. The sequence goes on from OX388031.1 coordinate 24,377,030, forward strand.
TAAAATAAAAAATGGAAGAGGCAAACTTAGAAATAACTGCGTCGTGGTTATCTTAGAGTGATTTTGTTTAAGCAAAGAGATTTTTGTATAGTTATAATGCAAGATGAAGATGAGGGGCAATCTCGAGTACTTGGCTGTATTGATAAAGGGCTAGTTAGACAAATTACTTAGTGATAATCATAATCAATACATAAACAACTAGCTTCTGCCAGCGGTTTCGTCTGCGTTGTCCCTAGGGAACATACTCCCGGGATAAAAAGGAGCCTATGTCCTTTGTCAGGCTCTAGACTATCTGAGTAGCAAATTTCATTTAAATCGGTTTGTAGTTTTGGCTTGAAACCGCGGCAGACCGACAGGCAGAGTTACTTTCGCATTTAAAATATTAGTAAGGAAGTAAGGATAAGAATTCTTCCGTTACTGACTGATTGAGTGACTGACAGACAACGGACAGCCGAAACTTCTGGTCGTAGAAAGCTGAAATTTGGCATGTAGGTTCTTTGGCGAGTGTAGGGGAGCACTAACAGAGGATTTTACGAAATTCTTACGGGAACGGGAATATACGCGTACGAAGTCGCGGGCAAAAGCTAGTATAGTATAATTATAATAGCTCCCATGTACACTGTAACTTCAAAAATATTATGGGTGTGGTACATTGGTATATAAAAAACCCAAGATGCACAGTCTCGAACAAATGCAACACTCGAAACTGTCGTCAAAAACTGACATGTATCAAGTGTCATGTGTTGTTTTTACAAAGCAGTTCAGTATGGCGATAGATGCTAGACTGTTTGAAACTTGCACACAATTATACATATTGCGCTTGTTTTTTGCGGACGTTTTTTTTGCAAATTCAGCCTTACACGGATCACTTAAAGTTGTTTTTACAAAGCAGTGCAGTATGGCGAGCGATGCTAGACTGTTTGAAACTTGCACACAATTATACATATTGCGCTTGTTTTTTGCGGACGTTTTTGAGATGCTGACTGTGTATCTTGGGTTTTTTATATATCAATGGTGTGGTAGTAACTATATCACATTTCTGCCAATATAGATTTGATGTGTCGCGGGTCTAAAAAGGGCCACTTTAGCAAAATCAGCCAACACATCAAGCTACCCGAAACTTTCAAATTTTCCCAATCAATCTTGAACCTAATGCTTTAGCGGTAAAGATGAAAATAAATTTTGACAAATTGCTGTATGATTAGTATTATGATCCTAATATGATGCGGTCAAGAAATCAAGCGTCGTATGGCTATAACAAGGTCTGCCGGTTCCGGTTTCCCCATATCTTTTTGAGCCCATCCATGTCAGCCATGGATAGGCTCAAAAAGATATGGGGAAACTGGAACATCACAAAAGCCACGAAAATTCGGTTAGTCAGAGCTCTTGTGTTTCCTATATTTCTGTACGCCGCTGAGACCTGGACATTGAAGGAGAGTGAGAAAAAGAGTATAGATGCTGTAGAAATGTGGTGTTGCAGGAGAATCCTTAAGATATCTTGGACCCAGCATAGAACCAACATGTCTATTTTACAGGATCTAGGTATCAAGCAGCGCCTATCTTCTATCGTATAAGCTCGAATTCTCACTTTCTTCGGGCACGTATCAAGACGTGGAGATGTCTCCATAGAGCGCCTTGTGGTACAAGGAAACGTCGAAGGCAAACGAGCATGTGGTAGATCGCCTATGCGCTGGACCTACCAAAATAAGGTAGCGTTAGACAATGGTCTCTTGTATGAGTGCACCAGAAAGGTACGTGAAGAGTAGCGACGGATTGTCAAGCATGCTACTGAATCTTAAAGACGACCACGACCACTCTATCAAGAGTGAAACGATGAAGTAAGAACGACACTGTGTCTATGTTTCTTATCCTACTCTTCTGTCGCAGGTCTGCTGGAAGAAATTTCTATTGAAATAAGCAGTACCTTTGTGCTCTTTTGTCTGTATTTAATTATCTTTTTTTAAGTTTATTGTGTGTACATAAATAAATAAATGAAGAAGAATATGATTCTACTAAAATGGCCGTTTTAGACCCGCAGTCTACATTATTGGTCTATTTAACACACTACCATAACAACGATTCATCTCACTAATCATAATGCTAGTTTTACTCCTCATAACATCCTCCCTTCACCACGAAAACATTTTGGATAGGTCCAATAAAATCTCATACATCTTCATACATACATACATAAGAGTAATAAAAACAATATGGGTCGCGTTTCTTCTAATATAAGGAAAGATATTCGGCTGTCCTATTGTTCGGATGAAAATTCCGTTTTCGACCCAAAGGGATGGTGATGAACTAAATAGTAAATGCAAGGGAATTCTCTTATATTTCACACTTATTCAGACGATAACTTTTAGTGTACGGGGATATTCTAGGATTGTGTTGTGTATTTATGATTTGGTTATGATCACAGACAAAACTAATATGTTCGAGATATCTACACTTATATAATATATAATATTATAAAGCGGAAAGATTTGTTTGTTTGTTTGAATTGAATAGGCTCCGAAACTACTAGACCGATTTGAAAAATTCTTTTAGCATTGGATAGCTACATTATCAGGGAGTAACATAGGCTATATATTATCCCCGTACTCCCACGGGAACGGGATCTACGCGGGTGAAACCGCGTGACGTCCACTAGTAATATTATAAAGAGGAAAGATTTGTTTGTATGTTTGAAATGAATAGGCTCCGAAACTACTGAACCGATTTCAAAAATTCTTTCAGCAATAGATAGCTACATTATCAGGGAGTAACATAGGCTATTTTATCCCCGTACTCCCACGGGAACGGGAACTACGCGGGTGAAACCGCGTGACTTCCACTAGTTAATTATAATCTCGAACGTAAATGCACGAAGTTTCGTTATCATCGCAGCCTCATTTATATCTATGACTAAACTTTAATGGAAAATTATAATTTTCAGCAACCATCAAGCTCTGCGAATATGTAGAATAGAATTCCTAATTCACAAAACAAAAAAAAAGTCATCAGCATGCAAAACAGCATACGAAATTAAATCGAATATTCACCCGATCTGCAATTAGAACACTTCATAATCACTATTCTACAACTTCACAAGTACAAAGCATTCGTAATCTGGTTAAAACTCGAAACGCGAGAGCTTAGGTAAGCCACGTATTTATCGAATTAGCGAGGGATACGTGCCGAATGTTCGAACGGACCCGTCAATCGTGTCTATCGTTCGAGTTAGCAATCTCGATTGTTTTGAATATGGATGCGATGATTGAAGCGTGATTGAAATTAATTTGGCTTGATATTATTGTGTGCAATGTTAATTGGGAGTGAATTTTGTTTTGATAATAGTTTGGTTAGAGACCAAGGTTGTGTGACGGGTAAAACCTATGCTGGTGTATATTAGTCGGTGACGAACTTTAGAAAGGGCGTGCTAAAATAAAGCTCCCATTGATCATTGTAGAAGTATTGAGTTTTATTTATAAGAACCTAAAGTTTTGCACAAAGACTAAGTGCAATTAAGCGATACTAACATAATTAAAAGTTTTATTTACTAACACAGTTGAAAATAAAATAATGTTTTATTTGTTATTATTTGTTGCACTGTGTTTCATATGCACGATGTGACCACTATCACACATTGTATTATTTATGAAAATTACAGAGATTTTGATTATTTATATTATTTATCGTAAGAAATAGTATTTTCAAAAACTCTTCCAATATTTAGCTCTCTAATCAACACAAAGCGACAAAATTCCAAACGAACTGCCACAAACGGCAGGCCCGGTGACAATACCTCCCCATATGTTTCCAGCACACACGAACCGAGTTAACTGACTTGCATTTTTATCCAATTACCCTCGCCTTTGTGAGGCTGTGTTCTGGCAAAATAAACTGCTATATAATAATGAGAGCAGTGGTTCCCAACCGATCCTTCACCACCAGAACATATGATACTGTATAATATGTTACTGTATAACAAAAAATACTATATATGTTACTGTATAACATGGCACTGGTGTCATATTTTCTGTGGGTTACTGGGTTGTAGAGGTCAGACAGGCTCAGATAGGATCAGCACCAGGATAGTACCAGTATTACCCTAACGTTTACGCTTATTTATAATAGTGTATTTCCACAAAACGACACGGGAGTGCATACTTTGAAGACACAAACAACGAAGGCGTCGGCGCGCCATCTTCGACCGAGTCGTCGTATCGTACTCGGCTGATTTCGGTTTGACTGGTTGGGACCCCAATATGGTAGGCTAGGTAAATGCGATGGTTCCCAAGCTTTCTTTGACCCGGGACCACTTTAATTTCTTCGCTGCTAGCAGAGAGCAGAAATAAAAAATAAATAAAATTAAACTGTATTAATCTAAAAAAAAAAGTTTCCTTATAAAAACAAATTTATATTCGATTATATTTATTTAAATAACAAACACTATATACACTTAAATTAGAAATAAAACTCCTAACTATAATATGGCGTCAAAAAATTCGTCCGCTTCGCTGTCGACTGGAAGTGAGCCCAAAAGACTGGCGGCATTGCCACGTTGTATGGCAATGCTTATCCTCTGTCCGAGGTAAAAGCCAACCCTTGGGTCACGCGAAGTGTCAACTAAACGTAAAATAAAATAAAATAAAGATATTTAAAACTTGTAGCATTAGTATCCTTGGAAAATAAAAGTAAAAAGCATTGCAATAGAACACACAATATTTCTGGTAGGAACTTAAAATCAGTGCCATTAATGATTTTGAGGTGAAAACTCAAAAATGTCATTGATACAAACTACAAAAGAGGATAGTTTTACTATGAGTGAAATTTTAAACCTTTTAAGGACCATATTTTGCCTCTGCGGACCACTGGTGGTCCGCGGGGGCCACACATTGAGAACCACAGAATTAGAGAAACGAGAATAATTTCATAAGCGCACTCCCGTTAGACTCTGTTGATAGTGATAACAAAGTATGGACTGTTTTTAATCATCCTAGTTTGTCCAGAGTAAAGAAAGAGTGTTTAAAGTTTGCTTGAAATGATGCGGGTCGTAAACAATCCGTTTGAGTAGTAATTACTGGTGTTGTTCCTTGTTCTGCTGTACGAGTACATAGACAGACTGCAATATTAGTATTTTTTGTATGAAGATGACGTTTTATTAAACGAGCCTCTTCAAACTTACCTTTCTCGGTTTGACTTGAAATCATTTGTGTATTTAAACTGTGTGAGCTGTGTCATTCGTTTTTCGAAAACAATTATTTTTTTAGGGTTTTGTTTTCGTAATGTTGCCATCTTTACAACGATATTTGTTGCTACTAGGATAGTTACTAAATTTGCAAAATGATGTACCTACTTAGATAATCCTACCTGATAATTCCTGATCTGGACAAATACGCAACTCTGTGGTATGCAACATTTATATATTCATTCGAGACTTCGTCATCGTTCTCTAGATATAGTTCTAAGTAGCTATTAATCGTCATCTCAGTAGTCAACCGCATCGAACTACGACATTTTTTTTTTAATGGATGGGTAATCATGAAATGACACCTCCCGCTCTGGGCGCATAGAAAGGGAATGTCAGACTTTTACTGACTAAAACCCATCCGTGTTCCCCCTAATGCCCTTGCGTTCCTGGGCCGCGGTGACTCTTTTGAACAAATTCCGCAACTCTGGCAGATACTGGTCCTAGCAGGCTCCGTCTTCTATGCTGATAGCTCTTTGAGGCGTGCGTGGAATACAGCGTGCCGTCGACCCGGGCCTGGTTCTGATCGGACGGCGAGCCACCCAGTGCTCGCCATCCGCAGGCCCGCGCTTACGGTGGCCGGGAATCGCCCTACGACTCCTGACGCCCGGAGCGTCTTCTTCTATTGCGGCGGCCGTGGCGTAAGGTTTCCCTCTCTCTTTCGCGTTCGGCCTTCTCCTTTGCTAGCATTACTGCTTCGCAAAAGGAGGTGACCGCTTCCCATGCCTCCTGGCTCCGGCTCATGGATTGAACCAGGGCTGGACGCGAAAGGTCGCCGCCGCCGATCAAGCTACAACCTGGGAGTCTATAAGTGAATAGGTTACTTCTAGGCAGGCGTCTTCAACCACATTATCGCTTACCAAGAGAGGTAATGGTCAAACGTGTGCCTATCAATAGTGAAAAAAAGCCATATCATCGTTCACGCAGATCAGTCCAACGTTTCCATGGTTTCCTTGTACTTCTCCTCTCTTTAAGCCCACACTTATACTTACTCAAAACTGTACGTCTACCATGAGTTACATTTTTTTAACTACAGTCGCTAGCAAGTATAGACGTACTGTCCTCACGACAATGTCCTATATTAGAACTATCGTTGCACAATGATCTTCCATTTTCAGACAACAGATTACTCTATTCTTGTAGACCACACAACACAATTTTACCACCAAAATAACGTTCAACTTCATCATACAACATATAAAACAGGCTAATAGAGTCTATTCCGGGCAGAAAGCGTTTTTATCAAATTATCATGGAGCTTGGCAACGGGCCAACTGTGTGCGTACTTATCGGTAGTGTTAAAATACACGTTGCTCGTTTTATGTGAATATTAACGGTATAAATAATAACGTTTCTATTATGTTGTTCTGTATAGAATAGAGGTGTATTGTTGCGGCTGGTTTATGGGCTGTGGATCGTGGGTTGGTGTTAAATGTTTTGCGAAATAGATTAATCCATACGTATAATAATAAAGCTGAAGAATTTGTTTGTTTGGTTGGGTGAACGCGCTAATCTCAGGAACTTATGTTTCGAATTGAAAAAATCTTTATGTGTTGTGTAGCCTGTTTATCGAGGAAGGCTATAGGCTATAAAACATCACGTTTCAACTAATAGCAACGGAGCATTAATGAAAAACGTGACGCAGACGAAGTTGCGCGAGTCAGCTAGTGTTATAGTAAGCAAAAATGAGAAGGCGTCTGATAGTAATAAACAGTTATAGAGTCTCAATTTTAAAGGAAACAACTGCTTTTAATACCCGTTATATTACAGTCCTAAGAAAACTGAGTTATGGGAACAAAGTAAATAAATACAACTACTTATCAGTAATGTTAAAATACACGTTGCTCATTTCATGTAAATATTAATGGTATAAATACGTTTCTATTATGTTGTTCTGTGTTGAGTAGAGGATGGTTTATGAGCTGTTGTTTTCTGATATATGGATCGTCTGTGGTATTAAATGTTTTGGGGTAATGGCTAATTGTTATAGGAAGCAAAGATCAAATGGCGCCTGGTTTAATAAACAGTCTACCTAAGACATTTTCATAGGAGTCAACTGCTTAATCGTGTAGTGTATCAAGAAAACTATATACATTTTCGGAATGAGCACGTTCAGCGCAATTTTACTGTATTTATTCTATACACTTATTTTATGTTACTCTAAGTTTGTTGCTTTTGTGTTGTTAGTGTTTATATGGCGAATAAATGTTTTATATTCCTATTATTTAATTTTTTCATAAAAGAGTGTTTTGAATGCAACTGTACGTGTTCTGAAACTTGATCTATCTACTTTAGTAACGTGTTATTTATACTCGCAACTGTACTTAAAATAAATCCATAGATTAATAGGCTTTCAAAAACCCATACATATATTGACATGAACTTTTCGCTCCTCATTAAAATTCCCATCAACTAGCTAAAATAATGCACTAACAAAATCAATTAACACAATCTCTAACAAAAACATAACATCAAAGCTAACTCGCACAAAGCACAACATAATCAAAGTTTCAGCGCGATAATTATTTAGTTAGCGACGTGCAGTCCGGCTTAACGAATGGCGGACATTACACCGCTCGGGCCCGCTTTAAAGCGATGTAAACGCTGGGTTGTACTGTGAGATGAGCGAGGAATGAGCTAGAATATACATGCTACAAGTTTTTTGATTCTGTCACATTTCTTACGATTTTCAAATTGTTTTGACATGGTTACTTTGCATATATAATTAAAATTCTATCTCTAACTATCTTATAATGGAATTTTAAAGCACAACATAATCAAAGTTTCAGCGCGATAATTATTTAGTTAGCGACGTGCAGTCCGGCTAAACGAATGGTGGGCATTACACCGCTCGGGCCCGCTTTAAAGCGATGTAAATGCTGGGTTGTACTGTAAGATGAGCGAGGAATGAGCTAGAATATACATGCTACAAGTTTTTTGATTCTGTCACATTTCTTACGATTTTCAAATTATTTTGACGTGGTTACTTTGCATACATAATTAAAATTCTATCTCCAACTATATTATAATGGAATTTTAAAGCACAACATAATCAAAGTTTCAGCGCTATAATTATTTAGTTAGCGACGTGCAGTCCGGCTAAACGAATGGCGGACATTACACCGCTCGGGCCTGCTTTAAAGCGATGTAAACGCTGGGTTGTACTGTGAGATGAGCGAGGAATGAGCTAGAATATAGATGCTACAAGTTTTTTGATTCTGTCACATTTCTTACGATTTTCAAATTGTTTTGACATGGTTACTTTGCATACATAATTAAAAGTCTATCTCCAACTATCTAACATTTCTTCTATGTAAATTATTGGAATTTCAAAGCACAACATAATCAAAGTTTCAGCGAGATAATTATTTAGTTAATTTCGTGGAGTCCGACTAAACGAATGGAGGACATTACACCGCTTGGGCCTGCTTTAAAGCAATGTACACGCTACATTGTAGTGTGAGATGAGCGAGAAAATGCATGCTCAAGTTTTTTGATTTTGCCATATTTTTTCAATTTCCTTTTTTTGGAGAGGTTTCAACATGGTTACTCTGTAAAATACATAATTAAAATTCTATTAATATTTGCTCCATGTAAGTTACTGGCATTTCAAAACACAACATAATCAAAGTTTCAGCGCGATAATTATTTAGTTAGCGACGTGAAGTACTGAACGAATGGCGGGCATTACATCGCTCGGGCCCGCTTTAAAGCGATGTAAACGCTGGGTTGTACAGTAAGATGAGCGAGGAATGGGCTCGGAAATGCTGGCAACAAGTTTTTGATTCTGTCTTATTTCTTTTAATTTTCTTGTTTCTTTTGGAGAAATTTTCACATGTTTACTCTGTGTATTATTTGCTCCATGATTAATTTATATTTCTCCGCTCCGCTGCCTCACTCCGCGCAAATGGACAAGCACCCTTAAACGCTACTTTTACGCAATGTTTTTTTGACATTTGTCAATTGACATCAACGTGGTTACGTCAGTGTCACTTTTTCAATGAAGGGAACCTCTCGCATTAAGGGCGCCTACTGTTGGCGTAAATTTTCCTGGAATCCCTCATTTTGAAGGGGAAAACACACCATCAGGCATCATCATATTTGAGTTTGTAATTTACAAAGAAACTTTAATTTCATCAGACTGAAAACGTTCAATGACGTACGTTACCTGTGCAGAATGCATTGTTTACCACAATATATCACTATTATCACACATTTGTTTCCTTTACCAAGCTTAGCTAGTTCCACATCGCTCACGGTACCACCTAGTCCACAAACACCCGTATTCCCGCGACCCCGCCCGGGGTAGTTTGTCACTCGTATTTCAACGTTCGTTGTTTTACGTCTGCGTCCGTTTTGTTACGCTTTTTAACCTTCGATATTGTTCTATGCTAAACTTTTGTTTGAAAACCTTATTTCTGGTTGCTGTCTACAAGCTAAGATTTATGTGGACTGCAACTAAATTCTTCGTGTTTAAGGCTGTACATGGTTTTTGAAGTAATGGTCGTTTTTTAATGGGTGCTCTATTGTACTTTGTAACGACTGTTTTAAGGGGTTGTCTGGTAGTATTTGCTTAGTGTTTTTCCTAAAGTTTGCTTCTGAAAAAAATGGTTGGCACGTTATATTTTTGTATCATTAATTCAAATTCAAAGTAAATTTATTTCAATTAGATCATGAAAAGGCAATTTTTTAATGTCATTATTTACAGTTACAAAAAAAACCGGGCAAGTGCGAGTCGGACTCGCACACGAAGGGCCCCGTACCATAAAACGAAAAAAAACACGTTTCTCATATGGGATCCCACTTTAATTTCTAATCTAATTTAATTTCTATAATTTGTTCTTATAGCGGCATTAGAATAACACACTCTGTGAAAATTTCAACTGTCTAAACTATTACGGTTCTTGAGATAGATCAGCCCGCTGACAGACAGACGGACGGACGGATGTACGGACGGACCACGAAGGTTTAGTAAAATGCTTCTGTAGGTTAACCTTTGCGTACGGAATACAAAAAAAAACTAGCCAAGTGCGAGACGGACTCGCGTGCAAAGGGTTCAGAAGGATTTTTTTTAACATGTTATTTTAACACTACAGACTTCTTAATAGGTTTTCCTGTAATCTTTAGGTAAAGATCTATTATTTCCAATTTTTTCAAAATTTTAGGCTTTTAGTTTCGGAGATTAGGGGGGAATGGTCATTTTTCGTCTAATTTCTTGAATAACTTCTAAACCATTTATTTTAAAATTATGAAAAAAATATGATTAAGACCCTCACAGTAAGCCCTTTCATTTGATATGTCACACAATATTGTTCAAATAACTTTTTTTTTTATTTCCTAAAAGTGACCCATACTAAAAATTTAATGATTTACGTAACGCGTTCGTGTTTAGATCAAAGAAGTTCATATCCGTACCAAATTTCTACAGAATCGGTCTAGTGGATCTGGAGAATACTGGCTGTGACAGACGGACAGAAAGACAGACAGACATACAGACACCCGAGTGATCCTATAAGGGTTCCGTTCTTTTTTCGAAACCCTAAAAAAATATTAGTGACTCTAGTTGTCCATTTGCAAAGGTAGATTTCTTATGGAGAAGAGAACTGAATAATCAACCATTTTTTAAAGTTGCCATCTCATACATTCGCCCTAACAATATCAAAACGTTTCATATGAAAAGCATGTACAACGATCAGTTCACTGTGTTCGGTATCAAGAATCCATTTCACATTAGCGAACACATACTCTGCGGTCAGGGTTGACGCGTCATAAATCAGAATCGCTGGACAGGACATCGACGATATTTAGCTGGATATTTTGCAGGATATTAGAGAATGTGTTAACAAAATTAATACATGCTTTATTAATCAGATTTGAAATTTTAATAAAATGAGTAGATTATTTTGGCATATTTTTAGGGTTCCCTACCAAAGTGATCCTAAAATCCTGTATCACTTAATTGTCCATCTGTCTGTACGTCTGTCAAAACCCTTTTTTACAGGAACACGTGGAGAAATCAAGCTGAAATTAATATCAAATACTTAGGTCTGCTACCGTCTGACTATTTTGCTAGTCTTGTGTTCTTGTTAAATTCAACTTTGAAATTGAAAGAAAGGAAACATTTGTAAGTGTTAATAGCGCTAAAGCCCACAAATAACTGTATAGTATATAAACCGCAACTTTGTTTAAGCTTTACGAAAAAAACTGCTGGAAGTCAGAAATGCTTTTATGTATTTACGTCTTCATTTTCCCATCCAACCCATCGCAACATAAATACATTTACATGAGTAATATTATGACCCCACACTATTAATACAAGTGGAAAATTAAAACATACTCCATTCCGGGCATAACCATCCCTGCCGTAATGTGAATATTTGTACATTTCGCTTTGTAAAACACAATATGCGGAATTAATTACGCAAGCTTACCTGGGGCGCTGCACGGCAGCGAAGCGTAGCGTAACCTAGCGCAGCGCAGCCTAGCGTAGCAAAACTAAACTAAACGTCAAATGACGTCATCGTTCTAATGCGTAATTACTGTTTTGTACACCTAATTAACGGTGAATGTACATTAACGTTCGGCTTCTGTTTTGTGAGAGTTGCGCATGAAAGGAATACAGAATTGGTTGGTTTAGTAATAATATATGAATGCAAGTTGGTGAATTTGTGTTGGTGAGTGAATAATAGTGACTAAAAATTATAAATAGGTACTAGAGACGCCGAAATTATGCGTGTGTTGTGTTTTGTTGTAACATTCAATAAAGAATTGTGTATTACAATGACGATGATTGATAAATGACACTTTATTTATTATTTATTTATTTAAACTTTATGTACAATAGTGATACATGAGCATTTAATGCAACAAGGCATTCTATACCAGTCAACCTTTGGAATAAAAATACTACACTTTATCTGAGGAGCTTATTAACATGATAGAACATTATTTAACCTTTGAAAATAGTTCAAAAGTGTTAATTATAGGGATAAGGGTATTATATAAGGGTATTAGGGTAGGATATAAGGGATAAATTGCTAATTTACTACACTTCTCGTTAATTCCGTCTAAAATGCAGAGATTAGAGCTTTTATCGTTGAAGTTGTCACATAAAGACATTACCTAGTCTCCAAGTACTAATTTAGGCTCATTCTAGAGCTTAGATCTACTAAAAAGACAATCATCTAAGTACCCTATTCACTTAACAAAAGACACATTTAAGCAAAATTAGCTCAAAGAGAATTACTTCATATTATAAGCTAGATATACGTCCTAACGACTTCGCTGACATAATGGAAGTGCCTAATGTGCTCCTGAGACGCATTTAACTTAATGATATCTTCTACTTTAATAATATCCTAGCTTTAGTGTCGTTTTATGAGGATCAGGATGTACTTCGTGAGGGATATGATTGGTAGTGTTTGAGGTAAAATTCTGGAGAGTATAAAACTGAAGGATGCCGAGAACGATAAACAAATCACGTATATTAACTTGGCTCGCGAGGTTGTCGACATGTGAGATGTGGATTTCCCAATCATTGTACCGATAGTCGTATTAGCCAATGGCTTAATAGCCATGATCCTCGACCAACACCTCAGGAGGCTATCGTTAGGTAGCTGGATCAAGGGTTTGATTCAAAAAGCGGTACTTCTAGACGCGGCTCGTATTGCTAGGAGGTTCCTCTCTCTAGGGCCCTGACCGCCGGTAGCTTGAACTCTGTTCCCGATACCGGTGGGCTTCTATTTTTATGTGTAAATGTAGTGTATGTTTTTAATGTTTTTGCCGGTGTTTTTATGCTTAATTTATGTATGTTTTCAGAATCATAGAAGAAAGACCTATATCTTTTATCTACTACTATTTTTCTCCGCGGTTTCGTACGCGTTAAAGTAGTTTATAACCATTTCCAGGGTCCCATATATCTTTGTATCAAAATTCATTAAAATCGCTTCGGTAATTTAGGCGTTACATCGTAACAAACAAACAAACTTTGGCATCTATAATATTAGTATTTTTAGAAATATCGTATTCCTTGTTTTAACACAATTCCTTTCTACTTTAAAAACAATTTGATACCGGATAAACCTTAATACAAATAACCACAGCAACGGATTATACAATTATGAATCACATTCTTTAGAAGTTAAAATTAAAAGGAAGGTTTTAGAATTTAAATTAGAACAGTCGCTTCCACTTTTGTTTAACAATTCCTATAACTAATGATTTCCTACAAGTACCTATATCGTTGCAATCTGTGTGTACACTTTGATGCTCTGCTAACCTACTCCCACAGTCCATTAACCACTTAAAACAATCAAATATGAACGCGTTTTACTAGTTGCCTTGTCTTTGAGATGCTTACGAGCAATCATCGCTTGACAGCGCTTTGAAGCGGCTGACTTGCATCAGTCATACTTGGACCACTTCCCTTAGACATGATTCCAGCGTTTGATCAACTGTCTTCGTCAAAAGGCATACAGTATTGAGGGTTTAAGGTTGAGTTCAGTGGGTCGCTGTCGTAATAATCTTAATTGGGATAACCAAATATTTAAATTGTAATTTTGTTTAATTTTTTGTTATGCGTCATGATGCTTGTCGCAAAAAAACTCTTCTTCAAAAAATACAACTGAATTGAGAACCTCCTCCTTTTTTTGAAGACGGTTAAACTTCAAAAAAAGGAGTATCTTCTCAATTCGGTTGTATTTTTTTTATGTGTGTTACCCATAACTCCGTCATTTATGAACCAATTTGAAAAATTCTTCTTTCATGTGAAAGGGTATACTATCCGATTGGTCCCATTTAAATTTCATCAAAATTGTTTCCGCAGTTTGGCTTTTAAATCAAAACAGCTGGAATTCGTTTAATGACGAATTTGTTTATCATCCAAGCAAACGAAATCACGTATTTTTCTTTCCTATTCCCACACGGAACATATGATTATAATTATGGCCTACAGACAGTTGTTCCGGGTCTGGCTGTTTGTGTATGTGAGTTTGTATGTTAGTGAACGCACCCACGATACAGGAGAAATTCCTTGTGTGGGGCAACGTTTTTAAAAACAAAAATCCTTTAAATACCGACACCATATCGCAATAGAAGTATGAGTAGAACAAAATAATAACAGATACAGACTGACAAAAGATATGACTAACACAAATTAATCCATAAAATACACCCAATTTCATTCACCAAAACCGATACATAAATCAACAGTGACAAACAACGACACAACGGAACCACAGAACCAGCGAATGGATTCAAAAGAGGCGATTGTGTGAGAATTAATAAAAGCAAGCAAGGTCGCGGGACGGTGACCGTCTCGTTAATCAATTTGCCGCTTGTTTCCACTCGAATTAACGCTCTCCTTCCTTCTAATTGGGCCTTGAAAATGGCGATCTTGTTTTATTTATTGGCACAGTTACATTGATACTTAATAAAACTGTATGCACTAGTAAAACACTGTACAAAAGCAAACTTAATGCCATACGCATTTTCTACCAGTCGACCTTAGGGAGGTCTTCTTATCGTGTGGGCAATAAGGTCTAACGACCCACACCCTAGTGTCAGAGTTTCTAAACCGCCTCAAGGGCCACTGACATGGTTTATTTGTCGACCGCCATTTGGCGGCCGGGACCACCGGCTTATACGTGCCTTCCGAAGCACGGAATCATCTTTTTATCAGACAATCAGGTGATTCAAGCTGCAATTTCCTAACCAAACTGGAAACAACTTTACAAAGTATGCTTCCCGTGGGAATCGAACCCACGACCACCGGGTCACGACCTTAGGGTGGTGTTCAATGGACATTGACTCAGCACTCGGCCCGACTGACGTGCGGTGGTCTTAAATTCAAACACGCTTCATTTTAGTGCAGAAAGGTTTTAGGGAAATATTGTCATGAAAAGTGATAAGTCCGAGAGGTTCTTATCACTTTTCTAGAAGATGGTGGTGAATGAAAATTGGACTAAAGTAAATTGTTTAATTTAGGAGTACTTCTATCTTCCAGGGTTGCGGAATTATTCGGAAGAGTAACCGCGGTCCTAGAATGCGAAGGGCATTTGAAAAAACACTGTTGGATTTTGTCAGTAAGAGTCTGCCACTCCCTCTCACTCCGCTCAGAGCGGGAGGAGTCGGTTGATGTTTTCCCAAACAAACTGTCTTGATCATCGATTAGGTACATTGATATATAAAAACCCAAGATGCACAGTCTCGAACAAATGCAACACTCGAAACTGTCGTCAAAAACTGACATGTATCAAGTGTCATGTGTGAGTTGTGTGTAGTTATACCATAAACAATTTTTTTTGCAAATTCTACCTTACACGGATCGCTTATAGTTGTTTTTACAAAGCAGTGCAATATGGCGAGCGATGCGAGACTGTTTGAAACTTGTTTTTTTGCGGACGTTTTTGAGATGCTGAGTGTGTATCTTGGGTTTTTTATATATCAATGATTAGGCACAACAAATGATTACTTCGACCACACTATTAAGTCATTTTGGGTCCATGTGGTGGATTCCAAACCCAGTCTTTTTTAAGAGTAGGCCTGAGTTACAGTAATGGCAAATAGGTATAAGTTCTTTGAGTTAACTGAAACTTTTAAATGCAGATAAAACTACATGTATCAACGTAACGTTATGTCATGTCAATGTTACAATATCCAATATTTATAAAATTCCCGAGAATTCGCTATACTCACATGATTTTTGAACAGTCGAATGTTCGAATACGTAATTCTTAAATTTAAGGCGAAATTCCCGTGACTTTCATAGCCCAACATGCACCAATGTTCCGTCTCATATAACCCTTCGACTGGTCACCCCTTCCTCTTTGGTTTCTCTTTTATTTTAATCAACTGTTGATTGATTCGCTCTTTAAATTTTTAATTCTATTTCAAATTTAACCAATCATTTTGAAAATTACCGGTTAGCTTTTGAAACTTGATTTTCCTTGACAATTCGAAGTCCTGTAATCGAGTTATTTTTTTATTTTAAGGTCTTTCAATTTGACACTTACATCAATTTAATACTAACTTATTTTTTTCAATTTCAACTCAACAAGTCTTGGATTTCATGTTGAAAGATTAATCCTCGGTGATGCTACCGAGACTTTAATTTGTGTTTAAAATTGTCTGTGACGTGATTACGATGTGAAACTTAAAACTCGTGTTTTCTGAACACAATGATCACCTACTAATAACATCACAACAAATTAGATAAACACAAACAAACCACACTTTACTTAATAAAACTCAAACCAATTGTCCAATCAAATAGTCATCAACTTTCAATAAAGCATTTAGTTAACAAAGGACTTAAAAAGCCGAACTCTAGAAACCATTACGTACAAATTAAAGGACTTCATTCATTCGAAAATTGCTTTCATACTTGCGCACATTAAATCGAACGGAGTCCATTGTCCGAATCAACGTTTGATAAGCTTATTACCACCGCAAATGTCGACGAAATTAATTAGGCTCGGGTCACGGCGACCCGCAGTGGCCCATTGCTGGTTAAATGTCGTGGAACAAGTCGGGAGTGGACGCGATTTATCACGTGGCGGAGAAGGCATGAGTACGTTGCGCTTGCCTTGGTGGGCTTGATTTTGGTGACTGATTTATTATGGCTTGAAGTAACAGCAGACTATTGTTTTGTTCGTCAAAAATTGTGGTTTCTACTTTATTATGATTTGAAGCACTTACAGGAAGCACTATTGATAGACTTGGGTCTATTTTAGGTGAAAAATAGCAGTTTCCATTTTTGGTACGCCGTATTTTACAAATGTATTTGTAACCATAGACGTGGATCACTTCTAAAATTGAGCTTTATCCAATGAAGAGCTTCTCAGCCTGGCAGGGTTTTTATTAACATACGGGTAGTCTTTGACTTGCAATGACCACAGTACGATGCAATTTTTTTCCGTCTTTTTTTAAAGAATCGCTTTCTCTTACCACTTGCCACCCACCGATCAGATATAAGCCCACAATAACTACGGGTACGTGAAATTTGTGCGGCGCAGTTATTTAGCTTTTAAATCAATGTGTTGTTGATAAAAAGCCGGTAGGTCCTCGCTAACGACCCATCGACACGACAACTTCGAAGGGGCTGTACAAGGGAAGCTTTCTAACGATTACGAAAGAAATATTCACTTAATGTTACAGTTTTTTCTCGTGGTAACGTACGGTAACTGGAAAAGTGGCGTTTTTTATTAATTATTTACGTGCAAGCTTGTGTCGAAGGAAACTATTAGCTGATTTTATAATGTTAGGTTGTAAGTACTGTGGAGTTAAGTGCTACGAATTATTTTTACGAGCTCGTTAGTTTGTTGAAAACTACTCGACGACGAAATTTCGCTTGAAATCGTTTCTAAAAATGGTTAATAATGCATATTTTTATGTTTGCGCTCGAAGCAGGCTGCTAAATTTTAAAAACACCTTCAGTGTTGTTTTATTTTGTAAAGGCAATTACGGCTGCTCGGCAACAAAAATACGTAGCACCAGTAGCAGTATTTACTTAGAAAATGCACTGAGATACCTACTAGGCTTTGGTAGATTAGGTTTCGGAATAAACTCAAACGAAAATTATAAAAAATAAAAAAAAAAACATCATTATTTTGTTAGAAATCTCCTAAACCCATTGATATATAAAAAACCCAAGATGCACAGTCGCGAACAAATGCAACACTCGAAACTGTCGTCAAAAACTGACATGCATAAGTGTCATGTGTGAGTTGTGTGTAGTTATACTATAAACATTTTTTTTTGCAAATTCAACCTTACAGGGATCGCTTAAAGTTGTTTTTACAAAGCAGTGCGGTATGGCGAGCGATGCGAGACTGTTTGAAATTAGCGCACAATTTAAAGTTGTGCGCTTGTTTTATGCGGAAGTTTTTGAGATGCTGAGTGTGTATCTTGGGTTTTTATATATCAATGGGTTGGCATTTATATATAAAAACGACATAATTTTGACGACAGTTTCGAGTGTTGCATTTGTTTGAGACTGTGCATCTTGGGTTTTTTATATATATATGGCCTAAACCTGCCTAAACCCCACAAATTTATCTTAAAAAAATTGAATTTAAAACGTATTTGTACTCATTGACTGGCACAAGTTTCGTTGTTTTCAATGATTGATTATGTGGTTGGTCTTTCTAGCATTAGAATTATTCTTTTCTGTAAAAATTATAGGGCTTTTATTATTGCCAAAACATATTCATGATACATTTCCACTTAATTATGAACAAGTTAAAGATTCTAACACATAGGAGACTCGTTAATACCTTAGATCATCTGGACCTGCATCCCATTTTAACCGCAGTACTTAACCTGTCACCGCTGCATTGTATGGCCGACTTTGCATCCCGTATGGATGTTGCCAACCCAAAGTATTGCAGGGTTACTGCTATAATTTGGGTTGCCAACAATAATTGCACGGGCCACACTTTATTATTCAACACTTTTTCATTAACCCCTGTTTGTGATGCGGGTGCTGTATTTATTATTACGCATAATCTCGGTGTTTTTCGTTTTAATTTTTGTTGGTGATAAAAATGTTGGGGGGAGAATTTATTGGAGTGGTGTATTTTGGTGTGTTTCCAAAAAGGGGTTATATTTGTATAACTATAATCCTTACTAATATTATAAATGCGAAAGTAACTCTGTCTGTCTGTCTGTCGCGCTTTCACGCCAAAACTACTGAACCGATTTAAATTAAATTTGGTACACAGGTAGTCTAGTGCCTGAAAAAGGACATGGACTACTTTTTTTCCCGGGAGTATGTTCTCTAGGGACCACGCGAGCGAAGCCGCTGGCAGAAGCTAGTAAATTATAAAATGTATCTTAAAAGTAGAAAAGCATAGGTAATACACCTGTACATTACATCCTTTGGCTATTGCCAATAGCTGTAAAATGATGGCTATAATATAGCAGCGACAAATCATATCGCCCTTAGCATAAACAGCCGACATTGTTTCTTCTATCGACGTCCTTTGGGGGCAAACGAGTTGACTATATCCCTAAATGAATCATATTGTATCTGACTTTTACAAAAAAAAAAAACAATTCTGCGTACTTGAATTTATTTTCATAAATAATAGGCCGAATAAAAAATGTTATCAAAAATTATTCGTAGGGAATTTACCTGTATGGCCCCATAAATTAAAACTATGAACCCGACTCATGATTAAAATAAATTTTCACTTAGTCCATTATCTAAATAAGGCAAATGATCATTAAATAGTTTGTGACGACAAAACAGCCATATAATACCACCATAACGACTGCAGCCTAGACACCGTATTTATACCCCATTGGTTAGAGCTATGCTATGTAGACAGCGGGCTGGGGAGAAAGAGGGCGGGCGCGTGTTAAATAATGCGCAAAAACAGGATTTTAATGTTGTTGGCAGTACAGTTTTTAGAAAAATCTGTACTTTAGAAAATGTGGGTGGTAAAATCTAAAATGAAAAGACCGTTTAAAGATTAATTTAATTTAATAAGGTTTGAAAATCCATGAAAGTTGATCCATTAACAAAACGACAGTTTACAATTGGATAAAAAAGCTAGTTAGGAAGCTAAATACTTTGAATTTTTTCCCTTTTTTTTAACGTTCACAAGAATTGGGGGCAGCACTATTTTAGATGTCAGTAGAAAGAGGTAAAATGAGACGTAAACAGTGTGTCGGCATCATTTTTGACGTTTATGAGGCTGTTAAAGTACAATGATGCAACTGGTCTTCAAATGCATTGCAGACGCCATATTAGAAACACCTGTTTTTGAAGAAAGTTCATTCATACTGGCCCATTACAATATTACGGCCGCCATGACACCCTTCCTTTCGAAACCCGCTATCAACATAGCGTATCCTTAAGGGCAAGTTGCCGTGACTCCCCACTATTAATTCAATTAGTACAATAAATAGTTTGAAGTCACCCACTCCGTAAGAAGCATTATAATAATCGTATATATTAAAAATATTGTATATGTGATATACAATATTTTTAAACGCGAAACAGTCGTAGCTCAACGCAGCAGCGCAGCCAAAGTGTTGGACGACACGCTTCTGAAATTTTTATAGTGTTTATGTACAACGGGTCGGGCTTGTTAAAATATGGTGCTATTGATAAAATCTATAATAGTATAAAAGTTTAGAATAAGCGTATTTTTACAGTAAATGTGTTTTTTTTTTCCATGTACCATACACAGACCATAGACAGATTTACGTATACAGGTTTTAATAGTATGCTAAAAGATGTTGACAAAACCGTACAAGCCGAGGCGACACTTTCCTGGAAAAGGAGAAAGTAAAAAAAAACATGATAAGGAAACCATAATACAATAAAACATTGGCATAAATATAAGAAATACCACTTAGTGATCTTCAAAGACATAACATGGACAATAAACCACACCCACTTTATTTTCTTTTTTATACCAAACAAAAACCACAAACAAATAAGTCATAATACCAAGAAATCTTCAAGAAACGATACTGAATAAAATATAACAAGCATGATAAAAAAAACCCTATAGCGGTATTCTCATTACTTACATAGCGTTAGGCTGGCTCCACACGTTGGCTCCAATATTCGTCCAACGTTTGGATCCAGAAAATAACGTTGACACAATGTCGACGAATATCGGTCTTATCAAAAATTACGCGCCAATATTTGCAATAACACGTGAACGAATAACAATTATATCTTTTAGCTCTTTAGAAACTAGATAATATGAAAATTTAAGATTTCATGTACAACTTCTTATTCCGTCAAATATTTTGCTGCACCTCAAACCCATAACGAAACTGATGTGGTTTTAAAATATGATAGGCACTCAGCTAGTCTCTTCCTATACAAAAAAAAACGTTGGAACCAGTGTTGGCGCTAAGAAAAATGTAAACCGACGTTGGGACCAAGATTCGATGTCGCTACGCGGCCGTGCTACGCGGCTACGAGGCTACGAGCTACGACGCTACGAAGCCACGATCCCGCCTGACCTGCTTTTGTGAAAAACTAAATAAAAAGTCTGCGGACTGTGGACGAACAATGGAAGTTAAACCGTTTAAGTTTTGAATGAGCTGTTTGTTTTCTGCTTTTTGGTTAAGTGGGGTTTTTGTTTTGATTTAATAATAGATACTCTGGGAGACTACGCTATTTTCGTAGCCGAGTTTCACTGAACCAAATATTGCAAGCCAGTGAAGTTGATTTGGCTACCTTTTAAACAAAAAGGCAACTTTGGTCCGGTTTCTGAATTGAGTATTTGGAGTGAGGACTGGTAGTGTGTCAAACCTTTCTTCAATGACAAAGTTTGCGCTGGAAGAAAACTTTAGTTTGGCAAAAACTCAACTTATACCACCTATGTTTGACTTAAATAACTACCAGTATCTTAAAAAATTCATAACCTTCCCAAAATCCAACATTTACCTTATCTGAATCACAGATCCCTGACTCAAGCTCTTAAGACGCCGGCTAACTGAAACTATCCGAACAAAACTTCAAATACGGCGGTTACAGGAATTTCAATGTTATGCGCATTATATTCTGAACATAATATTCAGCGTAAAACTGCGCTTACCCTTGTGTTGTGTTTCGAGGGCTTTAGAACAGCGGTTTCTGTAATACTGTCGGATTATGTTTAAGCTTTCGTACTCGTGGAGGTAAATTATTTGTTGAATTTAATTTAATTATTACCCTGGAGCACTGATGTAATAGTATTTTTTTTTATTTATGATGGGTTTGCTCTTGACTCTAGTCTAGGTCAGAGATGACAGAGACAAAGTCTACGATGGAGCGAGCTTACCCAGAAGGAGCCTGTGCATTCTAACTTTGAAGAGATTCGGGTTGTAAGCGTTTGGAAACACAGACGCAGGCAGAGAGTTCCACTCCTTTGCTGTGCGCATTATTAAAGACGTTTGGAAACGCTTAGTGCAAATTGGTGGAATAGCAACAAGGTGGTAGAAGGGGGCCGGTGGAATGTAAGAATCTTTAAAAGTTGTATCTCAATGAATGTTGATTGGTGCGTGAAACTTGGCATGTGACGCATGTTTCGCATATAACTGTAACTCACAATTATTTAATGTTAATAAATTAAAATTTTCCACAATCACCTTAATTTTTCTGCAATTTTCCGATTCTTTTTGGGTCGGCTACATAACTTTTTTGTCCATAGCTCTTTTAATCATCATCTCAATAGGGTACACTACTGAAATATACTTTACATCCATTACTAGTTCGACTAATAAAAAACTCGCAGTTGGCCAGTTTTTTTCCGGCGAGTCGGAATCTCGTGCAAAAGGGTTCCAACAGTGAAATACATTTTTTAATATGTTACTTAAAAGCCATGCACTTCTTATTCCCTTTTTTTAAGTTTCAAGGCTCCGTAGTTTCGAAAAAATGGGGGAGGAATGGTCAAAAATATATTTGAATTATAAAAAAAAAATACTTTTAAAGCCATTACAATGAGCCCTTTCGTTAAATTTCATACGGTAC
Organism: Lacanobia wlatinum; assembly: GCA_947578705.1. Classification (NCBI taxonomy): domain Eukaryota; kingdom Metazoa; phylum Arthropoda; class Insecta; order Lepidoptera; family Noctuidae; genus Lacanobia; species Lacanobia wlatinum. The sequence goes on from OX388031.1 coordinate 24,399,742, forward strand.
AGTTTTTTTTTTTTCGTTTCGTGGTTCCGTTTTTCCATACAGTGGTTCGGAACACTAATTTAAACAGAGTTGGTGATTTTAAACTGAACCAAATTAAATCAAACCATCCCAAACAAAAGAACAGTGCACACACACATAAACATCCGACCACAAAAACAGAGCCTACAACTCTACATCTACAAGTAACTACTTGCATAAAGCCAGTCCGCGGTTTTCCTAGCCCGGCCCGCTCGGCGACACAGACGTAGCTCGGAGGCTGCTATCGATTGCCCAGACCCCACGTAATTGCCTGCCCTTTCTTCTTATTGACAGCCAGCCTTCCAGAATCATCCAGTGCACCCGTTTTAAAATGAGAGAGCTTTTTTGTTTGTTGGGCTTTTTAAGTAGGCTGTAGAATGGCTGTAAAGTGGCTGTTTTTGAGGTTGGTAGTAAAGTGGACGTTTGGGGTAATGATTGGTGGGTTACTTTTGTGATACAAAATGGTGTTCAAATCTACCTGCTGAACACTGAATCATATTTTTTTCTGACGTTTGTGATCAAAGATAATTGTGTTAAAAGTCTAGAAGCGAATCACTGATTTACTGTTTACTAAGTTAGACTTAACATATTATGTACTACCTTCTGCCAGCGGCTTCGCCCGCGTAGTCCCTAGGGAACATACTCCCGGAATAAAAAGTAGCCTATGTCCTTTCTCAGGCTCTAGACTATCTGTGTACCAAATTTCATTTAAATCGGTCAGTAGTTTTGGCGTGAAAGCGCGACAGACAGACAGAGTTACTTTCGCATTTATAATATTAGTAAGGATATCAATCATAATCCTGCTTTTTCTTCTTATTGACAGCCAGCCTTCCAGAATCAACCAGTGCACCCGTTTTAAAATAAGAAACGGTTTTTTGTTTATTGGGCCTTTTAAGTAGGCTGTAGAATGGCTGTTTTTGGGGTTGGTAGATAAGTGGACGCTCGGGATGGTGAGGAGGTGACATTTTTTATCACAAACATCAGTTTGTGATAAAAGATGGTGTTAAAGACTAGCAGCGGATTACTGAGTCCAATTTTACTATGTAAATTATCTTTATCATTATCAATTTTTTCTTTCTTTTTATTGACTGCCAGCCTACCAGAACCAACCAGGCTACCCGTTTTAAAATGAGAGATCTTTTGACCTGTTTAGGTCGTGACTGTAAAGTGGAGCTAGTAGCTGGATGATGTTAAAGTCTAGCAGTGTATCACTGAGTTAAATTATGTGACACTTTTTATTAAACAAGACTAAATATGCTATCTTTTTCAATTTCAATAGCTAAACTTAAGGCTTGAGGCTGAATTTTTAAACGTATTTGATCGCGTTACGCATCGAGTACGTATAAAAACTCGCACTAAGAGTATGTGTCTGTAAACCCTTTCTGAACTGAAACAAGAACAACAAAAATACATCCGTACATACACGTTATACACGCCGAACTAACATCCATTAGCAAATTCCGTACGAACAAAAAAAGCTAAAAACACATTCCAACGCGAAAAAAGCCACACGGAAACAAACGAATAGTTGCGGAAAATTCCAATATTTCGCCACCCCATCATAAATAAACGGGGAACAATGACAGTATGAGAAAACAACAACAAAACCGTTTACACCACGTGCCACAAAAAGTGCACACAAAAGAAAACAAAATCACCCGTACGAGTTGCGAGTTGCACATTATTAGTTTCGCAGAAGTGTGAACTCCGACCGCACGCCAGTATACTCCAGGGAGTGGAATAACCGGGGTTTATTAAAGTGTGGAACAATAAATTTAAATAAAGGATAGTTATGCGGTTCCCGTGTCCGCCACTGTAATGTAACTAATAGCCTTGTGACATCGTACGTAATGCCATTTTAAAGTTGGCTAGCCAAGTTTTTAAGAAGATTAAAAAGTCGCTGTAAATAAATTTCGCGTTTACGAGGGAAATTATTTCGACGTCGCCGCGTCTCTTGCTTTGTCGTAATTATTCACAACAGACACCGACGTTTTGCTAAGTAAATAATATTTTTCTTGCTTGTAAATATGAATACCAGTACTAGTTTAATGTGTTTTTTTTTTCGGGATTCCAAAATCCACGAAGTTGTAGGAGATTTTTACCCAATCCATGAACAGCGTTTATTAGTATAGCGTCGCTTAAACTTGTTTTTTTTTTAAACTGTGTGTTCAAGCCATCTGTATCTTTGTGTTTTCTTTATTCTGTAATATCGCTATATTAAAGCGGTCTTTTACGTTCTGTATCGTTTGCAGCCAATGCTATTCCAAGGCCCTTTAGACATGCGGCCTTCTCCCATCATTACCATTACACCCTTTCCTCGAAGAATGCTCACATACAAATTATCCCAAATGAAGGTCCACTGATGAACATAGTTGAAGCATTGTAAAAACTTGTCACGTTAGTAAGAAGTTGCGTCGTATCTTGTACCATAACTCCTGGGCAGCGCCGGTTGGTCAAGCCATCGTTAATATCATGAACAGCGCTGGTAAACGGCCATCCCTTCGCATAAACCACTGTGCTACTGTAATTTCGTGGGTTGGTACACTTGATGGCAACTATGTTGTCGAATTTGCGCCGCTATGTTATTGATTGCATTCGATATGTATTTACATTTTTCATCATTTCATTTTTTTGTTACGCGGATTAGTTGATGACATAGTGTCTCACTACCGAGGTAAGGCCTCTCTTCCTGTACTTTTTTATCTATGCTTTGTCTCTGATATCTGAAGTACTTGCCTTTATTCAATTCCCTTTAGATTACAGTATATGAAACCATGTTCGCTATTTAGGATCTATGGTGTGGTTGTCTCCGCCAACAATTCATCGAAGTGGCTTTTATAATTCAGTAACCAGGCAAACTGTTATTCAGTGATAATAAAGCTTTCTACCGGTGAAAAATAAATATATTTTAGAATCGGGCCCGTATTTTTAGAGCCACAAACAACCGTACCTTTTACAATATTACTGTACATTTTGAAGATGTTGAGTTCATGCAACTCACGGATCCAAAAAAAATAATACAGTAAGTTATTTTTTTAATGTATTTTTTGAACTGATGCCAATCAGGCATTTAAGAAAAACTGTCAAAAAACCCCAGAAATGAGAATGTTTAGGTTCCCACCATCATGCATCAGTTATACAACAGAATTCGTAACACCTCTGTGCCCGTCAGTCCTCATGTGCCATCACAAGTTACGCGTCTCGTTACGGCGTCAGCGCAGAATAGTTGCGGTAGCATATTGTCGAACTCAACTACTTTTTACTGACGCTGTAAATCTAGGACATGTGTCGAGTTTGTGACCGCAAGTGTCGCTCGTATGGGTGTTTTGTTTGTTATTGTTCCATTACATAGCTTCGTTTAGTCAATAGCCCGACATGTACCGACATACCGAAAGCACGTTGGTACCGGCTGTTATTTGGGGATCTCTGGCAGTTGTTACAGGTCAGAGCCAGTCTCAAATCTGACACTAGTCTACCAAAGACACGTTGGAGGTCGCTTAGTATCAGCTTGCCACGCTTGACTCGGTGGAACGCAGAGCTAATAAGCTCATCGGTGGCGTAAAACTGGTGGATGCCAAGCTACATAGCTTAGCTCATCGCCGTAAGGTTGCCTGCTTGTCGGTCTTCTACAGATTGTACTTTGGTGAGTGTGCCCAAGAACTCCACGTCCACATCCCACCGGCCCCCTTCTACCATCGGACATCCAGACGCACTGCATCTTACCATCTCTACCTTGTTGCTATTCCACCAACTCGCACTAAGCGTTTCCAAACGTCTTTTATAATGCGCACAGCAAAGGAGTGAACTCTCTGCCTGCGTCCGTGTTTCCAAATGCTTACAACCCTAATCTCTTCAAAGTTAGAGTGAACAGGCTCCTTCTGAGTAAGCTCGCTCCATCGTAGACTTTGTCTCGGTCATCTCTGACCTAGACTAGAGTCAAGAGCAAACTCATCTACACTAATATTATAAAGAGGAAAGATTTGTTTGTTTGTTTGAATTGAATAGGCTCCGAAACTGCTGGACCGATTTCAAAAATTCTTTTAGCATTGGATAGCTACATTATCAGGGTGTAACATAGGCTATATATTATCCCCGTACTCCCACGGGAACGGGACCAACGCGGGTGAAACCGCGTGACGTCCACTAGTTACAAATAAAAAACCAAACATAGGAAATTGCACCATGTAAAATACTCAGGCTACATCTGGTTAGGTTTGAAGCTCATAGATAGTTGGTAACAGACTAAGCAATTAAGAGGAAGTGCTGGCGGAGAGACTTTGCATGTAAAAAGTCATAATTCGAGGTTTGGCTCTCGACTGTTTTCTCCTCCAATATTGAAGCGATTTAAGAGATATTTCACAAACTGAATAAGAAGAATACATACTGTGTCCCTATGTATTTCCTTTTTTGATTAATCGTTGCCAAATTTGTACACTAGGGCTCTGATGACAGCGATTTATCGGAAAATTTTGAGCATTTTGTGAAGGTTAGTGCTTATGCGGTTAATAAATTATCAATATTATTATGTCCTCTTAATTACGATTGTTTTATGAAACCGGTCTGAGAATTATTCTGTTATTTAAATTGTGCAACAATTAAGCCACTCTTGGTTTAAAAGCTAGTACGCGGATTGCAAATCCTTCACCATCATCATCATCGTATCAGCCGAACGATGCCGACGTCCACTGCTGGACATAGGCCTGCTCCAAGTGTCGCCACAACAACCGGTCCTGTGCGTCTCGCATTCATCGGCTTCCCTAAATCCTTACTAATATTCTAAGTGCGAAAGAGAATTTCTTTGTTTATTATGCTTTCATGCCTAAATCATTGAACCAATTTTCATAAACAGTACAAAGATAGGCTAGTTTTTTCACGAAAATCTATATTAACGCAAAGGAACCTACGGTCAAGAGCTAGTGTTTTATACAGTCTATAGTGCAGTATCTACTCCTCATGTAATTTATATGACACTTCCCAACATCCTCGCCATATGTTGGAACATATTATGTTCCCCTCCTTGTCGCCCCTGTCTTCAGTACTAACTTTAATGTTATAACTCTCTGCACCATCAAGCTAGTCGGTAAAACACTCCTTAACATAAGCTTCCCTCGTTCATCTTACAATGAATGATCCTAGGAATATAATATTTCTAAATACATATTTCACAGGATTAGTTGTCGGAGTACCTAAAAATAATATGGTTGATATGTTGGTGATGATTAAATTAATCTTCGTTTTTTTTCGTATTTCAAATATTGTTTTTTAAAAGCAAAATCACTTAAGATATGAAAAACGTTGCCCACATACTTTCTATCACAACCTAAAGGATTTTAAAGGGAATCCCAAATCCATTGATTTTTTTTATTCTTCTTTTTTTAAAAAAAAATCTTTGCCCACACTAGGAATTTCTCCTGTATCGTGGGTGCGTTTACAAACTCTCATACACAAACAGTCAGACTTGGAACAACTATCTGTAGGCTAGGCCATACAAATATTTGTTCCGCGCGGGAATCGAACCCGCGACACGCAGCGTAGCAGCCAATCGCTCAACCACTGCGCCAACCCTACAATAATAGTACAGTAATTCGTTACACAAGAGCCTTAAGAGCTTGGTTTAAACAAATTTTCTGGATCCCACACTATGCCGGGATCCCAAGACAATATTTTCACACGTAAAGCAAACATGTTTATATTTTACTAGCTGACCCGTGCCTATGGCACTCACAAATAACGTAGCTTTCTATTGGTAAAAGAACTATCAAAACCGGTTCAGTAGATCCAGAGATTATCCCCTACAACCGATATTATTACTGAACCGATTTTAAAAGTATTAATTCCGTTTTAACTATGTGAGTTAAAAACGGATTTAATATTGTTGAACTGCCAAAATTAAAGTCTTTGCCATGGATTCTACTACTTTTTCCAATTACTCCATTACTCCGCGAGTTACTTTCATGCAACAATGCATTTTCGTAACCGCAATCTTAAGGCTTCTGAAGCTTCTAAACAACATCCCACAACAATGACTACTCCAGAACCTGGAAACAAAACACAATCACTTGACAAATCAAGCGCCGAGCGCTCTCCACTCCACTAGAACAAACAGTCAACTAATAATTAACTTTGAACTCAACTGTGAGTTCAAATTGTGAACTTGTTTAATTTGTGGCGCTGAAGAAGTGTCCCCCGCTATCGCTTAGTCACGTAATCGCTCTCTAAACTCGGCTGGAGGGGAGCTTGAGGGTAGCTGGAGGTATGGGAATTCTTCAGTTACCTTTCGGGTTTGTGTTTATGTGTTTTTTGCATGATTTTGCAAGTTTGGTAAATAGTAATACAAGGCGTAGCAGATTTAAAACAAAACCTGAAAAAGAGGTCATTGTCTTATTTTTTGTAAATAACTTTCACTACCGAGCCTCAAATCGCAAGAAAAATCTGCTGTCCAGTACATTTTGTCGAGTCATGAAAACACTAGCTTCTGTCAGCGGCTTCGCCCGCGTGAACCCTAGGGAACATACTTCCGGGATAAAAGTAGCCTATGTATGTATATACCAGACTTTAATCTACCTCTGTGCCAAATTTCATGAAGATCCTTTCAGACGTTCTGACGTGAAGAAGTAACAAACAAACATCCATTCATACTTCCTCAAAAACTTTGCATTTATAATATTAGTAGGATAAATTTAAAAGGCAGTTGTATTTTTTAGCATTAAGCGTTATGACTTTTACAACCTGCATAAGTATCTTAAAATTTTGTTTAATGATCTCTGCTTTCATTAATCTGAAAATTACTAGCATCCTTCTCAAAAACACATCTAATACATCTCCATCAGTCTTCTTAAATGTATCTACTTGTAAGTAGGTTTTTTACTGCTAGCAACGTTGAAGAAGAAATCGAAGCGGTCTAGGAGGAGATTATTTCCAAGATGAACGGCCGTCGCGATCTAATTAAGCACAGCAATTAAGCAACTTTCAATGCTAGTTCATTTGCCAAGCGGGTGCAACGCGATATTATGATAGATATGGCCGTTCATTTAATGAGTTTTCAGACTAAAAATCTCAACGACAGTGGTTCTGAGAAGAAACATCAAAGCCCAATGATAGTGGGCTCTGAGAAGAAGCCATAGTCAATGCTACCTGTTTGACAGTGTTAACACTATTAGAAAGCTGAAGATGTTCTTGACTCCTTTAACTCTAGGCGGAATGAAAGGGAGTTTTAGACTCTTAAAGACTAAGGGCGCCTTCAAATTTGTCGCAAAGTGTCGCGCGGCAGCAGCGGAGCTTTGCGACAAATTTGAAGGCGCCCTAAAACCCATCCGTGTTCTTCCAAATCCCTTTGCGTTCCAGAGCCGCTGTGACCCTTTCGAACAAATTCCGCAACCCTGGCAGGCCTTTCTTGACTACCTACAAAGTTTAACTTTAGGACAATCAAGTGTTACAGTGATTGCACATAAATATGTCTTTGAAGGAAGAATGAAGACACGACAATTCCACAAATCTTTCATTAAACAACCCCTGCACACATTAAAAACATGGACGAATCTGTAAAACGTAGCAATGTACACGCAACAGTCGCAGGTGGGTGTAACGTCCTGTTAAGTACGAACATTTCTTTAACGAGGCGTCGTCCGTCGGTAGAACGACTCGTCGTCCGTCGCGTCGGTAGCTTCGAGCTACGATTGTCTACCACCTGTTCGTGATTCTCAAACTTTTGCCGAACGCCCCTCGAGCACTTCTGACGCGTAATGAGCACTTTACGCCCCTTCTACTTTAAAATGTTTGCACTTTTCCAAATTTTTAATTCCGTTTTGAATGTGTTCGGCTGTTTTTCGTTTGTAGTGCAGTCTGGGGAGGCCTTGCCTTGACTGCTTCCCATTTGACAAACATTATTTAGGCTTGGATTTTTTGGATCTAGAAAACGAATAGTGAAGTTCTTTGTAAGATAAATAAAATAAAAATTACGTTGACAAATATTTCTGAATATTTGTCGACGTAATTTTATTTTAATCAAACTCTGCGAAAATTATATTTATTTATCAATCTGTCAATAACGCAATCTATTGAATTAAATATATTAACTACTAATTATTCCATAGCTTCAAGACTAACTTTACGTTTTTCTTTAAATATCTCTGTCTACATTATGAACACACGACTGAACTTCTAAAACACTCTTTCGAAACTTAAAACGAGTTTCCCTGCATATCAACACACTACTACGTGTGAAAACATTTTCTTGAATTTCCTTCTATTTACACTAGAAGCAAATTCTCACAAACTTGAGTTTTCAAAGTTTTGCAGTTTGATAAACTGGATTGGGTGCATCTCGCTTGCCAAGTCATAACTTTATTCCTGCCGAATGACCCAGATAACTTAGAATTTTGAGCCAACTAAGATAAGTTTCATTCAATAAAATGAATTAACTTAGAAACTATTTTCTCGACCACATGCCATACAATTATTCCATTCCCCCGTGCAACAATTTGCCTAAGTTACAGTGCAGCAAATTCAGCGAGTCAAACTAGCCAATGCGGCCACAGTATACAACACTGCAGTAATCCAATTTGCAGTAAGTTTCAGTAAAGTTGCCCCAACTTGGTAGATTTAGTGATTTAAATTTATAACTTTGTCCATCCCAGCACACTTGCAATTTTAACGATCAGCCGACGAAGTTTAAATCAGATTTTGCTTTTAAGATGTAGGTAATAGTGTGTAGTTTGCCTTAGTGACGCCTTGGAAAGTGGGCAAGTCTAGAATAGGGTGACTTTTAATGTTATAGACTTGGTTCGGGCTGAAACTGTTACAGTAATGTTGGGTAATCTTGCTAGTGTAGTATTATTCGTGAAGTTTTGGGATTATTATTGAACTTACTTAAAGTTGTATCATTGTATTGTACAGGAAAGGTTTGCCTAAATTAACAGCACGAAAATATACCTAAGATTTTTGGCTAAAACTCGACTTTTAAAGCACCTAGTTATCAAAAGTTTGAAAATAGATTGCGAGTAATCAAAGTTCCAAAACCATTTAGTTCTGACAGAAATGCTCTTAAACGATTTACTTTTTCAAATATAATTTCCAAAATGGCCGCCACTTAACACGGCTGTCTTTAGAATAAAAAGCTTTTCAGAAGTACTATTAAAGAATGCTCACACTTAAATCATAAAACACGCTATTACATCTGAAACTCCAAGTAAAAATTACAAGTTTATTGGCCGTAAAAACTGTGGGAATTAACGAACGGCGAAAGGCCGTCTTTAAAAGAACATCTCCATGTTCAAGTGTCCCCGTATACTTTAGCGAACCGCGGTTTTTATTTGAAGTCAGTTTATGAGGCCATTTGCGGCCGAACCTCCCTTTAGATTTAGTAGCTGGCTGCAGCTTGTTCCACATTTATCACTTTGATTCACAACAATTACTCTTAAGACTATTTAAAGTTAGAATACTTGGGAAAATGTTAATTAAGTTCAATGGGAAAATCCGGGGAATATTTTTTGGTTTGTACTTTATTGTGGCGGAAAGGGGATACCTTCCGCAATTCCAATTCCGGAATTAGCATGCCATTGTTATAAAAATATTTTTGGTTCAGGATCTGTGTTTATTTCGGCAATTCTCTTGGATGTTTTTGCCACTGTAAAGAACCTTACAATATTACAAAATGAGACAGAAAACACAAAACAGAAAATAAGGAAATACATTCTAACAAAAAAAAATAGATCACCACTGAAGACTTAAAAGATATTCTCATAAAGCCGGCTTAAAGATACATACAAGTTTACTACTTACTCTACACATACATAAGTCGCCACTTATCTCCAAAAAAGCCAAAACAGAATACAAATACAAGCCGCCACACGAAAACACGAAACATTTCTCTCCCAAAAATATTACCATCGAATGTAATAAGAAAACACCAATCCTGCATGTACAATCGCGAACATAAAACCATTGTGAACATTGTGCTTAGAACATTGGAACATTGTGCAGATGGGGTAACCGATGTTTGCTTTAAATCTGGGACCCTCTTCTGATAATTTTCACCTGCCGCACCGACGTCCTGGGGCGTCGCGGCGCCCTTTGCCAATTTATGTGCGAGATATCATCCCCGTAAGAACGTTGAACTGTTTAAAGTAAGGAGCTAAGTTTAATGGAAGGTGCTATCTTTGACTTTTTTCGTCTGGTAAGTTAAGTTAGTTAAGATTTTGAGAGTAAAACTTACTAAGAAGAAATACCTAGGTATTTACTTATCTTGTTGCGTTGTCTTAACAGTGAAAAGAAACTAAGATTTCGTTGAGCTTTTAAAGTTGTACATATCACCGGATACTGATTGCAAACTCTGTAAGATTGTAAAATATCTTGAGAAATTATAAACTTTTCATAACTTGTAAACTGAAAATTGCTTCATCATATCAGCCGAAAGACGTCCACTGCTGAACATAGGCCTCCCCTAAAAGGGGGGGGTTTGCCATAATCGCCACGCTTGGCAGGCGGGTTGGCGATCGCAGTGTATGGTGTTGATTTTTACAGACAACGCTGCTGCGCATTCTCTGGTGAGTCCCTTAGTCGCCTCTTACGACACCCACGGGAAGCGTTTTATTCCTTTACGGCACCAAACGGCACTGGCCGACAACATACAGCTGAAAAAAAATTGCTTCAATAGTTTGTAATTTCTCCGTATTGTGCCGAAACGATTTTTTTATTCGGGTTTGCTCTTGATCTCAATCACGCCTGATGGAAAACGATGGATGAAGTCTATGACGAAGCGAGCGTGCCCAGAATAGCCTGTTCACTCTTGATTTGAAGGCAGACGGGGTAATGTGGAACACAGACGCTGGCAGAGAGTTCTACACACGCGATGCACAACAACTAAAACAAATTAATTTTACTATAATACCAATGCCATGTTACAAGGGCGATTTTATCGCTGACAGATATAAATATATTTTCATGGACTTAACTACATTATGCAACCCATTGTAGCATTTAAAACTTCCAATTTCATGACTATTCCAACTCACAATTTACGTCAATATTTCATCTATTTTTAAACATATTCATACCCCATCCAGCTACTTTTATCCACACAAGAGGGTGAGAGTGTCGCTTACAATATTACGATGTTAACCACTGAGGCCGATTTGCATAATTCATTCAGCCGTGATCCGCGACCCCGAAGACTTCTATAGCTACCTTCGTGCTCTAAGGTCGGGTGGATGGAAGGATGTTAATTGCCCTTGTAAGCTAAGGGTGTTATGAATATGGATATGTACTGCTTGTGATTAAAATTATCGGAATTTTGTAGTTTGTGTAAAGAAGATCTTGCACGACTGTGTAAGATCACACGTTAATGACTTGTTTGATGGATAACTTTCAGTGATAGAAACTGTAATTATTATGTTTGATTGATATAGTGGACCTCGTAAACTGAGGTGAGTATGAAGTGAACTGTTATTCCATTTTGATCATATAGACTGCCAACACACTTCGGTATCTAAGGTTATTGCAGAATCATACTGCTTACACATTTATGTAATCAGTTACATAAATGTGTCAGCGTCAGCGTTCCCATGAAATGTGATAAACGAATCATGCTTACTCTAAATCATTCAATTAATACAAAATCAACACTGCCTCTTTTTACGGCGTAGTGTGGCAAACAAGCAGGTGACTAACCTGGTATGTGGTCACCAGGGACATCTGCATTACAAGAAGCTTTATTAAAATAAGTTTAAGACAGAAAGTGTCTACTGAAAACCAAATGTTCGGTCTTAAACTACGAGGACACCACTCCCAACTCAATTTACCTAAAAACTCGTATCAAAATATCCTCTCAAAACCCACTTCCCACAGCTTCTTATACACCTTAACACTTCCCAAACAAGCCTAACTATCTTCACTCAAAACTCACTTAGAGGCGTCTTGACACACACGAGCATACATTATTCATGCCTCGCGCACTTCTTAATCTGCAACGGCTTCCCATGGTGCTGTCATACTACATATAAAAATGGAACAAGCCAGGACATATAACTAGCTTGGTGTATACCACTGGGAATGTTGGTATATGGGGTTTTTGGTGATGATTTGTCTTTTTTGATTATGTGCGGGACGGTGATTAATTTCTTTGGGTGGCAGGGTGCAATCCCGTTGTGGTTATTTTTTTTTTGTAAAAGTAAGGAAGGGTCCAAATTGTGATGAACGTTTTTGTAGTATCATTCTAGATACTTCCGGTCTTCGAATAATAATTTGATAGAGTAACCCACAGTTTCTGAATAAGAATGTGAAGTTAAAAGCAGTTAACACTCAAAATTCTCATGAAAACGTGTCATACTTTGATATTGAATTAGATGTTCTTAATTCTGACTGTTGCGCGGTGTTAAGCAACATATGTATCTATCTCTTCCGAACCTCAGCAAGCATCTTTTAACCAGGTACCTTAAAAGAAACAAAAGCACATCTATAAAACAAAATAATCCCGAAACTAAACATCGTAATACATAATTTACGACGGCACACAATAATATTTGCGCAGGTGACACCGCTGATATTTTTCAAAAACATAAAACGGTTTTATGTTAGTCTGGGGATATTTCATCGCGGATTTACGAGCCTCAGCATCGCTAGCATCGCTGCAAGCTGTCGATCGCTGCGTTGTGACGATAAAGTGTCATTTCGGCGACAAATTCCTCAGTGTTGTGCTGACAAGTCCCGTGTTTTCCGGGACGTTCGGCTGTGTTGGTGTTGGTAGGGAGTTCGTTAAATTAAAGCGTGTGTTTGCGTAGTAAAGTGTCGCTTTTGCGAAGTATTTTTCGGTTTAGGAGTTTCTGAAATGAAACTAACCGTAGTGTTGTGGAATTGTTTGGCGAATGTTAAATTTACTTGGCACTCTTAGTATGGATTTAAAAAAACTCAGCAATGATTTCATTATTTCTGAAAATGTGAAGAAGCAAATATTTTGACCATCCAATATTGATAGTTTCTAGTAGGTACACTTTCCACTAACGATAGAGACATACACAGTCAATCACTACCGACGAGAGGTATTCTCGTACTGCGCGGAACCACTAATGGCAATTATTGGATTTTAAACTCAATAATTGCACCGCGCTAGTGCGTAACTCGTAAGTAATGACAGTTTGCATTCATTTCCGCATTCATCACGGATTTAACTAACAAGATGCGAATCGCTGGCGCGATTCTATGAGAAGTTATGAGAAATACGGCGCAGTTTCTAGCCTATATTAAGTACTAGCACTTCGCCTAAATTTTATTAAGTATCTTTGAGTTTTGGAAAATAAATTATAGCCTATGTTACTTCCTGATAATTTAGCTTTCTATTGGTCAAAAATAGTTAAAATCGGTCCAGTAGTTTTGGAACCTATTCGGAACAAACAAACAATCAAAAAATTATTTCCTCCTTATCATATTAGTATAGAAATCTCTATTTGGGTACCCAATTTCCCTTCGATAAACTTATACAATATTGAAAGAATAGTCATTTTATTTCTGACAAAGCTTTTAAGTTTAAAATATTATTAAATAAGTTTAAGGTAGTCGCAAGTATATATAATTTCGACTTCCCTCCGTATCAAGCTGGAGAAAGAATAGAGCTAGGCCAATAGGCACCAAGGGACATTATACAACTAGGTTAGGCTCAGTTGCCAAGCACCACAGATTATATATTAGTCACAAGTATACATATATTCTGATTTGTAATAACTATCGAATACTTACATTTGTCTACACTAAAATTATAAAGAGGAAAGATTTGTTTGTTTGTTTGTTTGTTTGAAATGAATAGGCTCCGAAACTACTGAACCGATTTGTAATATTCTTTCAGCAATGGATAGCTACATAGTCAGGGAGTAACATAGGCTATATTTTATCCCCGTGCTCCCACGGGAACGGGAACTACGCGGGTGAAACCGCGTGACGTCCACTAGTTGAGTATAATTTAGTTATATTATTAGGGTACAGTTAGAGAGCCTAAGATATTTTAGTTTGGTTGGTTTGGTTTTTATTTTAGATCTTCTCTCTCATATACTTTCAATGACAAAAAGGAAGATAGAAATAACTCTGGAATTCAAATAAAATAAAGTTTGAACAAATATAAAGAAACTTAATTTTAAAACTGTAACATTTCTCACGGCAGCGCTAAATAGGTCCAGTTCAGCAAAATGCCGGACAACTAAAATTTGCCTGACGCTGGTTTTCAACAAACAACAAGACAAACTACCATTCAACTCTACGAAGAACTGCATGGCAATAACAAAACAAAAGAACAAAAATCCTATAATTCATAGATATTCGGGAATCACGTGCCAATTCCGCAAAAGGCCCATCACTAGTGACATTTGCGGCATATTTTACGGCGGTGTCGCGCCGCCAGCTGATTGATTGGTCGCCTCGTAAACGTGCCTCGTGATTTATCTGCGGCTGCCCACGGCCTCGTTACACGTTATGATTTGGCTAAAAATTCGAGGTGATCAACTTGATAGGAACGTGTTGGAGCACCTTTATGAGGATGTTGTAACTAGATTTTGCCGCTATGTTATCTACATTTATGCTACTGCTTTAGTTTAGAGTGATTGACTTCTTTTGTCGTAAAATGGTAGATTTTCAATTGTTCTGTATACAAGGTATGAGTATGAGTCACATTCTGTAAAGTCCCAAGTGAATACACATCAATTCCTTTTGGGTATGTAATAAAAACTAACGATACAATTTACGTTGGCCACTTTACTATGTGCTGCAACTATGTAAAAGTTAACTATTGACTCAAAACAAACCTCTAAAGATACATAATACCATAGTCTGCAAAATGGCTTGAAAAGCATACCATTCATACACTAGTGTAGCAGTGAACTGCACAGTTATAGGTATAAACCTATAACTGTCACTGCTATCTAGCTGCCTATTACAACTAATTAAATATGTTTAAGAAACGGTGACAAATTATATTGAGATTCAGAAAAGCATAGCTCAAAACATTTCAAGAACGATTCGATACGCCGTAGTGGCTTGTAAGACTAACGTCCCCATTTTTAAAAAGTTATCTCCGAAAACGAAAGTTATGGCGCGAATTTCTCAGCTTAACACATCGGAGGCGCGGAAATGCTCAACGGCTCATTATCCAAGTTTAATTTTATGCATGGACGCCCGCGCATCGTCACGATCGACGCGCCCGCCTCGAGCCCATTCGAAATTTAAATTCTCCACGAATATTGCCGAAAATATACGAGCGGTGTTGCTAGATTCGCGGTGTCTTAGATTTACGCGGTTAAGGGGCAATTTCGGGATTGAGAATTTTGAGGTTAGAACCTATCGATTTTTGGGTTAGTTAGTTAAGGTTTTCAGTCTAGTGAAAAATGTTAACCTTAATTCAGAATTCGATTTAGTTATTTTAAATGTTTTCCATACATAAATAAAAATGGTGAAGTTGTTTGAAGACCTTAAGTTTTCCTTCAAATAAATGAAATATTCTCAGAAGTGCTTACTTAACTTTTCACACCGGTCGACGGTCGCGTCCTCTGAGAGAAATGTGTTCTTATAGTGTTTGTGAACAACGGTTGTAAAGTTGCAGGCTCATTTGCAACTTCACACTATTAGGAAGGTAAGCTGGCTATAAACACTGCAATGTTGCAAAACTCTTGAGCAAGGGCTACAAAGTTGCGTTCACAACAAAAAACAGTCAAATTGAATCCCAACTTAGAACATCCTGGTTTATTAGTTTAAAAGATAGGTCATTTTAGGGTTTTAATATGAACTTAGGCTCGTCTTGTGTTAAAAAATAGCTTTAATCCAATTCCACAAAACTCTATTAAGTTTTAACAATTCGAAAATTAAACAAACAATACAGTATTTTTAAAACTAATAAGAATTAAAGAACCCAAAATGAATCAACTAAAAACTAAACTATTTAAACTACCAGCCTACCAATTTGTGGTAGCAATTTCTTGCGATATACTGGCAACACCGCACAGGGTGAACCAAAGTCACATCGCTTGAGGCCAAACCGCAAATATATGGAACGAGGGAAAACTTTATTTCCCCTATCTCAGACAATCTTGGGACGCAATATTGTGGAAGATATGAAGTTATATTGTCAAGTAGCATATATTATCTAAGTTTTACATAAATTACCTGGAATAGGCGTAGGTAATGGAAGTTTTTGGGCCGTTAAGGTACGGTGTGACTCTTATGATTTATACCTCTAGCCTTAATGCAATTTAGTAGTACGAATATTGTCTAGATTTATCATCCGTGAAGTAGCTTTGCTTTTATTTGAAAATCGTAAAATGTTCAACGGGAAAAATCTGTAAATTTTTATATGTGTATAGAACACCTAATGTATCGTAATATGGTTGTAATTATGAGCAAAAGGAATTAAGAATTGCAGCTACCCCCATGGGAAAATGCGTGATTTTTTTAAATATCTTACTTATTATACTACTAGTTGACCCGCGCAACTTCGTCTGCCCCGCTCCTATTGGTCTTAGCGTGATAATATATAGCCTATATATAGCCTTCCTCGATAAATGGGCCATATAACACTGAAAGAATTTTTCAAATCGGATCAGTAGTTCCTGAGATTAGCGCGTTCAAGGAAACAAACAAACAAACTCTTCAGCTTTATACATTAGTATAGATTCAGCTTTATATATATACTAGCTGACCCGCACAACTTCGTCTGCGTCACAATTTTCATTACTGTTCAGCTCCTATTGGTCTTAGCGTGATGATATATAGCCTATAGCCTTCCTCGATAAATGGGCTATCCAACACTGAAAGAATTTTTCAAATCGGACCAGTAGTTCCTGAGATTAGCGCGTTCAAGCAAACAAACAAACAAACTCTTCAGCTTTATATATTAGTATAGATTAGTATAGATTATTAGGATAAACTATTACAAAAGTTTGGATAAATGTTTGTCACAAAATCACGCCAAAACGTCTCAACAGATCTGCATAAAATTTGGCACAATTTATCCTGAGATTATGTTCCCTTGGAATATTTTCCGACATTCACGCAAAGCTAGTGTTTTATATTTTTACTAGCTAACCCGGCAAACTTTGTTTTACCATATGTTAAAAAAAATAGTCTACGATCTATTTTCAGAACTACACACAAAAACACACATGAAAAATTCATGAAACCGTTTCGGCGGAGTTCGATAACAAACACTGTGACACGAGATTTTTAAATATTAGAAGTTTTTGTAAAAGCTCGCTAAACGCCATAAAACTCCTTTCCCACACCAAAACTCTACGTACCAACACCATCAAAAACAAAAAAAAAAAAAATCCTAATTACAAACGTATACAAACAAAGAATTTGCATAAATTATCCCGGCGTAATTGAAATCCTTATCATAAGCAAATGAGTTTCCCGGGTGTAAGACAAGAAAAAAAAAACAAATGATGTCTCTGCCAACGCCTCTTTGCCGACAAGATTTGTTTTTCTCTCCGAGGCAGTTTGTCATTTCGTCCCGCTGAATAATATCACATCTACATTTTATTATTCCCTGGGATTTGGTCTGTTATGTAAGAAATCATGAATATCTCTTCAGTTTTTCTTATGCATAATCTGATGTTGTTTTGATGGGGCAGTATGTTTTCGATCATGTTAAAGGGTCGTATTATCATAATGACTGAATATGCTGAGGTTCATGAAAGAGGAAAATGGCGTTTTCTTTACTATACTTCTGAGTTATTTGATACTAAACAGAACAGGCTTTGTACACAAATATATATATTTCTCTCTGTCTTAAAAACATATATAAATCATTAGAATCGGCGTGACATTGTGCTCATTTTTTTTCCTGATATTAGGAGTCAGGTACTGAATTGAGTGTTTGAAGTTAAAACCGTGTCAAACACTAATTAATTTAGGTTTTCAAGCTAAAGTTGGGTTTGTCTCATTCTTAACTTCAAATTCTTGATTAATAATGGGAGTTATACATACATTGAAATCCGGCATTCTTATTTGCATTATAATACAACATTTTAACAGCAACCATTGGTTTACAAACAACACAGCAAACTGCGCGACGCAAAGGAGAGTTTTGTGTTTTTACAAAATTCATCACACAGCACAATAATATCATAAAGCTAAGTCCACACTCAGCGAAGTGCGACGCGGTGCGGCGTGCACCCGCGCGATATCTCTCGCACAGGGACGCGCGTCACTCAGGATTTTAGGCTTTACCCGTCAGCGATGCCGCCCGCCATCTGATACGATTAGCTCGATCAAATGCTATATACGTCTATTATAAAAGTGCAAATAATATTGACTCTGCTTCATAATAAAAAGCATGGAATTTTTCAAGTCATATTTTAAATAATTGTTCTACTAAAACCTTATTTTAGGCGGTATAAGTTTGAAAATAGCTGACTTTCAATTATAAATATTCTACTGAAACAGAATACGTTAAATTTTTTGCTTATTTTATCACAGGGAATCCTAGTGTGGGGTTCAGGGCTTCATCTACGTTTGTAAATTTAATGAGGCATTAAATAATTTTATTATTTATTATTATTTGTCAAATGCAACAAGCATTGCAATTACCAAGCACTAATCCAAAATTAATAATAAATCAGCCCTAATTTAAATCGAAGACAAAATGGCGTAACAGTCACAAATAACAATTAATATTTAATAGCGACAATTTACATAACAGTCCCTTCAACATCAACATTAATTTGTATCAGTGTGTAAGGGTGCGCACACACTCGCGACAACGCGGCGGTATCGCTACCCGCGCGGTCCGTCAGTCATCCAGCTTAGAGGGATTTAGCCGGTCTGCTGCAGGCTCGAATCAAACGCTCCATTGACTCCAAATCCTTACTCTAATTGAAATTTAAAAGCGTTTTTGACAGCTCTCTGTGTCGCCATTTGCAAATAATAAAGGGGATGTAGCGATTGCGTGTGTGGATTTATGAGGGAAAACTTTTAAAAAGGAGCACCACCTTTTTATTTTATTTAGTTTTCCTCTTCAATGGCAGATTTATTTAGCAGTCTGGCAATACTTCCAAAGGAAATGTCAACCAATCATTTTAGTTCGAGGAATTTTATTCAAAGTCTGTTGCCATCTAAAAAAGTCTTCCTTGAATCTAAATTACTTTGAGTGAAAGTCATTTAACTATTCAATAGAAATCATACATTTGCTCCTTGGTTACAACGTGAAAAATTCTGAGAAATACGAAAAACAGTGCTCTCTTATAAGCCACTAAGGTTTCTTCGGGTACCTACTTGTCCTTTATAAATAAAACCATATTAAAAGAACATTGTACTCTTACTTCGCGACCCCGTCTTGAGCAAACAGAATTTGAAATCAATGTAAAGTTACGCAATCTGTATTCCTTGGTATTATTATTTATCCTGGTTACTAATATTTATTGAAAAATACAGTATGATTTAAATACAACTAAGTCTGTTAGAATACATATGTTTACAGGCATCGGTAACCCTGGGCTGTACTCTTAATGCCAAAAGTTATTGGAATCTATATCGGAGACTAGCAACAGTGGCGCCCCTATTCTTTCTTCTGTTATTAGCCAATCAACCAACTGACCGAAGAAAACATAATCAATGCAGAGATTATTATCTAATTACGCAAGCTCTTAATTTAATCTGACTAATTAGCTATTGAAGCCTGGCGCGCTGTAAACTACAATCAGAGAGCTAATTCAGAGGAAGTTGCCGTTAATAATTTAGGCAATGGCCCAAGCCGCGAATTAGTAGGACATTTCACAAGAATTAGTGGCCAGGGCTGTGTAATAAGGGATTAGTAATATCAAAGAGTAGGGATGGGCAACCGTTGGTGAGCTGACAATATTAAAGATAGGAAATAAAACAGAAATCTATATTTAATGCTGTGGTCTTTCTCGTATGATTTGGGGCTTTGGGAATATAGGAGAGATTTTGCCAGTGGTTGACTTTTGGCATGATCGTGTCACGTTACAGACAGATTGCCTATACAGCATTAAATACTCGGACTTGCCGGACATCGTCTTGAAATATAGGTCCTGTTTTTTTTTAAGTTAAGGTAAGATCTGTATTTATAAACATCTATAGTATTTTAGCAAATATATAAATAATTATGATTATGATTGGGTACCTAATACCATACTCACGAGTCCCAATAAAGAGGTATTTCTTTTTGAAAAATATATCTCTTTAGCTATGTATGTAAAAAGTTTCTACGACAAATTCTTCAGCACCATGGACTTAATCTAGACAGTCCCACTATAAACCTTGCAGGACCCTTCAATTTTCAAAAGATTATTTAAACGAACATAGGAGCTTGTCTCTAAATAATAACAGCTGTACGGGTCAATCTTCAAGGTTAAGCAACGCTTGCCGAGGTGTGTTTGTGGATGGGTAATCTTAACTACCGAGAGTCCTCCGAGCATCGGAAATAACGTTAAGACGTTGGTCCCAGCTGCCATTTGTAGATCTTTGGCAGTCGTAATGGATTGTCAGAAGCCAGCCAATCTGACACCAGTCTTGCCAATAAGCACCGTGTTACCCAGTTAATGAGTTGTGGTGGTTTGGTAGGCAGCTGCTTCACGTAAAATACTGGTATGCAGCTGCATACCAGTACCATTTTTGATCCGGCTTGACTGGAAACCGACTCCAATATCGTTGGGCAAAGGCTAGGCAGGCAGATTTAAGAAACAATCGAGCAATGTGCTCTTATAAGACTCATGCCAACACCAGAGAAGGATAACCTCAATATTGGCACCTTAATCACCCAAATCCAGACCTCAAAGGAGCAAAATTATTAATATATTCCACAGTTACCTGTAGCTTGTATCCAGCAACCCTGTCACACGCACTCAACTAATTACGTAATGGAATCCGCGGCTCGTTAATTAAGGACACCTCGCACGTATCCGTGGCTACAATGAGTTGCAAAGTGTAGAGTGTAAGCGGCCGAGTTATGAGATTTTCATAACGTTTTTCTGGCAGTTCAGAAATACAGGCATGATGATGGAGGCTGGTGGATAAAAAGATGCTAAAATAATTAAATGAGGGAGCAAGATGAATTAAGAAAAACATTGTAGCTTCTTGATTTCGTCCCAATCATCTACTCGTCTGGATTTTAAATGGCGTAAATTCATATTATGTTTTGGCAATCTGCCTTTTAAGGGTTCCGTACCCAAAAGGTAACCAACGGAACCCTATTACTAAGCCTCCGCTGTCCGTCCGTCCGTCGATCCGTCTGTCCGTCCGTCTGTCTACCAGCGGGCTGTATCTCAAGAACCGTAATAGGTACAAAGTTGAAATTTTCACAGATTGTGTATTTCTATTGCTGCTATAACAAAAAAGAATAAAAATTAAGGTTTATAGTACGGAACCCTTCGTGTGCGAGTCCGACTCGCATTTGGCCGGGTTTTTTTTCATCAAATGACTCCTCCCACAGCTCCTTCCGTTCTGGGTGGAGTGGCAGGGAGTGTCAGACTCTTACCGACTAAAGTCCAACCGTGTTCCCTCCAAATGCCCTTTGGGCCGCGGTAGCCCTTTCGAACAAATTCCGCAACCTTGGCAGAAGCAATCAGCTTGAATTTTTCTATTTCTATGCCGTCATTGCAAATATTATTTTTGTCCGTTTGCTCTATAGGCATATTCTTATCTTATCATAATCATCATATCAGCCGAAAGACGTCCACTGCTGGACATAGGCCTCCCCCAAGCGTCGCCACAACGACCGGTCCTGCGCGTCTCGCATCCATCGGCTACCCGCTTCTCATCGCTTCTAATAAATTTTGAGCTAACCAAAGACTACACTTGCATGTAATATCAACATGATTAAAACGACTTCCTACAGTCATATTTTAGCACAATAAAAGCTTCCTGAACTCCACATCCTCCCACAACATTTCACCGAAATTACCATATAAGTAAAATAAACAAGAAACAAGAATCGTTTACGCCATCCCCTAAATCAGCGAATCAGTGATGTAAGACAACGCAGGTGTAATTAATTCCTAACTAATTACATCACATGATACGCGAGACGAACTCTAAGTTCGGTAACTAATCGTAACTATAACTATCTGTAACTAGTTGGCTTAGTAGAGACATGGAAGAAGAGGAAATGGAGTGATCACTCGAGAAGTTGTATTGGAAATTGAATTGAGTCATTTGCTAAGACGTGCGAAAAGAATAAAATTAATTACAGTAGGTGCTGTGGGAAAGAAAGAACCCGCCAAGTGCGAGTCGTACTCGCCCACCGAAGGTTTCGTACAAATTTGTAGGTACATATTACTCTAAATAAAGACTATTTTTATGATTTCATTATAAATGTAAAGTTTTCAGACGTTTTCCTGTTCTTGAAGTTAGTATAAGACGGTATTCATTGCCAAATTTCATAGTTCTAGGTCAACGGTTTCCCATTGACCTAGAACTATGAAATTTATGAAAACGTATATTTCGACACTCTCAAGGGAATTAAAATATATAAGGTATTTCTACCTTATATATTTTAATTCCCTTGAGAGTGTCGAAATATACGTTTTATGCGGCATAAGTGGCTGTATCTTTTTCACAGTAACTTAGCGATACCTCCACGCGTTCCCGAGATAAAGGTTCTTGACAAATAGTCGGACAGACAACAAAGTGATCTTATAAGGGTTCCGTTTTTTTCTTTTGAGGTAAGGAACCTTTAAAAGGGAAAAATTCTGTCTGAAAGAGGAAAATATTCCCATTTGTGTGAAACCTGAATAAACCTCAGGGCTTTGGGATTTTCTTTAATATATAATATTCGTCACCACCGTTCCCAAAGGTTTAATTTGACTGGTCGTGATACAAACCGTTGCTTTGCAAACAACTCCGTCGAAATCGCATTGACTAACTTCACAGCACAGCAACAAAACTAAATAATTTATTGTGTAACCATTGTATTGCATTGCTGTGTCAAAATATTGGCTTAAGTTTGGTTGATCGCCTAAATCACTGTCAGTTTGATCTGTAACAGTGTTATTAGTATCCGATGTTATTAAAAATTTAAAACTGACAATTTTCTACTTTAACGGTGTTGCTTGATAAACGAAATCATGCTATTGTACGCCATCCCAATCTGCACGACAGCGTTATATTCCTATTTTTTACTACAAGCACTCTATTTTCTCCCTACTCCATGTCTTTTTAACATACACGATAAAATACAAGCGGTGTTCTTCAAGTCGGGATTAGTAAAGTTGCCTACATATTGTCATTAAAACGGAGTTTGCTTATTGAATTAACTATGTGAGAAAACTGATAAGACATGTCATATTCTGCGCAATAGTTGTTGCACAAAATTGAACGTAATGAAATCTAAACACAGCTATTTACATAAATTATTTTAGCAAATTAAGTTGAATTGTATATATGCGATATGACAATATTATCCTATAGGCTTGGAATAATTTGGGACTGGGGCGAAAACACTTATATTTTACGATTAAGGACTTATTCTAATTGTCGACTCGACATAACTTAAATAAAACGAATCTAGGTAAATTGTTCTTATAACCATAACATATATCACATTGTATACAGCAACAAACCCCTCACTACCATTAAGTGTTGACGACTATTCCACGTAGCTCGTCATCCATTGCGCGCCCGCTCGGCTTTGACTCAAAGCCGTTGTCTGGCCACGGTTCGTTAGTCCGAGATTTACTGGATGCTCACGCCATATGAGTCGCGGTTAGTTTGTGAAAAGTTTACATCTAACTGAATGGACTTTTGATGGAATATTCGGATGTTCAAAAAAAGAGGAGGCTAGACAAAGGGTATCAAAGTTGGAAACCCATTTTTCGTTGGTTTTTACGTTTTTGTTGTTTTGGACTGTATGACGATAACAGGAATGCATACAGCTGCCGTGATTACAAATGTTGGTTTCTTTTTATGGACTGAATGATTTAATCACCACACACCACCAGCACCACTATACACCACCACCACACACCGTACACCATTGTATACCATGTTTTACGCAAATAAATGATTTATTATTATTATTATTATCGACAATATACAAAGACAGACAAAATATTCATCCAGTATATCCTAGTTTATCCAGTCACAGCCAATGCAGAACAAAAACTATCAATGAGTTTTTCTTAATAGTTATTTTCCAAAAATACAATTGCTTAGTTATAAGAAATTGACATCATCGAATATTCTTACGTACCCTCCAGTTTGGACTTACTACGTACTACGTACCATCGTATCTAAACTTGCTCCCTCATTCCAGGTCAAAGTGATGCTGCGAGTGGGCGCATCAGGCGAGGGTCCCTTTACCAGCGGCACACAAACCTTCTCCATGGACAAGCGCAAGAAGCAGGTCAGCCTCTGCGAGACGGCTCCAGCAGCCACTGCGCCTGAAGACAGGAAGGTTGGCGTGGCCGCGCCTAAAATGTTCGCCTTTGATGCTATCTTCTCACAGGACGATGCACAGGTTAGTGACGAAGAAGCTGTTCTAGTTTTATGGCACCCTGGTACCTATTACGCTTTAAATTTGAGTTCTGAATGGGGGATTACTCATTGAATACCACCACTCGCAAATAGATTTAACTTTTAAACGTACTTAATTAAATTACTGATAGGAGCAGTTCTACTTTTGTAAGTATCGGCTGTCGATGCTATGTCTAAAACATAGCCGGTTGATACACAAGTTTGTTTTGTTGTGATCTTATCTAGTTTGATGCTATCCAAATCTGGAACCATTAGAGGCTTTACACATTATTTGAATTGAATCAGCGGGTCTAAAAAGCGGGCCACTTTAGCAGAATCAGAAAGCACATCACGCTACCCGTCACTGTCAAATTTTCCCAATCAACCTTGAACCTAATGCGTTAGCGATAAAAATGAAAATGAAATTTTACAGATTGTTGTATAATTATTATAATTCTTAAATGAGTCTGCTAAAGTGGCCTTTTTAGAGCCGCTGTTCATCCGTAGCAGAGCTTTACAAGCAAAATGCATCAACAATTACTTATTGATTTCATTATTTATGTACACACAGTAAAACAGTAATAATTAACATTATAATTATAAGTACAAAGGAACTGCTTATTCTTATTTTGCTTATTTTTTTTAGAAACTATGTTGGTGGTAGTCGCCGATGTTTTAAACTTGTGAGCAGTTCTACGTTAGCAGTCCAAATAAATCAAAGTGATTTCTTTATGTACTTAAAACATGAGTTAGTAAATAAATCAAAACAGCATCATAAATTAGCACCAACAAAAACAGAAACCAACAACTAGAATCAGCTTATTAACAACTAAAAATCAGCATATTAACAAGTAAAAATATATTTTTTTATTAAACGCCAAAATCTCGACACGGGTCTATAAAACGAGTCTTACAAAATCAAATCGCGTGTAGATGCCAGGATAATTGCCGAGAACGTCTGATAGCGTTCCTCTGAACAAAATGATCGTCGTTAGAGAGGTACCTAGTTACTATCACTGCCATTGTAAGAAATACCTTTGAGATTAACAGACAAAAGGGGCGATTACAATAATTAGCTGGCCCAAATTACTTGAACAAAGGGAACGAGACGAGAGGAAAATCGAAGTATTTCTGTATATTTTGAAGGATACTTGAATATGATTAATGGGAGGTACTTGTTACTCCGCCGCATGGTGTCGGCCAGAGCCGTATGGCATCGTAAAAGAATAATACCATCCCAGCACTTCTCGTGGGTATCGTAAGAGGCCACTAAGGGACTCACCAGAGAATGGGCAGCAGCGTTCTCTGTAAAATGCAACACCACACACTGCGATCGCCAACCTACTGCCAAGCGTGGCGATTATGGCAAACCCCCATCCCTTTGGAGGAGGCCTATGTCCAGCAGTGGACGGCTTCAGCTGTTATGACTGATGACTGACTTGTTATTCAATCCTTTATACGTAGCTTTACCCGCGACTTCGTACTTGCATATCACGTTTTTTCCCTAGCCTATAAAGCCCTACCTCATAAACATGGCTATCAAATAAAAAAAAAAAAAAAAAAAATGTTTATTTTCCAAAACAAAAAAAAAACCGAACCGACTTTTAGTTCCAGAGATAAGCGCGTACAAACAAACTTTTCAGCTTGATTAAATTAGTATAGACACCTAAAGGTTATGGTTTTAAAAAAAAAGAATACAATTTGATAAAAATGACGAGCATAAAATTGCTGATGTCAATAAAGTGAGGTAATTTACAAAACTACATAAACGCAAATCGTGCAATGGGACTTACATCATTTCCCTCCTACTTCGGCGAAGCCTAAAAGGAGGTAATGTTTTTGATATATAAAAACATCACCGTCATCATCATCATATCACCCGAAAGACATCCACTGCTGGACATAGGCCTCCCCCAAGCGTCGCGACAACGACAACATCACCGTACTTATTAAACTTAATTAAAGCCCCCTAACGACAGGTAATTAGCTCATCGATAATACCTAAATTCATCAAAAACAACTAACCTGCTAAACAAATGCAATAAAGATTCAAAACCAAGCAAGAATGTGAAACATGCAGACAATATGACCATCGCCGAAACTCCTCCTGAAATATTTAAAGGTAATATGCGAGATATTAACATTATAAG
This sequence comes from Lacanobia wlatinum, assembly GCA_947578705.1. Classification (NCBI taxonomy): domain Eukaryota; kingdom Metazoa; phylum Arthropoda; class Insecta; order Lepidoptera; family Noctuidae; genus Lacanobia; species Lacanobia wlatinum. The sequence goes on from OX388031.1 coordinate 24,426,351, forward strand.
GCAACATATTCTTAGTACTAACATCTCGTGTCGCATACTGCTGTCCCGAGGTGGTCCTGAGGTAAAAATAAGAGAATGCTTAGCTAGTCTTACATAAAACTTTCCTTCTAAACGAACGGGTTAAGTCTTAAGCGGTTAGCAGGAGCTGGAAAAGTTATAATATTAAAAAATATTATAAACTGCTAGAAGATAAATTTTAAATGCACAACAGTAACAAAAATGAACAAATACACAAACTAAACACTTACAACTGGTAATGTGCCCAAAACCCTGGCGTTGAATGGCAATGCTTAGTCTCTGGCCAAAACAAAAGCCAGCTCTTGGGTCACGGGAAGTGTCAACCAGCCAGTTCGAAATTTCTTTGAAAAGGCTGTGAGCACAAGAGCCTCACGGCCCGGGTTTCAACCCCAAACGGCTCAAAAATATAGTTACTAGAAGGTTGACAAACTTTTACGAAATTATTACTTATGCGAACCAAATAAACGCGGTATCGTTTTAGGACACGGGAAATTGTGTGTATGGTTTTATAGAGCGATGAGATATTTATTTAAAAAATAAACTGAAAACGACATGACTCAGCAAAAAATGTCCGCTGAACTCAGACCTAACATTTCTAAACATATTTTCTTCAGAGCAAGCATTTTCCTCCACGCAAACTTTTTTTTAGCAAAGACAGCAAAAGAATGCATTGCATTACAAAACGCAGCGTCATCCCACCCGCTCGCTCCTCTCTCTAACACCGCATGCATATGGCGCTGCCGCTTAGTTCTATACCCCTCTGAATTTCATGCACCAAAAATGTCGCCAGCGGAGCGAGCCCCGACTTCTCCTGTTTAAATTGTTAAACGGCGTGCACTGCGCGACTAACTTTCGCGTTCCCCTTTACCGAAAATTTTCACATTTTTGCTGTTGAAGATAGAAAATTGTTAGCGGTTTTAACGAGATTTTAGAGCTTATGAGCAGGCTCTTTAGTGTTATGCGCTCCTGGTATTGTGTAGAGGGTTTGTCGCTGTAGTTATTTTCGCCCGAGGGTTTTTCGTTCACCGTGTAATGTTCCACGATCTAATCTAAGCAAAACGTGTGTGAAAGAATATGTAAATGGCTATATTTAGTTACGTTAGGAACAGCCAATTTGCTGCTGAATACGATGTTATCAATTCCCGAGTCACGTTCTTATAAGGTAGCATTTTATATGTAACGTAAAAGTTTTCGACTGAAGATAAAGTTGCTAAAATTACGCCTGAATAATTGAGAACTTGGAAGCAACTTACAGAATGTCAATGTTGAACGATCACACAATCGTTTTCAGTATTTCATCAAACTATGACATTCTTGCTTGTGCATGGATTGACTGAATGAATGTTGATATAATTATTGTGTATCTTGAAAAGGAGTGACTACTGAGATGTAAACTAATAGAGAAATAAGTATAGAAGAGGGCAAGTTGCGTCGACCTCAAATAAATAGAAATAAAGGCAATGGAATGACGTTCACTGTGTCACCAATATTTATTTATTTATTTTATCATTGAATTATTATAACACCTTTACAGATTGCTCCAAGACGATGTTATAACTTATTTATTACAAAAAATATACATTACAGCAATCATCATTACTAAAATTCAATTAAATTATCATTTAAATGTCCAGACCTTTTTCAATTAAATTTTGCGCTGCTTTGATAAATGTCTGCAGTATCAGTATAGCAATATTCATTCATCGTCATCGTCATATCAGCCAATTGCCGTCCACTGCTAAACGTAAGCCTCCCCCAAAGAGCGCCAACCATCCCGGTCTTGAGCAGTCTACATCCATCCGCTGCCAGCCACCTTCTTTAAATCATTAATCCACCGTGCCGCAGGGCGTCCCATACTACATTTTCTCATACGCGGTCTCCACTCTAACAAATGTATGCTCCATCGACAGTCCATCCGTCTCCAGACATGGCCGGCCCACTTCCACTTCAGCATGCTTGTTCTACGCGCAATGTCGGTGACTTTAGTTCTCTGGCGAATGACTTCGTTGCGAATTCTATCCACCAGAGAAACCCCGAGCATTGCTCTCTCCATTGCACACTGAGTAACCTCAAATTTATGGCCCAGGCCTATGGTGATAAAATTCATTATTACATGCAAGTGCTTATTACTGAAATGTGGCTATGATAGCCATTACATTACAATGTCTTACATATTTTAACAAGAAGTTAAGAGTTGCCAAACACGAAATTATATAGTAAACTCCAACTAGACCCACAAAAGCGTCCAATGTGGTACACTCCTGTAACATAAACCCTTAAACTCACTAAACCGGTGGAAACACGAGCAAACGTGAACAATTCGCACAACAGGGCCAGCGGTGCATACGAATCCCATTAGCATAGTGTAATCGGCATGTCCATGTCCGTGGATGCACGGATTAATTGTAGGAACATGTGTTGTCATGTTAGAATATGTGTGTCATAGAAGGAAGGGATTTAGAAGACTGAATGCTTCATTTTTATTGTTTACTAACAGCAGTTAGTAATAAAAATAAATAAATTATAGCCAGCAAATGTTTTTCTAAAGTTTGTTAAAATCTGTTCAGTTCTTTTAAAATTACTCATCTATCTTCCATCATAAATTCACGTTTATAATAATTATTTGTTTAATATTACGTAGTTCACATCAATCAAAATACCGTGAGTATCGCACAACTTACCAAATTACGAAAAACACTAGGGTTTTTTTGTTGGTAATAAACTAAGACGAATCTTTACAGACTTATTACAACTAAGTAGTGCACGGCCAGGTGACCGTTAGGATGACTGGACCAAACGAGATATATACATGAGACTATGTGTACTATTTAGTACCTTTTTGCTACCTCAACATATATATATTTTTTTCACAATTTTAAGAAGCTCCTATGAAATGTTATTAATAATTGCCATTAAAACGTCTTTCCATCAATTATTTACGTGTTTTCTTCTCAGAATAACTGCTTACAATGTTTTTGCAGGCGCTTAGTGGCTTATGAACAACTTGTTTCTGGATGTCAATAGTGAAGTTTATCCATTTATAAAATTATATAATTATTTACATACCGCATTCATTCTCAGTTATATAAGTGTGTACATTAGTTTTAATGTACACACTTATCATTAAAACTAATGTACATATTTATATATTATATAAACCTTGCACATACATTATTTACCCCACGTCTTATTTTCTTAAGATAGGCACTTTCTAAATTAACTTTAATTCATAACTATTTATAGGAGCTTCTTAAAATTGTGTAAAAAATATATGTTAAGGTAGCAAAAAGGTACTAAATATTGACCTGAACAACGCGGTTAATACAACGCTACAACTATGAGAACTTGGGAGGGAATGGCTGACCACTTTGTTTCTTTGATATTTTTCTAAACGCAAAGGTAGCAAATATCTCATAATAGGTAGTAAATAGTAGCAAATAGGTATTAAATAGTGCACATAGGCTCATGTACATATCTCGTTTGGTCCAGTCATCCTGACGGTCACCAAGGCCAGTGGGCTAAACAGACCAAATACCATAAAACATACCCTTTTGCTATCTTTTTCATTCAAGAAGAACTCCTACAATACACGCACTGTGTTTAAAAAGGGGTTTAAAGTTTTCTCTCCACACAATTATACACAGATTTACGACCTAAACCTAACCATAAAATAACCACTGATCCCAAATCCCACTTCAGCTTTATCCATCTTCGTTCCCGCAGCTAAAACGCACGCATACCACACACTAATACCCCACACATCATACCACTTAAGACCAGAAATCCCGATCAGGAATCACAGCTCCATAACTGTGGCAAACGTGGCAAACATGGCAATAAATCACTTAACCGCGTAATGCCAGTGTTCGTATATAATTACTGAACGCACAAGTAAGCTGCAGTGTCTAATGCGTACTACATTAGACAATGCACTCCGAGATTAGGAGTCGAGGAACTGTGTGGGCTGAAGATAGAAGTGTTCCATTCAATGACTCCATTGAGTAGTACGAAATACTGGCCACCTTTTACCAACAAAGAAAATTTTCAAAAAGCCAAGCAAGTGTAAAAATTAGTATGATAAGCAAGTGTGATGAGATTGTGTGTGAGTCAATAAAATTGCTCCAATGCCATTCGAAAATATCAGGATATTATATGCCTTCCTTGAAACTTTATTTCGAGAATTAAGGAGTGGCAAATTGAAGCCAGTTGTTTTTTATAGAAACATAGATGTTTGGAATGTTGTCAGATGGCCATATGCGGCTGTAACCATCAGCTGGGCTGCTTATTTGCCATTCCATGGCATAAAAATATCATTTCATCTTCGGTCTTTCTTTCCAATCAATCAATTTATTCAACCAAATAAGGTAAATTTTCACTTTGAAGATTTTGACTGTCCGTTAAACCCCTCAATAAAATGATTTATAAAAATAATATTTATTATGACCTTGCCTATTACTAGATCGAATATTATTTGTAAACCCAAAATTTTTAGAGAGAAATCAGGATACTCGTATCTCAAACATTCGAGCCTTCAAAATGCTGGCACAAAGCACAAATGGTCGCAAAAGAAAATTCTAAAATCAATCTCTCGTCTGCGATCAAAATAATTAAGAGAGCTATTACGCTACAATATGGACCTTACTCGAATGTAGTTATACAAGCGTTGATGTAACTTATCCGCGCAATAACTCACCGGACTGGGCCGGACAGTGCCGGACGGCGGCTTACGCGGGCTTAGCGTCCGACGCCGGACCACCGGGATCCGCTGTAATTATGTTAGTAATCTACCTTTATGACTTGTTTACATTACTATCAAAACGGATATTAATAATCTCGGCTTGTAAAATTGTGTATACGGTAAGGAAGAAGGTAGGTAATAGGAGAATAGATGAAATTTGGATAAAAGTTCTAAGAAGCTTAGTTCTTTAGCATGCAGTAAACGCTGGCTGTAAGTATGGCTGAAATAAACTATGTGGCGTATTTTATTTTTGTGACTTATAAACATACCTGCGACATAATCAAAAGTAGACATCATCTTTTAACAATAAAAATTAATACAGCAAAGCCTGAAAATATTTAAATAGATCCCGAAGTTAGCCGACTGCGAGACAAGTTCGATTCGGTCTAGAATTTCTTATCATAAAGACGTCCACTGCTGGACATAGGCCTCCCACAAAAGGGGGTTTGCCATAATCGCCACGCTTGGCAGGCGGGTTGGCGATCGCAGTATAAGGTGTTGCGTTTTACAGAGAACGCTGCTGCCCATTCGCTGGTGAATCCCTTAGTCGCCTCGTACGACACCCACGGGATTTGATGGGATGGTATTATTCTTTTACGGTACCATACGGCGAGAATTTCTTATGGTGTGATCAAATTGTGGCGTCAGAAAAACTAGTCGTCCTGTTCTTAAGGCAAGCTAAATAAATGTTTATGTCCACATAAAATACAAAATTAATAAATTTAAAGATTTATATGCGTAATATTGATTACAATCTAGTGCCGTAGTAAATCAGTGGAAGCCGCTCAATATGTCAGCATCGGCTAATATACATCATGCAACGACTCACTGAAATCCAATTTAATTACGAAATACCTGATGATTTATGGTTATTATTTTATACTAGCTTTTGCCCACAACTTCGTACGCGTATATCCCGTTTTTTCCCGTTCCCGTAAGAATTTCGGGAAATCCTCTGTTAGTGCTCCTCTACACTCCCTAAGGAACCTACATGCCGAATTTCAGCTTTCTACGACCTGTAGTTTTGGCTGTGCGTTGTCTGTCAGTCACTCAATCAGTCAGTAACGGAAGAATTTTATATTTATTATTAATTTATGATGATATTTTCTACATAAAATAAGATTAAAATACAAGTAGAGGAGCAGTGCTGCTCCGCAAACTTGAGTGTTCACGCCTTACCTCCAACTCTGCAAAAATATCAAAATAAAAAATTCATTTTAGCGAGTATTCTTAGATTAAAACGAGCCAAGGACCGTTAATAACACATGACAAACTAAAGGAAAGAGCTCATTTACATTTATATTTTAAATTTTTTAAATATTTTCGTAATTAAAAAAAACTGATAATCGGGTTTGATACTCCTTTCAGTGTTTTTCGCTAATCTGCATAGTTTCGGATTTGGCCATCCAAGCAAACTTTAAAAATTCACCCTGTATAGAAAAATAAAGCTATGAAAACTTTTTAAACAAAACTCTACAAAGTATAAAATAACTTTAATAAGTATCGGAAATCGAAGAAGTGTTGTTGACACTAACTTCCGAAAATAAAGTTAGTTATATTATACTTTGAAGTGGTTTTCTTTGGAAGTCCGTTGTATTTTTCTGAAAATAGTTTTTTTATTTTTCACTTTTTAGTGGTTCACATGTGCTTACCCCTTCACAGCGTACCGGCTTGATGTTATGTTATGAACTGGTGTAAACAATAGACAGACATGCGATTCCAGCAATCCCGGTCCATTTGCTATCATCTATTGAGGATTTCCGTTGCCTATCTCCGAAGTTCTTCATAAGATCTTCACCAAATTGAAATGGGACCACTCCGAGAAAGTATTCTTTCAAAATCCCAAATCGTTTCAAGTGTGCCTATAAATTTGAAGAGTTCCCTCTATTTCTCCAGGATCCCATCACCAGATCCTGACTTGATTATCATGGGACCATCTGGGAAGTATACCCATTCAAACAAAAAAAATTGATATCGATCCAGCCATCTTCGAGTAATCAGGGAACATACATAAAAAAGCCACGTTTAAGTATAATTTAAAAGGGTAAACGGAAATTACCTATGCCAATGCAAAAACATGAATATGACAAATCATAATTATAATTTCACTGACCAATCATTTCTTCTATCTCCTGAACAAATTACGAACCTATCTGCTAAATGAAGGATTTTAAGTATGGGATTCGAAACTAATAATAAATTGGAAACTATTTCAGCAAAATTAATTTTAAACTTATCTACGCAACTGGATCAAACTGTAACTTTTCGATATTAATATCCCACAAAAGTTTTGAACCTCAATCAATCGTACAACGGAGTATGTCAGTCAGTTATGATTTAATTAATGCAAAATTTGAGGAATTTTAAACAATGTAATAGTGAGTTTGTCTTTTAAAAGTGATATAACGCTTTCGGACTGTTTTGTTCAATAAGAATCAAAAGCATAAATCGTCATCATCATGACATTCACCAATCGTTTTGAGAATACTTTCATAACTATCATAGGCGCCAGATAATTGCACATTTATGTAATGACTTGTTGACCCGCGCAACATCGTCTGCTCCGCTCCTATTGGTCTTAGCGTGATGATATGTAGCCCATAGCCTTCCTCGATAAATGGGCTATCTAACGCTGAAAGAATACTTCAAATCGGACCAGTAGTTCCTAAGACTAGCGCGTTCAAACAAACAAACAAACTCTACAGCTTTATATATAAGTATATGCGTAAATATCTGACTAATTCCGTTAACTCTATTTGTCATAATGCCATTGGTTGGTTGGTGGTTAACGGACAGATAAACGACTGATAAAATACCTCAGAAACCGGGTATTAGTCAGTTATGGGTTTGTTACTTTATTTTTCCTTTAAAAAAACCGATCAATTTAAATATTTAATTAATCGCACTGAAGCTAAAGTTAACAACAAAAATTGATTAACTGGCGTCCCTCCATTACGGACTAAGCGCTCTCAATTAGTGAACGGAGTCGTGATCATTAAAATTTTCATTCAAAACAATTTCAGTATTTCCGTGTTGAGTATATATCCCCTGCGATGGGGCCACCATGCTTTCAGTCGATAAGCCGGAAAGTCCTGTGTTTATTGAAAGCAGTTAAAAGATACAGGGAACATGTAACAGATTAAAAAAGAAAAAAAAGCACAAAAAAAAGAAAAAAGCAAAAAAAAGGCACAGCAGAAGAAGAAGAAGAAGAAGATGTAACAGTAAAATGTATAACCTGAAAAGCGGTTGTTGTGTAAAAACTTTTACTATGGGACCAACCCTGAAATCGCGAAAGAAAAATCACCTCCCCTTTCATAACTCGACAACTCCGTGTAAGGTTTTGAGCAGAATCTGTCAGTCGATTCACTTCACCCAAGCTTTTACTTTAACATCACGAAGTCAGCTGTCATTCCATGTCGATTACTTGGATTGACAGCTCACTTCGTGATCACTTCACTCAAGCTATCACTTCGACATGTTTACAGAATCGTACTGCTGGTAGATGTTGTTTAATTTTAAATTGAAAAGTGTTTCACGGTTATCATAGAAATCCTGTGCCTACTTCATGTTCCAGTTGAAGGGCTCCCACGGTCTTGATCTTCGCCTTCTCGCCAGCCTACACCTCATCATCATCATATCAGCCGAAAGACGTCCACTGCTAGACACAGGCCTCCCCCAAGCATGGGGGGGGGGTTATTACACCTCTGCCAACCCAAAATTAGATAAAATAGATAAATAAAATATTTATTTGATACAACAACACACAAAAGCACAATTACTTAAATTGAGGCTGACAGCACAAAAGTCGACTAACCCTCAATTATTTTATATATTGACGTATCCACTAAAATGATTTATTTAATACTATTTAATGCAAAACTGGCCTATCTCGTATTTCACCGCTTAGGCCCCTTTTGCGCTGACGGCCTCAATTATAAGTCCAAAATGAAGAAATAAAAACCATTTTAAAGACTTTTCTTTCATCATTACAATCTGTTATAACCCTCATTCTTTTAAAAGTCTTTTATAATCTTGTTTTTTCAAAGTTATCCGCTATAAAACGTAAAAATAGGCCACCCCACAGGGCTCTAATCTCAGTGCTCCACCTTAAGTCCTTTTAATTATCTGTGGAGCGGCCGGAACAAAAACAAGGGCAAAGAGAGCACTAAATTATGTTTCATACAAAAGATTATGTTACTGTGATGTAAACGTCTAGTTTTTACATCTATAGATGTTTGCTTGTATGTATTATACTAGGAACTGTACGTCAACTACTCCCTACATTATTTTTGCTTGCATAATTCGACAAAATGTACTGAACAGTGAACACATATTTTTTTTTGTCAATTCCAGTGTTGATCGCATATCAAAAGTTGCTCATAATAATAAGTATAACAACCCACCCCCTTTCAGTATTTCCGTTATTTTTACGTCTTGTATTAATAGGACATCTGTATGTTGCTATTAAAATTATAATTACTAGACATTATTACCTTGGAATGTAAGAAATCAGTAAAAGTCATCAACTTGCTGTCCTCATCCCATGTCACTCGGGGTGCAATACGTTTCGTTCATTCATTCTCTCCTATCAACTGTGACTCTATCATTCACTCCGTCTTCTTTTATGTCAATTTCATTAAATTAGTAATAAGAACTGGTATTAAATATTAAAAGTTGATGTTGACAATATCGGAATCAGAATCAGAACTTTGTTTGCTCAAAATGTAGGTACAATATAAGATAACTTACACAAATACATAAGATCAGCTACATTTTACCTTACGGCATGCAAATCATTAGGTACAATAATAAAATAAATAGAAAATGTCAACAATGCAAATAGAATTAACAATAAATAAAGAAAACAAACAAAATTCAAAAAAATAATATCACATAGTCATTAACAAATTCATTTAATGTCAAGTAATTATAATAGTCATTTTCATAAAGTTGTATCATTTAAAAAGTCTTTCACATAGTAATAACATTTTGTTAAAAGTAGTGCAGTTACCTTAGATCTAAAAATGTGAACAGAATATTCCTTAAAACTATGAGGTATTCTATTATAAATAGCAGGTGCCATTGTCATGATACTTTTTCTTAGCAGTGCTGTTTTGTAATGACCTGAGTCCAATAAGTTTTTGTATTGGGATCTCAAAGGGCCTGGACGTGCTCTTCTATTAGCGAGCTTCTTGAATCACTCACTGAGTCGCAAAAGTCCCGCCTTAGAGTTTTCCAAAAAGCGCTGGAACGCAGCATTCAAAGCATAATATAGGACAGAGTTCAATACACCACACCGTGTTCCAAAACATAAAGGTAATTTTTGAAAAACAATAAAAATAGTAACAATTGCAAACATTTAATTTTCCAGACTCCCCCAAATTTTAATAATCGCACCACTACCAAAAGTAACGAAGGCAACTAGCGACATCATTACAGCCCCCATATTCTGTAATCCTCGTCTCAGCCCCCTAATCTGTGGACCACCTTAAGTCCGCATAATTACCTGAGATCCGCCCGAAAGAAAACACCCTGGTTCGAACGATGGAAGGTTTGGCAACACCCTCTAAGTGCCAGGTTTTACTAAATTATTCACGGCATTATAGACACTTTTGCTTTTAGTTAGGGGTGAAAAGGTGAATAAATAGAGATTTAATCGTGTTTAACCCCTCATTAGGGCTACATTGAAATGTGTAGTCTTGCTTTTAAGAGGATGGAATGGACAATTAATCTAACTAAAAAAACTTACATTTCAATAATGACCGTAACGTTTTGTAAATTTTACGAAACAATCATCCTTTAATTAACTGTACAATATATAATTTTCTATATAAAATTTACATGTGTATTACGAATGCAAATGCATATTTTACCTCATAAATTTGAAATTCGTTTCAGTCCAAAACTTTCTGTTAGGCTTTAAGTAAAACCGTTCTAATTCTAACTTTGTGCATGAAATGTACCAACCTAGTGTTTAAAATAAACTTTCAATAAACCGACAAAAGCATACTCAAAATGCTATCTTTGATAAGTCAAAGATAGCATTTTAAGAATGCAACTACAAGCAGTTGCTTCATAATTTAATCTTGTGTAAAAAAAAACCTGTTCTCCAAAGAACGTGAAATAAAAACTCCCTCGGTCCTTTTTACTCTAAGGCCCGATTTTTCAATACTTAGATAAAATTTATTCTACGAATATCTTATTAAACAACCATTTCAAAAATGTGTTCTAATTGCCGGGCGTCTTTTGTTATTTTACAGGTGACATTTTTATTTTATTGTGTAATACTTTATTAGACGGACAAGTTTTATCCAAGGATTGAAAAATCAGCCCTAAGTACTGTTGTATTTACGGTTGCATATTGAAACTTCACCTATACTGTATCAAATCTCAAATTTTTACCGCACATAATGTCGTTGCTAATTTTGTTTGTGTATTTATTATAGATGGTAATTTATTCTCTCTGTCTGTCTTTTCTTTAAGTTGCACTGCCATGCTGCCTCTGCACCACCCCTAAGGTCGACTGGTAGAAAGTCCCTACGGTTTTTAGTCCGCCTTTGTACAGTGTTTTTACTAGTGCATATTTTTATTAAATAATTAATAATGTCCATGGTACACATACAGGTGGTAAATATGAACAAAATACAAAAAAATTATGGACCCTGTTGGTCACATTTCGTTTTGGGAACGCTTGGTAGAGGCCATGTTCAGCATATACGTATTTCGGCTTAAATTTTGATGATAATGACGTTTCTTTCCTTGTCAACAGACGGAGATATGTTCGAGTGCGCTGACTGACGTCATCCATGCCGTTATCAACGGTACCGACGGCTGCCTCTTCTGCTTCGGACACGCAGGACTTGGTACGATATAAAAAATCATCAAAAATTATCCATGTTTTTTTTTTGACATTTTAGGATAGAAGATCGTGGCAATGGTGGGCGCCTGATAAATGTGCAATACCGGTCACTGACCCACATACAATTATTGATTTCTTAATATCAAAAACAGAAATAAATACATAAACTGTCCTGAATCGACTTCTATTGTGATCCTTTATGTTCTCTAGTAAAAAAAACTGGCCAAGTGCGAGTCGGACTCGCGTGCAAAGGGTTCCGAACGAATTTTATTTTTTTAACATGTTATTTTAACACTACAGACTTCTAATAGGTTTTCCTGTAATCTTTAGGTAAAGATCTATTTTCTCCATTTTTTCAAAATTTTAGGCTCAGTAGTTTCGGAGATAAGGCGGGGAATGGTAATTTTTTGTCTAATTTCTTGAATAATTTCAAAACCATTTATTTTAAAATTATGAAAAAAATATAATTAAAATCCTCATAGTAAGCCCTTTTATTTGATATGTCACACGATATTGTCCAAAAACTTTCTTTTTTAATTTTCTAGTTTGACCCCCAAAAGTGACCTCCATACTAAAAATTTAATGATTTACGTAACGCGTCCGTGTTTGGGTCATAGAAGTCCATATGTGTACCAAATTTCAACAGAATCGGTCCAGTGGATCCGCAGAAAACTGGCTGTGACAGACGGACAGACAGACAGACAGACAGACACCCGAGTGATCCTATAAGGGTTCCGTTTTTTTTTCGGAACCCTAAAAAACGGTTCAAAATGTTTTGCTTGGGTATTAACGAAGGGATAATTATGAGCGCAGGGTCAAGGTACTTTATTGCAACTTAATCTAGCGCCAACCATAAATAATGACAGCCGCACAGCTCCATCTTCAAAATTAAGCTGCGCCCTGCCCAGGGCGGTCTGTGTATTGTTGACTATTTAACCAAAATATATCAAGTCCCTCAGTGCGTTGGGAAGCACGTTAAGAGGAACCGTGGGCGGAGACTTTGTATTTAAAAAGACATAATTCGAGGTTTGGCTCTCGCCTGTTTCTTCCTCTAATATTGGATCGATTTAAAAGATAATTGACAAAATGAATGACAAGGATATATACTGTGTCCCTGTGTTTTGTTTTTTTGATGATATATTAATCGGATAAGCACTAGAACCCTCTCAAAACTGTCCGATAAACCGCTGTCAACAGAGCCCTAGTGTACAAATTTAGAAACTAAAAAATAAAAAACATAGGGACACAGTATACCTACATCCTTCTAATTAAGTTTGTGAAATATCTTTTAAATCGGTCCAATATTGGAGGAGGAAACAGGCGAGAGTCAAACTTCAAATTATGAGTTTTTACATACAGTCTATCCGCCCGCTTTTCTCTTAAGACCTTGATCCCGTCATTTGTAAATCTATGGCAGACATTATGAGTAGTCAAAAGCCAGGAAATCTGACACCAGTCTAAGACGTACCATTTCACTCAGTAATTTGGCAGCACGGTTGGCGCAGTGGTTGAGCGCAGTGGTTAAGCGCCGCGTGTCGTGGGTTCAATTCCCGCGCGGAACAAATATTTGTATGGCCTACAGATAGTTGTTCCGGGTCTGGCTGTTTGTGACTTTGTATGTTTGTAAACGCACCCACGATACAGGAGAAATTCCTAGTGTTGGGCAACGTTTTTAAAAAAAGAATAAAAGAAACTAAGTCTTGGAGGTCGGAGAGACAGTCGCCACAGCAGTGTAGAATACTGGTATTCAGCTGCACTCAGAGGGCTTAGCAAGAATATTTTGACGTATAGTAACTTTAACGTAAGTGAATTTTGAATGTGAAAAACTACAACCCCATAGTATTATGGTTTAATTTTATGCGACATACACAATTTATGTCATACAAAAATATGAATATAGTATACAATTCAAATAAATATTAAGTGTGAAGCGAGTATTGTAGGTATGGTAAAATTTTACGTTACGTTACTATACGTCAAAAATATTCGACTAGGCCCTTAGTAGACTGGCATGGGAAGTAGTCACCTCTTTCTGCGAAACAGTAATGCTAGCGAAGGCGGAGGCCGAACGCTAGAGACAGAGGGAAACCTCACGCCCCGGCCGCCGCAACAGAAGAAGACGCCCCGGTCGTCGGGAGTCGCAGGGCGATTCCCGGCCACCGTAGGCGCGGGCCTGCGGATGGCGAGCATTGGGTGGCTCGCCGTCTGATCAGAACCAGGCCCAGGTCAACGGCGCGCTGTGTTCCACGCGCGCCTCAAAGAACTGTCAGCATTAAAGGCGGGGTCCGTTAGGGCCAGTGCCTGCTGGGCCTGCGGACTTTGTTCGAAAGAGTCACCGTGGCCTTGGAACGCAAAGGGCACTAGGACGGATGGGTTTTAGTCAGTAAGAGTCGGACACTCCCTCCTACTTCAACCAGACCGGGAGGAGTCATTTCATGATTTCCCATCGTTAAAAATATAAATAAAAAAAGGCTCTCAGTAGACTAGAAGTCGACCCCAACGGGAAAACTCAGTAACTGATGTACGAGTATTAGTTTTATTAGCGGAAAGTTTACTCAAAATCCATTCAGTAGTTTTGGTGTGAAAGATTAAAAACATTCATCCGACCATCTTCACAAAATTTCACATTATAAAATAATGTAGGATAAGGAATGTTGCGGAACTTGTTCGAAAGAGTCACCGCGGCCCTGGAACGCAAAGGGCGTTAGGAGGAACACGGACGAGTTTTAGTCAGTAAGAGTCTGACACTCCTTCCGCTCCGCCCAGAGCAGAAGCAGTCATTTGATGATTTCTCATCCTTAAAAAAAAAACAAAAAGGATAAGAAGTAAATAAGACAATTCTGTGATAACTTACATGTTTATCGCACACTACTCTTTGAGATAATAATCAACTTCTCACGTTGAATCCTGAAGCGTTGATTAAAAAGAGCGAAACTGTACCACGTAGGGTTGGCAAGCTTCCATTGTGTGTTACTTAATGTTATTTTGTGCTTGTTGAATCGGGGGCATGAAAATATACAATCTAGAAAAGTTAATTAACCCATTAATTTTAATCGTTTTTTTTTTTGTATTTTTATTGATCCCTTGATAGAGTTTTTGTTGTTTTTATTATTTTTATCCACCAGACTGACATACTATGACACACGTAAAAATAAGTCGCAACATAATGACACCTAGATGTGCTGCACATTTAAAATACTCCACTTCATTTTATTTATTAGGGAAAAAAACAGTAACACATAACATTTTATAGAAAAAAAAATACAAAAGAATGTGATCAAATGTGTTTTCCACAAAATATAATTAAAAAATTTTTGCAAAGAATGCGATTTTGACTAAATCCTTAAATTAACAAAACAAATACAACATTTTTATACAAAAACAACTGTTTTCATGGTGCTAAATACCAAACATATTGCCACTTGCTATATGTTTAAAATGACTGAGAAATTAAAAACCGTTTCATAGAGTTGTAGAGCTGCAGATTAAAAAATCTTTCGATTTAGTCAAGGTAAATTCAAACTAGGAATAACATGAGAAAAATAAAGTTCTGAGACTGAAATGAAACTTCAACTGTAGCAGTTTCACGGTACGTTTGAAATGCGGAACCACAACTCATTCAGAAGGTGGTAGCCCTAATTATGCACTATAAAGTATGAAACTTCTCACTCGGCGCGGCGTTGGGATTTGCATCTAAATGGCAAAGAGTCGGGAGAGCTCTTAATTGAAAGTTTGATAAATACGACCTATCTCCGTCTCGTTCGCACACTCGTGGCGGCAAAACTTTGATATTAAAACTGGAATTCCAAGTTAACACTATGAATGTTAGTCAGAAGGTACTTTGAAATCCGGTTTAAATAAATTATGGATAGCATCTATCTGTTTTCTGGGAAATCGTTCGGGATTTTTGGGAACAACTTGAATTGAATTTCAATATTTGGAAGACCCTTTTAAAAGTCCATGGTAACTGTTTTAATTTCTATGGTAGGTGTCTATAAACCAATAGCGATACTGCAGTGGTATCTCTGTGAGAATGTCTCAACTATATCCTTATGCAAAGGGGCATCAAAATGTAACCTGGCAGTTTTGAGAAAAATAATAGTATAGAATTCACATTTGTTACTACATTCTCTAGGATTTCATCATGAGATCCTGACCTGGTGATAATGGAAACATACCCTATCAAACAAAAAAAAATTATCTAAATCGGTCTTCGAGTAATTGGTGAACATAAATATTAAAAAAATGTAAAAAAGATTCCGACGAACTAAAAACCTCCTCCTTTTTTTTAAAGTCGGTTAAAACCGAAAAAAAATATTGAAATTCGGTACTATTGAGGTGGCAAGTGACCTTGTCTAGTAGAAAAACACGTTAATTAAGTATTTTAAACTCAGAAATACCCGTTAAAACGTTAATGAAATAAAAATTAAGCATTAAAATGTATTCTAAAATATTATATTTTTCAAAACTGCCAGGTCAGATTTTGATGCCTCTTTGCACAAAGGTATAGTTAATATATCCCCACAGAAATAGTATCGCTATTGGCTCAAAGACCACTTTTGGTCAGTCTCCTTTAGAGATTATTTGGATAAATCTTGCGGCCTCTGTTTCAATCATTAATTTACAAAATTATACAGTAGAACAAGGAAAATAATGGCAAGCTGAGAAATAAGAGCTGTCCAATTAGAACATAATAATTCGTCTCCAAATAATCTTCGCAAACAATACAACACGACAATATAACTTGGAAACAAGACAAAAGCCAACGCTAACAGTGTTACCAACCTATTAATAAGTTTCAAGACACGAAAATCAATTTAGCAAGTTGCGCCGGATTACCCGAACGATGCGATCAAGATAATACCGCAAACAAACAATCGCGAAATGGGCTTATACTTTCATTAACACAAAACAACGACCGACTAAAAAGGAAAGAGGTAATTTACCCCAACCTCCCCTCATAGATTAAGGTTTCAGATGCAAATTGAATGCCTCGCGAGATGAAAGTTTTGGGGAAACGCGCCCATGTTGGCACTAAACCCCAGCTTACTCCCACATCCCGGTTATTCGGGATCGTAGATCCAACTGAGTGAATAATTTGAACCTCGTTTTAATTATTGAAGGATTTCGGAAGCCACGTGGAGCTAAGTGAACTTACCTGGTATTAAAAGTGATTTCTTGTGTTCATTATACTGCTGTCGTCAATTTATTCCGCGGTTTTTGAGTTGAGCTGCTCGTATCAACTTATCTTTTATTTACGTGCTCTGTCTTGTTCAGACGTAACTTTTTTGGAGCGAGAAAACGAAAATACAACTTAGGCATTTTTGATGGTTCGTTTCTTAAAGAGGAATAAAAAAGCAGTTTTTGTGTTTTAACTAACCAACCATGCCTTGAAAGATTTTTTAATAACAAAGTACTTTTTCCGTAAACTAACGGAACCCTATTACTAAGCCTCCGCTGTCCGTCCGTCTGTCCGACCATCCGTCCGTCTGTCTGTCAGCGTACTGTATCTCAAGAACCGTAATAAGTACACATTTAAAATTTTCACAGTGTCTATTGCGGCTATAACAACAAATAAGAAAAATTAAATTAAATTTGAAGGGGACTACCATACAAAAACGTGTTTTTTTTTCGGTTTATGGTACGGAACCCTTCGTGTAAGAGTTCGACTCGCATTTGCCTGGTTTTATAATTCTTTTACTTAGCCTGTCGATTTTGTTAACATCTCACATTGATAAGTGAACAGTACGAGTACAAAAATATTCGTACTAGCCAGTACGAATATTTTTGAAGTATAGTAACGTAACATTAAATTTTACCAGCTACAATACTCGTTTCGCATATTATAGGAATTTATTTGAATTAGATACTATATTTATATTTTTGAATGATATAAATTATGTATGTCCCATAAAATTAAACCAAAATACTATGTGATTGTAGTTTTTCACACTCAAAATTCACTTACGTTAACGTTACTATATCTACATCTACACTAATATTATAAAGAGGAAAGATTTATTTGTTTGTTTGAAATAAATAGGCTCCGAAACTACTGGTCCGATTTGAAAAATTCTTTCAGCAATAGATAGCTACATTATCAGGGAGTAACATAGGCTATATTTTATCCCCGTACTCCCACGGGAACGGGAACTACGTGGGTGAAACCGCGTGACGTCGACTAGTGTCCCATAAAATTAAACTAAAATACTATGGGGTTGTAGTTTTTCACATTCAAAATTCACTTACGTTAACGTCAAAATATTCGTGCTTGGCCCGCTGAGCTGTCATTGTATCTAAGCTTCGGATTCATAATTCGTTTCAAATTAACTCCGCCTTAACTTTCACGGTGATATTTCTACAGAATGTTTATTTTTTTCGCAAATTCGCGTTTCTTTCTTTCTCTCTTCGTTTTAAAAACGTTACCCACACTATTTCTACTGTATCGTGGGTGCGTTCACAATTATACAAACTCACATACACAAACAGCCAGACCCGGAACAACTATCTGTAGGTTATACAAATATTGGTTCCTTGCGGGAATCGAACCCGCGACACGCAATGCAGCAGCCTATCGCTCAACCACTGCGCCAACCGTCAAAGTTATCCAATAATGGATTTAGTCCCATAATACTCCATTTTCGGGATTGCGTTATTTTTTTTTTCTAGTAGGCACGCGTTTTACTACTATCTCACCTGATGGTAAGCGATGATGTGGTTGAAGATTGAGCACGCTTGCCTAGAAGTAACCTATTCACTCTTGACTTAAAGACTCCCAGGTTGTATTTATCAGGAAACACAGACTCCGGCAGGAAACTCCACTCCTTAGCTGCACGCACTATGAATGTGTTCCCAAAACGTTTTGTGCGCGTGGGTGGGATGTCCATCATGTACCAGTGACGCATCGCCGTTCGTCTTGTGGTCCGATGATGGAACGGGCTTGGCGGAATCAAATTATGCAATTCGGTCGCACATTCCCCAAAGTGCAACCGGTAGAAAACCGACAGGCTAGCAACTCGTCGTCGATGCTCAAGACTTTGGAGCTTCGCCGCGACGAGACTGTACACCCTGTACAGGAAAATCAATCCCTTCTAAGGACCACCACCATCATCACGGTTTTAATTCAATATATTTCCTTCTTCCGGCAGGTAAATCCTACACAATGTTGGGGCGGCCGGACTCGCCAGCAGCCCTGGGCGCGATCCCGTGCGCCATCACGTGGCTGTTCCGAGGCATCGCTGAGCAGAGACACAAGTGTGGCACCCGCTTCTCCGTGAGGGTGTCGGCAGTCGAGCTCTGTACCAACACCAACCAGATACGGGACTTGTTGGCGCCTTATCAAAATGGTAAGTTACCATTATTTGTTACATCTTCAGGTCTTACGTCTTCAATAAGGCATAGTATACTTTTCCCGGTAGTTTTCCGGTGTTTCCTAAGAACAATTTTCAAATATCACGCGATTGATCCTTCTAGAAGAATTTAATTTTATTATAAAGCATAATCATTTGAAACGTCGTTTATTCTGACTGGCTTTTACTTGATAACTCTAAAACCCTTACTGACTTGATTAATTGGATATTTTATACGCTAATGCGGGCCCATGCACGTTCAAGTAATTTCATTAAACAGGCTGGTTCAAACTGTTTGATCAAATGGAAATATTTTTCTTCATGCCATTGCGCAACTCATGTTTGATCAAAAATAGATATTCATACCAATTTGACAGCCTGTTTCATCTAATAACTTGAACGTGTGTGGCTCGTATTCGCATAGTATATGTATTAAGACCGTGAGCGCGTGCCTGCACAGCTACATGTACTAAATAAAAGGTATAAAAGGTAACAATGATTAAAGACGAAAACAGTAAAAATAATGGAATTTTCAACTTTTTCATCTGGTTAAGGTATGAATTAAAGATGAACATGCTAATAAATCGTATCTTTTCTCATCACACAGACACAGAACAATCTCCAGGCGTATATCTCCGAGACGATCCTCTTTTCGGGACCAATCTGCAGAATCAATCAGAACTCCGAGTGCACAGCGCGGAGAAGGCAGCTTTCTACCTGGATGCTGCACTGGCCACCAGAGGTGCTAGAGAGGAAGGGAAGGACAGTCATCTGTTGTACACACTACATGTGTACCAGTACAGTGTTGGAGGGAAAGGAGCAGGTAAGGATATTCATGACACTGTCTATCCTAACAGCCAATATTATCAATGCGTAAGTGAGTTTGTTCGTTCGATACGCTGTCACACCTAAATCGCTGAACCGATGTTGATGAATAATAAAAAAGCTATTAATTCTTATGTTAAGTAATACAATACAATATCTTTATTTCGGACACACATATCCATGTAGTGTTAATAACATACAAAAATAACTTATTACCTAGTGTTAGTAAAAATCAACCGCCGGACAAACTGCTTAACAGTCGGAGAACCAAAGCTCTCGGCTACAGTTTTCTAGTAATACTACGGTTATTTATATAAGATTTGTGGTTATTACTTACACTGAGGTTTGCTGCTGGAGAACCCAATTCTGGTCTTAACTCGTTTTTGTACATAAGCTATATTGTATTCGTATATTTTTGTGTGTAATGAAGATGTCAAATCTGAGTATCCATAGTCGCCGTAGTGTCTACCAGATCCTGAAGAATAGATATTAATTAGTATCTTCATAAAACCTCTCCATTAAAACAAAGACGCGGCTTGTAATAATAAGCACTTCAAACAAACAGCCGAGGATTTACTAAAAGAAAATTAATTACGACGAATTTATACACAAAGAACAGCTATTTCAGGAATGTTCATTGAAGATTGTCTCATATTAAACAGAAGCTTTATATAAAAGTTTCACTATCCACCGCCATACTAAACGGGTCACAAAACAACAAAGTTCCTGAATTAAAAACATTTCTCTCTTTGTTCACAGTTGCCGGAGGACGCAGCCGCCTGCATTTAATCGACCTAGGAAACTCAGAGAGAGGGAAAACAAACGGCGGGATACCACTATCTGGTTTAGGAAATATATTACTTGCAATATTCAACGGACAAAGACATCTACCGTATAGAGACCATAATCTAACACATGTTTTAAAGGAGTGTCTGGGATCTCTCACTTGTCACACAGCTATGATTGTTCATGTTTCACCCAATTCGCAAAACTATTCGGACACATTAACTACATTGCAGTTAGCCTCTCGAATACATAGGCTTCGAAGAAGGAAGGTCAAATATTCGACAAACAATAATGCAGGATCTGGTGGAAGTTCCGGTGAGGATGCCTCAAAACCTAGCAGTAGTGAGCCTGACCCATCAAGTAGCGATCTCTCAGCTGACACGGTCATATACGTGGGCCCAATGGACGACGCAACTGACGGAGAACACCCACCAGTTTATATACCTCATATTAATTCAGGTGACAACAGATGTGTACTTAGCAAAGCGTTACGAGGTTCAGCTGCAGAACAAAAACATAAGTCGTCGCTATCAAGAGTCGTTGAAGAAAAAAGTCCTGTGCACAGATTACATGGGTCACCAAAAGCATCGCCGTTAAAAACTTTACAGCCCAGTCATACTCCAAAAGCATCTCCAGTGCATTCAGTAACATCCAAATCGACACCGCTTAAAAAAGCTGGTGCAAAACATCCAGAGGAAGGCAAAAGCAACAGTGATGAGCAGTGGATCGATGGCCCTAGAATATCCAAGTCAAAGTTAGTTGAAGCCAGGCATATCATAAAGGAAACGCAAGGCAAAAAGCGTGAAACGTGGATTGACGGTCCAATGCAAGAACCAAAAGTGCCAATACAATTTGAATCTGTACCAATGCAAGCTACAAATAATCCTGTTCCACTCCAGCTCGGTATTCTTGGTGCGCTCGGCAGTGAGAACCTGGGTTACGGATATATGGACAATCACAAGAAAAATATGATAAGGAAATGGGTTGAAAACCAAACGTCACAAATCCATAAATCTAGACATAACTCTCCAAGTCACAAAGTGCAGATCACACATAAAGAACTTGGAGCACGAGTTTCTGACGAACCTGAAAATGCTCATAAAATGGAGCCAGTGACTAAGGACTCAGTTAGACGAATACATGTTGAAGAATCAGTAATAAGGACCGGATTAAAAGCTGGTTCTAAGGGTATGGCAATAGAAGAAGAAAATGTTGGACCTGGTGATCAGAATTCGATGGGTAAAAAATGTTCCAAACCCAGTAAACTCGATATAGATGATGATGATGATAGTGAAGAATTAGCTGAAATACCGCCGGCGTTACCTATAATGCAACCTAGCAGTCTCAGTAGTAGAGAAGTTTCAATGGAAAGTTTAGATAGTAAATATAAAGAACGGTTACGAATGGAAGATGAGTTAGCTTCTAATCATAGTAGGGACATTGACCCTCATGGCATGAGTAGAGGTATGAATGACGATGAAGATGAAATTTTAGAAATAATCGAAGTAGAGGAGCCATTAGAACCTGTTCCAATGATGGACTCTTGTCTTCAAGTAACCGAAGAGGATATTGCATTCTGTATGGGTTATTCAGAAAATCCCTTACCTGAAGTAGATCAAGAAGATATGGACGATCATCCACTTAGGATTCTTAGTCAAGAAAATTTGACAGTTGCATCGACTTTTACCGATACTCTCTCCTTGTACAGTGAAGTCGAACGCCAAATCAGAAATGAAGCCTATCTTAGACAAACAATAGGATTTTATGCTGACAAATATAGTGGTGATTGTGGACTTGGCTTAAATCCACATGAAAGCTTACCCTCATCTCGATCAAGAATTGATGACATTATGAGTCTTACTGAACTGTACGGCTCTCGACGGAACATGTTAGATACTAACGACATGTCGATTACAAGGATAGCTCCACAATTTCAGTCACTATCTCTATCAAATGTTCGTGATACAGAAGAATTTGGAGGTGACGGTTCTGTTTATAGTGAACCAGCTTATAGACCAAGTGACAAAATATGTAATAGTTGTAAACGTACTATGTCGAGGCCAGGAAGTGCGGTGGGAGAGTGTGATGCATATCAAGATTTAGAAGCCCACAACGATTGCTACGGCCCTTTCGAAAGGTACCGAGGAAATGATATTACAGACGCTCGCATAGCATCTCTAAGACATCCTGATGGGGCATCAGATCCTAATCTAAGAGAAGAAAGGCGAATACCAGGTAGCGGAGCTCCTTCATTTAAAGAACTAAAGTCAAACTTACACTTGGAAGTTACGCCTCCAGTGGTAACAACTGAACCACGTACGGAGAAAAGTGACAAAGGCATAGCAAGGGTTGTCGCTAGTTCTAAACCTGACGGTTATGATAGTGGTCATGAGTCTACACCGCGTACAGGTAAACACAGTCCCGCGACAACCTCGAGACGTGCTGAATCAGGCTACGATTCAGTTCCGAGAGATTCAGATGCATCGTCGCTTGATTCGTACCCAACCCGACGCGCAGCTGTCGCCCGAGCGCACGCGAAAAAGCATACCACAGCAAAATACAAACAGCATAGCGACCGTTCTTTCTGTTCATGGCTACGAAACCCCTTCACTTGCAAGTACGCCGATACAGATCCAGAAATCAGTGATTTTTAGAGCAAAAAACAGAATGTATTTAACTGTAAAATTCTAAATAGATATCGTTAAGCTACGTTACCGAATTTAATCTGGAGACTGCTTTTGTACTCTAGTACTCGTATTTATTAAATAAATGCTTCGACACTGTCAGGTTACCACTGTATTTTTCTAGATTTACGAAAGCTTCTAGCTCTGCGCTCTAAATATGATAATTTAGATAATATTATAACACAATTGTAAATACAGATGTTATGCGAGGATTGCTATGACTTGTTAGCGTTTATCTTCTGCTCATTTTTGTACTTTTATACTATCATCATGAGAAAACTTCTATTCCCAATGTATTGTGAAATAACTTTCAACTGTTGGAATAGCTTTTATACTGAACCCACTTGTAAATTGTTCAAAGCAAGATGTCTTCCTCTGTCTTCCCCTGTCTGTGACAATTTCATATCGAGGAAATTATTTTCTATATCTGCACTGGCACTGACCTCATTGTCGTAATGTTATCTTTCGCGTTTATGACAATCACTTCTGGTAACTAATTTCCTAATCCTCCATTTTGTATTTTAAATCCAAAGAAAGTTTGTTGTGTCTGTTATTCGTAAATCTACTAGTATGAAAGATTTTGTAAGAATGAACTAAACCAGAGTGATTGGAATAGACTGCGCGTAATTTATATCAATGTAACTAAAAATCTCGTTTCTAGAATTTAAGACTGTTGTCATTTCATTGGCCATGTTTTGTATAGCTTTAACATTTTGATATATTGTAATAATGTAACGAGAGGTCGACGACCCCGTGTGTACTCGCTCCACTCGTCGACTTTATCGAATGTTGGTGAACTAAGTTAACGCTTTATGTCAATGTTTTGTTATTGTACTATTAATATTACAAATATATATCCTAAATTCTACTATGCGTTCATATTAGTTTACAATAAATTGTTCGATTTCGATTAATGTTGGTTTTTATTTTTTCGTAACGGCATAAATAGATCATTCATATCAGGACCTACCTTTACTAATAATTCACATTAGGTATTGCTAGCAGTGTCACAAAAATACACACCTATGCTAGAGTCACATAATATATAATAGTACTGACGCTAAAAAGGTCAGACTGAACGAAAACTTCCCATCAAAGATCAACACTCTCGTTTTAATCAAAATAAGAAAACCCAACTTGAAGATGATTCGTTTCCTTAATCGCTTATGCTGTAGTAAAGAGATCATCCAAATAGAAGCCACTATGCTCGAGCACTTAAAACAAAAAAAAACCCATGAATAAATAATGTGATACCGAGTACTCCCGCACCCTAGGGATGGGAATTTCAAAATCTTTTGGGGATATAAACTTTTTTCCCTCTTCAAAAGTAGAGCAACTTTCCCCTGTTAAGATGCAGCCCTATTATCTTTCATTTCGCCAGTAATTTAACATTCTCGGTACGCCCCGCGAAAATCAAGCTATCAAATAGGACGTCGCCTACCCTTCGTGGGGTGACAACTTTTTTCTTGGAAATCTCCCAATAATTTGTTAAAGTGGCAGCTGGTTAGCCCATAACGCTTATCGGGTTCTAAAAAGATTTTAGCGTTTTAACATTGGATGGGGAAAGTTATATTTTCATCGGTAAAGGCAATAAATTCTACTTTTTTATCGTAGAATTCGTGACTGAATTCATTCGAAATTGCCAGGACTGGAAGCCACACTTTTTAACGCCAGGAAGTGTGATCGACTGAAATTGGGGAAGATGAAACTATTGAGTTGGAAGCGAACAAAGAGGGTGACAACCACTCTCAAGTAAATTGCATTTTGTTCAAAATGTAATCTGGGAAAATCCGTTATATTGGCATAGGTAGATCAGAAGGCCAATTCTACTAACTTTTAAACAATGTTCATATTTGCATGTCAGTCGTAAACAAAAAAGCCTCAAATTCCCAACATTTTTGTTAGATACCGACAGAAATGCGAATCCGAATATTTTTAAACATTAGTAGAATTGGAAATTCAGAGGAGAAATTTATTTCTAGGCTTCATTCTAATATTTCACAGAAATCGTTCAGATAATTAAAAAAAAAACCATATATCTTGGTGGGCTATCCTGACCATGTTAAATAATGCTGCCGGTCGATTCTGTAAACGTGTCGAAGTGAAGGCTTGAATGAAGTGTATACGAAGTGAGCTGCCATTCCATCTTGATGACATGGATTAGCTCACTTCGTGATCACTTCACCCAAGCATTCACTTCGACATGTTTACAGAAACGACCGGTAAATATTTGAGAGCTCTGCCAAAGTGAACATAGTTTGGTGTACATAGTACAACCCGAGTTGTTGCAGCGGGCGTATTTGTAGTATAATCCGACTTTAACACCTTATATTTTAAATCGATTTTTCAATGACCATATTATAGTACTTACGTATTACTTATTTGTATGAGTAGCTTTAAAATTTTAACTTTGATATGTATGGACACACCGTTACTTATTTAAAAAATGTAATCATTATTTTGAATTCTGAATTCAAATATGCGCGTGGTTCTTTAAGGTAAAACAATAAGATTACGGTTGATTCTAACATATCCGAGCCGTGCCCGAAACGTGGCCGGGCCGTGCCTGAAATGTCCACGTTGTTGCGGATACGGCCCGGACACGTCACGATCACTAATAGGTGTGGATCAACCTTGTACGCACGCCAAACAGCGGTTCCATAAATTTTTGATACATAACGCCTATTCTCGTCACCTTGTTTGTGGCCTAACAGTTTAACCAATCTCAACAGATTATTCTCAATATTTCAGTAGAAACGATACACGTACGCCAACACGCCAGGCACTGCCGTTTGGCAGCTCTACAGATAAACTCAGCGACAGATGTACCATCTCCAATCCGATTCAGAATTTTAGTGCCCCTTTATTCTAGAGCTCTTAACTCAAGCACCAGTGTGTCTTACGACCTTCTGGCACTTGTCTTAATATTCAGCAAGCTTTGCCTGAAAGCAATCCTTACTGACTTATATACATGTCAGATCCATGTATTACAGGATCGTATCAGACATACTCAGTGAAGTATAATGTGATAGATTACAATCGTGGGCAACTGGGAGACGGGCAACATGAGAAATCACTCCTTAACCTCCACATAGCTCATTTGGTACAGAGTCAATAATTATAACCAACACTGTACTAACTAATATTCTGAACTTAGATGGAAACACGAGCAGTTCCTAGGCCAGTATATATCGCGGGCCATATCTGAACGAACACTGTCATTCCAAGGTCCATATTCGACACCATACCTACTCCTAGATTCTACACAACACAAATAAACAAAGGTGTTTCATTATTAATCGCAGACTCATCAAAATCCGACATACAGATACATATGGCTGTATGGGTCATACCCTACCCTCCTTTTCCCGCCAACAGCCTTAACTAAACGAATAGCCGATTATTTAATAACGTGCTCGCTGTCACATAATACGGCTCCAATAAGTACAAAATGCGGATAAAAATAATAGCTCCGACCGAAGAAGGCACACGCGTCGACCGGCGAGTCGAATCGCACGTGACAAGAACACGAATTGCGTAAACATACCCACGTTCTTTCACACAATTATAAACACAGCGCGGGGCGAAATAGAGCTTATTGTTCTGTAAAGATGTTTCGTATATGGCCTCTGAAACATTGGAACGTGATACATACTGAAATAATAACAAAACGGGTAGGTATCAGGGGTAGGTATAATGGTGTATCAATCCTGAGTCACAGGAGGAAACACCGAAGGTATCACATTTGTCATGGAACGTCTGTTGTGTACGGACTTGTGTCCAGCATACCAAGTAGTTATGACTCGTAACTATGTACTCAGATCCATCATCTGCCTAGCCTTTTCCCAACTATATTGGGGTCGGCTCCCAGTCAAACCGGATTCAGCTTGATACCCGTATTTTACGTGGAGCGGCCGCCTACTAGACCTCTACAACCAATTAACTGGGTAACACGGTTTTTCTTGGCAAGACTGGAATCAGATTTACTGGCTTCTGACAATACAGAAAAAGCAAAAAAATATAGCTTAGTGAGAAAATTTTGAGACGTGTATGAAAACTTGTTCGATTCCCGCACGGAACAAATATTCGTATGGCCTACAGATAGTTGTTCCGGGTCTGGCTGTTTGTGACTTTGTATGTTTGTGAACGCACCCACCATACAGGTGAAATTCCTAGTGTAGGGAAAAGTTAAAAAAAAAAACATGAAATGGTTGCATTTCTTGAAATGGTTAGCTAAAACTGATCATATCGTTTAAACGTCAATGTTTGATGATATGTCAATCCACTTTTGGACAAAATTAGCATGAATGTCTGACCTCATCATGAAATGACAACTTCAAACCTAACTCCGTCGACGGAGCCCCGCGCAACTGAGCTTCTACTTCTGTCTGCAGGGTTTAAAGGAACCTAACATGAATTAGGTTAAAGCTATATAAAGTTATGACTGGAGCTAAAGTTCGCTCGCTTCGCTCACTTCCTTTAGCGCCAGTCATCCCATTACAGCCTGACCTATCCGTGTTGGGGTGCCCTAAGTTCCCTCAGACCTAACCTGAACAAACCTCATCTACATCATTCCATGGTTTCCATTATCTTTTTATCGGAGCAATAATTGTCTACCGCCGTGATGCATCACAAAAACAAAACGATATCAGCGCCTTTAACGTTGGATAATGTAATTCTATTACGAAATGATCACAAATGTTTGATTAAATCATGAAGTAGCCGATTTTTCATTGATCTGGCCAGACGATATTATGATGTGAGCAGTGGATACTTTCCATTTCATGAAATACAACCAATTCATAAAATTGTCGGCCACATCATGAAATGGCCAATTGTACGATACACAATCATATATATTCCAAATCCATTTTCCAATATTGGAAATCAAGTTAAAATTGCCCCTGGCTACAGCAGAACAAGACTGGGAATATTTTCTTTGTTCAAAAGCAAACAGGAAAAGTCAGATAACATACGGATTAAACAGCCCTACATTCAATACAAAAATAAATTGAATTCTAAACAAAATTCACTTGACTTTTCCACTGGTAACGAACAAAAAAATTCAACTTCTGTCGAATGTAAATGGGCATTTGACCAGCTGTGTTGGAATGGTACACGCGAGTTGGGCACAATGTGGGACAAGTTGTATTGTATTGTATTGTATTGTACGGTGAGTTTTGTTTCTTCAAAAAGCCCATCCGGGGAACATTTCGGCGACGACATACGTGTCCGGAATGCGAAGCCCCGAGTTTACCAAACAACACACTGTACGCTTTTCGCGAGGCCAGTATAAATTCTGCGCGACCCTTTGAATATATATTCTTTGTTTATCTACCATAATTTAGAGCTTAGGTCTTGAAAGAATTATCTTAGGGACCATTTTTGGGACTAGTCTGGAAAGTATCATTGTGCGAGGAGAGAATCGTAAGTTTCTTGTGGAACTGCCAAAAGGTTTTAGTAAAAACATTCAGTTAGGTTCATAGTTCTGAATACTAACTTGAAAAAATTGAGTTCTAATAACGTTTTGTTCAAGTTTTTCACATTAATGCGGTCACATGTACTTAATGAGTTATTAAAAAAATGTTGTAACAATTTAGAAAATATAGGAGGGGAGGAAAAAACGTGGAAGCTCGAAAAAGAGTCACAAGCCAATAAGAGATTCAACAAATAAGATCAGATATGTAGGTTGTTCCAGAAGAGTGTGTCCACATTAAAGGGCCCTTCTCTAACACTCTGCACATCTAACATATAAAAATCTCGTGTCACGGTGTTTGTTACCGAACTCCTCCGAAACGGCTTGACCGATTTTTATGAAATTTTGTGTGCTTATTCGGTAGATATGAGAATAGGTGGTAAGCTATTTTTTTTTATATTTGGCAAAACAACGTTTGCCGAGTCAGCTAGTAATGTATATAACCTTAAATCCTCTAAGATTATAACCGCAAGCAAACATACCGGTAAAAGAAAGAATGATTTTTTTCGAAACAATCGACCAACAGATCGTTCTAGAGTGCAAGATTGCCAGCGCCGCCAATAAGACCCCGACAGAGTCGAAAAATAGCGTCAATCCAGGCAGCTGCAATCTCGACGTGAATCTGGTATATTTTTCAAGGCGTCAAATCTGTGCGTTACACCGCACTGCCGCAAATCGAATTTGTCTCCTCCGTGTTGAGCCGAATCAATCTGCATTATCCCTCTGACATTCCGCTGCAAGTTATAAGATTAAGCGGGGAGATTTTGTACCTATTTGTTTATTACCTACCCCCGCGGCTTCGCTCCCGTCAACTCGCTACCTACCCCGCAACTTTCTTATTTTTTTCTTTCATAAGAACCTGCTCCTGATAATAACAAACACAACAAAAAATATTTAGTGAAATCGGTCCAGCCGTTCACCCGTGATCTAGGGAAATAGGGATTCATTTATGACACATGACATGTAGATATGAAGAAAAAAACCTATTGCTTTGATTAATCAGTTTCAAACATTGGTAGTTTAAAAAAACGGCTAAGAGCGTATCGGGCCACGCGCAGTGTAAGGTAGGTTTCCGACACTCATGCGGGCGGAGGCGCGGGCAGCTGCTTTTCTATACTAATATTATTAAGAGGCAGTTTGTAAGGTTGCAGGGGTAATCTTTGGATCTACTGAACCGATTTTGAAAATTCTTTTACCAATAGAAAGCCACGTTATTTGTGAGTGTACATATTAACCTGACAACATGAAAACCGCCCAATGATGTGGGCACCCGTGCCCACATCATTGGGCGGTATTTTTCCATGTTTTGGTATTTTATCAATTACTAGCTGTAGTAATTGATAAAATACCAAAACCCATGTTTTGGTAATTAATGATTTAGTTAAAAATTTAATTAAAAAAAATATTTAGCCAAAATGATAACTTATCAAATCGGACTCAATTATCGGGATTAGCAAATAGAAACAAAGATTTAATTAACTGTCGCAACTTGATGAAAAACTGGCCAAGAGCGAATCGCTCTCGCTAACGAAGGGTGGCTACCATGATACTTATATATAATATATATTTTATTTTATGTATAGTTTATATATATTTATCTTTGTATTCATTTTAATCGCGTTTCTGGTTTTTCTTTTGATCCACATTGCACCAACCACTATTATTCTCTGCATCACCCAAAGGTTGACTGGTAGAAAATGCCTAAGGCATTAAGTCCGCCTCTGTACATCTGTGTGCGTAAAGTATTAAATAAATAAAATACTTAAACTGTATCACTTTTCACTATCGAAAACGCAATTGGCGGTTACGGTGTGGTTTTCCACACCAATTGCGTTTTCGTGAGTTTTCAACAATGCTTTTCTACTTTAAATTTACACATTGAAAATGTTGGTATTTTGAAAGTGCTCGAAACCTCACTCATTGTTATTTAGTTATTGCAATTTGAGCTTAAAAATACACACAAAAATATATTTCATTTCATTCACAAGAGTCGCTGGAAACGGAATCTGATCGTAGGTTTGTAAGACGAGTCACTGCTAACATTTATTATTCCAACAACTCTATTTCCATCCTTCCCGCCATTACCTGCAACTTGCACCAACTTCGATGACGTGTCGAGAGTCGACCGAAGCCGCAGCGATTTCTCAGGATTTGAGAGCGCACTCCAACTTAAGGCACACGCACTGTAACCTTACACTTCGCCCCAGCGATGACATCTTTTGTTCGTCATCAACTTTAACAAAATATCATAGATCTCAATTGTTAAACATTCCAATATCATGAACCCGCCGGAAGTACAAAATGCTACCCTTTGATACATCGTTCGTAGTAAGTACCGACAGAGTCAGTAGCAGTGCTGAACATTGTCGTATTTTTGTGTGCATAAGCTTGCAGCCAGTATTCACAAACTTATTCATGTTCAGATTACGAGTCACCCATGTACAGTGATTATATTTTACAGTCATAGTCAATACCCATAATGACAGTAAATATTGCCATCGACGTACAATACTACCAGCTTACATAGTTTTTACTGCTGAACCACATTACTGCGCGTGGCGTAAATAGGCGTAATTTCGAGGATCATCGTAAAAAGTGTGTAAGCTGGCAATATTGTACGTCGATTGCATTATTTACTGTCATTATGGGCGTTGATTATGACTATAAAATCTAATCAGTTATTCAGTCACTAGTCGCTTACAACCCTCATCTCTTTAAAATCATAGTAAAATAACTGTCGGACTCGCGAAGTGCGAGTCGGACTCGCGTGCAAAGGGTTCCGAACCAATTTCATTTTTTAACATGTTATTTTAACACTAAAGACTTCTTATAGTTTTTCTAGTGATCTTTAGGTATAGCTAATATAACTAATATCTGCATTTTTTTCCAAATTATAGTCTCAGTAGTTTGGGAGATAAGGCGGAGAAATGGTAATTTTTGGTCTAATTTCTTGAATAACTTTAAAACTGTTTATATTAAAATTATGAAAAAAAAAATTAAAACCCTCGCAGTAAGATCTTCATTTGATATGTCACACGATGCAGATTGAAAAACTTTTCTTTTAATTTTCTAGTTTGACCCCCATACTAAAAAAATATTTATTTATGTAACGCGTCTGTGTTTGGGTCACAGAAGTCCATATGTATACCAAATTTCAAAAGAATCGGTCTAGTAGATCCGGAGAAAACTGGCTGTGACAGACGGACAA
Organism: Lacanobia wlatinum; assembly: GCA_947578705.1. Taxonomy (NCBI): domain Eukaryota; kingdom Metazoa; phylum Arthropoda; class Insecta; order Lepidoptera; family Noctuidae; genus Lacanobia; species Lacanobia wlatinum. The sequence goes on from OX388031.1 coordinate 24,458,294, forward strand.
ACAAACAGACAGACACCAGAATGAGCCTATAAGGGTCCCATTTTTCATAGATGTTCGGAACCCTGAAAACAGTATACAATATATGAGTGACTCGTGGGTTATTCATGTTCAGCTTACGCTTACAAAAATATGCTCACAAGAATATGAAGATGTTTAAGCACTGCTACTCTTAGGCTGCCTGTCCATTGACGCGGAGAGAGGCAGCGAGCAATTGTTCAGTCACTGACATTGTATGCAATTCCATTGGTTAAAATTTCTCCGTTTCTCCGCTACGCTGCGTCGCATCACGTCTATGGACAGGCAGGCTAAATCGGTACTTACTGAGAAGATACCTTTGCTTTAGCAGGTGTAACAAAGGTTAGTATTTTGTACTTCTGGCGGGTTCATTTATGGAATGTTTGATCATTGTGAACTGTGTTCTTTTGTTAACGTTGATGATGATCAGAATGTTTTTATCCTAAACTGGGTCGAAAACAAACGCTAATCCTAATTTTATCAACATTTTCTTGCGACCCACTCTTCCTCCGACCCAACCATCGCATATATAGGAACGCAAAGGGCTTTCCGCCAAACGCCAAACGGGTGTTCCACGAGTCCGGCACTACCTTCTGCTCCGCCCAGAGCGGAAGGAGTAAACCGATACCTAGATGATTTTCCATTAAAAAAATGGCATGGTTGGAACCTTTTATGCACGAGATCGACTCGCTCTTGGCTGATTTTTAGAAATGAATTTTCGACATTTAGTTGTTTTTAGTGTTAACAAAAAACGGAACCCTTATAGAATCACTCGAGTGTCTGTCTGTCTGTGTGTCCGTCTGTCACAGTCAGTTTTCTCCGGATGCACAGGACCGATTCTGTTAAAATTTGGTACACATATGAACTTCTGTGATCCAAACACGGACGCGTTACGTAAATTATTAAATGTTTAGTATGGGTGTCATTTTTGGGGTCAAACTAGAAAATTTAAAAAAAAAAGTTTTTGAGCAATATCGTGTGACATATGAGCTTACTGTGAGGGTCTTAATTACATTTTTTTCCTACTTTTAAAATAAATGGTTTTGAAGTTATTAAAGAAGTTAAAGGAAAAATGACCATTCCCCCCCTTATCTCCTAAACTACTCAGCCTAAAATTTAAATCTTTACCTATAGATTACAGGAAAACCTATAAGAAGTCTATAGTGTTAAAATAACATGTTAAAAAAATAAAATTCGTTCGGAACCCTTTGCACGCGAGTCCGACTCGCACTTGGCCGGTTTTTTTTTAATAATGGTGCTCTTGATATCTGGGACCGATAAGTTATAATTATACATCACAAATGGAATACCATTTTGTCAAATATAGTTTTTAACTTTAAGACACTAAATGCTGTAATTACTAGTTTTGGGACAGGATTTTGTTAATTATAACCTAAATTTTGAAATGAGTGCTGATTGTGGTATAAAGATTAAACAAAAAAGTGATTAATTAGTATTGTAGCGATATGAAATTTAAAATAACTATTATTAGATCGACTGTTTCAGAAAAACCACATAGCAGTGCTTACGTCAAGCTATACGCATAAATACTTTATTTGCGTAAAATAAAAGTGAACTAATCAAATCCAGTGATATTCGCCATGCCTGACAACGATACCAGCGCACCGGACGACTATGTGACAAACTTAATCTGGGATGTTTCATTGTACATCATGCCGCACATAATGTCCGCGCTGACACTAGCTACGTTGATCTATGGACTGACATCCTGGTGCCTCCTGAAGAAGTTTCGAAACTACAGAAACTATGTGTTTCTTAACGCAATTTTATCATATTTCTCAGGCTATTTTTTACGCTACTTTTTGGGGTACTTCTACAAGGACACCGAAGATATTTTACTTTACCTTCTACGTAAATACTTTACAACAGCGAAGAACCACTGGTTATTAGTTATTAGCCATATGTTTTACGTAGACATTGTAAAAGTTTTCAATGTGCATATCCAAAGAAGATTTTTAAAAAGCGCACTCTGTGGTTGGTGTTTGCCTATATTAACCACTAGTTTTTGTGTTTTTGTAACTAATTATGCTTTTGATTTATTATTTGGCAGAAGGTTTACGTCCTATTTAATGTCCAAATTATTAAATGTAACATACTATATCATCACAAATTTAGATCAAATTGTGCCTGTAATGATAAACTGTTTTATTTACATCATAACTATATTTTCACTTTGTCGTAGTTTGAACACGAGCGCACATACAGGCACTAACAAATGGCGTCGCTTCTACATAGCCACATTGATGTTTATATTGAGCGACGTCGTACTGTTGTATGACTATTACATATTTGTTTTTGGCACATATGTCGGTCTTGAATATTTGCTACTTCACTATCTTAATACACTTTTATTGACAATATTTTTTATCGCTGTAAGGGGTAATCGCAATGCATGGTACGAGTTTTACGTAAATACATTAGAGCAAAACTCATCAGCAAGGCAGAGGGGTCAAGACATCATCATGCATGAACGAGTTGTTCATGAGTCTGCTGCTTGCTCTAGCCCGGTTCTGGAAGTATGAATTTTATACAACTTCTTTATCGCAATGTTGTAAAAGCAGTGTACTAATCTGATACTGATGAATTTAATATTTTTTAATGACTTTTGTTTTAAGTGATGTGTTTTTTTATCCGTATGTTTCTGTATAGTACAGTAATGATACTTTTTAAATTGTATATTATTTTCGGTGTAATTTTTTAACTGCATATTATTCGACTGTGTTACTCAATGATAACTTTATAATTATACCTAAGCATAGTTGTAGATAATAATATAAAAGTTGCTGTTACTGTTTTCTTATTTCAACACCCTGCCCTTGCTTGCCCACTTGCAATAGGGTTGTTATAATATTATTAAGATAAGAATACATACGAAATACGAATGCTGTAGCCAGAAGATTTAAAAAATACATAAGTTATTGGAACTTTGTCTTATTATAAAAAAAATAAAATATTAATTATGAGCTAAGATAGTAGACAGTTAACCAATGCAATGCCAAAAGTGACGATTTCGCGAAAGCCGCAATGTTCGGTGCTGGTATGGGCTGTATTACGTTGGGCTGCATCAGCACCTCGTTACTTCACTGTTGTGATGTGCGGTAATTAGGCTAAAGCGTAACACTGTAATATGTAACACCCCAAGTAACATTTTGTTGTCAGTTACAGGCTTTTTTTGTAAGGTTAAGTGATATTACAGAGTAACAATTATCTCAGTTCTAACTAAAGGCGATATAGAGGAGGTAAAAAAACAAGTTAAGCCCCAACAGCGGCACTAGAACTTTTATGGACGATGTACAACAGCTTTGAGAGAATGGTACTAATAATACTAAAAGTGTGTGTTAACCTGTGATAGAGGAACTTGACTAAAGCTTATTGTGTTCGACAGTGTGCTTACATCTTAGATTTCTTACATCTTAGGACTACAAACACGCAATTTTTGGAACTGAACGAAATTCTTCTATTGAGAATTATGTAGTTACTTTAGTACCTACAAAAAAAACAGGAGCAGTGAACATAAGGATGAAGCGGGATAGTTCTTTTTTTTATTCAGTTAGTAATAGTACGACTAACACAAATACGTCAAGTAGATGTGTTTAGTGTCTGTGTAGAGTGTAGTAGAGTGTGTGTGTGATATTCGCTTAGGTTCTGTTGGTCCAATAATTAGGAAAAAATAACAAGACTCATTACCAAGCCAAAATATAAATTGTCGTTATAATTTTGGTCAAGACCGAGTGGAGAAATCAAAGGGTTCGAATATGAAGAAGATCATTCCAAAAGATTTTTTTGTTTTCTGGACGTCGCGGCTATAGAATAGTCATTCTGTCGTCCGTATCACTGTGCTTCAGTATTTTAGATACAATCCTGACTCCAGGGCCGTAGCTTGTGCACTGCTTGTGCACTTTACATTTTTTTACTTTCCGGTGTAGCATTGGTGTTGAATTTTCATCTTTGTGATATACCTTGATATGTATTTATTAGAATATCTGAGAATATTGTTAGCTTCCCATCCTGTAGGAACAGTAAATAATTAATATTTCTTTCCCTCCAGAGTTTGCACAACTTTGAACGGCATACTGAAACTATAGTAATAATTACTTAAAACACTCATTATCTTCCTTCATAAAGCAGCAAGCAGAATTTGTATTACATTTTTTAGGCAACGGATAAATATATATATATCAGCAAAGGTACAACTCTCCAGGTTACAAGTGTTGGTTATTGCGCAATAGAAACACTGTTTTTAAATCAAATTATTATTCACACTCGAAAGTCATTACAATATTCTCACACAATAGGTACACTGAACAAGTATTCGGAACACGCGGCGGTTTCTAGACGTGTGCACGTCTGCACTGCTCGACCGCCACCAGTAGACTGAGCTCAGCCTCTGTCGAGCACAACGTCCTAGACTCCGTCGAACGCCACTAGATGGCGTTCGACGGAGTGCGGTGCCCCGATTGTTCAATTAACTGACTTATTTCTGACATATATAATACACTAGCTTCTGCCAGCGGCTTTGCCCACGTGATCCCCAGGGAACATATTCCCGGGATGAAAAGTAGCCTATGTCCTTTCTCAGGCTCTAAACTATCTGTGTACCAAATTTCATTCAAATCGGTTCAGTAGTTTTGGCGTGAAAGCGCGACAGACAGACAGAGTTACTTTCGCATTTATAATATTAAGTAAGGATAAACAGATTACTCCAGTAGTTGCAAGATTTCATTACTTCGTTGAAAAACCCTAATCGAGTCGGTTTGTAAAATTTTCAGGCGGCTGTATTGTCTTCACTGTGACAAACGTATTTATCTAAATCTTTTATAACACTGTTAAGTCACCAAAGGCAGCACAATACACTTGATTTTGGATGTACCCACGACCCAAAGAGAGGTACAAATGAGTTAAGAGAAGATTTAATATTTAAAGTAATTTCGCCTAACAATAAATATTACTCTGATTTTTTAACATTTGACTACAAAATACTAAATTACTTATATTATTTGAAGCGTGAATACCACTTAATTTTACATGCCTTTTCTCAGAAAGTAGCAATAAATAACAATGTTTGTTTGAGACGTCTTTTTTGTTTTAACTTTTCTTTTAAATCTATATTAAATACTAGGCGCGTTAAAATTGAAATAAGAAACATGGTATACATTTACCGTGAAATCAGAAAGGTAGTAATTTTTCACTTCACAAACTTAAAAACGTGAAATGGCTATTGCCAGTTTTATTGCCATTATTGTGCTGTGTTGAATAATGGATGACATACACTTCCACAAATAGAGCTAATTTTGTTAACCAGCAGGCTCTTTCAATCTTGACGTACGCTAAAAACTAATAAGAGTCACGGTATCAAAACACTAAATTCTTAGATCTATTAGAGTTTTTAATGGCAAAGCATTCTTATCCGGTGCTTTTTTACCTCCTGTAGTGTTTACCAACCCGACTTTATAACAGTAATACCGGTTAAAGTATTAACTGACGATGGATAAAAGCTCTTGTGCAGTAGATTTAATAACTTCGTGTCACCGTACTATAACTCATACCTGCAAAACTGTGGGCCTCTTTCATGGTTATAAGTGAGTTAGAGCATACTCTAACTCAGTTTTACAGGTGTGCGTTAACACTTTTATATTCAAATGGAACTGATATACGAGTTTTATATAGGTTACTAGCTTCTGCCAGCGGCTTCGCCCACGTGGTCCCTAGGACACATACTCCCAGGTTAAAAGCCTAGCGTTTGTACTTTCAAGCTCTAGACTATCTGTACACGTACGCTTTAAATTGGTGTGCGCTCTCAAATCCTAAGAAATCGTGTCGGTCGTCTCTCGACATGTCTTCAAAGTTGGTGCTCATTGCAGTTATATTTTTTTTATCCGTATGTTTCCGTGTATTACGTTATGATACTTTTTACGTTATATTATTTTCGGTGTAAGTAATTTTTCTGCTCTCAAAACGGTGAAGGAAAACATCGTGAGGAAACCGGCATGTCCTAGAACCAAAAATTCGAAGACATGTGACATTCACCAACCCGCATTGGGCCCGCGTGGTGGATTACGGCCCATTCCCTCTCCTAGAGAGGAGGCCTGAGTCCCAACAGTGGGAACATTATAGAAGGCCGACTATGCTATGCTATGCTAAGTAATTTTTTAACTACATATTATTCGACAGTGTGTGTATTCAATCAAAATCAAAATCAAAAGGCATTTATTCAAACTAGGCTGAAAATCAGCACTTTTTGAACGTCAAAATTTACATGAAGACCGTCCCCCAAATCGCCCAGCCCGTCACCACTTCCTAGTGTTTTAGCTGGGAAGAAGAAGTGGCCAACAAACTCCCCAGCAACACAACTGTCTGTTAAGTTTAAAGAACTTGAACATTATTCAACATTTTACGATAGATGTCCATCATTAAATTAAATAAATGGATGGCACATGTCCGCTAGCATACCATTTAATCCCAAAAATTACATATGAAACAATGATAAAACTAATTACATATAAAGGTAATTAAATAAGTAAACTCAAGCATACAATACTAATCAAAATGAGCCTCCAGGAATAAATGGCGTGCCCGCTTACATGTTCAACAATGCAATTTAACCATAATCTGTGACCCAAAGTCACAAGTGATAAACTAGGACCATCGCAGTTAAATTATAACACTAAAATTTTAACAATAATAAACCACGGACAGCAAGACGACCAGTCACCACAAGCAGCACCCGTTCACGAGCATAACGCAAAGATCAGCCATTACCTGCCTCGCCATATTAGAGGGAAGGAGGTAACCCGACCCCGACGCTACCGCAAGCAGCGACGTCTAAGGGAGCATGACGAACCTGCTGCCGGTTTCTCAGACAAAATCATACTTATCAATTTGTGGAGGTCGCTAGTTAATCACATACTGCAATACAACTCATAAAAAACAAGCTAATGAGAAGATTATGTCAATAAATAAAAATAAAAAAAAAAACAAAAATGACCTATACGGTCAGAATAATAAACAATGTCATCTTGAGCAAGTAAAGAATCTACGAAAGAACATTTAGCATTGTCTCGTGTTCAACACAGCGACCAACTATTTTTATCGTCGAAGTAATCGTTTATAGTATAGTATGCCTTCGAAATAAGGTTAGATTTCACTTTCGCTTTAAAAGCATTAAAAGGCAAGTCTAGAAAAGAAAGAGGTAACTTATTATAAAAGCGGATACCGATCCCCACAAAATGGCCCTGGACCTTACGAAGACGGTGGAAAGGAGCATGTAGTTTGTGCTTATTTCTGGTGTTAAAGCTGTGGATATCACTAGTTTTTGCATATAAATGTATATTTTGCCTGATATACACTATGTTGGCAAAAATGAACTGCGAAGCAACCGTGAGAATACCTATTTCTTTAAAAAGTTCCCTTAAAGAGGCCCTGGACCCTAGCTGGTATATCGCTCGTACGGCTCGCTTTTGTAGGACAAATATATTTTGTATGTCAGCAGCTTTTCCCCACAGTAGCATACCATAGGACATAACACTATGGAAATAACTAAAATACACTAACCGAGCTGTGTCGACGTCAGTAAATTGTCTAACTTTCCTGACGGCGTAGGCGGCAGAGCTAAGCTTTCCCGATAGTGTTGATATATGAGGGCCCCATTGAAGTTTGGTATCAACTGTTATGCCCAAGAAAACAGCTGAGTCTACAGTTTCGAGCACCTCGTCACTTAAAAAGATATTGGGTCCTAGATTTTTAACATTTGGTAAGGCAAATTTTATACATTTTGTTTTCTTAGGGTTTAGAACTAGATTGTTTGTTGTAAACCAATTCGTAACCATGGTGAGTGCACTATTTACGTCGTCAAAATCGTGTCTATTCCTATCAACTTTAAAAATAAGGGAAGTATCATCAGCAAAGAGAACAACATCACATATATCCTTTAGATAGAATGGTAAGTCATTTATGTATACAAGAAACAAGAATGGACCCAGTATTGACCCTTGGGGTACACCTAACTGAACTGGCAGCCCGGAAGACTTCGCACCATTAACATCTACACATTGGAACCTATTATGCAAATAAGAATCTATTACGTTAAGAGCTTCATTTTGGAGACCGTAGTGACGTAGCTTTCGCAATAGCGTGTCATGGTGTACACAATCAAAAGCTTTGGAGAGGTCACAGAAAACTCCAATCGCATTTTGCGAGTTCTCCCATGCGTTAAATATGTGTTTAAGGAGAGCAACACCCGCATCTGTAGTCGAACGACCTTTTGTAAAGCCATATTGATTTTTATGAAGGAGGCTATTTATGTTAAAAAAACTTAGTAATTGCTTGAGTATCAATTTTTCAAATATTTTACTAAAAGCAGGTAAGATGGATATAGGCCTAAAGTTACCTATGTCATTCTTATTACCTGATTTAAACAAAGTAATGACTTTACTACTCTTCATGAGGTCAGGAAAAGTTCCTAAATCAACACATTTATTAAAAGTAACGGCAAGATACGGGGCTACGATGTAAATTATGTTACTCAAAAGTTTAATAGAAATGCCCCAGTAATCGCCAGTGTTTTTAGACTTAAGTGTATTAAAAACATTAACTACGTCACTTGGCGTTACATGCTCGAAACTAAATAATTGACTACATTTAGGCACACTACAATGTAAGAGCTTTTCAGCATTAGACGGGGACGAATTTAAGGAGCGAGTAGTAGTTATAGGTATGTTGGCAAAAAATTCATTAAATGCCTTGGCTACGTCAGCAGCTGTACTAACTAATTTATTATCAACAATTATCTCTACTTGGTTATCTTGTTTAACACACTTGCCTGTTTCATTGTTAATGATTTTCCAAGTAGCTTTTACTTTATTATTCGATTTTTTTTATCGTTTCGCTTAAGAATTTAGATTTAGCAATAGCACAAATCTTTTTAAATAATTTAGAATAATTTCTGACATACTCTAGAAAAGGAGTATCAAATTTATATCTTTTTAAACCATATAACTCGTATAGTCTCGCTTTACTTTTATAAATACCCGCAGTAGCCCATTGGTTGAAGCCAACGGAAGTATTGGTAGCGCTTATAGTTTTGGACTTAAATGTAGATTGGTACTCTTTTTGCACAACATCAAAAAGGGCTCCATAGATTTCATTAGGATTTTCATGTTCTACTATGGAAGGCGCAATTTTTTTAGCTATATTATGTTTAAACTTATTGCAACGACTAACTGTATAAGGCCTGCATACTATTTTATGCGGCTTTTTATTTTGTGGCATAGGAAAGCTAACTAATAGTCCACAGTGGTCAGACGTTAAGTCACTTAACACCAATTTATTATCAGCATCACAATTACTATAGATGTTATCTAAACAAGTTGATGAAGATGCCGTGATTCTAGTAGGTTCAAAAAATAGATTAACTAAATTAAAGGACTTAAACAGATTGAGAAGTCTAATGCTTAATGGATTAATTTCTAGAATATTAACATTAAAATCCCCACATAAAATAATATTTTTATTATTTGATTTTAACTTATTAAGTGAATCTTCTATTACCGATTCGAAAAGACCAAAATCTCCAGAGGGCGGTCGGTAAACGCATATTATAACGTAACGCTCAAGTTCAACACAAGACAACTCAACAGTGCGCTCGATAGAAAGGCTAACTATATCTAAACGTTGTTTACATTTTAACTTGTTTGAAACAATGACTAATGAACCACCACGAATAGCACTTCTTCTTACAAACGCACTATGAACAGTAAAGAAATTATCATTCATTAAAACTACTTCATGTTCTTTCAACCAATGTTCAGTTAAACATAACACCTGAACATCATAATTCTCTATAAATAAACTTAACTCTAATTCTTTGCCGGACAGACCTTGCATATTTTGATGTACAACATTCAACATATGAGGCTTTTCCGTTGTCGCTCCTAAGAGTTTAAACTACTAAGGGTAACAATAGGAATATTAGTAATATTACTAACAGGAATTGTTGGTACACTGCATGTACCGGTGTCGCACTGTATATTGTATGCTAAAAGATTAGCAATTTGTCTTCTACTACTAGGTGGTAAATACATTTTATAATCAGTCAGTTTGTAATCAGAAATAAATTGATTACAATCAAAAAATAATATAGCGTCACTGTGACGACTGGTTCTATTATAAATTAACATATTTAAATCATAAATGTGCCTATTTTGCTCATCTGACAAGTAATGTGAATAAGGCAAGGTACAGAAAATAAATTTACAGTTATTTTTCTCATTAAGATGAGACATCAAATGGACACAATCAATTATATCTTTTTTTCTTACAGCTAAACTATCCCCACATAATAAAATAACAGTTGAATTGGGGTTAATTTTTGACAATTTAATATTACTAAGTAACTGGCTGAAACTGGCACCGGGTAAACAATTATTATTATAAGATAAGTTTGTAATTATAAGCATCGTTGTAATAACATAAAACTCGCTGTTTTAGTTGTCTTATTTTAACACCCTGCCCTTGCTTGCTCACTTGCTATAGGGTTGTTAAAACAAACAGGGATTTTAACATTAATAAGACAACAATAGAATGTGTGTAAGCTGGCAGTATTGTACTTCGATGGCATTATTTACAATAATTATGGGTATTAATTATGACTATAAATTTTAATCAATAATAATGGGTGACTCGTAAGCTGGGTATAAATAAAATAGTAAATACCGGCTGTAAGCTTATAAATACAAAAGTATTAATTTAATCAGCGCTGTTGCGAAAGAAAACTTTGTTTTAACAGATTGGCACACGAGTGTAATAAGTTGATATTTTGTACCTAAAGATGGTGATGAACAAGATGTTTTATCGTAAACCAGGGCCAAATCTTACCCTATCCTTGTTTCTCTGCGATGGCTGCGGGCGAAGTGTAAGGTTGGTGCAAGTTGCAGGAAGTGGTGGAACGGATTACATTGAAGTTGGGGGAAGCGTATGACTGTTCAATATTATCAGTGACTCGTCTTACAACTGCATGTCTACGATCCGAAATCGAGAATCAAGTTGAAATATATATGTTTTTGAATAAGAAAAAGTTATTGCAATTCGATTTCTAGTTTATATTTTACGTGGTAAAACATTTATACATATGTTATCTACACTTATCATCACAGCTGGGCCTCTGAATGTGACTTGGAGATGTACTGTCGCTATACTCGTGTTGGAAATACGTTCATTACGGTTCCGTACTCAAAGGGTAACCAACGGAATCCTATTACTAAGCCACCGCTGTCCGTCTGTCTGTCAGCGGGCTGTATCTCAAGAACCGTAATAGGTAGACAGTTGGAATTTTTACAGATTATGTATTTCTATTGCCGCTAAAACAACAAATAACGAAAATTAAGGTTTATGGTACCCCTTCAAGTCCGAGTCCGACTCGCTCTTGACCGGTTTTTTTTTTCACCTACATCATAAACCCAATATTCAAATCCGAGAAAGCATTAAAAGATAAATTCAATCACAACTTGTTTATATTAACAATAATACTGAGTGAGTTTTCGGGCACTTTCAAAAAAATAAATTATGTGTGTTTTACAAAGTCATGCTAGTTTGCTTTCTAATTGACAAACCGAATGGTTATACAAGGAAATTGAAAAAATAACGGAAGCCTCTTAATCGTAACTTCGTATCATGACCCTGAACAACATTTGTTCTACGACTTTTCAAAATTCGTAACACTTTTTCCATACAAAAATTATAAACATAGTGTTACGCGCCAGAATTAATGTTGGGTACATGGCGGCATTTGCGTGCTGCTAACGCCATCTAGTATCAGGTAGCGGAGACCAACCAAACATTTACGTGCTGCCATCTAGTATCAAGTAGCAGACACTGGCATGCTGCTAGCGCCATCTAGTATCCAGTAGCAGCCATTTACGTGCTAGAACATTCTCGATGTTTTGACACCTGGTCGGTCGGGACCTGTGTGTGCCCGAACTTTCCAGAGGTTTCCATACAGGAGGGTTCTGGAAATGACTGTCGGTATATAAAGGGCGGTCATCCGGCGACGGCAGTCAGTATTGAATTGGCGATTTTGTATCGCCAATTCGATAACTTCGAGAGCGATCTTCAACTGCGAATTATAGTGAAGTGAAGTGTTCAGTAGTGCGATTGTGTTTTATAATTAGTGTGTTTTAAAGTGCTAATTAGTGTTATAAATTAAAGTGTCAGTTTTGGTTGTTTAATCGGCTGTTTTTATTGTAACGAACCCTAAGCTCGTAACAATAGTCTAAATTTTGCATATTCTATAAGAGGCGGCCGACGATGGCCGCCGCCCAGCCGGCGCGGCGGCACGGCACTGTGTGCGCGGGCGTAGTATACACGAATTTTACAGACTTCAAATAAATGAAAACAAATTGTTTTTGGCTACATTGTTCAGTTGACGTCCAAATCGTAAATCAAATGTTGTTCAGGGTCATGAAACGAAGTCAGGATTATGAGGTTTTGGGTACTTTTTCGATTTCCCTGTATAGTAACTAGCATTTCCTCACGGCTTCGCTACCGTCACCTATCTCAAAAAACTCTGCATTTTTTTTCATTATACTAGCTTTACTACTTTACTAGCTTTTGCTCGCGACTTCGTACCTGCATATCTCGTTTTCCCCGTCCCCGTAGGAATTTCGAGAAATTCTGTCTTAGTGCTCCTTTCAGCTTTCTACGATCAGTAGTTTTAGGTGTGCGTTGTCTGTCAGTCTTCAATCACTAAGTCACTTAGTAACGGATGAATTTCTTTATTAGGAGAGTTAGGATATGTGCACCACAACCCTCATGGCCACCCGAATTATATCGATCTCAAAAACGTTGGCGAATAAAGAACTAAGACAAAGCCGAACTTCTCGATTGTGACAGTTTATGTAGCATGGTAGGCACCCTACGTTCACGAGTGCGACTCGCTCTTGGCCGGGCTTACTAATGAAGTTACGGCAATTAATTATATCCTTATTTCTATAATTATGTTGATCTCGATATCTGCGGCCGATTAGATAAACAATATTTTTGGAAAATTATAAATTGATCATTACTAGAACAAATTTAGGGTTTCACTTTAAAACTGTAAATGCCATTTTTCCTTGTTTCTGGGAAAATACTTTGATAATAATAATATGACGTATTCAAGTTAATTAATTTATATGCTGATTATGGTGTTTTTGTAGTAAGATAATGTAGTTTTGTAGCGATCGAATACCTAAAAGAAATACGAGTATTGTTAGACCGACTGTTCCAGAAGCAACACCTGCTAAAGGGCATATGGCAGTGCTAACGTGATGCTGATCAAGTTCTGTGTTTAATACAAACTGAACGCGAATTTATCAAATCTGTGCAGCGACATTCATCACATCTATTTACTTCTGGATATTGCTCATCATACCCTACATATTATGCTTGAGCAGAAGCAACACCTACTTGAGCGCATAGTGGTGCTGTAAGCATGCGAGTAATTCACAAATATATATATATTTTACGTAACTAAATCCAGTGAAATTCGACATGTCTAATTTGTTCCGCATATTTACATTGTTCATCATGTGCGTCGTTATGTTCGCGCTTACACTAGCTACGTTGATCTACGGACTGACATCCTGGTGCATATTGAAGAAGTTTCGAAACTACAGAAACTATGTGTTCCTCAACGCAATTTTATCATATTTCTTATACTATTTAATTAATTTAATTAGTTTAAAGCAGAATAACGATTTATCAACTTTTCGACTAATATTACTAGAATTTCTAGATAGTTATCCTACAACAGCGAAGAACCACTGGTTATTAGTAATTAGTCATATGTTTTACGTAGATATTGTAAAAGTTTTTAATGTGAATGTTCAAAGGAAATTTTTTAAAAGCGCCCTCTTTGGTTGGGGTTTGCCTATAATAACAACCAGTTGTAATGTATTTGCAGACGTCTATTATTATGAATTCTTTGCAACCCTTGCTCTTAGTTCATCCCCTTTAATGAATAGATTATATTATGTTACATACGTGACTCTCCATTTTTCAAATCAAATAATACCTGTCATGATAAATTGTTTAATTTATATAATCACTGTATATTCACTTTGTCGTAGTTTTTACTCGAGCGCACATACAGGCACTAACAACTGGCGTCGCTTATATATAGCCACTTTGTTATTTATATTGAGTGACGTCGTAATTTTGTATGAGCATTTCGTGTATGTTTACGGAACCGATTTCGGTAACGTAGAATATTTTTTAATAAAATATCTTAATCCTCTATTATTAGTAGTGTTTTTGGTCGCTGTTAGGGGTAATCGTACTGCATGGTATGAGTTTTACGTACATAGATTAGAGCAAAGCGCATCAGCAAGGCAGAGGGGTCAAGACATCATCATGCATGAACGAGTTGTTCGTGAACCTGCTGCTTGCTACCGCCCGGTTCCGGAAGTGTGAATTATACAACTTATCTATTGAAATGTTGTAGAAGCAGTTTAGTAATCTGTAATTGGATAAGTGTTACTACACAAGACAATAGTTTAGTTTAATGAAATTATTTGTAGTTCCAAATGTGCCCGAGTGTTATAATAATATGATGCTTAATTAATATTTTTTTAACTTTTCGTAGCTTAATTTTATCGTTTTTTGACACCGACTTCCGAAATTAAAGTTATTTTATACTTTGTAGTGTTTTGTTTTGTTTTGGAAGTCGGTTACATTTTTTGTAAAAAAGTTTTTTATTTTTCACTTTTTAGTGGTACCTGCGTACCCATTCACAGCGTACCGGCGTGATGTTATGTTATGAAAATAAAACTTACTAAGTGCTTTCGGTGTAAAGGTTTCGTCAATACGAATGAAATCAGCCCAAACACTTGGTAGTTCCTACATATCTATGTGGAGTTCCCTTGACTTTCTGTCATCTCCATCATCAGGTCTGATCCAAACCTTCATTGTTTTGTAGTATCACCCGATATACACACGAATATCAAGTTTTTACCAGATACGTGCCTATGATTTTCGAGAGTTGTCCTCGATTTCTCAGGGGTTTCATCATCAGATCCTGACGTGGTGGCAACGGGACCACCTCGGCAGCATACCTTTTCATATAAAAAAAGATTCATCGAAATCGGTTCATAAACGACGAAGTTATCAAACATACACAAAAAAATATATAGATACGTAATCGAATTGAGACCTGAAATGAACCTCCTTTTTTTGAAGTCGGTTAAAAATATCTTTATTTTCTTGGGCTCACTTTAAATTTAAAGATATTGTTCGGGTCAATCACCGAACAATAATGAACATGTCAGCGTAATTGCGGCACCGCGCTCTATGCCTTGATTATTTTATGTATTACCTAAGTAAAACAGTCAGTACGCTTTCGGATAGCATATCGGGCGCGACTCAATCTCATCTCATTCACCTCATAAGTTTTAATCGTTATATATCCCATTTGTATTATTCGTATTACTGAAATATAGTTATCTTTATAATCGTTAATCCTAGTTTATCTTAAACTCACCCCAACCCCGAACATTGGTCCTTCGAGCCCTCGGAGCGGGCTACTGTACTGTGTGAGTGTCTCGCTTGGAACCTTTTACCTGACCCTGGAAAACAGAGCGGATTGGATTTACTCCGTTCCTGATCCTGCTGATCCTGATTATCCCGCATCGCGTCATCTCATCGCGCTGCTACTCCAGGTTTGTTCTTGCAGCCAACGCAAGGACATTTGATCTCCAAAGAAGCCTTCAGAAACAAGTAAGGTCTCTTTTGCATCTTTATAATGTCGGAAATGGATGACATTTTAGCAACCCAACAACAACTAATCGAAGCCGTAGATAGGCTCTTCACCAATTTCAAGAAGGATGGTACAGAGCGCAAGACCTCAGACTACTTACGTCGTCGATTAGCTACCTTGGAACAATACTATACAGAGTTCCACAATAATCATATGACTTTGCTATCTTTTGGCGAGCAATCTCATACATATTTCAGTAACAATCAATACGATCAAATGAAGGAAAAATATAACACCATTAAAACTACTATTCAAAACTATAACCCTCTCGCAAACAGACCGCAAGCCCCTGAATTGAAACCTCCTACATTCCAACCCACTGCGGAATCTCAAACCTCGAACCCCACATCTCACGCTGCTTCTAAATCCTCTTCTCTTGAAGAGAGCAAAGCCGAAGCTCTCTTCAAAAAGCAAGCTACCAACTTTAAAGCTTTCTTGAGAACAACTTCCAATATCAACCTTGATCTCGTCACGGAAAAATGGGAGTTTGAAGACATCCTGAAGTCGATACAATCTCGTTGGGCGGCTATTGACTCGCTACATTGGGAGCTGGACAACGAGTACGGCGGATCAAACCCCGAGTACGAAAAGCAATTTACCCATTACGAGGAATATTATAACAAAATCAAGAAAGACATTAATAAGAAAACGTGGTCCGTTGCGCATATTGAAAAGTCTACTCCTAAAATGGAGATAGTCACCTTTGAAGGAAACTACAATAAGTGGATTTCGTTCAAAGATCTCTTTACTGAAGCAGTGCACAACAACCCGTCTTTGTCGAACGCACAAAAGATGCAGTTCCTAAAGAGTAAGATCAAAGGTGAGCCCGAAAAATTGATCCAACATCTCCAAATAAGTTCCGACAATTATCCTGTGTGCTGGAACATCCTCAATCATCGTTATAATAATAAACGACTGATCTTCATTTCTCACCTTAACAATCTTATGAATATCCCAGCTAATCAGCAACAATCCTCAAATCATATAAAACGCATTCACGACACTACGTACAAGAGCGTGAATGCTATCAAAAATCTGGGAGTCGATGTGTCTTCCTGGGACCCTTTCCTAGTATGTATACTGTCTCAAAAATTGGACTCAGATACATACGAGGATTATCTGCAAGCCTTGAAATCCCCGCGAGAGTTGCCCGTCTTGGAAGATTTCCTTAATTTTTTGGAAACTAAATTTATGATGCTGGAAACTTCACGTAAGAAGCTTGAATACTCCACGCAGAAATCATCCCCATCTCAATCCAACAGCAGTAACAAATCATTATTTTCAAAGGGTTCCAATTTTAAACGAAATTATTACAATCCTAAAACGAATTACTCAACAAACGAAGTTTCGCAATCGTCAAAGTCCAAACGCAAAATTAACTATCGCAAGCAATGCCCTATTTGCAACTCCAACGATCATCGAATTCATGCATGTCAAAAATTATTGGAATTGCAACCTAATGAACGTAAAAATGCTGTTGCTAACTTGAACCTTTGTATAAATTGTTTACATTATCACGAAGGCAAGAAATGCCTTTCTGAAATAAAATGCAAAGAATGCAATAAAGACCACAATACCATTTTGCATGAATCTTTTACGTCAAATCGATCAGGGTCAAATGCAGCCACGATTTCGAAATCGCCATCTCAGCAGCAAGAAAGTAACACAGTTACATCGCTTGTTAAAGAATCCTCAGAAATATTGCTTGCCACAGCAATAATTAACGTACAAGCAGCAGACGGATCTTACCAAAAAATGAGAGTTCTTTTAGATCAAGGATCACAGACATCCATCATTAGGGAAAGCGCAGCTCAGTTGTTAAGACTACCGCGACGGAAATGCAACGGTTATATCTCGGGAATAGGAAACAAGGAAAACAACTGTAAGGGCATGATCACCATCAAATGTTCGTCGTTGGTTAGCGATTTCACCTTTGAAACGGACGTATATATAATGAATAGACTCATAAATAACTTACCCAGCTGTATCTTACCCAAACCAAACTGGCCTACTCTTAACCAAATAACTCTAGCAGATCCCGAATTTTACAAAAGTAGGCCTATTGATATCTTATTTGGAGCAGATATCTATTCCACTATCCTTATGGACGGTATCTGTCGATCAGAAGGTATGTCGCCCATGGCTCAACAAACCCAGTTGGGATACAAAACTACAAAACGTACCATTGCAACGTGATTCTAAATAATATCGAAGACATACAGCAATTTTGGGAAGTGGAGGACATTTTTGAGTCTCCAGCGATATCAGAAGAAGATCAAAAATGCATCGAGTTTTACGAATCTTCGACCTCTAGACGGGAAAACGGAAGCTACGTCGTTAAAATACCATTCAAAGAAAATTTCGAGAAAAATATAGACGAGTCGAAAACAAAATCGATTGCGCAATTTTTCCAAATAGAGCGGAAATTAAGTAAACAACCAGCACTAGCACGTGACTATAAAACATTTATTTCTGAATACCTAGAACTCGGTCACATGATACCCGTTGCACCACACCTACAGCCGGACTGCTACCTATCGCACCATTGCGTCCAACGATCTGAGTCATCAACTACCAAATTGCGAGTTGTCTTTAATGCCTCAGCGAAAACCTCGAGTGGAAAAAGCCTCAATGATCTTATGTGCCGAGGACCCAATTTAAAACAAGACCTTCAGAGCCTTATCTTAAAATGGAGACAGTTTAGATACGCTTTTACAGCAGATATAGAAAAAATGTTTCGCAAAATCTGGCTACATCCCGATGATCAGAAATATCAGAAAATTATCTAGCGAAACCATCAATCTCACCCTTTGAAAGAATACCAGTTAGCGACCGTTACCTATGGCACAAAGGCCGCACCTTTCTTGGCCATGATGACACTGAAGCAACTGGCCATTGATGAAAGGCCAAACTATCCACAAAGTTGCGCTCCTGACATCTTAGAACACTCGTTTTACATGGATGATCTCATGCATGGCGAGCACTCAGCGAGAGCAGCTAAACAGCTCAAAGCAGAGATGATTGACCTTCTCAAATCTGGCGGGTTTAATCTCAGAAAATGGCGATCGAACTTGCCGGAACTAACAGATAGTTCTGATGCACTTCAAAAGGAAGACTTTGACTTTAAGCAACCGGAGTCAACCAAAACCTTAGGTCTTCGGTGGGAACCAAAAAATGATCAATTTATCTTTCATCCCATAGAATTTATCTCTCAAGGCATCCTTACAAAAAGACAATTCTTATCTCAAATATCTAAAATTTTTGATCCTTTAGGCTGGCTAGCACCAGTCACAATAAAACTTAAGATCTTGTTCCAAGAATTATGGAAATCAGACCTGGGTTGGGATCACACTGTCCCACAAGAAATCGCTTTAGAGTGGAATACTATTAAAGCCGATCTATCTCATATATCTCATTTTAAAATACCACGATGGATTAAAACCCAGGAAAAAGATATCATTGAACTTCATGGGTTTTGCGACGCTAGCAATAAAGCATTTGCTTGCGTCGTGTATTGCAAAATACAGAGAGAAAATGAAGCCCACGTGACCCTTATTGCAGGGAAATCAAAAGTAATACCCCTGAAAAAACCACAATCGATCCCGCGTCTGGAACTTTGCGACGCTCTCTTGTTGTCAAAACTTATGCGAAAAATCATCTTATCACTATCGAGCTACAAGGTGCATATTTATGGTTGGACTGATTCAACGGCTGTTCTAGGTTGGTTATGTGGCGAACCGGAGAAATGGAAACCCTTTGTTGCAAATCGAGTGAGGATCATAATTGACACAATCCCTAAAACTAACTGGAGTTACGTAAAATCCAAAGACAACCCCGCAGATTGCGCAAGCCGCGGTATACGCGCTGCTCAATTAGTTAATAACTCGCTGTGGTGGCAAGGGCCTGACTGGTTACCACAAAATAAGCCTAAAGAATCTTATAAGATGCCGATTTATACGAGTCCGAGCGAAGAACTCAGAAAAAAAGAAGTAAACGGTCTGCTCGATTGTATAATAGGATAAATAAAGAAATATGTATATATAAAAAACAATATTATGAATGCAAAAAACGTATAATGAAATGGATCGAACCACTTACTTATGAGGAAACGGAAGAACTCCTGAAAGTAACCACATAACCTATACTCTCACACGCAGGCACTCAAACACTCAACACACACACACACACACGCACGTACACACACACACACACACACAAACTATACTTATGTCAATCTTGTCTGTATTATATTGTCTACTTACCGATGTCTAAGTTATTATTTTGTTATGGAAGAGCGGAGTTTTCTAATACAGGCATTGTTTGCTTAAAAGAAGGCTCCAATCACAAACTAATTGTTGTAAACTTGTTAAAGACAAATAAACAATTTGAATTTGAATTTGAATTTGAATTTGAAACACGGTCATTGTTAACCCCGAAAATTTAATAATTAATCAATTGTTGCTAAAATATAGCACTTTGAGGAAAGTTACCCGAGTATTAGCTTACATCAACAAGTTCATCGACATTGTTGTTTACAAGAAAAAACGCACATGCTTCCTTACTCTGCAAAATATAAAGACAGGAAGAGAAATGTTAATTAAGCACGTCCAAAATGAATATTTCGACGAAGAAATATCGCGGCTAAAAAATAATGAACCACTAAATAAGAAAAGCCAGGTTCTTAATCTCAATCCCATGCTAGACACTAATCAAATACTCCGTGTCGGTGGTAGACTTAAACATTCGAATCTCGATCCCGAAATGAAACATCCTATCATAATCCCGAATCAATCAAAACTGGCAGATCTTATCATAGACGAATCCCACGAACTTGTATTTCACGGTGGAGTAAAAATGACTACTGGATTTATAAGACAAAAATACTGGATTCTTGGAGGAAACAGAGCCACAAAGAAACGATTAAGAATGTGTGTCAAATGTAAAAGAAATAATCCCATACCACAACATCAAATCATGGGCGACCTACCTCCAGCACGATTGATTCCTAATCGACCCTTTTACCACACTGGAATCGATTATACCGGAAACATCCTTCTTAAGGCAAACAAAGGTCGTGGTATTAAAACCTGTAAAGGATATGTCGCAGTTTTTGTTTGTATGGTAACTAAAGCCATACATTTAGAAATCGTCTCGGATCTCACAGCATCAGCATTTATTGCCGCGCTTTGACGGATGTCGGCTAGAAGAGGAGTTCCAGGGCACATCTACAGCGACCAGGGCACGAACTTCATAGGAGCCAACAAAATTTTAAAACAAGAGTTTGCCGAAATCACCCAAATCTTGTCTCACCAAGAAGTAAACTCGACTATCTCTGAAATGAATATCGAGTGGCATTTTAACGCCCCATCGTGGCCATCTGCTGACGGACTCTGGGAAGCTGCAGTGAAGAGCCTAAAACATCATCTCAAGCGTGTCGTGGGAGAGCAAAAATTAACCTACGAAGAATATATTACCCTACTGTCCCAACTCGAGGCTTGCTTGAACTCCAGACCACTATGCCCTCTGACAGAAGATCCTGAGGATCTGGACTTTTTGACCCCGGCTCACTTTTTAGCAAGTGGCCCCAACTTAACGATCTTTGAAACAGAGCGTGATCTCAGAACACGGTGGCACTTGACGCAAAAAATCTATCAAGATATATGGGCTAAGTGGAAGACTGACTACCTCTCGCAGCTTTCTACGAGGACCAAATGGCGGCAACATCAAAAAGATCTCAATCTTAACGACATCGTTATTATAAAGGACGACAACCTTCCACCTGGAAAATGGAGTCTAGGTCGCGTAGTAACGTTGCATCCCGGAAGTGACGGACACGTAAGGGTCGTCACACTTAAAACAAAAAACGGGCTCTTAAAACGCCCGGTTGTAAAACTGTCCTTACTGCCAACAAATAAAAATTATCAAGATCCAAAAGTTCCAAAAACTGAAAATAAATTGCCAGCGGCGAAGAAAAAACGTCCTATCTCATTCTCAGCTATGGTTTTATCACTGACAATATTTTTTCTGTCACTAATAAACACCGCTCAAGCATCCTACAACTTCACCCAACTGACAAACAATAGTGTCTACTTTGACAAAATATCTAACATGCATTTAATTAGAGATGATTGGCACTTAATAGTCTATTATGACACAAATCCTTATTAAGAAGGAATGGCGGCATTATTAAAGTATATCCAGTATCTTGAAACCTTATGCTCTACGATTAGAACACAAACACCTTGCGACGGCGTCATGTTACAACTCGAGCACGAGTTCGAAGAAATTAAACATTACAATAATATTATCATGATAAATGACTCGTTCATGACTAATAAGAATCGTCGGCGACGCGGCTTGCTAGACGGAGTAGGCTACGTTGCAAATAGTTTATTCGGAGTGTTGGACCAACGATTTGCAGAAAAATATGAGAAGGATATTTACCTTTTAAAGAAAAATGAAAACCATTTATACAACCTCTGGAAAAACCAAACGTCGGTCGTAGAAGCAGAATTTAATCTCATGAAAAGGATGGAGAATACCATAACCAAACATCACAAGATAATAAATCAAAAGCTTAATTATCTCCAAGGATCTTATAAAAATCTCTCTCAGCAAGTACAGAACATAACTGTTATCACAGACTTCCTAACCTCGGCTTTCACTGCGAACAACTTGCTGTATACCCTTCGACGAATCCAGGACTCAATTTTAGACACAGTAACTGATATTTATAGTGGAAAATTAGATTTTCATTTGATATCTCCGAAGCAACTTAGATCAGAGCTAAGCATAATATCAGCACAAATATCTGGAGACTTGGTTGTTCCTGTCGACAACTTTAATCTTAAAGACCTTTATAGCTTGCTCAAAGTAAGAGCCAAATACTCTGGCAAATACCTTATTATAGAAATTAAAATACCCCTGATTGAAAGGGACCTTTACGAGGTATTCAATCTTATCCCAGTTCCACGCATCATAAAGGATAACATGATGATGAAGGTCGAAACTATCTCTGAACTAGCAGCCATCAACATGAGAAAGGATTCGTATTTAACTATCACAGACACGGATCTGCAGTCATGCGTATTACAAAACCCTGTGACTATCCTGTGTCATATCAGAAAGCCTATTCACCACATGAAAGATGATCATAGTCTTTGTGAGACGATCCCAGGCACAAGAACTTGTAAAACTAAAACTACCTCGTGCAAGAATGACTGGAGAGAGTTAACATCGGAAAATAAATATTACTATTTGTGCTGCAAGGAATGTAACGTCAAACTTCTGTGTGAAAATCAAGTTAAGGCAGTTAAGTTATCAGGTGCGGGTCTGTTGCGAGTTGGGGAAGGCTGTTTAGTAAAAACAGAGGATTTTATGGTGTATTCAAATAAAAGATTGTCTTGTAAAATTAGCACGACGACAAAGATTATCTCGCCAGAAATATCACCAATCAATCACATAATAAATATCACTATGCCAGAAATCTCAAATGAACTTAATCCCAATAACTCAGACAACATCAAGCAATTTGAAGCTATTAAGAGAAGTCTTGAAATCATGAAGCAGAGTGAACCTTTGAGCACCAATATCTCTTACCACGACGTCCATCAGTTTACTGCTATATATGTCATCATATTGGGAATCTTGTCACTGGTGGCAGCTTACTGTTTTAAACGATGGAGACGAAGGCAACGTAAGGGAAATCGTTCCACTTCTACAGCAGAGCGGTCGACAGCGTCGGCGGCGACAGCGTTGCCATCTCCACACACCGTTCCAGAAAGTGTTGTGATTGAGTGTAGTGAAATTAGGGAAAAAGGGCAATCTAGTAGTAAATCAGTGAAAAGTGATCCTAAGCGGCTAGCTCTATCTAGTGAGTGCTTACAAAAAAGGAAGATAGAGGTTCTTCACCGATCTTTCGTGTGTTTTCTCTTCCTGATTTACATTGTAGCGATTCGGTTTAATTTGTAATCTTCATCTCATCTTTTAACTTATCTAACTCTACATAACTATTTTAGTATTATTTGAACATTGTTCTCACCTTGTTAGTATTAATTTCATTACCCATTTAATTTACTAACCTCATCCTTTTCTCCCTCGGGAGCATGTTCGGGTCAATCACCGAACAATAATGAACATGTCAGCGTAATTGCGGCACCGCGCTCTATGCCTTGATTATTTTATGTATTACCTAAGTAAAACAGTCAGTACGCTTTCGGATAGCATATCGGGCGCGACTCAATCTCATCTCATTCACCTCATTAGTTTTAATCGTTATATATCCCATTTGTATTATTCGTATTACTGAAATATAGTTATCTTTATAATCGTTAATCCTAGTTTATCTTAAACTCACCCCAACCCCGAACAGATATGTTAAAATTAGTACCTACAGGTAGCTAAGAAAGTAGGTAAGTAACTTATAATAATGTTACGCGCCAGAATTAATGTTGGGGACATGGCGGCATTTGCGTGCTGCTAACGCCATCTTGTAGCAGGTAGCGGAAACAAACCAAACATTTACGTGCCTGCCATCTAGTATCGAGTAGCAGATACTGGCATACTGCTGGCGCCATCTAGTATCCAGTAGCTGACATTTACGTGCTAGAACATTCTCGATGTTTTGACGGGACCTGTGTGTGCCCGAACTTTCCAGAGGTTTCCATACAGGAGGGTTCTGGAAATGACTGTCGGTATATAAAGGGCGGACATCCGGCGACGGAGTCAGTATTGAATTGGCGATACAAACGATAACTTCGAGAGCGATCTTCGACTGCGAATTATAGTGAAGTGAAGTGTTCAGTAGTGCGATTGTGTTTTATAATTAGTGTTTTAAAGTGATAATTAGTGTTGTGGATTAAAGTGTCAGTTTTGGTTGTTTAATCGGCTGTTTTTATTGTAACGAACCCCAAGCTCGTAACAATTGGTGTCAGAATAGTGGATAATCATGCCGATTCTGCCAAAGGACGACACGGAGGGTATCCGTACCCGTAGTCAACGCCAGCAGGAGACGGACCAGAGGCGTTTTGGTGGTGCAACGCCGCAGACGTCGGCAGGTCAGCTACCGACCATGGAGGCCGGCCCGTCCACGGTAGCTCCGGCATCACCACCACCAGACTTTGCTGCTCTGATGATGATGCTGCAGGAGCAGGCTCGCCGACAGGAGGAACAGGCCCGCCGACAGGAGGAACAGGCCCGCCGACAGGAGGAACAGGCCCGTCGGTTGGAAGAACAGTGACGACATGGCGGAGCAGGCCCGACGACAGGAGGAGCAGGCCCGACGACAGGAGGAACAGGCCCGTCGTTTGGAAGAGCAGCTCAAGCTTGACAAGGAGGAGCAGGCGCGCCGCCAGGAAGAACAGATGCTCCTCATGAAGGAACTTCACGCGTCCTTCAGGAAAGACATGAAGGAGGTGAAGGATAAGGTTGCTCAGCATGACAACCGCTTGTCAGACGCTGAAACCAGGATCAGCAAGTTTGATGACGTCATTGCTGATATGAAGAAGGAGTTGGGCAACCTTAAACTTGGAGATGGGATTGCTACTTCAGCAGCCACTACACCTTCGCCACGTGGGTTCAAAGTGCCGCCGTTCGATGGGACGTCTTCTTGGTCGACCTACAAGATTCAGTTTGAGGCTGTCATGAGGGCGAACGGGTGGAGTAAAAATCAGGCCATGACTGCCCTCACCCTAGGCCTGCGCGACCAGGCCTTAACTGTCCTGGAAACTCTCGGTAAGGAGGTGACTTACGAGCAGCTGCTTGAGGCGTTGGAAGCTAGGTATGGCGACGCCCATCTGGAGCACGTGTTTCGTGCGCAGTTAAGGGATCGCGTGCAACGCAGCGGTGAGAACCTGCAGCAGTGGGCCCTGGAAGTGGAGAAGCTGGTGCGAAAAGCATACCAGTCTGCACCAGCGCTCATTGAAGGGAACCTGGTGCAGGCATTCATCGACGGCATCCGCGACCTTGATGTTAGGGCTGCAGTGAGGCTCGGGCACCACGGGACGCTTAAGGACGCCTTGGCCCATGCACTGGAGGTGGAAGCTGTGCGGCAAGATCATCGTTCCCACCGCGTCAGGGAGATTGCAGCGGTTACAGTTCGCGATCGTGTTAAAGGATACAGCCCTAGGTGCTACGGCTGTGGTGAAAGGGGCCACCTTCGATCCAGTTGCCCTAAGCGAACTGCAGAAGGGGAAGGTAACCGATCTCCAGAGGGCAGGGCGGCTAATAGCACCGCCCAGCAACAGCAGGGAAACGAGTAAAAGCCAGGACTGCGGGGCGGGTGCTGGCTGATGTTCAAGGAGCCCCAAGGATTTCGATCTCACAAACCCGTGACGGGAACAGCCTTATCATCAAGGGCGAGGTCAACGGGACGTCATGTAAGCTGACGATAGACACTGGAGCCTCTCGCACGGTTGTCAGTTCCCAACTTATAAGTCGGTTCCTTGGGGACTCTGCATACAACCGAGAGCGCATAAATTTGGTAACAGCCACCGGTCAGCGCATACCCGTCCGAGGAGAAAAAGAGATGGAGTTGAAGCTAGGCAACAAAATCTATCTACATAATGTTGTTGTGGCCGATATAATGGACGATTGCATCCTGGGCTTAGACTTTATGAGGAAGAATCGTTGTGAGATCGATGTTAATCAAGGAGTTATGAAATGTGGACAAGAGGAACTTTTCATGGAAGGGGCTTTACCTGGAAATGTGTACAACCTAAAGAAGATTGTTCTTCCTCCGAGATCGGAAACGGTTGTGCCGGTTAGTCTTCCTCGGAATCCTGGGCAGACTCATCGTTGCGTACTCGTGGAAAGGGTTGACAATGACCTCCCATGGAAAGTGGCACGAACATTGGTCAGAGCCACCGACATCTCAGGGGTACGTGTGCTGAACCTTTGTGACAAGGAACAGGTGATAGAAAAGGGCACACTGATGGGTACCTGCGAGGAAGTGGATTGGTTGCGTCGATGCCGATATCTATCAACTGGGACTCTCAGCAAGGATGCACAAACGAGAGTGACTACACTTTTAGAAGACTGTCGCAGCGCTCTGTCTCAAAATGAAATGGTCAACGCAAATAGGATGTTACTCAAGTACGCCGATGTTTTCTCTTCGAACGATGCTGACATCGGAAAGACTGGCTTAGTTCAACACAAAATAAACACAGGAGAAGAATTGCCTATCCGTCAACGGCCAAGAAGATTACCGGTAGCACGTGAAAAGGAAGTGGAAACCATGATTGAGGGAATGGTGAAGGATGGTGTTATAGAACCTTCATCCAGTCCATGGTGTTCGCCTGTAGTGCTGGTAAGAAAGAAGGACGTTACGAAGAAAGACAGCTATCCCTTGCCAAAAATTGATGACACGCTGGACATGCTTACTGGAGTAAAGTGGTTTAGCACGTTAGATCTAAAAAGTGGCTACTGGCAAGTAGAAATTGACCCGAAAGACAAGGAGAAAACTGCATTTTCGACAGGAAAGGGTCTATGGCAATTTAAAGTTATGCCATTTGGATTGTGTAACGCTCCGGCAACGTTTGAAAGATTGATGGAACTGGTACTAACCGGGTTGATTGGTGATGCCTGCCTTGTCTACTTGGATGACATCATCATCGTAGGCCGTACGTTTGAAGAACATCTTCAAAACCTGGAACGCGTGCTCATGAAGATCCAGAGTGCCAACCTCAAGTTGAGTCCGAAAAAGTGTTCATTTTTCAAACGGCAAGTTAGCTTTTTGGGTTATGTTGTGTCGGAAGAAGGTATCCGCACGGATCCAGAGAAAATCGCCGCTGTCAAGGATTGGCCAATTCCAAAAGACAAGACGCAGGTCAGAGCATTTTTAGGTTTGTGCTCCTATTATCGGCGTTTTGTCAAGAACTTTGCAGATATAGCCAAACCCCTGCACAAGCTAACTGAGGAAAAGCGACATTTCTGTTGGGATGAAAGTTGCGACATCGCTTTCCAGGAGCTAAAGGACCGTCTGTGCAAAACACCTATTTTGGGGTATCCTGATATCAGCAAGGAATTTATAGTTGACACAGACGCAAGTGATATCGGACTTGGCGGTGTGTTATCTCAGCGGAATGGCGACCAAGAGGTTGTGATTGCGTACTTCAGCAAGTCATTGTCGAAACCAGAGAGGAATTATTGTGTCACGAGACGGGAATTGCTTGCTGTGGTAAAGTCATTGCAACATTTTAGCAAATATCTACTGGGGCGGAAATTTCACCTACGAACTGACCATGCTGCGCTGAAATGGCTATTACAGTTCAAAAATCCAGAAGGACAAGTTGCGAGATGGATTGAACTACTGCAGGAATACGACTTTGTGGTAGAACATCGCAGCGGAAAATCTCATGGCAACGCTGATGCACTGTCAAGAAGACCTTGCCCTGAAGACTGCAAGCATTGTACTAGGCAAGAGGGTAAAGAAGTCATACCTGTGAGGATGCTCAAGACAGACCTCAGCAACGAGTGGAAGGAAAGCCTACAACATGCTCAGCACGAAGATTCAGACATCAAGCCGATTCTGGAGTGGATGAAGGCCAGTGCTCCTAAGCCCACGTGGAGTGATGTCTCAGCGATGAGTTCGATCACAAAAAGTTATTGGGCCCAATGGGACAGCTTAGTGATTCAGGATAGAGTACTGTGCCGTAAATGGGAAAATGCTCGAGGAGACAGCTGTCATTTGCAAATGGTTGTCCCTAAAGCTAAAGTACCGGATGTTCTACAGCTGTACCATGATGGCTGTTCAGGAGGCCATATGGGAGTCAAACGGACTCTACTGAAGATACGGGAACGGTTTTACTGGGTCCATTGTCGTGCCGATGTCGAGGACTGGTGTCGCAAATGTACAAGTTGTGCGGCTGTAAAAGGACCTCAAACTCGTAGCAGAGGTGCATTGCAATTGTACAATGTTGGTGCACCATGGGAAAGGATAGCTCTGGATGTTGCGGGACTGTTTCCGGAAAGTGAAAGTGGTAACAAGTACTTCATGGTTGTAATGGATTACTTCACTAAGTGGCCGGAAGTCTTCGCTATTCCAAATCAAGAAGCTTCAACAGTTGCAGATAAACTGGTTCATGAAGTTTTCTGTCGTTTTGGAGTACCTTTGGAAATTCACAGCGATCAAGGAAGGAATTTCGAGTCACAAATATTCCAGGAAACTTGTAGAGTGATGGGTACTCATAAAACGAGAACAACTTCTTACCACCCACAATCGGATGGAATGGTGGAACGATTCAATCAGACATTGGAGAGATACCTGGCAAAAGTTGTGGAAAACCGGCAACGCGATTGGGACAAGCATATACAACCATTTTTGCTGTCATACCGAAGTGCTGTTCACGAAAGCACATCAGTGACACCAGCTTTCGCAAACTTTGGTAGAGAATTACGGCTGCCGGCAGACCTGATCACTGGAATGCCACCTGATGCCCCACGTAGTATAACCGATTATGCGAATGACTTGCGGAACAAAATGAATGACATTTATGAGCACGTCAGAGAATCGGGCCAGCAAATGTCTAACAAGATGAAAACCCGTTATGACCGCAAAATGAACAATAAAGGGTTCGATGAAGGTTCACTAGTGTGGTTGCACAATCCAGTTCGCAGTAAAGGCAAATCTCCTAAGCTTCAAGCTAAATGGGACGGGCCGTACCGGATTGCGACAAAAATCAATGACGTGACCTACCGTATACAAAAAGGTACAAGAAGTGCTCCTAAAATCGTCCACGTGGATCGACTGGCGCGTTATTATGGGGCCGATAATGCTCGGGGCGAGCATGTCTTAGGAGGGGGCAGTGTTACGCGCCAGAATTAATGTTGGGGACATGGCGGCATTTGCGTGCTGCTAACGCCATCTAGTAGCAGGTAGCGGAAACAAACCAAACATTTACGTGCCTGCCATCTAGTATCGAGTAGCAGATACTGGCATACTGCTGGCGCCATCTAGTATCCAGTAGCTGACATTTACGTGCTAGAACATTCTCGATGTTTTGACGGGACCTGTGTGTGCCCGAACTTTCCAGAGGTTTCCATACAGGAGGGTTCTGGAAATGACTGTCGGTATATAAAGGGCGGACATCCGGCGACGGAGTCAGTATTGAATTGGCGATACAAACGATAACTTCGAGAGCGATCTTCGACTGCGAATTATAGTGAAGTGAAGTGTTCAGTAGTGCGATTGTGTTTTATAATTAGTGTTTTAAAGTGATAATTAGTGTTGTGGATTAAAGTGTCAGTTTTGGTTGTTTAATCGGCTGTTTTTATTGTAACGAACCCCAAGCTCGTAACAATAATATCATTAGGTTGTGCTTTCGGTGAGATACATCCCAACCCAACGTTCGGAGTCGGCGCGGCGTCCATGTCGGCTCGGTTAGGGCGCCTTCAAATGCCGCGCGGCAGCAGCGCGGTTGCAGCGCTGCTGCCGCGCTATTTTGTTAATCCATACAAATAACACGCAAAGGGCCGCGCGGTGGTATTGCTGCAGCCGCGCTGCTGCCGCGCGGCATTTTGCGACAAATCTGAAGGCGCCAAAACTAAAAAAGGTCGTAAAAATGTACGTTACTCTGGTTGCTCGATACCAAATCAAAAGGCAAATATCTAAATACAAGTTCATACCGAAGGTCAAGTGTCAGAAATATTACAAAACAAGTTAGAAAACAATAATAATTACGCGCGCACTGCACAGTAAAGTACCTATCTAATCGTCTAACACTTGCTGGTGTGAGTGTCTGTCGGAGTGATACACACAGCAGCTACTACGACCGTGAGCAGTGCGATCACGCACACATTGATATTTGCTTGCCGAGACAGAACTACTAACGATTGGAAATTTGTGATAAATTTGGATGTGTTCCGTAATACCAAAAATTATGAATGAAAACTTAATGTTTTTCTATTTTTTTTTCCATAATTTATAACTTGATAATATAAGCTATGTTTCTACGTAAACAATATTGACAAAATTAAAACATGCTATTTACGCTGTAAAAATGTGCGAAATTAAATTCGCTTTAACTTCATTTTACGATGGATTATAAAAAAATAAAAGACGTAGGAACCTAGATAAATACTGTCTAAATCCGAATATCAGCATAAAATAGTGGAAAAATGTTCAAGCTGCAAATGATTTTGGTATTACGTTTGTGTGGACAATTCATCCATCGCCGAAACCTTAAAAACGTTTACATATGAATGTATTCGACTGATTTTATGATATTAATACATAATTTAAGGCCGTATCTTTGAAATAAATGATAGCTCGAAAGCACCGATTTCATCTCCTGGCACCGCGCAGTCCCCGCATGCTTCCATGTGCAAAGTCCGAAATATCGAACCTAGCGCCACAACATGAAATTAATTCAAACCGCCAACTGATTCAGTGTTGCCCGCACGCAAACTTCATAAAATTCTTCTGTCAAAATATTAACACAAATCAGCACTCTTATAAACAGTGATTTAAGACGTAGATAAAATACAATTTAATAAAATATCGAGCGACGAAAAATATTGATTTGTTTAATTGCTCATTTTTACAATCGTTGGTAAATTATATCATGTTTTGTATGGCCCCAAATTATTGTGAAAACTACTAATTCAGTTGACTATTTAAGCACATGACCATAATTGTGCGATAGAGATAGTACTAGAGACTTTTAAGCATATGGAAGGTATGGAGTAGACCAGTTGTATAAAAGTTATATTTTTATCGTAATTGAAATATGTACACAAGTTATGAAAACGAATGAAAAGATAAGTAGTCAATTTGTTTTTTTTTTTTCGCGTGGCTTTACTCACGTAGCCTTTTCCACAGAAACCGTGCATTTTCCGGAGATTGTTTTGTATCAGTGAAAAATAAATCGAACGTCCTGTAAACATCGAGCTCCTAGGAATGGAGTTGACATCCAGTCTCAACTTCAGCGCCACCATCGTGTACAAAGCCCAAACTGCTGCCAAAAAGCTGGGCATCCTAAATAGGGTGAAGCGATACTTCAGGTCTGGACAGCTTTAAACCCTATATAAAGCGCAAGTCCGATCCTGCATGGAGTATTGTAGCCACCTTTGGGATGGCTCAGCTAAGTATCAGCTTGCCGCGCTTGACTCGGTGGAACACAGAGCTAAGAGGCTCATCAGTGACGTAAAACTGGTGGATGCCAAGCTGCATAGCTTGGCTCATCGCCGTAAGGTTGCCTGCTTGTCGGTCTTCTACAGATTGTACTTCGGTGAGTGTGCCCAAGAACTCCACGACCTCATCCCACCGGCCCCCTTCTACCATCGGACATCCAGACGCACTGCATCTTACCATCCCTACCTTGTGTTACTGTTCCACCAACTCGCACTAAGCGTTTCCAAACGTCTTTTATAATGCGCACAGCAAAGGAGTGGAACTCTCTGCCTGCGTCTGTGTTTCCAAACGCTTACAACCCTAATCTCTTCAAAGTTAGAGTGAACAGGCTCCTTCTGGGTAAGCTCGCTCCATCGTAGACTTTGTCTCGGTCATCTCTGACCTAGACTAGAGTCAAGAGCAAACCCATCACAAATTAAAAAAAAACATATATTTTTAACTCTTTATCATATTAGTTGAGTTCAATACCTAGTTAACCAGTCATCATCATCATCATCATATCAGCCGAAAGACGTCCACTGCTGGACATAGTTAATCAGTATTAGACCCTAAATGCCGTATGGTGTCGGCCGGTGCCGTATGGTGCCGTAAAAGAATAATACCATCCCATCACTTCCCATGGGTGTCGTAAGAGGCGACTAAGGGACTCGCCAGAGAATGGGCAGCAGCGTTCTCTGTAAAACTCAACCATACACTGCGATCGCCAACCCGCCTGCCAAGCGTGGCGATTATGGCAACCCTCCCCCCCCTTTTGGGGGAGGCCTATGTCCATCAGTGGACATCTTTCGGTTGATATGAGACCCTAAATGTGATGCAATGACCCTTTCAGTAAAGTTCCATCGGAAGTATACACGAGCACC
Source organism: Lacanobia wlatinum (assembly GCA_947578705.1). NCBI lineage: Eukaryota > Metazoa > Arthropoda > Insecta > Lepidoptera > Noctuidae > Lacanobia > Lacanobia wlatinum. Next base: position 24,491,106 of record OX388031.1, read on the forward strand.
GCTGGTATTATATGCGGCATACCAAATTCGGGGCTGTAGGATAACCCTGGGGAAATCCTCAGGCCCATATTGCTAAGTAGTAAATAGTTTCATCCTGATTGTTGTTTCATCCACGGAACATATTCAAGACTTATACCAAATCATGGAAAAATACTTGTATTAAACTACTTGACCGTCACTGGAAGCTTTCATATGAGATGGCATTTCGTTTCCCATCGATTTCATACCAGTTTTCGTACTTTTATCCCCTCTATACTTCCGGCTCAGTGGCACCACCTTGTGGTTGCGGGTAGTTTTTAGTTTTCGTAAAAAAGTGGCACGCCATTTTTGTTCACACGCTTCGCGAGCATATCAAAGTAACAAATATTACAAAAACTGGGGTCGAAAAGAAATTTCGAAAAATCTGTTGTTTCTCCTCAAAAGATAATTTATTTAGGGATAATATAGAAAACATGGGAAAATAAAAAAAAACCTACCAAAAGAAAAGATTCAGGACATCATTACAAAGACAAATCAGGCTATCAGGATAAATCAGGCGAACAAGAGCGGTTACCTTTGAAGGAGTTGCAGAAAATAGTGGGACTTATAAATTTTGCCAGTTTTGTTGTCCCTCGGGGTCGGCTCAATCATCGACAGTTACTAATGTTCGTAAATTCGCTGGCAGTCCTGCCATCAAAGACCTACCCACTACCACAAGGTGTCTTAGAGGAACTAAACTGGTGGGCCCAAAATTGTCAAAGGTCAAACCCCTTCAGTACCCTCCTCCAATAAATTTTCTGACGACAGATGCGACGGATCAAGCGAACAATTTAGCTCTGTCAGGAACTTGGTCGCAAGAAGAGAAAACGCTGCATTGCAATGAAAAAGAAATACTAGCAATTTTATATGCTCTTCAGAACCAAGTTCATTGGCTTCATCAAAGTTCGCTCCTCATTCAAAGCGACAACAGAATTGCGGTCACCTACTTACGAGAGGAAGGACGTACGAGGACGTTATCCCTGTTGGAAATAACCTATCGAATTCTGAATTTGTTAGACCAACATCAGATACACTTCAACATACACGTAATTCCGGGAAAATATAACAATCATGCGGACCATTTATCGCGCCTTCGCCAACCTCCAGAATGGCACTTACTGCCGACTTGTGTTGAAACAGTGTTTGCAAAATGGGGAAACCCAATAGTAGATCTATTTGCCTCAGCGACTGCTCACGTAGTGTACCATTACGTGTCCCTAGATCTGAGAGATCCTCAAGCTCTGTTCCACGATGCCTTCAGTGCCCCATGGAATTACGAGCTCGCATGGATATTCCCACCGACTTTCGTAGTCCCCAAAGTCCTGTCTCACTTAAAACAGTCGATAGGAATATTCCTATTAGTAGTACCTCGATGGGAGAGGGTATTCTGGCGTGCCGATCTCAAAGCTCGAGCGCTCGCAGCTCCTTTAACTCTCAGAAACCTACAGAGATACCTAATAGACACGTCCACGGGACTCCCACCACCGCAGGTCGAGAACATTGTCCTCGATGTTTGGAAGTGTGGGGGTGGTCCGACGCGATAAAGACATGGAACGCTCAACAACTATCACTGCTTAAGAATTCTTGGCGAAAATCTACACTAAAAACCTACGAGGTAGCCTGGAAACGCTGGACGTCGTGGTGCCGTAATAAAAACCTTGACTTAATGAATCCCACTGGTTCACAATTAGCGCAGTTTTTATGTGATTTATATTTAATTGATAAGTTGTCGTATAATTCAATACTTTTACATAAATCGATAATTTCTACACTATGTAACGCTGAAACTTCAAGTCAATTAAGTTCACACGTTCTAGTGAGACATGTTTTAATATCTATTGCCCTTAAAAATCCAAAGGTCACAAAGCCTCCAGTTTGGGATATTGATAAATTAATTTCATTTTTGAATAATTACATAATTGATTCAAATAATCTATTTCAAACATCACGTCATACTGGAATTTTGTTGTTGCTTTGCTCTGGTAGGCGAATACACGATCTAACTCTACTTGATATTTATTTATTTATTTATATATACTTCATTGTACACCAAAATCAAAATACAGTAGGAAATCTTAAACTAAAAAATATACAAATGGCGGCCTTATCGCATTCGCAGATATTGATCCTAATCATTGCATAAGATCTGATAGCAGTATAATATTTTGGCCTCGGTTTGGCTCCAAAACTGACAGCAGTAATTATATGCAATCCGGCTGGATATTGCTTTTAAATACCGATAGCTCTAACCTTAATCCTATATACTGGACAGAAAAAAACTATAGCGTTATTAAACGACAGACGTAAAGCGGCAAAATCAACTAATTTATTTATTACGATTAGAGGTGCGGCTAAACCTGCTTCACGTACAGCCATTGCAGGATGGGTAAAGACCCTGTTTCGGGAAGCTGGCATTGCAGCCACACCAGGTAGCACCCGGTCTGCTGTAGCCTCCAAAAGCTGGTTTCAAAATTATCCTCTCGACGAAATCTTGGCATGTGGAAATTGGCGTTCAGCTAATACATTCCAGCAGTTTTATAGACGAGAAATAATGAGAAGTACTGATTCACAAAACGTCACGTTCATCCAATTGATTAACATTGCTAAATAAAAATGTTGTTTACCTAGAACAGATATTCTTAAATTGGTTGTTTATGATTACAATTTATGATTTCTTATTAAAAAAAAGTGTTAATTATATTTCTAAGTTACACATAGTAGTTATAGATAAAGTTTCTAGAAAGTACACTTATCTTTGTACTTTCATTGAATTGCTTTATACATTTATTTAAATAAATTATTAATTACAACTTTGTTTAAATTCTCTTCTATCTCTCTTCTTTCTTGCTTTATCACATTGGCCTACAGTATAGCACCAGGCGATAACAAACAGATCTCATAAGAAAGCTTCCAGTGAGGTAAGTATTTTAATATGCGTTTTATTTCAGGTAAAACGCTGATATTGTATTGTACTGTTTTTGTCTTTGTAAACTATACCTACCAAGACTTTTGATAGGTTGGAATGGCGGAAAAATGTTAACCTTATTCTGATGTTCGTAATGTTTATTGTCGTAAAAGCGAAAGAAAGTAAGCGTTTTAAACAAATTTGGACGGTAAAAATTAAATAATAATGTGTCATTTTTTCGTCGACTTTATAATAAGGCTTGATTTACATACTGTTTTATTGGCGATATATCTAATGAGACGTTGAAAATGCGTCATAACTAACTTAAGGCTTTGAAATTATGTCATTGTCAATTAAATTGAACTTGCTAATATTTTATTTTTACAAAAATATATCTGTGGTACGAGATAACGTAAGGCTGAAATGATGAGGGATAAAGAGTCACAAAATAACAAGAGCCCAGAATTATGATAAATTAAATTTGGCCTAACAACTATTACAACATCATATTGATTTAGATTTATAACATTAGTAGGATTAAATTTTTTTCATTTATTTCTGGTAGGTACTTCTAAAACCCACGCAGAAAAGTCGGGGTAAAAAGCTAGTATTTACATAACACATTTTTCACAATTCAAACGCGACTCCATAATTTTCCCTAGGCTTGTTGCCTTTGACATTTAACACATTCTTGACACATTGATGTTTGACGTATTTCAATCCTAAAATGAAAACATTTATTTTAGCGTGTGTCTTGAGTTAAAATTTAAGAATAACGCTGTATAAACAGACACTCCAATATAGAAAACATAATGTTTACCCAATAGTGCTTTGTGAGATGAGAACATTGGAGGATACAGTACGTATGTACAAGTAAAGGTGATGACTTGGAGACGTTATTTTCTTCAAGCCGTTGCTATTCATTTCCTGGTAAACGAGTCCATTGTCGCCTTCAGGTAGGAAGTCCCAACGACGTTGTACTTAATTTAGTTTTGCTCTTTTATTTCATACCAATTTTATACATAATTCAAAAATTAGTGTGGATAGAAAAATATTGCGTTTTATATTGTTCAAGGTCATAAAAATACACATTCACATGGTGCAGACATTTTTTAACACTAAATTTATCTATAAACGGCTGAACTATTAGCATTTACTGTAAAAAAATATATTGAAATTACGAAGATCTGACAGCTCCGATTAGCAGAAAAGTGATACAGGTCCTACCTGCAAAAGCTCCACGGAGCATCTGAAGAACTGAACAAATAAGAGAGATGCAAATACTTTTGCAAGGCAAAAGATGAGATGAAGATAATAAGAGTGTAGCTCGGAATAAAAAAACGTAAGTGCCAAAATAAATTTTCGGATTTGATAACATAAAAGTATTATTATATCGAAATCTGTTCAGTTGAAACCTCGATAAGGTTATTTTATATGCTTTAAAGTTATTTTCATAGGATCAATCTAAAGCGTTGCGTCTTGTAGCTAAAAAAAGTAAAAAGATATTTCGAACTTTGTGATTTTTTTCTATCGAGAAAATTTCTTCGTATCGTGTATTCCTTCAGTTGGATACTAGATCATAAAGTCAAAAAGCATATACCGTAATCTCACATCCCTGTTCGAGGTACCTAACAAGATACGTTAAAACGAAAAACGGCCTTATTCTAAAGGTATCCCCTTAAGTACCTTTTTGCAGGTACAGGGTGTTGAAATAAGGTAACAATAGCAGCTACGTAGTTTAATATTATTACAATTTTATTATGCTTTTATTTATAACCTTAGCATTGAGTAATACACAGTCGCTAAAAAAATACACACAACATAATATAACGTAAAATTAAGTTACAAAAAGATAAAAAAATATTAATTAAGCATCATATCATTTTTTTTTTTTTTTTAATATATATAGGCATACGTTTGACCACAATCTCACCTGATGGTAAGCGATAATGCGGTCGAAGATGGAGCACGTTTGCCTAGAAGCAACCTATTCACTCTTGTCTTAAAGACTCCCAGGTTGTAGCTATCTGGAAACACAGACTCTGGCAGGAAATTCCACTCCTTAGCTGTACGCACTATGAATGTGTTCCCAAAACGTTTAGTGCGTGTGGGTGGGATGTCCACCATGTACCAGTGGCGCATGGCCGTTCGTCTTGTGGTCCGATGATGGAACGGGCTTGGCGGAATGAAATCATGCAATTCCGTCGCACACTCCCCAAAATGCAAGCGATAGAAAACCGACAGGCCAGCAACTCGGCGTCGATGCTCAAGGCTTTGGAGCTTCGACTCGACGAGCCTGTCATTACCGATGATCCTCTTGGCTCGTTTCTCAATTGACTCAAGGGCATCAAGCTGGTATTTGGCAGATCCGTCCCAAAGATGAGAGCAGTACTCCATACACGATCGAACTTGCGCTTGATAGAGCTTGAGCAGCTGTTCCGGCGTGAAGTACCGTCTCACCTTTGCTAGGACCCCCAACTTTCTGGCAGCCACTTGAGCCTTTGCCTCTATGGAAGGGCCAAAATTGAGGGTAGATGTTAACGTAACACCAAGAACTTCAAGTCGGTCGGTTATCGGCACGGCTACACCACGAAAAGATGGAGCTGGGTGGAATTGGCTCCTTTTAGCGGAAAATAGACACGCTTGGGTCTTAGCAGCATTGAACTTGACCAGATTGGCATCGCCCCATTCTGAGACAGCCTGTAAGGACAAGTTCAAGCGCTCAACCATAGCCTCTCGGAGAGACCGGATCTGCGACCCACCAGCTCGTGCGTCGGACACGTATCTCTCAGCAACAGTGCTGTCGTCTGCATACCCAAAGGTACCGGGTTTTAGCAGATCATTAATATGCAGCAGGAACAATGTTGCCGAGAGCACCGACCCCTGAGGAACCCCGGCATTAATATCTAGTAGTCCAGACGAGCAGCCATCTATGACCACTCGGATAGACCGATCCCTTAGGAAATCTGCAATTCAATCACACAATCCGGCGGGCAGACCGAAGGAAGGAAGCCTACTAATAAGGCTATCGTGCCAGACCCTGTCGAAGGCCTTTGAGATATCGAGGGAGACCGCAAGTGCCTCCCCGTGCTTCTCTATGGCCTCACTCCAGATGTGAATGGCATACGCTAGAAGATCCCCAGTAGACCGATTTCGGCGGAACCCGTATTGTCGGTCGCTAAGGATATCATTCGCTTCTAGGTATGCTAGGAGCTTACGATTCAGTACGCGTTCCATACTCTTACAGAGTATGGACGTTACCGAGATGGGTCTATAATTCGACGGGTCAGAACGACTACCCTTCTTGGGCACGGGCTGCACGTTAGCTTGCTTCCGAGCATTCGGCACTTTTCCAGTCTCAAACGAAAGGCGAAATAGGCGTGTCAAGATTGGAGACAACTCAGGCGCACAAGTCCTCAAAACAATTGCCGGTATCCCGTCGGGGCCACTAGCCTTATTCACGTCTAGGTTACGCAATACCCGAAGAACGTCCTTCTGATGAATGCGAATGTTCGACATACTCGACTCGCATCCATCAGGAGGAGTAGGGGGCCTCGCGCCACCAGGATCTAGACGCGACGAATCCGCAAACATAGAAGCAAACAAGTTTGCTTTCTCCTCAGCGGAGTGGGCCAGTGACCCATCGGGTCTCAGCAGTGGTGGTAGTGAGGGGCGGCAGAAGTTCGATTCGACCGACTTAGCCAGGGACCAAAAAGCTTTACTACCTGCTGGGTATGAGGCAAGTTTGTTCCCTATTCGGCTAATGTGGTCAAACCGAGCCCTCCGCAACACCTTCTTGCAGGACTTGGCAGCCCTAATAAGGGCTCTCTTCTTCTGAATCACGTCATTAGCTTTGTGCGCACGGGCGTCGACCCATGCTAGGTACGCCGCATGTTTTATCGCATTAGCGCGATTGCACTCGGCACCAAACCATGGGCGAGCTTCGCCAGACATTGCTACGTCTGAGAACAGAATATAGTACTCCATTCCCTTCCGCAACACATCCGTCACGGCGTCAGCGCACGTCGAAGCATCAGTTGAAGGAAAGCAAGTAGGCTGCCAAGGGTAACATGCGAAAAATGATCGCATGCCATCCCAATCTGCTGACCTGTATCGCCATGCCCGCCGGGTGCCTCTTGGGCTAGGATCGGGCGGGGAGTAGACGGACACAGACTTCACCAGACAGTGGTCGGAACTACCCAGTGGAGAAGAAATCGACACCGAGTACCGATCTGGATCTGTTGTCAGCAGAAGGTCCAAGCAATTGGCTGTATGCGAATCAACATCCGGCACCCTCGTTGCCCCCTGGACCAGCTGGGTGAGATTTAACGCAAGCGCTAGCTTTCGCGCCTCTCGTCCAGCATGGTCTGTGTGCTGGTATGGGAAAAGCAACTCCTGATGGTGGGCGTTGAAGTCCCCCAGCAACACCAATTGGGCAGAAGGTAGGGCAGAGTGGTATATCATTATAACACTCGGGCACATTTGGAACTACAAATAATTTCATTAAACTAAAAGTATTGTGTTGTGTAGTAACACTTATCCACTTACAGATTACTAAACTGCTTCTGTAACATTTCGATAGATAAATTATACAATTCACACTTCCAGAACCGGGCGGTAGCAAGCAGCAGGTTCACGAACAACTCGTTCATGCATGATGATGTCTCGACCCCTGTGCCTTGCTGATGCGCTTTGCTCTAATCTACGAACGTAAAACTAATACCATGCAGTACGATTACCCCTAACAGCGACCAAAAACACTTACAATAAAAGAGGAATAAGATATCTTAAAAGAGAATATTCTACGTTACCGAAACCGATTCTGAAAACAAACACGAAATTCTCATACAAAATTACGACGTCACTCAATATAAATAACAAAGTGGCTATATACAAGCGTCGCCAGTTGTTAGTGCCTGTATGTGCGCTCGAGTTAAAACTACGACACAGTGAATATACAGTGATTATATAAATTAAACAATTTATCATGACAGGTATTATTTGATTTGAGAATTTGAGAGTCAGGTATATAAGAACGTATAATCTAGTCATTAAATGGGATGAACTAAGAGCAAGGGTTTTAAAGAAATCATAATAATAGACTTCTGCAAATACATTACTACTGGTTGTTGTTATAGGCAAACCCCAACCAAAGAGGGCGCTTTTAAAAAAATTCCTTTGAACATTCACATTAAAAACTTTTACAATATCTACGTAAAACATATGACTAATTACTAATAACCAGTGGTTCTTCGCTGTTGTAGAATAACTATGTAGAAATTCTAGTAATATTATTGGAAAACTTGTGATTACATGGTAATACTGCTCTAAACAAATTAAATAGTATAAGAAATATGATAAAATTGCGTTGAGGAACACATAGTTTCTGTAGTTTCGAAACTTCTTCAATATGCACCAGGATGTCAGTCCGTAGATCAACGTAGCTAGTGTCAGCGCGAACATAACGACGCACATGATGAACAATATAAATATGCGGAACAAATTAGACATGTCGAATTTCACTGGATTTAGTTACGTAAAATATATATATATTTGTGAATTACTCGCATGCTTACAGCACCACTATGCGCTCAAGTAGGTGTTGCTTCTGCTCAAGCATAATATGTAGGGTATGATGAGCAATATCCAGAAGTAAATAGATGTGATGAATGTCGCTGCACAGATTTGATAAATTCGCGTTCAGTTTGTATTAAACACAGAACTTGATCAGCTTCACGTTAGCACTGCTATGTATGCCCTTTAGCAGGTGTTGCTTCTGGAACAGTCGGTCTAACAATAGTTATTTTAGGTATTCGATCGCTACAAAACTACATTATCTTACTACAAAACCGCCATTATCAGCATAGAAATCAATTAATTTGAATAATTACGTTATATTATTATTATCAAAAATATTTTCCCTGAAACAAGGAAAAATGGCATTTACAGTTTTAAAGTGAAACCCTAAATTTGTTTTAGTAATGATCAATTTATAATTAACAAAAAATATTGTTTATCTAATCGGCCGCAGATATCGAGATCAACATAATTATAGAAATAAGGATATAATTAATTGCCGTAACTTCATTAGTAAGCCCGGCCAAGAGCGAGTCGCACTCGTGAACGTAGGGCGCCTACCATGCGACATAAACTGTCACAATCGAGAAGTTCGGCTTTGTCTTAGTTCTTTATTCGCCAACGTTTTTAAGATCGATATAATTCGGGTGGCCATGTGGGTTGTGGTCATTGATATATAAAAAACCCAAGATGCGCACTCAGCATCTCAAAAACGTCCGCAAAAAACAAGCACAATATGTATAATTGTGCGCAAGTTTCAAACAGTCTCGCATCGCTCGCCATACTGCACTGCTTTGTAAAAACAACTTTAAGCGATCCGTGTAAGGTTGAATTTGCAAAAAAAATTGCGGATCACTCGCCATACTGAACTGCTTCGTAAAAACAACTTTAAGCGATCCGTGTAAGGTTGAATTTGCAAAAAAAAAATGTTTATAGTATAACTACACACAACTCACACATGACACTTGATACATGTCAGTTTTTGACGACAGTTTCGAGAGTTGCGTTTGTTCGAGACTGTGCATCTTGGGTTTTTCATATCAATGGTTGTGGTACACATATCCTAACTCTCCTAATAAAGAAATTCATCCGTTACTAAGTGACTTAGTGATTGAATGACTGACAGACAACGCACACCTAAAACTTCTAGTCGTAGAAAGCTGAAAGGAGCACTAAGACAGAATTTCTCGAAATTCCTACGGGGACGGGAAAAACGAGATATGCAGGTACGAAGTCGCGAGAAAAAGCTAGTTCGCCTTTAATGAAAAAAAAAAATGCAGAGTTTTTTGAGATAGGTGACGGTAGCGAAGCCGTGAGGAAATGCTAGTTGCTATACAGGAAAATCGAAAAAATACCCAAAACCTCTTAATCCTTCCCGAAATTCGGAAAACCTTCGGAAAACGAAGTCGCGGTAACAAGCTAGACAATATATATTAAATTTTTCTGTAACTGAGTGACTGAGTGAACGACTGACAGACAACACACAGCCAAGAGCGACTGACAGACAAAGCCAGAAACTACAGAAAGCTGAAAATTTACATATCCTTTTCTCCTTTGGGAGTTTAGGGTAGGATTTCCCGAAATTCCTACGGGAACGGGAAAAAGCGAGATATGCGCTTACTGAGTCACGGGAAAAAGCTAGTAATGTTATAATAATATTTCAATCTTCTGCTTATTTCTTATCTATACTAATATTATAAAGAAGAAAGATTTGTTTGTTTGTTTATTTGACTTGAATAGGCTCCGAAACTACTGGACCGATTTGAAAAAATCGTTTAGCATTGGATAGCTACATTATCAGGGAGTAACATAAGCTATATATTATCTCCGTACTCCTACGGGAACGGGAACTACGCGGGTGAAACCGCGTGACGTCCACTAGTATTAAATAAGTTTCTTTTAATTTGGAACTTTACAACTTCTCAACATTTTTGTATGTTAATGTATTCTTGACCCATGTGGTGAAGGTATCATTGTAGGCTTTGTTTATTTAATTTGTTTTAAAATGATAATGCCAGCTTTCGTAGGAAAATGTTAGAGATTTTGTTAATATATACAACACTTTATTTTGATGTTTGTTTTGTTTTACTAGCTTCAAACTTGAGTTGTTTAAAAAAAATACATTAAGTTATGGTTGTATTCGGCTTATTTTATGATATTAATAAAATACCAAATATTTTGCAGGTATTGAAATAAGGTCACAATAGCAACTGTATAGTTTAATGTTAGTACAATTATACACTAAGCATTGAGTATTATACAGTCGAACAGTTGTCAGTTACTAAATTACACAAAACATTGTAAACCATTACAATAATACTTGTAAACATTCGGAATAATAAATAACTACATTATTCAAACAGCGTCATTTAAATTAAAGTTTTATTATTTAAAAAATCTTTAATAGGGAAGATGCAGATATGATATTTATCAATATTTTGTGACTGAAATTTGCAATACACCAATCAGTGCTAGGAGTGATTGGTGGTGGAGGTGGATTACAAATTTCAGCCTTTGGAATATCATCTCAGTGAAGGTGGTGGTGGCTTTAAAATATTACTAAATATTTACAATATTTTGTAAAATGAAATCGTGAAAGTGATATAGTCGTATAAAAGCTTTAGCACCTGATGATGATATCTACTTTTTTAGTTTTATTAGTGTTCTTTAGTCGACAAGAGAGCAGCACTTATATTATCTATGATATTTGTCGTTAAGTTACTCCACGTCTACTTTTGTCTATGTTCTGTATCTGTGGCTATCCTACTGTATCTAATAAAGTGGAAACGTTTTTGTGCAAATAGAAAATCTCTTTTTCATTTGAAGAATCCTAAACCTTAATAGGTTATGGGCCCAGGAAAACTCTCGAAATTGAAGAACAAAAGAAAACAAAAACATTTCGAAAGAAAACTACACTGTCACGAATATTGGTTGGTCAAAGGTCATTACCGCCAAAATGGACACGCGGTCGATGAGTGTAGAAAAATTCGATGGAAATAATTTCCGGCAGTGGAAATTCCAGATCAAATGTGCTCTAAAAGCCAAAAGTATCAACACAGATCTGCCAAAGCCAGAAGCAGACAATTCTACATGTTTAAAAAACGATGGAATGGCAATGTACGTCATAATAGACTTGAAGCAAATAACCTTAATTGAAAATTGTGAAACAGCCAGTGAAATAATGTTGAAACTTGAATCAATTTACGAACAAAAGAGTGAATTGAATAAAATGATAATACAAGAAAGGTTTTATCAGTACAAAATGTCATCAAGTGATACAATTGCTCAACATATTTCGAAAATTGAAAACTTAGCCAAGCAATTAAAAGAAAGTGGCGAAATTGTAAGTGATACAGCCATCACGACTAAAATACTTAGTACTCTCCCACCCAAGTATAGAACACTGTGGCAAGCATGGTTGTCGTTAGATCCTTCAAAGCAAAATATTATTAATCTAACTGCTCGTTTACTCGATGAGGAAGCCAGTTTAACTTGTGAGGAAGAACAAGAAACATCCCTGCTAGTGACTAATTCTAAAGAAAAAGGGCAATCTAAACAAAATGAACGTAGTGGTGATGGCCCAAAACAAAACAACCATTCTAAACATCGCTTCGACTGCTACAATTTTGGAAAAAGAGGACATTTTGCAAAGGAATGTCGAGCCCCAAAGAAAAAAACGAGAAAGCTCGATAATATGCTGGCATTTAATATTGAAGACAAAAATAAATATACTGATGATAACATTTGGATTTTGGATAGTGGTGCTTCAGCTCATATAACCCATAGAAAAGACAAATTCATGGAATTAGAAGAATGCATTCACAAGTCGTTAACCCTGGGTAATGAACACTTGGTTGTAGTATGTGGAATTGGAAGAATCATGATAGAAAGGTTTGTCAATGGACAATGGTATTCAAGTATATTAAATGATGTACTATATGTTCCAAGCTTATGAAAAAAATAGTTTTCTGAGGGCGTGATAATGCGTCAAGGTTATTCACTTGTGAAGAAAGGAAATAGTGCATTGATTTACTTGAATAAAGAAGTGGTAATGAGCGCACAAATGAAGACAAATAATTTATATGAATTTAATATCAAAACTGTAGCCCCGGCAAAATGTAACTTAGTGCATGACAGTTATGGTCTCAAGAAATGGCATGAAAGACTAGGGCATATAAATATTAAAGAAATTAAAAACATGCACATAAGAAATGTGGCTGAAGGTTTGAAGATTAATGGTGATATTGAAGAAAAATACACCTGTGAAGCATGCGCTTATGGTAAACAGCACCGTCTACCATTTCAAAAATCTTCAAGAAGTGAAATACAGCCCGGCGATCTGGTGAACAGCGACGTATGCGGACCAATGAGTCACACATCAGTGCGAGGTATGCGCTATTTTGTATTATTCAAAGATGCCAAGACAAGCTACAAGCATGTATATTTTATGCGAAATAAAAGTGGTGTTTTAGAAAATTTTAAAACTTATAACGCTATAATCAAGAACAAGTACATGCACAGTGTGAAGATTTTACACACTGACAATGGAAGGGAATATGTCAATACTGCATTTAAGGAGTATATGAAAAAAGAAGGCATTATACATGAGTGCACAGCACCATACACTCCAGAAAGAAATGGTCGTGCAGAGAGGGAGTTAAGAACCATACTTGAGAGTGTTCGTTCGATGCTATATGCTAGAGATGTGCCATTATATTTGTGGGCCGAATCTGTTAATACAGCTGTGTATTTACTCAACAGTACCTTGTCAAGTCAATCTACGAATATAAAACGTTTTGAAGCATGGACAGGTGTTAAGCCGCAGTTGAATCATGTGCGGGTAGTGTAGGATATGTACATATTCCTGATCAATTGAGAAAGAAACTAGATAAGAAAAGTGATATGATGATATTAGTAGGATATGATGACACCAATTACAGAATGTACAATAGCAAAAACAAACAAATAAAAATATCGGGAAATGTATTTTTTGATGAAGATAAGGTCCCAGAAATATGAGGAAATATTTCAAAAATTTTAATACACGAAGAAGGCACAGACACTGACGAAAACACACAAGAAAGTGCAGTAATACTCTATCAACAGAAAATTCAGCTGAAAGTCTGCACAGCTGTCAGGATGAAGATGATGATCCAACATTCGAACCGTCTCAGGAGATAGAAGAAACAGAAGACAGACATATAAACCTAAGACCTCGACATAACAGAAATTATGAAGCACATTTTGTGGAATTCACGGTGCCATCTACATACGATGAAGCAATGAAGGATCCTCAAAAGGTTCAATGGTCTAAGGCTGTAAGTGAAGAACTTGAAGCTCATGAAGACAATAAGACCTGGACAGCTGTCAAAAGAACTAATCAAAAGACTATAACCACAAAATGAATTTTTACAATAAAAATATATGAAAATGGAAAGGTCATAAGATACAAGGCGCGCTTATGTGCACGTGGATTATGAAGAAATATTTTTCCCAAACTGTAAGGTACGATTCCGTATGAATCATTCTTTCTCTTGCAGCTAAATACAATTATGCAATCCAACAACTTGATGTCAAAACAGCTTTTCTCAATGGTAATCTTGATGAAGACATATAATTAGAGGTGCCTGAGGGAGTGTCAGTGAGTAAAGATTATATTTTAAAGTTAAATAAAGCCCTATATGGTCTTAAACAAGCGTCTAGATGTTGGAACAAAAAATTTACAAATTTTCTAAAAGAATATAGTTTTGTACAATCACAGGCAAACAACTGTATTTATATTGGAGATTTTAATTACTTAAAATCTACTTATTAATTTTTGTAGACGATTGCCTTGTTGTGTCCCCAAATAAGTATTTAATTAAAGAAATTATAATGTATCTGAAACAAGCTTTTAAAATTAAAGAACTGAATTTAAGTTAATTTGTGGGTATGCAAATAAAAAAGGAGAATGATTACATTCTCATTCATCAGAGAAATTATATTGAGCAAATCATAGCAAAAATTAATATGAGTGATGCTAATCCTGTTAAAACCCCATCTGATGTAAATGTAATAATCTCAAAGAATGTAGATGAAGAAATTGTAAACTTTCCTTATAGAGAACTAATAGGTTCACTATTATTTTTATGTTCAGTGTCACGTCCAGATATTAGTTTTATAGTAAACTTACTTAGAAGATATGTAAACAGTCCTAAACAGCAACATGTGAATGCTGCTAAACGCATAATAAGGTATTTGATTGATATTATGTATTACTAATAGTGAGAGCAGCAGTCTTGTAGGATATTCTGATTCAGATTTTACAAGTGATGTAGACACCAGAAAATCTACCACTGGATACATATTCTTGTTTAATGAGAAATGATAAATGATATTTATTTTGCAAATAGGTTACAAGTAACTCTTTTACACGTCAATTTTTTTTTTTACATATTTATCTAGATGAGGCCGGATGTGTCCTAGCTGACTACCCTGAGAAGAAACACCGAAACAAACTCAGAGGTCATAGTCTCTTTTGAAGTCCATACAATCGCCAATACATATGAAAAACATGTAGGTTAACGTCTGAGGTGGCCTTTTGCGGAAAGCACCACGCAGGTTTGAGCGGGCTTGTCCAGACAGTGCAAGCATTTGTCAGTTATCGTGCAGCTCAACTCAGAACTTTGAGGAGCTCAACGAACCGACGAACAATACCAAAGTAAGGACATTTGGGTAAGCCGCATAATTTACTTAAACTGCCAGACAGTCATGAAATCAATCCTTAAAATAACGACCTACATAGTCCTCACACTTACAATACATCTTTTTTTTTTAAGAACCATGCAGATTAGTGTCTGAGATGGTCTTTAGAAGAAAGAACCACACAGATTTGAGTGAACCTGTCCAGTTAGTGCAAGCATTTGTCAGTAGTCGTGTAGCTCAACTCAGATCCACTTAGGAGCTCAACAACACTACGAACAATACCAAAGAAAGGACATTTGTGTAGGCCTTACAAAGCACTCAAACTGCCAGACTAACATTAAAATTACTCACTGAAATAAAAAATAATCCATATAGTCCCTATTCATAATAAAAATAATGATAATACTTTACGAAGTCAAAAGAATTATGTCAAATTGTATATATATTGTAATTGTATATATAGGACCAGTTACATGGTCCAGTCAAAAACAAAATACTATTGCTCTCTCTACTACTGAAGCAGAGTTTGTTGCTGCTAGTGTGTCTGCCAAAGAAATTATTTGGTTGAGACAATTGTTATCAGACTTAGGTGAAATGTATGATTCTGTTTTTCTACATGTAGATAACCAAAGTGCAATAAGGCTGATAAATAATCCCATCTATCACAAAAGAACTAAGCATATACATACATAGATGTTAAATATAACTTTATAAGAGATAGTGGACGTCACGCGGTTTCACCCGCGTAGTTCCCGTTCCCGTGGGAGTACGGGGATAAAATATAGCCTATGTTACTCCCTGATAATGTAGCTATCCATTGCTGAAAGAATTTTTCAAATCGGTCCAGTAGTTTCGGAGCCCATTCATTTCAAACAACCAAACAAATCTTTCCTCTTTATAATATTAGTGTAGAAAAGGTTGAAAAAGGGTTAATAAAAATTAAATATATTTCCAGTTCCAATTAATTGGCAGACATCTTAACTAAATCACTACCAGCTCAGACATTTATATTTTTAAGAGATCATTTGTTGTCTACATGTTAAAATAAAAAAATAATAAAAAACAAAATCAAAAATTAATCAAAAATTAAAATTATAGAGACGGTGTTGAGTACATAATTTGATTTCATGTTATAAGTAGGTGGTAATAGTTTTATTAGTGTTCTTTAGTCGACAAGAGAGCAGCACTTATATTATCTATGATATTTGTCGTTGAGTTACTCTACGTCTACTTTTGTCTATGTTCTGTATCTGTGGCTATCCTACTGTACCGAATAAAGTCTCAGATAAAGTGGAAACGTTTTTGTGCAATTAGAAAATCTCTTTTTCATTTGAAGAATCCTAAACCTTAATACAGGTATACGTACATTCAAAGTGCCCCCATTGTAGCTAAGCAGGCGCAGGGATGGAAGGTGCGAATAAATACACAGTTTAGAGTGAAAACACAAATATAATGTCACATAGAAAAACACAGGCACAAAAACACATAACACAAAAGTAAATAGAAGCAAGAAAAACAGAAATAATACAAAAGAAAAAGAGAACAAAGACTTAGGCTGACTGGCCACTGAAGAGGAGAAGAGCCGAGAAATATTAGCCAATGGAATTGCATAAAATCTCCGCTCCGCTTCAGTCACGGACATTTTATGCAATTCTTCTCCGTTTCTCCGCTCTTATGCCTCGCTCCGCATCTACGGACAGACATAGATAAATCAAAAAGACAAAGCCAGTTTTCGTAAAAAAAGGAAGAAATGTTGTTAATATGAACAACATATTCCTTCGAATTATAAACATAAAACGGTTGTTGTTAAAAATATTTACATACGAATGTATTCGACAGATTTTACGATATTAAAGTACATAATTTAACTACCTGTTTTGCAGGTACAGGTGTTGAAAAAGGTCATAATAGAGGCTACGTAGTTTAATATAACTATGCTTATATTTATAAACATAGTTATAGTTATATTAGCATTGAGTAATACACAGTTGAACACTTTCCAGCTTAAAAGTGACACAGAAAATAATACAATGTAGAATTAAGTTATAGTTAAATAATAAATTATCATAATTATGATTAATATTCGGGCACATTTGGAATACAAATAATTTGGATTTTCAAACAGCATCATTTAAACTAAAAGTTTGTCACTAAGAAAATCTTAAATAATGTAGAAATAAGTGTTTCTACATTATTTAAGATTTTCTAACAGTGACAAACCAGTAACAGATTAGTAAATTTGTTTTAATTTTACAACTTATCGAAAGAATAGTTCGATAAATCACACTTCTGGAACCGGGCGGTAAGAAGCAGCAGGTTCACGAACAGCTCGATCATGCATGATGATGTCTTGACCCCTCTGCCTTGCTGGCGCGCTTTGCTCTAATCTATTTACGTAAAACTCATACCATGCATTACGATTTCCCCTTACAGCGATCATAAACACTAACAACAAAAGTGGGTTAAGAAAATTTAATATAAACAATCCTGCATTATTGAAACGGATCCTTAAAACACGAATGAAATTGTCAAACAACATTACGACGTCACTCAACATAAATATCAATGTGGCTATGTAGAAGCGACGCCATTTGTTAGTGCCTGTTTGTGCGCTCGTGTTCAAACTACGAAAAAGAGAAAATACAGTTATTATGTAAATAAAACAGTTTATCGTTACAGGTATAATTTGATCTAAATACGTGATGGTCATGTATGTTATAACTACTAATTTGTACATTAAATAGGATGTGATTTTGATTCTGTGAAATAAAAAATCAAAAGAATAACTCTTAACGAAAAGACAAAAACTGGTTGTTATTATAGGCAAACCCCAACCACAGAGGGCACTTATTAAAAATCTTCTTTTGATTTGCACATTGAAAACTTTTACAATATCTACGTAGAACATATGACTAATAACTAATAACCAGTGGTTCTTCGCTGTTATTAAATAATTAAATAGAGGTCTTCTTATAATTGTGGGCAGAATATGTTTGGTTAAAATGTATCCCCCTCCAAAAAATAAATAGCGTAAGAAGTATGTTAAAATTGCGTTGAGGAACACATAGTTTCTGTAGTTTCGAAACTTCTTCAATATGCACCAGGATGTCAGTACGTAGATCAACGTAGCTAGTGTCAGCGCGAACATAATGAAGTTCATGATGAACAATGCATATAACCAGACGATTGGCACATCATCATCCTGTGCGCTGGTATTGTTGACAGACATGGCGAATTTCACTGCACTGATTTGATTAGATCACTTATTTTGTGTAGCGAATATAATATGTGAATAGCTTGACGAAAGCACAGCTACGTCCGTATTGCTATGTGGTGCTATTGAAACAGTCGATCTAATAATAGTGATATAATGAATAAAAACACTACAAAACAAATAAATCAACTTACTAATTAGTACTCTTTTCACCACTATCAGCACTAATTTAAAAATCAAGTTAGGTATAATTAAAAAATCTATCCCAAAACATTCAATTTTGGGATTTACTGTTTTATATTTAAAACCTAAATTTGATAAAATTTATTATTTATCAACATAATTATAAAAAAACAACTTAATTAGCTTTAGAAAAAACAACTTAATTAGCTGTCGCAACTTCATTAGTCAAAACCGGACAAGAGCGAATCGAACTGGTGCATGAAGGATGCCTGCCATGCTATCTAAACAATACTAGTTCACAATCGAAAAGCTCGACACTGTTTTAATTCTGATTTTCCAATGTTTGTCGGACCGATTTAAGGATTTAATTCCAGTGGCCATGATGGTTGTTGTGTAATCTAAATGTATGTTTTATGTAAAAAATACACAGTTCTGTGGGCTAGGTCACGGGTGCAAAGTCGTGAGTAAAAGCTAGTAACTTTCACGAATTTGTTGAAAAGTTGAAACGACGATGCCTTTCGACTAGAATTTGCACATTGACAATGTTGGTATTAACACAAATCCATAGCGATGCGGTTATGGAATGCCTTGCCTGTATCTATTAAAAAAAAAAAATAAGATGCGATTAGATTTTTGAATCTATTCAAAAACATACGATCCATTACAATCTAAAACAAGCGATTCATGATTAGAAATATTGTTCTATATTGTGAAGAATTCTGTAAATGAATAAACGACTAACGTACTCCACCATACCACCGAAAACACTAGTCTTCCTAAATGTGATACTCAATTGAGAATCATCCTAATAGTTACTTTAATATTTATTCTTAAATGAAGAAACATGACGCAGAATCCCAGGTAATTCTTATCGACGAGCACACGTTCACGACTAATTTACCACAAGACTCCTGATCCAAACAAATTGGCTCCCGAGAGCCAACTGTGACGGGCTTGTGCGATTTGCTATAATTATTTGTGTAGGCGTTTAAATTTTTTTACGCTCGATGCTTGGAATTGTGGCCGTTTTTATATTGATTTTATACGTATTCGTTACGCCCTGGTTTATACGAGTATGGCAACAGTACATCTACATGTCGCATTCAGGGGCCCAGCTGTGATGATAAGTGTATATGATATGTATGTATGTTTTACCACGTCCATACAATCTCAGAAACTAGAAATCGAATTGCAATAACTTTTTCTTATTCAAAAAAATATATTTCAACTTGTTTCTCGATTTCGGATCGTAGACATGCAGTTGTAAGACGAGTCACTGCTAATATTGAACAGTCAAACGCTTCCCCCAACTTCAATGTAATCCGTTCCACCACTTCCTGCAACTTGCACCAACCTCACACTTCGCCCGCAGCCATCGCAGAGAAACAAGGATAGGGTAAGATTTGGCCCTGGTTTACGATAAAACACATCTTGTTCATCACCATCTTTAGGTACAAAATATCAACTTATTATACTCGTATGCCAATCTGTTAAAACAAAGTTTTCTTTCGCAACAGCGCTGATTAAATTAATACTTTTGTGTTTATAAGCTTACAGCCGGTATTTACTTTTTCATTTATACCCAGCTTACGAGTCACCCATAATTATTGTATTTACTGATTAGAATTTATAGTCATATTCAATACCCATAATTATTGTAAACTAGTGGACGTCACGCGGTTTCACCCGCGTAGTTCTCGTTCCCGTGGGAATACGGGGATAATATATAGCCTATGTTACTCCCTGATAATGTAGCTATCCAATGCTGAAAGAATTTTTCAAATCGGTGCAGTAGTTTCGGAGCCTATTCAATTCAAACAAACAAACAAACATACAAACAAACAAATCTTTCCTCTTTATAATATTAGTGTAGACAATGCCATCGGAGTATAATACTGCCAGCTTACACACATTCTATTGTTATCTTATTAATGTTAAAATCCCTGTTTGTTTTAACAACCCTATAGCAAGTGAGCAAGCAAGGGCAGGGTGTTAAAATATGACAACTATAACAGCGAGTTTTTTGTTTTTACAACGATGCTTATAATTACTAACTTATCATTTAACACACATCCTGTCGAATAATTTGTAGTTAAAAAAAATCACCGAAAATAATATAATGTAAAAGTATCATAACGTAATACACGGAAACATACGGAATAAAAAATATAACAATTTTAAAGCAACATCATTGAAAACAAAAGTATTGTCAATAAAAAAGTATAAAGTTGTGTACTAACACTTATCCAGTAACAGGTTAGTACACTGCTTTTACAACATTTCGATTGATAAGTTATACAATTCACTCTTACAGGGCCATAGCAAGCAGCAGGTTCACGAACAACTCGTTCATGCATGATGATGTCTTGACCACTTTGTAGTAATCTATTTACGTAAAACTCATACCGTACATTGCGATTATTCCTTACAGCGACCAAAAACACTACCAATAATAGTGGATTCAGTCTTAATAGGAAAAATCTACGGTACTGTTATTCATTTCAAAAATACGGAGGAAATAGTCATACAACATTACGACGTCACTCAATATAAATATTAAAGTGGCGATATACAAGCGACGCCATTTGTTAGTGCCTGTATGTGCGCTCGTGTTCAAACTACGACAAAGTGAAAACACAGTTATAATGTAAACCAAACAGTTTATTAATGCAGGTAAAGCTTCATCTGAATACGCGATGGCCATGTAAGTTACTGGACTGAATTTTGCAGACGAGACAATATAATAATGCCTTATAAAACTGCTAATGAATTATGTAATTACTGGCAAACCATAACAAAACAGACAGGTTTTTAAATACCTCCTTTGATATCCACATTAAAAACTTTTACAATGTCCACGTAAAACATATGACTAATAACTAATAGCCAGTGGTTTTTCACTGTTGTGAAATATTCAAATAGAAGGGTAAGTAAAATTATTGGTAACATACAAGTATCTTCTGTTACCTTGTAGAGGTAATTCTGCAATAAAATTAAATGATATATTAAATAACTTAAGAAATATGATAAAATTGCGTTAAGAAACACATAGTTCCTGTAATTTCGAAACTTCTTCAGGATGCACCAGGATGTCAGTCCATAGATCAACGTAGCTAGTGTCAGCGCGGACATTATGTAAGTCGGGATGTCCCACGCAACATCCCAGAAGTTTGTTAGATAGTCATCCTGTGCGCTGACGTCGTTGTCAGACATGGCGAATTTTTCTGCACTGATTTGATTAGTTCACTTTTATATTACGCAAAGAAAGTACATAATATGCGTGTAGCTTGACGTAAGCACTGCTATGTGTTGCTTCTGAAACAGTCGATCTAATAATAGTTATTTTATATATCCTATCGCTACAACACTAATTAATCACTTTATTACATTATTTTACCACTATCACAACTAATTTAATTACATTTAAAAATTTAGGTTATAATGAACCAAATCCTTGGATGGACGGACAGCAGAGGCTTAGTAACAGGGTTCCGTTAGTTATCTTTTGCGTACGGAACCCTAAAAATTAAAATGATTTATAATGTATAGCACTTCGACCGCGACTTCGTACGCGCGCAATTTTTTTTAGGATCCCTCATTTTTTTCTCGTAATAAATATAGCCTATGTTACTCAGGCATCTCTCAAGGAGGGAAAAAGAAATCTCTCAAGTGCACACTGGTTCGTGAGAAACTCAGAAATACATGGGTATCTGGAGATGCCGACCGTAAGGGAGGAAGTTTGCAAAAATAGCAGGAGATACAAGTAAAGGCTCAATAAACACACAAATGAACTGGCTAGGAACCTGTTAACACCACAGGAAGATGTAAATCACCTAAAAAGATGGCAAATACTAGACCTTGACCAGAGAAACTGATTTTATTAAGTCTCTACCAACTCTTACGGTGGTGTTTAATGGAACGCACCCCAATCTAATCCGTCTGAGAAACGATTTGATTATGGCTTAAGGCCGATTGCAAATTAAGGGAAGAAAAAAAAAATGTTACTCAGGGATAACGTTGCATTCTAATAGTGAAAGAATGTTTGAAATCGGTCCAGTAGTTTTTGAGTGAAATCGTAACAAACAAAGAAACAAAACATCAAATCTTTCCTCTTTATAATATCAGTTTAGATAATAAATACCTTATCAAATCCGTCCCAGATATCGAGATCAGCATTTATGTAGAAACAGGGAAATAATGAATTGTCGAAAATTCATTAGTAAAAATCAGCCAAGAGTGAGTCGGACTCGTGCACGAAAGGATCCAACCATGTCTTTGTTTTTTTTTTATGGGAAATCACTATTAATGACTCCTGCCACTCTGGGCGGAGCGGAATGGGGTGCCAGACTCGTAGAACAACCGTTTGGCACCCGCTTGGCGTTTATTGGAAAGCCCTTTGCGTTCCTATGCGATGGTTGCGTCGGAGGAAGAGTGGGACGCAAGACAATATTGATAAAATCAGGATTAGCGTCCAAGGACTCTGCGTTTGTTCTTCTCGTGTAAGTCACGTTGTTGTCACTTGCAACGGACTGACATTGTTACATGTTAATCAATAGACATAAAAGTCTACCGCTACTGAGGGATTGAGTGACTGACAGACAACGCACAGCCGAAACTACTGATCGTAGAAAGCATTGCATGTAGCAAGCATTTGGAATATAGGTTCTTTGCGGTGTTTAGGGGAGCACTAAGACAGGTTTTCCCGAAATTCGGAAAACCTCTTTAAAAAATGGGATATTTGCGCACGAAGTCGCGGGAAAAAGCTAGACAATATATATAATTTTTTTCTGTAACTGAGTGACTGAGTGAGCGACTGACAGACAACACACAGCCAAGAGCGACTGACAGACAAAGCCAGAAACTACAGAAAGCTGACATTTTACATGTAGGTTCCTTAGGGAGTTTAGGGTAGGATTTCCCGAAATTCCTACGGGAACGGGAAAAAGCTAGTAATGTTATAATAATATTTCAATCTTCTGCTTATTTCTTATCTACACTAATATTATAAAGAGGAAAGATTTGTTTGTTTGTTTGTTTGAAATGAATAGGCTCCGGAACTACTGGACCGATTTGAAAAATTCTTTCAGCAATGGATAGCTACACTATCAGGGAGTAACATAGGCTATATTTTATCCCCGTACTCCCACGGGAACGGGAACTACGCGGGTGAAACCGCGTGACGTCCACTAGTATTAAATAAGTTTCTTTTAATTTGGAACTTTACAACTTCTCAACATTTTTGTATGTTAATGTATTCTTGACCCATGAGTGAAGGTATCATTGTAGGCTTTGTCTATTTAATTTGTTTTAAAATGACAATGCCAGCTTTCGTAAGTATATGTTAGAGATTTTGTTAACATATACAACACTTTATTTTGATGTTTGTTTTGTTTTACTAGCTTCAAACTTGAGTTGTTTAAAAAAAATACATTAAGTTATGGTTGTATTCGGCTTATTTTATGATATTAATAAAATACCAAATATTTTGCAGGTATTGAAATAAGGTCACAATAGCAACTGTATAGTTTAATGTTAGTACAATTATACACTAAGCATTGAGTATTTACAGTCGAACAATTTTCAGTTACTAAATTACACAAAACATTGTAAACCATTACAATAATACTTGTAAACATTCGGAATAATAAATAATTACAATATTCAAACAGCGTCATTTAAATTAAAGTTTTATTATTTAAAAAATCTTTAATAGGGAAGATGCAGATATGATATTTATCAATATTTTGTGACTGAAATTTGTAATACACCAATCAGTGCTAGGAGTGACTGGTGGTGGAGGTGATTACAAATTTCAGCCTTTGGAATATGATCTCAGTGAAGGTGGTGGTGGCTTTAAAATATTACTAATTATTTACAATATTTTGTAAAATAAAATCGTGAAAGTGATCTAGTCGTATAATAGCTTTAGCACCTAATGTTGATATCTACTTATAAATTCGTGGTAATAGTTTTATTAGTGTTCTTTAGTCGATAAGAGAGCAGCACTTATATTATCTATGATATTTGTCGATGAGTTACTCTACGTTTACTTTTGTCTATGATCTGTATCTGTGGCTATCCTACTGTACCGAATAAAGTGGAAACGTTTTTGTGCAAATAGAAAATCTCTTTTTCATTTGAAGAATCCTAAACCTTAATAGGTTATGGGCCCAGGAAAACTCCCGAAATTGAAGAACAAAAGAAAACAAAAACATTTCGAAAGAAAACTACACTGTCACGAATATTGGTTGGTCAAAGGTCATTACCGCCAAAATGGACACGCGGTCGATGAGTATAGAAAAATTCGATGGAAATAATTTCCGGCAGTGGAAATTCCAGATGAAATGTGCTCTAAAAGCTAAAGGTATCAACATAGATCTGCCAAAGCCAGAAGCAGACAGTTCTACATGGTTAAAAAACGATGGAATGGCAATGTACGTCATAACGTCCAACATGGACTTGAAGCAAATAACCTTAAATGAAAATTGTGAAACAGCCAGTGAAATAATGTTGAAACTTGAATCAATTTACGAACAAAACAGTGAATTGAATAAAATGATAATACAAGGAAGGTTTTATCAGTACAAAATGTCATCAAGTGATACAATTGCTCAACATATTTCGAAAATTGAAAACTTAGCCAAGCAATTAAAAGAAAGTGGCGAAATTGTAAGTGATACAGCCATCATGACTTAGTACTCTCTCACCCAAGTATAGAAGCAGAACACTGTGGCAAGCATGGTTGTCGTTAGATCCTTCAAAGCAAAATATAATAATGCGCACAGCAAAGGAGTGGAACTCTCTGCCTGCATCTGTGTTTCCAAACGCATACAACCCTAATCTCTTCAAAGTTAGAGTGAACAGGCTCCTTCTGGGTAAGCTCGCTCCATCGTAGACTTTGTCTCTGTCATCTTTGACCTTGACTAGAGTCAAGAGCAAACCCATATCAAATAAAAAAAAAAAAATATATTATTAATCTAACTGCTCGTTTACTCGATGAGGAAGCAAGTTTAACTTGTGAGGAAGAACAAGAAACAGCCCTGCTAGTGACTAATTCTAAAGAAAAAGGGCAATCTAAACAAAATGAACGTAGTGGTGATGGCCCAAAACAAAACAACCATTCTAAACATCACTTCGACTGCTACAATTTTGGAAAAAGAGGACATTTTGCAAAGGAATGTCGAGCCCCAAAGAAAAAAACGAGAAAGCCCGATAATATGCTGGCATTTAATATTGCAGACAAAAATAAATATACTGATGATAACATTTGGATTTTGGATAGTGGTGCTTCAGCTCATATAACCCATAGAAAAGACATATTCATGGAATTAGAAGAATGCATTCACAACTCGTTAACCCTGGGTAATGAACACTTGGTTGTAGTATGTGGAATTGGAAGAATCATGATAGAAAGGTTTGTTAATGGACAATGGTATTCAAGTATATTAAATGATGTACTATATGTTCCAAGCTTACGAAAAAATTTGTTTTCTGAGGGCGTGATAATGCGTCAAGGTTATTCACTTGTGAAGAAAGGAAATAGTGCATTGATTTACTTGAATAAAGAAGTGGTAATGAGCGCACAAATGAAGACAAATAATTTATATGAATTTAATATCAAAACTGTAGCCCCGGCAAAATGTAACTTAGTGCATGACATGAAAGACTAGGGCATATAAATATTAAAGAAATTAAAAACATGCACATAAGAAATGTGGCTGAAGGTTTGAAGATTAATGGTGATATTGAAGAAAAATACACCTGTGAAGCATGCGCTTATGGTAAACAGCACCGCCTACCATTTCAAAAATCTTCAAGAAGTGAAATACAACCAGGCGATCTGGTGTACAGCGACGTATGCGGACCAATGAGTCACACATCAGTGCGAGGTATGCGCTATTTTGTATTATTCAAAGATGCCAAGACAAGCTACAGGCATGTATATTTTATGCGAAATAAAAGTGGTGTATTAAAAAAATTTAAAACTTATAACGCTATAATCAAGAAGAAGTACATGCACAGTGTGAAGATTTTACACACTGACAATGGAAGGGAATATGTCAATACTGCATTTAAGGAGTATATGAAAAAAGAAGGCATTATACATGAGTGCACAGCACCATACACTCCAGAACAAAATGATCGTGCAGAGAGGGAGTTAAGAACCATAGTTGAGAGTGTTCGTTCGATGCTATATGCTAGAGATGTGCCATTATATTTGTGGGCCGAATCTGTTAATACAGCTGTGTATTTACTCAACAGTACTTTGTCAAGTCAATCTACGAATATAAAACGTTTTGAAGCATGGACAGGTGTTAAGCCGCAGTTGAATCATGTGCGGGTAGTGTAGGATATGTACATATTCCTGATCAATTGAGAAAGAAACTAGATAAGAAAAGTGATATGATGATATTAGTAGGATATGATGACACCAATTATAGAATGTACAATACCAAAAACAAACACATAAAAATATCGAGAAATGTAATTTTTGATGAAGATAAGGTCCCAGAAATAAGAGGAAATATTTCAAAAATTTTAATAGACGAAGAAGGCACAGACACTGACGAAAACACACAAGAAAGTGCAGTAATACTCTATCAACAGAAAATTCAGCTAAAAGTCTGCACAGCTGTCAGGATGAAGATGATGATCCAACCTACGAACCGTCTCAGGAGATAGAAGAAACAGAAGACAGACATATAAACCTAAGACCTCGACATAGCAGAAATTATGAAGCACATTTTGTGGAATTCACGGTGCCATCTACATACGATGAAGCAATGAAGGATCCTCAAAAGGTTCAATGGTCTAAGGCTGTGAGTGAAGAACTTGAAGCTCATGAAGACAATAAGACCTGGTCAGCTGTCAAAAGAACTAATCAAAGGACTATAACCACAAAATGAGTTTTTACAATAAAAATATATGAAAATGGAAAGGTCATAAGACACAAGGCGCGCTTATGTGCACATGGACTATGAAGAAATATTTTCCCAAACTGTAAGGTACGATTCCATAAGAATCATTCTTTCTCTTGCAGCTAAATACAATTATGCAATCCAACAATTTGATGTCAAAACAGATTTTCTCAATGGTAATCTTGATGAAGACATATAATTAGAGGTGCCTGAGGGAGTGTCAGTGAGTAAAGATTATATTTTAAAGTTAAATAAAGCCCTATATGGTCTTAAACAAGCGTCTAGATGTTGGAACAAAAAAATATATGAAAATAGAAATGTCATTAGATACAAGGCGCGCTTATGTGCACGTGGATTATGAAGAAATATTTTCCCAAACTGTAAGGTACGATTCCATAAGAATCATTCTTTCTCTTGCAGCTAAATACAATTATGCAATCCAACAATTTGATGTCAAAACAGCTTTACTCAATGGTAATCTTGATGAAGACATATAATTAGAGGTGCCTGGGGAGTGTCAGTGAGTAAAGATTATATTTTAAAGTTAAATAAAGCCCTATATGGTCTTAAACAAGCGTCTAGATGTTGGAACAAAAAATTTACAAATTTTCTAAAAGAATATGGTTCTGTACAATCAGAGGCAGTCAACTGTATTTATATTGGAGATTTTAATTACATAAAATCTACTTATTAATTATTGTAGACGATTGTCTTGTTGTGTCCCCAAATAAGTATTTAATTAAAGAAATTATAATGTATCTGAAACAAGCTTTTAAAATTAAAGAACTGAATTTAAGTTACTTTGTGGGCATGCAAATAAAAAAGGAGAATGATTACATTCTCATTCATCAGAGAAATTATATTGAGCAAATCATAGCAAAATTTAATATGAGTGATGCCAATTCTGTTAAAACCCCATCTGATGTAAATGTAATAATCTCAAAGAATGTAGATGAAGAAATTGTAAACTTTCCTTATAGAGAACTAATAGGTTCACTATTATTTTTATGTTCAGTGTCACGTCCAGATATTAGTTTTATAGTAAACTTACTTAGTAGATATGTAAACAGTCCTAAACAGCAACATGTGAATGCTGCTAAACGCATAATAAGATATTTGATTGATACAAAGGATTTATGTATTACTAATAGTGAGAGCAGCAGTCTTGTAGGATATTCTGATTCAGATTTTGCAAGTGATGTAGACACCAGAAAATCTACCACTGGATACATATTCTTGTTTAATGAGAAATGATAAATGATATTTATTTTGCAAATAGGTTACAAGTAACTCTTTTACACGTCAATTTTTTTTTGACATATTTATCTAGATGAGGCCGGATGTTTCCTAGCTGACTACCCTGAGAAGAAACACCGAAAAAACTCAGAGGTCATAGTCTCTTTTGAAGTCCATACAATCGCCGATACATATGAAAAACATGTAGGTTAACGTCTGAGGTGGCCTTTTGAGGAAAGCACCACGCAGGTTTGAGTGGGCTTGTCCAGACAGTGCAGGCATTTGTCAGTTATCGTGCAGCTCAACTCAGAACTTTGAGGAGCTCAACGAACCGACAAACAATACCAAAGTAAGGACATTTGGGTAAGCCGCATAATTTACTTAAACTGCCAGACAGTCATGAAATCAATCCTTAAAATAACGACCTACATAGTCCTCACACTTACAATACATCTTTTTTTTTAAGAACCATGCAGATTAGTGTCTGAGATGGTCTTTAGAAGAAAGAACCACACAGATTTGAGTGAACCTGTCCAGTTAGTGCAAGCATTTGTCAGTAGTCGTGTAGCTCAACTCAGATCTACTTAGGAGCTCAACAACTCTACGAACAATACCAAAGAAAGGACATTTGTGTAGGCCGTACAAAGCACTCAAACTGCCAGACAAACATTAAAATTACTCACTGAAATAAAAAATAATCCACATAGTCCCCATTCATAATAAAAATAATGATAATACTTTACGAAGTCAAAAGAACTATGTCAAATTGTATACATATTGTAATTGTATATAAAGGATCAGTTACATGGTCCAGTCAAAAACAAAATACTATTGCTCTCTCTACTACTGAAGCAGAGTTTGTTGCTGCTAGTGTCTGCCAAAGAAATTATTTGGTTGAGACAATTGTTATCAAACTTAGGTGACATGTATGATTCTGTTTTTCTACATGTAGATAACCAAAGTGCAATAAGGCTGATAAATAATCCCATCTGTCACAAAAGAACTAAGCATATACATAGATGTTAAATATAACTTTATAAGAGATAGTGGACGTCACGCGGTTTCACCCGCGTAGTTCCCGTTCCCGTGGGAGTACGGGGATAAAATATAGCCTATGTTACTCCCTGATAATGTAGCTATCCATTGCTGAAAGAAGGTTGAAAAAGGATTAATAAAAAATAAATATATTTCCAGTTCCAATTAATTGGCAGACATCTTAACTAAATCACTACCAGCTCAGACATTTATATTTTTAAGAGATCATTTGCTGTCTAAATGTTAAAATAAAAAAATAATAAAAAATAAAATCAAAAATTAATCAAAAATTAAAATTATAGAGAGGGTGTTGAGTACATAATTTTATTTCATGTAATAAGTAGGTGGTAATAGTTTTATTAGTGTTCTTTAGTCGACAAGAGAGCAGCACTTATATTATCTATGATACTTGTCGTTGAGTTACTCTACGTCTACTTTTGTCTATGTTCTGTATCTGTGGCTATCCTACTGTACCGAATAAAGTCTCAGATAAAGTGGAAACGTTTTTGTGCAAATAGAAAATCTCTTTTTCATTTGAAGAATCCTAAACCTTAATACAGGTATACGTACATTCAAAGTGCCTCCATTGTAGCTAAGCAGGCGCAGAGATGGAAGGTGCGAATAAATACACAGTTCACAGTGAAAACACAAATATAATGTCACATAGAAAAAGACAGACACAAAAACACATAACACAAAAGTAAATAGAAGCAAGAAAAACAGAAATAATACAAAAGAAAAAGAGAACAAAGACTTAGGCTGACTGGCCACTGAAGAGGAGAAGAGCCGAGAAATATTAGCCAATGGAATTGCATAAAATCTCCGCTCCGCTTCAGTCACGGACATTTTATGCAATTGTTCTCCGTTTCTCCGCTCTTATGCCTCGCTCCGCATCTACGGACAGACATAGATAAATCAAAAAGACAAAGCCAGTTTTCGTAAACAAAGGAAGAAATGATGTTAATATGAACAACATATTCCTTCGAATTATAAACATAAAACGGTTGTTGTTAAAAATATTTACATATGAATGTATTCGACAGATTTTACGATATTAAAATACATAATTTTACTACCTGTTTTGCAGGTACAGGTGTTGAAAAAGGTCATAATAGCAGCTACGTGGTTTAATATAACTATGCTTATATTTATAAACATAGTTATAGTTATATTAGCATTGAGTAATACACAGTTGAACACTTTCCAGCTTAAAAGTGACACAGAAAATAATACAATGTAGAATTAAGTTATAGTTAAATAATAAATTATCATAATTATGATTAATATTCGGGCACATTTGGAATACAAATAATTTGGATTTTCAAACAGCATCATTTAAACTAAAAGTTTGTCACTAAGAAAATCTTAAATAATGTAGAAATAAGTGTTTCTACATTATTTAAGATTTCCTTAGTGACAAACCAGTAACAGATTAGTAAATTTGTTTTAATTTTACAACTTATCGAAAGAATAGTTCGATAAATCACACTTCCGGAACCGGGCGGTAAGAAGCAGCAGGTTCACGAACAACTCGATCATGCATGATGATGTCTTGACCCCTCTGCCTTGCTGGCGCGCTTTGCTCTAATCTGTTTACGTAAAACTCATACCATGCATTACGATTTCCCCTTACAGCGATCATAAACACTAACAACAAAAGTGGGTTAAGAAAATTTAATATAAACAATCCTGCATTATTGAAACGGATCCTTAAAACACGAATGAAATTGTCAAACAACATTACGACGTCACTCAACATAAATATCAATGTGGCTATGTAGAAGCGACGCCATTTGTTAGTGCCTGTTTGTGCGCTCGTGTTCAAACTACGAAAAAGAGAAAATACAGTTATTATGTAAATAAAACAGTTTATCGTTACAGGTATAATTCGATCCAAATACGTGATGGTCATGTATGTTATAACTACTAATTTGTACATTAAATAGGATGTGATTCTGATGCTGTGAAATAAAAAATCAAAAGAATAACTCTTAACAAAAAGACAAAAACTGGTTGTTATTATAGGCAAACCCCAACCACAGAGGGCACTTATTAAAAATCTTCTTTTGATTTGCACATTGAAAACTTTTACAATATCTACGTAGAACATATGACTAATAACTAATAACCAGTGGTTCTTCGCTGTTATTAAATAATTAAATAGAGGTCTTCTTATAATTGTGGGCAGAATATGTTTGGTTAAAATGTATCCCCCTCCAAAAAATAAATAGCGTAAGAAGTATGTTAAAATTGCGTTAACAAACACATAGTTTCTGTAGTTTCGAAACTTCTTCAATATGCACCAGGATGTCAGTACGTAGATCAACGTAGCTAGTGTCAGCGCGAACATAACGAAGTTCATGATGAACAATGCATATAACCAGAAGATTGGCACATCATCATCCTGTGCGTTGGTATTGTTGACAGACATGGCGAATTTCACTGCACTGATTTGATTAGATCACTTTTATTTTGTGTAAAGAAATAATATAATATGTGAATAGCTTGACGAAAGCACAGCTACGTCCGTATTGCTATGTGGTGCTATTGAAACAGTCGATCTAATAATAGTGATATAATGAATAAAAACACTACAAAACAAATAAATCAACTTACTAATTAGTACTCTTTTCACCACTATCAGCACTAATTTAAAAATCAAGTTAGGTATAATTAAAAAATCTATCCCAAAACATTCAATTTTGGGATTTACTGTTTTATATTTAAAACCTAAATTTGATAAAATTTATTATTTATCAACATAATTATAAAAAAACAACTTAATTAGCTTTAGAAAAAACAACTTAATTAGCTGTCGCAACTTCATTAGTCAAAACCGGACAAGAGCGAATCGAACTGGTGCATGAAGGATGCCTGCCATGCTATCTAAACAATACTAGTTCACAATCGAAAAGCTCGACACTGTTTTAATTATGATTTTCCAATGTTTGTCGGACCGATTTAAGGATTTAATTCCAGTGGCCATGATGGTTGTTGTGTATTCTAAATGTATGTTTTATGTAAAAAATACACAGTTCTGTGGGTTAGGTCACGGGTGCAAAGTCGTGAGTAAAAGCTAGTAACTTTCACGAATTTGTTGAAAAGTTGAAACGACGATGCCTTTCGACTAGAATTTGCACATTGACAATGTTGGTATTAACACAAATCCATAGCGATGCGGTTATGGAATGCCTTGCCTGTATCTATTAAAAAAAAATTAAGATGCGATTAGATTTTTGAATCTATTCAAAAACATACGATCCATTACAATCTAAAACAAGTGATTCATGATTAGAAATATTGTTCTATATTGTGAAGAATTCTGTAAATGAATAAACGACTAACGTACTCCACCATACCACCGAAAACACTAGTCTTCCTAAATGTGATACTCAATTGAGAATCATCCTAATAGTTACTTTAATATTTATTCTTAAATGAAGAAACATGACGCAGAATCCCAGGTAATTCTTATCGACGAGCACACGTTCACGACTAATTTACCACAAGACTCCTGATCCAAACAAATTGGCTCCCGAGAGCCAACTGTGACGGGCTTGTGCGATTTGCTATAATTATTTGTGTAGGCGTTTAAATTTTTTTACGCTCGATGCATGGAATTGTGGCCGTTTTTATATTGATTTTATACGTATTCGTTACGCCCTGGTTTATACGAGTATGGCAACAGTACATCTACATGTCGCATTCAGGGGCCCAGCTGTGATGATAAGTGTATATAATATGTATGTATGTTTTACCACGTCCATACAATCTCAGAAACTAGAAATCGAATTGCAATAACTTTTTCTTATTCAAAAAAATATATTTCAACTTGTTTCTCGATTTCGGATCGTAGACATGCAGTTGTAAGACGAGTCACTGCTAATATTGAACAGTCAAACGCTTCCCCCAACTTCAATGTAATCCGTTCCACCACTTCCTGCAACTTGCACCAACCTCACACTTCGCCCGCAGCCATCGCAGAGAAACAAGGATAGGGTAAGATTTGGCCCTGGTTTACGATAAAACACATCTTGTTCATCACCATCTTTAGGTACAAAATATCAACTTATTATACTCGTATGCCAATCTGTTAAAACAAAGTTTTCTTTCGCAACAGCGCTGATTAAATTAATACTTTTGTGTTTATAAGCTTACAGCCGGTATTTACTTTTTCATTTATACCCAGCTTACGAGTCACCCATAATTATTGTATTTACTGATTAGAATTTATAGTCATATTCAATACCCATAATTATTGTAAACTAGTGGACGTCACGCGGTTTCACCCGCGTAGTTCTCGTTCCCGTGGGAATACGGGGATAATATATAGCCTATGTTAATCCCTGATAATGTAGCTATCCAATGCTGAAAGAATTTTTCAAATCGGTGCAGTAGTTTCGGAGCCTATTCAATTCAAACAAACAAACAAACATACAAACAAACAAATCTTTCCTCTTTATAATATTAGTGTAGACAATGCCATCGGAGTATAATACTGCCAGCTTACACACATTCTATTGTTATCTTATTAATGTTAAAATCCCCGTTTGTTTTAACAACCCTATAGCAAGTGAGCAAGCAAGGGCAGGGTGTTAAAATAAGACAACTATAACAGCGAGTTTTTTGTTTTTACAACGATGCTTATAATTACTAACTTATCATTTAACACACACCCTGTCGAATAATTTGTAGTTAAAAAAAATCACCGAAAATAATATAATGTAAAAGTATCATAACGTAATACACGGAAACATACGGAATAAAAAATATAACAATTTTAATGCAAGATCATTGAAAACAAAAGTATTGTCAATAAAGAAGTATTAAGTTGTGTACTAACACTTATCCAGTAACAGGTTAGTACACTGCTTTTACAACATTTCAATTGATAAGTTACACAATTCACTCTTCCAGAACCGGGCCATAGCAATCAGCAGGTTCACGAAAAACGCGTTCATGCATGATGATGTCTTGACCACTTTGTAGTAATCTATTTACGTAAAACTCATACCAAACATTGCGATTATTCCTTACAGCAACCAAAAACACTACCAATAATAGTGGATTCAGTCTTAATAGGAAAAATTCTACGGTACTGTTATTCATTTCAAAAATACGGAGGAAATAGTCATACAACATTACGACGTCACTCAATATAAATATTAAAGTGGCGATATACAAGCGACGCCATTTGTTAGTGCCTGTATGTGCGCTCGTGTTCAAACTACGACAAAATGAAAACACAGTTATAATGTAAACCAAACAGTTTATTAATGCAGGTAAAGCTTCATCTGAATACGCGATGGCCATGTAAGTTACTGGACTGAATTTTGCAGACGAGACAATATAATAATGCCTTATAAAACTGCTAATGAATTATGTAATTACTGGCAAACCATAACAAAACAGACAGGTTTTTAAATACCTCCTTTTGATATCCACATTAAAAACTTTTACAATGTCCACGTAAAACATATGACTAATAACTAATAGCCAGTGGTTTTTCACTGTTGTGAAATATTCAAATAGAAGGGTAAGTAAAATTATTGGTAACATACAAGTATCTTCTGTTACCTTGTAGAGGTAATTCTGCAATAAAATTAAATGATATATTAAATAACTTAAGAAATAAGATGATGCGTTAAGAAACACATAGTTCCTGTAATTTCGAAACTTCTTCAGGATGCACCAGGATGTCAGTCCATAGATCAACGTAGCTAGTGTCAGCGCGGACATTATGTAAGTCGGGATGTCCCACGCAACATCCCAGAAGTTTGTTAGATAGTCATCCTGTGCGCTGACGTCGTTGTCAGACATGGCGAATTTTACTGCACTGATTTGATTAGTTCACTTTTATATTACGCAAAGAAAGTACATAATATGCGTGTAGCTTGACGTAAGCACTGCTATGTGTTGCTTCTGAAACAGTCGATCTAATAATAGTTATTTTATATATCCTATCGCTACAACACTAATTAATCACTTTATTACATTATTTTACCACTATCACAACTAATTTAATTACATTTAAAAATTTAGGTTATAATGAACCAAATCCTTGGATGGACGGACAGCAGAGGCTTAGAAACAGGGTTCCGTTAGTTATCTTTTGGGTGCGGAACCCTAAAAATTAAAATGATTTATAATGTATAGCACTTCGACCGCGACTTCGTACGCGCGCAATTTTTTTTAGGATCCCTCATTTTTTTCTCGTAATAAATATAGCCTATGTTACTCAGGGATCTCTCAAGGAGGGAAAAAGAAATCTCTCAAGTGCACACTGGTTCGTGAGAAACTCAGAAATACATGGGTATCTGGAGATGCCGACCGTAAGGGAGGAAGTTTGCAAAAATAGCAGGAGATACAAGTAAAGGCTCAATAAACACACAAATGAACTGGCTAGGAACCTGTTAA
The DNA here is from genome assembly GCA_947578705.1 of Lacanobia wlatinum. Lineage (NCBI taxonomy): Eukaryota > Metazoa > Arthropoda > Insecta > Lepidoptera > Noctuidae > Lacanobia > Lacanobia wlatinum. The sequence goes on from OX388031.1 coordinate 24,527,293, forward strand.
CACCACAGGAAGAGGTAAATCACCTAAAAAGATGGCAAATACTAGACCTTGACCAGAGAAACTGATTTTATTAAGTCTCTACCAACTCTTACGGTGGTGTTTAATGGAACGCACCCAATCTAATCCGTCTGAGAAACGATTTGATTATGGCTTAAGGCCGATTGCAAATTAAGGGGAGAAGAAAAAAAAAATGTTACTCAGGGATAACGTTGCATTCTAATAGTGAAAGAATGTTTGAAATCGGTCCAGTAGTTTTTGAGTGAAATCGTAACAAACAAAGAAACAAAACATCAAATCTTTCCTCTTTATAATATCAGTTTAGATAATAAATACCTTATCAAATCCGTCCCAGATATCGAGATCAGCATTTATGTAGAAACAGGGAAATAATGAATTGTCGAAAATTCATTAGTAAAAATCAGCCAAGAGTGAGTCGGACTCGTGCACGAAAGGATCCAACCATGTCTTTGTTTTTTTTTTGGATGGGAAATCACTATTAATGACTCCTGCCACTCTGGGCGGAGCGGAATAGGGTGCCAGACTCGTGGAACAACCGTTTGAAACCCGCTTGGTGTTAAGTGGAAAGCCCTTTGCGTTCCTATGCGATGTTTGGGTCGGAGGAAGAGTGGGACGGAAGACAATATTGATAAAATCAGGATTAGCGTCCAAGGACTCTGCGTTTGTTCTTCTCGTGTAAGTCACGTTGTTGTCACTTGCAACGGACTGACATTGTTACATGTTAATCAATAGACATAAAAGTCTACCGCTACTGAGGGATTGAGTGACTGACAGACAACGCACAGCCGAAACTACTGATCGTAGAAAGCATTGCATGTAGCAAGCATTTGGAATATAGGTTCTTTGCGGTGTTTAGGGGAGCACTAAGAGAGGTTTCCCGGAACGGGAAAAAATGGGATATTTGCGCACGAAGTCGCGGGAAAAAGCTAGACAATATATATTAATTTTTTCTGTAACTGAGTGACTGAGTGAGCGACTGACAGACAACACACAGCCAAGCATGTAGGTTCCTTAGGGAGTTTAGGGTAGGATTTCCCGAAATTCCTACGGGAACGGGAAAAAGCTAGTAATGTTATAATAATATTTCAATCTTCTGCTTATTTCTTATCTATACTAATATTATAAAGAAGAAAGATTTGTTTGTTTGTTTGAATTGAATAGGCTCCGAAACTACTGGACCGATTTGAAAAATTATTTTAGCATTGGATAGCTACATTACCAGAGAGTAACATAGGCTATATATTATCTTCGTACTCCTACGGAAACGGGAACTACGCGGGTGAAACCACGTGATGTCCACTAGTATTAAATAAGTTTCTTTTAATTTGGAACTTTACAACTTCTCAACATTTTTGTATGTTAATGTATTCTTGACCCATGAGTGAAGGTATCATTGTAGGCTTTTTCTATTTAATTTGTTTTAAAATGACAATGCCAGCTTTCGTAGGAAAATGTTAGGCTAGGTTAGGTTTGTTAACATATACAACACTTTATTTTGATGTTTGTTTGGTTTTACTAGCTTCAAACTTGAGTTGTTTAAAAAAAATACATTAAAGTATGTTTGTATTCGGCTTAATCAAATCAAATCAAATCGTATATTTCAAATAAACCATTTACAGGCACTTTTGAATTGTCAAGGACACAATAGCAACTGTATAGTTTAATGTTAGTACAATTATACACTAAGAATTGAGTTTTATACAGTCGAACAATTTTCAGTTACTAAATTACACAAAACATTGTAAACCATTACAATAATACTTGTAAACATTCGGAATAATAAATAATTACAATATTCAAACAGCGTCATTTAAATTAAAGTTTTATTATTTAAAAAATCTTTAATAGGGAAGATGCAGATATGATATTTATCAATATTTTGTGACTGAAATTTGCAATACACCAATCAGTGCTAGGAGTGATTGGTGGTGGAGGTGGATTACAAATTTCAGCCTTTGGAATATCATCTCAGTGAAGGTGGTGGTGGCTTTAAAATATTACTAAATATTTACAATATTTTGTAAAATGAAGTCGTGAAAGTGATCTAGTTGTATAAAAGCTTTAGCACCTGATGATGATATCTACTTTTTTAGTTTTATTAGTGTTCTTTAGTCGACAAGAGAGCAGCACTTATATTATCTATGATATTTGTCGTTGAGTTACTCCACGTCTACTTTTGTCTATGTTCTGTATCTGTGGCTATCCTACTGTACCGAATAAAGTGGAAACGTTTTTGTGCAAATAGAAAATCTCTTTTTCATTTGAAGAATCCTAAACCTTAATAGGTTATGGGCCCAGGAAAACTCTCGAAATTGAAGAACAAAAGAAAACAAAAACATTTCGAAAGAAAACTACACTGTCACGAATATTGGTTGGTCAAAGGTCATTACCGCCAAAATGGACACGCGGTCGATGAGTGTAGAAAAATTCGATGGAAATAATTTCCGGCAGTGGAAATTCCAGATCAAATGTGCTCTAAAAGCCAAAAGTATCAACACAGATCTGCCAAAGCCAGAAGCAGACAATTCTACATGTTTAAAAAACGATGGAATGGCAATGTACGTCATAATAGACTTGAAGCAATAACCTTAATTGAAAATTGTGAAACAGCCAGTGAAATAATGTTGAAACTTGAATCAATTTACGAACAAAAGAGTGAATTGAATAAAATGATAATACAAGGAAGGTTTTATCAGTACAAAATGTCATCAAGTGATACAATTGCTCAACATATTTCGAAAATTGAAAACTTAGCCAAGCAATTAAAAGAAAGTGGCGAAATTGTAAGTGATACAGCCATCACGACTAAAATACTTAGTACTCTCCCACCCAAGTATAGAACACTGTGGCAAGCATGGTTGTCGTTAGATCCTTCAAAGCAAAATATTATTAATCTAACTGCTCGTTTACTCGATGAGGAAGCCAGTTTAACTTGTGAGGAAGAACAAGAAACATCCCTGCTAGTGACTAATTCTAAAGAAAAAGGGCAATCTAAACAAAATGAACGTAGTGGTGATGGCCCAAAACAAAACAACCATTCTAAACATCGCTTCGACTGCTACAATTTTGGAAAAAGAGGACATTTTGCAAAGGAATGTCGAGCCCCAAAGAAAAAAACGAGAAAGCCCGATAATATGCTGGCATTTAATATTGAAGACAAAAATAAATATACTGATGATAACATTTGGATTTTGGATAGTGGTGCTTCAGCTCATATAACCCATAGAAAAGACAAATTCATGGAATTAGAAGAATGCATTCACAAGTCGTTAACCCTGGGTAATGAACACTTGGTTGTAGTATGTGGAATTGGAAGAATCATGATAGAAAGGTTTGTCAATGGACAATGGTATTCAAGTATATTAAATGATGTACTATATGTTCCAAGCTTATGAAAAAAATAGTTTTCTGAGAGCGTGATAATGCGTCAAGGTTATTCACTTGTGAAGAAAGGAAATAGTGCATTGATTTACTTGAATAAAGAAGTGGTAATGAGCGCACAAATGAAGACAAATAATTTATATGAATTTAATATCAAAACTGTAGCCCCGGCAAAATGTAACTTAGTGCATGACAGTTATGGTCTCAAGAAATGGCATGAAAGACTAGGGCATATAAATATTAAAGAAATTAAAAACTTGCACATAAGAAATGTGGCTGAAGGTTTGAAGATTAATGGTGATATTGAAGAAAAATACACCTGTGAAGCATGCGCTTATGGTAAACAGCACCGTCTACCATTTCAAAAATCTTCAAGAAGTGAAATACAGCCCGGCGATCTGGTGAACAGCGACGTGTGCGGACCAATGAGTCACACATCAGTGCGAGGTATGCGCTATTTTGTATTATTCAAAGATGCCAAGACAAGCTACAAGCATGTATATTTTATGCGAAATAAAAGTGGTGTATTAGAAAATTTTAAAACTTATAACGCTATAATCAAGAACAAGTACATGCACAGTGTGAAGATTTTACACACTGACAATGGAAGGGAATATGTCAATACTGCATTTAAGGAGTATATGAAAAAAAAGGCATTATACATGAGTGCACAGCACCATACACTCCAGAACAAAATGGTCGTGCAGAGGTACTCAACAGTACCTTGTGAAGTCAATCTACGAATATAACACGTTTTGACGCATGGACAGGTGTTAAGCCGCAGTTGAGTCATGTGCGGGTGTTTGGTAGAGTAGGATATATACATATTCCTGATCAATTGAGAAAGAAACTAGATAAGAAAAGTGATATGATGATATTAGTAGGATATGATGACACCAATTACAGAATGTACAATAGCAAAAACAAACAAATAAAAATATCGGGAAATGTATTTTTTGATGAAGATAAGGTCCCAGAAATATGAGGAAATATTTCAAAAATTTTAATACACGAAGAAGGCACAGACACTGACGAAAACACACAAGAAAGTGCAGTAATACTCTATCAACAGAAAATTCAGCTGAAAGTCTGCACAGCTGTCAGGATGAAGATGATGATCCAACATACGAACCGTCTCAGGAGATAGAAGAAACAGAAGACAGACATATAAACCTAAGACCTCGACATAACAGAAATTATGAAGCACATTTTGTGGAATTCACGGTGCCAACTACATACGATGAAGTAATGAAGGATCCTCAAAAGGTTCAATGGTCTAAGGCTGTAAGTGAAGAACTTGAAGCTCATGAAGACAATAAGACCTGGACAGCTGTCAAAAGAACTAATCAAAAGACTATAACCACAAAATGAATTTTTACAATAAAAATATATGAAAATGGAAAGGTCATAAGATACAAGGCGCGCTTATGTGCACGTGGATTATGAAGAAATATTTTTCCCAAACCGTAAGGTACGATTCCGTATGAATCATTCTTTCTCTTGCAGCTAAATACAATTATGCAATCCAACAACTTGATGTCAAAACAGCTTTTCTCAATGGTAATCTTGATGAAGACATATAATTAGAGGTGCCTGGGGGAGTGTCAGTGAGTAAAGATTATATTTTAAAGTTAAATAAAGCCCTATATGGTCTTAAACAAGCGTCTAGATGTTGGAACAAAAAATTTACAAATTTTCTAAAAGAATATAGTTCTGTACAATCACAGGCAAACAACTGTATTTATATTGGAGATTTTAATTACATAAAATCTACTTATTAATTTTTGTAGACGATTGCCTTGTTGTGTCCCCAAATAAGTATTTAATTAAAGAAATTATAATGTATCTGAAACAAGCTTTTAAAATTAAAGAACTGATTTTAAGTTACTTTGTGGGTATGCAAATAAAAAAGGAGAATGATTACATTCTCATTCATCAGAGAAATTATATTGAGCAAATCATAGCAAAAATTAATATGAGTGATGCTAATCCTGTTAAAACCCCATCTGATGTAAATGTAATAATCTCAAAGAATGTAGATGAAGAAATTGTAAACTTTCCTTATAGAGAACTAATAGGTTCACTATTATTTTTATGTTCAGTGTCACGTCCAGATATTAGTTTTATAGTAAACTTACTTAGTAGATATGTAAACAGTCCTAAACAGCAACATGTGAATGCTGCTAAACGCATAATAAGATATTTGATTGATACAAAGGATTTATGTATAACTAATAGTGAGAGCAGCAGTCTTGTAGGATATTCTGATTCAGATTTTACAAGTGATGTAGACACCAGAAAATCTACCACTGGATACATATTCTTGTTTAATGAGAAATGATAAATGATATTTATTTTGCAAATAGGTTACAAGTAACTCTATTACACGTCAATTTTTTTTTTGACATATTTATCTAGATGAGGCCGGATGTTTCCTAGCTGACTACCCTGAGAAGAAACACCGAAAAAACTCAGAGGTCATAGTCTCTTTTGAAGTCCATACAATCACCGATACATATGAAAAACATGTAGGTTAACGTCTGAGGTGGCCTTTTGCGGAAAGCACCACGCAGGTTTGAGCGGGCTTGTCCAGACAGTGCAAGCATTTGTCAGTTATCGTGAAGCTCAACTCAGAACTTTGAGGAGCTCAACGAACCGACGAACAATACCAAAGTAAGGACATTTGGGTAAGCCGCATAATTTACTTAAACTGCCAGACAGTCATGAAATCAATCCTTAAAATAACGACCTACATAGTCCTCACACTTACAATACATTTTTTTTTTTTAAGAACCATGCAGATTAGTGTCTGAGATGGTCTTTAGAAGAAAGAACCACACAGATTTGAGTGAACCTGTCCAGTTAGTGCAAGCATTTGTCAGTAGTCGTGTAGCTCAACTCAGATCCACTTAGGAGCTCAACAACTCTACGAACAATACCAAAGAAAGGACATTTGTGTAGGCCGTACAAAGCACTCAAACTGCCAGACTAACATTAAAATTACTCACTGAAATAAAAAATAATCCACATAGTCCCTATTCATAATAAAAATAATGATAATACTTTACGAAGTCAAAAGAATTATGTCAAGTTGTATATATATTGTAATTGTATATATAGGACCAGTTACATGGTCCAGTCAAAAACAAAATACTATTGCTCTCTCTACTACTGAAGCAGAGGTTGTTGCTGCTAGTGTGTCTGCCAAAGAAATTATTTGGTTGAGACAATTGTTATCAGACTTAGGTGAAATGTATGATTCTGTTTTTCTACATGTAGATAACCAAAGTGCAATAAGGCTGATAAATAATCCCATCTATCACAAAAGAACTAAGCATATACATACATAGATGTTAAATATAACTTTATAAGAGATAGTGGACGTCACGCGGTTTCACCCGCGTAGTTCCCGTTCCCGTGGGAGTACGGGGATAAAATATAGTCTATGTTACTCCCTGATAATGTAGCTATCCATTGCTGAAAGAATTTTTCAAATCGGTCCAGTAGTTTCGGAGCCTATTCATTTCAAACAAACAAATCTTTCCTCTTTATAATATTAGTGTAGAAAAGGTTGAAAAAGGATTAATAAAAAATAAATATATTTCCAGTTCCAATTAATTGGCAGACATCTAACTAAATCACTACCAGCTCAGACATTTATATTTTTAAGAGATCATTTGCTGTCTAAATGTTAAAATAAAAAAAATAATAAAAAACAAAATCAAAAATTAAAATTATAGAGAGGGTGTTGAGTACATAATTTGATTTCATGTTATAAGTAGGTGGTAATAGTTTTATTAGTGTTCTTTAGTCGACAAGAGAGCAGCACTTATATTATCTATGATATTTGTCGTTGAGTTACTCTACGTCTACTTTTGTCTATGTTCTGTATCTGTGGCTATCCTACTGTACCGAATAAAGTGAAAACGTTTGTGTGCAAATAGAAAATCTCTTTTTCATTTGAAGAATCCTAAACCTTAATACAGGTATACGTACATTCAAAGTGCCTCCATTGTAGCTAAGTAGGCGCAGGGATGGAAGGTGCGAATAAATACACAGTTCAGAGTGAAAACACAAATATAATGTTACATAGAAAAACACAGGCACAAAAACACATACCACAAAAGTAAATAGAAGCAAGAAAAACAGAAATCATACAAAAGAAAAAGAGAACAAAGACTTAGGCTGACTGGCCACTGAAGAGGAGAAGAGCCGAGAAATATTAGCCAATGGAATTGCATAAAATCTCCGCTCCGCTTCAGTCACGGACATTTTATGCAATTCTTCTCCGTTTCTCCGCTCTTATGCCTCGCTCCGCATCTACAGACAGACATAGATAAATCAAAAAGACAAAGCCAGTTTTCGTAAAAAAAGGAAGAAATGTTGTTAATATGAACAACATATTCCTTCGAATTATAAACATAAAACGGTTGTTGTTAAAAATATTTACATACGAATGTATTCGACAGATTTTACGATATTAAAGTACATAATTTAACTACCTGTTTTGCAGGTACAGGTGTTGAAAAAGGTCATAATAGCAGCTACGTAGTTTAATATAACTATGCTTATATTTATAAACATAGTTATAGTTATATTAGCATTGAGTAATACACAGTTGAACACTTTCCAGCTTAAAAGTGACACAGAAAATAATACAATGTAGAATTAAGTTATAGTTAAATAATAAATTATCATAATTATGATTAATATTCGGGCACATTTGGAATACAAATAATTTGGATTTTCAAACAGCATCATTTAAACTAAAAGTTTGTCACTAAGAAAATCTTAAATAATGTAGAAATAAGTGTTTCTACATTATTTAAGATTTCCTTAGTGACAAACCAGTAACAGATTAGTAAATTTGTTTTAATTTTACAACTTATCGAAAGAATAGTTCGATAAATCACACTTCGGGAACCGGGCGGTAAGAAGCAGCAGGTTCACGAACAACTCGATCATGCATGATGATGTCTTGACCCCTCTGCCTTGCTGGCGCGCTTTGCTCTAATCTGTTTACGTAAAACTCATACCATGCATTACGATTTCCCCTTACAGCGATCATAAACACTAACAACAAAAGTGGGTTAAGAAAATTTAATATAAACAATCCTGCATTATTGAAACGGATCCTTAAAACACGAATGAAATAGTCAAACAACAATACGACGTCGCTCAACATAAATATCAATGTGGCTATGTAGAAGCGACGCCATTTGTTAGTGCCTGTTTGTGCGCTCGTGTTCAAACTACGAAAAAGAGAAAATACAGTTATTATGTAAATAAAACAGTTTATCGTTACAGGTATAATTCGATCCAAATACGTGATGGTCATGTATGTTATAACTACTAATTTGTACATTAAATAGGATGTGATTTTGATTCTGTGAAATAAAAAATCAAAAGAATAACTCTTACCGAAAAGACAAAAACTGGTTGTTATTATAGGCAAACCCCAACCACAGAGGGCACTTATTAAAAATCTTCTTTTGATTTGCACATTGAAAACTTTTACAATATCTACGTAGAACATATGACTAATAACTAATAACCAGTGGTTCTTCGCTGTTATTAAATAATTAAATAGAGGTCTTCTTATAATTGTGGGCAGAATATGTTTGGTTAAAATGTATCCTCCTCCAAAAAATAAATAGCGTAAGAAGTATGTTAAAATTGCGTTAAGAAACACATAGTTTCTGTAGTTTCGAAACTTCTTCAATATGCACCAGGATGTCAGTACGTAGATCAACGTAGCTAGTGTCAGCGCGAACATAATGAAGTTCATGATGAACAATGCATATAACCAGAAGATTGGCACATCATCATCCTGTGCGCTGGTATTGTTGACAGACATGGCGAATTTCACTGCACTGATTTGATTAGATCACTTATTTTGTGTAGCGAATATAATATGTGAATAGCTTGACGAAAGCACAGCTACGTCCGTATTGCTATGTGGTGCTATTGAAACAGTCGATCTAATAATAGTGATATAATGAATAAAAACACTACAAAACAAATAAATCAACTTACTAATTAGTACTCTTTTCACCACTATCAGCACTAATTTAAAAATCAAGTTAGGTATAATTAAAAAATCTATCCCAAAACATTCAATTTTGGGATTTACTGTTTTATATTTAAAACCTAAATTTGATAAAATTTATTATTTATCAACATAATTATAAAAAAACAACTTAATTAGCTTTAGAAAAAACAACTTAATTAGCTGTCGCAACTTCATTAGTCAAAACCGGACAAGAGCGAATAGAACTGGTGCATGAAGGATGCCTGCCATGCTATCTAAACAATACTATTTCACAATCGAAAAGCTCGACACTGTTTTAATTCTGATTTTCCAATGTTTGTCGGACCGATTTAGGGATTTAATTCCAGTGGCCATGATGGTTGTTGTGTAATCTGAAATGTATGTTTTATGTAAAAAATACACAGTTCTGTGGGTTAGGTCACGGGTGCAAAGTCGTGAGTAAAAGCTAGTAACTTTCACGAATTTGTTGAAAAGTTGAAACGACGATGCCTTTCGACTAGAATTTGCACATTGACAATGTTGGTATTAACACAAATCCATAGCGATGCGGTTATGGAATGCCTTGCCTGTATCTATTAAAAAAAAAAATAAGATGCGATTAGATTTTTGAATCTATTCAAAAACATACGATCCATTACAATCTAAAACAAGTGATTCATGATTAGAAATATTGTTCTATATTGTGAAGAATTCTGTAAATGAATAAACGACTAACGTACTCCACCATACCACCGAAAACACTAGTCTTCCTAAATGTGATACTCAATTGAGAATCATCCTAATAGTTACTTTAATATTTATTCTTAAATGAAGAAACATGACGCAGAATCCCAGGTAATTCTTATCGACGAGCACACGTTCACGACTAATTTACCACAAGACTCCTGATCCAAACAAATTGGCTCCCGAGAGCCAACTGTGACGGGCTTGTGCGATTTGCTATAATTATTTGTGTAGGCGTTTAAATTTTTTTACGCTCGATGCTTGGAATTGTGGCCGTTTTTATATTGATTTTATACGTATTCGTTACGCCCTGGTTTATACGAGTATGGCAACAGTACATCTACATGTCGCATTCAGGGGCCCAGCTGTGATGATAAGTGTATATAATATGTATGTATGTTTTACCACGTCCATACAATCTCAGAAACTAGAAATCGAATTGCAATAACTTTTTCTTATTCAAAAAAATATATTTCAACTTGTTTCTCGATTTCGGATCGTAGACATGCAGTTGTAAGACGAGTCACTGCTAATATTGAACAGTCAAACGCTTCCCCCAACTTCAATGTAATCCGTTCCACCACTTCCTGCAACTTGCACCAACCTCACACTTCGCCCGCAGCCATCGCAGAGAAACAAGGATAGGGTAAGATTTGGCCCTGGTTTACGATAAAACACATCTTGTTCATCACCATCTTTAGGTACAAAATATCAACTTATTATACTCGTATGCCAATCTGTTAAAACAAAGTTTTCTTTCGCAACAGCGCTGATTAAATTAATACTTTTGTATTTATAAGCTTACAGCCGGTATTTACTTTTTCATTTATACCCAGCTTACGAGTCACCCATAATTATTGTATTTACTGATTAGAATTTATAGTCATATTCAATACCCATAATTATTGTAAACAAGTGGACGTCACGCGGTTTCACCCGCGTAGTTCTCGTTCCCGTGGGAATACGGGGATAATATATAGCCTATGTTACTCCCTGATAATGTAGCTATCCAATGCTGAAAGAATTTTTCAAATCGGTGCAGTAATAATAATAATAATAATAAAGTTTATTTCAAATCATTTTTAGCTTACATTACATGTCGAGGAGTCTCCATTTAGGCATAGAAGATGCCTGTAGTTGCCTCTTCCCTTACATTATAAACTTATAGTTTTATAACAAAAGAAACAAAATAAACAAATAGAGAAAAAAAAAAGACAAACACGATCATTTGTAGTTGAGTGTATGTGTGTGTGTGGCGTGTGTGTGTGTGTGTGTGTGTGGTGTGTGTGAGACTGGTGCTGAGTGTACATTTTCACATGTGTGTCTAAATAAGCGAAAAACATCACTCTACATTAGTTGTTAAGTCACACGTTGCAAAAGCAATTCTGTATCATCATAATTTAAATTTTGTAACCATATTTTTAACTTTTTTTTGCATTCATATTTTTTTCATCGTAAATATATATAACTTTATTGATTTTATTATATAAAAAGGCTGAGCGTTTTTTATATTGTCTGCTGGCAAATTCTGTTCTAGTGGTGGGAACGTTTACTATGTGGTGTTTATTTCTTTTTGCTAGAATTTTAGGATCATATGGTATCTCTTTGTGCATTTTGAGGATGATGTGAAGGATGTACAGTTTTCTCACTGACAGCAGATTACTTAATTTATAAAGCTTCTCAGTGGAGAATATTCTTTTTTTGAAGTACATCACTTTAAGTATTGCTCTTTGAGCGCGTTCTAACTCTAGAAAACAAGATTTCGTTGCTCCACCCCATGCAGTTATACAATACCCTATTACAGACTGGGCCAAAGCTACATAAATTTCATTTAGCAGATTTCTTTCCTTGTCATTATTATTTTTATTTACAATTAATTTCCCTGGTACAATATATCTCAGTTCTTTAAAAATCCATATGAGTTTTCGTACCCTACTCATGACTTGTTCCAGTTGAGGATGCCATGAAAGACGCTGGTCAATAATCACTCCCAGATATTTTGTTTTGGTAACTTGTTGGATAGTAGGGCAATTGCAGCAAGTTTCGTCTTTAGTTGTGTCGCACGTGTGGATTCTTAAATTAAATTCTTTGTCTGATTGAGCCCGATTATAAATATTAAAACAAATGAAGTTGGTTTTGCTAGTATTCAGCGTGAGCAGATTATTTATTAACCAAGTTGGAACAAGAGCAAGCCCTTTTTCAGCACTATTTTTAACATCCTCCCATGTTTTTCCTGAGAAGACGACAGCTGTATCATCGGCGTATGAGAATACTTTGGCATTATTAATTCTCATGTTGCAGAGGTCATTAATATAAATAAAAAAAGTGTAGGTCCAAGTACACTACCTTGTGGTACGCCGTATGATACATCTGCGTCCTCACCAACAATTTGCACAAGTTTCACTTTTTGTGTTCTACCAGAAAGATAATCTTTGAAAAGTGCCAGTGGTATTCCACGAACTCCAATAGCTTCTAGCTTGCGTAAAAGAATGGGGGTAGAGACGGTGTCGAAGGCTTTTTTTAGATCAAGAAAGGCTGCCATACATTTGTTTCCTTTATCGAGTTGTTCGGTTACAAGAGAACTTAGTGCTATAACAGCATCTTCAGTTGACTTTTTTTGCCTAAAGCCAAATTGAGAAGGTGACAGAATATTATATCTATTTAGATACTGCAAGAGGCGAGTATTTATCAGTTTTTCTATAATTTTTGATATTGCAGTCAAAACAGAAATAGGTCGATAATTGTTAATATCGTCTCTATCACCACCCTTATACACAGGTGTAATAATAGATTTTTTTAATGGGGCTGGAAAAACACCTTTCTGAAAACAAAGATTGGCAAGGTGCGTGATTATTGGTACAACTTCGTTTTTAGCAAGTTTCAAGAAGCAAGTGGGTATATTGTCCCACCCGGGAGCACTGTCAGATCGTAAATTCATAAGCGTAGTACAAACTTCGGGTTCATCAGTTTCGGAGCCTATTCAATTCAAACAAACAAACAAACATACAAACAAACAAATCTTTCCTCTTTATAATATTAGTGTAGACAATGCCATCGGAGTATAATACTGCCAGCTTACACACATTCTATTGTTATCTTATTAATGTTAAAATCCCTGTTTGTTTTAACAACCCTATAGCAAGTGAGCAAGCAAGGGCAGGGTGTTAAAATATGACAACTATAACAGCGAGTTTTTTGTTTTTACAACGATGCTTATAATTACTAACTTATCATTTAACACACATCCTGTCGAATAATTTGTAGTTAAAAAAAATCACCGAAAATAATATAATGTAAAAGTATCATAACGTAATACACGGAAACATACGGAATAAAAAATATAACAATTTTAAAGCAACATCATTGAAAACAAAAGTATTGTCAATAAAAAAGTATTAAGTTGTGTACTAACACTTATCCAGTAACAGGTTAGTACACTGCTTTTACAACATTTCGATTGATAAGTTATACAATTCACTCCTACAGGGCCATAGCAAGCAGCAGGTTCACGAACAACTCGTTCATGCATGATGATGTCTTGACCACTTTATAGTAATCTATTTACGTAAAACTCATACCGTACATTGCGATTATTCCTTACAGCGACCAAAAACACTACCAATAATAGTGGATTCAGTCTTAATAGGAAAAATCTACGGTACTGTTATTAATTTCAAAAATACGGAGGAAATAGTCATACAACATTACGACGTCACTCAATATAAATATTAAAGTGGCGATATACAAGCGACGCCATTTGTTAGTGCCTGTATGTGCGCTCGTGCTCAAACTACGACAAAGTGAAAACACAGTTATAATGTAAACCAAACAGTTTATTAATGCAGGTAAAGCTTCATCTGAATACGCGATGGCCATGTAAGTTACTGGACTGAATTTTGCAGACGAGACAATATAATAATGCCTTATAAAACTGCTAATGAATTATGTAATTACTGGCAAACCATAACAAAACAGACAGGTTTTTAAATACCTCCTTTTGATATCCACATTAAAAACTTTTACAATGTCTACGTAAAACATATGACTAATAACTAATAGCCAGTGGTTTTTCACTGTTGTGAAATATTCAAATAGAAGGGTAAGTAAAATTATTGGTAACATACAAGTATCTTCTGTTACCTTGTAGAGGTAATTCTGCAATAAAATTAAATGATATATTAAATAACTTAAGAAATATGATAAAATTGCGTTAAGAAACACATAGTTCCTGTAATTTCGAAACTTCTTCAGGATGCACCAGGATGTCAGTCCATAGATCAACGTAGCTAGTGTCAGCGCGGACATTATGTAAGTCGTGATGTCCCACGCAACATCCCAGAAGTTTGTTACATAGTCATCCTGTGCGCTGACGTCGTTGTCAGACATGGCGAATTTTACTGCACTGATTTGATTAGTTCACTTTTATATTACGCAAAGAAAGTACATAATATGCGTGTAGCTTGACGTAAGCACTGCTATGTGTTGCTTCTGAAACAGTCGATCTAATAATAGTTATTTTATATATCCTATCGCTACAACACTAATTAATCACTTTATTACATTATTTTACCACTATCACAACTAATTTAATTACATTAAAAAATTTAGGTTATAATGAACCAAATCCTTGGACGGACGGACAGCAGAGGCTTAGTAATAGGGTTCCGTTAGTTACCTTTTGGGTGCGGAACCCTAAAGTTATATAGTATAGCACTTCACCCGCGACTTCGTACTCGCGCAATTTTTTTTAGGATCCCTCATTTTTTTCTCGTATTAAATATAGCCTATGTTACTCAGGGATCTCTCAAGGAGGGAAAAAGAAATCTCTCAAGTGCACACTGGTTCGTGAGAAACTCAGAAATACATGGGTATCTGGAGATGCCGACCGTAAGGGAGGAAGTTTGCAAAAATAGCAGGAGATACAAGGAAAGGCTCAATAAACTCACAAATGAACTGGCTAGGAACCTGTTAACACCACAGGAAGATGTAAATCACCTAAAAAGATGGCAAATACTAGACCTTGACCAGAGAAACTGATTTTATTAAGTCTCTACCAACTTTTACGGTGGTGTTTAATGGAACGCACCCAATCTAATCCGTCTGAGAAACGATTTGATTATGGCTTAAGGCTGATTGCAAATTTAGGGGAGAAGAAAAAAAAAGTGTTACTCAGGGATAACGTTGTATTCTAATCAGGGACCGGACAACCCCGCTTAAGAGTTAAGCCTTTTGATAGGGTAAGCCGTACATGAGGTAACTCATATCGCAGTGTTACCTTTTGATCGAGTTACATCTCCGAAACCCAGCGAAACGGTTACCACCTTTATTATGGTAAGCACGTGAAGGGGTTAACCCCTTCAATGGCTTAAGCCTTTGAAGAGGTTACCTTTACGAAAGGCTTTTATTCGGGTTACCCTGAATTACCTAATACACTTGAGCTGCATGTAGGTGCGGGATACTTGCACCCGAGCGGCGCCTCATTGCCGTACTATTTTTATTGAGTTATTACGAATTTGACAACAAGTGATGAAAGTCGACAGATAAGCGAGCTAATAATTAGGGTGAGTAACACAGGTTAGTGATTATTATTTAAAGTACTGAGTTTGGTACCTTAATGTTAATATTGTGATGTGTAATTATATTTGTTATTTAAAATTATTGTTATTATGTTAAGTTACAAGTTACCTACAACTGAATTACTTAGCCTTTTAAGTACCTACTTATTTATTTATTTAGTAACATATATTTTTATTATTATTACCAATAGGATTGATTGTGTTTCAGGTGACGCTAGCGATACTGATACTGATAATGACAATGTACGATTTCAAGAATATAGTCAGCCGCTTTTTACAGAGAATCAAGACGAATTCCCGAGTACGATTACTAGCACAGGCGGCTATGATATGTATGAATAGTTTTAAACTTTGTGTACTCGTAGGTATAGCATATTTGGTTCGATGCAAACTCTGGCGGTTGTGAAAAAAGTGGCGACCGACGCGACGCGCGCGTAATGTTTTTATTTTAATAAAAACTCGCCAAGTGCGAGTCAGACTCGCGTGCAAAGGGTTCCGTACGAATTTCATTTTTGTAATATGTTATTTAAACACTATAGACTTTTTATAGGTCTTTCTGTAATCTATAGACAAAAATCTATTATCTCCAATTCTCCATTTTTTTTCAAATTTTAGGCTCAGTAGTTTCGGAGATAAGTGGGGGAATGGTAATTTTTCGTCAAATTTCTTGAATAACTTCAAAACCATTTATTTTAAAATTATGAAAAAAAATATTATTAAAACCCTCGCAGTAAGCCCTTTCATTTTATATGTCACACGATTGCACGCGAGTCCGACTCGCACTTGGTTAGTTTTTATATGGGAGCTGGCATAGCACCCTCGCTGCCATTTAGTTTTTTTTTTCAAAGTAGCGGCGCATGATTTAACGTGCATAAACACGGTGCCATTTTAGTCGTCTTACAAAGGCAGTCCACTTAATGTACCCGACAAAAACTACCTCTAGGCTCGATTATTTTTTTAAAATATGAATTGTTTAATAAGGTTTATTAAAATTTGTTACACTATTCAAGTCTTTCACTTATTTTGTCACTAGAGTGAAATCACATTTGTCAATAATGGTGAATGAATGATGACGAATCATAGCTGATTTAAATAGAGTTAAGTAAGTATAACACACTAAAAAAAACACTAAACACACACACACTACATAGATTGACTTGGCATGAAAACACAATGTATCTCACAAGTAATACATATAGTGGGATTGCCAAGTCAATCTTTTTATTTAAAACATAAAAGATTTTTAACATTGATATGAGATGTTGTTAGGTTAGCTAATTAAGTAATAACTTAATGCAGAAGGATCCTTAAGTAGGGACTGAATAAATTAACCGACTTCATATTACATGGATCTCACAACTTTTTACGGTAGAAGAACTGAGTTGGTTTTTTACAAGTTATGTTATTTTGCTTGTGTCAATTGATGCATCGTATACATAATATCGGTGAACAGCACCTCGCCTCGGCTGTGACATTGTCACAGATAGAAAACCTCTCTAAATTCCTTGTTTAATAGAGAAGTACTACAACATACACTTTGCCGTGTAGTATCCGGCAAGTAAAAAGAATAGACCAACCCATCTCCTCACGTGGGTGTCGTATGAGGCGACTAAGGGATATTAGCCGGAATGACAACAACGCATCCGTTTTTTGGCTCCGGTAACCGAAACATGGCGGTATATCCATGAACCATGCTGGAATGCTCCCAAATGCCGAACCTTACAGTGGGCAGCAACACTATAAGAGAAAGCATTCCAGGAACTGCGGTCACCAACCCGCCTGCCAAGCGTGGTGACTATGGCAAATCCTCACTATGAGAAGCAACCCAGAATCCCAGATTCACGGCCCCTAGTTCCCGGTAGCTGCACTATTCCTGGCCATGATACCGGCCACGGTAACGGTGCGGTGGCAGGTGCTAAGAATCCCCTGGCTATGGCAGGGTACCAATCCCGAAAAATTGACCTGGCGACGTACAACGGACGCTCTCTGCGGCTGAACGAGCACTTCGCTGAATTGGAAGTAGAGTTAAGTCGTATTAACTAGCACATCGTAGGACTATCGGAGATCCAAAGACGGGGAGAAGATGATAACCCTCTATAGTGGCCACTTGCTCTATTTCCGAGAAGGACACCAACCATCCCAAGGTGGCGTTGGGTTTATGGTCCACAAGTCACTCAGGGGTAACATTGTGGAATGCGGCAATGTGTCGGCAAGGGCTTGATACCTTTTACTTAAGATCAGAAAAGTACTCTTTAAAGATTATTCAAGTGTATGCCCCAACATCCGCACACCCTGACGAAGAAGTTGAGGCCACCTACGAAGACATAGTGAAAGTTATGTCTCGTACCAAAACATTCTACACTGTTGTCTTGGGTGACTTCAACGCTAAAGTGGGAGTACAAGAGATTGGTGAGTCGAGAGTAGGTCCATTTGGCTATGGGCGCAGAAATCACAGGGGGCGAATGCTGAAACTTCCTTGAGACTCAGGGGCTTTTTCTGATCAACTCTTTTTTCCAGAAGAATCCTCAAAGGAAGTGGACCTAACGAAACCCCGATAACGTGACAAAGAATGAGATCGACTTCGTTATGTCTGATAAGCGCCATATATTAAGAGATGTCTTTGTGATCAACAGGGTCAACACTGGAAGTGATCACCGACTGGTTAAAGGCATTCTGAATATTAATGTTAAAATCGAAAGAGTGCGCCTAACGAGGTCGACCGTCAGACCAACGCTGCCCCAGGTCGAAGCTGGTTGCGAAAGCTTCCAGTTGGACCTACATAACCGATTTGCCATGTTGGAAACCACTGAGGACATTAACGATGCCACCGAAAGCCTGCTTACGTATCATCCGCGAGGTGGGTAATAAACACTTTCGACCAATGAGTTATAGACGTAAATCAGTACTCACTAGCGAGACTCTGGAATTGATGAGGAAACGACGAGAACTCCCGAATGCCACATCGTCTGAGCGTCAGTTACTTAACAGGGAGATCAAGAAGCTAATCAGACGCGACACTCGGAGTCCAAATACCCGAGACATCGAGCAAGCCATAGCGCGGAATAAGGGCTCGAAGGTATTTGCCAAGCCCCATACCTCCCGTTGTCACCTGCCGAAATTCAAAACGTCACAGGGCACCACCGTCACCTCGAAGCCAGAGATACTCGCTGAAGTCGAAAAGTTCTACGGAGACTTGTATGCTCAAAAACACCTCAGGCCCACGGCGCGGATGATCCACGGGCCAGGCTTACACGCCATCTCAAAGACGAGCTACTCTCGGATAACTTCATAACAACAAAGCTCCGGGGGATGACGGGATAACCACAAAGCTGCTCAAGGCAGGAGGAACACCTGTCGTGACAGAGCTTGTAAAGCTCTTCAATTCCGTCATCCACACTGGCATAACACCGGAGGAACGGCACAGCAGCGTGGTGGTATTATTCTTCAAGAAGAGCGATAACACGCTCCACAAGAACTACCGCCCCATTTCACTCCTGAGCCACGTCTACTAGCTGTTTTCGAGAGTTATCTCGAATCGTCTTGCCCAAAAGTTCGATGACTTCCAACCGTCGGAGCAGGCCGGGTTTCGAAAAGGCTACAGCAACGTAGACCACATACTCATATCTCACTAGATCACACTACAATTCAGGCAAATCATTCAAAAGACCGAGGAATATAATCAGCCTCTGTGCCTAGCGTATGTGGACTACGAGAAAGCCTTCGACACCTTCGAGACCTGGGCTGTCCTGGAGTCCATGCAGAGATGTCTTATCAACTACCACTACGTAGAGGTGATGAGATGTCTGTACAAGGCTGCAACAATTACCGTCCAAGTACAAGAACAGAGCACAAAACCAATCCAACTGCGTCAAGGTGTAAGACAGAGAGACGTCATCTCTCCGAAACTGTTGACGAACGCGTTGGAGGACGTTTTCAAGCTGCTTGATTGGAAAGGATGGGGCATAAATATCAACGGTCAGTATATCTCACACCTCCGATTTGCGTATGACATTGAAATCAAGGCGGGATCTTTGCAGAAGAATACATAAATATCTAGGCCAAATTATACAACTGGGCGGCACAACTTTAAGAAGGAGGCGACCAGAAGAATTCGCTTGGGCTGGGCGGCATTCGGGAAGCTGCATGATATCTTTGAATCGTCGATCCCATAATCCCTTAATACTGGGTCTATAACCAGTGCGTCCTACCCGTAATAGCTTACGGAGCCGAAACGTGGACAGCACTCGCCATAGGCCTGGTCCACAAATTCAAGGTTGCTCAGCGTGCAATAGAGATAGCAATGCAATGTTTCTCTGGTGGATAGAATTCGCAACGATGTCATTCGCCAGAGAACTAAAATTACTGACATTGCGCGTAGGATCAGCATGCTGAAGTGGAAGTGGGCCGGCCATGTCTGCAGACGGACAGACGGTCGATGAAGCAGACATGTGTTAGAGTGGAGACCGCATATGGATCACGATGGATCGATGATTTAAAGAAGGTGGCTGGCAGCGGATGGATGCAGACTGCTCAAGACCGGGATAGTTGGCGCTCTTTGGGGGAGGCTTACATTCAGCAGTGGGCGGATATTGGCTGAAATGATGATGACAACATACACTTAGGTAAACAGAAACACTGCTAAATTTATTTAAGTTACTTCCGTAGTTCCGTCCGTGTTCCGAAATAAATGACGAATGATGAGAATAAACAAGAATAGACACGAAAAAGAAACATCACCTACAATGTTTAGCCTGTGCGACAAGGAAAATTGAACTGTAAGATCATACGGACAATGATTATTATTCCATGTTTACAAGTCGCTCGGTACATGCAACAATAGCGCGCGCCGGGCGACAAGATGTCACATGCGGTCATGGTTATGCAATTTTCAAACTAATGTCGATTTCGAAGAGTGTATATTACGATGTGTTGGGTTCGAATGGCTTACCCTGTTACAGAGTTACAGGGTATTGAAAGGGTAAGCCGTTCGGAAGGGGTTACACAACACCCGTTCGAGAGTGTAACACGTATCATAGGGTTTATTTTTGAAGCGCTTAAAAAAACCCGTTCAAAAACCCTTTCAACGAGTACCCGGCCGGTCCCTGATTCTAATAGTGAAAGAATGTTTGAAATCGGTCCAGTAGTTTTTGAGTGAAATCGTAACAAACAAAGAAACAAAACATCAAATCTTTCCTCTTTATAATATCAGTTTAGATAATAAATACCTTATCAAATCCGTCCCAGATATCGAGATCAGCATTTATGTAGAAACAGGGAAATAATGAATTGTCGAAAATTCATTAGTAAAAATCAGCCAAGAGTGAGTCGGACTCGTGCACGAAAGGATCCAACCATGTCTTTGTTTTTTTTTTGATGGGAAATCACTATTAATGACTCCTGCCACTCTGGGCGGAGCGGAATGGGGTGCCAGACTCGTAGAACAACCGTTTGGCACCCGCTTGGCGTTTATTGGAAAGCCCTTTGCGTTCCTATGCGATGGTTGGGTCGGAGGAAGAGTGGGACGCAAGACAATATTGATAAAATCAGGATTAGCGTCCAAGGACTCTGCGTTTGTTCTTCTCGTGTAAGTCACGTTGATGTCACTTGCGACGGACTGACATTGTTACATGTTAATCAATAGACATAAAAGTCTACCGATACTGAGTGATTGAGTGACTGACAGACAACGCACAGCCGAAACTACTGATCGTAGAAAGCATTGCATGTAGCAAGCATTTGGAATATAGGTTCTTTGCGGTGTTTAGGGGAGCACTAAGACAGGTTTTCCCGAAATTCGGAAAACCTCTTTAAAAAATGGGATATTTGCGCACGAAGTCGCGGGAAAAAGCTAGACAATATATATTAATTTTTTCTGTAACTGAGTGACTGAGTGAGCGACTGACAGACAACACACAGCCAAGAGCGACTGACAGACAAAGCCAGAAACTACAGAAAGCTGACATTTTACATGTAGGTTCCTTAGGGAGTTTAGGGTAGGATTTACCGAAATTCCTACGGGAACGGGAAAAAGCTAGTAATGTTATAATAATATTTCAATCTTCTGCTTATTTCTTATCTACACTAATATTATAAAGAGGAAAGATTTGTTTGTTTGTTTGTTTGAAATGAATAGGCTCCGGAACTACTGGACCGATTTGAAAAATTCTTTCAGCAATGGATAGCTACACTATCAGGGAGTAACATAGGCTATATTTTATCCCCGTACTCCCACGGGAACGGGAACTACGCGGGTGAAACCGCGTGACGTCCACTAGTATTAAATAAGTTTCTTTTAATTTGGAACTTTACAACTTCTCAACATTTTTGTATGTTAATGTATTCTTGACCCATGAGTGAAGGTATCATTGTAGGCTTTGTCTATTTAATTTGTTTTAAAATGACAATGCCAGCTTTCGTAAGAAAATGTAAGAGATTTTGTTAACATATACAACACTTTATTTTGATGTTTGTTTTGTTTTACTAGCTTCAAACTTGAGTTGTTTAAAAAAAATACATTAAGTTATGGTTGTATTCGGCTTATTTTATGATATTAATAAAATACCAAATATTTTGCAGGTATTGAAATAAGGTCACAATAGCAACTGTATAGTTTAATGTTAGTACAATTATACACTAAGCATTGAGTATTATACAGTCGAACAGTTGTCAGTTACTAAATTACACAAAACACTGTATACCATTACAATAATACTTGTAAACATTCGGAATAATAAATAATTACAATATTCAAACAGCGTCATTTAAATTAAAGTTTTATTATTTAAAAAATCTTTAATAGGGAAGATGCAGATATGATATTTATCAATATTTTGTGACTGAAATTTGTAATACACCAATCAGTGCTAGGAGTGACTGGTGGTGGAGGTGATTACAAATTTCAGCCTTTGGAATATGATCTCAGTGAAGGTGGTGGTGGCTTTAAAATATTACTAATTATTTACAATATTTTGTAAAATAAAATCGTGAAAGTGATCTAGTCGTATAATAGCTTTAGCACCTAATGTTGATATCTACTTATAAATTCGTGGTAATAGTTTTATTAGTGTTCTTTAGTCGATAAGAGAGCAGCACTTATATTATCTATGATATTTGTCGATGAGTTACTCTACGTTTACTTTTGTCTATGATCTGTATCTGTGGCTATCCTACTGTACCGAATAAAGTGGAAACGTTTTTTGTGCAAATAGAAAATCTCTTTTTCATTTGAAGAATCCTAAACCTTAATAGGTTATGGGCCCAGGAAAACTCCCGAAATTGAAGAACAAAAGAAAACAAAAACATTTCGAAAGAAAACTACACTGTCACGAATATTGGTCGGTCAAAGGTCATTGCCGCCAAAATGGACACGCGGTCGATGAGTGTAGAAAAATTCGATGGAAATAATTTCCGGCAGTGGAAATTCCAGATGAAATGTGCTCTAAAAGCTAAAGGTATCAACATAGATCTGCCAAAGCCAGAAGCAGACAGTTCTACATGGTTAAAAAACGATGGAATGGCAATGTACGTCATAACGTCCAACATGGACTTGAAGCAAATAACCTTAAATGAAAATTGTGAAACAGCCAGTGAAATAATGTTGAAACTTGAATCAATTTACGAACAAAACAGTGAATTGAATAAAATGATAATACAAGGAAGGTTTTATCAGTACAAAATGTCATCAAGTGATACAATTGCTCAACATATTTCGAAAATTTAAAACTTAGCCAAGCAATAAAAAGAAAGTGGCGAAATTGTAAGTGATACAGCCATCATGACTTAGTACTCTCTCACCCAAGTATAGAACACTGTGGCAAGCATGGTTGTCGTTAGATCCTTCAAAGCAAAATATAATAATGCGCACAGCAAAGGAGTGGAACTCTCTGCCTGCATCTGTGTTTCCAAACGCATACAACCCTAATCTCTTCAAAGTTAGAGTGAACAGGCTCCTTCTGGGTAAGCTCGCTCCATCGTAGACTTTGTCTCTGTCATCTTTGACCTTGACTAGAGTCAAGAGCAAACCCATATCAAATAAAAAAATATTATTAATCTAACTGCTCGTTTACTCGATGAGGAAGCAAGTTTAACTTGTGAGGAAGAACAAGAAACAGCCCTGCTAGTGACTAATTCTAAAGAAAAAGGGCAATCTAAACAAAATGAACGTAGTGGTGATGGCCCAAAACAAGACAACCATTCTAAACATCGCTTCGAGTGCTACAATTTTGGAAAAAGAGGACATTTTGCAAAGGAATGTCGAGCCCCAAAGAAAAAAACGAGAAAGCCCGATAATATGCTGGCATTTAATATTGCAGACAAAAATAAATATACTGATGATAACATTTGGATTTTGGATAGTGGTGCTTCAGCTCATATAACCCATAGAAAAGACAAATTCATGGAATTAGAAGAATGCATTCACAACTCGTTAACCCTGGGTAATGAACACTTGGTTGTAGTATGTGGAATTGGAAGAATCATGATAGAAAGGTTTGTTAATGGACAATGGTATTCAAGTATATTAAATGATGTACTATATGTTCCAAGCTTACGAAAAAATTTGTTTTCTGAGGGCGTGATAATGCGTCAAGGTTATTCACTTGTGAAGAAAGGAAATAGTGCATTGATTTACTTGAATAAAGAAGTGGTAATGAGCGCACAAATGAAGACAAATAATTTATATGAATTTAATATCAAAACTGTAGCCCCGGCAAAATGTAACTTAGTGCATGACAGTTATGGTATCAAGAAATGGCATGAAAGACTAGGGCATATAAATATTAAAGAAATTAAAAACATGCACATAAGAAATGTGGCTGAAGGTTTGAAGATTAATGGTGATATTGAAGAAAAATACACCTGTGAAGCATGCGCTTATGGTAAACAGCACCGCCTACCATTTCAAAAATCTTCAAGAAGTGAAATACAACCAGGCGATCTGGTGTACAGCGACGTATGCGGACCAATGAGTCACACATCAGTGCGAGGTATGCGCTATTTTGTATTATTCAAAGATGCCAAGACAAGCTACAGGCATGTATATTTTATGCGAAATAAAAGTGGTGTATTAGAAAATTTTAAAACTTATAACGCTATAATCAAGAACAAGTACATGCACAGTGTGAAGATTTTACACACTGACAATGGAAGGGAATATGTCAATACTGCATTTAAGGAGTATATGAAAAAAGAAGGCATTATACATGAGTGCACATCACCATACACTCCAGAACAAAATGATCGTGCAGAGAGGGAGTTAAGAACCATAGTTGAGAGTGCTCGTTCGATGCTATATGCTAGAGATGTGCCATTATATTTGTGGGCCGAATCTGTTAATACAGCTGTGTATTCACTCAACAGTACCTTGTCAAGTCAATCTACGAATATAAAACGTTTTGAAGCATGGACAGGTGTTAAGCCGCAGTTGAATCATGTGCGGGTAGTGTAGGATATGTACATATTCCTGATCAATTGAGAAAGAAACTAGATAAGAAAAGTGATATGATGATATTAGTAGGATATGATGACACCAATTATAGAATGTACAATACCAAAAACAAACACATAAAAATATCGAGAAATGTAATTTTTGATGAAGATAAGGTCCCAGAAATAAGAGGAAATATTTCAAAAATTTTAATAGACGAAGAAGGCACAGACACTGACGAAAACACACAAGAAAGTGCAGTAATACTCTATCAACAGAAAATTCAGCTAAAAGTCTGCACAGCTGTCAGGATGAAGATGATGATCCAACCTACGAACCGTCTCAGGAGATAGAAGAAACAGAAGACAGACATATAAACCTAAGACCTCGACATAGCAGAAATTATGAAGCACATTTTGTGGAATTCACGGTGCCATCTACATACGATGAAGCAATGAAGGATCCTCAAAAGGTTCAATGGTCTAAGGCTGTGAGTGAAGAACTTGAAGCTCATGAAGACAATAAGACCTGGTCAGCTGTCAAAAGAACTAATCAAAGGACTATAACCACAAAATGAGTTTTTACAATAAAAATATATGAAAATGGAAAGGTCATAAGACATAAGGCGCGCTTATGTGCACATGGACTATGAAGAAATATTTTCCCAAACTGTAAGGTACGATTCCATAAGAATCATTCTTTCTCTTGCAGCTAAATACAATTATGCAATCCAACAACTTGATGTCAAAACAGCTTTTCTCAATGGTAATCTTGATGAAGACATATAATTAGAGGTGCCTGAGGGAGTGTCAGTGAGTAAAGATTATATTTTAAAGTTAAATAAAGCCCTATATGGTCTTAAACAAGCGTCTAGATGTTGGAACAAAAAATTTACAAATTTTCTAAAAGAATATGGTTCTGTACAATCAGAGGCAGTCAACTGTATTTATATTGGAGATTTTAATTACATAAAATCTACTTATTAATTATTGTAGACGATTGTCTTGTTGTGTCCCCAAATAAGTATTTAATTAAAGAAATTATAATGTATCTGAAACAAGCTTTTAAAATTAAAGAACTGAATTTAAGTTACTTTGTGGGCATGCAAATAAAAAAGGAGAATGATTACATTCTCATTCATCAGAGAAATTATATTGAGCAAATCATAGCAAAATTTAATATGAGTGATGCCAATTCTGTTAAAACCCCATCTGATGTAAATGTATCTCAAAGAATGTAGATGAAGAAATTGTAAACTTTCCTTATAGAGAACTAATAGGTTCACTATTATTTTAATGTTCAGTGTCACGTCCAGATATTAGTTTTATAGTAAACTTACTTAGTAGATATGTAAACAGTCCTAAACAGCAACATGTGAATGCTGCTAAACGCATAATAAGATATTTGATTGATACAAAGGATTTATGTATTACTAATAGTGAGAGCAGCAGTCTTGTAGGATATTCTGATTCAGATTTTGCAAGTGATGTAGACACCAGAAAATCTACCACTGGATACATATTCTTGTTTAATGAGAAATGATAAATGATATTTATTTTGCAAATAGGTTACAAGTAACTCTTTTACACGTCAATTTTCTTTTTGACATATTTATCTAGATGAGGCCGGATGTGTCCTAGCTGACTACCCTGAGAAGAAACACCGAAAAACTCAGAGGTCATAGTCTCTTTTGAAGTCCATACAATCGCCGATACATATGAAAAACATGTAGGTTAACGTCTGAGGTGGCCTTTTGAGGAAAGCACCACGCAGGTTTGAGTAGGCTTGTCCAGACAGTGCAAGCATTTGTCAGTTATCGTGCAGCTCAACTCAGAACTTTGAGGAGCTCAACGAACCGACAAACAATACCAAAGTAAGGACATTTGGGTAAGCCGCATAATTTACTTAAACTGCCAGACAGTCATGAAATCAATCCTTAAAATAACGACCTACATAGTCCTCACACTTACAATACATCTTTGTTTTTAAGAACCATGCAGATTAGTGTCTGAGATGGTCTTTAGAAGAAAGAACCACACAGATTTGAGTGAACCTGTCCAGTTAGTGCAAGCATTTGTCAGTAGTCGTGTAGCTCAACTCAGATCTACTTAGGAGCTCAACAACTCTACGAACAATACCAAAGAAAGGACATTTGTGTAGGCCGTACAAAGCACTCAAACTGCCAGACAAACATTAAAATTACTCACTGAAATAAAAAATAATCCACATAGTCCCCATTCATAATAAAAATAATGATAATACTTTACGAAGTCAAAAGAACTATGTCAAATTGTATATATATTGTAATTGTATATATAGGACCAGTTACATGGTCCAGTCAAAAACAAAATACTATTGCTCTCTCTACTACTGAAGCAGAGTTTGTTGCTGCTAGTGTGTCTGCCAAAGAAATTATTTGGTTGAGACAATTGTTATCAAACTTAGGTGACATGTATGATTCTGTTTTTCTACATGTAGATAACCAAAGTGCAATAAGGCTGATAAATAATCCCGTCTATCACAAAAGAACTAAGCATATACATAGATGTTAAATATAACTTTATAAGAGATAGTGGACGTCACGCGGTTTCACCCGCGTAGTTCCCGTTCCCGTGGGAGTACGGGGATAAAATATAGCCTATGTTACTCCCTGATAATGTAGCTATCCATTGCTGAAAGAATTTTTCAAATCGGTTCAGTAGTTTCGGAGCGGAGATTCATTTCAAACAAACAAATCTTTCCTCTTTATAATATTAGTCTAGAAAAGGTTGAAAAAGGATTAATAAAAAATAAATATATTTTCAGTTCCAATTAATTGGCAGACATCTTAACAAAATCACTACCAGCTCAGACATTTATATTTTTAAGAGATCATTTGCTGTCTAAATGTTAAAATAAAAAAATAATAAAAAATAAAATCAAAAATTAATCAAAAATTAATCAAAAATTAAAATTATAGAGAGGGTGTTGAGTACATAATTTTATTTCATGTAATAAGTAGGTGGTAATAGTTTTATTAGTGTTCTTTAGTCGACAAGAGAGCAGCACTTATATTATCTATGATATTTGTCGTTGAGTTACTCTACGTCTACTTTTGTCTATGTTCTGTATCTGTGGCTATCCTACTGTACCGAATAAAGTCTCAGATAAAGTGGACACGTTTTTGTGCAAATAGGAAATCTCTTTTTCATTTGAAGAATCCTAAACCTTAATACAGGTATACGTACATTCAAAGTGCCTCCATTGTAGCTAAGCAGGCGCAGAGATGGAAGGTGCGAATAAATACACAGTTCACAGTGAAAACACAAATATAATGTCACATAGAAAAACACAGACACAAAAACACATAACACAAAAGTAAATAGAAGCAAGAAAAACAGAAATAATACAAAAGAAAAAGAGAACAAAGACTTAGGCTGACTGGCCACTGAAGAGAAGAAGAGCCGAGAAATATTAGCCAATGGAATTGCATAAAATCTCCGCTCCGCTTCAGTCACGGACATTTTATGCAATTCTTCTCCGTTTCTCCGCTCTTATGCCTCGCTCCGCATCTACGGACAGACATAGATAAATCAAAAAGACAAAGCCAGTTTTCGTAAAAAAAGGAAGAAATGTTGTTAATATGAACAACATATTCCTTCGAATTATAAACATAAAACGGTTGTTGTTAAAAATATTTACATACGAATGTATTCGACAGATTTTACGATATTAAAGTACATAATTTAACTACCTGTTTTGCAGGTACAGGTGTTGAAAAAGGTCATAATAGCAGCTACGTAGTTTAATATAACTATGCTTATATTTATAAACATAGTTATAGTTATATTAGCATTGAGTAATACACAGTTGAACACTTTCCAGCTTAAAAGTGACACAGAAAATAATACAATGTAGAATTAAGTTATAGTTAAATAATAAATTATCATAATTATGATTAATATTCGGGCACATTTGGAATACAAATAATTTGGATTTTCAAACAGCATCATTTAAACTAAAAGTTTGTCACTAAGAAAATCTTAAATAATGTAGAAATAAGTGTTTCTACATTATTTAAGATTTCCTTAGTGACAAACCAGTAACAGATTAGTAAATTTGTTTTAATTTTACAACTTATCGAAAGAATAGTTCGATAAATCACACTTCTGGAACCGGGCGGTAAGAAGCAGCAGGTTCACGAACAACTCGATCATGCATGATGATGTCTTGACCCCTCTGCCTTGCTGGCGCGCTTTGCTCTAATCTATTTACGTAAAACTCATACCATGCATTACGATTTCCCCTTACAGCGATCATAAACACTAACAACAAAAGTGGGTTAAGAAAATTTAATATAAACAATCCTGCATTATTGAAACGGATCCTTAAAACACGAATGAAATTGTCAAACAACATTACGACGTCACTCAACATAAATATCAATGTGGCTATGTAGAAGCGACGCCATTTGTTAGTGCCTGTTTGTGCGCTCGTGTTCAAACTACGAAAAAGAGAAAATACAGTTATTATGTAAATAAAACAGTTTATCGTTACAGGTATAATTCGATCCAAATACGTGATGGTCATGTATGTTATAACTACTAATTTGTACATTAAATAGGATGTGATTTTGATTCTGTGAAATAAAAAATCAAAAGAATAACTCTTACCGAAAAGACAAAAACTGGTTGTTATTATAGGCAAACCCCAACCACAGAGGGCACTTATTAAAAATCTTCTTTTGATTTGCACATTGAAAACTTTTACAATATCTACGTAGAACATATGACTAATAACTAATAACCAGTGGTTCTTCGCTGTTATTAAATAATTAAATAGAGGTCTTCTTATAATTGTGGGCAGAATATGTTTGGTTAAAATGTATCCCCCTCCAAAAAATAAATATCGTAAGAAGTATGTTAAAATTGCGTTAAGAAACACATAGTTTCTGTAGTTTCGAAACTTCTTCAATATGCACCAGGATGTCAGTACGTAGATCAACGTAGCTAGTGTCAGCGCGAACATAATGAAGTTCATGATGAACAATGCATATAACCAGAAGATTGGCACATCATCATCCTGTGCGCTGGTATTGTTGACAGACATGGCGAATTTCACTGCACTGATTTGATTAGATCACTTATTTTGTGTAGCGAATATAATATGTGAATAGCTTGACGAAAGCACAGCTACGTCCGTATTGCTATGTGGTGCTATTGAAACAGTCGATCTAATAATAGTGATATAATGAATAAAAACACTACAAAACAAATAAATCAACTTACTAATTAGTACTCTTTTCACCACTATCAGCACTAATTTAAAAATCAAGTTAGGTATAATTAAAAAATCTATCCCAAAACATTCAATTTTGGGATTTACTGTTTTATATTTAAAACCTAAATTTGATAAAATTTATTATTTATCAACATAATTATAAAAAAACAACTTAATTAGCTTTGGAAAAAACAACTTAATTAGCTGTCGCAACTTCATTAGTCAAAACCGGACAAGAGCGAATCGAACTGGTGCATGAAGGATGCCTGCCATGCTATCTAAACAATACTAGTTCACAATCGAAAAGCTCGACACTGTTTTAATTCTGATTTTCCAATGTTTGTCGGACCGATTTAAGGATTTAATTCCAGTGGCCATGATGGTTGTTGTGTAATCTAAATGTATGTTTTATGTAAAAAATACACAGTTCTGTGGGTTAGGTCACGGGTGCAAAGTCGTGAGTAAAAGCTAGTAACTTTCACGAATTTGTTGAAAAGTTGAAACGACGATGCCTTTCGACTAGAATTTGCACATTGACAATGTTGGTATTAACACAAATCCATAGCGATGCGGTTATGGAATGCCTTGCCTGTATCTATTAAAAAAAAAAATGAGATGCGATTAGATTTTTGAATCTATTCAAAAACATACGATCCATTACAATCTAAAACAAGTGATTCATGATTAGAAATATTGTTCTATATTGTGAAGAATTCTGTAAATGAATAAACGACTAACGTACTCCACCATACCACCGAAAACACTAGTCTTCCTAAATGTGATACTCAATTGAGAATCATCCTAATAGTTACTTTAATATTTATTCTTAAATGAAGAAACATGACGCAGAATCCCAGGTAATTCTTATCGACGAGCACACGTTCACGACTAATTTACTACAAGACTCCTGATCCAAACAAATTGGCTCCCGAGAGCCAACTGTGACGGGATTGTGCGATTTGCTATAATTATTTGTGTAGGCGTTTAAATTTTTTTACGCTCGATGCTTGGAATTGTGGCCGTTTTTATATTGATTTTATACGTATTCGTTACGCCCTGGTTTATACGAGTATGGCAACAGTACATCTACATGTCGCATTCAGGGGCCCAGCTGTGATGATAAGTGTATATAATATGTATGTATGTTTTACCACGTCCATACAATCTCAGAAACTAGAAATCGAATTGCAATAACTTTTTCTTATTCAAAAAAATATATTTCAACTTGTTTCTCGATTTCGGATCGTAGACATGCAGTTGTAAGACGAGTCACTGCTAATATTGAACAGTCAAACGCTTCCCCCAACTTCAATGTAATCCGTTCCACCACTTCCTGCAACTTGCACCAACCTCACACTTCGCCCGCAGCCATCGCAGAGAAACAAGGATAGGGTAAGATTTGGCCCTGGTTTACGATAAAACACATCTTGTTCATCACCATCTTTAGGTACAAAATATCAACTTATTATACTCGTATGCCAATCTGTTAAAACAAAGTTTTCTTTCGCAACAGCGCTGATTAAATTAATACTTTTGTGTTTATAAGCTTACAGCCGGTATTTACTTTTTCATTTATACCCAGCTTACGAGTCACCCATAATTATTGTATTTACTGAT
Source organism: Lacanobia wlatinum (assembly GCA_947578705.1). Taxonomy (NCBI): domain Eukaryota; kingdom Metazoa; phylum Arthropoda; class Insecta; order Lepidoptera; family Noctuidae; genus Lacanobia; species Lacanobia wlatinum. The sequence goes on from OX388031.1 coordinate 24,559,343, forward strand.
TAGAATTTATAGTCATATTCAATACCCATAATTATTGTAAACTAGTGGACGTCACGCGGTTTCACCCGCGTAGTTCTCGTTCCCGTGGGAATACGGGGATAATATATAGCCTATGTTACTCCCTGATAATGTAGCTATCCAATGCTGAAAGAATTTTTCAAATCGGTGCAGTAGTTTCGGAGCCTATTCAATTCAAACAAACAAACAAACATACAAACAAACAAATCTTTCCTCTTTATAATATTAGTGTAGACAATGCCATCGGAGTATAATACTGCCAGCTTACACACATTCTATTGTTATCTTATTAATGTTAAAATCCGTTTGTTTTAACAACCCTATAGCAAGTGAGCAAGCAAGGGCAGGGTGATAAAATATGACAACTATAACAGCGAGTTTTTTGTTTTTACAACGATGCTTATAATTACTAACTTATCATTGAACACACACCCTGTCGAATAATTTGTAGTTAAAAAAAATCACCGAAAATAATATAATGTAAAAGTATCATAACGTAATACACGGAAACATACGGAATAAAAAATATAACAATTTTAAAGCAACATCATTGAAAACAAAAGTATTGTCAATAAAAAAGTATTAAGTTGTGTACTAACACTTATCCAGTAACAGGTTAGTACACTGCTTTTACAACATTTCGATTGATAAGTTATACAATTCACTCTTACAGGGCCATAGCAAGCAGCAGGTTCACGAACAACTCGTTCATGCATGATGATGTCTTGACCACTTTGTAGTAATCTATTTACGTAAAACTCATACCATACATTGCGATTATTCCTTACAGCGACCAAAAACACTACCAATAATAGTGGATTCAGTCTTAATAGGAAAAATCTACGGTACTGTTATTAATTTCAAAAATACGGAGGAAATAGTCATACAACATTACGACGTCACTCAATATAAATATTAAAGTGGCGATATACAAGCGACGCCATTTGTTAGTGCCTGTATGTGCGCTCGTGCTCAAACTACGACAAAGTGAAAACACAGTTATAATGTAAACCAAACAGTTTATTAATGCAGGTAAAGCTTCATCTGAATACGCGATGGCCATGTAAGTTACTGGACTGAATTTTGCAGACGAGACAATATAGTAATGCCTTATAAAACTGCTAATGAATTATGTAATTACTGGCAAACCATAACAAAACAGACAGGTTTTTAAATACCTCCTTTTGATATCCACATTAAAAACTTTTACAATGTCCACGTAAAACATATGACTAATAACTAATAGCCAGTGGTTTTTCACTGTTGTGAAATATTCAAATAGAAGGGTAAGTAAAATGATTGGTAACATACAAGTATCTTCTGTTACCTTGTAGAGGTTATTCTGCAATAAAATTAAATGATATATTAAATAACTTAAGAAATAAGATGATGCGTTAAGAAACACATAGTTCCTGTAATTTCGAAACTACTTCAGGATGCACCAGGATGTCAGTCCATAGATCAACGTAGCTAGTGTCAGCGCGGACATTATGTAAGTCGGGATGTCCCACGCAACATCCCAGAAGTTTGTTAGATAGTCATCCTGTGCGCTGACGTCGTTGTCAGACATGGCGAATTTTACTGCACTGATTTGATTAGTTCACTTTTATATTACGCAAAGAAAGTACATAATATGCGTGTAGCTTGACGTAAGCACTGCTATGTGTTGCTTCTGAAACAGTCGATCTAATAATAGTTATTTTATATATCCTATCGCTACAACACTAATTAATCACTTTATTACATTATTTTACCACTATAACAACTAATTTAATTACATTAAAAAATTTAGGTTATAATGAACCAAATCCTTGGACGGACGGACAGCAGAGGCTTAGTAATAGGGTTCCGTTAGTTACCTTTTGGGTGCGGAACCCTAAAGTTATATAGTATAGCACTTCACCCGCGACTTCGTACTCGCGCAATTTTTTTTAGGATCCCTCATTTTTTTCTCGTATTAAATATAGCCTATGTTACTCAGGGATCTCTCAAGGAGGGAAAAAGAAATCTCTCAAGTGCACACTGGTTCGTGAGAAACTCAGAAATACATGGGTATCTGGAGATGCCGACCGTAAGGGAGGAAGTTTGCAAAAATAGCAGGAGATACAAGGAAAGGCTCAATAAACACACAAATGAACTGGCTAGGAACCTGTTAACACCACAGGAAGAGGTAAATCACCTAAAAAGATGGCAAATACTAGACCTTGACCAGAGAAACTGATTTTATTAAGTCTCTACCAACTCTTACGGTGGTGTTTAATGGAACGCACCCAATCTAATCCGTCTGAGAAACGATTTGATTATGGCTTAAGGCCGATTGCAAATTAAGGGGAGAAGAAAAAAAAAATGTTACTCAGGGATAACGTTGCATTCTAATAGTGAAAGAATGTTTGAAATCGGTCCAGTAGTTTTTGAGTGAAATCGTAACAAACAAAGAAACAAAACATCAAATCTTTCCTCTTTATAATATCAGTTGAGATAATAAATACCTTATCAAATCCGTCCCAGATATCGAGATCAGCATTTATGTAGAAACAGGGAAATAATGAATTGTCGAAAATTCATTAGTAAAAATCAGCCAAGAGTGAGTCGGACTCGTGCACGAAAGGATCCAACCATGTCTTTGTTTTTTTTTATGGGAAATCACTATTAATGACTCCTGCCACTCTGGGCGGAGCGGAATGGGGTGCCAGACTCGTAGAACAACCGTTTGGCACCCGCTTGGTGTTTATTGGAAAGCCCTTTGCGTTCCTATGCGATGGTTGGGTCGGAGGAAGAGTGGGACGCAAGACAATATTGATAAAATCAGGATTAGCGTCCAAGGACTCTGCGTTTGTTCTTCTCGTGTAAGTTACGTTGTTGTCACTTGCAACGGACTGACATTGTTACATGTTAATCAATAGACATAAAAGTCTACCGCTACTGAGGGATTGAGTGACTGACAGACAACGCACAGCCGAAACTACTGATCGTAGAAAGCATTGCATGTAGCAAGCATTTGGAATATAGGTTCTTTGCGGTGTTTAGGGGAGCACTAAGAGAGGTTTCCCGGAACGGGAAAAAATGGGATATTTGCGCACGAAGTCGCGGGAAAAAGCTAGACAATATATATTATTTTTTTCTGTAACTGAGTGACTGAGTGAGCGACTGACAGACAACACACAGCCAAGCATGTAGGTTCCGTAGGGAGTTTAGGGTAGGATTTCCCGAAATTCCTACGGGATCGGGAAAAAGCTAGTAATAATAATATTTTTTAAGTTATAATAATATTTCAATCTTCTGCTTATTTCTTATCTATACTAATATTATAAAGAAGAAAGATTTGTTTGTTTGTTTGAATTGAATAGGCTCCGAAACTACTGGACCGATTTGAAAAATTATTTTAGCATTGGATAGCTACATTATCAGAGAGTAACATAGGCTATATATTATCTCCGTACTCCTACGGAAACGGGAACTACGCGGGTGAAACCGCGTGATGTCCACTAGTATTAAATAAGTTTCTTTTAATTTGGAACTTTACAACTTCTCAACATTTTTGTATGTTAATGTATTCTTGACCCATGTAGTGAAGGTATCATTGTAGGCTTTGTCTATTTAATTTGTTTTAAAATGACAATGCCAGCTTTCGTAGGAAAATATTAGGCTAGGTTAGGTTTGTTAACATATACAACACTTTATTTTGATGTTTGTTTGGTTTTACTAGCTTCAAACTTGAGTTGTTTAAAAAAAATACATTAAAGTATGTTTGTATTCGGCTTAATCAAATCAAATCAAATCAAATCAAATCGTATATTTCAAATAAACCATTTACAGGCACTTTTGAATTGTCAAGGACACAATAGCAACTGTATAGTTTAATGTTAGTACAATTATACACTAAGCATTGAGTATTATACAGTCGAACAATTTTCAGTTACTAAATTACACAAAACATTGTAAATCATTACAATAATACTTGTAAACATTCGGAATAATAAATAATTACAATATTCAAACAGCGTCATTTAAATTAAAGTTTTATTATTTAAAAAATCTTTAATAGGGAAGATGCAGATATGATATTTATCAATATTTTGTGACTGAAATTTGCAATACACCAATCAGTGCTAGGAGTGATTGGTGGTGGAGGTGGATTACAAATTTCAGCCTTTGGAATATCATCTCAGTGAAGGTGGTGGTGGCTTTAAAATATTACTAAATATTTACAATATTTTGTAAAATGAAATCGTGAAAGTGATCTAGTCGTATAAAAGCTTTAGCACCTGATGATGATATCTACTTTTTTAGTTTTATTAGTGTTCTTTAGTCGACAAGAGAGCAGCACTTATATTATCTATGATATTTGTCGTTGAGTTACTCTACGTCTATGTTCTGTATCTGTGGCTATCCTACTGTATCGAATAAAGTGGAAACGTTTTTGTGCAAATAGAAAATCTCTTTTTCATTTGAAGAATCCTAAACCTTAATAGGTTATGGGCCCAGGAAAACTCTCGAAATTGAAGAACAAAAGAAAACAAAAACATTTCGAAAGAAAACTACACTGTCACGAATATTGGTTGGTCAAAGGTCATTACCGCCAAAATGGACACGCGGTCGATGAGTGTAGAAAAATTCGATGGAAATAGTTTCCGGCAGTGGAAATTCCAGATCAAATGTGCTCTAAAAGCCAAAAGTATCAACACAGATCTGCCAAAGCCAGAAGCAGACAATTCTACATGTTTAAAAACGATGGAATGGCAATGTACGTCATAATAGACTTGAAGCAAATAACCTTAATTGAAAATTGTGAAACAGCCAGTGAAATAATGTTGAAACTTGAATCAATTTACGAACAAAAGAGTGAATTGAATAAAATGATAATACAAGAAAGGTTTTATCAGTACAAAATGTCATCAAGTGATACAATTGCTCAACATATTTCGAAAATTGAAAACTTAGCCAAGCAATTAAAAGAAAGTGGCGAAATTGTAAGTGATACAGCCATCACGACTAAAATACTTAGTACTCTCCCACCCAAGTATAGAACACTGTGGCAAGCATGGTTGTCGTTAGATCCTTCAAAGCAAAATATTATTAATCTAACTGCTCGCTTACTCGATGAGGAAGCCAGTTTAACTTGTGAGGAAGAACAAGAAACATCCCTGCTAGTGACTAATTCTAAAGAAAAAGGGCAATCTAAACAAAATGAACGTAGTGGTGATGGCCCAAAACAAAACAACCATTCTAAACATCGCTTCGACTGCTACAATTTTGGAAAAAGAGGACATTTTGCAAAGGAATGTCGAGCCCCAAAGAAAAAAACGAGAAAGCCCGATAATATGCTGGCATTTAATATTGAAGACAAAAATAAATATACTGATGATAACATTTGGATTTTGGATAGTGGTGCTTCAGCTCATATAACCCATAGAAAAGACAAATTCATGGAATTAGAAGAATGCATTCACAAGTCGTTAACCCTGGGTAATGAACACTTGGTTGTAGTATGTGGAATTGGAAGAATCATGATAGAAAGGTTTGTCAATGGACAATGGTATTCAAGTATATTAAATGATGTACTATATGTTCCAAGCTTATGAAAAAAATAGTTTTCTGAGGGCGTATTATCACGCCCTCAGAAAACTATTTCGCGTCAAGGTTATTCACTTGTGAAGAAAGGAAATAGTGCATTGATTTACTTGAATAAAGAAGTGGTAATGAGCGCACAAATGAAGACAAATAATTTATATGAATTTAATATCAAAACTGTAGCCCCGGCAAAATGTAACTTAGTGCATGACAGTTATGGTCTCAAGAAATGGTATGAAAGACTAGGGCATATAAATATTAAAGAAATTAAAAACATGCACATAAGAAATGTGGCTGAAGGTTTGAAGATTAATGGTGATATTGAAGAAAAATACACCTGTGAAGCATGCGCTTATGGTAAACAGCACCGTCTACCATTTCAAAAATCTTCAAGAAGTGAAATACAGCCCGGCGATCTGGTGAACAGCGACGTGTGCGGACCAATGAGTCACACATCAGTGCGAGGTATGCGCTATTTTGTATTATTCAAAGATGCCAAGACAAGCTACAAGCATGTATATTTTATGCGAAATAAAAGTGGTGTATTAGAAAATTTTAAAACTTATAACGCTATAATCAAGAACAAGTACATGCACAGTGTGAAGATTTTACACACTGACAATGGAAGGGAATATGTCAATACTGCATTTAAGGAGTATATGAAAAAAAGGCATTATACATGAGTGCACAGCACCATACACTCCAGAAAGAAATGGTCGTGCAGAGAGGGAGTTAAGAACCATACTTGAGAGTGTTCGTTCGATGCTATATGCTAGAGATGTGCCATTATATTTGTGGGCCGAATCTGTTAATACAGCTGTGTATTTACTCAACAGTACCATGTCAAGTCAATCTACGAATATAACACGTTTTGAAGCATGGACAGGTGTTAAGCCGCAGTTGAGTCATGTGCGGGTGTTTGGTAGAGTAGGATATATACATATTCCTGATTAATTGAGAAAGAAACTAGATAAGAAAAGTGATATGATGATATTAGTAGGATATGATGACACCAATTACAGAATGTACAATAGCAAAAACAAACAAATAAAAATATCGGGAAATGTATTTTTTGATGAAGATAAGGTCCCAGAAATATGAGGAAATATTTCAAAAATTTTAATACACGAAGAAGGCACAGACACTGACGAAAACACAAGAAAGTGCAGTAATACTCTATCAACAGAAAATTCAGCTGAAAGTCTGCACAGCTGTCAGGATGAAGATGATGATCCAACATACGAACCGTCTCAGGAGATAGAAGAAACAGAAGACAGACATATAAACCTAAGACCTCGACATAACAGAAATTATGAAGCACATTTTGTGGAATTCATGGTGCCATCTACATACGATGAAGCAATGAAGGATCCTCAAAAGGTTCAATGGTCTAAGGCTGTAAGTGAAGAACTTGAAGCTCATGAAGACAATAAGACCTGGACAGCTGTCAAAAGAACTAATCAAAAGACTATAACCACAAAATGAATTTTTACAATAAAAATATATGAAAATGGAAAGGTCATAAGATACAAGGCGCGCTTATGTGCACGTGGATTATGAAGAAATATTTTTCCCAAACTGTAAGGTACGATTCCGTATGAATCATTCTTTCTCTTGCAGCTAAATACAATTATGCAATCCAACAACTTGATGTCAAAACAGCTTTTCTCAATGGTAATCTTGATGACGACATATAATTAGAGGTGCCTGAGGGAGTGTCAGTGAGTAAAGATTATATTTTAAAGTTAAATAAAGCCCTATATGGTCTTAAACAAGCGTCTAGATGTTGGAACAAAAAATTTACAAATTTTCTAAAAGAATATAGTTCTGTACAATCACAGGCAAACAACTGTATTTATATTGGAGATTTTAATTACTTAAAATCTACTTATTAATTTTTGTAGACGATTGCCTTGTTGTGTCCCCAAATAAGTATTTAATTAAAGAAATTATAATGTATCTGAAACAAGCTTTAAAAATTAAAGAACTGAATTTAAGTTACTTTGTGGGTATGCAAATAAAAAAGGAGAATGATTACATTCTCATTCATCAGAGAAATTATATTGAGCAAATCATAGCAAAAATTAATATGAGTGATGCTAATCCTGTTAAAACCCCATCTGATGTAAATGTAATAATCTCAAAGAATGTAGATGAAGAAATTGTAAACTTTCCTTATAGAGAACTAATAGGTTCACTATTATTTTTATGTTCAGTGTCACGTCCAGATATTAGTTTTATAGTAAACTTACTTAGTAGATATGTAAACAGTCCTAAACAGCAACATGTGAATGCTGCTAAACGCATAATAAGGTATTTGATTGATATTATGTATTACTAATAGTGAGAGCAGCAGTCTTGTAGGATATTCTGATTCAGATTTTGCAAGTGATGTAGACACCAGAAAATCTACCACTGGATACATATTCTTGTTTAATGAGAAATGATAAATGATATTTATTTTGCAAATAGGTTACAAGTAACTCTTTTACACGTCAATTTTTTTTTTTGACATATTTATCTAGATGAGGCCGGATGTTTCCTAGCTGACTACCCTGAGAAGAAACACCGAAACAAACTCAGAGGTCATAGTCTCTTTTGAAGTCCATACAATCGCCAATACATATGAAAAACATGTAGGTTAACGTCTGAGGTGGCCTTTTGCGGAAAGCACCACGCAGGTTTGAGCGGGCTTGTCCAGACAGTGCAAGCATTTGTCAGTTATCGTGCAGCTCAACTCAGAACTTTGAGGAGCTCAACAAACCGACGAACAATACCAAAGTAAGGACATTTGGGTAAGCCGCATAATTTACTTAAACTGCCAGACAGTCATGAAATCAATCCTTAAAATAACGACCTACATAGTCCTCACACTTACAATACATCTTTTTTTTTTAAGAACCATGCAGATTAGTGTCTGAGATGGTCTTTAGAAGAAAGAACCACACAGATTTGAGTGAACCTGTCCAGTTAGTGCAAGCATTTGTCAGTAGTCGTGTAGCTCAACTCAGATCCACTTAGGAGCTCAACAACTCTACGAACAATACCAAAGAAAGGACATTTGTGTAGGCCGTACAAAGCACTCAAACTGCCAGACTAACATTAAAATTACTCACTGAAATAAAAAATAATCCACATAGTCCCTATTCATAATAAAAATAATGATAATACTTTACGAAGTCAAAAGAATTATGTCAAATTGTATATATATTGTAATTGTATATATAGGACCAGTTACATGGTCCAGTCAAAAACAAAATACTATTGCTCTCTCTACTACTGAAGCAGAGGTTGTTGCTGCTAGTGTGTCTGCCAAAGAAATTATTTGGTTGAGACAATTGTTATCAGACTTAGGTGAAATGTATGATTCTGTTTTTCTACATGTAGATAACCAAAGTGCAATAAGGCTGATAAATAATCCCATCTATCACAAAAGAACTAAGCATATACATACATAGATGTTAAATATAACTTTATAAGAGATAGTGGACGTCACGCGGTTTCACCCGCGTAGTTCCCGTTCCCGTGGGAGTACGGGGATAAAATATAGCCTATGTTACTCCCTGATAATGTAGCTATCCATTGCTGAAAGAATTTTTCAAATCGGTCCAGTAGTTTCGGAGCCTATTCATTTCAAACAACCAAACAAATCTTTCCTCTTTATAATATTAGTGTAGAAAAGGTTGAAAAAGGGTTAATAAAAATTTAATATATTTCCAGTTCCAATTAATTGGCATACATCTTAACTAAATCACTACCAGCTCAGACATTTATATTTTTAAGAGATCATTTGTTGTCTAGATGTTAAAATAAAAAAAATAATAAAAAACAAAATCAAAAATTAATCAAAAATTAAAATTATAGAAAGGGTGTTGAGTACATAATTTGATTTCATGTTAATAGTTTTATTAGTGTTCTTTAGTCGACAAGAGAGCAGCACTTATATTATCTATGATATTTGTCGTTGAGTTACTCTACGTCTACTTTTGTCTATGTTCTGTATCTGTGGCTATCCTACTGTACCGAATAAAGTCTCAGATAAAGTGGAAACGTTTTTGTGCAATTAGAAAATCTCTTTTTCATTTGAAGAATCCTAAACCTTAATACAGGTATACGTACATTCAAAGTGCCCCCATTGTAGCTAAGCAGGCGCAGGGATGGAAGGTGCGAATAAATACACAGTTCAGAGTGAAAACACAAATATAATGTCACATAGAAAAACACAGGCACAAAAACACATAACACAAAAGTAAATAGAAGCAAGAAAAACAGAAATAATACAAAAGAAAAAGAGAACAAAGACTTAGGCTGACTGGCCACTGAAGAGGAGAAGAGCCGAGAAATATTAGCCAATGGAATTGCATAAAATCTCCGCTCCGCTTCAGTCACGGACATTTTATGCAATTCTTCTCCGTTTCTCCGCTCTTATGCCTCGCTCCGCATCTACGGACAGACATAGATAAATCAAAAAGACAAAGCCAGTTTTCGTAAAAAAAGGAAGAAATGTTGTTAATATGAACAACATATTCCTTCGAATTATAAACATAAAACGGTTGTTGTTAAAAATATTTACATACGAATGTATTCGACAGATTTTACGATATTAAAGTACATAATTTAACTACCTGTTTTGCAGGTACAGGTGTTGAAAAAGGTCATAATAGCAGCTACGTAGTTTAATATAACTATGCTTATATTTATAAACATAGTTATAGTTATATTAGCATTGAGTAATACACAGTTGAACACTTTCCAGCTTAAAAGTGACACAGAAAATAATACAATGTAGAATTAAGTTATAGTTAAATAATAAATTATCATAATTATGATTAATATTCGGGCACATTTGGAATACAAATAATTTGGATTTTCAAACAGCATCATTTAAACTAAAAGTTTGTCACTAAGAAAATCTTAAATAATGTAGAAATAAGTGTTTCTACATTATTTAAGATTTCCTTAGTGACAAACCAGTAACAGATTAGTAAATTTGTTTTAATTTTACAACTTATCGAAAGAATAGTTCGATAAATCACACTTCCGGAACCGGGCGGTAAGAAGCAGCAGGTTCACGAACAACTCGATCATGCATGATGATGTCTTGACCCCTCTGCCTTGCTGGCGCGCTTTGCTCTAATCTATTTACGTAAAACTCATACCATGCATTACGATTTCCCCTTACAGCGATCATAAACACTAACAACAAAAGTGGGTTAAGAAAATTTAATATAAACAATCCTGCATTATTGAAACGGATCCTTAAAACACGAATGAAATTGTCAAACAACATTACGACGTCACTCAACATAAATATCAATGTGGCTATGTAGAAGCGACGCCATTTGTTAGTGCCTGTTTGTGCGCTCGTGTTCAAACTACGAAAAAGAGAAAATACAGTTATTATGTAAATAAAACAGTTTATCGTTACAGGTATAATTCGATCCAAATACGTGATGGTCATGTATGTTATAACTACTAATTTGTACATTAAATAGGATGTGATTCTGATGCTGTGAAATAAAAAATCAAAAGAATAACTCTTAACAAAAAGACAAAAACTGGTTGTTATTATAGGCAAACCCCAACCACAGAGGGCACTTATTAAAAATCTTCTTTTGATTTGCACATTGAAAACTTTTACAATATCTACGTAGAACATATGACTAATAACTAATAACCAGTGGTTCTTCGCTGTTATTAAATAATTAAATAGAGGTCTTCTTATAATTGTGGGCAGAATATGTTTGGTTAAAATGTATCCCCCTCCAAAAAATAAATAGCGTAAGAAGTATGTTAAAATTGCGTTAAGAAACACATAGTTTCTGTAGTTTCGAAACTTCTTCAATATGCACCAGGATGTCAGTACGTAGATCAACGTAGCTAGTGTCAGCGCGAACATAACGAAGTTCATGATGAACAATGCATATAACCAGACGATTGGCACATCATCATCCTGTGCGCTGGTATTGTTGACAGACATGGCGAATTTCACTGCACTGATTTGATTAGATCACTTTTATTTTGTGTAAAGAAATAATATAATATGTGAATAGCTTGACGAAAGCACAGCTACGTCCGTATTGCTATGTGGTGCTATTGAAACAGTCGATATAATAGTGATATAATGAATAAAAATACTACAAAACAAAAAAAACAACTTACTAATTGAACCGTGTTGTGCAGAATCCAATCCACAAACTAAGCAAAACCAAGGTTTTGATGCCAAACAATCGAAAATGATCTCTATTTTCATGTCACAAAGACACATTCTATTCTGTCAACTATAAATATTATTTTATGATGGGTTATACCAACAAAAGAAACTTAAAAAATAAAGCAAATATGGTTCAAAACTCTTGAAACATTATAGCAAATAATAGTTAGGATATAATTTTTTTTCATAAATGTTCCATGCGTCTTGATCTTACAGCTTAAAGGAAATGTAATTTCCTAAAATGGTTCAAAAGCATTTGATACATTTCTGCAAAATGCACCAAGAAATTCCATTTCGCAATAATGATCCAAAAGCGTATATGAAAGTATATACACAGAAGATGATTACATGAATATAATGAGGAAATGTAAAACACGAAATCCTTTGAAGGTCATAAGAATGAAAAATGAAACTTTTTGAGCTACAAACCAACGAAGAAAATATTATAAACAGAAAAATGTACACAAGTAAGAAGAAAGTGAACTGGCTATGTACTAAAGAAATTCTTTCGAAGAAAGAGTTTCCTTTTCTATTTTCATGCAAAGTGACATCAAAGAAGAATCGGAATTCGAAGAACTGGATATTAAAAAAGCGTGTTAAAAAGCGGGCAGGAAAAATAATTATTAGAGTTAACATCCAAAGGAATGAATTGGTCCCTTTATGGCCCGATGGCAAGGCAATAGCCCAACCTAAACTTGATGATTTGAAGTCAATATTTGAGTTAATACCTGCTGACTGTCGCCCATTTTATGAATATTTAAAAGGAAGTAAACAAATTATTGATGATGTAGATGGGTTTGGTACAGTCCCAGACTTGATTTTGAACCTTGAACTCTTTTTATTTTTGAAAGCAAATAAATGTTGAAAGTTAAAATATCTGCATTTTATTTTAGAGTAGTGATATACCTGAAAAATGTTAGAATGGTTGGTGGCAAAATAAGGAATTTCAATGTATATTTGTTGTTGGATCATTATAGCAAAACTGTTAAATATTGTGATTAATATAAAATTTTAATTTAACAGAAATGATCCAATCATTATTTTTTAAGTTATCTATTAATATGAAGGTATTTTTAATAAACATTAAGTCATATAGAAATCTATATTCAATTCTTTATAAACCTATACGTATAAGATGGTGTATTAGGATCACAGTCACAAAAGAAATGAAGTTATGTTTTAAATCATCATAACTTTTCTTTTAGTTTTTGTTGGCTGGATCATTACTGCACAACACGGTCCAATAAGTACTCTTTTGAGTCTCGGGTCGGTCTCAACTGAGCACGGACGCGTATTGCTTGCCGAAGTGACAAGTGACTCATCGCGAGAATAATGTCGTCAAAGACTGTCAAATGTGTGAACTGCAATGACTGTGAAATGTGTTGGAGTTTATGGATGAAGAGAGCATTCATCAGTTGTGTACGTCATCCTTCACAGCTGATGATATTGTTAAAGCGAAAATACTATTATTTGAATCGCTTGCCAACTCAAAGAAGATGCCAATTCGTCGAAAAGACGGCAAGAAGAAGATGTCCAGAGATTTAGATGACATAATATGTCTAATGAAAGCAACGGATCCGGACCTTTTCCCTATATTTGTGGCCAAGGAGTTACACCATGTCGATGCGACCCGACTTCTAAAGGACATTTTGATATTACAAAATAAGTGTAAGGCTTTAGACGACAAAATGGTAACCAAAGAACAGTGCTTCAGTTCGAGGTAAAAAATATGAAATGTGCATCGCTAGTAGACAATTACTGTACGCCTAATATACATGTAAACAAAAGGCGAGGTGCTTGTCTGGACAATAGTGTCATGTTAGATAATAGTGGCCCTATAGGTTTGCAGTATGTGCCGATATTGTCAACACAATTAACAGCTGATAAAAATGTGAACGACTCAGTGAAGGTGAATTCGCCATTAATTGCAATAGTTCGCGTTAATGACGGTGACTTGAAAAAACGTAAACAAATGGACGCGGTGATGGTAAATGGTGCGAGCGAGAGCGAGACATCGAAAAGAAGCACACGCAGGAACATGACGTTTGCAGAGACAGAAACTAGTAATGCGGCTGACGTGACCTTGAACGAGCCAATCACTGCGTCGACGTTTGCGCCGACGGAGCCGTTCGCGTCCCCTACCATCGTTACATTTGCTACTGCGGTGTCGACTGGAACCAGTGCGGTGTCAAGTGAACGACAAACAGTGAACAGTTCGAGTTCGAGTTTGTGTGCATCCAATGTGAGAAGTGAGAAAATGGTAGCGGACCAAAACAAGGATTGGAAGTTAGTACAAAACAAATCATCAAAACAAAATAGGCTAGTCAGAGGGGTCGTGCTTCCACTGAGCCTAATGTTAATTTTCGAGCAGCCGATGTTAAAGTGCCATTGTTAATTTCAAACGTTAGTACTGAGACACAAGAAAACGATATTATTAGCTACATTAAGACTAAAACAAATGAGAGTGTATCTTTGAAAAAGATGAACATTAAGTCTTTTAAGAAGTACAACGCTTATAAAGTATTTGTTTCCAAACATAAAGTGGATGTATTTCTAAATGACCAGTTGTGGCCAGATGGCATTACTTTTAGGCGGTTCGTACATTTCTTGTATCGAACCAGGCCAGAGTCTAGAGTTAAAGTCGATTAAATGTTTTTATAATGTTAAGTAAGACTAATAAATATTCAACATTTACTAGTTTCAATTGTCAGTCAACAAAACGCTCTATTGATGACATTCGAGCAATTTGTGCTTGGTCAGATCTTGTAGCCCTCCAAGAGACATGGCTTCTTCCCCATGACATATTGATGTTGGGAACCATAAGCAAAGACTTTGAATTTACTGGTAAGTCAGCGGTTGATACAACCGTCGGACCGTTAAGAGGAAGGCCGTATGGGGGAGTGGCCATTCTCTGGAGGAAAGGCATGTTTGAGTCTGTCTCTGTTTTGGACTGTAGTAGTAAACGGATTGTGGCCATAAAGGCAGCTATAGGCGAGCGTTCTATCCTAGTTTTTTCGGTCTACATGCCTACAGACGTACCAGAGAATTTGCCCATCTTTACTGATTTATTGAGAGAGATCAATGCTATTGTAGCAAGTTACGATGTCGAAAATGTATTCATGATGGGCGATTTCAACGCGCACCCCAAACAAAATTTTTATACTGAATTGACGAACTTTTGAACGGACCAGTCATGGCTGTGTTGAATTGCTAGGTGCTGAGCAAAATCACTACACATTTATTAGTGATGCGCATGGGTGTAGGCGGTGGCTCGATCACTGTGTGGTATCTTTGTCAGCATGGCACACTGTTATAGATGTAGGTATTAAAGAGGATGTTTATAACTCTGATCATTTACCCATCTATATTATATGTGATTTGAATATAGTAAGGTCAAAACTAATGACTCAGACTGTGCCCCGGAGCGCGATTATATGGGGTGAAAGAAACTGTTCCGAGATTGACAGATACAGGCTTTTCTGTGATAGTAAATTGCGAGATATTGATTTCCCCCAAGAATTTACGGAGTGCAGTCATGGGACATGCGGTTTGGCTGAACATAAAGTTATATTAGATAATTTCTATAATCGGATTGTGAATGTTCTTAGTGAGGCAGCTATGCAATGTAAAGAGACCAGTGACTATAGGCCTCACAGAAAATATCGATCTCTGTGTGGTTGGAACAAACATGTTTAAATTTCAGGCCTGGTTAGAACATAATCGACCAACTTATGGTCCTGTTTATGATCAAATGCGAGAGGCTCGCAAAGTTTTCAAAAGTCACTTGAAATGGTGCCAAAAAAATCAAGAAAATATTAAAATGGACATGTTAGCAGAACAACGAGCTACGAAAAACTTTGGCAAATTCTGGAAAGCCACAGGTAAATTGGACGTTAAGCCTGGCCTTGCGGTGGGTGTGGAGGGGAAGAGTGATCACGGGGATATTGCAGAACTGTTTATGAACCATTTCCAGGTGCAATCTCCCTTTGGTCCCTCAGCTCCTGCTGGCGCCGAGTTGTGTTGTCAGGCGAACGAAACTTTTATGCACTTCTCTGCCAATCAAGTCAAGAGAGTTATACAGGGAATGAGCAGAGGCAAGTCTCCCGGTCATGATGGACTCAGCATTGAGCACTTGAAATATGCAGGTGTCCACATGCCGAGAGTCTTGTCGTTGTTCTACACGATGTGTCTACGCCATTCGTACTTGCCGGAAAACTTTATGAAAACCCTTGTTGTTCCCATTGTTAAGAACAGGGTAGGGGACATATCAAGCAAGGGGAATTATCGTCCGATTTCCCTGGCTACGATAATGGCTAAGGTATTGGACAGTATGCTTGACTCATATTTGAAAACTATTTTAAACCTTCATGAAGCACAGTTTGGGTTCCAGCCTGGACTATCAACCGAAATTGCTATCTTAAGCCTCAAGCATACTGTTCAATATTATACCGATCGGAAGATCGAAGGCCGGTGTACGCCTGTTTTCTTGACCTCTTGAAGGCCTTCGGTCTGGTTTCCTACGATGTGCTTTGGGACAAATTGAGGGACATGGGTGCCCCGGCTGAAATACTGAAAATGTTCCAGTACTGGTACGCCAATCAAAAAAGCCAGGTGAAGTGGTCTAACACTCTCTCTAGAGCATACAGATCGGAATGCGGTGTGAGACAGGGGGGTTTGACATCCCCTAGACACTTCAATCTGTATGTTGACGGCCTCATCACCGAGCTCAGCAGCATGAATGTTGGATGTCGAATAAATGGAGTGAGCGTCAATAACATCAGCTACGCGGACGACATGGTGCTGCTGGGCCCGACTGCTGGGGCAATTAGGGAATTGCTCAAAGTCTGTGAGACTTATGCTGCCTCACATGGACTTATTAATAATGTCACCAAGAGTGAATATATGCTCTTTAGGGCCGCAGGTAGATGTCTACACTCAGTACCAGAAACTATACGGCTGAATGGCCTCCAGTTAAACAGAGTGTCCAAATTTAAGTACCTTGGACATTTCATCACCGACGACCTTAAAGATGATACTGATATTGAGAGGGAGCGTAGGGCACTGGCGGTCAGAGGTAACATGTTGGCCCGTAGATTTGCTCGATGCTCTGACTTAGTAAAAATTACTCTTTTTAAAGCCTATTGTCAGAGTTTTTATACGAGCAATCTATGGGTCAACTACACTAAAAGATCGCTGGATGTTCTGCGCGTTCAATATAATAATGCTTTCAGGATGTTGTTGCGACAGCCCCGTTTCTGTAGCGCCTCTGGAATGTTAACCGAGACCCAAAAAACGGCTTTAAAGCCATACTACGTAAAAAAACTGCTTCGCTGCAGTGCAGAGTGCGGAGTAGTCGCAACTATATCCTGAGAGCTGTGGCGGAGAGCTATACGCCAAATATTAGGCATTTTGTGAGGAGGTTGATTAGGTAGGAAACATTTTCCTGCCTGGTCATCCATTGTTTTTATAAAAACAATTTCTATATCAATGTTTACTAACACTAGAATATAAGATGTTTGAAATACTAACAAAGTATGGATCACCGTAGTCCGAAATAAACGATTTTTAATTTAATTTTAATTAAATTTTCACCACTATCAGCACTAATCTAAAAATCAAGTAAGGTATAATTAAAAATACTATCCCAAAACATTAAATTTTTGGGATTTACTGTTTTATAGTTAAAACCTAAATTTGATAAAATTATATTAAATTTATTATTTATCAAAATAATTATAAAAAACAACTTAATTAGCTTTAGAAAAAACAACTTAATTAGCTGTCGCAACTTCATTAGTCAAAACCGGACAAGAGCGAATCGAACTGGTGCATGAAGGATGCCTGCCATGCTATCTAAACAATACTAGTTCACAATCGAAAAGCTCGACACTGTTTTAATTCTGATTTTCCAATGTTTGTCGGACCGATTTAAGGATTTAATTCCAGTGGCCATGATGGTTGTTGTGTAATCTAAATGTATGTTTTATGTAAAAAATACACAGTTCTGTGGGTTAGGTCACGGGTGCACGTACTCCACCATACCACCGAAAACACTAGTCATAAATGTGATACTCAAGTGAGAATCATCCTAATAGTTACTTTAATAGTTATTCTTAAATGAAGAAACATGACGCAGAATCCCAGGTAATTCTTATCGACGAGCACACGTTCACGACTAATTTACCACAAGACTCCTGATCCGAACAAATTGGCTCCTGAGCGCCAACTGTGACGCGCTTGTGCGATTTTCTATAATTATTTGTGTAGGCGCTTCAAATTTTTACGCTCGATGTTTGGAATTGTGGCCGTTTTTATATTGATTTTATACGTATTTTTTATATTTTTTTTTTCAAAAAATACACTCATAAAAAGAAATGCCACGTTTTGAGGAAAAGGTTAGGTTAGAGGAAACTTAGGGCACCCCCGGATAGGTTAGCTAGATTTTCTTAAACCCTGCAGATAGAAAAAGGGCACCGTCGCGTCGTCGTCGTACTAAGATTTGAGGTGACCAAATATCAAATTCATGTTACAGCATGCTTATTTCGCGATGTAATTCCATCAGT
This sequence comes from Lacanobia wlatinum, assembly GCA_947578705.1. Lineage (NCBI taxonomy): Eukaryota > Metazoa > Arthropoda > Insecta > Lepidoptera > Noctuidae > Lacanobia > Lacanobia wlatinum. The sequence continues at coordinate 24,577,709 of OX388031.1, forward strand.
AGAAGCTCAGAACGCGTCATAGCATTTCGTCATTTCAACAACGCGTTTTGACCGCTTTCTTAAGTGCCACGACGCGAAATTCGCGAAAATCGGTTTTCGGTCTTTTGATGTAACATAATGAAATGTTTCTGAAGTGATTTGTAAAGGAAGCCAACCCTTTAGGAACTTGTTTGATGTTTTCTGTGTAAATTCTGACATACTGACACCACAATATGTTAACGGCTACAGTTTTATGCAACCAAGAATTCTTAGCTACGATTATTACTTAGTCATTCAAAGAATATTCAATATACCTATTAAATTTTGACATTTATTTACCTATTACATTTTGACATTTATGAACCTATTTAATTTTGACATTTTTGACCTATTATTCTTCTTTTTTTTACAATCAATTCATAGTCTACGAACACAGACCTAATAAATATATACATAATAATACATACAATTTGACATTTATTTACCGACTAGCTGACCCGCGCGGCTTCGCTCCCGTCAACTGGCTACTCTACCTACCGACCCTAACCTACCTACCTACTTACCTACCCTACCTACCTACTTACCTACCCTACCTACCTACTTACCTACCCTACCTACCTACCATAGCTACCCTACCTACCTGCCTACCTACCCTACCTACATACTATTTTTTTTTTTGTATTTTAATTCTTATTATGCTATTCCGGACGAAGAAATATTAGTCTTCGTCCGGAATGAAACACAAAATCTATGAAAATCGGTCGAGCCGTTCTCGAGTTAGTTAGAAAAGTGTTCGAACAAACCCGACTTTGAGAATTTTGCTATATTGTGAAAGATTCGACCTTTTTCTGAAGACACTTTTATATTAGCGAGACAGAAATAAAACGAATAAACTGAAGGAAGACGGACAGCGGTGGCTTATTAATAAATAGGGTTCCGTTACCAACCTTGGTACGGAACCCTAAAAATCGACTTGGTTCGCACGAATCAAAATCGTACGCGAAGGCTTAAATATCAGGGTCCCATTAGCAACTTTGGCACAGAACCCTATAATTTGCCTTGGCTCGCAAATCGAACTGTCTGATACTTAGCACGAATTAAAAACTTAGTTGCGGGCAACCTGTGAGTCTTTAAGACAAAAGTGAATAGGTTGCTTCTAGGCAAACGTGCTCCATCTTCAACCGCATCATCGCTTACTATCAGGTGAGATAGTGGTCAAACGTATGCCTATCTATAGTAAAAAAAAGTCTACTCCGTATCACCTAATCACTGAGAACTAATGATAACACGATTTGACAGTTACTGTGAAATCATGTTGTCATTCATTCTTAGTTCGGGTTCGGGATTAATCGTAAGTCTTTATGTGATACGGAGTAGAATACGTCCGCAACTAAGCCCGAAACTACGAACTTCGGACTTAGAGAGTAGCCCCCCCAAAATCAATCGCTCCCGTCACCGTGACTACCTTTGGTACAGTACCTTATTATTATTAGCCTTGTTTCGCAAATTGAACCGTTCGTTGCTTCGCTCTAAACGGAATCAATCGCGGAGGCTTAGCAGTAGGGTCCCGTCAGCACCTTTGGTACGGAAGGAACCCTACAGGCCTGATCCGCAAGTCGAACCGTCCAGTACTTCGCAAAACTAAATCAGTTTAAGACTCTACGATAAAAGCACTTTAAACGAAACCAGCAAAACTCAGAGATTTAAGCAATTTTGGTCCCATCCGTTTAAGACCTTCCAGAGATCAAACCGAAATTCCTACAAACCACGACTGTGTTTAAAATCGTGTGACGTCATTCTCCAGCGGAAAATCTTAACACCGCAATTCAGAAAAACGCGTCATCAGTGCAACGCCATCTATCGACCATGTTAATTGACAAAATATTTGGCAGCAGAAGACGTTAAATAAGAAGCCCGTATGTAACGATAAGGTATTAAAATGTTTACTTTTGTTTTGCTACGTCTACGTATTAAAAGTTTCACAAATAACTCAATCAATATGTTTTGGTGTAACATTCATGCTTTCATGCATTTTTGGTTCCTCAATAGATGGCGCTCTGACTGATCAGAATACAGTAGGAAGTTTCTTCCTAAACTTAAAAATTCAATATCTTTTGATTTTGTGGGTCGATTTTGATGAAATAAACGCTAAATGTTACTCGGGTTATCACTTAATATTTTTAAGTACTTAGATTTGCAATCCAATCTGTGGTTTATGCGTGATGCTCCCACAAACACACAGACAAAAATTTCAAAAATTGTATTTTTGTGTTTTATACCTTTTTCCTGAGCTTTCTGTGTAATTTTCATGCAAAAATATTCAATGTACAGACACGGTTAGCCTACGATTTTATTATATGTATAGATTACGTTTAGACATTTTTTTTTCCTATTATACAAACTCGGACCTAATAAATATATTCATAATTATACATACAATTCTACATTTAAAATATTTTTTGAAAATATTGAATACCTTGAAATGCTACTTAGCCGTCTTCCTCTCTCCTAATTTTTGCTGTGCCCGACAGGGTCAATATTGATCTCTAACCTTGTATATACCATCTATGTTATACATATGGAACGCAATAAAGTATTGAGTATTGAGAACCTAATTTAATATACCAAGAGCGACTTGCGTAAACGCCTGTCAAAAACCACTTCAGGTAATTACGAAATCTCAAACCAAAATCTACAAACAGTATCTCAGAACATCAAAGCTCGATTCCCCAGCCTTTGAGCTAGGACTGAGCCGAGCCGGGCGCACAGGAACATTTCGGGCCGTGTCTGAACCGGGGACATATCGATTGGCGGCGCATAAAATATGTCCCAGCGACCAAGTAAATAAGCCGATGCAGGCTCCGATATAAAGCACTGTTCTGTTGTAGAATGCATTGCTGTGTAACGTGATTGTTTGAATTTTAACGTTGTTTATTATTGTACGTTGGTAACTTGAAGATTTCGGTGCATTATGAGTATTTCCTTTAGCAGCATACGGTTGTCAGTTACTTCAAAACCGTATTTAATAAATGGACAAATAAATCATCAATCATCGTTGACTTCACAAATTATATCAACTACAATTTGTAATAAGTATTTTATCAAGTCTTTAGACTTCCTTCGAGGAATATGCCTTTCCCATACAGAATTGAGTGGTCTTCCTACGTAATAGTTGCTGAGTATGTTGACCCTGGAAAAGTTCGCTCCGAATGTTTCATTTTCCCAAATGATGGGGAGACTCGTATTCACATGACATTTACGAGCTAATATTTCTGCATTATAAAATAGCTGTAAAGAAGCTTATTACACAGTGCTACCCTCATCATTCTCATTTTATTAAGCCCTTATTGTCTTCAATAAAAAATCTAAAAGATATCCTATAAAATGAGGTATAAGTCAGCGAAAAAATGATAAAACCGGTAAATCAGGAGACGGCTCGCTTGGAGGAAGTGTTTATAAGAATTTATGCGTATTTAAACGACTCCTTTCATCGTCTGCTTGTATTAAGTACGCCATTATGAGTTGTATTTTACGTAAAAGACGTGATTTTGTGTGATATCTTCTTTTTTTAGCAAAGCATGGGGCAATCTGGACTGAGACGAAAGCAGAAATCTGTTGGTGTCAAAACGAAACGTAATCGTTACTAACAGAGGCTTGAAAAGCTAAACATCAATTCCTAGCTTTAGGAATAATGACAGCCGGCCGATTCTGTCAACTCACCGTGTAAACTTAGGTGTGAGATGAGGTATACCCTGTGAGATATTTACAGAATACGCAGGCTGGTCCTATAATAAAAATGGCATACCAAGGAAATGACAGGGATTCGTACTTTTTCTATGGGACACTTAAACTAACAAAAAAGAATTGGTTGCCTGTAAAGTTGGTTTACGGACGATAATTTTACGTGATAACGTCATAAGAAAACATTTAAATTCTTAACAAACAAGCCGAACGCTTAGGCCGATCGTGCCTCTCTATCGCTTGCTCCGCTTTCATTTGTTTGCGGAACGTGATCGTAACACTTTTTCGAGCGTGCAGCCGGTGTGCATCGATTTATAAGACGTTATCACGTCAAAAGTTTGCAACATGGTGTCCTAAAGTGTCAACGTGATAGCCAAGATATTTGAAGGTAAAGTCGCCTTTGGCTGGGGGGGTATGCCACAATAGTTCTATAAACTTTATTTATTACTCAAAATCGGATACCAATAAAATGGCCTGGATTTATGATAACAATACTGTAATGCAATCGAAGAAAACGTATTGTCTATAGTCGTAAACAAAAAAAAGCCATACAAAATCCTATTCTGATGCAAATAAAAACCGCAGGTGTATCATCGTGCATACAACATAAACTTCATACTTCTCTTAAGATGTGTGTGTCTCTATAAAAAGGGACAGTTTGCAATTTAAATAATATATAGCGTTTCGTTTATGTTTCAAATCCGAGCTTACGGTTTTGTAGTGCTGAGAATACGCACAGAGCGACGATAAAATTTATTGTCACCCGTCCGACATCTGGTGCCTTCCCCCTGATTATGGGGCAAGGGAAGAGCGCTCAGCGGTCTATAAAAACTTATTCGTCAGTTCTAAGATCGATGCAAAAAACAAGCTTGGAGTTATACCAGCTAAGTACTAGGTAAGCATACATCGCGACTCTATATTTCTGTTTGTTTAAAATATATAGAGCCGCGATGTCTGCTGGTTTGGTAAGTATTGTATAGTCTAATTGATCTGTATTGCCTAATTTCAGGAATTGTTTCATTTCACTTACATATTACAAAGACCTTAACCATTCACATATATGTAGGAATCAGTCTGTTAAATGCTTTCACTAATGTTGTGCCAGTATATTAAAATAAAATCGAGTCCCCCTACTTTACGCTGCAAACTTATCATAATTAATATCATATTTGAGGTATATTTTTGCAATATTTGTTTTTTTACGACGGAGTCATCGCATTGGCACTTCGTAGTAATGGAGCAAACCATTGCTGGCGTCGAAGTCTCAGGCTAAACTCATATTCAGCAGTTGTATTAGCTTGCTCGCTACCGCCTGTGCCTTGTACCCCATGAGGGGAAGACGAACGCAAACTGTTTCCTGAACGTACTCAACATTCAGAAAAATAAAACCTTCACAATTCCTCCGTGTATACGTAAATTCAGTTAAAAAGTTATCCTCAACGATACATGGGAGCCGCAGTCTTGTTGAGCTTCTAAATAGGCTCTTTAGGAGTTAGGTTCTCCGTAAGCTGCAAGGTTTTAGTTTTTAGGGTGCCGTACTCAAAGGGTAACCAACGGAATCCTATTGCTAAGCCTCCGCTGTCCGTCAGCCCGTCTGTCTGTCAGCGGGCTGTATCTCAAGAACAGGTAGAAAGTGGAATTTTCACACAGTGTGTATTTCTATTGCCGCTATAAAAACAAAATAAACAAAAATTAAAAGGATCCCATATAAGAATCGTGTTTTTTTTTTCGGTTTATGGTACAGAACCCTTCGTGTAGGACTCGCACTTGGCCGGTTTTTAAACAACCGTAACTGTATTGATCTATGTTTTATTGATTGAATCTGTTTAATTTATTATATCGTTTAGGGTTACTTAATTAGGGCCCATTTATCACTCATTTCATTTGCGCAAATTATCATTCTTTATCTGTCAATCACTTATACATAACAGGGACATGTTTTAAAAAGTCACTAAAATTATTTAGGTAAGAAAATTGCAGACTCCGTAAAATTGTAATTAATCTTTATTAGATTATAATTCTTCGATATATCATGACAAAAATCGTTTTGAATACAATGAACTCAACCCAAATTCAATAGGTACCAATATTAAGAAAAAATAGTTTACATTTTACACGCGATATTTTACAATCTCACGGAGTCTGCAATTTTTAAAAGACATGTTTTAAATAATTAACAGATAAAGAACGATGATTTGCGCAAACGCAATCAGTGATTTGAGTGAATTAGTGACCGTGTATATCCACCGTGTTCCGGACAAAATACATAAACTTGGACACATTAATCAATTCTTATTTTTGTTAATTTTCATACAAGATGAATACCTTGACGTAAATCACCCGATATGCATGCCTCTTTATTTTATTTATTAGGGACAAAAAAACAGTTATATGTTAAGGCGATACAATAAGATTCTTAATATAAATTCTTAAACATATATCCCACACTATTGTCCACGGATTAATCAAATGAATGGAAAACGGAAGCTCATTTTAAGAATATTGTTTCAAACATTGAATTGAGTGCTAATTTAAAATTTTGATGCTAATGAAGTTATTGCGAGATTTTTATTTTTTTTATTGGAAGAAAAGAAAATGTCTTTTTTTTTTTTTTTTTTACTATGTATAGGCATACGTTTGACCACAATCTCACCTGATGGTAAGCGATGATGTGGTCGAAGATGGAGCACGCTTGCCCAGAAGCAACCTATTCACTCTTGTCTTAAAGACTCCCAGGTTGTAGCTATCTGGAAACACAGACTCTGGCAGGGAATTCCACTCCTTAGCTGTACGCACTATGAATGTGTTCCCAAAACGTTTAGTGCGTGTGGGTGGGATGTCCACCATGTACCGGTGGCGCATCGCCGTTCGTCTTGTGGTCCGATGATGGAACGGGCTTGGCGGAATTAAATCATGCAATTCCGTCGCACACTCCCCAAAATGCAAGCGATAGAAAACCGACAGGCCAGCAACTCGGCGTCGATGCTCAAGGCTTTGGAGCTTCGACTCGACGAGCCTGTCATTACCGATGATCCTCTTGGCTCGTTTCTCAATTGACTCAAGGGCATCAAGCTGGTATTTGGCAGATCCGTCCCAAAGATGAGAGCAGTACTCCATACACGATCGAGCTTGCGCTTGTCTGTGTCCATAAAGTGTGCATTATAAGTTTCCACAAAGCGTCGAATAGGTACTCGTGCCCTGGCATTGGTCTTACATGAATTCACGTGGAATAGGCGAGGCACACGAGCCCCACGTCTGATTACATTCCTAAGTACCGTATAACAAACTTTATTTGTAATTTCTTAATCCGAATTGACAGCGAAAACCTAATGAAATTCAAATAGCATTTGATAGATGTTTCATTTTAATTGCACTAAGTGGACATTAAGACCCTTTCATACTGCATAGCTCAATTAAATAAAATTACAAATATCTTTGTAACGGAGCCTTTTTAAGTACTACTTCCTGTGTTCGATTTGATTAGTTAAAGCAATAGAAGATTTTACTAAATTTTATAGATAACGTGAAGAACACGGTGTATATAATAATCCACTCAAAACATCTTCTACCAGAATAATTTTGACCGGAAAATCAATAAGTATCAGTCCACGAAAACTTATCAAATGATCACGTCATCAAAGTTTAATAAGCCAAGTTGTTCTTACATCTGTGCATCTTAAAAAGTTAAGAAAACAAAGCTTCCATTGAAGATGTTGGAATTTAAATTTTTATGTTTGAATACCGTAAGCCCTGCTGTAAGGAGATAAGGAAAAAATATAATTTATTTCAATACGCTTTGCATATTAATTGAATTTCTTTCTTTCTGACGTAAAAAGGGGCAAATATTCAAACGTTGAAATGGAAAATATGGATAAATAAATGTTGAATAATTTAAAAATGTTTTTAATGACAGTCGTTTTCGCAATCGTTCGCCAAATTTTGTTATTTTTAATTAAGTGAAGGGGAGTTTCTACAATTAAAATTAATAACAAAGTCTTCTTTATGTACATTAAAATTCATCAATAAAAAGATTTAATTAAATTTGCCCTAACCATCTTATCGAGAAAAAATAAAATATACAGTACAAAACTTTTAAAACAACTCATTAAATCCATAATCCAATGACATTAATTCGAACAATCTAAACTACAATTATACGAAATTGTCGCAACGAATTGAACCCCACTATACCCCTGCATTCATCCAAACTCTCAAAATTCATTTGCCCCAAAAATGCAACTGTGGCCCCCGCAGTTAAAATTAAAGCTAATTAACTTTTTAACTCTGGCCACCCCGTGGCCGCCGGCGTATAATTAAAACGAAACAAAAGTCAACTTTATACCACCCTAAGGAGTTGCCTACTGGTGCCTGGAGTCAGAGTTTTTTTTACGGACAAACTTTACGAGAACTGGCCTCGTAATTAATTTGAGAAATTAACGTTTAGGTAATTTTATAATGGAAAAAACAATGGTAGGGAATGTTTGAGTTCCAGTTTAATCTTTATCCGTGCATGGATTGACAAGAAATATCGTGTTACCCATTTAATGGGTTGTGGAGGTCTGGTAGGCAGCCAGCCCACGTAAAATACTGTTATTCAGCTGAATCCGGTTTGACTGGAAGCCGACCCCACTATAGTTGGGAAAAGGCTAGGCAGGTGGGATGGTGAAATCTGCCGTTCGATTCTGTAAACATGTCGAAGTGCAGCTTGGGTGAAGAGATCACGAAGTGAGCTGCCATCTTGGTAACAGGGATTGACAGTTCTCTTCATGATCACTTCACCCTAGCTTCACCATCACTTCGACATGTTTACAGAATCGCAGTGCTGTAGTGCTATTCTGTAACAACATTTTCGTATCTCGACAGTGGAATCCGAGGTGAGTTTCAAATTAAGACCTTTATGTTGTGTGCAATAAAGCTCATTTTGTGAGTTTTGTCACTCAGGTGAAGCTCGATATCGAAATACTTTTACTGTACCATAAAAATAATAAATAGCAGGCACCTATTACCAAACGTTCCTGGTGCAAGACAGGAAGAAGGACAGATATGAAACGTCACCACACTTGCTCAAGTGAGATTAGCTATTCCAGATTTAATAGAGTTGCAATTAAAAGTGATTATTTAAATACTAGTATCATATACCAGTAACGACTACCGTCTGATCTGTACAAACAATAGTAAGGTTTTTGGCTGGATTTTTTTATTACATTTGTCAAAACCTAGAGGGGAGACAAGCTGCTGCTAAAAATATTGCTTAAAAATCTAAAAGAATTGCGATGTCGTCAGCGTTTTAAAATCTGTGATAAACAGAGACAGCCCTAATTGCGGGTGACGTCAATAACAAGTCCCGCCATATTGAATTGAATCCATCCAGTACAACAGACATTTTGTGTGACAAGGGCAGAAGAATAACTTCAAAAGCGTATCGCTTCTCCGTTTTCCCACCAATATTATTTATTTTTCACCAATCGTACTGTTTTAATAACATTCCTAAAAATTCTTCCTCATAAATTCTTCCGTTACTGAGTGAGTGACTGACTGACAGACAACGCACAGCCGAAACTACTGGTCTTAGAAAGCTAAAATTTGGCATGTAGCTTCCCTACACTCCGTACGGGAACACTCAAAGAGACTTAAGTTCCTGTGTCCCCTAGATGGGGCAGAGAGCGTCCACAGTGCGCCGCCATCCCGAACGGTCTTGAGCTTCGCGCTTCATTTCGCTCCAGGTCTTTCCTAATTGCTTCGCTTCTGCAATGATCGTCCAGCGCTAGGTCTGCTTGGGGCGACCATGTTTACGCTTTCCTTGGGGATTCAGTCTAGGGCTTGCCTCGGTATGTGTTCAGGATCCCTTCGGAGCGTGTGGCCGATCCAGTTTCACTTGCGGGAACACTCAAAAAATTTCAGGAAATCCTGAAATACCAACGGGAACGGGAAACGAACGGGATATGCGCGTAGAAAGTCGCGGGTAAAAGCTAGGTTATGTATATTTTCATAGTATACTCTGATTTTGACCAAAAATAAAATGCGGCAACTAGCTTCCCCTCAATGCTACTGATCTGGATCTACGACACATTAGCCATGAGCCATTTTCCCCCTTATGCATTATTAACCCTCCAGACACATGATCGTAGGTCATAAAAATTAAAACTCACTCACGGAGAGGGTTATTTTAGAACCATAGACCAACGAAACGTCTCGCTGGTCACTCTGCCGTCATAAGAAAAAAATACTGGCCAAGTGCGAGTCGGAATCGCGTGCAAAGGATAACGAACGAATTTCATTTTTAACGTGTTATTTTAACACTATAGACTTCTTCTATCAGGTTTTCCTGTAATCTATAGGTAAATATCTATTATCTCCGCTTTTTCAAAATTTTAGGCTCAGTAGTTTCGGAGATATGGGGGGGGAATGAACATTCCCCCCTTATCTTCCTTTTTCCGTCTAATTTCTTAAATAACTTAAAAACCATTTATTTTAAAATTAGGAAAAAAATATATTTAAAACCCTTACAGTAAGCCCTTTCATTTGATATGTCACACGAAATTGTTAAAAAAACTTTTAATTTTCTAGTTTGACACCTAAAAGTGACCTCCATACTAAAAATTTAATGATTTGCGTAACGCGTCTGTGTTTGGGTCACAGAAGTCCATATGTGGACCAAATTTCAACAGAATCGATCCAGTGGATCCGGAGAAAACTGGCTGTGACAGACAGACAGGCAGACACCAGAGTGATCCTATAAGGGTTCCGTTTCTTGTTCGGAACTCTAAAAAGAACCAAAGGAACGGATATCCGATATTAAGAAAATAACTTAAGGTTATTTCGTTTTGTTTCGATATGTCCTTTTTATTTAAGACGGCAGCACTGCTAGAGGTCAAAATAATGCGACTAAAATAAGATGTGAATGTGAACGTTGCTTGAAAATTATTAGTATTCGCCCTCTGATTCCGAGCTCTGTGCGTAGTATTAACAGAGAGAGGGGGATCCTGTCACTACACTCACTACATAAAGTCACCAAAATCTAAAAAGTTCGATTTGACAGCTGAGTAGAAAGGGATAGAAGATTGCTTTACCACTAAGTGCGAAAGAGATTTATTTTTAAGTCTTTCATATTAACTAGTAAAACAATATTGTGTCCTGTTGTCAAAACGGGCCTTTTATTTTTTGACAACAATAATACTACTTGATTATGCACCACATTTTTATTATTTTAGCTCCATCCGAATATCATAAGGTTGGAGTGCATTTATGACGGGAGTTATAAAGTCCTAGTCCAAGTCCCTGTTGCTTGAGTTGTGTTTAAACGGTAGCAAAATTATTGAATAAATTGAACTTTTCTTTATTAACCTTTTATCAGAAATGTATCTATGAATGAGAGCATTCTGTACATCATAAATCGGAAAAATCTTTATATCGGTTGAATATCTTGTCCTTCTGTGCTTCTTTTTTCTCTCAAATGCGTTCGAAACGTATTTTTAAGATATTACTTAAGCTTAGTGATGTATAAAATCATCATCGGGAGATTGTTCTGACTTTCTAATCTCTTAACATAATTTTATTATAATACCCACAACGTCGCTTATCGACCTTCCAAACAAAATCAGAACAGGAAAATAGAAACAAAACACTATAATCCATAAGTAAAGTGAAGTAGCATCTGCTGCCGAACTGAAATCCATAACGACGCTGATATCGAAGGGCCACCTTCAGATTCCCTTTAAAATTGGCCTCGGAACGTGACGGGAAAGCAAATCCCTGTGTCCATTATTTTAATAGTTTCCCTTGCTTTGTCTTACCCTCCCCGCCATAAAATTAAGGAGCGGAAAAGTTAAGAAGTATACATAGGGTGTATCGTTGTAATTCTTGATTCGATTTACGTGCTTCGTAGATTCTTCTGAACCTGAAGAAGCTGTGGTTTTCCGTGCGTGACGTAATAGGTTTTTTGAGGTGGGAGCCGGGTGTATTCTTGGTTTAGTCCCATCTTTTCCCATATGTGTTTACCCCTACAAAAAATTATAGGCGTAGAGATGGGAAGGGGAAGAGATGGAACTAAACCAGTTGCAAAATTGGGTGATACTGTAATCTACGAGATGCAGTGCCACTGATAAGCTTCTTTATATCCCAGATATTCTGCAGTTTTGCTGTCGTGTGGACAGTGCATCATACATTATTATACACACGTTTATTACGCCTCAGGATCAATAATCACATTTACGTATGTTTTTTTTTTTGCGCATAGTAACGATATTATTATAGCTTTTTTTTTAATTTAATTTGTGATGGGTTTGCTCTTGACTCTGGTCTAGGTCAGAGAAGACAGAGACAAAGTCGAAGATGGAGTGAGCCATAAATATATTTCTATTTCTATGGAGTGAGCTTACCCAGAAGAAGTCTCGTATTTTTAATGATTTTAAGTTTATCAACGTTTATTGTATCTCTACAGTCAAAATAATGTAAAAAAAATCCAAATCTATTCATAAGTAGGTACTAAAAATTTAATCAGATTTTGTAGGAAAATATGTCTTCATAAAATTCAGTCGTGAAAAATATACGTGCACGTTGTATTTACATAAAAATAATATAAAACCCGAAAACCGTGTGCTGTATATCTTTCATACTCTGGCTTAAAAATGCGTGTTTTATATTAACAAGACTTGGTTTGTGATATTAACTTAGTTGCCTCATCATCATCATATCAGCCAAAAGACGTCAACTGCTGAACATAGGCTTTCCGCAAAGGGGGGGATTTGCCATAATCGCCACGCTTGGCAGGCGGATTGGCGATCGCAGTGTATGGTGTTGAGTTTTACAGAGAACGCTGCCCATTCTCTGGCGAGTCCCTTAGTCGCCTCTCACGACACCCACAAGAAGTGATGGGATGGTATTATTCTTTTACGGCACCATACGGCACCGGCCGACACCAAACGGAGACTTATTTGTTTATTAAGTTCTGAAGTCGATTGATTACAGAAATTGTAAATCTACTCTTGAACTAGTCAAAAATTCCCAGCCGAAGTCAGTGTTTTCTGATAACAACAATTTGGGGATCTTTAAATCAAGAATGAATAGTTAACTTCTAGGCAAGCGTGCTGCATCAAACTCAAACTCAAAATATTAATTTCAAATAACCATATACAGGCACTTTTGAAACTATTTGCACGTTCTAAAGCGTAGATCTTTATGGAGAAGAATGTGCAAGAAACTCCACGGACACTCTTTTTTCATCGTCGACCACATCATCGCTATCCATCAGGTGAGATGACGTTGATTGTAATCACGAGCACGAGCCTATCAATAAAAAATACCTACCTACAATACCTGAGCCTAGCTAAACATTCTAGCAACCCGTACGACAAACAACAGCACTGCATACCTTCAGAGCCTACCTAAATGGCCGCCGTACCTCAAACGTCACATTTACCGCCAATATTTACACGACTCAGCCCAGCATTGCATGCTACAGTCACTACGAGCTACCAGCAATAATCGAACGTGCGCAGTTTAGATAAGAGCGCGACTGTAGCACTTGAGCACTTCATTGTACATACTGCATTAGCTTTGAGCGTATTAGCATACAAGATAAGCTCTCCCAGATTGTACTTAAGGGTTAGACTACTCGTACTGGCTTTGGTACGCTGTGTCTATGGTGTACTTAGTGCGTTCCAAATATTTAATGAAATGGAGTCGAATGCCAGTGAGACTGAAGCTTAAAATTTAAACTAATCATGTTCTTTTTTATAAGCTGCTTCTTTTTTTTAAAGCCTTCATTAAGAATCTGCCTAGCAGTGTTAAAAGTAATCCTTGGGTTAGATTTTATTAAAAGGGCCTGTGTACTTGCGAAGTGGCTATTCAGACATCGTGACGGTCATAAGCCTGTTCATTATCATCTACTATTTTTTAGGGTTCCGTACCAAAAAAGGTAACCAACGGAACCCTATTACTAAGCCTCCGCCGTCCGTTCTTCTGTCTGTCAGCGGGCTGTATCTCAAACACCGTAATAGGTAGACATTTAAAATTTTCAGTGTGTATTTTTCTATTGCCGCTAAAACAACAAATTATAAAAAATACATTAAAAATTTATGTAGGCTCCCATACAATAAACATGTTTTTATCGGCTTATGGTACGGAACCCCTTTTGTGTGAGAGTCTGACTCGCAACTGGCTGGATTACTTTTTTCAAAAATATTTTATTTACAGCCGTGTTAAAGCAATTGTAGAACTACGAGTAAAATTGCAGTCCCAATGCTGTCTTACTTAGCTATTTCTGTTTATTTTCCAGACGCCTTCTGAATCTGAAATAAAAAAAAACAGTAGTGACCTATTCTTTAAAGTTATTGTGAAGTAAATTGAACCCTTCATTACAACATTTCACGGCCCAGGTGCCTTATCCCGAAAAGCATTTATTTTCCTTATTACGAAAACCAATTTATCAGCGCATTACCGTTTCAAATGACTCATTTAATATTTTTCTCCAAAATAATCCTTTCACGGAGGAAAAAAAAAGATAAATCCACGTCGCGGGGAAACGGGGCAAAATCGATATACGCAAATCAGTGATAACAGGGTTCTCTAAACTTTTACCGTTTATTTCCCGAGCCCGGTCTCCCCTAGCGTCTTATCGCCTCCGATCTACAAATCCAATTTCCTAAAATAGGGATTCGATCCGACAAATCATCTGGGCAACTCTATTATCCCCTATTCAGGAGGATATCGCGATGACTTGCTTAGTCGATACCGTTAGTGGACACTAACGCGGAAAAAATATCGAGTTACAATCCGATTTGGTATCGTAATGTGATCTAGGTGACCGTCTCTTGCTAAGTTTCCACGTGATTGGTTTGTCATAAACAGGGCATTTTGAGGGATAGCCAACGCTATAACAACAAATATAATTTAATTAATATAAAAAAAAAAACTCTTCCGTTACTGACTGACAGATAACGTACAGCCGAAACTACTACTCGTAGAAAGCTGATATTTGACATGTAGCTGAAAAATGGGATATGCACGTACAAAGTTGCGGGTTAAAATACAAAATTAAATAGAAACCGAAACAAACAACACACTTGCTTAAAAAATGCATTAATTGTTCGAAAGTTAAAAATGACGCACCGTAAAATGGAACGTGCGGTAAAATAGGTACTCTCATCTTAGTACCTACTTTACCACATGCTCCGTTGTATAGCGCCGATGGTTTTTTTTTAACTTCCAAAAAAAATATTTAAGAATTCCACCAAGGAGCTTCAGAATACAAGAATAAGGAAAGTTCAGAAGCTAGGAGGAGAAATAAAGTGCAGTATACTTTGCAATGCTTCCTTTTTTTTTTCAAAAATACTAAATTAATTACTAACAAAATTATATGCAACTTTCCATGGCGGGAGAATCGCAAATACCACTGATTATAAATGACTTCCATGTAAAATTAAGCTCATTTTAAGTAGGTAAGTACTTTAAATTCAACTAAATTAAAAATGGGACATCCGAAATTACTAATGCTTATTTATTTTATTTGAAGTATTTTGAAGTTCAGTTTTATATTAGAATATAAGTAAAATAATAAATGATAACAGTTAGTAAGCTGAATGATCTAACCTCCTTGAAGCGCTCTTGCTCAATAAGTTTGTGTCAATTTAATACTAAAGAGTTCTAATTTTCAATTAGCCAATTCGAGCCATTTTCCGACCGATACGGATACTGGTATTTACAAACTAGTGACTATGACTATGTTAAGCTTAACATAGTCATAGTCACTAGTTTAATACTCAATAAAATAAAACTATATATACTAAATAAAAAATAACCATAGACCCACTATGGTTATTTTATTTTCAGTGCATGTTAAATAATGTTATTAAGCTGCATTCGAACATATCCCCCAAGATAAGCTTTATGTACAGTAGTGGTAAATGGGCGGACTTAATGCAGCAAGGCATTCTTTACCAGTCAACCTTTGGGTTAAAAAGAGTTCAGTGATAACAATGATTACTTTGAGCAAAAGATCTTTCCACTTACACATACAACATATCCGTCACAATAAGACTACACATTAAAAAGGGAAGCCATTCCCATATATAAACATGTGTCATAAAATTCTAAGTTAGCAGACAAACCACATAACTTATTAATTTTTATTAATACTGTCTCATATAGGGGCCATCAGGCTCATGGTGCTAACCATTTATATTCATAAGAACACCCTGCAATCCCCAGTAATTATAAACATCATTGCAGTTAGAACAACATCGAGTGACGAGTGGAAGCGGCTGACGTCATAAAGTGCTTCGGAGAGCGTCCCACCGGTGGGAATCTAGGGGGATGGGACAAGGTAGAAAAAGTAGCGGGGTACCATATTGTTTGGACAGTAATTTTCTTTATCATCAAACATCATCATCATTTCATCATCATTTTCTTTGTAATTTTCTTTATCTTTTTTTTTCCTTTCAATTTTTTTTTATTTGTCATGATGATGACGTGTTGCGACCGATTTCGGCCAAGGCGATTGCTTCAGCTCCGCTATAGTTGTCGTTTGAGAGCTCGCGTTGAGGCTTATGTTACCAATCTTCTTTGTGAAGATCCTTGCACTTTGCGGGCATGTGAGAGCGCCATCTATGTATTTATAGATCCATGCTAATATAATAAAAACGAAAGTAACATCATCTGTCTGTTTGTTACATCTTAACGGCTGAACGTAATTGGAGAAAAACTTGACACTCGGGAAGCCCATGTCTTGCTATACGTACTTTGCATCTCGGAAATATGGGAATAATTGGGACTAATTTTTAAAGTCTAAAATGGTCAAGGCGGAGACACTGGCACAAGCTGAAGCTGAATCATAAAGCTGAAGAGGTTATTTGTTTGTTTGGTTTAACGCGCTAATCTCAAGAACTACTGGCTCGAATTGCAAAAATATTTTAGGGTTAGATAGCCCATTTATCGCTGAAGGCTAAATTATATATAACATCACGCTACAACCAATAGGAGCTACGTAGTGATAAAATTAAAGCAAGGATAATACCTAATCAGCCTAAAAATACCAGTTATTTCCACTGCAGGGATTCAAGCTTATTCTTTGTGAGATCCCGGGCCGTAAACAACCTTAGGCCCATTGCGATTTTTGGTAATAAAAACTAAAATCGCCTGAACACCCAACTTGCACCACACAACAATATTTGCATGTCATACCTACAGTGCTACCCAACCCTTTCGAACCGGCTGAACCTTAGCCAAATGGCACCGTACCTGGATTTGGTACACAACCAGTTCACCCAGACCCCTTTTTTTTTTTTTTTTTAACGGGGGGAAATCCTCATGGATGTCCTCCGCCCTGGGGCGGGCGGAGGGGTCTGTCAGACTCTTACTGACTAAAACCACCCCGGTGTTCCATCTCTCACTACGCCGGGGATCGCGAGAACTTGCGACTTCCGTGATCCCCGGCTGGTGCCGGCCCGCCTCTGCGGGCCACCTCGGGTCAGCGGGGGGAGTGAGGTGTTTGACTCCCCCCGCGACGTCAAAGAGGGGCGCACGGGAACACCACGCGCCGCCACCTCGGGTCCAGATGAATGGGGAGCGACGGACGTACCCAGACCCCTACCCCTACGCCCCAGCAAACTAAACTGTATGAAACTAGTGAACTTGTGTGTTTAGTGAGGGGTGAAGTTAGGTTGGTTAGTGAAACGTAAATTATAATCTCCGGATTCGGGGTCGAAATGCTGATGTTAGGGTCGTGGAAGAAAGTGTAAGCGATTTTTGGTGTCGTTTAGTTAGTTTTAATGGCGGCGTGTTCTTTTGGGATGTGAGGTATTTATCTACATATAAAATCCGCTGTCCTGTGCTGTATTAAAGCTTTTGGTGACCGTTCGATTGACTGCATGGCACATAATAATCCTTAATAATATTATAAATGCGAAAGTAACTCTGTCTGTTTGTCTATCTGTCTGTCTGTCTGTCTTGCTTTCACGCCAAAACTACTGAACCGATTTAAATGAAATTTGGTACAGAGATAGTATAGAACCTAAGAAGAGACATAGGCTACTTTTTATCCCGGGAGTATGTTGCCTAGGGACCACGCGGGCGAAGCCGCTGGCAGAAGCTAGTCTACACACAATATTATAAAGAGGAAAGATTTGTTTGTTTGAAATGAATAGGCTCCGAAACTACTGGACCGATTTGAAAAATTCTTTCAGCAATGGATAGCTACATTATCAAGGAGTAACATAGGCTATATTTTATCCCCGTGCTCCCACGGGAACGGGAACTACGCGGGTGAAACCGCGTGACGTCCACTAGTCTTTAATAATTCCATATTCTGCAATAGTCCTGCACCAACTGGGGATTGTCCTTGGGTATGGGTACTTTATTTATTTATTTAGGCAAACCAACTAAATACAGGGATAATCGTAGGTTGGTGCCCCATTCCCTTTGAGATGTCTAACGGGGTCTCTGCAAGTTGGCTTCGGCCCCTCGTACGCCTACCAAAGGACCGGGTTTCTAGGGACCCGAGAAAGTCAAAGACATACATAAAAAAAATATATTTATTTTGCAAAACAAAGGTTACAAAATCAATGAAGTCCCTGACTCCTGTGCTAGGTGATAACCCTGTGTTACAGTAGCCAGTGCCCTCTCCCGAAAGGTGACACAATTAGTTTTTGTGCAATCAGAAATAAAAAGAATAAAAGCTAGAACAATAATTGAAAATTAAAAATAATAGCATAATAAATCTCAATACTGTTAATGACTGGCCTAACTAAAGATATGCTATACTTTTTTATTTTTGTTTTTTTTTAAGGATGGGAAATCATCAAATGACTCCTCCCGCTCTGGGCGGAGCAGAAGGGAGTGTCAGACTCTTACTGACTAAAACCCATCCGTGTTCCTCCTAGTGCCCTTTGCGTTTCAGGGCTACGGTGACTTTTTCGAACAAAGTCCGCAGCCCCAACAGGCACTGGCCCTAGCGGGCCCCGCCTTTAATACTGATAGCTCTTTGAGGCGTGCGTGGAACACAACGCGCCGTCGACCCGGGCCTGGTTCTGATTAGACGGCGAGTCACCCAATGCTTGCCGTCTGCAGGCCCGCGCCTACGGTGGCCGAGAAGAGGTTTCCCTCTCTCTCACGCGTTCGGCTTCCTTCTTCGCTAGCATTACTGCTTCGCAGAAGGAGGTGACCGCTTCCCAAGTCTCCTCGCTCCGGACCACGGCTTGAACCAGGGCCGAACGCGAGAGGTCGCCGCCGCCGATCGCGTTCGACGAGGACACGGCGGTGCTCCGCCCAAGCAGGGCAGACCTCCACCGTATGCTCCACCGTGTCCTCCGGGCGATCCTCGCAGTGTTGACATCCGAGCGTATCCTCCCGCCGAATTCGAAACAGGTACCTCCCGAAAATGCTATACTTTCCCAACTAGGATGTTTGTTTGTAAATCGAATGATACTTCCTCAAAAATATTGTTATGTCATAGTTAAGGTTGCCCATTTCGGCCATTGACTCCGAACGAACTAACAGTCGACAAAAGTCGATTAAGCAGCAAATGTTCTTCTAGAAAAGCATTATATACATTATGGCAATTGCAATAGGGTATCGTACCATTTTTGGATGACCATTATTAATAATTATTACAAATGCTAATGATACAACCACAACAACATTGATTATTACAACTCCAGTTTTTAACTACAATTTCGTAGTTTTGGGAAAAATGGTTAATGTTTGAAGTACTGTATCTCACTACCATTCACCGTTTAGAAAATACTAGCTGACTCGTGCTCACTTCGTCGGACGGTATTTTTCAGGTTAGTATTGGTAATAGAATTTTCAAAATCGGTTCAATAGATTCAGATATTATCCCCTACAATCTCACAAACTCACAAACTTTAACTCTTTATAATAAAAGTATAGACTAGATTTCACCCGCGACTTCGTACGCGCATATCCATCCCGTTTTATTCCGTTCCCGTAAACATTTCGGGAAATCCTCTCTTAGTGCTCCCCTACACTCCCCAACGAACCTACATGCCAAATTTCAGCTTTCCACGACCAGTAGTTTCGGCTGTGCGTTGTCTGTCAGTCACTCAATCACTCAATCAGACAGTAACGGAAGAATTTTATATATTAGGATTTAGAAGTTTTCCGAGCACCGCGCAGTTAGCACTGGTCTTTCGAAGTTGAAAAACTGGGTGTACACTACAGAGGGCTTAGTGTAAGTTTTTTAACGCACTCGATCGCGTTAACGTAAACGTTCGCTTATCTCAACATGTATAGAAAAAAAAAACACCGGTAGCACTCCGGGAGTGCCGGCAGAAGTGAAAACTTTAGTATTAACGTTGTGTTTAATTATAAGTACAAAAATACTATCATTTATGAGGTAGAATACAATGTTTATTTATTGCGCTATCATACACAAATATGACAATTTACATGTTACTATTCATAATATTATATCGTTATTTATTTTTATATTACATTAATTTTTATCTCTTAGAAAAATCAACTTTCATCCATAATTTCGTAATTCCGTAATTTCGTATCCTTGGATACGCGTGGCACGCTGTACATAAACACAGACGGACATTCGCGCAAGCGCCCTGTGCCGCCTAAGCGGAGCAGCACACTCAGGCACGGTAGAAAGAGTGGGAGATACTAGTTCCTCTCCCTTCCCCTCGATCTAACGCTTTTTCGATCAGCATCACGTGACCCTAACGCGAGTCCGTCTTACGCTTTTTCGATCAGGTCACGTGTCCTGACGCGAGTTTAAGATTTTATACCCATTACAGAAAAAGTGCTCAACGCCGCTAAAGAAGTTTTCACTTCAAAAGTTTTTCCGTTATTGTCACCAGACGGCGCTTATTCAGTTTCAATACAATTGATTACGTTGACGCGATCGAGAACGTTAAAAATCTCGCACTGGCATCTGCCGTAATAACATCCCAAAAAATAAGGACAGTGCAGTTTTTGCGACCTAAAATGTTTTAAATAATTTGCCTATCTGTGGCAGTTTAATATCAAAATTTCATAAGGCTATAAGCCTATATTATACACATTTTGCGGAGTGTAGTTTTCAAAGCCAAGCATTGTGAAAAGGGAGTTCGATTGTTCACACATACACAGAATGGTCCCCCTCCCCCCCGTCCCCAAACTAACAGCAGCAACTGCAGAACGATCAATCCACTCGACTATAGCTAAACAAAAACTGCAGTCAAATTGGAAAATACTAGTCATACTACAGCAAACAAAACAACATAATAAACAAATAGCAACATATTGCAGAAAATCTCATCTCGAACGAAAAATGTTACAATTCCAGTGTATAAAACTAAAAATAACAGAACATATCGCTTCTATTTGTAACTGCTGAACCAAATGATAAATATAGAGCAGGAGCATCACTATTGATCCGGAGGATTCCCGGAGTAATAATAGCGAACATTATGCCCCATCCTTATTCTGTAACGGACCACGAATAGAATTTTATTGAGTTTTGGTCGAATTGAATTTTAGTTGAAATATTAAATATGAGTAGATCGTAGTGAAAAGAGCTTACGTTTAAAAGCTATGAGACAAAAAGGTATACGGTTCAGCGATGACTTTTTCTACTGAATCAAAATCATCAGAACAGTGTGTATTATGTGGCCTCATTGGTAAACCTAGTTGAGTTTTTTTTTACAACTTTTCAACTATGCTTATATTATACAGCGTGTTCTAGAAGTGCATAATCATATTTCAGGATTAAATTATGTATCTGATAAAAAGTAAAAAACAGTAACAAAAATAAAAAAATACTGACTTTTTTTTAAAACCTGACAGCAATTAATGACTTAAAAGTTCCAAACAAATCAATTTTCAAGCAGTCAAGGGGGCCTACTCTCTAAGCCCGAAGTCCGTAGTTTTGGCCTTAGTTACGGGCGTTTTCTACTTCGTATCGACTTACCACTGCGAAATTGAGAATGAAAAACTGGCCAAGTGCGAGTCGGACTCGCGAGCAAAGGGTTCCGAACGAATTTCATTTTTTAGCATGCTATTTTAACACTACAGACTTCTAATAGGTTTTCCTGTAATCTTTAGGTAAAGATCTAATATATCCATTTTTTTTTTCAAAAATTTTAGGCTCCGTAGTTTCGGAGATAAGGGGGGGAATGGTCATTTTTCGTCTAATTTCTTGAATAACTTCAAACCATTTATTTTAAAATAAAAATATAATTAAAATCCTCACAGTAAGCACTTTCATTTGATATGTCACACGATATTGTTCAAAAAACTTTTTATTTTAATTTTCTAGTTTGACCTCCAAAAGTGACCCCCATCCTAAAAATTTAATAATTTACGTCATAGAAGTCCATATGTGTACCAAATTTCAGCAGAATCGGTCCAGAGGATCCGGAGAAAACTGGCTGTGACAGACGGACAGACAGACAAATCGTGTTGTCATGTAGGTTCTTAGTTCGGGTTCGGGACTAATCGTAAGTCCGTAGATGACACGGAGTAGAAACGTCCGTAATTAAGGCCCGGATCTACGGACTTCGGGCTTAGAGAGTAGGTCCCCTGATGCAATTGGCGGTAAGCATAAGATTTACGATTGAAATAAAATAAATGCCCTCAACGACAAGACACCGCCTGAGAAGTGATTTGTTTGGAAATTTTTAGTATTTTTTTAGTTTTACGATCGGGTTTTTTTGACAAAGGTTGTCTTTTTTATTTTTGGTACTGTGTTCGTACTGTGTATCATATTAAAGTACGCCACCATTAAATATTACCAAGCACTTTTGAAACAACCTTTATACTGATTGGCAAATTCTCTTTGGACAATTTGAAAAGTCTGCTTTGTGTCCTAATTATGGTTAGCTTAGTTTCTTCAAATATGGGTATATATCATCAATATATACAAAATTCTTCCGTTATTAACTGATTCAGTGACTGATAGGCAACGCACAGCCGAAACTACTGGTTTTAGAAAGCTGTAATTTGGCATGAAACTTCCTAACATTCCGTAGGGGAGCATTCAGAGAGGATTTCCCGAAATTCTTTCGGGAACGGTCTCTGTCTGTCCGTCCGTCTGCCACAGCCATCTTTCTCCGGATCTACTGGCCTGATTCTGTTGAAATTTGGTATACATATGGATTTCTGTGACCCAAACACGAACGCGTTACGTAAATAAATAAATTTTAGTATGGGGGTCACTTTCGGGGGTCAAACTAGTAAAATTAAAAATTAAAAATTTTCTAACTGTATCGTGTTTTAACAGTATTTTATAAAATAAACAGTTTTGAAGTTATTCAAGGAATAATACCAAAAATGACCCTTATCTCCGAAACTACTGAAGTTAAAATTTTGAGAATAATGACCTAAAGATTACAGGAAAACTTAAAAGAAGTCTGTATTGTTAAAATAACATGTTAAAAAAAAAATTGGTTCGGAACCCTTGGCACGCGAGTCTGACTCTTGGAAAGATTTTTATATTAAAAAAGCCAATAAATGTATGTGTATCAATGACCGTTTTTGCACATTTATCTAGCGCCTACCATAGTGCCGCAGTAAATCGAAAAACTATTCATTCCTGTTTTACACTACCGTCATCGTAACCAGAATACGTCTAGTTGGAGCGCCGCGACAGTTATCCGAATGTCAATTAACAACACTTAGCGCAGCTTCGGTGTTAATGCACCTTTATATAGGTATCACGGGTTTCACGGTACTTGCACGTATAACACGGATGGCACGCATTATGAGCCTGTGATTTGGGGGTGTTGGCTGATTTTGGACTGGATGTAATTGCAATATTACAATAAACACTTTTTTATAGATGTGAAATCATCAAATGACTCCTCCCGCTCTGGGCGGAGCAGAAGGGAGTGTTCTACTCTTACTGACTAAAACCCATCCGTGTTCCTCCTAGTGCCTTTTGCGTTCCAGGGCCGCGGTTTTGAACAAATTCAGCAACCCCGGCAGGCAATAACCCTAGCGGGCCCCCTTCAACCCGGACCTGGTTCTAATCGCACGGCGAGCCACCCAACGCTCGCCATCCGCAGGCCCGCGCCTACGGTGGCCGGGAATCGCCCTGCGATTCCTGACGCCCGGGGCGTCTTCTTCTGTTGCGAAGGCTGGGGCGTGAAGTTTCTCTCTCTCACAGTATGCGCTACAGGGCATTTTGTGATAACATAATCTTAATTACTAAAATAGGATAAGTTTGTTACTAACAAATGAATCATAGTTACTTGATAAATAAATTGAATTGAATTGATTGAATGACCCGTAATTATACCTATTATTATTCGGAGGGTATGTCTACTTAGGTTGAGAAGTCGTTTAGTTAGTCGCATGTATAGGCTTGACATTGCCAATTTTCACTCCCTGTAATTTGTAAACCGTGACCACTTGATGTCCTAAAGTTCAGTTGATCTATGGCAAATTCATGCACGAATCTGTGAGAAAGGTAGGAAAAGAAGTGAGTACGGGTCCAACAGTACCGTCTCGGAAACTCCCTTCGCGAGTTCGTCTCTGGCGTCATTGCCTGGGGATCTACAGTTCCCCATGATCCACTGGAGGGTGAGTCCCGCAACGGATAATTTCTGGCCCTTACCTGGACATGACGTATCATGGGCTCATTCGGAATTGATTTTTTAGCCATGCCGAAGCAATCAGCCGAAAACTTATTTCAGCTACTATGACAGCTTGTTGGATATGTGTGACTTTCAACCGAGTGTCTTTGCAAAAATTTTTATAAATTAAATATGTTAATAGAAATCATAAAACTTAATTAGATGGCATTTATCATTTTCTCCCTTTCAACACTTTTCGCGACTCCTCTATCATGGGACTTCGCCAGCTCCTCGCGGGTGGTATGACGTGACCCCTGGCCCTAGGCCCGTAAAGATTCATTATTGAGCAACTCAAATTAAACTTAGCAAATTTAAGCGCAAGCCTATTGACGAATATTCTAACCTTAATACCGCTATTCAAAAAATGAGATCAAATGCGTAACGCCATCTATGGAATCTGAAGTTAAACTAACAAAATATTAGTTCGGAGTTGGTTTTATTTTGATTCATAAGAATTTATTCAAAACGATATTTTTAAGATATTAAAACAATCGCTTTTTTTAAGACGTTTTAAAAGTACCACTAGTTTTAATAATTAAAAAATATCTTTTGATGTAATTCTCATGCTGTCGTTAGTACTATTTGGGTCAATAGATGGCATTACCCCCAACACCGGACTCTTTCGAAAGGCAGTCTTTAAAACCGATGGTCTTGTTGTCATTGTTGACAATTGATTGAAATAGCCGATCTTATTTATGTCATGGTTTTTCGCTGCTCAGTTCCTTGAAAGTATAGCGTGATGATAAACATTGCTAAGGTAAGATGAATAAGTTTCTGCAATATTGTAATATTTTGTGGCTTCTTGTAACAATTCCTCAATAAACTGTTTGAAAAAAGTGGTTTACAAATTTAATGTTATTTTAAGTACGCAAAACCCCATTTTATTATTTTTTTGACACATTATGG
Source organism: Lacanobia wlatinum (assembly GCA_947578705.1). Lineage (NCBI taxonomy): Eukaryota > Metazoa > Arthropoda > Insecta > Lepidoptera > Noctuidae > Lacanobia > Lacanobia wlatinum. The sequence goes on from OX388031.1 coordinate 24,602,914, forward strand.
TGTTAAAATACACTTTAAAAGATAAAATAAATACAAAAAAATAACTGTTGGTGGGGATGTACCAAACGTCGATGAAAACAGACATTCATTAATATTGCTCGTCCTCCAAAGCACATATCGTGATAATAAATACCCTACCACCTATTCTCTCATACCTACCGAATATACACACAAAATTTCATGAAAATCGGTAGAGCCGTTTCGGAGGAGTTCGGTAACAAAGACCGTGACATGAGATTTTTATATATTAGAAGATAAAAGCACGATCTAAATTAATGACTTATAAACAAATAGACAAATAAAATCGCGAAATTACGTACAAAAGCGTAAAAAAACAAAACAAATCATTGTAAATAAAAGAAATCATCCATATCGCTATCATTGGCAAATGGCAAAAGTGTCCAGCTCTGGCAGCATTGCCGCGTTGAATGGTAATGCTGATATTTTGGCCGAAGAGAAGCCCAGCTCTCTGGTTATGTGAACAGTCTGCAAGATGTTTGCTGATGTCCCGAAAGACTCGATGAGCACTCGGACCCCATGGACATGGGCCTAAAGTGGGGTACAATAGGCCATGGGGTTCGGACGGCTCAAATATATCACTCCCAATAAGGGACAGGCCATAATGTATACGTACGTGAGTACGTAAAATAAAATAGATTTAAATTGGACACAAGTTAGTTTGCGTCAATACCGGATTTGCTCATGAAGATGCGTTTCGTTGACTTATCGATTATTTCTACCAAAAAGCCCAATGTTCATTATAGTCACATTATTGTTACATTATAGTTGCATTATAGTTACATTATAGTTACATTATAGTTATTTTATAGTTACATTATAGCTACATTATAGTTGCATTATAGTTACATTATAGTTACATATTGTTACATTATAGTAACCTACTAGCTATTACTGACGGCTTCTCATCCGTGACCTAACCCACAGAACGGTGCTATTTTTCATAATAGGCACACATTTAGATAACACACCAAACATCATAGCCACCGAGATTAATTTGGTCCAAAAACGTTGGCAAAATCAGAAATAAGACACTGTCGAGCTTTTCAGGTGTGATCAAGTACAGTTTAGGTAGTATGGTAGGCACCATTCGTGCACGAGTGCGACTCGCTCTTGGCCGGTTTTTACCAATGACGTTGCGACAATTCATTAAGTTCCTATTTCTATATTATGTTGATATCGATATCTGGAACCAATTTGATAAGCTATAATTATTATACACTAGCACTTCGCCCGTAACTTCGTCTGCGTAGACTTTATACCTGGCGCGCAACTCCTTTGTCTCATATTCTCATCCTTGGAAATACATCTCTATGATTCGTGACCTGATAGTTCGCGAGTCTTTGCTGCTTGAATAACTTCGACATTTTCCTGATCTTCTGGTACCTTTGCATCATTAGCGCTCATATTTCCAGCCTCGAAAATACTTCGTCATGTTTCTGTTCTCCTGGTACTTTTGAATTCAAACCGCTCACAATTCCAGCGCCGGAAAAACTTTGACATGTTTCATGTCGTGGTACTTCTGAATCCTAACCGCTTACAATTAAAGCCCCGGAAATACTTCTACATGTTTCGGGTCTACTGGTACCTACTTGTGAAATCTAACCGCTTACAATTCCAGCGCCGGAAATATTTCGACATGTTTCTGGTCTCCTGTTACTTGTGAATCTGTAGCGTTCGTTTTCCAGCCCGGAAAAAATTCAACATACATATTACTGTTCGAATATTAAAAAAAAAAAAAAACAAAAAGAATCTAGCCCAAAAATACTTTGACATGTTTCTGCTCTCCTGGTACTTGTAAATTTATAGCGTTCACAATTCCAGCCTGAAAAAATCTTCGACATGTATCAGCCAGTCTATTCTGAAACATGTCGAAGTGAAGGCTTGGGTGAAGTGACCACGAAGTGAGCTGCCATTCCATTTTGATAACATGGATCGACAGGTCACTTTACGATCACTTCACCCAAGCCTTTTCGACATGTTTACAGAATCGCACTGCTGTCTGTACACTTGGTGAAATAAAATATATTTTGCTCAAAAATACTTTGACATATTTCTGGTTTCTTGAAACTGGTGAATCTTTAGCGCTAATAATTAAAGCCCAAAAAATACTTCGACATGTTTCTGATCTCCTGGTACTTGTGAATCTTTAGTGCTCTTAATTCCAGCGCCAAAAATGTTTCTGTTCTCCTGGTACTTTTGAGTCTGAAGTACTAAGGTAGCAGCAACTCAAGATTTCCACTTCTTCCTCTGTCTCTATTAAGCCACGTAAGTTACCGGGATAAAAAGTAGCCTATATTTTATGCCAGAATGTGAACTATATGTGTGCCAAATTTCATCCAAATCCCATCAGCCATTTTTGCCTGATTGAGGCACAAGCAAACAAACTTTCACATTTATAATATTAGTAGGATTATAAATGTTTCTTTTTTTAATTTATTTTAGAGCAATGAATGCTATAATTACTAGTTTTAGAATAGGATTTTGTTAATTATAACCTACATTTTTAAAACTAATTAAATTAGTGCTGATTGTGGTAAAATCGTATAATGAAGTGATTAATTAGTTTTGTAGCGATATGACATTTAAAATAACTATTACAAGATCGACTGTTTCAGAAGCAACACTTATCAACATGGACATAGCAGAGCTGCCGTCAAGCTATTCATAAATTACATTATTTCTTTATATAATATAAAGTGAAAAAACATAAGTGTAAAAAAACGTGAACAAATCAAATCCGTGCAGTGAAATTCGCCATGTCTGACAACGATACCAGCACACAGGACGACTATGTGCTAAACTTCTGGCGTGATGCGTGGGTTATCATGCACCACGTTATGACCGCGCTGACACTAGCTACTTTGATCTACGGACTGACATCCTGGTGCATCCTGAAGAAGTTCCGTAATTACAGAAACTATGTGTTTCTTAATGCAATTTTATCGTATTTATTACAGTATTTAAGAGATTTGCTTGTGCACATAGTAAGAACTCATGTGTACAACCAAGACACTCGTTATTTGCTATTAGTGTTACTAGACTTTATAGATTATTATTTGACCACAGTGAAGAATCACTGGTTGTTACTTATTAGTCATATGTTTTACGTAGACATTGTGAAGGTTTTTAATGTGCATATCCAAAGAAGATACTTAAAAACCTTCCTCTTTAGTTGGTGTTTACCCATAATAACAAGCACTATTAATGTACTATTTACGAAACATTCTATTTATTCATTCAGTTTAATACCAGATCAGTTTTTGTCTAAATTAGACAAAGCAACATACATAACGATTTTCTATTCAAACCAAATTATACCTGCAATAATAAATTGCATTTTTTACATAATAACTGTATTTTCACTTTGTCGTAGTTGGAACACGAGCGCACAAACAGGCACTAACAACTGGCGTCGCTTTTATATAGCCACTTTAATATTTATGTTGAGTGACGTCGCAATGTTGTACGACTATTTCGTGGTTGTTTTTCATATCGAAATCAGTATGATAGAATATTTGCTATTTTCATATCTTAATCCATTTTTATTGGTAATGTTTTTCGTCGCTGTAAGGGGTAATCGCAATGCGTGGTACGAGTTTTACGTAAATAGATTAAATCATAACTTATCAGCAAGGCAGAGGGGTCAAGACATCATCATGCATGAACGAGTTGTTCGTGAACCTGCTGCTTGCTACCGCCCGGTTCCCGAAGTGTGAATTGTACAACTTATCTATTGAAATGTTGTAAAAGCAGTTTGCTAATCTGTTACTGGATAACTGTTAAACAATGCAAGTAAATATGACGCAGCTTGAAAATTTAAAAACATTTGTAATTCCGAATGTTTCCGAGAATTATTGTAATGATGTTTAACAATATAATTTAATTTTTGATAACTTTAATCGACACCATTATATGCTAAGTGTAATTTTTTAACTTCATAGTATTTAAATGTTTAATACTCAATGCTAAATTTTTTATGATAAGCATATTTGTAACAATAAACTCGCTGTTTCCTGTTCATGCAAAATGGAAATCCAAAATTGTTTTTTTTTAATATCATAAAGTAACTCGAATAAATACGTACATACCTAATCGTACTTTTTTTAAACAATCCATTTTTGAAGCTTATAAATCAAGGATAGGTACATGGTTTACATGTTACCAATAATCTTTTACTTTTTTTCTAAAAAAGCTGGCTTTGTCTTTTCGATTTACAAATTTGAGGACTGCATTTACTGGGTTGATGACCCTTTAATAAAAATATTGCCAAAATACTTCGATGAAAACTGTGAAATTAATTGAAACTAATAAAACACAGAGTAATCACATAGCTAAAGCCGCCAAACGTGACTTTTATAAGTAGAGCCATCGTAGAGTTCTTCGTTGGAGTTTCAGCTTTTTATTACAATCCCAAGTTTATAAGGATTATGCACATATTATTGATATATAATCACATTACTAAGAGTGACGTAAAATACGCGTTACTTCGAGGATCAACACTAGAATGTGAGTAAGTTGACAGTATTGTACGTCGATGGCATTATTTGCTGTTATTATGAAGCTTTTATTCATGCCAATGACCTCGTGCATATGGACGGAGCTAACTACCCCTCTACGCGCCACTCTGCTACCCACATTTTTAATTTTTTGTAATGAAAATAACAAATGTTTTTAAAAAGTAACAAAACCAAATCATTTTCCTTCGTATTGCAAAGCATTAAATTTATTTTATATACGCTTTTGATAAATAAATGTTCGAGTAAAATGGTTTCATCTCAACGATTTGGAGGTGATTTGGTGTTTTTTTTTTTCTTATTATGTGATACCGATAGATAAATTCTGGCTAAACCAAATTACGTATCATATCATGTAGATTTCTAACTATTCTTTTAGATGTAATTTCTCTGTTAGTGCTGACGAAAAGCTGCTTCATCTGCACGTTGTTTTCAAGCTTCTTTCTAATGTTTTTTTTTTAATATGTTTGTAAAGGACGCTCAGGAAGACCACTTTCAAATGACAACGCCAGTTATCGTATTCAAAAATTTAGTTTAATTTTCGCATTAAATAACAGGCTATAAAAGATATCAACATAGGATAATATTAAGCGCAGAAGCTAGTTGACACAACCTTTTAGTTGGACTGTTGTCGAACGAATGTGCCGCCCGCTATCCCATTACTCCCCACTATAACTCCCACTACATTGCTGCTAAGGCGGTCGTTTAACGTGCGAGTCAATACACCAACTATTATTAAAATGTAACACGTGCGAGTCAATACCACAACTATTATTAAAGTGTAACAGCTCGGCCATCCGTTCCACAACGAGTCCCATCGTTGGATGTTTTAATTTAGTATATTAAACATTTTTCTTTCAGTATATAATTCACATTTTTTATGATAAGCATATTTGTAACAATAAACTCGCTGTTTCCTGTTCATGCAAAATGGAAATTCAAAATTGTTTTTTTTTAATATCATAAAGTAACTCGAATAAATACGTACATACCTAATCGTACTTTTTTTAAACAATCCATTTTTGAAGCTTATAAATCAAGGATAGGTACATGGTTTACATGTTACCAATAATCTTTTACTTTTTTAATAAATTCTGGCTAAACCAAATTACGTATCATATCATGTAGATTTCTAACTATTCTTTTAGATGTAATTTCTCTGTTAGTGCTGACGAAAAGCTGCTTCATCTGCACGTTGTTTTCAAGCTTCTTTCTAATGTTTTTTTTTAATATGTTTGTAAAGGACGCTCAGGAAGACCACTTTCAAATGACAACGCCAGTTATCGTATTCAAAAATTTAGTTTAATTTTCGCATTAAATAACACGCTATAAAAGATATCAACATAGGATAATATTAAGCGCAGAAGCTAGTTGACACAATCTTTTAGTTGGACTGTTGTCGAACGAATGTGCCGCCCGCTATCCCATTACTCCCCACTATAACTCCCACTACATTGCTGCTAAGGCGGTCGTTTAACGTGCGAGTCAATACACCAACTATTATTAAAATGTAACACGTGCGAGTCAATACCACAACTATTATTAAAGTGTAACAGCTCGGCCATCCGTTCCACAACGAGTCCCATCGTTGGATGTTTTAATTTAGTATATTAAACATTTTTCTTTCAGTATATAATTCACAACATAACAATCATATGTAATATATTTTCATTGGGATAGCAACCATTAATTTTTTTATTTTTTTGGTACGATAATTAGCATACTTGACAACAACAACAACAACAAACAACTTGGCAACAATTGAACAATCACTTAAAATAACTTCTTAATCATACAAATTTTACATTATACTTTTACTTGAGTCTAAGTACAGTCCATAACATTAACTAACGCTTTCTTAGTGACTAATCTTTAACTATCCCCAGTCCATGACCTTGACTGGGGTCTTTAAGCATCATAACATATACATTGGTCGGTTACCTTGACCAATGTAAAATGTGTCTTTTAGCATCCCCATCAACATTTCGTACTTTTACTTGACTTAAAGTGTGGTCCATGACCTTGACCAACGCCTTCATGTTGATTAGTCTTTTACCTACCACCAGTCCATGACCTTGACTGGGGTCTTTAAGCATCATAACATATACAGTGGTCGGTTACCTTGACCAATGTAAAATGTGTCTTTTAGCATCACCATCAACATTTCGTACTTTTACTTGACTAAAAGTGTGGTCCATGACCTTGACCAACGCCTTCATGTTGATTAGTCTTTTACCTACCACCAGTCCATGACCTTGACTGGGGTCCTTAAACATCTTAACGTATACATTGGCCGGTTACCTTGACCAATGTATACGGATCTTTTGGAGACACAGTGAACCATGACCCAGTCACTGTGAATCCCTTTAAATAAATTACTTTGAATGCTTTTTATATATATATTTTTTTAAAACTTTATTCATCTTTCTCACTTTCTTCGACCTTCTCACTACATTCGTCTTTCTCACCACATTCATCTTTCTCATTACATTCGTTTTTCTCACTACATTCGTCTTTCTCACTACATTCATCTTTCTCACTACATTCATCTTTCTCATCGTTACTTTCATCATGACTTGTTGATTCATTAGAGTCAGAAGCCGGATCACCAAAACTAAGCCACGGGGATATCTTGTCTAGGGATACTACTGCTTCATAACGTCTACTTTTTTTTGTAAGTGGGGTATCCTCGATAACGAACCTATAAATAGGAATAACAATAATAGGAATTACTTTTTTTATTCTGTAGGGTCCTCTACATTTAGCCTCCAACTTCTTGGATTGACCTTCAATACCCGTAATCGCTCTAATAACCTTAACAAGAATTCCGGTAGTAAAGGAAACACCCTTTTTCCTCCTTTTGTCAAATCTTTCTTTATCTTTATTTTGTTGCTTCTTTATCAATTGTTCAACATCTGACCTCATTTTTAATAAATTATCTTCCGAAGTTGGGGGCACGATATCAGAGACGATTTCATTTAATTTACCTTGGGAAGGGTTTAAAACATTTATACCAAATAACAGTTCTGAGGGAGTCTTTTTGGTAGTCGCGTGCGGAGTTGTATTTATTCCTAACTGTATGTTTGCTAAGTGCTCATCCCAACAGCCGTTAGGTTTATCGTGGTTCATGGCTCCTAACGCTGCTAGTATAGTTCGGTTGTAACGCTCTACCTGTCCGTTTGCACGCGGTGTAGCGACGGCGTTGTAAATATGTTTAATACCACTAGCATTTATAAAATCCTTGAAAGTTTTACTTGTAAAGCTACTTCCCTGGTCCGTAATGAGTCTATTAGGTGTACCAAAGTAACTAATATGTTCACGAAATACTCTTACGCTAGTGGCAGATTTTGTATTACGAACCGCCGTTAAATTGATGTACTTCGTAAACGCATCGATAATTACTAATACATATGTATTTCCTCTAACAGTAAAGACGTTTATAAGTGCACTCAGAAAGAAAAATACAAAACTCAGTTAAAAGGACTTGAAATTGTGTGTAAAGTGATGGACTTGATATACACGGACTAAACAAGTGAGATATCATAATAAACTCGGTGTTCTGTGCTAAAACTTAAGAAAAACACAGTGCTAAACACTAATAAATATAACCTTAAAGTGTCAAAGTGTCATAGACTATTATCTTCATCGCATAGACCATACACCAAGCTACCAACTTAATACTCAAGTGTTGCAAGATCGAAATAAAATAAATCTGACAGAGTTGCAGCTGAGCCAACCTAACAGAAAAAACGTGTTCCATTCCTCGTATTTACTAAACGTTTAGTTATTGCATCGCACTAATAAACAACTGTAAACATTCTGTGAGACACTGTAAAAAAAAAAATAACAAATTTCAACTCCATAATATTGTGCTAATCATTAAGCTGCGTTCACAATACTACGTTCCACTCCACGCAAGGTACAGTAGCAAAAATGGATAACCTTCAATCTTTTTTTGACCAAATGAAAATAGAAATGTCAAAACAAACCGATAACATTATGACACGAATTGATGAAAAATTAGTTCCTTTTAGACTAGAAATGCAGGAATTAAGGTCAGAAAATGAGAAATTAAAGGAAAAGATACACAATATAGAAAAACATAAAAGAGTTAATAACTTAATTTTATATGGAGTAAAAGAAACTGAAAAATCGTCTGTCGGTCTCATCGAAATCATTAAAAAGAAATTCAAAGATGATTTAAATATTACTTTTGAAGATAGGGATGTAAACACGATCTACAGAATTGGCAAAAATAACACAGAAAATGGGAAGGAAAGACCTATCCTTCTGACATTCGTCAACCTATGGAAGAAAAATGAGATAGTGGCAAATAAAAAGAAATTAAGAAATATGTATGTATCTGAAGACTACCCGAAAGAAATCCTCGACACGAGAAAGAAACTACAGCCAAAACTGGAAGAAGAAAGGAAGAAAGGCAATTATGCGTTCATAAACTATGACAAGCTAGTTATCAAACAGGGGAAACCAGGAAACGAGAAACGCAAAAGAGAACCATCAACCTCGCCTAATGGAAAAGAGCACCCGCGCAAACAACAATTGTCAGCAAAAGCACATCGCCTAAATGCTTTCGTCGTAATGAGGAATAGAAGTAACTCTCTGCCTTCTGCCAACTTGCCAACCGATCAGAATCCATAGGATATTGCCATCAGCCACCGGAACAAAACTTTAAATAAACAAGAACTTAAAAACAGTAAAAACAAAACATTCCCCAACCCGACTTGTCCTCGTGGGGAATTAGACTGCAACCCTCCACCAAATAGAAAAATAGATCAAGATATAAAACAAACCCTCAAAATTTGCACTTATAATGTAAGAACACTTGCATCAACAGAACGATTCATTGAATTGACTAATGCTCTAAAAAATATTAACTGGGACATTCTAGGCCTCGCAGAAATCCGAAAAATGGGGTGTAAGATCGAAGAGTACAGCGACCTTATCTTTTGCTACATGGGTGAAACTAAAGGACTACATGGAGTGGGATTTCTAATCAAGAAAAAATATAAAAACAACATCACCAACTTTATAGGAATCTCTGAAAGAGTAGCTCTTTTAAAAGTAAAATTTGAATGCTTCTCTTTGTCAATAATCCAAGCATATTCACCTACAGAGAGATCATCAGAAGAAGAAATTGAAAAATTCTACAAAGACATTGAATATGCTCACAACAAGACGGAAGGAAAGGTCATAGTAATGGGAGATTTCAATGCGAAAATAGGTTATCCAAAAACAAACTATTACCCAGTAATGGGAAAACATGGTTACGGAGTGAGTAATGAAAGAGGTGAACGTCTCTTAAGTTATGCTTACCAACACAAACTGTCAATAATGAACTCCTTTTTCAAAAAGAAAGAGAGCCGTAGATGGACATGGTTATCACCTGACCAAAAAACTTATAATGAAATTGATTTTATAATGACAAATCACCATAAACTTATAACTAATATCGAGGTACTAAGCAAATTTGAATTCTCTTCCGATCACAGATTAGTGAGAGCAACATTAGTTTTAAGTCTACCAGTAAAGAGCAGGAAAACTTACACAACACCATTTAATATCCCCAAGACAGAAACAGAAATCAAAAACTACATCAAAAATCTACGAACTCACACAGAAAATATAGAAACAGACAATATTGATAGCCAAACATATTACAATATCTTGGAAAGAAGCATAACAGAGAGCTTAAAATACAAAACTAGTACACCTCCTCTTCAACACAATATTTTCTCCAAAGACACAATACAACTTATAAAAAGACGCACGGAACTACTACACACAAAGAATAAAACCAAAAACAGGAAACGAGAACTTAGCAGAATATACAAAGAGACTAATAGGTCAATCCGTAAGGACTACAGCAACCACAGATACGAGATTATTTCAAGAAACATCAATAACTTTAGAAGTGCCAAAAAAGCCTACAAGGAGTTAACTACACACAAGTCATGGATTCAAAAACTTGAGCATAACTCACTAGAAACAAAATCTAGAAAAGATGTAACAAACCATGCAACAATCTTCTACAAACACTTATACAGGAAACAAAATAACACTCAAATTGAAGCGCAAACCACCCAAATGAACACGACTGACTGCATCAGACAGATTGAAGACTCCGAGGTTTACGAACATATAAAAAAGCTGAAAGCTGAGAAGAGTCCCGGACCAGATGGACTAAGCAACGATGCCCTTAAAATCGGAGCACCTATTTTAATACACCATTTTACGCAATTGTTTAATAAGATACTAGACGAAGAAAAAGTACCAAAACAATGGTGTACATCAGACATAATTCTACTCTTCAAGAAAGGAAGCCCCTTAGATATAGGGAATTATAGGCCCATAAGCCTGCTGGCAAGTATATACAAACTATTTTCATCCCTAATTCTAAAGAGAATATCCGACGACATTGACAAGCAGCAACCAAAGGAACAAGCAGGTTTCAGATCAGGCTTTAGCACAATCGACCACATACAGACATTAGAACAGGTCATAGAAAAATACAGAGAATACAATAGACCTCTGTATGTGGCCTTCATTGATTACAGCAAAGCTTTTGACAGCATCAGCCACTGTTCAATCTGGAACGCACTACAACAATCAAATATTAACCATAAATACATCAATATCTTGAAATATATCTACACAAAAAGTACGAGCAGAGTCAAATTAGAAACTAGAGGAGACGAAATAAACATAGAACGAGGAGTTAGACAGGGAGATCCTCTATCCCCGAAGATATTTATAGCAGTACTTGAAAATATTTTTCAAAAACTAGACTGGAAAAACAGAGGAGTGTACATAAACGGACACTATTTAAACCATCTGAGGTTCGCTGATGACATTGTTATAATTGCTGAAACTGTCAAAGACCTAGAAGAAATGATGAGATCACTGGACTGCGAAAGCTCCAAAATCGGCCTAGAAATGAATGTAAGCAAAACTAAGATATTAACCAACAACCACGAACGCCCGATAGTGATAAAAGGTAACAATATAGAATACGTCAGTGAATACGTTTACTTGGGGAAGCAAATCTCGTTCAAAACGTCAAGCAACGAAGAAGAAGTAAAAAGAAGAATCAACGCAACTTGGAGGAAATTCTGGGCATTAAGAGAAATCTTAAAAGGGAACTACAGCCTGCACATGAAAAGGACTATATTTGATACTTGCCTATTACCCTGCTTGCTGTATGGTTGCCAAACTTGGATATTTACAAATAAAATAAAACAAAAAATCAAATGCAGTCAAACAGCAATGGAAAGGAGCATGTTGAAAATTAGAAGAATTCATAAAATTAGGAGCGAAAACATTCGTCAAAAAACTAAACTTACCGATGCTCTCAGGCACGCACTCTTACTTAAGTGGAGATGGGCTGGACACATCTCACGATACCCAGACAGAAGATGGACCATTGAAGCCACACGATGGAAAGGACCAACGGGGAAAAGGAATGTTGGTCGACAAATAAGACGGTGGGCTGATGACATAACACACGTCGCAGGAAACGACTGGATAAAGTCAGGCAAGGACAGGGAGTCATGGAAAAGGATGGAGGAGGCCTTTACCCAAACAGGGGTCCAAATCTCTTAAATAATACTAACATTAATTATAAGTACCCTTTCTTAAATTTAAGCAACAACTTACTAACAAACATTGTAATATTAATTGAAAGTGAGATTTGGAATAAATGGCTTATTTATTATTATTATTATTATTTATTATGTATTTCCTCGCCTTGTTCTAATAAACGGCCCTAAGTGATCGGCATGTATTGTGTGAAATGGTTTGCTGACCTTTGGGATTGGGTGTAACTCACCAGCCTTTGCACCACTAGGTAGTTTGTGATGAGCACATTCCATACATGCCGAAACATATTTCTTCACAAAGCGTCGCATCTTGGGGAACCAATATAATGATGATATACGCTCTAGTGTTTTTTCGAAGGCAAAATGCCCGACATCATCGTGGTTATTTCTTAAAATCTGCCACCGAGCACCTTTGGGTACAACCCAACGTAAATGGTCTTTGTCAATTATCCGATAAATTCGTCCATTTTTATTTTTATAATTTTTATGTATGTCTGCCATCTCTTTAGTTTTAGGATCGTTAAGAATTACAGATATATATTTAATCTCATCGTCGGCTTGCTGGACAGTAGTTATCCAATCATCTGTATTAATAGCAAGGACATCTAAGATATTACTATCGTTATAACCATTATCGCTCTCGATGGGAGCCCTACTTAGAGCATCGACATGTGCCATTTTATCACCTGACCTGAACTCAATTTCGCACTCGAACTCTTGAAACTGTACCCACCATCGAGCAATACGCGGTATCAAATCGCGCTTCGTCAATGTTGTGCGCAGAGCATTACAATCAGTAATGATTTTAAATTTTATTATCATATCCGTGCGACGATGTGCCATATGCAATAATGTCTGACGCATCAAATACTTGTGTTGGGGCAGTGTTACAACAACGTATTAATAATACTTGGAATCCACTTGGTTATTTTTCCAAGGCATTAACAGAAACCCAACAAAAATATTCTACATACGATCGTGAATTATTAGCAATATATTTAGCGTTAAAACACTTTCGTACTTTAGTAGAAGGCCGCTCCCTAATAATATATTCAGACCACAAGGCACTTATGTACGCATTCAAAACAGTAAATTCTGATCAGGAATCGCAACGCAGAATTCGCCACTTAGCTTTCATCAGCGAATTTACCACGGACATAAGACACATAACAGGAGAAGAAAATATCGTTGCAGACACCTTATCCAGGGTCTCGACGATTGACTGTCCGTCCTATATAGAATATAACGAGCTCAGCGAAGCACAAAAATTAGATTCATACTTACAAAATTGCCATAAAAATACTAACATACAAATCAAGCAACTTAGTTTGCCAATATGCGACAGCCCTGTATTTTGTGAGGTATCAACGACCCACGCCAGGCCTTATCTACCGGAACAGTTTCGCAGAATAGCATTTGAGCACATTCATAACTTGAGCCACCCAAGCATTAGAACAACGCGCAGGCTGGTTCAAGAAAAATATTTTTGGCCCTCAATGAATAAGGACGTAGGAAATTGGTCCAAATCTTGTATTTCTTGCCAGAAAGCAAAAATTAGTAGGCATACCGTATCAGACATCCAACAATTTCCTGACTGCGATAGGTTTGAACATGCCCATGTTGATATTATAGGGCCACTCCAAACAACATCGGATGGCTACCGATACTGCGTGACACTTATAGATAGGCGCACCAGGTGGCCAGAGGTACATATATATATTTCCTAATAGATATACCCGGAATTTACTCAGTGAAGAAATAACAGCAAGGGTTTCGAGCTCAAAAGAGTGTAATTTTTGTTCGTCAACGGTTGTTTGTCTACTATAATAAGCCACCGGCTGCAGAGAACCAGCCTCACCCATTTGCATCAGAGTACCAGCGACACCTGATTTACTAGCATCCGTATGAAGCTGAGTCTCTGCGTCCGGTCTATACAGTGCCAATACAGGGCGTTTAATTAAACATTTCTTTAGTTGTACAAACGCGTCCGACTCTTCCTTGCTCCATTTCCACACCCAATCTTTCTTTAAGAGGCCCGTCAAGGGACGTGCTATGGTAGCAAACCCTCTGACAAACTTCCTAAAGAAGCTTGCTAATCCAAGAAATCTCCTAACTTCGTGTACATTTTTGGGAACGGGAAATTTTGACACGGCTTCTATTTTAGATAAGCCTGGTCTTATGCCAAATTTGCAAACTTCAAACCCCAAATAATCAATTTTACTAAAGAAAAAGTAACACTTGGTCATTTTTAATGTTAAACCACCTTCTCTTAGTAATTTTAATACTTCTTCTAACCTCGTTATACCTTGTTCAAATGAACTAGCCGGAATTAACACATCGTCCATAAATATAAGTGCGTACTTTGTTTGCGATTTTTGTAATATTTTGTTAACAGTACGTTGGAAAACAGAAGGCGCATTTACTAAGCCAAAAGGCATTCTATTATATTCATACTGGCCATCAGGTGTTACAAATGCTGTTTTATCTCGGGAACTTTCGGCAATAGGGATCTGATAGTACCCTGAATACATATCTAATGTAATAAATAGATTACTACCAGCTAACATATCCAGTTGGTCTTCTATCCTAGGTAATGGATAGTGCTCTCGAATGGTTTTTCTATTAAGAGCGCAATAGTCCACACATAGCCGCTTCTCACCAGATTTCTTATTAACCAATACGATGGGGCTTGCGTATGGGGAATTGGACTCTCTTATAATATTTGCGTCTAACATCTCCTGGACCATTGTGCGTACGTGTCCGCGTTCCGATTGTGACAGCCTATATGGGCGATAAACCACTGGTTCAGAATCCTTGAGATTAATCACCATTTCAGTTGTTGTAGTAAACCCCAAGTCCTTTAAATTGGAGGAAAAGCAGTCTTTATATTGGTCTAGTAATTGTTTTAGAATTTTTATTTGTTCAGAAGTAATACTATCTCCGTACTTAAATGGTGATTCATCCAAGTCTTTATGAAATTCCTGAATAGTATTAACCTGCAGGCATCTGTCTACATTTTGACCACGTGTTACTAACTCATCCTTTCGGATAAAAATATTTTTATTAGTAACATTTTGTATAAGAATATTCCCAAGACCCAACTTCAATTGATATTCACCTGGCAATAGATAATGTTCTGAACCGGGACATCCTCTAAACGTACCATGAATATAAACTTGACCGGTATAA
Organism: Lacanobia wlatinum; assembly: GCA_947578705.1. Classification (NCBI taxonomy): domain Eukaryota; kingdom Metazoa; phylum Arthropoda; class Insecta; order Lepidoptera; family Noctuidae; genus Lacanobia; species Lacanobia wlatinum. Next base: position 24,618,254 of record OX388031.1, read on the forward strand.
TCATAGGGATACTTTACAGGTATTATTCTAAGCTCACCAGGCGCGATATTTATTTCAGAGAGGCTAATTAGGGGAAACTTGACGTTATCGGCGAGTGGAGTTTCAACCTTTTGAAATATTACATCAGTGGCAATCTTAATAATTCTTATAGATGGTCTTTCCGTGTATGTGTGGCCCAGTAATACAGGGACATTTATAAGTTCATCGTCAACTACTAGTACTTCCACATCGTTTTGCACAACTCCCTGAATTTCAATAGTTACATAAGTTAAACCTAATGGTTGATATGGCACATTACCTAGACCCTTAAGTAATGGTTTTTGTACAGTTTGCCATTTTATCCCTAATTTAAGAGCGTCACTATGTCGGATTAGGGTACCATCGCTTCCGAGGTCAACATGACATTCTATAATACTGTCATTTATCTTAATTGGCATCTTATATTTGTCATTAGATTTTTGAATGCTATTTATTTGCATGACAGTTTTAGTGGAAGCCTCGGAAGCGTTACTCTTATCCTTTTTATTTGGACAATTTTTCTCCAAGTGCCCTAGCCAATTACATTTGTTACATTGTACTTTAGGTTTTGTGCATTTAAAGAATGGGTGCCCTGTTTCCTTACAGTTGTAGCATGTAACGCGATAATACCTAGTACTCGACTGGTCATTATTAGAGTTAGGTAATACCTTGTGTATTCCTTGAGTACCTGTACGTTTGTCCTTGTCCCTATTCTTGGAATTATCAGGAAGAGTTTTATCTTGCCCAATTTTAACAGTCTTAAAAAACTTTAAAACTTGTTCAGGTTCCGCAAACTCGACTGCTTGAGCACCTAACCTTACTCCACGATCGTCAATACCGGCAATTAAACAATCAACAGCACGTTTTTCAGTAATATTACATCGGTTCAACAGGTTTATTTTGGAATAATAATATAATTCTAACGAATCCCCGTATCGAACTCTCAGACTTAACATTTCATTTAGTAAATCCGCATAGTTTCCCCGGGTTGGAAAAGATTCTTTAAGTTTATGCTTCCATTCCTCCCACGAGAACAAAACTGTAGGTAATCCCTGATACCAAGATTTGGCTACCCCACTTAACTTTGGTAAGGCATAATGAATCAACTGCCTATCGTTCCATCCATAAATGTGAGCGCATTCTTCAATCTTATTAATCCATGCATCTATCGTCTGTTTTTTGGGCATTGGGTCGTATTCGGGTATAACATTATGGAGAACAGGAAACTTATCACGTTCACCAACATTCTTCATATCTTTCACAATTTCGACAAATTGTTTCAACAATTTATTTTGTCTATCGTACCTGCGAGAACGTTTTGGCCTACGTTCACTTCCAGTCGAAGAGCTAGGTTCCCGCCGCTTTTCCCGTCGCCGACGGCTTTCTTTGCGGCGACGGGATGCTCGTTCGTCATTGCTGCTACTCGAGCTGCTTGGCGAGCGTCGAGTTCCTTCACGGCGCCCTCTTTTCGAAGCTCTTGGTAACTCTGGTGTGCCACTTCGGTTTGCTTTACTTCTTGGCATATTTATCTAGGGCTCACACAAAAAAAAAAACACTATTTAGAATTATCTCCGAAATGCATAGACCTATTTATAACAATAAGGATAGTTGCTTTCCAAAGTAGATATTATTACGTGGTTAAATAACCTTTTAGAAATGTCATAAATTAAGTTATTCAAATCAAACTGTTAACACTCAATGTTATGGGTAGGTATTCACAAAAAGTTTCAGAAGAAAAATAAATTGCTAATACCACATAAAATAATTCATAGTTGCGTAGGGTATATAATTGTCAGGTTTCAAACATGATATAACTAACTTTAACAGCTGTAAATAAGCTGTGGACCCTTGCTATTAGTCAGAAAGTTTAACGGTTTTATCGTGCACAAATAAAATAAAATTAAATTCGACCAATAACGAGCTAAATATAAAAAGCAGAAAAACTTACGTTTTTTCTTTTTCTTTCCTTGGCGCAAGTAGGGCAATTCACAGGTGTAATCGCCCAGTTAACCCACTTCTGAGATGTAAAGGACGCTCAGGAAGACCACTTTCAAATGACAACGTCAGTTATCGTTTTCATAAATTTAGTTTAATTTTCGCATTAAATAACACGCTATAAAAGATATCAACATAGGATAATATTAAGCGCAGAAGCTAGTTGACGCAACCTTTTAGTTGGACTGTTGTCGAACGAATGTGCCGCCCGCTATCCCATTACTCCCCACTATAACTCCCACTACATTGCTGCTAAGGCGGTCGTTTAACGTGCGAGTCAATACACCAACTATTATTAAAATGTAACACGTGCGAGTCAATACCACAACTATTATTAAAATGTAACATGTTATAGTGTTTTTTTTTTTTGTATTTTTACTTTTTAATGGCGATACTTCATAATTGTCAGTACACACAATGGGTTAGCCTACACATTTGTGTTATTTGCCGTCATGGAGTTACTTCATGTGCCTTTGCAGTCCAAGTCCAGACCAGCTCATACTTAAGTATCTACTTTGCTTTGGGAATAACATAAACTTAACCATTTCTTACTTTATTATTTTTAACTTTTTATTGATTTTAATTTGAGAAGTCTATGGTGTATCTTCGAAGTTCAGCGTCCAATGCAAATGCAATATAACTAAACTCATCGCAAAAATCACACACAAATAGATATTCCTAATAACATGGAAAATGAACATTAGTAATTGGTGAGGTAAGGGTATACCCTAACCTCACTCATCAATTACTAATGTTCAATTACTAATGTTCAGGGTGGCCTATACACACTGGGAAGTAAACCCTTAAAACCTCGTCGAGTCGAAGCTCCAAAGTCTTGAGCATCGAAGCCGAGTTGCTGGCCTGTCGGTTTTCTATCTGTTGCAATTTAGGGAGTTTGCGACGGAATCGCATAATTTAATTCCGCTAAGCCCATTCCATTATCGGACCACAAGACGTACGGCGATGCGCCACCGGTACATGGTGGACATCCCACCCACACGCACAAAACGATTTGGGAACACATTCATAGTGCGTACAGCTATGGAGTGAAATTACCTGCCAAAGTCTGTGTTTCCTGATAGCTACAACCTGGGAGTCTTTAAATCAAGAGTGAATAGGTTACTTCTAGGCAAGCGTGCTCCATCTTCGACTGCATCATCGTTTACCATCAGGTGAGATAGTGGTCAAGCTTATGCCTATCAGTAGTAAAAAAAAACGTCCAAACAAAAGAAGAATTTTCCAAATCGGTCGTAATCGGGGAACATGCATAAAAAAATATTCCGACGAATTGTGCCGAATATGTCAGTAGTAGCGAGGCTAAGGTAATAGTCAAAACGTCAAAAATGTATGGAATTGTAAAACGTTGTCAAAATGTCAGGTGATCAATTCCATATATTTTTGAATTTCGACAATCGTATTCGCTAATAGAATGGCGCTTTGTCTAGAGGCTCAAGGGTCTAATTTGGCCTGTCCATTTCAGCGGAGCGAGACAGGGGGGAGCGGAGAAACGAAGAAAAAAAAAGAAAGAAAGAAGTTATATTTAAAATTTTTTTGGAAGAAAGTAAAAATTAAAAACACGTGATAACCACTTTATTAAGAACTCCGCAAAATAATAATGTTTAATTTATGTAAATGGTTAAATCAAGCCTAGAAATATTATTAGAATACAATCTACTGCATATAATGCAAAGGGTAACAAACGGAACCCTATTACTAAGCCTCTGCTGTCCGTCCGTCTGTCTGTCAGCGGGCTGTATCTCAAGAACTGTAATAGGTAGACAGTTGAAATTTTCACAGATTGTGTATTTCTGTTGCCGCTACAACAACAAATAATAAAATTAAGGTTTATGGTACGGAACCCTTCGTGTGCGAGTTCGACTCGCACTTGCCTAGTTTTTAATAATTTTCATTGTTCTCATATCACCACTAAAGTCACCACTTTAACTTCAAATATCTCAGCAACGTGACACTTTAGGGCACCATGTTGCTCACATTTTTTGTTGGTTTAAATGTCCTCTACCCGCACATGCATGTTACATTATGCGCCACGATTTTGAAAAATATCAAAATGATGACGGGGGGCTATGCCAGCTCCCATACAAAAAAGTTCGAACCCCTTTCCCAATCAACCTTATACCTAATGCTTTAGCGATAAAGATGAACATAAAATTTTACAGATTATTGTATGATTAATATTGTAATCCTAATATGATTCAACTAAAGTGGCCTTTTAGACCCCCAGAGCATCAGTCGACTAAAGACTTGACAACTGATTTACATGACTGACATCTCTAACCAAACAGTTTTTATTTCCACAAAGAAAAAACAACAACTACTCAACTAAAAACACTATTCCATTCACTCGCAACATGAAAAAGCACGCAACTTGTGACATCCAGTCCAACCCTTTGTCCGACGCGGGCCGTACGAATAGTGCGAGTATCGATTGTGAGCGAGTGAATAATGCACGCACCGTACGGCGTACGTCCCCGTTCGGCGCCGTTTGCCATCCGTCGCCGTCCATCCACCGGTCAATTAGTCGCTTCGCACTGCACTCACTGTTGCCGTATTGTTTTTGATGCAAGCTTTATCTCGCGGAGAAGTCAGTTGTTAACTGTTTTTTTGTGCTGTTTGTGGTTTAAATCATTATTAGTTTTTAGATTGGTCGTTTCATTGGTCTGTCTCAGTGTGTCTACTAGGATTGCATGTACTCGTAGGCTACCATCAGCAGTCATCGACAAGATGTTCAGACAGCTATTCAAGACAGATCAATCGTTTCTCCGCAACTCATCGAGCTACATTGATTCAGAGTTTTTCTGGTGGACGCCTGTGTTGATTCTGACTAACAGGAGTTTCAGTGGTAGGTAATAGTGTGGTGGACTTATTAAGGCTATTTAGAAGGCTGCTGGAGGAAGCATCTACTGTGCGGTCGACACTGCAGAAGACCGCAGGACTTGGAGACGCGTGGCAAGTCGCGTTTCTCAGTAATGAGGGAACAAGGAAGAAGAAAAATCATCAGCAGTATTATATTGGAAATTCGACTTTAACAATGTCATATTATGTCTACCTATGGCTCTTTATATTCAACCAACAGGTTAGCGCATCACATATTGTATATGTCGCCACCTGTCTCCACGCGTCAAATGCAATTGATTACCTTGCGACATCGGTTATTGCTGCATGTTAAACATTAACAGACCGAAGTGATTCAATTTATTAACTTGTGATTTCATTTGTTTTATAGCTTTTGCCCGCAAATTCGTACGCGCATACCCCGTTTTTCTCGTTCCCGTAGTATTTCGGAGTCTCCCCAAGGAACCTACATGCCAAACTTCAGCTTTCTACGAGCAGTAGATTCAGTTGTACGTTACTGTCAGTCACTCATCAGTAACGGTAGAATTTTATACAGGGAAATTGAAAAAATATCTAAAACCTCTTAATCCTGACTTCGTTTTATAACCTTGACTTAACATGACAACAATGTAGCCAAAAACAATTTGTTTTCATTTATTTGAAGTCTGTTAAATTCGGGTATACTACGCGCGCGTGCACCCAGTCCCGCTCCGCCACGGCCTTTCGTCGGCCGCCTCATAAAGAATATGCAAAATTTAGACTAAGTATATATTTTTTTATGGAAAAAAAATGTTTCGAATTTTGAAAGGTCGTAGAACAAATGTTGTCCAGGGTCATGATACAAAGTCAGGATTAAGAGGCTTCGGGTCTTTTTCAATTTCCCTGTATAAGTAGATATTAGGATGATTGATCATCATTATCAACGTCCAAAGCCCGACTTCGTTCACTACTGAGAATAAGCCTAGCTTTCTCTCTCTCAATCTCTTCTTGAGCCTCATGTTTCTGTGACTCATCCAGGTTAAATCCAAAGATCGTAACGATAACATCCGTTTCTATTGCCGGGCCAACGTCGCCAATTGCTGCCTTTTTGGTAAATATGTAGAACTCAGCTGGTACTAATTAGTTCATCATCATCATTATCAGCCGAAAGACGTCGGCTGCTGGACATATGCCGTCCCTTAAGCGTCGCCACAACAACCGGTCCTGTGCGTCTCGCTTTCATCAGTTACCCGCGACCATCACCAGCTTACGATCCACCTTATGCGAGACCGGAAGACGCAGCGTTGAATAAGTTCCCGAACAAAAAAAAATAGTTCCTCAGAAAATCGACTTTTGATGTAATCAAATTGATTGGAAGAAGCAACGCTTCGAAAAGGCTAATAAAATAAAGCTGCTGACAGGATTATACACTTTATAAGTTCACCACAGTTCAATAGGTAAGTCTCACAAAACTCCCACTCAACACGCAACTACAGGGTGCTCTCGCAATGCATCGCCCCCGTCATTGCGCGCGACGTGACGTCATCGCGCACGACGTGTCGCGTGCATTGAATGCGAACTGGCAGCGTGACACGGTATTAACGAGAACTTACAGTTTACTCACCAGTTGATTAGACTTTTGTTATTCGTAACGGAATCGACGTGATTTGACATACTAACGTGTTTATAATTTGCCAATGATTTGCTGCAGAGGCTCCAAAAGCAAATGAGCCTAATGTCATATGTAGCTCGCATGCAATTTGCATTACATTGCCCGGCACAGGCGGCAGCGACGTGAATAAACTTACATTCAAGTTTTTCATAGGTCTAATGTACGCTAAGCGCGCTGTACGAAATTAAATCATTTCGACCTTTTAAAATGCGAAATAAAATATATGAAGAAATCGCAAACAATTCCTTTTCGCAGTATATTAATTTCTTATTCATATATTGGTATCTTCCAGGGCTGCGGAATTGTTCGAAAGAGTTACCGTGGCCCTGGAACGCAGATGGCATTGGAAGGAAACACAGGTGGTTTTTAGTCAGTAAGAGTCTGACACTCCCTCCTGTAGTAGCACTACAGGAGGGAGTGTCAGAGGTTCTGTAACAACATTTTCGTGTCTCGACAGCGGAATCCGAGGTGAGTATAAATATAAGACCTTCATGGTGTGTGTAATAAAGCTCACTTTAAGTCATAAGTCATTTATTGATTTGTTAACATAGGTACAAATTAATGGATGTGAGCGCACGCGCGCGTGTGTGAGCGTGTGTGTGTGTGGTGTGGTGTGGTGTGTGTGTGTGTGAGCTTTGTCACTCAGGTGAAGCTTGATATCGAAATAGTTTTTTACAAAATAGACTAGCTGCTCCGCTCAGAGCGGGCGAAGTCATTTGATGATTCCCGTCCCAAACAAAGTATTTTGCTATAATTGCGATTTGCGATTAGTTTTTATCCGCAAAAATTAAAATTCATTGTGCGCGCTTCAAATTCGACAATAACTCGACATGATATAATATTTACTTCCTTGGGCAATACTTCAATTTTACATGATTATCCTTAACTTTTTATAATATTATTGAGCAAACCTACTGATTACCAAGGTATTCTAAGCGTGTTGATTACTTATAATTACAGCAATTATCACTCAGAATAAACTTGAAAGCAAACCCATGTTTAGCAGAAGACCTTCTCAGGCCGCCATGAATATTTCATCCTAACGGACTCACCACCAATTTACGTCAACCCACTTCTAATGATATGTCTGTTCAACCTAAACTCGAATATCTGCTTGTGAATTTACAAGCAGGTTCCAACGATACAGGAATATTGGATAACCGGGCCTTGTGGAACCCGGGGCCATTGATAAGGCCAAGTAATTAATTTTTCATCTCGGCGTGTGGTATTGTACCTTGCCTCTAGTTAGTAATTCTGTGTGTACAAAATTGTGCGTGGCAGTTGGTAGGTTGACGAAACTCGGGCCCGACCGTCTCGCGTCAATAATAAATGTTTTAGGAACTCATATTTTGAGGGTTTTGTTTACCATCAACACAGAGTTATGGGTGGATACTTTCATCTGACAGGCTTTTTCACAACTACAGTTCGCTCCACGGTTCTTCATCGCTCTGAAGTTAGGTTTAAGTGACCACGCAGGTGTAATCGCGTAAAAATGTGTTACGTTCCAAGAATATTTTTGTTTATACGTATTAATTATATTATAAAGTAACAAAGACTACCAGTAACAGTAAAAATATCAAAAAGTTTCACAACAAACACATACACCACAAGAATACACAAAACACAAATCAAACAGTAAGAAATAACCAAAATAACTAATTAAAAACAATAACAACATGTAACACTTTTCGCACAGTTACACAATTATACATCGAATGTATATGAGCGAATGAGACGCCATCTTGGCGCGTGTAAATCCGCGTGCATGCGCTGTCGTATATTTTTGCCACATTGACATCCTGCGCAATCAATTGCGACGTACTTCAGTTGATTTCCAGTCAAAATGGATTCAGCTGGATTCCAGTATTTTACGAAGAGCGAATGCCTATCTGACCTCAAGATCCCAGTTACTGGGTAACACGGTACTTCTTAGCAAACACTGCTCAACCTTGAAGATCAACACGTGCGCCTGATATTATGTAGTCACGAGCTCCTCCAGGTTGATACTTTCCAGATCTATAAATTCTACTTCGTACTACAATAATATATATTGTTCTAGCTGACCCGTGTCCACATCGTTGGGCGGTATTATTCGGGTTAATATATAGCCTATGACACTAAAAAATAACGTGGCTTTCTATTGGTAAAAGAATTTTCAAAATCGGTTCTGTATATCCAGAGATTACACCTCACAAAATCACAAACTTTACCTCTTGATAATATTAATATAGATTATCCTACTTCCTTCGAATCCTACTAATATTGTAAATGCGAAAGTTTGGATGGATGGATGGACGGACGGACGGACGGACGGACGGACGGAGGGACGGACGGGCGGACGAACGGACGGACGGACGGACGGACGGACACATAGGACGGACGGACGGACGGACGGATCGACGGACGGGCGGACGGACGGACGGACGGATGGATGCATGTCTGTTTGTTTCTTTGTTTGTTTGTTTGTTTTTTTGTTTGTTTGTTTGCTTGTTTGTTTGTTTGTTTGTTTGTTACTCTTTCTCAACACCTGAAAGGATCTTCATGGAATTTGGCACAGAGGTAGATTATAGTCTGGAATAACACATAGGCTTTTTATCCCGGGAGTATGTTTCCGAGGGATCACGCGGGGGAAGCTGCTGGCAGAAGCTAGTTCTAAATAAGAAGAACTTATTCAAACAACCAATCTCGAAGATTAATGTTGCAATGCTTCAAAACGAAAACCATAGATACCAGAGTGACTATATCAGTTTTTGAATTTTTTTTTTCGCATTTTCAGTTATATTAAATAGGGCCATTTCTAATATTATTATTCTAGTATTTTTTTGAATGCGAACGTTTTTTTTTTTTTTAAATTAGTAGAATTGGCCCTGTTTAATATAACTGACAATGCGACAAATTTTTCAAAAAACTGATATAGTTGTCACAATTGCGCGACAATTGTAGTTTAATAAAGCAGAAAATGTATGAAATTAACGTACAAAATGGTAGAGTTGGCAGATTGTCGCTTGTCACCAGTCCGTTTTATTAAAAAGGCTCCCTTAAAAAAAATGAAAGAAAGAAAAATGTTTATCCCACGAAACAGACAGATGTAAAAAAGACGCCTCAACACAGACCAAGAGCTCAAATAACAAAATAACGAAACAAATTATTGTTAAAACTAATTGATATACGCTCGGGAATACGAACTACAGAAAACCACGCGCAAAACAAAAAGCATCGTAAAAGAATTCACTGAATCCTGGCTGGTCGGTAATCGAGCAAGAGTACATGGAAAAAACCAGTCAGGTGCGAGTCGGACTCTCACACGTATGGTTCCGTACCATAAACCGAAAAAAAAACAATTAATTTAATTAAAAATTTAATTTTTATTAAACCTTATTTTTATTATTTACTAGCTTCTGCCAGCGGCTTCGCCCGCGTGGTCCCTAGGGATCATACTCCCGGGATAAAAAGTAGCCTATGTCCTTTCTCAGGCTCTAGACTATCTCTGTACCAAATTTCATTTAAATCGGTTCAGTAGTTTTGGCGTGAAAGCGCGACAGACAGACAGACAGAGTTACTTTCGAATTTATAATATTAAAATTAAGTAAGGATTGTTATAGCGGCAATAGAAATACACAATCTGAGAAAATTTCAACCGTCTACCTATTACAGTTCTTGAGATACAGCCCGCTGACAGACAGACTAACTAACAGACGGACGGACGGATGAACAGCGAGGGTTTGAAATAGGGTTCCGTTCCCTTTGGTTACGGAACCCTGTGTTGCGAGCGAAAGGTTCGGTGCTTCGAAAATCCTCTATCAAAAAGTTGAACGTGTCAATGGAGGTACAAATTAGATTTGTTAGTGGACGCTTGTACTGTTTCATGTCACGTCACCCGATGAAAAATCGAGAGGGTTTGCTAAACGCGGTTTAGGCATTCACAGGTACCTATGCGCATGTGGAGGGTTAAAACTTAGCTATACTATATCGTATAGAAGCATTATAAAGTAAGGATTGAGGACTGTCACTGTATATTAAAAAGCTTGTTAAAGCTTGTCTCTGTCATCTATGACCTAGACTAGAGTCAAGAGCAAAGTGTGGGCAGTAAGGTCTAACAACCCCACACACTAGGGTGTCAGAATTTCTAAACGGCCTCAAGGGCCTCTGACATGGTTTATTTGACGACCGCCATTTGGCGGCCGGGACCACCGGCTTATACGTGCCTTCCGAAGCACGGAATCATCTTTTTATCAGACTATCAGGTGATTCAAGCCTGCTATATCCTAGCCAAACTGGAAAACAACTTTACAAAGTATGCTCTTCCCGTGGGGATCAAATCCACGACCACCACCACGGAGGCATCTCAAATAAAAAAGGCAAATCAAACAGCCATGAAGTCGGGAAGTCGGAAAGTTAAAGTAATTTGCACGTTCCAAAACGAAGATCTGAATGGAGAAGGACATACTAGAAACACAGTGGACACTTAAAATCAAATTATTCTTGAAAACATTTTATTCTTAACAATGTAAAAAATATATGTATAATATGTCGGTTGTAGAATAATATTTTCCACCGAATTCAAAATAAGAAAGACTAACCTTGAATTGTATACAGTGCACAAAATAACGGATGCATTACCGACTCATTGATTCAACAGTGAAAAACTCGCCGTTTGGCTCCTCGCCTAATTACCAGGCTTATCGATAATTACCTCGCACCCGTCCACTCAATGCAATACATGAAATACTACACTTCTTTACATAGTACAAAAAAAATTACAAAAAAATGTAACTGACTTCCAAACAAAACACTACAAAGAATAAAATTACCTTAATTTCGGAAGTCGGTGTTTTTGGTTTTGTTTCTTTGTTTTTTAACACCGACTTCCGAAATTAAGGTAATTTTATTCTTTGTAGTGTTTTTTTTGGAAGTGGGTTATATTTTTTTGTAAAAAGTTTTTTATTTTTCACTCTTAAGTGGTGATACTTGGACGACGACTTCGTCATCGCAGTAATTGAAATAAGCAAAAATACTTATAAAATAAAAACTACTGAACCAAACCGAATCAATTTTTTATGGGACCAAATGGCAAGTATACTGCATCGAACTAAAAAAGAATCACAGAAATCGGATCAGAAATCTCGGAGTAATCGGTGTAAATCATAAAGAAAAATACCCACCGAATTGAAAACCTCCTCCTTTTTTGGAAGTCGGTTAGTAATAAAAACGTTTTTCCATTTGTACGCTTATATCTTTTAAACTACGCAACGGATTTTAATGCAGTTTTAATCAATAGACAAAGTGATACGAGAGGAAGGTTAATATGTATAATTCGTCCCGAAATTCCTATGGGAACGGGAAAAATGGGATATGCGCATACGAAGTCGCGGGCAATAACTAGTAATACATAAATACTATTCGCTTTTGTTTAGCTTAACATGTTACTACTATTACCTCACATGCTAAGTATGTAGGTACTAATTTTGTTCAGTAGCCAGAGAATCGAAAAACATCCAAATGATTTCAACGATGCAGATGTTAATAAAGAATTCAAACACACTTACACACACAAATACACTAATATTGTGACACATAGGAATAATGTTGTACATTATAGTGTTGTTTATCATTCCAATAATGTCTCGCTTTGTACTGCCTTGCTGGGCATACAAATATTGACACAAACAAGTTACAATAAAGCTAATTAAAAAGATACTAAGAAAGCTAAAAATAATAACATATTAATCAAATAAAATCTTTAGTTTAAACAGTGGCCTAAATTTATAAAATCTTTAGTTTAAACAGTGGCCTAAATTTACAAAATGTTGAGTTTAAACAGGGGCCTAAATTTACAAAATGTTGAGTTTAAACAGGGGCCTAAATTTACAAAATGTTGAGTTTAAACAGGGGCCTAAATTTACAAAATGTTGAGTTTAAACAGGGGCCTAAACTTATAAAATCTTTAGTTGAAACAGTGGCCTTAATTTATAAAATCTTTAGTTTAAACAGTGGCCTAAATTTATAAAATCTTTAGTTTAAACAGTGGCCTAAATTTACAAAATGTTGTGTTTAAACAGGGGCCTAAATTTATAAAATCTTTAGTTGAAACAGTGGCCTTAATTTATAAAATCTTTAGTTTAAACAGTGGCCTAAATTCATAAAATCTTTAGTTTAAACAGTGGCCTTAATTTATAAAATCTTTAGTTTAAACAGTGGCCTAAATTTATAAAATCTTTAGTTTAAACAGTGTCCTAAATTTACAAAATGTTGAGTTTAAACAGGGGCCTAAATTTATAAAACCAGCCAAGAACGACTCTTACTCTCACACGAAGGGTTCCGTACCATAAACCGGAAAAAAACATTTCTTGTACGGGAGCTCCCTTTAATTAGGGTTTCGAACATCCGTAAAAAACGGAACCCTTATAGGATCACTCGGGTGTCTGTCTGTCCGTCTGTCTGTCTGTCTGTCCACCTGTCACAGTCAGTTTTCTCCGGATATACTGGACCGATTCTGTTGAAATTTGGTATACATATGGACTTCTGTGACCCACGGACGTGTTATGTATTTAAATAAATATTTTTTTAGAATGGGGGTAAAACAAGAAAATTAAAAAAAAAGTTTTTCAAACTATATCATGTGACATATAAAAAAGGGCTTACTGGGAGGGTTTTAATTATATTTTTTTAATGATTTAAAAAAAAGTTTTGAAGTTATTGAAATTGAAGAAATTAGACCTATCAAACATTATCTCCGAAACTCCTGAACCAAACATTTTGGAAAAAATGCAGATAATAATTCTATACCTGAAGATTACAGGAAAATCTATAAGAAGTCTGTAGTGACAAAATAACATGTTTCTTAACATATTGTACAGACTGAAACACAAATGAATTTGTTCGGAACCCTTTGCACGCAAGCCCGACTCGCACTTATTTTTAATTTAATTGAATTGTATTATTTGTTGCTAAAGCGGCAATAGAAATGCACACTCTGTGACCACTGTCTACCTAGGGATCTAGAGATACAGCCCTCTGACAGACAGGCGGACAGACGGACGGACAGCAGAGGCTAAGACACGGGTTCCGCTGGTAACCCTTCGGGAACCCTAAACACGAACCCAATAGGTTCAATAAAAGAGAACAATTTCAAATATCATTAAATATTTATTTAATCAAATATTCTTTTTAATCATAACGCTCCTTGCCTGATGTGTGTACTCACGTCTTTTGATCTCGCCTTATTAAGCAGCTCTTCACCGTAATCAGACGTTTTCATCAGCAAAACTTTGCATTGGGTAAAAAAAAGTTTTGAATCAACCTGAACGGTGCTAGTCTTTATAACGTAGCTTGATTAAATCTAGTCCTTCCGTAGCCTGCATCGTAAAAATTGTAATAAGTTTTTAATAAATAATATTAAAGCAAGCAACGTCGGTATATTTAATAAGATGCTCAGTATTGCTCAGTCAAACTTTATAGTCTTTTGCTTGATGGTAGTAGAAAAAGTTGTAAAAGGTTCCGGTTTTCTATAAGTACATCCTTTATTCAGTATCTTTAGTAAGCTATATTGCAGGATATAGCTGAACTATTAACCAACTAGCTGCTGCCCGCGGTGTCGCCTGCATGTTATTAGAACTTCCTCCCTTTGTTAGTTATATAGCCTTTGTTTTATTCTCATTTAACATCTATACTATACTTATATCTATACTAATATATAAAGCTGAAGAGTTTTTTTGTTTGTTTGCTTGAACGCACTAAACTCAGAAACGTCTGCTTCAAAAGAGCTTTACACAGGTGGTTAATTGAGAATCCCTTCTATAATATAAAATAATTCCTGCAGTTTCAATGTAAATCATTTAATTGTACCTTTACCAAATTTGCATGTCATTATGTTATGATTGAATATGTTAAGCGACCATACTACTATTGCAAGAACTTTTGTAACCATATTTATTTGCAAATAAATCTTTGACTTTGCATTAAACCCTGCTTAGCAGATTTATAGAGAAACTTTAACGGCTACCGATAATTAAAAATATATCGGAAAGCTGAAGGTTTTTCATGTTCTTTGAAAAGAGTACTTCAGTCAAACTTTGAATAAATGTTCCGTCTGGAAAATTAAAGGCTTTTCCTAGTAGTTCTTCTACCTTTATTAGTCGTTAGTACCTAATTACTTTGGCACCTGACTTAGACTTTTTACTATATTTTTCACTAGTTGCTTGTGGCTAAAGAATAACAGCCGCACGTGTCGATCTACAAGGTTAAGCAACGCTTGCCAAGGTTGGTCTGTGGATGGGTGACCATCTGAACATACCTAGTTTCCTCCGTGCCTCGGAAAACACGTTAAGCCGTTGGTAATGGCCCCAATATAGTTGGAAAAAGGCTAGGCAAATAATGATGATTTTCACTAATAATTATTGGTTTTAAACGTGTTGTTGGGCATGTGATGCGGATGTGATGAGAGGGCAGTGGCGTAATTATAGGGTGGCAGGGCTGGCAAAATGTCACGGGCCCCCGGCCCGACAGGGCCCCGGACCGATGGGCCGCGATCTCAAAGTAACCTAACATTTACAACATAATTTAGTAACAATTAAAGTTGTATATACCTCTAAGTACTTAAAATCATATAAATATGTAATACCTATGCTTTTGAAAATTATATCTACACTAATATTATAAAGAGGAAAGATTTGTTTGTTTGTTTGTTTGAATTGAATAGGCTCCGAAACTACTGGACCGATTTGCATTGGATAGTCGAAATTCTTTTAGCATTGGATAGCTACATTATCAGGGAGTAACATAGGCTACATTTTATTCCCGTACTCCCACGGGAACGGGAACTACGCGGGTGAAACCGCGTGACGTCCACTAGTTTGTTATATGATGTGTAATAGAGTAAACGCAATACCTAAAAAGGGATCATTATATTCATCAATGTGAACAGCGTTTATTATAGGACCAACACTGAAATAACTCGACAAAACGTACTGAACAGCTTAATTGTTTTGCGATTTCGTGCTTGGTCCCACCCGTTGTATATTTAACTAAAATGGACACAATATTAGTAAAAAGTACTGTTGGGTTTCTACTTCAGTGATTTATTAAAATTAAATTACAATGAACGACGATTTTTACTGGGGCCCCATCCAATGAATTTGCCACGGGACTCAGATGGTATAGTTACGCCACTGTGAGAGGGATTCTGAAATAAAATCGACCACAGACCGGCCAAATGCGAGCCAGACACGAACGATTTCGTACCAACAATAAACCAGCAAAATTACGTGTATTATAAATCCGGTTTGTCTGGAAGCCGACCCCAATACAGTTGGGAAAAAGGCTAAGCAGTACTATTTTATAGCGCCAATGGAAATTCACGCCAATTTAATTTTTATCTTTATCGCTAACGCGTTAGGTTCAAGGTTGATTGGGAAAGTTTGATAGTGACGGGTAGCGTGATTTGCTTTCTGATTCTGATAAAGTGGCCTTTTTTGGCCACCATAAGTCGGGGCTGGTGACCTCACTTGTTGGTAAAAAATGTTAATTGGTAACAAATAAAAATGAACCGTCACTCGTCCTTTGTAAGGTTCATTTGAAAATCAGCGTCAGACAGCATTAGTCAGTCTGACATATCGCTGAAATGGACCTTTTTAGTGCAACCGTGAGACACACACTAGTTTCTGGCATACCTTTTTATTTTTATTATGTTTTATTTCTATGTTCCGTGCGTGTTTCATGAATGAGCTAAATAAATTTGATTATTTCTTTCTTTTGACGTCACACGAGTGCTTCACTTTATTGTTTTATAGCGCCAATGGAAATTCACGTTCGGAGCGTGCATTTCCAATGGAGCGTGACGCTCTGACATCATTTTAACGGTCTAACTATTTCTGTTCATGTGATACAGCCGGCTGACAGATAGACCATATGGACAGCGAAGGCTTAATAATAGGGTTCCTATGGTTATTCTTCAGGTATGGAACCCTAAAATTTACAGTTGTATGTAGTTTAGATGATGAGGATGGAATTAAAACTAGTACAGACGTAAAAAGAGACGAAGTCTGTCATTCACCAACCACAAAAACATTGGATAAGAGCAGGGGGTCTAAACGGTGAAGGAAAACATCGTGAGGAAATGGCATGTCCTAGAACCAAAAATTCGAAGACATGTGACATTCACCAACCCGCATTGGGCCCGCGTGGTGGATTACGGTCCATTCCCTCTCCTAGAGAGGAGGCCTGAGTCCCAACAGTGGGAACATTATAAGGCCGACTATTCTATGTATGCCAGGGGGTCTAAAAAGGTCACTTTAGCAGAATCAGAAAGCACATCACGCTACCCGTCACTGTCAACTTTTCCCAATCAACCTTGAACCTAATGTGTCAGCGATAAAGATGAAAATGAAATTTAACAAATTGTTCTGTGGTTAATGTTATGATTCCAATATGATTCTGCGATAGTGGCCTTTTTAGACCCGCTGGAGTAATTGAATGACGACACGGTTGGTGCAGTGGTTGAGCGATTGGCTGCTGTGCTGCGTGTCGTAGTTTCGATTCCCGCATAAAACAAACATTTGCATGGCCTACAGATAATTATTCCGGGTCTGGCTGTTTGTGTATGTGAGATTGTATATTTGTAAGCGCACCCACGATACAGGAGAAATTCCTTGTGTGGGGCAACGTTTAAAAAAAAATTCAACGTTGAATCGGGACTAATTTTCGGTGTCAAATTTTGTTTTTGCAGGGGATTGCAAATCATACCACACTTTTTTTTACTATTAACAGGCACGCGTTTGACCACTACCTCACCTAAGCGATGATGCAAGAACCTTGTACAATGAAACAAAACATTACATACTTCATAAGACATTGTGATACCCATTTCATCATCTGCCTAACCTTTTCCCAATTAAATTGGCGTCGGCTTCCAGTCAAACCGGATTTCATTGAATACCAGTATTTTACGTGGAGCGACTGCCTACCAGACCCCCACAACCGATTAACTGGTAACACGGTACTTCTTTGCAATACTGGAGTCAGATTAACTGGCTTCTGACAATCCGTAACGACTGCCAAAGATCTACAAATGACAGTCGGGACCAACGGCTTAACGTGCTTTCCGAGGCAAGGAGGAACTTGGTATGTTAAGACGGTCACTCATCCACAGACCAACCTTGGCAATCGTTGCTTAACCTTGAAGATCAACCTGTGCGGCTGTTATTATTTAAGCCACGAGCTCCTCTTGTTTCCTTAAACAATCTATGTACAGCTTCTTTAAAATAGAACCTCAAGAAAGTACCTCGATATGTGTGCGTCAACAAAGCGGGTCCACAAGAGAGCCACTCAGCCTGACTGACGTTTTAATGGAGCACATGTATTTATTCAGAGCCGTCGAGTCGGACCGCGGCGGCCGAATGACGGAATCCACGCGGACCGCTCCATATCTAATACAGAGTGACGTTATTCCTTTTTAAGATCGACCTTTTTGGAAGAAAAAAAAAGGCTTTTTGGGGTTTGCTGAAAACGTTTTTGAATGTTTGTGTTCAGGAGTAGCGTTTTGGAGTTTCAATATCAATTGTCTCGAAGGTAGTTTTAAAATTGAATTTAAAAATAAAAACAAAAAACTCGACTGCAGAACATCAACTTGTAAGCAATGCATTAAAAAGATCAAAACAAAAATGTAATCTCCTTTTAATTTCCTTCATTTTGATACCCTAGTCGGCAGGATTGGAAAAAATATTAGCGAGTTATAATTTGCCGCCAAAAATCCGCCATTTTGATTGTATTCTTTAGGGACACTTGGGTTTATGAGACAAATCTAATGACATCTTAACCGTCGAAATCCGTCTAGCCGTTTGGAAGATACGAGGTAATAACGAAATTTACAATCATATTAACACGATACGCGCGAAAAGTATAGCCTTCCTTGGCAGTTGGATAAAAATACTTCATATTCAGTGCAGACTATGGATGTATGATACGACTTATCTATCTGTTTTGTTGACTAGTTTACTTAAACAAAACAAATGACAATCTCAAAAAGTTCTTGCGGTTTTGAAAAAAAAGTGTTGTCTACAACTGTGTTTACATTGTGTTAATTAGGTACATGAAAACATAATGCAAAATGTCCGTATAGTGTTCATGAAACAATAAATAAGTATCCGAAAATAATCTTGACCTTGTTAGGAAAATCTGTACTAACAAGCGTCTCCACACCTTCCTTATTTCCACACAGCAATGCTTTCAAATTCACATAAACTGTTCGGAGTAGGGTCCAGCGACGGCAGCGATTGAGCAGCTGTTAGTATTGTTTCGTAAACTTTCAAGATTACTTAGTACTTACTAGCTTTTTCCCGAAGCTTTATACACACGGTCTAGAGTGTGGAATGAGGTAGATGACTAAAAAAAATCATCTTAGTCCGTCAAATAGATTTCCAAAAAATATTGGACACGAATTATTTTTCACGTAATCAAAAAAATAAGACAATACAGTGCGTTGAAATCTCGTGTGACGTCATTTGTTAGTATGTTTTTACAAACAAGTAATGTCACTAGTCCCCTCCCCCCCCACGCCCGATCCTCGAGGCGTTTTAACTTCATCAATTTAGCAAATAATACATGTCCAATATTTTTCGATAATCTTAGTGTCAGACGTAATAGAATCATATTTTTTTACTCAGGAATCATCCCTACTCTCAGAGGCTTTGGAGGAACCGAGCATTTATCTCAACTATGATGATAATCAGAGGTCGAAATTAAGTAGAGTTATTTATGCACTTACACTGATTTCATACAGCGAAAGAATAAAGTGGATATGCCTCAAATCCCGAGATTAATTTTAAAGAGCAGGAAAATCCCGTGATTTATTAAATAAAAAAGTTATTTACTATTACACAATTTAAACCACTGCACGCGGGACATTGGCAAATTTACATTAACGACATCGGATGTCCGAAGTTGCAAAATTCCAATGCTCACACGTGCGATGTTGCCACATTTGTAGTTCGCACAACATAGCTTTTGAGAACAATAGAAAACAATAGCGGAAATGCGGAGCACTCTCCGCTAACGAAATGTACTAGATCCCGGGAAAATCCATATTAATATCAAAATTTCGATGCAAGTACATAAATAACTCTACCTAATACCGACCTCTGGTGATAATATAGCATTCTATCAGTGATTTTTTTTTCAAATACATGTACAAGTAAGCAAACACATGATTCCAATTTTACTTCAGAATTTTATATTGTTTACCCACAAAGGTCAAAGATTTTGATCTCCACATTGACCGTATTCAAATGAATCTCTTTTAAAAACATTTCAATTCTGTAGAAGCGCGTGCAGACTGCAAGTTTTCCCTCAGAGGGTTCGATCTTTACTATGAGAGGGCCTTAGAGGGCCCGTTATCTAAATCAAATGCCCTCTCCGACGCGACACAGCTTGTTCAAGAGAGATTTTTAAAAGGATTTGCGTTAAATGGGTAAAAAAAGGGTGGACCCATGCTGTAGCTGTAGAGATATAGAGCAGAATATATGCTCCCGGTATAGATGTTTCCTTATTGTGTTTTTTGAAGTTAGTTGTATTTAAATCTTGTCTCTTGTCTTTAAAACAAGAGTGAATAGGTTGCTTCTAGGCAAACGTGCTCCATCTTCAACCACATCATCGCTTACCATCAGGTGAGATAATGGTCAAACGTAAAAAAAAAATCTTATTTAAACGGTCAAGCTATGGGGATAAATTTGCTCATATTATTTTATGGGTATTCGTTTTTAGGTTTCCGTACCTTAAAAGGAAAAAAACGGAACCCTTTTAGGATCAGTTTGTTGTCCGTCCGTCTGTCTGTCAAGACCGTTTATCTCCGGAACGCGTAGAGGTAACGAGTTGAAATTAAAACCATAAACTAAAATCTATGACCCCATGCAGCTGTGGAAAAAACAAACTTTTAAGTTTTGGTAAAAAAAAAGATACGGTTGTTTATGCCGCAAAAAAACGTATATTTCGACCCTCTCAAGGGAATCACAATGTATGGGGAGTTTCACGGTGACCTAGACCTATGAAATTTGGCAAGTAATACCGTCTTATACCACAAGTATAGGGAAAAGTCTGAAAACTATACATTTGTAATGAAATCATAAAAAATATAGCCTTTATTTAAAGTAATTTGTAGCTACAAATTTGTACGGAGCCCTCGATGGGCGAGTCCGACTCGCACTTGGCCGGTTTTTTTTTAAATATTTTTACGGTTTCATGGTATTTCACTTATGAACAGACTTCACGAGTAGATCCTAGATTTTTCATTCAATATTCTTGGGTACTTTTGCAGTTCTCTATTACCAATGGAGCCGATTCAAGTAAAATACTGGTACTCAGCTACATGCGGTTAAACTGGAAGCCGTCCTCAACGTAGCTGGAAAAAGCCTAGGCAGATGGGTTTTTACTACCAACGCAGGTCGGTAATTGGTTTTAAACAGATACATTTGAGCGAGCACTCTCAAACGTATCTTTTTAAGACCAATTACCGTATAAATATTAATAACTAGCACTTCGCCCGTGACTTCGTTCGCGCGGGTCTAGCATTGCAATTTTAGTAGGGATCGCTATTTTTTATGAACATATAATATAGCCTATGTTACTCGATAAAAATGTAGCTTTCTAATGGTGAAAGAATTTTTAAAATTAATTGAGCAGTTTTTGAGCTAAATCGTAACAAACAAACAAAAAATCAAATCTTTCCTCTATTTCATATTAGTTTAAATAGGAGCAATTACTGTCAACAAATACTCGGAATGTTGAGGTCGCTCCGCAAAGCCTGTGAAGCTCTCAAGAAACTTCTGTGCTCCTGAGCGGAGCTAGGCTGACTAACTCAGTAAGGACACCTACGCACAACGGACCGTGTTGGGACATAAATCCCAACAGTGATAATGTTGTGTATATGTGTTTCTGTATATGGATGTTCTGTTGAGTGAGTAAACAACCAATTGGTATAAAGGTTGATTTAAACAAAATTCAACGATTCACTGTAAGTAGGACGAGTTAATTAGGGCGAATGCACAGTGTAGCTTGTATAGGGTCATTTTCAGTTTTAAGTGTACCCACCATTTTGAGCTTGTACCACATATTGAAAATTTTATAGCGAGATAAATAATATCCATATGGTCTATTTTTTTGAATAAAAAGGTAAAATATATATTAAATTAAGGAATTCATCAGCAATCCTGGTAAAAAACGTTCAAATTATTAATTTATGAGTATTTTAAATATTCAGAGTAACTATTTTTGGCATGTCCCACCCCTTATCGACATTGGATTGGCCAAAATTACTAAAAAGTTTTGGTGCAACCATAGTGTGTTGTTTTTGTCGTCAAATGAATTAAATTTGTACAAGAAACTCTAACAAAACAGGCTAAAAATATATTCTCAAATAAATTTTCTAAACTTGAACCGATCGGACATGTCTAAGGACATTTCAGTTTAGTGACGGTTCCAGTTGTTCAAAATAATTACTAAATAAACTAATATTTCCTAAAATGACAACATTTGTGAAGAAGATCACGGCCGGCATTTAAAAACGTTAGTTTTAAAACAGTGTCTCGAGTGAAAGGGTGCTTTTTTTTCATCTGGGCAGCTGAGTCCACTTATTTCCTTGTTTATTATTGGCGTTTTACATCCTTTAACTGTTTCAAACGAATCGGATGGAAATATTTTTAATCTTACAAAATATCTAATTGTGTTTAGAAAACTTTCTGCCTTAAATCTTCCCCTGAATGTGACGTCAGTTTGGTGACGGACAGTTTTTTTTAAGGTACACTGAATGGCAGTCTAAGTGCGAAAAATGAAGTCCCTACTCTACTTTACTCTTAGGCCAGCTGCATCCAATACACTAACGCCTAAACAAAACAACAAGAAACTTAAACTAAGTAATTCGCAGGTACTTAGAATAAAAGGGTTCCGCAGGCTCTAAAGCGGGACTTTTAAAGGCTTTCCCCAAATCTCTTATTGAATTGTCAGGATCTTAAGTAGCATTCAGTAGTTGCACCTAAGTTTCTGTTGGTTGGAGTTTTTCAATCCCTTTTCCCCTTGTTTTATTATGTAAATAGAACCGCATCGGGTGTGTGGTGGGATTCAATCTTGAGGACGTATTATGGAAGCTATCGATGCAGGTTTAAAGGGTAGTTTTAAGGATTAGAATGTTTGAAAAAGGCATATCCAATTTAAATATTATTTTGACGCTAGATAGGTGGACATGCCACCCACACGCACGACACGTTTTGGGAACACATTTATTAGGCGTAGAACTAAGGAGTGGAATTCCCTTTCAGAATCTGTGTTTCCTGATAGCTACAACCTGGGAGTCAAGAGTGAATAGGTTACTTCTAGGCAAGCTTGCTTCATCTTCGACCGCGTCATCGCTTACCATCAGGTGAGATAGTGGTCAAACGTATGCCTATCAAATAGTAAAAACATAAAGTATAATTTGATGCATAGGGTTTGCCATTTGTCATTTTCATGGTTTTTGGGTTTTTTTTGGGTCAAATTCTAAGACGGCACCAGTGATGAATAAGATTCACATTTATTGAAGTGGGATGAGTATCATTTTCGTGATTATGGCGGTAACTGCGTAACCATATACTGTGTTTAATCTATTGTACCGAAACAATAGTGGACAGTATACCGTCACATGTTATTTACTGCAAGTTTCTTTTTTACATACTAACCGACGGTTTCATGATACTTCCATCCCGCTCAGTATCGCATCCAATCCTTTAACCATAAACTAAAACCAGCCAACTGTCAAAATTTAAACACAACCCTACCAACACAATCGCAACAGAATCGAAACCCGTAAACAGAATAGGCCCGCCGGCACCATAGACAAGTGCTTCGTAGGAGATTTCCTCAACCACATAATGCACTTAGGTCAGGATAAACGTGGTAATGTGAACGGAGCTGCGAGGAGCGTCGTATCTCGCGACTGTCGCACTGTCGCAGTGTCGCAGTGTCGCCGCGACGCTAACAAATACGACTACGTGTGGAATGGAGAATAGTGTTGTGGTTTGGCTGTGAATAAGGACTAAACATTTCTGCGAAGTTGGTTAACTAACACGTAAGAATTGACGACAAAGTGATGGGAACGTTATTTTAGTTATTTAAGTAAACCAAAAACTCCTTAGAAAAATAAAAAATTAACTCTACTTTTACTAATATTGTTATGACATGTTTCACGTTGGTACAATAGGCTGCAGATAAGTGAAGACAAAAACTGTATAAGCTAGCTTCCTATTCTATTGAACATGCGTACAACGCACGCGATCAACATTTGCAGCATGTCAATCATTTACTTGCGACCTACTGTATCAATGAGCATTGCTTCGTAAGAAATTGTATGTAGCAAAAAATTTCTCATTTCCTCAAAATAAAAGCCAAAAACAACCTACATACAGTGACAAATCGATCGGAAACAAACAACTTTATCGCCTCCAATAACGGCCTGAAACATTTTAGCAATAACTCCGATACGAATATTTTATTCAAGACCCAGATCAGAAGAACAAGAATAGGACGCGTTTTTAGGATTCACTCGTCTCGTACCGAATAGGGAACAGTGAAACAAGCTCTAAATCTTGAACGCGTGCGCTCAACCGAGTTAGGTCGTTTACGTAATAAATGGATTTCTATAAATGACTGCGACATGCTGCGGCGTAGGGTTGTCGTTTTTATCTAATGTGTGTGATTCTGAGAGGTGGAATATTGTGTCACAGATTGTGACTTCTGCCTGTGTGTTATTTTGTGTAGTCAATAGGTAGGGTGTAGTTAATTAGTTTCGAATTGAGATTCCAAAACCATTTGGAGAAATCCAATACTAGAGTATAACCGTGTCCAGGATCCCTTCTAACTCTGTACCGAAATTCATCAACATCGGTTCTACGAACTAGGCGTGAAAGCGGCAAACTAAATCTATCTCCTTACTTTCAGTCTATGTAAAAGCCGTCAGTGAGAAGACCGCTACTTCAAAACTTTTTTTACATGTTTGTATAAGTTTGAATGTTTTTATTTTAATTTCCGAATACTTTTTATTTTTTAGTCTTGATTGCGACTTTGGTTTAAAGCTACATCTTAATTGTATTTTAAATATTATATGGTTAGTTTATAAATACAGCTTCCATTCCTATAACACACAACGTCTTCCTAAGAAACCTCAGTCCATTAATCACGCGCACCCAATAACTTCGAACTGCGGGACATCAATTACCAGCGCCCAACATCCCGACCAACGTCACAAACTTTGACAGTTCTGATATTAGAACATTGGCCATACGTTACTTCATAGTTGGGAGCCCGTAGTGGCCAAGTTATAACCCAGACTTACTAGTTGATGGGTTCGAACACAGACATATCGTCATCATGATTATTGGTAGCTCCGTTTTACCTACTGCTGAGTATATGCCTTCTCACTTTCGTGTCATGGTTCCCGTCTGTAAAACTGTGAATTACACAATATTTGCAATTTATTTCATCGTCACATTGCACAAAGTTTGAACGACAAAATCATGACGAAAACGGCATGATCTAGAAGAACCAAGGCAAGGAAATCTATTAAGCAACATAAGGCTTGCGCGACTTGTACACTCCCTCTCAGAGAAGAGGCATATTAACACGGCATTATTGGTGGATGATTCTACTGTGGTTCTACTATGGTGGTACATAACAGCCCCAAGCTAGCCATAATCCACCACGTATAACCAGGACTGGTCGATAGAAGTCACTTTGCAGCGAATAATTGCGTTCTCGGTTCTTAAAAAAAAAATATTTATTATCTATACTGTTTATCTAAAAATATAATACTAACAGTAAAAACATAATCAAAATTGCTCGAAAAACAAACGAGATATAATTATTTTGAACAAATATATCTGTCCCTCTCGCGAAAACGCTGTTTTCTATGGCAGCTGTACCTATAGACGTTATGGACTTTGACGTCAAAGTTCTTATCGGACTTTTCTTTCTAATTATAAACTTTGAAACTTTATAACTAGTCGACCCGCGCAACTTCGTCTGCTCCGCTCCTATTGGTCTTAGCGTGATGATATATAGTCTATAGCCTTCCTCGATAAATGGGCTATCAAACATTGAAAGAATTTTTCAAAACGGACCAGTAGTTCCTGAGATTAGCGCGTTCAAGCAAACAAACTCTTCAGTTTTATATATTAAGTATAGATTGCTGATGAAGTTATTTAAAAAATAATTTTATGATTGTTTACTACAGCTAATAAGTATTTCATTTTGCAAATAAAAATGCATGCATATTCCCTTCTATAGTCGCGTTGCTAGCCTAAATAAGTAATATAGCTTTTAATTATAAACTTTCTTTCCCTTCTTTCGGGAAAGTTCGGCAACCCTAACATGTATCGTATCTCGGTGGTAGTTCGCGCCAATGTCACGTGTGTTACAATCGCCCCCCGACGGGATCGGATTTCGGCAGCCATTACGTGCCCAAAGTGGCTATACGCGGGATAGTTGAAATCGTTTAGGTTTTATACATGTCTGCTTAACTTAAACCGTCATATGATGCGTTTTGGGAAACGTGACGTGCTTAGCAAATTGCATTGTTTTTATTTTTGTAATATAAATGCATATGTTGCTGCGTTTCAGGGGTTTAGGTACGGTTATTGGATTTTTATTTCTTGAATTATGTAAGTTTTGTATTCCTCAATAAATAATACTTACTCGTGTGTGCTTAGTTAGCGCACACAAGTACTCGTATGTTGTTTTACACAGCCATATTAAAATTTTACATTACGACTAGGTGTTTTAGCTGGCCTAGGCGCTAAAATGTTTATTGTATTCAAATTGCATTGTTTGGATCAGAAATACGATCAAGTTTTTTTAAGTTTTGATTTGCACTATGCTACACTTAAACTCTGAAAGGGCAGTGGAGAGGGCAATGCTTGGAGTTTACTTGCGTGATCGCAACAGGAATGATGATATCCGCAAGAGAACCAAGGTTACCGACATAGCCCGAAGGATCGCCAAACTAAAGTGGCAGTGGGTAGGGCACATTGCTCGCAGAACAGATGGTCAATGGGGCCGAAGAGTTCTGGACTGGTGACCGCGTACCGGAAGAAGCGACGTTGGAAGGCCTCCCACAAGGTGGACAAATAACCTGGTGAAGGTCGCAGGTAGCAGATGAATGCGAGACGCGCAGGACCGGTCGTTGTGGCGACGCTTGGGGGAGGCCTATGTCCAGCAGTGGACGTCTTTCAGCTGATATGATGATGCTACACTAAGTTGAAGGTTAACAAACGGGTGTTCAATACACTTACAACAACCGGTCTATTTTACCAACATCCCACTGTATAAACTTAGGTGGAGTAAGAGTGCCCAAGCAGCACACATAGCTGTATAGTCACTGGACAACAGAATTTTTGAAAACTCGAGTCTGTTATGCTTTTTAGGGTTCCGAAAAAAAAAGGAACCCTTATAGGATCACTCGGGTGTCTGTCTGTCTGTCTGTCTGTCTGTCCGTCTGTCACAGCCAGTTTTCTCCGGATCTACAGAACCGATTCCGTTGAAATTTAGTACACATATGGACTTCTGTGACCCAAACACAGACGCGTTACGTAAATCATTAAATTTTTAGTATGGGGGTCACTTTTGGGGGTCAAACTAGAAAATTAAAAAAAAAAGTTTTTTGAATAATATCGTGTGACATATCAAATGAAAGGGCTTACTATGAGGGTTTTAATTATATCTTTTTCAAAATTTTAAAATAAATAGTTTTGAAGTTATTCAAGAAATTAGACGAAAAATGACCATTCCCCCTCCCTTATCTCGGAAACTACCGAGCCTAAAAATTTGAAAAAAATGGAGATAATAGATCTTTACCTAAAGATTACAGGAAAACCTATTAGAAGTCTGTAGTGTTAAAATAACATGTTTAAAAAAATTAATTCGTTCGGAACCCTTTGCACGCGAGTCCGACTCGCACTTGGCCAGTTTTTGTACAAGGGCTGTATATCCGGCTACAGAGTTCTTATAATTCTAAATTTGGCCCCAAATTAACCAGCCCTGAGCATTATAGTAGCTTGTTAACAGCTGTCCAGAGCATTTTAAGAGCTGTACATGGGCTGTACAATGGCTTAGACAGCTGTCAATAAGCCACTATCCAGCTCCTTTAATTCTCCTATACAGCCAAAAGATTGTTTATAGCTTAGTATCGGTTATTGCTAAGTCTACAAAGAAATAGCAACAAAAAAATATTTGTGCAGTGCAAGTGTTACGCGGCGTCATCTCTTTCTGTGGAAAAATAATAATTTCTAATTTAAGGTAAGTATTTTTCACGTTTGTTTTGTATCTCTATTGGTAAATTGTGTGTTTTTACTTCAATAGCTCTCAAATATAATGAAAATTTAACAGAAATCAGTCATTTTTTCATATGTTATCGGCTTGTTTACATTAAAATGGCGTTAATTTGTTACCCAGCAATAATTCTTACTAAATTCCCTTGGCCCTCTCTTTTCTGTTCAATACTACATAACCAAGTCTATTAATCAGCTGAAAACTGTATGCTAGCTGTACAGTGGTTTTCAGTTATTCTAACGCTTGGTTAAAGGAGTAAAGTGAGAGTATACAACGGCGTCTCAGGGATCTCTAATCTTG
This sequence comes from Lacanobia wlatinum, assembly GCA_947578705.1. NCBI lineage: Eukaryota > Metazoa > Arthropoda > Insecta > Lepidoptera > Noctuidae > Lacanobia > Lacanobia wlatinum. The sequence goes on from OX388031.1 coordinate 24,646,410, forward strand.
ATAGAAAACCATTTCGGCCATTGCCACCCATTTTGCCGCCATTTTAGGCCAATCAGAGATGGACTTCTTCCAGAGATTTTCTATTTAGTTAAATTATTAATATCTTATTAATATAAAACCTGTATCTTTTCTCATTAATTTATATCACTTTACCTAATCTGATGCTTTTACTTTCAGACATTTCAACAGAAACAGGAACGTGTGGATGAAAATTTTATATCAGAGACTCCTTTCGTTGAAAATAATGTAAGTTAATAAATTTACACATACTTGAGTTATTTGTCCGTAAAAGATCGATTTTAGCAATAAGACCGCCTGTGTAAACACCTTAAGTGTAATAAAGAGTATTTATCTTATTTAGCCTAACTCTACTATTATGCGATGAGCTTCCTTTCCCGTTCAATAAAATTGAGATTTTTTTAAGGTTTTCCAATGTTTTGTCAGAAGTTTATTCGCACTACGTAATTTTGTGATTACAGATACTTTGTCAAGATAGTATCCAGAAGATTGCAACGACATCATCAAACAATGCCATTGAGATAGTCAGTAGTGGCAGCTATATGGAACTAAACAAGTACAATCAACTCCTTGAAAACCAAAACCAAATTTTAAATAATCAGAAAACCATTAGTAGTTCGTGAATAATGGTTTGGTTACCCATAACCAAACCATTATTCACGAACTACAGAAACAAATAATTGAAAAAGAAGAAAAAAAAGTGTCTTTAGCAGACCATTTTGTGAACTGTTTCATTTCTACTACAAAATCTTCTAGATAAATATCAAGATTCTTCGGTTTTCCGACACCATAATAAATACCAATGATAAATGGTTGGGCACTAGGTATTAAAAATAAAATTGGCCAAAACTCGTATTTCGAACTTTTATATATAAGCAAGCCATCAATGTTTATGTTCAAACTAATGCTCTTAATATTTTCTAAAACATTTACCGAGTTGTTCAAAACTATAGTTAGCGGATTGATTAGTCCATTGTGCCAGTATTCACCACCAGATTCGATTAATTTATTTTAAATAGTAATTTTTCTAACTGTATGTACATAGAATTGTTCTCGGATCTTTTGGTAAAATATCTGGAAATCTATTATTCATAATTGTTACTAATTCCTTCAGTGCATCTTGAGCAATATTTCTCTTTATTGCATATTCTTTTATATTTTCTTTAAATAAAATGTTGTTCATATAAATGTTTTCTCCCTCATCTTCACATGTCTGGTTTGATTCAAAACTTTCACTTTTTCTACTTTCAATAATTTCTTTAGAAAGGTCACTGACCAAATCCATTAATAATTGCACGGAACTATGATCATTGGTATCAAAATCTATGTGTCCGGAACCCTCATTTTTAATCGACACCAGCACGTGACTGCAGCTAGATAAATGAAGGAGATTTTTACTATCCTTGTTCCTTTGCTTATTGTATTATTTTAAAAGTTTATTTTTAACTGCACCAGTTCTTTTCCTTTTTTTTCATGGTTTAACCGTATCCATTTTAAATTGTAATTTATTCTCGCACGATAATTAGTTAAGTCACGTTGCGAGGTTATGACAAAATTGACGTTGTCATAGCACTATAAAAACCTGTTTACTCTTCAATAATTCTAGAGGCTTAAAAATAGCTAATAGTGTAAACACTATAGTGTAAATATTAGCTATTTTAAAGCCTCTATAACCCTTTGGAATTAAAGTGGAGTAAGGCTACACTAATTTACAGCTGACGTAGTAGTCGTAAATGCTTTTAACCAGCTACTATTAAGCTCATTGAGGTAGCATTATAATTGAATTTGTGTGCACCAAAATAAAGTGTTAGTGTAAAAAAGCCACTGGCAAAATGTAATTCTCTTATACAGCTTAGAAAAGGTGTGACTATCGCGTTAAGCAGCCGTTTACAAGCTCTGGTCTTCTTACCCAGCTAGTAGCATTATACGTAGCGAATGGCTGGTCAATAGTTCTTTCAAATTCTACTAAAATGCATTTTGTTGTTTTTTTCTTCATTATATAGCCATTAGTTAGCTGTGCTGTTTAACAGTGTAGAGATCACCCCTCATACAGTCTCAAGAGTAGTCTTATCCGTTAGTACAGCTACGTAAGACCCTTTAACCGTAATATAGCTTGTTTATAAATGTAATTTCCGCTAATGTGCTGCTTGGGTGTAGTGAACTGTCTTATCAACTTGTGGGGATTGACAGCTCACTTCATAGGGTGAGATGGTTACAGAATAGCACTGCAGTATTATTTTGTACTTTTTTACCTTTGTTTCCATTGATTTAATTTTATTTATTCTGGTAATTTTATAGTAATGAATTAATTGTATTGATGTTATAAATTTAATTTAATGTTTTTATAGTTTCTGATTAATATAAATTTAATGTTTTTATGGTTTCTGATCTTGCTTCAATGATTTATGTTACTTATTTTTGAATTTATGTTTTTATTGCTTTTTTTTTTGTTTCTCTTTTAATTATTGTTTTATATACTTAACATTTCTGCTTAATGGCTAGTATTATTACTAATTATTTGAGGGGATTGGTGCTGATAACTGAAATACAGGCTTTAGCCTAGTTCGGCTACAGATGTGTAGTCCTTTTGTATTGTTTATAAATAGCCTATAAATTTTGTTTAACAATGTAAAAAGTAATTGAAAGAAACTTATTATTATTATATTACTTTGGAAACTATTCTACGCAGCATTTCACTTGATACCATGCAAAAAATATAAAAACTAGATTTTGCCCGCGTCTTTGTACGTGAATATTTTTCCTTCTGGGTAAGCTCGCTCCATTGTAGACTTTGTCTCTGTCATCTCTGACCTAGACTAGAGTCAAGAGCAAACCCATCACAAATAAAAATAAAATAAAAAAATATCCTGATTTTTCCCATTAGGAATATCGGGAAATCCTCTCTTGGTGAGATGGTTTCAGAATCGCACTGCTGCTTCATATTTATATCTAGCTAGAGTATCTACTTCTACATAAACCTACTTGATCTCGAAAAATCCATACCTCGTCGGTTTTCTATGTGATTCACCAGCTGTGAGCCCTCAAGCGCCCTGTCTCGTTTGATACTCCTTCCCGTTGCTGTTAGGCATCGTTTTATTTTTAGGTCTGCGGGCTAAAATAGCTCGACCGCGATTCACGGATCAGAGAGCAGGATTTATAAAGGATATCTTTTGAAGACTGTGGAGTTTCTTTTATTTTTCTAAGACTGCAATTTCAAACATTTTGTTGAGAGCTGGTAAAACGTCAGGTATTATTTTTGCAGCCACCTTAAGTGGCAATGTTGGGTATAGTAAGTAAACCTCAATTAAAGAAAGAGTTAATTTATAATAATAAAAAATCTTATAATTCAGACAGAGGCCATTAATTTGTTAGTATACAAAAATGACTAAGAATAATATCGTTTGCCATTAGCCATTTGCATTAAAATGTCTGTACTGTGTATGTGTGCTGTGCTTTTGAGTGTTGTATCCTTTTCTTGCTGTATTAAATGAATATTAAATCCACCTATCTACATAATATACTGTATATGCAAGTACATGGTACATAAGTACCTACATTCTACCCTGAACAGAGAGAAAAAGAACTTCTTGAAATAAAAACAGCTTCCTTCAAACCTAGCCCTCATTGCCTTGCTGATTCTACGCGCAAAAATCACCATAAAACGCCCACAAACCAACTAAATTAAAACCTTAACAATAAGCATAAATACTCGAAGAATACGTAAAGAAAAGTCAGCTTATTATTTCTGCGCATTAGGAGCGCAGAATATTGCCTCGGGCAATTTACGAGCGACATTCCGGGGCGCCTTATCTCCGATATTAAAGATTTCATTAAATCATGGCGGGCAATAAAACAGTTTGATACCGCATTCATGCGGCTGCCGCTTCGGGTGACCAACTTAATGACGTGTACGGTTTGACCCTTAGCTAGTGGGGCAAGGGAAGAGATGATGGTGGGAGCGGGGCGGTTCGAATAAGCTTGTGAGCCTGGATAGGAGTTCAAAAGAATCATCGTTTGTTAGAATATGACCTAAGAAAAATCATTTTATTAAAATTACCAGCGTAAAATATCAACATACTTTTATGTAGTACTAGCTTTTTCTTGAGGCGGTTTAGAAACTCTGACACTAAGGTGTGTGGGGTCGTTAGACCTTACTGCCCACACGATACGAAGAAGCTTTTTCCCGAGGTTTCACTAGCGTTAATGTAGCCTATAACCATCTCCAAGGACCCATCTATCCTTGTACCAAATCTCATCAAAATCAACTCGTTTATTTAGGCGTGGAAGCGTAACAACCAAACAAACACACTTTATCTTAACCTTAACATGGTCCTTCGAGCCGGATCGGTCAGCCCAGCAGCCAAAATTTTTACTTAGACGGTTACTATCAAATAATTTTCTCTAGTTTCCAGCAAGGTTAACGATAACTTTACTGACGAATTCATCTTAAACTTGATGATGGACAGCAGCTTGGCGTGAACTGGCTGGAATTTTGGACGCCAGTGCAGACCCAAATGAATCAGGCAACTCCATTATAATAATTATCATTGGCATCGTGAGTGATTATAGTAAATTCGAATTGTATTCATAGTCCTGACTCAGGGGGGCTACTCTCTAACGAAATCCGTAGTTTCGGGCTTAGTTGCGGGCGGGCATTTTTTACTCCGTATCACCTAACCACTGAGAACGAATGATAACACGATTTGACAGTTACTGTGAAATCGTGTTGTCATTCATTCTCAGTTCGGGTTCGGGACTAATCGTAAGTCTGTAGATGATACGGAGTAGAATACGCCCGCCCGCAACTAAGCCCTAAACTACGGATTTCGTTAGAAAGTAGCCCCCCAGCTACGAGTGTACGATTTTCACTAACAAACTCGCTCAAAGCTTGTAACGCGCAACCGCCAATAAAATAGTTACAACTTGAGAATCAAGTAGGATTTGCGATTTGTGCGTGACTCCCTACAACCTTGGACATAAGGCTCAGAATACATTATAATTTAGTTTTCGGAGGATCATATTTAATTTATTGCAGAAATAGTTGGCTAGTACTAAAATCATGATCGCATTTCAAGTGGCTGTTACTTAGATGGGTACGGAGATACGTAGTAGGTTGGACTGTAAATTCTAGTATGTGTTAGGGGATGGGTGGGACGTTTGAAGATGGGAAATGGACTTCTAGAATACCCGTGACTCTTGTAGTAAGTACCTACCTACCTTAGATATCAGTCTGTCTATTGTGTCAACATCTCACCGTGTACGTGTAAGCCTAGGTAGAGTGCGCGTGAACTGAACTAGATGTCATTCCATCTTGTTTGTAGGGATTGATAGCTCACCTCAGATTCACTTCATTTAAGAGGGAACTCTATTGGGCTTTTCTCAATTCAAACGCAATCCGCTGTTTTTGTCTTAAAAAATGATTTATTGTAAGTGTGAGGACTATGTAGGTCGTTATTTTAAGGATTAATTTCATGACTGTCTGGCAGTTTGAGTATACTATGCGGCTTACACAAATGTCCTTACTTTGGCATTGTTCGTCGGTTCGTTGAGCTCCTCAAAGTTCTGAGTTGAGCTGCACGATAACTGACAAACGCAGGTTTGATTGGGCTTGTCCAGACAGTGGTCTGGACAAGCCCAATCAAACCTGCGTGGTGCTTTCCTCAAAAAGCCACCTCAGACGTTAACCTACACGATTTTCATATGTTATTGGCGATTGTATAGACTTCAAAAGAGACTATGACCTCTGAGTTTGTTTCGGTGTTTCTTCTCAGGGTAGTCAGCTAGGAAATACCGGCCTCATCTAGATAAATAATAGAAAAAAAATGACGTGTAAAAGAGTTACTTGTAAGTTGTAACCTATTTGCAAAATAAATATCATTTATTTAAAGTAATGATTTTTTTTTCCAAAAATCGAGCTGTAATTAATACGTGCCCTTGTCATTTTCTTTTTTCCTAAATATAGTTACTAAAAGAATTATGACAATCCAAAAACCAGAAAAATCAGCCCGTTTTTACCGCCATGTTCAGACGATTGTCAGACAAATTTGATAAGTTTTAACAAAATAGAAAATAATAGAAGCTGATTGATAGTCTACCTCTAAATTTTGATATGTATTTTTTTTAGATCAGTTCAATTTTGAAGAAGAAAACCGCAAAATTCAAAACGTCTTTTGGTCAATATTTTTATAGGTAAAATCAGCCTGAGCTGCAGTTGTCGCTTTCGCACTTTACTTGATAGGGCGAAGCGCGACGGCATCGGCAATAGTTTCTTCAAATACCTATTTTTCAAATTCCTCAAGACTAGAGTCCCCTCTTAAGTTTACACGGTGACGATGTTTACAGAATCGCAGTATTATTTTGTACTTTGTACCTTTGTTACTCACTTGATACCAAGTAAAAAATATAATACGACTTAAAACTAGCTTTTGTCTGTGACTTCGTACGCGCATATCCCGTTTATTCCCGTTCCCGTGAGAATTACGGAAAATCCTCTCTTAGTGCTCCCCTACACTCCCCAAGGAACCTACATGCCAAATTTCAGCTTTCTACGACCAGTAGTTTCGGCTGTGCGTTGTTTGTCAGCCACTCAATCAGTCAGTAACGGAAGAATTTTATAAATATTGATATTTTTGTATATCGTAGTATTTATATTTATATAGTTTTCTGTTTATAGAAGTTAGAGCTCGTACTGGCGTGAGTGTTCATTACTATTTTAGACAGTCTAGCTTTTACCCGCTACTTCGTACGCGGATACGCGGTCTTTTCACGTTCCCGTAAGAATTTCGGGAAATCCTCTATTGGTGTCTGTCAGTCACTCAGTAACGGAGGAGTTTTATATAAATTGATGTTAAACAAAATCTTTATTTTCTAAACTAACTCGTTCAAATCTTCGTAGTGTTTTTTTCAAATCTTCGTAGTGTTTTTTTTTTTAAAGTTTACTCTCCCTCATAGTTTATTTACTCACAGAACCTTTTAATATACTTCGGAGAAAATTAAGGAAATTCTTGCTATCCGAAAGTGACGGGAACGTAATATTATGACGAGGGAAGACATGTTTATTTTGAAAAAGATAAAATTTGGGTCACCGTGCTTACCCTCTCTTAAAACGGATAAGTAATGAAATTTCACATCGGCGCGGGGTCGCCGCAAAATTGTTATTTATTTATTTCCCTTAAATATTGTGATGTTAAGAGAATTTTTTGTGTGTTATTTTGGTGGTGTAATAGAAATATCGTTTTTAGATAGTTTTCTTTAAAAAAAACTGGCCAAGTGCGAGTCGGACTCGCGAGCAAAGGGTTCCGAACGAATTTGATTTTTTTAACATGTTATTTTAACACTATAGACTTCTTGTAGGTTTTCCTGTAATCTATAGGTAATTATTATCTCCAATTTTTTCAAAATTTTAGGCTTAATAGTTTCGGAAATGAGGGGAGGGATCATTTTCGTCTCATTTCTTGAATAACTTTAAAACCATTTATTTTAAAATTATGAAAAAAATATAATTAAAACCCTCACAGTAAGCCCTTTCATTTGATATGTCACACGATATTGTTCAAAAAACTTTTTTCGAATTCTTTTTTTCTATGCGACCCCCAAAAGTGACCCCCATACTAAAGATTTTACAATTTATGTAAACCGTCTCTGTTTGGATCACAAAAGTCCATACATGTACCAAATTTCAACAGAATCGGTCCAGTGGATCCGAAGAAAACTGGCTGTGACAGACAGACAGACACCCGAGTGATCCTATAAGGGTTCCGTTTTTTGTTCGGAACCCTAAAAAAAGCAATATTGGATTTATTCTTTTACTTTCAGGATATTTATTGCATGGAATAAACTACACATCCTTTATTTCGGAATATCTTTTTTTCTCGTAAATAATGTACCAAAATATTGAGATCGCCAACCCTTGTGCCATTTATCATACTTTTTTTTGTTTTACATCTTACCAGCCCCAGCCTTTTTTTTAAGAATGGGAAATCATCAAATGACTCCACCCGTGTTCCTCCTAGTGCCCATTGCGTTCCAGGGCCGCGGTGACTCTTTCGAACCAATTCCGAAAAACCAGCTTCCCTAATAATTTATTTTTCCGAAAATTATTCCAAGGGAATATAGTCTCTAGATAAAAACTCTATCTACTATATTCCTAATTAATAATGCAGGAAATGATCTGTCCGTGTGCCAAGATTCATTCAAATACGTTCAGCCAACCCGTGAGGCACTGAATACGCAAGACAATTGAAAGACAATGCCATTTAGCCCCAATTGGGGCTTACGGTCCTTGAGAGGAAATAACAGACAGACAGACTGACAAACAGAGTTGCTTATAATATTATATAGCACTAGTTGACTCGTGCAACTTCGCCTGCCCCGCTCCTATTGGTCTTAGCGTGATAAAATATAGCCTTCCTCGATAAATGGACTATCTAACACTGAAAGAATTTTTCAAATCGGACCGGTAGTTCTTTAGATAAGCGCGTTCAAGCAAAAAAACAAACCCCTTAGCTTTATACATTAGTATACATATAGACATAGATTTATAATATTGGTATGGATAATATGGGTAACATCGACTAAAAGAAACATACAAAGATAAAGTTAATATTTACCTTCACAATACCCGGTAAAAACTTTACTGCACAGTTTTCCTAATTGCAGTAACAATACGCCAGACCCCACGAACACGTGATAATGTGCAGAATACCCGGTGTAATGCCCGAAATGCCCGATATAATGACCCACCTTTATTCTCACCAAATTAAATCGCAAACTCCATAGTCTGGCCAAGTTGTAAAATGCAAATAGAATACCTTTTTAGCACACGTGCGGGTAGGGTTCCCCTTGTGGGCTGCGAAGAGGAGTGTTAATGTTTTATTATTTTGTGATACTGTATTGCGACACTTTGAGTGTCCGATGAAATTTCGCTTTGGCAAAAATGACTAAATTCGAAACAAATTGTCATCACGTATTTGGTTTTCAAAAATTCTTACTAAGTTGCTCACTTTTCTCAAACATACCCTTGTTATAATTCATTCAGCGGTTGACGCTTTGTCTTTATACGTAGAAGTAGATGAAAAGCAAATTACTTTGCTTCGGGTTTGCGTCTGAGTTCTTAACTTTCAAAGACTAAATACAAGTCCTATTCACCCAGGGTGAAATAAACTGTGAAGGTATGATTTTTTCACTCCTTCTTCTTATGGTGTGGGCAGTAAGGTCTAACGACGGGCCATATTATCCTAATATATAAAACTGTTCCGTTATACCCGACCTAAAGGAGACCCAGAGAGTGAGAGTTCATTGACTGATTGAGTGACTGACAGACAACGCCCAGCCGAAAGAACTGGTCGTAGAAAGCTGAAATATGGCACGTAGGTTCCATGGGAAGTATAGGGGAGCACTAAGAAAGGATTTCCCGAAATTCCCACGGAAACGGGAGAAAATGGGATATGCGCGTTTGAAATCACGGGCAAAAGCTAGTTATCCATATTTTGTCACTTTAATCCTTATATATATAATAGAATAGAATAGAAAATCATTTATTCAGCACATACATACGCACAGCGACAAAAAAAAAATACAAAAAAAAAAAATTCTTCCGTTACTGGTGACTGACTGACTGACTGACTGACAGACAACGTACAGCCGAAATAGAACACTGAAATTTGGCATGTAGGTTGCTGGGGTAGTATAGGGGAGCACAAGAGAGAATTTCCCGAAATCTCAACCAAACGTCAATCGGGAAAATAACGGAATATGCACGTACTAAGTTGCGAACAAAAGCTAGACTGTCTATAATAGTAATAAACACTTAAGCCGGTACGAGCTCTAACTTCTATAAACAGAAAACTATCCGTAAAGAAATAACACTGACGAGGAAAAATAACCATCCCAACACGAAATATTTCTCCTACATATGTCGTGAACATCAAAACAAATAAGTAAGAGAGTCACGACTCTCCGGTTCGTTAATTAATACGGTCATAATCCTCGTCTCCCTGCGGGACCGTTAGACGAAGAAGGTTGAACAGCTACCGTGTAATAATTATCAATGTACCCTCGGGCAGCCCCTTACTGCCTACCCTTCGTAGGGTTGGAGGGCCAGTGCTGGGTTGTGACCGTTTTGGGAGCTGGTGGAAAACTGTCGCCGTCGATTTGAAATGTGCGTTTGGCGTTATGTTGATGAGCTTTGACTGAGCTTGAGAAACGTTTTTAATATTTTGAAAAATAAATCTACCTACACAACCTGTAACAGAATAAACGCAATACCTCTTAAGGGGTCATTGAACTCATCATTATGAACAACTTTCACTATGGGACCAACAAAAAAATCGACTCCCCATACATTTCTGTGCGCATAGCTCGACAAAATGTACTGAACAGCTGATTTTTTTATTTATAGTAAAAGTTTTTCATAATGATGAGTACAACGACCCCTTAAGAGGTATTGCGTTTTTTCTGTTACATGTTGTACTAATATTATAAAGCTGAAGAGTTTTTTTGGTTGAACATGCTAGTCTTAGGAATTACTGATTCTAATAGAAAAATCGTTTTAGTGTTGGATAGCCCATTTATTGAAGAAGGCTATATAGCATCACGCTACGACCAATAGGAGCCGAGCATTAATTAAAAATGTGACGCACACGAAGTTGCGCGGGTCATCTAAGAAAACAGTAGATCAAATCGGAGCAAATCGGTTCAGATAGACTGTCACGCCATTGATTTTATAAAGGGTTCCGTTTTTGCATACGAACTTTCGGAACCATTAAAATGACATGCCCCTTAATTTTTAGAGCGATATTTTATTAACATACTAGCTGACCCGCGCAACTACGTTTGCGTCACAATTTTCATTACTGCCCCGCTCCTATTGGCCTTACCGTGATAATATGTAACCTATAGCCTTCCTCGATAAATGGGCTATCTAATACTGAAAGGATTTTTCAAATCGGTTCAGTAGTTCCTGAGATTAGCGCGTTCAAACAAACAAACTCTTCAGCTTTATAGATTAAGTATAGAAGTTTAGATAATTCAAAACACCATGACGGTTGACCTTATGAATGAAAGAAGAAAACATGGACCCCAAGTAACATGGCACCAGGACAGGAAAATGATGCCTAGTAGGACTGGAAAATGATGCCTAGTGATGAATTGTTGAAGTTAAGTAAAAAAATTAGGACCATGAGAATTAACGAAAAACTTATCAATATCTACTTCATAACCTTTTTACGAGACCTTGTCATCCCTTCAAGCAAATAAAAAAACCAGCCAAGTGCGAGTCGGACGTGTATGGGAGCCCCTTTAATTTTTAATTATTTGTTCTATAGCGGCATTAGATACACCTATTACGGTTCTTGAGATACAGCCCGCTGACAGACAGATGGATGGATAGGGTTCCGGTGGGTTACACTTCGGTTACGGAATGAATTGTGAAAACATGTATTTTTTGGTGATAATAAATTTATAACTTACTTACTTACGGAACCCTAAAAAGCTACACCACAAAAAGTAAACAAAACTTCAGCTTTCTCCCAGAGAAAAGAAACTGTGAATAATAAATAATGTAAAGTAAAACTAAGTCATACATACAGCTACAATATACTTACTTGTTCAAGTCACCGCAATCTTGCTGAGCCCTTTCGTTCCCTTACGTTTTTACCAAGTGAATATTTCACGAAGAAAGATTTCTTTTTGTAAGGAAACTGTGTTTCAAACTCGTGTGTAATGTACAGGGTGTAGGTACATTTGACCCTTGTTTGGCTGTCTGTACCTAAACAATGGAAAAGGGTACAGGATCTTTGACGGAAAATCTATTTTGCGAATTTTTTGTAGTGTGTGCCTGAGAGGGTTCTTAGGCACATACTACAGTTTCACAAATTTCGTCTAGTAACAGCTACATGGATCAAAGTCAGTTCGTGGTGAGACCATTTTTTTGATGTAGGTACTCACCGGACACGGTTGTTTCGGGAGATACCTGTTTCGAATTCGGCGGGAGGATACGCCCGGGTGCCAACACTGCGAGGATAGCCCGGAGGACACGGTGAAGCATAGGGTGGAGGTCTGCCCTGCTTGAGTGGAGCACCGGCGGGTCCTCGTCGAGGCACGACTACGGCGCAGGACGATCGGCGGCGGCGACCTCTCGCGTCCGGTCCTGGTTCAATCCATGGTTCGGAGCGAGGAGGCATGGGAAGCGGCGACCTCCGTCTGCGAAGCAGTAATGCTAGAGAAGGAGCAGGCCGAACGCGCCCCAGCCGCCGCAACAGAAGAAGACTCTAGAGATTCCCGGCCACCGTAGGCGCGGGCCTGCGGCCGGCGAGCATTGGGTGGCTCGCCGTCCGATCAGAACCAGGCCCGGATCGACGGCGCGCTGTGTTCCACGCGCTCCTCATAGAGCAGTCAGCATAGACGACGGGGCCCGCCAGGGCCAGTGCCTGCCGGGGCTGCGGAATTTGTTAGAAAGAGTCATCGCGCCCTGGAACGCAAAGGGCGTTAGGAGGAACACGGATGGGTTTTAGTCAGTAAGAGTCTGACACTCCCTCCTGCTTCGCCCAGAGCAGGCCATTTGATGATTTCTTCATCCTTAAAAAAAAGGCACTCCATGTTAAATACTGGTATTTAGCTGCATTTTATTAGGCTGGAATTAATAAGCCCACGTACTCCAAAGCCAATCATCAAAATCTGAATAAGTGCGTAAAGAAATGCTAGAAAACTAAAACAAAATTAATCAAACATACGAGCCACGAAGTAGTTTCAGATTTCGCAATCCAGAGCGACGGTAAATCAAATATTTTCGCATTTCAGCTTTGTATGTTTTTCAATACATACATTTATTTGTACTTGTACAATAGTAGTACATGGGCGAACTTAATGCAAAAAGGTATTCTCTACCAGTCGACACCTTTACATTTTTATTGGTACTATTATAACCCAATCAAAGGTCGAAAACTCGACGACAAAAACCCTGCATACCCTGCTAGAAATTAATAACTGTACTTACCGCAGTAGCTTCGTTAATCTAGTTGTGGAATGAGCTTTAGGTGAGCATGGAGTTTTGGGTTTGATAACCTAGTCGGTATTGTGGTTTTCCATCTGGAATTTCGTAACAGCAGCCTGGTTATTTCTCTCTTTACTCTAATTACAAACTTTTACTCTTATTATCTCTAATTTTCTTTTACTTTTATTTTTTTACTCTTATTATCTCTAATTTTCTTTTACTTTTGTTTTTTTACTCTTATTATCTCTAATTTTCTTTTACTTTTATTTTTTTACTCTTATTATCTCTTATTACAAAAGTCGAAATGTAGTTGAAATATAGATACACCTGTGTCTAGAATCCTTTATCTTTCTTTACAAAACGAAAAATAAATAAAGCATTTCGATCATTAATTTTGTACATTTTTGTACTGAAGCTCCTGAAAAAGTACTAGAAAGAAGTGCACATCCTGTAGTATCCTGTACCTAAGTCGTACGTATCGCTGAGGCTTACCGGGTTAGTGGTCCCCGAGGTGTGCCACAATATAGGTTAGTGCAGATTGTGCCACTTACATACATACCAGCGTTAAAAAGACCTTACAAGAATGTTCTAGGTATTTTCTCTTGTATCTTAAGTTATAATAAAAGTATCAACATTTTGAGTAAAAAATGCAGAACCAAGGAGTTTTCTGTTATTAATAACTAGCTTTTGCCCGCGACTTTTTACGCGCATATCCCGTTTTTTATCGTTCCCGTAGGAATTTTGGGAACCTACATGCCAAATTTCATCTTTCTACGACCAGTAGTTTCGGCTGTGCGTTGTCTGTCAGTCATTCAATCAGTCAGTAACGGAAGCATTTTATAAATATTGACTGACTAGTTGACCCGCGGAACTTCGTCTGCTCCGCTCCTTTTGGTCTTAACGTGATGATATATAGCATATATATAGCCTTCCTCGATAAATGATCTATCTAACACTGAAAGATTTTCAAATCGAACCAGCAGTTCCTAAGATTAGCGCGTTCAAGCAAACAAACAAACTAACTCTTCAGCTTTATATATTAGTATATAGATTGACGATAATTTTTACTTCTTGTTCAATTGTACCACATGCCTAAGAAACTCAATACAAACCAACTTCCGCTTATCAACTTCCTAAGAATATTTAACTTATGAATTGCCATCACATTGTTAAAACTCAATAACTTGTATTGTAACGAAACTTGAAATTTTTCAATACAAATTCCAATTAACCGTACAATACAAGAGCCGAGGGAATCTGATTAAACTCATACAAAGGCAAGTTAAATACACAGCGATCTGTATCACGAAACCTCGGGCTCGCCACTCAATGCAGAGGTATTTCCAATTACTCTCGAATCCTACCATTTTCCAGTCGCAAGGAATTTTATTAACGCTGTCCCTTTCTATTTTCCCTTTTATAATGAGGTGGGAGAGGGATGGGGCATGGATTTGAGCGATCTCATGAGGCTGGGTTAATTTCCATTCGCCCGAAGCGATGCGACGTCTCGCGCTCACCTTTCATACATAAATTGAAAGGATAAGCTCAACTATTTGCTTACTATTCGGCTGGAGTTGACTGTGTACGCGAAATTGTAGTTTCCGTTCGAAGCGGCTGCTGGTGCCTTAAATAAATATCTTAGCAAATTGCTGGGGAGTACTGCATTTGTATGGCAGGCGCAGCGGTGATGATAAGACTGTTTTAAAATATATCTGTAAAATTCAAAGTCAAATGATTTATTTCAACTAGACCAATAAAGGCACTTTTGAACGTCAAATGAAAATGAAATATTATAGTGACTCTAGTCGTCCGGTCGCAAAAGGTAGATTCATATGGAGAAGAACGAACAAGAAACTCCATAGTTACTAAAGATGATGATCCCTTCTGATTCCACGTGTTCCAACTTCTTCTGACGTAGTCAGTCGGATAAATAGTCTAAATATTTTTACCTAGATGTCGAGTAAAACCTGCGCCATTTATTATAAAACTAACATACATAACCATTGCTAGTACACAATAGTCTTAGTCGAATGGCTGAATCCAAACGACCATCCAGTGCCTTTCCAAATCCAAGTTTTGACTTACTTTTGACTTAAGTTCCCTAGATGGGGCAGAGGGCGTCCACAGTGCGCCGCCATCCCGAACGGTCTTGAGCATCGCGCTTCATTTCGCTCCAGGTCTTTCCTAATTGCTTCGCTTCTGCAATGATCGTCTGGCGCCAGGTCTGCTTGGGGCGACCACGTTTACGCTTTCCTTAGGGATTCCAGTCTAGGGCTTGCCTCGGTATGTGTTCAGGATCCCTTCCGAGCGTGTGGCCGATCCAGTTCCACTTGCGGTTTGATTTGTCGATAGGAGTCTCATCGCAGCGTTCCCACAGATCGTGGTTGGAGATTTTCTCGGGCCAGTAAACAACGATGATACGACGAAGAAATCGGTTGATAACGACCTGGAGTTTGTGCGAGATGTCCTTAGTGACCTTCCATGTCTCACATCCGTACAGCAACACGGTTTTTATGTTGGACCGGAATATTTTGAGTTTTACTCTTTGGGTCAATTTCCTTGATTGCCATACAGGACGGAGCTGTACAAAGGTTGCTCTTGCCTTGGCAATTCTGGAAGTGATGTCTTCTTCTGTTCCTCCAGTTTCTGACAAATCCAAGTTTTAGGTACCTAATAACGATCTCCATAGTACATAAATATCTTCACCTAAACACACATTTTCAATTAACCCACCCTGATCCCAAAATAATCTCCCTGAGCTAGCTGTAAATTAGTGACGCGCAAGTTACCGAAAATGTAAAATACTCGTAAGATAAGGCTAGCCAATAAGTGGACAGCACTAATGCTGACCCACGTCAAGCCTTCGTCATGTTTCGGTGATGCTCGGCTATGCTCGTGTTAAATCAGCTGTTAGGTACGTACTAGGGAGGTCAATGGACATAATAAGCATGTATGGAAAAAATCGGGACCTAATTATTGGTGTTTGTTTACCAAATCTGGTAGTTTTTATGATCAACCTAACAACGCCTAAGAATATTATGGGTACCGGTTAAATTCGGGTTTACCAATCTACGAGTATCTATGAAACGTGTATGAGAAATTGCATGAGTTTAATAGTGGACATTTAGTTAGAGATAAGTATATTTCAGTGAAAAAACACATATAGTGCCTTATTACGATGTGTAATACGACTCGCTACACTGGAGTTTTCCGCTCAATTTGAACATATAGAACAGCTTGACATCAACCGTCGGGCCATTGCCCATCAGACACAACACATAGGGACGGAGGATCCTCCCTTTCAATGGAGGTTGCGGGTCTCCTGTTCCGCATACCTCTACAAAACTCCTGCAAGAAAATCATTTTAATAACAGTCCTTCATCAGTGACTTCCATCGTTATCACAGTGTTGTCTTAAATATAAAATATTGTTTTGATAAGAGTTAAAGGGTACGATGGAGCTGGACAAAAGCCCCAAAAAAAAAACTAAGAAAAAAAACACTACAAAGTATAAAATAACTTTAATTTCGGAAGTCGGTGTTTTTGGTTTGTCGTTTTTTGACACCGACTTTAGAAATTAAAGTTATTTTGTACTTTGTAGTGTTTTGTTTCTGGAAGTCGGTTATAATGTTTGGAAAAAAAGTTTTTTATTTTTCACTTTTTAGTGGTACCTACGTACCCATTTACAGCGTACCGGCGTGATGTTATCTTATGAAAATAAAACTTACTCAGTACTTTCGGTGTAAAGGTCTCGTCAATACGAATGAAATAAGCCAAAACACTTGGTAGTTCCTACATACCGATGTGGAGTTCCCTTGACTCTCTGTCGTCTCCATCATCAGATCTGATCCAAACCTTCATTGTTTTGTAGTATCACCCGATATACACACGAATATCAAGTTTTTACCAGATGCGTGCCTACAATTTTCGAGAGTTGCCCTCGATTTCTCAGGGTTTTCATCATCAGATCCTAACGTGGTGGCAATGGGACTACCTCGGCAGCATACCCTTTCATATAAAAAAAGATTCATCGAAATCGGTTCATAAACGACGAAGTTATCGGCGAACACACATAAAAAAAAAATATATATATACGCGGTCGAATTGAGAACCTCCTTCTTTTTTAGAAGTCGGTTAAAAAAAATACATTTCTTTCCAATCAAGAACATTAATGAAAGAAGAAATTAATCAAATAAGTATATCAAGAAAGAACCGAGTAATAAAAGAGGGTCAACTTCGTATCCAGACCAACACCAGTAATTACGGTAGTTAATTACATTGAAAGAGTTATTAATTAATTAGGACCTGCGCAAATGTTGTGCCGGTCGCCATCGCCATCTTCACACAGAGAATGTTTATGGGAGAAGATCAAAGGAAACATTTTCTGGGGTCTCGTGTATGTTGGGATACTGTTTTGAAGAGAATATATTGGTTTTCCTTAATTACTGGGAGTCTTTAAGACAAGAGTGAATAGGTAGCTTCTAGGCAAACGTGCTCCATCTTCGACCGCATCATCGCTTACCATCAGGTGAGATAGTGGTCAAACGTATGCCTATCTATAGCAAAAAAAAATATTACTCATCGAACACCGTAGGTACAGTCAACAAAGCAGGTAGCTTACTTGCAACTACTTTTAAACAATGTTGTGAGTGTGCTGAGTAGACAATTATTGTACAACACACTCGTAAGTATGTCAAAAGCTTAAAAAATTATAATGCACACATTAGAAATAAACATTGGCAATGCTGTGGAAAAATTAATACATTTGCCTGTACACCGAATAGCTTTGTTGACTGTACATCTGAATTGTATATTTATTCATGACTAGTGGACGTCACGCGGTTTCACCCGCGTAGTTCCCGTTCCCGTGGGAGTACGAGGATAATATATAGCCTATGTTACTCCCTGATAATGTAGCTATCCAATGCTAAAAGAATTTTTCAAATCGGTCCAGTAGTTTCGGAGCCTATTCAATTCAAACAAACAAACAAACAAATCCTTCCTCTTTATAATATTATTAGTATTAGTATAGACTTAAAGAATTTATCTTTACTATCTTAAAATAGTAATTTAGCTGTTTCTTTTTTTTAATTTGTGTTGGGTTTGCTCTTGACTCCAGTCTAGATCAGAGATGACAGAGACAAAGTCTACGATGGAACGAGCTTACCCAGAAGGAGCCTGTTCACTCTAACTTTGAAGAGATTGAGTCTTAGGTGAAGTTAACACGAAATGAGCCGTCAATCTATATATACAAGATGGAATGATAATTCACTTCACGCTCACTCCAAGTTTACTCGGTGATGACAGATCAGTATTTTCAGATATTTTACTTTTTATTTTATTATATTAGGGACAACAAAAAGCAGGATATAAGACATTAATCTCAACACTTATTCAATAGGAGTAGCATAAATACACTACTAACGACATTATTCCCAATTATTATACAAAATAGCTAGCTGTTAAAAGACAAAAAAAATAATCTGAAGTTAAAGATAATATAAACTCCTACATGCAAAAAACAACTTTGCTTGTTTATTATATTATTTATAATAGATAGACCACATTGCTTAATAGCAACATGAATAACAGACTAATAAAAACACCATGAATCCTCTTCCAAAGTTCCCTTCGCCTACATCGTAACTTAACACCATAGAAATAATGTAAGTCAAGAAATCCTCAGCAGTTACACTGACAAGTAACATACGACGTACAAGTCCCTCCCTGCTATAATCGGAGTGCCGAGGACCTCTCGACGTCTCACGCACTTCGTAGTACCTACATACGTCTTCAACGTTAACTGTCGAGCACCTGACGGGAGTCATGTTATGGTGAATCACTATTAAGATGGTGTTAATTTGTGACAATCGTGTTTTGTCTTTATGACTTAAGGGCACTATTACAAAATCGAGCACTTGGCCCGGACTAAAGCTACAGACCGCGTTTCCCGAGATTTATAGTGATTCTAACGCTGTATACAACAATTGTTTAAAAATATTGTTTTACATTTCAATAGACAATTTTTTTTTCAAGCATTTTAGCATAGTAACCTTAGTTATTAGTTACTTATTGTTTGAATTTGGATTATATTTTCATAGAAAAATAATATAATTTCGGACGAAAGAATATCAGTAACTCTCTGTTTTACGGAATTATTTTTGGTGTATTACTGTATTAAACATAATAAATTAAATAAAGCACTCCAAAGTAGAAGATACAGTTGTACCAAAATCATTTTTATTAATGATTAAATTATTATATCTTCGACGTAACAAAGCATCAAAAGATGCCTAAAGTATTTATGAAACATCATTTGCAGAGACAAGGTTTTTACTAATTTACGTAAACAAATTGAAATATTTATTTAAAGCGCTCCCAGGAAAAAAGATCAAACTTTCTTTGGTATTTTTTTTTTAATTTTTGGCTATATATAAAACATAATCACACATCAAAACTCGAGTCAAACGCTCAAATCTAAGAAAAAATGTAATAGCCCTCTTAAGATAACAGCTACAGAGATAGGGGGGAGGAATGCTATCTAAAAATATTTGAAAAGTAGCAGGGAAATTATTGCTTGACAAGTTACCCTGCAAATTGTTTCAGTTTATACTAACTTTTGCCCAAGACGTCGGACGTCCATATCCCGTGTTTTCCCATTCCCGTAGGAATTTCAGGAAATCTTCTTAGTGCGCCCCCACACTCCCCAAGAAAGAAACGTTTGGTCATAGAAAGCTGAAATTTCACATGTAGGATCCTAAATTTCAGCTTTCTACGACCAAACGTTTTGGCTGTGCGTTGTCTGTCAGTCACTCACTCACTCACTCAGTAACGGAAGAATTTAATATTACCTGTTGTGTTATAGTGCCTATTTTCCAAAAGAATAATACAAATACAAATCTCTTTATTTCACTCTTCACAAAGGTTCACATTTAAATAACAAACAATACGAAAATATAATTATGATCCTTTGTGAGAGACTGGAGTCCATACTAGGATACCCTGTGTGACGGATCACTAGGCCCTCTGTTAATAACCATGTTAATAGTCATAGTATGCAATAAGCTCGAGGTAAGTATTGCATAAGGTCTATTTTTGATCATTGCATTAATTTTGAGTCTAGTGGTCTATAAGAATATGCGAATTTGTCCGAAAGAGTTACCGCTGGTCTGGAACGCTTCAGGCCCGCGGTAACTCGACTATCAAACAATTGCAAGGGAATATTCAAGGACACTGCTGTTCATCTGTAAGAGTCGTAACACTACCATCCCGCACCGCCCAGAGTGGGAGAAGTCATTTGATGATCCACCAATAAAAATGTATTTCCAAACGTAAAAAAAATCAATAAGAAAACCAACTCTGAAAATACAACATTTTATACTCCTTACCTCTAATTACCCCAGCCAAACGAGACAAAAGAACACAAAAAAAACCGAACACAGAAACAATTTAAAACAAAACAAACCATTCAAGCCAGTAGCAGGCAGAGGTCATCGACATTATCATTACGCTGAAGGCGTAAGTCCCTCGGCAGATGTAAAGGCTGACCGCCAATAAAACTTAATGTAACTGCAGCAGATGAACCTTTTCAATTAAACCGTCTTACGATTTTAATCCGCGTCTGAATTGAACGTCTTCGGGATGGGAAATGAGGGCCGTAAGTATGCTTTAAGATCTGGTACCCTGGTACTCATTAGTGCTTCTTTTGTCTGGTAATCCCGGGTTTAATACGGTCCACACTTACTTTGCCTGTACTTGGTGATTGCATTTTATTGGGCTACTATATCGTCACTTGCCTGTCTAATAAGGATATGTTTATGAGAGCTTTGCTCCTAAGGCAGTTGTCTCACCGCCGGCGATCAGCGAAAAGCTTCAAACTCGAAACAGTTGACGATCAGCGAGTAGCGAGTGAAAAGTTTCGATAGTTTTGACGAGCTTTTACTCGCAATACTCGCTCCGGCCCGCACTATAGGTAGAAATGACTGCAGTTTGGTTGTTCTGACCGCCAAGCGAGCATCGCCGAGCGAGTGTCGCTGAGCGAGTACAATCTTTAATAGCTCTTGTCGCTGAGATCAACTAGAGGTAAGAGCCGCTCGCCGGCAGTGCCAGCTATCGACTATGGTGTGTGTCTCTTTTACTCAAACGAGATCTATATCTTTTGTCCCTTTCCTCAGCGAGTAAATGGTCGATAGCTACTCGCTTCCTCGCCAGCGGTGAGATAAGTGCCTAACGACTTGCTTGCTTGATTCAAATACTTACACAGGAATTATAAAGATTGTCCTCAGTACGCATTTTGAAGTTAAGCCTTTTTATACGAAACTAGCATTTACCGTGGATTCTTTCCCGATGCCTATTCAACAAAACCATTTTAAAAAAAGTGGCCTCTGACATTGATCGTGAAGCTTTCTATAAGCAAAAATTTTTGAAATTCGATTAGGACTTCCAGGGATTACCTTATACAAAGAAAGAAATTAATTTTGCCTATCTGCTTTTTATTATAGTATAAAATTAAGTCGCTGCCTGCCTCTGTCTGATTCTCCGCTTACTAAACTAAACTTATCAGTTCCCATGGTATTTTTGACGCCATTATCAGCAAGTTAGCTTTAGCGCTATAAAGTATCAACTACAATCATCACCCATATAGATAGATTATAACTCAGCAACTACTAATCTCTAACGTGAGAACTAAGACAGCTGACACTATTAAATATGTACCCGACAAGCCCCATCCAAGATGAGCGCACGTTGTCAATTTAATTCACAACCACTTCGGCACACTATATTATATCGGGTTCGCAATATTTGTCCGGGACACGCCCGGCGCCCTGATGAACTTTAGTCCTAAACAAATATAAACAAAAATCCTGCCAAGTGTCGGCTATGTTTGAAGATGGGTTCCGTAGCCATTTCACTAGCATTCTATAAGTAGGATACATAAAAACTCAACAACGCATTGTAACAAAAATCATGCAACAATGTAATATTTATTGCAGAATTTCAGGACAATTTTTAACTTAGGTTAGCTAAGTTTTAAGAAATCATTCAAAACAAATCATTCGAAAGCTAAATATTAATTTAGGCGTCTTCCTAACTGGCTAACGTACGAGTTAACAATGCAATTTCGTCGCACGACGAGTTTAAACACATATTTCTTTAGAGTGTCATAAATTAAGCTTGCAAATCATCGCGCGAGGAATAGAATAGAATAAATAGAATACTCTTTATTATGTAGATACACCATTTACAGAAAAGATAGATGAGAAGCATTACATAGGGTGACACAATGGGCGGCCTTATCGCTAAAAGCGATCTTTTCAAGACAACCCTTGGATGGATTCTAAAGAGAAAAAGGAGATACAGTACTGTAGGTAGTCTTAGGTGTACTATTTATACAAACATCAATACATACTAAATAGATAAATTTATACAAT
Organism: Lacanobia wlatinum; assembly: GCA_947578705.1. Taxonomy (NCBI): domain Eukaryota; kingdom Metazoa; phylum Arthropoda; class Insecta; order Lepidoptera; family Noctuidae; genus Lacanobia; species Lacanobia wlatinum. The sequence continues at coordinate 24,668,849 of OX388031.1, forward strand.
GATAATTATGAAACAGTAGCAAAGAACTCTAGTAAAAAACGCTTTAAAGAGAGAGATAGTGGTTCTTGACCAAAGTTTTAAAAATGGACAAAGATTGAGCACGCCTTATCGACACAGGCAAGGCATTCCATAACCTCACCGCTTGAATCGTAAAAGAATTGTCATAGAAGGTGGTGGAATGCATCAGCAATCATTTTCATCGCGCCATGAAATCGCATTGATCGTTAGCCAATTAGGACGACGCCTTTGATGCCAATAGCGCGACAATTGAAGCGACACCCAATGTCAAAAACTTGACAAAATATGAGGAAATTAGAGGTTTTTGACAGCTTGCGAATGCAAATGCCAACGCACGAATGCCGTCTTAAAAATACGACATCTGCTACCTACCTGGATTTGAGATTGATCTATAGTGGTGTTCAAGAGAATAATAAAACTCAATAAGTAACTTACTAACTTCTATTTATCAGAATACGAAAGCCAATAAGAGCTCGTGGCTAAATAATAACAGCCGCATGGATAAATCTTTAATATTAAGCAATGATTGCCGAGATTGGTCTGTGGATGGGTGACCATCTTAACATACTGAGACTCTCCCATGCCTCTGAAAGTACGTTAAGTCGCTGGTCCCGGCTGTCATTTGTAGATCTTTGGCAGTTTTCACGGATAGTCAGAAGCCAGAAACTCTGACACCAGCTTTGCCAAGGAGTACAGTGTTACCCATTTAATGGGTTGTGGAAGTCTGGTAGGCAGCCGCTCCACGTAAAATACAGGTATTCAGCTGTTCAGGTTTGACTGGACGCTGACCCCAATATACATAGTTTGGACGAGGCTCTGGGCAGATAATAAATAAATAAATAAATTAACGTTTATTTCGACCAACAAAGGATCATATTAGGACACACATTACATACATAAAATAAAATAATAACAATAACACCTATGATATGAAAACAAATTAAAATCCAGACCTTACATGTAACTGCACACAATGCCATAGTATTGGGCAGTCAGCTCGGCCAGCCACAACGTTCAGAATGCTGTTGCTACTCCCGCGGACACGACTTAGCAGGGATGCGGCTCTCTTTCGGAGGATGGCATGAAAGCCATCAACACACGCATCCGCAAACATGCCCGATGCGCTACAGTGCCGCGGCAGCCGCATCAACATCCTAAAAGCAAATGAAAAGCCAATCAAAGCATTGGAAAATACAGATTAAGCAACGAAAAATTATCTCAGGTACCGATAGAAACGTTTCTTTCACGCCATTACACATCCCTAAAAAACATCCCAACGAATCGAAGCTAAGAACAAAAGTTTACCTGGCCCAGTATAAGCCTCCGCACGTGTATTTGCCAACATAAAGTATTTCTCCTCTGTTTTCCTTTCAAACACGAGCTAAATCAAATTCTTCGTTTGTATACGATTCAATGTAATTAACATTCGAAATCATGAAACGATTTTAATTATTGGCATAATTGAAATATCGCTGCGAGCGCTTCGGCGTAACTACGTAAACGAAAATTAAAATTCTGACCGGAATTATTTATATATATTATATAACCAGCTGTTTCCAGCGGTTTTATCTCGTGCTACGTTCCACTGGAGCCTTACGTTTTGCTGGGGCTCTAGACATAATACGATATAAAATATGCAGATGACATGGTGCTTCTCAGTCCCTCGATGACTGGGTTGAGGAGGTTGTTATCGAACTGCGAGGACTATGCAGAAGAGCATGGCTTAATATACAGCTCGAAGAAGAGTGAGATAAGTTCTTGTATTTAAGGCACCTAAGCAGCAACCGCGTAGTGTTCCTCCCATAAGTATCAACGGCGTAGCACTGAAAGTTGTGAATAGTTTTAGGTGCCTTGGCCATATTGTCACGAGCAACCTAAGTGATGACTTAGATATAGAGAGGGAGCGCAGAGCGTTGTTGGTGCAACCAATATGCTTGCCCGCAGGTTCGCTCGTAGTACTACAGACGTCAAAGTAACCCTTTTTAAGGCGTTCTGTAAATCCTTTTATAAATAAATAAATAAATAAATAAAATATCTTTATTTCAGACATTACTAGCCCATAAGTTGTTAGTACTGAATTAGTAACAGATTATGCTTATATGCTATATTAGTGTTTACACGAGTGGCCTGTGGGTATCATACACACGCCGAGTAATGATTTTACATTGCTGTTGGGACTGCCATGGCATTATAGTGCGTCAGGAATGTTCGCCAAGGCGCGCACAGATGACACAGATGATTTCCATGCCAACAATCGAAAGAAAGCGGCCACCTTACTATAGTGCTTGCACGGTAGTGACATGCAGCATCCTGAAAGTGATAGCTGCAAGACCGGACTGACCCTTTCAGGGAAGTGTCCTTGAAAGGGACAGTCCGGTCTGGCAGCTAGCTATCATCTACCCAGTGGGGTGGGGACAATCATAGGTATAGATAAATAAACCATTTATGAAAACTAACAATTCTAACCTACTTACGTAAGCACCATTGTTACTAACACCAAAATACTTACTAAATTATGGACTGCAGTCTGAAATATAGTTTAATTTAATTTAATTTAATTATGATATTTTACAGCGATAGCGATTATGGAAACGTCAAAATGTTTGGGATTGACTACGTGACATTTCAGTAGCACTTGTCAATTCCATAGAATTTTGATTTTTCGACAATCGTTAGAGCGAATAAAATTTCACTTTGTCTTTAGGACTACTTTGTCTAGACTAAAAATTTGCTTGTTACATTCAGCGATAGAATGGCTTTGTATCATCATCATCATCATCATATCAGCCGAAAGACGACCATGGCTGGACTTAGGCCTCTCCCAAGCATCGCCACAACGACTGGTCCTGCGCGTCTCGCATCCATCGGCTACCCCGCTAGCCTAGTAAAAGTGAATTGAATTTCCATAATCACATCAGTCTATGGCTCGTGACTATGTCGCACGGGACGGTATTCGAGGTTAAACAATGCTTCCCGAGATCGATCTGTGGACGGATGATCCATTACAAATCGTACGTGGCTCGACAGGCATATAAAATCGTTGGTCCCGGCTTTCTTTAGACCATCTTTGATAGTCGCTACGGGTTATCAGAAGGCAGAAAATCTGACGCCCGTCTTGCCAAAGAGTAACGTGTTACCCCGTTTCTGTGCAGGACAGATAAACAGTCACTCATCATCTGCCTAGCCTTTTCCAGACTACAATATTGGAGTCGGCTCCCAGTGAAACCAAATTCAGCTGAATTCCATTGATATATAAAAACCCTCATACACACTCAGCATTTCAAAAACATCCGCAAAAAACAAGCGCACAATGTATATTTGTGCGCTAGTTTCAAACAGTCTCACATCGCTCGCCATACTGCACTGCTTTGTAAATACAACTTTAAGCAATCCGTGTAAGGTTGAATTTGTAAAAAAAATTGTTTATAGTAAAACTACACACAACTCACACATGACACTTGATAGATGTCAGTTTTTGACGACAGTTTCGAGTGTTGCATTTGTTCGAGACTGTGCATCTTGGGTTTTTTATATATCAATGCTGAATACCAATGTTTTACGTGGAGCGGCTGCCTATTAGACCTCCACAACCCATTAACTGGGTAACACGGTACTTCTTGGCAAGACTGGAGTCAGATTTACTGGCTTCTGACAATCCGTAACGACTGCCAAAGATCTACAAATGACAGCTGGGACCGTGTTTTCCGAGGCACGGAGGAAACTCGGTATGTTAAGATGGTTACCCATCCACAGACCAACCTTGGCAAGCGTTGCTTAACCTTGAAGATCGATCTGTGCGGCTAGTATTCTTTAGCTAGCTTTCACGATAGGAAGTAGTTCCATGTAAAATAATAATACTCATCTGCAGATGAACCGGATGCATCCGGTTAGGGTTGGCTTGGCTTGTAAAATGGCTTCATTCATTACCTTATTGAGCCTACCTTACAAACATACAAACAATCAAATGAACCTCTTTATAATATTAGTTTAGAGCGACATCTATTTTCGTACTTACAGAATGTTTTAATGCTCGGATTTTAAGACAGATGGAGCTACGAGTTATAACCCCAATGTCGATATCTATAATAGTGTATGCAAAATCTCCTTATCTCTTCTCTGATGAAAGCCTTACGATAAGCAGCTACCTACAGGGCAGTCAATACATGACTGAAAGAGAAAATCTATCAGTTCTAATCTCTAATTCATCATCATCATATCAGCCGACAGACGTCCACTGCTGGACATAGACCTCCCCCAAGCGTCTAATTAATTTAATCTCTAATTAAATAACTAATTGTATAAATGAATGTATGATATATTTATTTGCAAGAATATAGGTAGCTAACATAAGTTGTTGTTGTTGTTTCTAACGCTTGTTCGCCTAAATTGATGAACCGATTTTGATGAATTTTGGTACAGAGATAGATGGAAAAAGGAACCTGGAGACGGTTATGAGCCACGTTTTTGCGAAAATCTACATCAACGCGAGCGAAGCAGCGTGCAAGAACTAATGAAAAATAAATAGGAAGTATTAGTTAGGCGTTTCGCTCCCAACCCAAAGATCTCGCAAATACTTTTTTCATGCGGCTTTTTATGCGTTTCAGCATGTTTTCAGCTATTTTTTTATTACAAGATCTTTTTCTTTATGTGAGGTAATTTGTTTCATTTTGAACTTTAGTTTTGCTTTGGACATCTGACACAACCAAAGAATTTACTCCAAGTGAAACGCCCAGTTCTTTGAATTATTTTTTTTCCCTGATGAGCCAGCTCTTAACCACAATCTGACCTAATGGTAAGCGAATGATGGATGAGGTCTGCGAAGCTGAATAGGGAATATGCATGCGATTTTTTTATTTGCAAAATGAAATACTTATTAGCTCTAGTAAACAATCATGAAATTATTTTTTAAATACTTTCATCAGCGATGAAGTTACAAAGCTTCAAAGTTTACAATTAGAAAGAGAAGTCCGATATGAATTGTGACGTCGAAATTCTTGGCGCCTTAAAGCTGCCAAAGAAAACAGCGTTTTCGCGAGAGGGACAGATATTTTTAGGGTTCCGAAAAAAACGGAACCCTTATAGGATCACTCGGGTGTCTGTCTGTCTGTCTGTCTGTCTGTCCGTCTGTCACAGCCAGTTTTCTCCGGATCCACTGGACCGATTCTGTTGAAATTTGGTACACATATGGACTTCTATGACCCAAACACGGACGCGTTACGTAAATTGTTATTTTTTAGTATAGGTGTCACTTTTGGGGGTCAAACTAGAAAATTAAAAAAAAAGTTTTTTGAACAATATCGTGTGACATATCAAATGAAAGGGCTTACTGTGAAGGTTTTAATTATATTTTTTTCATAATTTTAAAATAAATGATTTAGAATTTATTCAAGAAATTAGACAAAAAATGACCATTCCCCCCCCTTATCTCCGAAACTAATGAGCCTTAAATTTTGAAAAAAATTGAGATAATAGATCTTTACCTAAAGATTACAGGAAAACCTATTAGAAGTCTGTAGTGTTAAAATAACATGTTAAAAAAAATAATTCGTTCGGAACCCTTTGCACGCGAGTCCGACTCGCACTTGGCCAGTTTTTAGTAATCGTATATTCGTCATCATCATCATAACAGCCGAAAGACGTCCACTGCTGGACGGACTGCTGGTGTTTGCCATAATCGCCACGTTTGGCAGACGGGTTGGCGATTGCAGTGTATGGTGTTGCGTTTTACAGAGAACGCTGCTGCCCATTCTCTGGTGAGTCCTTTAGTCGCCTCTTACGACACCCACGGGAAGTGATGGAATATTCCTCAGACCGGAAGTAATTCTGTCGATAATAGTTTAAAAAAATCAAATTGATCTCTTTTTTAGGGTTCCGAAAAAAAAGGAACCCTTTTAGGATCACTCGGGTGTCTGTCTGTCTGTCCGTCTGTCACAGCCAGTTTTCTCCGGATCCACTGGACCGATTCTGTTTAAATTTGGTAAACATATGGACTTCTATGACCCAAACACGGACGCGTTACGTAAATTATTAATTTTTTAGTATGGGGGTCACTTTTGGGGGTCAAACTGCAAAATTAAAAAAAAAATGTTTTTTGAACAATGTCGTGTGACATATCAAATGAAAGGGCTTACTGTGAGGGTTTTAATTATATTTGTTTCATAATTTTGAAATAAATGATTTAGAGGTTATTCAAGAAATTAGACGAAAAATTACCATCCCCTCTTCCTCTTATCTCCGAAAAAACTGAGCCTAAAATTTTGAAAGATAATAGGGAAACCTATTAGAAGTCTATAGTGTTAAAATAACATGTTAAAAAAAATTAAATTCGTTCGGAACCCTTTGCACGCGAGTCCGACTCGCACTTGGCCAGTTTTTTTTTTTAATAATTATATCTCGTTTGTTTTTCGAGCCATTTTGATTCTATTTTCACTGTTAGTATTATATTTGTGTATATTTTTAGATAAACTGTATAGATAATAAATATTTTTTTCGTGCATATTCCCTATTAGCTACACTTGGTAGGTAGCTAAAAAGTCAATTCTCGTAGTTTAAAAATTACAAATTCAAATCACAAAATCATCTGAATGACAATCAATGTCAAAATGTAGAGAAATCAGAGCTGCCTTTTACAGATTCCCTGATCTGCGATACGAATACGAACGCTCCCTAAAAATACGGGTACTACCCCAAGTTCTATGTCAATGTAGTCTGACAATTTCTCAATTTCAAATTCAGAACTCAAAAAGCAAAGTGCCAATTCTACTTATTTATTTATACAAATCTTGCCTAAACTATCATTACAGATCAGCGATCCAATGCGATAGAGTGGCCTTAGAAACTAAGGCATCGTTCACACCAAACGTATTGTCCACCGCCGACTGTGAGTATGCTCACTGTGCAGTAGTCAGCGACAACGCAATACGTTCGGTTCGGTGTGAACGAGGATTTAAATATACATGAAACAGCTATAAACTGCGTAACGCGCGCTCACAGTCAGCGGCCGACCATACGTTTGGTCTGAACAATGCCTTAAGCCTACATCTACATCTTATAAAATAATATACTTTATATTCTTAATCGAAGTAACTTAGTATATATAATGTAGCTTTTGCGAATTCACTCAAGTTGCACAACGATAAAGAAAGAAAGAAAAGTATTTATTTGGGACTCGCACAAGACATACCTACATATCAATCAATACATAAAGCGGCGTCTTAAAATTAATTTGTGCGAGGCCAAAAAGGTCCCTGTACAATACAATCAAACAAACCAATAAAACCAATACATCAAACCTCTTGTGAACTTCATTCACCATATGGCTCTGGTGAGAGGAGTTGTCGCCAGCAGATTGGTTCTGGTAGCAGGCGCAGCAAGCAGGGGCGGGCGTCGTCGCCTCCACACGTACCGGTCCGGCACGCAAAGCTCTTGGTGCCGCAGCACTCCTGGGTTATGCGCCACGCCATGAAATAGCTTCACTACATACGCTACGAGCGAAAAGTCCCATCGTACCCTTAAGGCTGCTCTCTCGAGAAATGCTTAGAAACAACGTGCAGATGAAGAAACTTTTCGTCGGCATTTACTGAAAAATAAAATCTGAAAAAAATAGGTAGTAATCTACATGATATGATACGTAATTTGGTTTAGCCAGAATTTGTGTATCGGTATCACATAATAAGAAAAAAAAAACACCAAATCACCTCCAAATCGTTGAGATGAAACCATTTTACTCCTTCATTTTTTAACAAAACTCTTAAGAAAAGTGTCTACTGCTTTGCAATACAAACGAAAATAATTTGGTTTTGTTACTTTTTTTTAAAATATGTGTTATTTTTTTATTATAAATTAAAAATGCGGGTAGCGGAGTGGCGCGTAGAGGAGTAGTTAGCTCCGTTTGTATTCACAAGGTCATTGGCATGTATACAAGCATTAAGTATTATACCCTACCATAACCAGAACAAATAGTGTAGAATTTGCTTACTGATGTTAGCCATACTGCCATGTTGTTTAGACTCATGCCAAACACCATTTACATAAAGTATAGCACAAAACACAGTCTAACATAAACAAAAGCCTCATCAAGCAAATGTGACGCAGTATCTCAAACTAAATCTCATCATCTCACTAACCCTCAGGAACCCCGAGCCAGCCATAACATTTCATCGTGCCAAAAATCTCGTCCGACATACCGTGCCGTGCCGTAACCGTGCGAGAACCGAAGAGGCGACTATAAACCGTTTTACGAGCCCGTAGGCACGCCGACACTGCACAGATTACAGGGCCCATCAAACGTCCCCCTAAATTATTATCGCAACACATTCTCGACCACATTTGCTAAGTTTATGTGTGATTTAAGAAACTATTCTGTCATGTTGATGTTGTAAATCTGTTGGGGCCAGTGTTTTAGTGTGTTCATCATCGTAATTTGCTGCGTTGTTCACAAGAAACGTGATTTAGTTATATCTGTTTAGATAAGATTGACCGTTGAATATTTTAAGACCATTGAGCTCTCAAAGATTAGCTTGATCTTCCAAAGAGTTGTGGATTAAGGAATGTGCTTACTCGATCATGTGTGAAAAGATTTTCCCGTATATCATTAACTCTTTTACTTATTGGAATAGCCTATTTTGTCCTTCTTCTTGACAAAAGTCATGATGAACATCACACACAAACGCACAACGTTTTGGGAAAACGTTCATTTGTGCTTATAGCTAGGGAGTGAAGGACCCTGAAACTCGAAAAAGATATCAGCTGTTTCATTCATTTGCATCGTCTAAATATTGCATTTTGTATTAACAGCTGATTTCTTTTTCGAGTTTTCAGGGTTGGTCTCAAAGTAAAAATTGTTTATAATTATGTGTATTTTCCCTAAGAGGTTGCACTCCTACGCACTAGCGGTTGAACCGCCTAGGGCCCTTGGCGGTTCGCTTGAGCGGCCAGCAGTTAGAATAGTTTTACAATCACTAGCGGTCGCATATTAAACTGGAAAAGCGGCCAGCCGCGCGATCAGCCGCCTCCGCGGCCAACCGCTAGTGCGTAGGAGGGCTTACTATTTAACAATAACCCTGTATAAAACTCTTCCGTTACTGATGGCTGACAGAGTGAATGACAGACAACGCACAGCCGAAACAACTGGCCGTGGAAAGAAAATTGGCATGTACCTAGTTTCCTGGGGAGTGAAGGGGAGCAGTAAGAGAGGATTTCTCGAAATTCCTACAGGAATGGGAAAACCGGGATATGCGCGTATGAAGTGGCGGGTAAATGCTAGTTAACCATATAATTCGTGGACTCCTCACAGATCCGGTCAAAGTTAAGTTTACCAATCAGGGACACTACATGACATACTCCAATGACGTCACACTTCTATCTCACAATATAATGGACCGCCGAGCTCCCGCTATCTCGAGTAACTCTGACCTTGTATGTTATTGTAACGGTATCGCCACAATTTCGCGGGTTCGATACCCGACCTCACTCTTATCGCCGATTTGTTCGCTCGTGAACCCATATATACACTATATTTTTCGGCTTCTAAGCTCGCACTGGGTAAAAATCCGGTCAAGTGCGATTTGGACTCTCACACAAAGGGTTCCGTACCATGAACCGAAAAAAACACGATTCTTACATGGGAGCCCACTTTTATTTTTCATTTATTTTTTGTTATTAGTTGTTTTAGCGGCAATAGAAATACACACTCTATGAAAATGAACTGTCTATATAAGTATTACGGTTCTTGAGATATAGCCCGCTGACAAACGGACGGACGGATGGACAGAGGAATGGAAGAACAGAAGGGCGGCGTGACGGACGGACAGCGGAGGCTTAGTGATAGGGTTCCGATGGTTTTCCTTCAGTACGGAACCCCTAAAAACGTGGAGTAAAAGTCAAGTGCTCGCTTTCGGAAGCTTATCGTGTTAATATTATGGTTGTAAAGATAAAATTTCATCTTATTTGGTTTGGACTCAGGTGCGAACTGGCGGCCAAATTATTAAGTAAAGTTTAAATTGATACTTGAATATGTTGGGGAATCCAAATTCTGTACTTTTCAGCTATTACAAGTACAGTTTCGTGTACAAATATCGCGAGAGCCGATGATCTTAGAAGTCATCGATTCTTTGAGTTGTGGGGAGATAAAACTTAATAGCTTATCAATAATTACAATAACACGTATTATTTATTTGAGACTAGTGGACGTCACGCGGTTTCACCCGCGTAGTTCCCGTTCCCGTGGGAGTACGGGGATAATATATAGCCTATGTTACTCCCTGATAATGTAACTATCCAATTCTAAAATAATTTTTCAAATCGGTCCAGTAGTTTCGGAGCCTATTCAATTCAAACAAACAAACAAATCTTTCTTCTTTATAATATTATATAGTATAGATGGGTTTGCTCTTGACTCTAGTCTAGGTCAGAGATGACGGAGACAAAGTCTAAGATGGAGCGAGCTTACCCAGAAGGAGCCTCTTCACTCTGACTTTAAAGAGATGAGGGTAGTAAGCGTCCGGAAACACAGACGCAGGCGGGGAGTTCCACTCCATTGCTGTGCGCATTATAAAAGACGTTTGGAAACGCACACTTAACATTTTGCTATTAACATTTTTATTTATTTACGGACCTACATATGTTTTCCTTCACCGTTTTGAAGGTAAACATATGTAGGTCCGTATATATCGTGAGGAAACCGGCATGTCCTAGAACCAAAAATTCGAAGACATGTGACATTCACCAATTGGGCCCGCGTGGTGGATTACGGCCCATTTCCTCTCCTAGAGAGGAGGCCTGAGTCCCAACAGTGGGAACATTATAAGGCCGACTATGCTATGTTATGACTATGCTACATATAATATTCAACTATGTATCTGTTTTATTTACCCTCGTCCGTGTGTCACTACGGAGTGCGAACTGAAAAGCAGCGCTGGATGTCTTGCCTAGCAAACGCTGTGATGGTACCCCTCTCGGTATGGGCATGCTCAGCGCAATTTTACTTTATTATTCCGAAATGTCATTCTTCTCTTTTACCGTGTATGTTACTGTGGTGTTTGTTTGTTTTTTTTTATACCGTTCTAGTTCGAGTTGGACTCGCACGCGAAGGGTTCCGTACTTTAAACTTTAATTTTTATTATTTGTTGTTATAGCGGCAATAGAAATACACAATCTGTGAAAATTTCAAATCTACCTATTACGGTTCTTGCGATACAGCCAGCTGACAGACAGACGGACGGACGGACAGCGGTGGCTTAGTAATAGGGTTCTGTTAGTTATCCTTTGCGTACGGAACTCTGAAACGTTGCCCCACACTTGGAATTTTTCCTGTATGGTAGGTGCGTTTACAGACATACAAACTCACATACACAAACAGCCAGACCCAGAACAACTATCTGTAGGCTATACACTATTTGTTCCGTGCGGGATTCGACCCCGCGACATATAGCGCAGCAGCTAATCGCTCAACCACTACGCCAGTGGCGTGCGGTAGGTGCAAGCCAGCATAGACCAGCATAGGTAATAACTGTTTAAAAAGAAAACACCATATAACGCATCGCTATCGCGCCGACCCACTGCACTGTTTCTGTAATGAATTCTGTGCTTTAGTGATATTAAATTGCTACGTATTTATTTCTGTATTGTTCAATCTATATTGTCATACTGTATAACAACTTGGTAAAACTAAAATGTTGGAAATAGAGAGAGCCCAAAGGTTAATCCTTAAAATTGGCCTTTCAAAGCCACGACTCTTCCCCACTGCCGAATTGTATCAGGAGTCTGAGGTTTTAACTGTTCGACAAATTTACATCCTTTTTACAATTTTGAGGCAACATTCAGATGCATCTTCTTTCGATCTTTCCAAATTAACAACGAGGAGGGACTATGCAATTTGTAGCACCATTCAATCTAAAATTGGTTTTGACCAAAAATTTTATTCTTTCCGAGGACCTATACTCTACAATTAATTAAATAAGGAATTAGGTATTTTTAATTACAATAAATCTAAATGTAAACTAATATTTACTGATTGGTTACTAAAATTGAATTACACAAAAACAGAGGAACTACGAGTAATAAAAACGTAATTAGGTATTAAATAAGGAATTCTACATATACCATATTTTTTTGTTTTTTCATCCAGTTTGACGTAACCCACTTATATAGCTTCTTACCATCTCAACACTACTTACACAAACACACGCACACATAAACACACATCACAGACAAGCACAATATACATACCCCTCACCCATATCCCACACGCACCTGTAACACCACAACAATTCATACAAATAGATTTTATTATTAATTTTCTTTTATTTTATATTATTTTTTTCTTCCAAAAAATTGTTTTAACATCAAAACTAAAATTTGAAGCATTGTTGTCCATCTTGCCTGTAGAGGGGAGTCCCTGGTGTCCTGAAATACACGCCACGGCTTAGTTTAAGCAGACTCCCACAAATGAACACTGTCATAGTGATAATTGTAATTGTTTCCTTAAATATTAGTTTATAAGTGTTATTTGTGGAAGAAAATAAACATTTTTATTATTATATTAAATATTATTATTTATTATATCATTAATAACATCAAAATAGCGAGCAATGAGCAAGATCAAAACTTTTTTCAACCTATTAGTATTTTATAACGTAAATAATATAAGAGCCTAGAGAGACTAAAATGGCATTGTGTATAGGGACTAGGGAGTCCTGCTGGCACCTACCGCACGCCACTGCACTACGCCAACCGTGCGTGCGTCTATGTGATCTATAGGGAGCGTGCAGAAACTATAGGTGGCAGCACAGAAATGTCGCTGTCAAGTATAAAACAAGTATAAAATTCGAAATAGCTACGCTAGATGGCACAGTCTACTTCGGGCACGTTTCCCTAAACTGAGCGTGTAGGAACCATAGGTGGCAGCACCGAAGCGTCAATGTCAAGTATTCTGACCCTTAAAACTTCGAATATGCGACGCTAGATGGCATAGTCAACGCTGTGCACGGTCCCTATGTCGTTACAAAAACATATTCGCAATAAATGTTTTAATTTTAATTTATTCCTTACACACATTATTTTTTCACGTACCGTAACCATAATTGTAGAGATTCGTTATCTCTACAAATTATGGTTACGGTTTTTACATAACCTATCACTGATTATTCAATACCCACTTAGATACTAACTGGAGCTACTAGATAACACCTAAGTTCCACATTTAGACCGATATTTATATAACTAATTTTAATTGCAGACTTTGATAAACATAATTTAACAAAAACAATAGTTAGTTTCATTAAATTAAAATATTTGATGAGTAGGTGACAAAATTCCTACCAAGCTTTGTATTATTCATCAAAAAGGTATGAAGTAGACGCCTTCTAGCGAACTTTGTAATCAACTACTAGTTTTTGTGTAAATTAATTGAAGACTCGTACACGTCCCTCTACTATGACGTGCTAATTCCAACATGATTCCGTTGTGAGAGAGAGACGGAGCTACACAGGACGAATAGCACTATCTTTTTCAGCGTTCCGTACCCAAAGGGTAACAAACGGAACCCTGTTAATAAGCCTTCGCTGTCCGTCCGTCCGTCCGTTTGTCAGCGGCTGTATCTCAAGAACCGTAATAGGTAGACAGTTGAAATTTTCACAGATTGTGTATTTCTATTGCCGCTATAACAACAAATAATAAAAATTAAGATTTATGGTACAGACCCCTTCATGTACCAACTCGCACTTGGCCGGTTTTTTTTCACAACAGATTCAGTTAGCACAAGATCTTTAATATTTTATCAGCCGAAAGACGTCCACAGCTGGACATAGGCCTCCACGCACGTGTCGCCACGACAACCGGTCCTGTGCGCCTCGCATCCATCGACCACCAGCCACCTCCTACAGCCTGTCTCCTAAGAACTGTCCATGTTATTAAATTAACTGTATTTGAAATGGCGTACAAACTAAACAGTATTCTATTCTATTCTAACGAGTTTACTTTTAACAATATTAGTTTACATTGATCAAAATCAAACACCACGAAAGAGACAGCTTCTGCCGACTGCAAACAGTCAAATTGAAGTCAACAAAACAAACTCAAACGTTCTAAATACTTTTTCCTAATGACAAAAAGTACTTAAAACACTTATCTTTTAATAGGAACGAGCACAGGAACGTAAAAATGTCATAGTGGCGAGATTGTTCCAAATTTTTAGAGCTAGCGATGTACACAGAGGCTGAGCGTTGTGGAATAATGACGAATAAAATAAATGCATGATTTTAATCTCCATCGCTGGCACACTGTCGTAAACTGTTTACGAGCGACCACTTAGGCTCAGGCGTAAGTGATAGGCGGAGGCGGAAGAGGGTGGCTAAAAGGGATGCCTAGTGCAGGAAGTTACCAAAATCTAGAAAGGGAATTATCAGTTATTCTTGCTAAGACTGGAAATTAGTGTATTATTGAATTATCTGTTATTCCTGCAAAGACCGGAAATTAGTGTCCCAAAGGTGCTTGCAGGAATCAGGCACTTTAAAGCAAAGCTTTGAAAAGTAGAACTTTACTAAAATGCAGATTGCTAAAGAACTATTTTTGGCTTTTTATGTGACGAGTGCTTCGCAAACTGACAATCACTTGCTGAGCGACGTCACACCAAAAGTGAAACTGTTACATCAACCATACTCACTCGTCTTAGTTTTGGTACAAGCCAGCTAAATCACTTAAAACACTGAAAGCCAGAATTTACAATGGCGACGACCAGAAAAGCGCTGAGACAATGAAATTGGGCGCGGTGAAGATCCTAAACAAAGTAGCATTCTATCAGCGAAAATTATAGTCGAAATGAATAGAAAGGAAAGGAAAGAGTGAATAGGTTGCTTCTAGGCAAGCGTGCACTATCTTCGGCCGCAACATCGCTTACCATCAGGTGAGATAGTATTCAAACGTATGCCTATCAATAGTAAAAAAAAATATTTATATGCGCTATCTACCCAAATGCCACATGGTCAATCCCAAAACAAATGGGCATTTTGACAATCGCTGTCGCCGACAGAAAATCGCTCTGTCTAGTGCCAATTTCGCTAGTCTCCCATCACTTGTGCCGGACACCGCGATACCGCAACAACGCCCGCGCCAAGCGGCCTGCCTCGTCCAACCCTTTGCTAATGCGATTCCTGTTTTATGACTTACGTAACGTTTCGGTCTCGTCGCTCAATGTGGCCCGTTGATTAGAGCATCTTGTGAAACTGGCACAAAAGTTCAGCATTCCAAGTATATTCATGGCACTGGTATTATGTTTTATACGGCTGAAAACAACTGGGAACACGAAACGTGCACGGAGCGCAGTTTACTCTAATTTAATTTTCAGCCCATCGACATCTCTGATTGAGTAAATTGGAATAGTTTTGCCTTTTTTCTGTGCAGGACCGTACACTACGTAAATAGATATAAGTAGTTAACCTCGTTCCTCTATCCTTCTTTCAGCCCACTTCTGGACTAAACCTCCCCCAACACCTTCCAGGATATTTTTTCCCGCATCAATGTATGGGGGGTTTCACGTTGACCTAGAACTATGAAATTTGGTAATTAATACCGTCTTATACTAAAAGTATAGGAAAAAGTCTGAAAACTATACACTTTTTATTAAATTATAAAAAACTAGTGGACGTCACGCGGTTTCACCCGCGTAGTTCCCGTTCTCGTGGAAGTACGGGGATAAAATATAGCCTATGTTACTCCCTGATAATGTAGCTATCCAATGCTAAAAGAATTTTTTAAATCGGGCCAGTAGTTTCGGAGCCTATTCAATTCAAACAAACAAAAAAATCTTTCTTCTTTATAATATTATCATAGTGTAGATATAATCTTTATTTAAAGTAATATGTACCTACAGAACGTACGGAACCCGTGGTGGGCGAGTCGGACTCGCACTTGGCCGGGTTTTTTTAGCAACGTTCGCTTTCTCATGTCGGTCGCTGTCTGTCAAAAAGGCTTAATTTTCATACATTTTTGAACTTAGCAGATTTGGCCTACTGATTTGCACTACCCAGTAGCTGGGTAACACAGTAACAGCAAAACCCAGGACTGGTTTTCAGACTTTCGATGGGTAACATTTTAAAATAAAAGAAGTAGCTCATCATGACCAAAACAGTAGGTTAGCAACTTCAAAACTGACACATATGTACCTTCATGCATATAAATGGAGCTGCGATTCATACCTACTCGCATACATATGTATGAACCACTACATAATGTTTAACCACCGGACATTTGATGACCGCATGCCAAAAACTGGGAATTCAATTATCATATCAGCGAATAAATATTGTTATTTTGATGTTGTTTTAAATCCTTTGTTAAAAAATATGCACTTTGTTATCATGCATTGTTTGTGTCACTGAAGAGGATTTTTGTAGTTTCATATTGAAAATGGACGTTTAATGCAGTCCATTGTGGCTGAGATGAGATGGCAAGCATATTGATGACTAGTGGACGTCACGCGGTTTCACCCGCGTAATTCCCGTTCCCGTGGGAGTACGGGGATAATATATAGCCTATGTTACTGCAGCTACAGCCCTGATAATGTAGCTATCCAATGCTAAAAGAATTTTTTAAATCGGTCCAGTAGTTTCGGAGCCTATTCAATTCAAACAAACAAATCTTTCTTCTTTATAATATTAGTGTAGATGAAAGGTAATATTGTTGTCTAAAAAATAAAGGTTAAACAGTCAGAGTAGGAAAGACATCGTAAAAGTAGTAGTTTTTAGGTTTCCGTACCCAACGGAACCCTATTACTAAGCCTCCGCTGTCCGTCCGTCTGTCAGCGGGCTGTATCTCAAGAACCGTAATAGGTAGACAGTTGAAATTTTCACAGATTGTGTATTTTTACTGCAGCTATAAAAACAAAAATAAGTATGGGTATGGTGGCGATTATGGCAAACCCTCCCCTCTGGGGGAGGCCTATGTCCAGCAGTGGACGTCTTTCGGCTGAAATTATGATGATGATGATTTACTAGAGCATTCGTTAGAATCATGATGAAAATGTTTGTAGCGATGTTTGGCTCTATATACTCGGCTCTGTTCGTTGTTCAGTTCGACAAATTTAAAAACGGTGAATGCTCGATGGTCGGTTACAAGTGAATGCTCAAATCTATCAGCACCTTAAAAGTAAAAGTCCGTTTGATGGCCGGTCTCAAGACCAGGGGGGCTACTCTCTAACGAAATCCGTAGTTTCGGGCTTAGTTGCGGGCGGGCGTATTCTACTCCGTATCACCTACAGACTTACGATTAGTCCCGAACCCGAACTGAGAATGAATGACAACACGATTTCACAGTAACTGTCAAATCGTGTTATCATTAGTTCTCAGTGGTTAGGTGATACGGAGTAGAAAATGCCCGCCCGCAACTAAGCCCGACACTACGGATTTCGTTAGAGAGTAGCCCCCGACTCCAAACAGCTACTGCGAAATACTAGACGGAAAAAAACATTAACACTATCAAACTCAAAATCAAAGCTTTTAATTCAATTAAACCATTGACAAGCACTTTTGAATTGTCAAGGTCGGTCGGTCCAAAAAGATGAAGCTATTTGCACGTTCCAAAGCGTAGATCTCTATGGAGAAGAACGTGCAAGAAACTCCACGGACACTCTTTTAAAAATAATAAATTGTTACAAAGTTTTGATTACATCATGTTGTAATTATACATACGTGTGAGAACGATGTAAAAAACAAGCACAATAAAAGCGTCCGGAAAAAAAGGAACAATTCAAAGAAATAATTAAAATAAACCATGGCAACTGAGAAATGACCAGTCCCAACTGACAGCGCCCGTTCACGAACATGACGCATGCGCTAGCACCATTCAGCTCAACCATTTTGAAGGGAGCCAAATGATCCAACGCATACGCCACCATCAGCTAGACTTTTGAGTGAGCATGACACGCCCAACCGCCAGGGTACATTCAAGTCAAAAACAAACCTAAAACTGATGGCTATAGTTTAAGGTACACAGTACTCACACATGTGCCGTTAATGGATGGAATTACACAGTGCTAAATTACTTGAGTCTATACAAAGCAAATATTGCTTTATTACAATCTTCAGCCGGTCCAACAATGTTTCCAAATGCTAACAGATTAGTTTGTATCAGACCGGTAATCCAATACAGGACCCCAGGCTCAACATAACTACTTCGCAAAATGCAATATTACAAATAACAGGCCTGTAAAATTTCAAAAGTCCATAGCTTTTTTGGCGGAAATTTAAAAAGCAGTTTTTGTGTAACCTAGTCGTAACAACATTGAATAGACTCCTGGAAAGTTTTGTTGTAACTAAAAAACTGAACTGCTTCAAGGACAGACAGAGAATAGTTAATATCTCCTTTATATTTTTATATCCTTTATGTGAATTTATTTTTGGTGCACAATCCTAATCCTAATATATAAAATTCTTCTGCTACTGACTGATTGAGTGACTGACAGACAGACAACGCACAGCCGAAACTACTGGTCGTAGAAAACTCAAATTTGGCATGTAGGTTCCTTGGGGAGTGTAGGGGAGCACTAAGACAGGATTTCCCGAAATTCTTACAGAAACGGGTACGAACGATATGCGCGTACGAAGTCGCGCGCAAAAGCTAGTAAAATATATTCTATGTATCTATTTTCAAAACTATTTGAAACTCAGTCATGAATTAGCTACCTTACCCAATAATATTAATATACCTCAGCTTATGAAAACAAACCTGTTACTGCGAAAATCTTACAATCTATTCAGCGCACTATGTCCCGAAGAAACGCTACGTACATATTTCAGTAACGCAGCGACATACGTGTGCTACATGTAACGCAACAATTTACCGGTAACGCAGGGCTGTCCGGAGAGTTTATATTAATTAAGTGACGCTGAGACGCGGTCACGTACGGTACAAAGTAGATTATTTGCGGACACCCCTGGAACTCTTCATTATAGTCGTCTTTTCCTTATTGTTTCGTACGTTTTGAGGGAGTAAGGAATGTACGGGGATGGCGTGCTTATGACCTTAGCAGGGGGGTTGGAGACAATATGTCGAACGCATATGTGACACGATCGAACTGAACATTAATTGTGTCAAGATTGTTCATGGTGAGAGAAGACCGCTATACCTAGTGTAAGTTTTACCTATTCCTATGTCTTTTAATAATGCCTAGAAAGCCTCTTACAAATAGACCAGACACCCTCCTTTTAGGGAGAACGAAATTTAACCGATAAAACCCCATAAGTTCTACAGCTACCATGAATCGGGTCCCGGGAAACAAGACTGTCATTGGCCCGACATGCCTAACGGGTCAAATCACCAAGTGTAACTCTTATGAGTGATCATAATCATCAATAGCACTCAAATCGTTTACAATCTTGCGCTCTTGTAGGTAAATGAATTAGAGCCCTATCACAGAATTGCGTTTTCACTCACAAACTGCTGACTCATCGCATTATGTAGAAATTAGGCAGTTGCAATTACGTTACGTTTTAGGGTTTATTATTAACTAGTGGACGTCACGCGGTTTCACCCGCGTAGTTCCCGTTCCCGTGGGAGTACGGGGATAAAATGTTGCCTATGTTACTCCCTGATAATGTAGCTATCCATTGCTGAAAGAATTTTTCAAATCGATCCAGTAGTTTCGGAGCCTATTCATTTCAAACAAACAAACAAATCTTTCCTCTTTATAATATTAGTGTAGATTTATTTAATGATTTTTTATTTCTTATGAACTATGATTTATTTTGGTATAAATTTTACTTAATACTATTAATGTATTAAGGAAAAATTGCCAGTTAATTCTGAGCATTTTAGTAGTTTTTATGAGATTTCTTTTACGGATATTCCAATCTTATTTCAAATTCCGAGGCCGCTATGACCGAAACCACTATAATATGGAATATTATAATATATTTTTCATTTCATTTGGTTAGCACAGTTGTTCAATCCACGAGCTCGAAAAAGTGCCGTCGCGCTTTTCTTGAGAAACTTACTTCGGAATTTTGGCTTTATACAAATAGATAAGAGAAAAATGCGAAAAGTGAGGCCGCAATGTTCAATACTAATAACTATTCTCAACTACCCAATAAGCCAAAGTTGTCTGAATATTTCAGTTTCGGAGAATAAGAAAGCCGAATTTGGTCACTTTACGCAAAAAACACAGTCATGGGCCTCTTAACAGATCATGATAATTATGATGATTTCGATCTAGGCAATATCCAAGTGATAGTACTTATGAAATTATTGACACAGTGTGCAGTGGAGCTCCGCAATATGTAAAGCTAACTCTGGAGCTACTTAGAAAATAACTTAGTCATCTCCTGTACTTATGAAATTATTGACACAGTGTGCAGAGGAGCTCCTCAATATGTAAAGCTAACTCAGGAGCTACTTAGAAAACAACTAAGTCATCTCCTGTACTTATGAAATTATTGACACAGTGTGCAGAGGAGCTCCGCAATATGTAAAGCTAACTCTGGAGCTACTTAGAAAACAACTAAGTCATCTCCTGTGAACTGGTTAGTTGCTAGTTTCACGGTACGAGACAGCCCTATCCTAGGCATTCGGTCACTCAGGACTATTTATTACTCCGTCTGCATTGCCCAGCGTCTAGACTTTCTTAAAATGTTACCTTACAGCCAACACTTATGCAGTTAAACCCATCAACGAGGCAACGACTCATAAAATGAAAAATAAGGCCCACAATGTAAACATGTAAATTAAGACACAGCAAGAGTCTACGAATGAAAAACTACATGTTAGATCAGTGGTTCCGAACCTGCGTACCCCCGCGGTATATCAGATATTCTGTGGGAGTAACAAAGAACCAAATAATTAAGATCTAATTTGGTAAAAACGTAGCTAAATACAACCTGTAACAGAATAAACGCAATACCTCTTAAGGGGTCCTTGAACTCATCATTATGAACAACTTTTACTATGGGACCAACACTGAAATCGCGAAAAAAAAATCGACTGCCCCATACATTTTTGTGCGCATAACTCGACAAAAACTGATCGGATTGGTCCCATAGTAAAAGTTGTTCTTAATGATGAGTACAATGGGCCCTTAAAGGGTATTGCTGAACTACATGTAGATCAAACTTCTCTTAACTAAATATAATTTTTTGTAAACCATCAACAGAAAAACCACCAAAACAATCTTAAATATTTTCCACCAACACAGAAAGAAAATTGCCATTAACGAAAAAAGGCAAGAGTAACTTCATCATTTTCTTATAGACACCATAAATAAGGGTGCAACCACAAAGGTGGGTAGCACAAAGCGTATCGTTAGCAATACCACGTCCACGGGCACGGGACGGAAACGGGCCGGAAGCGGGAAATCATTCGGCGACCGGATCCGCCGAGACGCCGAGCCGAAACTACCCGCAAGTCCCGCAACCCTCCGCCATTCAATTAATCTCGACAAAAAGCGATAAATAAATTTTCGAGCGGTCTTTGTTTTTAAGAAAAATGCAGTCTTTGAGAATTGAGATAATTTTCGGGAGTCGCCAGGGGCGGTGAGTCATTACCTTTAGTCTGAGGATGATAGGAATATACTTTGAAGATAATAGTGGTTCTAAGGACCGGCGCCGCTTTTTAACTAACAAACAGCACTGTACAGTTTCAAAAACCGGCTAAGTGTGAGTCAGACTCGCCCACCCAGGAGACAGAGTTTCGTACAAATTTGTAGCTACAAATTACTTTACTCTGCCGTATGGTGCCGACCGGTGCCGTATGGTGCCGTAAAAGAATAATACCATCCCATCACTTCCCGTGGGTGTCGTAAGAGGCGACTAAGGGACTCAGCAGAGAATGGGCAGCAGCGTTCTCTGTAAAACGCAACACCATACACTGCGATCGCCAACCCGCCTGCCAAGCGAGGCGATTATGGCAAACGGGGGAGGCCTATGTCCAGCAGTGGACGTCTTTCGGCTGGTATGATGATGAGGAAATTACTTTAAATAAAGACTATATTTTTTTATGAGTTAATTACAAATGCATAGTTTTCAGACTTTTCCCTATACTTGTAGTATAAGACGGTTTTACTTGCCAAATTTCATAGTTCTAGGTCTGCCCTATACATTTTGATTCGATTGAGAGTGTCGAAATATACGTTTTTTGCGGCATAAACGACCGTATCTTTTTAACGTTAACTTAGAAGTTTGATTTTTTCACAGCTGCAAGGGGCCATAAGCCTGAGTATGTGGTTTTAATTTCAACTCGATACTTCCACGCGTTGACGAAGGACGGACAACAAAGTGATCCTATAACTCCTCCGCTGTTATTTTCTGATAAATTTCGTTGCAGGATCCAAGACAGTTGAATCGTTTCGCAGGGACTCGTCGAGCTTCATAGACTTCTGGCTTTCAGGAGTTGCAGTGGTTGGGAATGTGTGGCAGGCTTGTCCAAAATAAAAATACTCGTCGCCATATTGCTGATAGAATTACACTTTGTCAAGAGGCTCACTTATACTTACTTTAAAATCTTTATAGGTACCTAAGTACCGGTGCCGGTCCAGACAATGCCCGTATACAAAGCTATAAACATGCTAACGCGTCCTCTGGATGGCTTTTAAAAGGTCGTCCTATTGCAGGGTTGTGTCCGGTGTCCGGTGTTGTCCGGACGAGTTCGTCCGCTCGAGCTGCCGTCAGATTTAGATCTCGTCCGCCGGACGCTGAGCCCAGTCACGGCAGCATTCATTTCTTCGCAAATACCACTACTATTTGTGCTATTATATTTTCGCACATCCGTTCTCATATAGATAGAAATATAGAATCTGTTTATTTGCTGAAAAGTCATTTCATATTTCACTTTTTGTTTACTTTCTTCTTTTTTTCTAATTGCGATTCCTTTCAATCAGTTTAAAAGACAAGAAGTTATTTCAGCAACTCGCTTTTCAAAAATTATTACCACAATCTAAGGTAGATTGTGGTAACTTTTTTTTCTATTCCTACTTTTAAAATCAATTCTAAATCTTGAAACCTTTTTTAATAAAGTAAGTATCCGCTAAGAAAGATTCTTAGGAAATTTTAACTTTCCAGGGGGACAAGGAGGAAGATCTTTGTTTGATAAAATTAAAGAATTACGATTACAGCTCCATAAAGCAATTATAAAACTATTTACTTTCCTGAAACTAGACGCAACCAAGCAGCTACAAATAGTAGTGGTTCCCGGCTCAGAAATGAACATTTTTCATCATTTACTCGCAATAAGTGGTTTAGTTTTTACTTTTTACTCATCTCGGGGCGAACAATATATTTCTCTTAATAGTTTATTACACACTCGACTTATACTGCCAGTTAATAGACTTTTAGATGAAATTTGCAATGGTCTAGTAAATTATTGTCTACTAGTGGACGTCACGCGGTTTCACCCGCGTAGTTCCCGTTCCCGTGGGAGTACGGGGATAATATATAGCCTATGTTACTCCCTGATAATGTAGCTATCCAATGCTAAAAGAATTTATCAAATCGGTCAAGTAGTTTCGGAGCCAATTCAATTCAAACAAAAAAACAAACAAATCTTTCTTCTTTATAATATTAGTATAGATATGGACGTAAGTTTCATTAACTTTTCAGAAAAATATAAAGTTTTCAGTCTACTTAGCTACTACAATTACATACCTATGAATGTACATCTTAGTTTTGTTCGTTACGTTAAAATACTGTACTTTCCATATCTTAGAACAATATGGCGATTTACATAAACACTAGGAGTTCACTAACATGCAGCTCTACAGTTTTTTATCTCTGTTTCTGGTGAGTCTGTCATAGTTCTAACAACTTTTATAGCCGTCAAAATCACAAGAAACCAGGTATCTACTTAATTAGATAAGACTTTACCTAAGCTTGATAAATAAATACATCCAACAGATATACCTATCTGAATATTTGAAACAATCCCGTACGAGCGTACACCAATGATAGAGCTTTGAGAGTTCCCTGCACTTACAAAACGAAAATAACTCCAAATGCAATCTCAAAATAATACGACACAAATGTTATTTACGACAATCTTACACATCGGCCGAGAAAAAGAACAGCATACGACATCACATCGCGTCGCTCCGTCCTACATGCTCGTAGTGTATTCAATTGCCGCAGAGTACGTAAAATGTTCTATCTTTTAGCAACTTAATTATAACCCAGTTTATCGGAGCATCAGCGGCAAGTTGCCAGGAGTTTCGTGCATTCTGCTACGGGGTCAGCGACCTGGGAATTGTGAATTAAATTCTCAACAGATATTTTGGTTTGCGAATTATCTAAAGTTGGGTCAATGCTCACAGATAATCATGATTCGCGAGTAGGGACTACTGTTCGCTTTGTGTAAAGAGCTGCGGTGATGTTCAATTTGTGATCGAATAGCACGTAGACCTATAGAATGTTTTGGCAATTGTTGGATTGGTGGTGTATTATCTAGTAGCTAGCCTACTGACCCATGCCAATTAGCAAAACAGAATTTCGATTTCCCCGTATGAAATAGTATCTATCACAAGCTGACCCGCGCAACTTCGTCTGCGTCACATTTTTCATGAATGCTCCGATCCTATTGGTCGTAGCGTGATGATATCCAACGTGTAACAGAATAAAAACCAATCCCTCTTAAGGGGGCATTCCCCTCATTATGAACAACTTTTACTATGGGACCAACACTGAAATCGCGAAAAAACAATCGATTCCCCCATACATTTATGTGCGCATATCTCGACAAAATGTACTGAACAGCTGATTTTTTTTCGCGATTTCGGGATTGGTCCTATATAGTAAAAGTTGTTCATAATTATGAGTACAATGACCCCTTAAGAGGTATTGCGTTTATTCTGTTACGCATTGTATAGCTTACAGCCTTTCTCGACAAATGAGCTATCCAACACTACAATATTTTTTCAATTCGAACCAGAAGTTCCTGAGATTAGCGCATTCAAACCAAAAACAAACTCTTTAGCTTTATAATATTAACTAGGTATTGGTTGTCTACACTAATATTATAAAGAGGAAAGATTTGTTTGTTTGAAATGAATAGGCTCCGAAACTACTGGACCGACTGGACCAATTTGAATAATTCTTTCAGCAATGGATAGCTACATTATCAGGGAGTAACATAGGCTATATTTTATCCCCGTACTCCCACGGGAACGGGAACAATGCGGGTGAAACCGCGTGACGTCCACTAGTACTGAATAATATTATTGCAGTCAGGTTTGACTGACCTAGTTCAACGTCAAATAACTATACCAAGAATAAACGTATTAATAAAATAATCGCGTTTAAAATTGTATCTTGGAATTCCCGGTGCACTCATGCCACTATGAAATACGAAAAAAAACAGATGTTATAATGTCACCTCAAACAAAATGGGTGCTAGTATTAATAGTTTGCAGTTTTCAATATTTTTGTCGTTGACAAAACAGCATAGATTTGTTTTGCCAAAAGAAGTATCTAATGGCAATGTCGAATGTTGTGTTGGTATTTTTTATTTGTAGCTTGATGATACATAAACACAAACGTGCTTTACGTAGCAATTTCGGTCGCGTAGTACTTACTCATTGTTTCTTTTTGCATTCTAGCATAAAAACAAAAACCGGCCCAGTGCGAGTCAGACTCGCCCCACCGAGGGTTCCGTACAAATTAGTAGGTACATATGATACTTTAATAAGTAGGTACTATATTTTTTTTATGACTTAATTACAAATGTATAGTTTTCAGACTTTTCCCTATACCTGTAGTATAAAACAGTATTACTTGCCAAATTTCATAGTTCTAGGTCAACGGGAAATACCCTATACATTTTGGTTCCTTGATTCCCTTGAGAGTCGAAATATACGACTATTGCGGCATAAATGGCCGTATCTTTTTTTACCTTAACATAGAAGCTTGATAATCACAGCTTCAAGGAACCGTAGACCTGAGTATATGGTGTTAATTTCAACTCGATACCTCCATGCATTCCCAAGATAAAGGTTCTTGACGGACAGACGGACGGACAACAAAGTGATTCTTTAAGGGTTCCGTTTTGCCTTTTGAGGTACGGAACCCAAAAAATTGGGATTAATTTAATTGTGCGTACAGCTAAGGAGTGGAATAATGGAATTCGATGCTGAAGTCTGTGTTTCCTGATAGCAACAACCTGGTGTTCTTTAAGTCAAGAGTGAACGGGTTACTTCTAGGCAAACTTTTTTTTTTAACGGTGGGAAATGCTCATGGATGTCCTCCACCCTGGGGCGGGCAGAAGGTTCTGACAGACAGACGGACGGACAACAAAGTGATCCTATAAGGGTTCCGTTTTTCCGTTTGAGTTACGGAACCCTAAAAATTGGGATTAATTTCATTGTGCGTACAGCTAAGGAGTGGAATTCGATGCTGAAGTCTGTGTTTCCTGATAGCAACAACCTGGTGTTCTGTAAGTCAAGAGTGAACGGTTACTTCTAGGCAATGTGCTCCATCATCGACCACAACATCGCCTACCATCAGGAGACTCTTTAAAAAAACTGATTGGTGACAAGTGACAATCTAACAATTCTACAGTTTTGTACGTCTATTTTTAGGGTTCCGAACATCCTTTATAGGAACACTCGGGTGTCTGTCTGTCTGTCCGTCTGTCACAGCCAGTTTTCTCCCGATCCACTCGACCGATTCTGTTGAAATTTGGTACATATATTGACTTCTGTGACCCAAACACGGACAAGTTACGTAAATAAATATTTTTTTAGTCAAACTAGAAAATTTAAAAAAAAGTTTTTCAAACTGTATCATGTAGCATATCAAATAAAAGGGCTTACTGTGAGGGCTTTAATTATATTTTTTTCATAATTTTAAAATAAATAATTATGAGGTTATTCAAGAAATTAGACCAAAAGTGACCATTCCCCCCTTATCTCCGAAACTACCGAGCCTAAAATTTTGAAAAAAAAATCAGATAATAGATTACAGGAAACCTATAAGAAGTCTGTAATGTTAAAAAACGTGTTAAATAAATGAAGTTGGTTCGGAACCCTTTGCACGCGAGTCCGACTCGTACTTAGCCAGATTTTTTCATACATTTTCTCTTTAATAAACAACCACCTGTCGTGAAATTGTGACAATTATGTCAGTTTTGGACAAAGTCGCTTTGTCAGATATATTAAACAGGGCCCAGGTGAGATTGTGATCGAACGCGTGCTTATCAATAATTATAAGAAAACTAGCTGCCTCGGCAAACGTATAACGTATTGCCATACAATAAAAAAATACCCTACCACCTATTCTCATACCTACCGAATATGCACACAAAATTTCATGGAAATCGGTCGAGCCGTTTCGGAGGAGTTCGGTAGGTAACAAACACCGTGACACGAGATTTTTATATATTAGACTAGCTGATTCGGCAAACGTTGTTGTGCAAAATAAATAAAAATACCCTACCACCTATTCTCATACCTACCGAATATACACACAAAATTACATGAAAATCGGTCGAGCCGTTTCAGAGGAGTTCGGTAACAAACACTGTGACACGAGATTTTTATATATTAGACTAGCTGATTCGACAAACGTTGTTTTGCAAAGTAAAAAAAATAAAAAAATACCCTACCACCTATTCTCATACGTACCGAATATACACACAAAATGTCATGAAAATCGGTCGAGCCGTTTCGGAGGATTTCGGTAACAAACACCGTGACACGAGATTTTTATATATTAGATGGACTAGCTGATTCGGCAAACGTTGTTTTGTAAAATAAAAAAATACCCTACCACCTATTCTCATACCTACCGAATATACACACAAAATTTCATGAAAATCGGTGGAGCCGTTTCGGAGGAGTTTGGTAACAAACACCGTGATTTTATTACACACGAGATTTTTATATGTTCTTCAGAATTATAAAAAAATATTCTGAAGAAGTATGTACTATCTATATATAAAGCTAGAATCCATACACATACTTACAGTGTCCCCGAAAAGAACTGCGCTCGTTGCTAAACCATATCTTCCTGCTCTAATAAATTCTCAAAACATAATTAGTTAATATTAGCAGTAGCTAAGTGAATGGAGTAGTAATCGCATGCTTTACGAGATAACGCTCGTTAACCGGGACAAACAAACAAACGTTTCTAACTTTGTGAAAGATAACGACATTCCCGACGCTGTGCTGACTTAATTAATGTCTAATTCATTAGGCATTTATTTGTTATTTTGGAACTAGCTGCTGCCCGCAGCTTCGCCCGCGTGAAAGTCGAAACTAATCTATCTCTGTACCGAATTTCATTCTGATCCGTTCAGCATTTCTGACGTGATTATGTAAAAAACGTTTACATCCAAACTTTCGCATTTATCTATCTTTACTTACTAATATTATAAAGCTGAAGAGTTGGTTCCGCGTACCGGAAGACGTAACGTTGGTAGACCTCCCACAGGTGGACCGATGACCTGGTGAAGGTCGCGGGTAGCCGATAGATGCGAGACGCACAGACCGGTCGTTGTGGCGACGCATGCGGGGAGGCCTATGTCCAGTAGTGAACGTCTTTCGGCTGATATGATGATGATGATAAAGAGTTGGTTTGTTTGAACGCGCTAATCTCAGGAACTCCTGGTCCAATTTGAAAAATTCGTTCAGTGTTAGCTATAGCTCATTTATCGGGGAAGGCCATAGGCTATAGGTTTAGGTAAGGACTTCAAACTACGACCAATAGGAGCGGAGTATTAATGAAAAACTGGCCGAGTGCGAGTCGGACTCGCGTGCAAAGGGTTCCGAATCAATTTATTTTTTTTAACATGTTCTTTTAACACTACAGACTTCTTATAGGTTTTCCTGTAATCTTTAGGTATAGAACAATTATCTGCATTTTTTTTTTAATTTTAGGCTCAGTAGTTACGGAGATAAGGAGGGGGAATGGTATTTTTGGTCTAATTTCTTGAATAACTTCAAAACTGTTTATTTTAAAAACAATTTTCTAGTTTGACCCCCTAAAGTGACCCCCATACTAAAAGTTTATTTATTTACATAACGCGTCCGTGTTTGGGTCACAGAAGTCCATATGTGTACCAAATTTCAACGGAATCGGTTTCAAGTAGATCCGGAAAAAACTGGCTGTAACCGACGGACAGACAGAGAAACAGACAGACACCCGAGTGACCCTATAAGGGTTCCGTTTTTATGTTCGGAACCCTAAAAATGTGACTCAGACAAAGTTGCGCAGGACAGCTAGTAGCTAAGATATACTTTCTCTATGATTTTCTGGAAGAGAATAAGAAATAGTGAATGGACTGCAGCATTGGGCAGCACTCAGCAACGTTCTACACTCGGGCTGGTAATAAACATGAATGTGATGACATATTTAGACAATCGTGTTTGTTTTAGGTGTTTTGAGAAATTCTATGAAACCAGAAGCTACTTGACGGACAATATTATTCTGAATACAATTAACTGCCGCCTAGTTTCAGCCTCATGGGAAGCCCCAGAAAGTTATGGGATTCGATTTTTAATCATAAGATCAAGTTCATTGGCCACGTCAATACAAGTCATGAAAACATCACATGCAAGTCGAATCAATACCGTTCAATTTATAGAAACAAATTATTCAAACACGTCTTAGATAACTACACTAATCTATAAAATTAACAAAATAGGTCATTACTAAATGACGAAAATAAGTGCATCTTCACTAAATAACAAAACAAATATTCCCATCGACCCAAAAATCCATAGAGCGCGCCCTGCACCTTACGACATAAAGCTAGGTTTATTTCCGTATAGTCGTATATATGCGACAAAATGTCCGCCCCATTAACGGGGCATTCCAGCGATTCCAGTGTTGTGTGAAGCGTGGAGAGATGTGGACGTGCGCAGGAGTCCTCGCGCTGGTGGCGTGCGCGTGCGCGGTCACTCGCGACCAGTTCTACCCCCACGGTCCGGGGTACGACCAGAACCTCCCCCGCGGGAGTGAAGTACCCTCCCCTGAAATATCGCTGAAAGTACCCATCAAGTTCTACGGGGAGACTTACGATACGATTTTTGTGAGTAGTTTTTTTTTCTATCTTTTTGTGTGGCGAGGTCTTATTGTCGTTCGTTGATGATAATGGCGACGATGCTGATGTTGGTAGATCTGTGTTTTAGTAAAATTGTTACAGTGAAGCGTGTTACGTTTTGTGAAGATACGCGACATTTATGTGAACGTAAAATATCTTGTCGGTTCAGATTTTACAGAACTTTGTTTCATTTATATTACGTAGATACGCATGCATAGGCATGCGTTCCCGACCTAATTCTATAAAACTGGGGAACGCATGAACAGTCTGTTCATTCATTAAAAGGTATTAACTCCTTTGGCTTCATTCCGCTTCGTCTAGTACGAGTACTCGTAACGTGTTGATCGATTAGGTGCCGAAGAATAGAAACTTAAATCCCTTCTAGATCAGTATTTTCATCATTATCATATGTATCAAGTGTGATGGTGTAATGCGCCATGGCATGTCCAAATCTGTAACATTCAAGTTAATAAATAATTCATGTCTATCTAGTAGGTACCTACTTAGATGTCTACCTTCGTAGCGCGACTGTTAGTCTATCCTGGGTTCGATTCCCAGCGTAGGCAGTGTTATTGGGTTCTTCTATCAAGAATTTCGAGATAGCATTCTGAAATCGGAATTTGGGTCTCACATAGCTCGTGGCTAAACTAAAACAGCCGCACGGGCCGATCTTCAAGGTAAAGCAACGCTTGGTGAGGTCGGGCTACGGATGGGTAACCATCTTAACATACCTAGATTCCTCCGTGTCTCGGAAAGGACATTAAGCCGTTGGTCCCGACTGTCATTTGGGGATCTTTTTAGTCGGTTATGGAGGTCGGTAGGCAGCCACTCCCCGTAAAATACTGGTATTCAGCTGAATCCGGTTTGACTGGGAGCTGACCCTAATGTAGTTGCGAAAATGGCTATAGGCAGATGAAATGACATAGCTACATAGACCTGTGTACTAATAAACACACCTACCTTATTCTTTCACCATCATCATCATCATATCAGCCGAAAGACGTCCACTGCTGGACATAGGCCTCCCCCAAGCGTCGCCACAACGACCGATCCTGCGCGTCTCGCATCCATCAACCTAATTCTTTATTACGGGCTTAATGTTAAATTATGTTTTACCTAGCGTCGTGGCTTTAGATGGTCAAAAAATACTTTCAATTTAAAAAACACCGAAATCTCACAATACTCCAATAATATCAAAAGTATTCCAAATTCAGGACATACAAAAATGCAATGAGATTCATATATCAAACCGTGGCGTTCCACCACATTGTCTGGCTCCTAATAGATCTTGTACTGCTCGTACAATAGCCACAATTGGCATGGCTCACGCGATCTCAATGTAACTTAGCGGCTTGCTACTTTACAGTAATCTTGTAAAGGACAAATGCATTAAAATTTTTGATGATAAGACTGACTGAATAGAGAACTGCAGGTCTAAAAAAGCCACTTAAGCAGTAGCATATTAGAATCATAATATTAACCACAGAAAAATCTGTCAAATTTCAGTTTCATCTTTATCGCTAACGCATTAGGTTCAAGGTTGATTGGGAAAATTTGACAGTGACGGGTAGCGTGATGTGCTTTCTGATTCTGCTAAAGTGGCGTTTTTAGACCCACTGACATCGGTTTGGAAAAAGATACTTTTTATTTAACAGGTTACAAAATAGGTAATGAGTTGAATTAATTTTATCTTCTTGTCTCTAATATTCAGTATGTTAATGTTATGCATACCTGTTATTTGCATGGTTAGAAAAAAGGCCGATTTCAGATGTGACAGTGCTGTTGGTGTGCTTATTAATAAGTAGGTACATACGGACGTAGATTACTGGGTATTTCAATTCTCGTCTATGAAAAAAATACAACTCTAATTTGCATACCTGCTTACTCCTTTTTTGTAGCAAGGTTCCTATCGCGTTTTTTTTTTTCAATATATTCTCCATTACCCCTAATACACACCTCAGTTTCAAATAACTTGTTTATACTTTCGAAAAAAAATTTGTTAAGGCCTTTAAAATAGGCAGAAATACCCACTTCTTTGTCATCAGTGAATTTCTTATCACCTCATTTTATTCTTAGTGCCCAATTTAGAGATTGTCTTTAATTAGTGCCAATTTAAATGTTAAAAACTAAATTTAAAATTAAAGAGCCAATGCTCTTATGGTGCTTGCCTATTTTAGCTCCGTTTGTTTAAAAAATTAAAGGAAATAAGCGCTTGGGACCTTTTGTGTACTGTGACCTTTTGTGTGTGTGTGTACACAGATTGTTTTTTTTCATAATCTTAGGGGGTTTTTGTATTTTGACAGTTAGGCCCTTTAGACTTTCAACCCTTAATTAATAACGATTTAATTAGGGGTTGAAAGTAAATAACGATTATCATCTTCGTTAATAACGATCAGGAACACTGGTAGCGGTAGTATAAGCACCACGCATATCTGATCTACCACTTAAGACATTTAAACTAATTCGAAGTGGCACAACGACCTTAAACAATGACAATTAATAATGCCTACAAAGTAATATTGAGTCACAATTACTTTGATTGTTAACTTACCTATTGAATTAATAGCAATAGTTCAAGATGTTACATTTGATTATGCACATATTTGATTTTATTTGCGTAATTTTGTAGGGGCCACGGAAATTGGACGAGAAATTGGGAATTAATTCAATACCTATGTATCTCTTCAAAAAACCTGCTCGTTTACTCTCGAAGTTATACCAATAATTAACAGTACAGATGTTTTAAAAAACTTGTAGTCACCTTGTCACCAAAAATATCTTCGAAAAAAACTTTTTACAAAAAAATATAACCGACTTCCAAACAAAACACTACAAAGTATTAGAAGTATATTGTTACTAACAAAATATGGACCTGGTCTGAAATAAATGTTTATTATTATTATTATTATTTATTAGTAGATTTTTATTTTTCACTTTTAAGTGATATAATACTCGGACGACGTCATCGTCTACGCAGAAATTGAAATAAGCAAAAAAGCTCATAAAAAAACTACAGAACCAAACTGGATCAAATTTTTACGGGACCAAACGGCAAGTATACCGCATCGAACTAAAAAAGAATCATAGCAATCGGATCAGAAACCTCGGAGTAATCGATGTAAATATATTTAAAAAAAATACCCGCCGAATTGAGAACCTCCTACTTTTTTGGAAGTCGGTTAAAAAACATAACCTACCGAACTGTACACAAAGAGGGACAGGTGCAGGTATACGGATTCAGTTAGGTAGCGTTTTGCTCTAA
Source organism: Lacanobia wlatinum (assembly GCA_947578705.1). NCBI lineage: Eukaryota > Metazoa > Arthropoda > Insecta > Lepidoptera > Noctuidae > Lacanobia > Lacanobia wlatinum. Next base: position 24,702,138 of record OX388031.1, read on the forward strand.
CTTCCAAGATCCCAACTAGAACACCTAAAAGCCAGGCCCGTATTCCACTAATCAAAACTTATTACAAATGAGTGGAATCAGAGTCGAATGTGGTATCATTGGGCTCTGATTGAGCTTCCTGGTAAAGGTAGGTGGATAGTTTTCCATAGGGAGCGTGCAGAAACTACAGGTGACAGCACTGAAATGTCATTATCAAGTATTTATAAGGAAAAGGTTCCGAATTCACAGCACTAGATGGCACAGTCTACTATGTGAATGTTTCCCTAAAGGGACAGTGTAGGAGCTTTAGGGAGCAGCACAGATGCGTCAAATTCAAGTTTTTATAAGAAAAAAGTTCCGAATTCTTCACCTAGATGGCACAATCTTCGCCTTGCACGTTCCCTATAGAGACCTAAGCTTTGGAGCATTCAACTCGCTTCATCTTTTGGAAATGTTTAAGTATTTGAAATACATTTTTAAAGTCAACCTGGCACAAAGATCCAGCCAAAATACATAAAAATTCCAAAATAAAATGCAATACAAATTCAGCAATCGATAGTGCAGTGCGCTTGCGCATTTGTGCAGGGAGGGCGAGCGAACGGAAGCGCACGTGGGCGGGTATCGATAGCGACGGTCACTGAACGCAGCTTTTGTTTTATTAATCCTGTATTTATCTAATCTGAGGGAAGTGGGAATCATGTATTTCTTTCCCTTCGCTGTGCTTCTCTGATTAAATTCGACACGAAATACAAGACTGTTGAATCGTTTCTCCGGGGCGCGGCAAGCTTCACTGACTCGGCGATTCTCAGATAGTCGCCGCTCTTGATTCTGGCTCTTAGGAGTTCTAGTATTTGGTAATAGTGTAGCGGCTCCCAAAAATGTATTACTAATTAATACAGCTTTGAGAACAGCTTCAGGAGTTCTGAGTTTCATTTAAACGGGTTATGCTCGGGTTGTTTCTCAGGCTGGGAATTGAGCAAGTCAGACAACTCAGCACGTCTATATTAATGAAAGCGTAATACAGAGGTGTACTTGAAGTACGCCTACATTTTGCCAGCCATTTTGGCAACGTGTCATACAGAACCAGGGGCGTAGCTACCGCGCTGTTTCAGGGCACTACAAGTGCCCCGACCGCGACGTAAAGCTCCTACATTTAGTCCCGGCGTCACCTCCGTGACCTGCCGAGACACTTCTGAGCTAGTAGGGCCTATTTTGTTTAAAAAAAAAAACGATCAAGAGAGACTCGGACTCGCCCACCGAGGGTTCCGTACAAATTTGTAGGTACATTTTACTTTGAATAAATACTTATGTTTTTTTTATGATTTAATTACAAATGTACAGTTTTCAAACTTTTTCTTATACTTGTAGTATAAGATGGTATTAATTGCCAAATTTCATAGTTGTAGGTCAACGGGAAATACCATATACATTTTGATTTCCTTGAGAGTGTCGAAATATACGTTTTTTGCGGCATAAACGACGGAATGAAAAACAATAAGTACCCCTAAAAACGGAACCCCTGAAATATGTGATACAAGGCCCCTTCGAGGCTAGCGACGCCACTGTACAGAACTACTCTCATTTGTGTGTCACAAGTTAGGATATTGGGTACTAACTTGCTACTAGCTTCATAAACTAGCATCGTGTAAAACGGGCATAACTTACATAGAACTTTGATTTTTTTTCTTCATACCTTTGCTGACTCACTGCTGGACAAAGGATATTCTTATTGTTCATCTCAATTGAATAAATAATCATTTTAATGAAGTCTCTGTAATTCGATTGCATTATACTTCACTTGTAACATAACATGTGTAACCAATTATTTTTTAAAGAGTTCCAAAAACTATTTAAAAATGAAATTAAAACATAGCATGTCACTTCGTTAGAATTTTTAAGAATCAACACTGTTTATCGACGCGAATTAAGCAAGAGTCGAGACCTTTTCGTAGAATTTACCTAAATATGTACGTGATACCACATTATCGTCCACCGGGTCACAGCCGTGTTTATATTATAATGCCTACTCGTGTTAGATAACTATGTATAACAATGATGAAAACATGTACAGTAAAAACTGTTCTATAAAAGAGTTGAACAACGTAACTTTTGTATGCGCAGGTAAATAACTATGGAGTGCTGACCTTCAGAGCAGACATCCCATCGTTCCTGAACATTGAGTTTCCGCTGCCGTACCCGTCAATCGCGGCGTTCTACACCAACGTCGACACGACGAACGCCGGCGCGGTATACTACAGGGAAACCAACGAACCCCACATACTCTCCAAAGCAGAAGAGAGCGTGCAGAACAATTTCCACGATTACTATGACTTCAAACCGACCAGCGTGTTCATCGCCACGTGGGAGGACGTCACCTACACATCCAACGGACGAACAGACGAGCGAAGAAACCGCTTCCAAACTGCCATAATTAACAACGGTACGGAAAGTTTCGTCGAGTTCTTGTACCCCGAGAGAGATATCCAGTGGGTCCAGAAAGACACACAAGTGTTGAGCTTGCCCGACGCGAAAGCTCAAGCTGGTTTCGTGTCCGAAGATGGACGTGTTTACACCCTCCGCGGATCCGGCAGTCATCAAATCAGGAATATCGTTGCGTAAGTGTTAAATTTGTAAAAAAATCAAACAGTATTTATTGATTCCAAAGCAAAAAGCTAATTCCTTTTTTGGTTCATTCCAGATGGTCCAACGTTCAAGAGCCTGGACGATACGTGTTCCGCATCGGAAATATACCACTTGAAGGTAACGTCGCTCTCCCCGACCAGTATAACCAAAATGAAGTGGAAATTGAAGAAGAAACCAAAACATGCGCGCAGACCGGCCCGAGCGTGTGCCACGTACAAGCGAGGTGCGTCGACTACCAAGCCGGGATCTGTTGTCAGTGTGAAGAAGGCTTCTACGGAAATGGAAAATCGTGTATCAAAGATGATGTCCCGCTTAGAGTTCATGGTAAAATAAATGGCGTAATAAACAACGTCAATCTAAATGATGTAGATATACAGGCGTATGTAGTCGTAGCAGATGGCCGCGCGTACACGGCGCTGTCGCTCGTGCCAGGCGGGCTCGGAAGCAGTCTGCAACTACTACATGTACTCGGGGGTGTCGTCGGTTGGATTTTTGCCAAACCATCAGGATCAGCCAAAAACGGTTACCAACTTACCGGCTCGATGTTTAACCACACCGCAGATATATGGTTCCCAGCGACTGGCGATAGAGTTACAGTCAATCAAGAGTATCTTGGACATGATGTTTTTGACCAAATCACCTTAGAGACAGATGTCAGGGGCTCATTGCCAGTAATACTTGCTGGATCAAAACTGGAGATTAGTGACTATGATGAACAGTACACGCTCGTAGAACCGGGCCTCCTTCGCTCTGAATCTACCAGAACCTTCACAAACAAGATTACAGGTGAAAAGTACGAACAAAGAGTTTCACAAACCTTCTCATTCAATCCTTGTCGTTTTGCTCCTCCATCAGCTGATGATAACAAGCCATCAACATTGAGAATAAGTAAAAACTACTTAGGATATGAAGTCAGGGAAAACATTGTTAGGTATGGAATGAGCAACAAGATTTACCCTCTGGGTGAAGAGGACCCATGTATTCTTGGCCGAAATTCTTGCGGCCCTCACAGCACATGCGTGGTCCAAGGAAATTCTTTTGCTTGTGTTTGTGAGACTGGTTTCACAAAAATTTACCAAGACAACGCACTCGCTTGTGTAGATATAGACGAGTGTGCATCGGGAACACATAACTGTGACGGCAACGCCGACTGTAACAACCACGAAGGCGGCTTCCAATGTCGCTGTCGTAAAGGATTTATCGGAAATGGCATAAACTGCAAACCTCTATCTACATGTCAAGACAAGAAATGTGATGCCAATGCTCGTTGTATAGATAATCCGGACGGAGAAGCCATATGCGCATGCAATCCAGGCTACAATGGAGACGGACAGTTCTGTTTCCCGAACTATGAGACTGCTTGTGCTAGCTGCTCGCCGTTTGCTGCTTGTGTTTTTAATGGCAATAATTACGAATGTAAATGTAATACAGGTTACTCCGGCGACGGCCTTTACTGCATCGAAACTGTTCGTAGAGATGAAACTACACGAGCACCGGCTGTTGAAAATGAAAATAACGAGGCTGACTACAACGAGACCTTCGTCTTACCTAACTGTGACCAGTACAGCTGCTCGTGCCCGCCAGGATACTCTAACTTCAGGGACGAACTTAACAACCAGCTGTGCCGACTCGGGTACGAGGCTCCTCCAGCTGAACCGTCAGACAACAACTACCAGCAGCCTACCGACAGTTACTATCCACCGCCTACGGAGCCATATTATCAAACCAGTACTGAACCCCGCTATGTAACATCAACAGAAGCGTATCCTACCGACTCCGATTATCGTTCGCCGAGCCCTTGGGACCCTAGCTACCAAAGACCGGTGCAAGGTGAATACAGACCATCTGAAAATAGTTACCCACCGCCTTCAGAAAATAGCTACGCAAATCCCTCGGAGAAATACCCGTCGTCCATAGATAATAGTCCTTACCAGCAACCGGATCACAACTATCAACAAACTTTAGACAACAACTACCCATCACCGACACCGAATCAATATCAACCACCTACGGACAACAGCTTTACAGTGCCTACACAAAACAACTATCAACCGCCTTCGGAAAACAACTACGAACAAACCAATTACGAGCAGTCGCCAGATCCTTACCAGCAACCTGAATACCCGCCTACGGACAACAACGACCCTCTAAGTAAGTTGACTTAATATTTAACCTTAGATAAACGCTTTTTGCTTCTAAAATAGTTAAAATAACACAATATTATCTTTTCAGTTAAGTGTGAGGAGGACAGTGACTGTCCACCGAACGCTGTCTGCACGTATTTATCTGCTGATGCTTCAGGCGATTGGGAAGGAAAGCACTGTGTTTGCCCAGAAGGCTATGAAGGCGATGCGTTTGAATGTATTGAAAAAACCGGACCCAACTGTGCGTGCGGCCCCAACGGGCACTGCATCAACACCCGCGCGGATGAGTTCATCTGCGTGTGCGATCTCGGCTACCACGGCGACGGCTACTCCTGCCGACCAAACTTCAGTTGCAAGAACAACTCCGACTGTGAATACAACGCTGAATGTCGTCCAGACGCAAAAAGCAACGAATACATCTGCCAGTGCATCAAAGGATACATCAAAGACCAGAACGACGCATGCATCCCTGACGTACAGCTCTGCAACGGAGCCTGGTGTGCCGAGCACTCCTCTTGTCTCTACGACCCAGTAATAGACCTGAACTACTGCCACTGTGACGACGGGTACACTGGCGATGCTATTTCGCAGTGTGTGCCCGAGGGACGCACATGCGATGTTGCCAACGACTGCAACGAGAATGCTGTGTGTACGCCTGTCGACAATTCGTATCAATGCGTATGTAGAGACGGGTACAACGGCGATGGGTACTCCTGTATCCCTGAAGCGACGTGCAGGAACGACCCCAACATGTGCGACTTGCACGCGTCTTGCCTGAAGAGACACGACGTGTACATCTGTGAATGCAATGCAGGCTACAACGGTAATGGAAGCCACTGCAACTTGAACCCCAGGAAGGCAGGAAATTTCTTGGTGGCGAGTGACGGCGCCTCAGTGTACAAAGTTCCCTTCCAAGTGACACCGAGAGACTTCGCGACGCCGTTGAACAGCGGAATATCGCAGATCGCCGTTGGTGTAGACGTGGACTGTGAAGTTGGGAAGATATACTGGGGTGACGTTGTGAGTTACGCCATCAAAACTGCTGCGTATGACGGTAGCGACCCACGCCTGTTCTTATCAGAAGGTAAGTTACACACGCTGATATTTGAGATGGGAATACTTACCCTATTATTCTTTTCTGTAGAGATCACAGTCAATTGACTAACAAAATTAAGATAAATCTAAAACAATTTTATGTATCACTCATTTCAGGCGTGAAATCACCCGAAGGCATAGCAGTAGACTGGTCATCGAGAAACATATTTTGGACTGACTCCAGGAAGTTGACTATTGAAGTCGCAAACTTGGACACTAAGGCGCGAAAAGTATTGTTCGCAATAGACAGAATATCCAATCCCAGAGGCATCGCCGTGCATCCGAGAAGAGGGTAAGTTGAAACATAAATGGAACTCGTCTTTAAGAACAATAAAGAAGCTAGACCGGTGAATCAGACTAGAAAAGGTTTCATTTTCTAGTCTGATTCACCGGTCTAGCTTCTTTATTGTCTTTATTCTTAAACTCTTGCTTCAATTTTTAGGAACAAACAACAACATACATACTAAGAATTTAATATGCAAGTACGTATTTACAAAAGTATGTCATTTACAGAAAAATCTTCTGGTCTGACTGGAAACGATCAAACCCAAAAATTGAATGGGCGAACATGGACGGCTCGCAACGAGGCATCTTCCTGGACAGCAGTGATGTTATTCTACCAAACTCGTTGGCCATCGACTGGGCGAGAGACCGCCTGTGCTACGCCGACGCTGGTCTGCAGAGCATCATCTGCGTCACCATCGACACCCAAGAGAAGGAGACCATTGCCACCAACTGCTCCTACCCCTTCGGACTTGCCATCCACGGCAATAAGTTCTACTGGACCGATTGGAAAACGTAAGTGAACGAGTCTCCTAAAGTATTAAATACTTGACAATTCGCTAAACATTTTTGCCATCAGTAATGAATGAAGATCTGTATCAAGGCGCTGCGCTGCTCCTATCATGCTACTTCGGGTCAAAACTCATTTTCTGACGCCAATCCACCAAGCGGTCTTTATTTGCACACATACTGAACAAAACATTCACTTTTAGATTAAAAATCGAGTCCATCGACGTGGAGACACAAGTCCGCGGTCAGGTCCCGATCGCCACAGCATCCAGAAGGCTGTACGGAGTCGCGGTTGCCCCGGACACCTGCCCACCAGCTCAAAGCGTGTGTGCGTATAGGAACGGCGGCTGCGGAGCCGACCAGTTGTGTCTTCCCGACGGAAACAATGGCAGGACGTGTGCGGACGCAGACCGGACCCTTAGCAGGCGTTAAGGGCTAAGTGTATTAGCTAAGCGACAACTACGACGTACAATTTCGAACGAAGAACATGGGCTAAGTGACCCTACTCGCTTCAGCAACACCATTCAAACGAACTACCCATAACTTTTCCTGATGCACCATGTGCAGTAAGCTTTAATTCAGAATCTACTGTCACACAAGAGAAAGTTTAAATTCCATTGAAACCAAAATGTATTTCGGACTTTTTTTATTACAACTCATAATGCTTAAGTAGATAATTGAGTATGGTAATGGAATAATGAATTGGATAGCCTTTGATTATGCATGACCTTTATTCTCTTAGCCATAAGGTTCCAATCAGAGGTAAAATAACAATGAATGCGTTGTAGATTCTGAATTGAAGCATATTCTTCAAATCGTTTGTATACAACAATGCGTCTAGATATTAATGTCGTAGAGTTAGATTTAAGGTTTTGAATGTGGCCAAAAGGTTCAGGGTGTGACGTAATTAAGCCAACTCGTAGCAGTTGGCCTGAGGCCTGAATTTGTGCAATATTTTGTTTTAAAATATTAAATTACATATTTAAAACCTAAGACCACACAAAAAGGAAAATGGCTCGATAAATGTTTACATTGTATTTAAACGGAAATGATTGAATTTTATCGGCCAACATAATTTCAAAGCCTATTTTACTACGAAATTATAAAACACGAAACATTATATTGAATCCTAGTGGCACACGCCTTTATCGAAAGAATTTCTTAGAAAACGTACCAACGAATTGATAAAACATGTTTGATAATTTGGAAGTTACTGTTTTTAAGGCACTAGTTTAATGTTACCAAGTATACTAACAACTTTTAACCTGATTGTTTAACTACTAAACACACTTCCCGCCTAATTTTAACCCTTGAGACATTAATAAATAGTTTAAAGACAGTTTTTCAGTATTTTGTAAAATTTTGTAGCTTGCAACACCGGGACACACTTTTCTTATCACAGATATCAATAACAAATAATTATAGATAATAAATTGTACCCAAAGATTATGTTGTTCCTGCTATAACCAAATGATAGAATAAAATAATAAATACTCTTAATAAGATCTTTAATGTACTTCAATCAATGTAATTTATTAATGCCAAATCAATAAAGTTATTTATTTATACAGACATTTTTGACTGGATCACTCCCACCATATAAGTGTGAACATAATATTAAAAATAATTATTGGAATCTAAAATTCTTCTTAACAGAGAATAATAATTATGTAAAATATACTAAAAAGTTTACTTATTTTAATTATAATTTATCCTAGATTATATAAATTGTTTGATTTTCATGGCTAGTTATAATTTTGTGAATAACAGAAGAAAAAATAAGGCACGAAATAAAATTACTAACTTTCTAGTTTCTAAGCAGTTTTGAAAGGAATCAAATATTCCAGAAAACAAATTAAGCGAGTTTATACAAAGTCCCATTAAAATAGTTGGGAAAATTTTAAAACAGCGTTCATTATGTCTAACCAAAGATACCCAAGCAAAAAAATCACTGAGTAAAATGATTTTATTTTGACCTAAATTAATAAATAACACTAGAACAAATACATCCATAAAGCCGCGAACCCACCGCGGTGCACGCTACTTCATTTGTTTGACAACGTGGGACTACGTTTCCACACGCTACACGCCCACGACTACGTACAACTGTAGCCTGGCCTACCCATGTCGAAGTATTTCCAGGGTTGGAATTGTGAGCGGTTAGGATTCAAAAGTACCAGGAGATCACACGGAGAGGCTACTACGCACGTTTTTTTTGCAAGAATATGGTTTTGACATAGTCGAGCTACGTGGGCGCCATATTCGAGCAAGCCACGCGTGTGCGTATGACGTCACTTGATGCGTAGCGTGTCCGTGGGTTGCAGTGGAAACAATCTCATATATTTTCATGCAAGTCGAAGCCTCACACACGTGCGTAGCCTCTCCGTGCGTTGCAGTGGGTTCGCGGCTTTATGGGACACGCGCTCGCGTTTTTTTATTATTTGTTTTTACCATTGTCCTTATGTTGGTGGTCTGAATGATTTCTAAAAGTTTATCCATCTTTTTGAATGGTACCTTATATAAAGTAAAGCTATCAAATATATACTCATACAGAAAACCTGTAGACAACAAAGTCTGTATTGGAAATAGATACCTCAATAGATTTTATAAATACTTGTGACAGTGATTAATCTCACAAGAAAACCCTAAGAAAAGAGACTTGTTAATAAGTTAACACATAATTCTTTTGAGCCATATTTAAACTATAGGGTACATTCCTGAAAAAAAAAACAAATTACTCCAGCTGTTAGATGACAAAAAAATATTGGACATGATTTTTTTCTTTTTTCGCCAAAACAGAAAATGAAGACGATACAGTTTGTAAACGGGCGTGACGTCACGCGTTATTAATAGTACACTTTTGACTACAAAGTGACGTCACGAGCCCCCACTCCTGCACTTTGATGCACCTTATTTTTGTAATGCAATTTGAAAAGGCAAAAAATATTGTGTCCAATATTTTTGAAAATCTAACGGACGGATTGAATAGAACTATTATTTTTTGTGGGGTAGGAAAACACCCTATTAAAACCATACATAATTCTAACTAGTCATTACAATCATGGAATAGGTACGAGATTACAGCTTTACCCCCACAGTTCCTCAGTGCGACCGAACTTAAACACTAGCGAGCCAGCGAAGATAAACGCGTTCTGCATGAACAGGCTCACTCCAGGCCAGGAGGACTTGTTTGAACCTGTGAAGAAAAATAAATGGATTTTGTTAACCTCTTTTGCTTATTTAACCTTTAAAAGGTCGGGTCATAAAAAATGGCTAGTAAACATACATACAGTAGTAGTTTTGGCCTTGGTTGCGGGCGTATCCTACTCCGTATCACTTAATTACTAAGAAAGACAAATGTCAATGTTCGGGACTAATCGTAAGTCCGTAGGTGATACGGAGCAGGGGGGCTACTCTCTAAGCCCAAAGTCCGTAGTTTCGGGCTCGGTTGCGGGCGTATTCTACTCCGTATCAGCTAACCACTAAGAATTAATGACAACAGGATTTGTCAGTTACTGTCAAATCGTGTTGTCATTCATTCTTAGTTCGGGTTCGGGACTAATCGTAAATCCGTAGGTGATACGGAGTAGAATACGCCCGCAACTAAGCCCGAAACTACAGACTTCGGGCTTAGAGAGTAACCCCCCAGAAAACACCCGCAACTTAAGTCGAAACTATGGACTTCGGGCTTAAAGAGTAGCCCTCCTAGACAGTTACTCCAAGTTTGATGTCTCATAGATTTTTATTTGAATATCTAACCTAATGAACTTTTAAGACCCATGTTAACGCACATGGTGTGCAATATAAACTGAAAGAAAGGGCAGAAAAATAGGAACAAAGGTGATTCTTATTTGAAAAGAAATTTCTTTCAGCACATATGTGTGATGGAATGTGCATGTATTTCAGCATATGTGTTTGAAGTTTGATAAAATAGATGCAGATAGGTAAGAGTAGAAGAACAAGTCTTTATACGAGGTTTTATGGTTAACTAGCTGTCCCGCGCAAACTTTGTCTGCATCACATTGCTCATTAATGCTCCGCTCCTATTGGTTGTAGCATATTGTTATAAAATATAGTCTATAGCCTTCCTTGATAAATGGGCTATCCAACAATAACAGAATTTTTCAATTCGAAACAGTAGTTCCTGAGATTAGCACATTCAACCAAACAAACTCTTCAGCTTTGTAATAATGATTGATATATAAAAATATATAATAAGTAACAACAAAGGCATAGCTAAAATGTTCTATCCAGGTCACAATATAAAAGTATAGTATAACAAAAATAAGATGTACATACCAGCATTAACATAGTTGGCGAAGAGGATCCAGCAAGCAGCAATGAGTGAAGCAAACCCAACAACGAATCCTAGGAAGAGCCAGAGACGGGCACCGCGGGGACCCATGCAACCTCCTGTGTACGTCTCACCTCGTACCTGCAATTTGCAAAAGAAAAAAAATTAATCATCTACTGATGCTGTATTCTAATTCAAAACTTGAGATAAATGGAAAGATCTTGGTACACACGCTTTGTTATGTCAACTTCTCAAGGATCTTTGTTGTTTACTAACTGGGAAAAAATCAAAATAAACGAAAATAATCCGCAAGACGCATACAAGTAACGCTTACACCGCACGAGTCGGCATGGCCCCAATAGGGCCTTACAGATTCTGTGGGTTGGGACGGTTGGGGCAATTTGGCCTGAATCAGTCCTAACGGATCCTGACAGTTTAAACAAGACAAAGTTTAGTCCATTGCAATCTATACTTTTTATAGGACCTCTTTAATACAATTGGTCAAATAAAATACAAAATAAATAAGTTGATTCTACGGTCAGCACCAGATAAACTTGCAATAAAGTGTTTTGATCTTTTCCTAGTAAAATACTGGTATTCAGCTGAATCCAGTTTGACTGGAAGCCTCGGCAGATGATAATCTTTTCCTAATACCCCTTCATAGATCCCAGAACAATAAAATGATGTAACTACCGTGTTTCATTTCTAGAGAAAGTAAAGGATCATGATAGAAGTCGATTCACAACAGCTTTATGTCTTTATTTCTGATTTTGATATTAAGAAAGTCATTAAATGTATGTGGGTCAATGGCTGTTATTGCTCAATTATCTGGCACCTACCATATACTTGGTGGTGATGGAGTAAAAATCACCTCAAATTAAAAGTTAAAGTAGAGTCATTAAGGATATAGTAGTTTACATACAATTAAATTACCTAAAATCAAACGATTATATACAAAAATAATTGATTTGAAAAGATAGATTGATGCAAAACTAAGCTTTAGATAATATTCAAAACTGTTCTTTGTTTGGAATCTGATAATCATTTCAAACTAGGAACTTACATACTGGAGTATCACAAGGCCTCGCTAAACACAACTATATAAATATTTTAGTTATTTGAAATATTATTTATTACATATATCTGGACTGTCTGGCATTATTCTTTGTTACAGTACATTTGGCCTACTTATACATAAGTAAGTATTATAAGTTTTAAAAACAAAGCGAAAGCTGTCAATTGTTATCTAAAGTGTCATTGACCTGTGCATTTGATACGGAGTTGACCATGATGAGAGACAGAGTGGCCATCACACCGCAGACGTGGGAGGCGTTGGGCAGGTTCCCAGGGTACACAGACGCAGCGTCGATGATGAACCACCATCCTGTGAAGAACTGATAGAGAAAACTTCATTAGTTAGATAAAAGGGCTATCTATCCTCGTTATAGTGAAATTATGTTTGAATTTATGCATTTTAAACCAATAAAATTTAACATTAGAATAAGTACTTTCTTATTAAACATTATGATGTCGAAAAATATCTTACAACAATTTCAATTTCACAATAGATAGAAATCTAAGAAATGAGTACGTGCGTGCTAATAGAAAGAAAGTAGAACCTTATTTATATTAATCAGGGATATCTTTTAATCGTTATAGTATATCACAATCTACTTTATGTAGGTAATGAATAGAAATACTGCATGATTCATCAAATACAAACCAAAACTCCCGATGCTATAGATGCCAGAATATTGCGCTTCTCTCCACTTTCAAACCACACACAACTGGGCATTGTCAAATTCTCGAAACAACTCATGTTTGAAATTGATTTAATCAAGAATTAACTATGAATATTGAGAATTTCTCTCGTGAAAAACAAATCTAAGATGGTAAATAAAAAGTGACAGCCTAAGAAAGAATCGCCCAATGACGTTTAGTTAGTTATTGCGTTCCATTGTAGTGCAAATAATATTTTGGGCATTGATTTAAAACTATGACTGGCAACACAGGCAAATCTTTTGCGCAATATATTTCATAATAATGTAGTTTTCGTGTCCTCCTAACTTGTCTAGATAAGATAAAAGAAACCATAATTTCGTAATAGACAAAGGCTTTTGTAATTGTTAGATATAAATTAAAAACCATTCTTACATCTTAAAACGAGACAATTAATAACATTAGGCACTGAAGAACTGTTATAAAAACCTTTGTTGAGTTTGCAAGCCATCCCCTGCCATGTTTTCTGTGTATTTTGATAACATTGGTTAAGAGGGGGCCATAGACTTCCATAATTACTTACCCAATCCACTTAAGACAGCCAAACACATAGTCCAACTTTTTTGTTTCCATATTCTGCAATACTGCAGGACTACTTGCAGGACTGGAACAAACGGGGGTGCGTGGGAATATTTTCAAAGTTTAAACAGGAAAAACCTTCATTTGGTGCCCTATTCCAATCGAAATGTTTAATGGAGCCTCTGCAAGTTGGTTTGAGCCCTTCGTAAGCCTACCGAAGGTCTGGGACCCCAGGGTCCTAAGATTGTTATGAAATTACTGGTGTTAGCAACGGTAATTACAAACATTCCCGAAAAACTCAATAATTACTAGGTAGGTAAACATCACTTATCAATTAATATCTATGCATGAGAGGTGTATGGTGCGGTTTTGTTGAACAAGATTTTGTTTCATCATCATCAGCCTAAAACAGTGCACTGCTGGACATAGGCTTCTCCAAGTGCACACCATTTGGCTCGATCTCCGGCAACTCTCATCCAGCCACCCTGCGAAGATTGTCGCTCCACCGGGCCTGAGGGCGTCCTACCTTACGTTTGCCGATTCACGGACTCCATTCAAGAATTCGTCTACCCCAACGGTCATCGGTTCTACGACTAATATGGCCGGCTCATTGCCACTTCAGCTTTCTTATTCTGTGAGCTATGACCACAACTTTGGTTCTCTGTCGGATCACCTCGTTGCGAATTCGATCTTTCAAAGAGACCCCAAACAGCCCGTTCCATAGCTCACTGAGCAACCTTGAATTTAAGGACTGCTAAATGTTTCTGCATTATTAAATCTAAAGATTTTTTTACTGGCAAGGCCACATAATTGGGTACTTCCCACACTGTCGGCTTCAATATTAGGAGTCTACCAGCAGCTTCTGCAGGGCCAGTTTAGGGTGAAGGAAGATAGTGATTATGGCAGGCAAAGATTTTTAAATCAATGAATTTGCAAAATCAATGAGATACGCATGTACTTTTCCTCAAAAGGTTAAGCAGTGTAACATTAATTTCCCAGTAGATTTAGTTCCATGTAAACGAGCCTATTGCAATTATTTATTTATTTATTTATTTGGGACAAACAAACAGTAACACATTATATCTGCGCAAATAATATAAACAAAGATATTATATAAATGTGAAACTCACACCGTTATCCACAGCATATACGAAGACACCAGCAGACTACTGCAGAAACTTCTAGGAATCAACCCAGAAATATACAAATTGTACTAACATCCACCAACTTCATTCCATACACCGCTCTAGTGTGTTAGACCCAAACCGCTCAAACACATCAGTAAAGTAGAATAAGTGCCTATTATCGCTTAAGGCAATAGGTATGTCGGTTTTGCAATTAAATATCTTGAAATAAATATAATTGTTCGTAACTTTAGCAATTATGCAATTGATGAACTGTTACACTTATTGATAAGCTTATTGCTATATAATACAAAGTCGGTTTATTCGTTAAACATTATTATTTGGATTATTAGTGCAACCTATCAGTGAAAATGTTGCTGAAGGGAATATTCTGTTTGTGTATACAGGCTCTGCTTTTTAAGGTAAGAGAGACCCATCAATCTTATTTTATTTAATCTTTAAAGATTTGGTAGGTAAGTGCCTAAGTCATGTGGTGATGGTCCTAACTTCTGTTTGCAGTCTGTCTTCACTCAATGTATCCCGCCGTACCCCAGAGAGCCAGTTTGTTCAACCAAAACTGCTTTTGTTGAAGGGGTCAACTTAGCTGGTGTAGCTCCAATCACACCGCTTTACGGCCGCATCATGGGAGGACATTTGATAATTGATACTACAGCCCCTCACGCACACATCGGACCGGCGGGGGTGACTATATTCTCTGAAAATTTGATGATAGAGGGCGCTGTTTTAGTATCAGGAAAACTCCCGTTCCTCGGAACCGTTGGCTTGGAAGGCGTCGTTCCGGCTTCAGGCCATAGTGCAGTGAACTATGGATGCGGTACCAGTGACATCGGTATTGTCGACATACCGGGCACCGTTACCGAAGTCCTGTTACCAGCCGGTGGTATTGCAGCGCCAGGATGCATTGGATGTAACTCGATAGGTTTTAGACTGTAAGTTATTTATGTAACAGCTGTAAATATACGCTCTTTAACTATTTCTTTTTGGTGTTTGTTTCCTTTATGAGTCCTACATAAATATATTTTCATTCAATTCTTTCTTTCTAATATACTGTAAATGCATGATTGTTGTTTTATTTTTGCAAAAACCCCACACATGTAGTCCCTACCAATAAATAATCTCGAAGTTTCTGTGTCCCCGATTCCCCTTCCTGTGCAGTGTGATAGTAGACCCCTACATATTATCACTTACTTTAGGACTAATTGAGCAAAAGCATTGTTTGCTGGGGAGTTTGTTGGCTTGCTGGGGAGTTTGTTGGCCACTTCTTCTTCCCAGCTAAAACACTAGGAAGTGGTGACGGGCTGGGCGATTTGGGGGACTGTCTTCATGTAAATTTTGACGTTCAAAAAGTGCTGATTTTCAGCCTAGTTTGAATAAATGCCTTTTGATTTTGATTGTCCAATATTTTGAGCTATTTCAAAATTTCTTTAAATTGTTGAGTACAAAAAAATTACAAGACCGCCTAATGTAGTTTGAGGCGCTACGCTATCCACACGTCTCCGATTTAGGGTCCCACCAGCTCAGTGATGTTTTCCTAGCTATAGCATTATACGGTACTGAGACAAGTTCGTACAATAAGTAAGCAAGCACTCTACCCGTCCCTGACACAATACATACTTCTTTTGTAGATGGGAAATCATACAATTTGAACAATTCGACAACCCTGACAGCTAGGCACCGGTCCTCTAAGGTCCGGACCCCGACAACTAAGCTGTCATCCCCTTGAGGCACGCTTGGGACAAAACACAGGGCATCTCCTGCAGCGGCTGGAATGCCTTGCCCTCACGCGTTCCGCCTCCTCCTTACGCAATACAGACCTACTACTCTGACTTGGAATTGTTTCGCTTAACTTTTAAGTTTTAATAAACATGCGAACACATAAGAAATGAGAAAATATGTTCGAAAAAATAAATGTAAGTACCTAATATAAGAAAACGTAGCACATATGAGGTGAGGAGCTTTCGAGCTCGCCTCGCTAGCCCTACCTAGCAACCGTATTCTCATGAGCAAAAAACTTCGACAAAGTGAGTTCTATATTCGTGTGAATGGGATACCATTCATACAGATATAGATCTTCGAATAGAAAACTTGTTCTATTCGAAGCGGAGTTTTAAAGATGCACCCCCCTTAATAGTCTTTCCGGCGCCCACGACTGAAATACCTTCATATTATAATACTTTCGGAACTAGAACACTGGATGCAATACAATTATTTGGTCAGATTAAGTACCATGCCATATAAACTAAAAAAAAAAGACAAAATTACATTATGAGTATTTATTACAAAAAAGACTGTAAAGTTACAATAATACTTCACGTTCATTAAATCATAATTGACATCATTAGCACGTCTGCGTACAAAACATTACGAGACGAGTTACAATATAAAACCTACGTGTAAAAGAATCGATCACAGTGATTGTCATAAGACAGAGATAAGTCACGTTTTACTACACGATTTCATGTTTGGCAGTGTGGTTACAAATGTTTGTCATCTGGATGTATTTTGGATAAATATTGAGCAATATTTATGTGGACGGAAAACCATTCCCAATATTAAGGGAGCTGCTATGAACGCGAAAATTTATTAATATTACTCGATGAATAAATGTTTTAACTCGCGGTTAAAACATATTTATTCATAGAGTAATAGATTTATACTGTCTTACTTTGTGTCTGAGTGTTGCCAACATCAATCGGTAAGAGTAAACGGGTACAAACGATTCGTGACCAACGCTATTATTATGACGTTTACTGAATATTGTGGTGACAGCTGTGCACAGCTGCTCATTCATCGGTAGCAGTAGCCTTCGTTCTGGTAACACCACTCAGGCTCTATGGATTCGGCTTGAATACCCATGCGGACCAAACGCTCCCTGTGAGAAAATAAATCGAATTAATAAAAATGTAGGTAATTCTTACGATCTAAAAGGGGTGAATGAAAAGACATTTGTCTTTTCATTCACCCTTTTAGGTCGTAAATCAAATCCAAATACAAAATATTTATTGGAATAAGAAACAATTTTACAAAAGATTGTGTTGGTTAAATGCTGAGTAAAGTTATGATGGTATAGTGACTAGTCACTTTGCAAAACTATGGAAATGGTAGGAGGGAGAGTGGGTACGGGTCCAGCACTGCCATCTCGGAAGCTCTCTTCGTCTGTGACGTTATTGCATAGGGATCTACAGTTCCCAGACCAAAAAAGCAGTGCAGTACCTACTCGTAAGTATACATTACTGCGACAAGCTCCACACCTCAAGGTTGGCTACAACGTCATTTGCTCAATAGTGGACTGAAAAATATCTTGAGCCAACGTTGGGGCCAATTCTATTTTCTCGATTCAAATGTGGGACGAGTAGCGTAGGGGCCAACGTGTGGAGCCGGGTAAGTTGAGGCAATAACAGTAAACATGTCCAAGCGAAGGGATCACGAAGTGAGCTGTCAATCCATGTGATCAAGAAGGATGACAGCTCACTTCGTGATCACTTCACGAACGACAAGTGAGCTGTCAAACGATACACGGTGAGTTGTCGGCAGAATAGACCAGCAGAATCGCACTGCAGATTATTGTACTGATGTACCGCGAATGAGGATACTTTCGTGAGGAAACTTTAGAGTATGAATGTGGTATGGATAGCTTTAGGGCGTCGTCCTAACAAGCGCGACCTATTGATCATTGCGCCGTCGCGTTCATTTCAACGGCAACGGCTTTCTGATTTTGCCGAACAATATTAACTAAGTTCGCGTTTTCATACCGTTTTGTATGACGTCTAAGAGTAGGGGAAGGACAAAGAATAAAAATGAATGATAATTATGGGTAAAAAGGTAGTGACTACTGAAATAATGACTGATAAATAGCTGGTATATATTTAAGTCATGAATAAATTGGGATAAGCGCAAGAGTATGATGTTGGTGCACAGACCTGATGTGCAGCATCCTGTGCTCGGCGTCCACCCACTGCGTGTCGGGCTCGGCCCACAGCCGCTCGGCGAGCGCGGCGGCGCGCGGCCACAGTCTGTTGTCCAGCGACGACGAGTCGGACTGCTCCGACCACAGCGCCGCTTCCCCGCCTTTACACACACAAAATAAGTTAATGAGGGTTTCCTGAAATGACAAGCACCAGGTGGCAACACTGAGGCTTCAAGTCCGGGCACCTGTCAATACGATTATGATTTCTGACATTTTGTTAAATTACTATCTACATCCTGTTTACGTCAAACTCCTTAGAGTCACTTTTTCAGGAAAAGGACCATTCACCTATGTGGCACCAAATGGCGGCGTAATTTTTTCTTCTAGAAACTCTCATTTAAGACCGCGCTATCGCATTAGGTATACACCTGTAACATTAATATATAAAAACCCAAGACACACACTCAGCATCACAAAAACGTCCACATAAAACAAGCGCACAATTTTAAATTGTGCGCTAGTTTCAAACAGTCTCGCATCGCTCGCCATACTGCACTGCTTTGTAAAAAGAACTTTAAGCGATCCGTGTAAGGTTAAATTTGCAAAAAAAAATTGTTTATAGTATAACTAGTAGTAGTAAAACACACAACTCACACATGACACTTGATACATGTCAGTTTTTGACGACAGTTTCGAGTGTTGCATTTGTTCGAGACTGTGCATCTTGGGTTTTTTATATATCAATGACCTGCAATGATAGATTGTTGTAACCATAGAAATGGTTATAACGCTTTCAATCAACAAAACATCATAAGGAATCTTGCATGTCCTAGAACCAAAAATTCGAAGATGTCTGATTCCTCCTTCCTTACTGTATTGAGTATCGGTGGATTATCACCTTCTATCTCAACAAGAGGAGACCTGATTCGGAGTCCCAGCAGTGTTAAATGAACAGCCTATTATCACCACTGCTGAGAATGTAAGCGATCCGGCTCGAAGGACCAAATGTGCATAGTGGAAAGAAACTGAAGAGCTCCCAAAAAAAGCTTTTTTCCTGTGTTGTTGTGCACTTACCTAAAACCAAGTGTTTATGCTCCTGAGCCATTTGTGCGGGACTGTTGTCGTACACCTTCTGCCAACCGATGTATGGGGAACACCAGTTGTTACCTGTCAAATAACGTTATATTACACTGTAATTTTGAAATTAATTTAATTTAAAGTTAATTGTAAACAAGGATTGGTTTACTTCAAGAAATGTCGTAGATTTGACGAGGGGCAGAGCGGTTACCACTGCCAAACAACTATCGACATTACGCTGGTTTAAATAAAGTTGAAAACATACCATCACCGACCCACGCTCCGAACCCGCAGTCGAGGTACAACGCGTCGTAGTTCGACATGATCAGTCGATAGCCCTTCTTTAGGAGACCTTGGATCTCAGGGCTGGTGCCGGTTGTCCAAACCTGAAGACAAATAAACACAAGTGTTAAAAGTAAAAATCATAACCTGTGTTTGGCGTTACTATACTAAAACAATTTAATTAGTATGTCAGATATTTCAAAAAAATTTTGGACACGTATTTTTACTTCATAAAATCAATAAAAATTGACGAAGGTAAAACACATCAAAGATCAGAGGATCACTTTAGCAGAATCAGAAAACACATAACGCTACCCGTCACTGTCAAATTTTCCCAATCAACCTTGAACCTAATGCGTAAGCGATAAAGATGAAAATGAAATTTGACAGATTGTTGCGTGATTAATATTATGATTCTAATATGATTCTGCCAAAGGGGCCTTTTTAGACCCGCAGGAGTGGGGGCTTGTGACGTCACTTTACGATAAAAAGTATATCGTCTTAATTTTCTGTTTACGTGGAAAAAGAAAAAATACGTGTCTAACGTTTTTTGGAAATCTATCTAACGGACTAATTAGATTTTTTTAGTATATTTTCTACGTGGTGGTACGGTTCTACGTGGCGCGCATGACAATAAACAAATATCACTCAAATAGATGAATCAAAGAAACGGTTAAGACTCATTGATATATAAAAAATCCCAAGATGCACAGTCTCGAACAAATGCAACACTCGAAACTGTCGTCAAAAACTGACATGTATCAAATGTCATGTGTGAGTTGTGTTATACTATAAACAATTTTTTGCAAGCAGTGCAGTATGGCGAGCCTGTTTGAAAGTAGCGCACAATTTTAAATTGTGTGCTTGTTTTATGCGGACGTTTTTGAGATGCTGAGTGTGTATCTTGGGTTTTTATATATCAATGTTAAGACTACTTAATTTTTAGGAAATGACATGATTGTCAAGCACTGCATGGTCGTGCTATCTTATGGAATAAAATAATATCATTCCATTCAAAAAAAGGGCGAACTTTTTCTTCTTCGCAGAGCTATCAGAAATCACCTAATAAGGTATTATTTCGGCATAGCAAAGTAGCACACAACATGGCCAAATGTAAAAACAAATTATAGGTACCTGGATAATGTAATCATCTTTGTTGACGAAGTTGTCGATGTGTTTGGACTCTGTCAACGTGCTGGTCCATAGAATAATGGGCAGTTTCTTTCCAAAAGCCTGTAAAAAAATGTATATATTTGTAGGCGGTATTTTTAACATATTTATCTCCAGCTAAAACAACGCTGTCTTTAAACGGTATGCTATACAACCGAGCTGCGATATGAACTCCGGGTCAGTCTAGTAACCATCCATTACATATCAAAATCCTTCCGTGCCTTGGAAAGTACCTTAAGCCTAATTGGCTTCTACAGCGGTGGATCCAGGATCGTCATTTGGGGGCTTGACCCCGCTGAGGGCAGATTTTAGGAAAGTATATAGCTTAACTCATACAAGCCTCTTTGGATTACTTTTCGTAAAATCCTCAATGACTTCGTTAGGTTGTAGACTATCAAAGATATCTCAGTCTTATCTCAGTCTTATCAAAGATATCTCAGGCTCATCGGTGACGTAAAACTGGTGGTTGCCAAACTGGTGGTTGCTGCATAGCTTGGCTCATCGCCGTAAGGTTGCCTGCTTGTCGGTCTTCTACAGATTGTACTTCGGTGAGTGTGCCCAAGAACTCCACGACCTCATCCCACTGGCCCCCTTCTACCATCGGACATCCAGACCAATGCATCTTACCATCCCTACCTTGTTGCTATTCCACCAACTCGCACTAAGCGTTTCCAAACGCCTTTTTGCATGCGCACAGCAAAGGAGTGGAACTCTCTGCCTGCGTCCGTGTTTCCAAACGCTTACAACCCAAATCTCTTCAAAGTTAGAGTGAACAGGCTCCTTCTGGGTAAGCTCGCTCCATCGTAGACTTTGTCTCGGTCATCTCTGACCTAGACTAGAGTCAAGAGCAAACCCATCACAAAAAAAAAGAAGTCTTTTGGCTAAGGCTTGAGCCCCCTAGCAACCACAAACCGCCATTGGGGCAACGACGCTCTCGGACAGTCATTACAGGTAGACAGAAGCCCGAAAGTCTAACAACCAGTCTTACTCACATGGTACTCAGTAACACGATTGTGAAGCTCAATATTGATATCCAGCTGCATTCGGTTAGGCTAGAAGTCGACCCCAACGTGTTGACCCCATGTTAAGATATCGTTAATCAACATATTTTTGGTGACAACATCATGCATCTGCATCATGTCCAATATAAAAAGTCAAGTACCTTGTAAGCCCTAGTCTGTGCCTTCGTCTGGAAGTAGTTCCAGAGCTTCAGGAAGCTGCCCTGGTCGAGGTCCCATCTGTTCTGGATCATGAACTGCTGGATCTCTTCGGAGGAGTTCCAGCAACGCTCGCTGACCTCGTCGCCGCCCATGTGGAACATGTCGGGGTTGAACACATCTGGAAATATGAACTTTCTGGTAAAGGAGAGCCAAGAACCAAGCCACATGACTATAGTTTCTCAATTTGATTGTATAATAATAATGTCTAATGCATGCTAATTTTTCAACAATTGCAATGCTTGTAAAAGGCTGCTAAGTCATAAGTACCTACTAACAAAACATAACACCTTTATACACTTGGTTCGCAATAAACGTTTTGACTTTGACTTTGAAATTAAGAGAAAAATGGAAACTGGACCAAATAGGTTGGTAATATATCCTTCACAGTAGAAGAATGGATGAAATTCGTTCGTTACCAAGTAACTGGTTACCAAGTAAGGGATGGTCAAATGACATTCAGGAGATTTCAGCAGAGCCTTATGTTACTTGTCGCATCAAAATAGACAAAACAATAGATTCGTCAATACTCTACAAAAAAAAAACTTGATCTTAGGTAGTTGTTAATCCAAAGTTGCGGAATTTGTCCGAAAGAGTCACCGCGGCTCTGGAACGCTAAGGGCATTAGGAGGAACACGGATGGGTTTTAGTCAGTAAGAGTTTGACACTTCCTTCTGCTCCGCCCAGAGCGGGGGGAGTCATTTAATGATTTCACATCTTTAAAAAAGAAAGTAGCTGTTAATAGCACCGACAGAAGGGGAATCATCAAAATCCATATGAAATGAATTTCTCTTTCTTTAACCGATATTTGCGGGAGGTTTAAGAGAAATTGCAGCTTTTGGAAATAATGTAGTAATCTTGACGGATGCTTTTAATAGTTTAAAAGAAATAAGAAGTAATGCAGTAGGTTACCAGCCATATCCCTGTAGATGTCCTCCAAGTAGTCGTACAGTTCCTCCCGGGTGGGGTTCAGTTGTCCGCAGGGAGGCTCCACGCAGTAGTGCGCCCACGGTTCAGCCTGTTCAACAATTTTACCAATTTCAAACACCAGAACTCTGAAGCAAGAGCGTGGTCTTGTACCCTAACCGAATAGTTTAGTAGTCGACTTCAAAAAAGAGGAGGCCATCAATTCGGATGTTCTTCGTTTATGTATGTTTGGGCGTAACTCCGACGTATAAATCATGTAACAGAATAAACGCAATACCTCTTAAGGGGTCATTGTACTCATCATTATGAACAACTTTTACTATGGGACAAATCACGAAATCGCGAAAAAAATCAGCTGTTCAGTACATTTTGTCGAGTTATGCGAACATAAATGTATGGGGTGTCGATTTTTTTTCCCGATTTCAGTGTTGGTTCCATAGTGAAAGTTGTTCATAATGATGAGTTCAATGACCCCTTAAGAGGTATTGCGTTTATTCTGTTACAGGTATATAGACGAATTGCAAAATTATAAATTTTTATTCGATAGAGGTTTATTTCGAAATGTTCCTATTTTGATCAAGTACTTCATGTGAAGAGGAGGGATGAAATGCAAGTAACTAGAAGAGTTATGAACATAAATGTGGATGGATGGAGAGGGAGAGGAAGGCCAAAAAAAAAGATGGATGGATTGTGTAAGGAGCGATATGAAAGAAAAGGGACTCAGTGATAGAGTGACGACTGATAGAACCGAATGGAAGAAAAAAACGTGTTGCGCCGACCCCAAGTAACATGGGATGAGGGCAGGAAGATGATGATGACTTCAGAGATAGACAGTTAAACAGATATAGTCGGGTTGGAGTTTTTGAGAGGTAGGACGAAAAAATTAAAAATAAAAACGTTTTTAGAAACACAATATAATTCTGTATTTTCTTTGCTTTCAACCGACTTCCAAAATTAACGTTATAGTATACTTTGTAGTGATTTTTATTTGGAATTCGGTAGTATTTATTTGTATTTTTTTAAATAATACAACTGCATTAGAACTGCGCTTTCAACAATGCTCCTTTCACGTGTGTTTTAGCGCCTGATCGTGCAAAAAATGCATAAACACAAACAAACGTTTAGGCACACATTTCTAATAAATAAACTCTTATTACATTGTTGTTTGCAGATATCCGTCTTCAACTCGTCTTGAAGATTGAGGTCATCAAGATGGAGTAAACCGTATTTCGCATTCTAAAAACAAGTCACATAACTCGTTTGGCAACGACAACGGCACTTTTATAACCGTCAGTAGCTACTTGGTTATGGTAATAAAAATAAAAGCAATTAGCCTTGTTGATAATTCAAATAAGTTTATCTTTGCCAAATCTCTACTAAATGGTAAACTATTAGCATATTGGTGTCCAGCCTGTCGATTCTGTAAACATTTCGAAGTGAAAGCTTGGGTGAAGTGATCACGAAGTGAGCTGTCATTCCATCTTGATTACATGGATTGACCGCTCACTTCGTGATCACTTCACCCAAGTTTTCACTTCGACTTGTTTACAGCAGTGCGATTCTGTAAACATGTCGAAGTGAAAACAATGTACACGGTGAGATGTCGGCAGAATAGACCGGTAGAATCGCACTGCAGATACTTCTAGCTTCCAGGAAAATTTATAGCGCGTTCAGTTTATTAATCGAACGTTAACCCCTCAAGTGAAAACAATGTACACGGTGAGATGTCGGCAGAATCGCACTGCAGATACTTCTAGCTTATAAGAAAATTTATAGCGCGTTCAGTTTATTAATGGAACGTTAACCCCTTAAGTGAAAACAACGTACACGGTAAGATGTCGGCAGAATCGCACTGCAGATACTTCAAGCTTCTAAGAAAATTTATAGCGCGTTCAGTTTATTAATGGAAAGTTAACTCTTACAGTGACCTGTGAACGACTGACCACAATAGTATGATTTAGTGTCAGTTCAGCTCTGGACAATGAACCTACCAGCTTTTGGCCTGAATGAACCGAACTAAATGCATAAAGCAAGCGTGCACCATCTTCGACCACATCATCGCTTACCATCAGGTGAGATAGTTGTCAAACTTGTGCCTAACAATAGTAAAAAACAATACTAAAGATTTCCTTATAGTGAGCACCATGGAAAATGGTTATGATAAATTCATCCCCTGAAGTCTTTCAATAGGGGATGGAAGTTAATAATGAGGAATTTCGTCATTGTTGCTGACAATCATATCGCCCGCGACTTCGTCCTTTGAAAAGGGACCGTGCAGGAACTATAGGTGGCAGCACATAAGCGTCAATGTCAAGAATATTTTTCCTTATATGTTTCAAATATGTATTGTATTTGCTATTCCACCAATTCGCACTAAGCGTTTCCAAACGTCTTTTATAATGCGCACAGCAAAGGAGTGGAACTCTCTGCCTGCGTCTGTGTTTCGAAACGCCTACAACCCTGATCTCTACAAAGTTAGAGTGAACAGGTTCCTTCTGGGTAAGCTCGCTCCATCGTAGACTTTGTCTCTGTCATCTCTGACCTAGACTAGAGTCAAGAGCAAACCCATCACAAAAAAAAATGTAACACTAGATGGCATAATTAACGCCGAACACGTTCCCTCTACGAGGTTACAGTTTGTGAGTACGTAAGTAAATAAAAAGACGCTTACCTTGAAGCAGACGGTGAGGCCGGTGTCCTGCCAGCCCTCGCCGACGTGCGCAGGCGCATCGAACTCGGGCAGCACGCGCACGCCCCGCACCAGGCCGTAGTCCACCACTTCTTGGATGGCTTGCTTTGAGTACACCTGTAAATTATCGTCATAACATTTATTTAGGCCAAACCGAGTTTCGGCCACATAACCCAATCTCAGCGGAGACTTCGGATAAGACTAGCTATCGCGGTAGATAAGTGCAATCGTGTGTGGGCAAACACTAGTGTTTTCTGATTACAGTTTACACTAAGAAAAAAACTCCTAATAAAATATGGCGTCAAAAAATTCTTCTGCAACGCTGTCGATGGGAAGTGAGCCCAAAAGATTGGCAGCATTGCCACGTTGAAAGGCAGTGCTTATCCTCTGACGGAGGTAAAAGCCAGCCCTTGGGTGTCGCAAAGTGTCAAAGCGTTTAACAAGTTCTTTATCATGAGCACTCAGACCCCACGGTTATCTGTTCTATTTGTATCATTAGCTTCGTCATCATCAGAATTGCTGGACGATGGTCGCACGATCCTCGGCTGCTTCAGAAACCCTGTAATCCTAAGGTCGTAGCTCCAAATATCCCGAAAGCTAATAGCTTTTCGTTTGCCAAATCATGGTATCCACTTAAACTGACTACGAAAGGTTTTTTGCATCTATCCGGGTCGAAGTACCATGTTTCCTTTTAGTGAATCATCAGCCGGAAGTAATCACCCCAACTTGGTCCACCAGAATCGATTCAGGACTCATACTGATATTTTCGAGCAATTTTTATTTTCCTTAATAGCTCAACGGGACGGGACAACAGATACTTACATAAAATGTCTATTTTGATGTCACGGAATTAAATATTTCTTACGCCATATACGACCATTGAAGGTTTGCATAATTGCTGAATACTTAAATGATTATTAAATACCTATATACATTGTTCTTACCGACTACTAAAATTTTCAATTTAATTCTTCCTATCACTATAATAATAGGTGACTTAACACAAATCTTAAATGTCAAAGTGACATGGAATGTCAATAGGGACTTATGTATCAAAATAGCCATAAAGTGTAAGATTAGTTACCTTAGCTGGAGAATAAGCGCCAATCTTTGCCAACTGAGGTCTCCTGCTGACCTCGAAGGGGAAACTCTGACTGTCAGTGATGTGCCAGTGGAACGTGTTCAACTTCACAGCCGCCATCGCATCTGATGAGGACAATAATATTATTATTTTACGAAGTTGTCATAAATTCTTAAATATAAAAAAAAAGTTTTACAAAAAAAATATAACCGACTTCCAAAAAAAACAACCTACATTTCGGAAGTCGGTGTTAAAAAACGGAGATGCAAAACTAAAAACACCGACTTCCGAAATTAAGGTTATTTTATAGTGTGTAGTGTTCTTTTGGAAGTCGGTTCTATTTTTTTTAGTAAAAAGTTTTTTTTTTCTCTTATCTATAAGTGGTGATACTTGGTCGACCTCTTCATCTACGCAGAAATTGAAATAAGCAAAAAAGCCCATAAAATAAAAACTATTGAAACAAACTGAATCAAATTTTTAACCGACTTCAAAAAAAGGAGGAGGTTAGCAATTCGACTGTATTTTTTTAAATGTTTGTTACCTCATAATTAACCGACTGGGTGAACCGATTTTCATGATTCTTTTTTTATTTGAAAGCTGGTGCTTCCCGTGTGGTCCCATTGCCACGTCAGGATCTGATGATGGAAACCCTGAGAAATTCTTCCGACTTCCAAAATAAAACGACTTCAAAAACTTTAATTTAAGAAGTCGGTGTCAAAACACGAAATAACCAAAAACACCGACTTCCTAAATTAAAGTTATTTTATACTTTGTAGTGTTTTGTTTTGGAAGTCGGTTACATTTTGTGTAAAAAAGTTTTTTTACGGGACCAAATAGACTAAAGGAATCACACAAATCGGATGAGAAACCTCGGAGTAACTGGTGTACATACATAAAAAAATACCCGCCGAATTGAGAACCTCCTCCTTTTTTGGAAGTCGGTTAAAAAGTGTCACAAGCAAACCATTCTAGCCTTGGGTGTTGAGAACTTGAGACCCATGTTATATTTCTTTGGCCCGATTTTTCAATACTTAGATAAAACTTATTCGTCGAATATCGTATTAAGCAACCATTTCAAAAATGTGTTCTAATTGTCCGTCTTTTGTTAATTTACAGGTGACATCTTTATATCATTGTGTAATACTTTATTAGACGGATAAGTTTTATCCAAGGATTGAAAAATCAGCCCTTACACATTAAAGTCAGCAAGGGTTTTAATATAGAAAGGTAGATAAGATACCTTGGATCTTTAAGATCGAGTTACAAATCTCATTTGGAGCTTAACTTACGACTCTGTATGCCAGAGATGTAGATAAGCATCCAATTTAAATCATGTATTTAAATTGAAAAATATTAAAGGGTCACAAGCAAACCATTTTACCCTTGAGTGTTGAGAACTTGAGTCCCTTATTATATTTCTTGCACATTAAAGTCAACCAGCAAGGGTTTTAATAAAGAAAGAGGTAGGTAAGATACCTTGGATCTTTAAGATCGAGTTACGAATCTCATTTGGATCTTAACTTACGACTCTTATGCAGATGTAGATAAGCATCCAATTTGAATCATGTATTTAAATTGATAATTTGCATAATCAGGATCCCCTTGCAACGATGATAATACGTTCATCTGGTTTTGTAAATTCCGGTTCGAATTCTGAGCTGGATATTAAAAACCCTGAGTCACTGAGTCCTTCGATTTTTGTATTTTAAGGCACACCTAACGCCCAAATGTGTGTGTTTATAAATATGTTAAAGGTTATTCTCAAGCAACAACTCCGAGACATTATTTATTTAAGTACATGCTTCAAGGGTGATTCACAAAAAATAAAGCAAGCGCGTGCCATATAGACCACATTTTCAGTGCTTTCTTTGTTACGTTGGAGACGAAATTTGCATGTTTCTTTTTTCATTCCGTACCTAAATGGTAACCAACGGAATCCTATTAGGTAGGTACTAAGCCTCCGCTGTCCGTCCGTCTGTCTATCAGCGGCCTGTATCTCAAGAACCATAATAGGTAGACAGTTGAAATTTTCACTGAATGTGTAGTTCACTGAATTTCTGTTGAATTCCTATAAGGGCCCCGTTTTTTTATCGGAACCCTAATAATAAAAATTGAGGTTTATGGTACGGAACCCATAGTGTACGAGTCCAACTCGAACTTGGACAGTTGTTTTTTTTTTATAGCTGCAATAGAAATACACAATCTGTGAATTTCAACTGTCTACCTATTACAGTTCTTGAGATACAGCCCGCTGACAGACAGACGGACGGACGGAAGGACGGACAGCGGAGGCTTAGTAAATTTTTAGTAGTTAATTTTTAGGGTTCCGTTGGTTACCCTTTGGGTACGGAACCCTAAAAATTAAAAGGGTTTTTCGGTTTATGGTTCGGAACCCATCGTGTGAGAGTCCGACTCGCACTTTGCCGGTTTTCTTTTATTTATACTTATTTACAAGTACCTACTATGAATGAGAGGCTGTACAGGAAAGTGCAAGGTATATTTACCGATGGTAGCCTTGATGGAGTCGATGCTGTAGAAGTTTCGCGACGTGTCAAGGAGAATGCCTCGGTACGGGTAGACCGGCTTGTCGTTGATGGAAACATCTCGCACGATCTATAAGGAAAACATACTTGTTTATAGTGTCGAAGAATATCTGCGAGACTTACAAAATATTTCGAGTTTTAGAATTTTTTTTACTCTTCGTCGCACAGCGGCCATCCAAGAACGCCCACCTAATGCGAGAACCAAGCTGTGGGAAGTACATCATCCCCCACCACCTGACTACTTGCAGCCCCAGGAATATCTGCCACCTGGACGTGATCTGCAGTGGCCTATTTGGAAGGCACTGAACCGATTGCGTACCCAGGTAGGCCGCTGCAAACACAATCTGGCGAAATGGGGATTCATAGACCCGTCGGATACTCAATGTGAGTGCGGTGCTCCTGTTCAGAACATGAGCCAAACGTTGGAGTGCCCCAAGTGCCCATGCACCCGTATTTTGGGGGATTTAATGAATGCCACGGACGCTGCAATTAACGTAGCCACCTACTGGGCCCAAAAAATCTAAGAAGTTAACCATCGACTCGAAACGAAGAAAAAAGCGTGAGGTAGGTTCCTAAAGTGAAGCTTAGTTAGGTACCTAAGTACCTACTTAAAGTTCCGATTTCCTTTCATAAGGACTAAGATTCAAGATTCAAAGCATTTATTTCCAATAAACCATTCACAGGCACTGAATTTCAAGGAAAGAACACACATATACAGTGGAAATTGAATTGTCAAGGTCGGTCAGTCAAAAACCATGAAGCTATTTGCACGTTCCAAAGCGTAGATTTCTATGGAGAAGAATGTGCAAGAAACTCCACGGACACTCTTTTAAATCACGTGTTGTATCACAAAAATCTTGGTTACAATATCCTTGTGGTTTCTATATGTGAGTACAATGCTCAGACAACATCTATACTAATATATGAAGCTGAAGAGTTTGTTTGTTTGCTTGAATGCGCTAATCTCAGGAACTACTGATCCGATTTGAAAAATTCTTTCAGTGTTAGATAGTCCATTTATCGAGGAAGGCTATAGGCTATATATCATCACGCTAAAACCAATAGGAGCGGAGCAGTATTGAAAATTGTGACGCAGAAGAAGCTGCGCGAGTCAACTAGTGTACCATAAAAGACAATTCAAAATATACAGAGTTTAGGCGTCTGCCTTGTGACCCGGTGGTCGTGGGTTCAATTCCCACGGGAAGCATACTTTGTAAAGTTGTTTCCAGTTTGGCTAGGACATTGCAGGCTTGAATCACAGCTGGTTGTCTGATAAAAAGATGATTCCATGTTTCGGAAGGCACGTATAAGCCGGTGGTCCCGGCCGCCAAATGGCAGTCGTCAAATACACCATGTCAGAGGCCCTTGAGGCGGTTTAGAAACTCTGACACTAGGGTGTGTGGGGTCTTAGACCTTACTGCCCACACGATAAGAAGAAGCTAGTGGCAGTTAAAGAGTTGACCAGTCTCAACTGACGTTACCCGTTCTCGAGCATGACCGGCGCGTACCAAAATATAGTTTTAAAACTGTGTCAAAATATTTTTGAAAATATGTAGGTACCTATTCTTCCACTGTTTCTAGGTATGAAGCTTATCTAATAACAGCATAGCATAAAAATGTCTACTACACATAATAGCAATGACATAACAATTAGTACAGTCATTTGCATAGTCAACATTGCGTTATGTAAAACACAGTTAGTAACGCATAATTACCTCGGCGCTCGGCGTAAGTATTTGTACATTTATAAACTGATAATTGTGTACATTCACATAACATGCGTGTCCGTGTGTCCAGTTCATTTAACAACCGTTGGACCGATTGAAAGTGCGATATCATTGATTTGATTGAATGCCAAACTTTCACCCACGACGGCCACGATTGAATGTACTCTATCCATACTGTACGTCTACCATGAGTTTTATCAAACTATACTCGCTAGCGACTGTAGTTAAAAACATGTATGAAAACTTAAAAAAAAACAAGTTTCTAATGTATTTATTTAAGTTGTTAACTAACAAGCAAGCAAGTTGCAAGTAAAACTTTAGTTAACAACTAAAAAAGTAAATAATAAACTTGTTTTTTAAAGGTTTTCATATATTTTTTTTAACTACAGTCGCTAGCGAGTATAGATTGATAAAACTCATGGTAGACGTACTGATATCATAACTACATATTATAAAATAAAACAAAGTCCTCCACCGCGTCTGTCTGTCTATCTGTTCGCGATAAACTCAAAAACTTCTGCACCGAATTTCATGTTGTTTTCACCAATGGATAGAGTGGTTCTCAAGGAAGGTTTTAGTATACATACTAGCGTTTGCCCGCGACTTCGTACGCGCATATCCCGTTTTTTCCCGTTCCAAAAAACTATCCTATCTTTTAAGTTGGATCAAATAACAGATAGTTACAAAGTTTCATCAAAATCGGTTCAGTAGTTTAGGAGTCCATCGTGGACAAACAACGTGACACGTGATTTATATATATTAAGATAATTTGACAAGTTTTTGTATACATTGGCTAAAATCTGTCGAAAAAAAATAAGCCGTCTGGGAGCTTACAACGAAAACGCTGCCTTTTGGTCGCGATCCACGCGGGCGAAGCCGCGGGCATCAGCTAGTTATAAATACGAAAGTATCTCAATCTGTTTATTAGTGACGTTTTAATGCCAAACTGTTGAACCAATTTATTCTGTACTGTTGCAAGGTAGATTTATCTTTATACTAAAACTTGCTTTTGCTAGCAAATTTTATATGCGAAATAATACTTAACAGTGACAGTTTTAAAGTTTTAAAAATTAACTCTACCTAATTCCGACCTCTGATAATGAGTCAGTACCTATTTTTATATTTAGTTTATAACCTACTAATCCTTACTAATATTATAATTGCGAAAGTAACTCTGTCTGTCTGTCTGTCGCGCTTTCACGCCAAAACTACTGGACCGATTTAATTGAAATTTAGTACACAGATAGTCTAGAGCCTGAGAAAGGACATAGGCTACTTTTTATCCCGAGAGTATGTTTCCTAGGGATCACGCGGGCGAAGCCACTGGCGGAAGCTAGTAATGTCATAAAGCTGAAGAGTTTGTTTGTTTGAACGCTCTAATATCTGGAACTACTATTCGGATTTGGGAAATTCTTGTTATACATATATGAGCTACATTAATGAGGAAGGCTACACGGGAACGGAAAAAAAAACTGGTATAGGTATGCGCGAATGAACTCGCGGGAAAAGTTAGTTATTTATCAAGCTGACGACCTAAATAGGTACTTAGCGCATAGGTAAGGCTTCTGCATTCTCACTAAGACAGGATTAGGTAAGTACTGCATGAAACAATGATAATTAGGTAATGTGTTTGACTAAGCTGAAGCCGTAAACAGTTAAAACTATTTTACGACTGGCTGGTTTGATTAATCAGGGAAAATATCACGAGACTCTCAGTTGTATTCTGAATTCTAGAACTACGTTCAAAACTTTGGCAGACACATGCTTAATTGCATATTCGGTCGACATCCAGCAAATAAATTATTTGTATTTGTGTAAATTACCTAGAAAACTTCATCCACCATCTTTTAGATGATCTTTTTGAAAAAAAAAAATCTCAACGTTGTTGTTTTCTTAACGCAACTGCACAAGTAGGTAGCTGCGGAGGTTGACCCCAAAATATTAGTTCATGATTAGTTCAGTTTTTTTTTTTGGAACGAAGTTCCTTATCGCCCGTTGCGACAGAAAGACGGGCTAGACGGAAAAAATTAAGAACAAAAGTTGTAACGACACTTTTTGCTATAGTTGTAAGCCGTGCGGCGTGCACGTGTTTTTCTCTCTCTCTCTCTCTCTCTCATAGAAAGCAAGCCAGTTATTTTGACAAGCCAGTTTTTTTTTTTATTAAAAAAAATAAAATTTTACTAGGTACAATTCCTTCACTAATTAATCGAAAAGAACTTCGTTCCATCCGGGTGTCCCTTGCTTGACAACTCTCAAGTTTTGCTATCAATTTCCATCGCGTGTAAACGGCCTGCATATTAAATTTGACTCTGCATGCCTACCTACAACTGTCATCATAATTAAACAAAAACACTTATGAGACGCACAACACTTTATTTAAAAAAATAAATAAAAGAAAACACCATCGACACCTAACAAACGAACCAGAGTGACTGACCTCAAAGCCATTAAAGATACAAACGCAAATATTGCCTTGATTCTTGATCCTGAACTGTTTATGCTAATGTTCAAAAGTGACAACTAATATTGAGTCGCCGCTCGGAACCGGTTAGTTTAAATATAAACTTGTCCGCCCGTTGAGGCTAAATTGTTGTCTGCTGATGCCCTTAGGAGGCGAAGGGACCTGAATTATGTTGAGTAGTGTGGCATAGCTATACCTAAAGAAGCAGGTATGCAATCACCAGGACAGGTCGATGAACTCCTCGAAGAACTGTGTCCGACACGCAGGTCCAAACACATTGTTTGGGTAAACGGTGTTTTTATTTAGGAATTTGCAGTAATCTATTGTACTTATCTATACTATTAACATAAAGCTTGTTTGTTTGAACGCGCTAATCTCTGGAACTATCAGTAGGATTATAGTGAAAATTATCTTTGTATATGACAGCCAAATTCATGAGGAAGGCTATGCGAGATCGGGAAAAACGATATATCGGATATGCGCGTACGATTTCGCGGACAAAAGCTAGTCTGTAATGTAGTTAAAATTTCAGAAGATAAATTCTTGTAAGTAGGTACTTACTTAAAATTCAAGTCACCATGTTATCTCAGCGACAAACAATGTCAAAAACTTGTGAAAATACAAATAAATTAGAGGTTTTTTCGAAAGATTGCAATTTAAAAAATACGAAAATTGCCCCTCTGATATCAACTGGAAATCATGACCTGAAAAGCCAGGGTCCCAAAGCGATTATAACGTAACTGAACAGAAATAAAAATAAATCCATTTTTTTTTTCGATAAAAGTCGTTGTTATCAACATGATCAACCATTGTTTTCTTTCATTATTTTCCTTGTTTCTACACAATAATATGTAGCTACAAACAAAAAAGTGCTAATAACCGACAAGAAATCAATATCTAGAATTCTAGACATCCGTGTCGCACGTTGTAAAAACATCTTTTATTGAATTCATCATTCGAGATGTCAAACTATCATCACCACCGACTCAAATATCGACTATTTCGGTTGTTTTGGTTGTTTTTTAGTGACCATTTGTATTAAAAAGCCCTAGAAATATGGGTTCTATGGGCGCCGGGAGGGGAGTGGGTACAAGGTGTCATCATCATCATATCAGCCAAAACACGTAAAACACGTCCACTGCTGGACATAGACCTCCGCCAAGTGTCGCCAAAACAACCGGTCCTGTGCGCACCCATCCGCTACCAGGTCATCGGTCCACCATGTGGGAGGCCCTACAACGTCAACAAGAACTTTTCGGCCCCGTCGACCATCTGTTCTGCGAGCAATGTGCCCTGCCCAGTGTCACTTCAGTTTGGCGATCCTTCGATACATATAGGTAGAAAACATTAAAAATTAAAAAGCTTCATCAAAAGAACCTAGCATACCCGAAGCGAGGTGCTAAATGCTAGTTTCACCTGCTCTTGGATCCTTCTTTATTTCTAAAGCTTTTTTGGTAAGTCGACAAAATGTGTTCTATCTCTGTATGTATGGACATAAGAAAACTATCGATGCGGGGTGCTGAAGATACACCCCCCTGATAATAGTCCTGCCGGCGCCCATGATGGGTTCCAATGGAATTTGAACTTTGTCATGTAATGGCACAGAGTTTTTTTTTGTTTCAATACTTGATCATTATCTCGAATTTCGTATTCAAACAGCCTATTCACCCGAAACAGCGAAACGTGGCCGCTCACAATGGGACTCATCCTTATCTTTACTTCCTAACTAATATTATTAATGCGGAAGTAACTCTGTCTGTCTGTCTGTTTGTCGCGCTTTCACGCCAAAACTACTGAACCGATTTTAATTAAATTTGGTACACAGATAGTCTAGAGCCTGAGAAAGGACATACGCTATTTTTTATCCCGGGAGTTTGTTCCCTAGGGACCACGCAGGCGAAGCCGCTGGCAGTAGCTAGTCAGCTATAAGGCTTAAAATCACCCATAGATATATATTTCTATGAAATCACCCAAAGGGCAATGGAGAGAGCAATGCTTGGAGTTTCCATTTCATTTCATTTATTTATTGCTTCAAATATGGTAGGTATTGAATCAGAAATAATGATATCCACAATCCCGAACCAAGGTTGCCAGGGCACATTGCTCGCAGAACAGATGCATGATCGATGGAGCCGAAAAGTTCTGGAATGGCGACCGCGTACCGGACGACGCAGCGTAGGAAGGCCTCCCACAAGGTAGACCGATGGCCTGGTCAGGGTTGCGAGTAGCCGATGGATGCGAGACGTACAGGACCGGTTGTTGTGGCGACACTTGCGGGAGGCCTATGTCCAGCAGTGGACGTCTTTCGGCTGATGTGATGATGACGATGATGGTGATAATGATTCAGCCGTTAGCGAGTCTAATATATATTTATTTAAACATTATGTACATGCTACAAAGGTAGAATGTATGCAATAAGACATTCTCAGCTATTGAACCTATTATGCATACCTATTATATTATGCTTAAGCGCCACACGCGTTGCATTTTTTATTCATTTCTTTATGTGTTTGTTAAAGTATGGATCAATACTGTTATGCTTCCTTGTTACGAGATTACAATAGCATTGACGGAATACACGGTTAAATTACATTAGGTAACTAGTAAAACTTCACAAATGTAATTATTATTGATATAAAATGGCGTAAACACAAAAAAGATTTTCTTGAACCATAATTCTTCGTTCTGTCGTAAGTTATCAAAAATCAATTTAATTTATGCACCAATATCCAACAAACATAAATTTTGCCCGAAAATTCAATACTTCGATAAGGTCAACACAGATTGCTTTCTGAGTCATGCATTGCATATTGCGTCATGCATGCAGGTATGTATCTATAATTATCATATTGTAGGTACCTATTGTTTGTTACGTTGATGTTATTATTTATTTAATGCTAGCTTTTGCCCGGGACTACGCCTGCCTAAAGTTGAAAAATGTAATCATTTCGAAATAACCGAGCAAGTGAGAGTCGAACTCGCGTGCAAAAGCTACGAACGAATAATATTTTTAGAACATGTTAGGTACTTTAAAATCATACAACTTCGTATAGGTTTTCGTAAATCTTACAGGTTCCTACCATTGATATATAAAAAACTCAAGATGCACAATCTCGAACAAATGCAACACTCGAAACTGTCGTCAAAAACTGACATGTATCAAGTGTCATGTGTGAGTTGTGTGTAGTTATACTATAAACAAATTTTTTTGCAAATTCAACGTTACACGGATCGCTTAAAGTTGTTTTTACAAAGCAGTGCAGTATGGCGAGCGATGCGAGACTGTTCGAAACTAGCGCACAATTATACATTGTGCGCTTGTTTTTTGCGGATGATTTTGAGATGCTGAGTGTGTATCTTGGGTTTTTTTTATAAATCAATGGTTCCTACTTATATTATTTTTCCAAAATGTTAAACTCAGTAGTTTCGGAGATAAGTGGTAGGTATTTTCAAGAAAAACGTAATATTTTTTTTTTTTGAGAATTGAAAAAAAAAATACCGAATCTTTTCTCGAGATTACGATTCAACAATAACATAAAAAGCCAACGAAAATATACCAATAAATAAATTAAAATTATCGATCTGTCTTACCAGCATATGGTTCCTGATGTCATCATACACGATGAGCTGAGAGAGCGTCTCGAGTCCGTGCCTCAGGCCGAAGAACGAGCCGGCCTTGACAGTGGCGTTGATTCTGTCTGCCGACACCGCCTGCACGTGGATCGAGTAGCTCTCGTCCATATCGAGCGAGAATTCTGCAAAACATTATTTACTATGAAACCTGAATTTTAGAAGGGCTACGCAACTCTAATGAACTAGTAACATCCATGCAAAAGTATTCAAGGTGTAACATAACAAAATCCGCATAATAAACTAGCAATACTCCGAATAAAACTAGGTAAGTAGGTACCTATCGAGTTATATTTTTCGCTTCGCTAATTCATTCAATTTGTTCCACCATTTGATAAGTACCTACTCGATCAAAGTACTAAACGTATTCGACGTATTACATTGGGACACTCCAGCCAGACTACCTTATACTTGAGTTCCTATTTTGGATTAGACTCTTCGAGACGCAGGCGCTCTTCAACGTTTAAATATTCTTGTCTTCCAAATAAAATATCTGCAGACAGGGCCGGACTGGGGCCCGAAACCAGCCCGGGCATTTTAGAGGCGGTCCGCCCTCCTCTCTCAAGAGTGAGGTTTACTACTCAGCGCCGAAAGCGCGGGGCCTGTGCCGAATTTTATTAGGGGGGGGGGCTTATTTTTTTTAAATAGCAAAAGAAAGTCTACCACTAATTGGCCACACCAGCCCACTGGGAATCCGGCCCATCGAGCATTCTACAGATTAATAGAAAGGATCACGAGCTATGACATCTTTACAATCATAGGAGCAATATGGTACCTGCATGCGATATTTTAATGTTTGCTTTCATTTTAAAGAATTCTATCTAGAATAGACCACCCACATACCTACATACCTAAAAAAAAAAAACGGTTTAAATTTCCGCGCGAAAACGGACTAACACGTCACTCCTGTCTGAGAGCTGACATTCGGCATGTAGGTAGGTTCCTTGGGGAGTGTAGGAGCACTAAGAGAGGATTTCTCGAAATTCCTACCAGCTTGATGTCCTTGAGTCAATTGAGAAACGAGCCAAGAGGATCATCGGCAATGATAGGCTCGTCGAGACGAAGCTCCAAAGTCTTGAGCATCGACGCCGAGTTGCTAGCCTGTCGGTTTTCTACCGGTTGCATTTTGGGGAATGTGCGACGGAATTGCATAATTTAATTCCGCCAAGCCCGTTCCATCATCGGAACACAAGACGAACGGCGATGCGCCACCGGTACATGGTAGACATCCCACCCACACGCACAAAACGTTTTGGAAACACATTCATAGTGCGTACAGCTAAGGAGTGGAATTCCCTGCCGGAGTCTGTGTTTCCTGATAGCAACAACCTGGGAGTCTAAGTCAAGAGTGAATAGGTTACTTCTAGGCAAACGTGCTCCATCTTCGACCGCGTCATCGCTTACCATCAGGTGAAATAGTGGTCAAACGCGTGCCAATCAACAAATTTTAGGCTCAGTAGTTTCGGAGATAAGGGGGGAATGGTCATTTTACGTCCAAGTTCTTTAATAACTTCAAAACCATTTATTTTAAAATTATGAAAAAAATATAATTAAGACCATCACAGTAAAGCCCTTTCATTTGATATGTCACACGATATTGTTCAAAAAAACCTTTTTTTAATTTTCTAGTTTGGCCCCCAAAAGTGACCCCCATACTAAAAAAATAATAATTTACGTAACGCGTCCGTGTTTGGGGCACAGGTGTCCATATGTGTACCAAATTCGGTCCAGTGGATCCGGAGAAAACTGGCTGTGACAGACGGACAGACAGACAGACAGACACCCGAGTGATCCTATAAGGGTTCCGGTTTTTGTTCGGAACCCTAAAAATGGTAAGTATATTTCGCCACAGTAAACAATCCATCAATGTGCGAGATTCGATCTCCTCGCCACAGTCAATGTGATACCAGCACTGTCTCGTTCCCAATTGTCATATATGCTAATCACAATCCCACACTTGATTTTTTCTCCCAACTGTTTTCATACACCATTAGTTGCGGAGATTGTTCGTATTACCGGTTTTCGTACATCTTTGTAGAGGTATAAAAACATTATGTCACCACACAAGGATATTGACCTCTGAATGAGCGGTACCTATTACCACTTAGCTATTCTATAAGTTTTTGATGTTCCTTTGTGGACTTTATGTGAAACGAGCAGTAGGTACTTACTTCATAATAAGGTGTATGAATGTATGTATAGTCGCGTGTCGAAACTGCAGTCATTACAAAGATGACACATTAGCTTTGGTAGAGTGCGATAGAGTATTTGACGGGACTTTTTTATTAGATGCATTTCTCAAAACCTAGTCTTCTTATCGTGTGGACAGTAAGGTCTAACGACCAGCACACCCTAGCGTCAGAGTTTCTAAACCGCCTCAAGGGCGTCTGACATGGTTTATTTGACGACCGCCATTTGGCGGCCGGGACCACCGGCTTATACGTGCCTTCCGAAGCACGGAATCATCTTTTTTATCAGACAATCAGATGAATCAAGCCTGCAATGTCCTAGCCAAACTGGAAAACAATATGATTTCCCGTGGGAATCGAATTCAGGATCACAAGACAAACGCCTAAACCACTCGACCACGGAGGCAGTAAAAACCATTTTTTTTATCTATTTTTGTTTAGAGGCTTTTATCAAATACTAGTGGACGTCACGCGGTTTCACCCGCGTAGTTTTCGTTCCCGTGGGAGTACGGGGATAAAATATAGCCTATGTTACTCCCTGATAATGTAGCTATCCATTGCTGAAAGAATTTTTCAAATCGGTCCAGTAGTTTCGGAGCCTATTCATTTCAAACAAACAAACAAATCTTTCCTCTTTATAATATTAGTGTAGATATGTCAGCCCCATCGTATCCTTTTACATAGTAAAAACCTAGTGAGCAGAAAATATGCAGTTAAAAAAATATTGCTTGTAAATCTAAAAAAATAGCGATTTTGTCAGAGTTTTAAAATCTGTGATAAACAGATACAGCACTTATTGCGTGTGACGTCATTATGTTTGACAAGGATAGAAGAAAAACTTCAAAAGCGTATAACTTCTCTCTTTTTCCACCAATTTTATTTATTTTGTTCACCAATCGTACTATTTTAATAACATTATTTACATCTATCAAACAGGTAGTAATTCATGTATATTTTTCGTAGTACTACTTAGTTAAATAGGTACTCTTTTCGCTTATAGTAAGTCAAGTCACGTTAAAAAATCTGCCCAAGTGCGAGTTGGACTCGCGTGTAAAGGGTTCCGAACAAATTTAATTTTGTAACGTGTTATTTTAACATTATAGACTTCTTATAGATTTTCCTGTAATCTATAGGTAAAGATCTATTATCACCATTTTTTTTCAAAATTTTAGGCTTAGTAGTTTCGGAGATAAGGGGGGAATGGTCATTTTACGTCCAAGTTCTTTAATAACTTCAAAACCATTTATTTTAAAATTATGAAAAAAATATAATTAAGACCATCACAGTAAAGCCCTTTCATTTGATATGTCACACGATATTGTTCAAAAAAACCTTTTTTTAATTTTCTAGTTTGGCCCCCAAAAGTGACCCCCATACTAAAAAAATAATAATTTACGTAACGCGTCCGTGTTTGGGGCACAGGTGTCCTTATGTGTACCAAATTTCAACAGAATCGGTCAAGTGGATCCGGAGAAAACTGGCTGTGGCAGACGGACAGACAGACACCCGAGTGATCCTATAAGGGTTCCGGTTTTGTTCGGAACCCTAAAAATAATTAATGAAGTACCTACTTAATACTTGAGTAGAAAGCGGTATAAAAATATTTTCCTTGAGGCAGTTCTACAATCCATAAGCAAACCCTATTAAACAATTTCATTCAATATTGACGCACGGTCCTATAACAAAAACGAATCTTTTTTTATTCCACTCTGATTTGAGGATGCCTTAACTGTTCATTTGTGATAGCAAGGATACAGCACCAGTTCCTGTATAGGTACATACCAACTTTGGCACAAGTCCAAAACATTGAAGATACTTCCTACTGTTCGTTCAGTTACCTACTTCAAAGGGTAAAAGACAAGCTATAACTCACGGCTTCTCCCCAGTTGTATATGTCACCGGAAAATGGTAAACACCGTAAGATTGTAAAATATCGCGTGACATTGCAAACTATTTTTTCTAAATAATACACGGATTTATTGGAAATTATTATTAAAGGAGATGTTTTAAAATGGCCCAGGTCTATGTACACTAAATAATAAAAAAGAGAAAAATCCGTAGAATTCGGGAAAAATATAGTTAATTCATTTAAATCTTTACTGTTGTGGTAGTTAATTGATGTTTATAAATTACTTATATCGATTTTCAACAGGCCGTCGCACCGATTTAGTTATTATGTGTGCTTAAAAACAATGAAAGTAAACCATAGATCATAGAAAGATAACTGTCAGCTGTCATAACAATGTCACTCCAGTTACTTTCGTCTCGTTGCCGGTAAATAAACATGTCAGAAATAAATGTCAAAGGTCTTAATCAATCAAAATGACAGCTTACCGCCATGACGGGGTTTTTGTTGTGTGTTGCAATTTCAAATGTAATTTCTTGTTTTACCATCAAACAAAGCCATTTTAAAGAAATTAAACAGTTGAGAACCGTTTTAAATGTATTTCTCTATTTTTAAGTATAGTGTCCAAGAACCTTTTTTTTTTTTTTTTTTGTTGCCGGGGTTGAAAATCCTCATGGATGTCCTTCGCCTGGGGCAGGCGAAGGGGTCTGTCAGACTCTTACTGGCTAAAAACCACCCCGGTGTTCCTTCTCACACTTGGACCGAGGATCGTGAGATCTAGTGCGCCTTCCACGATCCCCGGATAGTGCCGGCCCGCCTAAGCGGGCCACCTCAGGCTCGCGGGAGGAGTGAGGTGTCCTCTCCCCGCACGTCCAGTAGGGGCGCGTCTGGAACAATACGCGCCGCCGCCTCAGGTCCTGCTGGATGGGGGGCGGCGGACGACCCCGAGTCCACCGTCCCTCCGGACCTTTCTATGGGGGCTGGAAGAGGGCGTTGTCCGCCCTCCGCCGACGCCCGGTTCGCCTGCTGTGGCACGGGAGTGTGGCCACGGCCTCCCTCTCCCTCTCCGCAGCCTCCTTCTGCGAAATTACGATTTCACAGAAGGAGATCACCGCATTCCACGACTCGGCGCTCCCGACCATCGAACGAGCGACGGCCGGCAGCGACAGGTCGGGTCCCACTTCGGATACGAGGGCACGGCGCTGCTCCTCCCATGCGGCACACTCTGCCAGTGTGTGCTGCGCCGTGTCCTCCCGACAGTCGGTGCAGTGATGGCACCGAGCGTCCGGCTCCCTGTTTATACGACACAGGTACTTCCCGAAGCAGCCAAGCTCCGAAAGCACCTGTGTCGCCCGAAATGACAGGGAGCCGTGCTTCCTCCCGAGCCATTCGTCGAGCACTGGCCGGATGTCCTCGATAGTGACGAGGCCGGCGGTAGGTCGCGAAAGCCTTTCTCGCCATTCGCTCACCATAACCTCGCGGAGCTGTGACCGACGCAACTCGATCTCGCGCTGCATCGGTTCACCACCCCGCGTCCGTACCTCCTCGCGCCACCAGTACAGCAAGGCGAGAACTCTCGCCTCTAAGTCCCAGGGCGGTGATCCGGCCAGTGTCCAAGAACCTGCCCAGCCTCCATACATTTTGGGACATCTCCTTTGGATGGGATTTATTGTATACAAAACGATTTTTTTCATAATATATCGAGAAATTATAATCTTATCAAGATTTATTACAAACTTACGGAGTCTGTAATTTTCCGGTGGCATACATATATATATTACAGAAACAGCGCAATTTTTTGCCAATGTCACTCTCCGAACGCTGCACTATGTCTACCATCTTAAGTAGACGGGGCCCGCTAGGGCCAGTGCTTGTCAGGATTGCGGGATTTGTTCGAAAGAGTCACTGCGGCCCTGGGGGGCTACTCCCTAAGCCCGAAGCCCGTAGTTTCGGGCTTAGTTGTATTCTACTCCGTATCACCTAACCACTAAGAATAAAAGTCAACACGATTTGATAGTTACTATCAAATCGTGTTGTCATTCATTCTTAGTTCGGGTTCGGGACTAATCTTAAGTCCGTAGGTTAGCTCCCCTGGAATACAAAGGGCATTAGGAGAAGCACGGATGGGTTTTAGTCAGTAAGAGTCTGTCACTCCCTTCCCCTCCGCACAGAGCAGAAGGAGTCATTTGATGTTTTCCCATCCTTAAAAAAACCATCTTCATATAAGGAGAGATTATTATTGTAAAGAAAGATAAACTAAACCAGCTCGCTTCCGCAATAATACCTACTTATCAGTAAAAGCATCTTAACTAGGTGTTTACGTCGCTACAGGATCTACTAAATCGTCGTGTGACAAATTAAACGTTTCGCAAAGTCGCTCGGCGTGTTGCTGAGGCGCGGTTTCCTTTAGAAAGTCAACAAAACTCGAAACGAGTTCGGCTCAAGAGAAGGTTGTTAAGGATAAACATTTTAACTTTGTTTTGTAAAGTAAACATTCAAGGGTTAGTATGGACTTTTAGAAAATTTTAGCAGAATTATTTTTAAGAATTCAAATAACAAAATTGGAATATATTGACGATATCTATGTCGTAGCCATAATCTTTTTTTTACTATTGATAGGCACGCGTTTGACCACTATCTCACCTGGTGGTAAGCGATGATGCGGTCGAAGATGGAGCACGCTTACCTAGAAGTAACTTATTTACTCTTGAATTAAAGACTCCCAGGTTGTAGCTATCAGGAAACACAGACTCCTGCAGGGAATTCCACTCCTTAGCTGTACGCACTATGAATGTGTTCCCAAAACGTTTTGTGCGTGTGGGTGGGATGTCCACCATGTACCGGTGGCGCATCGCTGTTCGTCTTGAGGTCCGATGATGGAACGGGCTTAGCGGAATTAAATTATGCAATTACGTCGCACATTCCCCAAAATGCAACCGGTACAAAACCGACAGGCTAGCAACTCGTCGTCGATGCTCATAATCGTAACATTGCTAATTTTATGAAGCGATCGACCATTCCATTTCACAACCAACCTAAATGAAATTGCCACAACCAATAACCCACTTCGACGCTGAAGCTCGAGCTCGGGGCTCGTATTTCATGAATTACGAGCCCCAGTTAGAGTATTGAAAAATAATGGACACGTATTTTTTGTTTTTGTAAATCAATTAATATTGACAAAGATAAAACGCATCAAAACTCGGGAGAGGGGGCTGGTGACGTCACGTCGCTAGTAAAATTGTACTATCGTAGTGACGTCACGCGAGTTTTCAACGTACTGTATCTTCGCCATTTTTTGTTTACGTGAAAAAAGACAAAATACGTGTCCAATATTTTTTGGAAATCTATCTGACGGACTTATTCGTTTTTTTCAATAAAATACCTTATTCTAGATACTACTATTTCACATTCAAACAAACAAGTTCAGAAACATGGATCTAAACTTCGTTATTGATAATATTGAATCAACCGTAAGATAAATCTATATATACTTAATATATAAAGCTGAAGAGTTTGTTTGCTTGAACGCGCTAATCTCAGGAACTACTGGTCCGATTTGAAAAAAATATTTCAGTGTTAGATAGCCCATTTACCGAGGAAGGCTACAGGCTATATATCATCACGCTAAGACCAATAGGAGCGGAGCAGACGAAGTTGCGCGAATCAACTAGTTATTCCATAATCTACGTAAGCTTACCTCTGACATCAGGGTTGCCATTGTCAAG
This sequence comes from Lacanobia wlatinum, assembly GCA_947578705.1. Classification (NCBI taxonomy): domain Eukaryota; kingdom Metazoa; phylum Arthropoda; class Insecta; order Lepidoptera; family Noctuidae; genus Lacanobia; species Lacanobia wlatinum. The sequence continues at coordinate 24,747,002 of OX388031.1, forward strand.
AAGCACAGTCACTGCTTTTCCACTTGGCTTGGGTGAAACCCCGCGAGGAATGGCGTTCGTCACCATGCTCTTGAATCTCTGTGGACAGTAACATTATTTTAATTTTGGAGGGGTAATTCCCGGAAACCTGCATGAAAGTTTTCAATCGCTACATTATTAAAACTGAATACAAAGCCAGACTCTGGTCTGCCGTTCAGCGTAATTCCTAAAACTAAACAAAACTTTTTAGAGGTTACAGGCGAGTTAAGCGTGTGTTTGTAAAACATAACACATTTATTTATTACACATTCATTTATTATGCGCTCAGTCATGATGTGGATCTGTCTGACAGCGTCTGAGTTCCCTTCCACATACAACTTGTCTACCTTCAAAGCAAGAGTGAACTGGCATCTTCTGGGCACGTTCGCTCCATCATACACCTCATACAGCGCTTTTCAACAGGCGTGATCGAGGTCAAGAGTAAGCCCATTGCTCACCAAAAAAACCAAACGGTGGTTTGGGCGATCCGGTAATCAAGATAAAACCCAAATCCTTACCTTAGCAGTAATAATACCCGCGCTTGCGGCCTCTAGACCCACGACACAATTATATTATGACATATATGTGTAAGTTCCTACCTAGTAGGTACCATTTCATCACCAACATCGAATCTATAGAAAGAACAGCGAGAGACCAGAACAGGGTAACCACCTAAAGGTATCAGACCCATGACGTCGCATGAACCAAGGAATGCGTTTTTAATTGTTCATTTTAGGTAAGTATGTTATCACCAATGCTCTCAAAACGGTAAAGGAATACATCGTATCTGACTTCATCATCATGATGATGATGATAATGATACATCGTATCTGACTTAGAACCAGCAATTTGCTTGTTTGGTGGGTAACAGCTGATGTGAGCTGAGCTCAGCTCTCACAGTGGCGAGGGCTTTGTCTCAGAAGTGGCCAGTAGGAACATTATATGCTGAATATGTTACACGACCGTCGATACAGCATCATGTATAACTTCTAGTATAACATTCATATCAACAGACGGATGTGGATGTTGCTATCTATCGGTCGTTCCTCCGTTCCGCAATCCAGGATGTTTATTAAATCTAGTTCTAACAAGGTCTCCGTTATTAATATAATTAATAAAATAATAATGACTAGAATTACAGTTTTATTAATTATCTCAGTTTATCTATAACCGTATTTGCAAACAATTATTGTTTGAAAATCACGATCATTCTCATTGTCTCATCTTTAGCTTCAACAACAATATTATGTAGCTTGAAATTAATATCTCCAAAAATGCTACTTTAAATCACGCCACGTCAGTAAATGGTCACAAAACGAGTAAGTATATCAGAGAGGCATATCCCGAGAGCGTGCACATTCACATCACAGTCGTAAACTGTCTCTAAAGCCTAATCTCCTAAGTTTTTGACATTTACTGTCACTCAGATGTTAAGACTGCTACTCTTTGAACGCTTTTTCTGAGAATAGTGCCTCGTATTCTACTGATTTTTTAACTCGACACCGTACTACGCTGTCTACGCTAGGCCTGCTCATTAGTCGAAACCGCTTTTCCTCGTATGTTTACGTACGGTCTACAGCAGTGCGATTCTGTAAACATATCGAAGTGAACACTTGGGCGAAGTGAACGACAGGTGAGCTGTCAAACCATAAAAACACGATGGCGTGACAACTCACTTGTCGTTCACTCCACTTATGTGGTCACGGTGAGATGTCGACAGAATCGACCGGCAGAAGCTTGGGTGAAGTGATCACGAAGTGATCTGTCATTCCATCTTGATATCTAACTAGGATTGACAGCTTACTTCGTGATCTATTCACCCAAGCCATCCAAGCCTTCACCTCGACATCTTTACAGAATCGCACTGCTGCACATAATATTGTACTGAATTTCATTACAACCCGCCGGAAAATAATGTGATTTGAATTTGGAACGCATTTCGACTGCGCGACCTGCACCTAGCAGCGGAAGCCGACCGCGACGGGAGCCGCTCGCGGTTTGGAATGACGTACTTTAGGTTAGGTTTGCATGGCAAATAATTTGACGTTTTCGTGCAGGTGGTGTGAAACTAATGAATACTTACGTTTCCAGCATTCTTCATGAGATCAGCTGACCTCCCTTCCTGCGCCAGCTTGATATCGATGTTGTTGATGTTGATCTTAGACAAGAAGTTTCCCAGATCTGTGTTGCCAGTCGGCTTCGGCCACAGTAAACCTGCGGGAAACAAATAGCATTATAAAATGGCAAAAACTATTGCACTCTGCTGCACCTAATCAGTTGGAGTAAGAAAAGACAATTTTCAAAACAATCTTTCGAATGTGACGCATATCTACCCAACTTTCTTGAAATTGTAATTTGTTTTTTTTTTTTTGTATGCGTCATGCTTGGCGCAATTAACCTCTTTTAAAGAAGAAGAAGAAAGATTCTTCTTTTTCTTCTTTTCTTTAAAGTGCGATTCTGTAACAATTTACACACCGTGATAGCTTATGTGAAGTGAGCTGTCAATGCCTAGCATCAATTGGAATGACAGGTCACTTCACCAAAGTTGTCGCAGAGTTTTTTACAGAATCGACCGGAAGTTTTTATTTGCATCAACATATTGGTGAAACAACACCCGTGGAGTCATTGATATCTATATCTATACTAATACATAAAGCTGAAGAGTTTGTTTGTTTGCTTAAACGCGCTAATCTCAGGAACTACTGGTCCGATTTCTTGCAGTGTTAGATAGCTCATTTATCGAGAAAGGCTATAGGATATATATCATCACGCTAAGACCAATAGGAGCGGAGCAGACGAAATTGCGCGGGTCAACTAGTTTTTCCCATATAACAATCCCAATAAATAACGTAGTTTTTAGTCATAAACCCAATGCGATACTGACCAGCTCCATGTTACATGACCCGAAGAATTTTAATTGGCTTTGGAACCCAAAACGTAAGACATCGCTGTAAAGTATGCACGACTTTTAGTGTGTTTATAGTTCCGTTTTGAACATTTGCATACCTAATAAGACAATTCCAAATTCTGGTTTCAAGAGGTCAAGAGCCACCGTATATTTGAGACTGCTATCGCGAACCAAATTTAGAATTTGCCAAATCCTCCATTAAAATGTTATGAACTTATTCGTTGCCATAACTTGAAAATTTGTTCATTTTGTAACCATGAACCAATTTAATTAAAATAATTATTAATCACATTACGAGCTGACAGCGTTGAGGGCGAATTTTTTGATGATATATTTTAGTTTATAATTAGTTTAGTTTTTTTTGAATAAAGAAACGTTGCCCCACACTAGGAATTTCTCCTGTATCGTGGAAGCATTTACATATATATAATCTCACATACACAAACAGCCAGACCCGGAACAACTATCTGTGATCTTCCCGCACGGAACAAATATTTGTTCCGTGCGGGAATCGAACCCGCGACACGCAGCGAGGCAATCGATCGCTCAACCACTGCGCCAACCGTGCCGTCACCATTTTATTTGTTTATAATAATATAGCATATTATAAAGCATATACAATAAAATAATATAGCATATTAAAATTAGTATCTGGATGACCAAGCTTTGGTCGGTATTTTTTTACGACGTTTTCTAAAAATGAAACCTAGCTAGATCGATTTATCGCCCCCGAAACCCCCTGCATACTAAATTTCATGAAAATCGTTAGAGCCATTTCCGAGATTCAGATTATATTGTATATATACAGGGTGGAATTTTGTAATGCCACTTGAAGGGAAATAGAAAATTTTACTCAAAGAAAACAATCCTTTATTTTTTAAAAGAAAGAAAACAAATATTCATGGTTATTTTATTGATTAAATTGATATTTAAAAAAATTTTCGTGCTCCAGTACATTTATTTCCGTTACTATCAACTGCATATAAAACAAAACAATCAGCTGCTTATCTCCTAACACAATCGAATGAGGGAAGCGGGTCATCATGGCGTTCACGATAGATAGCAATCGTTTGGTGTTCCACTACACAATATTGCCTAGGTTCAGTAATTTTGCCTGCATGTAAAAAAATCAGTACCTACCTTACATGTAATAGTCGTTTGCTATCTAGAAAGCGTGAACCTATATCGTAGCTGAATAATTGTAACCGTGAACACTATGGACACACTTCAGAGCAGCTATTTGCATGTATTGGTAAGACAATGATTCATAGAGACAAACAAAGACTCCATGATGGTAATGAACATGGCTATATAAAAGAATGCGGTACAGGTCACGTTGTTGTTAACATAAATAAAAGAAATGAGACAAATAAAACGGTTGGTAAAGCTACTGAGATGATGCCTCACAGAGATGACTGTGTTGAGGTGGAAGAAGGCAAGCTAAGTCTAAATTTAAAGGGATGAGAGACGAAGGATGATGATGTTAAGGATCCTGGCGATAAAAAGACATCGCACATTCATAGTGCGTACAGCTAAGGAGTGGAATTCCCTGCCAGAGTCTGTTTCCAGATAGCTACAAGCTGGGTGTCTTTAAGACTAGAGTGAATAGGTTGCTTCTGGGCAAACGTGCTCCATCTTCGACCACATCATCGCTTACCATCGGGTGAGATTGTGGTCAATCGCCGAAAGACCAATACAATCGGAAAGTGCTTGGTGAAGTTGAATCAGAATCACAATTTTATTTGCTCTAAATGTAGGTATAGTATTAGATTAATAACATAAATAAATGAGATCAGCTACGATTCGAATACTTCGAGAATTGGTGTAATCGTGACTGTGAAGAAGGCCAGTTCAAATTTCGGATCTAGTGGAATCGACTTTGAAACAATTCGTCGCCTTATAAGTGCATTTCGATGTCCCTAATCTTATTTCTATGGAACATGGTGCTCTAAGCACTGCGAAGTTTCACTAAAAAAAAACTGGCCAAGTGCGACTCGGACTCGCGTGCAAAGGGTTCTGAACAAATTTTTTTTAATGTGTTATTTTAACACTACAGACTTCTAATAGGTTGTCCTGTAATCTTTAGGTAAAGATCTATTATCTTCATTTTTTTCAAAATTTTAGTCAGTAGTTACGGAGATAAGGGGGGAATGGTCAGTTTTCGTCTAATTTCTTGAATAACTTCTAAACCATTTATTTTAAAACTTTGAAAAAAAATATAATTTAAACCATCACAGTAAGCCCTTTCATTTGATATGTCACACGATATTGTTCAAAAAACTTTTTTTTTTAATTTTCTGGTTTGACCCCCAAAAGTGACCCCCATACTAAAAATATAATAATTTACGTAACGCGTCCGTGTTTGGGTCATAGAAGTCCATATGTGTACCAAATTTCAACAGAATCGGTCCAGTGGATCTGGAAAAAAACTGGCTGTGACAGACGGACAGACAGACAGACAGACACCCGAGTGTTCCCATAAGGGTTCCGTTTTTTTTTTCGGAACCCTAAAAAGGCCTCGTTTTCGTCCTTTCAATCTTCTTTATCTCTGGGGAGGTAAAAAGGTCACTTTAGGAGAATCATAATATTGATCACGCAACAATCTGTCAAAAATTCATTTTCATCTTTATCACTAACGAATTAGGTTCAACGTTGATTGGGAAAATTTGACAGTGACGGGTTGATTTGCTTTCTGATTCTGCTAAAGTGGCCTTTTATAGACCCGCTGACGTTCGCGATGTCTGGCCAAGTGGCCACGTCTGCCGTCAAAACCTATCCAGATCGTCAGCACTATACTATACACACTATACTATACTGTACTGTACCGTACCGTACCGTACCGTACCGTACCGTACCGTACCGTACTATACTATACTGCACTACACTACACTACACTACACTACACTACACTATACTACACTACACTACACTACACTACACTACACTACACTATACTATACTATACTATACTATGCTATACTATACTATACTATACTATACTATACTATACTATACTATACTATACTATACTATACTATACTATACTATACTATTCTATACTATACTATACTATACTATACTATACTATACTATACTATACTACACTATTATAAAGCTGAAGAGTTTGTTTATTTGTTTGGATGAACGCGCTAATCTCAGGAACTACTGGTTCGAATTGAACATTATTTTAATGTTGATTAGCCCATTTATCGAGAAAGGCTATAAGTCATAATATACCAATAACATCACGCTACGACCAACAGGAGCTGGAGCATTCATGAAAATTGCGACGCAGACGAAGTTGTGCGAGTCAGCTACTATATCCATAAATACGCCGATAAACGTAATTATAGGTAGGTATTAAAGTAACTTATTTACTTGCCCTATACCGTGACAATGCTACATTGACCCAGGTACCCTAAGTGACTCATACTTGAGTAGGTAAAACCCGTTCCAATTTTGTCACGGCGAATACCTATATCATAATTATCGTTGCGTGTTCTGTTCGACAATCGATTAGCATTACGGTCATATCGTATGCGAACAACAAAGTGGAGTGTTGAAGTCGGCCAGAGTTATGGCTAGAAATTATAGATTCTAAAAACTTTCATTGACTCGTCGTAGGTACTAAAGATATGTTATGTATTGATGCTGGTTACCTATAGCGGTAGCTTTATCTGGTGCAATACATTTCATAATCTTTCTATGACATTTTCATGTTTCATTCAGAATCGGTGTTACCTACATCGAGTGACTCATATAAATCCTTGGATTTTGTGATCACAACAAACAAAGTAGCCTACGTAGACTGACGTTCGTTATTTTCACAACTAAAATAAAAATAAAACTAAACTAATAACCTTGAGATAGTGGCAGATAAGAAGATTGCTAAGGATGAGATAGATAGTTAAGACGCAGATAAATCATATCTCTTAGCATTGATATCATGGAGCCTTATATGTACAGAGCCCGATATATCGGAGCCTGGACCTGACGAGTCAATGCTGCCACCAGATCATGCACGGGCTTATTCCCAGGAGCTCCAAATCTATTGTTCTCCATTTCGTACAATCTGTGGGAGAGTGGCCAATTTGGTGTCGAGCTCTACAAGCCGGGCGGAGGAGGAGCCCGACTCCTTGCCTGCGGGGGAAGCCGACTCTAAGACTAGATGAAGGTTAATTTTAGGAAAAACGAAAATTTTATCAGCCTTGGGTAATTCATTAGGAACTGTCACATCTCTCTCTATACATTGATTCCCAAGAGCTTTCCAAGATGATTAATTTATTTAGATAAATAATAAAATACTAAAATAGTCCCCGGCGCGCGGTGCCAAATTGCGTAAGGTCAACAACCTTACGCAATTTGGTTCGGAGCCGCAAATTACTAAGATTAATGTTATGATTTCGTGGTAAATAGTTTCAGTCGGTACATAGGCAATCACAAATCAATCTTATGCTAAGTATACTTATTATAAAACTAGCTGACACGCGCAACTTTGTCGCGTCACAATAAATGGGCTATCTAACACTGAAATATTTTTTCAAATCGGACCAGTAGTTCCTGAGATTAGCGCGTTCAAGCAAACAAAGAAACTTCAGCTTTATATATTAGTATAGATTATTATTATTGTGTTGCTTTTTTTGAATTTGGAGCCACCGGGACTAAAATTATGGAGTGCTTGGGATAACCCGCGCCATTACAGAAAACCATCATTGCAAACGTATGTTTTCATAAAAATGATATCGAAAAAATGACCTTTCATAACTATTTTGATCTATCTTCTAGAAGACTCACCATATTCAGTGCAGAACATCTTGCAGGCCTCTAAACTGAGGACGGGGTCCTTGCTCTGAGGGTCGTTGCGGGTCTTCACGCATTTCCTGTCTTCGCAGGACCATCTCCATGGCGATGCTTCATCGGCGGCGGTCGCGCTAAAATTAAGATTAAATATTTATATAGGTACTTTAATAACTTATTACATCGTCCGTTTATGTGAGTGAAGATTTGTCTAGAAAGAGTCGCCAGCCTGCAATGCGATTCTGTAAATATTTCGAAGTGAAAACTTAGGCGAAGTCAACTAGAAGTCAAAGCATACAAACAAGATAGCATGACAGCTCAATTGTCGTTCACTCCACACCTACATTTATTTATTTAATTTCAATTACTCTCTGCTACATAAGTGAACGTCGAAAGAAGAACGTTGATAGCCGTATGGTGTCGGCCGGTGCCGTAAAAGAATAATACCATCCCATCACTTCCCGTGAGTGTCGTAAGAGGCGACTAAGGGACTCGCCAGAGAATGGGCAGCAGCGTTCTGTCCTAATTTTTAAATCTTTACCTTCATGTATGATATAAAATCAATTTGTGATGACAGAAGTGCATTGTGAGATTATTTTTTTTAATCTATACTAATGTATAAAGCTGAAGAGTTTGTTTGTTTATTTGCTCGAACGCGCTAATCTCAGGAACTACTGGTCCGATTTGAAAAAATATTTCAGTGTTAGATAGCCTATTTATCGAGAAAGGCTATAGGCTATATATCATCACGCTAAGACCAAAAGGAGCTCAGCAGTAATGAAAATCAACACCATACACTGCGATCGCCAACCCACCTGCCAAGTGTGGCGACTATGGCAAATCCCCCCTTTTGGGAGGCTTATGTCCAGCAGTGGACGTCTTTCGGCTGATATGATGATGATGATGATGACATAAGTGAACACGTCGCCAGACGACAGATGTCGACAGAATTTACTGGCAGCTCTAAGGTAACTAGCATAATGAGGGCTATCGCGTTTGAATTCGCCGCTAGATGAGCTAGTGTGGCATGAGGTTTTAAATTTCATTGAAGGTTGGCTATTGACGCGAGTTTATTTACTTATTTGTTTTGATTTTTATTTTTCTTCTAACTTTGTTCACATGTCAAAAAAGTAAAAAAAGTGATTTATTCAAATTAGGCTGAGTACCAGCACTTTTTGAACGTCAACGTTTACAAATAGAACGCCCGCCCGCGTCACCACTTCCTAGTGTTTTAGCTGTGGAGAAGAAGTGGCCAACAAACTCCCCAGCAACACATCTGTCTGTTGAGTTAGAAGAACTCGCATTTATACAATAGTATACAAAGTTTTATTACAAAGAAAATAATAGAACATGGGTAACACGTACAACCTAAAAACTAAATGGCCGTAATAACAACTTTAATGCTATGATTAAGAACCTCAGTCGACAGTGGCGCCAACTGGTGAGTACAAAAACGGTAGACCTCATTATGTAATGAAGAGGTTATTAGCTTCGATTAATAACAGTGTATCTCGTATTTAAAACTCGTATTAGGTACATGCTCCGTATTCCTTGGAGGGCGTTCCGGACTAACGTGTCCATTTTGCAAGAACTGAAAATCTCCTCGCGACTGTCAGCTGAGTGTCTGCGCAGAGTCCTAGAATACTTCGGTCATTTTGCGAGAAAAGAAAGTGGCAACCTCGAGAAGCTCATCGTAATCGGCAAAGTAGATGGAAAAAGACCTCGTGGACGCAGTCCAATACTATGGTCTGACCAGGGGGGCTACTCTCTAACGAAATCCGTAGTTTCGGGCTTAGTTGCGGGCGGGCGTATTCTACTCCGTATCACCTACAGACTTACGATTAGTCCCGAACCCGAACTGAGAATGAATGACAACACGATTTCACAGTAACTGTCAAATCGTGTTATCATTAGTTCTCAGTGGTTAGGTGATACGAAGTAGAAAATGCCCGCCCGAAACTAAGCCCGAAACTACGGATTTCGTTAGAGAGTAGCCCCCCAGATTCGCACCGCCCTTGACACTTCCGTTCACAACGCCCTCCACACCGCCAGGGACAGAGACAGGTGGAGAAACATCATGCGTGTAAAAGTGATACAGAAGGGAGGTCACGACCCTCAGCATTGAGGAATACTACGCAAGGAGGAGGATTAGGTACATGCGCATAGGGTCTTAGTTGCGAATCGGTTTTTTCTTCATATCGGTTTTCTTTTTTTTTGACAGCCAGGACATGAGATGGTCATGTCCTGGCAAATACTGTCCATCCCAGGTTGTCTGGAAGAGATCGCGGAATGCGATAAGGCCGCCCATTGTATGTGTTTAGTTTTAAGTTTCTCTTTTGTTCATACTTTTGGTGTACAATAAAGTGTACAATGTAAATGTACAATAAATAAATAAATAACACTCAAAACCAACTAGTGCCAACGTTAAGTCAACAATTTTACTATTATTAAAGACATAAACACACAGAATTTTATTAAAAGTGTCATTTTTAAAATGCAACGACATGTGTAGGTACCTATCTAGAAAGATGTCGAACAATATTTACGTTTACTCAGTTGCAAATACAATACAGCCGCAATGGAGGATGTCTTCAAGGTTTTGGACTGGAGAAGGCTAGGCATTAATATCAATGGCGAGTACATCAGTCACCTTCGATTTGCCGACGACATAGTCGCCTTGGCTGAGACTACGGAGGACCTCAGTACAATGCTCGATGACCTCAGTAGAGCTTCCGAAAGGGTGGGTCTCAAAATGAACATGGACAAAACCAAGATCATGGTAAATACCCATGTGGCACCCACTCCCATCAAGATCGGAAACTCTACACTCGAAGTTGTAGACGAGTACGTCTACCTAGGACAAACGGTCCAGCTAGGCAGGGCCAACTTCGAGAAAGAGGTCAACCGTCGAATCCGACTCGGCTGGGCAGCGTTCGGGAAGTTGCGCGGTATCTTCTCGTCCCACATACCACAGTGTCTCAAGACGAAAGTCTATGATCAGTGCGTGTTGCCAGTGATGACATACGGAACTGAAACGTGGTCGCTTACAATGGGCCTCATCAGAAGGCTCAAAGTCACTCAAAGGGCAATGGAGAGGGCAATGCTTGGAGTTTCCTTGCGTGATCGAATCAGGAATGATGATGTCCGCAAGAGAACCAAGGTTACCGACATAGCCCGAAGGATCGCTAAACTAAAGTGGCAGTGGGCAGGGCACATTGCTCGCAGAACAGATGGTCGATGGGGCCGAAAAGTTCTGGAGTGGCGACCGCGTACCGGAAGACGTAACGTTGGAAGGCCTCCCACAAGGTGGACCGATGACCTGGTGAAGGTCGCGGGTAGCCGATGGATGCGAGACGCACAGGACCGGTCGTTGTGGCGACGCTTGGGGGAGGCCTATGTCCAGCAGTGGACGTCTTTCGGCTGATATGATGATGATGATGAATGAAATACAATACAAATTCGCGATGTCTGTTTCCCGTACATCTATTTTTAAACAAAAACTATACCAGCAGTGCGATTCTGTAAACATATCGAAGTGAACACATGGGCGAAGTGAACGACAGGTGAGCTGTCAAACCATACAAACAAGATGGCGTGACAACTCACTTGTCGTTCACTCCACTTATGAGGTCACGGTGAGCTGTCGACAGAATCGACCGGCTGGTCATGAGTTGATGACAGATGTTCTTAATCGTTAATTAAGGAGAACACCTGCGTGACGTAGACTCGCTATCGACGAACCGATTAACAGCCATTACCCATTTGAGTTCAATTTACGACTTGAATGGTTATGCTAGAGCAGTTTTTAATACTTAGCCTATTTAACCAGGTAGCTAAGACTATTAACTAGTCTGATCTAGAGTTGGGCAAAATATAGGTTTAAATTTTTAAAAAAAAATCGGGTTTAAACTGGACTGATGAGCCTAGAATACTTACATAGATTTGAAAGATATGGAAACAAAAAAAAAGTGAGTAAGTACACTTTTTTTATGTAATAAAAAAAATGTTTTGTTTCCTCGTTTGAGGTAGACTAAAAAAATGAAATGAAGGTGTGTTCTCCTAATAAATAAAATTAAACTAAGAATGTATTTCCGGCGCCTTGGAGACCACTATATAATACATTATGCCGAAAAGAATCTAACGGAAGAGATGAACTTTTAATCTGCCGGTGGGTAGCTAAATAGGAAATAAAACAATTGAAACTGTACAGATATACTTATCTATGCATCTGTAATCTGTATAGATAAGTATATATATACAGATGCATAGATGCGCAAGAGATGGATTTAAGCCTAACCCCAATAATCGAGATTGAACCGAGTTGAATTGCCTATATCTAGTCCTATCCCATAAATCCTCCCACCGGTGTGACACACAAATTGCTGGGCATATACAGCATACCTATCTAGTAATTGAATAAGTTGTGGGTAGCTAATGTTAAACAGTATTTTATGGAGCATGCCGGTGCTGTCCCACCATCCAAACTGTCATAAATAATGGTGAATAGCTCAGGATATCCCGGGGATGCTTAACTGTTTGGGGCCCGAGTTGTCGACCCGACTATGGAAGTGATAGGATACTTTCAAAACTGTGGGCTATTCGCTAAAGTTCAATTTCGACCTCAATATGAAATAGCTACTTAACTCATTTTTCTCCATAAAATAAGAATATATTGGACACTGGTGAATTTGTATAAAATTTATTGTATCCAAAATGATTTGTCTACACTAATATTACAAAGAGGAAAGATTTGTTTGTTTGTTTGAATTGAATAGGCTCCGTAACTACTGGACCGATTTGAAAAATTCTTTTAGCATTGGATAGCTACATTATCAGGGAGTAACATAGGCTATATATTATCCCCGTACTCCCACGGGAACGGGAACTACGCGGGTGAAACCGCGTGATGTCCACTAGTTCATAATATATCGATAAATTATAATCTAATAGATATTTATTTCAATGTTACGGAGTTTGCAACTTTCCGGTGACATTTCCATTCAGTAGATTATTTGATTGACCTTGTATATATGGACAGCCGAAGTTTAATTTCAATTTCAATTTAAAACTTTATTGCGAAACACAGTACATAGTTATACATTCCAGCTGTTAGGTGAATGCGCAGTTTACTATATTTTACCAATTTAGGCATGCAAATAGTGGACGTCACGCGGTTTCACCCGCGTAGTTCCCGTTCCCGTGGGAGTACGGGGATAATATATAGCCTATGTTACTCCCTGATAATGTAGCTATCCAATGCTAAAAGAATTTTTCAAACCGGTCCAGTAGTTTCGGAGCCTATTCAATTCAAACAAACAAATCTTTCCTCTTTATAATATAAGTGTAGATTATAAATGTCATTAATTATTGTAAATATCATAGGTATCATATTGTAAATTAAACATTCCAAATATACAATTTCATAAATATCAACCAAACCAATTACAAATGTCATCAATTATAACTAAAATCATGCTACGTTATAAATTAAAACGTATACAATGTCATAAATTGAGATCAAAGAGTAATGTCAAAGAATAAAATGTTGCAATACTAAAAAAATCATAATAATACGTAACTAATGTCAGAGTCAAAAAGTAATGTCAGTACATTCAAAACATAATAAATTAATATAAAGAAAAGAAAATGAAAATAAATCAGACTAAAGTAATAACCATAGAATGTACTGTTATACAGATAGATTTGTCTGACTTGTACTCGTCTATTGTGCAGTACGTTTTATTTAACAGTAACTTATTACATTGCTTTTTTAAACGTATTAAAATATATCGTATATACCTATTTATTATCGTTAATATTTAGAATATAGTTAAGAAGTTTATTGTAAATCTTTGGCGCCATTCCTAGAAGGTTCTTATAGAATACCGCCTTTTTGTGTTGTCTACGACTTATTTTATGTCGCGCGCTGTGTAGTTTCTCAAATAAATGCAAGTTAGATCTGAATTTCCCAATAAATTATTTACTTATCAATATTGATCAATCATTTTCAGTGTTTCTACACTAACGGAACTAAGTTGCCAATAGCTCTATTACACTAGGTACTTAGTAACAGATCTATCGCGTGCTGTAAGAAAATTGAGAATTTCGTAATTTACCGTTAACTGCCAAACTTGTTTCGAATTTTATCTTGTTAATCCGTTATGACCCATGCAGGGCAAATGCCTTGTTTCGAAATAACTAGCCTAAAAAAAACACCGGTAGCACTCCGGGAGTGCCGGCAGAAGTGAAAACTTTAGTATTAACGTTGTGTTTAATTATAAGTACAAAAATACTATCATTTATGAGGTAGAATACAATGTTTATTTATTGCGCTATCGTAGACAAATATGACAATTTACATGTTATTATTCATAATATTACATCGTTATTTATTTATATCTTACATTAATTTTTATCTCTTAGAAAAATCAACTTTCATCCATAATTTCGTAATTCCGTAATTTCGTATCCTTGGATACGCGTGGCACGCTGTACATAAACACAAACGGACATTCGCGCAAGCGCCCTGTGCCGCCTAAGCGGAGCAGCACACTCAGGCACGGTAGAAAGAGTGGGAGATACTAGTTCCTCTCCCTTCCCCTCGATCTTATGCTTTTTCGATCAGCATCACGTGACCCTGACGCGAGTCCGTCTTACGCTTTTTCGATCAGCATCACGTGACCCTGACGCGAGTCCGTCTTACGCTTTTTCGATCAGGTCACGTGTCCTGACGCGAGTTTAAGATTTTATACCCATTACAGAAAAAGTGCTCAACGCCGCTAAAGAAGTTTTCACTTCAAAAACTGGAAAGTAAAAGATGCTGTTAGTTTAAGAGCCGATTTTCCAATAGTCAGATAAATGATATCAGAGGAATAAAAATGGCAGTTTGACAGCTTTTGCATTGAAAATGTGTCAAACAACCATATTTATTCTTCAGTTAAAAACTATCACACTATTGCACAATCAGCCCTAAGTTGACAATTTTACTATTTAGGTATCTCAGTCTGATATGATAGCTTACCTAAGCGCTATCTTTTTGATATCAATCAAATTATTCTCACTATTATTTTTATTTTTTTATTTCTGTGTTCTGCAACTTCTATTAGACAATTTTTTGCAATTATAGTCGTTGTTGTTAAGCGGATGTTTTTGAAGTGAAAACTTCTTTAGCGGCGTTGAGCACTTTTTCTGTAATGGGTATAAAATCTTAAACTCGCGTCAGGACACGTGACCTGATCGAAAAAGCGTAAGACGGACTCGCGTCAGGGTCACGTGATGCTGATCGAAAAAGCGTAAGACGGACTCGCGTCAGGGTCACGTGATGCTGATCGAAAAAGCGTAAGATCGAGGGGAAGGGAGAGGAACTAGTATCTCCCACTCTTTCTACCGTGCCTGAGTGTGCTGCTCCGCTTAGGCGGCACAGGGCGCTTGCGCGAATGTCCGTCTGTGTTTATGTACAGCGTGCCACGCGTATCCAAGGATACGAAATTACGGAATTACGAAATTATGGATGAAAGTTGATTTTTCTAAGAGATAAAAATTAATGTAATATATAAATAAATAACGATATAATATTATGAATAATAACATGTAAATTGTCATATTTCTGTACGATAGCGCAATAAATAAACATTGTATTCTACCTCATAAATGATAGTATTTTTGTACTTATAATTAAACACAACGTTAATACTAAAGTTTTCACTTCTGCCGGCACTCTCGGAGTGCTACCGGTGTTTTTTTTTTTATTTGTGATTGGTTTTCTCTTGGCTCAAGTCTAGGTCAGAGATGACTGAGACAAAGTCTACGAGGGAGCGAGCTTACCCAGAAGGAGCCTGTTCACTCTAACTTTGAAGAGATTAGGGTTGTAAGCGTTTGGAAACACAGACGCAGGCAGAGAGTTCCACTACTTTGCTGTGTGCATTATAAAAGACGTTTGGAAACGCTTAGTGCGAATTGGTGGAATAGCAACAAGGTAGGAATGGTAAGTTGCAGTGCGTCTGGATATCCGATGGTAGAAGGGGGCCGGTGGGATGAGGTCGTGGAGTTCATGGGCACACTAAAATCAGCAGATGTTACCGAATATAAGCAATTAAGACTGGTTAGGTGCAAATTAGATCGGTACGGACACATTTCCAAGTCCATTAAATTTTATGACTGTTATCAGCTATCGCAACCTACCTTTAGACGACACCCTATAGAAAGAATGCCTAAATAAAAGCGCGCTATTGAAATTTCAACACTTCGATCAGCGTCTAAAGTTGTTAATCCAATAGCAAGATATTTACCTACACATTAATTTAGGTATAGCCTAGTGCAAGCAAAACCGGGCAATATACCTAGCCTCTAGTTCCCTATAAAGTTAAGAAACTGTCGCCGAACTACTTATATACAAACTGGTGTTACATGATCGTGATATCTTTAGTCTTTACCTGTAGCTCCCTAATGCCCAATACAGGAAACGAACTAGTTCTAATAACTTGTCGAGAAAACTCATTCACTGAGACGATGGATTACAAATTGAAGCTAGGTATAAGTTACAAATGAAGTAACCATGGATAGTAGAAGTTTTGTTGAAAATACCAGTGCAATAAATGGCGGAAACGCAAGGAAACCTTTCCGAGGTAATGGTGTAGTGCTAACATTTAAGAGCTCGCTTCGCTCGCTCTTGTATTCGGCCCTCTCTTAGTTAATTTTTGCGTCAGTCAACAAAGTTACTTATTTATATATTATGTGTATGAGTATATACAATGTAAGCACGAGTGATCAAAAGAAAATAAAACCTATCCGAGGTGGGATGGCAAATTATCGAGCTCGCTTCGCTCGCTCTAGCCTTCTTAGTTCTTGAACTTATACACCTGCATCAGTCAACAAAGTTATAGAATTAACTTTGTTCAGTATGATTAACATCAAAAGAAAATTATTAAACTATTTTTTTAAATTTAACTATTATATTCAAGTTACTTCAAAATTCGAATTAAGTAACTATGGATGATTAAAAGAAAATCAGACCTATCCGGGCCGGGGTGTAAAATTTTTCAAGCTCGCCAAATACACACATTCGAACTCTGTGGGGTGATATCACATTATCAGCACCGGGTGTCACTTATGCTAGCTACGCTCTACTTCTGGACACGTTTGCCGCATGCACTGAGCTGAGGGATTAACAAGTGGAGTCCTGATATACCCCAAAACGCCCATTATAATATAAGCAACACTGTCTTTACCAATATCTTCGCAAATTATGTCAGTACTTACAACTACTAACAACGTTATCAACAAATAGATAAGCATCACTCAAGATAAGATCTCTCTTTATCTTCCTTTAGTCCAGGAAAATTACACCGAAAATTAGGCTAACTAAGCAATAATTTTTAACTTCAGTTTTTTGCCGTTAACTTAAAGTAACTTTAAGGGAGTACGTTAAAATGTATCCCGCAAAAAATTTAACCCCCGAATGTTCGTTTTTAGGGTTCCGAACATCAGTAAGAAACAGAACTCTAATAGGATCACTCGGGTGTCTGTCTGTCTGTCTTTCTGTCCGTCTGTCACAGCCATTCTCCGGACCTACTGGACCGATTCTGTTGAAATTTGGTACCTACACATATGGATTTCTGTGACTCAAACACCGACGCGTTAGGTAAATAGATAAATTTTGAGTATGGCGGTCACTTTTGGGGGTCAAACTAGAATATTTCAAAAATAGTTTTAATAACCGTATCGTGTCAAATAGTTCTAGATGTCAAATCGTTCTCAACCTACAGATTACAGATAATTAAAATAACATGTTACAAAAATTAAATTGGTTCGGAACCTACGCACGCGAGTCCGACTCGCACTTGGCCAGTTTTTTTTTTAAAAACATCTAATTTCAATTATAACTTGATGGGTAAAAATATTAACTGGCATGTTTGTTTGGAGCATTTGTAGAAGAGATCCAGTTTTACAAGTAGATAAATAAATTAAACATTTTTAATCTGTGCAACTGTCCTATTTCATTAAAGAATGTTGTTTTTTTATTTCGCATTTTAAGCTAAAAATTAACTACATAGTCGCCAGTCTTTTGGGCTCACTTCCGGTGGACAGCGATGCGGACGAATTTTTTGACGCCTTATCTTAGTTAGGATATTTTATTTTAAGTGTATATATTTAGTACTTTAATGCTGTACCTAGTAAATACTCACTACATAGTTACTTTATTTTCATAAAATTACTTAATTAAATATCTTAATGCGCTAATCAACAAAATTAAACATTATCTGTGAGCGCGACATTAATTTAAATTTATAGGCCATGTCTGACTTAATTATAAAAAATTTAATCAATTTTTTAAATTTCATGTTTGTTTTTTTAATGACATTCCTGAGAGCGAAAATGTTTAATTATGACAAAATTATTTATTTTTATGTACTTTTCTTATTATAAACTTGATTTCCCTAGCTTTTATTGAAATAAACTCGTTTTTTTAATTTTTCAGAATGATTATGATTTTATGTTATTAGAAGAGCTAAGACCAAATTATAAGATTGAAGCCAAAAATCAGATTTAGGAATTTTTGCAAGGTTCAAAGCTAATTTCACTGGCCTATCTAGTGCCTACTCCTTTAAATGTTAATAAAAATAAAACTTACCATATTATTGATAGCGCTATGTAGACCGCGCACAAACAATATCTTTGAAGCCACATCTTAATCTGAAAAGAAGAATACAGTGTATTAGATTATAAAGTTGTGTACAAGGGCGGATCCGGGGGGGGGGAGAGCTAAGAGGCACAAGCCCCCCTAAAATTCCGGGATATATCTTTGGTAGTCTACTACCTAACGAAGTCAATGAGGAATTTACGAAAAGTAATCCAAGGTGGCTTGTATTGCGTTAAGCAAAATAAAGTGTTATGTGCAAAAGAAGATTTCTCGAAATTCCCGTAGGAATTTCAAGAAATCCTCTCTTAGTCCTACCCTACACTCCGCAAGGAACCTACATGCCTACAGCTCTTTACGACCAGTTTCGGCTGTGCGTTGTCTGCATAGATATCTACACTAATATTTTAAAGAGGAAAGATTTGTTTGTTTGTTTGAAATGAATAGGCTCCGAAACTACTGGACCGATTTGAAAAATTCTTTCAGCAATCGATAGCTACATTATCAGGGAATAACATAGGCTATATATTATCCCCATACTCCCACGGGAACGGGAACTACGCGGGTGAAACCGCGTGACGTCCACTAGTCTACACTAATATTATAAAGAGGAAAGATTTGTTTGTTTGTTTGTTTGAAATGAATAGGCTCCGAAACTACTGGACCGTTTTAAAAAATTCTTTCAGCAATGGATAGCTACATTATCAGGGAGTAACATAGGCTATATTTTATCCCCGTACTCCCACGGGAACGGGAACTACGCGGGTGAAACCGCGTGACGTCCACTAGTTATAAATATTTCTATGGTTGTCTGTCAGTCATTCACTCAATCAAACATCTTTCAATTACTCAATCAGTCAGTAACGGAAGAATTTAATTAATATTGATGATAGGGTTTCTGCTTTTGATATATTTTTCTTAACCGAGTTCCAAAAAAGGAGGAGGTTCTCAATTAGGGGTTATTTTTTTATGTATGTACACTGATTACTCCGAGGTTTCTGATCCGATTTCTGTGATTCTTCATTCATTTGGTCCCATAAAAATTTGATTCAGTTTGGTTCAGTAGTTTTTATCTTATGAGCATTTTTGCTTATTTCAATTTCTGCGTTGACGAAGACGTCGTCCAAGTATCATCACATAAAAGCGAAAAATAAAAAAACTTTTTACAAAAAAATAATAACCGACTTCCAAAAGAAACACGAATTAAAAACATTAATTTCGGAAGTCGGTATTAAAAAACAAAGAAACAAAACCAAAAGGTTACTTATTTTATTCTTTGTAGTGTTTTGTTTGGAAGTCGGTAATATTTTTTTGTAAAAAGGTTTTTTTACTATTGATAGGCACGCGTTTGACCACTATCTCACCTGATGGTAAGCGATGATGTGGTCGAAAACGGAGCACGCAACGCAACCTATTTACTCTTGACTTAAAGACTCCCAGGTTGTAGCTATCAGGAAACACAGACTCCGGCAGGGAATTCCACTCCTTAGCTGTACGCACTATGAATGTGTTCCCAAAACGTTTTGTGCGTGTGGGTGGGATGTCCACCATGTACCGGTGGCGCATCGCCGTTCGTCTTGTGTCCGATGATGGAACGGGCTTGGCGGAATTAAATTATGCATACCGTCGCACATTCCCCAAAATGCAACCGGTAGAAAACCGACAGGCTAGCAACTCGTCGTCTATGCTCAAGACTTTGGAGCTTCGTCGTGACGAGCCTATCATTGCCGATGATCCTCTTGCCTCGTTTCTCAATTGACTCAAGGGCATCAAGCTGGTATCTTGCCAATCCGTCCCAAAGATGCCAGCAGTACTCCATACACGATCGAACTTGTGCTTGATAGAGTTTGAGCAGCTGTGCCGGCGTGAAGTACCGTCTCACCTTTGCTAGGATCCCCAACTTCTTTGCAGCCACTTGAGCTTTTGCCTCTATGAAAGAGCCAAAATTGAAGGTAGATGTTAATGTAACCCCAAGAAGCTCAAGTTGGTCGTTTATCGGCACGGTTGCACCTCGGAAAGATGGAGCTGGGTGGAATTGGCTCCTTTTGGCGGAAAATAGACACGCTTGCTTTGTAGTTAGTTTTTAAGTTATTTCCTTTTAATTTTGTGTTTTGTGCGTCGCTTTCGGTGAAATAAACGTCTTTCTTTCTTTCTTTTGTCTTTCTTTCTTGGATCTTAGCAGCATTGAACTTGACCAGATTGGCATCGCCCCATTCAGAGACAGCCGGTAAGGACACGTTCAAGCGCTCAACCGTAGCCTCCCGGAGTGACCGGATCTGCGACCCACCAGCGTCGGACACGTATCTCTCAGCAACATTGCTGCCGTCTACATACCCAAACGTACCGGGTTTAAACAGATCATTCATATGCAGCAAGAACAGTGTTGCCGAAAGCACCGACCCCTGAGGAACCCCGGCATTGTATTAATGCCAGGGTTCCTCAGGGGTCGGTTCCTCAGCAGTCCAGATGACCATATTAAGAAAGTCATGATATTAAGAAAGTCAATAAATCTATAAGGGTCAATGAGTGTTATTGTACATTTAGTTGGTGTCTATTATAGTTCCAGTTTCTGCCTAGATAGTTCAAGTTCCATACTAGGAAGTGTTGCAACTTGCAAGTGATGAAAAAATTAATTAGCTACCTGATTTATCCTCCAATTTATAAATTAACTAGCTGACCCGCGCAACTTCGTCTGCGTCACAATTTTCATTACTGCTCCGCTCTTGTTGGTCTTAGCGTGATGATATATAGCCTATAGCCTTCCTCGATAAATGGGCTATCTAACACTGAAAGAATTTTTCAAATCGGACCAGTAGTTTCTGAGATTAGCGCGTTCAAGCAAACAAACAAACTCTTCATTTATATATTAGTATAGATAATTTGAAGTTCAGTATTTGGCAATATCTACTTTAATCTGAAGACCTGATACACTATTGCATAGAAGTAGGTAGAGTTAGTGGGTTACCTATGAAATGTTCTTAGCTCCAAATAATAAATTCAGAAACCGACCCGTTATCTTGAGAAAAACTCACACAGTACAGCGGTAATGATACCCGTTTTTAGGGTTCCGAAAAAAAAACGGAACCGTTATAGGATCACTCGGGTGTGTGTCTGTCTATCCGTCTGTCACAGCCAATTTTCTCCGGATCCACTGGACCGATTCTGTTGAAATTTGGTAAACATATGGAATTCTATGACCCAAACACGGTCGCGTTACGTAAATAATTAAATTTATAGTTAGGGGTTCACTTTTGGGGGTCAAACTAGAAAATTAAAAAAAAAGTTTTTGATCAATATTGTGTGACATATCTAATGAAAGGGCTTACTGTGAGGGTTTTAATTATAATTTTTTTCATAATTTTAAAATAAATGGTTTAGAAGTTATTCAAGAAATTAGACGAAAAATGACCATTGAGATAAGGGGGGGGCCTTATCTCCGTAACTACTGAGTCTAAAATTTCGAAAAAAATGGAGATAATAGATCTTTACCTAAAGATTACAGGAAAACCTATTAGAAGTCTATAGTGTTAAAATAACATGTTATAAAAATAAATTCGTTCGGAACCCTTTGCACGCGAGTCCGACTCGCACTTGGCCAGTTTAAAAACCGCGATCCACAGTAGTTTTTTTTATATTTCTTATTAAGTACGTGTACACACCTAAGTCCACAAAAAAAAACTTCTGAACTTGCCTTGAACTTGCTTACACATGTCACAATGATGACAAGTCGAGCGAAAAGAATGAGTATTTCCTATGCTGATAAGATTAATAGAATTTTCTTGAAAACAGTAATTAAAACACCTAAGTACGTAATCGATTAACCATATTTAGGTGATTAATTAAGCTATATTTGAAGCGTCTGCTTAGGAAACACTGAGCCAGTGAAAAACCAGTTAAAAAATCGTACATATACATTTCTTTAGTTCACTCGATCTCTTGCTGCTATCTACAGTATAAGTCTGCAATGAGCAACACTGGTGTGACCTGCATTCGCTGAGCGTTGTGTAGCACTTGAGAGGAGTCCTCTGACCCCATTCCTCTGTCTTTGTCATTTTATTAGTCAAATCGAGCACGTAGGCTAGTCACGCTGTGCCTCTTTCATCTGTTAAACTGGATATCATCACTTATTAAGGTCTTTTGCCATTTTCTTGGAGTCATCTGCTAGTCTGCATGTGTCTACTCAGGTATTTTTTTTAAATTTCTTCTCTTGCAGTGGGTCCAAAGGACCATGAAATTTAGTTCAGTTTGGTTCGGTAGTTTTTATTTTATAGGCATTTTTGCTTATTTCAATTTCTGCGTATACGAAGACGTCTTTCAAGTATGACCACTTAAAAGTGAAAAATAACAAACTTATAACAAAAAAATATAACCGAAGTAGGTTATATTTTTTTTTTTAAGGTCAGGGTGGCTAATTCCGGCTAGATTTTTTTCGACTTACATATGAGTGCCCGTATCCGATGAACGTATTGATTTCTATCACCGGTACTAGGATATACAATTTTTTTTTAAACTTGACCAGTAGACGGATTTTTCATTCTAAATCGGGGAAATCTGGGGAAAACTGGAAGAATTTATTGAAATCTTTAGTAGTTTAAAAGGAAACACGTACAGTAGTAACCAACTGATATGGCTTACCGATGTACCTGCGCAGAAGATAAATTTTCAAAGCGCGGGAAATGCTATTGGCCAATAGGCACGCTCCACGCAACGCGCTTCTTTTTCCTGTACCGCCATTGGTCGGCAGCTGCCGCCATGTTAGCACGCGCCGCGTGGCATGCACGTGACTTGCGAGTGAGACGGAACTAATAGCTGCAGTGTATTATATACCTTATAATAGTGGTATAAGGTTGATTGTAAGTTTGCTTTCTTTCGGTGCCATACTTTTCTATTATGTGCGAACGAAGATTCACGACGCGCCTTATCAGTTGGGTGCCACTGTAATAATGACATGCGTTCGTAAGAGACAGTCAATTCTGTGCTTAACGTTCTTAAAAATAAAGTCTCTGTCAGGTTAAACACGTAAAAATCATTTTTGGGGGCTATTTCGGCATGCCTAAACAAGCAGGGGTGGTCAATATATTTTAGTAGAGCGTTTTTAGCTCATTTCTTATTATTAATTAAATAGGTATCGCAATTTTGCGCAAAAAAAAAGATTTTTCTTCTTATAGTACAAAACATTGGGTGATTCGATTTTTGAGAATGCAATCATGTTATTTTGTACTTACATGTTTAAAAACATCCTAAATTAACATACTTATATGATGTTTATTTCCGTAATATTCTTGTGAGATAAACAACAAGTATGGAAAGACTATATACGGATCTATTACAGTTTTACGAGCAAACTCAACTGCTTGCGGTTTTTTCATCGTTATATGATGGCGTTTTGAAAATGAAACAAACCAATCTTTTCCCGGAACCCATTTTTAAATGAAGAAGGTATATTATTTTGTTTTAAATATTCTCCAACCATATCTAACATTTCTGCCCTTGTCAATCCAAAGCCATTTTGTTTCCATAATATGAAGACAAGATGCAAGATTTATTTCAACTTCAAAAGATAGAGTGGTTTTCCTCCATTGATATATAAAAAACCCAAGAAGCACAATCTCGAACAAATGCAACACTCGAAACTGTCGTCAAAAACTGACATGTAAGAAAGTGTCATGTGTGAGTTGTGTGTAGTTATACTATAAACATTTTTTTTTGCAAATTCAACCTTACACGGATCGCTTAAAGTTGTTTTTACAAAGCAGTGCAGTATGGCGAGTGATGCGCAATTTTTTTTGCAAATTCAACCTTACATGGATCGCTTAAAATTGTACAGTATGGCGAGCGATGCGAGACTGTTTGAAACTAGCGCACAATTATACATTGTGCGCTTGTTTTTTGCGGACGTTTTTGAGATGCTGAGTGTGTATCTTGGGTTTTTTATATATCAATGTTTTCCTTCCAATCATATTGGGGCTTCTTTTTTTATGTACGTGGTCCATTATTGTCATTCTTGGAATTTTGTATACTTGTGCAGCTTTGTAACCACTTAAGGTGCCATTACGCACTGCTAATACGGCTTTACGTAGTTGATTTTATCATGAGCACCTCTGTTTGTACGTCTTTTATATGTATGTACCATCATGAATGACGGCGACGTCTATTTGAACTGAAACAATTTAATTAATTCAATTTAGTACTGTGGCACATCCTCCTTGGTTGCCTCACCCTCCGGGGACCTCCATCAACTTTATTATAAAAAAGCTTTAAAAGAATTAAAGGATAGTTCATAATTTAGAATAGGTTCAAATAATGACAGACGTTGATTCATTTGTTTTTAAAAAAGAACTGTAAAAGTTTTCTTGGGAGCACCAGCTCAATATAATGATCTTTTAAATCACCAAAAGGATTTTATTTATAGCGATCCCCAGACGTTGCAGAAGCCCTAAACCTACCGAATTATCTAAATTCACTATACATACAACGAGTAATTGATATCATAAAAAAAAACAATTCCGAAGAAATGTTCCTAAAATTGATTGTGGTGGCGATTACTCCGTGACTGTTACACAAATCATATAATATCTATTCTCTTTCGAATGAACTTTCTTTGAACTCCAAGTAAGTACATATGCTGAATATTGATTGGTTCTCTTTTAAAAAGTTGGGACAAAAAAGGTTTACGATCTCAGAAATGGGGCAAATTCGTCATATGACGATTTAGCCCCATTCAAAATAGACGGAATTATGCACTTAACGATTTCGAGGTTATAAATTTGTTACGTTGAATAATCTAATCATTTGCAGCGTTATCTTGCAAAATAATACACGAAACCTTTACAAGGACCCTACACTATGTATATTGAATTCATTCACTGTAAGTTTAATAATTTTAAACTTACCTTCGAAAATACAGCAGCGTAGGACACTCACATTTCGCTTTAAAAAAGCAACTGAACTTTGAAGACGGTTTTGCCCATTTTTATAGCGACTAACGCCATCTAAGGAATTTTATTTGAAGTTAAAAGTAATACTATTTTACCGACACTCCTACAACGCTGCAACTCTACTGTAACGAGCATAATTTCAAGTAGACGGTTACGCCCCATACGGAATATGCCACCCTGACCTTATTGTTTTTTATTTTTTTCCAAACAAAACACTATAAAGTATAACAATGAATTGAGAACTACCTCATTTTTTGGAAGTCGGTAAAAAATGAAGGTGTAATACGAGTTTCCAGCTTATTATCTCTCATTCCGAGATTTACCCATATTTTATGCTAATTTGACTGGTCTAGTACCTAAGGAGGATTTTATGTAATTGGGTAGGTATTGCTTGGCGTGATAAACTAAGACCTGTACCAACAGATTCTTATCAACATGGTAATTTATCGAAATAAAATTGTAAGTGCCTATTCAGTGACTTCCTTATTTACCTATTGCGGAAAACAAAAACTTCTGGTGTTTTTTCAGAAGTTTTTAGAAAAGACAACTGCTCTTACTGGTAACTTGCACGGCTACACTCATGGGAAATTCCTAAAAGGTGCTCAACTGTCTGTCACTGTCTTCTATTTAATAAAAAGATAAACACAAAAAAAAAAACAGAAAAAAAAGTCCATATACTTAGTAGGTAAGGTTAGAAACAGAATTTTGCTTATAACTAATGTTAGTAATTAAAAAAGAAGAAACTAGACACCGTCTACCCCTGCACAGTAGGCTCACCGGTCCCGCAACACATGAAGTTCAGTGAACCTACTGAGCAGAACAGCATCGGTTCTCTCGCCAATCATCAAAAATAACGTTAAAAATCTGAAAATTTTGCGCCATAAACTTAGTTATTCCACGATAAATAAATAAACAATGTTAATAATCTACATCTAAAACCACAACCACACAATAGTCCTTGCTTAAATGCATGATAATGATTTAACGTGAGTTATTTTCTCTGTTATGTAAGTACATTCTTCTAATGTTTTCCGGATTCGTCATTCAGTTCGATTATAATAGGTATTGAACTAAACATTTTGAACGACACAGCTAAAACTAAACAACCTAGCCTCACCTAACCGAACCTAAAAAAAAACAATGTAGACAAAGGTTGACTGGTAGAGAATGCCTATGGCATTAACTGCCACACTCAGAGACGTTTAATGGTTACTTAAGTCGCTCCTTATTAAAGATTTAGTCCGCATATGTACATGTGTGTGCTGAAGTGTTAAATAAATAAATAAATTAAATGTGGTCAAAATCTATACTAATATATAAAGCTGAAGAGTTTGTTTGTTTGTTTGTTTGTTTGCTTGAACGCGCTAATCTCAGGAACTACTGGTCCGATTTGAAATTCTTTCAGTGTTAGATCGCCCATTTATCGAGGAAGGCTATAGGCTATATATCATCACGCTAAGACCAATAAGAGCGGAGCAGTGATGAAAAATGTGACGCAAACGGAGTTGCGCGGGTCAGCTAGTCGTTACATATTATAACATCCCACTTGAAGAAACGCACTCAATTATAATAGGGATGTTTCCTAAGTAATAAAATATGACTTTATTTAGTCTGTTAGTTAAGAGAAAATGCGGGCGGACAGATTTTATATGTAACTAGTGGACGTCACGCGGTTTCACCCGCGTAGTTCCCGTTCCGTTTTCAAATCGGTCCAGTAGTTTCGGAGCCTATTCATTTCAAACAAACAAACAAACAAATATTTCCTCTTTATAATATTATTATTATTATTATATTTATATAAAAAGTCATAATTCCAGGTTTGGCTCTCGCCTGATTCCTCCTCCAATATTAAACTGATTTAAAAGATATTTCACAAACTGAATAAAAAGAATGTTTACTGTGTTCCATTTTTTTTCTTTTTACATTAATAGTTGCCAAATTTGTGCAGTAGGGCTCTGTTGACAGCGCTTTATCGGAAAATTTTGAGCATTTTTTGAGGGTTCTAGTGCTTATACGGTTAATATATCATAAAAAAGGAAAACATAGGGACACAGTGTATATCCTTCTAATTCAGTTTATGAAATATGTTTTAAATCTGACAAATATTGGAGGAGGAAAAAGGCGAGAGCCAAAAAATATTAGACACGTTTCGTTTGCTCTATCAAATCAATAAAAAGAAACTCACAAACATACATACATACATACACGATCTTTGAAAACATAACACTCCTTTTTTTAGGCAGTCGTGTAAAAATTGAAGACGCGAGGGTTAAACGCATCAAAGAGGTGAGAGTGACGTCACTTTCCGATAAAAAGTGTATCGGAATGTGACGTCACAGGAGTTTTAAACGTCTTCATATTTTGTTTAAAAAATCTAAGTCACAGATTAGATTTTCAAAAAAATATTGGACACGTATATTTTCTTCTTTCACTAATTAGATTTTTTAGTCAAGATCCCCATTACCAATCACATGTGTATCCTACTAATGTAAGTACCTACCTAGGTACAATGATTTGTGACATACATGGGGAAACAAGGCGAGAAAAAAGAAAGAAAGAAAGAAAGAAAAAACCCTGCTTTCAAATAAAAAAACCGCATCCAAATCGGTTCACCCGTTTAAGACCTACGGTGCCACAGACAGACACACAGACAGACATCGACGTCAAACTTATAGCATCCCTCTTTTTGCGTCGGGGGTTAAAATGAGTTTATTTACGCCAAGCAAGAATGATTGCTTTGCATTAAATTAGCTACCAAAAGCGTACGTAAAGTTCAAAAATAATAAATAAATAAATAGGTATGTGGAAGAACCGGTCAGCTATACATATTTATTGGTGAAATACCACATCCGAGATTGAACAAAAATACCTGCGTCAGACTGCTTTAAAAGACAAGTACCTACCTAAAATTTGTACATTTTAGTTCTTTTTTTAAGTCAGGTTTTTTATATTTTCTTTTTCAATGGTAGGTATCTGTAGATATGTAATATATCAAATGGATGGTCTTTAGGCACGCAATTATCTGGAACCGCGGTCCCAGTTGCCGAACCATTTACTTAATTTTAATATTTTTATTCCAGCGACTGGGACCACCCATTTAGTGAATAAAAAATCTATTATTCAAGCCAAAAAGAGAACATGTTTACCTTCTTTGTTGTGTACCTTACTGGATGTGAACGTGGCCAATGACACAACGGTCCAAGTGGCCACGTTATACATAAGTACTGGTCGAAAAAGATTTGCGGAGTCAATCGACACGAAAAGAAGAAGAATGGGTAAGTTTTACATAAAAAGGATAAGGGGCCGTCTCCATGAGCGAGAGAATCGCCGCGAGTTGGCATTTTTTAACCGACTTCCAAAAAAGTAACCCGTAATTGTCCCTATAATTATTCTGAGGCTATTTCTACTCAGGCTGAGTAATCGTTTTGTTAGTCGCGGATTTAGACTTGGCACTGCCATTTTTGACTGTCTGCAGTCTGTAGCCTGTGACCATTTGTTGTTATGAAGTTCAATTGATCTCTGGCGGATCCATGAACGGAACTGCGAGAAAGGTAAGAGGAGAAGTGGGTACGGGACTAGCACCACCATCTCGGAACCTCTCTTCGTGGGTATTCTCAATTCGGTGGGTATTTTTTTATGTATGTACACCGATTACCTACTCCGAGGTTTCTGATCCGATTTCTGTGATTATTTTTTAGTTCGATGCAGTACACATGCCATTTGGTTCCATAAAAGTCTGATTCAGTTTGGTTGACGCTGCGTTGACGAAGACGTCGTCCAAGTATCACCACTTAAAAGTAAATAAAAAACTTTAAAAAAATATATATTTAAACCGACTTCCAAAAAACACACTACAAAGAATAAAATAACCTTATTGCGGAAGTCATAATCAAATCGCCGTGATAATATCACCGTGTGGAGAACTGGAGACACGTTCATTGAGTTGGTATAAAGCCTGTAAAGATATTTGTATGTATGTATAAATAACTAAATATCGCCGCGATTCTTTCGCTCGTGGAGACGGCCCCTCAAAACGTGTTATCCACTTATTGACTTACTAGTGTAGCAATCTTTAACGCTCCTCGTATTTGCTAGTGGCTTCGATTCCCTTGTTAGAGATAATTTTATTTCTCCTTGACAGTTGCATAGTTTTAAACTAAATGAATTTTTAATTTAAGTACAGAGTACAGACGCCAGCACATCAAGCTATCCGAAACTGTCAAATTTTCCCAATACCTTGAACGTAATCGCTTTAGCGATAACCTGAACTGTTTTTAAAAAATAGACAGATTGTTGTAACTTGATGTGCTGGAGTCTGTACATACCTACTAGGAATTGAGGTAATTGTTAATCAATGTATACTTAACCCTGAATTTTTGAAGCTCTCGAAAATCTATGAACTTGCACTAAACCACTTTTGTTTGTTTCTTTTTTCTTTGTTAATTCTATTTGTATTGTTGACATTTTCTATTTATTTTACTTTTGCTGTCCTTATGTATTTGTGTAAGTTATCTTATATTGTACCTACAATTAGAGCAAATAAAGTTCTGATTCAAATTCTGATTCACCTTTTTATTTGACAGCAAAATATAAATAATCGAAAATCCATACCACAAACCAACGTACGATTACGATTTAAATTGTTCCATTCTGCGTTTTAGAAACACATTCGATATAGTTTTTCATCTAATATGCATTTCACTAAAATATGTACATTACTTTGTAAAATTTTTGGAGGAGCTCGTGGCTAGATAATAACAGCCGCACGGGTCGATATTCAAGGTTAAGCAACGCTTGCCAAGGTTGGTCTGTGGATGGGTGACCATCTTAACATACCGAGTTTCCTCCGTGCCTCGGAAAGCACGTTAAGCTGTTGGTCCCGGCTGTCATTTGTAGATCTTTGGCAGTCGTTACGGATAGTCAGAAGCCAGTTAATCTGACTCCAGTCTTGCCATGAAGTACCGTGTTACCCAGTTAATGGGTTGTGGAGGTCTGGTAGGCAGCCGCTCCACATAAAATTCAGCTAAATCCGGCTTGACTGGAAGCCGACCCCAATATAGTTGGGAAAAGGCTAGGCAGATGATGATGACTTTGTAAAATTTTACCGTGCTTTGCTTAAAACGCTTAACTACTTTCTTTCGTTTTTACGACGATAAATATTACAAGCATCAGATGAAGGTTACATTTGCCACTTTTCCAACCAGTCCAAAGTCTTGGTAGGTATCTATAGTTTACAAACACAAATACAAAGGAAGTTTTTCAAAATTCTAAGTGTTTTCCATGATTTGGTATAAGTCTTGAAGATGTTCCGTGTATGAAACAACAACCAGAATGAAACTTTTACTTAGCAATATGGGCCTGAGGATGGAACCGGGGTTATCCTACAGCCCCGGATTTGGAATGCCGCATATAATAGCAGCGGTGCTCATGTATACCTCCGATGGAACTTTACTGAAAGGGTCATTGCATCACATTTAGGTTCTAATATTGGTTAACTAGGTATTGAACTCAACTAATATGATAAAGAGTTAAAAATATATGTTTATAGGATGAACGATTTATTTTTCACTGATACAAAAGCACCTCCAGAAAATGCACGGTTTCTGTAAAAAGGCTATGTGAGTAAAGCCACAAAAAAAAAACAAATTGACTACTTATGATTTCATTCGTTTTCATAACATTGGTGAAATACCTTTTTTCTACAACTGGTCTACTCCATACCTTCCATATGCTCAAAAGTCTCTAGTGCTATCTCTATCGCACAATTATGGCCATGTTCTTAAATAGTCAACTCAATTAGTAGTTTTCTAAATACTTTGGAGCCATACAAAATATGATATAATTTACTAACAACTAAAAATAAATATTGAAACAAATATTTATTTTTCTGCGTTCAATATTCTATTTTATAGTATTTTATCTACGTCTAAAATCACTGTTCCTAAGAGTGATGATTTGTGTTAATATTTTGACAGAAGGAGTTTATGAAGTTTGCGTGCGAGCAACACTGAATCAGTTGGCAGTGAAATCGATGCTTTCGAGCTATCATTTATTTCAGAGATACGGCCTTAAGTGGCAATAATCGAATGAATAGTCGAATTGTTATGTTGCCGCAATCACTAGGTACCTCTACTTCCATCTGTCAAAAAGTGAATAACCAGGGGCCTATTTAATAAAACTGACGGTGTCAAGCGATAATCTGACAATTCTACGTTATTTTACGTTTTTTTTCATACAGTATCTGCTTTATTAAACAACACCTGTTGCGAAATTGTGAAAATTTTGTCTGTTTTTGACAAATTTGTCGCATTGTCAGTTATATTAAACTGGGACCTGCGGGTCTTAAAAGGCCACTACTGGTGTCAAGCGATAATCTGACGATTCTACATTATTTTACGTTTTTTCATACAATCTCTGCTTTATTAAAAAACACCTGTTGCGAAATTGTGAAAATTATGTCTGTTTTTGACAAATTTGTCGCATTGTCAGTTATATTAAACTGAGCCCTGCGGGTCTTAAAAGGCCACTACTGGTGTCAAGCGATAATCTGACGATTCTTCATTATTTGACGTTTTTTTTCATACAATCTCTGCTTTATTAAACAACACCTGTTTCGAAATTGTGAAAATTATGTCTGTTTTTGACAAATTTGTCGCATTGTCAGTTATATTAAACTGGGACCTGCGGGTCTTAAAAGGCCACTTTAGTAGAATCAGAAAGCACATAAAGCTACTCAAAACTGTCAAATTTTCCCAATCAATCTTGAACGCTTTAGCGATAAAGATGAAAATGAAATTTGACAGATTGTTTTATGATTAATATTATGATCCCAATATGATTCTACTAAAGTAGCCTTTGTCGACCCAGGGGACCCAGGGGATCCCAGGGGGATAGAATATTCGTCGGGAGTCGCAGGGCGATTCCCGGACACCGTAAACGCGGGCCTGCGGACGGCAAGCATTGGGTGGCTCGCCGTCCGATCAGAACCAGGGGGGCTACTCTCTAACGAAATCCGTAGTTTCGGGCTTAGTTGCGGGCGGGCGTATTCTACTCCGTATCACCTACAGACTTACCATTAGTCCCGAACCCGAACTGAGAATGAATGACAACACGATTTCACAGTAACTGTCAAATCGTGTTATCATTAGTTCTCAGTGGTTAGGTGATACAGAGTAGAAAATGCCTGCCCGCAACTAAGCCCGAAACTACGGATTTCGTTAGAGAGTAGCCCCCCAGGCCCGAGTCGACGGCGCGCTGTGTTCTACGCGCGCCTCAAAGAGCTGTCAGCATGAAAGACGGGGCCCGCTAGGGCCAATGCCTGCCGAGGTTGCGGGATTTATTCGAAAGAGCCACCGCAGCCCTGGAACGCAAAGGGCACTAGGAGGAACACGGATGGGTTTTAGTCAGTAAGAGTCTGACACTCCCTCCTGCTCCACCCAGAGCGGGAGGAGTTTTGAGATTTGATGATTTCCCATCCTTAAAAAAAGGGGGGATAGAATATTGCCTGTTATCTCACACTTCCCACAAATCGTGCACGGACAGTTCGGTACGTTAAAAATACTAATCAAAGATAAGAAGTACGACCTTAAGTTGTCGTGAGCAAAAGTAAAAGTAACAGGAATCTAGGGCGGCTAATACTTATGATAAAGTCGCAAAAAATGGCATCACGAGCACAAATACATTCCTCAGCACAGGTATGGCTGGCGCTCCACGAAACATTTGCCAGCTTCATTGAAATGGACATTATTCAATGAGACTAATTCAAGGCAATTAAAATTTCAATTGGCCAAAAAAAAGGTGTGCAATTTTTTCGAATAAAAAAAAAGATAGTTACTTTCGTCTGGTAACTTTTGTATAGGAAGTATTTATTAATTAATTACTCGTGGTCCGCCCCGACTTACGGCTCCAATTTTTTTTTTTTTAATTTTCTCTCTTACAAACCTGACAGTTACGAACACAACAAAAAACAATTATCCAGTTTGGATCAGTCATTACTAAGATATGCGCGTACATACATTTCAGCGATTAATTTTCATTTATATCTGTCACCGGAAAGTAGTAGACCGTAAGATTGTAAAATATCGCGTGAAATTGTAAAGTATTTTTTTCTCAATAAGACACGTATAAATTGGAAACTGAGTATTGAATTTGGGTGGGATTTATTGTATTCAAAATATATCGAGAAAATAAAAATAATCTAAAAAAAAATATTACAATTTTACGGAGTTGGCATGTATCCGGTGGGCGGTGACATATAGATTACTAGCTGACCGGGCAAACGTTATTTGGCCATTTAGATAAAACAGCCTACGACCTATTTAGACACAAAAAAAATCATAAAAATCGATCAAACCGTTTCGGAGGAGTTCGATAACAAACTCTGTGACACGAGATATTTTAAATACTCATTAGAAAAAGATTGTGTCCACTTCAGATTTCTTTAAATCAACACAGGAGCTGACGAGAGCCGCCAAAACTTATCTATACTTTTAATATATAAAGCTGCAGAGTTTGTTTGTTTGTTTGCTTGAACGCGCTAATCTCAGGAACTACTGGTCCGATTTGAAAAAATCTTTCAATGTTGGATAGCCCATTTATCGAGGAAGGCTATAGGCTATACGGGAATGTGAAATTCCTACGGGAACGTGAAAAACGGGATATGCGCGGGATATCATCACGCTAAGAGCGGAGCAGTAATGAAAATTGTGACGCAGACGAAGTTGTGCGGGTCAGCTAGTGTATCATAAAACCTTATAACATCAAACCTACCACCCACGAGATAACGCCACTGCACCAAAAGTTAACCGGCATAATTTTACCCGACAGCGTCAGAAGGGAGGTTATGTTTTATTTTTTGTTGAGTTTTTTGAACCAACTTCCGCAAAGCTGTCGGCCTCCAACTTACTATGTCGGGCAACGTAAAGAGAGAAATATTTCAACAGATCATTTAAAAAATAAGGTACCTAATCTACAGTTTTATCCTCATTCCAAAATATTAAAATCTGTCACGACAAATTAATTAGAAAACAGGGTGTTATCGTCAAATTTCCGGTTTTTACAACAAAACAGTGTTTCTTAATTGGAATATCTTGATATCGTCACAATTTGTAAACTATATCGGCCGGCCACGCGCCGCGGCTTGGCACAGATTTTTCTCTACATTTTATTATTAAAATATATAGCACAAATGCCTATGTACATACTTCACACCATATAAACTTTCCTGAAGAAAAAAATTAAATTATATAGTGCAAACTGTACCAAAATTGGTTTCGAGGTTTACAAAAAGAGCAGACAAACAAACTAATCAAAATAGCGACTTAATTTTGCAGTATTCTGTTAAATTAAGTCATTATTACTGATTCTAAACCGAGGAGAATACCTCAGATACTAAAAAATATTAATTTAAAAAATAAATAGTTACCTAAACATTTTTGGCAATTTTCTTTTCAAGTAATAAAAGTTCGTAAACACGAGGAAAAGTATAAAGTACGCACCTGTAGAGCGGCTAGGTACGTCCACGCAGCTCCGCGATGGCCGGGACAGTGGCAAACAGAGCCATATGTTGGAGGACACTGGACACGCGATTTCCCGCCAAATGCAAGGCGTGACCAAAACTTGTTTATAGTATGGTAAGCGCCAGATAAATGTGCAATAACGGTCACTGACCCACATAAATTTGTTGACTTTCGTAATATGATTGTATCAAAAACAGAAATCTATTATACTAATATTATAAAGCTGAAGAGTTTGTTTGTCTGCTTGAACGCGCTAATCTCAGGAACTACTGGTCCGATTTGACAAATTCTTTCAGAGTTAGATAGCCCATTTATCGAGCAAGGCTATAGGCTATATAATATCACGCTAAGACCGATAGGAGCGGAGCAGACGAAGATGCGTGGGTCAACTAGTATCTATACTTACTAATATATAAAGCTGACGAGTTTGTTTGTTTGCTTGAACGCGCTAATCTCAGGAATTACTGGTCCGATTTGTAAAATTATTTCAGTGTTAGATAGCCCATTTATTGAGGAAGGCTATAGGCTATATATCATCACGCTAAGACCAATAGGAGCGGAGCAGTAATGAAAAATGTGACGCAGAGGAATTTGCGCGGGTCAGCTAGTACTAATATGTAAAGCTGAAGAGTTTGTTTGTTTGCTTGAACGCGCTAATCTCAGGAACTACTGGTCCGATTTGAAAAATTATTTCAGTATTAGATAACCCATTTATCGAGGACTAGCTGACCCGCGCAACTTCGACTGCGTCACAATTTTCATTACTGCTCCGCTCCTATTGGTCTTAGCGTGATGATATATAGCCTATAGCCTTCCTCGATAAATGGGCTATCTAACACTGAAAGAATTTTTCAAATCGGACCAGTAGTTCCTGAGATTAGCGCGTTCAAGCAAACAAACAAACAAACAAACAAACTCTTCAGCTTTATATATTAGTATAGATATAACATCACGCTAAGACCAAAAAGAGCGGAGCATACGAAGTTGCGCGGGTCAACTAGTATCTATACTAATATCTAAAGCTGAAGAATTTGTTTGCTTGACCGCGCTAATCTCTGGAATTGCTGGTCCGATTTGAAAATTTCTTTCAGTGTTAGATAGCCCATTTACCGAGGAAGGCTATAGGCTATATAACATCACGCTAAGACCGACAGGAGCAGAGCAGACGAAGTTGCACGGGTCAACTAGTTCGTTTATATTTCTGTCTTTCTTGATCATCATTTCAGCCGAGTGAGTCAAAACGGTCCTTTACTTCGCGAATTCATTGCATTCCCACAGCCCTCACTAGGTCATCAGTAAAATTTGTGAAACCTTCAGATGAATAGGAATACAATAATTACAGGAAAAAAAAAAAAGGCTACCAGCCGGTCGATTCTGTAAACATGACGAAGTGAAGGCTTGTGTGAAGTGATCACGAAGTGAGTTGTCATTCCATGTTAACAGAATCGCACTGCAGATTAGTGCAGATGTGGATTTTAAAGACGACGGTCCAGTACCGAAAGTCATCAGCACGAAAAAACTGGATAAGTGCAAGTCGGACTCTCACACCGAGTGTTCCGTACAAATTTGTAGGTACATATTACTTTAAATAACTAGGTATAGTATACTAGCTTTTGCCAACGGCTTCGCCCGCATAATCCCTAGGGAACATATTCCCGGGATGAAACGTAGCCTATGTCCTTTCTTAGGCTCTAGACTATCTGTGTACCAAATTTCATTTAAATCGGTTCAGTAGTTTTGGCGTGAAAGGGCGACAGACAGACAGACAGAAAATACAGTTTTTTTTAAATATTTTTAGTGGAGCGATCAACGTTGTTCGAAATGGATATAATGAGAAAAGTAATGTGGGGTATCTTGTAAAGACTACCAAAAAACAAACTCCAAATTGTTACTGCATCACATATGAACGATGACTTGTTGCTATGAGAGTAGAACTAGGCGCCAACCATTGAAAATATACATTTTTTTAGCACGAATCTGTTTTTTTTTTCATAAATCGGTACAATAGGTAGTTAAATTTCTCAAAAAGACGCCATTACCAACCGTTTTATTACTATAAATCATTCTTCATCATATTAGCTACCCAATAGTGTTCGCGACGGTAGCGTCATAGGTTTATATAACTCGCAGTATATAAGAGCTTATGTAAACATAGAATAAGTTATAGTTTAAAAACACTTGTTGTATTTTGCAAAATTAAATTCATAGAATTGTTGTCGTTTTCCCCAGGCGCGTAAGACGTCTTGGGAACTTATTTAGCTAAAGTAGATAGGTAGGGTTAAACATTCCCTAACACATTCCTGGTAAACACCCTTAGAAAAGGTATCTGGTAAAAGTTAAAGGTAAAGGAGGTACACAGGTATTGAACATTCCTCATACACCTACACAGGACAGTTACTCAAAGGTAGTAGGGTGGACTGAGAAACCACCATTCACAGGCACCTTCCTTTTACTAAACATCACAAAGACCTAGATATTTAGGCTTTAAAATATAGGCATTAAAGAGCTGGCACTAAGCCCTATCAGAATATGTATACATCTATATGGTCAGTTAAGGCATAAAGCCACAAAATAGAAAAATGTAAAAACACAGATTTTTTCCCCTTCCGGGTTTCTGACCTCATAGCCCTTCCACCCTTAGAGGGGTGGCTTTGTAAGATGTGTATCTGGATGGAGGGATGATGCACCTACCGTAATACAGATAGCCCAACAGCCCTAAGGGTATAGTTTTTCGGGAAGTCAACCCTTAATAGTTAACAAGTTCAAACTTGTAGATAGTCTTGATAGATAAATGCAACAAACCCCTAAGTGGGTAGGGTTGAAGGGTTGATTTCCACCCCGTTCGACGGGGAATTTCAGGGGCTTTACAGACAGGTGCATCAACCCCTATCCAGACCTAGACTAAGCCTAGATATAACCAGGAATGTACCGTAGTTAAAGTTAAACTTACAGTTAAAAATAAACCAAAACAGTTAGGTCAAAATTGAAAATTCGTAGTCATTGGCAAGAAACATATAGAACTTTTAAATAGAAAGTACATAGTCGCGAATTTTCATCCCTTAAACCGCTAGCTGCAGTGTTCAAACAGTCAATCTGCATCTCATTTGATTCCCTGGTAAGCAAACATCCCTAACCCCAATCATTCCCGAAGACAGCAAGTTCAACTCAAGAAAGAAGAACGGTTCACGTGTGGTACAGAGACCTTTCGTACATCGGTACAGGACGTCAGCGCGGCTGGACGCAGTTGGGTGGTCGCAGTTCACATCGAAGGCTTTGAAGAAGGATAGACCTACCCCGAACGCACCCCCGTTCCAGCCGATCACGCCCGTCCGGTACAAATAGTAAAAATTGCATTTTCATATGTGTACATTATACAAACTCACACTGTATTTCTGAATGAATTCTACACAGGATGCTAAAATTCACGAGTTCGCTTCACTCGCTGCATCTTCTATATGCTGCTGCAGTTGGTGACATTTTTCATTTTTCATTTCGATGCATAAGACTGCTTGAAAAGTGACTTGTTTAAAACCTTGTGGTGTTTTTTTTACTACATTTTAGTAAGTTCTATTCTATTCTATTTTTTATACATGGCAAGCAGAGCCGATGTCGACTATTCTGCCAATGTCCAAAGTGGATTGGAGATGCAAGTATGTAAATTTTACTGCTGGAGAGAACTACGATTCCTGCAGAAAAGATTTTAGTAAGTTACATTTTGGAAACGTCTTCTCGAGCCTTTTATTTTGATACCACATACGACTACGTCACGACAACTTCACTAACCTCATTTTTTTTTAAATCTATCCAGCCGTTTAGAATACAGAGTGTAATAAAAAAAATCTAGATACTCTCGAAAAACATTAAGAAAGAACAGCACCTTACCATACCATACCATACCATACCATACCATACCATAACATACCATTAGGTACCCTCTTTCTGGGGCAGTCTGGTAAAAATAAGAAGTAGGGGGAGCAAAATTTAAATCTTACCAGGAGCGCTCATGAGTTCTTTTTTGCATATTTGTCCAGCGATATTTTCGCCAATTGTCAACCGATTTGGATGAATCTTCTTTTGTTTGGAAGAGTAGGGTATTTTCTCAGTCTGTTCCCATTACAATATAATTCCAAATAGTAAAAATCTAATAAAGAACTTCGGAGATGGGAACGGAGCTCTTCAGTAAATGTTAGCAAATTTCCCGGGATTGCTGAAATGGCATGTCTGTTTGTTGTTACACCCAGTTCATAACATAACATCACACTAGGGCCCTGTTTAGTCAACATTACCTACAATCCGACAATTTTGTAAATAAGTAACATATTTGTAAAGTTGTTTGACAAGTGCTGTTTAACTTAATAAACCTTACAATGATGTAAGAATTTTACAAGTAAATATACTACAAATATTACCATTATAAATGGTGTTTTATAAACGTTTGCATGTGCAGAAAACTCCTGTAGATTTATGACAATATTGTATCTATTATTTTAGCATGTACCTGGTTTGGGGGAGTAGAATACGGAATCGCAATAAACCAAAATATCGATAAATGTTAATACGATGCTACAAAATCGCGATGCACGTTACTACGAAGCCACAACACTGCGATGCACGTTACCGCGATAGATCTTCACTGCGATGCACGTTACCGCGAAAGATCATTTCACCGAAGCTAGGTATTCGACTTCGATGATCTATTGCGAAAGATCATTACTGAGAAACTATTAGACTTCGACATACCTACAACCCACCTACGGGTTCACTATTTGTCTTCGAAAGTTGATGATTCGATTTTTATTATATCGAACACGGTGTGTCGACAATTCGTTTGTACGATGTTTTATTTCATCGATGCTTTATTGATGCGGTAACGTTAGTGCAAAAAATCGAATTGTTCCGTTTTCGCCGCATTTTTTCGCCCAGTTTTGGAAAAACAAAAGAAACTAAGAAACAAGCAAAACAAAATAAGCAAAATTCCGTTTTCGCCCACTTTTCATTTGTTTATTAAGGTACAGTCAGTTGAATATGTGTTTTAAAAACTTATCACAGTCTAGTCATTACAGGACTGCTCAAAAAATGTTTATTTCTATCTTCTATTTAAAAAGGGAACATTGACTGACTGACATATCAACGCATAGCCGAAACTACTGGGACTAGTCAACGAATTTTGCACGAAGCATTCTTTTATGGTGAAGGTGTAGGTACACAAAGAAGAGATTTTTGGCAATTCAACTTATAAGGGGGGGAAAATCGTTTGTACTAAACGTGCGCAGCCGGCTGCCGGCGCCATCGCTGCTCGTAGTTTCATAAAATATATTTATTTGGTGACGCGAACTATTTTACAGTTTTGTGATATCACCTGAGATGTAGGTGAGGAACCTGTAGTCAGAAAAGTAAAAAGTAATTTGTTGCCACGTATAGTTTCCAGAATTTGATCCTTATACGCAACATTTTAGTACGGTGTCTGTTTTTTTTTTTTCAAAATCAACTGGTTCAAGTCTTGGCTAGGAATACATGTATTTCAAAAATCAAATGATGTACGAGTATGTAGTTTTAGTTTTTATCGAAATCGGGCCCGAGACTCCTTTCAGTGCTTTTTGCTATTCCTCATAGTTTAGACTGTCCACGTCCACTTTAAAAGTTCAGCCTATGTAGCCTTTTATGGGGTACTGTGTTAAATATAATAAAATATCTACCAGTTGATATTCTCGAACCGAATGACAGACAGAGAACATTCAAAGTACCTATGTATAAAACACACACTATTTATACAAGCATATTATAAACTGGAAGATTACATCCTTGATAAAAATGCTTAGCTTGGCCGGTCCTGCTCCACAGTCACAGCCGCTGGGGTCCACTAGTTAGGTTTTTATGTCTAGAAGAAATGGTCACCCTCTTTTTTTGTACTCTCATATTACAATAATTTATTTATTCTTTCTCTACAATAATGTCTATCTTGTCTATGACCGTGATAAATGAATCGGCCGACAAGGACCTATAGGGTCAAATTTTAATTCGCGCGGCTTTGTGCCTACAACAACGAGGTGGACATTTTAAGAAACTGATGCATTAAATTTAGTGTAAAATAATAAATGGTTTTAATTGAACTCTTTCATATTAATTACCATCCCAAATAACAATAAATTCTGCGTTCGGAGTGCCACGTTTTAACACTGATAACACTGAATAGAACATGTTATGTTTGAGTTATGAACATGCAATTTTTACTATTGTGTAGCTAATACGATGGAGAATAATTAAAAGCTATAAAAAAAGGCTGATGGTTGTAAAAATTGATGAAAAAAAAAACACTACAAAGTATAAAATAACTTCAATTTCGGAAGTCGGTGTTTTTGGTTATTTCGTTTTTTGAAACCGACTTCGAAATTATTATTTTTTTTTTCACTTTTTAGTGGGACCTGCGTACCCAATTACAGCGTACCGGCGCTATGTTATGTTATGAACCGGGGCCCATTTAATAAAACTTACTTAGTGATTTCGATGTAAAGGTCTAGTCAATAAGAATAAAATAAGGCCAAACACTTGCTAGTTCCTACATACCGATGTGGAGTTCCCTTGACTCTGTCTCCATCATCAGGTCCGATCCGAAACTTCATTTTTTTGTAGTATCACCCGATATACACACGAATATCAAGTTTTTACCAGATGCGTGCCTACAATTTTCGAGAGTTGCCCTCAATTTCTCAAGGTTTCCATCATCAGATCCTGACGTGGTGGTAATGGGACTACCTAGGTAGCATACCCTTTCTTTTGAAAAAAGATTCATTGAAATCGGTTCATAAAAGACGAAGTTATCCGCGAACACACATTATATATATATATACTAACTGACCCGCGCAACTTCGTCTGCGTCACATTTTCATTACTGTTCCGCTCCTATTGGTCTTAGCGTGATGATATATAGCCTTGTCAATACGAATGAAATAAGCCCAAACACTTGGTAGTTCCTACATACCGATGTGGAGTTCCCTTGACTCTTTGTCGTCTCCATCATCAGGTCTGATTCAAACCTTCATTCTTTCGTAGTATCACCCGATATAAATACGAATATCAGGTTTTTACCAGATGCTTGCTTACAATTTTCGAGAGTTGCCCTCGATTTCTCAGGGTTTCTATCATCAAATCCTGACGTGGTGGCAATGGGACCACCTCGGCAGCATACCCTTTCATATAAAAGAAGATTCATCGAAATCGGTTCATAAACGACGAAGTTATCCGCGAACACACATAATATATATATAATCAACTTTACACGGTAAATGTTGATCCAGTGAGAAGTTAGAACAATTGTTGATCCGCCTATTTTACGTGTTTACTCAGCTCCACGACGCGCAAACTGATATACTTTGATCCGTCCTTGATGCGCGTGTGACGTCGGTGGATCTGCACTTACAGGTTGTCAAAAAGCTCGTCAGCGATTTGGCCAACATTTGTTGATCCATCAGCGTTCGAAAAAATCATACTGAATATGATTTCTTAGATCCAGAGTATATTTAACTTGTATATGACATTTACGTGGACTAAGTGGATCCGGAGCCAAAATTGACGAATAGGTACTCGAACACAACAACGGCACGTCGCGTTCTGCGTGTGACAGAGAGCCTAGTAGACTATTTCAGTATTTCGTTAGAGTAATAAGGTAAGAAAGATGCGTTAGAGGATCAAATTTTGGGAGCTACTTAACTTCTTCGTCAGATTGATTTGTTGTTTGGCAGATTATATTGCGGAAAGGCGTTTGCGCGGGTTTTTGTTATCGTATGTTTCTGTGAAATTTGTGAATTTGGTTAATTTTTAACCGACGAAAAAACGGAGGCGGTTCTCAAGTCGACGCGTATATTTTTTCTTTTTCTTGTATGGACACGCATAACTCTTTACAGAGTAGTCCGATTTTGATAATTCTTTTTTTATTGGAATATACCTCGAGTGGGACCACATGGGACCACCCCCATATAAATTTGAAAAAAAAAAACCAACCCTAAGGGTAGGAAAACAGGGGATGATTTATTGGTGATTGTTTCCAGTTCCCCATTTATGACCTTGATCTCAGAATTGTGCTTTTTCATTTCCATGAGATGGTTTTCCAATTTATTCAAACGTCAATTTTGAGCGCTCATCATCTCTTTCATCATCTCAATGATTTCTGTCTTGAGGGTCTCCAGCTCACTACCATTAGCATCGCCAGATAGACATTTACGTTTTGCCCGTTGGGTGAT
Source organism: Lacanobia wlatinum (assembly GCA_947578705.1). Taxonomy (NCBI): domain Eukaryota; kingdom Metazoa; phylum Arthropoda; class Insecta; order Lepidoptera; family Noctuidae; genus Lacanobia; species Lacanobia wlatinum. The sequence continues at coordinate 24,790,054 of OX388031.1, forward strand.
ATTGAGTTGAAGGGAGTCGTCTACACAGAGCTTTCGAATGTCCGATTCGGAGCGGGAAGGTACATTTCCCACCGAGGGAGCCATAGCGGTTGTTTTGGGCATTTTATTTTAATTATGGTATTGCTCACGCTCACGCTTATAACTTGTGGCAAGCTCCGTTGGTGACGTAGAGCCCGCGTAAGCGCACTGTAGGTCCGCCGTCTTTGTCTCGGTTGTTGTTGTCTTCTTCGTGCGGCCGCCGCAGTTCGGTTAATTAACCACTACGCTTGTATTGCGCGCCTAGTACTTGAACTGTTTTATTGTCGTTTTGTTGGCAATAAATACTTTATTTTTAATTAGTTATTTATAAAATCAATAAATTAAACTTGTACGGATGCACACGTCCAAACGCTTTTGCGGTCCGAGGGGAGAGGGAGGTGGACCGACGACCTGCTAGTCTATTCTGTAAATAACTATTTCGATATCGAGCTTCACCTGAGTGACATAGCTCACAAAGTGAGCTTTATAAGTTATAACACACAACATAAAGGTATCATGTTTAAACGATTTGATACTCACCGCGGATTGCGCTGTCGAGACACGAAAATGTTGTTACAGAATAGGGGTAATGGTGAGGGTCGCGGGTACCCAATGGATGCGAGACGCTCAGGACCGGTTGTTGTGGCGACACTTGGGGGAGGCATATGTGCAGCAGTGGACCTTTTCCGGCTAATATGATGATGATGATGATGAGGTGATAATAATTATAATAAATAAATAAAATAAATTTAATTTAGATAGTAGTAGTACTGATATGTTAAGCTTAACGAACGATGAGTAGGTATGTCGAAGTGTGATAGTTTCTCAGTAACGATATTTCGCAATAGATTATCGAAGTCAAGTACCTAGCTTCGTAGAAATGATCTTTCGCGGTAACGTGCATAGCAGTAAAGTAGTATCGCGGTAACGTGCATCGCAGTGTTGTGGCTTCGCAGTAACGTGCATTGCGATTTTGTAGCATCGTATTAACATTTATCGATATTTTGTGCGTCGCGATTCCGTATTCTACTCAGTTTGGGAGCACAAAGAGAGGATTTCCCGAAATTCCTACAGGAACGGGAAGAAACGGGATATGCGCATACGAAGTCACGGACAAAATAAAATTTTAATAATACTTGGAGTCGTCCATTAACCACGTACGGCTCGAAAGGGGGGAGGGGGGTGTAGTGAAATATCACATGTATTTATTTTTTCGTTCAATCAATCAATCAATCCATTCGCATTCGTTGAATGCGAATTTTCCAGAATTAAATTTTGTTGATTTATAATTACCTGTATTTAAAGATAATAGTCTGATTTTTTAAGATACTTTCTACGAAAAAATACAGGTGATTCTGGGTAAGGGGGAGGGGCTTTGGTATAAACCTCACCACATCTACCAAGGGGGAGGGGGGTCTAAAAATTTGCTAAAAATACATCACGTGATTAATGAACGACCCCCTGGAACTATGTTTAGCTTTATCCAATTTTTAGGGCTCCACAACAACATTAAAAAATTCTGCTCAGCTGTTTATTTGAGTCACTTTGAATGCCTTGAATTGTAATAGTTATTAATATAATGTTAGTACCTACCTACACTTAGTTACGATGGCAAGTGAAAGAATAATATTATTGAAAAGGCGCAAACCCACCGCGACGCAAGCTGTGCACGGGCATGCGGCGCAATTTAGCTGCGTGGATTCATTTGTTTGACAACGTGGGTCTATATTTTCACTGCAGTACACGCTACACACGACTCTGTTTCATAAGGCTTATCTCAAAACTATACTCCGATACCGTTTTAACATGGTCGTGGGTTAATATTCGTGTAAAGTGCATAGTGGGTTCCGCATGTACAGCGTGCATAGTGTTAACAGCGTTAAGCTATGTTAGCGCCATGTTCGAGCAAGCCACGCGTGTACCAATGACGTCATTTGATGCGCAGCGTGTCTTTAGGTTGCAGTGGACACAATCACATACATTTTCTTTCAAAGCGAAGCTAAACACACGTCCATAGCGTCTCCGTGCGCCGCGTTGGGTCTGCGCCTTTATATGGGTTTAAGTGCCAAAAGACTTTGATTGCGTCAAAAAATATTAAACAATTCGACTAAAAACTTTAGATCTGACATGTCAACTGTCAATGTCAAATTAAATTGACATTGACAATTATTAAATAAAATCAAGAAGCAAAAATGAAAGATAATGATAATGCTATTGAGTAAACATAACAATTAAAGCACTTACGTTTTAAATTTGTTAGAAAGCTGCTACAAGAACAATGGATCCCGCTCTACTCCGGGAGCGTGAAGCGTTTAAGAAAAAGGCACTTGCTACGCCGAGGTACGTAACATGCTTGTGGTGGACACCGTTAGCCCGCGGGCACTGCTCGCGTCGGCCGTCACGACTACCGCGTACTTTCTCTCGCTCCCACACGCAGCCACCAACATTCCCAAATTATCAATTTATATCATGTTAACTTCAAAAAAACTAGAGAATTTTTGCTTTTACTTTATTTGGCCTTACACTGTTCAGTTTATTGAGTAATATAACGTCACGTACGTTTTAACTAGCACATCTAGTTGCAGTTTCAATATTGTTATTGTACTTTTCCTTGTCTGCTAATAACATCACCTCTTAATATTATCACCTACATCATTTGTTAATAATAATTAATTTATTAAATTCCTGATCCTTCTTTTGCAGTATCGAAAAGAAAAAGCGAGATGACTCCCAATTCAAAGATGATAGCAAGAAGAAATCTAAATCTTCATCAAGCTCGGTTAGCTCCGGACCGAAGCTTGATGCCAACAAGTGAGTTGAATATTGTTCCATAATTAACACATTAATGGCTTATTTATTCAATGTGTTAATTATGGTCTAAATTACTATCCATAACTTAAATGATAAGATATAATTAAAGTATGTTTTCAGCTACAAAACTATGTCAGGGAGCTCGTCGTATCGGTTTGGTGTACTTGCCCGCATTGTCAGGCATATGAGAGCACGCCATCAAGAAGGAGATGACCATCCGTTGACTCTTGATGAAGTGTTGGACGAAACCAACCAGTTGGATGTTGGCAACAAAGTCAAACAGGTTGGAGATCCTTTGAACATGTGAATTTTGTTAAAACCAATAGACTTTTATAGTATTATGTATTTATACACGGTGCCATGTTAGTTGTTTTCCCAAGACAGCCCACTTCATCTATCCAATGACATGACAACTACACATTCCTTAAAAAAATAATAGTTATGAACATTTAAATTATTTATAAAATTAAAATATTATTCATTATCATGATGCATGACAGAGTTTGAAACATCCAAGAGTGAGTGCAGTCTGAGCCTTGTGTCCCAAGGATGGTACGGAATGGAATGATGATATTGTTTTGGTACATAAACATTATTAACAGGGTGTTTCACAATTCCAATGCATTATTTATTTTTATCTTACCTTTTATTTTAATAAATTATTTTAAAAAAATAAACGTCCCTAGAGGTTGTTTATGTCGGGTACTTTAAGTGGGCCCAACTAAAATGGCACCATGTATTTAGACATTGGTATTATTTGTTTATTCTTGTTACTATTTCAGTTCTCATCAACAATCTGTTAGATATGGATAATCAAATACTTGCTAGAAATGCCAATGATAGCACAGAGGTCATTTTATTATATTTCTTGTTGAAACTTTATTTCTTCTGTTTCCAGTGGCTACAAACAGAAGCTCTCCAAAACAACCCTAAAATAGAATGCACTCCTGATGGGAAATATATTTTTAAGCCTGTCTATAAAATTAAGGATAAAAAGTCTCTACTCAGGTAAATACCACATTTAGTTTACTGTTGCTCTTTGTGAGCATTAAACAGGCTAGAAGCTATGCAGTAGAAAATAAGAAATATTGTGATGACCTGACGGAAATCTGTCTAAAACTCACAATAATCTGATTGTTGATCCCTGTTAAGAATCCTGTACATTTTAAGAGGTGTTGACAGTCAGTAGTAGAATGGTGTCCGAACTTTTTTCTATGGGAGCTGGCATAGCCCCCCAACGCCATTTTGTTCTTTTTAGGGTTCCGTACCTCAAAAGGAAAAAACAGAACCCTTATGGGATCACTTTGTTGTCCATCTGTCTGTCTGTCAAGACCGTTTATCTCGGGAACGCGTGGGGTTATCGAGTTGAAATTAAAACCATATACTTAAATCTATGGTCCCTTGCAGCAGTGAAAAAATCAAACTTCTAAGTTAACATAAAAAAAAGCTATGGTCGGTTATGCCGCAAAAAACGTATATTTCGACACTCTCAAGGGAATCAAAATGTATAGGGTTTTTCCCGTTGACCTAGAACTATGAAATTTGGCAAGTAATACCGTCTATACATTTGTAATTAAATCATAAAAAAAATATAGTCTTTATTTAAAGTAATTTGTAGCTACGTACGGAACCCTCGGTAGACGAGTCCTACTCGCACTTGACCGGTTTTTTTTTTTCAAAGCTGCGTCTCACGATCTAACATGCATATGTATAAGAGTAAAGGACACTTAAACAAACAAAAAATGTTAGCAACATGGTGCCCTAAAGTGCCACGTCGCCGAGATAATTCAAGGTAAAGTCGCGTAGTCGCCATGTGAGAACAATCAAAGGGAACAAGGAAAGAGTGGGCTGTGCCACAAAGGTTCTATCCCCATATTTTATAAAATAAATAAATAAACGTATATTTCAATCCATTCAGATCATGTGGAGAATTATGTTGCACATTTGACATACATTAAACATTTAACCACAGTAAATATACTTAAAAATAATATAGCTATATATATAGCTTTCTCCTTTATTGTTTCCATTGCCTACATCACGTGAATTCTGCATTTTTGGGGGATGCGCGCTCAACCAATCAAACAAACAAACTCTTCAGCTTTATAGTATAAACACTTTCTTTCAGATTACTAAAACAACAAGATCTCAAAGGCCTTGGAGGCGTATTGTTGGAAGATGTGCAAGAGTCTTTGCCTCACTGCGAGAGGGCACTAAAAAGCTTAGCTCAAGAAATTCTATACATAGCTCGGCCTACAGATAAGAAGAAAATATTGTTCTATAATGACAAGACTGCAACACTGGATGTAAGTTGAATATTAAAAAAATAACCGTCACGGTACGCCCCGCCCCGCAGATGTGAAACATGTTAATATTAGAATTCATATATAATTAAAATCTTATCAATTAGTTCCAAAGTTCGCCGTCTGTCTGTAACAGGCGGCGCAGTGGGGGTATCACGACATGACAGCGTCATTTCCGTCATAGCATACAAGTTGGTTTTACTGCCAAAGCGCGCCAATAGATGTTTCACATCTAAAATGTACTCTTTAATGAAAGTCTTACCTCAGAAACCCAGAGTGGAATGGGGAGGCCTTTACTCAGGAGTGAGACAGTTCAGGCTTATGAGAAAAATCTATAAATCATTCTTTTATATTGTGTCTTCGCCTAATGGCGGCATGCCTTACCAAATCCACGTTAAACCTCTATTATAAATAAACGCAAGGTTTAATATCCTGTGGCAAGGCTTACAACTATTCAGTTGTTTTTGCGTTGCGACGGTTATTGACATTCGACGCGCTCGGGCGCTTACAGGTAACAAGTAATCAATAGCAAAACAGTGTTTTTAGCCTGAATGTAGTAAAGAAGTTTGTAGGCATTAATTGTTTTTAGTTTTTAATTTTGCTTTGGTCTTCAATGAAGAGCAAAGCAAAATTATCGTGATAAACAACGACATCACTAGTCCGAAAGCCGCTGACTCTAAAAAAAGTGCCCTAAGTTTTTTACCATGCTTTTTATCTTCAGGTTGATGAAGAATTCGTGAAACTATGGCGCGCAACTGCAGTTGATGCAATGGATGACGCGAAAATAGAAGAGTATTTAGAGAAACAAGGCATTAAATCGATGCAAGACCACGGCCCTAGGAAACCGGTTGTGCCAAAGCGAAAGAAAACGGCACAAAAAAGGAGACAGTTCAAGAAACCCAGGGACAACGAGCATTTGGCTGATGTGCTCGAAACTTACGAAGACAATACTTTGACGCAAAAAGGCGTTTCTATAAAATAAAAGTTTATAATCTTATGTTTGTTTTGAATTTAATTCAAAATATTAGCTGTATTATGCAATTATTTGATTATACAGGTGAATTTATAGTGTGCGTAAATGGCCAAATCCGAAGAAGATATTGAAAAAGATATCTATGACGAAGATATCGAAAAACACTGAAAGGAGTCTGGAGCCCAAATTTGAAAACAATTTAAAATTCATAATTGGGTTTTTAATAAAAAAACTGGCCAAGTGCAAAGAGTTCCTAACGAATTTTTTTTTTTACATGTTATTTTAACACTACAGACTTCTAATAGGTTTTCCTGTACTCTTTAGGTAAAGATCTATTATCTCCATTTTCTTTTTTAGGCTCAGTAGTTTCGGAGATAAGGGGGGGGAATGGTAATTTTTTGTCTAATTTCTTGAATAACTTCAAAACCATTTATTTTAAAATTATGAAAAAAAATATAATTAAAACCCTCACAGTAAGCCCTTTCATTTGATATGTCACACGATATTGTCCAAAAAACTTTTTTTTTAATTTTCTAGTTTGACCCCTAAAAGTGACCCCATACTAAAAATTTAATCATTTACGTAACGCGTCCGTGTTTGGGTCATAGAAGTCCATATGTGTACCAAATTTCAACAGAATCAGTCCAGTGGATCCGGAGAAAACTGGCTGTGACAGACGGACAGACAAACAGACACCCGAGTGATCCTATAAGGGTTCCTTTTTTTTCGGAACCCTAAAAACTGGCCAAGTGCGAGTCGCGCTCGTGTGCATGGTTCCGAACGAATTTCATTTTTTTAACATGTTTTTTACACTTTAGACTTCTTATGCTGCCTCCATACGCTTGGCAAACAGTGGCAAACAGCGAGCACCAAACAACAAACACGAACGTGTGGATAGGTGTTTGCTGTTTGCGTATGTGTTCGGGAAGTGTTTGGCAGTGATCGGCATCGGTGTCGGTTTTGTGCACAAATCATAGGGTGTTCGTCGAACGTGTTTGCGATGTAACCACACGCTTGTTCAGTTCTATGCTGCCGTCATAAGAAAAAGGACGTATCTACATAAAACGACGTAACCGATTTCCGACTTTTATAAAATAACTTAAGGTCGGAAATCGATTACGGTGTTTTGTATAGATACGTAATTTTTTTTACTGCGGGAGTACTATTAACCCGAAAGTAATCCGGAATATACTTGCACGTTCGCCAAGCATGTGGATGCCGTGTTTCTGTTGGGTGTTTGTGGTCGGTGTTTGTCCTCTTTGTGTGGCAAACACCAAGCGTGTGGAGGCAGCATTATAGGTTTTCCTATAATCTATAGGTAAAGATCTATTATCTCCGCTTTGTTCAAAATTGTAGGCTCAATAGTTTCGGAGATAAGTGGGCTTGTCATTTTTCGTCTTATTTCTTGAATAATTTCAAAACCATTTTAAAATTATGAAAAAAATATAATCACATGATATTGTTCAAAGAATGTTTTTTTGAAATTTTATAGTTTACATACTAAAAATTTAATAATTCACGTAACACTTCCGTGTTTGGGCCACAGAACTCCATAATTATGTGTACCAAATTTCAACAGGATCGGTCCAGTGGATCCGGAGAAAACTGGCTGTGACAGACACCTGAGTGATCCTATAAGGGTTCCGTTTTTTGTTCGGAACCCTAAATAACGGTATTCTTAGCCAGGAATCGAACCAGTTGATTTTGGAACAAAAACATACCTTTCAGAGCTTTCTATGACCAGTTGTTTCGGCTTTGCGTTATCTGTCTGTCAGTCATCAGTACCGACGTAACGGGAGAATTTTATATTATGCTAGGTTTTGCCCGCGACTTCGTACGCGCATATCCCGTTTTTTCCCGTTCCCGTAGGAATTTCCTGAGTGTAGGGAAGCTACATGCCAAATGTCAGCATTCTACAACTAGTAGTTTCGGTTGTGTGTTGTCTGTCAGTCAATCAGTTAGTAAAGGAAGAATTTTATAAATAAGGATTGATTATAATCAATCCTCCTAAAAAGTCGCACTGTCTTGTCGCGACTTTTTAGGTGGAGGGCCAAAAACTGAAGTTCCTTTGCCTGTTGGACAAGACTAGAAAAAAAACCTCAGTTGTGTTCCGATATCCGCACAATAACAGAATTATATTTTTAGCATCAAGCAGCATTTTTTTTGTCATGGCAACATCGTCAGAGAAGTGTCATAAAATAACAACAAATTCCTCCTGCTTGGGTAATAGGTTTGTGATTATAGAAATATAACTTGTGCTTTACGGTACACGATTTAAAGTAAAACATGGAGCAAATGGAAAACCTATCGCTATCATGGGACGCTCATCAGAAGAGCATTTGTAATGGATTGTGCCAAATGCAGCAGGTGAGCATCTGTCTCATAGTAAACAATACAAATACAATTAATTACTTACCTAATTTCGTTATTATTGCAAGTGCAAAGCATTAGCTTTATAAAAAAATAAATATTGATAACATTGAAGGTTATTTAATTGGCTCAATTTTATTATAAAGGAGAATACTTGCACAGCCTCAAATTAGGTTTGTGTTTTGCCTGCCAAACAAGCTATATGCAAAAGAAAACACAGCATGTTCCAGAAATTCGTGGTCATATTTAAGGGTGGTTATGTTGGGTAGCTGATTTACATTAAGGAAAAAAAAAACAAGACAAAAATTATTACTATTAAACTATATGATGTATTTATCATCTAGCGTGGAGAGTTTGTGGACATGACGTTAGCTGCAGACGGACATCATGTCAAGGTTCATCAGATGGTTCTATCGCTAGTGAGCCCGTACATCAAAGACCTGATTTCAACAGCTAAGTGTCCACATCCAGTTATATTTCTCAATGTTAGTATTATAATTTTAATACCAAAAGAAATTACTATAACAAATGATAGAAATTAATACAATACAATTCAATGAACACAATATATTTAAACAGTACAACTCAATATGATTGCAGAATATATCGCACTCTACACTATGTGCAATTCTGGAATACATATACACAGGGGAAGTCCTCGTGCCAAAATGTCAGCTGCCAGAGATCATAGCTGCAGGGAGAGCACTGCATATTAGGGGACTCAAGGAAATGGTAAGTAACTCACGAATTACCTTTTCAAGTAAAGCCTTTTTTAATTGTGTACAATACTCTTAGGGTGCCGTTCCACCAGAGATGTGCTATGCTGTGAGAATGTAAAAGCTAAGCTACAAAACTATGTGACAGTATCCACTAATGCTAAGCTATGTAGCGGAGCGAGTAAGACGTGCTATGAAAATGCAGCACGAGTTATGCAACGTATCGACAATAGGGAAGCCACGGGGAGCGGCGGCGCGGTGAGGGGAGAGGTGCTCGCGTCGCCGCCGTATCCTACCGGCCACTCGGTTCATTTCGTATCGTTCAAGACAAACATGCTGCACCTACTGTTAGATGTGTACCTAACAGTAGGTGTATGTTTGTCTGTATGGTGTGTGTATGGATGGTGTAGCAAAAAAAAGTGCTCTGCACATAGCTTTTTTTTTTGAATAGATAAATAAACCATCCATAGCACGCACCCATAGCTCGCATCTAGGGTTGCCAGGTCTTTAAACCAGAAAGTCGGAGAGACCAGAAAGTTTAAACGGACATTTGGACATAGGCTTCCCCCAAGCGTCGCCACAACGACCGGTCCTGCGACCGAGACCTTCACCAGGTCATCGGTCCACCTTGTGCATCTTCCAGTATGCGGTCGACATTCAGAACTTTTCGGTCCCATCGACAATCTGTTCTGCATTAAATATTCATTACTATATTAATTTCTAGAATTGAAATAGTAGTAGTACGTAGCAAGTGATACAAGGTGAGAGGAAGTCAACACTTGACAAATGTAAAAAAATGCTCAAATTAGTCTGACTCGCGTGCAAAGGGTTTCGAACGAATTTTATTTTTTTAACATGTTATTTTAACACTGTAAATTTCTTTTAGGTTTTCCTGTAATCTATAGGTAAAGATCTATTATCTCCTTTTTTTTTTTCAAAATTTTAGGCTCTGTAGTTCGGAGATAAATGGTCATTTTTCGTCTTATTTCTGTAATAACTTCAAAACCATTTATTTTAAAATTATGAAAAAAACATAATCACACGATATTGTTCAAATAACATATTTTTGCGATTTTCTAGTTAACATACTAAAAATTTTATAATTCATGTAACACTTCCGTGTTTGGGCCACAAAACTACGTATGTGTACCAAATTTCAACAGAATCGGTTCAGTGGTTCCGGAGAAAACTGGCTGTGATAGACGGACAGACAGACACCCGAGTGATCCTATAAGGGTTCCGTTTTTTGTTCGGAACCCTAAAAAATGTAGCTTAGTTGAATCAATTTCCACCAGTGCTATGCAATGTGGACCATTGAATATGATTAGTGGATATCAAACGCATCCATAGCAATATTTCATAGCACATCTCTGGTAGAAAAAAAGCAGCCTTATTGTTAGAGATATGAAATACACATACCATCAATTCATCAACATCATATCAGCCAAAAGACGTTCACTGCTGGACATAGGCCTCCCCCAAGTGTCGCCACAACAACCGGTCCTGTGCGTCTCGCATGCATCGACGAATCCGCAATCCCGCAATCTTCACCAGGTCAAATACATGTATAAACACAAGATATTCAATAACGGTTATTAGAGCAAAAACAGATATTCTAATTTTTATTTAATCAGTCTGAAAGATCTCTTTGGGAGATCTTTATTTTGAGCTTAATCCAATTAAAATGAACACCATTAAAACAGTCTACTCGGTGTTAATATGAAAAACAAAAACTCTTATATTACCCTGCACAGTCCGACTGCAACGCCTCCCCAAATCCTTTAGGTAAATTTTTGAACGATCTCAAACCAGCCTTTGTGTTAGCGTCACCTCATCCCACCTCTTTGGGCCTCGGCGGTGCCATCCATCCAGACATGTACCTTGAGTCTTTTTATTGTCACTTGTGAAGTGTGTGCATGCAGCTGACGTGACTTTTTTTTATTTGTGATGGGTTTGCTCTTGACTCTAGTCTAGGTCAGAGATGAAGAGACAAAGTGTACAATGGAGCGAGCTTACCCAGCTTACGCTTACGTTTATCATAAGCTACTAAGGCTTGTTTAACACGTACCACAACCACACCACATCGTCGCGACAAAAGCTGGCCAAGCTGTGGTTACATGTGAATAGTGTGGATGTGTTTGCGATGTGCCCTGGAGGTCTACCGAAGTCTGTAGTTTCGGGCTTAGTTGCGGGTGTATTCTGCTCAGTATCACTTAATCACTAAGAATTAATGACAACACGATTCGTCAGTTACTGTCAAATCGTGTTGTCATTCGTTCTTATTTCAGGTTCGGGACTAATCGGGTGATATGGAGTAGAATACGTCCGCAACTAAGCCCGAAACTACAGACTTCAGGCTTAGAGAGTAGCCCCCTGCCTCTAGTTCACGGTGTCGCTAGTGGTTGCGATGTGGTCGGTATCATAACACACGCGGCCGATAATGACGGCAAATTGTGGTCCATATGAATTTAACTATTAATATTCATACAAATTAGCGCCCGCCCACGTGTTGTGCTTGTGGTATGTGTGTAACAAGCCTATTACATAATAAGCATTTCAACATCTTAATTCTCCTTTCAAGGATAGTGAAAAAACTGCAGAATCTGGTCTAAGCAAAACAGCCACTTCAAGTTCACCTAGAACTAAAAGTATTTCTGAAAGGTTAAGACTGCTCAAGGAGAAGAAGAAGCCCACACAACCAATGAAAGAAGATAAGAAAATGCTACCAGCACCTATGTGCAGGTGTGTACACATAATGTAATAAACTATGTATTTTCAAAGTAGTATGTAGAAGCCTGTTCACCTGCAAAGGGTTGCGAAATTGAATTTTTCGAAAGAGTTACATCGGCCCTGAACCGTAAAACGCATTTGAAGATTTTGAAGCACCCGTGTTCTTTGAAATGCCTTTAAATGGCAAAGGCCCTTTATTCAGTAAAAGTCTGACACTCCCTCCCGCTCCGCCCAGAGCAGGAAAAGTTTCGTCGATTTATATGAATATAAAAGTTATGGCTATACTAATATAATACGTCATAGATATAATAAATAAGGAGATATGCCCGATAGACGAAAATGTACCGGAACCTGTGTCTCCAGTATGCCCCTTCCATACAGCAACTACTACACATGCACGTCAGTAAAAGCAATAGATACGCAGTCGCGCATACAGCCGCACTTCTCAAAACAGAACGTACTATACAATCAATTATAAGCTTTATCGCATCAAACACAGCGTGCAATTATCATGCATCGTACAACTGACGCACACAAAAACAACGGTCGATATCATTGTGCTGTGCAAAAGCAATTTATTTCACACTAGTGGACGTCAAGCGGTTTCACCCGCGTAGTTCCCGTTCCCGTGGGAGTACAGAGATAATATATAGCCTATGTTACTCCCTGATAATGTAGCTATCCAATGCTAAAAGAATTTTTCAAATCGGTTCAGTATTTTCGGAGCCTATTCAATTTAAATAAACAAACAAACAAATATTTCTTCTTTATAATATTAGTATAGATATAGACTAGCTGACCCGCGCAGCTTCGTCTGCGTCACATTTTTCATTGCTGCTCCGCTCCTATTGGTCTTAGCTTGATGATCTATATAGCCTTCCTCGATAAGTGGGCTATCTAACACTGAAATAATTTTTCGAATCGGACCAGTAGTTCCTGAGATTAGCGCGTTCAAGCAAACAAACAAACAAACTCTTCAGCTTTATATATTAGACTAGCTGACCCGCGCAACTTCGTCTGCGTCACAATTTTCATTACTGCTCTGCTCCTATTGGTCTTAGCATGATGATATATAGCCTATAGCCTTCCTCGATAAATGGGCTATCCAACACTGAAAGAATTTTTCAAATCGGACCAGCAGTTCCTGAGTTTAGCGCGTTCAAGCAAACAAACCAACAAACAAACTTTTCAGCTTTATATATTAGTATAGATACGTAATAGCAAAAAAATATTCTAGGAACGTAACACTTTTTTACGCCATTGTACCTGCGCGGTCGTCACTAAAACCTTACTTCGGAGGATCAAACTACGCTGACGCGAACTGTAGCTAACAAGGATCAAATTCTGGGAAGTGATAACACATGCCAAGTTAAAGAAAAAAAATACCATACTTACACCCACAGACACGCACTACACTCTCATACAACACTCCCACATGCATAACACTAAGCACTTACCTATTTCAAGTGCTTATTGTTTTAATTTTTTTTTTCTTTCTATTTTAATTGTTTAATATTTGTTTTTTCTTTTTTAAACACCTACTGTATTTAAATTTTGCACAGTTTTGCAACTAATGTAGCTATTTACGTACGCAATCAATTTGTAAAATGTGTTTTTGTTCCAATAAAGATTATTATTATTATTAAAGAGAAGCTCTCATTTTTAACAAATTAGTTTAAATTTGGAAAAAAATAACTATTTTCTATTTTTTTACTATTTTTTCGCTTTTAGCGATAAGGCCGCCCATTGTGTCACCCTATGTAATGTTTTCTTCATCTATTTTTTTTTTCTGTAACTTATATGGTGTACATAATAAAGAGTATTCTATTCTATTCTATTCTATTTTTTTTAAATGTCAAACTGTTTTGTTAAAAATGACAGCTTTCCTTTAATTTGACATGTGTTATTACTTCCCAGAATTTGATCCTTGTTACCTACACTTTCGGATGGTGTAATAATACAGTGTCTTTTTTTTTCAACATTAACCTTGAATTAAATTGAATAACGATTTTTCAAAAATCCGATGATGCAGTTTTAGTTTTTGTCAAAATTGGGCTCGAGACTCCTTTCAGTGATTTTTGTTATTCCTCATAGTTTCGAATTGGCCATGAAGGCACACTTGAAAAATTCACCCTGTATATTGGGGTCGGCTAGTCAAACCGGATTCAAACAGTGGGTATTAATTGTTTAATACGGCGGCTGGTTATTTTAACCTTCTATTCTACAGGATATATCTTGATGAAGACACAGGCGATTCAACGAGGGACGTACCAGATTATTCCATAGACATACAAGATGATTCCATTGAAGCTGGTGACACTACGCTTGACGGTCTTGAAACCCGCACTCCCAATAGCTCGAATAATGAACAATCTCCTATAAGCCGCGACCTGACCGCTGAGGATACGAAAAAAGTCTTGTGTGAGTATATGTATAGCATGTATGTAGACACAGAAAGCCCTATTTATAAAAACTTTTTTCTAACAACGTGCTGAGTGCAAATACTGAGTGGCAGATACTTTACTTAATTCTTCTATGTAGAATAAATAAAGTATTTGGCTGGATTTTTTATTGCATATCTCAAAACCTAAAGAACAGATAAGTAAGACGTAGTAAAAAAACTCAAGATAATTACTTAATTGTGAACGTTTTAAGATCTATGATAAATCGAGACAGCACTAATTGCGTGTGATTCACTCACAAGCACCGCCTTAGAAAATTTGCACCATCTAGTACGAATAAAAATTTGGTTTTACAGCTATTTTATTTATTTTTTATAAATCGCACTTTTGTAATAACATCTATCAAATACTAAAAATTCATTAAAAATATATTTTTTATAGTAGTCAAATACCCTACTCAACCGAAAGATTTGAACTTTCTGTTTGTCAATTTAATATGGCGGGACTTGTGAGTGACGTCACACGCCATTAGTGCTGTCTCTGTTTATCACAGATTAAAAAACATTGACAGCACCGCCACCTATTGAGATTTTAAACAATATATTTTAATTGCGTCTTGTCTACTCTCTGGGTTTTGAGAAATGTAATAAAAAAAGAGTCAAATACCCTAACTTGCTCCCAAGTCCCAGGGCTGGGCAAATACATGCTTTGCTTTAATTGAAATACAAATGACAAAATACTATCTCGCTAGTATTTAAAATACGAAATATAAGATGTCTTTAAGTAACGTATTTGAAATATAAAATACAGTATTTTAGCTATTTTTATTTGAAATACGAATGACAAAATACTATTAAGAATAAAAAGTAATCCAGCCCAGCATGGACTTAAAAGCAGATTAATTAGTAAAACCAGAGTAGGAAACTCTGGTTTTACTAATTAATCTTCATGAACACTAGATTATTACCTGATACTTGACATTGACAATTTAACGTACAGTAACAGGTGCAGTGTTGCCAACTCTAAAGATCGACATATTTAGCGATCGCCATTGCCATTTTGCTTACGAAAGCTATCGAGCGCTATTTTCTTCAGAACGCACCCATAAATTAAATCCCTAAATGAAGGTTAAATGTATTTATGTTAAATTGTACAAAATACCTCGGCGTCAGGTATTTGAAATACGAATTATAAATTAAATTTTAAGCAAGTAATTGAAATACAAATACCAAATACATATTTGTATTTCAATTACGTATTTTAATAACAAGTAATTCAAATACTGCCCATCCCTGCTTACTCCTAATCTACTGAATCGATCGGCGTAGTTTAGTGGCAAACTAGTGTATTCATTTCACTTCAATCTTAAATTAGAAGTTGTGTTTATTCACTCTAACCGTAATGTCAATCAAGTGAATTAAAGAGACAGGTGTATTTTTTATTTATATTGTGTTAATAAAAACGGGAAGTGGGATGTTAGTACTGTTTATAGGTAAGTGAATGTATGTTTAGACAATATGAAGAGTGGTTTATAAATATACAATAAATAATAATTGCTTCTAAAATCAGTCGCTAATTTTCGCCTCCATTGCTTTAACTCTTTCAGTCTTGGTGGTTAGGCTACTAACCACCTATTAAAATAAAATATACACTGGACCGCAAAAAGGGTCATCATCATCATCATATCAGCCGAAAGACGTCCACTGCTGGACATAGGCCTCCCCCAAGCGTCGCCACAACGACCGGTCCTGTGCGTCTCGCATCCATCGGCTACCCGCGACCTTCACCAGGTCATCGGTCCACCATGTAGGAGGCCTTCCAACGTTACGTCTTCCGGTACGGTCAAAAAGGGGGCTTTTTTGTCAAAAAGGGTCGGTTATAAAATATTCAGACCTAACTTTATGAAATAAAGACTAAATTAAATAATACTAGCTTCTGCCAGCGGCTTCGCCCGCGTGGTCCCTAGGGAACATACACCCGGGATAAAAAGTAGCCTATGTCCTTTCTCAGGCTCCAGACTGTCTGTGTACCAAATTTCATTTAAATCGGTTCAGTAGCTCTGGCGTGAAAGCGCGACAGAATGACAAAGGTTTATTTTCGCATTTATAATATTTAATGCCACATAAAATAATATTTACAGCCGCGTCCCTACTGGTGGTAGGCTTCGGCCGATGGCTTGTGACCACCCACTGGGCAAAGACGTACCGCCAAGCGGCCTAGCTACGTTCCGCTATGCTCAGTGTAGCCAATACAGAGGAGTTGGGTCGAAATAGTTGTTCCAATGCAGGCAGACCAATCAGGCTTGCGCTTACATGGGCGTATCGGGAGACTAGACGCGGAGGGTAGCGGGTTCCGAGACACGGTGCGCCGCTGGCCGACCGCAGGTAGTTGAGGGCCCAAGTAGTGTGCTAGCCACACATGAAAGGCTGCCCCGCCAGCTGTCGAAAAATCCCGGAATGCACCATCGTGCTGGTTGGCGCCCAGACGAGAGGGCCCGGTGGTCCATCGATGACCATCGGGCTCGAGCGTCCCCGCAGTCTCCAGACTAGTCCTCCAATGATGTCGTCCTGTCAGAGCGTGCCTGTGGGTTAGCAGCATAGAACCTCATTTCACTTCCTTCTCCTTAACCTGCTTCACTCAAAAATGAAAAGGAATAAAAAGAGAAAAGCTGTACAGCGGCAGCACTCCCCTCTCACACAAAGTGCACCTCTGTAATATACGAGGTCTGCACTCAAATCTCGCTGCAGTCCATCACCACCTTGAGACTGAGAAACCAGCGCTCTTATTCCTGTCGGAGTCGCAGATCGGATGTCCGTCAGACGTGTCATACCTGTCTTACCCAGGGTTTACCCTGGAGCACCACTTTAGACCTCGCACGGGCGTATGTATGTACGCCCGGGACGACATCTGCTATCGGCGTCTCCGCTACCTTAAAGACTCCAGTTTCTCTACGCTGTGCTCTACGCCTGGACAAAATTGTCTACGCCTGTGTCTACCGTTCGCACAGCGGTGGTTTGCAGACAACTGGGCTCACACAGCACCTGAGTGAGGCGGCGGATGCGATTCAGCAGCGGCACCCTTCTGCCCAATTGGTGTTACTGGGGGACTTCAACGCCCACCATCAGGAGTGGCTCTTCCCATACCAGTACACAGACCATGCTGGACGAGAGACGCGAAAGCTAGCGCTAGCTTTAAATCTTACCCAGCTGGTCCAGAGGGCAACGAGGGTGCCGGATGTTAATTCGCACACAGTCAATTGCTTGGACCTTCTGCTGACAACAGATCCACACCGCTACTCGGTGTCGATTTCTTCTCCACTGGGTAGTTCCGACCACTGTCTGGTGAAGTATGTGTCCGTCTACCTAGATACCGGTTTCCTAGCCCCAGAGCCACCCGGCGGGTATGGCGATACAGGTCAGCAGATTGGGATGATATGCGATCATTCTTCGCATGTTACCCTTGGCAGCCTACTTGCTTTTCTTCAACTGATGCTTCGTCGTGCGCGGACGCTATGACGGATGTGTTGCGGAGGGGAATGGAGTACTACATTCCGTTCTCTGACATAACAATGTCTGGAGAAACTCGTCCATGGTTTGGTGCCGAGTGCAATCGCGCTGATGCGCTTAAGCACGCGGCGTACCTAGCGTGGGGCGACGCACGTACGCGCAAAGCAAATGACTTAGTGACCGACAATACGGGTTCCGCCCCAGGCTCCCAGGTTGTTCCTGATAGCAACCTGGGAGTCTTTAAGTCAAGAGTGAGTAGGTTACTTCTAGGCAGGCGTGCTCTATCTTCGACCACATCATCGCTTACCAACAGGTGACATAGTGGTCAAACGCGTGCCTATCAATAGAAAAAAAATATATCTAAAACTTGTTTATTTATTTTTGATAATTGTATAAAAAACTGAAAATGTAAAATAAATATTTGTCTTAGTTTTGTAATAAAAAAGTTATAAATAAGGTGTCTCTGCCTTATAAATTTAAAGTCATCATGTCGTTAACCCCTGACGAATGGACCAGGATCCTGACAATGCTTGAAGATGGGCACAGTCAGCGAAATACTGCGAGAACTGTTGGTGTGACTCTTTCTACAGTTCAGCGAGTGCTCCAGCGTTTCCATGAATCTGGATCCAATCTTCGAAGACCAGGAACAGGCCGAACAAGGTGCACGACGGCGCGGGAGGATCGCTATATGGTGTCAACAATTTTGAGAAACCGCTTTCCTTTTCCTACGGCTGTTGAAGAAAAGAATCATCATTTACGAGCTGGAGGAAACAATCCTGAGTATGGATACAGTAAGGCGGCGTCTGGCTGAAGCAAATTTAAAGCTATTAAGACCTGCAAATGGCCCGAAACTCAAGTTTATGGTAGAGAACACAAGAATTGGACTCTGAATGACTGGTCAAGAGTTATGTTTTCAGACGAGTCTAGATTGTGTTTATACAAGCACGACGGGAGGAAAAGAGTACAGAAGACCAAGAGAGCGCTATAACCACGCCTGTTTAGAAGAAAAAGTACCATACAGCTGCGCTCTGTTCACGAGTGGGCTGGCATTTTTTCTGAAAGCCGCACTGAGCTAATCTGAGAACTGCAGAAAGATATGTCACTGAAATTCTGAATGACTACGTTGGTCCATTTTTAGTGGACATGGGCGAGAATGCCGTTTTTATGCAAGACAATGCCCGCCCGCATACAGCTCAGATAGTGTTTGCCTATTTTCAAGAAGTCGGTATCACACACATGGAGTGGCCAGCACGCAACCCCGACTTAAACCCCATTGAGCATGCATGGGACGACGTGTACGTCAGCGGAATCCGCCGCCAATCACGTTACGTGAAATGAAAGAAGCTGTAATAGAGAAATGGCAGAATATTCCGCAGCATCCCCTCAAAAACCTAGTAGAAATTATGCCGAATCGTATAACAGCAGTATTGCGAGCTCGCGGAGGCAACACATAGTAATAAAATGCGAGAAAACGGCACATCTGTAACCAATTTACGTTTACGAAAATACTGGAAAACTACGCATTTTTATTTATTTTACATTTATTAAAAATAAAAACCTTGAATTCATTTTATTTTTTATTTAAGCACATTAGAATATCCTTTAATTAAGTCTTTAGTTCATAAAGCTAGGTCAGGTACTTTTGAAGATATTGAGATAATATAAGATTTTCTAACCGACCATTAGCATTTGGAAACATTGTTGGACCGGCTGAAGATTGTAAAAAAACAATATTTGCATTGTATAGACTCAATTTATTTAGTAATGTATAATTTCATCCATTTTAACGGCACATGTGTGAGTACTGTGTACTTTAAACTTAAGCTATAGCTATCAGTTTTAGGTTTTTTTTTTACTTGAATGTACCCTGGCGGTTGGGAGTGTCATGCTCACACAAGTCTGGCTGATGGTGACGTATGCGTTGGATCATTTGGCTCCCTTCAAAATGGTTGAGCCGAATGGTGCTAGCGCATGCGTCATGTTCGTGAACGGGCGCTGTCAGTTGGGACTGGTCATTTCTCAGTTGCCATGGTTTATTTTAAATATTTCTTTGAATTGTTCCTTTTTTCCCGGACGCTTTTATCCTGCTCGTCTTTTACATCGTTCTCACATGTTTGTATAATTTCAACTTGATGTAAACAAAAATTTGTAACAATTTATTATTTTTTAAAAGAGTGTCCGTGGAGTTTCTTGCACGTTCTTCTCCATAGAGATGAACAAGACAATTCAAAAGTGGCTGTAAATGGTTTATTTGAAATATACGATTTGATTTGACCCTTTTTTGTTGCGGTCCAGTGTGTTAACATGTGATTTAGTAGAAATATGTGGTAAAGTTGATTTAAGAGGCATCTCGTATGAATGCAATTTAGTTCTTTGTTTACTACAACCACTGTGGTTATCGCTATTGATCACCATATTCTTGGAAAGCCTTATACAAAAAACAAAAAAACAAATTGTATATCGTTATAATCTGCTAACCATAACTGTTACCACTATCAAATAAATAAATAAATCTTATATTTCAGACAGCCCATTATTTGGTTAGTATACAAAAACATAGAAACTAGTGTTAGTACTTACATTCTAATTTTACCTACCTACGCCACAGTCACATGTAGGCCTATCCAATGCCCTAGTATGGGGCTGTGAACAAACATTGAAGATTTTCTTATCTATTTAAAATTATGACTGAAAGAGTTAAGAAGGACTCATACTGAGGCGTCCTTCCACAGCCTGTAATTTTAAACCTGAGATATTTAAAGCGCTAAAAATAATTTGTCTGTGGGTATAAAAAGCAAAATTGTATTGTTTCAGTGAATTTCAAGGTGCAGTACACAGTATCAAACCAAGGAGGCCTGCAGATTATGTACAATAGATATTTGTACCAGCTGCGGTATATCAGTAAAGCAACGAGTAAAATAAGCTGGCGTTGCATTGGCTATGACAAAACCAAATGCACGGCGCATATATTCACGAATGAAGACGACGAAGTTGTGCAGCGGTAAGATTTTTTTATATTTGTAAACAAGGTGAATTTTTAGAGTGTGCCTTCAGGGTCAAATCCGAAACTATGAGGAATATCGAAAAATACTAAAAGGAGTCTCAAGCCCGATTTCGATAAAAACTACAACTGTATCATTGGATTTTTGAAAAATCGTTGCTTGTTCCTACCCAGGATTCGAACCAGTTGATTTTGAAGAAAAAAAACACTATTATTACACCCTCCGAAAGTTTTGCTAATAAGGATCAAATTCTGGGATGTAATAATACATGATAAACTAAATTTACTTAATTTTGTCACACCATAAATAATACACTGAATTATTTTCTTTGTTTCAGAAAATTCAAACATAACCATTCGTTCCACGATAAGAACATTTTAAGGAAACATCGAAATGGTACTCTTTACTCGAGATTTCAAGACGCAAAACTAAAATCTGAAAGTATAAAGAAGAATATCACCGATCTGTTAAAAGTTGTCGAAGAAAAAAAAAATAAAAAAACCTGGTTTCTGAACTGAGAACTTAAATTTAAGTCGATGTCTCGCTAAAAACTGAAAGTTTAAAGAAAAATGTCGCCGATCGGATTAGGATGACGAAGAAAAAAAATCAATCTTGTCTACCTATATTCATGAGAGCTTTATTTTTCCCGAAATACTATTTTGGAAAAAAAACCCGCTATCCTTATTTTCATCTTAAAATATTTGTGTGAATAACTTGCCCAACGTACGTCGGCGTCGGTTAAATTGTCAGCTATAGTTCATAAGAACTGCTAATGTTGTGTTATTACGTAATTGTAAATGTTATTTGTGATACATAAGTAGCTTGCTATCCCGTAAAAGGTTATTCATTGTCTGTGACTGTGTTTATATGTGTAATAAATAAATATCAATAAAGAATCATAGTTTACGCAGAACTTGATTGTTTTTCAAAACAACACATTTTTGAGAAAAACCGGTACAATACTTTATATTTTGCAATAAATTGCAAGTGTTGTGTCGTTTCGCATCTCTTTCTTTTCTATGCAGTCCTTGAGAAGTTTTTAAATTCTGTTTTAATACAACAATGTCAAGTATTATGTATAACACGCAGGGCTGGGCAAAACACATGCTGGGCTTTAATTGAAATACAAAATACTATCTCGCAAGTATTTAAAATACAAGATATCTTTAAGTAATGCATTTAAAATACAAAATACTATTAAGAATAAAAAGTAATCCAGCCCAGCATGGGCTAAAAAGCAGAGTAAAACAAGATTAGTCAGTAATACCAGAGTTTCCTTTTATAAACACTAGATCTTTACCTGATACTTGACATTGACAAGTTGACGTACAGTAACAGGTGCAGTGTTGCCATCTCTAAAGATCGACATATTTAGTGATCGCTATTTTGCTTACGAAAGCTATCGAGCACTATTTTCTTCAGAACGCACCCATAAATAAGATCCCTAAATGAAGGTTAAATGTATTTATGTTAAATTGTATTTTGAAGCCATAAGTATTTGAAATACTAACAACAAAATACCTGGGTATTTGAAATACGAATTACAAATTACATTTTAAGCAAGTTATTGAAATACAAATATTAAATACGTACTAAGTACGTATTTCAATTACATACAAGTAATTCAAATACTGCCCAACCCTGATAACTCGTGAATATGTAGACACAGAAAGCCGTATTTGTAAAAACTTTTTAACCATGTGCTGAGTGGAACCTGGAGAAAACTCCGGAGTTGAAAACACTTTTGGGAACAAATAAGAAAATAAAAACCGGTCAAGTGCGAGTCAGACTCGCGCATGAAGGGTTCCCTACCATCGTATTTTTATTATTTGTTGTTATAGCGGCAACATATATACACACTCTGAAAATTTCAACTGTCTACCTATTACGATTCATGAGATAGACTGATAGACACACGTACGGACGGACGGACAGCGGAGGCTTAGTAGTACGGTACGGAACCCTAAAAATAGCGTTTTCAAACCGGGTCTCAAGTTATATATTTTTCATTTGTAAGGAAAAAATATCTAAGAACTATTTTCTTTAGTCATAAGAAAAGCTATAAGAAATATATGGTTGTAAATTATGTTAAAAAATATGATCCTTCGGAAACATTTTTAGGGTTCCGAAAAAAAAAAAACAGAACCCTTATAGGATCATTCGGGTGTCTGTCTGTCCGTCTGTCACAGCCATTTTTCTCCGGATCGACTGGACCGATTCTGTTGAAATTTGGTACACATATGGACTTATGTGACCCAAACACGGACGTGTTACGTAAATCATTAAATTTTTAGTATGGGGGTCACTTTTGGGGGTCAAACTAGAAAAAAAAAGTTTTTTGAACAATATCGTGTGACATATCAAATTAAAGGGCTTACTGTGCCGGCTTTAAATATATTGTTTTCATAATTTTAAAATAAATGGATTTGAAGTTATTCAAGAAATCAGACGAAAAATGACCATTCCTCCCCTTATCTCCGAAACTACTGAGCCTAAAATTTTGAAAAAAATTGTGATAATAGATCTTTACCTAAAGATTACAGGAAAACCTATTACAAGTCTGTAGTGTTAAAATAACATGTTAAAAATTAAATTCGTTCGGAACCCTTTGCACGCGAGTCCGACTCGCACTTGGCCAGTTTTTTACTATTGATAGGCACGCGTTTGACCACTATCTCACCTGATGGTAAGCGATGATGTGGTCAAAGATGGAGCACGCTTGCCTAGAAGTAACCTATTCACTCTCCCAGGTTCTAGCTATCAGGAAACATAGACTCCGGTAGGGAATTCCACTCCTTAGCTGTACGCACTATGAATGTGTGCCCAAAACGTTTTTTTTTTTCCTTTGCGCGAGTCCGACTCGCACTTGACCGGTTTTGTAAATAATGGATACTTCACAAACATGAGTCCTTCTTTTAGCATGGAGTGGTTTAGTGGCAAACTTGTGTATTTATTTCACTTCAGTATATGATGATAAGAGTTGATTTTACTCACTCTAACTTATGTTATTTTCAAGTGAATGAAAAAGACACGTGTATATTTTATTTATTTTTGTGTTAATAAAATACGCTAAGTGGGATTTTGATACTGTTTATAGGTGAGTGTATTTATGTTTATACTGTATGTAGAGTGGTTTATAAATAAAATACAATAAATATTATGCTTCTAAAATCAGTCGCTAATTTTCACCTGCACTGCTTTAAGAAGGACTCATGAGGCATCCCTCCGCTTCTGAAGCACTTGGCACTTGTCTCACCGCCGACGAGGAAGCGATCAGTTATCGATTATTTTCTCGCTGAGGAACCGGACAAAATATATAGATCCCGTGAGAGTAAATTTATAGTCGATAGCTGGTTATTCACACTGTCGGCGAGCCAGTTCTTACCACTAGTTGGCCGCAGCGACAAGAGCTATCAAAGATAGTACTCGCTCAGCGATGCTCGTTTGGCGGTCAGAACTCACGCCGAGAGACCAACCAGCGGTCAATTCTACCTATAGTGCGGGCGGAGCGAGTGGTGCGAGTAATCGCCCGTCGTAGAAGAGCACTCGCTTATAGCCGAGCGACAAAACTATCGAAATTACACAGTCGCTACTCACTGCTTGCAAAACCCGTTTCGAGTTTGAAGCTTCTCGCTTCTCGCTGATCGTCGTCGGTGAAACAAGTAACTGCGATATTTAAAGCGCTAAAAATAATTTGTCCGTAGGTATAAAAAGCATAATTGTGTTGTTTCAGTGAATCCCGAGGTGCAGTACACAGTATCCAACCAAGGAGGCCTGCAGATTATGTACAATAGATATTTGTACCAGCTGCGGTATGTCAGTAAAAGATCGAAGGAACATCGGAAAATAACCTGGCGTTGCATTGATTACAACAAAACCAAGTGCACGGCGCAAATATTCACGAATGACGAGGACGAAGTTGTGGAGCGGTAAGTTTTTATATTTAAACATAGAATGAAGGGTATGCGGAACAGGGTGTAAAGTCCCGCAAACCTCCGTTGAAAAAAGAGGATCCTCCGACCAGACGGTGGTTGTGTCTGCGGAGAACTGCCCGATAATTGATATTCGCACTGTTGTATATGTTGAAATTGCACGGAAAACTGATACGGGGATGCAGGATTGTATGGTTAAGTCTCAAAACATTCAAGTTGCAAAATAACTTATGGTTGCAAAACTTTCAAATCTCATAAGATCCAAATCTCAAAACCTCGAAATTGCAAAATATCTACATCTCAAAACGTTCAAGTTACAAAATAATCAAGTCTCAAAACATCCATGTCTCATAATATTCAATTTTTTGTATGAGTGGATGCATAAGTGTAATATTATATTACAAAATAAGTCACAAATTTTAATATTTGAGTAAATGTAGTTTCTCCTTCTTTATTTTGAAATGCTAACTTGCTTTTTAAAAACTACTAGATTTCTGCCTGCGACTTCGTCTGCGTAGACTTAAGAGCTGGCGCGCAACTTCTTTGTCTCATGTCATATTCTCATCCTCGGAAATATATTTTGCTGTCTGTACTTTCAGCTCCAGAATTCCTTCGACATGTTTTCTGGTCTCCTGTTAATTGTCAATCTTTAGCGTTCACAATTCTATACCAAAAATACTTTGACATGTTTCTGGTCTCCTGGTAATTCCATACTTCGACTTGTTTCTGGTCCGTTGGTACTTTTGAATTCTAACAGCTGACAATTCCAGCCCCCGAAATTCTTCGACATGTTTATATCGGTCTCCTGATACTTGTGAATCTGAAGTACAAAGCAGCAGTGTCTCTGGATTAAACTTTCACATTTATAATATTAGTAGGATTTAAAACTTATGACTAATATTTCACTTACACATCCACTCATACAAAAATTTAATATTATGAGACATGGATGTTTTGAGACTTGACTATTTTGCGACTTGAATGTTTTGAGATGTAGATATTTTGCAAATTGGGAGGTTTTGAGACTTGCGTCTTATGAGATTTGAATTTTTTGCACCCGTGTGGTGATTTTGAACTTGAACGTTTTGAGACTAAACCGATTATATTCAGTAGTTCATCGCTAGCGGGATAGATGGCACTGCGTATGTTTTTGTTGCGGTACAAATTTTGCTTCGTTAAATTTTGTTGTGGCATTGATTCCACTATAATAGTATTTATAAAATAATATTTTAAGGAGTTTTTATGTATCATCGAGCCGAGTAGATGGGTGAGACAGTGCTCTCGGCCAAGTGCTAGGTACGTGTAAACACATCACCGGGCGCAAAAGAGACAGCCACTGGACCCTGTTCTGTTCTGCTTACTAAACTCAGTGCCTACCCTCGCTTGCCAAACCGACGAGTACATAAACTCGCGACAACCCGCAAACATCGCTCGCAGCACGCTACCGTTTCTTCTCACTAATATTTGTGATTATATTTTTATCAAATTCTTGAGTCTTTGTTTGCTACGTAGATTAAAGTAATTGTAATTTTGTTCTAAAGTAATTTGTGCTCTATTGGTGCAAAGCGTTCCAATGCGAGAATACACGGATAAATAAATAAGTTCGCATTGATTTAACTGTCACAAAACTTTACTATTAATAACAATAGTTTTAAGAGATGATTCTTAGGTACACTGAATTATTTTCTTTGTTTCAGAACATTCAAACATAATCATACCTTCCACGATAAGAACATTTTAAGGAAACATCGAAATGGTACACTTTACTCGAAATTTCAAGACGCAAAACTAAAAACTGAAAGTATAAAGAAGAATATCACCGATCGGATTAAGGATGTCGAAGAAAAACGAATTAAAAAAACCTGGTTTCTGATCTGAGAACTTCAACTTAAGGCTATGTCTCGCTAAACACTGAAAGTTTAAAGAAAAATATCTCCGATCGAATTAAGGAGGTCGAAGAAATTTTTTTTTTAAAGCCTGGTTTCTGAACTGAGAATTTTAATTTAAGGCGATGTATCGCGATAAAATATCAACTGTAAAAAAGAAATGATAATCTTGTCTACATTCATGAGAACTTTATTTTTCCCGAAATCCTTTTTAGAAAAAAAAAATTGGTTGCCTGTAAAGTGGGTTTACGGACGATATTTTTACGTGATAACGTCATAAGAAGACAATTAAATTCTTAACAAACAAGCCGAACGCTTAGGGCGATAGTGCCTCTATCGCTTGTTCCACGCTCTCGTTCTCGGAATGTAACACTTTTTCGCGCGTGCAGCGCCGTTCATCGATTTATAAGACGTTATCACGTCAAAACTCGCTATCCAAGTGATCGGTAAAGTTACCTCTTATTTTCACTTTGTAAAACATTTCTGTGAATAACTTGCGCAACGTACATCGGTTAAATTGTCAGCTAGCTATAGTTCTTAACAATTAACAATTGTTGTGTTATTACTAGAGATCGTATTTCCGGATGCATATTTGTCTCAAGTTAAGATGCTGAGATTTCTGTAAAAGATGTATATAATAGCTATTATAGAAAGCACTTTTTTATAATAAAAAAACCCAATAACGGGATCAACAAATTAAAGCGGGATCCCTTAATTTTATTTTTAATAAAAATATTCTCAGAAACCGCCTCCATAATAGTATGTTAGACAAAAATGAACTTTAAATTTGCATCCGATTATCCGATCTCTAGTTATTACGTAATTATTAATGTTATTGGTGATTAGTGATGAGTTGATTTCTGTTCTGTTTGTGACTGTGTTTATATGTGTGCAATATTAATGAAATAACGAGTTAAAGATTAATGCAGAACTTGTTTTTTTTTAAGAAATTCGGTTCCTATAGTGCTTTATATTTTGCAATAAATTGCAAGAGTTGTGTCGTCTCGCATTTCTTTCTTTTCTAAGCAACCAGTGAGAGAGTTTAAAACGTTCTCAATTCAGAAATCGGATTAGTGATTAAGTTGAAAAAAAAAAATTACGGAAGGAAAAAAAATACTTGTTTTATTAAGTAACTTTGGGTTACCTATAGTCAACTAAGCTCAAAACCGCACCTTATCCTCCGCGCCTCCGCAGTCAGGCGCGAAGGAGTGCGGTCCTCCCGATTCAGTCGCTCTTGCCGAAACTAGGACAAAGGTGGGTGACCATTTCATTTTACAACAGCGTACAAGAACAAGACATGCGCGTACGAAGTCACGGGCAAAGCCTAGTTAAGTATGCGACGTGCCTTAATCTAAATGACCGAATAACCTACTTAGTTTTTCAGGGTGGGATAGCAAGAAGTTAGCAGGTCACTCTGACATCGTTTATAGAACTGTGTTCATATGTAGGGTAGACAGTTAGCTATTACTAAGCCTCCATTATCCGTCTGTCTGTCTGTCTGTCAGCGGGCTGTAACTCGAGAACCGTAATAGGTAGACAGTTGAAATTTGTGTGTATTTCTATTGATGCTATAAAAACAAATAGTATAAATTAAGTTAAAAATTAAAGGGGGCTCCCATACAAAAACACGTGTTTTCGGTACGAAACCCTTTGTGTGAGACGAGAGTTCGACTCGCATTGGCCGTTTTTAACTACTAATAATACTTTATTTCGTTTCGTCTAAGGGTCAAAGCACAGTCTGAGCCGAAGCGATTTTCTAAAAAATATACAAAGCATATTACAACACACACAAGCCTGGCCACATGCGTACGGTTTAGTGATGAGGAGGGAAACCGTAGGAGGTCGTGACTCATGTATCCTACGGGTGTGTGTCGTAAGTTTGAATAATCACTGCTCTCATGAAAGTAACGTGAGGAAAACATGGACAAGAACTAAATGTTCGAAAACTACAACCATTAGGGCCCATGAGAGATAGAGGAAAGGCTGTGGGCACAAAAGCAAGCTAAGATACTACCCGTAGTGTTTTTGAAGGATTTCAAAGTTAAAACTGAAGGAGTTATTTATGCAAATAGCATTTGTATTGCCTGAATAGAGTAGAGATAGCTTATAAGGCTCAAACCTAGCCAAGAGATATGTTTATGTTCTTGCTTTACATATAGTCAATTTGATTGTTATAGTGAACCAAACAGTGCAGTACACATTGTCTACCCAAGGAGGTCTGCAAGTTATCCACAACAGATACCTGTACAACCTGAGGTACTGCGGTAAGAAGAATCAGAGAAGATTCTGGCGCTGCGTCGACTACTCGACTGTCCTGAAGTGTGCTGCCAACATATGTACGAACGAAAACAACCAAGTTATAGAAAGGTGAGGTTCTCTACTCAGGACAAAGTCTCAGTGCTACATATCTAAACTTTTGATGAATTGTTTGTTTGTTTATAGCATGTAATGCCTGGGAGTACTGATGCCATTAAATGTTATTTCGATTACTCCTCTTATTTTCGATAGAAATTTCACTTATAAAAGCTACGCTATTGCCGAGTGTCATACGATGTATTATACGTTACACTCGGACAAAATTGAGGAGAGATCATTGATATATAAAAAACACAAGATACACACTCAGCATCTCAAAAACATCCGCAAAAAACAAGCGCAATATGTATAATTGTGCGCTAGTTTCAAACAGTCTCGCATCGCTCGCCATACTGCACTGCTTTGTAAAAACAACTTTAAGCGATCCGTGTAAGGTTGAATTTACATAAAAAATTGCGCATCACTCACCATACTGCACTGCTTTGTAAAAGCAAATTTAAGCGATCCGAGTAAGGTTGAATTTGCAAAAAAAAATTGTTTATAGTATAACTACACACAACTCACACATTTGATACATGTCAGTTTTTAACGATAGTTTCGAGTATTGCATTTGTTCGAGACTGTGCATCTTAGGTTTTTATATATCAATGGGAGAGATCTACTAATTTATAAAGTTTTTTTTTAAGTAATTGGTGTTTGGAAAGCTAATGTTATTCATAAATAACTATTTTCTTTCTTTTAGGTCATACTCACACAATCACGGATTCCATGACAACAAAATCTTGAAAAAACTACAAAACCACAATATTTTCTCGATATTTCAAGAAGCTGAAAGTAACGCTGACGCGAAAAAGAAAGAACGGCGCGTACCTACTACTGTAGACGACTCATCTGATTAATAAATAAGTAAAAAATCGTTATTCTAATTTTATTTAGCCGTGAGCTATCCAATTAACCTCATAAAACGACAGTGACTCAGTGTCCATCAAATGTAAAGTAACATTATTAAAGGTATGAATTTAAATAAAACAAAAAGTTATAAAAATAAGTTCTTCTATTTTCAATTCTTGGTCAAATATAATTTCTCATACCTCGAGCTTAGAATATAATGTTACTTACCTATGCGAGGTAAATTTTAAACTATCTTATTACTACGTTGGTCTGTTTGTCATTTAAAAAGAAAATAGGGTGCAAATAAAATAAATGCACTGCTAGTTAGAATAAATTATTTGTACAAGATAATCTTACAATTACACTTAATTATATATATTAAAACTAGGAAATATTAGGTACATTAGGTATTTTTAATTATTTTTTTTATAAAAAGTCTGCATCCAAATGCAGCATCAGGATCTAATCTACCTGTGGTTAGTAACCAGAGACAGGAACCTTCACTCAACGTTTTTTGTGTCGAGGACTGCTGTCTGCATAAAGTGGGTGATAGACGATCAAGTAGGTACGCGTACTTATGGCTCGACGACCTTTTTCTGTACGCGTCTTGTTTTTAAGTACGCGTACTTAGGGTGACACGAACGAAAAAGGTCGTCGAGCCATAAGTACGCGTACTTGCTCGTACGTCTATCACCCACTTCAGACGCTTGATCCAGCACGGAGCGACAGTCTTACGACAAATTGCTGACACTATTGGCCAATAGGTCATTGGCCCTTACAACAATATGCCATTAGCCTTGACGTCATTCCTCAAGTCGAAAGCCTCGTGATCTAAGTCTAGATATTTTATAAGATAATCAGGCTTATTCGCAAAAAAGCTTAGTTTAAGTAATGATTCGGAGATTCCTAATTCGAATTTGAATAGCAGGAACCCAAACGTTAATTGGCAGAGAATGCCATGCAATATGCATACTCTTCCAATCAACTTACGGGTTCTTAATTAAAATTTTCTTAAAGAACATGGATTCCAAATCTGCTAAGCAGTACTTAAACTAAGCATATGGTTAGTTTTTTTTTTTTCAAGAATAAGTCTGAAAATCATTCATTTGTATAGCGTAGAAAACAATATGTAAGTATAGGTAGGTCTTTCTCAGCTTTCACGAGATTTTCGTCATGGGCGATGGTAACAATCATTGTGCTCGCTACTCGATCTATCACCACTACATCAGGCTTATTTGACAATAGTCCTGTCAGCAAGTTATAGATCGTGTCCAGTCCACCCTGACAGCGTCACATGTTTGAGTACTGTCGCGCAAATCTGCCGTGGTATAACTAAAATGCCGTTATCCGACATTGGTCGATTTTGAACTATTGATGATATATTAATGAGAAAAAAACTATCTATCGACCAGTGTTTGCGAATTTCCAAAGCTATTCAAGGTATTGAAAATGCGAAAACTCTGATTGATAGATATTTTTTTTTCTCATTAATTTATCATCAAAAGTTCAAAATCGACTAGATGTCGGATAACGGCATTTCAGTTATACCACGGCAGACATACTTGTAGTATTGTGCCTCAGAATACACAAACAGAGCAAGGTGATAGCGGCTAATCCTGACCACGTCGTTATTAAATAGTTGTCGTTTAGTAAATACAGAGTTACTTCGAAGACTGCGCATTTTTATTCAATGCAATCAGCAGTGCGACACGATAGTGATACGTTGTTAAGAACATCATCATCTGCCTAGCTTTTTCCCAACTATATTGGGGTCGGCGTCCAGTCAAACCGGATTCAGCTGAATACCAGTATTTTACGTGGAGAGGCTGCCTACCAGACCCCCATAACCCATTAACTGGGTAACACGGTACTTCGTGGCAAGACTGGAGTCAGATTTACTGGCTTCTGACAAATGACAGCCGGGACCAACGGCTTAACGTGCTTTCCGAGGCACGGAGGAAACTCGGTATGTTAAGATGGTCACCCATCCACAAACCAACCTTGGCAAGCGTTGCTTAACCTTAAAGATCGACCCGTGCGCCTGTTATCGTGTTTGGCGCGTGGCTTTTTATATTAATGAATTTGCGCAGTCTCCGAAGCAATCCTGTACCTACTAAAGAATTATATATCTATTTAAATAAATAACTAAGTAACTATTTATACAAATTAAATGCACTTGACGCTTACTAAGTCGCAAATTCGTTCCCTATCACAACGTTTTAATAACCCAAAATACGTACGAATAAGTTAAAACATCTACTCGAGGGCGTATTTGGCTTATTGATACATACGTATTATAGATATATTTCTAAATCTATATTGTCTGATAAATATATAGTTACTGGTTGAACTTGTACGAGACTGGAATCCTCTGACGGTGCGACGAGTGATGTATACTCGTACGAACGTAGTGAACTAAGTTCGTTTATAATTTTCGTTTAGAAGTACAAACTAGCACAGCCGATATTTTCTGTAAACGTATAAAGTGAAAAGTCATATGAAAGAGTCCTATTTATTTGCACATTCTCGTCCTTTTTTTTAGGGCGCATGCTTTCCGACTTGACGAAAAATGTGACTGTATCCCCCCCCCCCTTATCTCCGAAGTTTGCATAGAGAAACATCTGAAATTATTCTATGTGATAGAAGTTATTGTAAATATTACAGGAAAAATAAAACGATGTTTCTAAACAGCACAGTTTTTCAGAAATCAATCTTGAACAAAAATTACATTAGTTCCACTATTAGTCAAGAGATGGCGCTGATCTAAAACTGCAATATACACCGCAGTGTACAAATTTATTCTCTGACGGGGGGATATAGGCCTAGTCGATGAAAATTAAAAAATATTTCACGTTTTATATGATAGTGCGCGAGTCCGACTCGCTCTTGACCGGTTTTTTTTTTAATTGCATTACTGTTTACAACTTCAGACGTACCTATTTGGCGCAACCGGTAAGCTCGAAATTGTCTAGTTGTTTATATAAATATGTAATTTACGAACTCATGTTTATAAAACAGTTGTAATGTCGAATCTATAAATGATATATATAGTTTGTACAATAGAATTGACTAACTACTAAACTACACCCTGTATTTATCACAAACGTTACTTATATACACCTGTCTTGTTCTAACTTACCACTTACGTATTTGGTTGTCCTTGACTTTGATTGTACGTCAATGTCTTTTATTTGTCAATGTAATGCTGGGAAAATCCTTCTTAAAAAAATACAGCACTATTTTTTGTTTCACTATGAACATAAGTTATTCCACTTCTTTTCAAAATCACAAAGTCGACCAACCATTCAGTCACTTTCACTTTTAGTACTGTCAACAAAGGCTCTGCGTGGTGGGGACGTGAGAGTTTTTTAATCGATTTTTTCCCTCAATGTCACATCGTGGTACAGAGGAAATTTCAGACAATAGCTTTATTCTCAGTTTTACAGCGAAATGTTTTAGATCGGGCATCGCGAGACACATCGCTTGCACTTTTATATCATCATCACCTGCAACCTATTCCTAAACAAATTGGGGTCGGCTTGCTGTCAAACTGGATTCAGCTGCATACCATATTTTACACGGAGCGACTTCTTATCTCAGCTCCTCAACCCAATAACTGGGTAACACAGTACCTTGGCAAGACTGGTGTCAGAGACGTCAAATTTTCTGGCATCGTTTGCACATTTATATATAACACTTAAAGTTTATTTTCCAAAGTCATCAGTCACGATATCCACATTGGCAATGTGAGCTATGCTCATAGCCTGGTGGTGAAGAGCTCCTGCGCGGCAGGTAGCTGCACGCGGCGGCGGCCGAGGCGCTCGGACAGGATCCTCACCACGTAGTCCGGCAGCAGGCACGCCACCACCACACACGCGTTCAAGAACCAGAAGGCTGGCGACGACAGCAGCCGGATGTACGTGCCCAGGACGTCGCCGTCGATGGGGCTGGAATTGAAAAAGTATGGTCATGGCCCAAATACACTAAAGTTTATCGACATGGTAGACAGGGGTTTACAGCACCCCCACCGAGGGTGTTTCCACTTTGCCGTCGTGGTGCTCAGTGATCTTGAAGCTCTGCCGGTAGAGTTACTCATGCTGGGAAGGTTCAAGTGAGAGACCAGACAAAGAGGGACACGCGAGGGGCATACCGTTCGGAGACTTGAGCAGTGTTCAGGTCTTCGGACCTCTCCTTTATTGTTTAACGACCTAATCGGCAAGCTTAGCAATACACATACGGAGTGCCACATAGATGACTTGGTGTCAACAACATCAGCTACGCAGACGATATGGTATTGCTGGGGCCGTCGGTCGGTGCGATCCGGAAATTAGTAGCTATCTGTGAGGCATAGGCGGTGGAGCATGGACTGAAATATAACTCTTCTAAGAGCGAACTTCTCATATTTAAGAGTGCTAAGAACGCACCAGTCTGTGTACCGCCTATTATGCTAAACGGAGTGGCTCTGAGGGTGGTAGCTAGCTTCAGGTACTTGGGGCATATTGTCACTGAAGACATGAGGAATGACGCCGATTTGGAAAGGGAACGAAGGGCATTGGCGGTGCGAGGGAATATGCTTGCGCGTAGATTTGCGCGTTGTTCGGTAGAGGTGAAAATCCTTTTGTTTAAGGCATACTGCCAATCTTTCTACGCGAGCAGCCTATGGGTAAGTCATACCCGGCGGGCCTTCAATGTCATTAGAGTTCAGTATAACAACATATTCAGGATGCTGTTGCGGCTGCCTCGTTACTGCAGTGCATCTGCAATGTTTGCGGAGGCGGTTATTCGCAAGAAAGTCGCTTCTGTTTTCAAGCGCGTGAGGGAAAGTAGCAACGGTATCCTAAGGATGATTGCTTCACGTGCTGATTGCCCAATCCAACAAAGATGAATGAGTATCATGTTGGGACGCTAGAGGACGGCAAACTAGCGCAAGGGTTTGCCGGTGTCTAGGGGAAGATGACAGGAAGGATGGTGACGTGCTGGCTCGCCAATGAATTAATTATCGATTTTAAATTAGTTTGACATGTGATTTTATTATTCTGTACTGTGATTTTATTTTATTTTGATTTTAGTTGATTATGATTATGTTGAGGAAATTTTTTGAGATAACTGTGTTTTTATTTTGATTTGAATAACTTAATTTTGATTTTATTGAGTCTGTATTTTGCATTGCTTTTTTTTATTTTATTTTTTGTAAAATATGGACCTATGTAAGTCTGAAATAAACGTATTAATAATAATAATAATTAGTAGGAATGTTGCTCACTGTTCTCTGGTACGCGTCTGCTCATCAGACGTGACTGTGAGGGCAGGGAGCAAGCAGAGCATGAGAGAGAGATGTTGGAGGAGATAGGGACCATACCCTTTAAAAGGAACAAATCATGGAAACGACAGTCAGAAAAGCATTACCCCAGAGTGGTACCAGCTGCTCAGCAGCTGGAGAATCCGCCACGTCTCCTCTGGAGGCCTCATGCCCCTCGTATTCTGGGAGGGGGGGGGGGGGGGGCAACGAATGTCAACCACCGCTTGCCAGTGGCAACAACAGCTGAGGAGGCTCCCGATCCAAAGCGTCCTTTGAGGACATGATCAATTTTAATTTTAACACGTCTGATAAAGTGTCGTGCGAGCGTAGTGCGGACGCTCCCTCCAAACTTTGGAGGAAGAGCTCGTTCGAGCGTCGAGGTCATGCGGGGTCAGGTTCTGACTCTACATCAGGGTCTGGGGTCAGCTCATCGAGCTGTAGACGTGACGGCCCAGACCGGAGGATGACCAAGGGTCGTCCACTGATGGAGAACTGCCCTCGGCGCGGAAAATCTCCACCAGTAGGCGGGGTAAGGGCCGGGAAGGAGGCCAGGGGAGGGGACTCGCTTCCTAGGAGGCTGCCCAGCGAGCTGTGAGGCTCACCCCGGAGTGAACAGTCGCAGGGCCTCTCTCCCGGGATCTTCTGGCAACGAGCCAGACGTCCCTGGCGGCTCAAAACAGGAGCGTAAGGCCAGGTTTGCGGAGGCTGGAAGGCCGCGATCCGTGATGTGGCCTTGAAGAGGACGCAGTCCTCCAATAACTAGGCCATAAGTGCGGCCTCGGCCTCCATTTTGGCGGCAGCCGAGGCTCACTGTTGCGGGACCCCGTCGGGCGAAATTTTCAAGCTGCGGGCGGAGGTCACCCGCCTAGCGCCGCCACGGAGCTTCTCCAAAAAGAGAACGCAACGCTCCGAGCAGACCTGGCTGGGCTCCGAGAAGCCGGCTCACAAGGGGCGCAAGCAAGGGCAAAGCCAGCCCGTGCCCGCGGAGGAGCAGGTTCTGAACCTGGTGCAACAGGAGATGGCTGCCTTCGCATCACGGTTTTCTGTCCTGGAAGGCATTGTCCTGCGCCCCACTCTGGCGGCGAGCCAAAAGGCGTCGGGCCAGCAGAAGGCGGCCACGTACGCGGCTACCGTGACTGCCAAACCAGGGTTATCCGGTCAGGCCAACCGAGGTGCCGGGAGGCCGGGACTTGCAAAGACCAAGCAGAAGAAAGGTAGGGCGGCTGTACAGGCAGCGCGGGCTCCAACACCAGCTGTGCAACAGCCGCCCCCGTCTTCAAACTCTCCTGCGGCCGAAGCCGGATGGCAAGAGGTCGGAGAGAAGAAGGCGAGAAAGGCAGCTAGGGCAGCCAAGAAACGCGAGAGAAGGCGGCGACAAAAAGAGCAAAGCGTCGCAGCCAGGCTCCGTGCACCAAAGACCGCAGCTGTAGTGGTCAAACTACAGCCGGACGCGGAGAAGAGGGGCGTGACGTACGGTCAAGTGTAGTGAGTGTCAACCTCCAGGAGCTCGGCATCACTGAGGGCCTCCAGCTCAGGATGACCATGACTGGGGCCCGTGCAGCCAGTGGCCCAACCGCTGACGCTGTGGCCGAAAGGCTTAGGGTGTCCTTAAATGCGGACGAAGCCCGAGTGTCCAGGCCCACCAAGTAAGTGCGTCGACGTGCGCATCCTGGCCTTGGACGACTCCGTCACGGAGGAGGAGGTTGTGGCCGTCGTCGTCAGGACTAGGGGGTGCTCTGCCGAACAGGTTAAGGTAAGTATCATACGTCCTGAACAAACGGGCATGCGAACCGTTGTGGAGAGCTGCCCCGTGACGGCGGTCACCGGGTACCGTTCCCTCCCCTTGTTCGTTCTCGGGGACTTCAATGCTAAGCACTTGGCTTGGGGTTCCCGTTATACAGACACGCGAGGCAGAATGGTTGAGGACTGGGCCCTGAAAACAGGCCTGGTCGTCCTTAACCGGGGTTCTGACCCCAGGTGTGTGCGCATGCAGGGTGAGTCCGTGGTGGACATTTCGTTCGCCAGCCCTGCTCTGACCTCAACCGCGCCAGTCCAACAGGCCCCGAGTGGTCCGCAGTGGGCGCTGAAACAGCTGGACCGGGAGCTCCTGGAAGACTCTATCGTGCAAGCCTGGGTGTCGCCACCGGACAGGCCTGCGGACATTAGCGACGACCCTTGCGAGGCCATGTCCGATATATGTGATGTGGCAATGCCCCCAGGTCCATCCAGGACGCGCCCGTCGCCAGGTATACTGGTGGTCGCAAAAGCTGACGACGCTGCGCGAGGCGTGCGTTGCCGCACGACGCCCGTACACCAGGCACCGCAGGCTCCGCATGTGCCCTCCGGATGCGCAGACCAAAGGTGGAGCTGTACGGGGACTACAGAGCGGCGAAGGCCGGGATCCTGCGGGCCAGGGATCTGCCTCGCGAGGAGATGCTGGAGTCTCTGAACGGAAAACCATGGGGATGACCCTACAAAATGGTGCGGAATAAGCTCCGCACCTGGGCCCCCCGTTGACGCAGTCTCCGGCCCCAGCTGGTGGAGGATGTGGTGAACGCTCTGTTCCCATCGCAAGGGAAGCATACTCCCCCGCCTATGGCTCCGCCACCTACGGTGCCCGATGCGGACCACACCGATGACGACGGCGACGATGCTCCGGAGGTGACTGAGGTAGACCTGAGAGTGGTGGTTAACAGGCTGTAGGCCCAAAATACCGCCCCAGGACCCGACGGCTTATACCGGGGTTGCGGAATCTGTTTGAAAGAGTTACCGCGGCCCTGGAACGCAAAGGGCATTAGGAGGAACACGGATGGGTTTTAGTCAGTAAGATTCTGACACTCCCTTCTGCTTCACCCAGAGCGGGAGGAGTCCTTTGATGATTTCCCATCCATAAAAAAACGCGGCAGCTAAGTAGTTTAAGCACTACGATGGAACATTCCCCAAAAAAACATACGTACAAACCCAGACTTCTAAAATCGAAACCCCTCCAGTTGGCTTACCGTAGTCGTGTTATAGAATACTTACATGTACAGTATAGAGTAGACGGTGTTGAAGGCGATGTAGATCAGTATGGAGCCTATTACGGAGACCACGAAGATGACGGTGTGGTAGCGAGCCTGCAGCCACAGCTTGAGGTTCACCACCACGGTCAGCAGGTGGAACGTCGTGGCGCCGAAACACCTGGGGGGGGACATTCGTTTAGATTATATGCGTGTGGATTGAAAGCTCCTTTTTAAAAGTAAATTATATTTCTACGAAATCAAGGAAAAATTTAGGAAATAATTGTGAAAATTTCATGGTGAAATTGGGTCAGGTTTTTTGCATTAAACGCTTAATGCAATACCATCTGCTTTGGTATCTCTTCACTACCCTTGGTTAACTGGTAGAAAATGGCTAGGGAATTAACTCCGCCACTGTACCGTTGAGCATGTAGTTTAAAAACTTTTTTAAACAAAACTTTTTTAGTTTACCATAAAGTGTACCGGATAAAGCATAAGATTAATTAATTATTGCTAACTAATTGATTATTTTTTTATTTCATTCACTAGGTAAATATTTAGGCATCCGAGCGGGGATCCTGCAGGCCAAGGATCTGGCTCGCAAAGAGATGCTTGAGTCTCTGAACGGGGACCCGTGGGGAAGACCCTACAAAATTGCACTTGGAGCCGCAGCTGGGGCTGGAGACTCTGCGTCAACGGGGGGCCGTTGACGTAGAGTCTCCGGCCCCAGCTGGTGGAGGACGTGGTGAGCGCTCTGTTCCCCTGGCGAGGGGAGCACACTCCCCCACTTATGGCTCCGCCACCTGCGATGCCCGATGCGGACTACACCGATGACGACGATGACGATGCTCCGGAGGTGACTGAGGTAGGCCTGAGAGTGGCGGTTAACAGGCTGAAGGCCAAAAATACCGCCCCAGGACCCGACGGCTTACCTGGAAAAGCCTGGGTCCTGGCCTTGGAGGCTCTCGGGCCTCGACTAAGAGGGTTCCTAAGCGCATGCTTGGAGAGGGGCCAGTTCCCACTTCGTTGGAAGACGGGGAAACTGGTGCTCATAAAGAAGCCGGAGTGCTCTGCGGACTCTCCGTCCGCATACCGGCCCATTGTGCTGCTCGATGAGGTGGGCAAGTTCTTTGAAAGAGTAATTGCAAACCGCCTCGTCGAGCACCTAGTGAGGGTGGGGCCGGATCTGGCGGAGAACCAGTTCGGTTTCTGCACGGGCCGCTCGACGGTGGACACCATGCGCGTGAGAGCCTTCTCGATGGGGGACGCGGTTTCCCAGGGCGGGGTGGTCTTGGCGGTGTCTCTAGACATCGCCAATGCCTTCAACACCCTGCCCTGGAGTTGCATCAGGGAGTCACTTCGGTATCACCGGGTGCCGACCTACCTTCGTCGCGTAGTCGAGGCTTACTTTACGAACAGAGCCGTCATCTACCCCGGTGACCTGGGAGAGTGGAACCGGCGAGAGATGTCGTGCGGTGTTCCACAGGGTTCCGTTCTGGGGCCGCTTCTGTGGGACATCGATTACGACTGGGTGCTGCGCGCCGACCTCCCTAGTGGCGTCAGCGTGGTCTGCTACGCTGACGACACGCTGGTCCTGGCGCAAGGGGGGTCGCACCAGGCGGCGACCAACGCTATGACACGCGGGGTTGCGATAGTCGTCGAAAGGATCCGGCAGCTGGATCTCGTGGTGGCCCTACACAAGTCCGAAGCCATGTGCTTTCATTTTCATGTGCTTTCGCGACTTCTCTGCCGCGCCATATTGCAGCACGGCGGACGGAGCTCCGGCGGGATCTCATGGCGGTATGGAGACAGCGACTGTCGCAACCCAGCGCTGGCCACGCCACAATTGCGGCGATAATCCCCTCTTTGAGGAGAGACTAGAACGGCGCCACGGCGTCCTCACCTTCCGTTTGACACAGGTACTCACCGGACGCGGTTGTTTCGGGAGGTACCTGTTTCGCATTCGGCGGGAGGATACGCCCGGGTGTCAACACTGCGAGGATCGCCCGGAGGACACGGTGGAGCATACGGTGGAGGTCTGTCCTGCTTGGGCGGAGCACCGCCGTGTCCTCGTCGAGGCGATCGGCGGCGGCGACCTCTCGCGTTCGGCCCGGGTTCAAGCCATGATCCGGAGCGAGGAGACATGGGAGGCGGTCACCTCCTTCTGCGAAGCAGTAATGCTAGCGAAGGAGGAAGCCGAACGCGTGAGAGAGAGGGAAACCTCACGCCCCAGCCTCCGCAACAGAAGAAGATGCCCCGGGCGTCGGGAGTCGTAGGGCGATTCTCGGCCGCCGTAGGCGCGGGCCTGCGGACGGCGAGCATTGGGTGACTCGCCGTCTAATCAGAACCAGACCCGGGTCGACGGTGCGCTGTGTTCCACGCGCGCCTCAAAGAGCTGTCAGCACAAAAGATGGGGCCCGCTAGGGCCAGTGCCTGCTGGGGCTGCAGACTTTGTTCGAAAGGGTCACCGCGACCCAGGAACGCAAAGGGCACTAGGAGGAACACGGATGGGTTTTAGTCAGTAAGAGTCTGAAACTCCCTCCTGCTTCACCCAGAGCGGGAGGAGTCATTTCATGATTTCCCATCCTTAAAAAAAAGGTAAATATGTAGGCAAAGAATTATGTAATTTGTAGAGAGTCTACGAGAATATAGCATCGTTTTGTACTGGTAAGTAAGTAAGTAAGTCATTTATGGGTACAGTACATGATGATAAAAAAACAAAAGGTAGATTCAGCCATATTTTACCATTCGCGGCATGCAAGTCATAATTTGACGCTTAAACAATGAATAAGTACAATAAATAAATACATTGAATAGTCTTAAATTACAAGTTATGTAGATCACTTCAATACAATTCACATTAAAATTTATCAGTACACACTACTTATTTAAAATTTTCTCAGTAAGGAATTCGCTGACAGTGTAATATGCTTTAACGCGTTAAAAAGCTTCGGAGCCTGTTTTTGAACAGTGATAGCGGCAATTCTTTCCATTGCTTAGGTAACTTATTATAAATGACCGGAGCCATGCAGTAGTATAGTATAGCAGATATCTCGTTTATTTGTTTTACTACTTTTTTTTTGGATAATCCTGTGTGAGTCTCGATAAACACTATTGCTATTTGTTTTCCTTTTGCACATAGGTGGACATAACCTAAGATCGGTACTTATTGCTTGAGTTAATCGGAGACCAATTCCTACATACTGGATTCGGAACACGTTTAGAACATGGTCTACCCATGCAGAATAAAGATGCTTGGAATAGTAGGTCGAAGAATCAATGTCGGTTGCTTGATAGTTAATGATTTAAAAAAACACTACCAAACGATGCAAAAATGTATAGTCATTAGTTTCGTGGCCGTGGTTATCAGTGGAACGAGTAATCTCTAACCCCTGCCCAGACAAACTAAAAGGTAATCCCGGATATTAGTGCCATGCCCGAGGCGTGTACGTTGTCCTGACACGGACACAGAACGGAAAAATAGAATAAAATGTACGCACCGGAATGTTTTTGAGTTCCTGACGGAGCATGGCCTTGATATATGCGGATAAACCTTAATTCGATTCAATAGAGAGTGCACTAACCACAGATCGATAGGGCGGCCGTCGAGGCTGATGACGGAGTACTTGATGGCGAAGTACGCGAACCAGTACAGCACTAGCGAGTGGTAGGTCGCAGACGTGCACCACAACACGAAGTACGGCCACGACATCAGCTTGTTCTTCCTTATGTCTTTGTACAACGCCGGGTTGCTGAAAACAAAGAAAAAATACATAACATCGTGCCTGTTTTCCCCTTAGTTAAGAGTGTGTTTTATATAAAGTATACACATTTTAGCGAGGTATACAAAAAGTGGGCTGTTCCCCTGTTCCTTGTGAAAATAACCAAATTTCAAGCGGCACCAACGGTTAAGGCGGCGTTTCTACGTGAGTTTTTTTTTACTATAGATATGCATACGTTTGACCACTATCTCACCTGATGGTAAGCGATGATGCGGTCGAAGATGGGGCACGTTTGCATAGAAGCAACCTATTCACTCTTGTCTTAAAGACTCCCAGGTTGTAGCTATCCGGAAACAGACTCTGGCAGGGAATTCCACTCCTTAGCTGTACGCAGTTAAGGAGCTATGAATGTGTTCCCAAAACGTTTAGTGCATGTCGGTGGGATGTTCTCCATGTACGGGTGGCGCATCGCCGTTCGTCTTATGGTCCAATGATGGAACGGGCTTGGCGGAATCAAATCATGCAATTCCGTCGCACACTCCCCAAAATGCAACCGATATACCGAGTTGATACGACAGAGGGGCTTTCCTTTAAACTGCCTATACTAGGTACCATTTCCAAGCTCTGTACCAAAAATCAATTAAATAGGAGCAGTAGTTTAGTCTCAAATAATTTTTTAAGTTTTTGCCTCAATTGAACACGATGTATCTTTTTCCTAACAGCTGATTATGCCTACGCATCGGTCATGCACCTTAAAACGATAAATCGAGTATAACCTACGATGCGTTGTTGCCGCTCCGACGCAATTCATAAGTACAACCAAATTTTCACTAAAAAGATGGCACGCCAAAAAAGGAAGCAATAAACACACACTTGCACTTTCATTACGAGAGTGACAATCATAGCAAAACATACCGCGCGTAAAAGAAATAGAAATAGGTCAGTGTGTTGTTATTGCATTCTAGATATTTGCGATCGGTAAGTGGGGCCTCAGTGTGCCGATGTCTTCCTTCCGGAACGTATGTTACGTAACACGGAAGCTGCTGCGCCCGCGCCCAAACAATTGATTTTGTTTTGTTATTGTGATAAGATACTAAATAAGTTTAAGACAGTATTTCTTTTTTTATTGTGACAGGACACGTAACTTGGGATTATTATTATTAGTGTTAGTGTTTTTTTTTTTGTGATCGACTGTTTTTTATTGTGATAGGACACGTAATTAAACTTTGGTTGTGTGTGCGTGTAATTAAAGTGTTCAACAATGCCTCGTGTAACTAACACGGCGGCAGACTACACGGACATGATTTTAATTGTGAATTAGGTATGTTTGTGATTTTTTTTTGTGAATTGTGAATTTTTAAATTGTCGATGTGTCCTCCACACATCGAGAATTTAAAAATTTTGTGTTTTTGTTGTGATTGTTGTTGTGTGCGTATCTACTTCAAAACCTTACCTATCATAAAGCGGGCGCGAGCGGAGGCCTAAGCTCGCGCCTGCGCCACCGCCGGCCGCCCGCCCGACCACAATTTTATTATACCTACCCACACCGCGCTCAGGCGCGTGCGCGACGTTGCCGCTTTTCCCTAGGTCAGTTGAATTTATTTGCACAGGGTGGTTGCGTTTTACTCTGATTTGTAAGCTATTTAGTTTGTTTGAAAGAAAAAAAATCTCAATTTTGTAGCTTTTTATTTTTATACCGTATCGGATTAATACTAAACACGTATAGTATACGTAGTGGTAATTTAATGCCCCTCTGTCGTATCAACGTTGTATGTGCGAGGATGCGTACCGAGGGATGTGTTTGCTAACCTTTTGACCGCTTGGCTAAATATCAATCGCCGTGCCCCTAGCGCGCGGCTACAAATCGATATGTATAAGCGGGGTCGGCTTTCTTAATCCTTCGGTGCCATTCACTTCGCTGGTAAGCATCGTCGTCTACAAGGCGAAGCTTTTGCATGTCCTTCCGGGCATTTGTTATCTCGGTAGTTTACGGTCTACCTCTCCCTCTCTTTTTTTGTAGCCATGGAAAAGCACTTATTTTAAAGTTGCCCGGGAGAAGAGAAAAGTTAGAAAAACTTAAAAGACATTTCCTGTTGGATTTATATGAACTACACATTATTATTTAGACTGGACAACGTATGTAGGGTCAGCATGCATTGCAGTTTTTTGTATATAACAGAACCGGTGCAGACGTGAACAGCAGGTTGTAGAACGTGAGGTATATGGAGTCTATACATACTTGGCGAGAGTGTGAGCCGGCCAGTTCTGCTCGGTGACAGACAGCAACAGAACCGGTGCAGACGTGAACAGCAGGTTGTAGAACGTGAGGTACATGGAGTCTATACATACTTGACGAGAGTGTGAGCCGGCCAGTTCTGCTCGGTGACAGACAGCAACAGAACCGGTGCAGACGTGAACAGCAGGTTGTAGAACGTGAGGTACATGGAGTCTATACATACTTGGCGAGAGTGTGAGCCGGCCAGTTCTGCTCGGTGACAGACAGCAACAGAACCGGTGCAGACGTGAACAGCAGGTTGTAGAACGTGAGGTACATGGAGTCTATACATACTTGGCGAGAGTGTGAGCCGGCCAGTTCTGCTCGGTGACAGACAGCAACAGAACCGGTGCAGACGTGAACAGCAGGTTGTAGAACGTGAGGTACATGGAGTCGAAGATGGACTGCGTCGAGAACACCGTGTGGATTTGGA
This sequence comes from Lacanobia wlatinum, assembly GCA_947578705.1. Taxonomy (NCBI): domain Eukaryota; kingdom Metazoa; phylum Arthropoda; class Insecta; order Lepidoptera; family Noctuidae; genus Lacanobia; species Lacanobia wlatinum. The sequence goes on from OX388031.1 coordinate 24,834,638, forward strand.
ACAGGAACTGTGGAAGTAATAAGTATGTAGAAGTTAATTTTAACTTGCGGTTGATTGTTTTTCTAACGAAGTTAAAAAAATATATAGAAATGGTCTTGAATATACAGGTTGAATTTTTAAAGTGTGTCTTCATGACCAAATCCGAAACTATGAGGAATATCGAAAAACATTGAAAGGAATCTCGAGCCCGATTTAGATGAAAACTAAAACTACATCATTGGATTTTTGAAAAATCGTGATTTCTACCCCGGAATCCAACTGGTTGATTTTGAAAAGAAAAACCTTTACAGGATGTTTTTTTTTTTCAAAATCTACCGGTTCGATTTCTGGATAGGAATTTGTTTTAAAATTTCTGACTAAAGCTACCTACCTAAACCGAAACTGATAATTTTTCAATGATGCAGTTGTAGATTCTCGGGCCGATGTTGATTAAAACTAAAACTGTATAACTAACTTTGAAAAAAAAAAATTGACTTGACATTGACATTTTTTTGAAAATTTAAAAAGTATTTTTTTTAAATGAGGTTGATCTTTATTAGCAACACATTCGGATGGTGTAATAATACAAGGTGTAATTTTTTTTTTCAGAATCAACCGTTTCTATTCCTGGGTAGGAACAACGATTTTTCAAGAATCCATTGGCAGTTTTACTTTTCATCAAAATCGAGCTCGAGACTCCTTTCAGTGTTTTATGATATTCCTCATAGTTTCGGATTTAGCCATGAAGGCAAACTTTAAAAAATCACCTTGTATAATGTTGGCTGTTATGTTTCCCGAAGGGTAGAAGTGTGTCTATAGTACGATCGTAGTTCACTAGTTATGTACAAGTGACTTACCCCCGATTTCCAAATTTATAATATAAATGCTGAGTAAGTATTAATTTGTCAAACTCTACTTTAGCCTAAAAACCTGTTAAAACTTGGCATAAAGTAGGTTTTGTCAAGTTCTTAACTCTTAAGAACTCAATTCAGAAACGCAGCCTTTCTGTGTTCTGTTTAAGTGAATCGCCTCATATTTAATGGGGCTCAAATAAAATCCCATAGAACAGTTGGAAAGCCAATATTGCCTTCAACCGGACACAAATCTAGACCCCGGGCCTATTCTGAGAGATTGCAGATGGACAACCCAATAACATTTTGCCCGACCAGGGATTCGAAACCAGAGCCTCATAGTCAGCAGTAACACTTGCTTTTTTCTCATCATACGACATATAAGCTTACCATAACATTCCCAAGGACTAGATTCTTGTAGAAAAAGTATTGTATTAGCGTCGCTAGTCTCTGGTTGTACCAGTGTCCCATCACTAGCAGGATTTTCTTGATCATCGAGAACTTTGTAAAGGCAAAGTCAGCAGATCTGTTGAAAAAGCGACATTCGACATCAAAACAGCAATGGAGCCCAACTAAAATGTCAGTTTATTACCGGAAAAAAAAAAAAATTTACAACTTTATTTATGGTTATTATTTTCTCCCAGTTTATTAATGTCGGGTGATCGAGTGCAGGGCCCCCTGTCTTATCAATATGAGTATGATTTAGAGATTCACACTGTAGTTATCATCAGAAAATGAACTTAAAGGAATAAAAACATTATAAATCTTTTGGGCATCCCTATTCAAAAATAATTCAACAGAACCTTCTGTACCTAAGTGCTGCTTTCATGACAAATCTTTTGACTGAGGACAAATCACATCTGTTAAAAAATAACCCTACTTTTATAGGGGACCCTTACTCGAGGAGATGACTGTAAAAGTCGAACGTCTACAAAACATAGGCGAATGTTGCCGGCCAACGACTGTGGAGGCTTCAACCTTATCTCTAAGTGCATAAGGGTGACAGTACCTTGCAGCCTGGTGGCCCTCGCGGCCGAGGATGCCAAAGCCCACATGCGCCTCCTGTATCATGGAGATGTCGTTGGCTCCGTCGCCGATGGCCGCCGTGATGGGCCGCCCCGGACTGTTCTTTATTAATTTTACTATCTGCAAAATGTTAAGTTAGCACAATTTAATTCCGCCTCTCATAAGGAGAGGATTTCCCTATTGGAGTATGTGTTTCCTGATAGTCACAAGCCGGAGGGGGTATTTCAATTTAAAAATGAGTAAGGCAAGCGTGTTCCATCGAACACCACAGCATCGGTTCCTATAGGGGTGTGATATTATTCTTTCTTCGAGCGAAATACCAGTGGACCGGTACCGGTGGACCGATGAACCCAAACGGGATCAAGGATGTCTTTCAGAGACACAGAGGGGTTCGGTATTGTAATAAACAGTCAATCATCCACGAACCGACCGAGGCAAACGTAGATACTAAGCCTTCGATAGACTCGAGCGGAAAAGCCAGTTTAGCTTTAAATGAATCTGTCGTCCTAATGACCAAGAACCGAACCAAAATCTGTCGAATTAACTAATCCTAGTTACATATTCGTCTTTAGGTACAACTTAATAAAACAAACCTTAGCTTTCTGTATCGGCGACAGCCTACAGCATAGCACCGCATGGCAGCTGATGGCTACCTCAACGAAGGCGGGCGCGTAGGCCGTGTCCAGCACGCGCGCCATGCTGGCGCCGTCCACCACCAGCGTCAGCGGCCGGCAGCTGGGCTCGGCCGCGATGCGCGCGCACTCCGCCAGGTGCGCCTGCAGCGCCGTGTCGTCCTCCACGCCGATGAGGAACATGCGTCTGTCGTTCTCTGATATGTGAGCACACGATTGGGCCACGTTTATCGCTGTTTCTACCTGGTGTTGGAGAATTGAGGTGTCAGGTTTTAATGATGCAAATTTATAGAATATAGTATCGAACGTGCTGGATATATAGGTTCAATCTCAAGTATTGATAGGGTAAAAGTTTCGGATTTGCAGCACTAGGTGTCTAAAACGACGTCTGATAGCTACCTATTCTCGCGTTCCCACACTGCACGCGCGCTTTTTTACCCGACTACGGCAAAGCCAAAAGGAAGGGTTATTTGGATAGCTGCTACCATTTCATTATCAGCCTTCAATTACATAACAATTGCGTTCAGTGACAGCCACTAGAACTGGCCACGGGTCCTTTAATAAACACCTCTATGTCATAGAAGCCACTACAGCCCACTCTACAGAGCCAGCAAGGAGGAGGACGAGACAGCAGCACATCAGCTTCTAAGCTGCCCAATAGTCGCCGATTTCAGGGCTAAGTACCTACTTCGGACACCCAGGTACCCGGGTACCCTTTTTAAGATAATAATACCAAGGCGTTGCTGGCCTTCCATGAGGAGCTGGGGTGGATCGAATAAAACGTTTGTCGCCTGCACGCAAAATAAGCGCTTAAAACTCTACATTTAAGCGCGTATTTTTGCGCGCGGAAAACAGTCCATTATTCAACTACATAAAAGTTTATAGGTACTACTCTTTTTTAAAGCGCTTATGACACTACACGGAATTCAGGGCCCTAAGACCCGATTTAGACCCGATTTTCACCCTTATTAGGGTGACCGGAGCGGCCTGGTCTAGTTAGCTCGTTAACTCCCTTACTGTAATAGCGTTTAGGGAGTTAGGGAGCAGTGTTGCCAACAACAATTTAACAAATTTCCCGAAAATGTAAGTCAAATTCCCCAATTTAGGGACAAAAAGTCTACTGATTCCCAACAAATTCGATATTTAGAATAATATCAGAAGAATAAAATCGAATCTCCGCATTTTCCCCACATCTTGCCGACCCCCAATAAATCCCCAATCAACTTGAGATTCCCCGCAGTTTGGGGAATTCCCCACACGTTCACGTCACTTCACAACTGAGTTAGGGCCGAATCGACCGGCTAGTGTAATAAGCAGCTCCCTAGTTAGGGGCCACGCCCACCCTTACAACCGGGCCCTGAATACCGTGTAGTATAATAAGCGCTTAACAAAAGGCATTGTGGTGATTTCTAGCCACCTGTATTTCAACCAAAACTATTTTATTATCATAACACTATTATCAATGGATTATCGCTACTATTAAGTAATAGGTGTTATAATCGCATTTAGCTAACGATATCTCGTATTTTTAGCGTCACGCGTAGGCAGGTACATACCGCAATATTTAAGGAGAAAATTAGTTTTTGAATTTTGCAATATTTTATCAAATATCATCATCCATCGAACATACGATTATAATGACACAGTATGTTGATAGTAGGTATTTTTAATCATGTTTGTCACGTAAATAACAGACCATAATATCAAGATTACCTATGCTCTCATTATCACTCATAAGTTATAATAATTATTTGTCACGATGAAACCTGTAAAAGAGTTTTTTACCGATTTGTGCCAAAGGGACCCAGGTCTTGATGCCGGCTCTGCGCAGCGAGGCGAACGTGTCGGCCACGTCGTCCTGCAGACAGTCCTCCACGCCGGTGGCGACAACTGGCGCCAGTTGTCGTTCTAACACCCTGTACTGTTGTGTCACTTGTTGTATTCATTACCTTATCTCCCGTGAGGACCCAGGTCTTGAGCCGGCTCGGCGCAGCGAGACGAGTGTGTCGGCCACGTCGTCCTGCAGACAGTCCTCCACACCGGTGGCGCCAACTAGCGTCAGTTGTCGTTCTAGCATCCTGTACTGTTGTGTCACTTGTTGTATTCATTACCTTATCTCCCGTGAGGACCCAGGTCTTGATGCCGGCTCTGCGCAGCGAGGCAAGTGTGTCGGCCACGTCGTCCTGCAGACAGTCCTCCACGCCGGTGGCACCAACTAGCGTCAGTTGTCGTTCTAGCATCCTGTACTGTTGTGTCACTTGTTGTATTCATTACCTTATCTCCCGTGAGGACCCAGGTCTTGATGCCGGCTCTGCGCAGCGAGGCGAGTGTGTCGGCCACGTCGTCCTGCAGACAGTCCTCCACGCCGGTGGCGCCAACTAGCGTCAGCTGTCTTTCTAGCACCCTGTACTGTTGTGTCACTTGCTGTAACGCGTCTGCGCTTTTACCGTCGAGGCTCTTGATTGCTGCAATGTTTGAGGATTTTTTTTTAGATTTGAGCTAATGTTTAACACGTTGAATGTTTTAGGTCAAATTTCCGTTTGAAACTATTACTTTTAGGTACTATCTAACTATAGCAATACTCTTAAAACAAGACTTTTTTTGAGTCAAAAATTGTTGAGCAGGCAAAGGCACGGTGTGTTATCAAGAACGAAAAATCATTAACCTGTATAATCATATTTTCGTGTGGGGTGCTAAGTGCTAAGGGACAGTTTAAGCTTTGTTATCCATTTACTAAACACTTTTAGTGCCAAGAACTCAGTGTATAGGTCGAGCAGTGATTCGTTCGTATACGAACAACCCGCATCTGGGTCGTGTTTTTAAGTAGCTGTATGTGACTTGTGTTCATGCACGGGTTGTGGGCACACGAATGAATTGTTGTTCGGCCCATGTGTTGAGTGCTTGGCACTAAAAATGTAAAAACACTTTTGCACTTGGCATTGAAAGTGTAAAGCTTATTTATTTTGCTTCAATGCCTACTCCCAAAAGTGTTTTCTTTTTAAGTTCCTTCTTAAGTTCTTTTTAAGTTTTTAAGCCCCACAGTAGGATAGATTTTTCCTAGTATCGCAGGTGTGTTAATAGCTAATAGTTAATGGCTAGTAAAACCTGTAGTGTAATTGTTCACTTACCGGCAGCGACTCTCTCATACTCCTCTTCAGGTATCTCCCGGTAGGCGATGGCGAGAGTCCTCAGACCTTTGTTGGCGAACGTGTTGATGTCCCTGTCCGTCTCCTCTATCAGACTACTGTTAGTGCACAGAGGGAACACGGAGCTCTCTGCTCCTTTGCAGAACAGCCAGATCTGGGAATGGGTAACAAATATTGCACGACCTACGTCATCAACTTATAAGTGTGATTGAAGGTCCCCAAGAAATGCAATTTTACAGGAATCGATTGCATGTGAAACGATTATGTACATTTCATGAAGTGAGACTTGGAAAACATTTCAGTGAAAGAAAAGAAAGAAAGAAATTCCGCAAGGTGTATACGACTTCTTTCAATATTATTTGTACCTATTTGAGTAGTAAATAAGGTTCTATATTGTATGTCACGCTCGGTGTGAGCTGGTAAAAAAAAAAATAAAAACTACCTACCTTCCCGTCCTTATCCCTCAAAATGAGAGACATCCTCTTCCTCTCCGAAGTGAACTCAATGACTTGCAGTCGCTCATACATCTCAGTATTTTCCCCCACTTTCACCACCAGATCGTTTCCCTCCTCCCCCAGGAACGTCACTCCAAACCTCTCGGCCACTTCAACCAGCGCCTTCTCGTCAGGACTACTGGCCTGGTAATCCATTTTGTTCCCATTTTCATTAATAATAGTGTTCCAAGTAACATTGTCTATGACTCCATTCGTTCCGTTAGACGCAGTACTAGTTTTAGCTTTTTTTCTTTTAAAAAAGTTCATAAGCTGTAAGTTGCTGGTCACTGAGAGCCGGGCACTGAGCTTTTTCATGTCTTCGCTCGACACTTGCACTGCGTGGCAAAGAGCGAGGATTTTGAGGAAGAATTTGATGTCTGTCTGAAATAGAATGGGAGTGTTATTTACATACATAATCTGGCGGCTGTTTTTTAGTAGGTAATTATTTCAAGGAGAGGGGCGAGTCACAATACTGTAGATATTTATACTGTGGTTTTAATTATATTTTTTTCATAATTTTAAAATAAATGGTTTTGTTATTCAAGAAATTAGACGAAAAATGACCATTCCCCCCCCCCTTATCTCCAAAACTACTGAGCCTAAAATTTTGAAAAAGATTGGAAATAATAAATCTTTACCTATAGATTACAGGAAAACCTATAAGAAGTCTATAGTGTTAAAATAACATGTTAAAAAAACTGGCCAAGTACGAGTGGGACTCGCGTGCAAAGGGTTCCGAACGTATTTAATTGTTTTAGGTCACAGAAGTCCATATGTGTACCAAATTACAACAGCATCCGGATCAGTAGCAGCCCGGTATCTGGATAATGTGCCCGCTTGATGACAATATGCTCGCCCCCTGTTCCATGGTTCTTAAACATAATTTGCGAATTGTGGGTATACTTTAGGTAGGACTGTAGCGGCATCAATTTCCGCCACAAGAAAAACCAACAGAGCAAATCTACATCGCAACAAAAAGGACCGCGACGCCATCTATCCAACTAGCAGCGAACTACTACGTAGAAATCCTGCATCGCGCAAGCAGAGTTTACCGTGCGATTTGAACATATACATCAGCCCGAAGATTAACTATCGGGCAGTAGGTAGCCCGCCAGGCACAACATCTGTCTGTTCTGAGGATCCTCCCTTTACAACGGAGGTTTGCGGGACTTTACTCTCTGTTCCGCATACCTCCGAACATAAAGATAAAAAGATCAGTGTGAAAAGTAGTAAATATTTAGCTATCTTATCAGTTCTATTACATCAGTTAACCATTACGCACTAGCCATGAAACGCCCTCACTCTATGGCTGACCTCCAAAAGTGGTTTGTGTTTTCACAAGTAAAGGTAACAATTTGATATTTCGTAATTTATATCTATCAGAATTCAAAAGTAAGTACAGTATAACAATTTTCTTAATGTCCCTCGGCAATCATCGCATTTCCGAATACGAACGAATTTCTTCCCATTATTTAAACTAATTACATTAAGATAAAGGAGTATTAACAACTCTTTACAGGGTTATTTGTAAAACACCAACAACCTCTTAGGCAGTGAGAGTACACATGATTATAAACAACTTTTACTTTGAGACCAACCCTGAAAACTAGAAATATCAGCTGTTTCATACATTTTCATTGGCTAAATATTGCATTTTGTATAAAACAGCTGATATTTTTTTCGAGTTTTCGGGGTTGTTCTCAAAGTAAAAGTTGTTTATAATCATGTGTACTTTCACTGCCTAAGAGGTTGTTGGTGTTTTACAAATAACCCTGTATACTTCCAAGTTGATTGAGAGCGTCCGGTCTGCACCAAGTGCCAAGGGCAAGGGCAACTGATTGAAACCCAACGACTGACGAAACACGAAGTTTGACGAGGGACATTAAGAAAATAGTTGTGCTGTACATGGAAGTTTGGTTAAAAATTTTTAAGCACCTACAACTTTTAGTAAGTTTAGGCCCAGCTTCTGAAACGAATAAGCTGTGTGGTTGAATTAGTTTTGAACAAACATTCACATCACTTGACTTGCGTTTATATTCGTGACAATCTGAGAAGTCAGATTTGACAGCAGACATTGACATTGATTTACTAGTAGTAAGTATGAAAAAGACATTAAATAAATCTCTTTCGCTTAGTGGTAAAAGCGATCTTCTATCCCTATCTACTAAACTGTTAAATACGACTTCATAGATTGTCACGAATTGAATTTGTGACGGGTCAAACGCATGCTTATCAATAAATACAAAAAGAACTGATCGGAGAGTCAGCAGATATCTTTAATGCCGACCGACACTACAAAAAGAGTGGCCCTTGGGTCCCCCACACAACACAATTTTAAGAAAAGCGTCTTAATAGCTTTTTTTAAAGGATGCGAAATCGTCAAATGACTCCTCCCGCTCGGGGTAAAGCAGAAGGAAGTGTCAGTCTCTTACTGACTAAAACCCATCTGTGTTCCTCCTAATGCCCTTTGTGTTCCAGGGCCGCAGTGACTCTTTCGAACAGATTCCGCAACCCCGGCAGGCACTGGCATCAGCGGGCCCCGTCTTCTATGCTGACAGCTCCTTGAGGAGCGCATGGCCACCCAATGCTCGCCGTCCTTGCCCCGCGCCTACGGTTGCCGGGAATCGCCCTGCGACTCCCGACGCCCGGGGCGTCTTCTCCTGTTGCGGCGGCTGGGGCGTGAGGTTGCCCTCTCTCTCACGCGTTCGGCCTCCTCCTTCGCTAGCATTGCTGCTTCGCAGAAAGAGCTGACCGCTTCCCATGCCTCCTCGCTCCGGACCATAGATTGAACCAGAGCCGGACGCTAGAGGTCGCCGCCGCCGATCGCCTTGACGAGGACACAGCGGCACTCCACCGTATGATCCACTGTGTCCTCCGGGCGATCCTCGCAGTGTTGACAACCGGGCGTATCCTCCCGCCGAATCCGAAACAGGTACCCCTCCCGAAACAACCGTGTTCGGTGAGTACCTGCGTCAAGCGGAAGGTGAGAACTTCGTGGCGCCGCTCTAGTCACTCCTCAAAGAGGGGACTTATCGCCAGGATTGTGGCGTGCCCAGCGCTAGGTTGCGACAGTCGCTGTCTCCATATCGCCATGAGATTCTGCCGGAGCTCCGTCCCCCGCGCTGCGATTTGCCGCGGCAGAGGAGTCTCGCCCCGGCGTAGCGCCTCCACGCGCCATTCGTAAATGAGCGCGAGGGCTCTCGCCTCCAGATCCCATGGCGGTAGTCCGGCAACAAGTAGTAACTTTGTGCTCTTCTCTCTGTATTTAATTTTCCTTAACGAGTGACCTATTATGTACACAACTATACTTATATTAAAGCTGAAGAGTTTGTGTGTTTGGTTGGACGCGCTAATCTCAAGAATGACTGGTTCGAATTGAGAAATTATTTTATTGTTGGACAGCCCATATATTGAAGAAAGCTATATCGTCTGCATTACACCACAAGGGTTGAGGATGTCGATCAGTATTTGAAAGAGAAGACCAAGTGGACTCTGAAGGTCGAAAGGTTGGAATTGCGCCACAACATCAACTTCACGTCGTTTTGGAAGAAGACTTTTGGCCGAAAGGTGTCGCATTTCGACGTTTCCGAGGGCGGTTACGCGACACCACGCAGCGAAACACGACGCCGACAACGTTACGTGTATAGCTATAGTTTTAATATGTTTTTATCAATACTTTTATTACTGTTTAAGATAATTTTGTATATTTTATTTATGGGCCTCAGTTGTCTGATAATAAAATTATTATTATTATTTCCTTTACTCATTTTATTTAGATGTATTTTTAAAATTTTTAATATTTAATTTAAAAAATATAAAAAATAGTAGCCCACCGGTATCGGGAACAAGGTCCAAACTACCGGTGGTCAGGGCTCCTGGGAGAGGAACTTCCTCTATGCGCGCCTTATTATTATTTTATTATTATTATTATAAAACATCACGCTACAACCAATAGGAGCGGAGAAAGCATCAATGAAATTTTTACAAAAAACAAGGATTTTTTTACTTACTTTTGATGCAGACGAAGTTACACGGGTCAGATAATAAAATTAAATAAATGAAAAACTGACCTGAAACACATCGACGGGCTCATCGAACCTCTCCACATCATACAGTTTGCCCTCCCTCTCCTCATACATCAGTCCCTTGATGGTGCACGCTTTGAACACCATGAGGTTCTTGGTGAGGGTGCCGGTCTTGTCTGAGAACAGCACTTCAACCTGCCCCAGCTCTTCGTTCAAGTCTGACGTGTTGGCGGCGGCGGGCCGGCCGGTTTCTTCGCATTTCAGGTCCTCGTCCCAGGCTATGAATAATGATCCTGTAAGAGAAGATTGGTGTTATTTATGAGGCGAAGCTCAAAAGTTTCATTTTGTAATTTATGTTCAAGATATTCTTTTTATTTTGTAGTTAGTAAAGAGGTTAGTTGGCAGAAAGCTATTCATAAACTTTATATAAAATCTTATTTTATGTTCAACAGAAATTACGAAGTAAATATCTCTCTATCATACTCGGTTGAGTGATGGAGAATGTTTATGGGATTAAGTTCTTTTTTGTGCCCTTCCATCATCATCTGTAATTTACGTGGAGCGGCTACCTACCAGACCTCCACAACCCATTAACTGGTCAATCTAAAAAACTAACAATCCGTAAGGATTGCCAAAGATCTACAAATGATAGCCGGGACCAACGGTTTAACGTGCTTTTCGAAGCACGTAGGAAGATCATTAAGATGGTCACCCATCTGCAGACCAACCTTGGCAAGCGTTGCTTAACTTTGGATATCGGCCAGTACGGCTGTTATTTTTAAGCCACGAGCTCATTTTTTTAACGTTCTGCATACCAATCTCATCTCAACTACACAAATCTTATTAAAACCAAAACACTTACCAATAAACTTATACAGCTCAATAGTGACATACAGCGACATCGGTATAATATAATAATAGAGTAACAAAAACGAGAACAGATCTTGTAAAACAGAGCTCAATGATATCGGGTAGGGGCTCCCAGGCCCCAGGTAAATGTCCCTCTCCGTGTTATGTAGCTCAATCAACAGCTTGGCCACCAAAGAGAGCAATATTTCAAAGATTAAAAGGCCTATGAAGTATAGGAGGGACTGGTTGATGGCCAGCTCGCTTGAGGAGAACTTGTTCCCTGAGTATTTTGAGTTGAGAGCCAGTTTCGTTTCTTCACCTGTAAATAAAATTTCAGTTGTTTATGTGTTCCGTTAATGGTTCCCAACCTTTGATTGTCACGGGACCACTTTCTTTCTTCTAGCAGGGACCAGAAATCAAGAAAAAAATTGCAATATCAACCTATAAATAAACTTATCTTAGAGATATTAAAAACTTATAGCATAGTATTCTTTGAAACAAAAAGTATCGAGCATTGGTAAAAACTTAGAATCAGTTTGCATCAAATTTTAAAATTTTATTTTTGATTTGAAACGATTAAAATTTTTAACCTATCGCGGACCATATTTTGGCCGTGGGAACCACTGATTAATCTTAAAAATGTATCTTAGATTTTAAATCTAAGTTATATTTTTAAGATTTATCATAGTGGAAATTTTAGAGGAAAAAAGTGATCAAATTTATAATATTTAGTTGTGATTGATCTTTTTCACAGATGGATTAAAGTGCCTTACTATAAACATATCACCATGCATGCATCCCTCGAAGAGTTAGGCAGCAGTTTTTGTGGTGATGTTTAAATCCCATGAACTTATAGGGGACAATCATATCACCATCGACAATGGACAAATCCAAACACCGTGCTGCTACTAAGGAACTCCAGGTTGATAAAACCCACAACAACTTTGCCTGACTCGGGATTCGAACCCAGGGCCTCATATTCAGCAGCACTTACGACTACTAGCTAGCGGTAGCATGTCCAGCCAAAAGTTCAAAGACAAAAAGAACTGGCGACAGAGCAGCCGTGTGCAACAAAACTTACCCGTATAAACAGCACATCCGATAGCCCACTCAGTATTCTTGACCCGCGATCCCCTTAGCATCAGGTGGTCAGTTGTGAGCACCAGACTGTCCTGGAAGGGGATCTCCAACCTTCCATAGAACGTGTACAGATCTGCCACAGGGTTGGGCACCTCTATCCGCATGCCTTGCGGGAGGATATCTAAGGAAATAAGTATGAGGAAAGGTAGAACACAATCTTTATTTTTGTTTATTTTTTTAAGGGAACATAGGTTCTCCCGGGATAAAAAGAGTATGGCCTGTTGTAAAACATAATCTTCCCTTGTGCCCAGTTTCACCCAAATCCGTTCAGCCATTAAGACGTGAAGATGTAACAAACAGACAGAGTGATTTTTACATTTATAATATTACAATAGATAGATCCTTCCTCATATTTTTCTGAACTCTCCTTGTGTCCAGAAAAATATGAGGGAATTTTCCCAACCATGAGTTTTTTAAAACCATAAAATGGTTTCAAGTCTAAGAAACCGTTGACCATGCGTAGATATCATAATGATGCAAGTGACGTCAGAAGTCGCGCGACGTCACACTCGGCTCACAAGTGATAAACATAGAAAAATAACAAGTTATAAAATAACGTTTTATAACTTGTCATTTTAGACCACTTTAGGACTTATCACATTAACGATGTAATCAAGTCCTAAAGTGGTCTACGTAATAGTGGGTCCACACGATACGGACTTTTGTCTGTAACGACCATGAACTCTGAATTAAAAAAAATCTATTACACCTACGTTTGTCAGTATTGCTTTGTTGCACAGAGAAAATGCAATAGAAGTCTATGGGAGTCTGTATCGTGTACTGTGCACCCACCTTACATATAATAAAGAATTTTTATATTTCTATGGGACCCACCATAAGGCGTCGACCGATGCGATTTCGTCGGACAACGGGATCAAACACACACATTTCTTTAGTGTCCTTATTGAAGCCTGCAAATCATCGCGCGAGCACAGGAATCATTCTCATCGCGCGATGAAATCGCATCGTTAACTAGTACGATCGTTAGCCAATTAGGACGACGCCTAAGGTTCATAAATTCCTAATGTCTTCACTTGTTTTGGATATTTAGATTATGTTTAAATAAACAGATTAATGTGTCTTTCGGAATCTTTGTTCAGCATATGTGTTTAGCGATTAGTTTTTGAGACAGATCTTTATTTACCTTGTGCTAACATAAGTGAACGAGTAAGGATGACTATGTAAAGTGAGTTTGCGATGATCGCACAAATAAAAGCACGTATGAATTCCAAATACCTTTATTGCCACAATCACAAGGTGATGAAATGTACAAAACAAGTGTCGGTACAACTAAATTAGGTACTTATCTTATTATATTTTAAGTATGTATAAAACATTTTAAAGCTTAGTCAGTTTATTATGACTACTGTGTACAGAAGTTCCGAAGTGTCGTATGATACATAAAATACTGGTTAGTTGAATAGAAATGAAAATGTGATTCATAATATTAATTATTTAAATTAAATATTTTATTTTAAAATAAAAAAAAATAATGTTTCATTATAAAATAAAAAAAAATAATGTTTCATTATAATTCTACCAACCCGAAAGAACCGAATTAATTTGTTTATTGGGTTATTCTAATTCTTTATTTTCTATAAAAATAATAATGGAAATAGAGAAAAAACTGGCAAAGTGCGAGTCGGACTCGCGTTCAAAGGGTTCCAAACCAACTTAATTTTTTTACATGTTATTTTAAAACTATAGACTTCTTATAAGTTTTCCTGTTATCTGTAGGTAAAGAACTATTTATCTGTATTATTTCAAAATTGTAGGCTCAATAGTTTCGGAGACAAGGGGAGGAATGGTCATTTTTGGTGTAATTTCTTGAAAGACTTCTAAACCATTTATTTTAAAATTATGAAAAAAATATAATTAAAACCCTCACAGTAAGCCCTTTCACTTGATATGTCACACGATACAGTTTGAAAAACTTCGCTAGTTGGACCCCCAAAAGTGTCCCCATATTCAAAATTTATGTATTTACGTAACACGTCCGTGTTTGTGTTACAGAAGTCCATATGTGTACTATATTTCAACAGAATCGGTCCAATAGATCCGGAGAAAACTGGCTGTGACAGACGGACAGACCCGAGTGATATAAGGGTTCCGTTACTTACGGATGTTCGGAACCCCAAAAACACAATAAAATTACAGAAATATAAACTGATATTAATATTTTTTAAGCTAGACAGGTAGATACACAAAATTTTAACACAGCACAACACAAACAATTAAACAAAAGATGAGTACACACACTTACGAATATGGACACACATCAACCACACTGTAAAAAAGTCCTTCAAAAAATACCTGGCGTAAATCCCACTAACGGGGGAGGTACTCTCAAGGTCTTCAAGTTGGTCTCCCCGTCGAGGTTGGCGGTAGTGACGTAGCACTTGCCCTTCTCCCCGGCGGAGCACAGCAGCACCAAGTCCGCGGGGACCTCCTTCCCGCGCCGCACGCGCACCAGCGTGCCGGGCGCGATGGACGAGTTACGGACCTCATTGATCACGCCTTTGTGGACTATCTCCACTGTGGAATAATACGTGGATGTTAATATACAAGTGAAACAGTCGTTTTAGGAAGCTTCGAACGACGTAGCGAAGCAATTTTACTTTTCAAAGAACTAATTGCAATGTTTGAAAAACGACACCGCGATGCCTTACGGCCAAAAAGGGATAAGCGACATTTTTTGCGAAATGGACTTATTTAGAATCGGCTTTTTTTCTGCGTTCTAACCATATTTATATAAGTCGGTTTCGCATAAGATTTCGCTTAATTATATATGTCCCTTTTTGGCCGTAAGGCATCGCTCCGTTACTAAAGATTATGTCGCAAGATAACTTAAATTCATTCATAATTTATACGACAATAGGTTCATCAAATAAATGACTTAGCTTATTATCCGTTAAAGTTTACCCAAAACCAACATTTTTATTTCACTCAGAGACAGGTTTGTGCGTCGAAAAGTAAGTAAGTACCTTTAATAACCTAATAGCCTACCCGAAAAAGATTTAATTCAGAGTCAACGCTAAACTTCTTAAGTTCTACCACCTTAAAAGTTCACTGTCCTTTACCCCTTTTAGCACTTATCGCATTTTTTTAACCAACGAAAAAACGGAGAAGGTTCTCAAGTCGACGCGTACATTTTTTTTTTATGTATGAACACGCATAACCTTTTACGGAGTAGTCCGATTTTGATAATTCTTTTTTTATTGTATAAGGTATACCTCGAAAGCGGTCCCATATAAATTTGTAAAAAAAAATCCTTCCCTAAGGGGGGTAAAATAGGGAAAGTCGAATGGAAAAGGCTGGTGATAAAATACGAAGAAACAATAAAAAACACCGACTTCCGAAATTACCTTAAGTTATTTTTTGCTTTTCAGTTTTTTCGGAGATTTAATTTTTAGAATCAATATTGTATGTTTTATCAGGATAAATATTTATACTGTGGTTTTATTCTATCAGTGTTCATAATACGGTACTTTCTTTCTAGCTAATCCGACCGCCCATCAAAAAATCCAACCATGATATTGATAATTGCAAAGGGCGTTCTTACAATTTAATTTTTGAAGATTATAGACAGGAAAATACCTCGCTAAATTAGCTTTCGTAAGTTATCTGATTTTGCGACTGAAGATTAGATAAATTATTTTAATAAAAGCGATAATATTATCATCACTATATCTATAGGTACTCGTACATTACACAATGATATTTCAGTTTACTATATCTTCGCTGAAGCACTAGAGGTTATTGTCACATGGTCTTTTCATATTGATATAAAGAACTGTTATCTTCATCTCTAGTGATGCACCACAGCAAGGTCGGTTAGTATCAGTAGCGATGAACTTAAGTGATAAGTTGGGAAATCAATCCCTTTATTGATTGTATCTCGATATTACTATTAACTTCGTAGGTAGGGGAAGAGAGGATTTTCCGAAATTCCTACGGGAACGGGAAAAAACGGATATGTGCGAACGAAATCGCGGGCAAAAGCTAGTTCTTGTATATTTTGGAAAACGTTATCAAGAAAAAATAAGTAAAAAAATACGCCAAATTTTAGGAATCTTTATGAAAAGAATATAATTACCTATAAGTTATTTGTTCGAAAGAGTCACCGCGGCCCTGGAACGCAAAGGGCACTAGGAGGAACACGAATGGGTTTTAGTCAGTAAGAGTCTGACACTCCCTTCAGCCCCGTCCAGAGCGGGAGGAGTAGTTTTATTATTTCCCATCTTAAAAAAATAAAACTGGCCAAGTGCGAGCCGGACTCGCGTACAAAGGGTTCTGAACCAATTTCATTTTTAGGGTTCCGTACCCAAAGGGTAACCAACGGAACCCTATTACTAAGCCTCCGCCGTCCGTCCGTGCGTCCGTCCGTCTGTCTGTCAGAGGGCTGTATCTCAAAAACCGTAATAAGTAGACAGTTCAAATTTTCACAGATTGTGTATTTCTATTGCCGCTATAACAACAAATAATAAAAATTAAGGTTTATGATACGGAACCCTTCGTGTGCGAGCCCAAATCGTACTTGACCGGTTTTTTGTAACATGTTATTTTAACACTAGAGGCTTCTTATAATTTTTAGGTATTCCTGTAATCTGTAGGTTAAGAACTACTATCTGCATTTTTTTTTCATTTTAGTTTCAGTAGTTTCGGAGATAAGCAGGGGGCAATGGTTATTTTTGGTCTAATATCTTGTATAACTTCTAAACTATAAAACCCTTACAATAAGTCCTTTCATTTGATATGTCACACGATACAGTTCAAATAACTTTTTTTTTGAAATTTTCTAGTTTGACCCCCAAAAGTGAGCCCATACTCAAAATTTATTTAATTACGTAACGCATCCGTGTTTGGGTCACAGAAATCCATATGTGTAGCATATTTGAACAGAATTGGTCCAGTAGATCCGGATAAAACTGGCTGTGCCGGATAAAACAGACGGACAGACGGACAGACAGACCGAAAGACCGATAGACAGACAGACACCCGAGTGATCCTATAAGGGTTCCGTTTCTAACAGATGTTCGGAACCCTAAAAAGTAATCTTACTCATGTGCGTCAAAAACAGTCTTTGGCCAGTTAAAAAACCTAGTTTGAAAGGGCGTGGCATATTAGCAATCAAAGAAGGATGTTATTTAACTATCACTATAATAAAAGCACATGCTTTCCTGAAAAGATAATCGATTTATCGGTATTATTGATTAAGGGGACTAATTGATACGTCTTGATAATAGTACTCGCTTAATAGGCAGGTCGCATTAGCCTGAATGCTTGATTGTACGTCTCATCCATTACGCTATGATCGATATCACTGTCGTCAGAGTCATTAGACTACCTCGTTAGTCTAGGCTGCGAATGCTGTGAATGTAGTCTAAGCTGGATTGGAACCCTAGATCTGGAAGTATTTGGTTTTACTATAGGGATTCTAGTGAAGCAATCCTGTTTTTTGGATGGGAAATCATCAAATGATTCCCCCCGCTCAAGGCGGAGCGGAAGGGAGTGTCAAACTCTAACACACACACACACTCTACACACACACACTCGTGACACACACACACACACACAAACTCGTGACACACACACACACACTCTCGTGTTCCTCCAAATGCTCTGTGAATTCCAGGACCGCGGTAACTCTTTCGTACAATTCCGCAACCCTGACAGGGGAAACAAGCTTGGATGTGTTGATTAATAAATGACAATAGGACGATTCGACGGTCGACTTTTACGTACCTACCTACATACGACATTATAGTCAGCACACCGAGAAGTGTCACTGCGTAAACTTTTAAGAATAACGCTTCGATCTAGATCTTTATTTACTAACTAGCTCCTGCCAGTGGTTTCACCCGCGTGAATGTTGCAAATGATACCAAGGGAAACTACCGGGATGTAAAGTATCCTATGTAGGTACTTTTCCGGGACATGCTCCACTCGTGTGACAAGTTTCATCCAAATCCATTGTACCGATAAACGTGAAAAGTTTACACATAGACAGTTACTTTCACATTTATAATAAACTAGTTGACCCGCGCAACTTCATCTGCTCCGCTCCTTTTGGTCTTAGCGTGATAATATATAGCCTTCGATAAATGGGCTATCTAACACTGAGAGATTTTTTCAAATCGGACCAGAAGTTCCTGAGATTAGCGCGTTCAAGCAAACCAACAAACAATCTCTTCAGCTTTATATATTATAAGATAAGATAAGAAGTAGAAGATTACTAATAGATAATAGATGAAAAAGAACACTGATACGGAATTGCATCAATTCGACTTTTAAATCACGCGGGGCATGGGCGCCGGCAGGACTATTTTCAGGGGGGTGCATTTTCTAAGCCTCGCATCAAATAGGATATGTATACAGTATTCAGTATTTATTTATTTGTTAACATAGGTAAAGAATTACAGATCTTATGTTTGATTAACAGAGCGCTATGTTATACCAGGAGGCGTACAAAAATGTGTGCTAATCTAGGTGAGGTTTACAAATTTATTAAAAATCATGCATATTCATGGTACAATTACATATTATTTAACACTCCAATTATGTCAGACCTAAATGAGGAATTATTAAAATGTCAACATATAAAATAAAAACTTTGTCAAAATAATAATATTTCAATAGTACCTACTCGTATTAATCAATGTAATTCTAAATTAATTCGTAATTTAAGTATTCGTCAATAGTGTAATAACATTTATTAATTAATAAAACATTCATTTTTTGCTTAAATTGTGCAAGATTTAATTCTTTTATGGCATCTGGAATTTTATTATAAATGCGTGGAGCCATACCCAGGACACTTTTGTTTACGAATGCAGTTTTACACTTATAATTACTCAATGAATTTTTGTACTGACTACGAATTGGAACATTTCGTACCATTGTAATTTTTTCAAAGAGACTTTTTCTTTGGCCTAGTACAAAAGAAGACCGGCGCAAGGCCGAAAGCGAGGGAGCTTGAAGTACCCCGCCTTGGATTTGCTAATCTCTTTTACTAAATTCCGCTCGTTTATATATATTTTAATATCTTAAGGTTTTCGTATTTTATTGAAAGCCTGGGGGGTGCGAGTACCACCTTGCACCCCCCTCGTGGCACTCATGACGCACGGTATATTCGAATCTTTCTCACCGATATCTTCAGAGCATCGCTTCGTGTGTTTGTGTGAGCTGATCCTTAAACATACCTGAAGATATGTGGGTGAACTGTGGGTCTGCGGACGGCGAGTGTTGGTGGCTCGCCGTCCGATGGACCGTAGGACCAGGGGGGCTACTCTCTAAGCCCGAAATCCGTAGTTTCAGGCTTAGTTGCGGGCGTATTCTACTCCGTATAACCTAACCGCAACTAAGCCCGAAACTACGGACTTCGGGCTTAGAGAGTAGCCCCCCAGGCCCGGGTCGACGGCGCGTTGGGTTCCACGCGCGCCTTATAGAGATGCCAGCAAAGTAGAAGGGGTCAGCTAGGGCCAGTGCCTGTCAGGGTACAGGAATTTGTTCGAAAGAGTCATCGCGGCCCTGGAACGCAAAGGGCACTAGGAGGATCACGGATGGGTTTTAGTCAATAAAAGTCTGACACTCCCTTCTGCTCCGCCCAGAGCGGGAGGAGTCATTTGATGATTTCTCATCCATAAAAAAAACTGCCAAGTGCGAGTCGGACTCGCGTGCAAAGGGTTCCGAACGAATTTAATTTTTTTAACATGTTATATTAACACTACAGACTTCTAATAGGTTTTCCTGTAATCTTTAGGTAAAGATCTATTATCACCATTTTTTTCAAAATTTTAGGCTCAGTAGTTTCGGAGATAAGGGGGGGGGAATGGTCATTTTTCGTCTAATTTCTTGAATAACTTCTAAATCATTTATTTTAAAATTATGAAAAAAATATAATTAAATTCCTCACAGTAAGCCCTTTCATTTGATATGTCACACAATATTGTTCAAAAAACTTTTTTTTTTAATTTTCTTGTTTGACCCCCAAAAGTGACCCCCATACTAAAAATTTAATAATTCTCGTAACGCATCCGTGTTTGGGTCATAGAAGTCCATATGTGTACAAAATTTCAACAGAATCGGTCCAGTGGATCCGGAGAAAACTGGCTGTGACAGACGGACAGACAGACAGACAGACAGACAGACAGACACCCGAGTGATCCTATAAGGGGTTCCTTTTTTTTTCGGAACCCTAAAAAGGCCTTACAATACTAGAGTATTGATATTTTAATGTTTGTTAAACTAATGACTAGTTTAAATATACACCGCGTCATTAAAACCACTCAATTAATAATGAGTAAGTACGATAGTACGTACGTTACGATTTACGGTTTTTTCAAGTTTTAAATACTCGGAAGAGAAATGGACATTGATAATAATGGGTAACCGGACATGATAACTAGCATAAACATTGTAATTGCTAGTCAGATAAGGACTGTTGATTAACGCTAACTCCTCGCCTGAACTATGCGGAACTAGATTCATTTAAATACTAGGTATGCCTAGATTTTGTTCGTTGCCAAAGTCACGGATAACGATTAAAGATAACCAGCTTTACGTATGAAATTCCTACGGTCCGCATTTGCTTTCAGGACTTTTACTAGAGAAAGAATATTATGTACGACTAGCATTACGACTAAGTACTGGAATTAAGCGATTATTTGTTTTATAGACCTGTGGGCGTAACACGAATGTATTTGACGTATAGTAAGTTACTATACGTCGTTATAGTAAAATTTTACTATAACTATTATACTCGTTTCGCACATAATATTTATTTAAATTGGATACTATATATTCATATTTGTGTATGATACAAATTGTGTATGTCGCTTAAAATTAAATCAATTTTTTTTTTAATATAAAATAGTACAACCACCTCCTGTCCAATATTGAAACAATTGTACACAGTGAAACTTTGCGATATTTCTAAAACACGACGTTGGCAGATAGTGCTGGATAGCAAGAAAGGACACGCTCAGGACCCCCCAGCACATGCCAAGTTTGCGAGCGCGCCGTGTGTAAGAGGGCGTCTCTAGTGACACATAACCGATATTGCTACAAAAAAGTAAGAAAAAAATCGTAATATTTGGTGTTTTTTTTAGCAAATTATAGAAAATAATTTCGTATTGTTAAATATGACGTTGCATTCTGTACATTTCAAAGTGTCTTTTGACCTGAATCCGTATGAAAATAGTTCACTTTTTGTTGAAATTTTTCTATAGTTTATAAAAAATGACGTGGTTGGTTTACAATGAAACGAAAGCATGTTGTATACAATGAAACAGTGTGTACAGTACCCACACTACCCACATTATTGCGTTACATATGCTAAAAAAAATAAGAATGGGAATGACACGGATTAGAAGAATTAAACATTTCTTTTATTATTTTTTAGTTTTTAAGACCTGTAACACAGGGACAGGGTGATTGATTTCTTGTTAGTCCGGAACCAGTAGGTCTCTGTGATTTTTAATGTTCAAGTCTGATTATTAACTTATTAAGATTAAAGCATTTTTTTTTAATTTAAGTTTACTTACCTAGTTGATTCAAAGCAAACAAAATATCTACATACCAACATATATACTACCTACTATTCATTTTACCTAATTAACTGTTTCATTGTAAAAATTCAAGTGTTTCATTGAATACACGTATACGGACACAATGAAACAAAGTTCATTTATTAAAAAAACCTTTTTTATAAATAAACTATAAAAGTAAAGTAAAAATGTTAAATACGATGCGATCACTAGTTAAATTGTCTATCTTGGTACAAAAAATTAGACTCGAAACTTGAGAAACGACAGAGACAAGATGTTTTGAAATTTGGGTGTTTCATTTGTGAACAGGTGACCCTATGGGGTTGTAGTTTTTTATATTAAAACTTCACTTATGTTAACGATACGTTATCGTTAACGTCTAAAGATTCGTTGTAGGCCCCCTGAACATATTTTATATCGTTTAATGATTAAATACATGTAACATTCAGCTATTTCATAACCTAACATTGAAGCGAAGTGATTCAGAACTGACTAAACCCTTACAAACAATGCGCTGCTTACATTCCGGAAATCCCTAACAAATGAAGTACCAAATGATTGAATGGTCGAATCATGAACGATAAAAGATAAATGTTGATCGCTGTATTCAAGGTTTACAGATAGGGATTGTGTATTTTACTACTATCCGCTTGTCTATTTATAAGAATCTACATACATTACCCATTATGACCTATAAATAGCATTTTTATCCTTCTATCCATAATAGGGACGATGCAAATACACAATTTATGATAATGTTTTTAACAAAATGATAAAAAAAGTATATTATAAAGGCCATTGCAACGTTTTTAATTTTAGTTAATAACGATTTACAAAAGTAATGAATCAAAAACAACAATCAGCGTTTAGTGACGTCACTGCTGTTACGACAACGAAAAGGCAATCTTATGTCTTTGAGTTAGGACCACTTGACCAGTGGCAGACAGGAGTGACGTCATCGTCTGTTGTCGTGCGAAAATGTAAACTGTCGGTTTAAAAACGCATTTTTGGCAATTCCTCATTAGCAATTTCGCATTCGATTTGGCATAGTGTAGCTATAAGCTAAAATATCACGGATTTTCGTTTATCTTTTCATCTGTTCCAAAATAAACTGCACTCCATTTCGACACTTGCTTTTAGTTCTGTTATCAGCTATTATCTCACCTATCTGGTTGTTGACCTTGTTGTCAGCCCTGTGCCGCAGCCAGTCCTCGTAGCCCTGCTTAACCGCGGTCACCAACACCACAAAGCTGAGAGGCAGTATGCTGGTGACCGGCGATACTGGACTGTCTGTGCAGAAAGAAAATTAATTAATTATAATATGATTATACTCTTAATGGATGGAGCTCGTACTACGGCTGAAGAATAACAGCCGCAGTACTTGTACAAGTACATTTTTAAGAATGGGAAATCATCAAATGACTCCTCCCGCTCTAGGTGAAGCAGAAGGGAGTGTCAGACTCTTACTGACTAAAACCCATCCGTGTTCCTCCTAATGCCCTTTGCGTTCCAGGGCCGCGGTGACTCTTTCGAACAAATTCCGTGCCTGCGCTAGGGTCAGTACCCTAGCGGGCCCCGTCTTCTATGCTGACAGCTCTTTGAGGCGCGCGTGGAACACAACGTGCCGTCGACCCGGGTCTGGTTCTGATCGGACGGCGAGCCACCCAATGCTCGCCGTTTGTACAAGTACCTAGATGGTAAAAATTGTTAATTTGGCGAAAATTCATCGATGTGAGAGTTATCGATACCTTATCATGACTGAGATTCTTAATTTCGTGTTTAAACCATTTTGTTGTTGCTTTTTAATTCAAGTTATGAAATTGGTAGTTAAAAACTGGTCAAATGCGAGTCGGACTCTCACACGAAGTATTCCGCACCGTAAACCGAAAAAACCGTTTCTTGTGTGGTCCCTTAAAGTTTTCATTTAATTTAATTTTTATTATTTGTTGTTTTAGCGGAAATAAAAATACACATTCTGTGAAAGTTGCAACTGTGCACGGTTCTTGAGATACAGCCCGCTGACACACAGACGGACGGATAGACGGACAGCGGAGGCTTAGTAATATGGTTCCGTTGGTTACACATCGGGTGCGAAATCCTAAACAAACAACGTTTACCGTAACCATGTGTCACATTTCAAACTAGATACAAATAATGACATGGGTTAGGTACCGATGGTATGTCCTCGATCAATTTATTACAATTATCCGACTCTTGGTAAGTTCATTATAGTATTCTAATATGAAAATTACAGATCATTCTTCAGCCAGTAATGTTCACTTTAGGCTAATATCAGAACATGATTAACTGAAATTACCAACTGTTAGCTTTCATTATTAATATTGCATAATTAAGATTGGAAGAAGTGCCCGTTTTATTATCTATTTCTATACTTACTAATATATAAAGCTGAAGAGTTTGTTTATTTGTTCGCTTGCTTTAACGCGCTAATCTCAGGAACTACTGGTCCGATTTGAAAAATTCTTTCAGTGTTAGATAGTCCATTTATCGAGGAAGGCTATAGGCTATATATCATCACGCTAAGACTAGAAGGAGCGGAGCATACGAAGTTGCGCGGGTCAACTAGTCGTTAATTAAGGAATTGTATAGGTAGGTATCACTAAGGAATAGGTCTAGTATACATCGTGTAACATAATTAACACAATACGAGAGGACCAAAACTAGAAATCTCCGCCAAATATCCTATAATGTTAATAGCAAAACTATACCGGACACATTACGCCTGATAAGATTACAATTTAAGTATTTATCGTAATACCCGCAATACCCATATACAACTGAATATATGGGTGCTATTTATACCAAAACGATTTATCTTAAGTAAATAAAAGCCGTATGGCGTCGGCCGGTGCCGAATGGTGCCGTAAAAGAATAATACCATCCCATCACTTCCCGTGGGTGTCGTAAGAGGCGACTAAGGGACTCACCAGAGAATGGGCAGCAGCGTTCTCTGTAAAACCCAACACCATACACTGCGATCGGCAACCCGCCTGCCAAGCGTGGCGATTATGGCAAACCCCCTCCTTTGGCGGAGGCCTATGTCCAACAGTGGACGTCTTTCGGCTGTTATGATGATGATGATGAAATAATATAAGAATACTAGCTGAATCGGCAAACGTTGTTTTGCCATACAAAAAAAATACCCTACCACCTATTCTCATACCTACCGAATATATACACAAAATTTCATCAAAATCGTTCAAGCCGTTTCAGAGGAGTTCGGTAACAAACACCGTGACACGAGATTTTTATATATTAGATATCTATGCTTCACTTTACAGGCAAGTAATGCTCAGTACTGCTGATTCCCAGGAAGTCTTTGTAGGATTTGAATAATAAATGAGCGTGATGAAAGGAGCTCGTAGCTAAACAATAACAGCCGCACGGGTCGATCTTCAAGGTTAAGCAACGCTTGCTGAGATCGGTCTGTAGATGGGTAACCATCTTAACATTCCGAGATTCCTCCGTGCCACGGAAAGCACGTTAGCCGTTGGTCCCGGCTCTCATTTGGAGGTTTTGGCAGGCGTTACGGATAGTCAGAAGCCAGATTTCTGACACCAGCCTTGGCAAGAAGTACTGTGTTATCTAGTTAATGGGCTGTGGAGATCTGATAGGCAGCTGCTCTACGTAAAATACTGGAGTTCAGCTGAATCTGATTTGACTGGGAGACGACCCCAGTATAGTTGGGAAAAGGCTAGGCAGATGATGAATAAGAAATTAAAGAACATTCCTCAGTATAGCACAGACTTCAAAAATCTATATTTATTCATCAATTGTAGAAAACTTTCGCATTTTATAATACATTAGTTTTTGCCCGCGACTTCATACGCGCATATCCATTTTTCCCGTCCCTGTGGGAATTTCGGGACGAATCATAAATGTCGGCAATAAGTCAGTCAATTGAACAATCGGGACACCAACGTCATCTAGTGGCGTTCGACGGAGTCGAGGACGTTGTGCTCGACAGAGGCTGAGCTCAGTCTACTGGTGGCGGTCGAGCAGTGCAGGCGTGCACACGTCCAGAAACCGCCGCGTGTTCTGAATACTTGTTCAGTGCACCTATTGTGTGAGAATATTGTAATTGAGACTTTCGAGTGAAAATAATAATTTGATTTAAAAGCAAACGGTGTTTCTATTGCGCAATAACCAACACTTCCCATAGTACGCCCACTGAAGTTCCAATATCCCGGCTGATGTAACCTGGAGAGTTGTGCCTTCGCTGACATACATAAATAAACCTTCCTCTTGAATCACTCTGTCCATTGATAAACCGCATTAACATCCGTTGCGCAGTTTAAAAGATATAAGCGTACAGACGGAAAAACGACTTTTATTTTACTTACACTGTATGGATTTAAACTATGCTGGAAGCTTCGTGCCTCAGTACAATATGAATCACACATCCGACATGCACCAAACAGGATGCTTTACCGATAACGCCTATCAAAATTGAACAAATCTTCTGATATCTGTGTCGTTAATGGATAACATAAATTACTTAACTTTTTGCGAATCATTTTTACTTTTTTATAACATAATCTATTCTGGATAATTTAGAAGGTCCAATAAAAGGTCAACATGAGAAATCGTTGCAGAATACAAAATAAAACTACAGTTGCTTTCAGACAGCGTAAATGTCTTTGGCGACAATATATTCTAAATGTTTTTACTTATTATTTTTTACACAAATACTTCATCCGTATTAATATTATAAAATACCTATAAAGTTTCTCCGTCTGACTGTCTGTACAGGGTGTTACAAAAATACGTGGTCATATTTCAAGGTCAAGTTCTGTGTCTGATATAAAGTAAAGACACAAAAGCAAAAATTTTAAAAATGGAATTTTTCGAAAAAATCCGACCCCGAAAAACAGGAAAGAATTCCAAACAAATCACTTGTCAAGCAGTCTGATGCATTTCATGGTATCAAATCTTTGATCGAACTTAAATAACTACCACCAAATGCATGAAACTGCTTGAAAACTGATTTGTTTGAAAGTCTTTTATATTTTTTGAGGTCGATTTTTTTTAAAGTACTTGTCAAACAAGCAGTCTGATGCATTTCGTGGTATCAAATCTGTGATCGAACTTAAATAACTACCACCAAATGCATGAAACTGCTTGAAAACTGATTTGTTTGAAAGTCTTTAATATTTTTTGAGGTCGATTTTTTTTAAAGTACTTGTCAAACAAGCAGTCTGATGCATTTCGTGGTATCAAATCTGTGATCGAACTTAAATAACTACCACCAAATGCATGAAACTGCTTGAAAACTGATTTGTTTGAAAGTCTTTAATATTTTTTGAGGTCGATTTTTTTTAAAGTACTTGTCAAACAAGCAGTCTGATGCATTTCGTGGTATCAAATCTGTGATCGAACTTAAATAACTACCACCAAATGCATGAAACTGCTTGAAAACTGATTTGTTTGAAAGTCTTTAATATTTTTTGAGGTCGATTTTTTTTAAAGTACTTGTCAAACAAGCAGTCTGATGCATTTCGTGGTATCAAATCTGTGATCGAACTTAAATTACTACCACCAAATGCATGAAACTGCTTGAAAACTGATTTGTTTGAAAGTCTTTAATATTTTTTGAGGTCGATTTTTTTTAAAGTACTTGTCAAACAAGCAGTCTGATGCATTTCGTGGTATCAAATCTGTGATCGAACTTAAATAACTACCACCAAATGCATGAAACTGCTTGAAAACTGATTTGTTTGAAAGTCTTTAATATTTTTTGAGCTCTATTTTGTTTTTGTAGTAGTTTTTTTCTTATTTTCGCTATTGTTTCTTTTCTGATGTATATCAGATATAGAACGTCACCCTTAAATATGAACATGCATTTCTAAAACACCCCGTATATATGTTATCTATTCACGTCTAAGCAGTTGAGCGACTTTGGATGTAACTTAGCGGGTAGACTATGTTCGGGATTAGCACATAAGATACTTTTCCCGGGAGTATGTTCTTTTGAGCTAATTTTTAACCGACGATAAAACAGAGGAGGTTCTCAAGTCGACGCGTTTATATTTTTTTTATGTATGACCATGCATAACTTTTTACAGAGTAGTCCGATTTTGGTATTTCTTTTCTTATTGGGTAAACCCCGAAGTTGGTCCCATATAAATTTCAATTACAATCCTAAGGGTAGGAAAACAGGGGATGATTGATTGTTCACTCACTGATTGTAATGTATGACCACGCGTAACTTTTTACAGAATAGTCCGATTGTGATAATTCTTTTTTATTAGATAAAAAATAACTTTAATTTTGAAAGTTGTTGTTAAAAAATATGAAAAAAAAAAACACCGACTTCCGAAATTAAAGTTATTTTTAGGGTTCCGAAAAAAAAAAGGAACCCTTATAGGATCACTCGGGTGTCTGTCTGTCTGTCTGTCTGTCTGTCCGTCTGTCACAGCCAGTTTTCTCCGGATCCACTGGACCAATTCTGTTGAAATTTGGTACACATGTGGACTTCTATGACCCAAACACGGACGCGTTACGTAAATTATTAAATTTTTAGTAGGGGGGTCACTTTTGGGGGTCAAACTAGAAATTAAAAAAAAAAAGTTTTTTGAACAATATTGTGTGACATATCAAATGAAAGGGCTTACTGTGAAGGTTTTAAAAATATTTTTTTCATAATTTTAAAATAAATGATTTAGAAGTTATTCAAGAAATTAGACGAAAAATGACCATTCCCCCCCCCTTATCTCCGAAACTACTGAGCCTAAAATTTTGAAAAAAATGGAGATAATAGATCTTTACCTAAAGATTACAGGAAAACCTATTAGAAGTCTGTAGTGTTAAAATAACATGTTAAAAAAAATTAATTCGTTCGGAACCCTTTGCACGCGAGTCCGACTCGCACTTGGCCAGTTTTTTTTGTAAAAAGGTATATTATTTTTTCCTTTGTAGTTTTCTCGGAGGTTTAATTTTTTTGTTAAAAAGTTATTAACTTTCACGTGGGGAGTGGCGACCGCGTACCGGAAGACGCAGCGTTGGAAGACCGCCTGCAAAGTGGACCGATGACCTGGTGAGGGTCGTGGATAGCCGATGGACACTTGGGGGAGGACTATGTCCAGCAGTGGACGTTTTTCGGCATCATTACCACCATGGTAATGATGACGCGGGGAAATCCACTAGAAGAAGCTAGTAGTTTATAAAGCAAATATCTAATTGAATGAGGGAATATACCTTCTTATTAATTTTAATACAAATGACGGTGTTCTTTGATCGGCTCGTGTCTACCAGGAATTCCGATCGATTATCCACTACCCAGAAAAACTAAAACTATTAAGCATTCAAGTGCAGAACTTGAGAAATGAGCCTGAATTTATGAAATCTATACTAATATATAAAGCTGAAGAGTTTGTTTGTTTGTTTGTTTGCTTGAACGCGCTAATCTCAGGAACTACTGGTCCGATTTGAAAAATTCTTTCAGTGTTAGATAGCCCATTTATCGAGGAACGCTATAGGCTATATATCATCACGCTAAGACTAATAGGAGCGGAGTAGTAATGAAAATTGTGACGCAGTCGAAGTTGCGCGGGTCAGCTAGTAACTAATATTTTAAGTCTAATATCAATATTAGTAACTAAACAGTAATCTACACTAATATTATAAAGAGGAAAGATTTATTTGTTTGTTTGTTTGAAATGAATAGGCTCCGAAACTGCTGGACCGATTTAGAAAATTGTTTCAGCAATGGATAGCTACATTATCAGGGAGTAACATAGGCTATATTTTATCCCCGTACTCCCACGGGAACGGGAACTACGCGGGTGAAACCGCGTGACGTCCACTAGTTAATAATAATTAAAGAACTCGAAATTTCTATGTGCTAATTAGTAATTCACAAAATTAGTAGTTATGTCAGATTGGTTTATGTGTAGTTTACTAACTCTCGCTTTTCCATAGACTTGACTCTCGTGGGCTATCTCAAAAGACCTGTGGTTTTTTCAGGGATTAAAAGTAAAGTAGCCGTTGATATACAACGTGTAACAGAATAAACGCAATCCCTCTCAAGGGGTCATTGTACTCATCATTATGAACAACTTTTATTATGGGACCAATCCCGAAATCGCGAAAAAAAAATCAGCTGTTCAGTACATTTTGTAGTTATGCGCACATAAATGTACGGGGGAGTCGATTTTTTTTTCGCGATTTCAGTGTTGCTCCCATAGTGAAAGTTGTTCATAATGATGAGTTCGATGATCCCTTAAGAGGTATTGCGTTTATTCTGTTACAGGTTGTATAAAACCATTGATATACATATAAAGAAGGGTTTTTTATATATCAAAGAAAGTAGCCTATGATAATCACAGTGAAGGAACCTTTATAACAGATAAAGTTTTTTAGTAGTTACATATTATAATATCCATAGATGTTTAAACTATTTTCGAAATAACTACGGTCAAAAGACCTACTGTTTAATATACCTAACGAATATTTTTTAGCATTTTGAACCTGAAATTAAAATATTGTTTTAAACAGTTAATAATTTTAGCTACAAAAGTGACAGAAACGAATCGCTGTAAAACCGACTCCACGTAGTCTTGTCTGCCCTACCCCTAGAGTGTAATTTAAGCCCGCGTAGGCGCGGAGGGGCGAAGTGGCCCGCGAGCTGAGGAGCAGGTGTTATAACACCCGCCGCCGCGGCTAAGGCTGGCCGGCGAAGCCGGACAGCAAGCCGAAGCTGCGGTGGCGAGCGTTAAAACCATCTACGACGATAAGTTCGCGGGGGACCGCCGGAGCCCCGCAGCGCCGGAGCCGTGACAGAAACCGTGTATGCTGCATACTGCATGCTTGCTTGCATGCTGCATACTTGCTAGCTTGCTAGCTTGCATGCTTGCCTGCATGCTTGCTTGCATGCAGCTTGCATCTGTCATTAGTTTTTTAATTCTGGGTAGGAAAACAGGGGGTGATTGATTGTTCACTCGCTGATTGTAATGTATGACCACGCATAACTTTTTACAGAGTAGTCCGAATTCTTTTTGTATCTTTTTTTTGATAGGGTATACATCGAAAGTGGTCCTATATAAATTTGTAAAAAAAACCTGCCCTGAGGGGGGGGGGAATAGGGGTGATTTATTGTTCACTCACAGATTTTAGTGCAGACTTGTCTAGCATTTTTTGTAGGCCTACCCATGTGGGTATGTAAAGCCTGTTTTTTTAGTATTTATTTTATACAACAAGTCATAGTTAAAGTAGTATTATATAACAGTTAATCGCTTAAGTAAGATAGGTAGCTACTTTAAAAGTAATAAAAATTTAAGCATATAATAACTAGTAGGTTATATATAGCCACAAAAAAAGTATAAAATAAAAAGTTAAGTTTTTACTAAGCGTTTTTTATTTCGGAATTTTGATTAATAGGTATTTTAATAATCGGAATTCGTATTTTTGATATTTCGAATTATAATTAAGTCGGACTTTTTGTTATTCGACCTATTGAAACTCGGTATTTTAAGAACATTAGGAATATTGATATGTCGGAATTTTAAGAAAAGTATTAATGATAAATCGGAGTTGTTATATTAGGAATTTTGAACTATTCGGAATTATAAAAATCGGTATTTTGAAATTCGTATTTGTGACTGTCGGAATAAAGTTTTTCGTATTAATGTAGTGTACCCACTTCATAAAGGCAGTGTCAGGATGGATGACACGTAATCGGTACCTAATAGGCAACGAGATTCATATCATCTGATTAATTTGATCGAGGCTTTTCCAAAATTTGAATAGGTTTCAGTGCATGACTAATTTCTGGAAGTTTAATAATATACGCCAATTTATTCGTTCAAGAAGAAAATGGCAGCTTTTAGTGATATTTTATGAACTAACGAAGATATAAGTACGATGCCAAATAAATATACAGTCTGTTCAAATAGTAGCAGAGTGAATATAAAACAACCTCTAAAGTTGTATAGATACAGTTTCCAAAAAAAACCGGCCATGTGCGAGTCGGACTCGCCCACCGAGGGTTCCGTACTTTGGAGGTACATATTACTTTTAATAAATACATACTTTATTTTTTTATGATTTAATTACAAATGTATAGTTTTCAGACTTTTTCCTATACTTGTAGAAGAAGACGCGAGATGTAGTAGAAGACGGCATCAATTGCCAAATTTCACAGTTCTAAGTCAACGGAATACCCCATACATTTTGATTCCCTTGAGAGTGTCGAAATATACATTTTTTGGGCATAAACGGCTGTATCTTTTTTTACGTTAACTTAGAACTTTGATTTTTTCACAGCTTCAAGGGACCTGAGTATTGTAATTTCAACTCGATACCTCCACGCGTTCCGGAGATGAAGGATCTTGACAGACACATACGGACGGACAACAAAGTGATCTTATAAGGCTTTCGTTATTTCCTTTTGAGGAACGAAACCCTTAAATTCGTGGATTGAATTGCAATATATACTCGAGTACCTACCTAACCCTTTCGAAATGCCAATATAACAAGTTCATTTAGTAACCACCAGTCACAATAAACAAAAGACGAAGGTGCGAGTTTTCCCACGTTTTTTCCACGAACTAAACTAAATTATTCAGAGTACACTAGTAACTGTAACATCTAATTTAGCTTTCTACAATTCTGCCCTTCATTTTTAGGGTTCCCAACAAAAAGAGAACCATTATAAAATCACTCGGGTGTCTGTCTGTCTGTCCGTCTGTCACAGACAGTTTTTTCCGGATCCACTGGACCGATTCTGTTGAAATTTGGTACACATATGGACTTCTGGGCCAAACACGAACGTGTTACGTAAATTATTAAATTTTTAGTATATGGGTCACTTTTGGGGGTCAAACTAGAAAATTTAAAACAAACTTTTTTGAACAATATCGTGTGACATATCAAATGAAAGGGTGAACTGTGAGAGTTTAAATTATATTTTTTTCATAATTTTAAAATAAATCATTTTGAAGTTATTCAAGAAATTAGACGAAAAATTACCATTCCCCCCTTATCTCCGAAAATAATGAGCCTAAAATTTTGAAAAAAAATGGAGATAATAGATCTTTACCTATAGATTACAGGAAAAGAAACCTATTAGAAGTCTATAGTTTTAAAACAAGATGTTAAAAAAAATCGTTCGGAACCCTTTGCATGCGAGTCCGACTCGCTCTTGACCGGTTTTTACAAACAAGAACTGTTCGAATATAAAATAATAAAAAGACATATTAAATATCTACTTTTTTTGCAATTAACTTTTAATAAAATGCTTTGTAATTTTCAAGTCTTTTTAATCAATATTTCTACCCAAACTTGTCTACTTACAATCTGGCAACCCTACACTGAATTGTTTCAAATGGTAACATTCACCCAAGGCTAATTAGTCTATTCGTCTTGTAATTGGGGTACTTATACAATTTAAGTATAAGGACATATTAAGTAATCAAACATAAGTACGTAAAGGGTTTAATTAAGGAGGCATGGAGGCATTTCACTCGCTGAAATGCCTCCAGTGCTATTTGCCCTTGAAAACCAAAATTTCCCATGCCCAAACTCTCATCCAGACTCTCTCTCATAGACTACGCTGATGCCTGTTATTTGGATGCCACCGAGGAGCTTTTAAATAAACTTGAGCGTTTGCAAAATATTTGTATTCGTTTTGTTTTCAACCTTAAAAAATACGATCATGTTTCTGGATTCCGCAAGGTACTCAAGTGGCTCCCTATTCGACTTCGCAGGAACTCTCGGATATTGTGTTTGCTATTTAACATCCTTCACAACCCTAAAACGCCTTCCTACCTGCGAGAACGCTTCTCCTATTCCCGTCCTTCTGATGCGCCTTGCAGGTCGCATCTTAGAAATCTCCTTAAGTCCCCTCCCCACGCTACTGAGTTTTACTCCAATTCCTTTACTGCCCATGCGGTTAGGCTGTGGAATTCACTGCCGCCTGACATTAGAGACTGCAAATCTCTTTCAGTTTTTAAAAGAAGAGTGAAAGAACACTACCTTTCTTTACCGTCATAGTTGCATATAAGTATGTGTTATTATTTATCTTATAATATTATTTAGTATGTATTAGTGTATATTTATTTTAGTAATATTTATGTATTGTATGTTATATTAAAGTTTATTGTTTATACCTTTTACACACGGTGTCTACATATCTTTTACACAACTCTCCTTTCGCAGGTATGCTGGAAGAGATTTCTTTTGAAATAAGCATTACCTTTGTACCTATTTTTCTGTTTCCTTCTTTTTATCTTTCTATGTAATGTGTGTACATAAATTGTTAAATAAAATAAAAAATAAGTTTTTTTTTGTGTCCGTGTGTTCAAATGAAAAAAACCGGCCAAGTGCGAGTCGGGCTCGCACACGAAGGGTTCCGAAAACCTTAATTTTTATTTGTTATTAAAGCGGCAATAAAAATACACAATCTGTGAAATTTTCAACTGTCTACCTATTACGGTTCTTG
The DNA here is from genome assembly GCA_947578705.1 of Lacanobia wlatinum. Classification (NCBI taxonomy): domain Eukaryota; kingdom Metazoa; phylum Arthropoda; class Insecta; order Lepidoptera; family Noctuidae; genus Lacanobia; species Lacanobia wlatinum. The sequence goes on from OX388031.1 coordinate 24,868,788, forward strand.
AGATACAGCGCGCTGTCAGACAGACAGACGGACGGACCCTTTGGGTACGGAACCCTAAAACCGGCCAAGTGCGACTCGGATTCGTGCGCAATGCTTCCATGAATAATACTTTTTATCATTTCAGTTCAAAAGCATTGACTTCTTATAATAAGTTTTCCTATAACTAATGTATGAGTAAACTACTTTTTTTTTTCAGAATTTTAGGCTTCGATCTTCTGGAGATATGAGGGGGAGGGGTGGAAAATCTTCTTAAATAAGTTTAAAACTCTTTATTTTAAAATTATAATAAAAATATTAGACTCGCATGTGACATGTCCTGTGCGTTGCGTAAAAAAAGCCGTGTGCACAGACCCTAAGCCGCAAACATAACAGCATAGCCGTCTCTGACTGACCTACGCTAGAGTCAAGAGCAAACCCATCTCAAAAAAAACTGGCCAAGTACGAGTCGGACTCGCGTGCAAAGGGTTCCGAACGAATTTTTTTTAACATGTTATTTTAATACTACTGAGGTTTTCCTGTAATCTTTAGGTAAAGATCTATTATCTCCATTTTTTTCAAAATTTTAGGGTCGGTAGTTTCGGAGTTAAGGTATGAGGTAAGGGGAATGGTCATTTTTCGTCTAATTTCTTGAATAACTTCTAAATCATTTATTTTAAAATTATGAAAAATATATAATTAAAACCCTCACAGTAAGCCCTTTTATTTGATATGTCACACGATATTGTTAAAAAAACTTTTTTTTTATTTTCTAGTTTGACCCCTAAAAGTGACCATACTAAAAATTTAATTATTTACGTAACGCGTCCGTGTTTGGGTCACAGAAGTCCATATGTGTACCAAATTTCAACAGAATTGGTCCAGTGGATCCGGAGAAAACTGGCTGTGACAGACGGACAGACAGACAGACACGCGAGTGATCCTATAAGGGTTCCTTTTTTTTTCGGAACCCTAAAAAAAACTTGGTAAACCTACACCATGCCCTGGAATAAGACTTAGGACTTCATCCCGGAAGTATGTTCAAGTATTTATGTATGTCTAGTAAATTGGAATACACTTAAGGTAAATTAAGATGTAAACTCACCAATAACAATAGCGATAATAGTGACGATCAAGAAGTAGAAGTTGACGACTCTCCGGAACTGCTCCGAGAGGTTCTTGGGCAAGAACCAGAGGAGCGTGTACTTAGACGTCTTGATCTTGTTGTGCTTCTTGTTGTCGCCTTCCACTGGCGCGCCCACGTCCACCTGCCGCGTCTCCGTCGTCGCTGATACTTTGTTGCCCTACGGAAGTAATATTTTTAAATGAAGATTCTTTTTAGGCAAAGGTCTCCCTTTACTCAGCAGTACGACCTAATAGGCAAAAAATGTTATTGGGATCCAGTAGCGTAGCTAGGGCGTGGCCCGTGGCCCGCCCCGGGTGTCTACCATGCTAGCTACGCTACTGTTGGGATCATAGATTTAAGAAGTAATAATCTCCAATAATGGCAATGCTATAATGTAAATAGGACCGGCGCGGGCGCCGGAACGCATGAGCTAGGTATTGATTTATTAAGGAACTCCAATTATTACAACACAGTTGCAAAATTGCTGTGTTACGAGTAGACTCCGGAACTATTCCTGAGGGTTTTCAATTCTAGAGTGCTCCATCTAGACCACATCATCGCTTTCCATCAGGTGAGATTGTGATCAAACGTGAGCCTATCATCACTACATCACTACATAATATAAAACAAAGTCCTCCGCCGCGTATGTCTCTTCGCGATAAACTCAAAAAACTACTGCACCGATTTTCATCCTGTTTTCGCCAATGGACAGAGTGGTTCTCGAGGAAGGTTTTAGTACATAATTTTTGTATACATTGGCTAAAATATAATGATATTTGTTGGAGGTGTCGTAAAAAAATAAGCCGTCTGGGAGCTGATTACTTTTGGTCGCGATAACCGACATCCACGCCGGCGAAGAATAATAACGCGATGAATAATAATTTAAAAAGTTCGTACGAGAGAAGTACCATCGTGTAAAGGGTTTTCCCTAAGACCGCATGTTTTCATGTAAAGTAAGATCAGGCTCAGTGGTTATATCTGACGTCAATGATAGCTGCTACAATTACACAACACAATTAATTGACCGACACCAAAGTTTTCAAGTTCAAATCAAAAATTAAATGGCAATGACATAATATCATTACAGTTCTTCAATTGAAAGGTTTAATACTTAAATAACTTTTTAATTACATGTTTACAAACAAAGCTTTAAAGGCTAGGGCTACCATTATTTAGGGCAGGACTTTTATATTCGTTGAGTTGGATCTAGTGAACGATGTGGCTGATAAGGGGACTTGAGAATACGGTGTTCTAGAGGTATATGAAATAAGGAAGCCATGCAGTCAAGCAGTGATGCCTTTTGCCAATTAGTTGGGGTCGACTTCCAGCCTAACCGCATGCAGCTGAATACCAGAATTTCACAAGGAGCGATGTTTAAATGGCAGCCGAAATCAACCGCTGAACGTGCTTTCCGAGGCACGAAGAGTCTCCTAAGAAGAAGAGTCCCAAATAAATTTGGGATAAGGGCAGGAGGATGACGATGATTAAAACTTTTCATCATCATCATCATATCAGCCGAAAGACGTCCACTGCTGGACATAGGCCTCCCCCAAGCGTCGCCACAACGATCAGTCCTGTGCGTCTCGCATCCATCGACTAACCGCGACCTTCACCATACATCGGTCCACCTTGTGGGAGGCCTTCCAACGTTACGCCTTCCGGCACGCGGTCGCCACTCCAGAACTTTTCGGCCCCATCGAACATCTGTTCTGCGAGCAATGTGCCCTGCCCACTGCCACTTTAGTTTGGCAATCCTTCGGGCTATGTCGGTAACCTTGGTTCTCTTGCGGATATCATCATTCCTGATTCGATCACGCAAGGAAACTCCAAGCATTGCCCTCTCCATTGCCCTTTGAGTGACTTTGAGCCTTCTGATGAGGCTCATTGTAAGCGACCACGTTTCAGTTTCGTGTGTCAAACTTTTACGGCTCCAAAAACAAACTAGTGGCGTGGCGTGGTGTGGGGAATTCAGAAAATTTAATGATAATCAGATAAAGATACTACAAAATTACAAAGCCTACCGAAGGCATGTTCCTTATGATGTTTTTCGTGGGCCACAAACTCAACACTTGCGAATGCAAATTTTTGTGTCAGCAAAAACCAAAATTGGAAATATACTTTTTTTTTTCACTAGTAAGCAGTAAGTCCCACCAGTAGTCAGGGGAGGTGACTACTGCGGCGTGTTTTACAAAGAATAAATATGATTGTTCCATTTATTTTTCTTATAGGAACTATCCACTTATTATCAAGCGTTGACAAACCTTACTTAAGTTGTCAAAGGAAAAAATACCGACGGTATGTGTTTAAATATGCATACTGCTATCAGCACCGTGGGACATTACGCGAAATGAAGTGTGAATCCAAGGTCTTCACTTTTTTCTATGATACATTAATCGATAAATATTAACTTTGACTTTGATATTTTGTGTTCTGTGGACATTTTTTTAAACCACTGTGCATCTGACGTCACCACATCAAACGGAATTTCTTTTGAATATTTTGGTTCCAGTAGCACTGTCAAGAGCAGGATCGCTAAATGATACGGAATGCTAGGGTCCTTAGGCTCATAGGTAGGAATTTAAATGAGAAACCATAAGTTTCGGCACTACATTCAATCATTTCTAGTAAAGGCATAGAAAGGTCAAAGACAATACCGAAATATAAACCTACGTATAAATGCTAAAACTTACATCGCGTGGTCGATGCAGTCATTTTCGGTTCCAGGAAATAGACAAGTGTTTGACAAGCAGTTTTGTGGCAGCTTGCCAAAGGATGAACTGTGTGATTCAATGTTAATGTAATATGCTCCACCACAGTAAAGTGAATGCGGTGTACATTAATTTAAAACGTGTTAAATGTAATCGAGTCGATTGTTAAATTAAAAACTATTAACAATATCAGACCATACATTTACGTATTCAATCAAATCGTACGATTTTAAGCTGTTATCTACATTATCTTTTTAATCGTATCATACGATATTCATACTTTTGCCATACCTGTATTTTGTTAGCGAGTTGGTGGTTTAGGCATTGGAAGTAGGCCTTAACAGAAAATATATGTATTTACCAGGAAATCATCTTCTAAAGGAGGGGAAGATTTTTAGGAAAATCCGTTCCGCTTCTAACCGAGACCAGCTAGTCTATTCTGTAAACAACTTTTTCGATATCGAGCTTCACCTGAGTGACACAACACACAAAATGAGCTTTATTGCACACAACATAAAGGTCTTAATTTGAAACTCACCTCGGATTCCACTGTCGAGATACGAAAATGTTCTTACAGAATAGCACTACAGCAGTGCGATTCTGTAAACATGTCGAAGTGAAGGCCTGGGTGAAGTAATCACGAAGTGAGCTGTCAATCCAAGTAATCAAGATGGAATGGCAGCTCACTTCATGATCACTTCACCCAAGCCTTCACTTCGACATGTTTACAGAATCGACTGGCTGAACTGAAGTATTACAAACAAACAAATAAGCAGTGTGTGAAACTAGCTTGGCAGAAAATTGGTGCTAAAGTTTGAGTCGTTATCAAATAGATGAAGATAGTACAATAGAGTTAGATAGGGAGTCCAAACGGCTAAGTTCAAAATATGATATCCCAAAGATACACAGGAAAAGATCTGGGTCATATAGGCACAAGTTCTAAATGACTTTAAGTCATGACGAAATTCTTTCAAGAGAATTTGTTAATAACAATTGGTAAAAATAACCTAGCATCATCACAAGTAAAACTTTTGTAGGTAGCATAAAATGAAAACTATCTAAGGTGGTAAGACAAACTGTGTGACATCAAATACTCAGAATCAATTTAAACGTTTCTACAGAAACTGAGCTACCAAGAAAATTTAAAAAAATATATATTACCTTCATTTGTCCATTGAGTTTTGAATAGTGGTAGTTGAAGAACGAAAGAAAGTTTTTAAATGAAGGTATTAAGTGGGCGCACCATACCGGCGGCCCTGCTGACGTGCCATCGGACCACCGGCCAATGTCAGGATCGGCCGCCACCAACGCAATGCTGCAGGTAATTGTGAGAAGGCTAGCATCTGACTGCAAATTAGCGCTTCCCTCCTTGGCATTGACTGAAGATTACCAGGGTCGATACTTTCAATAAGTTTTTGGTACTTATACGTTTATTTGAAACGATTATTCTAGTCGAACTTTTTTTTAACTAGTCCAGTAAGTTGATTATTCATACTTTCAATAAGTTGACCTACAACTTACAAGAGGGCTTTTAAAAAGCTCTCAATCTTCAAAAATATAATTGATACAGATTTTAGCATTTGTTTGCTACAAACTCGGCGGCTAGCTCCAGTCACGACACGACTCAGCCAATAAGCCGTGACAGTCATTAGCGGTCGCGGTATTATGAAACTTTGATTGGAATGAAGGATTCCGTACTTATGATTTGTTGAGAGCAAGTTGCTTTACATGTAATATGGATGAATCCAACAATCTTAAAAGATTGTTGAGAAACACCAACGATTCGTCGTAAATACTAGTTTACCGATGGGAAGAAATCATAAAAAGTAAAAGTCGTTTAATTATTTCGACCAAAGAAGATATAAGTATCCTAGAAATTACTAAATTTGTGGTCACCCTAGCCACTTTTATTTTCACCACAAAAGTAGCAAATGAAATAAGCCCAATATTTCATACAAAGTGTGCGTAATCTCTGATGATCATCAATGCCATTAAATACCTTCGAAGCATGCTATTATTTATGAATTTGAGCTGTATTAATATTAATCCATTTTGTAGGCACAGATCAACAGATAGAAGTAGGTACCTAGAAATAACTTTATTGGTATTTGCTGAACTTGAAGTTTATGCTAAGCTTTTATGCAAGTACCTAAGCTGAAAGTGGAAAAGATAAATAACAGAGCGTTTAATATAAAGTTTGTTCAGCAATGGGACAGGGTATCCTTGTTAGATTATTTCTATCTTTGCATAAATTAATCGGACCGTTTATGTAGATACTAATTTCAAGAAATTTTCAAAATAACGTTAGGCTCTGGAAACAGTCTCCAATCGATATTATGCAGGCAAACTGTAGATACTAAATTATGTATGTGTATAGCCTGAATCACATATTTACACGAAATTATTCAATATTGTCATACTTCAAGGTTGCTAATGGTACCTATTACATAAATTGCGCTACGCTTTAGCGCTTGTAGTTATGGTTTCGCAAAGGGTCGGGGCGATTCTGGGAATCAATCCTTGATATTTCATATGTCAGGTCTATGAAGGCGGAAACTAGCTAGAAAAACAAACAATGACAATGTATAACGGAAGTAAGTTTAAATGGACTTTTTCTTGTCGAGCGCGATTGAATTCGGGATCACATTTATTAGCATCGCTTTGCCTTTTATCTATTTAAAATAACTCTTCGTATGAAGAAACTAACGCATCGGAAATGAGAATTTATACATGAGAATTTCATTAAAAAAAATTAGGCCCAAGCCAACGACCGACGCTCCATGTAGGAAGGTTGGTTACAGTTGTAGAATATCCGAATATCAAATATCCGAGAATCAAATTGAATGGCGTATAATTTACGTGCAGCAATGCACTGCTGCTAGGCTAAAGAATTATCAGATAAGATTTTCATTTTAGTAACAGTTATCTATAAAATTATTAACTGTATAATAAATCATAGTAATTAGCCGTTGTTTACTCAGAAATAAAATAGGAGTTTTATTAAGGGGACTCCCAAGTTCCAACTGATTTAACATGTAACATTAACGTCACTCATAAAGATAAAGATAAAGATAAAGATAAAGATGCATTTATTTGTATAAACATGTGTAACATGATACATAGATATATGCACATATGGATGGAATCAAGTTTAAGGCTCAACATGTTTTGCCATATTCGATTTTATGAATGACAGCACATACCTATATGTAAGTAGGTGAAATATACAGCTACTACCTAAGTACTCGACAGTGCCAAGAGTACGACTGAACCACAAATCGGTTCAATCACAACTAATCTATTAAAAATTCTTCCGTTACTCGTGACTGGGTGACTGACAGCCAACGCACAGCCGAAAGTACTGGTCGTAGAAAGCTGGCATGCAGATTCCCTACACTCCGTAGGGGAGAACTAAGAGCGGATTTCCCAAAATTCCTACGGGAACGGGAAAAAAACGAGATATGCGCGTACATAGTAGCGGGCAAAAGCGAGTGCTAATATAAATTAAGTTGAGCAATGAAGTCGAAGGCATGAGGAGTCACTTCTCTCTCTAGCAGTCTTCCTATGCAAAGAGAATGTGTAAGTGAGAAATTAAATTAACCGGTGTGCAAATATACTTAGATCTTTTTAATCTAAAAATTTCATAGACGCTAAGGTGTTTGCGAACTGTTAGGGTGTTTGAATGTCAGTCACGCTTAAACGGCTGAGCAGATTTGGACGAACAGTAAAATCACGTCTTGAATAAAAACATTTTTTTTTCGGAGTACAAAAAGTACAACCCCTTTTTATGGATGGGAACTCATCAAATGACTCCTCCCGCTCTGGGCGAAGCAGAAGGGAGTGTCAGACTTACTGACTAAAACCAGCCGTGTTCCTCCTAATGCCCTTTGCGTTCCATGACGGCGGTGACTCTTTCGATGAAATTCCGCTACCGCAGAGAAAGTACAACCCCCAGGGAGGATGTGAGTGAAACTATTACACGAGTAACAGGTAAGGAAATCTATACTAATATATAAAGCTGAAGAGTTTGTTTGTTTGTTTGCTTGAACGCGCTAATCTCAGGAACTACTGGTCCAATTGGAAAAATTATTTCATTGTTAGATAGCCCATTTATTGAGGAAGGCTATAGGCTATATATCATCACGCTAAGACGAAAAGGAGCGGAGCAGACGAAGTTGCGCGGGTCAACTAGTTATATATAAAGCTGAAGAGTTCGTTTGTTTGTTTGCTTGAACGCGCTTATCTCAGGAACTACTGGTCCGATTTGAAAAATTATTTCATTGTTAGATAGCCCATTTATTGAGGAAGGCTATAGGCTATATATCATCACGCTAAGACGAAAAGGAGCGGAGCAGACGAAGTTGCGCGGGTCAACTAGTTATATATAAAGCTGAAGAGTTCGTTTGTTTGTTTGCTTGAACGCGCTTATCTCAGGAACTACTGGTCCGATTTGAAAAATTATTTCATTGTTAGATAGCCCATTTATTGAGGAAGGCTATAGGCTATATATCATCACGCTAAGACCAATAGGAGCGGATCAGTAATGAAAATTGTGACGCAGACGAAGTTGCGCGGGTCTGCTAGTTAAACATATTACGCTAGCCATGGAGACTAAAATACCTAACTATAAAATGTGGAGATTTATTTACTTGACCGTTTATCAATAGCAACATAACAATAAACATGGAAACATAATTACTGCAATAATCGACGTGTCCTCTAATCTGATAAGATACACATTTTTCGTATTTTTCTCTTCTTTTATTTAACTGTGACATAGTTTCCAAATAAACTGTTTATTAAAGGTTTTTTTTTTTATAATTGCACTTGTTAAGTACACAAGCCCTTCCGTGTTAAAGTATAAATTACAACTCTACGTTTCAAGTTGTGGACGATATGAATTCAGTGACCTAATTGGTCTATTTAATTAATTGAAAACCGCGCCATTGGTTCATTGACATTCGCGTACATCACAACGAATAAAATCGAAAACAAATATATTTTACTTACATAGAAAAAGGACAGGACCCACGACACCCACGACAGAACGTACAAATACACTCGATAAATGAAGTCGAGAATAGCAACCACACACTGTCTCATTTTAATCACACTCGCTTCACATTTTTAGACACAAACTTCGCGTATGACCGTGTACGTGAAACACAAATATAACAATGGGTGTTATACGGCTAAACTGATAGCGAAAACTATCTTATCGTGTTCAATACGATATCAATAAAAGTTTGACGACATGACACCGATGACGTCGCCCTAGACCTTCCCAGTTCCATTTAATTTTCGGTCAGCTGTTATCGAAAAGTTTAAAAATAAATATCATGGCGCCAATAACAGGTGGTACGAACGTGAGGCATGGAAACTAACTAGTTCGGCTCTAGGTTAATATTAATTAGAAAAGGTATTAATGTCTGACAGCTGTGATTATTACAATGACTCACGTGTCCCTTGACATACCTGTAATATTATACTTTCTTAACATTTTTAATTTTTCAGGTCTTTGTTGCCTCCAACTTGAAATTTTGAAAAGTTATAGGGTCTGGCTACAAATATTGAATTTTAGTCAGAACACGATTCGAGGGTTTCCCGTAGAAAACGAACAATTGCCTCCGAGGTTTGGAATAATGTTCGAACTCAAGGCCGATGATCATCAGGTAGAGGGTCCCCTATAGCTCATTTAACGAACTCTGCTTATTATTTAGGCTGTAATAGCCATACTAAAGAACAAAGAGCTCTCTTCCCTAATTTCACTTGCCTCTCCTTTGTCAGCAGATCCCCTGATAAATTCCCATATCCTGTGTAGCCTGCTGCAAATAAGATTTCTATTTTTTGGGACCCCATATTACTTGGCTAACATTACTTTTAAGGGTTCCGAAAAAAAACGGAACCCTTATAGGATCACTCGGGTGTCTGCCTGTCTGTTCGTCTGGCACAGCCAGTTTTCTCCGAATCCACTGGACCGATTCTATTGAAATTTGGTACACATATGGACTTCTATGACCCAAACACGGACGCGTTACGTAAATCATAAAGTTTTTTGGACAATATCGTGTGACATATCAAATCAAAGGACTTACTGTGAGGGTTTAAATTATATAATTTTAAAATAAATGGTTTAGAAGTTATTCAAGAAATTAGACGAAAAATGGCCATTCCCCTCCCCTTATCTACGAAACTACTGAGCCAAAAATTTGGAAAAAAATCGAGATAATAGATCATTACCTAAAGATTACAGGAAAACCTATTAGAAGTCTGTAGTGTTAAAATAACATGTTAACAAAAACTAGTTCGTTCGGAACCATTTGCACGCGAGTCCGACTCGCACTTGGCCAGTTTTTTTTTTCTTTCCAGTATCTTATTTACATTTACATCTAGCCTGAACTCTCCGACTCTCGGAAAAGGCCTCCCCCCGTTCCCGGTTTTATGCCAATTCTTGCGAATTCCTAAAGAAAGACATCCAAGATCGTCCCATTTCCATTTCCTTGGGGGTCTGCTAGGGCCCCGTCTCGTGCTTTCAGGGCACCAATTTTGTGTTTTATGGATAATTGGCATGCGGAAGACATGTCTAGCCCAGTTCCATTTAAGCTGGTCAACCTTCTGAGCCACATCAACGATCTGTTTTTTGGAGCGCGGTATCATCATCATCATCCTCATATAACCCGAAAAACGTCCACTTCTGGACATAGACCTCCCCCAAGTGTCGCCACAACAACCGGTCCTGTGTGTCTCGCATCCTTCGGCTACCCGCGCACCCTTACCAGGGTAGCGTGTTTCATCTACACTAATATTAAAAAGAGGAAAGGTTTGTTTGTTTGAAATGAATAGGCTCCGAAACTACTGGACCGATTTGAAAAATTCTTTCAGCAATGGATAGCTACATTATTAGGGCGTAACATAGGCTATATTTTATCCCCGTACTCCCACGGGAACGGGAACTACGCGGGTGAAACCGCGTGACGTCCACTAGTAACTCAATAAATAAATAATTAAGAAAAATATACACACCTTTCCATTTTTGTTGTACAGCTGTTATAGATGAGCTCACTGCTGCCAGTGCTGCATATTCGTCTGTCGCGATCAGGTCCACACGAACTGAACAGTCGCCGCCGCCGCTGGCGCCAATATTTGCAGTCCGTTTGTTGTCCTAAGGGTATTTGTAGGAATGCTTGATTGTTTTATTTACTTATCACATTTAGTGCCAAGAACTCAGCGTATGGGTCGAGCAGTGATTCGTTATGTGCCCACAACCCGTATCTGAGTTGTTGTTTAATTGTTTTATTTGTAAGTACTTATACCTTTTACACACGGTGTCTACTTATCTTTTATACAACTCTCCTTTCGCAGGTATGCTGGAAGAGATTTCTTTTGGAATAAGCATTACCTTTGTACCTATTTTTCTGTTTCCTTCTTTTTATCTTCCTATGTAATGTGTGTACATAAATTGTTAAATAAATAAATAAACACTTTTGCACTTGGCACTGAAAGTGATATGCACTTTTCATTTTGTGGCATCTACACACATTAATTACTAGCTTTAGTCTGGACTTCGTACGCGCATATCCCGTTTTTCCCCGTTCCCGTATAGCCTACCTCATGAATTTGGCTATCATATACAAAAAGATTTTTTCCAAATCTGACTGGTAGTTCTAGAGATTAGCGCGTTCAAACAAACAAACAAACTCTTCAGCTTTATTATATTAATATAGGTATATGTAGATGTAGATGCAATAAAATTAAAAGTGTCTTCAAATAAATATTTTCTTGTAGCATTGCTTGCTTTACTCAAAATTCTCACTTGGAGTAAATCTATATCTATCTATACTAATATATAAAGCTGAAGAGTTTGTTTGTTTGAACGTGCTAATCTCAGGAACTACTGGTACGATTTGAAAAATTCTTTAAGTGTTAGATAGCCTATTTATCGATGAAGGCTTTATATCATCACGCTTAGACCAATAGGAGCGGAGCAGACGAAGTTGCGCGGGTCAACTAGTGCAATTATAAAACCAGATAGTATCTTGACTGTTTTTTTTATTTGGCACACTTCCTTAGTTCAACTTGGTGCCGCGTATCGTTGGGACCAAGAACATATACGCAGCCTAGTCACAAGTAAAGTCAGCAAATAGATAGTATAGGGACATTTAAAAAAAAGCACAAACATAAAAACTTGTCAATGGTCTGGATTTAGTGGGATTGTCTAGTTAGATAAAGCGGTTAAAAAATCTTTATTCACATCTCAATAGATGATATTAAATAAAGTAAATACTTAGATAAAATTATGCTTATTAGAGTTAATAGCATAAATAATTAAATGAACCTTATGTTCACGGCATAAGGTTTATTTTTGTATACTATTGTTGTTACTGAGAAAAAAGTAAAACTTTTATGAACCTACCTTTGCCTCTGTTCTAGAAGTCATGTTTTTACATGATAATGGGAGAGTAATCTCTGATATGACAATGCACAGGGGCAGTTCTAGTGAAACAGCTGCTCATTAAGAGGAAATGTGGACAGAGATACTTTGTATGAGATATTAAAAAGTCATAATTAGAGGTTTGGCTCTACTATAGGGATACAGTAAATATCCTTCATATTCAATTTATGAAATAACTAGTGGACGTCACGCGATTTCACCCGCGTAGTTCCCGTTCCCGTGGGAATACGGGGATAATATATAGCCTATGTTACTCCCTGATAATGTAGCTATCCAATGCTAAAAGAATTTTTCAAATCGATCCAGTAGTTTCGGAGCCTATTCAATTCAAACAAACAAACAAACAAATCTTTCCTCTTTATAATATTAGTGTAGATAATAATAATAATAATTCTTTGTTAGTACAAAAACAGTTAACAAAACAGTGAAACCCTGACTCCTGAGCTAGGTAGAGTACCTGTATTTCAGGAGCCTGTGACTTCTTCTATACCAGTTAAAATTTAGCAATTTAATACTGCCTATGATTTGACCAATTAAAAATATAAATACCAAGGGCTTAGGGAAAAAAATACAGAATAAAATTAGAAAAAATAGGATGTCACAAACAAAATGGTAAATCAAAAACTCACAATTAATCAATGTACCTACATAAAGTGATACATGAAATATCTTTTAATTCGGTCCAATATTGGAGGAGGAAACAGGCGAGAGCCAAACCTTATGACTTTTTCCATACAAAGTATATCTGCCCACATTTCCTCTTATGTTGCCATAATTAAAAACTGCGTGAACAAACTAAGATGTATTTATGACGGAGCATTGCTATACTAATATATCGAGGGGTGAAAGGCTATTTGGTTGAAGCGACATCTTGGGCGATATTGAGTTATATACATATTCGGAATCAGCAATTTTTTCTCCGTCGAATGATGCCGGATTCATTTAAATCTGAGCACTTTTTTGGCGCTTCAAACAACTCTATTTTTGGGTTGTTTCCAAAGTGGCAGTGTATTATCTGACGTCGTTTTTGCATTAATTTATTACTAGTGTACTTGAACTATACAATGATTTAAAGAACCGATACATAAATCAGTAGGCCTTTCTCAGAAAAAAGATTCAATATCGGTTAAAGCGTTTTTCTTGTTTCCATTTTTTATTAACATGTGAATTAATACATTTTGATATCCACGATTTACATGTCGCGATGTCGCTTAAATCATTTGTCCGTCAACAAAATACGACATGGAGTGTCGCTTAAGCTCTTTCAGCTGCATCTATTTTCTACCTAGGGTGCTTCTTAAACTAAATAGCCGTTTTGTTTTAGCTATTTTGCATGTTCGTTAAAACATTTTGGTCCTATTATTTTTTTAAATGAATGACTCTTAAAACAGACGGTAAAATGAACTGATGGAATTTGAAACATTTTTTCAATTTTAATAAAAAGAAAAATCGACCTTTAAATCATTCAATTCTAATATGATACATTTCATTCGTGTCATATAATACCATTATTTATTCTATCACCCGGGAGTTAAAAATCGTTATCATTCAATGACACTGTAGCGCTCAGGCGCTTCAGTCGAACTCCAGAGTGTATCAAGGTGTGACGTGACTCACAGTTGCCGTCAGTGTTTATAAAACAGCGCTCTCCAAAACAAATCGTAAGTGTTGTTTATGTAAGATTTCAAATTGAGATGAAATGTAATACGTTTACTTATTTGTTATTATTATTTATTAGTTTAATTATGTTACTAATTCTATTAAGTATGTAATTCTATTAATTCATTTAATTCATTATTTTAATTATCTAATTCTATTAATTCATTATTTTAAGAGAATAATTGCAATCTTTGGCTAACTGTCTTCATTTAAGTTCGGTATAATTGTATAACAATACATGATTGTTATTATTGATATACACCCTGTTTAATATAGTTGTACTTATAATTATTTAATACTCGTATCTTTAGATGCATTTTAGGTACACCTAGTTTGCTTATTACAATAAAATTACCGATAAGCGACATGCAAATTACTTTTTCAGTGATCTATTATGTAATAGATTTGTCGTTTATTTGTAAACTATGTTAAGTACTAACATTTAGCGCCAACTATGAATATGATATAGGTACATACTTGTGGTTGTAAAAGGATCATCTTATGTACTTCCCTTATAATTACTATTTCAGATAAATATGGAGACAGAAAGACAGAAATTCTACAAACACAAAATCAAACGAATCAGTGTGTCAAAAGAGGATAATACGTCTTCCGTAACTGATAAAAGAGACACCACCAAATCTACAGTAACAATCTTAGGAAGTGCCACCTATCATGAACAAGTCAACGATTTAAGTATTTTTAATTCGAACAGCATAGATCAACAACCGGAATCCTTGATTAATGATCCAATTGATTTAAATGATGAATCGAACTTTTATGCACATTCTGTGGATATAGAAGTAGGTATATGTTTCATATTTGTAATACTTGTAATAGTAGCCATTTGTTATTAACACGTTAAATTTTACTTATTTCAGACAAAAACGACACAATATATACCAGATGATTTGAATGTCAGTAGATAGCATACATTCTACAATAGAACAATCCGTTCGAAATATTACTGTATGGGCTCCATCGCAATGGGCTACAATATGCCTGATATTGCTGCTAGCAAGAAAAGAACCGGCACCTTATAATGTTGAAAATCTGACACATGAGGATTTCTTAAATTTTGATGATATGTCTGATAAATATTTTAAGGGAAACCTTGTAGGTAAGATAAGTAAAATCCGTACAGCAACATTTAAGAAATCTCATACAAATCAGATGAAAGTAAAATTTTCAATGAAAGATAGTGCACCGGAAGATACTATACAAATTATTGCGAAACCTAGAGCTATCAATCGTAGATATAATTCAAGTTTGCCGATTACCAAAGCCAAATACATGGATCTAAAGAAATTATGTGACACAGGGGTTGTACCCAAGATATTTCATAAAGAATATTTAAATCTGCAATACAGCAATTCCAAAAACGTTCTACTCGATACTGATGTAGAGGATACAGTCGAAGAAAATTATAACTAAATACTTTTTCGCTATTTTTTATTGCATTTTATTATCAATCATTGATTGTATTTTATATAATTGCTAGAAGTTTTGTTGTTTGTACTAAAAGTTAATTATAATTATAGTTGATGTTCCTACATTGAGACTGATTTTACATGATTATTATACTAAGGTAAATTATACACCACAGTGTGTAATGTGTGTGGTGTAATTCATAAAAATATTTATTCTATAGCTATTTTCTTTGTCACTTTGTCATTGACAGTTCCTGCCAAATGTGTGAAAGTGACTAAGCAGAATATAGCTACAAAAAAACTTGTGATTGTTATCTCATCGTCATAAGGGTGACAAATGTGAGGGATAGGATGGTGTTAAAATATGCAGATTTACGCCTAATATAGTTAAATATGAATAAGCGAGTAATACTTATTTTAACTGATGTGGTTGATTAAGACTGAAAGATAATAAATAAAAATATTGATGTTCCTACATTGAGACGTTTCGTACAAGAGTTCTACTTTATTATTATTACGTGACTTAATAAATACTTGAACTGATTCTGTGTATTTCTTTATTTATTCAATATCAGCACCCGAAATTTTCGGTGATAGCGGTATATTCAGGTTGTTTCAACAGCCATTGACTGATTTAGACGCTTAAAATGTTACATCCAACGTCACATTTTCAATACTATTATGTTACTTATGTGAATTAGCCAGTCAGTCAATTTAATCTCAATTGGCAGGTGAGATAAATAGCTTGCTACAGTTAATTTTGGGCTACGTCACTTCATGCTGTTTGGCTTATTCTGAAAATATACTGCAGAGTCGCTTAGTATTTTTTTCCTGTGGCCAATTGTAGTTATGAAGTCACTTAAATCTTTTTTCCGTTCCCTGAAAAATAGTGGCTTAAGGCAATTCGTATTAAGCGACATTTATCTTCTTAATTAAAGGTCCGTTTTATATGGTATAAGCATTAACACCTTGACGTTTTCAAATTTATTTAAATTAAGTTTATTCCATTCCAATAGCTAAAGAAGTTTTTTTGTTATGATTTTTTTTCGGAAATTTTAAACTTTAAATGGCTCTCCTGTAAAGTTGCAAAAATGTCGCTTAAACCAAATAGCCTTTCACCCCTCGATATTATACCATAACGTTGAATGTTTAATGTTCCATCATTATCATCAGTTATCTTTCCATATCCATGTTGTGATCAGCTTGTATCCTAACATAATACAGCTGAATACTAGTATTTTATACTAGCCAGCTAGCTACAACCAACCTGTAATGAGAGTGGTATGGGAGAATAAATCAAGAAAATAAGTAAATATTTTACCTTTATTTCAAACATGTTCCATGGAAAAAATAAGTTGCTGCCCAGCCCTCATAGACAAAGAGGCTTTCTTTTATGTTGGTATTCTATTTGAGACCATAGACATCATAATCCATACTCCAAAGGCAAGTTGAGCCTAATCAAAGGTGTGATAAGCCCTAGAAAGGTAACAATAATGTTTTTGGATTTATTTCTAAAGTTTGCCAGCAAGGTTTCTGTGTGGCATGGGTGCACTATGAAGTATGGTCGCTGGAATATTGGGTGTTCTTGTTGAGTTATCACTGAGTAGAAGTCTTTTTCGTTGATCCTGGAATGAAAGAGATACAGATTTAAATAGTAATAAAAACTTATCTAGTAAAGAAATTATGTGTTGGTTGAGAATGTAGTTTCAAGAAATTATTATGAATTAAGTACTATCATATAATAAGCACTGGACAAAAGAAGCTAATGTACTTTATTTACACCATTCAAATATTTTGAATTATTTGTAGGTAGTAGGTACTCATTAAAATGAAAAGCAAAGTACTAAATAAAATTTTAATGAAGTAATACAAATAAATGTAAACTTACTGTATCAAGGACATTTTTCTGATATCTGCCAAAGTTATCAGAACCCCAGAAGAATTCCAAACGTTGAAACTGAATGATGGTACTCTATAAATTAAATTGTAGAATATCACATATTCTACTTTATATAAACATGTTGTATCATTATCCTGACACTGAATGAAAGCGTCTTTTCTTACGTGTGTCTTAAATAAATCTTTTTCATCCAATTTTAACTGCCAATCATCACAAATTTTCTCAGATTTTTTAACAAATTTTTCGGCTGCTTCAAAGAACTCTTCGAACGTAATTGATATAGCAGACATTGTTACGACTATAATTCAAACCAAATTCTTACATAATTATTATGATTAACCTTAGCTTTTACCGTTTTTTTTTTATATCGATCGGCACTCGCCAGTTTTGTTTACATACAATATTTGTATTAACTAGCTGTCAGATCAGAAATCTATTATTTTGTGTATGTTATCTGTGCAAATACCAAAGAAGTACCATACGTCCACGCGCAGCGACTTTAGTTGTGGGAAAAAGGACTTGTGGATGAGTTATTTTTTAGAACCGATAATGCTACTGAGACTTGAGTAACGAATTGAAGTGGCCCCGAAAAGTTATTATAATAAACTGATTAAAAGGTTTTTACTATTCCTAATGTTTTCCTATCAATCTATCAAAGGTTGTATCCTTTTCTCTTCTTCCACGGGTGAGCCTCATAGTCTGTGCACGGGTGGATGTGTTGCTATTTCGCTGTAGACTTGTGTAAGTAATGAGATTGTTGCATTGCGCGTCATATAACCCGACCGCGTACTGTTCCATTACCTATGACTCGACCAAATGAAGCATTGCACATGACACTCAAACATGACGCGCGGCGCCACAGAACACTATCGCGGCGCGCTGTTAGGTTCGGTGTTCGTATTATCTAGGTAATTTTGGCTATGTGTGCAAGTGAGAAGGAGCATGCGCCGATCGGCTGGCTGCTAAATAAGTGAACTATTATTTAAAACCGTATGATTCAAGTTATAAGGTTTACGTTTTATTAACACCGCGGACTGCCGAGGTATAGTTACGTGATGTTTTAAATCATGACGCATTACGCGCACTGTAGGTAATACCGGGCGCATTGCGTTTGGCGATTGTCATATCACACCATAATATAACGCGCATGATATACAACGTTGATACGACAGAGGGGCATTAAATTACACTACGTATACTATACGTGTTTAGTATTAATCCGATACGGTATAAAAATAAAAAGCTACAAAATTGAGATTTTTTTTCTTTCAAACAAACTAAATAGCTTACAAATCAGAGTAAAACGCAACCACCCTGTGCAAATAAATTCAACTGACCTAGGGAAAAGCGGCAACGTCGCGCGTGCGCCTGAGCGCGGTGTGGGTATAATTGTGGTCGGGCGGGCGGCCGGCGGTGGCGCAGGCGCGAGCTTAGGCCTCCGCTCGCGCCCGCTTTTATGATAGGTAAGGTTTTGAAGTAGGTACGCACACAACAACAATCACAACAAAAACACTAAATTTTTAAATTCTCGATGTGTGGAGGACACATCGACAATTTAAAAATTCACAATTCACAAAAAAAAATCACAAACATACCTAATTCACAATTAAAATCATGTCCGTGTAGTCTGCCGCCGTGTTAGTTACACGATGCATTGTTGAACACTTTAATTACACGCACACACAACCAAAGTTTAATTACGTGTCCTATCACAATAAAAAACAGTCGATCACAAAAAAAAAAACACTAACACTAATAATAATAATCCCAAGTTACGTGTCCTGTCACAATAAAAAAAGAAATACTGTCTTAAACTTATTTAGTATCTTATCACAATAACAAAACAAAATCAATTGTTTGCGCGCGGGCGCACGCAGCAGCTTCCGTGTTACGTAACATACGTTCCGGAAGGAAGACATCGGCACACTGAGGCCCCACTTACCGATCGCAAATATCTAGAATGCAATAACAACACACTGACCTATTTCTATTTCTTTTACGCGCGGTATGTTTTGCTATGATTGTCACTCTCGTAATGAAAGTGCAAGTGTGTGTTTATTGCTTCGTTTTTTGCATTGCTATCTTTTTAGTGAAAATTTGGTTGTACTTATGAATTGCGTCGGAGCGGCAACAACGCATCGTAGGTTTTACTCGATTTATCGTTTTAAGGTGCATGACCGATGCGTAGGCATAATCAGCTGTTAGGAAAAAGATACATCGTGTTCAATTGAGGCAAAAACTTAAAAAATTATTTGCGACTAAACTACTGCTCCTATTTAATTGATTTTTGGTACAGAGCTTGGAAATGGTACCTAGTATAGGCAGTTTAAAGGAAAGTCCCTCTGTCGTATCAACTCGGTATATCTTTTACAACGCGAGCATTTCATAACAATAACCACCGTGTGGCGCGTCATTTCGCGTCATGTTTGGAGTCATGGTGTAATGCAGCATTCCTCGGTACGAAAAGTAATGTCATATTACATGACTTTAAAACGCACTGTTTTGCGCAACTCTATTTCGCTGTGGTATGGTACAATGTCATAGAGATAGCTCGACGACCTTTTTCTCCACGCCTCTTGTTTTTAAGTACGCGTACTTAAGGTGACACACGAGCCAATAGGTCACCAAGCCATAAGTATTGTACGCGTACTTGCTTGTACGAAGACTCACTTGCACTCACTTCCTTTTTAGTTCCCATACTCTATGCTCACTTGCTTCTCGAAGAAATCGACTAAAATGTTAACTGGAAAGGAATATCACTAGAAGAACCTGTCTCGCGCGACTCGCGCCTCGCTCGATTGACAGTCGTACTGCCAATATGTCAATGTCATTAGAAAAGTCAATTTAATATTTCATAGTGACGTTTAGTCAATTCCAGAGTGCACATTGGTTTCGTTGTTTTCTTTTTACCAGTTTACGAAAAGTAACTAAATCTTATCAGTAAAGTGATAAAAAATATTAAACAAACCATTTGGTGCTATTATCAACTGAACCACTATTCCCTCTTTTCAGTCGCAGTCATACAATCAACGTCTCGCGACCTGTCCAGCCAGATCAACAAATTAGGGATAATAATATAATATCTGTAAGTACAAGCCCTAAATGAAATAGTGACGAAGTTACAACGTGTGCGATACGTTAGCTTTCTGCTGACAATTGATTATAAGCGTGAACAACGTGTAGTGTAAATATTTCTTTTTCTTCGAGTTATTCATTTAAAATTCCAATCCATTTTTTTTTCTTGCAAAATGCGATGCTGTTATTATTACCGTGTATTATAATAATAAATTAACTCCAGCCTATCCAGTTTTTTGACAGTATATTGAAAAGCTTATTTATGTGTTTTTGTAAATATCAGATTTTAGATGATTAATGGTCAACATACCTATATTGATAGTCTTGCGATTCAAATTAACGAAAAGCTCTTACAGAATCAAAAGATTCAACACATTGAACCAAAATCTATAGACAAGTAAACAAAAATGCTTTTTAAATAAAAAAAAATATATATTTTATATGATGTATGATTATTTTCTATTAAATTCCAGGTATTAACTCAGTATCAAATAATGGATACTCTAAAAAACAACTGGTTCACTGAAACATGTGAGATGTGGCCGGGCGGCACATTCTCTATTGAAGTGAAGGAAGTATTGCATTCCGAGAAGTCTGAATATCAAGATATACACGTCTTTGACACCACCAGCTTCGGGAAAGTGCTGGTACTCGATGGTATCATACAGTGCACTGAGAAAGATGAGTTTTCGTATCAGGTAATTATCTTGTATATATCTCCATACTAGCTTCTGCCAGCGGCTTCGCCCGCGTGATCCCTAGGGATCATACTCCTGGGATAAAAAGTAGCCTATGTCCTTTCTCAGGCTATAGACTAACTCTGCACGAAATTTCATTTAACTCTAAAAACGTTGTTGGTTCTCCTAAGTGACATGGGTTTCATGTTTGGGATAGAGGTTTTGTGTTTGTGTCTTCTATTATTACCATCTGTCTCAGAAATAGTGGACATTAAGTAATTTTTTTGACATATTTAATTGTCTTGGTCGGTATGTGTCCTATAACACATCCTATTTACTTATGTAGCATAATTATGTAGCTATGTTTATCTGACGAAGTCTTGAGGTATTTTGTACTTAGCGCTGGCTTGCCAGGATGTTTGAGTGACACGAAATTCGTTCCTTGTATGACTGGATGTAGTTCTTTACCTCTTCTTTGACTGTGGGAATCTTGAGATCACGGTGTAGAGCCACACATACCATGGTGCATTTGTGATCATTCTTAGTATCTCATTCTGAAACCCAGCGGTTTGATTATAGGGATAGAGATGAGGATTAATTATTAACCAACCATACTTTCAAACTCAATCCCTGAACAAGAAACCTCGCTATGATATTGTAGAGAGTATTGAAATATTTTGATGCCATGTGTAAATAAAATAAGAAATAATGAACCTTCTGTGGTTTGTAGTTGTTGTTGGTTATTATTAGGGTTCCGTACCCGAAGGTTAACCAACGGAACCCAATTTACTAAGCCTACGCTGTCCGTCCGTCCATCCATCTGTCTGTCAGCGGGCTATATTTCATATACCGTAATAGGTAAACAATTGAAATTTTTACAGATTGTGTATTTCTGTTGCCGCTATAGCAATAAATAATAAAAATACGATGATATGAAACCCTTCATGCACAAGTCCGATTCGCATTTGGCCGGTTTTTTTTATTAGTCTAGCAAAAGGCCATATTCTGCAACACATGAGTACAAACTGAAAACTAAATGTTATTAAAATGTATGTTCCAGGAAATGATCTCCTTCCTACCTCTATGCTGTCACAAGAACCCTGAGAAGGTGCTGATCGTGGGCGGCGGAGATGGCGGCGTCGCTCGCGAGGTCGCTAAACATCCTCTAGTCAAGGAAATTGTGCAGGTATGTGCTGAAAATAACATTGTTAACCTTATGGCTACAGGACCTCCTTATCTGGAGTGGAATTCCCTGTCAGTCTGTTTTCCTGATAGCTACAAACAGGGGCGGATTATCCTTAAGGCAACGTAGGCACGTGCCTATGGGCGCCAGATTACAAAGGGGGCACGTGGAAAATTAACACGGAAAAAAAAGTACCTAATACATAAATTAAAAAAATCATTATTTTTATAGAGATTCCGAAGTACGCCCCTATTACTATTTGATTATCTACTCCTGTATGGCTCGATCCCAATCATTTGCGAACTGTTTTACAACATTCACAGTAGCTCTCAATAACTCACCACCCTCTCCACATATAGACAAACTAGCTTCGCCCGCATGGTCCCTAGGGAACATACTCCCGGGACAAAAAGTCTGTACCAAATTTCATTTAAATCGGTTCAGTAGTTTTGGCGTGAAACGCACTTTCACGCCAAAACTACTCAGACAGAGTTACTTTCGCATTTATAATATTAGTAACGAGTAAGAATTTTTCCCTGAGAAAAATTTTGTGTGTTGATCCGCGCCTGCACGTGTCTAACCTTAGGGGCGCCGATGAGGTTTGCCTACAGCGCTGGCAACATTTAATCCGCCTCTGGCTACAACCTCGGAGTCTTTAAGTCATGAGTGGATAGGTTACTTCTACGCAAGCGTGCTCCATCTTCGACCACATCATCGCTTACCGTCAGGTGAGATAGTGGTCAAATGTGTGCCTATCAATAGTAGAAAAAAATCCTTTATTTCCAAGTCCAGATTCAAACGAACTTATGTTCTTAAATAGCTCATCTGATCGTATAATGATGTTTATCGTGTAGCTATTAGATGTCAAAATGATAGCAATAATTAGGTATAATGTTTATAATTACAAACAAAAGACTATATTATTATTATTTTAAAAACGAATATTGTCATCGAAGCTAAATATCGTACTCTGTATTCAGGGTGCTCTGTGCAAGGACAAAAGTATTCAGAACATTATTTTGTATAGTTTGCCATTACACTTACATAAATATACAGAAAGTTGATGAAACCAAATCATAAACTGCAAAAGAAATCAACTATATTTGAATAGCACAGTTTTTTCTTAGTCCAGAAGCAAATCAATTTTACTAGATAATACCACAGGGATTTCAAGCAAGCAAGTTAATTACACCAATATTAGTTTAGCTCTAATCGCCTTCATGTACATCTGTAGGTATCTTAATGAACGCGTCAATATAGATAATGATTTATGTATCTAACAGACAGAACATTAGTCTAGTTGCCGAGACAATACGACATTGATAACGTACACACTATAACCCCGTTATCAGCGACTACGTAATTACTTAACGTATTCGTGATAAGAACCTTATCTGACCCAACAGGAAGGAATCTCTATCGAACTGGGAATAATAGTCTTATCTGGAAAAAAAAAACTTTTTTGGAGAAAAATAAGGAGTAAAGAATAAAAATATTAAGTAGCTGTTTATCCCAAGCGGAAAGCCCTAATTTATGTATCGTAACAATTAATCAAAAACAGTGGAAGTACTTATTACTTGTTTTCGAGCTATGAGCGCAGTAATAAAAAACTTTAACAAAAAAATTAAACCACCGAAAAAACTGAAAAGCATAAAATAATAAACCTTTTTACAAAAATAACTTTAGGGTAATAACTCAAGATATATTTATTCAAATTAAGGTCTCTTATATTTAAAAAAACAAACTATTTACGCTTAAAATACAAAATAAAACTGCTAACTATAATATGGCGTCAAAAAATTCGTCCGCATCACTGTCGACTGGAAGTGAGCCCAAAAGACTGGCGGCATTGCCACGTTGTATGGCAATGCTTATCCTCTGTCCGAGGTAAAAGCCAGCCCTTGGGTCACGCGAAGTGTCAACTAAACTTTAGGTAATTTCGTAAGTAAGTCGGTGTTAAAATACGAAGCAACAATCAAAAACACCGACTTCCGAAATCACCTTAAGTTATTTTTGTAAAAAGGTTTATTAACTCTTTAATTTATATGGGACCACTTTCGAGGTTTACCCTATCCAATACAAAAAGAATTCAGACTACTCTGTAAAAAATTATGCGTGGTCATACATTACAATCAGTGAGTGAACAATCAGTCATCCCCTGTTTTCCTACCCTTAGGGTTGGTTTTTTTTTTCTAAATTTATATGGGGCCACCCCACCCTCGAGGTATATCGTTTCCAATAAAAAAGAATTATCAAAATCGGACTACTCTGTAAAAAGTTATGCGTGTTCATACATAAAAAAATATATACATATATTCGCGTCGACTTCCTCCGTTTTTTCGTCGGTTAAAAAGTTCTGAAAAAGCAATGAGAGCGTATGTCGTTACGTAGCATAATATAAAAAGTTATCACTATACTTAGTTTAACGCTCTTTCTATTGATGATTGAAAATCCGTTACGCGGTTTACAAAAATATAGCAAAGAAACAGACTGTCTCTAGAATCTAGAGATTCGAGATATTTATAGCCCAATACCACATTGGGGCGTCAAACATGTCAAAGTCTGACTAGAAGTTCACGTTATCTCTTGAACCACTGATAACTCGAGTATTGAACTTGAAATTGATATCGTCTTCAACCGTTACTAACCCTAAAACGTTAACATTCTAGGTAGAAATCGACGCGAAAGTCATCGAAGTATCGAAAAAGTACCTTCCGTTCATGGCGGTGGGTTTCGAGAGTCCGAAGCTGACGCTCCACGTGAGCGACGGCTTCGAGTTCATGAAGAACCACAGCCAGGAGTTTGACGTCATCATCACCGACAGCAGTGACCCCGTCGGGCCTGCCATCAGCCTCTTCCAGGAAAACTATTTCGCGCTGATGAAGAGCGCGCTCAAACCGAACGGTATCGTATGCTCCCAAGCTGGCACCGTGTGGAACGATTTGGAATTAGTCTCGAATACGCTAAAAATCTGTAAGAATCAGTTCCCTAGCGCAGCGTACGCTTACGCGTCAGTTCCAACGTACCCGTCCGGGCAGATCGGCTTTGTCATCGGCTCCTTGGATAAAGACATCGTCTTCGATCAACCACAACTCGTCCTTTCCGCCGAAGACGAGAAAGCCATGAACTTAAGATACTACAGCAGCGACATTCATAAAGCTGCCTTCGTACTCCCAACCTTCGTAAAATATCGCTTAGCTTGAAATATTATGTGTAACTTGTACTTATTTGTGCATTTATTTTTAGTTTGTAAGCGTCTTTATCATAAGGTAAGGCGGCATTTCGAATCTATTAGTCCGTTTATTGAATTTTATTTTATTTAATCCTCAGGTATTACTGGTATCGAATTATTGATATTAAATCTACTTGTCGTATTTATATTAAATTTAATTTACATTCTACACGGCTGTGTGTCGAATCAACTCAATTTGTACTAGATGTATGTCATTTATATGTACCTCCACTAAATTACATTAAAAACGAACGTCTTGTATCGTTATCGTATGAAACATTATGAAATCACGGAGTGGTTCCATCATTTTACGTACCATGAGTAAATTAATATGTGACTGCCGCAATTTTCAAATTTTCGAAGTCATATTACGAAATTAAAAGAAGAATTTTAAAGCATAATGTAATAACCCGTAACCCAGCGGCCTTTAATAAAATTATAATATTGTTACTACATTTAAAATTATATTAGTGTATAAGTGTTATTGTCTACGAACTAACTACGAATATTTACATATAATACTCGTCTCGAACTTGATACGTCAATTACCATTCCATTAACATTCCTTATCAATAGTGAAACAATCAAGAATGTTATATAAACGATATTCTAGTCGTTATACTTGTTCTCGATGAAATAGTACCTAATCTATGCTTTAAATTACTAGTTGTAGGTATTATTCCTTTGTGACAGAAACTTTCTCGCGATTTTTAACTTGAAACATGTTAGATAAACAAGTTTTGGCTTACGATGGCTGTCAACCACATGGGACGTTAAAATCATAAAATTATGTCTGAGCAATAGATATGTAGCTACACAAATATCTTTTGGGATCCATGAAAGGCTAAACTATGGGTACGAATTCAGTAGAAAGGGAAAAGTGCATGATATTAAATAATTTAATATTAAAATATACAATAGAATATGTTTTAACTGCATTCCAACTGAGTGTCAAATCACTCACATTTTAAAAACCATAAAAACTTGCTCATATTATAATGTGATAAAGATAAATAAAGGAATCGTCATAAATATTTTTGTACAATGTTTTTGTATATTTTTTATAAATGTTAAATCAAGGACAATAAATGTATTTTTATATGGAAACGTTCTTTTTTTAATACCTACACAACTTCAACATAAATTGTATAAATCACAATAAATTAAAAATGGAACTATGTATTGTACTTTTAGATCAACTATTTCAGTACTGTTCAATATTTTTCTATAAGTTCCAATAATTAAAAAAAATGGAACTAGAATTTGCTAACTACCTAATCAACTACTTCAGTTCTGTTTAATTTTGGCTTTAGCTGTCGCGAGCCATCAGCAACAAAACAGCAATTATTTTTGTAACAATACACCACTTCAATATTTTTCTATGTTCCAATAATTAAAAAAAATGGAACTAGAATTTGCTAACTACCTAATCAACTACTTCAGTTCTGTTTAATTTTGGCTTTCGTTGTTCGCGAGCAATAGCAACAAAACACCAATTTATTTTTTAACAATACACTATTCAATTTTTTTCTATAAGTTGCAATAATTAAAGGAAATGGAACTAGAATTTGCTAACTACCTAATCAACTACCTACTTCAGTTTTGTTTAACTTTGGCTCTCGCTGTTTTCAATCCACAGCAACAACAACATACTAGACTAACAATGGACAAAAGCACAGCTGTAACAGCAAGGTACTCAATAGCTTGAAAGAACAACAGCTGCGGCTTGGACACGTGTCGTGCATGTGAGGACATGTCCAGATGGCCGTAGCGCGCCGTGTGTTCTATGTGGTATATGGCGGTGTCCATCGGCGATAAGGGGCGCTCCAACCATCGTCTGCTGAAGGCTTTAGCACGGGCTCGCATTCTGTAACACCATTAGGATAAATTAAATTCGCCATTCGTTAAGATTCGTCTTCTTCGTCTTTCGTGGTTCTTCGTCTTTTGAAAATTGAAAACATGGCATGACAAATTGCCAGGCTCCATTGTAGATTGCCTCGTATAGTTTCCACTTCTTTGAATTGCCTCCTAGGATAGGTTTTAGGCCCTCTTTTATATCAATAGTAATTCAGAGTTCTTGGTGGACTTGATGCCACTCTATCTATATTAATTAATTGAGTTGTTCTAACTCTATTATTCTGCCTATAGCAATGAAAAATCTATACTCTAGCTGTAACCAAGCTTCTTCAAAATGCCCATTTAGCTTAGGTCAAAAATTACTAGACTATTCCATTAATATAAATAAAATCCCTGTTTCCAAATGGTGTTAACCTCAAATTAACAAATGTCAACCCAAACCTTATGAAAATTAGGTTTTTTTTTCAGAATGAATTAAAGTTATTTTTATTTTGCATGTTTTTGGAATACTTATTTACGCGTTTGGGTACTGTATGTCGAACGCGTTCTGTGCCTGTTCTAGTACCTATGTAGCAGCTGTGGTAGTAGTAAGAATAGGTTCCTATTCTCATACTCACTCAGGCGTCAAAATCTTCACAAGTGCCTCATACAGCCTCTCTTCATCAACATCATAGATGGCCAACGCCTCAGCGATGCCGGCGCGTTTGGCATACGCGGCATTACCAGGCTGGTCGCCCAAGACTGGGATCACAAGCGAGGGCACGCCTGCCGCGACTGCTTCTGTCAGGCTCAGGAGACCACCGTGGGTTATGAAGGCCACGCAGTTCGGGTGCTCTGGGAATTATAGAAAACAAAGGGTCAAAATGTAGGGAAATTAGAGGTGTGACAAATAGCGACTGAGATGTATGGAACAAGTTGTCGTATTTGATAGGTACATTTCGTAAGATAGATATTGTCACGTAGGTACGGAATAACTGAGTTGTAAAGGTTTTTGCAATTTGTTCTGCTAATAAAAACTGCCCTCCGACCCAAAGTAAGAATGTATGTAGCACTTCTTTATCTTTTGTGGTCTTGCACAAATAAATAGGTAATAACTATTATTAACTACAATATCTAGGTGGTACTAAACTTTGGTAATAGTCACAGTACTCGTAGATAGCCAGAGACGGTCTAAAGATTTTTAAAACAAAGTAATGAAAATGCAATCATTATTTCCTATAACAATATATTCTTATTCATGGTCACCTCACAATGTTGGACGCAATGTTAAATTACCATGACGTGAATGCAATGGGTTTATGCACGGGAGCCAGATTAGGTAGAGTACGTGATATGATTTTGTATATTTGCAGGTGGTCCATAACCACGCAATATAATGCCCGGCTCATCAATGCAGTTTGTTCGCCTGTAGCCGTAAGTACCACATTCCACAGCTAGATAATCTAACCGTAGGTATCGGATTCGCTACAGAAAATCAAATTTTATGTGTGAGTTGCATTACAACCTGTTTGGTATAAATACTTACGCAGTAAATCATACTGAGGCAACCATTTCAGCATGAGAACGTTTTCTGGCAACCCCGCAATATCTTCCGTTTCCCATTTCCAAATGATTCGTTGTGGTAATTGCGCGAAAACTTTCAAGATGGCTTCCAAACGTTTTGGCGGCAACGATGAACCGCGGATTAGAGACCCAAAGCTGACGAGAATGACTCCATGTTTTGATTCTGATACCCAATGCTCGAGGTCCTGTGAAGGATAAAGGAGATTCTAAATGGTTAACGATAAAATCTGCAAAAAAAATAATGCCATCAAATCGTCAAGCCACGAAGCGAAGCCAACTTCTCCATGTCTCAGATTTGAGATTTCTTTCATCTACTTCTCATAAAACAAATACCTAAGTTAAAATATTTCTTGAAACAAAAGTGCATCATCATCATCATCTGCCTAGCCTGTTCCCAACTATATTGGGGTCGGCTTCCAGTCAAACCGGATTCAGCAGAAAAGAAACAAAAGTGCTAAATTTGAAAAAGTTATAAGTAGTTATATGGTAAACCAGTGACTTTTTTTCGTAGGTAGCGGTACCATGTCAAATCCAGACCAATAACGCATGAATTACAAGTAAGTACCAGGTTGCATACGTCCACTTGTTTACAAATTAGCTTTCAATAGTTTACTGAGCAGCTTAGTAAGTAGGTGATTTATTTTGAAACGTTAACACAATGTCGATGACTTTGTACCTATTGTTGTTATAAAATGCCTGTTCATGTTTAAGAAATAATGTTGCAAATATGAAGGCAATAAAATCACAAAGAAGGTCGATAGTTAAAAGAAACATGGTCATAGGTAAGTACCTACATATAATATAATGTTGATTTACCTCAGGTAGCGACTGCACAGTTTTGTTGTGGAGATGGATACCTCCGACTTCGACCACTGACGGCGGCAACACCCTCCGTCCGTTCAGAGTGTAGTGAGTATTGACTAGCATCACACTAGCATTCTTCGCCAATTCTTCAAGCGGCGGCAGCTTGCGACCCAGCCGCGTCTCCACAACGGTCTGCTCATTCCTGGTCACGAATTTATGCCAGTACTTATAAAAGTTTATATTTAAAGCATTCTCGAGTTTCTCTAGGAACGTCATCTCGTCACCAAAAGGCAGCAGCATGGAGGGGAAGGTAGCTGGGTTGTCGTCAGCGCCCACCCTCGCCGGCGTCCACGGCACCATGGCACACGACATCAGCCCAACTGAAGGTGCCGCATAGTTGTACACTATACCCATCATGCAGTCAGTTTGGAAGTGCTCCGTTAGCACCACATCATAAGCACCCTCAGCTTTGACGAACTCTTCAAAAACATCCGAATATAGCAGCTTTTCGCATAGTTTGAGATTAAAGTCCATAAGATTGGAGCCTAAATTAAATTGAGTGGAAAATTTTCTGGCGAAAAGTGAGGGGTCATCAAAATCTCGTAAGTCCACTACTTCTACGTTCAAAGGTGCTAGTCCTACCAGGCTGACGTCTCGGCGGTTCGCATGGGGCGTCGCTGACGGGAAGAAGGAAACCACAGTAACATGATGGCCACGTCTCGCTAGCTCGTCTAAAACTGGCTCGAACACCATGTGATGACTTTTTCCGGGATAAGGAAGTAGCGCTAGTACTTTGAACCCTTGACAAGCGCCCGCGAACATCATAAACACGATAGGAACTAGCATTTTGTTTATTTCCGCGCGCGTCTGTACACGAAGATAGCCGATGGGCAACTGCAGTAGATATTACGAATGTCTGTCTATAGGTTTGTATATGCACTTTGTGCATCTCTACACATCTATTATTGGACAGCTAAGAGTGGAACGACAGAAGATAATACACTAGAACTACATAATTACAGTGGAGGATGTCTGTGCCTCATTCCACTGTTGTTGTGGAATTGATTCCATGACTATCATGGCTGAGTTTGCTTTATCTGAAAGAAAGATGGTATTGTGAAGTGTAAAAATAGGTTGACGGATTTCACGCTATCGCTTCCTGTCCGTCACGTCGTACATTTACCTACTTAACTTATATTTTATACGTTTATTGACTGAAGCACTTAAGAAATAAATAAGTAATGTGTTGTTATCTCAGTAATTAGCTTCCTTAATTTTATTTTATTTTATTTTATTTATTGGGACAACAAACAGCTGCATTATACATATTAACAAAAAAAAATACATTAAACGAGCGTTTACAATATTGCAGCCCACTGCATTATCCACATATTAACATCCAATAAAAATAAAAAAATAAAATAAAATAAATAATAATAATAAATTAGGTTAGGTTAGGTTATTTTTTAATTATTATTATTATATTAATAATTAATTAGGTAACTATGTACTAAAGTAAGTGCTATACCTAATGGTTTGGGCTAATTTATAAGATACATACTACCGTGTGTGCTATAAAAGTAGGTACCTCTATATTGTTTGCTTATCAAGTACCCACATAGCTACAAGAGTATTTACAAGTAGTGGTTAATTTACCACAACACCTACACTTGTAACCATGGCAGTGTGCCCAGCCCCGGATCTAGGGGGGAGGCAAAGCGGGGCGGCGCCGTGTGGCTGTCGAGTGCTAAAATCGGGCTCGCTTCGCTCGCCAATGAATTTCACACTACCTTGAATTTCTAATAAAAGTAACTCCTAAGGAAACCTTGTAAGGTTTTCTTATTCCTGTTTCGAGGCGAAGACCTAAAATCGATTGAGTGTGAATCCTGATCAGCGTTCTAAAAACAAATATTGAAAGGTTCTTATGTCCTCCAGAACCAATGGTTTCCCATGTATTCTCTAGAAAAGAAATTGATACCAATGATGGGTACAATTGTTCTTCGTAATCGTTACATCCGTTCATCATTACAATTTTTACATCCGATACATAATAAAATATAATATAGTCACAAACGTGGAAGAGAGGGGGCGAATTCAGAGGAGTTGGGTCGAAATAGTTGTTCCAATGCAGGCAGACCAACCAGGCTTGCGCTGACGTATCGGGAGACTAGTCGCGGAGGGTAGCGGGATCCGAGGCACGGTGCGCCGCCTGCCGACCGCAGGTAGTTGGGGGCCCAAGTAGTGTGTTAGCCACACATGAAAGGCTGCCCCGCAAACTGTCGAAAAATCCCGGAATGCACCATCGTGCGGAGAGGGCCCGATGGACATTCCCGGGAGGGCTTGGGCGTCCCCGCAGTCTCCAGGCTAGTCCCCCAATGATGCCGTCCTGCCAAAGCGTGCCTGAAGGTTATCAGCATGGAACCTCATTTCGCTTCCTTCTCCTCTCCTTCCTTCACTCAAATAACAAAATGAACAGGAAAAATAAGAGAAAAGCTGTACAGCGGCAGCACTCCCTCTCGCACAAAGTGCACCTCTCCAACATACGAGGTCTGCACTCAAATCTCGCCGCAGTCCATCACCACCTTGAGACGGAGAAACCAGCGCTCTTATTTCTGTCGGAGACGCAGATCGGATGTCCGTCAGACGTGTCATATCTGTCTTACCCAGCCTTGTGCGCCTGAGTTGTCTCCGATCTTGACACGCCTATTTCGCCTTTCGTTTGAGACTGGAAAAATGCCAAAGGCTTGGAAGCAAGCTAACGTGCAGCCCGTGCCCAAGAAAGGTAGTCGAGCTGACCCGTCGAATTATAGACCTATCTCAGTAACGTCCATACTCTGTAAGAGTATGGAACGCGTGCTGAATCATAAGCTCCTGGCATACCTAGAAGCAGTGATGTCCTTAGTTGTCGGTCACTAAGGACATCACTGCTTCGGAGGACTATACGGATTCCGCCGAAATCGGTCTACTGGGGATCTTCTTGCGTATGCCACTCACATCTGGAGTGAGGCCATAGAGAAGCACGGGGAGGCACTAGCGGTCTCCCTTGATATCTCGAAGGCCTTCGACAGGGTCTGGCACGACAGCCTTATTAGTAAGCTTCCTTCCTTCGGTCTGCCCGCCGGTTTGTGTAATTGGATCATGGATTTCCTGAGGGATCAGTCTATACGAGTGGTCATTGATGGCTGCTCGTCTGGACTGCTGGATGTTAATGCCGGGGTTCCTCAGGGGTCGATGCTTTCGGCAACAATGTTCTTGCTGCATATTAATGATCTGCTTAAACTGGTACCTTTGGGTATGCAGACGACAGCACTTTTGCTGAGAGATACGTGTCCGACCCACGAGCTGATGGGTCGCAGATCCGGTCTCTCCGGGAGGCTATGGTTGAGCGCTTGAACGTGTCCTTACAGGCTGTCTCAGAATGGGGCGATGCCAATCTGGTCAAGTTCAATGCTGCTAAAGACCCAAGCGTGTCTATTTTCCGCTAAACGAAGCCAATTCCACCCAGCTCCATCTTTCCGAGGTGCGACCGTGCCGATAACCGACCAACTTGAGCTTCTTGTGGTTACATTAACATCAACCCTCAATTTTGGCCCTTTCATAGAGGCAAAAGCTAAAGTGGCTGCAAAGAAGTTGGGGATCTTAGCAAAGGTGAGACGGTACTTTACGCCGGAACAGCTGCTCAAACTCTATCAAGCGCAAGTTCGATCATGTATGGAGTACTGCTCTCATCTTTGGGACGGATCTGCCAGATTGATGCCCTTGAGTCAATTGAGAAACGAGCCAAGAGGATCATCGGCGATGATAGGCTCGTCGCGACGAAGCTCCAAAGTCTTGAGCATCGACGACGAGTTGCTAGCCTGTTGGTTTTCTACCGGTTGCATTTTGGGGAATGTGCGACGGAATTGCATAATTTGATTCCGCCAAGTCCGTTCCATCATCGGACCATAAGACGAACGGCGATGCGCCACCGGTACATGGTGGACATCCCACCCACGCGCACAAAACGTTTTGGGAACACATTCATAGTGCGTGCAGCTAAGGAGTGAAATTCCCTGCCGGAGTCTGTGTTTCCTGATAGCTATAACCTGGGAGTATTTAAGTCAAGAGTGAATAGGTTACTTCTAGGCAAGCGTGCTCCATCTTCGACCACATCATCGCTTACCATCAGGTGAGATAATGGTCAAACGCGAGCCTATAAATAGTAAAAAAAAACTAGTCCGTGATTCCATGATGTAGGTACCTACTTGACCAAAAACATGAGCTACAGGGAAATTTAAGACATAGATAAAATAACTAAAAAAGGAGACACATTTTGTTTTGGGCCACTTTTATCAAACGACGTTTGTAACACACTCAAAAAAATTGGTCGCAGATATTTTTATGTGCGCCGCGGTCGATGGTCGGGCTGTCTGGCGACCAGCCTGATATTATAATTATAATCAGTTGAATAGATGGGGGCTCGACAGCGCACTTTTTTTTGCACTAGTGCAAAATACGAAATGTATTTCGCACTAGTGCAATACGTGCCTAATAGCTGTGGTGTAGGAACTTTCGAGTAAGTGTGTTGAAAACGTAATTGTGAAGCTGCCTAATGTTGGAGGACTCGAATTAAAACCGAACGAATTAAAAGAAATCGGTACAAAAAATCAATGAAAGAGTAGGTAACAAACATAAATAAGCATAGTTGAAAACAAATATGTTATTTTAAGTTTACTTTACTTTTACTTTTAACGTTTTTTACTGATTAGAAATGTTTATGACCTCCTTATATGATTTATAGTTACTATCGCGACTGTGCCGCATTGGGTTTTTATATATCAGTGGCCGTGACCGTCAGGATGACTGGACCAAATGAGATATATACATGAGACTATGTGCACTATTTAATACCTATTTGCTACTATTTACTACCTATTATGAGATATTTGCTACCCTTGCGTTGGGAAAAATATCAAAGAAATAAAGTGGCCTGCAGCCATTATGACGTCAGGTTGGCTGACCACTCCCAAGTTCTCATAGTTCTAGCGTTGTATTAACCGCGTTGTTAAGGTCAATATTTAGTACCTTTTTGCTACCTCAACATATATTTTTTACACAATTTTAAGAAGCTCCTATAAAAATTATTAATAACTAGCTTCTGCCAGCGGCTTCGCCTGCGTGGTCCCTAGGGACCATATTCCCGGGATAAAAAGAAGCCTATGTCCTTTCTCAGGCTCTAGACTATCTGTGTACCAAATTTCATTTAAATCGGTTCAGTAGTTTTGGCGTGAAAGCGCGTCAGACAGACAGACAGACCGACAGACAGACAGACAGTTACTTTCGCATTTATAATATTAGTAAGGATTGCCATTAAAAGACGTGGACAGACGTCTCCATCAATTATTTACGTGTTTTCTTCTGAGAATAATTGCTAACAATATTTATGCAGGCGCTTAGTGGCTTATGAACAACTTGTGTCTTATGAACAAATTATGTATGACATTAAAACCCTTTCACATAAATTATTTACCCCACGTCTTATTTTCTTAAGATAGGCACTTTCTAAATTAACTTTAATTCATAACTTTACATAAACGCAAGGGTACCAAATATCTCATAATAGGTAGTAAATAGTAGCAAACAGGTATTAAATAGTGCACATAGTCTCATGTATATATCTTATTGGTCCAGTCATCATGACGGTCACCAGTGGCCGCATCAGTAGACAATCCGATGCTACAGTGGACATAAAAATCTATCTGTATACCCGAATCATCACTACATAGTATAAAACAAAGTCGCTTCCCGCTGTCTGTCTGTCCCTATGTATGCTTAGATCTTTAAAACTACTCAACGGATTTCAATGCGGGGTTTTTTAATAGATAGAGTGATTCAAGGGGAAGGTTTATATGTGTAACACTTTGCAATAAAGTTTCGTGATCAAGTCGCCAAAAATATCGATTTCCGGGAGCTTTCATGACATACGCTGGCTAAACCTTAAGGCAGGTATATAAAATAATTGTGTTCTAAAGAGTTGTAGTTCTTATATATAAAAAGCTATAGAAAAGTCCGCGATGGCATATGTCTTTTTCCGGAGGTAGACTCACAGTAACTATTTTATCTTTTAAAATTTAATATGACTTAATTTGAAAAGCCGTTTTCTCCTATTCAGTATTTAATCGTTATCCAAATAAGTGTATTTATTATTTTGACAATTTAATATAGATTAAAATTAATTATTAAATTATCCTTTAAAGTATATCATTTAAATGAATAATTTAGAAGATAGCATAGAATTAAAATTACGCGCTACTGAAAATATCATTCTCAGCGAAACATAAATGGCACCGCGGTGTAACAGTTGGTCACTTTAACCATTTTCATCTTTTAAGTTTTGCGTAAAAAGTAATGCATTATTTTTTCTAAGCTTATTTAAGCTGTATGGTGTTCAATCTATATAGATTACCTTCAATATCTATTTTAGAACGTATTTACCCTAAACACTATTCAATTTAAATGAATATCTTGAGTTATCGCAACTGCCGGGGTCGCAGGACTTTAAACATGTACCGGGCCATGGAACGCAAAGGGCAACCGAAAGGTGTGGATGGTTTTTAGTCAATAAGTCTGACAGTCCCGTCCGCTCCACCCAGAGCAGGAGGACTCATTTGATGATTCTACAACCCAAAAAAATTAAACTATCGTAAAATAAATATTTCACAGTAAGCGCACTTCTTTTTTTTCTAAATTGGTCCCGAGCGAAGCCGGGGCGGGTCGCTAGTCAGGTATATATTGATCATCAGGATTAGATCATCGGCCATATAGCCTTCCCATGAACCTTTTCTGCACCTGGACAAAGATCGAACCAAATACTGCTATTTTTTAAGGTACTGAATACGAAATGATAAATCATTAAAAAACATAATAAAATTTATTTATTATTTATTTTAATATAATTAATTTAATTCAGTCGCTCATAGTGCTTTCATTCTTCTTCAGCTTCCGTTGTTCTTCGGCCTCATGGATTGCTGAGAACACTGCGCCAGCTTTCACTTTTTTCAATATTCGTTTGTCATGGAATGGATGCAGGTGGGCTTTTATCCTGAAATTAATAACGTAGCTCAATCACTCAACCAATATACTAGGACCTGGGAGTGGTGACGGGCGAGCGTTTTGAGGGACTGTCTTTATGTAAAAATGAAGTTCAAAAATTGCTGATTCTCTCAGCTTAGTTTCTATAATTGTTTTTTTTTAATTGTTTTGGTAATTTTGAGAGAGTATTCTAAGAGCTCGCGGCGGGGATAGACTTCCTGGAAGGCTTCTCCTAAGGGCAGCCTTTGCTCAGTAGAGGTACAGCATAGACTAACTAAAAAAACATAAATAAAGAAGATTTATAAGATAGCTCACCTCTGCACCACGACGTCATCTCTAGTGAACACATGCGCGGGACACCTGACGTTGCTCAGATAGTCCACACAGCGCCACTGGCGCGTGTTGTTCTTGTTCGTATACTTGAGGTAGTAGACATAGCGGTTCAGGATCATTTGCAGCGAGCCTTGGTTTGATACTGTGTACTGCATGACACTTAGACCTGCAAATTATTTGAAAAATCAGCAGTCAGCATTGTTGGACAAAAAATTCTTAGTTGGAATTGAAAGCTTCAAAATTTTAGATGATGGACTAATCAATCCCAATATACCGTTGTATATGTAAAAGAAAACGCAATACCTCTTAAGGGGTCATTGTACTCATCATTATGAACAACTTTTACTATGGGCCCAACCCAGAAATCTCGAAAAAAAAATCTGCTGTTCAGTACATTTTGTCAGTGGTGGTGGGACTATTGAGTCCAACGATTGCCACCAGCAGTTAAAATTGAAGTCGCAATTAACATTTAACGTCAAAATCTTGTCAAAAGAAGTGGTTGTGTCAGTTGGAGTTGGAGACAAGTTGGAGTTCAAGCTGAACTATTATCGAATTTAAAACAAGGGTCTTACTAGGGTTATCGCCGGTGTGCTTTCCATCCATGTGCTCGGGGACTGCCCTGATTTCTATGGGTATCGGCGTCGAATCTTCGTCATCTTGTTCTTCCTCGTCGTTGTCCGTCACTATAGACCTCGAGCTCATTATCCTGGGTTCATCATCGTTAGCTTCTCTGGAATACAAAACCAGTTTGAATTTTTTTTTTGTTGTTTAAAAAAATTCTAAGCGATTCATTGGCCATTGCTAGAGATGGCTTTGTCATTTTTTTTTTTTGTGAAATCAATTGTGGCAGTGAAAGGCACATACATAGGTTGAACTTAGTAGTAACCCACTCCTCACTCCCGCTGTCACATGCATTTGCTATTGCGCAGCGACTCACAGAGTGCCTTTTGATTTGACCTGTACTCATAGAAATTGATGGCTACTGACGCTGTACGCGCTGGTGTCAACACTGAGTATGGGTATGTCAACCAATACTTGCCACATTGGTTGACATTGCCAGGTTGTCAGCAATATGAATCCTTACTTTATTTTTTCTGTTTTATATTTACAAAAAAAAGCAAAATAAAACTTACACAACAATATTGGACAATTGGTATTTATTTTTGTCCTCGTGGTTTTCAGTTATCTCAAAGTAGCTGATCTCCTCATCAAGACTTTCCATATTGCAATCTGTTTCATTTTCATTCTGAGATAGTTGTTGGTTGGTATTTGCTGAATCGGTTAACTTCTGCAATGTTATAAATACTTATTAAAAATATTATTACAATAATATCTTCTAAACAAGCTAAGCAAAGATGAGTGTGGCTAAAAAAAAGTTTAGCAAAAACAATAAAGGGGTTTGTGAAATTGTGACACTTTAGGGCACCATGTTCCGATTTTTTTGTTGTTGAAGTATTCCCTACCAATATATGCATGTTAGATCAGAATGGCAGCAGGGGGCTATGCCACAATGGTTCTATGCTCTTTTAATTAAAATATCAGATCAAATGTAAATAAATAAATACCATATCTTCAAGGCCTTTTACATGAAGTTCTTTGCCAGCTTCCAAGAGTTCATTCAAATTCTCTATGGAGACTAATACTTCACCAGTATATATGTACTCCAATAGGGCGCATAGTGTTGTGTATGATATTTTCTGAAATAAAAATAAATATAAAACACATGGAACAGTTTATTTTGGAACTAGCTTTTGCCCGTAACTTTGTACATGCATAACCCATTTTTTCCATGTATGTATGTATGTAATGTATGTAAATCGGGCTGGTTTCCGCAACTCCACGACTAAGCGCGAAATTTTTTCCATTCCCGTAGGAATTTCAGGACAAATTATACAAATAAATCTTCTTCTTGAATCGCTCTGTTTATTGATGAATTGCATTAAAATTTAAGAGTACAGATACAAAAAGTGACTTTTTATACCATGTAAAAAGATAATGAAAGAAAGATATGTAGGTTTTCGGTCTATGCTTCATCCAGCAACTTAAGACTGCAAGGTTTAACATAAAACATACTCAAATTCATCAATATTACAGATACTACCTTTTACAAACGTATTAACATCCAATTTTTACTTTTTCATAATATTAGTTTATATTGAAAACAGAACACACAATACAGTCAGTTTGTTCAAAAAGTTCAAGTAACAAACTAATAGCACTATAGCAGTAGTAAGTTACCCTGTGTCTGCCTGCGTTACCTTACAGCTAAGTAACAGACATGGGACTCCCTCAAGGATTGACTAACCAGCTTGAACATCAAAATACTACAAATTTTATGTCTATCGGTAAAGGAAGCGTGTGTCCAGCAGACGACGCCACGTTTTTCGGCTGAAATAATTCATTAATTACTAATAGTAAACCTACATTGAGGAATATAACGGGATGCTGGCACTGGGCAGATGATATCAACTCCTTGATGTATGGACTGGCCAGTGCGATGATCACTTGGTGAACCTTTACTAGGTGGCCGTCTGCGGCGAGAGTCATGTCCACAAACTCAGAATTCTGGAAAAAAATAGATGAACCGTTAAAAAAATAATAACACAATCGTCTTCTGTTTCATGTTTCTAACTTCTTTACCTGTTGCAAATTGCTTAATCCATGGCATATATTCTTTTGGTGTGCATTCCATAATAAAGAAAACTGCGATTGAGCCATTATGAATGTGCTTGCTTTTTAATAATCATTTATTTATTTACAAATTGTTGTTTTAGCAACGACGCCCGCTCATTTCTTCTAAAGATTTTGACATTAAGACAAAGAAAGAGACAGAACTTTAATAACATAGAACGAAAAGGGTAAGAAAACTTATATTATGCTTCAAGTTGTAACACTTCTAAAGAAAAACCTAGAATGTTCTCTCTGTGGAATCGAGATCTCAGACGGCTCAACGAGTGATGTAGCGTTCAAAATCGACTAAAGGAATAATTTCAAATCTAAATCCACTGATTGATTTAAAATTGTATGTTGGCAATACTAGGCCAGCTGGTTTTGACGGTCGGTTAGTTAATCAACTGTCAAAAATTCAAAATCTTAATTGATAAAGCTGTTTTATAGGTTATGTAGCAGCCAAAATAAAACAACAAATCACATATTCTTATGTGAAACTAACTAAAAATCGGTCATCTTGGACCACATATAATAAATCTTCAACATGGCGTTGATGAAATCTAAAGAAATACCCGAGGATGCTGTGACTATTGATGAACTGGAAGCTACAGAATACGTCTGGAATATTGTTTCCGACTGGGATTCACTTTCTGATACGTAAGTGGTTACAGAAAAAATGTCTAGAATGCTTTGTACTACAAAACACAGCTTAAATAAACGTTCGACACAAGTCCACAACACTGTTTTAGCTTGTGGCTGTCAGAAAGATACCAAACTATTATCGTATCACAGGTTACTGATGTTAACGACAAATAAAAAAGTGCCCAACAGGCCACCGTCGGCTATAGCCGATAAGCAAACAACATTTTTAAGTACAAAATAAATACACTAAATAAATTTTAAAAAATATGGAACGAAAAGCAATGATTAATTGGTTATAGATAAGATGTTGGAATCCGTATTTTTTAATGTATTTGCGCTGAATTTGTGGCTTGGCGTGGGAAAGACACCTGGCAGTCAAAATTTTAATAACTACTATGCTTAATAAAGGTTACCTTGTACGTGTCAGTTTATCTGGCGGACCCCAACGAGATTTATCAGCAGGTGATAGCTTTTCATAAAGACATTATTTTGTACCTAAAGAAAATAAATAAGATATATTTTGAACCTCAACAGTTTTTGATAGAATGACGTTTTTATGAATCAAATCAAATCATTTATTCGCATAGAATGTGCGTATTTAACAAAAGTTGGTAAAAGAAAAATATATATTGTCCTGTGCACATTCTGCCTGAGTATTGGCATGACATGACATGGCAAAATTTAACAAATTAAGTTTCAAATTTAAATACTAAGGAACACCAAATAGATTTCATAATTTCAAAGATAAGTTTCAAATTTAAATACAGTTAGAACACTAATAAAATAATTAATATAATAATTTCAAAATTAAATTTTTAACTTCAATATTTATTTTCAATTAATAAGGAAAACTAATAAAATAATTAATTAATTTCAAATTAAAATGTCAATAATAGCTACTTAATGTCAATTATATTTTTTTTTTTTTTTACTAGCTGACCCGCGCAACTTCGCCTGCGTCACAATTTTCATGACTGCTCCGCTCCTATTGGTGTTAGCGTGATGACATATAGCCTATAGCCTTCCTCGGTAAATGGGCTATCTATCACTGAAAGAATTTTTCAAATCGGACCAGTAGTTCCTGAGATTAGCGCGTTCAAGCAAACAAACAAACAAACAAACTCTTCAGCTTTATATATTAGTATAGATGTCAATAATACTTCATGTCAATATACAATGTTCATGGTCATGGTACAAGGGTCATTCAAAAAATCACTTATTGTATAGTAACATTTTTGAGTCAAATATTCCTTGAGTTTGTTTTTAAATTGTTGAAGGGTGTCATTTTTTATGTTGTCCAGTAGTTTATTAAATATAATTGGACCCATGCAAAGAACACTTTTTCTAAGTACTTATTGCAGTTTTATAGCTGCTGACAGTTAAAAGATTTTTGTATTGACTTCTAACGGGACCTTTCTTTGTGTCTGAGACCTTAGCAAATAGCTTTATGTTGCTTTTAACAAAAATTGCTATATCTAAAATATACAATGACGGAAACGTAAGAATTTTTAACGACTTGAAGTAGGGTTCACAGCTATCTCTTGGTTTTATACCGCACATGGCTCTTATACAGCGTTTTTGGGCTTTAAATATGGTATCTCTTAGTACTATTAATCGAGCTATCACACATAAAATCGCTTCGTAAATAAGCCATTATTTCTCGTAAAATGTAAAGGATAAAAAATGGTTATTGTGGGCTATCCCTAAGAGATAGACAGTATATGTCTATCTCTTATCATCGTAGATTTTTTGTAGACTTTTGTAAGGTATACAATATTGTGGTACATTATTTTGGTCTATCTCGTAGGGTTCAGCCAGCGTTTGCAATGTAAGCGCAAAAAAATGTGTTTATTTACGACATCACATTAGAAACCTCTAAAATTATCAGGGTTTCTCTACTATATCACACATGTTATATACATATAAACCTTCCTCTTGAATCACTCTATGTATTAAAAAAAACCCGCATTAAAATCGTTGCGCAGTTTTAAAGATCTAAGCATACATATGGACAGAGAGACAGCGGGAATCGACTTTGTTTTATACTATGTAGTTAAATGATAAAACTAACTTTGAACTAGTTTTATTTCAATACTCAATACTTTATTGCGTTCCATTATGTAGGAATATTATAACAGTTGGTATGTTTAAAAAATTTGAAACAATTATGGACCCTGTCGGGCACAGCACAAGTAAGTTTTATAGAGGAGAGGATGAAGAGCGCTTATTTAAAACAAATTAGTATGACAAATATGAATAATAATTATAATACAAGCATGCCAAAATGGAAAAAAATATCAATAAAAGTATGTGTAAATAACTTTCAAGTAGG
Organism: Lacanobia wlatinum; assembly: GCA_947578705.1. Lineage (NCBI taxonomy): Eukaryota > Metazoa > Arthropoda > Insecta > Lepidoptera > Noctuidae > Lacanobia > Lacanobia wlatinum. The sequence goes on from OX388031.1 coordinate 24,911,478, forward strand.
TAGGATTACTTTGAGCGGGTACTTACAGTGAATCGATTAGCGTCATGGTTATTCTTAATTTAGATAAAATACCTTTACAACGGTGTATCGTTCATTCCGATTGGTACCGACACCAGATTCCATACATTGTGCCCAACCTCCTTTAATTAGGTCCGTTGGGTGAATATGATTTAATTGACGAATACCTTGTGAAGTATAGCTCACAGAAAGTCGAAATTTTGTATTTGTAAGGTACATAATAGTATCAAGCTCCTAACACTATTATTTGACTTAAAACAGTCGTATTTAAAAAGGGGCCCGCTGGCTAGACGCTTCATAAAAACGTAATTCTATCAAAAACTGTCGAGGTACAAAATATATCTTATTTATTTTCTTTAGGTACAAAATAATGTCTTTATGAAAAGCTATCACCTGTTGATAAATCTCGTTGGGGCCCGCCAGATAGACTGACACACCTTGTACCCTAATAAAACTCAAGAATCTACTAGAAGAATATGTTCATAATAAAACAATCATACAATCTTTGTTACAGTTGGGCTTTGAAGTATGCTCCAGTAGTCCTCGGAGGTATCAATGCCTTTTGCGGTATCATGATAAACAGGCATTTCAGAAACAAGGTTAAACTGGGACCTTATGGATACTTTGCGTCCGTCATACCTATCTCCATTATGCCTGGAATTCTAACATGTCTTTTTCATAGACATGTAAGTATGAAATACTAATATTATCCAGTGGTTTGTATTCTGGGGTGAACCATGAATTACCTATTCCAGCATTTAAAGCCTAACATAACATTCAGCAATAATGTATATTTCTATCGGTGAAACAATTGTTGAATTTTAGTAAATAACGTGTGCTATGTTCAAATTTCAGTTAATTTCAACAGACTTACTTCTGATGAGGAATCAGTCCTGTCCATTATGTTATGAGGTCAGGTCTGCAGCCATACAGACAACTTTTGGGATAGCATACCCCATGGTGCTGGGCCCAACGTCAGCTATGATGGTAAGTTAACAGGTTTGTCTTTTATTATGCTTGTACTCCCGAAAAGGGAAGGCAGAGATGAAAAGACACCAACATTACACCAATTAAATTAGGATTTGTTTTATTTAGAACTAAAATTAGAAGTTTGTTGCTCTTAGATATGTATCGTGACTAGCTGACGCACATAACTTCGTCTGTGTAACATTTTTAGGGTTCCGAACAAAAAACGGAACCCTTACAGGATCACTCTGGTGTCTGCCTGTCTGTCGCAACCAGTTTTCTCCGGATCCACTGGATCGATTCTGTTGAAATTTGGTACACATATGGACTTCTGTGACCCAAACACGGACGCATTACCGTAAATCATTAAATTTTTAGTATGGGGGTCACTTTTGGGGGTCAACAATATTGTGTGACATATCAAATGAAAGGGCTTACTGTGAGGGTTTTAAATATATTTTTTTCATAATTTTAAAATAAATGGTTTTGAAGTTTTTCAAGAAATTAGACGAAAAATTACCATTCTCCCCTTATCTCCGAAACTACTGAGCCTAAAATTAAAAAAAAAATGGAGATAATAGATCTTCACTTATAGATTACAGGAAAACCTATAAAAAGTCTATAGTGCTAAAATAATACTTAAAAAAAAAATTCGTTCGGAACCCTTTGCGCGCGAGTCCGACTCGCACTTGGCCAGTTTTTTGTTCATGCTCCGCTCCTATTGGTTGTAGCGTGATGTTATAAATGTGCTGTCCAACACAAATAATTTTTCCATGCAAACCTTTCCAGTTCCTGAGAATAGCGCATTCAACCAAACAGCTTTATAATATTACTATAAATTCTGCATTATTTAGTTTATAAGTGGCCAGCATGGATCAGTCACTGCTGTTGGACTGATGAAATTTACATCTAAGAATAATTTATTTTCCCTACACACACATTTTAGAGCAAGCTGAAATGACTGGAAAAATAATCTGTTAAAACTTGTTTCAGTTCGCACACAGATATGCTACCTTCAGGGTGCCTGATCTAAGAGAAGGCCCTAAGGTTATATTCAACTTCTTAAGGAAGCTCACGAGGCCCTTCAACAACACTCTTACAGTAATGCTCATAGGTCAGGTCGTAGCCTCGTCCATCTTCACATACTACGAAATGACAAACAATCTAACTATAAGAGGGAAGTTAATGGAGATTGAAGCCAATCTTGAAAAACAAAAACAAAAGTGAATGCTTTTATGTAAATGTAGATGAGTTTTGTAAATAGTTAATTTTATAATTAAAATTATATTGTTAAATTCTGTTGTTTTTTTACAAGTAGGTATGTATCTCTAAATCAGTTCATCAACTTTTGTTGTCATCTGTATTTATGCTGCAGATTTATGAAATACCATTTTTAGGGTTCCCTACCCAAACTTAACCAACTGAACCCTGTTACTAAGCCTCCGCTGTCCGTCCGTCTGTCTGTCAGTGGGCTATATCTCAATAACTGTAATAGGTAGACAGTTGAAATTTTCAATGTGTATTGGACCCTTCATGCGCGAGTCCGACTCGCACTTGGCTAGTTTTTTTTAAGCATTATTAACTACCTAATGGTACATGATTAAAAAAAAATATCAGCATAATTATAATACTTTCAAGACACACATTCTTTTCTAAGCAACAGGTTATTGCTTATAAGTGAATGTTCCAAGTCTAATTACAACAAAGAAAAATATTAAACTATACTATAATTACAAATGGATTTCAAACACCAAAATAAAAATCATTTATTTCTTCAAAGTAACCTATATTATTAATTATGTAATCATATTTAAGAAATACAAAAACGGACAACAAACTATGCACACAACTGTTACCAAATATAGTACAATTTCTAGGTTTGAACACATGCAAGACTGTTCTCTGCGACTTAACCATTCAGAACACAACTAAAACTATGCAAAACCTTTATTAATAAAAATATCCCTAACCTTAGAAACCTGACTACATAGATATGCGTCAACATCATACAAACTTTAGAACTACCAACCATTTCTGTGACTGAGTGAGTGAGACAGTTATAGTTGTTCGTATCGTTCACTCACTCATTCACATTGTTAAGTTCATCTGTTCCAAATGGCGCAAGTTCCATACAAAACCGTTACTTAATACTAGATCGTTTGCAAAACTACTTATTGTGACATCTATAAATAATCTTGCTGATAACCTGACTTTTGGCTAGCTTCAGAATATCTAATGCACTGTTAAATAGACTTGTAGATAAGTGCTAAATTGACACTTTCTGCTATTACTTTTAAGATAAAATCTTCAACTCAGTTTGTTTTCACAATTTTCGAGCAGTTTACATTCACGCGTATTTATTAAATCGTTCATAGGGCAGGCGCAAAGCTGGCGAAGTACAGCACAGCGCGTATTGAAAATGAATCAATTTTCATTAGGTAGTCCAAGGGTGCAACAAAACTAGCAGAGGTTTTTCGGATAAGCTGATTTCTTATTTACAGCTTTATTTTAAAACGTGCAAAGTTGATATTTATTTGTTACATAAATCCGCGCTGCACTGCGTTTCGCCGAGTCTACATCTGTCCTTCCTTAGACCATTACCACTCAATCAGTTATAACTTGAGTAAATGCAAGGAACATAAAAATAATACTACACTGAAAAAAAAAAAACAAATCAAACGGACATATATTTCACCCAAAAACAACAGTTACTAAAAAAAATGTAAGTATTGTATCCGATAGCGTGCATGCGTTAGTGAATTAAATCGTGGGACTGAAGGGAGCCAGAAGTCTTATAAACCATAAGTTAGTTTTAAAATATATAAAACTATAATAATTCTAGCTAGATATCTGCTTAAAAATATATTGATATTATGTTTCTATATTTAAAGTCACTCATATTGCTGAAGTACAAGAATTAGTTTATCTAAGCACATACAATTGAATAGCCGCATTGGAAGATTTAAATTATGGAAGATTCTGAAATAAATGTTTATTATTATTATTACTTTCTTAGACAAGACCCCAGTCTATTGTATTTTTTTCATTAGTTTTACCGATTGGGGCAAAGAATCAACATTTTACATTTGTAATGTTGAAAGGGTACGATGTCACAAAGCCGCAAAGTTTTCACAGCTTGCACCAATTTGTACATAACCCATGTAATATTCAAGTGATCACTTACAGTTCAATCAACTACTCTGAATGTGCTCAGTTCGTCATTATTCAGTTAGTGCCGTTCCTAGCCAACAATCGTACTATAATTCTTTCACGACTCAGTGAACTACGGTATTAATATTAATTTCTAGCTGTTCACTATAAAGGATAACAATGTATGCACGGGTTCGATGAGAGGATGTGCCGATGGAATTAGCAACCATCAAACTATAAAAATTACTTGGCAAAAATGTACAGCCGGCAGCACAAAGTTAGCGAAACTAAAATTAAGGTAAAGCGCTTAATACACTACACGGTATTCAGGGCCCTAAGTCCCGATTTAGGGTGGTGTAATAAGAGTTAGGGACCGTAATCAGGGTGACCGGAGCGGCCCGGTCTAATTAGCTACCTAGATTACTACCGGGCAGTGTAATAGCGTTTAAAAAAATAAATTCCCCGAAAACGTAAGTCAATTTCCCCAATTTGGAGACAAAAACTCTACTGATTCCCCACAAATTCGATATTTAGAATAATATCAGAAGAATAAAATCGATATTTGAAATCCCCGCATTTTCCCCACATCTTGCCCGTCCCCAATAAATCCCCAATCAACTTGAGATTTCCCGCAGTTTGGGGAATTCCCCACACGTTGGCAATGCTGGTCACTTCACAACTGAGTTAGGGCCGAATCGACCGGCTAGTGTAATAAGCGGCTCCCTAGTTAAGGGCCGCGCCCACCCTTACAACCGGGCCCTGAATACCGTGTAGTGTAATAAGCGCTTTAATATGATACGTTTTTTCGTTGGCGACTGTACGTAAACGGGCGTTGGATTCCATCTTTATGAGTGGGCGCCGAAATAGTAGGACGGTGACGCACCGCATTTCGATGCATACAATCCTGTACAAACTATACATATCATGCTGCAATTACTAACATTGTAGAACACTTTTCCTCTTTCTTACTAAATCATAAACCAGTTCGCAAATTCCCTTCAATAACATTCGTTTTTATGATACCTGAATATGTTTTATAGTTTGATAAATCCTATATACATAATTATAATGATATAACCACACATCCTCTCATAAAATCCATGAAATACAATTATGGGTAAGCAGACAAGCGTCATAACTCACTCTCTATCTAAAGAATACACTGCTGCCACCACATCCACCATGTTTCTCCCAAATTATTTTATTGTAAACTTGAAGTATTAACAACTAAGTAGTTTATATTTACATAATTCATGATACAGTTCCAACATACGAACGATCTTTCGTTAGCTTGATAATATTTTAAACGTATTTAGTTAACAATAAGTTTCGGGTACAGTAGTACCCAACTGATATGGCTTACCGATTTACCTGCGCAGAAGACGAATTTTCAAAGCGCGGGAAATGCTATTGACCAATCAGCACGCTCCACGCAACCCGCTTTTTTTCCTGTACCGCTATTGGTCGGCAGCTGTCGCCATGTTAGCGCGCGGCACGTGACTTGCGAGTGAGACGGAACTAACAGCTGCAGTGTATTATGAACCTTATAGTAGTGATCTAAGGTTGATTGTAAGTTTACTTTCTTTCGTTAATCTTCGGGGCCATACTTTCTTTTCTGTGCGAACGAAGATTCACGACGCGCCTTATCAGTTGGGTACCACTGTACTATGTATGACTGTTTCCAATCAGAAACGGGCTATGGAGGTTCGACATTGCGCCATCCATTAACATTCAAATTGCAATGATTGACGCGTTCTCGTAAGATGTATTAACTAGTTTTAGTGCAAGAGAAACTCAAAGTTAACAAACAATTTAGCACATTGGGCTTTTAAAAAGAGGCACATAAACTTCCTGCAAATAAAAAGGCACATATACCTTACCAAGATAAAATTCCCCCATGCCCCATCAACAAACTTACCGCCGATTCAAGAACTTTGAACCACATAAAAAATTCTCAATATTAAAATTAATATAAGTAAGACACTTACGTTCTACAACAAATGAATTCTTAAAGTAATGAGTCTGGTTATTTTTCTGATGTTCAAAAATAATGTTACGAGCTTGGGGTTCGTTACAATAAAAACAGCCGAATAAACAACCAAAACTGACACTTTAATTTATAACACTAATTAGCACTTTAAAACACACTAATTATAAAACACAATCGCACTACTGAACGCTTCACTTCACTATAATTCGCAGTTGAAGATCGCTCTCGAAGTTATCGTTTGTATCGCCAATTCAATACTGACTGCCGTCGCCGGATGTCCGCCCTTTATATACCGACAGTCATTTCCAGAACCCTCCTGTATGGAAACCTCTGGAAAGTTCGGGCACACACAGGTCCCGTCAAAACATCGAGAATGTTCTAGCACGTAAATGTCAGCTACTGGATACTAGATGGCGCCAGCAGTATGCCAGTATCTGCTACTCGATACTAGATGGCAGCACGTAAATGTTTGGTTGGTTGAAACTAGATGGCGTTAGCAGTACGCAAATGCCGCCATGTACCCAACATTAATTCTGGCGCGTAATACTGCCCCCTCCTAAGACATGCTCGTCCCGAGCATTATCGGCCCCATAATAACGCGCCAGTCGATCCACGTGGACGATTTTAGGAGCACTTCTTGTACCTTTTTGTATACGGTAGGTCACGTCATTGATTTTTGTTACAATCCGGTACGGCCCGTCCCATTTAGCTTGAAGCTTAGGAGATTTCCCTTTACTGCGAACTGGATTGTGCAACCACACTAGTGAACCTTCATCGAACCCTTTGTTGTTCATTTTGCGGTCATAACGGGTTTTCATCTTGTTAGACATTTGCTGGCCCGATTCTCTGACGTGCTCATAAATGTCATTCATTTTGTTCCGCAAGTCATTCGCATAATCGGTTATACTACGTGGGGCATCAGGTGGCATTCCAGTGATCAGGTCTGCCGGCAGCCGTAATTCTCTACCAAAGTTTGCGAAAGCTGGTGTCACTGATGTGCTTTCGTGAACAGCACTTCGGTATGACAACAAAAACGGTTGTATATGCTTGTCCCAATCGCGTTGCCGATTTTCCACAACTTTTGTCAAGTATCTCTCCAATGTCTGATTGAATCGCTCCACCATTCCATCCGATTGTGGGTGGTAAGATGTTGTTCTCGTTTTATGAGTACCCATAACTCTACAAGTTTCCTGGAATATTTGTGACTCGAAATTTCTTCCTTGATCGCTGTGAATTTCCAAAGGTACTCCAAAACGACAGAAGACTTCATGAACCAGTTTATCTGCAACTGTTGAAGCTTCTTGATTTGGAATGGCGAAGACTTCCGGCCACTTAGTGAAGTAATCCATTACAACCATGAAGTACTTGTTACCACTTTCACTTTCCGGAAATGGTCCCGCAACATCCAGAGCTATCCTTTCCCATGGTGCACCAACATTGTACAATTGCAATGCACCTCTGCTACGAGTCTGAGGTCCTTTTACAGCCGCACAACTTGTACATTTGCGACACCAGTCCTCGACATCGGCACGACAATGGACCCAGTAAAACCGTTCCCGTATCTTCAGTAGAGTCCGTTTGACTCCCATATGGCCTCCTGAACAGCCATCATGGTACAGCTGTAGAACATCCGGTACTTTAGCTTTAGGGACAACCATTTGCAAATGACAGCTGTCTCCTCGTGCATTTTCCCATTTACGGCACAGTACTCTATCCTGAATCACTAAGCTGTCCCATTGGGCCCAATAACTTTTTGTGATCGAACTCATCGCCGAGACATCACTCCACGTGGGCTTAGGAGCACTGGCCTTCATCCACTCCAGAATCGGCTTGATGTCCGAATCTTCCTGCTGCGCACGTTGTATGCTCTCCTTCCACTCCTTGCTGAGGTCTGTCTTGAGCATCTTCACAGTTACAACTTCTTTACCCTCTTGCCTAGTACAATGCTTGCAGTCTTCAGAGCAAGGTCTTCTTGATAATGCGTCTGCGTTGCTATGACATTTCCCAATGCGATGTTCGACCACAAAGTCGTTTTCCTGCAGCCGCTGGGCGCTATTGTTAGCCACCCTGTCGCCCGGAGATCGGCTATCTGCCCTTTCTGTAGTTCGCTTAGGGCAACTGGATCGTATGTGGCCCCTCTCACCACAGCCATAGCATCTAGGGCTATACCCTTTAAAACGGTCACGAACTGCAGCTGCTGCAACCTCCTTGCCACGGTGAGGACGATAATCCTGCTGCAAAGCTTGCCTTTCTGTAGTTCGCTTAGGGCAACTAGGTCGAAGGTGACCTCTTTCACCACAGCCGTAGCACCTAGGGCTATATCCTTTAAACCGGTCGTGAACCGTAACTGCTGCAACCTCCCTGACGCGGTGGGAACGATGATCTTGCCGCACAGCTTCCACCTCCAGTGCATGGGCCAAGGCGTCCTTAAGCATCCCGTGGTGCCCGAGCCTCACTGCAGCCCTAACCTCCAGGTCGCGGATGCCGTCGATGAATGCCTGCACCAGGTTCCCTTCAATGATCGCTGGTGCAGACTGGTACGCTTTTCGCACCAGCTTCTCCACTTCAAGGGCCCACTGCTGCAGGTTTTCACCGCTGCGTTGCACGCGATCCCTTAACTGCGCACGAAACACGTGCTCCAGATGAGCGTCGCCATACCTGGCTTCCAACGCCTCAAGCAGCTGCTCGTAAGTCACCTCCTTACCGAGAGCTTCCAGGACAGTTAAGGCCTGGTCGCGCAGGCCTAGGGTGAGGGCAGTCATGGCCTGATTTTTACTCCACCCATTCGCCTTCATGACAGCCTCAAACTGAATCTTGTAGGCCGACCAAGAAGACGTCCCATCGAACTGCGGCACTTTGAACCCACGTGGCGAAGGTGTAGTGGCTGCTGAAGTAGCAATCCCATCTCCAAGTTTAAGGTTGCCCAACTCCTTCTTCATATCAGCAATGACGTCATCAAACTTGCTGATCCTGGTTTCAGCGTCTGACAAGCGGTTGTCATGCTGAGCAACCTTATCCTTCACCTCCTTCATGTCTTTCCTGAAGGACGCGTGAAGTTCCTTCATGAGGAGCATCTGTTCTTCCTGGCGGCGCGCCTGCTCCTCCTTGTCAAGCTTGAGCTGCTCTTCCAAACGACGGGCCTGTTCCTCCTGTCGTCGGGCCTGCTCCTCCTGTCGTCGGGCCTGCTCCTCCTGTCGTCGGGCCTGCTCCGCCTTGTCGTGCTGCAACTGTTCTTCCAACCGACGGGCCTGTTCCTCCTGTCGGCGGGCCTGTTCCTCCTGTCGGCGGGCCTGTTCCTCCTGTCGGCGGGCCTGTTCCTCCTGTCGGCGAGCCTGCTCCTGCAGCATCATCATCAGAGCAGCAAAGTCTGGTGGTGGTGATGCCGGAGCTACTATGGACGGGCCGGCCTCTATGGTCGGTAGCTGACCTTCCGACGTCTGCGGCGTTGCACCACCAAAACGCCTCTGGTCCGTCTCCTGCTGGCGTTGACTACGGGTACGGATACCCTCCGTGTCGTCCTTTGGCAGAATCGGCATGATTATCCACTATTCTGACACCAATTGTTACGAGCTTGGGGTTCGTTACAATAAAAACAGCCGAATAAACAACCAAAACTGACACTTTAATTTATAACACTAATTAGCACTTTAAAACACACTAATTATAAAACACAATCGCACTACTGAACGCTTCACTTCACTATAATTCGCAGTTGAAGATCGCTCTCGAAGTTATCGTTTGTATCGCCAATTCAATACTGACTGCCGTCGCCGGATGTCCGCCCTTTATATACCGACAGTCATTTCCAGAACCCTCCTGTATGGAAACCTCTGGAAAGTTCGGGCACACACAGGTCCCGTCAAAACATCGAGAATGTTCTAGCACGTAAATGTCAGCTACTGGATACTAGATGGCGCCAGCAGTATGCCAGTATCTGCTACTCGATACTAGATGGCAGCACGTAAATGTTTGGTTGGTTGAAACTAGATGGCGTTAGCAGTACGCAAATGCCGCCATGTACCCAACATTAATTCTGGCGCGTAATAATAACATAAATGTGGATAATAACACCTATTTCAAAATGATGTCAATAGAAGTTATTAATTATGTCTGAGCAATATTATTCAGAAGTCACAATGTTCCAAGTTTTAAGAATATTTTTTTTTTACTATTTATAGGCACGCGTTTGACCACTACCTCACCTGTTGGTAAGCGATGATGTGGTCGAAGATGGAGCACGCTTGCATTCTACAAAAAAATTGGCGTTGCTGGTTAATATAAACCGATTTCAAAGTACAATGCTGTCGTCCTCATCCCGAGAGGTGCATTCTCAGTCACCACCTATTGCTGTTATTTTAGAAATACTTTTCAAAGAAATACTGCTTCCTGCTAGAATCATGTTGGGCTGCTTTGATAGTTTGAAATTGTGAAACCAACCTTCTGGTTTTGGGATCATGCAGTGTTGGCTGATTTAAACCCTTGAGGGCCTTAAGTATCAAGTTATAAGTGACTTCTAAACAAATATTATAACGAATTAATCATTTAAACTAACAGCAACCACGATTAGACATCAAACTGCTTTTTTTTCTTTAATAAATCCGGCTGTCGAACTCAAAACATTTAACGGCGTAGATAACTACGTTAATAAATTTTTTTGTTCACTTTAATTCTTTATGATTTTTTTTTATTTTATTAAAATATTTTGATATTTTTTTGAGAACATTATATTGTTTCGATCTACCTACATAATCTTACTTACATGATACATAAAGGGGAGTGCTCACCCAAGCGTAGCGCAATTACACATGTAAGTACTTTTGTTTATTTATAAAATAAAAATCTTATTTATTTTTGTTGTAAAGATATGACATTGAGATCTCAATTACAATTCTTGTAATATTTGTTACATTTCACATTCTTTTATTTTGTTCAGTTTTTTCATCCTGGCGATTTGCCTGTCTGCTATTATGAGACCAAAAATAAATTAAAATACTCAGATCAAGATTGTGGTCTGAGTACATAGTTGAAACCTGTAATAGTACATTATCTGATCTTTTGTTTTAAATTCCAACTAAGTATTGTACCTAGTGCTAGACAGGCTTCTTATCGCTCTCTTTAAATACATAATGATGTATTTGTAGTTTGAATGTAGGATAAGGTTAATGAACACAAGTCATGCGACAAACTAGCCTTGTACAGACAACACTATTACAAGGTAAATTGTAACCAAGGCCATATGAAATTGTAACCATGTCGTGAAATGCTAAGATTCAATTAATAATACAAGATTCATAAAGTATGGAAGCATGGGCAATCCTTAACTAGCCAACCATGAGTCAAATTACACATAATTCACTAACCAATGTTATTTTTTTTAACTTTTAGACCCATGGTAACATATTCATAATAACAATGAATTAACAAAATACAAACTGTCTTTAGTCAAAATTTTGATCAAAGTGTATTGCCGATACGGAATGAAAAGTTCACTCTTATTTAAATCAGCACAAAATTACTTTTTACTGTTGCAAATAATAAGTAACACTACTGAAAGGGTAGTATACTCTGCGATACCGATATTAATATTAATCATAAGCGTTACTGTAATTAAGATGGCACTTTAGATGTTATCCTCAGAGGAATGTCGTTGGCAGTGATGTATCTTATCGTTAAATGATTTGAATCAAGCAGGATCGTTCGCTGGGCTTGCTCGTCAATTCACTTTGAGCAGAATTCTGACGCGTGACTGTACTCCCGACGACGAGCGTCAAGTTCGGACGAGCGTCTGTTCCATATTGCCTTTTCGTAAACTGATTCTGGACACTAGACGTACACTTACAACCTACATTATTATTAACACAATATTTGTAAGCACTATGCCCGCTCCAGCTCCGGTATGTTTGCTCATTGTAATATGTGTATGGTGTAAAGAGATACACAAGTCTTGGATTGTTATCCCGGGCGTCGTGAGCGGGCGCAAGAGCCATCTGCTAGCAGCGCTGGTTGATGTACTCGTTGTAGGTGGCGGAGATCTCCTCGGACTGGTAGCGCGTCAGCTTGATGCTGCGCCGCATCTCGCCCGTGATGGCGGCCTTGTACCCGCCCTTTCTCAGAAGAGAGTCTATCGTTTGGATTTGGTCCCAACCTGGAATCACCCCATGATTTCGTATGAGTATTTGGACAGAAACTGGTGACTCGAAATATGTACTTGTACCCTATTTTTAATTGGTGTTGTCTCATGTAATAATGAGCCCCGATTACATAAAAATAATTTTCAAGGGGTCAAGTTCCTCGTAAGATGAAAAAAAATAGTGTACTGGTACATACGCCTAACTGAATACATACCAATCGCGACCAGTTATCTCATATCATTGTTGGACACGGGTGATGCCGTTAGAAACTATTCAAACACTGGCTGTTCGAGCAGCAGTGCAGCTTACTAACTTTCAGGCTGCTTTCAACAGAAAATAAACACTTCAGCAAGTCTATGGGACAATCTACTAATACAGGATAACCTACCCATTTTAATTCATGCCTCGACAAAGAGGCAAGTAGGCGCGTCGTACGGTAATGGGTGGTTGTCATAGTTTGGCACACATAATTTTAAATTGAAATATTTGTTACTAACAAAATTTGACCGCGTATTTAAATGAAGATAATCTTTCGCGCCTGTAATTTGACCTGTAATGTGAAGGTAAAATTGAGGCGCGCTTAAAACCTTAGCAAACCTTGAAAACAGACAGGATTAAGAGAAGTTTGAAGATTCTCATACCAAAATAAGCAAGTTATTTGCATACACACCTTGCTCAGTAGCGACTTGAGGTAAGTAAGTAGCGGTGCGCTTGTTGCCTCGTTCGCTGAGGAACTCGATGCGGATGCCGTGCTTGCCCAGCTTCCAGTCCAGGTAGTGCTCGGCCTCCTCGAAGTGCTGGAGGATGGACACGGACACCGACAGCCGCGGCACTTCCTCGCGGCTGATGGGTGCGAACCGGGAGTCTTTTAGAGCGCTGGTTATGGCGTACTCACGAAGACCTGTGGGAGTGAGTAAAAGAGTTTACTGACTACTGTCTGTGCTAGCTGCTTATTTATTTAGACTTAATGCCTAATTAATTATTTATTTATTTATCAAAACTTCATGCAACACAAAGGTACAAAGGTAGACTTATTAGCTTAGGTATTCTCTATCAGTCAAACAAGGGCGGTGAAGAGCTAAAATTGTGCATAAAAACTTGGTCAAGTGCGAGTCGGACTCGCGTGCAAAGGGTTCCGAACCAATTTCATTTTTTTAAGAGGGGACTCGAGTCGGTAACTCTTGGGCGTTTCTCCATACAAACGCATTCCGCTGTTTTCTTTGTGGATAATGCTGCTAGAGCAATGATCTTTTTCCAAAAAATCTAGTTCAAATTAATACGTGCCTCTATCATTTTCTTTTTGTCCAAAACATAATTACTTAAAGAATTATGACGATCCAAAAACCCGAAAAAACAGCCCGTTTTTACCGCCATGTTCAGACGACTATCAGACAAATTTTATGTTTTTAACAAAATAGAAAATAATAGAAGCATAGATATAGTCTCCCTCTAAATTTAGATATATTTTTTTTTTAGAACAGTCCAGTTTTGAAGAATAAAACAGCGGAATACAAAACGTCTTGTAGTCAAGGTTTTTTTAGGTAAAAATTAGCCTGAGCTGCAGTTGTCGCAAACTCTTCAGCTTTATATATTAGTATAGAAGTATAGATATATAAAAATCTTGTGTCACGGTGTTTGTAACCGAACTCCTCCGAAACGGCTCCACCGATTTTCATGAAATTTTGTGTGTATATTCGGTAGGTATGAGAATAGGTGGTAGGCTATTTTTTTTTTTTGGCAAAACAGCGTTTGCCGAGTTAGCTAGTATTAGTATAGATTATGGTTATGTCACAATGACCACTTTTTGTTCAAATTATTCAATCAAAACCCGGGTGAAATGGAATAGTGGTGATTTAAGTATCATGATATTAATCCTTATCTATTTAAATTGTTTAATAATTAAGGCTGGTTATGTACATGTAAATTAATTACACTTTAAATTATTCAAATCAGACCTTTCGTTTAAAAGTTACGACAGGTATAAAAATACTCTAAGTAAGAAAAAATTTGCGGTTTGAGCGAACTGCCTTACGTTTAGTCTATAAAAAAAAACATGCAGGGCAGTCTTTGGGGACTGTCGATAGAAGTGAAAACTTAGTAACTTGTGAATTGTATCGTCGAGATATTAGATTATTATTTTTGGTTTGTAAAGAAGTATTAATGACCAATTTAAACTTTAATCCTTGATCATAAACACTTCTTTATTTTAGTTACTTAGTTTTCACTTCTATCGGCAGTCCCTAAAGACTGCTCCACATATTTTTTTTCACATTGCACCTAACACTATTTTGTCGCCTTAGAGTAAAAACCTCGGGAATGAATTTTTGCTCAAATTTATTTTATTTTATTATTGCGGAAAAAACCTCGCAACGCGTAAGCTGATCTAATTTATTTTTTTAATTTTTGGCGTGAATAGCTTGCAACAAATCGGGAAAAAAGCGGAGTTTCTGTTCTGGATATAAAAGCAGCATAAAGTTACTTCTTTTCACTTACGAGGTTTTTACTCTAAGGCGTCGATTTGTCTGCGCATCACGCAAAAGTGGACTGCTAGAAAATGCTTAAGGCATTAGTCCACCTGTGTACATTTGTGTGCAATAATGAAAAAGAAACAAGTTTGGAAAAAACTGAGCTGAAGCTACAGAATCCAAAACAACTGTAAAACTGTAGAGTGTTCAATTTAAAGAAATAAAGATTATTCACAGTTCCTATATTTTTCAAACAAAATCAACATTGCCCTTTGTTTTAAGTCATTGTTTACATTTCTTTGTCACACACCAAGAAATTGTATTTCAATAAATTGTAACTTCTCACAGTCGAGAACATCCAATTATCAAATATTTGGTGATGTTGTTTTAATGATATTGATATCTCGTAAGTTTTGTGGAACATACCAGTTTGAATGTTTACTCCTTAATAGCTTATTAATGAATTGAGTTCATCACAGTAGGTATTGAAATGGAAATTTTATCTCCTTCAAATAATATAACAGAGTATTGAGACGTGATTATGAGGTACTGCTAAGTAATGTATTATTGTTATTGCACTGGCTCACTAATATGAGAACAAGGTCAGACTGTCTCAGCTATTCTTTGCACACACTTGCATGATAAAATGTTTAATCAATGAAGTACAAACATCTTCAGTTACCCATTGTTAGAACTCGTACCTGAGTGTAAATGCATCGCGTTAAATGTCCCGATGCATCCCCGCAGACGGTGCTCCTTACCGATCTTCCATGTCACAAATAAAGGACTGTGAAAAATAAATTACATTATGTTAAAGCAATGAGAAAAACTGAATCACTCAATAAAGATCTTCAAACATTAGGTAAAGTTCACCTTTATTGCACATTAGACATTCTGTAATAGTAGTTAACACAGCAACACAATAGTAAAACTGTGCTAAATTGTGTACACCATTATAAACTTTATGCACTTTAACATAAAGAATGTATTAGCATGCACATTTTTGGAAGGTGATGGGAGTGGAGGTGTATTGACCACGAATAAAAAAAACAAAATTGCCTTTGTGTGGGTGTCATAATATACGCAAACATAAATCATTTTATGTTTACATTCACACAATATGTAAATCAAGTGAAAGTGGAAATGAGCAAGCATTTGTGGCTTACTGAAAAGTTTCATACGAAAAGCATTAGACGTTTAATTCACTAGGCTGACCTCAATTGAAACAAAAGATGTGGAGGTAGCTCAACAAAGCACCCAACAGACATACTTAATTATAATGATAGGATGTACTTGTACTTACGAGAGTGAACCACTTACTAGGCATCGTTAGTAAAGTTTGGCGTCTGAGGAGGGTCCATAGTGTTTAGATGACAATACAAAACATCGAAACAAAAGTAACACATATCAGGAATAGCCACTGACTCTTGGTAACCATTCAAAGGTCGATCTATATTGTTACTGTACAAGTTGTTCAGTTTCTGTTTTTTTGTACCACAACATACTGAAGACATATTGGCTGTTTTTATAAGTTAATTATCTTACGACTACGAAACAAGACAGTCACACAAATCTCAAAAGTAAACGAAACCAAACACTCGTTTCACTCAATGGGGTTTTGTAACCACAGGTTATAAAAGTTATAAAACATCAATGCTCCTGTGGAATTATTTGACAGAAGTAGTGATGTTGAGTTGTTGACTTGACTTACAAAACAATATTTTAGTAACGTCATCTTCTACACATACAGGCAAACAAATAAATAAAATTAGTGTCCTTTTTTTTGTCTGTCATTCTGTTTGCTCCATTTGACAGATAAGTGATATTATAGGGAGTGATTAGTTACTCTCTTTGATATCAGCTATGATTATTTTAAAAAGAAATATGGTTCCGCGCAAAAAAAGTACATCTCATTAACATTTGTACTGTTTTAAAAGTTTGACGTGGACGAAGAAAGGAATCGCGAGAATTTTAATGAATGAAATTAAATAAAAATGAAGTACGCAAGGAGATACATTTAAATAAAACACAAACATGCAAATAAATATAAGAACATGAATATTCCGAGGAGAGTCTCAGAGAACAACCGATTCGCGCACATTTTGACGTTGTTCTTGGCTTACTAACTTAACTTACTATCGGGCCTATGAGCCGATGGACTGTCTCTGTGTGTAGCCTTACGAGTTAACTTTAGTGGTGGGGGAATTCATTCAAGACATTAAAGGTGCGCTTTAGTAAAGTCTAACTAAGCGTACCCATGTGCAAATCTGATGTCCAGATAACTTTGACCCGCTTCTTTGAATATGGATGCAGTCGATCATTCTAACTTTGATAGGAGACAAGATGTTACACAGGTTAATGAACGGGTGCACCAATACTTGTGCATTTCGTTTTCAATAAACGATTGACCTAAATATTATTCGCATGATCGATTCGTTTATTTTGCCTGCGGCTTCTGCTTCTGTGTCTATCAATAACAATGAACAATTTTATTTTGATAAAAAGCTGACAGGTGCTTGTATAAAGAAAGAAAAAGCGTTTATTTGCGCCAAGCATGCATAATTTAATTCCGCCAAGCCCGTTCCATCATCGGACCAAAAGACGAATGGCGATGCACCACCGGTACATGGTGGACATCCCACCCACGCACACAAAATGTTTTGGGAACACATTCATAGTGCGTACAGCTAAGGAGTGAAATTCCCTGCCGGATTCTGTGTTTCCTGATAGCTACAACCTGGGAGTCTTTAAGTCAAGAGTGAATAGGTTACTTCAAGACAAGCGTGCTCCATCTTTGACCACATCATCGCTTACCATCAGGTGAAATAGTGGTCAAACGCGTGCGTATCAATAGTAAAAAAAAAAAGGCGGGTTGCAGTCTGCCACCCTTGGCCATGAGTGTCTTGGCCTAAGGGTGATTGTGTAGGAATACAACCTGTTGCACTCAGCAGTTGTAAAAGTTTTCCATCATTAAAAGAAACTTCCCCCTAATCTGAAAAACAAAAAACTGTCTAAAAGATATTCGTTTATTTAGATAGAAACAATCAAATAGGCTTTTTAAAAATGTACAGTTCAATTTACAAATTGTTTTACTTTATCAATGTAAAACACCACTGATAAAGTGTTCTTTCATATAAATGTTTATGTAGTTTAAAATTAGGTATATATGTAGATGAGTCTGGTTAAAAAAACCAGCAACACTGGCATGGCACCCCTTTTCCCCAAGCCAAGTTCTAACCATGGAACAGCACCGTAGTGAATACCAAGCCCAACATTTCGATTTATTTTTACAACTTTATTGTCTTTGACATAAATATTAATATATCTGTCACTACATCTATGTTTACTTAAAAAAATAAATTTAGTAGTTTATGGAGCGATGGCTGTCATCGGGTTTTATTTTACTATAGAAAATAAGAAAAGAAGCTTTCTGTGCACATAAAATGAACATATTTTCGTGAATCATGTAGATGTACATGTTTTACAACTTCCTTTTAGGTCTAAGTGAAATAACCATATATCTGTATTTAGAACCATTAGTGATGTTTAGTGAAAAAGCTTGCTAAGTTCTGACGATGGCGTCCGATGGTGAAATTTCGTGTGCGAATGATCCTAATTTCGCTGTTATTTACTCGTTTCTAAAAACATTCGGCAAATTGTACGGCTTAGATGTTCCTACGATATCTAAATTACAAGAATTTATAGAGAATACACAGGAAGGTGAGATATCTTTGTAGATTCGTCATTTCAAATCATAAACAAACATCTTATAAGTTTTTTGTTGTTAGTGTTGGATCCATTGAAGGAGTTACACTTGAGACTTCTACGCCGTGCTCATAAAACGGTGGCGAGCAACAGATGGGAGCGGTTCATGATAAAGTTTTGCCATCAACAAGGTCACCATCAGGAAGCCTGGGAGATCGAGAGGTTCTCTTACAAGAAAGCTAGCACTACGGTCAAATTGAAAGTATTGAAGGTAATTACGCCTACTCTTTTTTTCTAAGGATGATGTGCATCTAATCTCATTGATTGCAAACACTTTCACAAATGATTCATACTCTGTATGTATGTGCTGCTGTCAATGTGTGGTACTAGTAATGGTCATGAGCTCAATGTGTTGACTTTTATCTATACACATAAATAACTTTTAGCATGTTTTTATGCCACATGTGTTAAGTAAAAATATTCTAACTATTGAATTTTTTCTCTTTGTACATTACAATTTTATTTATTAAAAATGATGGCAAACAGCCAAATTTTTTTGAATTCTTCATGATTCTGTGTCAGTTGTTTTGGTCTACAAACAATTATCTAAGTTTTGAGTGCTCCAGGAATACGATTAAAAATAATTGTTTTGTTCCTTGACAGCTGTTACTTGAGTACCAATTTACTTGCCATCCAAAATTCAAGAATGCTGTCAATGCAATATCATGTAAGGAGTTAAGGTTGGATCCAGTGGGCAGAGACAAGAATGGTTGTGTGTACTGGTTGCAAGTGGACCATGAAGCCAACCTCTGTTTGTATAAAGAAGACCAGGATGAGGAGACATGGCAGCTTGTAGCTAGGTAACTTAACAATATTTTAATTTATATGGAGATAAGGTCAAAATGTATAGAGTACTGAATGCCTAATGCCCTGTTTTACACACAATATAATGTGTTGTTATGTTAGGGATGCATGAATCTTATTTGCATTTGGGGGTAATTTATTCAGCTGAATTAATGAATGAAATATGTTGCATACCTGCCCTCATTACTCTGAAAAGACCAAAATCAAAACCCATTATACATATAGGGAAACCAAATGTGCAAACTTGATAATATTGCATAGACTTTCCTCTATGGCTGATACCAAAAAAGATAAAAAATCCAGAATTGTGTTAATAATTGTTGTATTTCCTTACCTTGCTAAAGTAGAACCTGCACCCAATCTTAACATACATCAACCAATCAATCATTAACACATCCATGTACTCATACCCATACACCACTCACACCACACATACTCCACACACACCTACAAACCCTATACACCGGAACTTGCTACAACAATTTTGTAATCATCCTAGAACCTAAATTTGTTTATTTTATTTTTTTAATTTCCTTTTAATTTTGTCTCAACAGCGTAAATTGTAACCCATGGGAAGTTGCGAGGTAATCCCATCACAAGTATCCTTATAACTTACTGGGGTTGCCTCAATTTTGTGCTGTAGAACAATTGTATGAGAAACAATAAACACTTTTTATTTTTTATTTCCACGCAGAACTCGAGAAGAACTAGTAAAAGTGATATCACAATTGAAGAATGGTGAGGAGGTGTGCCCACTGTTTGCAACTAACACCAATGTCAATGAAGACTCAAGCAGTGCTGAGGTCCCAGCACAGTTGGAGGTAAATGAAAAGGTGATTGTTATCAAATGCAATACTTGGCATGCTTCAGTGTATGTTTTGCATGTTTAAAGTTTACTAGTCAAAACTGCTGAAACAATTGTCATAGTGTTTTGCCATATAACAGAATTTTATGTGCTTGGTGTTAATTCCTCAGGGGTTGTCCATTAATCAAGCTCAAAGGGGGCTCCCCATTTGAGCCTCACGTGATTGTAAGAAGGGTGATATCACTTATGTCATTGCTTCCCAGAATTTGATCCTTAGTAGTGATACTTTCAAATGTTGTAATAATACCCAGATACCCTCGGTGAGATATTTGGTAACACCAAGGCGTTGCTGGCCTTCCTTGGGGAACTGGGGTAGATCGAAGGACACATTTGTCCCACCTGCACGCAAAATACGCGCTTAGTCGTGGAGTTGCGGGTACCAGCCCGATTTACATACATACATGGTGTAATAATACAGGCTGTTTTTTTTTTTTTCAAAATCAACTGGTTCAGTTCCTGGAATGCCTTCCCTGAAACTTAAGTTTGTTTAAGTTTTCATCAAATTTCTAAGTTCCTCATAGTTTCGGATTTGGCCATCCAGGCACTCAATTCATCCTGTATATTATGTATATGTATGAGTATCTAAAATATTGTGCTATTCTTTAAAAATCTGCAAGCTCACTTTCCTGTTCAATACAAAAAAGTTTTCATTGTGGGTTAGAATAGACTGGTTGGTAATGTAATGTCAGTTTATGTATGCAAATTGTGAAAGTCATCTTTCCAATGTAACATCAATATGTGTTAATTATTCTGCATTTTTGCAGTTGACTGGAAACAATTGCCATCAAGTAGAATCTCAATAAAACTTACCATTTGATTTGAAACTACTCATTTGCTTAAGAGGGCTATTACATTTTTTCTTGGATAGCGTTTGACTCGAGTTTTGATATGTGATTATGGTTTAGACATAGCCACAAATTTAAAAAAAAAATGTGGCCAAGAAAGTTTTATTCTTTTTCTTGGGAGTGCTTTAAATAAATATTTCAATTTGTTTACGTAAATTAGTAAAAACCTTGTCTCTGCAAAGGATGTTTCATAAAATTTTACTTTGGGCACCTTTTGATGCGTCAAAGATATAATAATTTAATCATTAATAAAAATGTTTATGGTACAACTGTATCTACTACTTTGGAGTGCTTTATTCAATTTATTATGTTTCATACAGAAATACACCAAAAATAATTCCGTAAAACTGAAAGTTATTGATAATTTTTCGTCCGAAATTATATTTTTTTTCTATGAAAATATAATCCAAATTCAAACAAAAAGTAACTAATAACTAAAGTTACTATGTTAACTTGCTAGAAAAAAAGTCTATTTAAATGTAAAACAATATTTTTAAACAATTGTATACAGCACTAGAATCACTATAAATCTCGGAAAACGCGGTCTGTAGCTTTAGTCCGGGCCAAGCGCTCGATTTTGTAATAGCACCCTTAATTCGATAAAAGTCTCTTTAACAGGATACTAATTATCGTCAGTGAAGTTCTAACAGCGCGTAAGTCAAAAAGGTCTACTTTACAGGAGAGTAACAAAACTATAAAATATTCGTAAGCAACCCTTGATGTATACATATTTGGAAAAAGGATTTTAAATCAGTCGGGTCAGCTATCTCTATTCTGATTAGTAGAATGAAAGCACGTGAACTATCTTCATCGAATGGCATTCAAATTTTAAAACCCGCCAAAAATGACTTACGCACTGTTAGAACTTCACTGACGTTATGTAATCAATAGTTTTTGTTTCAATACTGACTAACAAATTCTCTATCTTTTTACAGTCTAGTAAATCAGAAGGTGAAGAAGAAAACGAAGAAGAATTCCTAAGTCCAGAATCTGAATCAGAACATGAAGCTGAAGAACAAAAAGATGAAGAAGATGCAGTACCTGACCAGGCAGAACCTAAATCAGAAGAGTCAACTCCTGAAAACGCAGAAGAGAAAGAAGTGGAGGTAGAAGAAGACAAAGCGACGGAAGATGTTACTGAAAGCCCTGATCCTGACACTGAAACAGACACCCCAGTAGATCAACTGGAAACAGTTGGAACAGATGAAAAAGTGGAAACAAATGAACAGGCAGAAAGTCCTAAAAAAGAGAAGTCGCCAGAACGAGCAGTAGAAGAAAAAGAAACAGTTCCAGCAGATGAAAATGTAACAACAGAAGAAAACGAAACATCAGAAGAGAACATAACAACACCTGAAACAAAAGTGTCAGAAGAAAAAGAAATGTCGGAAGAAAAATTAATATTAGAAGCAAACGAAACAGTTGTGGAAAAAGAAACTCCAGAAGAAAAAGTAACAGAAGAACAAGTAACACCAGAAGAAAAAGAAACAACTGAAGAAAACAAAGAAGCTTCAAGTGAAAAACAAAATGAAGAAGAATTAGGTGAAGCAATAGAAGAACCGGTAATGCTCGTGACTGGCGAAGGTAACGGAGCGGATTGCGATAGTTCCTATATCATTGGTGAAGAAATTTCAGAACCCATGATGTTTTTTTATGGTGAAGGTTGGGGCTACGACAATGACACTGGTAACCCAGAAACTATAGAACAAGCACACAGTCCTGAAGAAAATTCTGCAGAAGAAAACGGTAATGAAGAGTGTCTAAATGGTGAACATAGTGAACTTTCAAATTCAAGCAATAAAAATAATTTAGTTAAAAATGTTAAGTTAAAAAGTAGTTTACCTTCTGTAGCTAAACGATCATTGAAAAACCAATCAAATGATAGTACAGAAGTTTTAAATACTGACTCAAAAAAACATTGCGTGCGCGATTTAGAACAATCGGATTGCTCGAATTCTACAAAAAATACTGAAAACGATTTAAAAAGAGAAGCTAGTAATGATAAGAGTACAACAGATAGTGAAAGTCCTAAAAAGAATAATGCTAAAAAGGGGAGGGGTAAAGTTAAAAAGAAAAGTAATATAGCCAGGAATTTAAAACTAAACAAAAGTACAGAAGTAGTAAACTCAGAGACTGATAATTGTCAAGATAGTAAAACAAGTATTATAGAAAAGAGAAAGAGTAGTGTATCTTCTGTAGATCAAGATGATACGGTTAATACAGAGAATGAGAAAGAGAAGAGTCCTGATAAAGAACTTAAAGTAGAAGACCCCTTACCTCCTAAGAAGCTTCGGTTAGAAACCACTCCCGAAAGTGACGTAAACACACATTCCAATGAAACAGGAGATAGTGCAGAAAACGGTGAAACTAAGAAAGACACTTTGAATAACGCTGAAAGCAACCCTATAGCGCAACGGAAGAAAATCAAAGCACACAAGGGAAAATTTAAAAGAAAAAAGATAGTTAAAAAGATTGACGACAGTGTAGATAAGAATAGCGACAAAGAAACTGCAACTGACAACGGTAAGAAAGAGTGTAAATCTTTGAAACGGTCTCTATTAGATGCTACGATGAGCGATAAGAACAAATCTGAATCTCAAAGCGAAAGTGAAGATGACGAACCCATCACAAGCGGCAAACGCCTCAAAATTAAGCCTAAGAAAATTATCACATCTACAAGGTAATTATGAATAGTTTACTATACAATACAATGATTGGTCTAAGGATCATTCATTAAGGAGATTTTATAATTAAAAGCTTGTTAAAAGCCCATTCTGACGCAGCTCCGAGCGTATTGACGGACTTCGTAAAATTGCCGCAATACTAGTTTACAAAAAAAATAAAAAAAAATGTCCTTGCAGTAAATTACGTAATTTTTTAATTAGCTGCAATAACTCAATGCAAACATGTACATTTTTAATTTTTATCACGTCACAGATGGAAGATATCGACCCCTTTTAGTTTCGACTACCCACAAGTTTGTTCCGAAATAGCTAGTCTTCATTTTGATAAATGTTTGTTTTCAAAAGGTCAAAAAGGTTGGTTAGAGTTGAGTTGATGTTTGTGTCTCAATTGAGACACAAACAAAAAATGCAAGTTTAAATAGATTGTTCAAATTGCAAGCAAATGATAAAGACCCACCATGCAACCACGAAACTGATTGTTACTCCTATCGCTAAAAGCATTTGGCTTTAATCATAAAACCAAGGGTTAAATTACACGTGCGGATGTCCAAGCAGCTTTTTTAGTATTTCAAAGGTGCTAAAAAAAGCATTTGGATTATTAAAAAATATCAAAAACGTCGACACTAATTCATTTTTAGTCTCGTTATCTTTGCAAAAATATATGGGGAGTATTTTCGAAATGTGACGTGTTGGAATTTTTTAATATTTTTTTCTAAACTTGCAGCACCTCATTAATTAAGAATAAACACTTTTCCGTTCCAGGACAAAAACCTTGTACCATGATCCCATTTTTGAGATAGATAGATACAAAAGATAAACTTTTAATTACAGTTATTATTTCTTTTTATTGCAGAAAAAAAGTAGAAGCAAAACTTCTGGAGAAACAATCAAGTGACGAATCTGAGGAAGAGACTCTCTATAGTATAGGTAATGTTATATTTCAATCATATTCGTAAGTCGAAAGCGAACGCATTTGATATGCTGTCGATACTTAAAAAATATATTTTTGTACATTTAAAATTCTCTTTTTATAGTTTCAAGGAAGTGAATTTGCTTATTAGCCTTATGTAATGTCATTGTGCATTGCCTTTTGCAATCATGAGCTAGATTTACGTACATTTGAATCATGAAACAATCCTGCTTTTTTGTTTTCTGCTTGCGAAACAGGTGCTGACATCGCACATCAATTCGGCAAGATAATCCGTTGGTCCCACAGATCATCAATAGTTTAATTTGCACTTTCTTTCAGCTGGCAAGAAAACTACAAAGAAACTAGTGAAAAAGAAAATTAAAGTTAAAGACAAGGGTAAAACCGGTACTGACAAGGGGAAGACTAGCGGTGATAAGGGCAAGTCGAGCAAAGGAGGCAAGGGAGGGTCGGACGACTCGGACGTGGCGCCCGTGCGACAGTCGCGGCGGATCGCGCAGATGAAGATCAAGGAGGAGGCTGACCGACGACATCTGGAAGAAGTCGCGCTGAGGGAACTCAAGAAAATACATAAGAAAAAGGTGAGGACCATACCTTTTTAAGAGCGTATCGAGCTTCTGGTTTTAGGTATTGTATGCGGTCCGTGTATGTGTGCGTAAGCGCATCCCAAAACTGTACGTAAGCGAGTGCCTGCCAACTCCCCGTCTTCTCGTCTATATGCCAATCTATTTGAGGTAGGCCACTATCTTCCTCAAATGCCTATTCTTCAAGTAGATTTTAGAATTTGGATATTGGATCCTATGAGACAAAAAACGTTGTCTGGACTTGTTTAACAACCAGATAAATCTTCAAGTCAAAGAAATATTGGCTTTTTATCTCTGAGATGAGATGTTGGCTACAAAAAAAAAATCACTTTTCTCTCCCATTTGGGACTCCCTAAAGTTGAAATTTCCAAAAATGCTTTCTAATTGTGTGGCGTTTATCGGCCGTTTATCTGTCCGTTAAAGCTTTTTGTCATAACACCTTTGGTTAGGTAGTGGTTAACGGACAGATAAAAGACGAATAAAAACTTCATAAACCTTCATAAACTTCATTAGTAGTTTTGGCTGTGCATTGATAGTTAATCAAGATAAACGATTTTATAAGTCTAGATGATTTTGTTCATATAATTTCAAATTTTTTCCGCTTCACCAGAACAAAGAAGAAGAAGAAGACGAGAAGGAATGGCGTGCCAGTGGCGCTAGCAGCTCGGACGGCGAGCGGCGGCGCCGCAAGTCGGAGTGGCGCTCCGACCACTCCACGGGCCCGGAGCCCGACTCCGACTCCGACGAGCCTCTATTCGAGTTGCACGAACATGAGGAACCTGAACGTAAGCGTTCATTGTGAAAACACTTTTTTTATGGGACCTACTGCACGAACCAGGGGGGCTACTCTCTAACGAAATCCGTAGTTTCGGGCGGGCATTTTCTACTTCGTATCACCTAACCACTGAGAACTAATGATAACACGATTTGACAGTTACTGTGAAATCGTGTTGTCATTCATTCTCAGTTCGGGTTCGGGACTAATCGTAAGTCTGTAGGTGATACGGAGTAGAATACGTCCGCCCGCAACTAAGCCCGAAACTACGGATTTCGTTAGAGAGTAGCCCCCCTGGACTTAACTATGGTGACCTCAAACGAATTTAAGGCCTCTAACCAGGTATACAAAACTACTTATATACTAAACTAGCTGACCCGCGCAACTTCGTCTGCGTCACAATTTTCATTACTGATCAGCTCCTATTGGTCTTAGCTTATTGATATATAGCCTATACCCTTCCTCGATAAATGAGCTATCTAACACTGAAATAATTTTTCAAATCGGACCAGCAGTTTCTGAGATTAACGCGTTCAAGCAAACAAACAAACAAACTCTTCAGCTTTATATATTAGTATAGATGACCGCTCACTAAGGGCACCCGCTGTGGGGTACGGACCTCGGCTTGACGCCGTCATTTCGGGAGGTCTAGATCTGTGCACTTGACCTCGTCCACCTTATTCTTATCATAAGTTGAGATGGTAAACCTTTCTTTATGGGCACACTCAGCACAATTGTACTGTATCATTACTATGTTATATTATTGTTCTCTGTTTTACTATGTGTTTGTTGATGTTGTGTCTGTGTCTAATAAATGTTTTCTATTCTATGAGTATTTCGAAAAATATGGCCTCATAAGGAATAAGGCCGGATTTTTCTACAGCATAAAAGGAGCTTATGTGTTAAATTTAAAAACATTGGTCTAACCTAAGGGTCCAAGCTGGGCGTTGAGGTCTCAGTCAGGACTTTTTTATTGATTGTTCATCAATAGCAAAGGCTCACTCAATATTGGCGATTATTAACGACAACTATAGGATGCAGAATAATAAGCCATCCAAAAGTTACACTTGAATGAGTAGCCATAACTTAATTTTTTTTTGCCTCTTCTATTATTACAATCTGTCTCAGAACTAATGGACATAAGTATTTTTTTTTGACGTGTATATATTTCTTGGTTGGTATGTGTCCTATAACATAATTGAGGTATTTTGTACTTAAGCCTTCTGGCCCCTTTTCCATCCATAAGGTGGCTTGCCAGGGTGTTTGGGTGACGCGTAATTCGCTCCTTGTATGACTGGATGTAGTTCTTTACCTCTTCCTTGACTGCGGGAATCGTCAGATCACGGTGTAGAGCCTCATTTGGAACATACCATGGTGCATTTGTGATCATTCTTAGTATCTTATTCTTAAACCACTGTGTGATTTTACATTAAAATCAACTGTGGGGAAGCACAGCTGTATCCCTAGGTCCAAATAGGCTTGATTATGGTTTTGTATTACAGGGTTTTATTTTGCAGGTGTACCTGTGAATTCCGGTCAATTATCCAGTAGTACTCTTTCAGTGTTAGTCCAAGTGGTTTGCGTTTAACGCAAATAACTTTAAAAAACGTTAAAATAATATTATTCTTTTGTTTCAACAGTTGTCTTCAACAAATCGGACCATGAGTTCTCACCGGAATCTGACTTGGAGAGTGGTGAACCTGTTGAGCCACTCAAAAGAGCACGGACTTTACAAGAAGGTAAGTTCATTATTAACTTTGTATGTTTCATATTTTGTTACGATATTAAAGCTCTTATAGGGAGCGTGCAAAAACTATAGGTGGCAGCACAGAAATGTCACTGTCAAGTATATTTCAAGTATAAAATTCGAAATAGCTGCGCTAGATGGCACAGTCTTCTTCGCGCACGTTCCCCTAAACTGAGCGTGCAGGAACCCCAGGTGGCAGCACAGAAGCGTCAATGTCAAGTATTCTGACCCTTAAAACTTCGAATATGCGACACTATAAATGAATGAATACTATTTGATAGATGTTATTAAAGCAGTACGATTGGTGAAAAAATAAATAAAATTGGTATAAAAATATGCCTGGCTACAAATTTGCAGCTACCAGCAATAGACACGAGTGGCGTGACAAGTGGTACGTACGACGACGTAACGTCGTCGCTCTCCGACAGTGCGGCGTAGCAGCTGTGTCAGCCTTTGAACAACAATGTAGTTTGACGTCGCTGCGTTCTCGCTCGCAACCACGTCGCAGCGCAGCTCCGGCCCTCGTCGCTTCGTCTCTCCGGCCCCTTATAGGTTGCGCGCGCGTTCCATGGACGCACGTTGTTTTGACACAGCGTGTGGCATATCATTTTGATTTGTATGTAAAACTGCTCATCGTCATCGCTCCGTTGACGCATCGCTAACGCATCGTGTTGGACCCCTCTTACTCGTAATTATACGACATTTTTGGCTTAAATTATGTGTTTGTACAGGTAAAGAAGATGCAGACGGATTCTGCAAGCGCTGCGGCAGCGGAGAGCAGCCGGAGTGGATCCTGCTGTGCGACAAGTGCGACGAGGGCTACCACGCCAGCTGCCTCAAGCCGGTGCTGTTCGTGGTGCCCGAGGGCGACTGGTTTTGTCCGCCTTGTAACCATGTGAGTAGCTAACTATACCTAAGGAGAGCAGCCGTAGTGGATCCTGCTGTGCGACGAAGGCTACCACGCCAGCTGCCTCAAGCTGGTGCTATTCGTGGTGCCCGAAGGCACTGGTTTTGTCCGCCTTGTAACCATGTGAGTAGCTAACTATACCTAAGGAGAGCAGCCGGAGTGAATCCTGCTGTGCGACAACTGCGACGAGGGCTACCACGCCAGCTGCCTCAAGCCGGTGCTGTTCGTGGTTCCCGCGGGCGAGTGGTTCTGTCCGCCTTGTAACCATGTGAGTAGCTAGCTATACCTAAGGAGAGTAGTCATAATGGATCCTGCTGTGCGATAAGTGCGACGAGGGCTACCACGCCAGCTGCCTCACGCCGGTACTGTTCGTGGTGCCCGAGGGCGACTGGTTCTGTCCGCCTTGTAACCGTGTGAGTAGCTAACTATACCTAAGGAGAGCAGCCGGAGTGGATCCTGCTGTGCGACAAGTGCTACGAGGGCTACCACGCCAGCTGCCTCACGCCGGTGTTGTTCGTGGTGCCCGAGGGCGACTGGTTTTGTCCGCCTTGTAACCATGTGAGTAGCTAACTATACCTAAGGGGAGCCTACATCCATGAGCATCCATACAGTTTTGCATGGGTGCCCATAGAATAATTCGGTCCATCGCATGGGCTACTTTCCTCGCCCTCTGATGCCGTCTACTTAGCCCAGCACGACAAAGCAATCGTTGGATCGCTCTCGCTAAGTGGCTAGAATCAGTGTCCTGGTACATTCATTCCATCATCAGATGATTACAAAATCTTCCTTATTGTTATCTCTCCCTACAAAATTTGCTACTTCAACAATGTTAATGACATGAAGAGTATTTGTGATAGGTCACTTTATATCGACGATATTTTAATTTTAGTAACTCAGTGATGTTCGTTTATTGTTCATCGTAATCTTTCCACAACCTCTAGCATCCAAAAAAAGTAAAGTTTCCAGATTATTATCATTTGGTACTTACTAGCAGCTGATATCTGTTGCATGTGTTTCGAATAGCTTGCAGATATCTAGCCTTTCCAATTGGTTCTTCAAGCAGATGTTTTATTCTTCCCACGCCTCTCACTTGCATTGCAATTTATTTTCATATTAACTTGAAAAAATAAAAAACAAAACCAAAAACACCGACTTCCGAAATTAAGGGTATTTTTTCTTTGTAGTGTTTCGTTTGGAAGTCGGTTATATTTTTTTTGTAAAAAGTTTTTTATTTTTCACTTTTAAGTGGTGATACTTGGACGACGTCTTCGTCAACTCAGAAATTGAAATAAACAAAAATGCTCATAAAATAAAAAGTACTGTTCCAAACTGAATCAAATTTTTACGGGACCAAATGACAAGTATACTGCATCGAACTAAAAATAGAATCACAGAAATCGGATCAGAAACCTCGGAGTAATCGGTGTACATACATAAAAAAAAGGAAAAAAATACCCACCGAATTGAGAACCTCCTCCTTTTTTGGAAGTCGGTTAACAAAAAAACGATATATCCATTTATTTGCAGGACATGTTGATAGCATCACTGGAGGCGGAACTAGTGAAGTATGACGAGTTGGTGGTGACCGTAGAAGCTGAAAGAGAACGGAAGAAGCAAGAACAACCTGAGGTCAAGAGCGAGAAGGAATCTGACGACGAAAAGGACGCTGAACGTGATAGAGACGATGATAAATCTAGTGGTAAGACTTTGAATTTTTGATAGCTCCCCAGTGATGTAGTTTTGCAAGATTAGCTTCATTCATTCCATCATTGCAGTTAATGCCTTATTACAATGACATAAGAGTCACAATGGCGTTCGGGTATTGGAAGAATGGACTAGGTTTTCCAACAGAGCAACGGGCATTGATATTGCAGTAGTGACTTCTCGCTTGCCAGTGCTAAAATATGTTTTGTTAAATCTCTTTAACGGGTAGTCAGAATTTCGAAAGTCTGACGATCCTGTAGGGATATCATGAGAGCCAGAAACTTGAATCTGACTCCAATGTAGTTAACAGAAGACTAGGCAGATGATGTATGTTGCACACACTTAACAATTTTATTAACATCTTTAAATTGTATTTTTAGAAGCAAGTGGGAGCAGTGATTGGTCTTCGACGTCGGAAGAGGGCGCGGTGTACCGCCTGCGCGCGCGCAAGCAGCTGCCCGTCAGCTATCGCAGCCAGGAGTACGACCGACTCATTAGCTCGGCTATCAAGGTCAATTATATTTTTTTAATCATTTTCATAAATCTGCAGTTTCATAAAAGTTTTTATAATGTAACCATTAATGTCCAACTGAAGGATATCTAACATAAATTACTAACTACATCTCATATTGATTCAGCCCTTAATCTTCTACTGCTGGATATGGACCATATTAAATGACTTAATACTAGATTAAATACTCTTTCGCCTTAATTTTACTGTCGTAGTAGGCGCCCTATATCTACGACAGTATTGTTCTTTAGTTTCAAGTTTGTACTGAACATGTGTATGTGCAGGAGGAGTATGTGGAGGCGACCACCAGCGCCGGCAACCAGGGCCGCGGCAAGGACATCTCCACCATCATCGAGGCGGCCGAGGAGGAGAAGATGAAGGCCGAGCGGGAGGCGCTGGAGCAGGTGGGACACATAGGCTTACACACATGCCAGAGCGCAGCGCACACCATTTTTCACCGTCGAAACTATTATCGACTTTGTCCTCATTGAAATAATATCTGAAATCAATCAACACAACTATTAATTTCTGAAAAGCATCGAAGCGACTATGCAAAAGATAGCGCGACTGCGCGAACATGTGCGCTGTTTCGCGCGCTTCTGCTTCAAGTCGTACACGTTTGGATTGTGGAAAAATTGCAAAACGAATGACGACGGTGTATCGAGAGTCGGTAGAATTTCGCCTAATGTGTCACGCGTTTAGAAAACTTCGCAGGCATGCTCTGCGCTGCGCTCCGCCATATGTGCGGCGGCCCTTATACGGTGTTATCAACTTGTCATACGGTCGCGGTCTAAAAATGTTTATCAGTTTTAAAATTACTCTTTATGCAGTAAAACACAGAATACTACTCAAGGTACTTATTACTTTGTTAAAGTTGTAAAGCATTAATTCTTGCAAAGAGTATTAATGACTTTAATAAACGACGATGACTTTGAAGTTAGAAAACCTTTTATACCTAGTCAAATCAAATATCGGCCTTGTGACATAGATGTGTGCAGGCAATAGGGAATATGCATGCGATTTTTTTATTTGCAAAATGAAATGCTTATTAACTCTAATAAAAAATTATTAAATTATTTTTTAAAAAACCTTCATAAGCGATGAAGTTATAAAGCTTCAAAGTTTACAATTAGAAAGAGAAGTCCGATATGAATTGTGACGTCAAAGTTCTTGGCGCCTATACAGCTGCCATAGAAAACAGCGTTTTCGCGAGAGGGACAGATACATTTGTTTAAAATAATTATATCTCGTTTGTTTTTCGAGAAATTTTGATTATATTTTCAATGTTAGTATTATATTTGTGTATATTTTTAGATAAACTTTATAGATAATAAATGTTTTTTTCGTGCATATTCCCTATTGTGAACCTTACGGTGGTAAACCTTTTCTGAACGCGACTATAGGTGCAGATATGAACTACCGCTACTAAACACTATTTAATACGGAGTTCGTGGCTAAATAGTACCAGCCGTACGGTTCCATGGATGGATTTCGTGGTTAAGCGACTCTTTCCGATGGAAATGATGGGTGACCATCAAGTATACACCGATTTTCCTCCGTGATTCCGTCATTTGTTTGTAGATCTTTGAAGGAACCAGACGTGCCTCGTGAAGTGCTTCCATGTCACACATCTATATCTATAATTCTATAAACTAATATTATAAAGAAGAAAGATTTGTATTTTTGTATGTAACAAATACATTTAAAAATAACTGGTCCGATTTGAAAAATTCTTGCGAGTAACATAGGCTATATTTTATCCCCGTACTCCCACGGGAACAGGAAAACCGCGTGACGTCCGCTAGTAATATATAAATAGCTGACTCGGCAAACGTTGTTTTGCCATATAAATACTTAGTAAAAAATTAAAAATTGCCAACAAAATACCTTCGAAATATACTAACTATTTACGAAATATACTAAAAATTTCATAAAAATCGGTCAAGTAGTTTCGGAGGAGTTCGATAAAAAACACTTTGACACGAGATTTTTATGTATTAGAAGACTAGTTGACCCGCGCAACTTCGTCTGCGTCACATTTTTCATTAATTCTCCGCTCCTTTTGGTCGAGCGTAATTTTGTATAGGGAGCGTGCAGAAACTATAGGTGGCAGCACAGAAATGTCACTGTCAAGTATGTTTCAAGTATAAAATTCGAAATACCTACGCTAGATGGCACAGTCTTCGCGGACGTTCCCGTAAACTGAGCGTGCAGGAACCACAGGTGGCAGCACAGAAGCGTCAATGTCAAGTATTCTGACCCTTAAAACTTCGAATATGCGACACTAGATGGCATAGTCAACGCCGTGCACGGTCCCTATAGGCTATACGCCTTATTCGATAAATGGGCTATTGAACATTAAATAACTTTTCAATTCGAATCAATAGCTCCTGAGATTAGCGCGTTCAACCAAACAATCAAACAACTCTTTAGCTTTCCATCAAAAACATAAATGTGAAAAAGGGAGCCAAAGTACAATGTTAATAATTATAACATTGTATTATTATTAGATGGTATTATTAGTACAATGTTAATGTTTTAAGTATTTTTGTTACTAACACTATGGATCATTGTTGTCTGAAAATAAACAATTTTATTTTATTTTTTTTTTTTAATTTTTTTATTTTTTTAAAAATTTTAATAATATTCGTGATTGTCGACTTCAGCGAAAAAAGAATTGAGATCTAAATGGGCGCCAATTTCTGTAGATAATCCTGAAATAAGGTAAATGATGGTTCAAGATTCGACTGGGCTTTTTAAATTTTGGATATAATCTTTTATTGGAGCTTTAATAAATGTGAGAAATTTCATGTATTTGGGTTAAATAAGTTTCGAGTTGTGAAGGGGTCAAAAGTAGCTCGAAATGGTTCGTGTAATATTACACACGGCTGTTGCTCGCCAGTTCCTTTTTTCTTTGAACTATTGGCTGGACACGCTGCCGCGTGTCTAGTTTAGTATAATTATATAACTATACATGTCCTATAACAAATGCTCACCTCCAGGGTAAACCTATCGAGAGGAGAAAGAAGAAGCAGCGCCGGAAGCCGAGGAAGCTGAACTCCCTGGAGGTACCCTCCGAGGACGACGACGAGACTGACGAGGACTTCAAGGATACTGGGTATATATCTACTTTGTATAGCGTGAATATAGTACTTTGTTCTCCGTATGGTGTCGGCCGGTGCCGTATGGTACCGTAAAAGAATAATACCATCCCATCACTTCCCGTGGGTGTTGTAAGAGGCGACTAAGGGACTCGCCAGAGAATGGGCAGCAGCGTTCTCTGTAAAACTCAACACCATACACTGCGATCGCCAACCCGCCTGCCAAGCGTGGCGATTATGGCAAACCCCTCCCTTTGGGGGAGGCCTATGTACAGCAGTGGACGTCTTTCGGCTGTTATGATGATGATGATGATAGCGTGACACAAGGCCCTTATCTACACTCATATTATTGCACCACTTGCATGAAAACTTCAAATTATAAGTCATCCAAACTTAAAGGCGCCGACCCATTGCGGCGCACGGAAAGGCTACGCACGTGTGTTAAGTTTCGCTTTGCACGGAGATTTATGTGATTGTCTCTACCACCCACGGACACGCTACGCGTCAATTGAAGTTATTGGTACACGCGTGGCTTGTTCGAATAAGGTGCTCACGAAGCTCAACGCTGTTAATGCCATGCACGCTGTGCATGCGGTACACACAATCCACGAATATTAACCCATGGCTAAGTACAACAGTTTCGCAGCACAGTTTTGAGGTACGCCTTGTTTAACGGAGACGTAGACTCACGTTGTCAAACAAATGAATCCACGCAGCTTAAATACGCCACGTGCCCGTGCGCAGCATGCGCTGTGGTGGGTCTGCGCCTTAACCTAAGGGCCTGTGCACACGGCGTATTTTTACGCGCCGACGACGCGCAGATGACGCGCGCTAAGGCGCTTTAAACGTTATTCAGACGCAGATAGTACTGCTTTTTGGTCATCTACAGTAAAGTAAGTCGATCAAAATACGCCGTATGCATAGTCTTGAAGCATTCAAGATTATTGTAGTCCTTGCTACGCTCGAGATTTAACTCTGAAACCCTTCATTACGGTTTAAATTCAATATAACGCCACTGACATAAGACACTGCTTTATCCCCTCGTTGCATAATCTACTGTAATACATCATTGGCGGTGACTTATGGAACAAGAGGACAATATTGCCATTTAACTTCAGTGCAAATGTGATATGAATAACCGGATGCTCAAAGAGCTCGTACGAGACGTATTTTTGCTTTGCTCGAAATCCTTTGGTGATTTTTAAGGTATTAGATTTCCGGAAATAAATAAACGTGTTCAAAATAAAAGCACATTACATCACCTTAATATAAAGCTTGTAAAGATGTCTGATGGCTTCAGCGCTGCCTGTCGCGGGTTCGATTCCCGCACGGACCAAATATTTGTAAGGTCTACAGATAGTTGTATCGGGTCTGGCTGTTTGTGTATGTAGGTTTGTATGTTTGTAAACGCAGCCACGGTACAGGAGAAATTCCTAGTGTGGGGCAACGTTTTTTTTTTTTTAATTTTCTTTGACACTAGCCATCAACTTTTCCAGTGCTCAAAGTATGTCGTCATCGGAGGACATATCGTCGTCGAACGAACGAGGCAGCTCCAGCGACTCCAGGTCTTCGGACTCGCTACCTATTCGACGGACTTGCAGATCTGATAAGAAAGGTAACTAGAAAAAAATCAATCAAGAATTTTAATTTAGCTCCTTCAACTTTAGAATCGCGATATCTTAGGAATAATGGTGATTCTTAGGAAAAAAAAGTGTGAGGAACATTTTTGAAGACAATTTTATGATCTACAGTTTTTGTCTGAGCTATATTTTTGATAAAACTTAACTTTCGAGAAAAATCCAAGAAACCCGAAATTTTTGACTTTTGACCTTGAATAACTTTTTTAGCAAACATGGGATGGGGACTTTTGGCACTTTATTTCTACTGGTGTATCCAAGGTCTCTACCAAAATTCAGCTGTGTTTTGACCGGACTTTTGAAATGTCTTTTTTGAACGGACTAGGCCCCAAGTCCTTAAAAGGAAACTTCAAAAATTCTATGTAAACCCCTGTG
Source organism: Lacanobia wlatinum (assembly GCA_947578705.1). NCBI lineage: Eukaryota > Metazoa > Arthropoda > Insecta > Lepidoptera > Noctuidae > Lacanobia > Lacanobia wlatinum. The sequence continues at coordinate 24,947,427 of OX388031.1, forward strand.
TTTGCAAGCAAGTCTTTTGGCATTATTTAGGCACAAATCCGGAGTCAGGAGTCGTCATAATATAAAGTGATGATCTCGCGAATACTCCCGAAAGGTACCCTTTGTCGACGCGCTGACCCGCTCTGGTTGCTGCCGACGGCTCAGGCCTGCTACCGACACATTGCCTCACGGGGAAACAACAGAATGTTCCCAGCCCTGCTGGCCAGTTGATGACGAGCCGGGCTCGACAGTCCAGCAATGCGATTCTATAAACATGTCGAAGTGAAGGCTTGGGTGAAGTGATCACGAAGTGAGCTGTCAAATCCATGTAATCAAGACGGAATGACAGTTCACTTCGCACTAACTCTACCTGAGTTTTCACGGTAGGATTACAGAATCGCGACCGGCTACATGTGATCACTACAACAGTGAGGCAAATGGTGTACAATCGTTTCTACCATTTGCCAAAATAAGGCGAGGCTTATTTTGATAGTGTAGGTATGCTACACAAGTATAACACTTAATTTTCTTCATAAAGGAGAACGCGTGAAAATGACAGAATCGTCGCCAGAAGTGAAGAAGAAGAAGAAAGGCCACTTACAGGAAAGCTCGGAGGAGTCTGCGGGCGCCAAGGAGTGGTCTTCCAAATCTAAGTAAGTTAATTTGCTGTTATTATCATCTGTCATTCTCTTCAGAAAACATGGAGTATCGTAATATTTAATCTATAGTCTATAGTAATATATAAAGCTGAAGAGTTTGTTTGTTTGCTTGAACGCGCTAATCTCAGGAACTGCTGGTCCGATTTGAAAAATTCTTTCAGTGCTAGATAGCCCACTTATCGAGGAAGGTATAGGCTATATATCGTCACGCTAAGACCAATAGGAGCGGAGCAGTAATAAAAATTGTGACAGAGACGAAGTTGCGCGGGTCAGTTAGTTGTTATTGTTAGTCCCAACTATTTCTATACCAAAATTTATCAAAATCAATTCAACGTTTTAGGTGTGAGAGTGATTCGAAGATTTCGAATTTATAATATTAGTTGGAATCCAAGAACCACACGCGTCTCGCTTTGCATAAGTTAGATTTCCTTTGATCTATTCATAAATATTATAATAAACCCTTCTTGTGAGAATCCGGGCAGCGCTCAGACCCTACTGTGGGGCGCTGGGCGGCGCTCTCACTTGGTTGCCAACTTGCCACGTAGGCTAAGACTGCGCTGTATCCCACCGGCCCCCTTCTACCGTCGGACATCTAGACGCACTACAAGTTACCATCCCTACCTTTTTGCTATTCCGCCAATTCGCGCTAAGCGTTTCGAATCATCTTTTATAATGCGCACCGCAAAGGAGTGGAACTTTCTACCTGCGTCTGTGTTTCCGAACACATCTAACCTTAATCTCTTCAAAGTTAGAGTGGGCAGACTTCTTCTGGGTAAGCTGGCTCCATCTTCCGACTTTGTATCTGTCACCTGTGACCTAGACTACTGTCAAGAAACCCATCTAAAATAATAATAATAACCCTGACCCTATTCCTGATACTGGTGGGCTTACTATTTTTAATATTTTAAATCTTTTTTAATATTTCTTTTTTAAATATTTAAAAATGTAATTTATAGGAATATTTATTGAATAAAGGAGATAATAATAATAATAAAAAAAAACCATTACCCCTGGATTAAGTCTCTCCTGAAGGCGACATTTTCACTTATTACTTTCCCTCCCAGGTCATCAAAATCAAAATCGTCATCGCGACCTCCTAAAATGAAGCATCGCGACAAGTCGAAGAAGCGGCGCAAGCGCAGCGGCCTGACGCAGTACGACGCGGCCGGCAACGTCATCCGCGCGCGCGTGACGTACGGCGGCCTCAGCGACGACGCCGACGGCGCCAACGACTGGTCGCCCAAGCACCGCACGCGACAGAAGAAGATCAACTACACCGAGATGCCCAACACGGAGTCGGAGGATGTGAGTTTGACACGTTTTGAGGAACTCTGTTAGACGTTCTGGCGCTTATTATACCCATAAGGGACCATCTCCACGAGCGAGAGAATCGCGGCGAGTTCATGTTTTTTCACTCATTGAATCGCCGCGATAATATCGTCGTGTAGAGTTTTAATAGAAATACGTGACACGACGATAATATCGCGGCGATTCTCTCGCTCGTGGTCCCTAAGAGTGGTGCGTACTCTTAGAGACCGTATCCACGAGCGAGAAGCAGTTTATAGTGTGCAAGTTGACCGAACAGTAAAATATTTACAACTAAGGTAACCGCCAGATAAACTTGCAATAAAGTACATTGACCTTTCCCTAATATCTTTTTGTAGATGTAACCCAAGCAACTTAAGTTTTTCATTACTAGAGGACGTATAGTATCATGATAGAATCGGTGACGTAAAACTGGTGGATGCCAAGCTACATAGCTTGGCTCATCGCCGTAAGGTTGCCTGCTTGTCGGTCTTCTACAGATTGTACTTCGGTGAGTGTGCCCAAGAACTCCACGACCTCATCCCACCGGCCCCCTTCTACCATCGGACATCCAGACGCACTGCATCTTACCATCCCTACCTTGTTACTATTCCACCAATTCGCACTAAGCGTTTCCAAACGTCTTTTATAATGCGCACAGCAAAGGAGTGGAACTCTCTGCCTGCGTCTGTGTTTCCAAACGATTACAGCCCTAATCTCTTCAAAGTTAGAGTGCACAGGTTCCTTCTGGGTAAGCTCGCTCCATCGTAGACTTTGTCTCTGTCATCTCTGACCTAGACTAGAGTCAAGAGCAAACCCATCACAAAAAAAGTCTATTCAGGACAGCGATAATTTCTGTTTTTGATATTAAGTCAATAATTGTATGTGGGTCAATGACCGTTATTGCACATTTATGTGACGCCTACCATAGCTCCGCTCTTGTGAAAGTCTACAATTATCCCAAGGGAATATACTCTCGGAATAAATAGTATGTTATGTCCTACATGAGGACATAGTATATCCATGTGCTTAATTTCATCCATTTCAATGTTGATTAGATTATGTGTGAAAGAGTAATCAACGTACATCCATCGGTCCTCACAAATTTTCATATGTGTAATGTAAGTAGGATATATAGTACATTACTACAGTGATCAGCAAAAGAGGCGTTGATGGACGAACGTGTAAATGTGGGCCGAGGCGAAAACGATATTTTTCAAAGCCTAAGGGCAGCTTTTAATCATTATTTCATCTATAAGTAATATTTTTGTTTTCTTTCAATATCATGTTTTATTTTCGCAAATTAAATTAACGTCCCTTCTTCCTTCCCTATTCGACCAGTCACATATAACACCCTTCATTGTACAGGAAATGCACAAATCCAGCGGCAAGCACATGCCGGACAGTTCGGACGAGTACAAGATCGACACGGACGCCAGCTCGGACTCGGACTCGGAGCGCAAGCGGCGCAGGAAGCCGGACGACGAGGCGGCCGAGCTGGCGGACGAGGACAAGCGGAAGGCGCTCAGCGACCTCATCAAGAAGACCGCCGTCGTGCCGCTCGAGAAGCTGTCCGAAGAACTCACCAAGGCTAAGACTGAGGAGCTGCAGGCGCATCTTAGTGAGTGTTCTATGGACTTGTTACACTTTTTTAGGCCTCCGAACAAAAAACGGAACCCTTATAGGATCAATCGGGTGTCTGTCTGTCCGTCTGTTACAACCAGTTATCTCCGGATCCACTGGACGGATTCTGTTGAAATTTGGCACACATATGGACTTCTGTGACCCAAACACGGACGCGTTACGTAAATCATAAAATTTTTAGTGTGGGGGTCATTTCAAACTAGAAAATTAAAAAGTTTTTTTAACAATATCGTGTGACTTATCAAATGAAAGGGCTTACTGTGAGGACTTTAATTATATTTTTTTTTCAAAATTTTAAAATAAATGGTTTTGAAGTAATTCAAGAAATTAGACGAAAAATGAACACCCCTCCTAACTACTGAGTCTAAATTTTTTTTTCCTATTAGGCTATGGTTTAATGTTCTAAACCGACAGTAAGAGTGCGTTTCAAGCAGAGATGTGCGAGGATGTGGAGCGAGGGATGTGTTTGTTAAGGGAGCGTCCAAGTATTATGTAACGCAATTTTTAGAGATTTTTTACCCCGCTCAGCGCACGCGATTCTATTTGTTTCACATTACTAGCGGTAGCTTGGACCCCGTTCCCGATACCGGTGGGCTACTATTTTTTATATTTTTAAATGTTTATTTTATTTTTATAGAAATATTTAAAAATGTAAATAAAATGAATATGTAAATAAAACGAATAAATGGAATAATAATAATAATAAACGTTTATTTAAGATAGCTATGATCCAGTTTGTTAGTATTATAATAACTTATAACTAGTGTTAGTAAAACAACCTTAATCTATTCGCCCCCTGCCTGACCCATGAATCGAGGTATCAATACTCATGTGAGCATTAATACATCGACTCATGTACAGACAGTCGAGTCTACTGGCTATCATACTTAAAACGCTGTTGCGACTAGCTCGCACTCTGCTTAGCATTGACGCGCACCGCCTGCGCAGAGTAGCGTAGAAGCAATCGATGCGCGCCTCCGCAAACATACGTGATGCACTACAGTGGCGAGGTAGCCGCTACATCGTTCTAAGCGCATTATTGTATTGTACCCGTAGGGCACTGTGCGCTTTTTGAGTATAGATTGCCCACAGGCTGCAGGTGTAACAAGATGTACAGAAGGCTCTGAAGACAATGATTTTTACCTCCTTACATTGGGCGGGCATCGGCGTAGATTCATATTGTACGAACCATTTTTTTTTTACTATCTATATGCATACGTTTGACCACTATCTCACCTGATGGTAAGCGATGATGCGGTCGAAGATGGAGCACGTTTGCCTAGAAGCAACCTATTCACTCTTGTCTTAAAGACTCCCAGGTTGTAGCTCTCTGGAAACACAGACTCCGGCAGGGAATTTCACTTCTTAGCTGTACGCACTGTGAATGTTTTCCCAAAACGTTTTGTGCGTGTGGGTGGGATGTCCTCCATGTACCATATCACATTTTAGGGGAGCCACGACGCGTTTTTTAGGGTTCGGACCTTAAGTTTTTCAGCTTTGTTTATATCTGAGCCATTGAAGTAAATGTTAGGAAAAGCCTGGAATATTTATAGATTTTTATTTTGTTTTTATCGTTATTGATGATAACTTATTAATAACTATTAACTGTGTTACGTGAAACGAACGAATGCATCGATCCTAACCCAGCTCTAGCTTCAGCTCCAGCAGCCCATACACCTGTTCTTTGGGGGATTTAATTAATGCCACCGATGCTGCAATTAACGTAGCCACCAACTGGGCCTAAACGATCTAGGGAGTTATCCATCGATTCGAAAAGAAGAACACAGCTCCGTATAGAAACTCGCTTGTCCACCATGCAACATAAATGCAACTGATTGTGGTTGGGAATAACAAAGGCAAAAGATCGCGCGGTCGTTCACCAACAAGATGGACCGATCAACAGAAACACGCGTCGTCCTCCAAATTGTTTACGCTCGTACGACACGCCAGGCGGACAGAAACCGCTGGACGCAGGTCATCTGCTCCAGGTGCTACTCTAATGCTAACCACGGTCCTGAGACATAAGTAGGGATCGGCGTAAGTAGTGCTGTTTTGGGTCAGTGAACCTGATTGATAATGCAATATGGACATACCTCGGGATTCCAGGGAATATTTTTCAGAATTTCGATGTATTAAATGAAGTTGAAAAGTAGAAAGCTAGCGCTAGCGTTAAATCTTACCCAGCTGGTCCAGGGGGCAACGAGGGTGCCGGATGTTGATTCGCATACTGCCAATTGCTTGGACCTTTTGCTGACAGCTGATCCAGACCGCTACTCGGTGACGATTTCTTCACCACTGGGTAGTTCGGATTACTGTCTGGTGAAGTCTGTGTCCGTCTACTCCCCGCCCGATCCTAGCCCAAGAGGCACCCGGCGGGTATGGCGATACAGGTCAGCAGATTGGGATGGCTTGCGATCTTTCTTCGCTTGTTACCCTTGGCAGCCTACTTGCTTTTCTTCGACTGATGCTTCGTCGTGCGCGGACGCCGTAACGGATGTGTTGCGGAGGGGAATGGAGTACTACATTCCGTTCTCTGACGTAACAATGTCTGGCGAAGCTCGTCCATGGTTTGGTGCCGAGTGCCATCGCGCTGATGCGCTTAAGCACGCGGCGTACTTAGCATGGGTCGACGCTCGTACGCGCAAAGCAAATGATGTGAGTCAGAAGAAGAGAGCCTTCAACAGGGCTGCCAAGTCCTGCAAGAAGGTGTTGCGGAGGGCTCGATTTGACCACATTAGCCGAATAGGGAACAAACTTTCTTCATACCCAGCAGGTAGTAAGGCTTTTTGGTCCCTGGCTAAGTCCGTCGAATCGAACTTCTGCCGCCCCTCACTACCACCACTGCTGAGACCCGACGGGACGTTGGCCCACTCCGCTGAGGAGAAAGCGAACTTGTTTGCTTCTTTGTTTGCGGAATCTTCACGTCTGGATCCTGGTGGAGCGGAGCCCCCTGCTTCTCCTGCTGGATGCGAGTCGAGTATGTCGAACATCCGCATTCATCAGAAGGACGTCCGTAGGGTACTGCATAACCTAGACGTGAACAAGGCTAGTGGCCCCGACGGGATACCGGCAGTTGTGCTGAAGACTTGTGCGCCTGAGTTGTCTCCGATCTTGACACGCCTATTTCGCCTCTCGTTTGAGACTGGAAAAGTGCCGAAGGCTTGGAAGCAAGCTAACGTGCAGCCTGTGCCCAAGAAAGGTAGTCGAGCTGACCCGTCGAATTATAGACCTATCTCAGTAACGTACATACTCTGTAAGAGTATGGAACGCGTACTGAATCATAAGCTCCTGGCATACCTAGAAGCAAATGATGTCCTTAGTGACCTACAATACGGATTCCGCCGAAATCGGTCTACTGGGGATCTTCTTGCGTATGCCATTCACATCTGGAGTGAGGCTATAGAGAAGCACGGGGAGGCACTAGCGGTCTCCCTTGACATCTCGAAGGCCTTCGACAGGGTCTGGCACGATAGCCTTATTAGTAAGCTTCCTTCCTTCGGTCTGCCCGCCGGATTCCTGAGGGATCGGTCTATACGAGTGGTCATTGATGGCTGCTCGTCTGGACTACTGGATATTAATGCCGGGGTTCCTCAGGGGTCGGTGCTTTCGGCAACACTGTTCTTGCTGCATATTAATGATCTGCTTAAACCCGGTACCTTTGGGTATGCAGACGACAGCACTGTTGCTGAGAGATACGTGTCCGACGCACGAGCTGATGGGTCGCAGATCCGGTCTCTCCGGGAGGCTATGGTTGAGCGCTTGAACGTGTCCTTACAGGCTGTCTCAGAATGGGGCGAAGCCAATCTGGTCAAGTTCAATGCTGCTAAGACCCAAGCGTGTCTATTTTCCGCTAAACGGAGCCAATTCCACCCAGCTCCATCTTTCCGAGGTGCAACCGTGCCGATAACCGACCAACTTGAGCTTCTTGGGGTTACATTAACATCTACCCTCAATTTTGGCCCTTTCATAGAGGCTCAAGCTCAAGCTAAAAGCTCAAGTGGCTGCAAAGAAGTTGGGGATCTTAGCAAAAGTGAGACGGTACTTTACGCCGGAACAGCTGCTCAAACTCTATCAAGCGCAAGTTCGATCATGTATGGAGTACTGCTCTCATCTTTGGGACGGATCTGCCAGATACCAGCTTGATGCCCTTGAGTCAATTGAGAAACGAGCCAAGAGGATCATCGGCGATGATAGGCTCGTCGCGAAGAAGCTCCAAAGTCTTGAGCATCGACGACGAGTTGCTAGCCTGTCGGTTTTCTACCGGTTGCATTTTGGGGAATGTGCGACGGAATTGCATAATTTGATTCCGCCCAGCCCGTTCCATCATCGGACCACAAGGCGAACGGCGATGCGCCACCGGTACATGGTGGACATCCCACCCACGCGCACAAAACGTTTTGGGAACACATTCATAGTGCGTGCAGCTAAGGAGTGGAATTCCCTGCTGGAGTCTGTGTTTCCTGATAGCTATAACCTGGGAGTATTTAAGTCAAGAGTGAATAGGTTACTTCTAGGCAAGCGTGCTTCATCTTCGACCACATCATCGCTTACCATCAGGTGCGATAGTGGTCAAACGCGAGCCTATAAATAGTAAAAAAAAAAAAAAAGTTATACCTACTGTTTAAAATATTATGAGTACGTAAGACGACATCTAACTACTAATTTCCGGTATAAGATGGTCCCGCACGGTGTAGTTTGCCATATTACTTACTGATCACGGGATTCAGAAGGAATATCCATGTTAAGATAACGGTGACTAAATCCCGGGATTAGTACTACTTTGCCGATCAGTGGACATGAGGGACCGACCACAAATTGTTACTGTGTTGACCGTAAATTGCAATGGTTAAAATGATGTTTTGTTCCAGACGCACAGGCGGCGGCGGCCGCTCTGAACACGCGGCCCTCGCGCGGCAGGGGCAGCCGCGGCGGCCGTGGTAGCAGGTAACATACACTCCATGTTATTTGTGCAATCAACACACTCATTAGCATAAACATAAACATTTATTTTCACTTCCACAAAGGTGCCTCACTAACTATCATTATTTAAATAAATAGAATAATATTCTAGAGTTGTGCAAAACAGTGCGTTTTAAAGTCATGTAATATGACATTACTTTTCGTACCGAGGAATGCTGCATTACACCATGACTCCAAACATGGCGCGAAATGACGCGCCACACGGTGATATTGTTATGAAATGCTCGTGTTGTAGAAGATATACATCATGCGCGTTATATTATGGTGTGATATGACAATCGCCAAACGCAATGCGCCCGGTATTACCTACAGTGCGCGTAGTGCGACAGCCATGATTTCAAACATCACGTAACTATACCTCGGCAGTCCGCGGTGTTAATAAACGTAAACCTTATAACTTGAATCATACGGTTCTAAATAATAGTTCACTTATTTAGCAGCCAGCCGATCGGCGCATGCTCCTTCTCACTTGCACACATAGCCAAAATTACCGAGATAATACGAACACCGAACCTAACAGCGCGCCGCGATAGTGTTCTGTTGCGCCGCGCGTCATGTTTGAGAGTCATGTGCAATGCTTAATTTGGTCGAGTCATAGGCAATGGAACAGTACGCGGTCGGGTTATATGACGCGCAATGCAACAATCGCATTACTTACACAAGTCTATAATATTCCTTTGTGGGAGACTGGTATCTGTACTAAGGAAATCCTGTCTCACAGATTACCAGGGACCCCCGCACACAGTGTTCTTTGTGTTCATAACCTTAACGCATTTTCTCTTTGCCGAAAATCGACTGTCAAAAAAAGCTGTTCGTTTTGTGTGCAATTTATGAAAATATGTGCATGTAATTAAGCTGATTGTTAACTGGAGACGAGCGTAAAATTCGGCGCATCGAGTTTTAGTAAGAGACTGTTACAACTAAGGCCTTGTGTAGCGTGAAAGCGCGGGGACTAGCGAGATAAGGTGCTGCGACCAGCACGTGAGCACACGAGTGCGCGCCGCCACACCGCTGCACTACGGAGCTTGCGACGTTCTCTAACATTACAGTATGTAGTGGGTGTGGGGGCTCGGCGTGCTGCGACCAGCACGTGAGCACACGAGTGCGCGCCGCCACACCGCTGCACTACGGAGCTTGTGGGGTCTAATTTTAATGCATCTTGGTCAATATGTGTAAAACGCAAAATGTGGGAATTCTATATTGGAATGCCGACGGCATTCGCTCTAAACTTAAGGAGTTGCTGGATCTGGTAAGCGAGCTTTCTATTGATATCATAGTTTTGTCAGAGACTCGAATATCCCCCAACACCATACATACTCCGGGTTTCACCAGTTATCGGAGCGATAAGAAATCTAATGGACTCGGTCAGGGGGTTACCATTTTAGGCAAGTCGGACATTGAACATACGCCTCTTAATTTACCAATTACCTCCATCCTATGCAAGGTTATGGAAAGGGTTCTTAACAGTAAGCTGCTGACCTACCTTGAAGACAATGATCTCCTCAGTGACCGTCAATATGGCTTTCGCCGGGGACGGTCAACTGGCGATCTTCTTGTGTATGTCACGCACTGCTGAGGCGAGGCCATCGAGAGACACGGCGAAGCACTTGCCGTGTCGCTCGATATCTCGAAGGCCTTTGACAGGGTTTGGCACGCAGGTCTACTCAGCAAGCTTCCTGCTTATGGCATCCCAGCTGGTTTTTGTAGCTGGATATCAGACTTCCTGAGTGAACGGTCGATCCGAGTAGTCGTTGACGGCTAATCCTCTGACCTCATGGCTATTGATGCCGGAGTTCCTCAGGGGTCTGTTCTCTCTTTTCCTGCTGCACATCAATGACCTACTTCAGCTTGTTCTTGTTAGGTACGCAGATGACAGTACGGTTTCAGAGAGATACTTGTCCAGCGCATCAACCAGCGGGGATGAAGTTAAGCCAAATTTGACCTTAAGCCTTGTCTCCCAGTGGGGTGATGACAATGTGGTCACTTTTAACGCCACCAAAACACAGGCGTGTCTTTTTACCGCAAAAAGGAGTCGTTTTGACCAAACTCCTACTTTTCGGGGTGCATCTGTTCCTGTGACTGATCGGCTCGAGCTCCTAGGCATGGAGTTGACATCCAGTCTCAACTTCGGCGCCACCATCGAGTACAAAGCCCAAACCGCAGCCAAAAAGCTGGGCATCCTTAATAGGGTGAAGCGATACTTCAGGCCTCGACAGCTTTTAACCCTATATAAAGCGCAAGTCCGATACTGCATGGAGTATTGTAGCCACTTTTGGGATGGCTCAGCTAAGTATCAGCTTGCCGCGCTTGACTCGGTGGAACGCAGAGCTAAGAGGCTAGGTGAGGCAAGCTACATAGCTTGGCTCATCGCCGTAAGGTTGCCTGCTTGTCGGTCTTCTACAGATTGTACTTCGGTGACTGTGCCCAAGAAATCCACGACCTCATCCCACCGGCCCCCTTCTACCATCGGACATCCAGACGCACTACATCTTACCATCCCTTCCTTGTTACTATTCCACCAATTCGCACTAAGCGTTTCTAAACGTCTTTTATAATGCGCACAGCAAAGGAGTGGAACTCTCTGCCTGCGTCTGTTTTTCCAAACGCTTACAAGCCTAATCTCTTCAAAGTTAGAGTGAACAGACTCCTTCTGGGTAAGCTCGCTCCATCGTAGATTTTGTCTCTGTCATCTCTGACTAGACTAGTCAAGAGAAACCCATCACAAAAAAAAAATGTGTTGGAATACAAGTTGCTTTATCAAATCAGATTATTGCTTTTGTCTCAGCTTATCAATCGCCTAACTTAGCCCTACTACCTGCAGACCTAGACAAAGTTATTAACGTTCAAAACATCACGTTCAACAATCATAAACGCAAGAGATAAAGCCGTTCCTAAATTATCTAGAGATTGTGGTTATAAACTCCCACGTCGGATCAGGTCACAAATCAAAACTAAAAATCGTATTCGAAAACTGGCCTTAGTCGAGCACGATCCATGTAGGCGACGTCAGCTATTCTCTCAAGTCAACACCATGCAGATTTCTGCATACATTACATACATTCTGCATACATTTGTATCAAGTCTAAGATCCAACCCCTAAACGATCATGTCTGGAACAATAAATTAGCCGAAGTTACTAATCCCGCCTCGAACTTATGGAGAACAAGTCATTGAACTATCAACCTATATCAATTCCCCCTCTAAAATTGCCTAATAATACCACCACCTCTTCAGTTCTTGAACAATGAGACACTAGCAGATACCTTTCTTGAGAATATGAATCTAACCAAACATTGGGTCAGTGATCCTAGCATTGAAGAGGCAGTCAGAGAATCCGTAAGGCTGCTAGACTCTTACCAGACAAGTGACTATCCATCACTTGCTAGGCCAAATGAAATCCGAAAACTACGAGGTAAACTAAAATCAAACAAAGCGCCTGGTTTTGACGGCCTGGGAAATGGTTTGCTTAAAAATCTCCCTCAGAAAGCCATCGTTTATTTGACCAAAGTATTTAATGGTTGCTTACGCATTGCATACTTCCCAAGTGCGTTAAAACATGCCAAAATCGTAGCTATTAAAAAACCTGGGAAAGATCAGACGATCCCATGTAGCTATCGACCAATTAGTTTATTGCATAGGGAAACTGCTAGAAGCCATTATTCTGTCCCGCCTTACTAAAGCAACTGCACACAAGTTGATCCCCGAACAGTTTGGATTCCGAAGCTCACACTCTACCACACAACAGCTAGCTGAACATATAGCCCACGGATTAAACAGCGGCCTCTCCACAGGCATGATTTTGTTAGACATCGAAAAAGCTTTTGATTCTGGGGGGCTACTCTCTAACGAAATCCGTAGTTTCGGGCGGGCATTTTCTACTTCGTATCACCTAACCACTGAGAACTAATGATAACACGATTTGACAGTTACTGTGAAATCGTGTTTTCATTCATTCTCAGTTCGGGTTCGGGACTAATCGTAAGTCTGTAGGTGATACGGAGTAGAATACGAACGCCCGCAACTAAGCCCGAAACTACGGATTTCGTTAGAGAGTAGCCCCCCTGTTTGGCACGATGGCTTATTACACTAATTAATTAAATCTGAAGTTTCTCTCTGTCTTGTAAAACTCATCCAGAACTACTTACGAGATCGATCGTTCTCCGTTTATATAGGCAAAGACTATTCAGCTCCTAAGATCATCCCAGCTGGTGTGCCTCAAGGTTTACTCGTAGACTCATACGTCTTCATACTTTCCTTGAACGAGCGGAGCTTGCGGCGTTCTCTAACACTTTCAATGCCAAGTACAAAAGTATTTTTACATTTTTAGTGCGAAGCACTCAACACATGGGCCGAACAACAATTCGTTCGTGTGCCCACACAACCCGCGCATGAACACAAGTCACATATACCTACTTAAAACAATGACTCAGATACGGGTTGTGGGCACATAATGAATCACTGCTCGACCCATACGCTGAGTTCTTGGCACTAAATGTGCTAACATTATATATTTCGCGCGCACCATAGCCATCGCGCTATCTCCTCATCCTGCTCGGGGCCTTGAGATGTTGTATAAAGCTGACCTTTTTCGAAAATACAATATACTATGTTAACCGAGTCATAGTAGCCGGCACGAGTCGTGAGCACAGATGATCAGTGGGCGAACGATACTTGCAAACCCAAGAGCAAACTTGCAAACCTTTGACTGCCGAACCAATAACGTAAAGCGTCAGAGCTGTCTTCGTAAAACTCACGACTCGTGCCGGTTATTATACAGTGTACATTAATTAATAAATGATTAATAAGTATTGTACTTATGTACAAAACAGTGTTGATTGCAGAGGCCCGCGTGGCGGCGGGCGCGGAGGGCGCAGCTCGGGCGGAGACGCGCCCGCTAGCGACGACGCGCTCGCTAAGCTTATTGGAGTTAAGATTAAAGGTAAGCTACGTATCTCAACTATTTCAAAATGTAACAAATATCCAACAATCTATAGACAACGATTGAAAACATTTATGCTCACACATTGGTTTCTTTAAATCGGTCCAAATATAATATAGATCACGTCATTTTGACGATTTTGACTTACTTTCGCTACTATCCTCTATGTACACCTCCACTATAATCAGGTCCCCTAATTAGCAAAAAAAAAATGGTTGTCTGTAAAGTCGATGTACAGACGAAAATTTTACGTGATAACGTCATAAGAAAACAATTGAATTATTAACAAACAAGCCGAACGCTAAGGCCGATCGTGCCTTTCTATCGCTTGTTCCGCGCTCTCGCTCTCAGAACGTGACACTTCTTCGAGCGTGCAGCCGGCGTTCATTGATTTATAAGACGTTATCACGTCAAAAAATATCCTGAATGCATCTCGATTCTAAGCACAAAGCTGCTGAGAGCAACAAATTACATATCTGTGTAAAAGTATTTTAGCTCAACAAGTTTCAATTTATGTTTATACAGATCTCAGAACGGACGGCTCACCAACGAAACCTAATCAAGTAAGTTTTCAAACAGCATACATAATGTCGGACCACAAACAACTCTCCGCACTACCTGTAAAAATACCAACCGTTCTTGGAGCCGTACCCACGATTACTAACGGTATTCTACTTCACAGTTGGAAAGAGAAAAGAAACGTCAAGAACGCGAAGCGAAACGAGCCGAGCGTGAAGCTAAAAAGGTCGAAAGATTACAAAAGAAAGAAGAAAAAGAAAAAATGAAAGAACAAAAAGCTAAAGAGCGAGAAGAAAAACGCCTCGCGCGTCTCGCCATGCAAGAAACTAAGAGAATAAAGAAGGAGAAGATGGAGTTCCCCATCGGGCCTCCCATGTCGTATGGGGGCCCGGGGGGGCCGGGCGGGCCGGGGGGCCCCGGTGCCGGGGGCGGGCCCCCGCGCCTGCCGCACGGGTTCGGTCCTCCGCCGCGCATGCCTAACGACTTCCACGAACAACCTCGGTTCCCTACAACACCGAGGTTACAGGTAATATTCACTTGTTTAGTTATTCCATACCTTTTCAGGTCTTGTCAAGGAGTATCGCAGTATTCTATTACTGGGTTGTAAGGGCAGACAGGCAGTCGCTGCAGCGGCTAGACGAAGCCAACCTCAACATAGAGCGTGCAGAAACTATAGGTGGCAGCACAGAACTGTCATTGTTAAGTGTATTTTGCTTGTAAGTTTCGAAATGGCAACGCTAGATGGCACAGTCTACTTCGTGCACGTTCCGCTAAACGAAACGCGTAGGAAATATAGGTGGCAGCACAGAAGCGTCAATGTCAAGTTTAGTATTCTTGACCTTAAACTTTCGAATATGCAACACTAGATGGCATAGTCGACGCCGTGCACGTTCCCTAATATACTCATAGCCATCAAAAAATATTTGATCGTAAAAATGGTTAATTGATTGTGCTACTTGACAGGTGCGCGCGGAGTTACGAGGAGTGTTGTCGGCTGAAGAGCGCGCGCAACACGGACGGCCCGACCATGTGTCTGCGCTCCGGGAAGGTACGAAACTAACGTTTTTGATAAACCCATTACTTAATGTTATCATTATAAACAAACAAAGCACATGATTGTTTATTATGCAACATATAACAGAATTATCGCAATACCTCTTATGGGGTCATTATTCTCATCTTTATGAACAACTTTTACTATGGGACCCGAAAGCACGAAAAAAAAAACAGCTGTTCTGTACATTTTGTCCAGTTATGCTCACATAAATGTATGGGGCAGTCGATTTTTTCGCGATTTTAGTGTTGGATAGTGTTTTCACTATGGGACAGTTAAAGTTGTTCATAATGATGAGTGCAATGGCCACTTAAGAGGTATTTCGTTTATTCTGTAACACATATAATAAAAATGTTATGACTTTCTGAAAATATGTTTTCTACTCATACTGTTTTCAAAGATCAAAAGCATCTTTGAAAACAGCAACGGGCTAACACCGTAACATGTTCATGAAACAATATTCCTTATACAGATGTATGTGGAAACAAGGACAGTTTAGAAATATAATTAAAAATAGACAGTATAGGCCAGTCATTTAATACATCTTAGGTCGCAATAAACTGCACTGTCCTGCAGGTCTTTAAAATGCCACTAGTAGAGTCATATTAGGATCATAATTTGTTAATCACACAACAATCTGTCAAATATCAATTTCATCTTTATCACTAAAGCATTAGGTTCTAGGTTGATTGGGAAAATTTGACAGTTTCGGGTTGCTTGATATGCTGGATGATTCTGCTAAAGTGGCCTTTTTGGACCCACTGAACTTGTAGCTTATACATCTCTCCTTGCCAGTCCTTGCTATATTGCCAGTGATGTAGGTATATCACTGTAATAGGGTATTGTACTGAAAAATTCTATTTGGTTTGTCAGATTGCCAAAAAATATTGGATCCGAAAACTCTGACAGACCAAATAGAATTATTATTTTACCAATCAGCAATAAACATCTTTAATAGAATTGGTTTTCCTTACAACCCATGTCATAATGTCCAGGTACGCTTTCAGTAGCCGGCTCGCCGCAGCCGTTCAAACCCATCACGGAGGAGCCCAGCATCATCACGCGGATGCCGCACATGATCAACCAGCAATACAGGTGAGGGTAGTCTCTCTCTTGGTCTTGTCATTTATTTGGGGAGGCTTAAAAATAGGTTTTATTTTAAATTTCGTCGGTACTATGTTTATCAAAATGTAGTCAGTGTAAGTTTCCGATAACTAAAAATTTATTTCAGATATGTTTTGAATTTTTTTTAAAGGATTTCAATTTCGCTACTTTAGTATGTTCCTCCAGTATTCGATGTTAGAATGTTGCGGTACTAATGTTATTTGGTTTTCAGGGGCCCGATGATGTACCCGGGGGGCGGACAGTACGGGCCGCGACAGAACATGTCCATGTACCCGCTGCACCCCGCGCTGGGCCCCGCGCGCCAGTTCCCGCAGTACTACCAGCACATGCGCGGCCTGCCGCCGCAGCACTCGCAGCACCCGCAGCACCAGCAGCACGCCTCGCACCAGGCGCACCCCTCGCACCCCGGACAGTACCCCCCGCGGGTGCCCTACTCTACTGCCACGTCTCCGGCACCGCCCGGAGCGCGGCCACACGGCCCGCCGCACGGCATGCCGCCCGGGCCGCACGGCCCGCCCGGACATGGGCCACCCGGCCACGGACCACAAGGACACGGCCCGCCCCCCGGGCACGGCTCCATGCCGCCGGGGCACGGACCACCTACCAGCACTCACGGGCCGCCAGGACTCGGCCCCTCTCCCCCCGGGCACGCGGGGCCGCGCGGGCCGCCACACCCCGGCCACGCGCCGCTCGGCTTGCACCGCGCGCCCGCGCCGCCCATGGCCATGCCGCCCACCTCCAGCCCGCACGGCATGCCCACTTCCGGCCTGCCCGGGCACGGCGGGCCGCTCGCCATGCACCGCGGCCTGCCCCCCGGGCTGGCGGGCGCACTGCAGGGCCGCGAGCCCTCCGCGTCGCCGTCGGCGCCCCCGCGCTCCACGCCGCCCGCGGAGCACGAGCCGCCCGTGCGGATTAAGGCGGAGGTGAAGACCGAGCCCGAGTACCACTCGCCCGCCGGCTCGCCCGCGCGCGAGCCCACCCCGCCGCGCGACGAGCCGCCCCGACATCCCAAGATCAAACACACGGAGAACAAGGATCGGCGGCCGCGGTATCCTCTCGGGCCCTACGCACCGCAGTACGGACCGTACGGACCTTACGCCCCGCCTCCGGGGCCAGCCGAGCGCGGCGCCCCGCCGGGCCCCCGCCCCCCGCAGCTGCACCACCCATACGCGGGCGACACGCGGCCGCGGAGCCCTGCGTCATCAGAGCGAGCACATTCGCTGGAGCCGCCCGTACACGGCCCGCACGCGGCGCCGCACGGGCCGCCGCACGGACCGCAGTACTTGCCGCCACACCTTCGGCCGCTAGTGCGCGCGCCATACGGGCCGGAACCGGGTGCGCGCAGCAGCCCAGGCGGCCCGCCACCTTTCGCGCCACCTCACTATCCGGATGTATCACGCACGTCGCCGGCGGGCCCCCTGGCGGCCGGACCAGCGGGCTCTATGGCTGGCGCGCCCCCAAATACCATGGCGGGCGGGCCACCGGGCCCCATGACGGGCGGGCCACCGGGCTCCATGACAGGCGGGCCACCGGGCCCCATGACAGGCGGGCCTCCAGGACCCATGACGGGTGGTCCCGCGGGCCCCATGACGGGCGGGCCTGCGGGCGCGCCGCTGCCGCTGAGCGTGCGCGATGCAGGCGCGCTAGGTGCGCGGCCCGAGCGCCTGTCGTCGCCGGCGCAACTAGAGCCGCTCGGAATAGTGAAGCAGGAAGTGATAGGTTTGGTAAAGTCGGAGTCGCCGGCGCCTCCGGGGCCGGTCCCGGGCGCGGGGGCGCTGTGTGCGCGGCCAGACATGGATGGCGGCGCGCGGCTGCCAGAAATGGGCGGCGGCGGGCCGTCGGGCTCGGTGTTCGGCGGGCTAGTGAGCTACTTCTCGAGCCAGCACGAGGACGACGACATCGACGCGTGATGTTCCTCGGCACTGTCGGTACTGTCGGCACTAGCTGTACATATCGACGCGTGATGTCCCTCGGCTCTGTCGGCACTGTCAGTACTGTCGATACTGTCAGTATAGTCGGCACTCGCTGTACATACGCGCGATAGATAATTATATTTATGCGCCGCTCGCGGCTCGCCCTGTACGATATTATGTGTTAGCGTAGGAGATTTAGTTTAGCGATAGGAAGTAAATATATATTATTATGAGTCTTTTTGGTCTCGAATAGACGAATGTATTATTATTTTGGTTATGTTTAAGTGAGATTTATTTATATACGACCGATAGGTACTTACAGTATACTCTGAATACGAATTTTATTAATGAGATCGACGACATTTTTTTTGAAAAAATAAATGTTTTCTCCTACAAATCACATGTATTATTTCATTCAAAACAAAACTCCTTGTAATTATTCTAACCCCCTATCAAACCGGGTGTAGGCTGCTTCGGTACTGTTAAATATGTATGTTAAGTCCTTACAAACAAAACACTAGGTTACTATAAAATACTTTATTTACGAGGTCTTCCGGCGACTTTTTTACTTCCTGCTGCTTGTTTGTTCTTGCCTCCAAATGAAAGTGGTTGTTCTGAAAAGAATTAAACATAAATAAGCATTATTTCGCAGTTTTCAAGCGACGTATTAAGAAATGGCTAATCTATCCACTCCTCGAGTTGATGGTCTAACTAAGCTATATAAAATTCTAATACTATACAAAAATATTCCAAACGTTATGCTATATAGCATTTTATTTTTATCCTAAAAAGGTTCATACACACATCGATAACATAACCATCAAGGCGCCGCCGCCGGTCAGTCACGCCAATGAATAAAGTTAGAAGTCATAGGACGTCGGCCCAACATGTCAGTCACGCTCATAAAATAGAAGTCGTAGAACGTCGGCCCAACATGTCAGTCATGCTAATAAATATACATAGAAGTCGTAGGATGTCGGTCCAACATGTTAGTTACGCTCATAAACTAGAAGTCGTAGGACATCGGTCCAACGTATCAGTCACGCTAATAAATATACATAGAAGTCGTAGGATGTCGGTCCAACCAGTGGCGGTACCTTCATATAAGCCCAAAAGCCCAAATGCCTTACTAAAATGCTCGATAGAGAATCAATATCAAACCCGAACTATTCAAAAGTTCGCGCGCTTAACTCTTATCAAAATAACACAAAGTATTACCTATGCCACATTACTACATAACTACGCATCGCGATTGTTCGCGCGCAGAGTTTCGCATTTGCAGCATCTACATATAGCTATCTCGCTTACACGCACCGGCTTTTACCGGGCTTTCAAATACTATCTCCGTCACTTTCGCACTTATAGCGATGTGCCGTATAACGAATTCTAAACCTTGTGCGTCTACAAATCGATCAGTATGTACGATTAAGCCGTGCATGCGTATGAAGTTGCACGCGTATGCGTGACCTTGTCACCTTGCCAACTCTGCAGTGTTGCCGTTTTAGCGACGTTGTGAGATCTTGGAGATTTTTAACGAGTTTGGGGACTTTTTTTAAGATTTAGCAACAATAAAAACTAGCGACTTTTTAAAATAACGAAATTAAATATTCAAGGAATATCTTAAAAATAAAAAATTTGCGACATCTAGCTAGATTTTTCATATACCTGGCGACTTTTTTTGCCTAAATGACAACACTGCAACTCTGCGTAAGTAGTTCTCGACACCCGAGTGCAACTCACTTCAGTTTAATTTGCTTGAGAGTTGAAAAGTTATGTTGTTAAAGTTTTTTGTGTGTTTTCTTAGATTTTCTCAGTGATACAATTGTTTTGGTGACTTACCTACAACAATGGAGGTAATTGTACCTTGTGAGGATTTAAAATGCGTTCAAGTTTTGATTGGCGAAGATAAGGTAAAATCTTTAAACTTTGCTCAGAAAAAACAGTTAATTTCTTCATTAAAACCGACGCCTAATCTGTGTTTTTCTCAGACTAGTAAATCGCATAAACGAAAATTTAATAGATCAGTGTATAAAACTAGTTGGATTGTTGGCTGCATATTTTTTTCGAATGAAGATTCCGTTTGGAATACATCTGGTTATAATGATTTAATAAACATATCTGGCGCCATTAAAAGGCACGCAAATTCCCATAAACACCTGTGTGCAATGGTTTCTTTCGGTAATTTTGGTAAACAACGAATTGAGACATCTATATCAGTTTATGAGAAAATTGCGATGATACATACGAAGGTACCTACATACTCAGTCGAAAACAGAACTTTCTTTTTTTGAAATCGGTTAAAATTTTATTGGGCTTGCCTTATTTTGAAACCCTAGGCACGCCACTGGGTCCAACATGTCAGTTACGCTCATAAACTAGAAGTCGTAGGATATCGGTCCAACGTATCAGTCACGCTAATAAATATACATAGAAGTCGTAGGATGTCGGTCCAACATGTTAGTTACGCTCATAAAATAGAAGTCGTGGGACGTCGGTCCAACGTGTCAGTTACGCTAATAAATATAGCTAGAAGTCGTAGGACGTCGGCCCAACATGTCAGTTACGCTAATAAATATACACTAGTCACAAAAATTAAGGGATATAAAAAAAAAACCAAATTTTTGGGTGATTTTCAACAAGCTGTAACTCCGAGGAAAATGGTCGTACAGAAAAAATAAAAAAAGCAAATTGTAGCTCTAAGTGTCCACGGGCTTCAAAAAATTTTTTTTGATTGTTTCGTTCAAAAGCTCTTTTAGAGAATTTAATACTCTTTAATTTGGCGTATTCAAAAAGCCTGTACGACGATTTGCCGCGGAGTTATCGTCAATCAAAGCAAAAAAGTTCTTTTTGACTTTGATATTCAATAACTCCGGAAATAATGATCGTACAAGAAATCGAAGGAGGGTTTTGAAAACTGCACGATATTCTCTATAAGAAAATGTAGACATCTTTTAGAAAAAAAAAATATTTTGAATTGAAAACTCGGACTGAAAAAAAGACAAAAATTTGCATAATTAAGGATATTTGGATAACTTGGTATAACTATGGATAAAATGGATGAACGAAGGATATCGTCGGTAATTTTTTAACCTCAAAGTGTCCCCTAAAATCCCTCAAAAATTCAAAGCGCTGCGATTTTTTTTTCATTGTGCCCCGAAGCTTCAAATTCTTTGTTTTTGCAAAAATCACCATTATGAGCAATTTTGTGATTTTCATTCATATTTTTAATGAAAAAAAATTTTTTTCACTAAAATCTTTATATTTTCTTGATTAAAGAGATCTTTTAAAGAGATTTTTTTAAAAAATTTAAAGAAAAAAAAAAAAAAACAATTTTTTTTCCGAAATTTTCTCGATTTTTTTTGGACTGCTGTTTTACCGCCGGCATTAGCGTTACCCAAAGAGCTTTTGAACGAAACAATCAAAAAAAATTTTTTGAAGCCCGTGGACCTTTTTTTAGACGGGAAAAAATTTGGAAAATTTTTTTTCGGTAGTTTTCTTAGGATTTCTCCAAACCTGGACATGACAAAAATTTTTCATGGTCATATCTGAATTATCATGCTTTTTTTATTTTTTCTGTACGACCATTTTCCTCGGAGTTACAGCTTGTTGAAAATCACCCAAAAATTTGGATTTTTTTTTATATCCCTTAATTTTTGTGACTAGTGTAGTTAGAATTCGTAGGACGTCGGTCCAACGTGTCAGTCACGCTAATAAATATAGTTAGAAGTCGTAGGACGTCGGCCCAACATGTCAGTCACGCTAATAAATATGGTTAGAAATCGTAGGATGTCTGTCCAACATGTTAGTCACGCTAATATTAATATAGTTGGAAGTCGTAGGACATCGGCACAACATGTCAGTTACGCTAATAAATATAGCTAGAAGTCGTAGGACGTCGGCCCAACATGTCAGTCACTCTAATAAATATAGTTAGAAGTCGTAGGACGTCGCACTATGTGGAGATTGAGTCGGTTTCGGGTCATAAATCCATAACTTCCATGTTTTCATAGATTTGCTGCTGATTTTTTTTTTGTGTATTTTTGAATAAATGTTCTTTTAAATAATATACAATTTATGGATATAATCATATGTTTATTGTCTAAAAAAAAATAGTAAACTTGAAATGTTGAAAAATGTTCAGAAATTTACGACTATATTTAAATAATATGACCTTAAATGCTACAATAAACACAAATTAAACTCTTAAAATTATTTCTGCTATTATTATGTACCATTACTTTAACTAAAAAAACAATGTATTATTCAACTAGCTCTAAAGCTTCATCTATAAGTTCTATAGACTTTTTACTAGATGGTTTTCTTAAACTTGTTATGTAAGGGTCCGAAGTATACAAAAGTGTATGTAGAACATCTTCATTTGTAGCTATTCTAGAGCATTTCCTAGCATGATGAAGTCTGAATCGTTTATAGTCTTTGTTCCTTGATTCCTGCGCATCTTCGGAAAGTTGTCCTAGGGGTAACACTGAATAATGCCGAATGACGCTTTTCCCGTGAATTAGGACTTTATGGACAGATGATGGCATATAATACCACATATATTTATTAACATATCTTTGTGCTGTATCCAAAGCATACTGACCGAATTTTGAAGCATTAATAACTTTTCCACTTGACATAACTTGAAGTAAAACATAAAATCGTTTAATCAATTCCTCGTCCACACCAGTAATTTCTGCACTGCACTGATAATTTTGAAAAAATCTTCTAGCTGTATTACCATCATTGCTGTTACCAGTACCTTGTTTAGGTTTATCTATATTTAAACCAAGTTCTTCTCTGAACCTTCTTTGTACATATGCCTTCTTTTGTTTTTTCAAATCTTTGTTTTCATTTGTTGTAGCAGACCATTTTTCGAAGCCTAGGTTATAGGATACATGTAAAATTAACTCCATAAATCGAAGCCAGCAATGCAATGTCGATAACCCAAATTGATAAGCATTTCCATCAACTGATTTATTTTGCACTTTTTCTAAATTATTCATCTCTGTTGGTCTTGCACCACAAATAGTGCATACAGCACCTGATGAAGTTTCTGACAAAACTTGAGCCACTTTCCCGTCAACCATGGTTAAAAATAATGTATGTTTAATTTCGATACCTCCTCCATTTATATTAACTAAAGTTGGTGTAAGAGCGTCCTTTTGAGCTTCAATTTCATTAACTACACTTCTTGTCTTCTCAGGTGTCTCCTTTGAAAACTCTATTAAAATGGGCCTACAAAATCTTACTGATGATGGAACAGGGTTTTCCCACACAGTTTCATTTGTATTAATATTTACAAGTTTCAGAGGCACTAATGAAGCTATAAATAAATTAGTGTCAGAAATTAACTCACTTTCTTCAGCTAAGACTTGCTTGTATTCACTTTGTCCGCTTGAGCCATCACAGCCCCATTTAGAATAAAGCATTAAATGTGTCTTGCCAACTTTGTATACACCATCAATTTGTAAAATTCTTGCAATAGTGTGATCCAGTAGATCTTGAAGTTTCACCTTTGCTTTAATATTATTAATTTCTATGCTTGATCTTGGTGGGTAGCACTTTCCTTTAGCTTCCTGAATTGATTTGTATGATGGAAATAATAAGCAATTCTTCGCGATTAAGTAACTCCTCATGTATTCATACTGTGCCATATTAAGGTCCAACTCGATGAAAATACTGAGAGCTTCGTCTTTAGAGTACGCTGTTAAATGTGCCGGTTCGTTTAAGAGATTTTGACGTATATCACATTTTTTTCCATGGGCAATACTCGTAAAATTGAAAGCTTCTTCGGTTTCCCTTGAGATCTCAATCCCTGAAGATATGAATTCAGTATAAAATCAAGGCCACATGTTTCAAGCAACTCCTTGTTTTTTCGTCTTTGTGTTCTATCGGAACTGTCTTCGTATGTTTTCGAAGGGCGTCCTCGCTTTCCTGTCGATGTCGAAGGTTCAGATTCACAAGTAGGTTCTTCCAGATTCACAGTAAATATGACGTCCAACCACGCGCTATTCTTGTTTAAAAATATTTGCTTATTTCTGCCAGAGTTTGTGTAACGTTGACGAAAGTTTGTAATAAGGTTTTTTTGCACACTTGCTACAATCTTAGCGATATTTGCCTCGGAAAAGTTGGTAAAATTATTCCATATACAAAGTGGTTAAGATAATACGACAATAAATTAAACTTCGCATACCTCAAGACATTCTCAGACTACATATAAAAAATCATTTGAATATATCCAGTAGTTTAGTCACAAGAAATTATTTTTCATTTTTAACATTTGCTACACGATGTATGTATTAATAGGGAAGTACTGACAGGTTAACGACCCCCGCATCGGTATGCACATCAAAAGATTAAAGACACATTTCCAACCAGCACCATAATAGTTTTTACATTTGATTCAGTGCAAATTATACCTTACGCCTAAATTGTAAGAGTCATAAAGCTTGCCATTAGAGTCCTAACTCTAACAAAATAATACATGCGGAAATAGCTAAGCACTCATGAAATAGAAAAATTGGTTTGTGCGAAAGAGATAAATCTAGTTTCGTTTGTTACTTCGCTTTCTTGTTGAAACATTGCAACAATAAATTTAGGTCACGGTCAGTGTATCGCTACAATCCTGTGACGATTCACGCGTCATCGCTTTCTAAGCGCACGAGTGCCGCAGGACATACTTTGTGTGATTCGCCGCCGAGTACCTACCACCTTTGTGTACCGCCGCCCGCCGCTCGTGTGTTTGTTTTGTAATCCTTATCTACGACGAATTAGTGCGATATTGGACGCTTATTTTAGTGACAGGACACGTAACATTTTAATAGGTATCTAGTTTAATAGTTACTGGTCGTAAGTGAATTGTGCGAAGTTAGACGTTTAGTTTTTATTGTTTTAGTGTTTTCTTTTGTTTTAATTATGCCTCGTTACAATTACACAGCTTCGGAGTACACGGACATGGTGTTAATTTATGGAGAGTGTTTAGGAAACGCCGCTATGGCTATACGGACATACCGACAGAGGTTTGGGGACACTCGAGTTTGTCCAACCAACGGGCGCACTATTGTCCAAGCTGTCCAGAGGATACGAGAAAATAGATCCTTAATCCCGCATATTGATAGTGCTCCTCCACGTGCAAGAGTGGCTCTTGAGGAACGAATTTTAAATTATTTCGAACGCAATCCGACGTATAGTTTGCGTAGGGCAGGTCGATATTTTCGTGTTAACCATGCAACTATACTAAAAATTTTAAAACGCGACAAACGGAAGCCGTATAAGTATAAGAAATTGCATGCGTTGTTGCCTCGAGACAAACCAGTCAGGGAAAACTTCTGTCGCTGGATAGAAACGAAACATTTAGAGGATCCGGATTTCCTGTACAATGTGATGTGGACTGATGAAAGTACATTTACAAGAAACGGGTTATGGAACAGACAGAATTTACGTTACTGGAGCCGCGTGAATCCGCGTCTAGGACGAGAGACTTCGCACCAGTACAGATTTGCTGTCAATGTTTGGGCTGGCATTCATAGAAATACCATAATAGGTCCGGTTTTTATTGATGGAAATTTAAATGGTGAAAAGTTTTTAGAACTCCTCAACGGACCCGTTTCCGAGTACATGGATGAGCTTCCGCTTGATGTGTACAGGCAGATGTGGTACCAGCTAGACGGAGCACCAGCTCATTCAGTGGTGTCAGCAAGAGAGCGTTTGTCTCAAATGTTCGGTCAGCAGTGGATTGGCCGTTATGGACCAACGCGGTGGCCAGCGAGGTCACCCGACCTCACACCATTAGATTTTTTCTTGTGGGGTCACATCAAAAATGAGGTGTACTCAACAGCTGTTGATACGGTAGATGATTTAAAAGATAGAATTATCTTATCTTTTAATAAATTAAAACATATGGCTGCAAACGGGGACCTCTTATCAAACGTTAGGAATAATCTCCTACGGCGGTGCAGTTTGTGTATTCGAGTTAATGGTGGCCATATTGAAACACGAAAAATTTAGTAACTTTAATAGGTACCTACCTAGCTACGTGACTGAACAGTGATCCTGATAGTGATTAATAATTTGATTAATAAATAACATGCGGGTGAAAGGTGCCTAATTATTTCGTTAATACATTTGTGATTCAGTGTTATTATTTTTACTGAGCATTAATAATAATGGCGCCAAAAGATCAAGTCGCTACAGGACCGCGCTATTGCTACTCTATCACAGGTTAGTGAACCATTTATAAATGGTGTTCTATTTTCTTTCCACTTTTATGTCATTTAGTTTGTTTGAAATTTTATTTTTTTAAATTTTGATGTTAGGGTTTTTTTGATAGCTTACAATTGTTCATATGAACTAGTATTGTCAATGTTTTCATTTATTGTCGTATTATCATAACCACTTTGTATAACTTGTTAAAGCAAAAACATAATTCCCGTCACTTTCAATTAAAACCAGACATAAGTCACGTCTGGTACAGTTGAATTCACTCATTGTTGCGAGAAGGTAGATGGTTAGGTTACTACACTTTAAGTAACGACAATGACGAACGAAAAACAGTACGTAATTATTGAGTATTCAGAATCCATTTTTTATATAAAAATATTGATTTGAAACGTGTGCAAAATTGTGGTAGAAAGAACGAATTATCATTATGTGGTTATGCGGTTTACGATATGTATAATTGATAATTTATTATGTAAGTGAACTAAAAATGGTGGGAAACACTCAATACAGTATCTTAACGTAAACCGCAATTAATAAAATATCACAAATAAGACCTATAATAAGCAAGTAGTCAAATAGCATCACCTACGTATTTGTAGGATTTTTTACTGTTTTATGCTATAATAGATTAACATATGTTGTGCAACGAAATTGCAACTTTTCTTTTCTTATTTGATTATAATATTAAATTTCCTATCAAATAACATAATTTACAGACCTTCGGCAAATTTCGGCAACTGTCAAAACTCTAATTGAAAGGTTTAGGTACGCAAAAATGATATGTCACCAGATAAACATTTCTAGTAAATATATTTACACATATATAACATTTTTATGCATACCAGTCAAAAGTACATAGTATAAGCTTTCTGTAATGGTATAATACTTGTATAGTTTTAATTGCTAGGTGGCTAGAAAATAATCTTGAAAAAAATACAAATTCAGATTGTTTTGTGATAGTTTAGGAATGATCATGTTTAGATGATCTTTTTTATAAACCAGTACCGACCACATACATAATTTATGTATAATATAGTAGATTAACTTCTTAGCTACAGTTTGAGGTATAATACGAGTACCTGCGCCCATTTTTACAAAATGTATTTTTGGCCAGGCTCTCTTAGGCACCTCCACATAGTGCTTCGGCCCAACATGTCAGTCACGCTAATAAATACAACGTGTTGATTTGCATCCTAGTCAAATTCAAGGACGTAATTATGCTAATGATTCTCGACCCAAATCGACAGTAAAATGGGTAGGTATTTTATTTTTTTATTTACGGAAATCCGTAAGTGTAAAGCAGCCGCGGCCCGTCTGTTACTAGCCTTATAATCGCGCTTTCACACACAAACAAACGCAAACAATACATACACAACGCATAGACGCAACGATCATTCGATAAATTCGTAGGTAATCAATCGCACCCCAATCACGGTACGGGGATTCTCCCGCGCAAGCTCCTAGCCACGCCCCCGGCCCCCGCGGCCCCGGAACTAACAGTGTGTTTGATGTCGCCGAAGCGTGCGCGCGTTCGCGAATTGTGCAAGATGACGGACAATTATTCAAAGTCGAGATGGTGGAGATGGTCCGCCTGTATGCCATCAGTGGAGACAGCCTACGTGGAGCCAACCGGATATTCACGGAAATGTTTCCCGATCGGGAACCCCCATCACAGAGCGTCATGCTGGCTGCTACGCAGGGACTGTGGGATCATCGGCAGTTTGACGTTCCCCGGCATGCTCATGCTCGCGGCAGCGTAGGCCTGCCTGTCGCCTTGCAGGAAGACATCCTGGAATACTTCCAGCGAGACCCACGGGTAAGCACGCGGGAGGCTGGTCAACACTTAGAAGTGCACCACACCACAGTGTGGGTCCTACTGAAACGTGAACTTCAACACCCGTTTCACTACCGCAAGGCACAACCTCTACTTCCAGCAGGATGGCGCTCCCTCTCACTATGGTCGGCAAGTACGCGAGTACTTGACCGAAAAGTTGGTGACCACTCGATCGGTCGCGGAAGACCTGTGGCCTGGCCTCCGCGTTCTCCAGACCTGACGCCTGTAGACTTTTATTTGTGAAGGTTAGTTTACACGGAGGAAGTGACAAGTGTAACAGAATTACATGCAAGGATGAGGATGAGTTAATTATCAAGCGAAATTTATGACAATAATGTAAGTGATTTTCGAAATAAAATTAGGTAAAATTATTGCTACCGGTCATTGATCCGTCGCACTCGCGCGCGCTTGCATTTCGTAGGTAAGACGTCGACACTCACGCACACAGCTGCATTGTCGCTGTGTGCGTAGTCGGGTGATTCTGTTTGAATTAAGGGCTTAATTCTGAAATACTGTTAAATTTCAACAACAAAAAAAAGCAGCGCTTATTAGTTATTGCCCGCTACCGTACTTTCGATTGATTATTTATGTCTTTTATGACAACCTCCTGAAATTTGACGAGGATGCAAAACAACACGTTGTATAGTTAGGAAGTCGTAGGACGTCGGCCCAACATGTCAGTTACGCTAATAAATATAGTTAGAAGTCGTAGGACGTCTACTCAACATGTCAGTTACGCTAATAAATATAGCTAGAAGTCGTAGGACGTCGGCTCAACATGTCAGTCACGCTAATATAGTTAGGAAGTCGTAGGACGTCGGCCCAACATGTCAGTCACGCTAATAAATATGGTTAGAAATCGTAGGATGTCGGTCCAACATGTTAGTCACGCTAATATTAATATAGTTGGAAGTCGTAGGACGTCGGCCCAACATGTCAGTTACGCTAATAAATATAGCTTGAAGTTGTAGGACGTCGGCCCAACATGTCAGTCACTCTAATAAATATAGTTAGAAGTCGTAGGATGTCCGCCCAACATGTCAGTCACGCTAATACATATAGTTAGGAAGTCGTAGGACGTCGGCCCAACATGTCAGTCACGCTAATATTAATATAGTTAGAAGTCGTAGGACGTCGGTCCAACATGTCAGTCACTCTAATAAATATAGTTAGAAGTCGTAGGACGTCGGCCCAACATGTCAGTCACGCTAATATTAATATAGTTAGAAGTCGTAGGACGTCGGTCCAACATGTCAGTCACTCTAATAAATATAGTTAGAAGTCGTAGGACGTCGGCCCAACATGTCAGTTACGCTAATAAATATAGCTAGAAGTCGTAGGACGTCGGCCCAACATGACAAGTCACGTCACGGACGGCACGTGGGGAAGAACCGTACCCTTCGTTGTAAAGGGAAGATCCTCCGACCAGGTGGGCAATATTCAAATCGCGCGGAGAACTTGAACATCTTGATGTAGAATTTGTGTGACGTCAGGCGTCAGGTCTATTCAGTGTCCGAATTTTTTCATGTGAACATTTTTCTATGTGAACTGGCAAAGCTAGTAAAGTCGCCATGTGAGAACAATGAAATATTTACTACGGTATGGAACTCACCAGGCGGCGGTATCTTGAGCGATATGTCGTAAGTTTTGCTTTTCGGCCTCTTGGCAGCCGGCTCCAGTTTCTCCGGTGTTTCTGTTGGCGTTACCGTCTCCTGCGTGGCTGCCCATCCGTCCTGCAAACGTTATGGAATTTTGAATATTATTTAATGACATTGCTGAACCCCAGCATTGCTGAATACTGCAGTAGTATTCAGCAAGAATGTTTTGAATAATGGGTGGCATATTACTTGTCTGGTTTGATTTACCTCTAGTTAAAAAGTGATGCATTTTTGCAGTAATTCTGGCTACATAGATTCTGTTGCATTGCTATACTTACTTGATTATTTATTCACAAAATCCACAGCTCTTTAACAATTTTAATTAAAATAAATAAACCGATATTACAGCCAATTACGGATTTCAAATCAAATTAACTATTATATGCATCAGAAACAAACAGAATGATATGCTAGCACCATCTAAGCATTTGAAAGTGTGTGGTGTGGGTGGGTGTGTGGGTGTGTAGGAGTGTGTGTGATGAGTTGAAGTGGTGTGTGGAATATTTTTAAACCAATACTATTTAGAACTATAAGTCAATTCATCGCATACAGAAGTTACTAAAACGTCTCCTGAAAGTACCTTTCCTTTTTATTATTCGAGGTAAATTGAATCCGTCACCATCAACTTAAAATCGATTTCAGAGTGTATCTTATGTAGATTTTTAAGTGAAAATTCGTATTAAAAACCGGCCAAGTGCGAGTTAGACTCGCACACGAAGGGTTCCGTACCATAAACCGTAAAAAACACGTTTCTTGTATGGGACACCCCATTCATTTTTAATTTTATTTCATTTTTATTATGTGTTGTTTTAGCGTCAATAAAAATAGACAATCTGAAAATTTCAAGTGTCTACCTATTACGGTTCTTGAGATACAGCCCGCTGACAGACAGAAGGACGGACGGACGGACAGCGGAGGCTTAGTAATGGGGTTCCGTTGGTTACCCTTTGTTCACGGAACCCTAAAAAGCCCTAAATAAGTATGTACTGCAATAGAATTTAAACTTTGTCTCATATGCCATAAAAAATATTCTTAAATTTGATAATTATCTCGAAATCCGAATTCAAATATATATATAAATTATAATTATAGACTGACATTCTGATAGTGACAAGGATTAGGTGATTAGAGCGTATTATGAAAGGGCTGTAATAAAACTAAATAAGTACCTCAGGATCCTCAATTTCCGGTGCTATAGGCAGGAAGGACAGCAAGTGTTCGTCTTCCCCCTCTTCATCGGAACTGCAGAAGGCTGCCACGGGCTCGCAAGTCGTCACGTCCACCTGTTTCAAATGGAACGCCTGACTCTAAATAATTTAGTTTTTCTATACGAAAAGTGGAAAACGAGAATGTTATGTGTACTTTGTAGTAGTGTATGGCTCCGCGCAAACGGGCCACCGACCATAGCCACCGGTAGCCGTTGCGCGCCACGTCCTTTGGTACCGAGCAAACGAAGGTGGTCGGTGGCCGCTACAATTTGTTACTCTCCTGCTGTACAGTCCCACGATGGATTCTACAATTGTTTTTTTTTCTCAAATTGTTGTCTTGTATAGTAGTGTCTGGCGGATAACTGAAGGGTAGGAGCAGTAGCGTAGCGAGAGGGGTGCGGGGGGTGCGGCGCGCACCGGGTGACACCCGCTTAGGGGTGACACCCGACCGCTCGTTGACTGGTTTTTGTCACTATCGGGTGGCACCCCTAAACGTTTGTCGCAATGAAACCTGTCGGGAGTAGTGTGCAAAAATTTTTGAGCTCGCTACGCTCGCTCTTCATTTTGCACACTCTTGACTTCCTGAATTTTTCTACAGGTTGTATAAATCAACAAAAAACTTAAATTTCAGTATGAATAATCAAAATACAATAAAAACCCTTCCGAGATGAAGTGCAAAAACTTCTTTAGTCCTTCAGGGCTTCTGCATTTAGGGGTGACATTCATTCGTTGACTTTTTGACACATTCGGGTGTCACCCCTTAACGGGCGACGTAATGAAACCCGTACGCGGTGGGGTGTAAAAAATTTCGAGTTCGCTTCGCTCGCTCTTACTTTCTGCACTCTCTTTTTTCTTGAGCATTCCTGTATGTCTCAATAAAATCACTGTTTGTGTATGAAATGATCAAAAAAAAACCTTTTCGTGTTGGGTTGCATGAATTTTCAAGCTCACTCCGCTCGCTCTTGTGTTCTGCCCTCTCTCAGTAAATGAGCTTTCTCGCAGCACTCCAAGTTATTTCTATATAAGTATGAATGATCAAAAGAATATAAAACCTATCCGAGATGGGATGCGAAAATTTGCGAGCTCGCTTCGCTCAAAACAAAATCAAAATAATCTTTTTTTCGAGATTTTGTTTGTAAGTAAGTATGATGTAAGAACATTCCTGAAAATAAAAACCTGCAGCGCAAATGGCACATCTTCCCTCCTCCCTTCTGAAAAATGGCTTGCGCTTGCCGTCACCAGAACGAAAGGCCAAAAGTGCAACTCATAATTATTTGAGGGGGGGGGGTTCATTTGTAGGGTGACACCACATTATCCGCCACGGGTGACACCCATGCTAACTACGCTACTGGGTAGGAGCATTGATATATAAAAAACCCACGATACACACTCAGCATCTCAAAAAGTCCGCAAAAAAAAGCCGAATATTTATAATTGTGCGCAAGTTTCAAACAATCTTAAATCAATGTAAAAACATTAAGCGATCCGTGTAAGGTTGAATTTACAAAAATAAATTGCGCATCACTCGCCATACTGAACTGCTTTGTTAAAAACAACTTTAAGCGATCCGTGTAAGGTTGAATTTGCAAAAAAAATTTGTTTATAGTATAACTACACACAACTCCCACATGACACTTGATACATGTCAGTTTTTGACGACAGTTTCGAGTGTTGCATTTGTACGAGACTGTGCATCTTGGGTTTTTTTATATATCAATGGGTAGGAGGGTTAGATGGAGCCGCAGCAGTGGCGCATGAGTGGCGAGTGTCGACATTACACACAGATCGCGGACATTGAGTCATGATTGGCCGCCACCGGTGGCGTGTAGCGGACACTGAGATGCGAGTGGACGCCACTCGCTACACGTGTGGGGCAATACCATTCAAAACGTGTTAAAAATCATGTAATCAGCCACTGGTGGCTTTTGTCGTCGTTGGCCCGTTTGCGCGGAACTTAAGTAAAGTTCAATAAATTTTGGTTCGCAACCCTACAAAGTGCACGCAGAAACCGCGTCGTGTCGCGTCTCCATGTGAGTTGACCTTTGGCCGACATCTATAAACGTTACTTAGCACGTACTATATCGCATAACTGTAAAACTTCAAGTGCAAAATAGAGACGGGACGGGACTATGGTTAAGCTAAAGCAGGGCTAACGTTAACAGATCTTGCAATTTATTTATATTTTTCTAATAGATTTTGCCCGTGACTTTGTGTGCGCATATCCCGTTTTTTCCCGTTCCCGTATAGCATAAAGCCTTCCTCATGAATATGGCTATCACATACAAAAAGAATTTTCCAAATCCGACTGGTAGTTCTAGATATTAGCGCGTTCAAACAAACGAACTCTTCAACTTGCTTACATTACTATGTAGATTATTTACAGCTTCTCAATATAATCACAAATCTAGACTTTATTTAGGACTAAGAATTTCCAGTGCACATACCTCCACCTCCTCATCATCATGGCTCTCTCCAGTCTGGTCCACCGACCGATCTTCATCTTCCACGTCAAACTCGCTCTCCCGTTCTTCATACTCCACGTTTTCATCCAATTCTTTGAAGTCTGGAGCAAACGCTGACCAGTTTTCTACTTGATTCTGTGCCCAGATGGATACTACGCCTGTAAATGTTAGAAATAGATGTCAAATTTTGAAGAGGAATCGACAGCAACTTTTTTTTGCTATTAGATAGTGGAAAGTGATGATGTGATCGAAGATGGAGCACACTTGCCTAAAAGTAACCTATTCACAGACCTAGAGACTCCCAGGTTGTAGCTATCAGATACACAGACTCTGGCAGGGAATATGCTGTATGGTGCGCACGAATTTTGATGACGATATTACGATAACATATTTTCTGAACTGCTTACACCTGCACTAATATAATACTAGCAATGATCGGCCGGATGGGATGCCACACAATTTACGTCCAGCAGCAGTTCTCCCTTGGTGCCGTGCAGCATCTTGACGAGGTTGCCAATGAAATGCTTACCTGCACTAATACTAGCAATGATCGGCCGGATGCGATGCCACACGACGTCCAGCAGCAGTTCTTCCTTCGTGCCGTGCAGGATCTTGACGAGGTTGCCAATGAAATGCTTACCTGCACTAATACTAGCAATGATCGGCCGGATGCGATGCCACACGACGTCCAGCAGCAGTTCTCCCTTGGTGCCGTGCAGGATCTTGACGAGGTTGCCAATGAAATGCTTACCTGCACTAATACTAGCAATGATCGGCCGGATGCGATGCCACACGACGTCCAGCAGCAGTTCTCCCTTGGTGCCGTGCAGGATCTTGACGAGGTTGCCAATGAAATGCTTTCCTGCACTAATACTAGCAATGATCGGCCGGATGCGATGCCACACGACGTCCAGCAGCAGTTCTCCCTTCGTGCCGTGCAGGATCTTGACGAGGTTGCCGATGAAATGCTTACCTGCACTAATACTAGCAATGATCGGCCGGATGGGATGCCACACGACGTCCAGCAGCAGTTCTCCCTTGGTGCCGTGCAGGATCTTGACGAGGTTGCCGATCGACTTCTCCCAGATGTACAGCGCATGCTGCCGAGCCGAGCCCGCGCAGATATACTCGCCGTCGCCCGAGAAACAGCACTTCTTCCATGTCGTTCTAATGAAGAAAGATGTATTGAAGAATTGAGAATTTTTGTCTCCCTTGAGCCAAGCATTGAAAAATCAAACAGTGCGCTTTGGCATGCGCATTATAAGAAAACAGCAAGTATTTGTTCAACTTAATATAATTGAGCCACTGCCGTGTTTTTCATGGGTGCACTTTTTGCTTCATGGGATACTTACTTATTAACAAGATCCTGTAGTTTCTGTATGGGTTCAGGTTCACCATTAATTCCACATTTTAGTACTTTGCTTGATTCATATACTCGTATGACACGATCTGATGTGTTTACGAGAAAACAGCTGAAATTTTTGTTAAAATGAAAATTGAGTACATACAATACATATTAGTCCTAATAGCCCTAGATAGGTAGAGGCCTCTTTTCTCAGTGGAGAAATTCGGACTAGTTAATATAATAAGACAATCCATTAAATATCAATATAATTTCTTTTTTTGCCTGTTCATATGGTTATTCCAACTAAAATCTTACTAAGTTGGTATAAACACTTGAACAGGACATTTCAGTGCCGACGACGCCTACTACGTGACGCTCGGGTCAATTCTTACTCAGGTGCCGCTGACGTCTCGGTGGCGTTTTGAAATTTCGGTGTTGGGTGCCGCTGATGCCTTCACGAGTTGTATGCGGCACCTGGCAAGGACTTCATGAAAAAGGAGGTGGCAATACAAGCGCTAAAAACGGTTATCTGTTTCAACTTACTCTCCTCTTCTTGCAAATTCTATACTTTTGATACTTGTGGTGCTTGATGTGCCCACAACTATTTTGAAGCTAGCCTTCACTACTAATGACTGAGTATCTAGAATTAATATCTTCCCTTTGGCATTGCCCGTGTAGACGTGGTCTCCTCTTCTATCAAAAGATGCTATTACATTTACGTCACCCTGAAAAGTTTTTGTTAATTTATTTTGTGTTGATAACATAATTCATAGGTTTATTTGTCAGCATTTGGTGTGCTTACTCCGAAATGACTGGGATTTAATATGTATTGATTTATATAAAAATGAAAGTCTTTGTTGCAATTACAGACATCAAAGGCAAGCACATAATGGATAGGTAGGTACAGAAGGCAATATTGTTGCTTAGCTAACAATACCACGCAAGTCATTTTGACTAATTTTACAGTACTTAGAGCAGAAAATGTACTGGGGCACTGTGTCAACTATGTGAATTTTGGCCTAGGTATGGTCGATTGCAAGTGTAATATGTTCGATCCGCAACAAAGAGTTCTATCCAATGACATTAAAAAGGAGAAATCGTAAAAATCAACTTGAGCAGTAGTGTCAGCCAAGCGAAGATATGCAATTTTGATACTCCTGTTTTTGCTTGCGACTATTTACTTTTTGGTACCTACCCAAGAAAAAATTGTTATGCCTAAAACTTACATCTTCATCTATAGGTAATATTTTGTGTTCCCCATCGGTATCAACCAGCAGTGCAGCGTGTCTCATCGGACACACAAGGAATCTCTTGTCGTTTCTAGGATCAAACTGTACTCTCAGTATCGGTGTTGGGAATCTGTACCGTTGTTCACATTCTCCAGAAAGAACGTCCCATATGCATACGTTGTGGTCTGTTGATGCTGAAAGAAGCTGTAGGCCAAAAAGTATCGGTGTTTTTTGTAGTTTCTCCGTATTTTGAGAGCAACTTCCGAAATTAAAGTTATTTTTTAGTGTGTTTTGTAGTTACTTTTTATTTGGAATTTGGTTGTATTTTTTTTTAAGTTTTTTATTTTTCACTTTTTAGTGGTACCTCACACCTAACAACACCACTGGAAAATCGTAGGAAAGCAAAATACACAATTTTGTTTACTTGGATTGGCTTGGTTTACAAAAAAACCATCATCCAAGTAAACAAATTCCAGCTATTTTGATTTAAAAGCCAAACTTTCCCATCCCAAACCCCACCGTACCCTGATTTCCCATCTACGACCCCTTCCAACTCCCCTCCTAACTGTGACCCTTCTGTGACGAAGTGGTTGCGGGCTCGGCCGTCACTAAACTCAGCTGATGGCGGGTAGGAGAAATTCAGTCACCTGCGCTAGGACCTGCGCAGTCGAGCGCCGTAAGCGGGGATGAAGGAGTCCTGGGGGGTTGAGCCGATCGGCACTGGCGGTAATGTGTCCGTGAGGCAACACGCCCCCTTTGGTCTGGATTTCAAGCGAAACGGTGGCCCTACCCTCTAGCCAAGGGTAGGGAAATGGCCATAGTGTCCCGTCAGAGGGCCACAGGCGAGGTGCGTGGGGTCCGCGGAGGTCGCCCTTGGGCGGCCGAAGCGGTAGGTAAAGGCCATGCTGACGGTGTAAGTGAGGGTTGAATAGTTGCCAACCCGATCGAGCACCCGATGTCGCGCTGTAAACCAGCCTTGCGCACCTATATCTTCCTGGTAGTCCTAACATTCGCACTCACAGCAGTGCGACGTTCCCAGGTGCGGGCTCCATGGTGGGTGGGAGCCAGGAAGATGAAGTTTGTCATTTTTAGTATGGACGTATTGAAGCCAACTAAAACCACCGCAGGAGCGGAGTCGGCGAAAGCTGGCAAAGCTCCTAAGCGAGGTGCCTCTGGTGCTTCGCTCGCCCCTGGATGCCCTGCGGCTCACGCCGTGGGCTCCAGCGCGGGCGCCGGTCCGGCTGTGGCGAAAACCGCAACCAAGACCAAAAAGTCCCACTCCAAGCAAAGGAGAACGGCGCTGCATGGGACCAGTACCGATCCTTTAGACAAAAAGGCGAAAACGGAGACGGGTAACACCTCTGCCGGAAGTAGCCTTCCCAAACACCCTCCTACTCCTCCTGTGGCTCTTCAAGCCACATCCCAAGATGCAGCCGTCTCCGGTCACACGGGGGCGGTGGGCAGCACCGAGGACGTTTTTGCGAGCGCCTGGCAGGTGCCTATCCGTAAGGGAAAAGGAAAGGGCAAGGGCAAAAAATCAACTCCACAAGCCCATTGCTCTTGCTCGGGCCCCTCAGGTCCAGCAGCTCCTACAAGCCAGGGTAAGAGGAGGGAAAGGCTGACGCGTAAGGAGCGGCGTCACGAACGCAGGCGGGGACGCAAACCCCCCCAAAGCAAGCAGGTTGCTGCCACTAGTTCGGTTAAACCGACCAAACAAGGTAAGCTGAACTTCTCCGAAGGGAAGCAGTTGCAGGCTGAGGCTGGCACTAGCCGACCAACGCCAAATAAACTGCCTTACAAATCCGCAGGAGGTCCGGCCGGAGTGGTAACCACAACGCAGCAATCCGATGGGAACGATCAGGCTGCGGCCAAGCGGGCTCTCAACGAGACGATTTCGCCCCGTGGAGAGCACAAGCGGCCGCGGCTTGACCAGTCCCAGCGGGTTGCCAACAAAAGCTACGCCCAAGCTGCCAGTGCGTCCCTGAACGTCGCGATAACCTGCGACCGGAGGGGAATCATCAGCCAGGGAGTATCGGACCAGGTCTTAGCTGCTATCCACAAGCAGATAATCAGTGAGGCCTGCTCCGCTATGCAGGACACACCAGGACCGACCTTCAACGCGAAGCCGCTGTTCGCCGGTGGAGTCCTCAAGCTGTGGTGCGGCAACGACCACACTTTAGCCTGGCTGAAGAAGACAGTCTCCAACCTGGCTCTCCCGGCTAGCACCTCGCTAGTCGTCAAGAGCCAGACGGAGATCCAGAAGCGGGTACGCTGCGGCATCGCCATTCCCGACGACCAGGGAGTCTACGAGGACTCGACCTTCATTGGACGAGCCCTCTGTTACCAGAATCGCTGGATCGACGTGAAGAGGTGGGTATTGCTGCACGCCGAGAAGCAGAAGGCATGCTGGTTCGTGGTGCTGGGTATCCCCGAGGACCAAGTTCCGACCCTGATGAGCGCCGAGCGCCGACTCTCAATTGGTTTGGGATCGGTGTACGTGAAGTTCCAGGGTCCGAATGGCAGGTTCGTCGACGTCCCTCGGGGGTGGGACCCGATCACGAAACAGCCGCTGGAAGAGGCAGTGGTGACCAATGCCGCGCCAAACAACCCGGATGCAACTGCGGCTGAACCTGCTGTAGCAGCAGTGTCGGCCGCCCCTGCCGCCACCGTGGATGCCGTCCTTTCATCGGGGGGGGAGCCGGACGACGTAATGTTGTCCCCGGTTTCGGACCCGGGAGGGGACGGTTTCGACGAGGGCGACCTGTTTGCCGGGCTGCGACTGGAGGGTGACGAGGAGGGTCTCGCCTGTGATGGCGTCCCTTTTGTCGGCCTGTAAAGTCGTGCAGGCTAACCTCCACCACAGCCAGACCGCGACGGCTCAACTCCGGAAGTGGCTGGAGGTACAACACACGGCCGTTGCCCTGATCCAGGAGCCGTGGATTAGGGGCGGCCACATACGAGGACTCTCCAATCTTGGCGGTAAGCTCCTTGTTACTACGGGCCATGATCACCCTAGATCGTGTATCTATGTCACAGGTAACCTCAAAGCACAGCTATTAAACGACTTCTGTTGCAGAGATGTCTCTGCAGCTAGGCTGTATATCTTGTTGAGCGTCGAAGCAATCTGCGCGCCGTCATTCAATTGTAGGCGGGGTTTGAGTTGACGTCAGCGATAACGGCGCGTGTACTTAAAACGACGATATCTCTGAATTTGTGTATGGGAGCTACATGAAACTTATGTTTTTGGAATTGTTATGAAATAAACTAATTTATTTCATGTAGATTAGTCCAGTTTTACTTTGTAATATATTATAAATTCTAGTTTGAAGTCAGCGTTAGTGAAATTTTCCAGTTTTTTGTACATAAATGGATAGAAACAAAAAAATAAACCGTAACTTCAAAAAGTTTTTATATTAAATACATAAATACACCCTATTTATCATTAATCGATAAAAAAAACACACCTCTCCATACAATTTTTTTAAACCACAAGCTTTACAAAAAATTGCTCAAGTAGGACGACCCGGGCGCTAACAAAAAAAATGTGTATGTTTGCACTTCAGTTCCGGGCACTCTGTAAGCCAAGTGGCTTAGAGTAGTATCTTATTACATAGCTTGGTACACTGTCTTATCACAGACTAAGTGTTACCTGTTAGAACTGTTTAGTTTAAGAGTTATGAGTCACAATGCAAACACTTTAAAAAGAGCGATAAAAAAGACGCTTCCATCATTTGGATCACAGAGCAAGTATTATTGCGTTTATTTGAAATCTTATTTCACAATCCACATGATGATGATATTTACTAATAGAAAAACACATCACAAGGGTATGTTGCCTAGCAAAAACATTCTAGAAATCGACCAGCAAAATTAACAATTTGACGACAAAAACACACAACTTAGACTAACATAGTATGGATACGACTCAATGTTGTTAAGTACATTTGAACTCGATTAAAAATTACTCTAAATTATAACTGACAAAATGAAATATTGCAATAGACTAGAAACATATGGAAAAAAAATGAAAAAAAAAATGAAAAAGTAAAAGCTGCAAAAAAAGACATCACAACAACCACCGCATCAGACAATCCACTAGATCCGCTACATCGTCACTATGAGAAATGCAAATAAAAAAAACAGTCACATAATATACCATAACCTTCCTTTCAACTTATAAACCATAACTCTTTATTTGCGTCGCGCAGTCGGGTAAGTCTTATCCATATCTTCTAACGTCTTAGCAAAACCATTATGACGTCACGAATCCCCGGAGTGTCGAGCTATCCCTAGAGGTCGATTACGTGTAGGCGTGTTTTTGTTTTCAATTATACTCACATTTCTGACGATATTACTCAAAACAAATGCAATAGAAGCGTTGTTTATTAACATAGTATTGTAAATAACGATAGTTTGATAGGCATTAGTCGTATTTACTATTCTTAATAGATGAAACAAAACGGTCCCTACCGGTCGCTTGGCGCGAAAAATGGACGACGATGTTCGTTGAAATAACTATTTCTTCCGGAATTTATGCCAAATACACAATCAGGCTATTAAAAACAGTTCAGTACTTACCGTTCCATGATTTTTCACTACGTTTCTGGTAAAACAACACTATATTCACTAGTAATTCACAGACAAAGCGCAGGCACAAACCAACTGTATGACGCGCAGAATGGTACTGGTTTGACGAGTTACACACGACGATTGTTATGGGTCAGATACCGTTTGAGTGACAGAATGTGTTCCTTGTCTTTTTCACGAGACGTTGGGCAAGTTAGAGCTCGATAGGCATAGTTTTCACACAAAAATAACGGTCAAAACAAAAGCGCGCGAACATCTATCCTCTAAGGATAAACGACATTTACCGGGTCTATCCCCTAGGGATATTCGACGCTTAACAAGATATACAGCGTGGAGCCACAATGTCGGCGATCGTCTTCGCCTCGGCTTACATGCCTGAGGCAGGGGAACCGCCCCCACACGACCTTGTCCGCCTCATCACTAACTGT
The DNA here is from genome assembly GCA_947578705.1 of Lacanobia wlatinum. Lineage (NCBI taxonomy): Eukaryota > Metazoa > Arthropoda > Insecta > Lepidoptera > Noctuidae > Lacanobia > Lacanobia wlatinum. Next base: position 24,988,515 of record OX388031.1, read on the forward strand.
GAAAGTGGCGGGGATGAGATGGTCATCGGGACCGACGCAAATGCACACCATCCACTTTGGGGGATGGAGACGCAAAACGCAAGGGGTAAGGCATTAGTTGATTACCTGTTTACAACTAACCTATCCCTACTAAACACAGGTTCGGAACCAACTTTCGTAACCAGACGCAGTCGTACAATCATAGACCTTACTCTGGCAACGGAGGGAGCAGCGGAACTCATCACTGGGTGGCAGGTCTCAAATGAGGCTTCCTGCTCAGACCACAGGTGGATCCGCTTCGACATCCAGGTCTGTATACCACCCAAACAACCTAGGCGTAATCCGCGTAACACGGATATATCGGTATACACACGCAACCTTGCCTTAAGGCTTGCGCCACCAGGCGATTCGAAGTCTCTTGCGGACACGGCACAGATCGACGCGCAAGTATCACAACTCTCCGAATCGCTGATAAACAGCTACCAAATCGCATGCCCAAAACGACTCCACGCGACACACCGGGTAAACAACCCTGGTGGGGTGCGGATCTAGAGCGCAAACGCGGTAAGGTAAGGAAGGCTCTCAACAGAGCCATGAACACATGTAGTGATGAGGACTGGGACGCGTATTACGCGGCCAAATCCAACTACAAAAAATGCATCAGATTCAGAAGAACTACAGGATGGCGTAAATTCTGTGGTAACATTGAATCATGCCAACAAGCAAACAGGGTAAGGAAAATACTGGCACAACAGAACACACCTGAGGTCGCCACGCTCCGGAAACCCGACAATACGCTGACCACGTCACCTGAAGAAGCGCAACGCCTCCTAGTAGAAACTCACTTCCCAGGCAGCGTATTCGCGCAGGTAAACGAATGGCATGACGTTATCCAAACACCATCAGCAGATGATTGGCTTTATGCAGGAAAGATGATTACGCTGGAAAAACTTCAGTGGGCCATCAAAAGCTTCCAACCTTTCAAGGCACCAGGTCCCGATGGTGTGTTTCCTGCCTTACTACAATGGGGAGGTACCGCTGTTGCAACAATACTGGTGCCCTTAATGCGAGCGTGCCTGGCCTTTAGATACGTTCCTAAAGGATGGAGGGAAGTGAAAGTCATATTCATTCCGAAGCCAGGTAAAAGTGACTACACAAACGCCAAATCCTATCGACCTATAAGTCTGACCTCGTTCTTACTAAAGACAATGGAAAGACTATGTGAAAGGGAGCTACGAGATGGCGTTTTAAAAACAATACCACTGCATGGTAACCAACACGCATACAGCTCGGGTAAGTCGACAGAGTCCGCTCTTCATCTGGTGGTGAGCCAGATTGAAGAAGCGATTCATCAAAAAGGGTCCTGCCTGGGCACTTTCATAGACATCGAAGGTGCCTTCGACAAGACAAACTTTTCCAGCATTAGTGCCGCCCTCTCCAAACACGGTGTAGAACAGGTACTAACTGATTGGATTACTAATATGTTAAGCAAACGGGTGGTTCGTCTTGAGGAAGAGCAGCAGCTGGCCCTGATAGCCAGAGGCTGCCCGCAGGGAGGAGTGCTCTCCCCTCTTCTGTGGAATCTGGTGATTAATGACCTTATCACCAAACTCAACGCACAACGTTACTACACAATAGGGTATGCCGACGACCTCGCAATCCTTGTGCCAGGGAAGGTGACTGGAACGATCTGCAACCTCACTCAACAAGCACTACGCATCGTGGAGAGATGGTGCGAAGAATATGATCTGTCAGTAAACCCCACGAAAACTGAATTAGTCATGTTCACTCAAAAACGAGCACTAGGCCACTACCGGCTACCTAAGCTCTTCAACACAGAGCTCCAACTGTCTAACGAGGTAAAGTATCTAGGCGTCATCCTAGACACTAAGTTAAACTGGAGTAATCACTTAGACTACAAACTAAACAGGGCCTGCATTACCTTCTGGCAGTGCAGGAAAATGATAGGTAAGAAGTGGGGCCTATCTCCCAAAATCATACTATGGCTGTACAGCGCAGTAATTCGGCCCATGTTAACCTACGGGGCCGTGGTGTGGTGGCCACGCACAAAGCTAGCTACAGCCGAAAACAAGCTACAACACATGCAAAGGCTGGCCTGCATGGCGACGACGGGCTGCATGAGGACCACTCCAACTGCGGCGCTAGAAGCCATGCTGGGACTCCCTCCGCTACACTTGTTTATACAACAGGAAGCGACGATGGCAGCAGTACGCCTTAAAACACTGGATCTCTGGAGTAAGAGAGAAACACGGCACACCGCTCTGCTCGAGGAGCTCAATCATGAACTCCCTATAACAAAAGCAATCAATGACCGGGTACCCAAGCAATTTATCTTTGATAAAAAATACAGAATCCAATTGCATGAGGATCATCGCTGCGAGGGGCTGTGCCCCGCAGAGCTGCGGATCTTCACCGATGGATCAAAAACAGGTACAGGTACTGGTGCGGGCATCTTCTCAGAGGATCTCAATATCCACATAGCCACACCATTGGGGGTCCACAACACAGTGTTCCAAGCTGAATGCATGGGCATTTCTCTGGCGGCATCAGCCATCCTAACCAGGGAAGTTAAGGACCACTCAATACGCATACTCTCGGACAGCATGGCTGTCCTGCAAGCTCTGAACAGCCACACGGTCAACTCTGGGCTGATTCTCGAGTGTCATCAACGTCTTAATCAGGTTGGTAGACACAATAAAGTAACCATTCAATGGATCAAAGGACACAGCGAATCCCGAGGCAACGATGCAGCGGATGAACTCGCCAGAAGGGGTTCGAGTATGGCAGTGATGGGACCCGAACCCATCGTACCTCTGCCTTTCGGTTACCTACGCAATCTGGTAAGGAAACGCACCGGAGATAGGCATCACAAGCTATGGGTTGACCATGGTGAGTGTAGGCAGGCCAAAGAGGCACTTCCCTCAATAGATGGCCGATTTACAAAACAAGCCCTAAGACTGACTAAACAACAGTTGCGTACAGTCACAGCCGTAACAACAGGCCACGGGTCTTTTAATAAACACCTCTATGCTATAGGAGTCACTGACAGCCCGCTATGCAGAGCCTGCATGGAGGAGAATGAGACAGCAGCACACCTGCTTCTAAGCTGCCCGGTAGTCGCGGATTACAGGGCCAAGTACTTCGGTAACCCAGGTACCCTCTGTGAGATAGTTGGTAACACCAAGGCGTTGCTGGCCTTCCTTGGGGAGCTGGGGAGGATCGAATGACACATTTGTCCCACCTGCACGCAAAATACGCACTTAGTCGTGGAGTTGCGGAAACCAGCCCGATTTACATACATACATACATAAAGCCAAACTTTCTAAACAATTTGATAAAATTTCTATGGAACCAATCGGGAAGTATATCCTTTCAGATAAAACAGATTTTTTTAAATTGGTTCATAAATGATGGATTTATGAGGTAACAAACATAAAAAAAAAACTGAATTGAGAACCTCATCCTTTTTATGAAGTTGGTTAAAAAAGGTATATTCAATTATGGAGTGAAGGTTCAAATATTCCACGAAGTTTATCCAAAAATATGCAATATAACAGGCATGGAGAACACACTATCTCTGTGTTACAAACAGATAACTTACTATTAGTTACTTATGCAATAGATGCTAACAACAAAACGTCTAAAAATGCCTGTCTTTAGCCATCACAGCACAAACATTTTTTTTTCTTTCACCTCACAAATTCAGCTTACAAGACCATTATTTAACCAATATTCGGTTCAATTAAATAATACAGGTATAAATACTTTAAAACATGAATAGACTAAGTTAGAAAGAAATCTAACGTACCTTTTTACAATTCCTCGACCAGCTAAGACTACAAACAGGATAAACATGTGCCGATATTGACTTTGCAATGCCCCGAGTTAGGAAGTCCCATATAAATATCCTGCCGTCATTGCAGCCTACTGCCAAAAGGGTTCCTCTTCTGTTGAAAGCACATGTTGCTGCCAATGATATCGAGTCTAAGGTGCCATCAAATTCCTGGGAAAAATTGTTGTATTTATCTTGTAGGAGATTGTTTATGTTACCAGATATAGAGCATAGAGACAATTGACTACGCTAATTTCTCACATAAACCAGTAAAATAGCTAATTAATGTAAGGTTTACAAAGATGCCTAAAGAACTTAAATTTTCTTAAAATTCAGGCGTCGAACGGGAGATAAATTGATGCTTACCTCAGGATAATTTTGACCAAATGATTCTGAAAGGGACACGCAATATTGTTTAGTAAATATCGTAAACAAAAACAAATACAGAAAGTTCTAGTTTCCGAAAAGGTCACTTACCAAGTAATTCCAAATTCATGATTGAAACTAGGTAGTGTAAATATATTTTTAAATACCTCTTGATACAGAACTGTCTATTTAAAACTTAACTAAATGAACAAAAATAATTAAGCAAACGCTTTTTTTCCAGCATACCCGACGCTCGGCGTTTGTGCTGTTTGACAATTTGACATTGACAAAACTTTTGACAACTTTATTTTATTTTGGCTCTTGCTCGTTCCAAACATCGGAATAAGTAATTGTGGAGCATTAAAATAACTTTGGCCAGGAATTTGTTTTAGGGTTGCAAGTAAGATTGCTTGTAGCATTTCCTTAAAATGCGCTGAAATGCATGGAGTCTGTAATTTCGCTACAGTGATTTCTAAACTAAACAATCCAACAAAGTCTATTTACACTTAAAATCCAAAATAAAACTTCTAACTATAATATGGCGTCAAAAAATTCGTCCGCATCGCTGTCGACTGGAAGTGATCCCAAAAGACTGGTGGCATTGCCATATAACGTGGCAATGCCACCAGTCTTTTGGGATCACTTATCCTCTGTCCGAGGTAAAAGCCAGCCCTTGGGTCACGCGAAGTGTCAACAAAACGTCTAGGTAGTTCTTTAAATAAAACGTGAGCACACGGGCCCCACGGTCCAAGAATTTCAACCCCAAACGGCTCAAAAATATAATAGCCAACAAGGCTACTATATTTCCGCCGTTTGAGGTTCTCAACAGCCGCTGCGGTAGAACCAGCACAGCACGATGAGCTAGGAAGATGGGATGGCGCTAGATTATCGACACAAGTAGCGTCCCACACTAAAGGAATACCCATCTTCCAAGGAAATAAAGACATATCGTCCGGTCGCTTGCCATCGTCGCGTGCCAGGCCAATGGGTTCTAGTACGGCTAGAACGCCGACGGCGTCAGATTATGTCGTTGATGTTTGCGTGCCGTGCTATGCGACCCGCACTTCGACTGCACGACAGGCCGTGGTGCCCGAGGCTGTTGACAGCTTCGCCACAGTGACAGCGATGAGGAGAACAACAGGATGCGCCTAAGCGAAGGGAAGCAGCGAGACGGAAAGTAGTATCGTCAAACAAGGTGCCTATGTTCGACGGCGGTAGTGCGTGAAGCCAGAGGACTGACAACCACTTACCCACAACCAGCAGGCGCGCACGCTCCGCAGATGTAGCAGCAGATGCAATTAGGTTCTTCTGAACTTCTCTGCAGAACAGCTCATACCACCGTCTCTGGTATGATGGGTTGTCGGGTAAATTTTCATTCGGGCAAGCGAGTCTCCAGGCAATTATAGCCTCGGCGAAGCACGGCACATCAAAATCAATCAGCGTGGAAGCTAGGATATTCCTGACTAATTTTTCAGAGCTTTTGAACTGATATAAAAGCCGGTAAATTAATACTGGTAATTTTGCGGACGCTAAGGCCTCCCATACGGATGGGAAGAGTAGCTTGAGCCCAAACTCGGTCGTCCATGGTCACATTTAAAATTGAAGAGAGCGTATGCTTGATAATTTGGTCCATTTTTTCCAGAAGGTGAGGGTGCTTCCATAGATGGGAAGCACGAAGGAAATATGTTAATTTAGGGCCGAAACAGCTGTAATGAACAATGGTGATGCATGTTAATTTTTATTAGTCTTTCAGAAACATTATTGAAATTTTGAATTTTATCTTCGACAAAGTTGGGAAAGGAATTCTCAAAAATTGGCGACCCAAGGAGGCGAAGAGAGCGTTTTCCATAATTTTGATTTTAGGTGCTATTGCGTTAAATTTTGAAAGTGTGAGTTGTCGGTCAGTACTTTCAGATAAAAATAATTCGCAATTAGAAAAGTTCAGATCAAGTCTTATGGAATGAAACAGAGTTTTTAAAAATTGTAAATCATTACATCACCTTCAAGGGTCCCATCATCGAGATACCCAACATTAAATTTAGAATTTAGCTGTCGAATAATTGGGTGAATAGCTAAACTAAAGATCACTGGCCCGAGGGGATCACCTTGTTGACAGCCAACAGCGGATTCCAAAAGGTTGTCCCGATTAAGTAATTTAGATTGTTGTCTATAACATTGCCAGAGAAAACTGAAAATTTGAGGTATTTCTTTTTTAGATTCTGCCAGCAAGGTGTCCCTATTTACAGAGTTAAAAGCATTTTTGATGTCAACCTTCAGGATGACCTCTCCTTTGCCAGAATTTACGGAGGTCGACATTGCGTGTACGGCAGCATCACAGCCCCCTTTGGAGCCGTAACCCAACTGAAGGGGCTGAAATTTTTCCGAAACGAACTCACCATAAAATTTGCAACAAATCTTGGCTGCCATACGACGGTAAGTAGTTCCCACGGCAATGGGACCAATCCCGCCATCTCTCTTGCGCAGGGCACATAAGTTGGCCCCGTACAAGACGTCGATGACGACCTCGTTCACCTTGCCGGAGAGCATGAGGTTAATCAGAGCCGTGAGCTCCTTCAAAAGTAATTCACCAGCTTCCCCGGCGGCGCCTGAACAGATAAAGTCCTTTAGGTGTTATGTGTGAGGAATTAAGGCGTCGAAGCCGCCAGCAGAGCCACTCCGGAAGGAGCAAACGGCTCACCTCTCGTCCTGTAATGGTGAGGGTGTGAATATCCAAATCAGGGGGGTCGAGAAAAGAAAGATCATTCGCTGGGGCAGGATGTTTGCTCTCCAGAGTTGCGAGAGTATCTGGAGAACACGGAGCCACCACATCACTATTAAAAAGTATCCTGTTGCTCCATTAATGTCAATGTCAACTAAGTCTATTGTATTCACTGACGTATAAATCATATGGACTTGGCATACCTACAAAAAAAACGTGCATACCTGACTGACGTATAAATCATATGGACTTGGCATACCTACAAAAAAAACGTGCATACCTACACTTTACGGAGAAGATAAAATGGCGGCTAATAGGGCAGCCCTTAGCGATATTTCTCTACAATAACATCGATAAAAAATTGTGAGAATGTTTCCATATTGTCACGGTACAATATCAACGGGTATTTTTTACACACTTTTCTTAACTTAAATTTTATATGACTAACAAAATAACTGGTAACAAATGTAAACAAATCTTAAGTTATTTTTTTGACCCACACTTCCCGGTTTTTGATAAAGCTAAAATTTTGCGTAGGTACATGTTTAGTTTGGATGACATTGCTGCCGATTCTCTTGTTCAATAACTAATCTAATAAAATTTGAGTATCGCTATCTTTTACTAAAAGGCAGTGCGAAAATACGGCTATAGCTATGAACCAAGTTAGAAATGTCAAACTAATTTATGAGTTTATGCCTTGCGCTTCACCATGTTTTTAGTCGACAGGTTTTCACGTGCACCAACCTTAATTAATTTGTATGGAAAAATTAGTTCAATTTAATAAAATTTGACAGCTCTAAGTTACGTCTCTCTTTCTCGTTTTATTAGAGAGAAAAAGATAGCAATAGCCTAAATTTAGTTTGTGCACAACAGAATCGACACCAATGCATGGTCAGCTAACTGCTAACTGATGTCATTCTAAGGCCGTGGACACGAACTCAGCGGCGCGGCGGCGGCGCGACCAGCGACGCGTTCAAATGCATAGATTAGGGGTGGCCAACTTGATTAGACCCAAAATCGACTTTTTACTGACGAAATCCTGTGCGGTCTACGAATTACATAGGTACTTCTTAAAACTACAAAGGAAACGGTGGGGTAAAGACATTTATGTAGTATTTTTTTATTTTATTAACATAACCTATTCAGTATTTAAGACGTAACGTTGGAAGGCCTCCCACCAGGTGGACCGATGACCTGGTGAAGGTCGCGGGTAGCCGATGGATGCGAGACGCACAGGACCGGTCGTTGTGGCGACGCTTGGGGGAGGCCTATGTCCAGCAGTGGACGTCTTTCGGCTGATATGATGATGATGATGATTCAGTATTTACTTACATCGTGCGCAGTCTGTTATACGAACCTATTTATATTTTTTGTCTCGCCGCGATCGACTGGACTAATAGCCGCGATCGACCGGTTGGCCATCCCTGGCATAGATTTATATGGAACTCTTCACGAAGGCAGCGGCGCGCGAGTAGCGTGGTGGCGGCGTACGAGCGGCAAAGTGTTATTGTAGAGCCTTTAGTTGTTAGGTAGACGTTCGAGACGGAGCGGAGGGAACAAATTCTAAGAAAACAAATGACGTCGCATCCGCAATGGGCTCCCGGTACGGACGTCTCCAACCAACGCCTATCTTTTCTAACATGCCGGTGATTTTGGGTTTAAATTAAAAGTCAACAATAATTGTTTATAATAAAGTAATATTAAACAAATTAATCTCATTAATTTCTGAACAATACAATTATTATTTTGTTCAGGTAATTTCTGTGTGATCCTCTTTCAGTAGATTTCTTCTCATTATATTTGTAAAAAAAATCTTTGATAATATTACTATAACGAGCAATTTTTTTCTCTGTCTTCTAACTTTCTCATTAAGTCTCTATCTTCATGTTCTGTTTTTGACATTTGTCCTTTAATTTTTTACTCATTTTAATTGTGTGTACCTGAAATCAAATAAAATAAAAGTAAGCTTTAATAGATATTGAACACAAGCGAGAGATATCTCCCACCCAATCTTAATTCAGTTGATGAGATGTTATCATTGAGATCAAATTCGCAAATAATGATGACAGGAAAAACTGAAGCTAGTCATTCCGGTAAATCTGGCGCAGCGGAGGTGCTTGTGACTAAACCTGGCGCAGCAGAGGTGCTAGCGGCTAAACCTGGCACAGCGGAGGTGCTAGCGACTAAACCTGGCGCAGCGGAGGTGCTAGCGGCCAAATCTGGCGCAGTGGAGGTGCTGGTGACTAAATCTGGCGTAGCGGATGTGCTAGAGGCTAAATCTATGCCACTCCTCTTTGAAATCTTCCCTAGGTTGATATTGAATGGTAGGCACACAAACAGCTTTGATCTAAAAACCACTCTATTATTAACATAAATATTAACAAAAACAGAAAAGTAAATACTCAAAAGTTTTATGACACTTCAAACACAGTAGGTGATCCCACTGCTTAAAATTCCAAAAAAATATTACCATATTAAGAGCACCACACCCAGATATTGATTGTTAGTTTGTCTGATTTTGGTCACTTTCAATTAAAATGCCAGTCATATTTGATTGAATCACAGGCTGTAAAAAAGCAATAAAATTGTTAGTATTTTTTATGTTTCTTGATTTTATTAATCGGTTTATTTATTATTATAAAGCACCCCATTTAATTTGCAATTGGTGGGTTGAGAAGTCTCTTTTCATTCTCACTCGTTCTCTAGTTTAGTAGCTCTCGAGTGGTAATGAGCTAAATAATCATACATAAGCTCACTTCACATTAACCTCATCCAAATATTCATAGGGAGATTTTTACAGAATAGGACTGTTATTATACTATTTAAAAGTAAACTGTAAAGTACTATTCAAAAAGCAGACTACTGGTGACATTTGTAACTAAACATTAATAAATTCCTTATAAAAGGAATACCATAAATGTACTTAGTAGTACAACCAAATTATTAACACATATTCAGTCTTATTTTGGCAATTAATCTAAGGATCACACTCAAATACATTCTTAACATTACTCTTTGTGCCGGGCATTAGGCAAGTGTTGCAATTGACGACATCACCATCATTTATCAGCCGCTACACAATCATGTCAGACAAATTTATAACAAGCAATGTTACTTATCAATAAGGTTCGTGAAGGTAGAAGTAGAAGGTAGTATCGTCAAGCAATGTTACTTTATTCAGTTTCCAGTTGAAACAAGATTCTTCAAAGTGAAGAGAACAATTATGTATTGTTTTTGTTGACATCTTTAAATTTTCAACACCAATTGTTTCCAGCCAATTTTTTTTTTCCTTTATTAGCAGGCAGCCCTGCAAATAAAACAAAAAACCAATAAAAAGCCATAATATAGCATTATCGATAAATATAAAAATGTCATGCATGCACTGCACTAGTCTATAACAATAACAAGAAAATGATTCGGAGTAGAAATACAATTATAACTGTTGATAATAAGGGCAAAAGGGAAATTATGAATACTTTACTGTTGAAACTCTTCAACGAATGCAGAATCTTTTGTTTATTATCTAAATCCAAAGATATTTCAGCTGAAATTAAGTACACACTGGTGCAAAGTTATGTTCGGGTGATTTCCGCTTCTTTTAATGCCACATCCGATTATTTTACAGTTAGGCATCTTCCAATTGACGATTTCCACTATAAAGCCAAGTTCAAACGTAATAACACAGCAAAATGACTTCAAAATTCACAAATTATATCCACAGCTCAAGAGTATTTGACAGTTGACGTACCTCAACTTGTTGTCAAACAGCGAGAGGATAAAATGGCGACCCGGCCGCAAATAGGTATTTTAATGACGCTAGGAATGAAGGGTTGCCATTATAGTAACTGTCAAAAACACTGTTATCCTTTTTCACTTAAGCAAAATGATGAAAGTTAAAAAGAGATGACAATATTTTTATGATTTCGGTGTCGATATGCCACATATTTGTATAACTGTTTTTTCTATAGTCAAACATTTCAAGTCCATATGATTTATACGTCAGTGATTGTATTTGTCTCTGACAGTAGTGACATGACAGTGACACATTTACAAACTGAAACTGACACTGACATTCCATTGATATCGGGGGAAAAAAAAATCGGTTATTTTATGTTATCGCAACGTGTGTAATTAAATTGATGAGATTTATCACAAAAACAAGTTTAAACGTGCACATAAAGTTATTATGTACGCTTCAAAATCTATATAAACACACAGTAGCTCTGAAAACACGTTGTGAAGTGGTGTTGTTTATTGGAAAAAGTGTCCAAATTCGCGCGTACACGATGAATATGGATATGGACAGTAGTAACAGTTGGCGGGGTGTTCCTTTGACTGAGCTATACGGGTCGCAATCGCCGTGGGGGGCTCCTGAGTTCCCGCTCGTTTCTCCTTCGTACAACCACGCAGTATTGTATCATGTACCGAGTAGCGGTTGTGTGGCGAATGATAGGCCTCCTAAGCCGCAGATCGGACAAGACAAATGGGACTCGGAGCACGTGAGGATGCCTTGCTCTGATCAGAGTCTTTATCCTGTTGAAGACGTGAGTAGCAGTTTATTTTATTTATTTGCTTTCGTAACATTTGCTTACTATACTAACAGTCTTCACCAAAGCGTATAGTAAACCAACAACATAAAGTTTATTTTATAAACTAAAAAAATGAATATAGCTCTAATCATCGAACCTTGAGTCCAAGTAAATACATCAACCGGTTCCTGAGCAATCAGGGCGTTCATTAAATCAATTGCTTGGGCCGTTGGTGCATATCGAGCTGTAAGGGTATGTGATGGTAGAGCTGCGAACAGGCACCGCGAGGCACCAGCGCGCGACACCTACTGTCGGTCCGGAGCAAACAGTGCACAGCGAGCTAGCGTGGTCGCGTCATCAATCTTATTGTTAAGTAATAAGTAGTAAAGCATCACCAGTGCACATTTACATTTTTTGTTGTTGTTATAATAACAAAAAAGTGTTGTAGTTTTTATCAGCTTTTAGACAAAGCTGACAAGAGCTGAGATGATATTATTTATATATCAAATTTGTCATTGACTGGCTTTTTTCTGCGGCTCGCTTCCCTCATGGGGCCCATACGGGAGAGACTCCACAATAACCCTACAGGATGTAATATACTGGTGATGTTACATTGATTAAGAAATATTGCTTTATTTTATTTTAATAGGGGAAAGAAACAGCATTACCCGTAATACTAAGAATTTGAAAATTTGCTTGTATATTTTCTATAAGAGCTTAAAACTAAAGAAACTACCAAATAAAAGTTATAATTTTCACATAATTATGTATAGACAGTTTTGGTTACTGACCTATCAATGAACTCTTAAATATTTATTTCAGAGTAATGGTGAGACCCATCTCAAGAAGCGTTGGGACATGATAGAGATAGCTCTTTCAAAGCCGATGCGGAACAGTCAAGATCTGGCCAATGCAATACTGAGTTATAATACAAAGTTCAAGAACACTTGGAAGTTTAAGGGTTTGCACAAGCTTTTTAATGAGGTAAGTAAATGTGTTTCATTTGATATCCCATAACTTTAAATTAAAGTAATACAAAAATACTTTGTTTTGAAGATAATGCTAACACTTGACTCTCGATGTGTGTATCTCAGTTTTATTGAGAAGTACAAGTCATTTTCATTCAAATCAATCATTCACATTTAAGATATGAAAATGCACTGTTTCACGTAATTTCACTTAAATAATCATGACTTTGTCGAATTATTTTGTATGAAAAAATAATAATTGAAAAATAAATTATGTGGCAGGTGATTCTTTGTCATGCTCTCATTGATACCCTAGAGTTGGGATATCAAAAGGAACACATTAAACAATATTATCATTATTGAAAATTATGTTCTACAAGCAAAGCAAAGTATCTAAATAAATTCATTCAATATTGGAGTTGTGTCTGCCTACTGCTATTTGTAATTTTTGTAATTGCTGGGGCTAAAATTCACCAATGCAAACATTTCCAGAAGCTATACTATTAAATTGTCCTAACATATTTCTTATTCATGCACATTCAATATGATTGGGTCTGATGCTTTACAACCAGTGTTTTAAGTTACCCAAGTTAATATTGTAGTAGGTAATCTTGAAAAAACTAAGGTTAACAACAACGAAAAAATTGTTTTTTCAGTATTTAGAAGAAGAGGAATCGGAATATTTCTTTGATGTGACTCTGCCTGAGATTGCTAAACTTGCACTGGCTCTCCCTAAATTGGTGCAGGCACCAATACCATTGCTGAGGTAAGATTTTATTTTTGGAGTTAGTTTTAGTTCTAGCATGTAAAAATTTCCAGGCCTTAGGATATGATAATGGTAGAACTTGATTACAATCCAACAAGCATGTAGTCCAGTGGAAAATGTTATTATTGTAATGGGAAAAATAAAGAGATTATAAATCATGACTATGATCATCAGCCTTGAGTATATGTATTTTCTATGTTGCAGGCAACACAAGAACCGCTCAGTGTCTCTGTCACAGCAACAGATAGCTAGTCTACTTGCCAATGCCTTCTTCTGTACATTTCCTAGGAGGAATTCTACCAAGAGGACTTCAGAATATGCTTCATATCCCTTCATTAATTTTAACACGTATGTATTCTGACAGTGAATGTTACATTAATATGTTAAATCAAACCGTAATTAAAACGCTATCTTTTTAACAGATACCGATTCTACGAAGCAACGGATTCAGACGCCAATTTGGAAAAAATGAAATGCATTTGTCATTACTTCAGGAGAGTTGTAACTAAAGGTGACACTCTTTTACAATAGAAATTATTTTTAATGTTGAACTAAGAGCCCTGCATTTAGCGTGTTTCGCCTATCGAAAACTCTTGTTTACTCTTACCATTTTTTTAAAACAATAATTTAATTGTGTTTTAAATTCTTGTAAAATAAGAATTAATTTTTACTGCAATTGTCTGTCTGTATTGGTGTGTGTGATGTGCAGCGTGTCGTTCCGGCGCTTGGTTTGCGCTGCATGACTGTCCCTCGTGGCCGCGCAGCGAGCGTCTGATTATGTGTGTGTGGAATGTGTCCGTACATGCGCTGTATCGTTGCAGTACAGTGCCGGTCGGCAGCGTGACGTTTTGCCGGCGCTCAGTACCGCCACGTGACTGCCCTTCGTGGCCGCGGAGCGAGCGTCTGATTGGTTCGCTGCCTCTTCACGTCGAGCCACACAACACTATTGAAGACGCTGATTCGTTGATACAAGTTGACTTTGCTAACAAGTAAGTGGACCTTACTAATTCTTAATTCAAGTCACCATAAGTATTTTGTTGTGAAACGTTTTTCATTTCGGTCACTTGCAAAAATCATATGATAGCGAAATGTGTTATTATAGCAAGACAACATTATTGGGTTTTTATATTTAATACTAAATTATTAGCAGTAAACCAATTTTGGACCAGCTGTAGGGCGTAATTTACGTCGTCGAGATTTGTGGAACGTCTATTTATCTTGAAAATGAAAATAAGACAAAATGGTTTTTAAAAGATGGGTAGACCATTAATGTAACTAAAAAGAGGAAAGGACCCAATATTGTGCCTTGTGGTACCCCCAGTTAAACTTTTTATTCCCTAAATTGACACCGTTTATTTGAACTACCAGCTGTCTGTCATTTAAATAAGACTTAACTAAATTGAGTGCAAGTTTACATATTCCGTAATGTTCTAGTTTTAACAGCTAGGTTTAGTGATTAACGCAATCAAATGCCTTGGAGAGATCATAAAAGATTCCTGCTGTAGGCTATAAATATATGTTTCAATAAGTACCTTACTGAAACATATATGTTTCAGTCGTCTGTACTGTAGTCCTTTGGTGTAACCATAAGATAAGATAAGATTTCTTTATTTGTTTAAACATTGTATACATACAAGAGCATGCAAGATATTACACAGTTTAAGAGCGTACAAATATTTGACAAACGAAATGAAATGTCCTCACTATTCGCCTTCCAAACCTTTATATGTCTGAATTTTTAATGCAAACTGAACTTTATACCCGTTGAACGTTAGGCAGTCAAAACAATGTTCAAGGACCACAAATAAATTAAATCTATTCTGTTTACTATATGTGGTTTGAGGTGGTTTAGAAACTCGGACACTAGGGCGTGTGGGGTCGTTAGACCTTACTGCCCACACGAGAAGAAGATACGAAATTTCAGTAGACCATCTAACCGCTTACGTCAGATTGTTCCGACAAATATTTTCGTGTCCATTCCGCCAGGGTCGTATATTTACGATAGCTCGATAAGACCAAAGTTAAGTAGGTATTGCACATCCCTCTTTGTTGGTGGTACTTATTTTTTTTTGTGCTGAGGGCACTCCCACCGTCATTACCCTTGAATAAGACCTTTTTCTCCTTACAGGTACTTAGGCGGTGGTGTACTGGGCCATGGGTGTGTTCAAGAAGAGATTCGGTTCGTCATATGTCCCGAACTCATGATATCCATGCTGTTCACTGAAGTGCTTAGGCCTAATGAAGCGCTCATGATGATTGGTATGATATATTTCAACTTATTTTTTAAGGCAAGTCTAAGTTTTTGAAACTTCGAAGTTGTTTAGGAAATATGTCAAACCGGCTTATTTATTCTTCCGTTAAAAGGACTGTTGAAAAATCAGTCCTAAATCCTGTAAAATATTTTATTGCTTATAGTACTCACACAGCCACTTCATATCATGAATCAGCAAACGGTTTGGTTCAGTGAATTGAAATTGGAAGCTTGTGATTCGGGACTTCAAATCACAGTCTTCTAAATTCAACTCTATTTGCTATCCTCTTAGGTTGTGAACGCTACAGCAAGTACACGGGCTACGGACACACGTTCCAGTTCGCGGGCGACTATTCCGACAACACTCCGCGGGACTCCTCGGGTCGAAGGCGCTGTGCCGTGCTTGCCATCGACGCGGTGCCCTACTCCGCCGTCACGCAAGAGTTCAAGAGGGAGTCCATCACTAGGGAGCTCAACAAGGTATGATGTGATAGTTCCGTGCTCGCCATCGACGCGGTGCCCTACTCTGCCGTCACTATCGCCATCACTAATTAACTGTAGGAAACAGCACAAACCGAAAATCTCGCATTCAAATTATTTAATAGCCACCAACACTTGTAACCTATGCCATTCTCCCCAGGCCTGGGTGGGCGTATCATTCGACACAGACGTGCAGTCCGACAGGCTGCAGTTCCCCGGAGTGGCCACCGGCAACTGGGGCTGCGGCGCCTTCGGGGGCAGCCCGCAGCTCAAGAGCCTGCTGCAGCTGATGGCGTGCGCGGAGGCACGGCGGCCCATGGCCTACTTCACCTTCGGAGATACGCAACTCAGAGATGATATCGCGAATATGTATAACTTGCTGGCGCGATATAATGTTACTGTTGGTGAGTAGATCTGACCTAATGAACTTACTATGGTAGGCCCCAGATAAACTTGCAGTAAAGTCCCCCCAAAAATCCCTTTGTAGATACCCGAACAATAAATTATGAACCGTTTTTCATTACAAGAGATCGTAAAGAATCATGATAGAAGTCGATTCGGGTTTTTTTGGTATTAAGAAAGTCATTAAATGTATGTGGGTCAATGACCGTTATTGCACATATATTTGGCGTCTACCATAAGGATGTTGGATGTCTATGTATAAAGGGTTGAAACCAGCTTTCTGCTTTTTATTCAATTTGATGACCTCAATATTATTATAGTTCTGCTTCAAGATTTTGTCTGTCGAATATTTGAAAACATGTAGTGTAGACTGGCATGGTGGCATCTCATCGATAATCAATGCCAAAATATAGAGAAGTTAAAAGTGATTTAGTTGGGTAGAGACTGAGTTAGAATGCGAACTTTCCTTAAATAAACGAGAATTGCTCCTCTATTAATTGTCTATTTGTATTTCAGGTCAACTATACAAGTACATAGTGAGGTTCTCTCAGGAGAAGGATGTGGTATCCCAGCGGTTACATCCTTATCTGGAACGGGTGTTGAAAGGGGGGAAGGAACCCTCACCCAATCTGGGTGATGACGTCATGGAAACTGTAAGTACCTACCTACTTTATTGATGAATTTCCCCACCTCCAGACAAAAAAAGTTTTGGATATTTTACTTTATCTTTATTATAATCTAGTCTTGCGTCATCTGTTCCATAGTCTAGTACTTAAGAGGAAACGCGGGCGCAGAGACTGTCTTGAACTTCGCGTTTCATTTCGCTCCAGGTCTTTCCTAATTGCTTCGCTTCTGTAATGATCGTCCGGCGCCAGGTGTGCTTGGGGCGACCACGTTTACGCTTTCCTTGGGGATTCCAGTCTAGGGCTTTCCTCGGTATGTGTTCAGGATCCCTTCGGAGCGTGTGGCCGATCCAGTTCCACATGGGGCGTTTGATCTGCTGGTCGATTGGAGTCTCATCGCAGCGTTCCCACAGATCTTGGTTGGAGATTTTCTCGAGCCAGTAAACACCGATGATACGACGAAGAAATCGGTTGATAACGACCTGGAGTTTGTGCGAGATGCCCTTAGTGACCTTCCACGTCTCACATCCGTACAGGAACACGGTTTTTACGTTGGACGGGAATATTTTGAGTTTTACTCTTTGGGTAAATTTCCTTGAGCTGTGCAAAGGTTGTTCTTGCCTTGGCAATTCTCGAAGTGATGTCTTCTTCAGTTCCTCCAGTTTCTGACACTACACTACCGAGTTAATTGAACTTGTGGACTCTCTCCTCTTCTGTGCCGATGAGCAACGGCAAAGAGCTTGTCGCCCCGCACCTCATTTCCTGTGTTTTCCGGATGTTGACTTTTAGTCCCGCCTCCTTAGTCTCTCGTCATAGGTCGTCCAGCTTGGCTTGCATGTCAGCGCGTGTGTGGCTCAGCAGGCATAGGTTATCGGCATAATCCAAGTCTTCCAAGACGCTGAAAAGTCCCGACTCTATGCGGCGGCGCTTGTTGCTCAATGTATTGAGCATGATGCCATCCAGAACAATAAGGAAGAGGAGAGGTGAGAGAAGACACCCCTATCGAACTCCCGCATGCACCGGCATGTCCTCCGAGATGAGGCTGCCGTGTGTCACTCTACAGGAATACTTCCTGTAGATGGCCTTGATCAAGTTCGTGATTTTCTCGGGGACCCCAATTTCACGCAGTCGGGCCCAGATGCAACTCTACTTCATCGTATCGAAGGCTTTTTCGAAGTCCACGAAGGTCAAATACATTTCCCTCTACCATTCTGATGCCTGTTCGAGTATAATGCGTAAGGTATTAATCTGGTCCGTACACGATCGATTAGGTCGGAATCCAGCCTGCTCTCCGCGAAGAAGAGGTTCAACGGCCCCCGCCAGCCGGTCCAGGACGATCCTGCAGAGCACTTTAGACGGAGCCGAGAGCAAGGTGATGCCTCTCCAGTTGCCACATTCACTGAGGACTCCCTTCTTAGGAACGGTGATTAGGAGACCTTTATTCCAGTCGTCGGGTAACTCTTCGGCTGACCAGATGTTCCGCAAGAGGGGTGTCAGCACGTTTGCGGCGGTGGACACGTCAGCTTTAAACAATTCCGCCATGATGAGGTCGACCCCTGGAGCTTTACCGTTCTTAAGTGAGTGGATGCTTTCATTACTTCCTCTGTGGTGGGAGGAGACACATCGATGTCTAGGCTTTGTGCAGGGAAGCTGGTGAGTTCATGATAGCGGGGTCAACTGGGACTCCGAAGATATCCTGGAAGTGCTCCCGCCAGCGTTGAAGCTGCCCCTCCGATTTCTCGATTAGTAGGCCTTCTCTGTCCTTCAATGGCTTTTTTTTCCTCTGGTTGCGATTTCTGGCCAAGATCATCGTTGCCTTGTACATCTGCATTCAGCCTCAATACAAGCCCTACATCTTCTTAAAAAAGATCTACTTATTAGTCGGGCATATCTTCGAGAGTTGATCTCCTCAGCTGCTTGAGAAATGCGTTCACGCAGGTCGGCTATGGGCTTGTATTGAGGCTGATGGTAAACAATTTGAACATTTATTGTATTAAAAAACGTATTTCTCTATCAGACTTTTATTCCAACAAACCTAACTTAAACTAGGTCAAGATTTTTCATTATTTTACTAATTTTACTAACTTTTTTCACTTTGGTAAAAGTGGCGTCACTATCTGTCTCGCTCACTCATGGCAAACATACCCACTATCCATCTCTCTCATCATTTTGCCTTTAAATTAAGAACCTACCTAGAGCTTGTGCGAATCAAAAACATTTTAACTGAGATAGCAAAAATCAGGTAGAGTAAAAAATTTAAAACTCAAGTAGAGGTTTTAAATTTTTTACTCTTTTTTATTGTATGTAACTAACAAGTATTGTACCATTTTAGAATTCTTATTAAATGCGCCAACTTTTAATGCCACTTGCCAAGGCACTCTAGTACATTTTTTTTAAAGGAGGGCCTGTCAAAGTCGACGAATCTTGAAAATTTTAAATTCGTAGTTTAACAAATAGTTTCAATTCTCGGAAACTTGAGGCAATTGTGTCATTATTTTTTTTGGGATTCTAGAAATGTTTTTTTGGGATACGTTTCCAAAGTTCAAATGAACAAAAATAAAAAAGAATAACCACAATAACCGAAAAACGGTACAGTTTGATCAAATTTCTAGGTTTTTCTTAAAATGCCCATCATTTTCAAACTGCATGGGAAAGTTTTTTTTTCAGATTTTTCTCGTGATGGTTATGATCAATCCTGTCACCCCGTTTCGGCTTGACGTTGAGTTCTGGGACACCCTGTATAGATAGATGTATAACATTAAAGTAGATAGGACATCACCAGTCCCAAGTATCAGAAATCAGTATCTAACTCAATCCACTGTAAATTTCAGAGTATAACAGAAACCATACCGGCGACGGTATCGGCAATCGAAAGCGAGCTCACAAGCAAATCTCCTGACTTGTTCTCTCAAGACGATATGGACCAGAGCTTGCTCGAAGTTACTATACAGTCGGAGGCAGCAGTCCAACAGGCGTACACACCACCCACCCAGCCGACGCAACATCTCACACGAACAGATACCAACAAAATAGAAGAAAAGAAAGATGTTCCATCAAATGCTCGCATGTCTTTATTCGATGCCATGACGAAAATGGAAAACGGTGAGCTAAATCCATCAGCGTCAAATACATTGCTTGCTAACCAAAGAAGAAACTCCTTACTCAATGATGGTAGCCCGTCGATGGAACACGAAAATGAAACAACTTCGAAACACAATAAGAGTATCAGCAGAAAAATAACGGATTATTTCAGTAAGAAACCTATTTGATTAACTTAGTCCGGTGTCTCACTGTGTGTGTTTAATTTTAAATGAAATCAATGTTTTTTTTATATTTCGGGGATTAATTTTAAACTGTTTAAATGAAAACCTACAGAAATATTCAAGTGTATGTATGTTTGTCAATGATTTAAGGGTTCTAACATTACCATTTTTAGATATGAATTTCTATCTACAATTATTATTTTCTATTATAGGGCGTCCACTTTTTAGGTTTCCGGGATTACCAATGGAACCCTATTAATATATCAGCTGTCCGTCCGTCCGTCTGTCTGTCTGTCAGCGGACTGTATCTAGACATGAGCAAAATGTATCACTAAAAAGAAATGATTTAAATGTATCTTTCGATCACTGGGATATGTATCACTCTTTTGTATCTTAATATTTATGTATTAGTAGCTCATGCTGTTCAGCGTGGCTCGCTTAGACGCTTCGCTCAACTCAATCCACTATATCAGTGAGAGCGCCAATAAATGATGTCTGCACGGTTGGCGCAGTGGCTGAGCGATCGGCTGCTGCGCTGCGTGTCGTGGGTTCGATTCCCGCACGGAACAAATATTTGTATGGCCTACTGATAGTTGTTCCGGGTCTGGCTGTTTGTGACTTTGTATGTTTGTAAACGCACCCACGATAAAGGAGAAATTTCTAGTGTGGGGCAACGTTTTGTTTAAAAAAAAATGATAATGTCAAAGCGCGACAAAACATTTCAAATACGGAAGTGCGAAAGAGACGCTTGAACTTGACCTTGGAGGTCTAAAAGAAAGAGTCCATAGAGTGATTGATGGCAACGGATTGATTCATAACTTTTTTATCTATCTCTGCTGAGTTTCCCATCTCTAGCTGTACCTCAAGAACCGTAATAGGTAGACAGTTGAAATTTTCACAGATTGTGTATTTCTATTACCCCGATAACAACAAAATAAGAAATTTAATTAAAAAATAAAGGACCCCCATACAATAACGTGTTTTTAGGGTTCCGTACCCAAAGCGTAACCAACGGAACCCTATTACTAAGCCTCCGCTGTCCGTCCGTCTGTCCGTCCGTCCGTCTATCTGTCAGCGGGCTGTATCTCTAGAACCGTAGTAGGTAGACAGTTGAAATTTTCACAGATTGTGTATTTCTATTGCCGCTTTAATAACAAATAATAAAAATTAAGGTAATTCTTTGTGGCCGGTTTTTTCTGTTTCTGGCACGGAACGGAACCCTTTGTGTGAGAGTCAAACTCGCAGTTGGCAAGTATTTGGAAAGTCAGGGAAAGTCGGAAAAAGGCCAAAAAAGCGCAAATAGACCTGGAAAAGGGATTTTTTTCCATATTTTTCCCGGTTTATGTTTCACAATGTTTGGGTATTGGCGTGTTTTTGCTGTACTTATTAGGAATGTCAGTTCACCCTTTTAGATACGATTTTTAAGTTAGACTTTACTTCAGGGTGTCCATTATCGGTAAAGTTTAGGACGAGTGAAGGCAGCTAGTGACTACTAGCTATTTGGTAGTTTTTATGCCTCGGTTAGACGACGCGAAAGTTTTGTTGCGGCTGCCGCGTTTCTCGACATATTAATGGCGAATGTAAACTTATTTGCTAGGAAATAACATTAAAATTCCCCGGTATCGTGTAGCTACGTGGATACTGCGCGTTGCCCTCGCGTTCCTCACGAAAATGGCTCCGCATCGCATATAAATTCCACCCCGCTCTGTCTGCATCTTTTTAGCGTATAAAATTAAAAAAAAATCCAGTCGAAATTTGAGAAATTAAATCAAAAGAATAAAACAAAAGTCTGCTAACATAAGGACGGTGTCGAGTTGTTGTCTCCTTGCTCTTGTAAATTAAAACGTACTTGCATAATAATTGTGTGGATTTTGCTGTAATAATTTGTGTATGTAATGTTTGGGTGTTAGCGTGTCTGACTGTTTATTTGAAACTAGTAGACCTCACGCGGTTTCACCCGCGTAGTTCCCGTTCCCGTGGGAGTACGGGGATAACATATAGCCTGCTTCTCCCTGATATTGTAGCTATCCAATGCTAAAAGAATTTTTCAAATCGGTCCAGTATTTTCGGAGCCTATTCAATTCAAACAAACAAACAAATCTTTCTTCTTTATAATATTAGTGTAGACTAACACTTTGCCTGCGACTTCGTTCGCGCCTGGACCCCTTCAAGCGGACAATCTGTCTCCATCGATTCCGGTCCAAAGTTGCCATCACCACCTAATGGAATTTGCTTGAGGATGTAGCTTCTTTCACTTGGTCAGACCATCTTGTTGGTGACCTGCCACGTGCTCTCTTTCCTTCGGTATTGCCAACAATTACCAGTTTTTCAAGACTGCTATCTCCTCTTCGCATTATGTGGCCAAAATAGGTCGAAATACGCTGTAACCGTAGACAATCGGGTCTTGATAGCCTATCTTCCTGATAATTTAGCTTTCTATTGGTGAGAAAAATGCAAAAAATTGGTCCAGTAGTTTCGGAGCTCATTCGGTGCATACAAACAAACAAAACAATATTTCCTATTTATAATATGGTATAGATGATCAGTAACTAGTTTGGGCTGATTTTAGCATTTGCAGTGTGGACGCCCTTTAAATAATTTAAGTTGAATTATGTAGTTAATTGAATATAGTTGTTGCTTAGTTCGCAGCACTACTGTTTTTAAAGTAGTGTCTACAAACCGCCTTGTATTTTAAACTGTTATCTGCACTGTGAGGTATATGTGGGGTTACCAACATTATATGTTGTTTTTACAATGTTATTCATAGTATGTATACCTCTACACCGTGATTTTTGCCAGTTTTAACCAATGATTCAATGTATTTTGCAATTAATGAAATGTGTAGCTTCTACAATACTGTACCTGACACAATCTTTGTACACTTAGGACCACAATATTGTCATAAATAAAACACATACCGTAATATAATTAAAATTATTTATTATCCTTCATCATATTTCTAGCATACTAAACGTAATAAGTGTATAATAATAAATAATTGAATAGTAATTTAGTTTTAAAATATTTCAGCAATATACATAATTATGAATAACTCGATAATAGGTTTAAAAGTTCATTAACTAAATTAGACATGCAAAGTAGGCGAATTATTATTGTATTAGTTTCATAATAACGTGTATCTATGAACATATTCCACAATTTGCTAATAATCTGTCAGTATACTCTACACTAATATAATAAAGTTCATAAATATAAAAATTAAAAATGAACGATTAACTAGCGACGTTTCAAAAGTGATCATAACACTCTTTATTTATTTATTTTTTTTACAAATCTTTGGCGAACTATAACAATATATGAGAATAAACATTTCAATGGCTAGCTATCAATGCACTGTTATTTTTAATCTGTTCACAGTGTTGGGAACAAAAGGAACATCACTATGCTAACGTGATAGAGCAGTCGGCCCTGTCTCACGCATCGAAAATACGCTCCAATCTTATAATTGAAATCTATAAAAGTTAATAGTTGGCGACTTTAGCAAGTCTCTTGAAACTTTAAAGATTGGCGTATTAGAGTATGTGTTGGACTGGGCAGACTGTTCAATCCAGTGATAGTTAAAACGACAACCATCAAACAATATTTGTCTAACGTATTTAGTTAACTAAATTGTTATTATACAACAAGTTGGGGCTGAGTGTCGGCGACGGAACGCGCGGCTGCGGCGACGCAGCCTCTGTACAACGTTATGTCGCGAACATCCGGAGCTTCGGGAATTAGCCTATCTATCGATAGATAGCCTGAAACTTTATCGATGTCGATACATGAGTTGACGCTTACAAATATTACAATCGATTTTTATTATGTATATCGAAGACAGTATATCATGAATTGTAGTTGCCCTGTATGAGAGAGGGACATACATTATCGATATCGCTCTCTTTCTGTCTGAAGCTTTAATATTCCCCTAAGTAATTTTGATGTGCAACTCATCTATCGACATCCATATTAATTGTCTTAATACTAAAAATAATTAATTCGAGTTAGTTAATAAAATGATATAAGTTATGGCATCGTATTGTACAGTTAACGGTAACGCGAGCTGAGGACAGCAACATAAGCCGAGTCGTATAGATACATATGTACTGAATGGACGATCATTACAAGCGTATATCACAGGCACCCGCGGGTGCCCCCGTAAGCTATATATACGTAAACAGTGCGGACTCAGCCAGGCTCAGGATCACTCAGGGAAATATAAACACCAATTCTGAAGGCATTTCCATATATTTAAGTTTGAATCGCTGGAACAGGACTACCTTAATCTATACATAAGTTTAAGATGGTCTTTTATTTACAAAGTAGGTATAATATTTTAATTTAAATGGCATAATATATATACTATTTTACAGTTTATTTATGAATGTACATTGGTGGATGGCATCGACTTTTGATCGATGGTTATTAGTAATAAAGATCGACCTTGTACAGAACGTTATCGACACAAAGCGTCGGGTCCCGAACAATCCTGAACACGAGCCGTCCCTGTTCATTCTTAAACTATTCCAATATAAGTTATCCAGAACAATGCGTGGGACATAGTTTACGAGTATTTATTTGGTTCACCATTTTAATACATTTAGGGTAGATCAGGCGACTGAAACTCGTGGAACATATTCGAGATTATTTTCTTCTATAGTTCTATACAATCAGAATTTGGCTAAAAGCTATCTTAAACTCGAATTGTACGTAGTGTGTACTTTACCTAAGTAAACGGTTGCTCAGTCCAGTCGCCCGCGTGTCCCGTACACTTTATCAAGTATGGCGTGTAACCGTTCTAAAGAACGGTTAATGATTATGATTCGTCTTAGCATTAACACAGCGACACCCTGTCACCCGCCCGGGCGGTCCCGGGGCAAAAGGCTAGTAAGCTCCTAAAGATATGACGTCATATGTATGTACAATCGATACTGGGAACTAAGGTGCACACGCGGTCCACCGCCAGCCGACGAGCCGCTGACGTCACGTCTACAAGCGTATACTACATTTCACTAAGTAGTGGCAGATGGCAGCTCAGTTCAACTTTTTCTACACTACGATTAATCCCAGTACTTAATATTCATTATGTGGACCTTGGTCAGCTTGTTAGCGGCACTGTGTCGCAGGCCCCAGGGCTCGAGGTGGACCTTAATAATTTCGAACGAATCCTGTGACGTCTGTCCAGAATCGATAACTACTAATATATCCAGTAGGTAGTTGAAGCGAAACTAGGGAACTCAATGAAATCGGTTTCAATATATTTAGAGTTGAGATCTTTTGATTACGGACGGCGCGATATTGTGGCGCGCCGACTGTACCCCGCGCGCGAGCTGCAGTCGGCACGCCAGCTACAATCTTTAGCAGAACTATGAGAGTAATATCTTCTCTACCTAAATCATACTCCTTTAACTTGTCCTAAGGTAACTTTAAACCTCTAACTTAACCAAACGGTTATACCATTCATAACTCGTCTCTACCATTCTATACCGATAAAATAGTCTCAATTAACTTAACTAATCTAAGTGGATGCTGACGTAACAGTATTCTGGATAACTTATCAAAATTAAATTAGTAGTAGTATATTTTCATCTCATATAACATAGTAGGTTTATTTGAAAATATGTCGATCTAATGAAGTTAAGTAAGTTAGGAAGTTAGACATACTCGATAAGATAATAATTAATTGCACTATGATTACAAACTGCTCTGTGACACCTGAGGAACGCAAACGTAACGGTACGCGAGTGAGCCGTCACAGTCGGACAGTAACGTAAGTACGAACGTGTGCTTGAAGCTAAACTATGCTAAGCGATAGAAAAAATAAATAACAGAAAGGAGATATGACTAGATCGTTTGTTTCATTACTAGAACCTACTATTCATAAAAGCACTATGCGCCTCTCTCCAATATTTTATTATATAAATAGATATAATATGATTAATAATTCCCAATTCTAAGTTTTGTTTTTTTTTCTGATTAAAATATTGGCATTCATCTTACATACTAAGTAGCGTCGGCCGGCCGTGGCGGGCGCGTGTATACGGCGCGTGACGTCACGCCCGCCTGCCGCGACGTTAACTAACTATACCGCTTACTACGACCCGCCTTCGATTCGCATACCGCATGCCGACGATCACACGTGCTCACCGACGTCGACTGCGCGGGCGCTACGACGTGAGTATGCGAACGATATAAATATTTTATAAAATGTCAGAGTTAAATAGTTTTTTAGAAATTCGATTTCGTAATACTAACAATGTTGTTGTTGATGTGTCGCGGGGGCCGCGGTGCGACGTTAGCACTGCAGTGCTGCAGCACACAGTACACACAGTACACACACTGTGCGGCACCGCGGCGCGCGGAGTGACGCGTGACTAGTGAGTGAGGATACTTCAGTAACGCAAGAGGCAGAACGTGAAGGATGCGGCCACGGAAAGGAACCAAGCGAAGCGCGTTACTTGACGCGCGAATGGAGCGTGACATGAGGATGAGTCGTCCCGACGATGCGCGACAAGTATAAAAGGGCGACAGACTAGCGGAGCCGAGCGGCGGCCGCAGCCAGCCGGCTCGGCGGACAGGCGACAGCTGCCTACGTGACAAATTATTTAGATACATTTAAATAATTGCAAAGCATACCCTGTATCCTAGAATCACTTTTATGGGCGATTGTTTTATACATTCTGAGAGGACTCATTAATCTATTACAAATGTTTGCGTCTCCGCTATATATTTTTAGGGAATTTAATTTTAATCAGTATAAAGATATAAGTACACAATATTATTAATCGTCCCGGGCGGTGCCCGGGCGCATTACGCCTACATTACCCACGAGGTGATATTATCGATAATCGATATACTAAGTATACGTGTTCCGGTTTGGCATCGATTTGTGTAACCTGTAACCTAAGTCGGTCGCGGGCGGCGCCGCGGCGGCTTGCGCTCTACACGCGTGCGGCCGAGCGGGCTCCTGAGGCCAGCGGCCCGCGCGGCGCGCACTCTACCCAGACAAGACGCACGTCGTGCGGTCGGCTCGCAGTCGGTTTACGAAACGAGACCACGTCGACGAATTAACTACAACGGTAACATAAGAAACATTCATAAATAAATACTTAACTCATCAAATAAAAACGACGCTAAAACAAACTTCATAAAGCGTAACAACGTATTGCACAATGGTGAGATAAGACTTTAGAGAAAAGAACTAGACACACTTAACTCGATATTACTTTTTTTTTTAAGAATATCGTTTAAACACACTGCTTACTTGTAAATCATAATCGCCTAAACTAGAATACTATATCAATATAATATAATTATTTGTGTAAATATAAAATTCTATGTCTTGTGGTGAGTGTAATATTTGACTAGAGGCGGGCGGCGTGGCGGAGGGGCCGGCCGGGGAGCGTGGGCCCCGCGCGGCCCCGCGGCCTGGGCCCCGCGCGGCCCCGCGGCCCGGGCCCCGCGCGCGCCGCGCCGCACTGCGGGCGCACACGGCTGTGCGCCTCGCCCGCGCGCACACAATATATCTAAGGTATCTCCGTATTATTTAATATTTATATTGGTACTTTTCTTGATTATGAATCTATTTTCTCATTAGAAATTACGCTAGATTTGTATTCTGTTATCGCGCACCACTCACTGTTGACTCCCGGACGCATTTAGTCACAGTTATTGTATTTAACACCTTAACTCGAATATTTTTTATACATGTTTATAATCTATCACACACACAGATAAATAAAGAGGGAAAGCGCGCTCCTTGTGAATTGACATCGCGACATCGCGAGTTCGTCGCCCGCGCGTCACGCGGCTCTCTGGCCAGATGGGCTAATTTACTATCTACAGTTCTTAGTCATTTAATAACATCTTGGTTCAATTGCGCTAGTTACATACAAAGAATTTCTAAAGGCAAACAAATAATTAGTAAATAGAAGCATTTTCCGAAGTTTCCCTTTGGTATGTACAAAAATAAATAGTGATTTTTCTATATAGCAAACTTCTGAAAGTGCCTCTACTATGATCATTTTGCCTGTAACTGTGATACTTAAGGTTCTCCACCACAGTCACAGACTCGCTTAACTGTTTCAATATGAGAGGACAGGAAGGTAAAGTCCTCTTTATATTGGAAGCTATAAACAAGCCTGGAAGGCTGGCACGTAGTTTCGTGTCGGGTAGGAGCGACACGACAGAGGCGCAGAGAGTGGCGCGCGGCGCGCGGCCGGCTCGGGAGCGGAACACACACATGCAATACAGAGACGAACGGCCTGTACAGTCCATTATGTTGATATTATATTTTTTATATCACAGCCCATTTTGGAATTTACAACACATAATAACACGATCTTTCGAAACGAAGGCCTAAGTATTCGGTCTTGAAGTGCACTTTCATTTGTACACAGCGTTAAATACAAACATTTAATTTTGTAACAACATCGTTCACTAACATGTAGGTTTGTGAGGAGCTGGCCGTACCATGGACAGACAGACGCGTCTATAACAACGTGCTACTGATACGTTACAATGTTACATGGTCTTACTTATGAGTTCTATTTTACAAGTCGCCGTTTGAGTAGACAGTGTACATAGTTGTCTTCTGGGGAACATTTTAACTGCGTGTACGATGTGCTCTTTCTATATTACAATAAGTGTTTGCCCTCGGATAACGCCGTAGGAGAATGTCGTGTGGTACGAACCAGCGACATAGCTTACACACAATATACACACGCTCGTTAAAATTTAACAAAATATAGGACATTATAAATACTCCAATAGTGATCTATGCGAGCACTTATATTAAGTGTGATCAGTTCGGCGGTGGGAGACAACAGTGCCCGCGCGGCGCCGCGGCGTGCGGCGCATGCGCGGTGCGGGTGGTGCGCGCGCGCTCGCTCGCACGCACGCACGCACGCACGCACTCACGCTGCGCTCGCGCCGCACGTACCTACTGCGCAGGCACGCGCTAGCATCGCTCGCGGCGCTGCAATATACAATCATTAAAATACACTTCCTTTTCTTACATTTTCAACTTACTTAATAAATTCAGTTTGGCTTAGTTCAAGCAAATAACTAGTATAATAAATTTATGTTAAAAGGTCAGTTAAACGTTAAGTACTTAGAAGTAGAAGTATGATTACGAATGACAAAATTTTTATAACGTGTCATTTTTTATAATAATAATAATAATTTAATCAAAGTTTAATAAATTGTATATATAATAATATAATAGAGTAATTTAATGATTAATCGATAATGATAAGAATGAAGCATTCCTACGCGCTGATTTAATAAATTACTTTTAACTAATTTAGTATACTCGCCGAGTGGGCTTGCATAATTCTTTAGGTAAGTATGTATGTAATGATATTTGCTATACAATAAATGTGTAGTAAATTCCATAGAATTGTTGATAATACGCGAACTGGCGCGCCTCGGGCGTGCCGTGCGATGCGGCCGCCACCTGAAACAAGGTAAGTTGGGCTGTCAATGCGTTCAAATTTAAATTATTTTTATTTATTTATTTGTGAGTGAGGGTATGGTTACAGATATTATACAAAAAAGAATATTATTACACTTCTGACTACAACAAATATGTGAAGAAGTAGAGTTGTGAACATACCATGGGCACGCGTTGAGCGCGCAGGGACGGCGTCTTGGGTTAGTAAGGCCGGTTGGCATCCTTGGGCCGCTTCAGCTGAACCTTCAGCCGCTTCATGCCGATCTGGAAGCCGTTCATCGCCTGGATCGCCGCCTGCGCCGACGTCGGGTTGTCGAACGATACAAAGCCTGCAATCAAAATTCGATGTAAGTGACACATGAAAATCTTGTTGTATTTAAGGTCCACCTGCAGTTGCATAGCGCCATTAAATAATGATCTACCCACTTGTCATGAATACTTTACTCTACATAAAGCAGCTACTGCCAAAGTAACCAGAAATGGTTAAGGCAAAGGTTTTTCATAATAGACCTAAATTGATACGACTCAACATACATCGTAACCATTACTCAAAAAATAAATTATACATTAATAACTAACCGAAACATTTGCTCTGGTTGGTGGCACGGTCGATGAATACTTTGCTGCTGATGACGTTGCCAAAGGGCAGAAACATCTGCATCAACTCGGCGTCTCCGAACTCCTGGGGCAGGTGGTAGATGAAGAGGTTGCAGCCCTCGGGGCCAGAGATGGAGCAGCCTGGGAACATAAGAAAATCTTTAAAGAACTCACAAATCTGCCTCTTAACACCAGCACGAAAAGGTTATGTTAAAGGGAGGAGAAGGATGAGGTATAACAGACTGAAAAGTTATTTGAGTTGTTAAAAAGATATTTGTGAAAGATGTGATTGATGAGATAGATTTAGAAATCGACGCAAATGACACTTGTTCTGAATGAATAGAAAAGTTACTTTTGTTAAGGCGGAATTCAAAAGAATAAGTTGTTAAAAAAATCAATACATTACGTGTAATAAAGTTGACACATATAGACATGGAACAGCAACATAACATACACAGAGATGCACATGACAGGCAGTGTACAGCGACAGACGAGTGTTACATACAGCAGAAGCCAGTGAAGAGTTAGCAGTGGGCGCTGATGGTAAGCCGTCTGTGTGTCACTGTATACTTGAAAGAACACCGACTATGACAAATACACAGTGTGGATAATAAACATTGAAATTGCTAACCAGCCAAAATAGAGTCGACCTTCAACAGCTCCAAGATCAGATACCTAAAGGGATTTCTTTTATTTTGATAATGAAACATCGAGCTGTGGCTCGGTAGAAATAGTTTTGGCTGAATAACAAATAGAAGTAGACACAGATAAAAAATCAATGAAACTCAAGTGTCGTTTTTGCACTATGCTAGTTTCGCTGAGTTTTATTGATTTTGAATGGACTCTGAAAACACTAAGAGCTGTTTAATGGCAGTGGGTGAAATCGTCTGCTGAAGGACTGGGTTAGTTCGATGGCATCTTCCTCGGAGCTCCACTTACCTTCTCTTTGCGCTGGCGCAATGGTCGACATCGGCGGTGGGATGGGCTGCGGAAACTGCCCATAAACCGCTGGGTAAGCTGTAGAACATTAATTTGCACATTTTCACAATGAACACCTATAGTTGCGTACATATACATGCATGTAACAACATTATTATAACAATTACCAAGCTAAAATCATACCCATGTATAATAAATTAGGTAAGTTTAACGTTGCCAATTAGTTTCGTCACTTTTTATAATCCATTTTAAAATCATGATTTAATTTTGGTGGTGGTTTAAACAAAAAAAATATTTAGACGAATAACATTGAACACAAACTACTTGAGTACTAAATCGACCAAAATATCGAGTAGCATGATTTGAACAGCGCACGATACCCTTTAGTAGTATACACAACAAATATAATATCATGTAGGTACTAGCAATCGATCGATCTGCATCAATTGAAAGGTCAATCATCTATGAAGGTAAAGGAGCACTTATTTGTAGCAGATCCATCAATTGTGATATAATAATATAAACAGTTAACAAGACATCCGTTCCCCTTGCGACATTTTAACAATATGAACCATCCATTCGAAATACACAGACTTACAATAATTACTCAATACTCACTCTATACATATTTGTGAATTTTGCTTTTTTGTTGCAAAAAGAACACTTAACTAAAAAAAAATTAAATGCTTCAAAATGATTAAAGACATTTTAAATTAAAATGAATTCTTTTGGCAACAAATGCTTACATTAAATTGTACTTGACCAATAGTTACAACCATGAAGTTCAACCATGAAGTTATTACTGAACAAAAGTCGTTTCAGAAATTGATTTGTGTATCAAGTAAACTTCTTAAAAATCTTACGAACATTATTTCTCAAAAGCTCCAAATTTACATATGTACTGATATTATGGTTTACAGTACATTAAACTTTAAAATCATGTTTTATAGAAATGCTAGAGAAAACTTATTACACAAAATTTCTCCAGATTGGCTATTGGTCAAGTGTGAAGCGTGTAACTGAAGCGTGTGGGTGCACAATTAGGCACGCGCCACTCACCGACTCCGGGGAAGGGCTGCATGCCCGGGTAGGCCGCATGCTGCAAAGCCGCGGCGTCGCCGTTCGGCAAACCTTGAGCTGTTACTGGTACCGCTGGAAAAAGCAGTTCAGGCTCGATGACATGACTTTACAAAAAGTAGCAAAACACTATCCGTAAAATAATGATGACACAAATTTAAAACTAATAACTGACTAGACACTTGATGGATCACTCCAAAGCATTTGATTTCATGAATAATTAGCAACTGCTACTTATTCTTGTTGATAAGTCCTTCGAATAATACAAGTCACGATAGGATAACATGATACTGCAATGGTAAGTTATAACAAATTATAAAAAACGATGTGGAATTATGACAACAAACGTAAGAAAAAAGGGTTCCACAGGGTACAATGCTGGGACCGCGCCTAATTTCAGCTAATTTCTCAAGAAACGTTTCGAACACTTACGTCCAGTAAAAGTCTGGTGTATGCCGTTGGTGTAGACGGCGTCCTGCGGCGGGGGCTGTCCGTTGGCAGTCTGCGCGGCCATGTTGAAGCCCGGCATGGTGGGGGATGGCAGTGATGGCAGCGCGCCGTTCAGTGGCTGGCCGCCGCCCGTGCCTATCGCCAGACCAGAGAAGTTGTCTGGAAATGGAT
Source organism: Lacanobia wlatinum (assembly GCA_947578705.1). Lineage (NCBI taxonomy): Eukaryota > Metazoa > Arthropoda > Insecta > Lepidoptera > Noctuidae > Lacanobia > Lacanobia wlatinum. The sequence continues at coordinate 25,021,402 of OX388031.1, forward strand.
GGTTGGACCGTTACTTATGCTCTTATTGTCAAAAATTATCTAGATAAAAATCCTAACTCTTATGGGTTATGTCTGTTGTTTTCAGAATCTACAAAGTTTATGTGTGAAATTCATTGCCATCATCGACGGAAGTAATTTTCGTCTATATTTTGTAGTTTTATACCACACCTCTCAAAGACCGTAAGTCCCAATTGGGGCCAAATGGTATTGTCTTTCAATTGTCTTGCGTGCTCGGTGCCTCACTATATAACTCAATTATTGAAATGAATTCCTTCCGGGACGGTAGTAAGAACGTAAGTATTCAAAAGTATAGTTACCCGAGGAGGGTGGTACGACAGAGTTAGTCATGCCGTTGAGTGCGTGCGACGCGAGCGCCGTCATCGGACTGATGTAACCTTGCGCCGTCGCAGCCACCATCAGCGCCGCTTGTTGCTGGAATATTAAAGATATCGTAAATTATTTATATCACAGAAATTCTAAATACCTCAGAATGAACGTCGCGTTCTAGAACAGATACTACGACATGTAAGCGTTTCGTAGTTCACTGCTACGACATGTTTTAGCTAAGCGTTGCTTGTGCTACGACACGTCGTAAATTTTGTTTAAGTGAGTACACATATCAGCGCATATCAGAGCGTCTCATAGCGAGTGCATTGTAAACTTCCATGGATTATCTACTCAATTTTCGACAAATTATGTCTCTAACTTCACTTCAGTCGGATTAACGAGATCATGGCCCATTTAATCACATTTGTATTACAGTTTCTATCAATACATATAATTTAGCATGTAGTTCTAGATCAATTTCTCAGAGCTGCATTTGTACGTCTTCTCAGAAGCTCTACAAGGCTATTGAGATTAAACGGGATCAAGTTAATGTGAGCTTTGTAGTACGTTCGTAGCGCGTAGCTCGTAGCACATTGTGTACGCCGCGTAGTACTACTTGCTACGACGCGCGATTATTGTTATATTCCGTACATAATCGTGAACTACGTAATTACATAACGTTACTGTGTACTAAGATTAACATATCTTACATAATAATCCATGTTGTTCAACAATATTTGAGAAGGAAATGTGATGATTCTAATCATATTATTAGGAATATTACTAGCAATACATTGCTAGCAATATTTTTGAATATGCGATCGGTTTTTTAAAGGGGTCGGGCTTAAGACTTTTAAAAACCATGACACGGCCATTTTAGTATCTAAGAAGCGCTTGCGCAATCCAGTGCGCTTTCAAATTAGAGATCAATAAATAACATTAATATCTATATAATCTGATCTAAAACTTTTCGAGGAGAATGTAAAAGTTTTTCTTCCATTTACAACATATTAAAGTTATCTCTGAAAGGGTCTAGACACATAACGTGGGGTATTCATGAAGTTAGTCGTAAAAAGTTTGCAACCGCCGAGGTTGCAATATTGCATGCTGTACGCCTATCAATTTTCATCAGCCCAAATATGCAGATATTAAAATTTTGGTTTATGAACCTGCGTTGAGGTGAAATTGTTTTTCAATATTTTTAGAATAATGCATATGTATTTATTGGATAATTTGGATTATGAAAGTGTTTAAATTTAACATTTTCGCCAACCCATCAATTGTTTTTATTAAACCATTTCTCAAATTCAGGGTACACTTTTAATTTTGTACCTAAATCGGGCACTAGCGTTACATGGTGTGATCTGTCCGCAGTTTTACAGGTTTGTGCAACAACTTTTCTTCTTTGACTTTAGCATCTCGTCTTTTAAACAGCTCCACGTGTAGAGGTTTACTTAGATCAGCCACATTAAAAGAGATCGATCGTTATGAGATCTATTTTATATTTGATGGTTTTGGAGGAGGTACATTAGCTTGGCTACGAGATCGGTACATGACATAGTTTCCATCGCGGGTAGACCCTGGATGAGAATAGCACAGGAACTTGCGGATTGGCACAAGAAAAGACAGGCCTGTGCTCAGCAGTGTGCGAAGTCGGGCTGTTGATGATGATGAGCCTGGCTGCATTCTTTTAGGCTTCCATCACTATTGGTTGTCTTAATTAACCCATAGTTGAGACGAAATAAGCCGCTCATTTGGTTTCAGGCAAAGCCAAAGCGAGATTGATGTACACCACACGACACGAACTTTTGGGTTATTTCTTTTCCCGTCTAGATACGTCTTTGTATCTTGAAAGTTGTGCAAAAGTATCAAGAATATAGCTTCGGTACCCAGCGAATATGTTAAGAGACTGACGAATTTACAGGAACCTAGATAAATGCTGTTCTAATCCTAAAAACAGTAAATATATTCGATGGAAGGCCTCCCACAAGGTGGACCGATGACCTGATGAAGGGCGCCGGTATCCATTGACCACAAGACCGGTCGATGTGGTGACTCTTGGGGAGGCCTAGGTCCAGCAGTGGACGTATTTCGGCTGAATGTTGATGGTGATGCTAGCTCACCTGTTCCGTGATGACTTGCGCGTAGGTGCTGTAGGCCCCGAACTGGTTGAACACGAAGGGGTTGAGCAGGCTCATGTTGCCGGCCATCTGCTGCATGCGCCGCAGTTGTCGTTCCTTCTCCGTGTCTGCAAACTTCACCACGAGGCTGGATGACGCGCCCTGCAACAACGTAGAAGGAAGTGGTGTAGGTATTATTGGTGTGATTATAAGCTGTTTAGCAAAAATCTGAGCTAATGGCTATTAAATATGATTAGGTATGCAATATCGTTTTGGTATAAAAATAAGGGTACTTTTTATGGCAAATTTTGTCATGAATATCAAGACAATCTTCATTCTATTTTTACTAACTTTGAGTACATAAAATATGTCTGAAAATGGCTCAAGTTGCGCACTTTGCGACTTTGATTTTACCCCTAATAGAGAGGAAAATTAATCCCACCGCCGCCGGGCGAGCTACGGCGTTGACCTCTTTAAAAATGCAGCAACAAAGCCCTCGTGAATATTAAAACTGCAATAGCAGACGCGTAAAGTGCTCCCCGGACTATAACAACGGCAATCCCACAAACTAGGGTACAACAAAACGGTCGGCACAATACCGCCAGCGAAACGTTCAGCGTTCGCATTCATTATGTATTTGCAGTCGGAGTACAGGCAAAAATGGGCGCGGGTAGGCCCGGCACGGCGCGCAACAGGTCTCCTCCCCATAGTTGCAACAAGTTATTTGGGCTCACATCCAAAAATGCATCGGCCGAGACGTTCCGCAAAGTTGCTCGGGCTGGAGGCTCTCTTGCGGAAAACTGGCTTCCTTCCTGGTGACCACTATCTCCCGCCGCCCGCGCCGCGCACAGCGCTAAGTGCGGGCTAATTGTCGGCGCGTGTTTGCTAAAAGTATTTCACAGCTGAGCGCGCGCGTGGCCGCGCATAACATTTTACTATTGAATTATTCCGTGACGGTTCGTTTTGTTTCGTCGAATCCATTGTTTGATATTTTCGATTTCCGATTTATGTAAACATTGCGGCGCCCGCTTAAAAGCTTTCAATCTATTTTGTTATTTTATTCCCAAATAAAAAGTAAGTGTTTGCAAGCATCAATGTATTATAATGATTGTTGTTATATAAAAGTGAGATAAGATACTTTAGCAATTAGTGAACTAAACAGCGCGCGACGTTTACGAGTAAGCAAGTTTGTAATTTAATGGAGTTGGTTAAGTCATTAAATTATTATTAACGTAAAAGATTAATGGTAGTATTAAGGCTCTCCGAAATTTGCTTTAGGTAACGGTTGATTAATGTTTACGTTATGAATAAATATTTGAAAAAGTTTTGTCGTGGAGAGCTTTTAAAATCTAAATTACCGGATTAATGGCTACAATATTGGTCGTAACTGTAATCTGATTTAATCTTATTATTTGCGTGTACATGTACTGGCTGTGTGTATAAATCTGTGCTTGGGTTGCGCGACAAATGATGCGGTGTCGCGTGGGCGGCGGAGGTGACGCTTACAAATGTGGCGACATTATACAGGCTATGTGAGAGCAGTGTGCGCTACACCGTCCTACACTTGATTATAACCGATATACCAGTTGATGACTATAATCTTTTATATACGATAGAAAAGTCACTTATTATGATTTTCTACAAATTATCTTCATAAAGTAGCTTGCAAAGCCTAAAGTTGTAAATTGATAAAACCGTCTGTAGATCACCATAACCACCAACCTCGAAAAGCAGATTGGTGAACGCAGCGGAGGATATTGCTAGCCCAGATTCTTGACATATTATGTTGGTAGGTATCGCATCCCGCAGTACGAACAACCGAAAGTATTTTGTGCACTGCCGATATTAAGCTGACAATTAGTATTAACAATACCGAGAACCGATTCCTATAACAAATCCGCAAGCCAATTTTATTTATTGGTGCGCATGCGCAATGCTACGTCTGATGCAGTGACCGACTCTAAAAATGTATCAATTAATAATGAGATCTCTTCATTTTCTTCGTAAGCCTTGTCCCATGCACTCTAAAATAATATTTTTATTTTCTCTCAGTTCTGTCATGTTACTCAAGTAGAAGTCCGAACGTCTAAATACAATGATTCGTTTTTATTTTAGTGAGATATTTGTGAGAAATTAATATCTCTAACCAGAAGTCCACGTCCTCATAATATCCGCAATAGAAAACTGCTGTCCATGACAAAACCTTCACGAATATATTTTTTTTAAAACGTTGCCCCACACTAGGAATTTCTCCTGTATCGTGGGTGCGTTTACATACATATAATATGACATACACAAACAGCCAGACCCGGAACAACTATCTGTATGCCATACAAATATTTGTTCCGTGGGGGAATCACACCCGCGACACGCAGCGCAGCAGTCAATAGTTCAACCACTGCGCCAATCGCATGTTTAAGTATTTTTATCTTTCCATCTACACTGCAACACCTCTAAACTCTCAATAGTGTAGCACTGCCTAGATCTTGACGGGCAGATGTGTGCCCTTAAATATACTCATTTAATAGAAGTAAATTGCCTACACGTGCCTTTAAAATTATTCCCAAAATTGTTCCTTCTTAGAATCTCTCGATATATTGTGTAATTAGAAGGCTCAGTATTAAATTCAGCAGTTAAGTATCTATTATTTAGGCAACACCACTTCACGCAAACAATTCCTATAAAACACAAAAGATACATCTTCGGAAATTTCATCGATTTTATTGTTTCAGTCCATTGATATATATAAAACCCAAGATACACACTCAGCATCTCAAAAACGTCCGCAAAAAACAAGCGCACGATGTATAGTTGTGCGCTAGTTTGAAACAGTCTCGCATCGCTCGCCATACTGCACTGCTTTGTAAAAAACAACTTTAAGCGATTCGTGTAAGGTTAATTTTGCAAAAAAAATTGCGCATCGCTCGCCATACTGCACTGCTTTGCAAAAACAACTTTTAGCGATCCGTGTAAGGTTGAATTTGTATAATTACACACAACTCACACATGACACTTGATACATGTCAGTTTTTGACGACAGTTTCGAGTGTTGCATTTGTTCGAGACTGTACATTTTGTGTTTTTAGGGTTCCGAAAAAAAAGGAACCCTTATTGGATCACTCGGGTGTCTGTCTGTCTGTCTGTCTGTCTGTCTGTCCGTCTGTCACAGCCAGTTTTCTCCGGATCCACTGGACCGATTCTGTTGAAATTTTGTACACATATGGACTTCTATGACCCGAACACGAACGCGTTACGTAAATTATTAAATTTTTAGTATGGGGGTCACTTTTGGGGGTCAACCTAGAAAATTAAAAACAAAAGATTTTTGAACAATATCGTGTGACATATCAAATGAAAGGGCTTACTGTGAGGGTTTAAACTATATTTTTTTCATAATTTTAAAATAAATGATTTAGAAGTTATTCAAGAAATTAGACGAAAAATGACCATTCCCCCCCCTTATCTCCGAAACTACTGAGCCTAAAATTTTGAAAAAAATGGAGATAATAGATCTTTACCTAAAGATTACAGGAAAACCTATTAGAAGTCTGTAGTGTTAAAATAACATGTATAAAAAATTAAATTCATTCGGAACCCTTTGCACGCGAGTCCGACTCGCACTTGGCCAGTTTTTTATATATCAATGTTTCAGTCTCATGTAATAGCGTGACTTTCCGCTCTAGGCGGAGCGGAAGTGAGTGTCAGACTCATACTGACTAATACCCAACAGTGTGCTGTCCAAAGGCTATTTGCTTTTGCCTTTACGAGGACACGGCGTTGCTTCGCCCAAGCAGGACATACGTCCACCGTATTTTCCACCGTGTCCTCCGAGCGATCCGCACAGTTATGAGACCCGGATGTAATAGCCACAGATTTAGACCCTCAACTGCTATCCAAAAAATCCAGAAGTATAAACCCAATACCTCAAGCTTTGCATGACTCAGGAATCGTACTCAGAACCATATGCTCAACAGTTGCTCATGGGACCAATAGATCAATGAGGCGGTTATTTATATATTATTTAATATAATAAAGCTGAATAGTTTGTTTGTTTTGTTGAAAGCGCTGAAGGAACAGGAACTACTGGTCCGAATTGATTGAAAACATCTTTTAGTGCTGGATAGTCCGTTTATCGAGGAAGCTACATACATATACACATCACGCTACGACCAATAGGAGTAAAAAAAGTTTTACAAAAAAATATAACCGACTTCCAAACAAAACACTACAAAGAATAAAATAACCTTAATTTCGGAAGTCGGTGTTTTTGATTTTGTTTCTTTGTTTTTTAACACCGACTTCCGAAATTAAGGTTTTTTAAGTTGTGATACTTGAACGACGTCTTTGTCAACGCATAAATTGAAATAAGCTAAAATGCTCATAAAATAAAAACTACTGAACCAAACCAAATCAAATTTTTATGGGACCAAATGGCAAGTATACTGCATCGAACTAAAAAAGAATCACAAAAATCGGAGACCTCGGAGTAATCGGTGTAGGTACATACATTAAAAAGAATACCCGCCGAATTGAGAACCTCCTCCTTTTTTTGGAAGTCGGTTAAAAAAAGTGATAGAGACAAAGTTACGCGGGTCAGCTAGTATCTGTATAAGTAGATACTATTCATTTTATCAAGCAAAGAACTCGAATGTCTTTGCGAACTCAAAGCCAGTTGTCAGAAATCTTTGACGCAATTCAAACGGTTTAATTCTAACCGATCCAGGTCAAGCCACCGTTCCTTTAAACGTGGCTTCACAGAAGACTTACCGAAGAAGTAAGCTTAATACTGGTAATTGATTTCTATTAATAGATTTAAACGTCGAGTTGATTGGAGATTTCTGCTTTTTACGATGTAGGTCAAATGCTTGCTCGGTTTGTGTGATTGATTTATTATTGAGAAGACTTTCAACTGCTTGCTTTGATCTTGTTATTTAATTGAGCTATTGAAATGCTACAAAGTCAACTGTTAAAGTGTGTGTATTTTTAATTTGGCAAACCATGTTGTCTTAAGTACCTACTTACTGACTCGATCCTAATATATTAAATTCTTCCGTTACTGGCTGATTGAGTGACTGACAGACAACGCACAGCGGCAACCACTGGTCTTAGAAAGCTGTGTCGCTCCCCTACACTCCGTAGCGGAGCACTAAGAGAGGATTTCCCGAAATTCCTACGGGAACGAGAAAAGCGAGATATGCGCGGACAAAGACGCGGGCTAGTATCAAATAAAAAGCATTAGGTAGTTTTCCCATGAGTGCTACAAAAATCGTTAGTTGCCTTCTTACCTACTGATCTACCTTCATACTAAGTTACTTTTTTCTGACAACCTGAAGAAATAATGGAAAAAATCCAGCCAAAGATGTGTAGTAAAGGTAGACATACGAAACAAAACCAAGAAGCCTTAACAGAAACAACATTCCATTTGTTAACAACTTCACACAAATTCTCTACATTAAATTACCACAACACAACAAGTACAATCACCGCCAGAAATCCATACCAACATCTCTTCACCGTTTACAATCTTGCCTAGCTAAACTTTATTGCGTATTTTATTAGCCAATCGTGTCGCCTCGCTTCGTGCAGCTTCGTGCATCTCCGCCAACTTTCGGAAGGGGGGACATGGGGCACATTCGTTACATCTTCTGTGCAATTAACGGGACATTATTAAACTCTTAATTGCTCTTGTGTAAGTTCACTCTCGCTTGTATAATTTATATGTTTATGGTATACAGTATATTTTATAGTTGTTAGAAAATGTGTTGTTTGGTGTGAAATTAGTGGAGTGTTAATTTAAGTTTTGTGTAGCTTATTAACACGTTTGTGGATTAAAGCTACGTAATGTCACATTAACGGTATCGTGAATAAATGCAGACATTTTCGATGTCTCCATATATTTTATTCTAACTACAATACGTGAGTCATACTAGTATTTAGTTATCCTCTCGCTAGCCCTTTTTTCACATTGATTCGATGAGTTCACGCAACTTCGTAGCGCGTAGCAAAGTGCGCTACGGCGTAGCTATTTCGTAGCACACACCGCTACGACTGCTTTTTGGAAGGCACTGGTCGCCAAAATTAAAACGCCTTTGACGAGGTCCTCGCCTGAACACTTTCATGGACGTATTCAGGTATTCAAGCAAACAAAATTGATTGGTTCACTTACAAAGATACACCTTACGTACTTCAGTACATTTTAACGACCCATAATGAATCTAAGAAATCTCTTCGCCCATAAAACGAACTCTTTAACTAAAATAGCTATAAAATCAATATGAAGGTAGTACAGCAATAAAATGTAGGAACGACGAACTGCGGCCAGTAGGTAGTGTATAAATATTGAGACAATAAACATGTCAGGCGGCAGCGTGTAAACAACACACCTTCTACGATTTAGGACTTAGGTCGAGCTGTAAATATTTGGAACTAACTCACTGTGTCAACTATAGTTTTGTATGGTATGCCAAATAAGTTTTCAAGGTATAAACCCCATAGAAACGTGGGGGTGTTGAATGTTCTAGAATGGTCGTCCCAATGTTGCAGTACTGAAAGTTGGTGCAGCAATTTTTTGTTTTTTTTTTTTGTCACTTGAACACTGCTTAAAGCAGCAATGCGATTCTATAAACATCTCACCGTGTGAAAAAACAAGCGCACAATGTATAATTGTGCGCTAGTTTCAAACAGTCTCGCATCGCTCGCCATACTGCACTGCTTTGTAAAAAAAAACTTTAAGCGATCCGTGTAAGGTTGAATTTGCAAAAAATAATTATTTATAGTATAATTACACATAACTCACACATGACACTTGATACATGTCAGTTTTTGACGACAGTTTCGAGTGTTGCATTTGTTCGAGACTGCATCTTGGGTTTTTTATATATCAATGCTCTTATGCAAATCTAAAAACATTTGTAACATTGCAAATAGCGGAATCATCGACACGACAAGGAGGATATTCTGTGTATTGCAAAAAGTCAATCAGAATGACGATTGAAAACTGACTCCTATTTTGTCCGACCAGTAATGAACTTCAATGTCATGCACCTTTGGGACAGTTGCTACAATCGAAAGGCCATTGCAGATTCGGTTGTTATATCTGACATACTATAACCCATATTTATTATAACCGGCAGAATAGCTCACTCCACATCCAAATTATTTACTTGTCATTCCTATCCTTATGATATAAGCTCGGCACACCGACAAAACCGCAGAGAGCACCTAAACAAACAGACAGACATACATACGTGTATGTCTGTAGACTCATGAGTCGTGGACAGATCGAGATTAACAGTAAATAACCGCCGCCAGAGACGGAGGACTTCCTGCCTTCCGACACTTAGTACGAGCGGCGTGGAGGGGCCCAGGCGGCCAGGCGGCCAGGGAGGGACTCCAGCGGAAATATGTAATAATACGCGCTGTTTAGAGACGTAAGAGTAATGATTGTAGTAATCGTTATTGTCTGTGCTGAGTTTGGTTTTTAAGTTATGGCTTTGTTTGTATAATTTAGGAGTTTGGAAGGAAGTAGGGAGAGATATGCCTATTAGATATTTGAATTCGTGCGTGTCTTGTGCACTAGCACCACACCTAGCTCTAGCTGTTATACCTGTACAGACGATAGATGATCGGCGATGACGACGACGAGACGGTAGAACTGTACTGTCAAAAATACATTATCAGTTGAGGAAACATCTAGATAACAGTGCTGTATACTTCAATATTAAAGTATTAAACATAGTCTTCCATACAAACATAAATTATTTGCACTCCTGCACGTAATCAAACCTTTAGAAGAAGTATCTTTTCCTACAGTGCCCTCGTTCTGACATGCAAGAGCAGATTAACATCAAAGCATACTAATAAAAAAACATTTTCCAGATGTATTACGTCGTAACATAAACTCTTATTGCGAACAAGTTCACTTCCCGCTTCCTGAGCGGCTCCAGCGTATAATATCAGAGTAATTAGCGTAAATGAAGTGTTTACGAGCAAGTGTGGGCCTGCGGCGGAAGCGGGCGGGCCGGAGGACGGAAGCTAGCGCGGCACGGTGCGCGCCGCTTTCCTACTGCGGCACTGTGCTGTGTGTGCTCGGCCTAATGTGCGATTAGCTGGGACTGATTACTATGTGGAAGCTGGAAGAGGCTTACGACCAGCGGGCATAGCAGCTATGACATGGGAAGTCAAGTCACAGGGAGAGTATAAACGATCTGCATTAGCTCGCAATATTTTGAACTAGCTTTAGGTTTATCGACACTCTTAGTAAAAGAAGGCTTTTGTAGTAGGTATGATCAAAAAAAATTCAACGGAATTTTTTTTAAAGTTGGAGAAGTTTATTTTTGAATCAGTTATTCTGAACCTGAATCTCGAATCGGGAAAAAAACACAATTAACGGATCGCAATAGTCTTGCTTAATGACCTCTCGACGTTTAAAGAATACCTACAAAAACTCGAGAGTTTTATACTCTAAAGCGCAACAGCAATCATCTCTCAAAAATATTCCTCTCTGAATATAACCCAAAATTCAGCACTGTTCCAGTACAGATTACCGACACAGTGTGTTATTACGACACAGTGCCACCCCGTGTGTGTCGACCAGCGGTCTCGTATGATACGGCAGATAGATGGCCTCTCAGATAGCGCTGTGCACACATCTGCGCATTATGTCTCCGCTCGCCCACCATTCAAATATATAGACTATCAAGTTAACTGAATAAGTAGACACATTTGTTTGATACCTGAAACTCGGGAAATATTCCGAGATTTCCATTTTGCTCGAGTGTGTTTGATTGATTGATTTGAGCTTAAGTTATTTGCGCACGAAACACGCATTTTGAACTCGAAAACTCAAGGAAAAAGAAAAGTTAAAAGTCCTTCACCAACTTTAAGATACCTTTCCGTCGGACCCAATTTTTAATCTTTCTCCGCCAATTTAATTAATTAAAAGTTATTCAAACTCAAAACGAGTTATACAATCGCGAACAAACCCCAATTCCAAGTAAATAGGGTTAAGTCAATTTAAAACTAAGGATCGCTCACTATAATGGCTTAATATCGGATCATTTATAACTGGTTTCGAAGCAGACGTACCCTGCGTACTACGTATAATTATTACTTGTATTAATCATCGCAAAACCACCGAATTTGGTCTGCCTTAATTGAAACACAAATAGCTAGGTGTGATTGGAGCGATGGCGAGATTAAACTAGTTCAAACCGGTTTAAAGCCCGACAAAGGGTGCGAATGCTAAAAGGTCGGGCGGACCTTAAGGCGTTTTTACATGAACTTGAGATGAACCAGTTTTGAGGCAAATTGTTGCAAATATGTGATTAATGAATTATCATATACTTTGAGTTGTCTTAGCTAGATAAACGTTTTGTTCAATCCAAGCCGGGTTCTGTACTGATAGTCGATACGACGAGAATATTATTAATAATTATAATTCCGGAGTCGACGAACTGTAATGTTGTGAGTTAAACACATGATAGAGATACGGGAACACTCTAAACATGCGTGGATATAATTCAGACGATGTGAAAGTTGTTTAATATAAAATGTAATGCGAGTTACGGGAAGGCATAGCCTTACTTATAATACAAAATAGCCACAAACGTAACTAGTTTGCGGTCCCAACAAAAATGATCTCAACCACTCAAAATTAACAAGTAATCCTTCCCACAAACGGGCGCCACTAAAACCTTTCTTGCGACTATAAAACGAGCTCAGTATAAACGTGGCTTTACCCTTGTTTTATTGGAGCCTGCCCATAGATGGTCGGGTGTAATTCCTTCATACAGCCGCGGCCGGTGTCGAAGGCACCGCGCCTCGCTTTGTTCACTAAGAGGGTGGAATGGGCTAAAAGCCCTGCTCTATACGCCTCCAACTTAATTGGAATCTTTTAAAGTTTACTCGGGCAATAAAGGAGTCTGAATTACTTAAGTACGACGGTCGTACGACGCTCGTACGACCATGGATTTACCTTCAATGAACTTGTAACAGATGTTGGGATGTGTCGTGTTTTATGCGGGAGTTACGTTAGCAGTGTGCTGCTTAATAACGCTGTTTGTTATCGCGATAGTTCGCGAATTATTGTTAATGATTTAATATTGTGGTGTAGCCTAGTTTACGAACACTTTCATCGTTGTTTGAGCAGAGTTATTAGGCAATGTGCCTCGAGTTACGACTTATTTACGCAGTAAACGTGTAATGCGCACTTATGTAAACTTCGTTCAAAAATTATATTCGTATGCGTACAAACTTCAAAGATGCTAACGTACTTAGGTAACGATATTTTTATCATCTTATTTTGTCTAAAAAGCTTTTCCATAAAAATCTCTTCAGACATTAATATCATTATTCCATACTTCCCTTACATGGGAATACTTTAAAAATTAATTCACCTCTCCGTCATTTCATATTGATGACGTCATAAGCTCGCTTATAAAAAACTGCGTACACAATACGTAGAGGTTATTTCGATTGGCCGCTTATTGTCGAGTTTGGGCCATGCAATAACTGCCTCTTGTATTATTCATCGGCCAATTACTGTAAAAGCAGTTTTCTGTTTCTTCCGTTCAGTTCTTGGCTCCAAGAGGCAGGTGGAGTGGGCTTGTTTGGCTCAACAATTGGCTTCGGCCCTCTCAATGCCGTATTTTCATTATTGAATATTAGATCAAATGTCGTCGACGAGAAAATCTTGTTGTTGAGACCGAACCGTTGAACGCGAATGAATACCTTGTATTTATTATTTACGTTCCGAATTGAGTCCGTTTGGGTATTATTTTGCTTTTTATTAATAGACTGGAATGGGGATCTTTAATGCTGCTGTGAATGTTTTGTTTTGGAAAATGTTCAAGCAATTTGTTTTTGGCAACGTTGTATGTAATTCGCTACGTTATTCCTAACAAGTATCTAAATAATCTCGTAAGCCATTCGAAAATATCAATGCGCAAGCTCTGGTAAATTCAAGCCCGTGTTTAAAAGTTAAAAACAATTATAAAACGTTATGTAGACACAATACTGGGTATGTACTCTTCAACCACACATAAAATACAGGAACCTAAGCATAAAACAAATCCGGGCAGACTAATGTTAACACGATTATCCAAACGGAACATACAAGTAAAATAAATCGTAATGTAGAAAGTTTGAAATTTTGTACTCATCGAGATTTGGGCCGGGGACTGATTACATTGGCGAGTCCCGGAGTCCCGGGGGCGCGGCTGTGAGGGTTCGTTAATACGAGCACATCCTTATTATATGAGTGTGTCCGTCATGTGTGTGTGTGACGGTTCTGCGACTATGTTATTTGAAAATCGTTGGATTTTTTATTTTCGTTGAGTTTTATTCGATATGATATGTTACTAAGGAAAGCTGAAAGGTATATAAGATAATTATTATAAAGGAAAGTTTATTATTTCAAGAATAGTTGAAATCAAATGACTTTTATCTGAAGTAGGCTGATATTTAGCACTTTTTAATCGCCACCAAATACAAAAGATTCCCAACACCCCCTTCCCCGCTACCTAGTGTTTAAGCTGGGGCACTTGAACATATTCCCGGAAAGTATAAAAATAAAGGGTTTCCTAAACTCCGGAATAAAACTAACCTAAACAAAAGTTAAGCCTATTCACCTGTCACGAAAAGTAAGTAACAAACAAAATTGATTACTCCTGGTCATTAGGACTCAATCTAAAATTAAACCCATTAATCAAAGACTGTCACTCATTACAATATTTTAATAAAAAGCGAAGGAGCACAAAGAGGAAAAAGGATAGAAATATAAGGCTAGCTACAGACTACTGGCTCGTTTAATTTGTGTAGCCTGTCGATATTGCAGTCCCGCGCACCCCGCGCTCCCCGGGATTAGAGCAGGCCTTATTTTATCTTTTTTTTTCCACGAGACCATGTAATAAGCCGAATTAATCCGCGACAGGACGCAGTGTTGGGACACGACAATAGGTTGGCGGTAATACCCGGTAATCCCCGCTCTATTACGGTAAAGTTGCAGTAATTTATAGTGTTCATTAGAGCGTGAATATTTTTCGCTAATTTGAGTTTAGTGGAGTTTAAATTAAAGTTAAAGGGATTGTTTCTTTGTGATAAGTTTTTGTGGGACTGGAAAAAGATTTTAAGAGGTAGAGTGCGAAATAGTTTTGAATGGATAGTGATGTACCTATACATATTCAAGATGTGATAAATAGAGATTTCGAAAGTTTTTAAAGACACTTTTGAGTGAATTTGCATGTCCCTATTTGTCCAACAAACTATATTGCTATACTAAAACGGAAGCTCCCCACCATTATTCTCCTGACCTCCTAATCTTAAAGCAATAAATACCAAATCCAGGAGTAGCAGGTGACCGCTGCCGCAAAGTTCTTGCAGCTAATCCATACTAAAACACCTCGCGATAATAAATGATAGCAGCTTTAACAAGCACCGTAAATTTAGGTTTCAATTTTTATTTATTAATTAAGAAAAACGCCTCTTAACCCTGGCTGAGGGGCAATTTTTTACTTGGATCAACTTATTTTTATGATATCGGTCGAGTTTGGTGGGATTAAAATTGGTTAAGATTTTGAAAGTAATTTATGGTTGTGTAGATGTATTTTTGCTATTTTTGTACAGAATATTACATAATTCGAAGTATTTCATTTCACATAGGCACTTACAAAACGTGAGAAGCTAGTACACAGTTCAAAAAAGGCTTTTCTTACGTGGAAGAACCAGCAAGAAACTCTACGGCTATGGTACACACACAATGTTCTCCATCTTGGAGTTTTATTACACGAGGCTTGATGCCCATCGACAGGATTGATCCACATTAGCCCAAAGCCGGGAAGAATGAAAGGAAGTGGGACGGAATAGGCTAATAATAAATAAATAATAATAAGACAGCAATAGGTGTCTTTTCAACAAGTTTAACATCGCACAATCCAATTAACCAATCTAATTCAATTCTATATGTGATTCTTGTCACAATGATCATTCAAGGTAAGAGAAAACAATAACAAAATATGACCCAATTATTCACCGATGTTTTAAAACTTAGTTTTCTTTACTTGGTACTTGATTAAAGACTTTATTATAAAGTCAAGACGTTCCAAACTCTTATGATCGACTTATTGAAACAAAAAAACACACCATAACCCCACAGAGCCTATCAAAGGCTTGGTAAAAACAACGCCTCGTTATTTATCTCGGCTATACATCACATGATTGGAGCAAACAACACAATCAGTCCCGGCTCCCTTCACATTAATCATTCGCATATCAAATATCGTATCGAGTCACACCCCGCGATTCTGTTTATGTGGTCACTACTGGGTGGCACGTCACTATTTATCGATGAAAATGGCTAGAGGTTACTGAAGGGTATGTTTTGAGCATAGACAAGGGGCTGTAGACAATGTGACATTCTATTAGTGGTAACGATTGTCATAAGTACCACATTCACGACGACGTGAAACTGGCAGAATAGTCAGGAACGACTCAGTTACCATAAAGGATGTCAATGTGGACTTTTATTTATGTATTTTATTGTCTTTGTTTCCATGATTGGCCTTTAGTGTGGGACGCTACTTGTGTCGATACTCTTGCGCTGTGGTAGTACTGCCGCTGCGGCTGCTGAGAACCTCAAAAGGCGTAAATATAATAAACTTGTTGGCAATTATAGTTTTAAGCCGTTTGGAGTTGAAACTCCTGGAACGTGGGGTCCGAGTGCTCATGCCTTATTTAAAGATCTTTCTAAACGCTTAGTTGACACTTCGCGTGACTCAAGGGCTGGCTTTTACCTCGGACATAGGATAAGCATTGCCATACAACGTGGCAATGCCGCCTTTCTTTTGGGCTCACTTCCCGTGGACAGCGATGCGGACGAATTTTTTGACGTCTTATTTTGGTTAGAATTTTTTATTTTACGTGTATATTATTTTTATTTTATCTTTATTGGACACCTATATAAAAAACACATAAAGAAAAGTGACAAGTGAAATTCTGGCAGCGGTAGCGTAGCGAAGGCGATTGTCAAGACGTCATAAATGTATGGGATTGACAAACGTTGTCGAAATACACGTGACCAATCCCTTACATATTGGAATTTCGATAATCGTATTCGCTAATAGAATGGGGCTGGAGCCTCTGGGGTAGATACAGATAGCCAGTATAAGAAATGGGGTCGCAATTGGTGCAAATGTGAAGTACTGAATTTTCGACCATTGTATCGCTGATGTCATGTTTACCTAAGTTTACCTTGATACTAAAATATGACGTTGTAACATTACTGTAATCTACAGGAGCGTTGGTAAGTAAAAGAGTAGCTCGGGTTATTTTTGAACAATAAGATATGAATAAAATAAGATATTTTAGTATTGAAAGTGTAATCTCTTTCTGATATCCTAATCTAAACGTGATAAGGTTTATCCGGATTTCCGTCCTTATTTCCAAAGTAGAAGAATAACACAACAAAAAATCTATCATTCATCAATTCCGGCACACGCATCATCCTTACACGGTCACCACACGTCATATGTCTCACACGCCTCTCCGACGTACACACAAATTACATTACCAATAATATCGTTGATGCGTACTGGCACAGAAAAGACCGGTAATACTAGAGTGGGCGAAACGTCGCGAACCGTGAAAGTCACGGCGGAATAGTGATGCGATCGTGTGTATCGATATTGAATCGAGAATCGGAATGGAAATATTGTGGCAACAAAATGTTTTAATGTTTTAAACTTACGATATGCTAATATATTAATATGGTTTACGCAGAAGTGTATTTTTTGTTTATTACCTACGCTTTCATACGATTAAATTCCTGAAACGATTTAAAAGAATTTTAGTACAGAAATAAATGGGACCTTGGAGACGTTTAAAGGCTACTTTTCGTAAAAATCTATATTAATAAATAATGTAGTTTCCTTTAAGGATTGTTGAATCTTGAAATAGGTAAGTAGTGGCATGGCCTATCTCCAGCGCTGTCCCTTCATCTCGGTGCCATAACAATCCATCTTCCTCTTACATCCTGCAATCTCCTGTAGGGATAAAAATAATTCGGGAGCGCAGATGTGCCGGACATGTTGTTAAATATAAGACGAATGGCCGTCTACTTGTGCGACGACTTGACACTTTATTATTTATAAATAAACGAGACAAATATTCTACCTACATTCATCTAAGTCCCTATAGGTCATATGCCTACGCTTTGTACCTACCTCTGGATATTTTTGTCTTAAATCCACTCAAAATCCCAAATTAAACAGAACGTTTTAATGCTATCGATACTCCAAAATTCCATACTACCGCGCAGAACCGAAAACTAAACACCAAATACGTTAAGAAAATAAGATAAAAAGGGAGACATGATAACACATTATTTCCAGTAAGCCAGCAATCAGGACAGAGATATAATCTTGGATTCGTATGATGAATGTCCCCGGGACTGGTCACAATGTCCCGATTCCACTCCGCTATCGAAGTATCGATGACCCATCTCTCGACTCTCCCCCTCCCTAGAGTATTGACAATGATGTCCCTCGGCTTGTTCTGCTTGCACACTGACCCTTATTTGACTCGCGTTTGGTAGGTAGGTATGTTAGTGGGTCAGATGAGGGGAATATCAAGCTGTCAAAATTCAAGGATGTAGTAATACATTTTGAATTGATTGAAATAGTGAAGAGTTGACTTTACATTAACTAAGTAATTGGTCGTTGAGTGTGAGTTTAAATCTTTTGTATCCTATTTCGTCTGAGAACATGTTTATTAAACAAATATATATCAATATTGTTACGATCTACGAAACTCGTAAGATTGTCGTGTTAATTTTTTTAGTGAAAATATCTCAAGTGAACAAAAGTACCAATTCTATGTATTACCAACACAACGTTTGCATTCGCAGTCGGTCGCAATCTGTCGAAAATGTATGAAAATTGAGGCTTAAGGCTTTTTTGAAAGATTGCGACTGAGATACAAATGCAAACGTTGCTTAAAAATAGTAGAATTTGCCTTCTGGTTCAGTATAAAATAAATAAACACACATACAGCCCTAAAACCTGTTTATGTCTACGTGTCAAGAATCTCACTATGTGTCCCTAAATCTTCAGGACACATGGACGAGTTGAGGGTGTACGGGCCAGAGGCAGGTCACCCATGAGGTGGACGGACCAGATAAAATCGGCACTGGGTGGACCTCTCCAAGAATGTTGCAGAAAGGCAGCGAAGCTCGACGAGTGGCGAAGGATTGTGAAGCGAGCCACTACCCCTGGAGATACGACCACGACCACTCTGTGAAGAGTGTAACGCAAGAGAAGAAGTCCCTAAATCTATATGTCATTGTAACGTAATCCCTTCGTCCAGTTCATCCATACGTTGTCTATAATAAATTGCCCTGTGTGATAAGACCACCCACTGTACACATGTTTTTATAAATGTTTATCTCGTGCACTAGACACCATAAATTATTCACTAAAAATTCAAACCTATCACCAGTCTCCCAGGCTACATTTTAGCAGCCGTATCTTTTGTCTGTGCCCGCAAATTGGATTCATTCGTCCAATCAATACGGAGCGCCCACACTTTTCTAAGAACATTTTACCTGCGCGACGGAACCCGCCCGAGAAAATCGAGTTCCCTCTTCATTAGCCTCCACAACTTGCTAGACGAGATTTTAAAAACTTTTTCATAAGGCGTTTAGGCCCAAGTCAAGTTTTCCATCAACAAAATTAAGGTACGCTCTTAATATCAAAACTTTGTCTTAATGGATTTGGAATTTTATATTTATTAGGCCTGCGTTCGCTGAGTGCACATTAAGTTATCAATTTGTGCTGAACGAGAGACTTTTGGGTTTGTTTCATTGTAAATCGGGATGTAATGACTTTGGTTCGAGTTATTTTGTGCTACAAACTCAGTCTGCTGTTGTTAACGGTTTGTACACTTCTTTTGTATGTTGTATCGATTGCATGGGTGTTTGCCGAGTTTCCACTACATAATACGTTACATTTTATACATATTTTTTCGGCTTAGGCCAGATTTCAATAAAAGATGCACAACTAAAATTACTTTTAAAATGATATACTATTTTAAGCACCTAGAGATCTTGGCACTTTCAATTTGTGTTGTAAAATATTTTTTGTAAAAGAAAGAATTCAAATAAATTATTGCTAATTTTATGCAGGAAAAATTTACATCTCATGATTGACAAATTGAATCATTGCTCGCCCGCGGCGACGACTGTCGGCCACTGATCACGCTGATCACCCCGACTTTTATTGAGCGCATCAGTCCGCCGCCATCCACCGACACATTCATTTTAACACCAAATTGAACACACGCCGCTTCAAATTGGAAACAATGTCTCAGTTTAAATACCACTCATTTAACACTGAAATTATCTGGAGGGCGACAAACGACCCGGGGCCATAAATTCAGCGGAGCAGCTCGCTGCACTTTGCTAGAAAAAACTGAAAAGAATCAAACAGCATTAACCGCTTAAGTTTCGCCCGAGGGCGTCGCATCGCAAAACTCACTTTTAGCTCATTAATTTTCATCTTTTCGCGTACAACCTAACATAATTCACCCTTGAACGCTCCCATACTACGTGATAAGGGTACTTGTACACTGGGCAACAGAGGAGCGCTCCGTTTTTATTAAATCTCGCGTCAAGTCGCTCGAGTGTCGACTACTGATAGCGACGCGCTGTTTATTTATAAAACAACGCTTTTTCCGCTCAAAGTGTTCCAGTTTTTTTTTCATCCGTGTCGGTAGAGCCCGTAATACGTATTGTTTTCTCCTTTTCAAATGTAGGGACGCGTATAAAACGTCTCTGTGGTAACAAAGGGTAGGCACGTAACGTCGGCGGCGCGCGAGCCACCGCAGGAAGCGCGTCGCATTAAGAGCGGACACAGAAAATGACTGGACATCATAAATCCTGGATTCTTTCATTCACAAGTGATTTATAGAAGCACTTTAATTGTACATATTAACGTTCCGTTTTTGTTTAAAACATTTAAACCGTCTGTGACGGAGCGGAATTGTGTGGCGTTGTGTCGCGGAGGTTATATTTAGAGAGGTACCGATGCGTGAGCACCTAAATATAAATACGAATGTATTACCCTCCCACCGGTACACAATCTCTGGATGAAATACTCGCTTCCAATAGCTCATGTATCATGCGAGTACGTATGGAAAAATATGCCGACAAGCAGACGCCCGAATACATTCCAGTTGTTTTTACGGTAATAATAATGTATCAATCAATCAATCGGGCGAGTTGCTGATACCCCTCCCCCTCCACCCTGTATGTACCTGCTCCCTCGTATTCTTATTACGGTCAGTGAGTTCGCTACAAGTTTTTTAATCATACTTTTGGTGCGGTCTCGCGAACTTGTGAGCGACGTGGAGCCGTGATTTCACAACGCTACGAGCAGTCGAGATGATGTTTTCATTTACGTTACACGAACTTGCTAATAAATAAAATTAATCTCGTTGTTTTTATAGTTTGTCAAAGTATTTTACAGCGAGTCTTGTTGTTGTGTTTGTAGTTTTAGTAACTTTGTATTCTGAACTGGAACATTTTCCTTATTTGACTGTGAGATGAAAAACAGTTCTCCAACATTGTTGTCATATAAGCTGTACAAAATAGTGTTCTATTCGAGTAGGTAGTATCAATAGTAAACAACAAAGAAAAAACCCGCAAAAAAAAAACACAATTTCTGAAACCAGACGTGCAAATACAAAGCTAATTTCGTTATTTAAATTCTTGAAAAGTTAAAAAAGCAGTGCTTATAAAGGTAATATCATTGCAAAGTTAGGTAGATTATCGGCACTACAGTTACCTCTCGATGATTGGGTCCAAATATCTCGGCCGAGATTTCGTAGCAAAGTGCTCTTTATTCGGAGCGGCGCAAGCTTTCTCTTGTTATTCTATGCAAATGACAGGCCCCCGCCGAATGTAGACTAAACGGGCATTTCGGAGATTCGAGTTTTTATGCAAACAGACCTAAGTTATTCAAGTGCGCGCCTTTGCATGAAACTTGCATACAAAACTGGTTGAATGCGCTAACGTTCATGCGCTTACCGTCGGGGGCTTGTTTCTGTATTTTCTAGGAATTCTCTCGATTGCTGAGGCTATATTTCTAACTAAATGTCGCGGTTTACCTTGATTTATTTATCAATTCAGTTGAACGAGTTTACAGATTTTCATCTGTGCTAAGATTTTGTAAAAACTGGAATCTTTTGAAAAGATCAACACCATCTAGCAGCCGCGGCCGGGTTGTTGTTTTAGAAGATATTCAAAAAGAATCTTCGCAATCCGGTCCGCCTGTTATACCTAAATGAAAAGTAAATATTTTTGAACCTCTCGAAAGTTTTTAAAAAGCAAAAGAACCGAATAATTTTCTGCATACATTTGAAAATGAATTTAGAATGAATGTGGGAGTTTTCATTGTATCATAATGATGTTTTATCTCATCTGAGCATACAGATTTATGTGAGAAAATAAAGTTATTTCAATAAAAGTCTTGGGAGAGACTGAAAAGATTCTTAACTTACTAATCTGCCGAGTCTAGACCATTATAAACAAGGAGATAGAGATCGGATCACCGTCATATGTAAGATACGGTCGGCGGAACAACTAAGGAATTAGAGACTCGTACATAACGCAGGACACACAAACACACACGCACGGTACTGAGTTACCGTATATTTTTGTAGTCGTCTTAACGTGTTACTTGGCGCGTTGCCAGCACGATATGCCGTATCTTACCTAGTACCTTGATTAAATCAGATAGGTCCCGGAGTGGAAACAAACAAACGGTGAGGATATAAAACTGCTTGATGATTCGCAAATACACTGTGTTTTATTGGGCCGAGAAATAAATCAGAGTTGACGGATAACGACGTCTACTTCATTAGAGGCTGTGTGTATTTGGTGACACATATTTTGTGGGTTGGTGGAAATATGCTAACACTAGCTGCCCCCGCGCAACTTCGTCTGTGTCACATTTTTCATAAATGCTCCACTCCTATTGGTCGTAGTATGATGTTATATAGCCTATAGCCTTTCTTGATAAATGGGCTATCGAACACTAAAATAATTTTTCAACTCGAACCAGTAGTTCCTGAGATTAGCGCGTTCAACCAAACAAACAAACTGTTCAGCTTTATAATATTAAGTATAGATCAAAATATTGCAGATCAGCCTAAGCGTATACAGCTTCATTACTCGATGAGACTAGCTTCTACCAGCAGCTTCACCCGCTTGAAAATTTAAAATGAACTCAAGGAAGCATATTACAGGGATAAAAAGTATCACATCTTCTATTCCAGGACAGAGTCTACCCGTGCGCAAAGTTTCGTTCAAATCTGAATAGCGGTTAAGACGTGAAGAGGTAAAGTTATTTCCACTTTATAATATTAGTATCTATGGATAACCAAAACATTATTCAGTCTTAGCCGTTTACAACACCAATGTGAAAAAGTGGTGACCGAGTCACTAAAACCACACCTTTACTAAAACGCTCATAAAATTCAAGAATTCCTTACGGAGCACTCCCGTCTCGTCTACCGTCTGACCACAGAAGAAACAAAGGAATGTAGGCACAGATGCTCCACGTTTAATGGATATAATCGCTTAATGGCCTCTTCTAACGCCCACGTACAGTGAGACACGTTCTATTCTTAGCTACAAGAACGACAGCTCCAATTTGGAAGCTAAGTAGTGACCCTCTCGTGGCCATGAGGTTATTTTAGAATCGCCTTTGTCCTAGAATTGTACATATTTGCCATTAGATGCCTTGAAGGTAATCCATTTTCCATGAGCCGGCAAGCATTAAAAGCAAAAGATGGACAGCTTCTTCGGTAAATCTCGTATATTAATACGACGTGGTAAACATGAGGGGTAACAGCTCCAGAAGAGCTTTCAAATGCCTACAGGCCTTCACTGCCCCGCCTTGAGCAGATTCTAGAAGATATTGATCGCGTATTTGCAAGCTTCTGGGTCGATTATGAAAGTATCAAGTTGCCATAAATTTTACACCAGCCAGGTGTAAACAACCAATATTCATTCCCACCTGAGTCTATTCGCACGACCACAAACTAATACCTATAATACATCAGTTATACAAAATAATTCGCATTTTAAAGAGCGCGTCTATGCCATAGATTGGCGCACTAACGACTGAATAATTGCGCAATGATCCCTATTACAAATGCAAAAATGAGGATTCCTGATGCATACATAATGCTCTCTTGTGGCGTGGTCCGAGTTATGGGAGGACCGCCCCTTATGGCTTCTTTCGGTTGCCTTTTTGTACCCCTTAAATGTAGGAAGGCTTTACATATTACCTAATGGGATTTACTTATTATATTGGTACTATATTGCTGAAGGCTTTGTGATATAACAGCGTTATAATTTTGTGTATTTAGGGCTAGTTAGGCGTTGTAATATTTGTGATTATGGCTCAATACCTATCATTGGAAATTACGTCAATACGGTGGCCATTCTACCAAGTTGTCTGCCAGACGTCGTAATTATGTCAGTGGCCATTTTGAGCCTTTATTGGAAATGCCTAAATTCAATAATCAACGTATAAGCTGTGTTATGATAATGATTATTACAATCATAAGAATATACATAATTCTTTATCACAATAATCGGCGTTTATTCAAAAGAAACAAGATGCTCTGTTCAGAGCTTGAACATTTAGGTTAAACAATCAAATGATTTCCATTAAAAAATCTAGATTAAAATTAAACACAAACTTAGATTACAAACAGACTTTTTAATTTCCGCGTGGTATTTACAAGCAACTTGCACCGCGGCGCGGCCGGCGCTGGCGGCGCGGCGCTCGGCAAACATCCCAGCGTAATGACTGGACAAACAGACATCTGCATACGGCTCCGCCTGAGAAATGCCCTTCAACCCTCCGAGCTTCGCAGCCACCAGCCATGCACTTCTACTGAATTTATTACAAGACCCACTATGCCCGAATGCCATTAGTATTTTTTACCATTTTTCAGCCAAAAGGTTTTTTGTATTTTTCGGATTTTTAGGCAAACGTTTTACGAAAGTGCTGTTAGCAAGTTTCGGGGACCTTTATGGAAGTGGCGTTGAGTAGTTCGGCGATTTTATTGAAAGAGCTCTTGTCCTACATTTTTGTATTCGACGTGCTTTTGTGTCAATGGATTTTTTGTGGCGATTTTGACAAAGGTTGGTTCAATGATAAGATATTTCAGTTCTTTGTTGTATTATTCAAAGCTGTTTGCTATTGATTATATATCATTCTTTTGTTGAAAACCTTATCACAATGTTATCTTGAATGTTTCATCACTCCACGTTTCACCGTGATGTTCGATTATTGATTACCATTGGGTAGTCAAATATGGTGGTATAATCATAGTTTTCAATCAAAGGCTATGATATCGAAAACTGTCAACCCAATCTTGTAACTTCATCCAAAATATGTCCCGTTTCTGAGAACATGTTCCATTTTGCACGGCGCTGCATTTTTCGCCCCAGAATTACCATACTGAATCAAGTTGTGATTCCCTTTATTTTGTTCACTTCATGATATTCCGGCTTGTGGAAGCGTGCCGTCGTGCCGTGCCGGGGAGCCGGAACTCTAATCAAGGCTTCGTCACGCCGGACAGCCGTGCCGGTCCGGTGTCTGCGACCGGATAGCCAGCTAACCTGAAATGACTGGCGAAATTTGTTTCTTTGGCCGAGTGTGTGATTTAGGTTGGGGGCACCGGGCAGGGTGCTCGTTTGATGATTGGTTTTGGGCGTACGAGAAGTATATCGTGACGAATAGTGGACGTCATAACCGATGTATCTGGTTTTGCATGACTGGTTTATGTGTGAGTACAGAAATAGTTGTACCATTTAAATGGATTGTAAACATAGATATAAAATTTATACTACCCAGACTTTAATGAAATTTATTTTAAACACGTTCTCAAACGACGGCTTGTGACTATAACTGTGAGTCATCTGAAGCTGAAGCATAAGAGTCCAAACAAGGACTTATGAATCACAAGGAGTTCGCATAATCACGTGACTACCCTCGCCGCTATGAATCTCCACTTCACCAAAAACTCCCATCTCAAAATCTACACATTCAAATAAGCTCATAGCGCGAACTTCTCGCTCAATAAACTATGCATTTATGTATTCGCTTAATTAGCAGCACGGCGTGTTCTGGGGTAGGCAGAGAGGTCGCTCGTAATGGTATGCGTGAGCCCCGGATAATTAGCCTTTGTTACTCTATGGTAATAAAGTTATCCCGTATTTCCATATCGATCTGCGGGTAGTAAGAAAAACAGTGAATCAGCTGTTGTTCTCATGAGCGTGGGTGAGGTTACTGATCTTTTAGTATTGTAATGAGGCTAGTGGCTTTTAACATTGAAGGTTAAAAGCCACTAGAATATATTTATGTAGTCAAAAAGCACGTATGTTCACTTTGCTGAAGCAAAGTGTCGTCTCTTATATTCCTCAAGTAAATATTCAAAGTGAAAATTCCACCAATAAGGTATTACACCTCACAGAAAACGCTGACGAAAGCGGAGATAAAATAAAAACCAAATTGCCATCAAATTCAAACGCTTGCGAGTCGAGAGCGTCAATTTCATGTTATTATCGCGACTCATACTCGTAACAAGTTGAAACACAAAAACCGGATCCGAGCGCACAGCTTACACGACACTCAATCTGTTGGCGACAGCCGCTCAGCCATCGGGGACCCATTACGATGATTCCATAGTCTCGATAAAGCGTTCTCGAATATTCGAGAAAGTCGATCGAAAATATTCTATCATTACCTTAAGCTGCGTAGTAAATCGTCGATTTCATCGCTAACTTTGATAATATTGGAACGTTCTCGTTTACAATATGGAGGGCGAAGCACGTTCGTCTGGTGATACGTACATACATATGTAAATGTTTTCAATAAGGGTCCCGGCGAGGGCTTCGCGCGTATACAGATGATAATTCAGAGCATCATGGACTCGCCCACGATTCACCATATTTTCGCTGAATTCTAGGTTACCTATAAATGTAGTTTGGACATTTTGTGTAATGTGTTTTAGATGATATTTGAGTTTCAAAACATTGTTGACGTTTTCAATGACAATTTTTTTTTGTTTTTATTTAAATGTAATTATGTGTATATTTGCAAACAATCGATGTCCCGAATCAGTGACAAAAATATGAAAACATAAAATAGGCTTTAATATAATATATAGTGTCAAGAAATGGATGAAACAGAAACTTTTACGACACAGAACTATAAATATGATGACTGCAATTCTGCATCCACTACATATTTACTTGAAAAAAAAAACCGGAAAAATACAAATCCGACCAAAAAAGATAGGCCACTAAAATAAAACGTAGCAACGAACCCGTAGAGCAGATAAATACGGCGGCGCACGGGAGGTGCCTATGACAATAAAGTGTAGGCGTTATACTGAGCGCAATAATCTGCACCGGTCCTATCTGACTGTACTGTTACACGTACAACCTGGTTTTGGCATGCCCCGATCGGATTTGTATGGAAATTGTTAAAAAGAAAAGAATTTCTGACGAAAAATGGGAAAATGAAAAACGACGAAGAGATAGTGAGTTGGTGACATCATGCAATTACAATATTTCTAACACCTTTAATTTAATCGGCGGAATGGCGTGGCAAACCATAACAATAAAAATTCTAGTCTGCGTTCCCAAAAGGTTCAGCTAGAAGTAAATATATCGATAGTATTGACATCCCCAAACTTCCTTAGTTATGTTTAAGTCCCATGTATTAAGGGAAGTCTACTGTCATCAAGCGATCACACATCCAAGTTCCTACTTTCCATTGCCCATAACAGTTTTAATTTACAGACACTCAAACGAATACAAAATTTCTATATCTAATTACAACTGTCTACACTGATGTTGAGATTTCAACCTCTACTCAACACACGTTTTTAATTTTCGTTTCTTTGTTCGTAGAGGGTCCCCTTAATATGTCCCGCAGTGTAGTGCACAGGTGTGGCGACGTTTGTCACGCGGTACAAATGTCACTGATCATTTTTCTAACTAACGCGTACGTGTGCTTTCTGCGAAACACCAGTTATTTTTGCTACGACGTGAACGGTGAATGCTTTTACGAAAAAAACATTAAAAAAATAACACGTTCTTGTTTCAAATGGTATTTATGTACCAGAGCGGCCATTTTGGTTTTTGATGCTTGCAAAAGGCCAATGTTTAAGACAAAATAATATGTTAAATCTAGTTCGCAAAAACGATTTGAATTTAAATCATAATTAAAATTATTTAGTAGAAAACAAAATAAGAATTCTGTACACAGAATTTTTAATTTATTTTAGAATGGTGACGTAACTCTTTCTAAGGTCAGTTTCAATGTATTTAAATGTAATGAAAAAAATAGTATCTTTAATTAAATGTAGACGTTACGCGATATATTATAGCTATTAATAATCCAATATTATTTTAGAATTAAAATTATTCTTACAGTCCAATTTGATCACACTTAATAACTTACAAGTAAATGAATCACGATACATATTATGCAGTATAAAGCGTAGGCATCAAATACTCTCTGTAAAGAAGATTATTTTGATGCCTAAGCTTAATAACGCTGGCAACGGGTAACGTGCTTAACTTCATTGAATAGCAAAGCCGCTAATACTGTACTGACAATTTTCCAATTTAATAACATGCGACAGTTTAATCACTTATTAATATTTAATTTAGTATACAATTAGAGTTGAGGGTTTTAATAAAAATCCCGATTCATGCATAATACAGTCGATATTAAAATTCTAATTAAAATAATTGAATAAATCCAACGTTAAAGAGCTCAGAATTATAACTCCTGAAGCAAAGTAATATTACTCAGCCACGAGACAGATACCTAAAGTCTAATTACTGTGCTACGAAAGTGAAGTTCGTAGCACTTCGTAGCACTTTCGTAGCAGCCCGCGTAGACATTGTAGCGAGCGTAGCATTTGTCTCTAATACATTTTGTGATGAGTTACGACTTAATTTTTAAGCTTGGCTTTCGGTAGTTTAGTAAAGTGAACGTAGGTACATAAATAAAAGATTATTAGGATTTTTTATGGATCACTTTTTCTTCAAAGAGTTTTAATAAAAAAATCTTTTTACAAAAAAATATAACCGACTTTCAAACAAAACCCTGCAAAGTATAAAATAACCTAAATTTCGGAAGTCGGTGTTTTTGGTTTTGTTTCTTTGATTTTTTAACACCGACTTCCGAAATTTAGGTTATTTTATACTTTGTAGTGTTTTGTTTGGAAGTCGGTTATATGTTTTTGTAAAAAGTTTTTTTAATTTTTCACTTTTAAGTGATGATACTCGGACGACGTCTTCGTCTATGCTGAAATTGAAAAAAGCAAAAATGCTCATAAAAAAAACTACTGAACCAAACTGAATCAATTTTTTACGGGACCAAACGGCAAGTATACCGCATCGAACTAAAAAAGAACCATAGAAATCGGATCAGAAACCTCAGAGTAATCGATGTACATACATAAAAAAAATACCCGCCGAATTGAGCACCTCCTCTTTTTTTGGAAGTCGGTTAAAAATAGCGTTTAAAGTAGTCACAGGATTTCTCAGAAAGAAAAGCATAGCAAAGAAACATTTTATTTTCATAATAATTAATTTACGAATTAAAGCCCTTCCATTTTGAACCATTGTGTTTCCGAAGCCTTTAGAATCTAGGCACCGATTTAGTATCAAAATCTGTAAATAATACGGCCAACAAAATGACAGAGGCTAGTAATTCCCAGCAATATTCTATATTAATAGCCCGCTTTAAACGGAGAGGGTATAATCGCCGCCATTGTAATCACAAAGCCATATAAATATTAGGTGCTTTAGTGAAAAGCCACAATTAACAATATAAAAGAATCTCGTTAACATTGTAACATGTTTAGATAATAATATGTTAAAGGAGGGTAGGACGAGAAAAATAAAAGTGACTTTCGGATCCCAGATTCGTGTTTTAATCACGACTCGAAAGGCGATCTGTGTCGGCCATTTTTGTGGTTTCGCCGAAATATAGTATTTCTATGAAAAAGCGTGGCTTTAATTAATTTTTGTGAGCATTCGGTTAGAATATCATGTTTGTACGTAAACGAGGTGCTCGGGTATCTGTGTGTAATTAGGGTTGTTTTTATGTTATTTCTGTGAAAAGAATCAAGTGTCGGTATTGTCTGGCTTTGTGCCCTTTTGACCGAGTTAGATATTCGTTACATTGTGTTTTTTTTCGTAATGTTGTGTGGTACTATTTGTATATTAAAATAATTATTGTGTATTATGTACATTATACAATGTGAATCTTGATTATACGTATGTTAAACAGTGTATGTATATAACGTTAAAAGTGTGGGAGAAAATAAATGATGGGCAGCGAAATGTTTCAATACCGTTATATTTTTTTGTCCACTCTTAATAAGTTAAAAGAATCATTAGTATATTAGTACTCATGAAATTGGCTAGATACCCAAGTTTCCATAAAAAATACCAACCTCTTAACTTAGCATTTAAATTGTGTCATTTCAATCATATCAAATCAAATCAAAAGACATTTACTCAAGCTAGCCTGAAAATCAGCGCTTTTTGAACGTCAAAATTTATGTGAGGACAGAGACAGTCCCTCAAATCACCCACCACTTCCTAGTTTTTAAACTGATAAGAATTAAAATAAGCAAGTGACCATACTATGTATAAGCAAAGTTTTAATAATCTAAAACCTAGCAGAACTTAAGCAACTGTAAAATAACTATACAACTCTTTAAACTCCACTCAAGGCTTAAGACTTTACGTTTAGGCATTTAACTCCAGATATGTCCATAAAACAATAATTTCGCTGATGTTGACACTCACTCAGGTCGACGGAGGTGCGACAATTGTGACATAGATTAAGTCTGACAAACACACTGTGACAACAGACTCGTCACTTAATTGAATGACGCGTTACTGCGGAATTATTTCGTCACACAACGCGGTTAGGCTGTCTACATATACCTACATATACTATAGTAGTGGTTATAGTGTTAGGTTATGTTGAAGAGCTGTAAATATAGGCTTCGTACGTGGTGTTGGGTAGGTACAGTGTATTATAAAAGTCGTTGAATTAATCTGTCAATAAAACACCGACTAGGTAAAAATGTCCTTTAGCTAACCTACAGTGCGATTCTGTAGACACCGCACCGTGTAAACTTAGGCGAAGTGAATATGAAGTGAACTGTCAATTCATACATACAAGATGGAATGACATTACACTTCAGGCTCACTCCAATTAGGTTTACACGGTTAGATTACCCAGCAGTGGGATTTTATACGATTATTATTTACTTCTAAATTCGAATGAGTGTTAAAATCCAGCCTGAACTTTATTTTCTGCTAGCCTAACGCTGTATGAAGTCTGCTGCTCAGGTCTCTGCTCCGTCAGCAGAAAACCTACACAGACCCAACATGTTGTTTTGTTTTTTAAACATTTTTGTTTACATAAAAAGGTCATTTAAGTTTCGGAATCTTAAAACATAATTACTTAGTTTTAAAAATTTCCGTAAACAGTTTGAAATCTGCCAATAACACATCTAATAGAGAGTTTTCATGTTTTACTCGTTCTCAAGTTGCACAAAGTTTTAGTTAGGTTTTGCATTGTTCACAGAAATAACACAGAAACTTAATTAATATTCGCTTTTCCAAGCAACAGTTTTATGTTACAACACATGGCTATAACGAGCATCCAAAATGCACACATATTAATCGAATCTAAACAAACTCAGTCCAAACACGGAGTAAAAACCTAATTGAGAATCTGTTGACTCGCACATTAATATTGCGCGCACTCTCTTTTAATATAGTATCGTCGATGCCTAAACAAATATCGCGTCATCGTCGCGTCTTCATTTTAAAATACACGGGACGCTTTTAATAAGGGTCGTTTCACAGTGTTTGTACTGGCGCGGGAAAATCTCTTAATTTTGCGCCCGCTTCGCCCATAAGCTGGGTAAATAGTTCGCAGCGCCCTCTCGCGCCGGTTATCGCAGCCGCCAAGTTTCGAGCGACTAAATGTCCCTTTTGATATTTCTCCCCGAGAAAAATATAGTGCGGCCACTTATCTACCGAGCTCGGCTAAATGTTTTACGCTATTTTAGTTTTAGAAGATTAATTTTGTTACGTTGAAATACAAATTGGCGAAAAGTTTTAAGATCGCTCGAATTTGGATGTTTTAAAACCCAAGTTGCGAAGAAACTAATGTAACGTTTTTTGTAAAAAATTGAAGAAGGTGACTACATTAATTTTTGGCTCACAAGGTTTACTTTACATAATAAGTACTTATGTTATACAGATTAATTAAGCTGCTACATCGCACACTTTTGGTAACTTAATAATGTTAATAAGATTTTTAATTCTTTAAAGATTATGAGATAAAGCGGAAATACTTTTCGTCCATTTGGGTTATTTTGGTTAGTTACTTAGCTATAGAATGAATTAATATGGTGTTTTTTCTCGTACCATACCTATGTGCCAGACATTGCTAGTGTTAAACATGTCATACTCCAGTGGTAGCATTATTAAGTCTGTCCTATATAAAGTAAATAAGAAATACTTAACAGAATAACTTATTTTCAAGATTCATTAATTGAATACAAAAGATAATATTATAGGTTCAAGCGGGTGTGAAGGATAAATTATAGCGATCTTAGACTGGTACCTATAAATTAATCGTAAGAGGTTATATTACAGAGTAGACGTAGCAGAGGTCATAGAGAGCTGTGCTAGACCAGTTAATTTTCTTTTTTTATGTTTGCAGTTAGGGAAATTCATTATTTATCATCTTGGTTGTGGTTGAGTCACTGGGAATTGACTAACGTGGTCATGAATAAGTTTCGTTGATAACATTCCACAGTTTACAACGTTTGTTCAGTGCATATTTGACATCTAATAATATGTCCACACCTCTATATTTTATGTTGTTCCTACTACCTTTAGCGCTCATGTCATATGGCCGAGAGATTACCTGCGGGTTCCGTACGTGACATGACGGATGTCGTAAAACTATTATGAATAGAGTAGAATGTCGTCATTAAGAAGGAATTATACAACCTACTACCCAGTTCTTACTAAGTTACTACCTGGTAGCAGTAATTTAAATTGTCTATGGTTGCTAAAGTGTCGCTCGAATTGTGATTAGATATTTTTGTTTTTATTTGATTCTTTATTAATGTAAAAGTGAACATAAGTAATTTAAATATAATATGATATTTTATTTTTACTAAACCTTACTTCGAAAAAATATACATATGTGGTTTTAATCTATGAGATTTTTTTGAGAAATGATACCGTCCTATTCTGCATATCTGCCTATCTTTTCGAGAAATATAGGCATAATGTTTTTTTATGAAATGTCCGCATGAAGATTTCTTACAAATTACATTTGTTATTACGCTTCTAGTCTTGTATCAATAGAGGTACAATATGTAGCATATTCAAGACGCAAAATACATACTGAGTTATATGCAAAGCCTCCCCTCAGGTAAATGTTAAATCCAATATCAGAGCGTCTACAATAAGAAGCACTTCAAAAACTCAAAGCGAAAGAATACGACAATATATTATTATTATGCCCATGCTCGTATAATAAGCTACCGTTTCCGTGGTCCGGCGCCATATTGTGTGCCCGAAGCACTAGGAATTCTCTCTTAATAAGGTTCACGAGCTCCGCTGGGCCAATTATGAAAAACAACAGTGTAAACTTGACCTCCAAACTTGGGAGAATTGTTTATGTTGAAGATCCCTGCTTGTTGTACGTGAGTTTATGCTCGTGGAGGTTTTTGAGTTCGGTTGCACGTTTTAATTTTATGAGGAAAATTTTAATGAGGGATCTATAATTCCTACTAATATTATAAATGAAAAATCCTTTTTCCTATCCTATCCTACTTCCTACTAATGTGAGGTGATTGTGAGGGTGGGTGAATGTTTGTTATTCTTTCACGTACGAACGCCTGAAAGGATATTTTTATTTCGTCATTCACGCGGGCGGAGCCGCGTACGACAGCTAGTAATATTACAAAGCTGAAGAGTTTGTTTGCATGGTTGAACGCACTAATTTCAGGAACTACTGATTCGAATTGAAAAAATATTTTATTGTTGGATAGTCTTTTTATCGAAGAAGGCTGGCCAAATTGATTAGACCTAAGATAGACTTTTTACTATAGAAACCTTGTGCAATCTACTAATTTCATAGGTACTTCTTAAAATTACGAATGTAACAATAGGTAAAGTTCAGTAAGTACACAATTATTTAATACTAGATTTTGCCTGCGACTCCGTTCACGTTTTTTCCCGTTCCCGTAGGAATTTCGGGAAATCCTCTCTTAGTGCTCCCGTACACTAGTACCGAGGAACTTAAATTTCAGCTTCCTATGACCAGTAGTTTTGGCTGTGCGTTGTCTGTCAGTCACTCAGTAACGGAAGAATTTTATATTTAGAATTTTTTACTTTTTTGGTATGCGTCATGCTTGGCGCAAATAAACGCTTTTTCTTTCTTTTCTTTTCTATAACCTGTTAACTATTTACATACTTGCGCAGTCTGCTATTCGAACCCATTTATATTTTTTGTCATGCCGCGATCAATTGGACTAATAGCTGCGATCGACCAGTCGATCGCGACCGACCGGTTGGCCATCCCTGCTATAGGCTATAAACATCACGCTAAGACCAATAGGAGCAGAGCAATAATGAAAAATGTGACACAGACGAAGTTGCGCGGATCAGCTAGTATACTATACTTTGAAAGTTGGGTATCTAAACGGTTATGTAGATTAATATTAGTTTAGTATTATTGTAAAAATCTTCAGTTTAACATAAAGAACCTTTAATTCTACTCATACATATAAAATACTTTTATTTTTCGTTCCTAAACATCAAAATTATCTACATCTATCTGTATGCGAAACAAATAAGGTCAAAGTAGGATACTCCTGTATCACAAATGGGGTTGCGGCCAAAAAGATAAAAGGTATAATGCATACGACCTTGGACGAGATTATCTGGACGACTGGACCCACAGACAGATTTCAATGATTTTTTTTTCATGTTACTGCGATGAATAGGCTGCCTGAAGGGGTATTTTATTTATCCGGATTAGTTGGCCGTAGGACCGGGAGAACCAAATGAAGAAGAAATTAATTTACTTTAGCTTTCTCTTTGAGGATGTTAATGTTGCCAAAAGTCAAGCATGATATAATGTATGCAAAGGCAACTAAATGAATTCACTTCTAAACTCATTTTCATTTACATATGTAGAACTTCAGTGTAGTTTCTTGTAATTTACTTATCCTCTGCCCCGTCATTTTCAATTAGCTTGGCAAGTTAAGCCATTGTAAACTAAAACAAAGTTATCGAACAAATTACTTTCGTAACACAATTTAAAAGTAAAGCAGTCAGGCACTTCACCGCGGTCAAACAATACAGACAAAATTGGAAAACTAAATAGCAAAACTAAAAATAAGGGCTTCGAATTTGTACAACGAAATACGTTTTCAAACGAAACGCCATACAAGTCAATCAATATTTGTACAGAATACAAGACTAGAGGTAGAGAGGGCCAGACAAAAACGTCATTAGGAGGAGTTGAGAGCAAATCCGGGGGGCGGGAGTGAGCGAGCTTTTGTGTCGTCGCTCGGCAAAAGGAATTATCGGGCTCGCCGAGTGCCCGCCGAATTTCTATTCTGACTCCAACAAAACCTCACTCGAACCGACTGTGTTCGGCTTGTCAACGGTCCAATGCTAGTTTGCACTTGATTACAGAACACCATTTTTACTATATTGGGGATTATGTAGTCAGTCCTTTATGTCGGCTCTTCATTTACAAGTCATATTATTTTCCGCGCGATGGATTCAATTTGGTTGTTGAAACTGTGCCATAGATCAATTTAGCTTGAAGTCTAACCAATCCAATTATAACACAATTGCATAATATGTCGAGATGAGGACAGCGTGACGCTGAGTGGAATGATTAATGAATATCAGGTTGCTATTAATCAAAGTGCTCTGTTTCAATGTAACAAAATACATTCGATACCAAATTGTGAATGATTACGAATTGATTGAAAATTGATATGTTATTATACACTGACGATTTATTTTGTGGTCAACGACCAATTTAATTTATTGGTATTCAGTGGTCGGCGAATAAAGTTGAAACCAGATTTAATATCATAATGGCTGGTACATTATGCCGGTGGAATAGGCAAAGGACGGCTTCTTTCATTTAGTGGGACTGCGGGACGCTTTTACCCTAAGTTACCTTTCGTAACAATTAATATAAGTGGATTCCTGTCGGGGGTAAGCGAGGGTAAGTTGTATGGTTCCTAATTACAATTTGCTGAAACACGTGTAGTAGGATTATGGGTCGTATGGTAGGAGTTTTTATTGACGTTATGAATTGTTTAGAATATTATTGTACTGCATAAATAACAACGTTATAGCTTCCATACCCATGTCTAGAGTTAATCTAGAACGGACTAAGTTAGAATATACTTCGCTTTCTTTTTCAGACGGTGTAAAAACAAAAGCGAACAAAAGCAATATAACTGCGAGAGCATCAATTAAGGACATTAACTCAAAGATTATTCAAGAGATTAGCAAAAACGAATCGATTATGCGAATTAATGAGTATCGATGTTTTATTCTCACCGAAGGCGGCGGCCGACAGAGTCACTAATTAAAAAGTTAAACTGCTGGATCGGACACTCGATTTTACGGCTTTTTTGCCAAAACCCAACTTTACTACCTATTTACAACTCTGTGTGCATTTTGTTAGTGTTTGCGTTTTAATATACTGAATTTGTTCTGGTTATGATTGGTAACAAGTTGAAAATTATAGAGTACGAATGTGAAGTGTTATAATGATGGTTATAGGAGTAGAGGAACCAAAGAAATGATGGACGGATTGTGTGAAAGACAATATGGCTAGAATGGAGGTGACAATTGAGATGACTGTGAATAGAAATGTCATCATAATCTGTCTAGCCTTTTGCCATTAATGGGTGGGCTTCCAGTCACACCGGATTCAGCTGAATACCAGCATCTTACGTGGAGTGACCACCTATCTGACCTCCGCAAACCAGTAACTGGGTGTAGCGGCATCAATTGCGCCACAAGAAAAATCAACGAAGCAAATTTACATCGCAACAAAAAGTTCGCAAGCCATCTATCCAACTAGCAGCGAACTACTACGTCGAAATCCTGCATCACGCAAGCGGAGTTTACCGTGCGATTTGAACATATACATCAGCCCGAATATCAACTATTGGGCAGTTGCCCGCCAGACACAATAACCGCCTGGTCGGAGGATCCTCCCTTGTTTTGCGGGACTTTACTCTCTGTTCCGCATACCTCTAAATGGGTAACACGGTACTCCTTGGCAAGACTGGAGTCAGATTTTCTGACTTCTGACAGTTCGTAACGACTGCCAAAGATCTACAAATGACAGCCGGGACCAACGGTTTAATGTGCTTTCCGAGGCATGGAGGAAACTCGGTATGTTAAGATGGTCACTCAACCACAGCATCCAAGCGTTGCTTAACCTTGAAGATCGATCTATGCGGTTAGTATTATTTAGCCACTAGCTCTTAGCTAGTATGTTGCAAATAGAGATGTATGAAACTAGAGGACATATTCTATCGACCTCAAAATAATTGGAATAAAGCCAACAGGATGTCTCATTTTAATTGGTTCATGTAATGAAAAGATCGAAGGAAAGTTAACTAGATAGGAAAAGGGTTACTTAATTTGAATTTAATTGAGTGAGAAGCTGTGGACGTGGAACGGAATACGATAATTGGCGAATAAAAACGTTTTACAAATAGGAACCGGTTTTGTTTTTTAATAAATTCTGTTGCAGCGACTGCTTTATTAATTGTTTCTTGTTATTTTTTTTAGTAAGTAATAAAGTTACGGTATTTAGTGTGCAGTCATTGTAAAGGTTATGAGAGGAAGTACATTATTCATAAATTTTGAGGAATCATTATCGTCTACTCTTGTAAACGAATCATGCCTGAATAACGTGGATGGTAAGATAGAGATGTACCTATGGTACACTCACATTTAGCAGTTGCAATTTTAAATGCAAAATTTTCTTTAATCATTAACGAAAATTTTGTTTTTTTTTTTTGTTGTTAATGTTTTGTGTTTTGCTTTTTTTTTCTGTCTTAGATTATATTGTGTTTTGTTGTAATTATTTTGTGTAAATATGTTGACTATTCTTTTTTATAATAATTACCTACTAATGACATGAAAGAGTGTACACCTTTAAGGTAGATTTTTGAGGAACTGATTGTTTAGTATTAAGATCAAGATAAATTAAGATAAGATTTCTTTATATGTTTAAACATTGTATACATACAAGAGCATGCAACATATTAAAATAAAAAAGCAAAACATGCAAAATGCACACATGCAAAACATATGCATGCATGCATCTCATGTAAAATGTACCAAAAATCAAACGAATAAATGAATCTGAATCTGAATGATTTTCCACAAAATCTGACATACTACACACGAACATATTTCCATCACAACCCAGGTTTACATAACCCCATATCATTATTATGCTCAACTTGACCTCCGCAGACTCACAGTATAACCTATACGAGACTGAATCAATTTCATCTCGGAGACATCTTTTTACGATCGTGTGGAGGTATGAAAAGGTCAAATTCCTTTTCTTAAAGACTAAATATAGACGCTTCACATACTCCAGGCCTGCCCTCGTGAGGTTTTATTGTGAGGCCGTTAAAATAGAAATAAAAGGTTATTAAATTTTAGTAGTTTGGTATATTGGGGTGTAACTTCTAGGCTTTTGTTATATGGTGTAGGAAATTGTGAATGAACTGGACAAAAGGACCTGTGTTTTTAGGCAAGTAAAATGCCAGTCATATTCATGATGGTTTTATAAAATCCTAATATATAAAATTCTTCCGTTACTGAGAGATTAACAGACAACGCACAGCCGAAACTACTGGTCATAGAGAGCTGAAATTTGGCATGTAGGTTCTTTGGGGAGTGTAGAGGAGCACTAAGAGAATGTCCCGAAATTCCTACGGGAACGGAAAAAAACGGGATATGCGCGTACGAATTCGCGGGTGAGAGCTAGTAAAATATAAAGGACTAAAATGCCAAATTCTCTTATAACACGTAACAATAACAAATTCAAGTCGCAATGTTAGGCTTGTCCACTGAAAAAAATCTAATTAGTCCGTCAGTTACATTATCAAAAAATATTTGACCCGTTTTTTCTTTTGTTACGTAAACCAAAATTGCCGAAGATACGACGCTTTTAAAATTCTCAATACGTCACGACGTGGTATAATTTTTAGTGCGTTCTGACGTCACGAGCCCTCACTCCCGAGTTTTGATGCGTTTTATCTTTGTCAATATTCATTGATTTACAAAAACAGAAAATACGTGTCCATTATTTTTCAATGCTCTAACTGACTGACTAAATAGATCTGCAATTTATTGATGGTAGAAACTAGCCGTCTCAGCGATAATAGATATCAAAAT
The DNA here is from genome assembly GCA_947578705.1 of Lacanobia wlatinum. Taxonomy (NCBI): domain Eukaryota; kingdom Metazoa; phylum Arthropoda; class Insecta; order Lepidoptera; family Noctuidae; genus Lacanobia; species Lacanobia wlatinum. The sequence continues at coordinate 25,060,459 of OX388031.1, forward strand.
AGGGGTATTTTTCAAAAGTTTGTAACTGGGACGCCAATGCTAAAATGCTTAAAAATACGGTAATTGACTTTCAGATGTTTTCTCTAAGCAATGAAATAACTATGGTCGATGCCAGATAAATTTGCAATAACAGAAGTTTTATTTTTGTAATTTACTATCATGGAAAAATAAACCAAGTATTACTGAATCAATGTGTGAAATAAATATATTTTTTTTTTTATTGAGAAATCAGTCTTTTATCTATGCCCAGCGTGACTTAGCATGGCCCAGTGTATATACCATGCTGGCTCATCAATCTCGAATCAGCACAATCTTTATAGTAGTGTATCAGGTTGCGTGGAGCCACGGCTCACTCTGTTTGCGTTAGTTCACTAACTATTCTATCAGCGTACGTACGTAGGCGAATAACTCAATGCTTTGTCGACGTGTGATGAGTCTTAAACGCGGGAGGTAGCGGGAGCGGGGAGGTCATTGCCGTTTTAAACTGCTACTAGGAAAAAAACATTAAAAGCACGAGCCGTCTTCAGTGCTTGGTCTGATCAAATCATCTGTGGGTAATATTGACCATTCTAATCAAAGCGTAGTTAATTAAACATGATTTTCACGGTGCAATTTAATTGATAACTGTCCTGAAAACAAGCGCTGGCTATCTGACGCCCAGCAAACGTTTAGATGGTAACTCTTGCGGACTCAGCGCCATTTTACTGTATTTTTCTGTACTTCTTCTTTTTTTTCTGTGTTTGATGATTTTATGTTGTATATTTGTCGAATAAATGTTTGTTTTCTATTTAAATTGCCTGTGGAATACCATAAGAAACTACAATCGTAATAAAGTAACAATTATCGCTGCGTCTATTGTATGCTAAAGGCAAGAAACTTGCATCGAGTAAATAGGGCTAAACAACACTTCATGTTAAGGGAAATACCATAATTTTGTATAACGTTCAACAGGCCTAACACCCTTATCGAAGGTCGTCGGAGATTTGAACTCGGAACACCGACGACTCATTCCTGATTTGATCGCGGCAAGCTTCCTTAACCTTGTAAATGAACAAATATGTAGTTCCTATCAATTTGTCCGGGGACGGGGCGGAAAAATATAGGAAGTTAAATAAAAGTGTGACGCAGATTCCTGACGGGGCTTCAGAGTAGTTTATTGAACGCGAATAAGTTATTTCCGTTGAAAAATGTTTGTAAATAGTTTGACGTCGGAGATAAGGACGGGAGCTGGGGAACTGGCTTAGGACCAAAACAGTTGAACGGTGGAATAAGTAGATTTTGATTTACTTGGCGTTGAACAGCGTTTGTATTGAGTTTCAAGTTTAAGGCAAATAAGCTTATAGAAAATGACAAAACTTTGTTGAAAGGTTTAAGCTGGTTTTAAATGGCAAAGAGGCAGTTCTTTAATATCTGGATTACACGAGGCTAGTTTTTAGAAGTTAGGGTGTAAGAAATAGGTATCCTGGATTAAAACCTATACTCATTTGGCACATAATATAAATGAACCTATTTCTGTATACAAAGGATCAGCTAGCTTGCTGGCAGTAAAAACCGGGCAAGTGCGAGTCGGACTATCACACGAAGGGTTCCGTACCATAAATAAAAAACAAGCTTTTTGTTCGGGAGCCTCCTTTAATTTTTAATTAAATTTTTATTACTTGTTTTTATAACGCCAATAGAACACTATGAAAATTTCAACTGTCTCCCTATTAAGGTTCTTGAGATACAGCCCGCTGACAGACAGACGGACGGACGGACGGACGTACAGCGTATGCTTAGTAATAGGGTTCCGTTGGTTACCCTAAAAAATATATCTGCAGCCAATTGTAATCCAGGCGACAAATCAGTATCCCGACCATATTTTTACGCGATAAGTGTACACACACACACACGTCATGCGACACACACAACGTGTAACACAAAAAACGCAATTAAGGGGTCATTGTACTTATAATTATGAACAACTTTTACTATGGGACCAACTTAAAAAACATCTGCTGTTCAGTACATTTTGTTGAGTAACGCGCACAAAAATCTGTGGGGCAGTCGATTGTTTTTATAGCGATTTCAGTTTTGGTCCCGCAGTAAAAATTAGCCATAATGATGACTACAATGCTTCCTTTTCAGGTATTGTATTTATTGTATATAGTAACACGTACTGGTCCTTATAAACCCAGTCTTTAATGAACCGTCGTCGCCCCGCGGTCTCTCGTGCCTTGGGGTCTAGTATGGTGGTCGCGTGCTTACCGGCATAGTTTGACTTCCGTGCAGGCTCGTGATGGCCGCCTGCGCCTCTTGGTGGGAGCTGAACTTTACGAACGCGCACCCTGCAACAAAAATACATTGATGGTTATATGGGGGTATAGGTTTCAGGTTGTTAATGTAGGGAGCGATGTATGGTGAATAAATAAATGTAATCAGTTTCCTATAGGTTTAATATGTTACAGATCACTAGAGTTGCATATTATAGATATAGGTTAAAGATACAAGTTCACATTAAACACACAAAAAAAAGTAATCGGCGGCTGATGTTGTTTTTTGAATTTTTTATACATTTTGTCGGCAATCGGCAGTTGAACATACGTTTGGTGTGAACGCAGCATAATATTTCATCTTCGTCGTTTCACTCTTGACAAAGTGGTCGTGGTCGTCTTTAAGATTGAGTAGCATGCTTGACAATCCGTCGCCACTCTTCACGCACCTTTAACTTTCTGATGCACTCATACAAGGGACCATTGTTCTAATACTACCTTAATTTGGTCGGTCCACCGCATAGGCGATCTACCACGCGCTCGTTTGCCCTCGACGTTTCCTTGTACCACAAGGCGCTCTATGGAGACATCTCTACGTCTTGATACGTGCACGAAGAAAGTGAGAATTCGAGTTTGTGTGATAGAAGATAGGCGCTGTTTGATACCTAGATCTTGTAAAATAGACATGTTGGTTCTATGTTGGGTCCAAGATATCTTAAGCATTCCCCCCAACACCACATTCTAGAGCATCTATCTTCTTTTTCTCACCCTCCCTTAATGTCCAGGTCTCAGCGGCGTACAGAAATATGAGAAACACTAGCGCTCTGACTAAGCATAATATTAGTATCATTTTAATACTCGTAGTCACACGCCCTACGGATTGGGTTTTTCAAAAATAAAACCAACATTTATAATTTTCGTCTTCGAATCAACTTAGACCAAAACGACCAGTACCCAAAACTTAACATTGATCCAATCACGTCTCAAAAACCGAAGCTAACCAAAATTACGAAAGGGAGAATTATTAAAAAATTTGTTGCGGAAAAAAGGAAATCTTAAACAGGGGTGGTCGCAGCGGGATTATCGCTCAATTTTTCAATAACAGCCTGTCGGAAGCTGCGGCGGCGCTCGTATCAATCTTCTCCCCGCAGGTATAGCGTCCCTGTACCTACCTGTGGGCTACAGGGGACTGGCCCGTAGTCGTAGAGGTGTGTAATCAAATAACCATTGTGTGATATGAGAAGGTGAAGTTTTTCGATGTTGCGTACCGAGTTTTTAAACATCAAAATGAGAGCGAGCTAATGTTTAAATCGTGTTGAAAAGTGAACAATTAAATTAAATGGCACTTTGGTCTGTGTAATGATTTTGTTGTTTGTCCAAAATTTTCTCTCCGAACACTAAAACTATTTATGTTTAGTGTGTTACCAGTTCCAGATGTATCGTCGACCGTACCTCTCTACATATAACCTGATCAATCACTGTTAACAAAAGGTAAAAACAATACATTAGCATTTATTTTTGGATTCATCTGCATTGATGTTAATACATCGACGTATATCGATCACGGTGGCGGGTAGCGGGGACGCGTCGGCGCGTGTCAGCGTCAGGGCGCCTAATGACGACTGATGGAGCCCTTTATGAGGTTACCACCGCGCGCCGCCCGCGACCCGACCCGCCAACAACGCAACGCAACTAAATCAGTTACGCGGTTACGGGTTGATCTTAAGCTGATATATTGAGAGTGGCACGTGCCTCTCTCTCCTAGCTAAATCATTATAATGCTCCATAAACTTGACCGACACCAACTTGAACGTTTCAAATAGCAACCGTCAGACACTAAAGAATACACAACGTGTTTACACAAAGAACTGGCAGGAATGGAAGGTAAGACTCATCGCGTTCAGTTCCACATTGATTATGCAGATAGCTCCGTTATTATCATCTGAGATGTTTTAAGAAGCGGAGCTCACAAAAGCGCCGTCGAAATTGGACCACTGGTTTCGAGATAATCGAATATAAACAATCAACAAACTCGCCCCCTTTGTTACATCACAACGAATATTATACATTCCTGTCTCCGCTGGAAACGTAAAAACTGTACACACGAGTGTTATACTCGCTAAGTACGCTCGTAACTTCTTATTGAATCAGCTTTGATTCCCGCAAAAAAACCGCGCCACTGAAAGGTAAAAACTCTACCGGGAAAATTGTGGTGACTATTTTATCTTTCGCGGAGCTCTCGACGAAAGTACGATTATGCTCGACTGGCTTTTATTCGTATTATCCTTTGTTCAACTGGATAAAAGACCATAGCTGAAACGTTTTCCGAAAGGCGCCTCAAATAAATTAGGACGCACTTTTAAGCCCCGCGCCATGTTTACATCCCCGCCCCTGCAGGATAGAGACACGCGGCATAAGCGCCGATATACGCGAGAGAAAAAAACAATTTGGACGTCGCGATCGACGCGGGCGCGCATAAAAGAATAATAACGTGGATTGTACGAGGAACACAATTTAAATGGCGACAATTGGTGGAGCAAATTGAGGAGTGACGCAGTCGGTCGCGGACGGAGGGACGAGGCGAGGCGGCGCCGCGGGCGGCCGCAGCCAGCGCTTACAATGAACGCGCTCGTTCTACCTCCGGAAAAGCCATTATGAGAACGTCAGTTGGCGAGTGAGAAAGAAGTCAAAACTTCGCCGGCAAACATGGAACTATTTACTGCTTCCACATTCGGCGACGTGTGCTTGGAAGTTGGATGCAATTTGTTAACCCTTTATCGCAAGTGCAGCCTCGACTGCGAGATAGTGCACGCAGGGGGTGCGTGGCAGGCGGCGCCGCGGCACCGAGCAGGCGAGCGCAGGTAACTTGGCGGCTCGCCAAAGATCTGTTTTCCTGTTGTTGGCGGACAAACTCACAGATCAGTTTTTATCGCGCGAAAGGCCTTTATAGCCGACCGATAGGGGGCGCCTGCAAGCAAAATGTTTTCGCGTCGCCGTCGAACACAAATATTATTGGATGGTTTTATGTATCGGAAGCATTACACGCTAAAAACTTTGGCACTCGACGTCGGATACGGCGACACTTAAAAACTGACGGTAATGTGTAATGTGGCAGTACACCCGGCACTTGATTTCGCGATACGTCTTTATTTCTTATCGAACTGACAATTCGAAGAGTAGCGATGCCAGCGAGTAGCGACTCAATGCGAGAGGGAGCGTGCGCTGGTGGAATATTTACTCGTCAACTTAACAGGATAATTTGTCAAAGGTTCTTTGAAGACAGCGTTTTTTGTGCGTTTCGTGAAGACCTTTTATGTTTGACAGACGTCATGTAAAGTAAACAGGTGCGTCGCGCGCGTCGACATGTGGGTCTCAAAAGAACATCTTTGTGCGTCTCTTTTGCGTTTGTTTGTCAACTTATTTTTTATTCTGATATAAAAATAAAGATGGAGAAAACATTTAATATTTTCACAAAATTGAATCTTAAACAGGGAGTCAAAGTATCTCCCCATACACACATACGTTTAAGTTACTGCCAGCTATCAAGTTCGTAATATTTATCTAAGTATAACTTGGCCCACGTGTGCGTTTGCGGGAAACTTCAGAAACTCGGTGTAAACATAGCAATAAATTAGCGTGGCCAGGTCATCAGTTCTAGCGCCATACTGGGCTATAGTGGGGCATAATGGGACATAGTGGGCCATTTCCTCCATCTGAATGCACCTCATGCTGAGACAAAAAGCTTTCTTTGTGCAAACGGTGTCTTAAAAAGTAATGTTTAAGATAAGTTGATGTTATCTTGATTTTTGATGGTTGTTTGTGTGTGACTGTGAAATGGGGCAGAAGTTAACTTTTTTAGGTTATGAAAGAAAAAGTTTGAAATTATTTGGTTATGCAGAAGTGGTGATTAAGTTTTACTAGAGGACCTAAATAAAGGTATTGAGCTACTTAGTATTAGCGATACCGATTGTCAAAAAGTCTAAAATGTATGAGATTGACATTATCTACGCAGCGGAAATTAATATCAAGTGGTCAATCCGGTTTACTTTGGAAATGAATCACAATCGTTATCTCTGATGCATAGACTTTCACATTGTATAGAGGCACTGAGCATAAAAGGGTTCTAACTTTTTTCTATGGAAGCTGGCATACCTAATATTTTTTTTTTCAAAACGCGGCACACGAACTACATGCTACAACATGGGACTCTTAACTAAACGTAAAATGTTAGCAACATGGTGCCCTAAAGTGTCACGTTGCCGTAATATTTGATGGTAAAATCGCCATGTCAGAACAATGAAATTTTTTGTTTGTTGAAGTGATGCATGTTAGATTGTGCGTGCTTTAAAAATCAAAATGGCTTTACACCAAAAAAATTCTGACCTAACAAATAGGTACTTTAAAAGTAGATGTGACTGCGTCTATCTCTTTGTGGTGTCTACAAACAAGCACTGGCTAAGTATTGTAAAGAGTAATAAGAGCTAATGGAACCTTTTTGTTTTGTATTCTTCTTTTGTCAAAGGAGATTCGAGTCAAAAAGTTTCGTATCAAGAAAACAAAATACAGTATGGACTCATTTCTAAATGTATTTATTTATCTAGTTTCTAAAAAGATTGCTCTTAAACCTAGACCTTGAGTAAAATAACCCAGACCCAAAAACTAACTACATCCACGTAACACAAGTTCATATTTAACGATACACCGAAAACTTCAGACTGCGATATCTTTCCATAATAAATTCCGAGCAATTGGAATAGCACATGAAATATGCGAAGATAGCAAAGTTTCTAGACTATCTACCTAGGCTATCTAGGTATCGCCCGAAGTTCATAATCAATGCCCCCGACACAGGTAGGAGTTCGCTACCATGTTGTGTATTGAAAATAATGTATGAACTCACTGAGGGTGTATGAATATGGGAATATACCTTCATTTAGTAGGAGACATTTGTATCTGGAGGATGAATAATTATTATAATAAGCAGGTGGGAATCACTAATTGAATAACCTAAACATTATTGTCTCTGTGTGTTAGCAACTAAAGTTCCGGTTGTCTATGGGTTTCCTATCTAAAGATTATATATTAGTCTGCCTAATTAAACTTGTTGAACTAGAAGTACAGATTCTGCAACTGTGAGAATGAACCACCACTGTGAAATTATTGTAATTATTAAGGTATTTGTGGTCGTTTTATCAATTTTTTTTGTTCAGGTGTTTAGCTTTTAAAAATTTAATTGAGCTGTTTTGTATTGTAAAACTTGTTTTTGTTCTGTTGCATTAAATAAATATTTTATCTATGTATCTATCTATGAATTAATGTGTCAGTCTATTCAAGAATAGTCGCCAGTGACAGTCGGAAAGGTGTTAGGTCGTCCAAGAATGTCTCGCTAAGTGACTTATTGTTAGCCTAGCCCAGAGTGACCCATTTCCATATACCCATTAATGATTACACGTCAACGCGAAGAATAGAACAGAGTCGTCAGTGTCAACCTTAACTTGATGGCGTCATTGAAAAAGAGCGCGAAAACTACGAACGTTTATATAGCAACTTTTTTTTTGAACGCTCTTTCTTGGCAATGGAAGCAATACTTACAGCCTATTAACGTTCGTATAAACTGGATTATATTTTCTTTATGACTGCTTTGCCACAGTTTTGTGGGTCTGCGCTATAGTTTTGGAGGTACTTCTGTGATTTTTATTATAGTAAAGATTATAAGTTACAGCCGGTTCTGTTAACATAAATTGTATGTTAGGTTGAAGTGTGCCTAGAAAAGAATAAGATGAAAGCGACTTAAATAGAACATTTAAAAAATGTTACTTCTAGTTAAGACCGTTTATAGAAAAGGTAAAATATAAATTGGCACGAGAAAATAGTTCTTCGTCAAGCTCAAAAATACATTCAAATATGATTGCAAAATATCTCCATCGTCATGTAATATTAATCACACATAACTAGATCCAAAACCTATTGGAGTATACGTGGTTGAGAATTCAATATTACACGGCGCGCTCCTTCGAATCTTTCATTTTAAAGTTGTCCGTATGAAGTTCAGCGCCCGCTCCCACGTTGGGGAACAGTGGGGCATAGTGGGGAATGGTGGGCAATGGTGGGGAACACTGGGTAAACAACGTTCGATCTATTATAACCACATTAACGGGAGTGCTGGCTGTAATTTTGTGTTATATGCTGAACGTAGGTGTAAGTTTGAGAGGTCGAGATTCTGTGAAGATTGTGGTAATTTAACATTGAAATAGTGTGATGGGATAAGTTTTGAGTAACTAGTGTTGTGTTGTTATTGAGTGTGATTCAAGTTTTTGAAACATTTTTGGGGTGAAGGAATATTTTTCAAAAATTTTATCAATGTTTTTGTTAAGCAAAGTCGTTTTAGTGCAAAAGATTTCCGTTACACAATTTGCCTCAGACTTTTAGGGTTCCGAACAAAAAACGGAATCCTTATAGGATCACTCGGGTGTCTGTCTGTCCGTCTGTCACAGCCAGTTTTCTCCGGATCCACTAGACCGATTCTGTTGAAATTTGGTACACATATGGACTTTTGTAACCCAAACATCACTTTTGGGGGCAAACTAGAAAATTAAAAAAAAAGTTTTTTAACAATATCGTGTGACAAATCAAATGAAAGGGTTTTAATTATATTTTTTTCATAATTTTAAAGTAAATGGTTTTGAAGTTATTCAAGAAATTAGACGAAAAATGACCATTCACACCTTACCTCCGAAATTACTGAGCCTCAAATTTTGAAAAAAATGGATATAATAGATCTTTACCTAAAGATTACAGGAAAAGCTACAAAAAGTGCATAGCGCAAAAATAACATGTAAAAAAAAAAATCGTTCGGAACCCTTTGCACGCGAGTCCAACTCACACTTGGTCAGTTTTTTATATCAAAAGTCACGATAACCAAAACCTTTGTAACGTTTTGTTCTCAGTTGTTCCTTCGGATCGAAAATTCCGCCACGTCTAAAATATTACGCGTATATTGGAAGTAGGCGGTGCTGCCTAAAAAGGGGTTCGTGTATTTTTACGTGGTCCCAGGGGTCTGATGTTTCGAGGAGAATACCTCTCCGTATGCACATATTCGCCCTACTGCCAGGTTTTTTCCAATTCGAGGCTTAGCGTAGATTCAGCGAAGGTTGCCGTCGCTTCAGAACATCGGTTCAATGAAGTCGGTACAATTTTTCATTCGATTTAGTGGCTCGCGTTGTGCGCCGTTGACCCCGCCACCCCGAGTGGCCCTCAACTGATAACAACTCCACTGAAACACACCCCAACTTCTGTGACGTTCTTATCGCCGCAATTTGTTCCCGCCTTTGAAATATCGTTGAAATTTTTGGCGTTTCGAATGAAAACATCACACTTACTATAGGGAAAAATTTGCCGTCGATTAGACTCTGGAAAATGTTTTATGCAATCAAATTGAATATTGATTTCGCTGTAGGCTGTCTGAGGAGCAATGTTATTGGATTTCGCAAGTAATTTTTATTTGAAGAAATTGTATATTTACGTAAATACGTGAATTATTGTATGCCTTCTAATCGCCTCGCCTTTATGTCAATGTTCTACAGCCGACTATGAATACGAACAATCCGCACACCACATCTTATGGGAGTGTATTCTTTGACAAACTGAACGCAATATTATGTTAGATAGTATTCAGGTTACATCTGGAGTAGTTTACTACACGGACCTTGTAGAAACCAGAACAAATTTCCGTGCTTTCAGGCGATTTTGCCATACCTATTACTGGAATCAAAAGTAGCTCACAATTTAGGACCCATTAGTTTTTTTAATTAATATATAATCCGTGGTGCTTGACAACTAGGCTTAGGCTAGCTAGGCCAATAGGCACCAAGGGACATATACAACTGTATATGTCCCTTGGTGCCTATTGGCCTAGCTCTGTTCTGTCTCCTGCTTGATAAGGAGGGAAGTGGAAATTATATTTTTTTTTTCCTACTCCTCCGCTGTACTTTTCTGATTAAATTCGTAGCAGGATCCAAGACAGTTAAATCATTTCTCCGGGACTCGTCGGGCTCCATTGGCTCGGCGTTTTTCTGGTGGTCGCCACTGTTCATTCTGGCTTTCAGGAGTTGCAGTGGTTGGGAAAGAGCGGCGGGTTTGTCCCAAAAAAAAAATGCCTTCAAATATATGATTTTGTTGCAAAACAAAATGTTGAATTAAATAGTAGTTTGAAACATTTGCTTTTTAATCAAGATTCAAGAGAAACTAAAAAAATATATGAGTGAGAAATAATAGTAATATTCTGCAATATAGTGTAGCAGTTTGTGTTGTAAATATGAAAAACAAGAGAATAATGTACGGAGCAAGTCGTTTGTATTTAGTAACGACAATTTACGTGTCAAATTAGTTAAGAGTAGGTGCTATCCATGACTACACGGAGAAGGAATAATTATTATGTCTGCTTTAACATTTTAATTCAGTCCCTTCTTCACAAAACATAGAAAATTTTGTTTCATGAAAACTTTTGGACAAAGAATAAGCTCTGATTTAATAGGGCCCGCATTAATGCGAAGATGGTCAGTCAAACTCCGTCTAATAACAAGTTCCTTGAAAAGAAACACAAAATTCTTTTAAAGCCGAGAATCAAGTCTGCTCTCACCAATCACATCTGCGACCCCACACAATATTACAGAAATAGAACCGCCGTATCACGTGCAACGGAGCATGAATTTATAAACGATTGAATGAGCTTTATCGGCTGTCTTATGAACTACAAGCCGTTTAAGATTTGCCCATTTTTCCCTCAGCGGGCGAAGAAATAATAATACTCGGTAGTACGCTGCAATAAACATCAGGCGATTTCCCGACGGTATTGAATGAAGGCATTAGTCGTAATTATGATCGATATTTTGTGCTTTACATTTTCCTTTCTTAAGGCGTCTCGGAAAACATTTTTGAGAACAGATTGGACAACAATCTTTTTGACGTAAATTCTTGAAGTATGCTTATGATTATTTAAAGCCATTAAAACGTTCGATACGATAACACACATTAACAACAGTCCCAGTGTTTTATTCCCCAAACACATGCCTCGCTAAACTACACTTATTATTAAAAGGCATCGCGCAGTTTCGTTTAATATTTAACATGGCCGCGCCGGCGTATCACTTAAAATAATAAGGATTTCTCGTTGGAGATTACGCAGCAACCCTCTAGAGGATAATTAATGTTATACCGTGAATATTAGCTTTTCAATTAGCCGTCTTTTAGTACCTCAAAATGGGTCTCGTGTTTCAGGGAGCGCGGAGAGGGTTATTTCTTTCGCCCGTTACACCTGTAAGACGTAAGGCGATAGTTAATTAAAATCTGCTCTCTCGGGATTTGTGCGCGCCTGCAGCCTACGGGGCTACGCAGCTACGTGGGCTACGGGGCTACGAGGTTACGGCTGAACCTGCTTTGTGCTTGTTTGTTGTCTCGGACGTAGTATTGTGCTTGAGGCGTTTTTATGTTGAAAATGTAGACTCAATGAAAAAATACTGAAGTCTAGTTTGAACATGCTCATTATTTTTATCTGATGTACAGAGGCAAATTATATCAAAGGGCAGATAATTTAAAAACAAGACCTTGCCAGAACATCGTGAATGAAAAGTTTTACTAAGTTAAATGTTAATAATTCTTCAAGACTTCATCACACGTCGTAATAAAACCCAGCTGGCTGCCAACAAAACAGCTTTCCAAACTGTTTTTAAATTGAATAGAAATCGGCTTCTTTCAGTACAAAAGACTGTCGCGATGCCAAAGTTTATTAGGGACTTTAGCGTGGCGTCTTTTGTTTTACAATCAAGTTACATTAGAACAACGGGCCCATTGCAAACTCTTCAACAATGGATCGTCTAAGTCGTTTTAAACATTCTCCGGGTGAGTTTGCGTGTTAAAACGGTGAAACGGTATTACCCGGTATTAGGGTATTTACGCACGATTGGCCGCCCATAAACCGATGAAGACAGCATAACGCAGCCTTTACACGCGTGTGGGTAATACCGTAACTTATCGAAAATTGTACGGTTAAGGTTTTGAGCTGGTCTCTAGAGGAAGCCTTTGTTTCGCGCAGTTTGCGTAATTTGGGCGCGGGATCACGGACTCTGCGCAATCGTATTTGAAAGGTTGTTTTGTTTTGTTTTTTTTCTATAGGTATTCATGTAAACAGGTAACAAAAATGTAGCTAAATTTTAGCGTTTGGTTTGGTACCTATTTTCATTTTTCTTAGAAATTACTTCTTATTTTACATAAAAAAAAACAATAATTAATATTTCAAATCAATCTCAATGAAAAACATGTTACATGATGGCCGTAAAAATCGCGAACTTATTAAATTTTATTAACACCAATTAAACATAAATCCCGCTTCGCCACCGCGTTTCAAATTGTTTAATTAGAATGCAAATTACATTCCTCAAATTGTAATAAATTTAGTTTATATTAAAATCTAGTATTTAAAATTAAGTTCTTGTTGAGATATTTCTAATTATTATTAGATAGTTTATTGATGGTGTCTAAAGTTATCTAACAAAATTGTGTTACACTTCGTAACCAAAAGTTATTAATTATATTAACTTTGATGTATTGAGTTAGCATCCAATTACATTAGTTTTGAATGATTAGAAATTGAGCCATTACTTACTAGACAGCAGACGTTTCGATCGCCAAGTAATTTGTCGAAAATTGAAAAGCCATGTTTTGATTCAGTTGTCTCATCGCTTCTGACACACTGACAAATTTAGTAGAAGTTTATTTATTTATAGGTACTATAACGTAGACTAAAATAAGAATACGTAAAGAAAAAAAGTTGCTCTTTTTTATGAATGCTTCAGCACTTAACTTCAGCCTTCAGATTTCTACAATTATCATTTGCAAAAGCAGTATTCCAAAATAAAACAGTCGTACGGACAACTTCGACCTTTTATTTTACCCTTTATTTTTAAAATTCCGACGTCCCACGCACACGCACCTTCACAAAACGCGCCCACTTCAACCAATTTTAATTTCATTAAACCGCGATACAATCGCGCGTCTTCGCGTTTTTACCGCGCGAATCGCTATGTAGATAGAAGTGTCAGTGTGACGTAGCGATAGCGCGCACGCGATCGCCCGCTGTGTGGCCCTACTATCGCGCTAATGTCTTGATCGGCTGGCGGTAATCCAACTTTATTTGTATGTAAATCTTGAAGAAAAAAAGGTTTAGTTAGTTGCAGGCTTAGGTTTATATGACTCGATGCAATTTCTTAAGTTACTTTTATTTGTTGGTAATGTTTTGGTAATTTAATTATGGCCCGAACAGCAGCATCCGAACCTACCTTTCACTGAAAATTACTGGGATAGTGTCGAAAATCAAGGGTAGTATTTATTAATACTTTAGCCACACAGATGTAAACAGAGGCGGACTTAATGCCATAGTTATTCTCTACCAGTCAACCTTTTAGTGATGCAGAGACAAATAGTAGTGGACGTGCAATATAAAGAATAAAATAAGATTAATTTATATTTAAAAACACACGTTTAAATAAATAATAGTAGAAGATATTCATAGACGAGTGAATCTACCAAAATTTGAATGTAAGTGGTAATGTTTAAAATATAACACTCGCATTCATATTTTATGAACTAGTTCAATTGACGAGAGAGCTTTTAGAAGCTCTTATGAAGTTCATACCTTAAAGTAACTTGTATGAGTCTCCCTAAATTATTAATTAATCGTTTCGACTTGATACGTTAAGTAATAAATATTGTAATTAATTTAGGTTTAGTACTTTTAGAAGCGTACTTAGGCTAGGTATTATAATATTAGGTAATTAAATTCTGGTTTTTGTGAAGTTTAACTTTAGGTGCTTTAAATATTTAACAAGAATTTAAGCGTTATTGAATAGTAAGCGTAGTTGTAGTATGTTTTTCGTAATTAGAAAGTTATGTTCAAAAGGAATAGTTAAAATTGTAAATGTTTTAATTAAATTTAATCAAAGATTTTGAGGTTTGATAGCTTCATAATATTGCTTAATAAAGTAAAGGACTTTCAAAAATCAGAACATCTTTCGTTTCATACCGCGCCTCAAGAGCCGGACAAACCCAAGAGCAACGAAGCGTCAAAAATGCGCATCTAAGAAATCGTAAAAGACATAAAAGCACTTAATACGAAATAAACAAACAAGAACCACCCCGAAAATCGATCCAATAACCTTAATCGCGTCGAGCCGCAATATTAAACGAGGCATAAAAAGATAAAGGCCGCGCCACACGTATACTTTAAGTGTCTTCGCGTTGAGCGGCCCGTGCTGCCTTTAGTAGCAGTTTATAACTACTTTGCAAGCACACTGGCGTACACCAGCCCTTATGGAGGCAGTGAAAAGATATAGCGCCGACTTACGCGCGCCTACTGAATACGAATTTCGTGTGAATGGTGCGTACCGATGGACAGAGTTATAGGGAATCGTTTGCTTTTTAATATTGAGTGTTTTTATGATAATACGAGTGGGGTTTTATCGATATCGGATGTGGCTTTGTGTGCAAACGTTGAACACCTCTACGTGTGCCGCTGACTAGTCCGCTGAATGGGTTTTCTTTTTATATCTTCGGATAATTCGATGGTCGCGTAAGTATTTTTGGTTTCACGATGTTTTGTAAGTTAACTGGTGCGTGGGTGTCCTACTGAATAAAATATTTAAGTTTATTTTTATAAGAAAAACCTCCTAATCTATAAAAATATTAACGGTTTTGTGGTATTTCTGTGACCGGCACCTGACCAGCAATTTAGTTTCAACTTTCTACCTCCTACCAAATTAGCATTAAACAAGGACAAAAAAAAAACAAAACAGCTACAGGAAAATCGATATAAACCGTGGCTCAATCCGGCGACAGGGCCGGTATCTATTCCGGACAATTAACCGGCCGGCTTGCCCGCGCCTTATCTTCTGTGGCAGCCCTTCTTAGAGCGAACTTAGCCACGAAATAGGTCAGTGAGTGCAGACCCTTATTAACGCCTATTGTACGTAGTGCCTGTTATTGATTATTGATTGAGGAAAAACTTTGGAATTGGCCATTGTCGAGTAGAAGTGTGTTGTGTCTATGGTGATGTTGGGGAATTGTTTTAATTAGTTTTTGTGGGTTGGGAAATGATGCTGGTGAGGTGCAAGCTTATATTTGCTGAAGAAATCGATTGACCGATCTTCTTCTTCTTATCGTGTGGGCAATAAGGTCTAACGACCCTACGCACCCTAGTGTCAGAGTTTCTAGTCCGCCTCAAGGACCTCTGACATGGTTTATTCGACGACCGCTATACCGACGTACGTATGTAAAAAGTAATATTATGAAAAACAAATTTAACTTTGAAAATGGTAAAGAGGAATAATAGGATGAAATGGAACAAGAACAGAAATTCTAGCTTAAAATAAAAGTTTTGTAACATTACTTGATCAAAGGCCTAATCGAAAAAAAATCGTCAAAGCACGAATTGTGAAAAAAAAACTTTACCCAAAATCCGCGAGTAAAAAAAACCGAAGCCCCAATGAAATTCCAAAAATATCAGCTACTAATTTTCAGGCACTAGTTGCAAGACCCAACTGAGAGAACTAGGTTACTTTCCGTTACAAACTGCACCGTATTTAGCTAATACAACTACCGGAGTTGCTACAACAAACTTCGGCAACCGAGCTAAAATATATAGACAGTTGTAGTTGCAAAAACGTTGCCGGCAAACTATTTAGTCAAATACTTTATTTAAAAGTGGAAAGCCAGGAAGGAAGCCTTTAAGCCTTGGCCAATGAGAAACACAGGCTTATAATAAAAAACCGGCCGAGTGCGAGTCGGACTCGCTCATTGAGGGTTCGATACAAATTTGTAGGTACATATTCCTTTAAATTAAGACTATATTTTTTATGATTTAATTCCAAATGTATAGTTTTCAGACTTTTTCCTATACTTATAGTATAAGACGGTATTAATTGTCATATTTCATAGTTCTAGGTCAACGGGAAATACCCTATACATTTTGATTCCCTTGAGAGTATCGAAATATACGTTATTTGCCGCATAAACGGCCGTATCTTTTTTACGCTTAATTAGAACTTTCGTTTTTTCACAACTTCAAGGGACCGTAGACCTGTTGCGGAATCTGTTTGAAAGAGTTATTTCGGCCCTGGAACACAAAGGGCATTAGGAGGAACACGGATGGGTTTTAGTCCATAAGAGTCTGAGACTCCCTTCTGCTCCGTCCAGAGCGGGAGGAGTCATTTGATGATTTTCCATCCTTAAAAAAAAGAAAGGGACCTGAGTAAATGGTTTTAATTTCAACCCGATACCTCCACGCGTTCCCAAGATAAAGGGTCTTGACAGACAGACGGACGGACAACAAAGTGATCTTATAAGGGTTCCATTTTTTCCTTTTTAGGTACGGAACCCTAAAAATAAAAAAAAATGATGAGTTAGCTTTTGACCTCGTTTTTGCCTGATGGAAAGCGATGGAGAACTATAGACAAGCGAGTCCATATAATGCCTGTTCACTCTTGGTTTGGTTTACAGGTGGTATACACAGACGCTGGCAGACACTCCCTCTTTAATGTGTGCATAATAATTGAAGGGGGAAGATTACTAGGTAGTCCGGATATCAGCTAGGTGAGGATGGAACCTGTAGCTTCTGGTGTTAAAAAGAGATGGTGGGATTGGAAGGTTTGTAGTGCTATTGTCACCGTGATAACTGAAGTGAGCTCAAAGTGTCACTTCACCTAACTTTTTAGTGAGTTTTTTCCAGAATCGACCGCCTAATCCGCGTCAAGAAGTCCTGAGTCTAGTTCAGTGACATCCCTTTTGACTTTTTTTTTTATTTGTGATGGGTTTGCTCTTGACTCTAGTCTAGGTCAGAGATGACAGAGACAAAGTCTACGATGGAGGGAGCTTACCCAGAAGTAGCCTGTGCACTCAACTTTGAAGAGATTAGGGTTGTAAGCGTTTGGAAACACAGACGCAGGCAGAGAGTTCCACTCCTTTGCTGTGCGCATTATAAAAGACGACAATCATTTTCGCTGGTTAAATGTCACTTAGTTCAAGATTTATGTCAATAAGAAAGCTGGCTGTGTAGGTCCTGCGCACACTCGTCAAATTTATATAAAAAAACCCAAGATGCACAGTCTCGAACAAATGCAGCACTCGAAGCTGTCGTCAAAAACTGAAGTATCAAGTGTCATGTGTGAGTTGTATGTAGTTATACTATAAACAATTTTTTTTTTGCAAATTCAGCCTTACACGGATCGCATAAAGTTGTTTTTACAAAGCAGTTCAGTATGGCGAGTGATGCGCATTTTTTTTTTGCAAATTCAGCCTTACACGGATCGCTTAAAGTTGTTTTTACAAAGCAGTGCAGTATGGCGTGCGATGCGAGACTGTTTGAAACTTGCACACAATTATACATATTGCGCTTGTTTTTTGCGGACGTTTTTGAGATGTTAGTGTGTATCTTGGGTTTTTTATATATCAATGTAGCGGAGTAATAAATTAGAAATTACGCAGGGAAATAGATTGAAAGTTTAATCGAGGAGCTTCATTTAGATAGTGTAACGAAGACGAGACGGGGTGATAGCGCGTGCTGCCAGCTCTTAATAGCGCGCGATAAATAGTACGCCGTTGATTAAGTATGGAAAGAAAAGCGGATAACGAAGTAACTAAAAATGAGGTGAAGTGTAATGAATAAAATCCTATTACTACGCCTGCGCTGTCCGTCCGTCAGTCCGTTCGTCCATCCATCCGTATGTCTGTCAGCGGATTGTATCTCAAGAACCGTAATGGATAGACTGTTGAAATTTTCACAGATTTTGTGTTTCTATTGCCGCTTTAACAACAAATAGTAAAAATATAAGGTTTATGGTACGGAACCCGGTATGCCGTATGCGTGTCCGACTCGCGCTTGGCCGGTTTTTTTTAGCTCTGCTCATTGGATTTACGCGCTATTTTTAGCAAGGCAAACGTTTTTGCAGATTATTGCAAAAAGTTTACTAGTAATAAAAATATGTGAAATTACTTTGTTACTCTGAAAGAAAACTTTGGAAGCACTTCTCTCTCACATGTTCTTAACAATTTTACATTATGTGGGTATTCTTTTACGTCTGAAATACAGAACAAAATATATTTAGTTTTCAAAAAATTCTAGAAGTAACCAATTTGCAACTTTGTTTATCCACTTGGACCACAAACGAGGCTAGTGAGAACGCACGCAATGCCACTATTTTTTAACCCTCAACATTTACAACCAGCACCCTTAAACGTTGGTAACAAAATTAAAACAATGCAAATACCCCTAAAGGGATCTCACCCAAATTACTATAGACACGAAATTTAAATATATATTTTAAAGTTGAGACATTTGATTTAAATAACATTATTTTTTTGGCAGATTTATTGCTAAAATTTATAGTAAGCCTTTTGTTTGTGGTTGGTTCGTTTCAGATTTGAATATTGATTGAGATATTTATGAGATTAATTATGAATATTGTAAAGTGTGACTTAGTGAAAACTATTTTAATATTTATGTGGTTTTGGAAAGCTCTGTTGCTTGTGGACATTGTTTTAAAATACTACTAATGCGTTTTGCAAGTTACAAGATAATTCTTGCTAATGTCCAAAAACTAAACCAAATGACGCAAATGCTAAAGAGTGGTTCTAATCTATACAACAGAATAAACGCAATACCTCTTAAGGGGTCATTGTACTCATCATTATGAACAAATTTTACTATGGGACAAATGTCGACATCGCGAAAAAAAATCTGCTGTTCAGTACATTTTGTCGAGTCATGCACACATAAATGTATGGGGGAGTTGATTTTTTTTCGCGATTTCAGTGTTGGTCCTATAGTGAAAGTTGTTCATAATGATGAGTACAATGACCCCTTAAGAGGTATTGCGTTTATTCTGTTACAGGTTGTATATGTAAATAATAATGAATCGCCGATATTATGTATGTACGCGCATAACTTCGTAACGATTGACCAAAATTAGATAATTGTTTTATAGTTGCGTTTGTAACTGTCAGGGCGAGGTTTATATGAAAGAAAATTTTGATAAAAAAATATATCCGGGTGAAGCCGGGGTTGGCCACTAGTATCTAAATATTTCTAAGACAAACTGTACTTTTGAAATGGTAAAACTAACCACTATGATAAGATTTAAATTGAAATGTCAGTGCTACATAGACAGTCTTTTATTTTTGGGCCTTAGTGGAATCAGTCGTCTTTTGCTGTCGTTATTAGTTCCATATGGTTCCATTAATAAAAACGAATTATATGTAACTAGCACTTCGCCCGCGACTTCGTCTGCGTAGACTTTAGAGGTGGCGCGCAACTTCCTTGTCGCATATTCTCATTCTCGGAAATTCATCGTCATGATTCTATATTCTGATATTTTGTGAGTCTTTACTGTCCGTACTTTCAGCTCCGGAACTACTTCGACATGTTTCTGGTATTCTGGTACTTGTTAGTCTATAGCGCTCATAACTCCAGCCCAGACAAACTTCGATATGTTTCGATTCTCTTGGTATTTTTAAATGCTGCCAGCTTCGGAAATACTTCGACATGTTTCTGGTTTCCTGGTACTTGTGAATCTTTAACACTCACAATCCTCGCCATGAAAATACTTCCGCTAGTTTCTGGTCTCCTGGTACATAATGAATCTTTAGCGCTCATAATTCCTGCCTGGGAACAACAGCCCCCTTTTTCAAGCGCGGAAATATTTCGACATGTTTATGGCCTCCTGGTACTTATGAATCTTTAGCATGCACAATCCTAGCCCCGAAAATACTTCAATTTGTTTCTGGTCTCCTGGTACTTTTGAAATCTTTCCGGTCACAATTCCAGCGCCGGAAATATTTCAACATGTTTCTGGTCTCCTGGTACTTGTGAATATTTAGCGATCACAATTTCAGGCAAAAAAATACTTTCACATGTTTCTAGTCTCCTGTTGTTTGTGAATCTATGGTATTTACATTTCCAGGCCGGAAAAAACATCGACATACATATTTTTGTTTGACTGTTAAAAAGTTAAATAAGAAAAATTCAAGCCTAAAAATACCATCGTTCTGTTCTCCTGGTACTTGTGAATCTGTAGCGCTCATTATTCCAGCCACGAAAATACTTCTACACATATCTGATCACCTGGTGCTTTAGAATCTTAACTGCTCAAAATTCCAACCCTAGAAATACTTCGTCATGTTTGTGGTCTCCTGGTACATAATGAATCTTTAACGCCCCGGAAAAAATATCACATTAATCTGTTGTTTTGGTAATTTTGAATCCTTTCCGCTCATATATCTAGCGCGGAAATATTTTGACATCTTGCTGGCTTCCTGGTACTTATGAATCTTTAGGATTCACATACTTTTCTCCGAAAATACTTCGACAGGTTTCTGGTGTCCTGGTAATTTTGAATTCTAACCGGTTATAATTCCAGTGCCGGAAATAATTTGACATGTTTATGGTCTCTTGGTACTTCTGAATCTTTAGCGCTCATAATTTCAGCCAAAGAAATACTTCTTCAACATGTTTCTGGTCTCCGGTCACATGTGAATCTAGCGTTTACAATTCTAGCCCGGAAAAATCTTCAAAATACATATTTCTGTTCGACGTAAAAAAAAAAAAATATTCGAGCCCAAAAATACTATAACATCGTTCTGTTCTCCTCGTACTTGTGAATCTTTAACGCTCCCAATTTCAGCCCCGAAAATATTACGACATGTTTCTGTTCTCCTGGTACTTGTGAATCTAAAGTACTAAGGCAGCAGAAGCGCTGGGTTTCCACTTCCTCCTCTGTCTCCATTAGGTCATGCCTTTTACCGGGATAAAAAGTAGCCTATGTTTGATTCCAGGATGTGGACTATATGTGTGCCAAATTTCATCCAAATCCGTTCAGCCATTTTTGCCTGATTGAGGCACAAACAAACAAACATACAAACATACAAACATTCACATTTATAATATTAGTAGGATTTACATAAATTCTTGAAATACATATTTAGAGCGAGTTATTTTATCCATAGTTAAGATCCATATGTGAAAATGCGTTTTTCGGTCAATTGTTAGTCATTAACAAGTCAATTTTTTTTTATTTGTGATGGGTTTGCTCTTGACTCTAGTCTAGGTCAGAGAAGACAAAGTCGACGATGGACTGAGCTTGTTTACTCTAACTTTGAAGAGATTTGAAGTATGCATTCGGAAACACAGACGCAGGCAGAGAGTTCCACTCCTTTGCTGCGCGCATTATAAAAGACGTTTGGAAACGCTTAGTGCGAATTGGTGGAACATCAACAAGATTTCTTTTTATAAAAAAAAAACTCGCCCTTGCTTAAACAAATACGGCTAACTGTAGGTAAGTTAGGTAAGTAATAAGGACTTATACGATTACTTAAATATTTCTAGTTTAGACTTCTCAAATAAATTTAAACTAATTCCTCCATGCATCTTTCACCACCACAAATAAAGGAGAACGTCCATCTTGAATTCGGCATAATCCCGCGCCCACTCCTGTTATTAATTGCCTCAATAATATGCTAATACAGCCGGTCGTTTCGTGTAATGTGCCTCTGCCTGTTACTGGCTGACATTTTTCTTAATTTTTATACGTTACGTTTACACGGTGTTTCTGGTTATGTTATTTGGCACTGGGGACGTGTTGGCGAATGTTGGTGATGTAAATTAATGTCTGTTAAGCTGGGTGTTGGCGGAAATGTTACTGTTTTTAAAGAAAGTTGGTAAGAATGCCCTGTTAAAAAAAATACTGTTCTGTGTGTTAAAAAACACACACAGAAGTAGGTTTTCTGTGTGTGTTTTTTATTGCATTTTCTGAAATAAAGGGTTTTGTGAGATGTAAGACGAGAGGTTAATCAACGCTCTCTGTGGTCGTTTAGTAGATGGTTGTCCATTTTAACATACCCCCGAAACCAGTAAACTGTTGTTTTGTAGCTGGGTGGGGTGATGGGTGGTGGCCGTGGGAATCGAACCCACGACCACCGGGTCACAAGGCAAATGCCTAAACCACTCGACCACGGAGGCAGTAAAGAACCACAGACCAACATAGTTGGGAAAAGACTACGCAATTTCAATGTTCGATATTGACTTAGTATAGATTTTTTATTGCATATTGTTGATTTTTGTTTTTTTTTTGCTTCCGTTATTAAAGTTTTGTAGAGATCTGTCTATATATAAATAATTTGATGTAAAGCAATTTTATTAACAAAACAATAATATCTCGACAAGTATCGATTTTTCTCCGTATTTTTCAAAGTATATAAATTATCCTACTTGATTCATGTAGTCGTTCCTAGAACAAACAACGGTTTCCTTCCTCCCTCAATATGAATGTATGCTAAATTACAAACACGTCGCGTTATGTTAAGTGTGTATTTGAATGTGCACTAATGTCCGAAGTCATTAATATTTACATTTCTATTCATTTCTCAGAACGTTTAAAGTAATGAACACAAAAAAAATCAGGTGCTCCATTGCAAATTTTATTTAAGAATCAAAAATATTGTGTTCTGGACAAATAGAAGCTGTTTTTCGACGGCCCTTTGTTATAGTACGATATTTTTGAGGAGTCAAGCTAATCACACGTTTTAATTAAAAATCCTTACTTGTATTATAAAGGCGAAAGTGAGTTGGTAAGGTCTCTGGAGACGTATATAGGCTAGTTAAAAGCGAGCGAAGTCGCTGGCAAATGCTAGTATAAATATAGTAGTAGTAGTAGTTGGTTTTGTTTCTTTGTTTTTTATCACCGACTTCCGAAATTAAGGTTATTTTATACTTTGTAATGTTTTGTTTGGAAGTCGGTAATATTTTTTTGTAACAAGTTTATTTTTTATTTTTACCTTTTAAGTGGTGATACTTGGACGACGTCTTCGTCTACGCAGAAATTGAAATAAGCAAAAATGCTCATAAAATAAAAACTACTGAATCATACTCAATCAAATTGACCAAATGGCAAGTATACCGCATCGAACTCAAAAAGAATCACAGAAATCTCGGAGTAATCGGTGTACATACATAAAAAAATACCCATCTAATTGAGAACCGTCTCCTTTTTTGGAAGTCGGTTAATAAACAATTACCTTTGAAATCAATTCTATGAATCACAGATTACACGCTCGCTACTACCCGTACTCGTTTTTTACCATAGTAGAATATAAAAAGTATTTTTGTATATATACAAAAATACTTTTTATATTCTACTATGGTAAAAAATCTTCTTACAAAATGGCATAAAAATATAGGAACCTAAGCTAAGGTTACGGTGAGCAGTTTCAGATCATTAAAGGAGAAGAAAAGTGAGCGGTGCCTGATAACAACGGCTACGCTCTTATGTACCGGGTGCATTCGAGTATTGTTACCTACAGGGATGAATTATGTAAAAAATACTGGCCAAGTGCGAGTCGGACTCGCGTGCAAAGGGTTCCGAACGAATTTAATTTTTTTAACATGTTATATTAACACTACAGACTTCTAATAGGTTTTCCTGTAATCTTTAGGTAAAGATCTGTTATCTCCTTTTTTTTTCAAAATTTTAGGCTCTGTAGTTTCGGAGATAAGGGGGGGGGGAATGGTCATTTTTCGTCTAATTTCTTGAATAACTTCTAAATCATTTATTTTAAAATTATGAAAAAAATATAATTAAAATCCTCACAGTAAGCCCTTTCATTTGATATGTCACACGATATTGTTCAAAAAACTTTTTTTTTTAATTTTCTTGTTTGACCCCCAAAAGTGACCCCCATACTAAAAATTTAATAATTTTCGTAACGCATCCGTGTTTGGGTCATAGAAGTCCATATGTGTACAAAATTTCAACAGAATCGGTCCAGTGGATCCGGAGAAAACTGGCTGTGACAGACGGACAGACAGACAGACAGACAGACAGACAGACAGACAGATACCCGAGTGATCCTATAAGGGTTCCTTTTTTTTTTCGGAACCCTAATAAGCATTCCGTGTTTTTTGTTCTTACTGTACCTGATGCTAAAGGATAAGTGTGGCTTAGGTATTTCTTTAGTCGGACGGAGTTTCGATTTCGATCGACAAAATACTACAAATTGCGACAGAATGCGACTGACATGCGAATGTGAATGCTGCTTAAAGCGTTCACATTCGCATATCAGTCGCATTCTGTCAGAAATGTATGGAAATTGAGGCTCTTTTGACAAATTGCGACTGAGATGCGAATGTGAATGCTGCTTAGTAGGATTTGCCCATTGATATATAAAAAACCCAATATGCACAGTCTCGAACACACATGTAACACTCGAAACTGTCGTCAAAACTGACATGTATCAAGTGTCATGTGTGAGTTGTGTGTAGTTATACTATATACATTTTTTTTTACAAATTCAACCTTACATGGATCGCTTAAAGTTGTTTTTACAAAGGAGTTCAGTATGGCGAGTGATGCGCAATTTTTTTTGCAAATTCAACCTTACACGGATCGCTTAAAGTTGTTTTTACAAAGCAGTGCAATATGGCGAGCGATGCGAGATTGTTTGAAACTTGCGCATAATTATACATATTGCGCTTATTCTTTGCGGACGTTTTTGAGATGCTGAGTGTGTATCTTGGGTTTTTTTATATATCAATGGATTTGCCCTCAGAGGCAAAGTGTAATTCCACCCGCAGTAGCGATTGTTGAAATGTCAAAATGTTAGGAATAATTAAGTGACATATCAATAGCGCTTGTCAACTGCATGCAATTTTGACAAGCGCTATCGTGACTTTACCGTTTATATAGAATGTCACTAACACAGTCTAAGGGCTTCTGTTTATGGAAAAATGTTGCTAAGAGTTGATGATAGACCACAATAAAAAAAAATATACGCGTCGACTTGAGAACCTCCTCTGTTATTTCGTCAGTTAAAAAAAGGCCATGTGCCTGAAGAAAACAAAGTCGTGAGGCAGAGTGAAAAAATTAATTACCTAGTTCATTTTTTAAATTCGAAAAGCGCGTGTGTGCAAAATGAATTTCACATAGCAACTAAATAAAAAAGAACAATATGCTCACTCCCCCACCATCCACCACTTTAATAGCTGCACTAAGATTAATCTATAGAAGCTGTATAAAGCTGTGTACACACAGCGTACTGCAGCGATCGCGATGAGTGGTGGCCGGCGACCGTAAAAATAATGGGCGGCTTGCGATCGAATGTGCACCGGCCCTGTTTAAATCTGTCGCTGTGCTATTGTTTTTAGTACATTGCTGGTTTAGTATGGAGTTGACTGGGAATGGTGCAAGTGGAACTGGTAATGGATTTGGTACGATAAGTTGTAGTTTTTAAGTCCAATTAAAACGGCTATATTGAAGTTGTGTTGGTGGTAAACAGCAACTGAAGCCTGGATTCCAGCTGGATGGTAAGACGACTTACAAAAGCGGTGAGGACAGTCTGGATACGGATGAGAACAGACTGCTGTGGTGCCATTTGAAACAGGCCAGGAGGGCTACTCTCTAAGCCCAAAGTCCGTAGTTTCGGGCGTATTTTACTCCGTATCACCTAACCACGAAGAGTTAATGACAACACGATTTGACAATTACTGTGAAATCGTGATGTTATTCATTCTTTGAATTCATTAGTTTGGAATCGGGACTAATCGTAAGTCCGTAGGTGATACGGAGTAGAATACGCCAGCAACTAAGCCCGGAACAACAATCTTCGGGTTTAGAGAGTAGCCCCCCTGATTCAGAAGTAGTAGTGACCTCAAACGATCAATCTCAAACAGGGAAAAAAGGAGATAAATTATTAAAAGTTGATATCATTCAGCGATTGACTAAGGATTAATAAATAAATATGAATTCTTACATTGCTGAATAAGGCAACAATGCAAGACTTCTAGGTATAAAACAAAAATAGCTCAACAAGTCACAGGTTTTTCTCCCACAAAAAGCCTATAAACATAGCTATTTTCTTGTATATATTTGACTCATAAGAACAGCTCGGTTTGCCGAGGTCTCCGCGTCAATAACTTGACGTTGTGTCATTACGCTGATGGAATAATTTATTACTTCCCATTATGAGGCAGAATAAAGATCGTACCCATACAGATATGATGAGAATAAAAGATTATATTCTCAAACTTATATCTGGTAGTAGTTTGTTGTTAAAGTTATATGAAAGTCAGCAATTTTGTTGCCTAAGAACTAAGGAAAAATAGAGGTGAAGTCTTAGACGAGACCTGATATATTCTTTATTTACGAAAAATTGAAAGTAAGCAAAAGATTATGTATAAGTAAAAATGTAGCCCGTTACTAAAACTATGTTGTCTTGTTAAGAGCTACCGTGTTACCCAGTTTATGGGTTGTGGAGGTCTGGTAGGCAGCCGCTCCACGTAAAACACTGGTATTCAGCTGAATCCGATTTGACTGGAAGCTGACCCCATAGATGGGAAAAAGACTAGGCAGATGATGATGGTGACTGAATCCTGGCAGGGTAGAAACGGGTTCACTTTAAATGTGTAACGAGATGGTTTGGACTGACGCCCATCAATACTTTAACCAATGGCAACCAACCGTTAAGCTGAGGTGGTGTCATCATCATCATCATCATATTAGCCGAAAGACATCCACTACTGGACATAGGCCTCCCCCAAAAGGGGGCGGTTTGCCATAATCCCCCCGCTTGGCAGGCGGGTTGGAGATCGCAGTGTATGGTGTTGAGTTTTACAGAGAACGCTACTGCCCATTCTCTGGCGAGTCCCTTAGTCGCCTCTTACGACACCCACGGGAAGTGATGGGGTGGTATTATTCTTTTACGGCACCGGCCGGCACCATACGGCAGGTGGTGTACTTGATTATTATAATCATACATTCATTCATTTTAGGTTAGGTTATCCATTGTCTGTTGAGAAGCATGAAATTAAGCGGTTCCTAATGCAAAAAGAGTGAGCAATAAGACTTTTATTATTACTACTAGCTCAGACTAATAAATACTAAGTAATAAGAAAATATTTTTGAAAATACCCAAGATGGAGGTAGGGACTAAGGTTTGTAAAGAAACTAGTCACTTTTTCCAATGGGAATTCGCATTAGACATACGGCTTGTGTGGCTGACAAAGAACTTATTTAAAACACTAGCTGTCTCCACGTTCTCCCTGTTCAAAAGTCTATTAACATCGAACTGTGGGAATAATAATAATAATAATAATAATATTTCACAACTATCACACAACGCCATCTAGTCCCAAGCTAAGCAGAGCTTGTGTTATGGGTACTAGACAACTGATAAACATACTTATATATTTCTAAATACATAAATATTATAGATAAATTACACCCAGACACAGAACAAATGATCGTGCTCATCACACAAACATTTGTCCTGGGTGGGAATCGAACCCACGACCTCCGGCATAGCAGTCAGGGTCACTAACCACTAGACCAACAAGCCAGCCAGAATGAACGGTAAGTACGTTTAAAAAGATTAGACTGCATTTTAAATTACACGGAAGCATTTCTTCCACGTTTTCCTCATGTTCAGCACGAACTTAGTAATGGATATTGTGCATGGGCTATTATCGCCGACGTAGATTAGTTTTTGGATTAGAAATTGAAATTTTATAAGCTAATTTAGTTGTAACGTGTTCTTCAGTTCTAGCTTAGTCAAGGTTTTAAATTAAAACTTGTTTTGCTTGCTGAGAACCCTTTGAATTTAAACTTATTTTGTATTGATTGTAACGAAAATATTATAAGTTCTAAAATTAATCGAAATCCCTTAACCCTAATTGGCCTATTTTCTTTCACTGAGAGGAAACCTTTAAAAGGTTTCATTAACAGAAATTGTAGAACGAAACCGTTGAAGTACCTCGATATTAAAATAATATAATATTAAAGAGTTGTTGATACAAAGAACATATAAAACGCAATATATGTTATGTAATACATGACTTATGTCGAAAGGAAAAACATTTTGAAGTGACGCAATATAGGCAAAGAAACCCCTCTGTTTAAATAAGCCAACATCAAAGGTGCCTCAAAATATTGGCTTCTACTGAACTCAATGAAACAATTTTATGTATTCACTGTTTTCTCTGTTTTATATTACTTCGAAAACAGTTCCTACAAAATAGGTTTCAGTAATAGAAATAACAGAAAGTACCTCTTATTATCTATACTAATATATAAAGCTGAAGAGTTTGTTTGCTTGAACGCGCTAATCTCAGGATTTGAAAAATTATGTCAGTGTTAGATAGCCTATTTATTGAGGAAGGCTATAGGCTATATATCATCACGCTAAGACCAAAAGGAGCGGAGCAGACGAAGTTGCGCGGGTCAACTAGTCTTACATAAATACCAAGTAGGCTATGTCTATTTTACCTAACTAAATACTTGTTTATGTTTCTGCAAGTACTTACACAGCTTGTTTATATTCCTGGCCTATTAATCAATTTCAATTATGAAGAAAAACAAACTCCGGCATCGCAGCACAACTTGCCTAATAATGAGATTCGAAAAGTTCCCAACTAAAGTACGAATAATAAACAACGCCTAATAATATTCCAAACATGATTATGCTATTAAATCGAGTGCTGTGAGCGAATCGATTGAGAATCGAGTCAGTCGAGTATATACGATCGATACGACTCATCGACTCATCGCATTCGGATCACAAAGTGGATTCAGTTTTTAAATGTCGCCATTTTCGGGGCCGGGGCAGGTGATCGCCGCGAAGTGATAGGTGCTCCATCTAATCTGCCGAGCGGCAGCTCAATCTTGTCTTCAATCGAATCTCCTTGATTGCGTCAAGCGTCGATATATAGGGAAATTTCATTCGTGCGCCTAATAACATTGACACGACGCCGATATCTGCGCGAAGGAAGAAGCCTTTACTTTAAAACAATGAAAGCAAACATGAGACTTCACTTTATTACTCCGTTTGCAGCAGACTTTAATTAATTAGTGTAAGTGCCGGTGAGTCTCGGGAGATTGGTCATTAATTAAATGGGTCTTTGGCTATCGATCTACGGGCAAACAATACACTTTATTACTTTTATTACCCATTTCATTCGCTGTCTACCCGGCCGGTCGTGCTGAGCTGTGGTTGCTTTTTACTATTAATGAGTGGGCGACGTGGCCAACGTGGCCGGCCAGTGGTCAAGGAGTAATAGACAATGTATAGTTTTCTTTACACTCTGGTACAGTGCGGTGCAAAGTTAGGTATTCGATAGCAATTTAGTCGGAAGGTTGTTTGAACGTCAGCGCGGTAACACAATCAAGGCTGTGTAGGCTATGGATTTAAGTGAATTATAACAACGTAGGCATGTTATGTTTTGCTTGTCGTAGTAATTACTTACAAAACAACATGTAGGTACCATAATAATTGAGGTAGATAAAGATAACGTTATGTTCCATGAATAAATCGACGTTTCTAATTTATTTAACAAGTATTCAATTTCATTTTGAATGAGGGTATACCATATAACATTGTCGTACTTCAATATTGAGGAATAATAATTAAAACCAAATCTACATAACTTGACCAGAATAAATTAAACTGTTGAAAATTATTCATAATCACCGATAATGTTACCTTAACGTTTGGGTTATCGTGAAAACCAATAAATGCGGAGGATATCCGTTGAATTAATTTAATAACATTTAAATTTGATGGCGTTCACTTTTAAATATTCATTCGGTCATTAAGAGTGTCCATTAGGGCAAATCGTGGCCACCGGGCGATATTAAAAATGGCCTGGGGGCCTAATAATGTGGCGGTTGATTGTGACACTTCTCGTTAAGAGGGATATTGTTCTTGTATTGTCGGTTATAATATCCTCTTTTTACAATGGAGTTACTCCTCACATAGATTTTCATTTATAAAAGCTTTTGAGATACTTTTATTTACTTTGATACACATTTGCGTAATTATACAATTTTTTAATGTTTGTCCTGTGTGTATTTATTTAATATTTATGTACAGTAGAGATGCTGAGGCGAACTTAATGCAGCGAAGCATTCTCTACCAGTCGACCTTTGGGTTAAATTAAGAAGACACTGTGATAGTACAACAAATAAATAACATTAAAAAACAAATGAAAATTAGTTTAGTGGAGCGAAATATAGAGTAACATAATAATACGGTAATCGGAATTAGTTTTTTTTAATTATTATTAAAAATAAGACTGGCCATATATCTAAAAACCACTATCTGAAAAGAACATTTATATTCACAAGAGTTTCAATCTTACTCGCTGCCAAGAAAACTTCCGTCAATTATATTCTCATATGCACTTATTACAACTTGCTTTCAACTTTCCGACTACCACTCTGTTCTCAAACTTCTGTTTCAAATAATTCTCCAGCCACTTTAATTCCATCTTATTACAGATTTAGAATGCCAATTAGGTACAATATTTCTCCATTAGCTGGGTGGCGACGGAAACAATGTCGGGGGCTTGGCAGGATGCCTGCTGCCTTCGACTGAGTTGCGGTGAAAATATATTTTAGGTCAATTGCAAGGAGAGTGATGTTCACTTTATTTTTCGGGATTAGAAATCATTAAATGACTTCTCTCGCTCTAGGAGGAGCGAGAGGGAGTGTCAGAGTCTTGCGTGCCTGTCCAATTGCGTGGAGCGAGGCAACGGAGCGGAGACATGGAGAAATATTAACCAATCATGTCAGTAACTCACGTGGTGTGCAGATTTTATGTAATTCCATTGGTTAAAATTTCTCCGTTTCTCCGCTCCGCTGCCTCGCTTCTTTGTAATGGAAAGGCACCCTAATTGAATAAAACCCACCGTGTTCCTTCAAATGCCTTCTACGTTCCAGTGCCGTGATAACACTTTCGAACAATCGACAACAGAATGATGTACACTTGGAGTCGTCTTTAAATGCAGAGATCCTAACTAATATTACAATAATGCGAAAGTGCGTATATTTGCTACGTTTTCACGCTTAAATCGCTGAACCAATATTCATGAATGTTGGTACAGAGAGACATGGGAATTGTTAGATGGTCAAAGTCAAAACGTTTATTTCAATTAGGCCACTAAACGGAACTTTTGAACGTCATCATTTACATTTAAAATAATATAGTGACTCTACTGTCCATTCGGAAGGGTAGAACGGACTCCATAGTTACTCTTTTCAAATAAATGGTTTACAATATGCTCTGGTATACAAAAAAAATGTTAATGTATGTGAGGACCAATGCACCTAGAGTATGGACTTATTTATTTTCTAAATAAGTACATGGTACTCACATATTTACAAATATTGGAACCATTAATTAGCAGTGTGTGAGTGAACAAAATAAAAAAAATTGACAGTAATAACATCTATAAAGTTAATACATAAACTAACCAGTTTGATTTTGTTTACACCTTTGATTGTCCTATGGAGCAGGACCAGCATGTTTCCAAGCATTGTTATCCTGAATGTAATCTTCTAATTATATATTAGTTCTTCAATTAGTAGGTTACAGAGTAATATTTTTTTTTCGAAAATCTATATCAACGCGAGCGAAGCGGGCAAAAGTAGTTTATATATTTGGCCAAGGATACAAGTTCACAAAATGATCTTCGTCGTTGCCAAGTGACCTTATTTAAATGAAGTGTGAAGTTTCCCCTATTACAATCTTCTAAGAAATAAAATGCGAAGTTTTTCTTTAGTGTTGTGTTTGTATTTTTTTGTATTTTGTATTGTTCTTCTTCTATTTCGTGGAAAGCGCAAACGATACAAAGTTGCTGTTTTGAGGCGGAAAGTGTGAAATATTTTACGTGGCGTTAAGGAAGAAAGTATTTTTCGTGAGATGTTTGTTTGTGCGTGCGTTAAATAAAGTTACTGAACCGACTGCAGAGATATTGTTACCGGAAGAGATTTAAATTTTATTATACTATGCTCTTTTATTTTTGGGAAGCCTCTATAATTTTCAAAAGACCGGTTATAATCATTTAAGTAAAATGTTTTCAACAAATAGTCTATCAACTTCTACAGCTAAGTAACCCTTCTACAATAAATAACTCATCCAACTTTTAGGTGCCTTATCATCAACAGAACCCCTAAATCATAACCGAGACCTCCATACAATATTCTCAAACATTTCTTAGTGACAAAGAATACGTTTTGTGAGTAATTTCTCAAGGAGAGCGGAGCCAGCCATTGTGATGTCTGCCCATTGAGAAGGGTTACTCAGTCAGTTCCGGGGCACAGAGTATGTATGCACAGAAGGTCAGCTTCATACAAGTAGCGAAAACGCACGCACACATAGACACGCTTCACGTACAGCGAGTGCAAGTGCACTCGCAACCGGCATTTGTTTGTAATCACCGTAAGTACGCGTCTATGTGTGCGTGCGCCTGTTTTCGGTCGTTGAATGAAGTTAACCTTTTGTATTTATCTATGTTGTCGGTTCCGGGTTGAGTCCAATTGCAAAGGAACTCTGACTTCAACGTTTTATAACCTGACGAATGTCTCTTTTAAGGCGATGGTACATTGCGAGGAATATTTCCTCGATTAACTTTGTACTGCGAAAATTAAAATCACAGTTTATTGCTTCAGATAAGACTATGTGGTTTGTTGTATTTATTTTGTCACAGTTCTTTGTTAAATTGGTTGTATTCCTGTGTTGGTTATAGAGAGATTCGAGTATAAAATAAAGTAGAGACGAGAAAGAAAGAATGGATAAAGTGATTGAGTTCCCGATTGAGATTTAATCCATCTGACAGCGGGCGTAAAAGATTTGTACGATGACTTTGCACTTTCTTGCGAAGGGCGAGAGTTTTGCAAGAAGATTATATTCCGTTGGCGTAAAAGGTCACTTTGACTAACTAATTCTGGCAAATCTTCTAAGCGCTTAAAGCACTTGCAGCGTCGGATAAAGCGGAGATAAGTCACATTTAAGTTGTCAACGAGAAAAATTGGCCTAATCTCGACGGCGGCGCATAGTTTATTCACAAAATTATTACAGCGCTTGATTGCATGAATTTTGAAGTGCGAAACATGCAGTTGACGTCCGGGTAATTTTTTGATTGTTTTATTTTATCTTAGAGCGAGTATTCTTATTTAGTTATATTCAGTTTTGTAGTATATTTTTCTCAGAGTATACTATTTCCTTTATAAACAGTTTTATTTCTTTTTTTTTTAACTTAATGCACTCATGCCCTGTTTCTTAAGAACATTATCGGTCGTTTATCTGTCGGTTAACTACTAACCAACCAATTTGCGTTATGACAAATAGCTTTAACGGACATATAAACGACCAATAAAGTACCACATAAACCAGGCATCCTAATATAAATATATATAAAATATATAAAAATCTCGTGTCACGGTGTTTGTTACCGAACTCCTCCGAAACGGCTCGACCGATTTTCATGAAATTTTGTGTGTATATTCGGTAGGTATGAGAATAGGTGGTAGGGTATTTTTTTTGTATGGTAAAACAACGTTTGCCGAGTCAGCTAGTATCAATTTAAAATTCTTCTGTTACTGAGTGACTGACAGATAACGCAAAGCCAACACTACTGGTCGTAGAAAGCTGAAAATTAGCAATAAGTTCTTTGGGCAGTGTAGGGGAGCACTAAGAGAGGATTTCCCGAAATTCCTACGGGAACGGGAAAAAACGGGATATGTGCATACGAAATCGCTGGTCAAAGCTAGGTTTAAAGGTAAAATGGCGGTCTCATGCCTCAGGTGTTAGCTTTGTGCGTCCATGGCCGATAATATAAAAAAGTGACCTAATTAAAAAAACACCTTTATAATTTCTCAAATCGCCTGCAGGCGTACAGTACCTCTTTGCCTTTTGCTCAGCTTTTGATGGTCCTCGGCTCAATTATAAGGAGTCGTGTTTGGCCGTGTTTGGGCCTCAAGCGCATGTTTCCTGAACTTGTAAAGACCTTTTCAAAAGCCCTGTATTGAGTGCGGTTGAAACGTTTCGTTCAAACACCAGTTAAAGAGATTACGGCTGAGGAGTTCTCTCTCCTTTGTTTGTGTTTCATGGATTTTTTCCTCCTTAATTTCTTTTGGTTTTGAGTGTTTCAGAGCGGTGGGTAATGGGCGAATCGATTTTTTGAAGGAGTAGGTAAGTAGAGCAGGAAATTAAATGTTTTCTTTTTGTGTGTGCTTTGAATTTTTTATGTAAAGCTTTTTGATGTGACAGGTTGGTTTTTATTTGAGAATGTTTGCAATTCATTTGAGAGTCACTCAAAATAACCTTTTCGAAGTAATGGCGTTGTGGTATACAATAAGAACGGCATTACATACTTACTTTATCATAATTATTAAACTATACAAGCTTTTGCCCACGACTTCGCACGCGCTACCTTTCGTTCCCGTAGGAATTTCGGGAAATACTCTCTTAGTGCTCCCAACATTCCCCAAGAAAACTATACGTCAAATTTCAGATTTCTACGACCAGTAGTTTAGGCTGTGCGTTGCCTGTCAGTCACTCAGTAACGGAAGTGTTTTAGAACTATATTTCAGAATCACGTCGTCAGGTCCAGGCAACTGACGTCAACGTAATCTTTAGTCAAAGTCACTTTTTCAAGGAAGATTACCTGTCGCCTACTTGACGCCAATGGTTACGTAAATTTTCTTGGATACCCTCAATGCTTCAAAGCCCTTTACGTCAGCAAAAGACGCCTACACCAGAACACGAAATAATCCTACACCTTACAAAATATTCCTTTTACACATAAAACCAATCAAAAGCCTACTTATATCAGCGTCCACATACGCATATAATAAAGGCGTCTCATACGGATAGTTGGAGGTCGCAGCGGTGGTCTAATCTTGGCGGATAATCCGTTATCAATGAGTCGTGAGCCGGCGGGTGTATGTGCCTCTGCTCACGCCCACATCGATCTGAACACGAATGTAATTAATATAACGTGGCTTTATATCGATTACTGTGTTTTTTTTTTTGGGATTTCTGATTAGAATTTAGATAAAGTAATTATGATTTTACAGCTTTTTTTAAGGTATAAAGTTTCAGGTGTTATTACTGGTGTTCGAATGAGAAAAGATAAGATCTTGAAAAAAGGGTCGAAAATATATTTTGTTTTTAACAATGTTTAAATGAATGAGCAGCCATATTTCTGTCTGTGTACGTTTTTGTTTGTCTGGCAATATATGAGCCAGATTACATTTACAACTTGACAAATAAACGACGTTTTTTACCCCTAAATTAATCTACGGAAGTCCGAAAAACATGGCAACCTGCCGCAATATCAAGGCGATTAATTGCCGCTTTTAAAAATACTCATTTGGCAAAAAAAAAACGCATAAATTGCTCATAACACCCCGCCGCGTTGAAAATGTTCGGGACGAGATTTTAATTACAGAAATATTATTAAGTCAGTCGCCGAATAAAAGCAATTTAGGGGTAAAAATACGAGCGACCACGGGCGGGACAAAGGCCGAGATTTCCATATATAAAAAGCATAAATAATTTCGATTGTGGCCACCGAACACATAAATATAGTAGTACGTTGTGGCGGCTCACGTGCGCGCGGGGGGGGGGGGGGGTCGCGCAAATAATGCGAGTGTCACGTGGAGGGGTCCGCGGGCGGGGGGAAGTGAGGCTTCAGGCACGGCTTCAGGACTTGAGGCACGAGGCCGCGGGGGAGGGGATCCTCGGACGAAAAATAAATAGGTACACAATCTCTGGCGCACAAATACACACATTTCGACGGTGTAATGTGTTTGCGGTGCTACAGAAAATTTTATTTTGTCATGTGACAAGACGCGTGTTGCGCGCAGCGATACTCGAGCAATGTGACGTTTGTTGTGACAAGAAATCGGAGGGATATTGTCGGAGTGTTACGATAATATTGGTAGAATCGGGATAACATAATCTGGACGAACAACGGCTTTGTAACGAAAATATTGTGGAATGAGGGTTCCATAACAGTGATCAGGATGGAAAAACGGATATTTTATACTTTGAAACCTTTCTTTGCATTAGTGTTATATTGTTTAGTAGGTTTGAGGCAATTATATAGTTAGACTACCCCTTTATTATGTTATACTAGCTTCTGCCAGCGGCTTCGCCCGCGTGGTCCCTAGGGAACATATTACCGAGATAAAAAGTAGCCTATGTCCTTTTTCAGGCTCTAGACTATCTGTATATTAAATTGCATTTAAATCCGTTCAGTAGTTTTGGCGTGAAAGCGTGACAGACAAACAGATTTAGAACAGATACAGTAAGGATTGGATGCAGTTTAGACACATGCACTAATTAGTTTTGTGTGCTCCTATTGTAATTTTTTGTGGTGTGCATTAGAGTATTTCTATTCTATTCTTACTCAGCCCTCCTGCTGCAGAGAAGTTACTAAGCAACTTAATCAAAGCCATCCTACGCAATCACTTCCGAGCGACACAAACGTCAAAGTTGGTCACAGTGCACGTTACAGATAGGCACACATCTCGTAAGGAGCTCTGCCTCTTACAAGGTAGGGCCTCGTAACCTCGTACCCTCTCAGGCCGCACCGGTCGCCGCGTCATTTACATAGACGCCCCTCAAGTCCGTCTGTTTGTCCTGCCGGTACGAGGCAGGCGGACCCGGGAGTAATTGACTTTACTGTTAAAGCTAAGTGTGTTGTCTCTACTTAATCGTGTAAGTTACGTCACGTTGGAAAGTTGAAAAGTTTGCGCTTAAAAAATGAAAATTAATTTAATTGTTTTCTTAAAGTGGGCTTAGAGCAAGCGAACGTAGAACGCGACCGAGGACATGAGCATTATTTTAATTTAATTAATATTTTGTAATTTACTAGCTTTTGCCCGCAATTTCGTACGCCTCTCTTTTAGTACTCTCTACAAGGAATGTACATGTTCAGCTCTCTACGACCGGGAGATTTGGATGTGCGTTGTCTGTCAGTCACTCACTGAGTCAGTCAGTAATGGATGAATTTTATATAATTATTAGCTGAATCGGCAAACATTGTTTTGCCAAATAAAAAAAAATAGCCTATGAACTATTCTCAGATCTACTAAATATACACAAAATAATTTATAAAAATCGGTCAAGCCGTTGCGGAGGAGTTCGATAAAAAACTGTGACACGAGATTTTTGTATATTAGATATTGATGTAGACACACTATAAACAACACATAGACAAAAGATATTGTAGGTAACAATTGAGTACAAAGTTACTATTTAGTTTTATATACTAGTTTCTTTTTTGTGTAGATAAACTGTCGAAAGAATGCTTTATGCCTGTGAATATAGACACAATGAAATTCTCTGAGTTATAACGATTGCCAAAGTTCAAAATGTTGGAGATCGATCATGTGATATTCAGTTATTTTGGACCTTTTGATCACCATTTTTTGGTGAAAGAATTTATTTTACTTGTCTACTAGGTATAGAATGTCCATTCTCTCATTAGGTCTAAAGCAACCCTTTTGATTTTGTTTGTAGGTGTGGGTTCAACATTGGTATTAATTAATTCGTCTGTAGCGCCTACAACCTTTATCACGCTTGGATTAAAATAGAAGAGATCGATTCTACTATTTAGAGAATATTTACTTAGTTTAACTGAAATCGCTTCGGAGAAAGGTCAGAAAGGTTTAATCTATTCCGACCTTTAAATTTTAATAAATTGTTTGTATCCTAAATTACTGTTGATAGTTTTTGACTGCTAATTAGGTGATGCCTGCGTATCCTAACCAAACAAAGCTAATAATTATGTAGCTCATATTTATTTATAAAAGTACGTAAGCACACACATCCATGCGACTATGATAGATCGCTCCACTCACAGTTAAGGCCACGCCACACAAAACCAAGCCTACACCGGACGCCCTTTTATAATTACGCGGCTAAAATAAAAACGCTTTTATGGACCAATATCTCATTGCTAAGGTGGGCATATGTGAGCAGACAAGCGACTTTACGACGGACATAAAGCGTCGCGGAAAGGCGTGTATAACGCTATAATGCCGAGTCTAAGGCGGCTGTTACTTAACACCGTAACTCCTGTTTAGAGTCCCGCCTCTGCCTACATTGTCGGTAAATTCATGGGTGTCAGTTTAGTTCTATGGACGTCTCATTCCGTAGTCTCCCTGGGGCATTCATATATTAAGCTATTGTGGTACTGCTCTACTTACTTGATCTATGTAATTTGGGTTTAATGAACCCTGTAATGCGGCGGAGTAAAAATGTTTGTGCCTTGAATATGATATAGGGATGTGAGTAAGCTGCGTTTGCTGTTTATATTGTGAGGAATTGTGTTGCTTAGTGTTAATTATCTCAACTTTTTTCTAACGTTGACTTTTAAATAGAAAACCACGTCGGTAAATAATATGGAAAGTTACAAAGACATCATATCAGATTTCTTGCATAAATCTCTGACAATTTTCGATAACAAAGACATCAGGAAAAAATGTTGTAAGTTTTGGCTCATCTCCAAAATCCTGCCATAAAATTTTTGAATGTTTACAGTAGATTCTACTTTCGGTTTCTTCACCACGGAATCTTGGCTCGGGCCCCCTTGCTTCGTTCGTGTACAAACAAATTTGGTAGGCCAATGTCTTCTAAACTTTCACTGTTTGGCGAGCCGCCAACACCACAGCTCGACAGAATGCGGTGACTTTCGAATAAACCGAATAAAGATAATTTATTCCTATGATTTTTGGCCGCGACGCAATCGCTTTCGAATTATTCCCCTTTTCAGGTTCCGCACGCAGCATTGAATTTTAGAGGGTTATTCAGAATGTGCGGTTTTTACTTTTTTGAAATAAGATTATGTGATTTTATTTGGCGGGTAGTATATTTCTGCTGTATACCTTTATGATAACCAACTGTGCCACGTGTAAGCGAGGTATCGTGACTGAATATTCATGCACGTTCACCTTTTTGGGTCTCCAAAAAGTCTCTTAACCTTGAAGGACTTACTTCACACATTTAGGTTAAACTCAAGAGGCTTCATTGAACCTCTTTCTAATTTAATCTTCATAATCCCACACACAATTAACAAATCCAAGCTTAAATCCAAACACATATCTACAGCGTGATTCCTTAAACTCGTCGGGGTAACGGGGCCGGAGTCGAAACTAATTCAAAGACAAACTAAGAACCATCTTAGCAGCGGGTACGCTTCATCAAGCCACCACGTGGCCTGGCTTTATAAATTTCACGTATACCCACTATGTATCTTTATCTGGCACTTGAAACTGTTTTATGGTGTCTGAAGTTACCCAGTTTAGCTTAGCGGAGTTAGGCCTACATACGGTTGTGGAGGGCGATTAGCTGAAAATGTTTGTGCCTGTCGAGTTTCCCGGGGTTAGCTGTGTTTACACCAAAGATGTGCGAGGATGCGTAGCGACGGGTGTATTTGTTACGAATCAATAGAATTGAGTCATTTACCTAGCTTCGCTCAGCGCAAGCGATTCTATTGGTTCTTTGCAAACACATCCCTGAAGCTCCTGAACACATTTTAATTATTAAGGGGAAATGCTGGCGACGAGACTTTGTATGTCACAATTCGAGGTTTGGCTCTCGACTGTTTTCTCCTCCAATATTGGACCGATATAAGAGATATTTCACAAACTGAATAAAAAGGATATATACTGTGTCTCAATGTTTTCCTTTTTTGATTAATCGTTGCCAAATTTGTACACTAGGGCTCTGTTGACAGCGATTTTTCGGACAGTTTTAAGCATTTTGTGAGGGTTCTAGTGCTTATACGGTTAATAAATCATCAGCCAGCATTTCCTCTTAAGATCCATTTTATTTTAATTGTTAAGGGACAGTAAAGAGTCATAATATACCGTTTTTAGTAGTGACAATATTGCAGCACTTTACATTATTCGCATATTAACAAAATAATGTTGATAATGAGTGCCTCTAAATGAGCATTATTATTAATAGTATGTATTTAGTAATTAAGTCATAAGATTGGTTTGATTTATAACAATATTGAATAGGTCTTTGTATATGTTTTACAGAGCACAATTTTTCATGGAAATTTGCAATCAAACTGTTGTAAAACCTCTGTACTATTTGTTATTATTTTTTTCTGCATTATTTTGTTTGATATTTTTTTCAACAATATTCTTGTTTTTTTATTAATTTTGTATGATCGTCACAGTCCTTTTTAGGTCCACCAACAAAGACTTTTAACAGAGGACCTTAAAGTCAGAATTTTGTGATTCAACCATAAATAATACGAAGATCAAGAAAAATTACCAGTTGACCTAGGTGACTGCATTTTAAATGCACTGTATTTTGGTGGCTATTAATGTTATTTGTTGAAGTTTTTGAACATTTTGCATAATTTATTCTTAGCGCTCAACGTCTCGCTAGCAATCCTCCTACGCCGTATGTCCCACAGAACTTACAGACATTATTAGCTACGTGACGCCAGCAGTACAAGGTTCACACCACGGCGCGCGCTGTTATCGCGGGCTCTTTACCTCTAACGTGATATTAAGGATTACATTATAATCTGATATGCTCGCTTAACGCGCCGCCCGTATTTACCCGAGTTCAGGAGCTGTTTTGATAACTTGTAATTAGGGAATGTGATGGATGGTGTTTGTTATGGTTAATGACTTAGTGAAGTAGGTATTTTAGGGAGTTTTATGGGCTGTGTACGGCTCAGATTTTGTAATTTTACATGGGAGTTCATCTTAAATTGTGAAACTTGAGAGAATTGTATGGAGTTTGCTGCTGCGTCTTATTAAAAGGTTGTGTTTTCAAAATTTATTAAATAAACTTAAGTATTTAAGGCGAAGATGGCAGTACGAGTTTCATTCTTAATGTAAAGACTAGCTCGCACTAGCAAAAGACAGAAATGTGAATTATTCCCGTCTGTCACCTTGCTTTGTCCCCTGAGAGGGATATTACAAACACAGTTTTTTTTTTATTTTATGTATATTACAGACAGATATTTCAATTTTATTTTTATTTGATACTAGTGGACGTCACGCGGTTTCACCCGCGTAGTTCCCGTTCCCGTGGGAGTACGGGGATAATATATAGAGCCTATTCAATTCAAACAAACAAATCTTTCCTCTTTATAATATTAGTGTAGATTACTATCAGTCTTCTGTTTTGACTTCATATAACCTAGTTACAAAAGAAAATTTTTGAATTGACTAAGAATAAACATACAATTGTATATATCTGTCCCTCTAAGTTGTCCCCTTAGAGGGACAGGGAGCAGGGGAATCGGAATAATTCAGAAATGTGTGGAAAAGGGAAGCCTTTGCTCATCTGTCAGACAACATAGGCTAGATAGATAGAAGTGTAGTAGACATTCGTTTCACTGGATGTTGTCTAAAACATTGAAGCTTCAGCAGCAGCAGTCTAGATTTAAAAAATAAAAATATTAAACAAAACATGTACTTAAATAACAACGTGCAAATAAAACGTCGTTTGAATGCGACTGCGCTCGTAATTTCTTATTACAACACAAGTAATACCGTCTCACTTGTCTTATTATAGGAACGTCGTAACCGCCGCCTTCGGTTCATTGTGTTCTTTGTGTTAAAAGCACTTAATATACGACAATATTCCATTCTATATGAATGGAGTAAAGTCGTTATTTTTTCATGAGTCGTAATTGAAGTTGTAACTGGTTATCTTTCTGGAGAGAATAATAAGTGGGTACTGGTCGCATAAATGGTATAAAGTTATTAAATTTTACATAACGGCCCGTTGTAATCAACATAGTAACAAAAGGCCGATATAGTGTTATAAGATTCTGTAAGATGTTACCTAGACGCCAAAGTAATATGTAAAGGTATTTAAAGAAAACAAATTCACAAAACTGATGGTTCCTGGGACCTATGCTATCTCAAGTCATAAAAACTATGGTTTATCTACAACAGAGCAGCTAGACAAAATATTATATTCATCGTACTTAGCTCAAAAGCTCACGATCTATCCCTAAGGACCAACGATGTTCTCACCTTTCACCTAGCATAGAGCAGAATAAGACCAGCTTATTATAAACTAGACGATAAAACGCACGCGTTCGTATGTTTATTATGTCACCTGGCGTATCTCTGCGTAGTCCTTCGGTACGCGGTACGCGGGGTACGCGGCCCAGAGACAATACGCACAAAATAATGGGTTACGCGTTTGCGTATGACACTGCTCTCGTAAGCATTTGTTTGTTTTCGTGCGAGACCGAGGCTGTGTAATAGTTTTCTTGTGATGTAAACAAATGGGAAATGCTAAGTTATTACGTCGGTACTTAATTATTTATTTCATTGTGAGCAATGTTTGGTTGCAGTGTGTTTGTGTGTATTGTCTGTTATTGAAGACTTTTTATTTTCAATTTAACGTGTGCTAGGACCAAATCAACGTCTAATTGCACGTCAATTTAAAATGTATATAATGTTCGGATTGAAACAGTACACAAATCTTGTCATAGAAACGTTATATCTACAATACATTAAAACGCGGTACAAAGTAAACATCAAAGCCGGAACGACTTTATTCAGAACAGGAAAAGGAGCGGAATGAATGACTGAATCACTCGCAAAGGAGACAGACGAGCTTCCACAGACACTAAACTTAAAAATATAAATGTTGTGTTTACTTACAAGTGAACGCGATTCTCGCCGTTTACGACATCGCCCTCATTCCGGGCACTGCGCGAAATTACCAAGCACCATTGTTCGGAGCCGTATAAAGACATAAAACGCAAAAATAACTCGACACCGATAGAGATATTGGTCCTCCGTTACGTAGCCAC
Source organism: Lacanobia wlatinum (assembly GCA_947578705.1). Lineage (NCBI taxonomy): Eukaryota > Metazoa > Arthropoda > Insecta > Lepidoptera > Noctuidae > Lacanobia > Lacanobia wlatinum. The sequence continues at coordinate 25,103,395 of OX388031.1, forward strand.
GTAAAATTCTGTTTACAAACCTTCCTGTAATCACTTTGGCTGGTAAATGTGGATGTAAAGGTTCCTACCGGTCATTAAAATTTTATAGACATGCTTCTTCTGAAAAGGAATTTAATAGATTGTAAATTAAAATAATGTGTGCGGAATGGAGCTTTGGGTGTCTGAATCTGACAACGTTTTTGAATATACACAAGGGTGTAAGAAAACGAATGGTCTTAAAAGAAGACAAGACAGCAGGAGTATCAGTATTTTATATGGAGTGCTATAGCTTGTCTAACCGCCATATATAACTGGGTAACAGATGGACCCTTGCGGTGTTTATAAAATTACGGAAACAGTTCGCTAAACACAGTTTAAATGCTGACCCAAGCCAAAAAATAAAAAGACTAATACAATTCCATATTCGAACGTAGTCGATTAGAGAAGACAGTCCATCTATCCTACCTCATTACGAACTAAAATGTCCGCCAGACGCGGACCGCGCTGTTTCGATCAAATTATACAGCGCGCATGATGAATGTATGAGGAAATTACATGCGAGACGGCATCGCTCATTATAAGGGCGCTTGTTCACTGCACGACGACTCGCGACGATTTTACGAGCGTTTTGTACGCTAGGTGTCGCCCGATGACTATTACGTGGTGTTGTAATTTTTTATGCTTATGGGACGTTGTAGCTTAATTCTGTAATTTTTTATACTTAGTAATAAGTCTGCGCTGTGATGTGACTGTCGGATATAAAATGTTTGTATTGTATGGACGTTTTATTTTAGGATTGTTAGAACTTTTTGAGAGTTTGCTGAATGATTTGATCTTTCTCCTTTTGCTATGCAAAGCTGAAAACTTTAAACCAGACATTTAAAAACGTTCCATCCATTATCTTACTAGCGCATTATGAACCTTCTGAGCTAGAGTTGCCTTCATTCCATTTACACAAAACTTAAAAGGAAAGACTGAAAAGGGACGCAGTCTGTTAAAAAACTGCACTATCCTGAATAAGGTTCAGAATCTGGCTGCTCGGTGAGCAAGTGCTCTACGAGTGAAAGGGACGCACGAAATTCGTTTTCGACAGAATGTTAAATGAGTTAAATCTCCAAATAAAAGGTGGGTTGCCTACTCAGCTGGCTTCAGTTGCTGACTCCGACTTGCTATGGTAATGAAGTTGTGACTCGGTCCCTTGTCGCGCCCCGCGGACCCCGTGCCCCATCCCCTGCGTCGCCCTCGTGGTACAAAACAGTCGTTATCTCGGGCGATGATCTAAATGTAAGGGTTCAGTGTTGGCCGTGATTGCGGACGCCTCAGGACATACGATTGTTTCAGATAACAAGGCAGAGTTGTAAACTGGGTTATTGGCGGCGCTGAGTGATGTTTAGAAAAATGTTTGTGGAGACGTGTGAGGGTGTGCGAATGTGTTCGGGAGTTTTCGGGTGTTTTCGGGTGTTGAATATTCTGCGGTTGTTTTTTCAGGGCGATGTATTCGAGTTTTTGCTCCAACTGCTTCTAATTTCAGAGTTTTTAACATACTTTTCGGTAAACTTGCCACATGAGAAAGTATTTCACAACAAAAACATTCTAAAAAGCTCGACTAAGTAATCACAACGAAAATAGATGGTTTATTTTCGCCCGATCTCACGCCTACACGCTAATTTAATTTACTGAAGTTCATAAAAATAATTTAAGTGATAAAAATAACGTTGGCCAACTTTTTAAGTTCATAAAACTTTTAACAAACCTTTTAACATTTGCCTGACCTTACCTTAAAACTACCCTCGAGTTTGTTTTCGAAAACTTTCTAAAATTATTTTTAGAATATATTTTTATATACGTAGGTAGTTATCATTAAGTTTTATGGAAGGTTTCGTAATGAAAAGTATTCATATTTTGCGAAGTTAGGAACTTCATAAATACTGTGTAACTGTTCTGTTGGAGCGGGCCGAGTTGTTGGAGATTGTATCTATAGAAGATGCGATGTTGAGATAATGTTACAGACCTTTATAATTATTGGAATGGCCGGTGATCATTTTTTGTTGCTGGTTTCCTTGAGGAAGTTGGGAAGAAAACGAGTTTAATTTTCGAATTGAAGGAAAACAGGCATTCTTTCATATTTTTTTTTGGATGTGTTAGTGAGCTTTGAGAAAATGTAATGTTGTTACGGAACGCGGAAACTTTCAGCGAGAAATAATTGTGAAATTCTTCTATGGTTTGGTCCTAATGTCCAATACTTTGTGCATTATTATTGATTACTGAAATGTGTGTTTATTATCAATCTTCAAGAAAATAGGCATGATGTTGAGTTTATTCCACATAAACCATTGATATATAAAAATCCAAGATACACACTCAGCATCTCAAAAACGTCCGCAAAAAACAAGCGCACAATGTATAATTGTGCGCTAGTTTCAAACAGTCTCACATCGCTCGCCATACTGCACTGCTTTGTAAAAACAACTTCAAGCTATACGTGTAAGGTTGAATTTGCAAAAAAAAATTGCGCATCACTCGCCATACTGCACTGCTTTATAAAAATAACTTTAAGCGATCCGCGTAACGTTGAATTTGCAAAAAAAAATGTTTATAGTATAACTACATACAGCTCACACATGACACTTGATACATGTCAGTTTTTGACGACAGTTTCGAGTGTTGCATTTGTTCGAGACTGTGCATCTTAGGTTTTTTTATATATCAATGACATAAACCAAAGCTTTTATTTGAAATAAATCGTTTACAGGCACTTTTTGAATTGTCAATGTCGGTCAGTGAAAAACATGAATGTTATTCGAAACATTTTATTGCTATCTTTTTCGTAAACTTTGAACCATATTACGCATTTCTAAAAATAGGTTAATAGTCTACCACCGTTCTATTTCAGTGCCTCTTCTATTTTCATTCCTTTGCGTTATCGCAATTGATATTTAAATTCTAGAAGTGATATCAAGCGGTGATAAAAATGTCACAGCGAGTGACCACCGCTGACTTGTTTGTGGGTAGTTACGTCGCGATACCGCTGATAACAGTGATAAGGGCTATTTGCATAAACGCCTTAAGTACCAAATCAATGGGCGGTGAAAACGTGACTAGCGCGAGTAAATCAGAAGGTTACTATGTAGTTTGTTTTTCAGGATACTTTGTTGTTTTTGTGGTAAAGGTGCGTTACAATGTTTTGTAAGTGAAATATAGGCGTGAACTTATAAGTCAAACGTTTTAATTTTCTAGAACTTTGTGTTCCCTATTTGTTATAAGCTCCAACTGACAATATGCCGCCAAAAATGGACATAAAATATATCCGCGAAATGATAAAAACCAACAAAAAATGGCTGCATTTCTTGTCACAAAAACTATGTCCACAATCCATCCTAAACCAGCCTCTCACCATGTCAAAGCGAACTCAAAAACCCATTTCTATGTACGAGTGTAAAAGAAAAAATATCGACAACTTGACGTTTTTATGATACGAGCAGAGAAACATATTCGTGGAGCATACATTCCTGTAACCAAATTCTATCGGAGCGTGATTGCGAGTCGAGCCGCTGGCGAAACAAATGAATAAATAAAAAAAAACCTGATGAAATATTATGTTTTGGAGTGTGGACAAATTACTGCTCCCCGCACTCTGGCGCTTCCCGTCAAATATAAAACGGATTCTTTATTTGCGTCCCAGTCTCCCGTTTATACGTTTTCGGTAAAACTTTGTTCCGTGGTTAAATAAACCTTTATTATTTTGTTTGAAGCTCATTTTCCTAACCAGAGGGGGAAGGCGCTTGGTATACCAACAAGCTATATGTAGATGTTGTTGTTGCTGCTCAGAGCTTCGAAGCGTGTCTTAGAGTGTTGTTTTGTTCGTTTGGGTAGTTCGCCTATTTGAGAATTATGAAATGCATTTTTAACAGATCTTAAGACAGTTTAAATCGTTAATGCGGAGATCCCTAAGAGTAGCTGATTTTAAAATGAGAATCACGTCTAAACGGCTAGTTGTAATTTTTTGGGAAAAATATACGTTGCAGACCATTTTCTTAATAATTTGAAATATGAAAATTTTGAGTAATATTCGTTCAACATAGTGTTATTAATTTGTAAAATTATGTCTAACACAGAGCAGTGGTGAGAGCAGTGGTGGCCGAGTGGTAACGGCTCCGACTTACGAGTTGTAGGTCGCGGGTTCAAACCCAGCCAGGCACATTACTTTGTGTAATTTATTTCATCACCACTGCTCTCAAAACGGTGAAGGAAAAAATCGTGAGGAAACCGGCATGTCCTAGAACCAAAAATTCGAAGACATGTGACATTCACCAACCCGCATTGGGCCCGCGTGGTGGATTACGGCCCATTCCCTCTCCTAGAGAGAAGGCCTGAGTCCCAACAGTGGGAACATTATAGAAGGCCGACTATATGTCTAACACGGATATAAAAACCACAATCGGGCCAAAACGCCGGGCATATTTTAATGGCATTTACACTATCTTAAAGACAATTTAACTATCTACATTTTGATATACGGCTATTTTTTTAATTCTTAGAATAATAAGAAACAAAAACTACTGAATGTTGGGTCGCGCGGGTGTAAAACGAGTGTGCGTTTTCTTCCCTCAAGGTCGCTGGCGTATGTCGTAGCCTTAAGAGACTTCATGTTATACCCATTTAATATACGCACAGAGATATTACATTTGTTTTGTCAGCCTTACGTGAATTGGCAGCCTTAGGATATGTTACGTCTAAATTTCATTTACCAAACCTAGACTAAGTTTGTTTTGAGTTTAGGTTCTCAGTATATGAATATGATTTTGACATAAAACCCCTAACTTGGATATGAGAACATCAACGCTAATTGAGGAAAGATTAAATTTATATTTACTTAATTAAGTAAAGTTTATTTAAATACTTTTAACAATATGTCGGCATTCTTAGTTTTAAAATGAAATGTGAAAATCATATAATAATCGACGATCATATTCATTAGAAATAGTTTTCAAACACCCTGTATATGATCTACTAGTGGTCGTCACGCGGTTTCACCCGCGTAGTTCCCGTTCCCGTGGGAGTACGGGGATAATATAATTATAGCCTATGTAACTCCCTGATAATGTAGCTATCCAATGCTAAAATAATTTTTCAAATCGGTCCAGTGGTTTCGGAGCCTATTCAATTCAAACAAACAAATCTTTCTTCTTTATAATATTAGTATAGACAAACTAAAGATGGCTAGATTAAAGCAAAGTTGGCCACAACACTATCAAGCCATAAAGGCCGCATGTGGCGTCTCTCCGACTTAACACCCAGGCCATAGAAATAAACGTCTTAATATGACACGTCGGAACCCATAATTAGGGCCAAACACAGCAGGGTACCCGAATTAGAACTTTAATAACAGGCGCATACGACCTAAAATAGAAGTTAATGTAGCGATAAAAAGTTTCATATGGTGGATATAACGTTGGTGGAATGTAATCTGGGCGAAGCGTCGTAAGGGAGGCGGTCACCAACATGTAAGATTATGGGAGCAATTTGGTTGCGCGATTGTCCCGGAATGTGGGATGTGCAGTGCCTTGTTGGTAGTTGCTCCACGACACACTATTGTGAATCGGAGATTATTTTTAAGGGTCGCGTAAAGAAAATTCCTGGTTTAAACGATAGGAAACTCGAAGTGTTTAGTGAATTTTCAAGCTAAAGTAAAAGAGCCTTAGGTATCTTTAAAGCACATTGTTATGAATACAGTTGCTTTAAATATTTTTAACAAGAATTTAACAGTTTTAGTTATTATTCTACAAATGACATGAAGATGAAAATGATCCTTCGACTCCCAAGACAAAATGGTCTTTTTGTGTCAAGAGCCACGGCGACGAATGTTTCTACCTATTCCTTCAACATCATCATCATATCAGCCGAAAGACGTCCTCTGCTGGACATAGGCCTCGCCCAAAGGGCGAGTTATGGCAAACCCCCCCTTTGCCATAATCGCCACGCTTGGCAGGCGGGTTGACGATCGCAGTGTATGGTGTTGCGTTTTACAGAGAACGCTGCTGCGCATTTTCTGTTGAGTCCCTTAGTCGCCTCTGAGGGACTACCTATTCCTTAATGTAAGTGAATTTTCCACTATACTTTAGTCCATTTAGTGCTTATTCCAAGTTCACACGGGTCAAGCGACTGGTGTTTATGCGTTGTGTGAGGCAGACGGTCGTCGTTCGCAGTAGCCGAGTCATTGTGACGTCACGGTGTATCCATTTGTGTCAGAGCACATCAGAAACATACGCGGCCGAGATTCTAATAAAGGCTCAAGGCGATGTGATTACTCAGAAGTGTGTGATTTTGACTCTAGTACAGTCATTCGGGTTTATTCGAGAATAGGAATAAATACCATTTAATATGAAAGCGAGTTCATGTAAGTGTACGAATACAGGGCCAAAAATATTGGGATCGGCAACCAGTCGAGCCGAATTCAGCTGAATACCAGTATTTTACGTGAAGCGACTGCCTATTTAACCTCCGCACCCAGTAACTGGGTGACACGGTACTTCATGGCAAGACTGGTGTCAGTTTTTCTGGCTACTGACCAAGATCTACAAATGACAGCCGCGATCAACAGTTTAACGTGCTTCCCTATGTACAGATACAGAATCAGATACACACAGATTCTCTGTATGTTAAGACTAGCTGACCCGCGCAACAACGTCTGCGTCACAATTTTCATTACTGCTCCGCTCCTATTGGTCTTACCGTGATGATATTTAGCCTATAGCCTTCTTCGATAAACGGGCTATTTAACACTGAAAGAATTTTTCTAATCGGATCAGTAGTTCCTGAGATTAGCGCGTTCAAGCAAACAAACAAACTCTTCAGCTTTATATATTAGTATAGATAGATAGATGGTGTTCCATCCACAGACCGATCTCAGCAAGCGTTGCTTACCTTTGAAGATCGACCCGTTTGGCTGTTATTATTTAGCCAGGGGTCCCTGAATGTAGGGCCAATATCTTCTCAAATTTATTTTAAAAGGTAAAACGAGTAGGTAAACGTTGAGAAAGTTTTTTTAAAAGTTTAACAAATTCAATCATCTTTACTTATGCACAATTTCACTTACTGTCGAAGTTCTTTCAAAGAAGAAAAAAATACTATAAAATAAGCAAGTTATTTGTGCTACAAATTCAGTCAGTCTGAATCAAACTTTATATGTATTGTAAAATTGGTTAAATTCTAAAGATGTAATAAAAACTTTTGTTTTAAAGAAGAATTTAGACACATTGAAAGTTAAAAAAGACGCATTCAGCAAAAAGGTTTATTACAAAATAGTTTTTAAATATGTCTCACATTTCTTTTTTCTTTGTAAATAGAATTTTTCAGTTGTTTTGTCTGAACTTTATGTTGTCAGAAACGGTACATGTAAGCGTTTGCAGTTTTAAGCTATGAGATGAAAAATGAGCTTAATTTTGTGAAAACTCAGTTTCATAAAAGCTGTCTTATCTCGTTTTAGCTGAAATTACTAACTGTATGCTTTTGTAGCGAGATTTAAGGTGCTGTTTCGAAATAATATTCAGCTACATAACTATTTAGGTTACATGAATGGTTAAAGTAGCTTTAACCATTCATGTAACCAATCTGTCATCAACTAGTTGCTCGCGTAAAATTGAAAAAAATAAACCGGCCAAGGCCGAGTCGTACTCGCCCATCGAGGGTTCCGTACAAATTTGTATGTATATTATTATCTATACTAATATATAAAGCTGAAGAGTTTGTTTGTTTGTTTGTTTGTTTGCTTGAACGCGCTAATCTCAGGAACTACTGGTGCGATTTGAAAAATTCTTTCAGTGTTAGATCGCCCATTTATCGAGGAAGGCTATAAGCTATATATCATCACGCTAAGACCAATAGGAGCGGAGCAGTGATGAAAAATGTGACGCAAACGGAGTTGCGCGGGTCAGCTATTTTAAATAAAGATTATATTTTTTTAATGATTTAATTACAAATGTATAGTTTTCAGACTTTTCCCTATACTTGTAGTATAAAACGTTATTACTTGCCAAATTTCATATTTCTAGGTTATCAGGAAATACCTCATACCTACATTTTGATTCCCTAGAGAGTGTCGAAATGACTCGAAATATACGTTTTTTGCGGCATAAACGGCCGTATCTTTTTTTAAGTTAACTTAGAAGTTTGATTTTATTACAGCATCAAAGGACCGTAAACCTGAGTGTATGGTTTTAATTTCAACTCGATACCTCTAAGCTTTCCCGAGATACGGGGTCTTGACAGACAGACGGACGGACAATAAAGTGATCCTATATGGGTTCCGTTATTTCCTTCTGAGGTACGGAACCCTAATGATCCCTGAGGACTATACCCCCTGCATAAAAAGTATCCTTTGTCCTGTTCTAGGACCTGAGGACAATTCTACTAATTTCCAAGCTATGTTCGCATTCACATGGCGACTGAGATGTGATTGCGAACGTACAAATACAAATAATTTATTTGTACCTTTGAAAATTAGTAGAATGGGTACTCTGGTCTATTCGTTTGCCAACATTCGTTCAGTCATTAAAGGCGCGAACCCACCGCGGTGCACGCTATGCACGGACACGTGGCGCATTTTAGCTGCGTGGGTACATTTGTTTGACAACGTGGGTCTACGTTTTCACTGCAGTACACATTACACACCCAAGACTGTGTACAGTCAACAAATCTATTTGGTATGCAGGCAGCTAACTTGCAACTACTTTTAAACATTGTTGTGAGTGCATTGAGTAGACAATTATTGTACACCATAGTCGTACGTACGTCATAAGCTTAAGAAGATATAATGCACACATAAGCAATGAATATTGCTAATAGCTTTGTTGACTGTACAACTGTAGCGTGGCCCACCCAGCACACGGAGAGGCTACGCGTTTTTTTTGTAAGAATATGGTTTTGACATAGTCGTAGGTTAATATTCGTGTATAGCGTGTACCGCGTGCATAGCGTGCATGGCGTCGACAGCGTTGAGCTACGTGGGCGCCATATTCGAGCAAGTCATGCGTGTGCCAATGACGTCACTTGATGCGTAGCGTGTCCGTGGGTTGCAGTGGAAACAATCCCACACATTTTCATCCAAGGCGAAGCCTCACACATGTGCGTAGCCTCTCCGTGCGTTGCGGTGGGTAGGACAAGCAAACGGACACACATACAGTCAAAAATATTAAGTACTAGTGGACGTCACGCGGTTTCACCCGCGTAGTTCCCGTTCCCGTGGGAGTACGGGGATAAAATATAACCTATGTTACTCCCAGATAATGTAGCTATCCATTGCTGAAAGAATTTTTCAAATCGGTCCAGTAGTTTCGGAGCATATTCATTAAAAAAAAAACAAACAAACAAACAAATCTTTCCTTTTTATAATATTAGTGTAGATAAATGGGTTGCTAAGTGAGTCGAGTTATATAATTTATATGTTCGATCATTGGTGGTCCGTTTCCATTAGGCACTTAATGATGGATTATATCCATAACAACGTAATTATAGACATTTTTAAGCTTATCCGCTGATTAAATTCCACAATAATGAAACTGAAGTACCGATTAAAAGCTGTGAATAATCTACAGCTAATTGGTATAATTTGTTTGCATAGCATTTATAAAATATTTATGTAGTTTAACATCAATTTTACGTTTCGTCGCACACCGATTGTTTCGTATTTGCAAATTATAACCGTTTGGTATTTTTGACCGCGGACGCTAACATTTGTTTACATTTTAAATTATTCATACATTGTTTACATTATGAAATGTAAATAACACTTTCGTATTATAATCATGCGTTATTTGTATTCATTATGCTGAAGTTTTTAGTTAGTGCTGATGTATTCATGACGGTGAATAGCGCTCGGTAATTTATACATTGTATTAATTTTGGGAGAGACCTCTGTCCAGCACTGAATTGGAATAGGCTGAGTAGATAACTGTATGGATTGAATAGATATACATATATGTTTGGAATAGATATACATATAAACTAACTAGTTTTTCATATGGTCTAGTCTTAGTTTAGCCAAGAAGTACCGTTTTACCCAGTTACTGAGTTTTGGAGGCAGGTTAGGCAGTTGCTAGACGTTAAACACTCTTATTCAGCTGAATAAGTTTTGACTGGAAGCCGACCCCAATATAAGTAGTTGGAAAAAAGTTAGGCAGATTATGGTTTTTCAATCCAATTTCAATTACATGCCTTAGTTAAGGTATTTTTTTTTACTATTAATAGGCACGCGTTTGACCATTATCTCACCTGATGGTAAGCGATGATGTGTTCGAGGATGCAGCACGCTTGCCTTGAAGTAACCTATTCACTCTTAATTTAAAGACTCCCAGTTAGTATAAGGATCACTTTAAATGTAACCCACGTTTGTATTAACCTACTTTCTGTGCAAATAAAAAAATATTTTATTCTGTTCTAATTCCTAATACACTTTGTACTGATTGCAAAAATGCTCACAAGACAAAGTTCTTCAAAGAAAGCCAAATTAAAGAAAACAACATCACATTGTGGGATCTCGAGAGCACTAAACCGACTTGACCGTGACTTCGGCAACTTAGTTCAACGGAGCGACACGTACAGGTCCATTGCAAGTCCGGGCTCTAAAGTACAGTCGACAAAAGACTTTGGTGTGTAGTTAACAATACGTTTTAAATCTTAGAAAACGGTGGTTTAACCTGAGTACCAATTCTACTAGTTTTTAAGCAATGTTCGCATTCGTGTCTCAGCCGCAAACTGTCAAAAATTAACTTCTGATATTTCAACAATATACATTGTACTATTTATGTTACAGTAGCAAGTTGAGACGCTACGTTTGAGGTATGATCCTCTGAAGTGAGGTCACGTTGACGAATAAGCTGCCTGTTTAAGGTGTTATTGAAATAACTGAAAACCACTAAAGCATCATTCATCTAGAGATCTAGAGTCATATTAATTATGAACAAAATCAACAATGGAACTAACCCACAAAAATCTTCTGGATAATGTGAACACACACAACTGATTTTTCGCGATTTCAGAATTGTTCCCAAATTCAAAGTGGTTCTTAATTATGGTTCATACTCAACGTTATGAACATTTTAGAGGTTTTTAGTCATTTCAATTACACCTTGTACCCTTATCTCCTTATCCAACAGTACAAGTCCAAGGCTCGCATGTACAAGTCCAGGCACGCCGTCGATGCGCTTTGAGGACACAATCACCATTAAGTTAAAGGCTAATTAAACCCCTGAGAAACTTACTTGTCTCCCGCGGTAGCGCTAACTTCGTGCGGTGGGGTGTGAGGCATGAGCGGTCGCGATTTTGAAACGACGATTTTTTACTGAGTAGGTCAAGAGTGATCAGGTTACTTCTAGGCTAGCGCGCTAAAATTAAACAAAATCAAAAGAATGGTCGTGTCAAAATTTATTTTTATTTTCACCAGTTGTGATTTGAATACATGTGCTGTACAATGTTCATTAAAAATTAAATTCAAAATTCAAAGTGATCATATATATCACCATACACCATATTTATGTAAAATCGTTTTGTAACATCACAAAGTATCATGTTCAAACAAATAATAAGATGTTTCATTGATTCTTCCAGTACGTAGAAGATTGCTACGAATTTTACGGCTGCTACGAATTCTTCGACTGCTACAAATTCTACACCTACTACGAATTCAACGACAGCTGCGACATGTGTGGCTGCTACGAATTCTACAGCTGCTGCTATAAATTCTACGGTTACTACGAGTGCTACGACTGCTACGCCGTAGCATCTAACACAAACTGGGTAAGTGTCATAGCTATAAGTTCGTGCTTATGCTTCTATTAGATTGAGTATGTTTAGACATCATGTTTTTGCAAACATCTAGAATGAAATGCTTCTTACAGTACAATTATGAGGTAATTGATGAATTATGACGCTGAGCGTTTAATTATTTCTGTTATTGCACTATTCACAATGAAAACTACCAAATATTGAAGTTTAAATAACTCATTAATTTAAAACAATTTACCTACGACTCGACAGAAAACGTAACAACCGCTTGCCACATAAAGTTTGCACCAAACCAATACGGCTTCAATGTTCTTGCAGGCAAATTGTTTCCGTTCGCGTCAATTTACTGAATGTCTGACGTCAGAATCGTTCGTGCGACTTGTTGCTATTACATTTTTAATTACTACTGCGCTAACTAGCCTGTAACGACCAGGCGATAGACAAGGAAATGAAGAAACTCACCACGGCTTCTTAGAGGCTTTCTCGAAAAATGATGTGGGCTTGTACGGTTGTTGTACGTACCTGCGAAAAAACAAAGTTCATTTTCAATTATTGTTGTACTGAAGCATTTGAGTCGATAGTTTCGCTTAAACCCCAAATAACTAATTAGCTGATTAATTAAAGTTTCAAGACACTACGAGAACTTTAGCTGCCAAAGACAAACTTTAACTGAACTCAGGGTAGGAAACCCTGAGTTCCGAATATAAGTAACTACACTTTGGAAATCAGTACAGTCAGAATCGTATGATAAATAAATTGTAAACACACAAAGATACATTTGACAGCTCGTGTATCCTCAAACTCTCAGTTAGTAAGCGTCTTTTGATTTACTTTGCGACCCAATCATCCCCATATGTCGGCAACGAATGACTTTCATAAGTCGAGTAAGCATCTAACGGCACGGAGTTTTACATACAGAGCAAATCTTTTAGGATGAAAGGCAGTATGAAGCGAAGGCTCTTATTATGAGAGATGGTACATCTTGCTATCTTATTTCAATTTGTTCGCTCCATTGATTGCAGATGCCTCGAGCGGTCTTCGTTTGCAGTAACTGCGAGAAAGGAACGCAGCTATCGAGATGTCTATACATCAGAAAAGGATAGTACATATTTTTCTATGGGGAGACGAAAAATATCGAAAAAAGTTATCGTATCAAAGTCTCGGCGCCCGTAAAGGTCTCATTAAAACTGTCCTGTGAAAGAATTCTGTCCAATTTAGATGACAGTCGGTAGATTGGTCGGAAAGAAAATACATTTTTTAAATGATTCGTCTATTGTTTTAAATGATGTTTAAGCGGGTTTGGTTATTTGGGTCCTGTAATTTTGTTAGCAAGTTTGTCTAACCACGTTTAAAAGGTATTCAACCCTTTCAAACAAGGTACTATTATTTATGTTAGTTGACGGCTCAGCGGCGCGACGAAGATGTGTATTTACTGAATTATAAAAGTGGAAGGAACGATGTCAGCGGAGACAAAGACTATCGTATCACGAATAAATGGGACGAGGATTTCAGAAGGTGAAAGTTCAAAGAGTGTCGTCACCTTACACAATAACTATGCATGGATAAACTGTACTGTGCTCGAGTTTTTCAGGCATAAAATTGGAGACGAGAATCGTATTTCAGTAGTTTTCAGCTTATGGGTACCATGTCATAAATTGGATATTATTATCTGAATGTTAACGTATTAAACAACGTTTGATGTAGGAACACCAAAGTCCTGTAACGAATTTTCCCAAAAGAAAGTACAGAAACGCGCGACGTATCAAACATTCCCAGAAACGTTTACGGATAAAAATATTTGTCCAACAAATCTCGAGCACACGTGGAAATATTGACAAAAAATTCATTTCCTTAGAGCGAAAGCGTGAAGGGAAGTTTTCTCCATCATCTGTCAATACCGCACATCCAGGATTTACTTTTAAAATATGTCATTATATTTTTTATATTACGTCGTGTGGGCAAAAATGTACTTATTTCGCGCTCCGCTGGTCTGAAAATGTGACATCAGCGCGAGTGTGAAGGAGTGTGTCGCGGTAGGACAAAATTTACGAGGTGACTGTAACCTCCATATCACGGCCTCTTCGGTTTACGGTCACTGGGTTTTATTCGTCGAGGAATAAAACAACGCGGTGATTCAACGCGCGGCTATTGGCTGGCGTGGCGGCGCGAGCGACGCTGAGCTACGGTCAAAGCGCAAGAGGTATTGTACGCACAGATAAAAGTGTTTGTCCGTTTCAGAGCAATATAGCATTTCTATGTTGTGCATGTTTTGTGTTGCTGTGAAAGAAATGTAGGTCGCAGCGTGCAAGTTATTGGACTGAGGGCTAGTAGCTACTTCAAACACGTGCAGAGAACTTCTAACGATTTGTGCACTGATCCGGTTTACGAAGCAAGTGGCGGATTTCGAACAGGAATGTTGTCGACACGAGTTTATAGCATTTGCAGACTTTGTAACTTTCTGCTCCATTTATATTGTTCAGAATTTCTTCATTAATTTGATAGGACTTGCTTTTTAGCGTCAATTTCTCCTCTTATCGATCCATAGAATGCTTTAGGACATCATTTGTACCAAATCTTAACAAGATCCAACAAAAAGCGCAGGAAGCCAAGGAGTCCAGTTTTCTTCGCCAATTTTTTTTTAAATCTTACGACTATGACTCTATACATTACGATAGGCAACCTCGCGTGTGCTAAGTGTGACTATATCGCGAGGCACGACGCACCCGCGCGACACCGCCGTTGCGTGCGTACACAATACATAGTTAGAATTCATTGCGCGCCCCGCGAGCTGTCGCGCAGTTTATCGCTGTCTACCCGCTTGTGTTTTTAAACGACACTTTGATGTTTGCAAATTGAACATGATACTTTATGTTTGGCGGTGTAATATACTGGGGTTAGTTGAGCAGTCTTTTTGAAATGGCTGCACTGCAATATACGTGGTTGAGCGCGTTTGATGGGAAACGCGGAGTTACTTTCGGTTTATGCGTACGGGTTGTTGCTGTGGCGTTTGTAATGAATCTTGTGTGACGTGTTTGTTTGAACTGTTTTTAATAATAATAATTGTTAACATGTTTTACATGCTGCATTTTTGGAGTTTACTCTGCTCCACTAATTCATTTAAGTGGGGCAGAATAAACTCGCATCAACTTATTATATAAAGTTTAACAAAATTAACGGAAATATCTGGAAAAGGGTCACTGTACTCATCATTATGAATATTTTTAGGGTTCCGGGAAAAAAACGGAACCCTTATAGGAACTCACTCGGGTGTCTGTCTGTCTGTCCGTCTGTCACAGCGAGTTTTCTCCGGATCTACTGGACCGATTCTGTTGAAATTTGGTATACATATGGACTTCTGTGACCCAAACACGAACGCGTTACGTAAATTATTAAATTTTTAGTATGGAGGTCACCTTTGGGGGTCAAACTAGAAAATTAAAAAAAAAGTTTTTTGAACAATATCGTGTGACATATCAAATGAAAGGGCTTACTGTGAGGGATTTAATTATATTTTTTTCATAATTTTAAAATAAATGGTTTTGAAGGTATTCAAGAAATTTGTCAAAAATTTACCATTCACCCCCCTTATCTCCGAAACTACTGAGCCTAAAATTTTGAAAAAAATGGAGGTAATAGATCTTTACCTAAAAATTACAGGAAAACCTATTGGAAGTCTGTAGTGTTAAAATAACATGTTAAAAAATTAAATTCGTTCGGAACCCTTTGCACGCGAGCCCGACTCGCACTTGGCCAGTTTTTTTCTACGGGAGCAACCAAGAAATCACGAAAAAAAAAATCAGCTGTTCAGTATTCGAATTATGCGCACAGAAATGTCTAAGGCAGTCGATTTTTTTATGTAGCACTTGACAATACTCTAGGCCGTAGACGAAGTGAAACGTCATGACTGCAAAATATTTGTCTACATGAAATTTCAGCAGTGCATGTAAATTCAATACATATTGAGACTATTCAACAATCTTTTTGATGTGAATGCCACTTTGTTTAGGCTCTCTAAATGCTTTCTATATTAACGAACTTTACCAAAAAATATCAACATAATTAAACAGTCTTCAAACAGACAGTTCTTCACCCCTCACCCCTCACCCCTCGACCACAAAAACGTCGGAACACCAAGTTCAAGCTGTCATTATCCTCAGCCTCATTAGTTGTTGTTAATTCAAAATATGGCGCGAATAACGTTGTAAGTGGAATAACGTTGTAACTCGGGCTCGGGTGTCAAAGAGCGCTAATGACTCGTCACCGCAGTAACACAAGATAGCACAGTGGCCTACTGGTACAGTTTGTTAGTGGTAATAGGGTTTTATGAAATCCTGGTCTGCCAAAGTCTATTTCACTTCGCAAAAAAAAAGTTTTATTCAGTTTACTTTTATGGTAACCATGAAATACTTAAAAGTAGTTTTGCGTTTGGTGAGTGGAGCCTTAAATTGAGCTGGATAAAATAAAACAAAAGTTTTTAAAATAGAAATTAAGTAGATATTTTTGCTATGTATCATATGGGTGAACTCCAAAAACTAATAACATGTATAGTTGTTAAATTACATCTGTTAAATAACGTCGTAACTCGGGCTCGGGAGTCAAAGAGCAGTAATGACTCGTCACCGCAGTAACATAAGACACCATAGTGGCCTACTGGTACAGTTTGCTCACTTTATTAAGGTTTTATTATTTCCTGATCTACAAAACAAAAAATAGTTAACTACTACTTTTTTTGATAAAGCCGATAATCGGCGACCGATTTTTTGTAGGAGAAAAATGGAACGTACTGATTGCAATAGTGTAACGCACACGTCCTACAATAATCGCTAGTTATTACCTAGCTAGGAAAAATCGTCCTGATTTCGGTGCTAGAAAAAGTCTGATTTGGGCGGGTTGCGTAAACGTGAAATTTTCAAAAACATTTTTAGGTGACAAGTGAAAATCTTAATTAAGTTACAAAAATAATATACGTGCGACTATTTAATAAATTAAATGATCACAATGAAAACTTATTATAATTTTTTATTATTACATTACTGTTCTTAAAAAATATGGCGTCAATAATGTGGCAACTGGGCTCGGATGTCAAAGGGCGCTAATGACCCGTCACCGCAGCGTAACTCTAGAATATTGGCCTACTGGTGAAACACCGGTACACTTTGTTACCTTTTAAGAGTTTCTGATCTATTCGTTAGTTTTTTTTTCAATTACTTAGGTATAAGATGCCAAAACCACGTAAAAAGATAAATGTTTAGATGAAGATCCACGGGCTAGTTTTATATTGGAATTTTCGTAGTTATTTATTAAACATGTATTTTCGTCAACCTTCCCGTGTGTTCGAGGCAATATCTCGCATTTAATTATTTGTAAATTATCATTATTACCTATGAAGTATCTAGTTTACGGAATTTGTTCGAAAGAGTCACCGCGGCCCTGGAACGCAAAGGGCATTTAGGAGGAACACGGATGGGTCAGTAAGAGTCTTTAGCCAGTAAGAGTCTTACACTCCCTTCCGCTCTAAAAAACTAAAAAGGTATAGGGGTTGGGGTGTAGGTATCTGGGACAGACTAGAGGCATGTCATGGCATGTCTGGGTATTGTGACATGGGTTGGAAGAAGCATATGTCCGGCAGTAAACTATGATAGTTTAGTCTCAAAATTATGTTAAAAAAAAGAAACCTAATTATGGACTACCAGCACCAAACACCTTAGCTTCTGAAATCGTTCAAACAATTCTTATCTATAGTTACATAACCATACATATCTATCGGACCCCATCATTACACATGACGTCATTAGATGGCAGGTAACTCAAATAATATGTCGCATATAATCACGCGACGCATCGGGTGTCAAAGGCAGCTAATGGTGCGCGCCCACCGCAGTGTAACGCAAGACGTTTGACGAGCAGCCTGCGTCATTGTTGTGTTAATTACTGTACTATCAGGTAAGGTTCGCTGGGTTTACTTGGTTTGAAAAGATTTTTTTTAGTTGACAGGGAATTAAGCTAGAGTAACAACAGGCACTTCTTCTGATCTTTATACATCTAAATCACTTGAGCTAGTCAAATAAAATCTTAACTGCCTCCGTGGTCGAGTGGTTTAGGCGCTTGCCTTGTGACCCGGTGGTCGTGGATTCGATTCCCACGGGAAGCATACTTTGTAAAGTTGTTTCCAGTTTAGCTAGGACATTGCAGGCTTGAATCACCTGTCTGTTAAAAAGATGATTCCGTGCTTCGGAAGGCACGTATGGTCCCGGCCGCCAAATGGCGGTCGTCAAATAAACCATGTCAGAGGCCCTTGAGGCGGTCTAGAAACTCTGACACTAGAGTGTGTAGGGTCGTTAGACCTTACTGCCCACACGATAAGAAGAAGAAGAAGTCAAATAAAAGAAAGATTATTGTATGTTGAATGTTGTCACGAGATGACCATCCCGAAATGCATATGAGTACGAGTTAAATCAAAATTGTATTCGACCGTTCGTTGCCCAGTTTCCAAAACCGGGATTGATGATTCAAACTGTGTCTAAATTGTGAACCAATCATGGTACACACAATTCATCAGCGACCAATATCCAACTTCCAATCCTTACACAACCTAAAACGCAGCACACTGTCCCCGATCCCTTTGACATCAAAAGTGTATTCCGCTAAACGTATTGTCAATCACTATACGTCCGAGCCATCACCTGAGTTTCGGCGACTATATTTAATCCCCTCCTCTACCCCTTTTATCCGAGCTTGTTGGGTCTCAAGCCGAGCGTGAAAAGGTTCCGATGTACCCCGAACACATTATGAGGACCAGCGCGATGCGACACAACCTTATAAATAGATTTCGATAAGGCATTGAGGAGTTTCATCTGACAAGATGTAGGGAGCGTGCACGAATGACTGGTCCGCGGACGTTTGAGAATGGATTTAGAGCTTTTTGTCGTGTTTTTTGGTTGATTTGATAGACTAGGAGTATTTGGGAAAGAATGTTGGCGTGTCGCTTTTGGCGTGACTAGTTCGCCAGTTACTTCGTGTTTTGTATTTGAGAGCAATCTGAATCAATGTTGGCGTTTGAGTCTAATTTGATTGTGATGGATGCTATTTTTTTCTGTTATCATTGCTACGTGATATTACAAAAAAATTCAGACGAAAGGGTCTTGTATGGGAGCCCCTGTAATTTTTAGTTTAAATATTTTTTTATTATTTGTTGTTATAGCGGCAATAAAAATATACACTCTGTAAAAATTTCATCTGTATAGCTATTACGGTTCTCGAGATACAGCCCGCTGAAAGACGGACGGACGGACGGACGGACAGCGGAGGCTTAGTTCCGTTGGTAACTCTTCGGGTACGGAACCCTTAAAAAGTGCATAGTTTCAGTCAATAAATAGCACAAAATCTCAACAGATTACTTCTAAATCCTTTCAACCTCATCCTAAAACACAATTTGTAAAACCTCTCCACTGCGAGCATAGTATTTGCAACAAACCTGTTTTCTTCTCACAATGTGTAATAAAACACAATACTCTATTCGTTCGTCACATAATCTGGAGTGCACGACGGCCCCCTGAGCCAATTTGCATCGCGGCGGGAGAGGCGACCTTTGGGGACCTGTGTTCAATATTTTACGTGGAGTATGCAGGTGTGAATGGGGGACGAAGTGGGGACTTGGATCAAATATGTAGGGTTACGTCGGTTTTGAGGCTGCCAACTAGATTGCGGGGCTGGAGTTGTCAGTTTTATGTGCTGCTGTTAATCTGTGGATTCTTATTACGAAGCATGGTTTAAAGATGTAGTCACGGCTCACGTTTAAATCATATTGCTTTTGTAGCAAGCAATTTTTGTTAACAATGGTTTTATTCGAGGGATAAATCATGTTTTATGACAAAACCCGTTGCCTCCATTGCGTATGTAGCCTACTGAAAATCTGTAGTGTATGTGGGTAGATGGTGACATTATGGAGTATAATTAATGGCAGCGACAGTCAGTCGCTGAAAAGCCGTATCACGGGACGCACGTGTTCAGGTCTCGCATTCCGTATATTTATCGGAGTGTATAAAGTGAGTTTATTGGCTCCCGAGTCATTACACTATCTACTAAAATTTTATCTGAAACTAGTGGACGTCACGCGGTTTCACCCGCGTAGTTTCCGTTCCCGTGGGAGTACGGGAATAAAATGTAACCTATGTTACTCCCTGATAATGTAGCTATCCATTGCTGAAAGAAATTTTCAAATCGGTCCAGTAGTTTCGGAGCCTATTCATTTCAAACAAACAAACAAACAAATCTTTCCTCTTTATAATATTAGTGTAGATGACCACTTTTCTTCAACTATTTTATTCGTGATCCAATAGTACTACATATAAACTAGTGAGTGAGATCATAGTGAAGCAGTTTATTATTTGTCTAGCGGGTCAATGGTCTAGACATAAATAACGCGAACTTGCTTCACAATAAAGATACACTGGGGCCTTATCTTCAAAACTTTTCGAGTACAACTAAGTTCTAAAGTAGTAAAAAACCTTTTTCTAAAAGAATTTAGCAATATAATCAGTACGTAGAACTCAACAACATGTCGGTTAGATATTGGTAAATTGTAAAAAAAATCGGACAAGTGCGAGTCAGACTCTCATACGAAGGGTTCCGTACGAGAAACCGAAAAAAAAACACGTTTATTATTCGTTGTTGTAGTGGCAAACTGAAATACACACTCTGTGAATTACAACTGTCTACCTATTACGGTTGTTGAGATACAGCCCACTAACAGACGGATAGACGGACGGACGGACGGACAGCGGAAGCTTAGTAGTAGGGTTCCGTTGGTTACCTTTCCGGTACGGAACCCTAATACACTCTGAAGGTCGAATGGTCATCACTATTCAGATCAATAAATCAACTAAGGCAAGGTACCAAGGTAATAATGGTAAAGGCGAATTTTCACGAACCAGAAATAAAATCTATTCCTTAAGCGAAAGTAAGATTGATCGAGTTACTTCGATAAAGTTGGTATGAGTTCAGTACTAGTCGGGAGTAGTTCAGCGGAGTAGGTACATAGTTCTTACTTCTGTCGGGCACTAATGTCTGATGTGGACATACCGGGAGTTAGTGCCGGAGTAATCTAAGTCTAGATTACAGTCTTTGAGGTGTGTCCTTTATGAAATGTGGAATACACAACACAAAACTATGACAATAGTGTTTGGTTCACTATTCCACATTTCATAAAGGACACACCTCAAAGCAAAAAACTGCATCTGTCATTGTCATGACAGATTCAGTTTTTTTTTAATTGAGAATAACTGTTTCGCTTCACTAAATGTATCCGGCTCGAAGGGCCAATTTATGTAGTTAGCGAAAGTACTCATTTAAATATGATTTGGAAAGTATATCCCACATGAGGAAATTATTTCATTCCCTCAAAAGGGTACCAAATACGTCCTACAAAAACACATTTTTGAACACAAAAAGGCCACATATTGCCATAAAATTAAATATGGCAGACATAAACAAAGTATGTAAATTTAAACAAAGTAATGAGTTCCAAAGACGTATCTCGAATGTTTTACGAACAAAAACATAACGATTCGGAGACCTCATTACATCACCGAGAATTCTATGTGTTTTGAGGACGCTAGGAAAACAAGCTGTGTTTATATACCGTAGTGATTATGCCCTGCTTAACTTATGATTGTCAATTTTAAAAGACTGATGTGATAATAAATACACTAATACTTTTGCACGCGACTTCGTACGCGCATATCCCGTTTCTCCCGTTCCCACAGGAATTTCGGGAAATACTCTTTTAGATCTCCCTTAAACTCTCCAAGGAACCTACATACCAAAATTCAGTATTCTGCGACCAGCAGTTTCGGCTCTGCGTTGTCTGTCAGTTACTCATTAATGAAAGAGTTTTGTATATGCTGATTGTTTGAGCTAAAATGATGTTAATAGTATGAGAGAGAATTATCTATCTTTTGAGCCTAAATGAGAATTTTGCTTTTTATAATTTAGCTGTTTTAAAAAGAAAATACTATGCTACAATAGAATATTTAAAGTCCCCAAAAATTTATTGATCAAATGAAAATGACAAATTTTAGAAAAGATTTAAAAAGTAAAATACATCAAAATTATTCAATTTCAGTAATTCCTTTAATACGTCCTCCAAATAATCCAAATTTGACGGTACCGTCTCGGGGACACGTTATAAGTTTTTCTCATCGTTCAGTATTCAGCGAGGCGAGCGGAATGTATCCCCCAATCATATCCGCATGGGGGATCGAACCCGCAGATTGATATTTGATCCCCCAAACTCGAGTTGGGATCCACGAGGCGCTCCGAGCGACTTGCCTCTCTCCTTCGTCGCACAATAAATACGAACACAAGTTTTCTGTTTTACTTCTGCTATTAATAGTAGTTTCAATTTACAGTCTGTAAATAACATAGCGAAATTGTATTTTGAGACTCGTTTCATGAAATTCTTTGACTTTATTTTCAATTCTTATCTTTAGAGCTAAGTTTTATAGTTCGAAATTAAAGTTTAGAACGATTGCTATTGTACCTGTAGGCCCCGTTTTTAAAACTATAAAAGCAAATAATAAAAAAGCGAATAGATTTGGACTAAATTAATTTGAAATCTATCTAGGTTTCAGAAGAATTGCTAAAAGTACCCCTGAAGTATTTTCCACTTAAGGCATCTGGGTCCTTTAGGTTCTCTTATCGGAAAGGGACAAGATCATCGGACCATTTCTTTTACGTCAAATGAAAGTTTGGCATGCGGGTCTAAGGTAAGCAATGCCTAATCAAAACCTACTTTCGCAGAGTATACGAGTTATAAGGGAATTTCAGGAATCTCTTTTGTAGAAGGGACTAACGTAAAGGACCTTTGACATTTTTCTGGATGAGTATAGGGATAAGGACTAGTTCTTGAATTGTGAAAGTGATTTAGTGGGCTACCTCATTAAAATGATTATGCATATATTGTTATGTTATACTTACCATAGATACTACTGGAAGTTGGTTAACATAACCTTCATTTCGCAGAGAAAACACAAGTTCATGCTGAAATATGAAATCAAAAGTTTGAAATTCGAATTTATCAGTTGCCAGTATCTAACGTTACAAATCGTTACACACTGATCGAACCACAGAATCAACCGAAAAACAACAATAACGCATTTAATCACGCAATAACGTACACAAACAGACGTATCGATGTCCAGTGCGAATTGAACGACAAAATATACTCCTTAAATTATTGGGGTCGGGCAAACAGGGCGTGTTGGGCAAATATTGCCCGTCCAGCGAACACGTACGTTCGCTATTCATTAACTTATCCGGGGACTGTACAAAAACACGGCTTTAATTCGCGATCACGAATGAATGGATGTTAGTATGCTGGATGCGTCGGTGGATGATGGATGGTGTTGACGTTTTTGGTCCTTCGAGCCGGATCCGTGTTGTCGCTTGCGGTGTTTATTTTGACAAGTTTGATAATAGAGGAAACTGAACACTGACTTTAAAAACAATACGTTAAAATTAAAAAAGCTAAATTGACAACAGATAAAAGAGAGTCAATAGGTACTGCATGGCTAATGATCACATTGATCACACTGTGGAGGCACTATCAAACAGTTTTCAAGTCTTAATGACGCTGCACCACGAACAAAAGCCAGACTAATCGTGACGTCACATCCAGCACCAAGTACCTACACTGCAGCGTCCGTCCGGTCGGCTGGCCATACAAACACTTGCCCCCAATGAGTCGGAACCGCTCCAATGTTTACGCCTGTTGTTCCAAAAGAGTTTCATCAAAAGCGTTAAGCGTAAATGTAAATATCGCTTAATTGGACTGTTTTAATGAATCTTTGGTAACTGGGATTTATTATTTTCAGTTTGAATTGTTTTGTGGGAGTTGGTTAAATGTTGTTGTTAGTAGGGATGGGTGAGTGTGGGAAATGTAGCTTATGAGTTGTTGGGAATATTTGTGTACACGTTGCTTTAACTTAAGGGATTTAGCAAAAGAGGAAATAGGACTTATGGGCAGTACTCATAAGTCCTATTTCCTTTTGTTAATTTTTTTTTACTCTCAGTTTCAAAATACCTGTCCGTATGAAATGTGTCTACTTGTTTCAGAGTACTCTCGTGCCGCAGGTTTGCTGGAAGACATGTCTGTCGAACTAAGCAGTACGTTTGTGCTTGAAAAAAAATACCCTACTTCGGCAGAGCCAAAAGAGGATCATGGCTATCTTCTGAACATCACTATGCCCATTTATTCAGTTAAAATACATATAGTTATAGAAATACTGAATAGTTTGTAGATAAGAATGACACAATAATATTTTCTTACATCAAACTAGGAAGCTAGTCGGGTTTTAGTTTTTAAACGAAGTCTTTTTTTAATTTGTTGTGTGATAAAAAATATATCTACATATAAAGAAATATTCCAAAGTAAATACGGAGTTGTAGTGCAAAAGTCACTTTGCCATTTCACCAATCATCAACGTTCATTTCTCCTACGAGTTTTCTAAGATTAAACAAAGAAACAAACAAAAAATGAGACAATCTAATACACAGTCTCCCTCATAAGTAGACAAAGTTTGTCGTCACAATATTCATAAGCAGTATACGACACGTCGTATCGTTTACTATATTTATTCGGCACACAAAACATAACGTAATGAATATGAATTGGTGATCATCATAATTTATTTCGTTTTGCTTCAGGGAGACCTGTTGCTTCAATACGAATGCAGTTATCCACTGGTTCTGTATATTTTGGGGATTGTTTTCACACAGAATGGAAAAACTTTGGATATCTGGGCTGCACAAGGTCGTGATTATTTTCATGTATAGGCTCGGAACACTCCGCTGGGCAGTAACAAATTCATTTGACAGCTAAAGTGAAGGGATACTGCGCTGGGAAAAGCGAGCTTCACAGATGTCATTAAATAAGTTTTGTTTGTTTATTTGATGTTTTGTTTTGTTATAATATAGTTGAATTTTTGCTATTAATTAATTATCTATTGACATTTTAAGTATTGAGTTGTGTATTATATAATAATATATGGATTATTCCGAAATAAATGAATTTTTATTATTTAGTTTGAGTCGGCAGGAAAGATTTGGAAATCTAGCCTGCATAAGATATAAAGGATGTCTTGAATTAAAAGTAACCCTAGAGTGATAGAAGAAATATTGGTATTTCATCTGGCTTCACAACCGAAATAGTATAAATACATACAACCTTCATAGTAGCACTTCCATTATTCCAAGTGTCCCCCACCTCCCCAATCCTGATGAAGCTACCAAATAAAAATTAATATAAGAGCAAATATTTGAGGAGCGTCGCCCTAGGGAGCAAAGATAATATCGCCGGAGATGACCAACTTATAATTACTTTTTATTTTCCCTTCGTTGCACAAAATTAACTTACTACAGAGGTTAAGGTGAAATTGGTTTGTTGAGCGTGTTTATACCTTGATGAAGATGTTAAGTTTATTACTTAATTGAGGAAGTGTCTGTCAAGGTGTTGTGGGCTAACGTAGGTCGAACTTAAATTGGAATTTATTTATATTGGGGTAAAATACTAGTAAGCTTTCCTATGCTTTGTGAGTCATGTTATATTACTTCATAAAGCTTTAAAGTGTCGACCATGGGATATACAGTAAAAAAAAACTGGCCAAGTGCGAGTCGGACTCGCGTGCAAAGGGTTCCGAACGATTGTTTTAAACATGTTATTTTAACACTACAGACTTCTAATAAGTTTTTCTATAATCTTTAGGTAAAGATCTATTATTTCCATTTTTTTCAAAATTTCAGGCTTAGTAGTTTCGGAGATAAGGGGGGGGTATGCACATTTTTCGTCTAATTTCTTGAAGAACTTCTAAACCATTTATTTTAAAATTATGCAAAAATATAATTAAAACAATTACAGTAAGCCTTTTCATTTGATATATAACACGATATTGTTCAAAATTTTTTTTTTAAATTTTCTAGTTTGACCCCCAAAAGTGACCCCATACAAAAAAAAT
The DNA here is from genome assembly GCA_947578705.1 of Lacanobia wlatinum. NCBI lineage: Eukaryota > Metazoa > Arthropoda > Insecta > Lepidoptera > Noctuidae > Lacanobia > Lacanobia wlatinum. The sequence goes on from OX388031.1 coordinate 25,129,167, forward strand.
AATGATTTACGTAACGTGTCCGTGTTTGGATCATAGAAATCCATATGTGTACCAAATTTTAACAGAATCGGTCCAGTGGATCCGGAGAAAACTGGCTGCGACAGACGGACAGACAGACACCCGAGTGAACGGTTCCGTTTTTTTTTCGGAACCCTAAAAACTGCTGTGGTAAAAATAGCAGGATAACAATATTTGGCAAATCTCACGCGAAAGGCACCATCGCTTAGTTTTATGCAGACCCTAGCAATATCCAGGAAAAATGCTAAGAAGGGAATTATATATAATAAATCCACCATCTCCATAATCTGAGATTATTACCCTCATAACATTCCCAAACACACATTTCCTGATTTATAGCAAAAATACGACGAAAAAAACGAATATACACTCTTATGGGTGAAAAAAACAACGCGAGGGGTGATCGGTTCCAATAGTCATTAAATTGTGTTTGTCTGTCCACCCCCAGTTGTATTAAACCCCGCGCGTGTATCACTAGCCTTGTGTGTGTGGGGCCTAGTTTTAATTAAAACAAGTCCACTCATTGTTTTTTTTAAAGAACATTAAGTTAAAATTTGGTCCTTTGAGACGGAATTATTCAGTTATTTTCGAGTTAATAATGTATAACGAGTTTCAATATAAAAACACTATGGGGTACCCGACTCAGAAAATACAAATACCTTAGGCTAACTCTGGTTATAGCATAAATTTAATTATTTACGTTTTCCTTGTTTGAAAACAAACAAATTAATTAAATATCCTTGTTTTGTTCAGAAATGATATATTCGTGAACAGACGTGAACTACGGCAGACTTTCCTTAGCTGGAGATGGATTAGCTTATGATGATTAAGATGCCAGAGCAATTTCTTGGGCTAAAAGACCGAAAGTGTTTACTGGGTCCAATTAAATGTCGTCTAACATTGCAGTCTACTGTAATGTCGTCTTTGGTCTACAAAAGCGAAGATGGCGATATTCCTTAGCAGAAAACAGAAATGCAAAAAAAAAAAATTAAATGAATGACGATGACGAATGAAATGTGTTTTATTTATTTTCTATTTTATTTGCTTTGATTTTGTTTATTTAAAATTTGTGCGTCTGTTTGGGCGGAATAAACAATTTTTCGTGCTTTCTTTTTCTAAATATGTGGAAAAGCAGTTCATTATCCTGCTGTGGGACAACAAAAACGAAGTAAGTAAATAGTAGTTACAAAAGAGAGTTTGCATACAAGCTTTTGAAAGTTTTAACGTTTAATAAATTGGAAACTGACATATTTATAACCACACATTTCATAAGCAAATGTCACCCAAAATATTGATGAACAGAATATCAAGCACAATTCACAAAACCAACATGTTCGCCGCATTGAACAGTGTTGTGCCTCCGATGTGTTCCACCGTAGTGTTGTGACACAACAATATTAATAGTGGGTCAATTATTTGGGCCAGCATTTGTTGCATAAAATGCGGTGAATTCTGGATGATATACCAGGAGTAAGTTAACTTGTTACCAATCTGATACACAGGCAAGCTTGAGGACTATGGTAATATTACTTCACTAAGCCCACTTCACTAAACCAACTCAAAGTGACATATAATATATCACTTGAGTGGGTCAAATACGGAATACCAAACAATATAATTTTGGATCTTAACCTTAACTTCACGTGCTATAAACATTTCGAAAATTTTAGGCCAAACCATTCAAACTACACAAACAAAACGTTAAAACAAAACATAAACATATACAATAGAAATCGCGCAATAACGTGCAGGGCGCTCGCCCACAAAGTGCGCATGCATTGCCGACAATTATCGTAATTGCCGTTTTAATACTAACGGGACAGCCGACAGCCCTAGCCGTATCACATGTAACAATAGAAACCACTCGAATATTTATATTAATTAACTTTTTGTTGGCGTGCTGTGTCCAAGTCCAACCTGCTTTATGAAAATACGATGTGTATACGAATATGTCACTCAAATAAATGACATATTTATAGGTCCACTGGTAGTTTTAATTTTTATTGCTAAGTGCAACGGCTCTACGTGTAAATAATGTTTGTGAAAATAATACGGTGTTGTGTTTATGTTTTTAAGTAATTGCTTGGGTATGTTTTTCGTGCGGGTTATTAGGTAATGGCCCGAAGGTAAATATAATTAGGTGAAATGTTTATGTTTATTTGACTTTTATTTGACGAAAGTTATTAGGAAATTATAATATATGCCTGCTATAAAATGTAGATATTATTTTGTTAATTTGTTGTTATCAAAATATAGTATGTTTATTGCTATCGTTAGTTATCTTAAGGGCAATAAGTAGGAAGTAACATCAAGCTCACAAATGATAAATTTGAAGAAGATAAACTATATTTTGTTGTTTTTCTTTGTAGTGCGAATTGTATCTCAGCTACACTAGGCAGCAGTTGCGTATAAATGATTTTAACATCGTTTTAAAGACTACTGGATACCCTTCTCTTTGATTTCGAGCCCATTACCATCGACCACTAACAACTTCCAAATACATATACTTCTACAATCGTTAACCCTAAAGCCTTATACTAGAAACTAATTAAAGTATGATGTTCGACTGTAGCGTGTTGGACATGCCTGTGACGTCACCCGTTAATTAGCGAGCACACAGGTTTTTATGTCAGCCATTAGGCGTTAAGTGACTCGTAAATGTGCCCTAGGAATAGTACCAGGCTAACTGATTAGGACTCAGAAAATGGTTTACTGGGCGGAATCAGTGTCTATCTGCTAAAATTGAATGATTGGCGTCGATTTCTTAAAGGCTGAGGGAACAGGTTATTCATGAAGTTACAGCAGTGTTCAGAGTTATACTGTTTTGTATTGGTTGAAAAATGGCCATCAAGAAGGAATTTCTTGTCGAAGTCTGTGTCTCCTGATAGCTACAACCTGGTGGGCTTTAATTCAAGATGGATAAGTAATTTCTAGGCAAGCCTTTAGACCAAATCGTCACTTCAAATCTGAGATTGTGGTCAATTGCGAGCTCATGATGATTTCAATCACAAAACGCTATGTATAACCCAGCTAAGCATATAATTGTGTCATCGAGGAATTAGACCTACTACCCGTTCCGCAGAAACTTGCTCAGAGTTGTTCAGTGACTGTGTTATTGGGGCTGTGGGGAATGTAAAGGCTTCACTAAATTATTTTTCATTTGAAAACAGTAAAGGACTGGTTTGAACTAGTAAGAATCAAAATTCCGAAAGGGAAAAGAGGCCTTTGCCTTGCAGTGGCAAAATATATTGCAACTGATATATTAGTTGGATTAGATTTGAAAACATGTTTCAAACGTATAGGTATCTTTTCTGACTCCTATCTTGTGTGTACATTTTAGTGTTTTCTTTTTACTACGTTTGTTGAGCTGACAGTCCATCCTAACTAATATTATTTATTAATGCGAAAGTAATTTTGCATTTTTTTACACGCCTAAACGATCTTGATCACTTTTTGTGTAGAAATAGATAGGATCTTGGAGACTGTTATAGGCTCAACGGGCTTTAACGGCAGCAAACCCGCGGCCAAAATATAGTAATGAATAAATATTTTGTACTCGTATATTTACAACTAAATCCAAGTTCGTCCGCCACACATCACGTGACTGTAACTACACGGCAATAATTACCGGACAACGGTTTATGTCAAGCCATTACTAGTTAAGTGACCCATAAATGTTTTGTGTGAACGTAAAAGTGTATGAAAGTTAAAGTTTTAATCATATGCCTGCTGGGTACCCAGTAATAGTGGTCAGTATTGTCGGAAATGTTACCGCTGTAAGTTCTGGGTAAAAGTGTGAGTGTGAGGTTATGGGTGCAGTGAAATGACATCTGACTGTAATTTTGTTAAAAGGGGTTCGTAAAATTTATTATTATATAAAAGAGTAGACTTCTGTTATAGTGTGCATAAATTTATATATGTGTCATAAAATTATAAGTAAAACATATTTTTAGTTATCATAAAATAATACATGCAATAAATACAAGCAAAAAGATAAAATTCTCACATGGCGGCAAATTCGTCCAGGACATTGGGAAAAATGCCTCGAACGCAAACTGGATTCTATGGCCGGAAAAAAAGCCAGCCAAAACTCACGCAAAGATTCGTAATTGATTTAATTAACAATATGTTACTAAAATACACAAAGGTTTATAGGTTCTTAAAGCTACAGCGGAATATAATAATAAATACGTAAAAAATGCTTTGCGAAAACAAAACAAAAAAAAATACAGAACAAATTAATTAACAAAACCAGAAAGATAAAACCCATACAAATCCACAGAAACGAGACACCTACGTTTATTTCATATTTCAACGGCTGAAATGCTGAAATAAAAGTTGTACAATACGGTTAATATCATGTTTCGAGTACCCTTTATTCGTGAAACAAAAAATCGTGGTTCATTCGTCAATATTCAGTGGAGTTATTACATTACGAGGTTGTCTCGTGTCCCCGAGGTGCGTCGCGCCTCGCTACTCGGTTTTCGCTTCTCTATGCATACGTTAAGATGAGGCGCGCACTGTGCGCAGGAAACGACCTGGATTTGATCAGCTGGTTGGACTGTTATGATGGTGGGCTGATGATTTTCTAATGATGATGTGGTTTAATTAAAGGCTTCGTGATTTTCAAAGTCGGGTTTAGAACAGTCTCATTGGTAACGTCATGAATTGATACGATCAAGTGTCAAAACTTGATTTGAAGTAACCTGTAAACTTTTGACTTGAAGATGTAATGATGTATGATCAGTAAATTCATACTGTTGTTGACAGAAAATTAAACAAATATGAAGTTTTATATATATGCTCGATAATAATAGTAACACTAGTGATGCTTAAGTTTTGCTGCAGTTTAAGTTTACATAACTAAGCCTTGAAAAACCACAGTTATCCATACAGATCTAACTATAAACCCTTCTCCTTTTTCTTTTTTATTTAATTTTCCCACGACGTCTATCAAACAGCACTTAAACTCCAGACCTCTTTTAATCCACGTGTGGCTCATAAAAAACTATCCGGCTCGAAGGACCGACCGTCGTCGCTGTGCTCCCATCGCGCTCCTTCCCTCCTCGTATATTCCAAGGTGCGCAAACCACACACTCACTCTTTCACGTTACACCTCGTAAACTGTAAAGGGATCCCCGAAATTTATCTTCCACATCGTTAGAGCGAATAATGTTGCCGACTATTTTATTTAGAGATGTGAGTCAAGCAATGTCTTCGCCTCGAAACTCGCGCTTTGAAGTAAGGAGACGTGGTTTAATAACGTAATCATGACTGATACTCCAAGGGCTTGGCTTGTTTACAGTTTGTCGATTCCAATTATGAATTGTAAATGGGTTTTTTATTGACAGATAAATCGTACGTGTTCAATATCTTGGTGTGTATAGACGCGCTTGCTTTCGAGTGTAGGAAAGATAATTTATGAAAATTGACATGAGGAAGAGGGCACTGAAGTTAGAAACTATTTTTTTTAATATAAATTTATTTATAAGCACTGACTAGCTAAACAGTGCCTAGTTTAACAGTAAAAATATATAATAGGTATTTACAAAGACACTACATTAATTATCATCTTCTTGACCTTGACCCATGTAGGGTCAGCGTAATTAATTATTTTTACACACCTACGTCTTGCATACCGTATATCTATCACATATTCTACCTCTATACCTTCAATAAAAACAGTAAAAAACCCTCATTCTCACCAAACAATTACCACAAAGTATACGCACACCGATACCAATAAATATCAGCGGAAAGGTCGCACCGAAAACTTTTCACGGATACTTATCACCAGTTAATACGAGGCCGATAAACATGGCTGGCATTACTCCGGATTAAATGAACTGGCAACACTTCCATACTACTGTTTTACACGTCCAATATATAAGTGGAAGTTTTCAGGATTAAAATAGAACTTGAAATGCGTGGGAAGTTGGGGGCTGGATTTCGACGTGCTCCTTTACTCTGTCTATTGTTAGGGCTTGCTTTAAAAGAGATCTGCTGTTTTGTGTAGGTCTGGACTGTATGACCTGTGTTCTAGTTTAAAACAGAAAAACATGGATGGTTCATGAAGATTGAATCTTCCGCTAAAAAAATTGTAACTGAGTGGTCTTGAATTTGAGTAACAAACATTGAGGGTAGCCATCGGCAGCGAGGATTTTGTTTACAGTCTGGGGTTTTAATAACAACAAAAGAATTTTCGCTATTAAAAACATGGCACTGAAAAAAAAATAACTAACTAATAAACACACATTTAAAGACACAAATCTACTATAAAATTTACTAATCCGGATTTACAAATTTCCTCACGACCATCATACCCTGGTCCCTCGACACAAATATTAATCAGTCATACCTGAACAAGTTCAATTTGTGGGGATCGTAAAATCTCGCCGAAACCCCCGGGTGATGTGTCATACGAATTAGGTGTTTGACAACCCGAGTACCAGGGTAGCAGGGAAGCAGAGGGGTGATATTATTTTTATGATTGGGATGAACATGTGGAGGGATCGATTTTAAGTTTGCTGTAGTATCTACCTACATACGTAATGTATTTTAGGTAAAGGTAAATTCTACGTAAAATATGTCTTTTCAGATATGGAAAAGCACATTTTACAATCTATGAGTTTTTGGGTACCCTAGTAACTTGGTGGCCTAGTGTATGGGCGTGTGATAAGGAATTTATTTTACGCATGGGAATAATATTTGCAAAAAAAATTCCGGGTTTGCGAGCGTATAATTGTGTGTGTAGCTGTTGCTATAAGTATTCTCGGGACATTTTATGAAATCAAAAGCATATTTTCTAATGTTTTTTTTGCCAAATAATTAAGATACAGGATAAACGAAGACGGAACATATTAGAATATCATTAACAAAACGCACACGCTCTGGAACCCCTTGAACAAGGTAACAAATCTTAGAAAGGGAAAATGAGCACACTATTATAATTACGTGCGAACAGTAATGAGTTTGTTTGAGGCATATCGCGACGCTTTGTGGAATCGCACCGGCACGCGTCTGGCAAGCTTGCGACACCGAATAGATTGGTGCAGAATGCTGGCTCCATGCGACGAAGAAAAACAGGGGTACGCACAAATTGACGCGTACGTGTTTCAACAGAGCATAGAATTTCAATTCACAGTGACCAGAGACGCTTATATCGAGTCCCGCCAACTTATCGTTAGCGACATTTTTTTGATAAACTTGTTTCGTATCTTAAACTATTGTGATTGATATGAAAACGCACTTTCGGTTAAATATCACTTATGATAAATATCTTGATATAAAGCTTCGGTGTGCCTGATTTGTCATAGCCATAGTTATTGTTATAGGCCATCAATATCTATGAGTAAACGGTGACACTCATAACACGCTTGGCTCGTTTGTCAAATTTTGACAATGGTGGCTTTGTGTATATTTCAAAAGCGCGACTTGTGTGCGTGCGGTTGCGTTTATTGCATAGCCTTCTGTGTTTATTTATTCTGTGGAGAAAGCCTGTGAGATCTCATTTATAACTAAATTAGTTCCTGCAACGTACGCGATTATAAAGTGGCGCTGCTTTAATGAGTGCTTCGCTCAAGGCGTTCAGATTTAAATAGTGCTACTAGAAATGTATTTTGTTTTTGTTGCGTAAATATTAATTTGTTGCAAGAGTTGCTTTGAAATTTTACTTTGCCTTTTATAGATAGTCTTTTGTACGGTAAGGCAAACGTTAATAGAAAGTAATATAAAATTGTGGTATTTGTACATTTATTATTTAACTGGGGCGGTCTAATTGAAGTACAATAAAGGTTTTTACTTTGACATTGAAATGTCGTCGCCTTATGAAAAGGCCAAGTCACGCTATGAAAACTTGGTATTTTGTATTACATATTTTAAATAACATACTTCTTGATCGTCAGCACCAAAGTAAAAACTTCATCCAGAAAGATTAAAAGAAAATCAAACTCCCAAACCGAAACACGATCCTAAAGTATTAAAAATTAAAACCTAGTCAAAAGTTTCCGATAAACTTTCCGATATAATATCGTATATAAATAAAGGATATTTTTCCAAAGTTTTCTGTGAGCTTGATACCCATCGCAGCAGGGAGGGGGGGGGGAGTTGTACCAGGGTAGAGGGGTAGGGGGGTACAGGAGTGTACATTGAGGAAACAAAACGGATCAGCTTGTATCTAGCTCTCCCAGAGACGAGGGGAGCTCAGATGGACGCAGATGCAGATTACCTAGATACGGTGGCTGAATTTTATTCTAAATTTTCTATGGAAGAATGAGCAGAGAAAATTCGTGGAATATGGTGCATGAAATTATGCATAGGTTACTTAAAAAGGTAAGATGAAGGTTTAGCTCGATTACACAGTAACGTAAATGTTGTAATAGAAAATAAAATAATATCAACGTATGGATACGTTTCTAGTTGTTTATTCTGGAGTCTTCATTTTTTAGCCTTCTTCATAGATCGTTTTAAGAATCTCCTTCATATTCCTAAATATTTCAAATACGCTAACATTCGGGGGGATTATTACTACTGAGAAATCAACCTATAGAAGAAGTATGTTAAATTATATAATTTCTTTTTCCCTTCTGAATGTAAATCGACACAGTCCACTCATACATACCCTAGTTTGAGAGATAGAGTTTAATCTATTGTGTACAGATCTCTGTTGCATCCATATGTTTTATGTATAGCTCTTCAAAAATTGTAACCTTCAAGTATAATTATCTGTATTTTTTTGGAAATAAAGAAATTTATTATTATTATTAACCCAATTTAGTCCCCAACCTATCGGGATTTAGAACATGTAATTTGAATGAACGCACTCCACCACTTTTTTTTATTATTATTATTTGGACAAGCCCGCCACACATTCCCAACCACTGCAACTCCTGAAAGTCAGAATCAACAGTGGCGACCACCAGAAAAACGTCGAGCTAATGATGCCCGACGAGTCCCGGAGAAACGATTCAACTGTCTTGGATCCTGCAATGAAATTAATCAGAAAAGTACAGCGGAGGAGTAGGAATATACCAGTCAGCATAAAACACCCATGTTTACAAACAACATATAAAAAATCTCACTATGATCAGACCTCATCCAGTACTGTATCTCCGTGTCCGGGTGGCTTGAACCGGCACAGACGATATGAGCACCTTATTTTTCGCACATTACACTTTGAAATTGTTTGAAATATGTTATAGCCGTCATCGCGAGGAAACTTGTTTAAACACTAACACGACTGCTGTTTTCTTTACATAACATGTTATAAACTATGCGTTCAGGAACGCATAGTTTATAACATGTTAATAGACGTGTGAGTTTGTTTTTTTCCGGTTTAGTTGTGTGGCTAGTTTGTGAATTGTGATACTACTATTTCGAAATTTATGGAGAAGTAATTTAAGGAAGAAAATAAGAGGATAAGCATTGCCATACAGCGTGGCAATGCAGCCAGTCTTTTGGGCTCACTTCCAGTGGACAGCGATGCGGACGAATTTTTTGATGCCTTATTTTAGTTAGGATTTTTTAAAGATAGAATAAATTCTAATACATCGAAAAAAAAGGAAGAAAATAATAATTTTGTCAATCACAATGCTAGCCTAGATAACTACAGGTATATTGAAGCTTTATCTTATACTAATATATAAAGCTGAAGAGTTTGTTTGTTTGTTTGTTTGTGTTTTTGAAAAATTCTTTCAGTGTTAGATAGCCCATTTTTCGAGGAAGGCTATAGGCTATATGTCATTACGCTAAGACCAATAGGAGCGGAGCAGTATTGAAAATTGTGACGCAAATGAAGTTGCGCGGGTCAGCTAGTTACTTTATATGACTGTTTGTTAATACAGTTTGCAGTTCGAGTTGATTTTCGCGACAAGAATTAAAAAATATTTCGGAGTCGGTTTTTGTTTGATGGGATTTATTTTTAGTAACTAGGAGTTATTTATAAAAGATTTGCTTTTTCCAGTGGGTCCACTTCCGTGGCTTAACCTATAGGATCCGTAAAAAAAGCCTAAAGGCAAAGATAAAGTGGCCTCTGGCCTTCAAAGATAGTGTAGCTTTTTATGTTTTAACAATCATATCACTATTTTTTTTACCATTTTCTAAAATTGGTTAGACACATTACGTTGTGATTGTGTTCCAACAATCACAATGTTACATGTGTGTAAGATACCTCCTATCCTATAATCTCACTAACGCCTTATTAATAAAATGGCTCTGAACTGTTCTTCAGCGATAGAGTTGATGATTATTTGCTAAAGTGAAAACCACTACGCTTGCTCGAAAACATCCACTTTTAATAAATACAATTTCTCTTAACGAATTTCATAACATACCCGAAAATTCTAATCGATTTCGTTTCCCAATTAAAATTAACAATACCGTTCCTAACCGCACCGTGCGTTGAGTCGGTCAAAAAGTCGTTCACTCACTCATTCACAGCGTTGATGTAAATTTAGTTCACTCAAAATTGAATGCATTTCGAACGGACACTATTCCTGTTCAATACTGATTAGTTTCGGTACGTTTTATTGAAATTATATTGTATAGTGTGCCATGGAATGAGGTAGTTCGGTATTATGTTCGAATGCATTTGAAGGCTTACGTTTGAACATTAAGAGGAGTGAATGGTTTCATTTGCTGTACCGTAACATGTTTAATTGATGTTTTGGAAGCACTTTAGATATTAATTTCGACTACATTTAATGTTTTGCAAAATTAAACAGTTCGGAATTTTAGTACCAAGAAAACTCAATTTACGAGTAAATTATATTTAGAACTAGTATACCTTGTTAACAGGTACCAAAAGGTTACGTAAATGAAGTTCAGGATATAATAAACCCAATATAACCTCACATGATGTCAAAGCCCTCAGTTTATCTTCAATAATGCACCGTCAACGAGCACATTACAAATTTATTTACTGCAAGACAACGGTCTACGTAATTTCGTACCACGCTACGAAAGTGCTACGAAGCGCTACGAAAGTGCTACGATACATCCAAGTCGTTGATCGCTCCGCACGAAGGTTTCGCTACGAAATAATTGAATGAATTGAACCACTTGTGAGACAACTAAAAGTTTTACCATTTTCCTTGATATAAATAGGAAGGGAAGGGAAACAATGACAAAGCGATGAACCAATAAACAAATACATAACGGAGTTAACACGGAATTCCGATGAATTCTCAATAAAGTTGAAAAAAAAATCCATATACTGTGGATGTTCGGGTAACAAAGATCTGGGGGATCACAAGACAGACTTTGTGGCACATGTTAACGGTTCATATGTGGGCTGAGTCATGGGCGGTAGCGGGGATGATGTCTTATGACTGAAGATTTGTGTTATGGGTATGTACTCATCTTTAGAATTTTGTTACTGGTATCTTAATTAACTTTTTTACATGGGTGCAGTTAGGGCCCATTATTCCATATGACAGATTTAGCTTTACATTAGAAGGGTAATTCTAGTAGTTTTAAGAAGCATTGCATTCATGAACTGTCAAAAATAGCTGTAATGTTCCTACATTTCGTCTAATATTTGACATGGATTGTCGCTAAGATGATATTGCGACTTCAATTTAAACGTTCATTAAGTGATATAGCCTTCAGTTATCGGTATCATAACTGAAATCTACACTAATATTATAAAGAGGAAAGATTTGTTTGTTTGTTTGAAATGAAAAGGCGCCGAAACTACTGGACCGATTAGAAAAATTATTTCAGCAATGGATAGCTACATTATCAGGGAGTAACATAGACTATTTTATCCCCGTACTCCCACGGGAACGGGAACTACGCGGGTGAAACCGCGTGACGTCCACTAGTATTTTCATAAATTCATCATGATTTTTTTCCCACTTACCTAGTATTTAATGGTTTTTTTTTAACGTAATTATTTAGTTCAACGAATGGGTCTGTTGATTTTTTTTATTGTAGCTCGAATATTAATTGTAGTGAATTTGCGCTTTATGAAACTTTTTATCCCGCTATTTGCTCACGACTTACATCCTCCAAAGTTTTAAGAGTGTCATTTTATTAAGTCCTCGCACAGATCGAGATCGGATCGAGAGCTGACATGTGTCGCCGCCGTGTTGGTACTCCTCTCACGACTCCCTCTAACGGCCCTCTTTTAAAGAACAATGCTTTGAGAGTACTTTGACTTCTTATCTGACGGAGAGTGTTTTCAAGTTGAGTGGTTAATTATTTTGTTCTTTTTTTTTGTTGTGTATGTTTATTTTATTTATTTAAGGGGCAACAAATACTACAACATAAAATTTTAACACAAAAAATATCAGGTACAGTTATAACAATGTTGCAGCCCACAACATTTTTCACGTATTAATAATCGAAATATTTGGTAATGAGTGCCACCAGAATGATTTATTAAAAAAACAGTACATAATTAAATTATTCTATCATTATTATATAAATAAATAACTTAATAACAAAACAAAAACATTAAAATTGTACAAAATAGGATTTGATTCATTATGGGGTAAGTAATGGTGTAATGATGATGATTCTTTTTGTAACGCATTATTTTTCTTTCGTATAACCTAAGACAAAGCTAACAGCTAGTGTTTTTAAAATACGTAAGTGAGTTTGTTTGTTAAGCTTTTACGCCCAAACTATCGAACTGATTTTGATGAATTTTAACAAAGACACAAAGATATTTTACAAAAATAGATGCAACTCTGGAGACGCTTATAGGCTACTTTAAGAGCGCCTGTTCGTTTGCGCGGAGCGAGGCAGCGGAGCGAAGAAACGGTGAAATTTTAACCGATGGAATTGCATCAAATCTCCGTACCATGTGAGTACCTGATAGTTTGACTGACATGATTGGTTAATATTTCACCGTTTCTCCGCTCCGCTGCCTCGCTCCGCGCAAATGGACTGACACCCTAAATCGAGCGAAGCGGGCAAAGCTAGTGTGGGAAATATTTTTTTAGTTAGTGTAGCTTTGATAGAGTACTAAGTATTTCTTTTTAACGTTTACCAAGTAGCATTACATTATACAGTAGAAGAAAATAACAAGCTACCTCAATAAACAACCCTAACAAAAAAAGACGACCTTAAAAATTTTATTTAAAAAAATCAATGTTCACGTGAGGCGTTTATCGCTACTCGCATGCATCCGGCAGATTGAGGGTTAAGATTCGCTCGTTTGTATTCAGAGCGCGCCGCCGAACGCGAGGTAACCCGCCCGTGCCGGCCCGCCGCCGGTAAAAGTTTCCAGCGCCGACGGCTCCTAAATACCGGGAGATTCTATTAGCGCATCGATGTTTTATGACCGAATGAGGGTTCTGATATTCGACGGCGACGTAAAATTATAATTTATGAGTGAAAACGGTTTTTTTTTATTTTAATAAAAAAATTGTCCTTTTTGTCGGCTGTGTGATATTGGGATACGGTTTTCGGGATAGGCTGTTTTTGGTCTTTAGTCTTTGGATTTTAGTTATTGGTATTTAAGTTAGTTATAATTTATGTACATTCACAAAAATAGCTAGAACTTTTTCGGTTTCACTTGTTTTAATTGAATTGTAAGTTTACCTCTATATTTGCAAACAAAATATATACAACCCGTACCCCCAAAAGAAAACACATCAACAAAAGCGGAAACAACAAAAACAAACATATAAACTCTCCATTTAAAATTTAGAGAAAACGCTCACGAATTCCACGAAAATTATGTTAAAGAAATCATTACACTTTCATACATATAGCAGGCACATACAGCACACCACCCAAGTTTGTTCTCAACATGGCAAATAAAAAGAACTTTTTACATCAAAACTTTATTTCGCGTTCCCCGCGCTGATTCGTACGTGAGACCGACTATATTTTGCGCTGATTACTGTGTCTTGAAAGTATATATGAACTTTTTGCCTGGAAGTGTATTTTTTTCTCTCCCGTCTTGAGACTCCTTGGTTGCATTTCTGTTTGGCTGCGTCATTTTAAAAAGCGGTTTACGATTTTTGTTGTTCCATTCTTGTTTTGACGTTTGAATGTTTTCGTTGAGCTTGAATGTTTGGTGTTTTTATCATTTTGATGTCTTGTTAAAAAAATACAGTAATCTACCATCTTGGGTAAGCTTCTTAGAGCTTGATATACCTATAAAATAGGTTAGAGTATAGTACACTTAGATGCGTATTAAGCATGTCGCAACAAAGCGCGTCGCGGAAGCGGAATCTCATTATGGATGCAATTAGTGGATGTAGATTATATCAAAACCTACAAAAGAGAATAGAACCGCAATCACGAAAAGGTTTTTTGGCTGGTTTTGGCTGTCATAGTCATGTCCTGTGACAGCCAAAAGAATATGGTCCATATCCCTCTAATCTCAAAAAACTACTGAACCAAGCATTTTGAAAAAAAAAAGCACATAATATTGAGAGCAAAATTTGGAAAAAAAGATATACAGTTAATAGTTTTTCCTTATAGATTGTGGGAAAACCTGTATAAAGTCTATGGTTGTAAGCAATATGTTAAAAAATATGATTCGTTCGAAACCTTTTGCGCAAAAGGCTAACCACCACTTGGCCGGTCTTTGTACAAAGTTTTGTCAATGCTGTCTCTAACCACTGAGCCGAAAAAAAACGAAGAGACATGATACAAAGACAAAAGAAAACCTATCCCTACTACCGATAAACAACACACAATCTTAAACCCGATCCTCATCGAGTACGCTAAGTTTTTCTCCTCATATGCACCCATGTATATATGCGCTATATGCATCCCGTAATGAGGTGCAAGGAACCCGATACTGGCGTCTAATACGTTCGACTTGTTTAGACTCGGCGCGTTCACACGAGTTGAGTGTTTGTTTAAGAACGTCGTCGGGTTTCTTATGTGCTAATGAATTTTTAAAGGAATGTTTTCGATGGTGTTTGGTTGTTTGTTATAAGAAATTATGTTTTAAATGAGAAAAAATCCTATTAAACGTAATATTAAATGTGGAATGCTGCTTATATTCAATTAATTCAGCATTATTGATTAGTGTAAGCATTTTTAAAATAAAAGAGATACGATATCTTGATTTCTTATTAATGAAGGTCTGCAGACACAACAATTTAGGTACATTTTGCCTCCAGCCTGACATATAAAGAAAACTAAGCATAATTAATATCTTATTAATTCGTTAATAAGACGTAGATTAATAAGATATTACCAAATTAATAAGATATTAATTTCTAAGTAAGAATCAGATATAAGTGATACAAATGGAAGTCAAAACTTAAAGCCTAGCTGATGGGTCCTAAATTAATTTCGACGCCACAAAAAGCGTTTTATCTAAAAATTTAATTAGTCGTTTTGAAGGCCCGCCGCCATATTGTGGCGATATTAAAAGTTGACGGCGATATTAACTATGTATTTATATTTTTTTAGTCATACTAATGAGTATACAGAGAATATTTTTTGTCAGTGATGACGTACGGAACTGAAACGTGGTCGTTTACAATGGGCCTCATCAGAAGGGTCAAAAGTCACTCAAAGGGCAATGGAGAGGGCAATGCTTGGAGTTTCCTTGCGTGATCGAATCAGGAATGATGATATCCGCAAGAGAACCAAGGTTACCGACATAGCCCGAAAGATCGCCAAACTAAAGTGGTAATGGGCAGGGCACATTGCTCGCAGAACAAACGGTCGATGGGGCCGAAAAGTAATGGAGTGGCGACCGCGTACCGGAAGACGTAACGTTGGAAGGCCTCCCACAAGGTGGACCGATGATCTGGTGAAGGTCGCGGGTAGCCGATGGATGCGAGACGCATAGGACCGGTCGTTGTGGCGACGCTTGGGGGAGGCCTATGTCCAGCAGTGGACGTCTTTCGGCTGATATGATGATGATGATTTTTTGTCATGCCTTTTGTCAGTTTTCTGCACACGGGGAAAAGAGCATAACCCGAGTTTCCCCGAAAGAGGGTTATTTATTTTCCGATATTGTGTATGTATGTGTGTCTATTTTATTAAAAGTGGCAGTGAAAACTAAACGGTAATAAGACAGTTGCTAAATTTATTGGTTTACAAGTATATAGGTGTGTTTAAAGGGCTTACATCAACTATTAAGTATTTTTAAACTAATGGATATAAAATAAGATTAATTGGATTTCTTATTAGCAGTAATTGCGTTTACCTCAGAAAAATATCATAATAAACAGTTGACCACAATTTCGTGGCAATTAACTTGTTCGTCATTTCAGCTCTCTTTATTGAAGCCACCTGAAAAATTTCTCCGAATTTTAGGATTCCGTACATCCGTAAAAAACGTAACACTTAAAGGGTCACTCGGGTGTCTGTTTGTCTGTCTGTTTATCCGTCTGTTACAGCCAGTTTTCTCCGGATCTATTGGACCAATTCTGTTGGAATTTGGTACACATATGGACTTCTGTGACCCAAACACGGGCGTTTTACGTAAATAAATATATTTTGAATTTGGGGGTTAAATAAGAAAATTTAAAAAAAGTTTTACACACTGTATTACGTGACATATCAAATGAAAGGACTTACTGCGAGAGTTTTAAATACATTTTTTCATAATTTTAAAATAAACAGTTTTGAGGTTATTCTAGACTTTAGACCGTAAATGACTATTCCCCCCTACCCCTATCACCGAAACTACTGGGCCTAAAATTTTGTAAAAATGCAGATAATAGTTCTATACCTATAGATTACAGGAAAACCTATAGGAAGTCTTCAGTGTTAAAACAACATGCTAGAAAAATGAAATTGGTACGAAACCCTTTGTACGCGAGTCCGACTCGCACTTGTTATTTTCAGTCGTGATTAACAGTTTCAAAGCCTTAAAATTAGCTGATTCCCATAAAAATCACGAACCCTCCACCTTTATATCCCCTAATCAGATCAGATACCCATCAACAATAGGTCTAAACTACAGTTGATATGACCGTTGCAAAAACAAAGCGCGTTTTCGGGTTTCACTCGGCATCAGTAGGCCATTGTGTAAAAGTCGTACTGCTAATGGATTAGTGGTGGCCATCCGCACAATAGATGTAGTGCATCTGGATGGAGCGACACGGGAAATTGGACAAAATTGATGCTCTGCGGTCGGTTTCCAGTTTTGCATTGTCCGATATGTCACGAGAGATTGATGGATTTTTTGTGTTGGTCTGTGTGTGTGTGTTTGTTAAGTTTTGTGGTAGGTGTGAATTCTGTGATTATCATGTGATTTAAGTGACAGTGGTCTGGGCATATTGCTCGCAGATCATTTGGTCGATGGGGCCGAAAAGTTTTGGAGTGGTGACCGCGTACCGGAACACGCAGCGTTTAAAAGCCTCCCACAACGTGGACCGATGACATGGTGAGGGTCGCGGGTAGCCGATGGATGCAAGACGCACAGGACCGGTTGATGTGATGACACTTGGGGGAGGCTTATGTCCAGCAGTGGACGTCTTTCGGCTGATATGATTTATGTTTTTTGTATTAGTCGTCGACAGCGACGTGGACGATTTTTTCGATGCCGAATGAATTTTACCCCTCCCGTGTTATATATTTTATTAGTATATGTATATACTACGTAATTTAATAGCGGTAGTAGTATGTATTTGTTAATAAAACTCAAAGTTGTAAATAAATAGTAATTAGGTTTTAAATGTTATAAATTAATTAATTCGTTTATGCTGTCGAGGAATAGAGCTCAAAGAAAAATCGATGAGATATTTTTAAGGTTTAATTAGGTAATTATTTTCTAATAGACAGGACAGATAATTAGATGTTAATGAAATTATTGGCTTCCAATTTTGTGCGATGAAATTAAAATCGTTGTGACCCAGAATTTGTCTTTTTCACAATACAAGCAGCAAAGTTTCACTGTACAGAATAGTGAAAATTCTTAGAAAAATTTATCGTAACTTTTCCACCAAATTATTTTCCTAATAATAATTCTGGATACCGCCTCAAAGTGGCGCTTCCAGCATATTCGGTGACATCCCTGTAATCATTATACACATATCGTACATCATTAGTGAAAGCACTCGCTGTATTGTCGTGTCGCGACCGATACGGTTTAATAGCTCCCGTTTTATTCTCGCTTTTTAATGAGCACTTAAACAAAAAGCTTTAAAATAGGCAATGTTTTATGTTTGGTCTTTATTATTGATGATGGGCGGTTTAAATATGAGGTGCACCGCGGATTCGTGTAAATTTATCTGTAATTTACAAACGGTAATGATTGCGTACGGTTCATGCGTTGTGGTCGAACTGAAAATGGATCACCACGTAATTTCTGTGGTGTTATAGGAGATGAGTCGTAAATTAGGTTGTGGTGGCCTGCGTACAGTTGGATTGTGTGGAGCTACTGACGTTTTGCTGTGTCTGGTTGGAGCGGAGTTACTAACACAGAAAACTACATCAGAAAAGACTGGTATTAAAGGCTGAAATACCAATTTGTAACAATAACTAATTGGTGAGGCGTATGTTTTTTATTTGCCAACCAGCCTGCCACGCGTGGCGATTATGGCAAACCTTCTCATTCTTGGGGGAGGCCTATGTCCAGTAGGGGACGTCTTTCGGCTGATATGATGATGATATTTTTTATACTTTCTAACAGCTAAAACACTACTGCTATACAAGCCATACTATGTCGTATTTAGGTACTATTAAAGATGTTTATTGGCAGCTCTCTCTAGGTATATCTACGTTTTTTTGTAAGAAACGCGGCATTTTAATGACTCGTGCACACGACCGCTTTCGAAGATAGCTGACCGAATGATAAGTTTGCTCCGGTCTAATAGGGTCTATGTTGGGCCAAATCGTCCAATGGCGTCAGATAAACCTGTAGTCTTTAATATGAAAGTCAATGTACATATCCTGACACATTTATTGTTTCAAAGCTATATTCTGGTAACATATTGTGGCCCAAATAAAGCAGGAAGTAACATGTCAAGTTGAAATAACTTACAAACGAAGACGAACAGAATCCCTTCGGAGCGAAAGTTAAAATTACATTAATTGAATTTCAGTGTTCCTGCGATGCTGTTTCATTACTCAGAGATTTATGACAGCTGTCTTAACTTTACTAATTAACGCAATTCATATTTAGTTTTTCACAATACGAATTAAGTATTTTTGTGTTTATTATGTGAGGGAGGAGCTCGTAGCTAAATAATAACAGCCGCACGGGTCAATCTTTAAGGTTAAGCAACGCTTGCCAAGGTCGGTCTGTGGATGGGTGACCATCTTAACATACCGAGTTTCCTCCATGCCTCGGAAAGCACGCTAAGCCGTTGGTCCTGGCTGTCATTTGTAGATCTTTTGCAGTCGTTACGGATTGTCAGAAGCCAGAAAATCAGACTCCAGTCTTGCCAAGAAGTACTGTGTTACCCAGTTAATGGGTTGTGGAGGTCTGGTAGGCAGCCGCTCCACGTAAAATAGTGGTATTCAGCTGAATCAGGTTTGACTGGAAGCAGACCCCAATATAGTTGGGAAAAGGCTAGGCAGATAATCTTGTGGGTGCTTACCATTTTTTGCTGAGATGTTTTAGAATTGGTGCTTAGTGATTGGTCCATGTCATCTATCAGCTTCTAGTCAAATCGGATTTGGCTGGATATCAGTGTTTTACGTGGAGCGGCTGCCTACCAGACCTCCACAACCCATTAACTGGGTAACACGGTACTTCATGGCAAGACTAGAGTCAAATTTACTGGCTTCTGACTATCCGTAACGACTGCCAAAGATCTACAAATGACAGTCGGGACCAACAGCTTAACGTGCTTTCCGAGGCACGGAGGAAACTCGGTATGTTATGATGATTGGTCCATGTAATTTGTCTAAAACCGAAAAAGAGTGCCTTTAACTGTTGTTAGGCAAATCTTCTGTATCAAATGCGAAAGTACCAGTGCCTATTAATTACCGTTTCATTTAGTAAAAGACAGACATGTAAATTGATTTTACCTGGACTGCAAAATACATAGCCATACTCCGTGTAAATATAATTCTACCCCAGCTGAAACTTTGCTCCATCCATCTTGAGTACATTACTAGAGATTGACAAATCTTATCACAAGAAATTTTCTACGTTTTTATTAAAAAGAATAATATTCTACCGACTCGAATGTTATTATAAAATACAACAGCGTTTAATTTGTTTTCCTCGGAGCCCGGAGGTCGAAACTTAAGTAGGTACTTAGCCATTGTAAGGCCACGTCATATTGTAGAATGTTTCTATTGAAATAACTATCTCTATATAAAAGGTAACGACGTAGGTATTATAGACTGTTCTTCTGGAAAATCCATCTTATTTGGCTATTTTTAAAGTCACTTGTCGTTTGCTTATGATGCTTTGCCGTGGGTGTCGTAAGAGGCGACTAAGGGATTCACCAGAGAATGGGCAGCAGCGTTCTCTGTAAAACGCAACACCATACACTGCGATTGCCAACCCGCTTGCCAAGCGTGGCGATTATGGCAACCCCCCCCCCCCCTTTGGAGGAGGCCTATGTCCAGCAGTGGAAGTCTTTCGGCTGATATGATGATGATGATGATGTCGTTTGCTTAGTTCATACCCAGAGGGGCAGTAGTGAAACTGTTAGTTAAAAGCCTCTGTTCTTTAGAGATCATGAGTTTATTGAACATTCGTATAAGTTTAGGAGCGTTTACGTCGTACGGCATTTCATACAAACTTTCTTCTTCTTCAAACTTTCAAGTCCGTATTTTTCGAAATGAATGTACCGATTTTAATTAAGCTTCCTACGCACAAGCAAGATACATAACTCTAAAATGTTAGTAGAGAAAACTTTCGAAAAATAGTGTTACAGATAAATAAGACCGATTTTAAATTTACCGTAGAAACAGATATTTATAATTATCTTTTTTTAAATAAGACATTTCGAAAATGTTCTATACTATTTTTTAAACCTATGTTTCCTACTTATGCGTAGGAAGTTTCATTAAAATGAGAAATGGAAATTGGAATTTATTGAAATGGGCGGCACAATGTTTATATTGAAAATTGTATAAATGGTTTCTTTGAAATCACTAAGATAGTATCACAATTGTTTATGCAACTTAGGAACTGCAAATTGGTTCTTCTCCTTATATAAGAAGCTACATAGACAATGCTGCTAATATCAAATTCACTTGGCAGTAACTCTCAATGTTATTTCTAAAACTGGGTTCCGCGAAGTCTGTGTACTTTACGTTCCCTAAACTTTCAGTTCCTAATAAGAAAGTGAACAATACATACAGAAATACGTTACAAACGCAAAAGAGATAATGTGTAGGCAGCCAAAATTTCTTAGTCTTATATACACGTCACAATTAGTTGACGAACAAAAGTCCCTGAGAAGTTGCGCAGCGCCGCCGCTGTGCCAGCCTCTTAATTGGCAAAAGTTTCTTGTCGACGAAAAACTGGGGGAGAGCGCCTCTGAATGAACGGATGAACGAGTGAACGATCACAGGAGCGGGAGACGCCGAGAGGTGTAATTAGTCAAAAATTCCCGCGAGGTATCCGTGCTGGCTGCCAGTGCACGAATACTACTTAATGTGTTTCGTTGCCAACGAAATTACGTTCTTCGAGATTACTGGCAGTGTCAGAACGAATTACTGACATGAGCCAAGTGAAGCAGGTACGTATTAAAATTCGAGAAAATAAACCCGATAAAACCATACCACAAAGTCCGTATGTAGGCTCACACACTACACATACTGGAAATTGACAAGGGAAAAAAGCAATTGAGAATGTGTAAAGAATGTAGGGCGCTCGGGTACCTATATAAATTCACCTGATCAAACACAACGAGCTCGGTGAAAGTAGATCCAAGACTGTTTACTATTTATTGGCAGGGCTTTGAAGAGGGCCGTAATCATCAAAGTTCAAAGTGACTATTACACTCAATCGTTAGAACCAGTAATGGAAAAAATATTCAGGTCAACACACCAGTAAATTATGAAGTACTCGACAGTCAAAGAAGAAGTTCGTACATAACATCGTAATATGTAGCACAAAAACAAATATTAGTACACTCCCTCATGGTTACGATCAAAAAGTTAATGAGTTTTTTTTATAGCTACACAAGTATAAAAACTCGCGAACATTATGACGAGCAGTCGTCACGTAATAAAAGCAGAACGGTACAAAATATGCTCAGAAAAATGAGCGTCACAGCGGGACAGAAAGACGTACAGTTGCTCTCATTAGCCTCTAATTACGGGGTCCGAGTCGCCGCCGAGCGCCGCCGACCGCCGGCGGAAATTCAAATTTAAATTTCGTACGTTCTACTCTTGCAAATTGCGATTTTTCACCAATAAAAAAAGGCAATACCGAATCGAAATTTTAAACGGTTATTGTTTCCTTTTTATGTTAATGACTCGTATTGAAATTTTGTAACGGATGTTCGGAAATCGGCATCGGTCGTTTAACTCCGGTAACGGTCGGGCAAGATTGAGTTCCCAACGTTTTTATTGTTGTTACTCGCTTTGTTCGCGTAACGGCCCTTAATTGTTTCTCTTTTTCGAGAACACTTCCCCATAAAAGTG
Organism: Lacanobia wlatinum; assembly: GCA_947578705.1. Taxonomy (NCBI): domain Eukaryota; kingdom Metazoa; phylum Arthropoda; class Insecta; order Lepidoptera; family Noctuidae; genus Lacanobia; species Lacanobia wlatinum. The sequence continues at coordinate 25,151,670 of OX388031.1, forward strand.
AGGCTCCTTTCGAAGAGATAGTACAATATAAATTTTCTCATCAACTCGCAGGCTCTTTTAATAAAAATATAATAATCTCCCTCTACGGAACACTTCATTAAGGCGCTCAAAGAGGCTCCGCGGCGATTATCAGTCCCGATAGCGTTTAGCATGGCAGCACCATATTATATTAAAATATTTTTTACTGGCAAACTCATCTTTGACCGCGAGCGGCGTGGCGGCGAGCGAGGCCCTCCCCTACTTTTCATAATTATCACTCCCCCCTGTCATCGCACCGGTTGAAATCGCGTATCTTTAATTTGGGCCGTCGCGTCAGCCCCGAAAATTCCTTGCATTCGTAAGAATTAAAGGCGGCGATAAAGGGAGCGCTGTTACTTCTTATTAGCGCCGACACTAATAACCGTTCTCGCTGTCCTCGCGTGACAGTTTTATACTATACAAATTAGAAAGCAAAAACGTCCGAGTGGTTTTCTGCGGCAATCCGTGACAAAAGGCTGGGGAATGCGCGAGGACGACTTTGGATAAAGCGGGCTATTCGTGAGCCGTTTGAAAGGAGTTAGGCGTCGAGCATAGACGCTTACTGAGGCATGTGCTGCGAGCGCCGGGCCCGTGCTCGGGTGCTCGCGTGCTCGGCGCTCGTGCTCGGGACATTAAAACGTTCCGCGCGCTCGCCCGCGCCGCCAAGCGTGATGCGACGCACCGGACCATCATTTTAAAGCTGAGTTTTGTTTATAAACGTCACGATGTCTCTTCTCTTTTATTTCGTACGGTTTTTGTTTTTATTTGGGCGCCTGTGTCGCACACACGCCGCGTCGTTTACGTAAATCAGATGTGCCGTTAAAAATAATGGCGCGAAATGTAATGGATGTAAAATTTCGGCGTTATGGTGGTATTGGAGTGTTCATTGCGCATTACGTATTAAACTGACATGTGTTTATGACGCGCAATTATTGTTAACTTTCAATTATTGTCTGTTCGATTGTTTGACAGTTGTTTCGCGTCTGTGCGAGGTTTATTTGTTGGTTTGTTAAATGGCGGTAAATGTGCCGAACATTTCATGTAGTAATGTGAAATTAATTTTACTGCAGTGTTGTTAATGAAAATGGATATTTTGTTGTCAACAATATCGACAGTAGAGTAATGAGAGAGGGATGATTCTGTATTTGTTTCGCAGTGTGTTGTGAAATAAAATGTTTTTCATGTTCGATTAATTCAATCAGTGCAAATGTATGTTTAGAAATGGAAATTCAACAAGGTTAAAATCGAAAATAAAACTGTACAGTGTACACACAAATCAAAGTAAAATGTTAAGCCCGATTTCTAAGCCGGTAAAGGTAAATAGAAAATAGAACGATTTCCTTCGGTCGTCATTGAACTACATTCACAATAACTTATCCTGTGGGGATCAGGGGATAAGCAGATAAGAAGCTTTGTGAGCCGTTTTGTTGTTCGTACTTTGTAGGTAGGCTGTGCCGCGACATGTATGTCGACGCTGTGATCGGAGGAAAATGTTTGGAGCACCTGACGACAGATCTGTCAAAGGTTGGCATTGAAAAACTGTTCTAAAAATATGTTTTGAGAAAAGATGTTACGTTCCTATCCTATTGGTAATTTATATCTATTATACATATAATTATTTCATAGAATAGTAATATTTATTTATTATTGTAAATGGAATAGAATGTCATTTATTTACTATCATTAATAGAATAGAACATACATACAAAACAATTCAAAGAGAAAAAACAAATACAGCTAGAGGAACACATAGGTGCTGCTTCAATGTAGTGAATTTCTAATCTAGTTAACTCGCGTTCAATTATTTGCCAAAATATGTGTAATGAGAAAGGCGCATGGCACAAGTATTTAGAAATTGTTTATTGATAAAAAAGACCTAAGACTAAAAAAACAAAATTTCTGATATATAGAGTTATTTGTAAAACACTAACAACCTTTTAGGAAGTGATGAAAGTACACATGATTGTAAACAACTTTTACGATAAGACCAATCCTGAAAACTTGAAAAATATCAGCTGTTCAGTAAAGTTTGTCTAGTAGACACATAAATGTATGGATATTTTTCCTGATTTCGGGTTCGGTCCCAAAGTAAGAGTTGTTTATAATCATGTGTATTTTCACTCCCAAAAAAGTTGTTAGTGTTTTACGAATAACCCTGCATATACCTATCAACTTTTATATGAAGAATACGAAATCCACTCACGTTTAATCATATTCCCATCTTCTCCAAAAATAATACACTCATAACATCCTCCAATAAAATATGCCCAGAGCTTCTCATTTAGTAAAATGAGTGCCCGTGTAGTGAATTCCGGGCATGATTTCAGAAGCGGCCCCGGGGAGCGAATTAGTGAACCAACGTGACCTAACTGAAGATTTTTTGTCGTGATGAAATATTGTGCTGCGTTCTAGCGATAAAATTCACACGAATTAGTTCGATGCAATTGTTTATCGAAAGTACCTAAATCAGTCTGCTTATTAGCCTTTTCACAAACTAGTTTGGGTCAACTTTCAGTCTTGTCGGATGCAGTTGAATCAATATTTATAAAACTCTTCCATTATCGAGTGACTGACAGACAACGCACAGCCGAAACTATTGGTCTTAGAAAACGGAAATTTGACATGTAGGTCCTTGGGGAGTGTAAGGGACTACTAAGACAGGATATCTTGAAATTATGACGGGAATGGGAATAAACGGACTATGCGCGCACGAAGTCGCGGGCAATAGCTTGTACCAGTATACATATTCTTCAAAGATCGGGACCAAAGGGAACGGAGGAACCTCAGTATGTTAAAATGGGACATCCATGGCACGGTCGAAAGTACCTAAATGAAAAGAATTATTTAATCGTTATTACAGAAAAGGTCTCTGCATTGCTGCCAAAGCAATAAGGATCCTCAGCAGTTTCTTATTGAATATTTACCTACAATTTGGACCTGACCTGGTGCAAATTCTACACGGTTAACCCTTTAGACGCATAATAATGTTTAAAAACTTACTATTCTAATCGAACGATCTAAACGAAGCACGGTGCTAGGCGCGTCGTGTAACCCCGGCCTTATTTACTTACTCAAGAGGCTTGTTTTTACAATGGCCGAAGTTGAATGTTATCGACTTTTTGACTTTTAACGACTATTTTATACAACAATATGATAATTAAGGAAGCTTTGTTGCTTTTAAATGTTCTGTGACGAGATATTGTTGAGGTAATGTCGAGTTTCAAATTATCAAGTGCCCTTTTTCTGTTTGTCTTGTACTTTTATAGCGTTTAGATGATGTCTTAATGCACTGGCTGAGGTTCGGTAAAAGGATTTATTAACTGATTGGTTGGTTTTGGTGATATTGGAGACAATTTCGACAACACGAAATTGTAACTGAGAGAGCATAAGAGTAGGAGTTGTTTTTGTAAAGATGACGAGGAAAAATGGTTTGGCTATTTGTAGGTGGTAATATCTGCAAGTGTGGCACAATCATTTAGAGGGTATGCGGAACAGAGAGTAAAGCCCCGCAAACATCCATGGAAAAGGGAGGATCCTCCGACCAGGCGGTTGTTGTGCCAGGCGGGCAACTGCCCGATAGCTCAGTTTCAGGCTGATGTATATGTTCAAATCGCACGGTAAACTCTGCTTGCGCGATGCAGGATTTCGTCGTAGCAGTTCGCTGCTAGATGGCGTCGCGGTTCGTATTTTTGCGATGTAGATTTGCTCCGTTGGATTTTCTTGTGGCGGCATTGATGCCGCTACAAACATATCGCTACCTGGTAGACATTTTATATTGAATGAATAACACAGAAGTGAATTTCACAACAAAGCGGGCCATCAACAAATAGCCAAATAATGTTTACACAAAACTTTTGACAATCATTGAATACAGAAATATTCTAATGCCTTAGTCATGTCCTTAACCTCTTCTTTAGAGGTACAAAATATCACAACTCACAACACAACGTACAGGGTGATACACAAAATGCGTCATAACGTTACTGTAATGATGCAGCGGCGATGACACATCGGGTCCAAGGAGACGCGTCACTCGGCTGCTGTATGTTACAGATCATTAGTTGTGTACTGCATAGTCACATGCTGGCTTATAGTGAATATATTATTTGACATCTGTTTGTTTAGAATATGTGAGGGTTAGACATCAGGTTCATGGCGTATGAATTCGATTCGTTAAGGTATACGTTTTACTTTTGAAGAGCTCTGTTCTGACAGTTTAAAGAGTGTGTTAAAAAGTGTAAGAATTTTTAATTATTTTACTGTTCTTCTTCTTCTTATCGTGTGGGCAGTAAGGTTTAGTGACCCCACACACCTTAGTGTCAGAGTTTCTAAACCGCCTCAAGGGCCTCTGACATTGTTTATTTTTATTTTGCGGCTGGGACCATCGGCTCATACGTGCCTTCCGAAGCACGGAATCATCTTTTTATCAGACGATCAGCCAAACTGGAAAACAACTTTACAAGTATGCTTCCCGTGGGCATTGAACCCATGACCCATAGAACATCGTATATGTCTAATAGAATTATTTGAATATGGTCGCTAAATAAGTGCTACATATCCCCATTTATACCCATGGTCACTAGTATTTTTTTTTTACTGTAATACCTATACTCTTTAGATGACGGTAAAATTTCATAAAAGTTTTGATCATACGTCTCAATAATACTTCCATGTACCTTGAGCTCTACCAGACCATCACTCAGCCACTAAACCCAAGGTTCATCCGTAAGATATCACCCTCCAACTTGAAAGAGCTACCCTCAAAGCTACCGTCCATCAAAGGTCATTAGTTCCGCCCCGTTATTAATTACTGCTGCACACGTCATGAGCGGTACAGCAGTATCAAATGGACCCGTGACAAAGTGGTATAACGATATCGTATGGACCTGTGGAGAAACGGTATAACGGTATAGCATGGACCTGTGACGGAGATCTATAACGGTATCGTATGGACCTGTGACGAAGCGGTATAGCCGTATCGGTTGGACCTGTGATGTAGTGGTATTTTAAGTTATGAGTCTATGAACGTGAGGAGTGGTGTAAGGAGATATTTGATTGAGTGAAGGTTAGTGCTATACGTATCGGAGTAAACGTCAAAACTGTGATGTGATAGGATTATTTTGTGTACGATATGTGGTGATATTGTGCATATGCGTGCTTGCAATACAATAAAATAAGTTATATTGGAGTTAATTCAGCAGTTTGATTAGTTATAATCTCTGCGTTCTACACAACGCAGACAAATTTTTTTCTAGTTCATATCACGTTTGAAATTATATACTTATCGTCAGCTGAAAAAGCTGCTCCAAAATCTCTGTATCTTTTAAATAACATCACTACATTCAGACTAACAATCCAGTTTTATAAAACAAAATTCTCGTATTGCAATTTTTTTTTTTATATTTAAAACCAACTGCATGGGAGTGAATACTCCATTGTCTGTCACCGCCATATTAATTAGTGTTGTGCACGTCATTGTATCGGTCGGCAGTCGACACATCACTGGTGACGAAGCGGTGTTTTATTAAACAGCGCTTCATGACTCAATTATATCGGAGTCGACATGATGGAGTGATAGGTTTTTTTAATTTTTTTGGCCGTCATTTTAAGGGAAAATGTAATTGATGGAGTGGAAGTCTCTGCCTGCGTTTGTGTTTTCGAACGCTTACAACCCTCATCTTTATAAAGTCAGAGTCAACAGGCTCCTTCTGGGTAAGCTCGCTCCATCGTAGACTTTATCTGTGTCATCTCTGACCTAGACTAGAGTCAAGAGCAAACCCATCTCAAATAAAAAAAAATGATTTTAGGAATCAAAAATGAAGTTTTTTCTTTTCGAAATGCTTGACATACAAGACAAGGCTACATATTACATTCACTAGAATACATCATGACCCGTTATCATAATTAACTATAAGATATTAATTAATAACATACTTCTTAGTTAACTATTATCGAAAATGGACAGACCCAAAATAATTACAGTTTTTACAAGAAAATAATGTAGTTTATTTTACTTTGTTTTGATTTAGCTTGTTCGTTATGCCATGTTACACTATTATACTATTTTATAAATACGTCCATAATACACATCACATAAATAAACATACATGCAAGCAAGTGTGTAACAACATACAACACCTATTGCACGTTTATCAAAAGGCCACACGCGCCCCCAACAATAGGCTAGCCACACAAAAAGCCATAGTTAATCACTGGCCATGGGAAACAATAACATAGCCCGAGGGGTTCATAATAGCCGACCCAATTAATATCATCCCTCACACTGCATTCTGAGACCTGAATAGTAATTATTTTATTGATAAGTGTTTAGTGTTTCGGCGCAGCTGCTGCGACTGCTGAGGCCCTCAAGCGGCGCAAATACTGTAACCTTATTGGTAATTACAGTTTTGAGCCGTTTGGGGTCGAAACACTAGGGTCATGGGGTCCGAGTGCGCGTCTCCTTTTTAAGGATATTTCTCGCCGACTGATCGACACTTTGCGTGACCAGAGGGCTGGCTCGTTCTTTGCTCAAAGAATTAGTATTGCCATTCAACGTGGCAATGCTGCCAGTCTTCTGGGCACGTTTCCGGATGACAGCGATGCGGAGGAATTCTTCGACGCCTGAGTGTATTTGTTTTTGTATATTCATATGAATATAGTTGGGTTTTTTGCTTTTTTAATATAAGTGTTTTAGGTGAAGGTAATTTGGACCATGTCTCATAAATGTTTTGTATAGGAAACGATACACGTGTATACATAATTCTATAAGAAACTCCTAGAGAACTAAAAATTGGGGTAATAGTGAATCAGCTGGTGGACAGGTGCTTCACAAACCCTTAAAATACCAACAATAGGGTGTCCTTTGCTTTATGTCATCTACTTTTTGACTTCAGTGGATCTTAAACCAAAGTCTTCATTATTGGACCCAAAAACCAAATAACTGTTGGCTTCAGCAAGGAAAATTTTAAGTAAATACCTTGATGCGATAAAGTTCCATGTTGAATAACTAGTCAGATAATTCAGGATCTGCCATACTAACAAATACTACAATAATAGTAGGTACAACGAGACTAAGACTTATAATTCTTCTTTCACGGAAAAACAATCTTCTACGTTTAATCTTTCTTCTTGATTGGCTGAAACGGGAGACCCACAAAGAGTACAATTTAAAGTTCAAAGTTTAAGATACGAACACCGTAATATAAAAACAGTGGAGCATCGTTGACTGTCAGTCTGGACCGAACTCAAAGGCAGGATATTATTTCAAAACTAAGTTCTCCTTTAGAAAATATTTATGTTTTAATAATGCAACAATTTTCTTAAAGACGGAGTGGTTTCGACGTGAAACTTAATTCTGTATGTGGTTAAGAAATCGGTGAGCACTTTAAAAAATACAGTTGCGCACATTTTTTGTTAATTTGCGCTTAAAAAAATACCTTGCTTTTGCCAATATTTTTTTTAATTGCAATTAGTCTAAAAACCGGTCACGTGCGAGTCGGACTCGCACACGAAGGGCAATAGAAATACACAATCTGTGAAAATTTCAACTGTTTACCTATTACGGTTCTTGAGATACAGCCCGCTGACAGACAGACGGACGGACGGTCCCTTTAGGTACGGAACCCTAAAAATGCGTTTTGTGAGATAATAATTTGAATAGACTGGTTCTTTAAATAAATTGATTAATGCTTTTTTTGTGATTAATATTTAAAGTAAGCTTCTAACGCTATCAACAGCGTTGAAATTATTCTTTTTAGGGTTCCGAAAAAAAAGGAACCCTTATAGGATCACTCGGGTGTCTGTCTGTCTGTCTGTCTGTCTGTCTGTCTGTCTGTCCGTCTGTCACAGCCAGTTTTCTCCGGATCCACTGGACCGATTCTGTTGAAATTTTGTACACATATGGACTTCTATGACCTAAATAAGAAAATTATTAAATTTTTAGTAGGGGGGTCACTTTTGGGGGTCAAACAAGAAAATTAAAAAAAAAGTTTTTTGAAAAATATCGTATGACATATCAAATGAAAGGGCTTACTGTGAGGATTTTAATTATATTTTTTTCATAATTTTAAAATAAATGATTTAGAAGTTATTCAAGAAATTAGACGAAAAATGACCATTCCCCCCGCTTATCTCCGAAACTACTGAGCCTAAAATTTTGAAAAAAATGGAGATAATAGATCTTTACCTAAAGATTACAGGAAAACCTATTAGAAGTCTGTAGTGTTAATATAACATGTTAAAAAAATTAAATTCGTTCGGAACCCTTTGCACGCGAGTCCGACTCGCACTTGGCCAGTTTTTTAAAATAGCGTCTCTCAAAATATCTTTAACTCATCACAAACTTTAATTATGTAGGTGAACGGAAAGATAATAAGGTCCACTAGCAAGTCCCGCAGTGCTCCGTTTCGTCACGGAGAGGACCAACCATCGCGTTCCATTTCGAGGACAAACCATCAATGTTTACGTGACCCTGCTTTATTAAAATTCTTGGCTCCAATCTCGTACTTCCGATTTTTCTTTATTCGACACAGCTATGGGGGACTTAATTAATTTCCACTACGGTTCACTGGGGTCGTTCGTTCAATATGCTTAGTCAAACAACTGTATTGAATTTACTTTTTGAGGGTATATTTCTTAAACTCCGTTTATGATTCCCCGTTTCGGTCAGGGGTTTTTGATTTTATTTGGACGTCTTATTCGCCATCTGGTTCTGTTCGGGTTTTGGTTGTAATAACGATCGAATGAAGATTTTATTAGTTAGCTTTGGCATATACTCGGAAATAGATAAAAAAGAAGACAAATAAAAGTATTTGGGCGAAATTGGATAAAATAGATTTGTAATAAAATGAATTTTAATAAGAATCGGAATTCATCTGTTTTATATTTGACTATCTGTTCTAATATTTAGGTTACTGTGAAACTAGCTACCGGCCGTTTCAATATGAAAAGATTTAAATAGCAATACGGAAAATTATTTTCAATAAAGTTTTTTCGGGTGTTATATTGCAAATTCATAGCCTGTTCAATTTTATTTTCATTATAAATCTTGGCCAAGAATATATTTTTAACCGACTTCCAAAAAAGGAAGTTTCTTTTTATGTATGTACACCGATTACTCTGAGGTTTCTGATTCGATTTCTGTGATTTTTAGGGTTCCGAAAAAAAAAATGGAACCCTTTATAGGACTTTTCACTCGGGTGTCTGTCTGTCTGTCCGTCTGTCTGTCTGTCTGTCTGTCCGTCTGTTTAAGCCAGTTTTATCCGAATCCACTGGACCGATTCTGTTGAAATTTTGTACACATATAGATTTGTGTGACTCAAACACGAACACATTACGTAAATGATAAAATTTTTAGTATGGGGTCACATTTGGGGGTCAAACTAGAAAATTAAAAAAAAAAGTATTTTGAACAATATAGTGTGACTTATCAAATGATAGGGCTTACTGTGAGGGATTTAATTATATATTTTTTAATAATTTTAAAATAAAAGGTTTTGAAGTTATTCAAGAAATTAGACGAAAAATGACCATTCCCCTCCTTATCTCCGAAACTACTGAGCCTAAAATTTTGAAAAAAATGGAGATAGTAAATCTTTACCTATAGATAACAGGAAAACCTATAAGAAGTCTATAGTGTTTATTATAATGTTATAAGTCTATAGTGGAAATTCGTTCGGAACCCTTTGCACGCGAGTCCGACTCGCACTTGGCCAGTTTTTTTTTATGAATGTGTAGTAGTCATTGAATAGATGAAGTGGGCTGTCGTTGTAAAACTACTGAAATGACACCGTGTATAACGTTACACGTATTCCGCTGTAAAACATCACTAAATGGCTTTCAATAATTAAGCGTGACATTCAGTTGGGACTCGCAAGTTGTTCGAGCACGACACGTCATGATTTCGTCTCGTCGTCGACTTAATGAGCAGAAATGCCGTATTGCGAGGCGTATTATGATCTAGGGTTGAAATGTACCGCATGCATTAAAAAGTAGTGTAGATTTTTTGATGCGACATTTATGGAGATTTGTGTTTGGTGTTGTAAGCCTTTGAAATAAATATATTTACAGAACGAGTCCCTAATTAATTAGATTTTTTATTAGAGACAATAGACACTACGTGGGCATAAGATTGCGTTTTTTTTTATATTAACATCAATCATTTATTTATTTATTTATTTAAACTTTATGTACAGTAGTGGTACATGGGCGGACTTAATGCAACAAGGCATTCTCTACCAGTCAACCTTTGGGTTAAAAGATTACGCTGTGGTAGGTTTACAACTAATAAATAAAATTTAAAGTAGAATTTTGTTTCGGGAAGAATATACAAATAATATATATAAAACTAATAACATACATATATTCGCTAAAATTATAAACTAATAAATATGATGTTATATACAAATCTTTCTGATTAAGAGAACTCAAAAATGATGACTAGACCAAACTAAGAATGACAGGCTTTTAAGTAGTGATTTCGGATTTTACGCTTAAAGGAAAATTTTGACTCAGCCTTCTTGAATCATATCTCGACAGCTGAACGTATTTGTATGAAACTCAAAGCACGGAGGACTTATGCCTGTGTTAGGATACAAGTCAGAATGTTCTGACTTTCACACAAACAAAGTCGGTGAGAAAATCTAGTATTTTAAATTTTGAAAAAATCAGTTTCTCTTGGTTCAAAAATAGTTTTTTTTTACAGTATTCCTTCATATTTTTATTTTTAGTTTGTGTCAACCCTATACAGGTGCGTAATATGGCGGTAAACTGAGAGGTGATCAAGTGAACGAGGCGCGCCGAGACGGATCGCTGACGGCGACGCGATGTTTTTAAACGTTCGTTCGCGATGCCGAACGATTATCGCGAGTAAGTAGGTTTTGTTTACAACTGAGTTATGGAATTGCATTTATGTTAAAATGAAACAATAGAACGGCTTTTCGACGATGTGATATCGTAGCTGATGTAAAAGTGAAAGTCATTTTGTTTATAAAATTTTCACGCCTAAAAAGCTTAACCACGTTTTCAAGAATTTTGGTATAGGCTACTTTTGTTTGGAATAATATAATCTTTATTAACGCGAGTGCAGGTGCAGGTAATAGCTAGTTATTTATAAGGGTAAAAGCTAGTAACCTATAAATGATTGGCTAGAGTTGTCACACTGTGGGAAACAGAAGACGTAAGGCCGAGGAAGACCGACTGACGACTCATAGATGTTTACGGGAAATTGGCCCAAGAAGGTAACTTATTATTGAATTGGACAACACGTCTAATCCGTACTCTGGGACTAAGTTAGCGGCAAATATTTCCAGCAAGACTTCATTAACTATTCAACAATCGAAACAGATTATACTATATTGGTCAATGACCCGGAAATATAGACTCAACGTTTACCAGGATAATGAAACTGGTATAGAAATAGTTTGGAGATTATTACTTGTCAGATTTTCAATTGTAAAACTTATAGGCGTTTACGAGAAATTGGCCGGAGAAGGAAACGCACTGGGAAAAGTGGAAGGTTTTGGGAAGGCCTTTCCTCAGTTACAGTTTTCAACCAGAATTATCAAGATTTTGATGATTTCCGACTTTAGGTGGAGTCGCGGGTGGCAGCTAGTAAAGACGGTATTGATAAACAAAACATTGTCTGATTGAAGTCGGCTAAACCATTTTGTAGCCTGGGTCTAAGTTAGCGGCAAATATTTCCAGCAAGACTTTATCAAACTATTCAACAATCGAAACAGGTATTACTATATTGTACAATGACCCGGAAATATGGGCCCAACATTTACCACACTCCCCCTAAATACTTGAAGCCAGGATAATGATAGTGACACCGATACAGTAATAGTTTCCAGTTTATTAGTTGTAAGATTTTCAATCGCGCCGGCAGGCGATGAGTTAAGTTAGTCTACAGAGTTACTCAATTGTAAACTAAGTTCAAAATTGTTACTGTGTTCGATATCGTCAGATATTGAGGACCGAAGTTCCTGTGTGTTCTTCATTAAAGGACAGTGCGGTGACACGTTTGTTCTAATGGCTGCCTTGATTTTTTTCTACTAGCTTTTACCCGCAACTTCGTATGCGTTATCCCGTTTTTTCTCCCCTAAACTCCCTATGGATTCTCAAACTCAAACTCAAAATTCTTTATTGCGAACTAAGTGTTGGATAGGTACAGGACAGATGCTAACAAAAATAGGAAGGTTCTTATAACTTAGTTGCCTGTTAGGCATTGCAATTAAAATTGAAATCGATATTATATATTATTATTTTGTTATTATTTTTTATCATATGATGATTGTTTCGCATTTCATGATGAAAAAATCAAAGTATCTTTCCTATTTCTCTTAAAATCACTCCCAAAATCTAAGACCGAGTAAGTCAAGACACTTTTTATTCTTTTCTTACATCATCCACGATCTTGTCTTTACCTAGCGCGATTGTTTAAATCACCTTCTACTTAAAACAATGCTGCTCAATTTGACTCTAACAATCTCCACACAAGCGTACTTACATTTAACGAAAAATGTGACGCTGTTTAATAAAGATGCTCATTAAATTTAAAGGCGAGCGTCCTCGGGTGAAATAATTACAATACATGGTTAGCGTCGCGGCGCCTTGTGACGTCACACGGCCGTCTCACCGAGGCACTCACGATGAAGTCATTGCAAACTTGCCGGTAAATTGTACGTTGTGCGTTTTATGAGCTTGAAATATGATAGTAATGGGAATTTGCAGGCGTGAAATGATATATTTGCTAGGCGTTAAATGTAATTTTGACTGTGGTAATAGCTAACTGTGAAAGTGGCATAAGGAATGCCGTAGGCAAATAAAATATTCTGGAATGATGAACCTAATCCTGCTTTCGAAAATAACATCTTGCAAAAGCAAATAAAATTGACTTATTCATTTCACGCTACTACAAAACACAATAAAATTATGTAAACATCATCAATAAATAATAATAATTCAATAACACCAATATATCGGTATTTTGCGTCCATCAATTCAAATAGGCGGTGACTTGGCTTATACCGTGACATTTCTTCGCGTCACGATGACGCAGCGGACTCGGGCGCGCTCGGACGTTTTCGGGCGTTTACGCCGAATACGCGCTGACGTGAATTAATCGGCAGACGTTTTTCGCGTGAAAGAGGCTTAAGGACCGGCAGTCGCGTTGTTTTGTGTTTTAAAGAGGGTACGATTAATGTGAATCATTTCTTTTGACGCGCTCATTGTTGGCGTTTCTTTTTAAATGAAGTGTATAATTGTCTTCGAGTGTACTCAAGACATTGGGGAGGCAATTGGACCTTGATTGAGGATGTACATCAAGTGTATTTTCCTTTGAGAACAAAGACGTGTTGCACTTTTTGACGAAATGAGGAAAAGCATTTGTGTTTTATTTGTAGCTTTATGCAGAAAGTAGGGGCAAAGTCAACTGTTTGGAACAATCGCATTCAACAAAAAAATTTAGAGTGTCAGAGTTGATTTTCAAACAAAACAAACTAAAGTCACGCTTATGACCTCTAACTCCTCCAGTTATGTCAAAGCACTGTTTATAACTTTGTCTTGCATGTTCTAGCTTGCATGTACTCTAAGTGAAAAATTAATAGATAGCTCTAGAAAAATCATGGCCGAATATCGATAGTTAACGTGATATTTTATTCAAAATGTACTTATGTATATGATTTAGTCATTTCAATACTTAATTATTTCATTTCGGTGTTCTATAAATCAAATTCATCATCATCATCATATCGACGAAAGACGTCCACTGCTGGACATAGGCCTCCCCCAAAGCTGGGGTTGCCCTAATCGCCACGCTTGGCAGGCGGGTTGGCGATCGCAGTGTATGGTGTTGAGTTTCAGAGAACGCTGCTGCCCATTCTCTGGCGAGTCCCTTAGTCGCCTCTTACAACACCCACGGGAAGTGATGGGATGGTATTATTCTTTTACGGCACCATACGGCATACAATATGGTAAATCAAATTACTAGAGTAAATTGCTTTTTAATCGCAAAATAACAATGGTATTATTACGATATTTTTGTGAAGTTAATCCTATTTTACTAATCCTATTAATTTTATGAATGTGAAAGTTCGTGAGGATTTGTGGATTGATGGTATTTGATGAAATATTATAGTAATATAGCTTGCAGGTCAAAATACACGCGGGTGGAGCCCTGAGCGCCCGCTAGTACAGTTAATCTATTCTTAATATATAAAGTTGAAGAGTTTGTTTGTTTGTTTGCTTGAACGCGCTAATCTCAGGAACTACTGGTCCGATTTGAATATTTCTTTCAGTGTTAGATAGCCCATTTATTGAGGAAGGCTATAAATCATCACGTTAAGCCCAATAAGAGCGAAGCAGACAAAGTTGCGAGAGTCGACTAGTATAAACACATACCTACGTAATATGCTCAAGCTTATAAAAATAAATCTTGTATATTTTTTCTCAAGTTCAAGACCGATGTTAAAGGCTACTCTATTTTCGTCTCACCCCATTCCCCTGACTCGGCCATACAGGTCTATTACGGCCACACTAGCTTACAGGGTCGTCATTACCACCATATTGCTATAATGACAGATAATAAATAGCTTTCGCCTATCATTGGGGCTCAGGGTTTAATTAAATCGTTGTTCGATGTTTAAGACGTTTGTTTACATATGTTAGTTTTTGTTTGTTTATGTTTAAATTTATTTTAACTGTTTAAGGCTTGTATATATAGGTTTGCATATAAACGGAGCTAACTACTCCTCTACGCGTCACTCCGCTATCCGCATTTTTAAATTATTATAAAAAATAACACATATTTTAAAAAAGTAATCAAAACCAATTTATTTTTGTTTGTATTGAAAACAAAGCAGTAGATTTTTTTTTTTGACTATTGTTAAAAAATGATGGAGTAAAATGGTTTCATCTCAACGATTTGGAGGCGATTTGGTGATTTTTTTTTTTATTATGTGATACCGATACATCAATTCTGGCTAAACCAAATTACGTATCATATCATGTAGATTGATACCTATTTTTTTCAGTTGTAATTTCTCAGTAAATGCCGACGAAAAGTTGCTTCATCTTTAAGTATTTTTTTTTTATTTGTGATGGGTTTGCTCTTGATTCTAGTCTAGGTCAGAGATGACAGAGACAAAGTCTACGATGGAGCGAGCTTACCCAGAAGGAGCCTGTTCACTCTAACTTTGAAGAGATTAGGGTTGTAAGCGTTTGGAAACACAGACGCAGGCAGAGAGCTCCACTCCTTTGCTGTGCGTATTATAAAAGACGTTTGGAAACGCTTAGTGCGAATTGGTGGAATAGTAACAAGGTAGGGTTGGTAAGATGCAGTGCGTCTGGATGTCCAATGGTAGAAGCGGGCCGGTGGAATGAGGTCGTGGAGTTCTTGGGCACACTCACCGAAGTACAATCTGTAGAACACCGACAAGCAGGCAACCTTACGGCGATTAGCCAAGCTATGTAGCTTAGCATCCACCAGTTTTTCGTCACCGATGAGCCTCTTAGCTCTGCGTTCCACCGAGTCAAGCGCGGCAAGCTGATACTTAGCTGAGCCATCCCAAAGGTGGCTACAATATTTCTAATATTTCTCGAGAGAGCACCCTTAAGTTTCGATGGATGCGAGATGTTTATGGCAACACAAAATATATTAATTTTTAGTCTGTAAGAAACTACAACATTTTGGCGTCTAGCTTTATCTATGGTTTTTACGTCCGCCATTGTTTTTTTTTCCGTGTTTTATCTGTACTTACAGTGAGCATTAAAAGTGTAATAATTAGCAAGTCGTTTCAATTGGAATCAAACCTACAGCAATATACAGTCCACACGATTACACGAAGTTAACACGAGACGCACAGAACCGGTTGTTGTGGCGACACTTGGGGGAGGCCTATGTCCAGCAGTGGACGTCTTTCGGCTGATATGATGATGATGAATGATGTTTTAAGTTTAAAATCAGGTACAATGCTAGTTTCTGATCAAATTCATATGTTGTCCGTTAAGGTCGATTTTAGTGTTATGCAGATGTCTTCATTTAAAAGGTAACAAAGGCGATAGATGGTGATATTATGGTTTTTGACAAGAATTGGCGATATCATTAATCTAACTTTTTTTTTATTCATCAAACCCAAATCACTTGAGCAATTAGGCAGGTAATTTAGATTCGAAATACCTATCTATAAACGCAAAGTCTCAAATAATTTTGGCTCAAACCTTTATAGAGGTAATACTGTGTAAAATCTCTTTCAAATACTCCATCACTTTCTTTACTATTCATCTAGAGTAGTCTAAAGACTACTTTTAGTAATTAATTCTGGAAACTACGCTTAATTTGAAGGGTACAATTAGTGGCAGCAGGCTATATCATTGTCCGACTCATTCGCTTTGGCCTATTGTTCTAACGGAGGCTTTTTCTATTAAGAGGCTAATTAAGCCATTTATCATAGACTGTAGGAAGAGGGCCATTAGGTCGAAGTTCGAGACTTTTTTCCTTTTCTTGACATGTAGCTTTCCAATGCTAAAATTCTTTTAGCATTGGATAGCTACATTATCAGGGAGTAACATAGGCTATATATTATCCCCGTACTCCCACGGGAACGGGAACTACGCGGGTGAAACCGCGTGACGTCCACTAGTCTACACTATCTACACTAACATTATAAAGAGGAAAGATTTGTTTGTTTGTTTGAAATGAATAGGCTCCGAAACTACTGGAACGATTTGAAAAATTCTTTCAGCAATGGATAGCTACATTATCAGGGAGTAACATAGGCTATATATTATCCCCGTTCTCCCACGGGAACGGGAACTACGCGGGTGAAACCGCGTGACATTCACTAGTACAAAATAAAATTTTAAAAAATGCCCAAAAAATAACCCGCGACCTATTCTCAGATCTAACAAATATACGCAAATTTCGTAAAAATCGGTCGACCCGTTTCGGAGGAGTTCTATAACAAACACTGTAAAAAGATGGTAAGCAGGCGCATGATGGAGTTGGGGGAGACCTTTGCTGCAGTAGTGGGACAGCATGGGCTAATAATTTTTTTTAAAGGAGGCTGAAATGGCGGGATGATCTAGACTTCCTTCAATTAAGACTGGTCCCAAATAGCCCTTGAGAGTGAGAGGTGGAAGGAGATTAGGGAGACTTTTGCCTTGTAGTAAAAATATAGGATTGTTTTAAAAATAACAAGTAAATTGCATAAACTCACGCATTTTCCCATGGTCGTAAGCAGAAACTATAGAACGCAACCAGTTATGATAGGTATAATAAATTATACACATAACCCTTTTTCTTTACATTTAACTCTCTCGTCCAATCTCAGTCAGCAGCTTTGACCGCTAAGCATCAAACCAGTATAATATTCCTAATCCCCTGGTAGCTTCTAACTAATTTTATCATTCAATTTCGCTTCCCTACAATATAAAGCTTAATTAAATACGTATTTCATATCTAAGGATCGGGCCAACGCACAGAAATTCTTTTTTTCCACATAGTTGAGCATTTCCCCTGCCTCGGGCCGAATGTTTCATGTAACAGGGGAAGCTAAGATACCCATGGCAAATATGGCCAGGGGAATTGATATAGGCCCAGAGAAATTTAATAATTTGTTCAGAACTTTTGTAAGTAACTCGATTTGGTCCACGACTTCGCTCGCGTTAATATAGTTTTTTTGCAAAAAAGTAGCCTATAACCGTCTCCAAGGTTCCATCTATCTTTGTACTAATATTCATCACAATCAGTTCAGCGATTTAGGTGTGAACAAACAAACTTACTTTTGCATTTACAGTATTAGTTAGGAACTTCGGACGGATATTTACATCGCTTTATTCGGAAGACAGTTTCAATATTTTCCAGCGTCCAAGATTTAGTGATTGTGAAAATGAGTAAGTGAAATATTGATTGATAGTCAATATTATCGCCGTTTTCTCAGAGCTAATGGAAAGGAAGATTTACCTAAGAGGCGTAGCTTACAGAATGGACCTAAGATGAGATGCTTATGAAGACAGATAGGAGGCGATATTTCAGGGCCTGTGTCAGTGAATCGCTAGTTTACTTTGATCAGGCATAGATAAAAAAGTAGTCAAAGAATATGTATGGTTTATAAAAATCTGCCCGCACCATACGATATTTATTTTTACTTGATCAAAAGGATTTACAAATCTGGACACCTAAATCACTAAAGGGTCTTTGTAATAATTCATGCCCCAAACACAATATCATCAACGAAGCAGAACAACGTTTTCATCACAAAATTATATTAACAGAAACCATGACCCATTTCTCATAACGAAGGTCCGCCCGCAGAAAGACGTCAAAGTGCTCATTAGTTGCAGGACGCAATTCCGTCGCTGTCATGTGACGTAGCCGCAACACGTGCCCGTCACGCCGCGTGACGTTTGCGCTGCGGCCGCCAACCGCAGATCGACCGCACCGAAATAACATGCGGTGCGCCGTCCTCGGCGGCCCAGCACCAACTGAAACCTTTTTGCCTTTTTCTCTGGTATTTCAAAAAGTGACAACACCCGTCAAGTTATTTAAAAAAAGAAAAGCTTTTCATTTTAAAATGCGAACGTTAATTTCGAATTTAGTTATTCTTTTTTTACTTGTTACGTTAAACTTTTTTCTTAATTTACTGATGGCTACGCGTAAAGATTTTACGCGTGAAGTTTGGATAGTAAATCTGTAGACTTTTTATAGATTTTCGGAATTGGCAGTAAATATTTATGATTAAAACTGATAGTAAATATTTACGAGTGAAGAAAATAGATTTGTTTGATCTGTTGCAGAATGTAACGTTATTGAAATAAAAAAAACTATCGTGTATCTACTGGCTGGTAAGGAAATGTTTTTCAGATTTGATATTGGCACAAGAATATAATACTTTCGCTGCTTATTCCGGCACACAAGTAATAGGAAACGATTGAGGGAAATGTTTTATTATGAGATCCATGGACGATGGATGTGTAGTGCCGTGGTCAGCACATTTGCAATAGATGTGACGTCACATGTGGCTCTGATTATATCATACCAGGAAGATGGAAGATAATAGTATTTGGCTCTTTGATTACGCAAGATGGACTTTCGTCCGAGGTTGTAGAAACACAGAAATTGTTCCATTTTCTCGTTCCAACTTTAAGCAAAGCCCTTTCGACAGCTAATTACACTTTCATTTTCTTTCACAGTAACAAATTTTCAGACATTACAGCCCAATAAAAACTAAGTCAGTGCCCGCATTCGCAGCACTTAAGCCGTCATTTTATAGTAGGGTTGTCGAAAATCACGACTTGCCCCCCTTTAACTTGGACCTTCTGAAATATGGACTCGTAAAGCATGGGAGATAAGGTGTCGGTAGTAAATACCGCGTTCCTTTGCGTCACGGGTTCTTTGCGTTACGGGTGCGACCCGTGTCCGATGTGATTTCAATTCGGTGAGTCACTTTTTGGCTTTCTGGATTTGCATGACGCGGTGTTTTTTTTGTACGCTTGTGCGTGTGAGCATTTATTTATTTATTTGATAGGTACACCAACGACCTATTCACTAGACATTAACATAATAAAAATAACATATGCATTGAGTTATGGTGAATTAGTCACTTACAGGCGTACACAGCACTTACGTAAAAAAATTGCTTCTTATACATATGTTTAACAAGATTCTTTAGTCGTGAGGATAGAAAAACTTAAAAACAAAGAACAAAACATTAAGTAAAAAACAAAATCATTAAATAAATTAGAATTAAAAATCAAAATTTCCTCGGGTTCCGAGAAAACATATCAGGAATAATTTTTATTTAAATATTTTCATTGAAAAACCATATGAATATTATTGTATTTATCAAATACCAAAACTTAATGTGCTAGTAGGTATGACCTACCATTATTTACCTATTACAGGCCCATTTTCATGCCGCAAAAATCTCCACGTATTTCCAAGCGACATTTTCCATACAATATTTTCCGTGCGGAATATTTTGAAACGCTCATATTTCACTTTGGATATGAACTAGACGAGGCTGCTGAGCCACTACAGTGTTTTGCACTAAGCGAAGGCCTCTTCGGCGCGATAAAAAATAGCCGAGCCTCCACCAACGCTATAAGCTGCGGACAGGGTGACGAACTTGCGCGGGCGCGAAGTATCTGACATATTTTATGTATGTACCTCTATGTAACAGGTAGGTGTTTGCATTCATAGCGAAGTGGTGATCCGTGGGCGTTTAGCGCGACATGACGAAACATCGAAAAATTGTTTATTGCAGATGTCCCCAAACTTTTTTGTCAGTTGAATTTCTTGGAAAATTACTCTGTATCGGGTAGATCGCCGCTGTTGTTACAGAAGATATTCTGTATTTAAGAGGATTGAAATTTCAAGTGAAGCTGAAATGATTATAGCTTCGAAGTCCCCATTTAACTCTCATGCACTTCCAATATTATTTTTCTTTCTTGGTCATAGACTGCTTGCAGGTCTACGTAAACTGTTCGCAAAGCACTTCGAGAATGAGTGTTCTATTTTTTTACCTTGAAGAAGCATGTGTAGTACCTACTGCCCGCTACAACAATTCACGATGCACTGTTACCACCAAATCTCTTCCGCCTCCGCGTCCGCTCCCGCTCTAGTCACAGCGTGTTCACTCTACACAAAGCCTTACAATGCTCCTACGCATATTTTATATCATATAGCCATTAGGGATGAAGAACCTTTTTGGTAGTTTTCAAGGTTAATTCAGTGTCGCGTTGATTTATTCAATATTTGGGTCATAGGAGACCTGGCAGATCAATGTGAATACATTGAGACGTCTGACATGTACTGTAGGTGAGCTTTAATGAAATATAATTTTTTATATCTATAAGGTAGATGCAAATAACTAGAAAGTTTTATAATAGAGATTTGTAGATAGAATTATTAGGCAGTAAGTTCTTTTAAACGTAAATTCAGACAAACTGATCTAGGGGAACATCTAAAGGGAATAAACGACGAAAAGATAAGGTTGACTCTCGCAATTACCGTCAATAACTTTCAGATTCGAGGAAACCTTTAAATTCGACTTTTTTTTTGTTTAGAAATCATGCGCTTTCAACACGTAAGTATAAGACTTCAATACTATTTTCTTATTTATTTAGAACTACGAACAAAAAAGAAGTAAAACTTATTAAATCAAGGTGATAAATAATTCTGTACCGAGTAGTTTAATTCTTGCTCCAAGGAATTAGCGAACGCCTCCAAACTCCTAATTCTAGTTTCCGTCGTAACCTAGGTAAGCACCAAAACATCGGATTTGTTCGTAACTGGTCCGAATAAGATTATTCGTTAGCAGGCAATTTTATTAGCAAAGGTTCGGCATTACCCGATTACGCTGTATTCCTTGTTAATAACGAATTCGCTCGATGGCGAAGAAGGATTACTTGCTTTGATAATAAAAATCTTACAAAGTAAGCCCCAAGCGGCTTAAATTGCAAATGTTTTTGTAAGTAGTTAAGTTTGTTTTTGTGTCGAAGAGATTGATCGGTATATAAAGGGGATGTTGGATCGGGAAGGGATTCGGTTGGTAGGCCGGGTCGTGCTCTGACAACTTTGTTGAGAGTGATTCTGAATAGCTGTTATGTATTATGTGTTGATAAGTTACTAGACAAAATAAACCCCTATATTGGTGCATGATTTTTCCACCTTTTGAGGATTCCGTACCCAAAGGGTAACCTTACTTAGCCTGCACTGTTTGTCCGTCCATCCGTTCGTTCGTCCGTTCGTCAGCGGGCTGTATCTCTAGAAACGTAATAGTTCGACAGTTGAAATTTTCACAGAGTGTGTATTTCGATTACCGCTATAACAACATTTAATATAAATTAAATTAAAAATTAAAGTGGGCTCTCATACAAGAAACGTGTTGTTTTCGGTTTATGGTACGTAAACCTTCGTGTGAGAGTCCGACTCGCACTTGGCTGGTTTTTCTTAGTACGGTTAATCATATTAGTTAGTCTAACTTAATTTTAATTTAATTTTGATTTAATATTAATTTAATTTTGATTTAATTTTGATTTAATTTTGATTTAATTTTGATTTAATTTTGATTTAATTTTGATTTAATTTTGATTTAATTTTGATTTAATTTTGATTTAATCTTGATTTAATCTTGATTTAATTTTAATTTATTTTATTCGGTTGATTCTTTAATTTTAATTGATTTATTTTTGTTACCTATTTATAATAATTATAATTTTAATTTTATTCATAATTTAATTTAAAACAATTGTAATTTAATCAGTCATTTTCTAGTCAATGTCTTTTTTTTGTGTTGATACACCATTGAATAATGTTGAAAATTGAATAAAATCAGTGATATTGTATAGTTTCAGGTTAATTAGATATTATAAGTGATTATGTTAGAATATATACGTTTTTTCGTGCATGTGGTGTTAACCTTTAATTAATTGTTGCACGTGCAAATGTTACTTTAGACATTAAGTCAGAAATGTATGTAGTGTAAACAATTGTTTGTTAACCTAAATAAATAAATAAACTTAACAGGCTAGGTTAAGTTAACTACACAAATTGATAAACAGCAAAACATCAATTTACATACACCAGACTAACCAAACAATTGTTACAAAAAAAATATATCGAAAAGTATGTGTGCTACAATCGAGAATATCTTCCTATTACATACGTATTGATCTCTGGGTGGCAGTCGTCGGGTTATTCGACTCATATACGATCGTAATGCGGTCGTTTGCAATGACGAGAATGTCTTGCTTTTTCTTACGGACCCCGTTTTTATTATGTTTTTACAATATAGGCGCAAATTTTTCGCGTAATGCTTTGGCGACCTCTATAAGCCTTGCGATATTAAGGAAACCGTTCGAAGGATCTGCATTTGAATAGTTACATTTTGTTCTGTTATGGACTTGTCTGGGGATAAAATCGAACGGGGTTTGTAATGTTTGGGGTGTTTCGTTGGTTGTTATTGTTGTTTCATTTGGTATGTTGCTTTTAGTGTTATGAACTTAACACTGTAAGTTGGTGTAGTTTGATAAGTTTTGTTTATGTAAAAGTACTTTATTTCTTAGGTTAGGTAAGATTCATCATTCAATAATTATCATTTAAACCGTTGTTGCAGAATGTGCTCTTTTTTTCTTTTTATGAACAGGAGTCAAGGGTTTAAGCTGAAAACCAGCGCTTAAACCCACTAGGGAACCTAAGCATAATGCTGACGCTTGGACCTTTTGCTTCCGGTTTTATAGTTTGGTGTATGTACCAATACTACTGCTGCAAAGAATAACTACTGGACACAATAAACGTTATTCTATTCTATCAGTAGTAAGGGACAGGAAATTCAACACTTTTGTGCAACGCTAAATTATGAACAATAAGTGCTGCTTAGTTGAAGAAAAAGGGAGACCAGCTAGTCTATTCTGTAAGAAACTATTTCGATATCGAGCTTCACCTGAGTGACAAAACTCACAAAGTGAGCTTTATTGCACACAACATAAAGGTCTTAATTTGAAACTCACCTCGGAATCCACTGTCGAGACTCGAAAATGTTGTTACAGAATAGCACTACTGCAAGCGATCTATAAAAATAATAAATACTGGAAGTGCATGAGAGCTAAATGGTTGCTCCCATGCACAAAACGTACGTGACGTTGGCTCAAAAGGAACTCATTCTTACTCGTAGTTTTTGGTCGGTAAAACGACGTAAAAATAGCAGCCGCGGTTGTCACAATAATGGAAAGGCGACAATTACATTACAACTCGCAACTTCAGTGTAACGCGAGTTGCGAGAGGATTACTGTTGAATCCATACTAATATTATAAAACTGAAGAGTTTGTTTGGTTGAACGCGCTTATCTTAGGAATTTCTGGTTCGAGTTGAAAAATAATTTTAGTGTTGAATAGTCCATTTATCGAGGAAGGCTATAGGCTATATAACATTACGAGTGGAGCATTAATGTAAAATGTGACGCAGACGAATTTGCGCGGGTCAACTAGTTTAATATAAACATTACCAGGAGATTATGAATTTCAAAAAATGGTATAAATGGTAACCAAGATCCGACAGTAAGTGAATAGGTTTGTTTAGTGACGAAAAATTATTTTCGATTTGAGACTAAAGATTTGAGTTATAAAATACATATAAAGATACCTAAATCAAACCATTATAATTTTCTACTAAAATACAGCAACATTTCAAACAATTTATTCAAAAACTACTGTTTAGAGAATGACGTTAAAAATAACAAGTGACTGCTCGCCATTTTTCATTTCATACTCGCGAAGCTCATATGTTACTCATTTTGTATTCCTCCATGATGTAATGTAATAGACCTCTATTCTGCAGCGCGCATGTTTTTAAAACTGCATGCCTTTCCGCATACCCGTCTAGCTTGTGGAACTTTTAAGCAAGATTGTTGATAGCAATTTTAACTAGGGATGATGTTATACAATTTTTGTGATCCTTTTTTGTCTGTGGGATCTTAAATGTAATGACTCATGATTTAGTATTTCACTCGTGACTGAGACAAACATTTAAATGTGACTATATTTTGAGTTTTAATTTTTTTCTTCTTCGTGGCGTGTTGGTGGCACAAAACTAAATTTTATGTTCGGTCCAATATTCAGCAACGGCAACACCATTCGCTGACGCCGCCATAAGGTCCTGACAGGACACTGTACAGGTGACAGCATGCGGCGCAAGAAGAAATATGGGTCATGGACTGCGTAGAGACGCCACACAAACACTGAATCCCCACCTGAGGAGGTTTTCTTTACTGCGGCCGACCCGAGTACGGAGTCTATAAGAGTTTTCCTGGACGACCACAGCAAGGCGTGCCCAGGTGCCAGGTCCTCAGAAGGCTCGATGAAATAGGGTTTCAATGTTGAAACCGCATATAAGATAATATAGATAGTGAAAGAGGGTCGAGCTTATATCCTACAGAAGTTAGTGAAAACGGTTTTCAGTGATGATAGCGCTATCAGAGGCCGAGAGAGATAAATAACAATTAAGGAACCAAACTCATTCCTAAATGACAGCAAGCATACTTTGTAAACTGTTACACATACCCTCGTAAAGTTACCCGAAATTCAAGTCAACACAGACAAAAATCTCAGCACTTTCACACTACACAATTCAGCTCAGTTCACAATAAAAATCTCGGGATACCTCCGGTGTATCTAAGTGTGAAGTAAATTGGTGATATTTTACGAGTCAGTCATTACCGGGATAGTAAAGAGTCGGGTTGTTCCCGGTTTTACGATGGAATTCCCGTGACCCGGCGACCTTATTACGACAAGGCTAAACGATGGAGAGTAACGAGACCGTCCGAAGTTATGACGAATCTCCGATTCGGTTCAGAGGTGGGTGACCCACGTATTGAAGATTGAGATGAATAAGGAGTTTGGTGGTCTTTAATTGTAGTGCTGTGAGTGGTAAAAAATAGTTCTTTTGAGTGAAAAAGTCCTTCTCCAACTTCATAGCAATTTGATTAGTGATTATAGTATATAAAAGACTAACGACCCACATGCAGAAAATAAGTAAGTATGCAATGAGCTGACATCATAACGGTTACGACTTGGATGTTTCTTGGGTGCTACGGGTTGACCAAATATTTTAGTGTCGTCCATTGGAATTTAAAAGAGAAAATATTATTTTACGAGAAGTGAGTAAATAAAACTGAACAAAATGTTGCAAATACTATTGAAAACTTCCCTTACTTGCATCAAAGTACAATAAAAAAAACCCTAAAAAATGATAGCACACGAAAACCGCTTACCGCTACAAAAATTTAACGCAACCGATCTTCAAAAGTAACATAAAATCGCTCACTAAAAATTCTCTAGCGACCCAATACGCGATCGTAAGCGGTCGCTAGTCGCTAACATTATTCGACATGGACTATCGATAATAGCTTCACGTAATACGGCCCCCGACACCGCCTGACGTGAGCAGAGAAGATAACGCTACCAATTGCAAATTAAAATGACATTTATTGACCGTTAGTAGATTTTGTTGCTTCACCTAGAATGATTTGATTCCCTATTTAACTGGTGAACACGAAAATTGTGTTTTTTGTTCGCGAAATTAGATTTTTAGTTGCGTTCTTGTCGCGCAAACGCTTTATGTCACTTAAGGGACGGGAAATTTCATAAACGAGGTACAGAGAGCGTGGCCTTATTAGGCACAGATTGTTTCTTTGGTGCGGGATGAGGAATGAGAGTTAAAAAGTTGAGGCAGTTAATATTAAGTTTTGTTTTCTTTGATACAGATGAGCCTCTTCGTACTTGGAGTGGCCTTAATTTGGCATTTCGGTGCTTTGCTCTGAATCTTTCATTTGATTGTCGTGTTTTGCTTATAGTTCGGCAGATTTTTATTTTTGGACAGAGATATAATCGCAAAATGTTAGGCCTAAAATAGGTTCGTACTGTAAGATGAACACTTACTATGAACTAAATTATAGAATTTACAATGAATGGCAAGTTTCAGAAGATACTATAGTAGTTTTGTTAAGATTAAAAAAAATACTATATTATAATTTGAACAATCCGGCTGCATATTATACCGTACACAATATTATTTTATTCAAAACCATATCATCTTGAAGCCATACTTTTTCTTCTCCAACATTATCTAACACCATAGGCACGAGATTAGGTAGCGAGATTTCCCGGCTGTACTCCACTTAATTACTGTATACAAAAACGAAGGCAAGTAATTAAGTCTCTTAATTAGCCAAGGATGTAGGCTCTTTATAGTCTGCAGACAGACAACCTGAATCTACATAATCATGTATATGGAGGACGTACTAAGACTTGTACAAAGTGCCCAGTAGGTTAGTATGCGGTAAAAACATTATTTATTTATATATTTATTAGGTATATACTTTCTTGTACAATGTACATCCTAGAATCTCATAATAAGAACAAGACAAGACAGTTTATAAAAACAATTGTACAATTGGCGGTCTTGTCGTACAGGGCAATCTCTTACAGACAACCTTTAGATTAACTAAACGCAAGGATAGATTATGGCTGTCAGTGTACAAACGTTTTTAATAATTTTAATTACACAAAATAATACATAAATAAAATACCAATAATACTCATAAATATACAAAATTATGGTTGAGAAAGGAGCGAAAAAATTACAGTGAAAAGTAATGCTCCATCATCGTTTTTTTAAATGTTGTTAGCGTGTGAGCACGCCTCACTTCTATGGGTTCTTCATTCCACAAACTAGCTGGTTGTGTACTGATTTGTCAAAAATGGAAGTGGTAATGCATAAAATAATTTTAGATTTTCTTATCATCTCAAGGACGTAGAATGTGTGAAAATCGTACCCAATTACGTACACACAGTTCAAATTTACATGTTTATTTTGCAGATACATGAATAACGTTTAAAGAAGACATTGATAAATTCAGGAACCACACACCACCACGCATCACAGTGTAGTCT
The DNA here is from genome assembly GCA_947578705.1 of Lacanobia wlatinum. Lineage (NCBI taxonomy): Eukaryota > Metazoa > Arthropoda > Insecta > Lepidoptera > Noctuidae > Lacanobia > Lacanobia wlatinum. The sequence continues at coordinate 25,179,139 of OX388031.1, forward strand.
TCTTAACCTACAGGTGGACTGATAGAGAATGTCCTGTTGCATTTAGTCCGCCTATGTGCCACTACTGTACATAAAGTTTAAATAAATAAACCAAAATTATATTAAATACATATTTACGTAATTGTTGAAATAAAATAGGCATGTCAATTAAATCTTGTTTTGGAATTAATTATGAAAATTAGTCATTAACAGAATCGAATGATTTTTATTTATGAATTTCAAATTGTGTTTTTGTATTTATTTTAATGTTTTGTAAGAGAAACCTTATTTATTTATAGTTTTTTGCTTTTGCATTGAAAAATATAGTTTTAAACATTTTTTGTTAATTAAGTAGGCATGTTTGCTAAAAAGTAGGGTCAAAAGTTACCATTATTTGTACCTATTGGATTTAGGCGCGTAGGTCTAAAGAATCAAATACAATTGTAAAGGTTTTCATTTGTTGAAAGAGATAAATAATCCCTAGGGCGGGCTGAGGGTTACGAGTAGGCACACACACCTTCGTGTACATGTCCTAATTACAGCTGTCGTCGACAGTTTGGTAAGCTTATAATTTAAATATTTTTTATTATAATCAGTATAAATATAAATAATTTTGAAATTACTTAGGAAAGTTGATCATTTCTCTAATCTCCGAATCTACTGAGCTAAACGATTTGTTTATTTCTTTACCAATAGGTTACAGGATGACCTGTAAGAAGATAATGATTTTTCAGTAACACTTCAAAAAATATGATTCGTTCAGAACCCGACTCCCACTTGTCCGGTGTTTTCAAAAACTTTCACGTATTTTTTTACTGACTGCGGTAAAGGATAACATCCTGAGGAAACCTAGACTTGTACTTACAGGGTTATACTTAATACACTCCAAAAAAATATCAGCTGTTTCATACAAAATGCAATATTGATTATGAAAATGTATGAAACAGTAGATTTTTTTTTGAGTTTTCAGGGTTGGGCTCAAATTATAAGTTGTTTATAATAATGTGTATTTTTACTACCTAAGAGGTTGTTAGTGTTTTACAAATAACCTTGTATATTGTGCTCACACCATAATTTACATTATGTTTTTATACGTGAGGATTTGTTATTGGCTTGCTGGTGACTACGGTTTCCTATTTTGTTTGTCTTTATTAGCTGTAAGTCCTCCATGTACTAAATAAATAAATAAATCTGAAATCACCAGACTACGTGACTAAGTGTTTCTTGATAGCTACAACCTGGGAGTCTTTAAGTCAAAAGTGAATAGGTTACTTCTAGGCAAGCGTGCTCCATCATCGGTTACCATCAGGTGAGATAGTGGTCAAACGTATGCCTATCTATAGTAAACAAAGCAAAAGTGGTGATTAATGCTAGTGCCTTTTCAGAATATATTAAAAGTGGTCTTAACTCAGCTGTGCGACAGTTACAGGCTGGTATTATTAAGTTACTTAATAAACATAACAAGACATTTATTCACACCAAATCATACTTCTAAATATACGGAAGTGCGAACAGGAAGAGAAGTATAAATGTAATAAATAACATTTTTATCGCTCTCCGCTGCGTAATGGTATCTTGATTCATTAATAGAATAACATTATAGCTTTCCGCATGTGTGCGAAGCCTTATATGGCTCCTCCACGAATATTTAAAACTAAATATAGCGTGATGTAAGCAAAGAAAATGGCGTCTGTGTTTAGTCTTACTGAATATGAGGCAAAAACCGGCAGTGTCTTAGGCCACGTTAGCAACTTCAAGCCGCTTGCATGCAAGTTGCATTACATTTCGGACTACTGAGGTACTAAGTAGGTGACTAATCTCTAAAAGAAGCCCCGCAATGCATGTTTAATTACGTTTTCATGCGAGTAGCTTGCAGGTGTAAAAGTGCCTTCTAAGACCGCGTTTCTGATATTAGCAATTAAAATAACAAGTTTCTTCGCTATAAAAATACCCTGAAACCCCTCTTCAATAGAAAAATTACAAGCACTCAAAGTTAAAACCTGCCGATCGTCGACTATTCCATTACTCCTAAACTCAGTAATCTCCTTAGATTGAGGTCGAAACACCACTTAATTTATAACGGCAAAACATTAACGATAATGCTCGGACGATGCTCGTAAAAAATTACTTTATCGCTTCTGAGACGTTCGTTATTAACTCGAATTAACAATTTGCAGCGCTATTCGGTACATCTGTACTGTGTAGTTAATAACTTTATCGTTCAATAATAACGTTCTTCGGGAGTAAAAAGCTTTAATGTGTATATAAAGACAGCGCTGTTTAGGTGGCTAACAAACCGCTCCGTCGTACCCTAGTTTACTGTTGAAACTCAATTAAAATTGGGCAATTTTGTTGGTCGGGACGAAATTAAATCGCAGTAACAGCAATCCGGTCTGTCGCCGTTCCAATATGACGAGTAACGGGACGTAGGCGGTAGCTTTATACTAAGATTTCTATGTTGACGATAAATAATTTGGTGTATATTGCTTTTGAGTTTGTTGATTCGGGAGTAAAAGATTTTCTTGTCGCTGCTTTAAAGTGTTTACTTAATGACCCTGTGTTGATAATACTTTAACTTACATGGTCTGGGTTCTATACTCGAAGGGTTATCGACGAAACTCTTTTATTAAGCCGGTGTTCGTCCGTCTGTCTGTCATGAACTATCTGATTAGGTAGAACGTTGAAATTTTCACAAAGTGTGTAATGTGTGTGTGTATGTGTAGTGTGTGTGCTATAACAATAAAAAAAAACAAAATGAAAGGTAGAGAAAAAAAAATGGTATTTTCAAATATCCGAAAGTGAACCACTCTTGTTCGATTTATACCACGGTTTATATGTAACTATCTTACCTCGCAACAAACTACACAGCAACATACTATTTAATTCAATCCGCAACAAATAATAAATGAGACAGAAAAAAAGGTAGCTGTAATTCATCAAAAGATAGCCCTGTAACAAGGACAAGTAAAGTTTTCTACCCCTACTTAGCAGTTCCAGGGGGCTATTTATATGGGTGGTTCCGTAAACCTTGGAAGGAGGGTAGGCAGCACGTAAATAATTCATCGACTACCCGCATTTGTTATGATGATAGTGAGTGTATATCGGTTGCCTAAGAGAGGTACACTTAATAGTCGAGAGGTATTTTTAGCTGTTGTGTTTGTTAATATTTGTTTTAGTTATAGGTTAAACAATCTGGGGGTCTTTAAGTGTGTGAATAGGTTTTATCGTTGACCACATCATCGATTTTTATTATGTGAGTTTCTGGGCAAATGAGAATGTATTAATAATATTAAAAAAAAAAATGGTAATGTTAAAATTAGAACTTGTAAACTAAGTTTTAGAATAGTTAATTTAAAAAGAAACGAGCTTTTCGAATATGAATATTTTATATAGAAGCCTTAAAAGAGTGGTTTTAAAGTAGCCACTTTAGTTTGTTGCCATGAAGAATCATCGGACAATTAAATAATAAGTTTCGATTTTTATTTTATTTATTATAACTGTTGTCTTTCCTACTTATAATCTTGTAATAATTCATAGCTACCCACACTAATCCACCTAATTCTTCTGTCAATACGATTGCAATTGAATTGTCTACATAATTGAAAAAATTAATCGTTGGATTTTCAAGTGTGTTCAAACTATAATCCATCTAATTCCCCTATCAATACGACTGTAAATGTCAACATCATTGAAATTTTTGAATCGTTCGGTTTTCAAACTTCAAACAACAATCCACCTAATTCCGTTGTGAAAACGTCTGGAAATAAGTTGTCTACATGTGTGACTGACCTTTGCTGGCACCGTCGGGTCCGCGTAGTATGGAACACTCTTCTATTGTGCCGAACGGTGTGAAGAGTTGGCGGACATCCTCCTCAGTCTGCTGTTTGCTGAGCATGCCCACGAACAGCTTCCGATCTGTGACGAGAAACACACGGTTACTACCTTGAAACAAGACAGCTAAATGGCGTTCCGTTGCTAGTTTATTTGTAGAAAAATACTCATCGTGCTTGAGTTTAAACGATTCACAGATTTTGAAAAAGGTAGATTTTTTTCATTTCACAGTTCTTATCAAACAATCATCATTTTCCAAATACACACTACGCAGCACACTTTACAACAACACTGTTCACAGACATGATTGAATGATTCAAACCTTTGCTACGCCGGTCTACGCGGTGCTACGCCGTAGCCGCGCTGCTACGCCGGGCCTACGCTTCGCTCAAACTCAAACAATTGATTAGACTTTGACTTTAGTTTGTCGTAACTAGCAACAGAACGCAGTCAAACAAAGAGGCACACCACAGTAAGCCTAGCGGTGGTGCGTGGAGCGGCGGGCTTAAACTGGACTTCGGTGCCAATGGACCAGGTTCATAGTAGCGACCGGGCGAGTGCAGACGGCCTCATCGACAGGGCGCTGAAGCGCGGTACGTTCATTAAGGCGCGCGTACACAACGCCACACTTAGTGGCACCGCAGTCGCGCAACAGTTGCCCGCAAGCACCACGGTTCCTATTAATTTTGTGTGGAAAAACAGCTTATTATTATTAATTTTGGTCATAAATTTCTTTTGTTGAGTAAAATAAGTTGCTTTTCGGTTTGATTACAATGCATTTAAAATCAATGAGTATGGGACGTAAATGCGCATACTTTGATTATAGCCCACAGTTACTAAAAAATACTTTTATGAATCTTTCAAACTCACAAAATGAGCAAAAATATTAATTATTTTAGAAGCTATTGAATTAGAACATGTCATGAATGTATGTGCATTTACGAGCTGGTTGTAGCGCCGTGTGCGCGCGCACTAAGTTGCTACTGTTGTCAATGTTAAGTCAAGGAAGAGACAGCCTACAGAGAGTTTACAATTTTGAGGTGCATCGAGAAATTGATTAAAAAATAATATTTTAGATCAGTACAGAGTTGTACTCGACTCGACTATATAAGTCTAGTCGTCTTAGATTCATTTTTGAATAATATAATTGAAGGTCTTAAACAGATATGTATAAAACGAACACTAATATGAGACACAAAAATATTATATAACTGAATCTAATGAAAGACACAAACAAAACACGACATGTGTGATTCAAAATTAACGGCAACATTTTGTGGCGTCATCTGTAAAAGCCCTTAGGTCACACATAACTCACTAGCGTCTTCATGATTTTTTGACCTTATCGCATGAGAAATAATTACTTTGACAAAGTTTGGTATAAAATTAATTTCTGGATGCACATATTAAAGGTTTTTCACATTTCCTTCCAAGTCAGCGCCCTATCGCAGCGTGGCGAGTGAGCCGCCACTACACGCGCCCGCTCCCATCACCTGCTCGACTCGCGTGACGTCATCACACATCACCTACCTAGCACATGTGATGGACAACAACAGCTCTATGATAACACATAACACACAGTTTTAGTTAATGAAATACAACGAACAAAATTCAAATTCAGGTCAACACAAAAATTAGCACATTACACTAAAACGTTGCAATGGTGATCGACGAGGGTCCCGTAGATTATTAGGGGTCACACATCGATTAGGGGCTACGGAACCCTCTGGACTTTGTTACTTTAAGACTTCTGTGTGAGCAAACAAGTTCGCGTCACCCAATATTTTTTTTAAACGAGCGGCGTCAGTTTTGGGCGTCCAAAGGCTCTTTACAGAAATCGGCGTTCAATATAGTAGAACTTTTTAATAAAAATTAATGACATAATAACATAAATCCACACTAATTACGCATCGAAATGAATACGAAAACAGAAAAAATAAAATAGTTTTTACAGCACGACGATAACTAATGGTGCAGAGTGAGGGGTTGCGTTCCAGGTCTAATCTTTTAGTTACCAGTCGAGTTTGCCTTGACGACGAACAAATGAACTGAGCGCAAAGAGTTTTACTCAAAACATTTTTAATAAAAAAACAACATTCCATTTTCGAAAAGTGACAGTTGACAAAAATGGAGCTACGAATGCAACGGAATGGAGAAGGCAAGGCGCACTCGACAAGGTTAGACGTGGACATTCGCTCACTGCGCGCGCTATTTGACAGACAGTGACAACAGTACAGCCTAGGGCACGCACAACAAACGCTACCTGTATCCGCCTATGCGCGCCGTCTCCCTTCGCCCCCTGGAACACAAGAACATGCTACACACGCTTACTCCACCGCTCCACATTTATACTCATTGTATTTTTGAGGAGTATGAGAATCCATCTCAAATAAATATGTCGACAACCGCATCCAAAAACGATAAGATATTATTATCTTTTTATTATCTAATAACAGTATTCTTCAGTTTTAGAGAACGGGGTTGCACAGATTTATGGTACTATAAAATATCTTTAAACGGTAGCCATTTTAGTACTAATGATTTTGCAGCTCATGCACTACCATGAGCTGCTGTGTACTCAAACGTACGTAAATAGTAATTATATTTTAGCATCTATAACAATTTTCAAACACCTATAGAAGACACGGGATACAAATAGTGAAATGTGAATGAAACATGTTTGTCATTTCTGGACAAAACTTACGATTGATTATTACCCTTCCTTATTAAATTTGCAGGCTGCCACTTAGTATAGCATACCTAATAATAAAGGTAAATAAATTTACAATTTAGGTACCTGCCTTACTAATTTATACCAAAAAGTGCCTAAAATGTAGTAGTATTAACATAGCAAAACCACCTTAAACATGACACACACATGATCTATTAGAAAAACCAAAAAACACATACACAACACGCGTGCTGTTTCGTGCGTAACAAGCAATTTAGTCAGTTACTACAAAACAGCAAATAAAACACATCAAGCTGGTATCATGGGAGAGTCATGTTTTTGGTCGTCTTGCTATAGTTTTACAAATACGTTCATTTAAATCAACACCTGTCTAATAACTTCCTGACGAAGTTCGGATTGTTTCCAGTACAGCTGAATACCAGTGTTTGGTGAATGCTCATTTGAAATCCACAATCTAGTAACTACGTAACAATTATTGTATAAATTATAAATTGAAGCCTTCGTAGAACCTATTCTATAAATATAACCAAATCCGAACTTAATAATAATATTTATATACACCGTAAAATTTTGATCGTTTTAATCCCGTGGAGGGTCGATACGGTACATGAAACACTGTCGATTTGTAAAGATAAAATAAAAAAATATAATACATTTTTCTAAATCTCGAATTAATATACGCAGGTACGAAATTAATTTCTTTAGGTAAACGAGTCAATGACCTTTTAGGTAGTTGTCGGTTGTTGCGTACTAACTACCTACAGGTCATTGAACTCGCCCCGCTGACGTTTACTTAAAGAAATTAATTTCGTACATGCGTAAATTAATTCGAGATACCACTAAATAATTTTAAGACCATTGTACCATATTCAAACAAATAAATGATTATTATTATTATTATTAATAATTCGAGTTAATAAAAGTTCTTTATTTTTAATTTTATTCTTACAAATTGATAGTATTTCATGTAGCGAATCGACCCTCCACGAGATTAAAACGATCAAAATTTAACGGTGTATAAAAATAGCCTACGACCTATTCCCAGAACTACCAAATATACACAAAAAAATACGTTAAAATCAGTCAAGCCGTTTCGGAGGGGTTCGATAACAAACACTGTGACACAAGATTTTTATATATTAGAAGATACACTAAAATTCATTAAAATTGGTCAAGCCGTTTCGGAGGAGTTCAATAAGAAACACTGTGACACGAGATTTTTATATCTACACTAATATTATAAAGAGGAAAGATTTGTTTGTTTGAAATGAATAGGCTCCGAAACTACTGGACCGATTTGAAAAATTCTTTCAGCAATGGATAGCTACATTATCAGGGAGTAACATAGGCTATATTTTATACCCGTACTCCCACGGCAACGGGAACTACGCGGGTGAAACCGCGTGACGTCCACTAGTATTAGATATATACAGAAGTGAGTTTGATTACACCCTGAAAACAATTACAGGCTACGAATATCAAAACAAAGCCGCGAGCAGAACCTAGTTTTTATATAATTTCCCTATAAGAACGGAAACTAAACTAAATGCACTTTTAAAAAATGCTCCGAAAACACAGAGTTTTAATTCGGACCAAAACCCTGCTGTTCGAACACTATTGAGCTCTTTTCCTAGTTAAAACAGCTTTGTGAGACAAAATTAAACGCTAACATTCTTTAATAGAAGCTGGTATTTGCAGCTAGGAGAACAAGGTAGTTAATACTTTCTGTAATTTAAAACGTTTTTCGATTAATATCATTTTGGAGTAGTTGGTTGGTTTGGTAGGTATCATCAGTGGATGGTAATGGCAACTAAAATATACGATAGCCTACCACTGTAGATCAAAAAATGCCTACGTTGAAATATTTTGCACGATATTATAATAATTATATAATGCAATGCTGCTGTTCTCTCTCAAAAATCATTCGAGACATGTGACTCGCTTCGTGACAACCAGTATTGTGATCAATGCTCTTGGCTTCTCTTGTTACAATTATACAAAAAAACGCAAACCAGTTATGTGCCAGGTACCTACAGGCAAGTATAACCTATGCACTTTATTAACTTGCACGTCCCCACGCAACAGCAACCCCACCTCCATACAACAACAACAAAACAACAATTAGCCATCTTTAGCGCAACAAACAGGTACAAAACTAAAGGGAAGGACTCACGAAGTTAGGCAACAATGCACAGTTACACGTAGAGTCGTAGCCGGCTGTCCCTAAACATTGTTCGGGATATTAGTGCCGGTGGGGCGGGGTCATTAAATTCAGATTTATAAGCGCCCAGCCGGATATCTCTCCCGCGCGACGGTGCTAATGACCACGTAAATTGAGATAATTTCACACCGGACTTGATAATAAGGCTGCGGACACACGCACTAGGTCTGCTATGTGGCGGAAGATTAGGAAGGTTTATGGGACTGGTGCATGCATTTTTGGGACGGAAAATTTTATTTGTAATCTCTTTGTCACGATTGATTCGTTTAAAGCTAGTTTTCTACAAATGACCACGTCAATTGAGATAATTTCACACTAGAATTGATAATAAGGCTGTAAACATACGTACTAGGTCTGCTATGTGGCGGAAGATTAGGAAGGTTTATGGGACTGGTGCATGCATTTTTGGGACGGAAAATTTTATTTGTAATCTCTTTACCACGATTGATTCGTTTATAGCTAGTTTTCTACAAATGACCACGTCAATTGAGATAATTTCACACTAGAATTGATAATAAGGCTGTAAACATACGTACTAGGTCTGCTATGTGGCGGAAGATTAGGAAGGTTTATGGGACTGGTGCATGCATTTTTGGGACGGAAAATTTTATTTGTAATCTCTTTACCACGATTGATTCGTTTATAGCTAGTTTTCTACAAATGACCACGTCAATTGAGATAATTTCACACCAGAATTGATAATAAGGCTGCAAACATACGCACTTGGTCTGCTATGTGGCGGAAGATTAGGAAGGTTTATGGGACTGGTACATGCATTTTTGGGGCGGAAAATTTTATTTGTAATCTCTTTACCACGATTGATTCGTTTATCTATATTATATATAATGATATTATATATATTGATATATTATTTATATATATTGATAGTTTTCTACAAAGGACCACGTAAATTGAGATAATTTCACACCAGAATTTATAATAAGGCTGTAAACATACGTACTAGGTCTGCTATGTGGCGGAAGATTAGGAAGGTTTATGGGACTGGTGCATGCATTTTTGGGGCGGAAAATTTTATTTGTAATCTCTTTACCACGATTGATTCGTTTATAGCTAGTTTTCTACAAATGACCACGTCAATTGAGATAATTTCACACTAGAATTGATATTAAGGCTGCAAACATACGCACTAGGCCTGCTATGTGGCGAAAGATTAGGAAGGTTTATGGGGCTGCTGTATGCTTTTCATGTGGCGGAAAATTTTATTGTAATCTTTTTACCAGGATTGATTCGTTCATAGCTAGTTTTCTACAAATGACCACGTAAATTGAGATAATTTCACACCAGACTTGATAATAAGGCTGCAAACATACGGACTATGTCTGCTATGTGGCGGAAGATTAGGAAGGTTTATGGGACTGGTGCATGCATTTTTAGGCTGAAATTTTTATTTGTAATCTCTTTACCACGATTGATTCGTTTATAGCTAGTTTTCTACAAATGACCACGTCAATTGAGATAATTTCACACCGGACTTTATAATAAGGCTGCAAACATATGCACTAGGTCTGCTATGTGGCGGAAGATTAGGAAGGTTTATGGGACTGGTGCATGCATTTTTGGGACGGAAAATTTTATTTGTAATCTCTTTACCACGATTGATTCGTTTATAGCTAGTTTTCTACAAATGACCACGTCAATTGAGATAATTTCACACTAGAATTGATATTAAGGCTGCAAACATACGCACTAGGCCTGCTATGTGGCGAAAGATTAGGAAGGTTTATGGGGCTGCTGTATGCTTTTCATGTGGCGGAAAATTTTATTGTAATCTTTTTACCAGGATTGATTCGTTCATAGCTAGTTTTCTACAAATGACCACGTAAATTGAGATAATTTCACACCAGACTTGATAATAAGGCTGCAAACATACGGACTATGTCTGCTATGTGGCGGAAGATTAGGAAGGTTTATGGGACTGGTGCATGCATTTTTAGGCTGAAATTTTTATTTGTAATCTCTTTACCACGATTGATTCGTTTATAGCTAGTTTTCTACAAATGACCACGTCAATTGAGATAATTTCACACCGGACTTTATAATAAGGCTGCAAACATATGCACTAGGTCTGCTATGTGGCGGAAGATTAGGAAGGTTTATGGGACTGGTGCATGCATTTTTGGGACGGAAAATTTTATTTGTAATCTCTTTACCACGATTGATTCGTTTATAGCTAGTTTTCTACAAATGACCACGTCAATTGAGATAATTTCACACCGGACTTGATAATAAGGCTGCAAACATACGCACTAGGTCTGCTATGTGGCGAAAGATTAGGAAGGTTTATGGGGCTGCTGTATGCTTTTCATGGGGCGGAAAATTTTATTGTAATCTCTTTACCAGGATGGATTCGTTCATAGATAGTTTTACAAAGGATCACATAAATTGAGATAATTTCACGCCGTACTTGATTATGCGGAAATACGAACTAGGTCTGCTATGTGACGGAAGATTTATGTGGTAAGGTGCAAGCCTTTTTTTTAGTGGAAAATTTAAATAACTTATTTAATTTTTTTACCGCAGGGTGATTGTTGATTCGTTTTGCAGCAAGTTTTCTGTAAAAGCTAATTTGAGTCAGTAAATATTTTCTGACATTCAAGATACATTGCATTATATAACTGGCATTTTGTGTTACGTATCTGCTTGCCTCATAAAACATTGACCCGTACTTGTGAATTGATTTAAGAGGACCTTTACCTTTGTAAAATTTCTCACAAATGAATAACCTTACAAATAATCCCGTAGACATACCACCTTTATACCCAAAGACTTAAAGAGACTAGAATGACCCTCAGGATAAATCTCTCCAACATAATCCCCGAATTAATTTGGAAACATATTCATATGTCTCCGGGGATTAAGTTAGCCGAGATTCTTAAACACAGGTCAAAAGTATTAGATATTCGGTCCCTACCTGCTCCTCGAATAAATTATTACAAAAGGGATTAGATTCAATTTGTTTTCATTAGGATTTTATTTAAAACATAAATTCAATAAAATTTGAGAAAAAGAATATAGTTAACATTTTGAAAGATTTCTTCTATTTACAATACGTGGATTTTGATTTTTATATTTAGTTGGTTAAATAAGACGAATTCAAATTTAAATTAAAATAAACCGATTTCACCTAGTTTAAATTGACGAAAAAGATTGACGTGTAACAGTGTTATTTGTGAACTAGTGGACGTCACGCGGTTTCACCCGCGTAGTTCCCGTTCCCGTGGGAGTACGGGGATAATATATATGCCTATGTTACTCCCTGATAATGTAGCTATCCAATGCTAAAAGAATTTTTCAAATCGGTCCAGTAGTTTCGGATCCTATTCAATTCAAACAAACAAACAAACAAATCTTTCCTCTTTATAATATTAGTGTAGGTAGATAATTTATCATGAAATAAAAATAGATACGTTGACCACGGAATTATTTCGTGTTCTTAGAATTTCGCCCTTACTAGGCATGCAGAGCAGAACCCGTCTCTCAAAATTACTTTGAACTGTATAATATGAAACGAGATTCATCCCCAATACGTACTTGCCAACCACAATATGTTTTAATCATAAATTCGGTTGTAATACCAAAATACTGTGTAATTGGTGCACATCGATTCCAGTTCGAAGTACCAAAATAATCCCACTTCACTCTGCGAAACATTTCAAGTGTTTGTATGAGCAATATTAACGTGCGGCTTGGCTTTCATTTAAATCACCTGAAATGAGTTTTTACAGTGACGAGCATAAATAAGTGAACCAATTGCGTTTTTCAAGTGAAAAAACAAATCAACTTTAGCTAATACTTACTAATATTATAAACTAGCACTTTGCCCGCGACTTCATCCGCGCTGCAATTTTATAAGGATCCCTAATTATTTTTCTATGCAAACCTTCCTCGTGAATCGCTCTATCCATTCGTGAAAACAGCATGAAAATCAGTGCAGTCATTTTTGAGTTTATCGCGAACAGACAGACAGACGCGGCGGAGGACTTTTTGTTTTATAATATTGTTGTGATAGTGGTGTAGTGATGCGAAAGTGAGTATGGTGGTTACGATTTCGCAGAACCGATTTTGATCAATTTTAGAACAGAGGGATACCCTGACCCTGGAGGTAGTTATCTTTTTTTTTTGCGAAAACTAAACTTGATCGCTAGCGCCGCTGCGGGCCGAAGTTACACTCCTAAGAAGGTTTTCAATTCACAATAAAAACATTAGCGTTAGGAGAAAACCCCTTTTGAATTTGTTTAAAGTGTACATATTAATATGCTCGTAATGCACTTACTGGTTAAGTACTTGAGCGAGCTAATTAGGCAGAGAACTCTGAAAAAAACCGTTGCGAGTAGCCTTTCCAAGGTTTGGGTACTAATTTCATACAATTATTGTAAGCTTGGATGTGGATTGGGAGCTAGGCAATACGGGAATAAGTATTTTGGTTTGTTATTTTTAATAGATCTACATATATTTAGCGTGGTTTTGTAACGGGTGAGCGATATTTTTCCACTAGGATTGTGTGTTACAAGGAAAATTGGTCAAGTCTAGAGCTTTCTTCCATTGCAAGATGTTTGCTTAGTCAGCCCAAATATTTCATTAGAATTGAAAAATAAAAACATTACATCGAAAGGTAACAAAAAAGGTAAAAGGTAAAAAGTTTCTTTTACTTTCTTCACTGGACGTAACACCTTTTCGGTTATAAAGCTTCTTTAACCCTAACCGTCGTGTCAGCTGTACCCGTGCCGTATCCGACCCGTTCCGGCAGCCGCAACGCTACTCATTAAGCACTAATGCAGCACTATAGCTAAGGCCCTTAACGCGCGATAAATAAACTAATTATACGCTCAATGGCCACCAATTTGTACTGGAAATTGATTGGTTATCATATATATAGTATCTACTACCTATAGGTGTTATATTTGTGGTCCGCTATGTAAGGCGGTTACGCCGTTCTGACTTTGTGGTGTCTAATGCAAACATAGTAGGTATATTAGGTCTAAGTTTGCAGACGATATAAACATGATAATCTATGTGGTATGTACGAATATAAAGTATAATGTAATTGTGGTTTTCAGCTAAGTTTAACTTACATAGTTGCCATCCTGTTTCTATTGTACATGATTACGTTTTCAGAAATTAAATGCAATGTAAGAATGTGTATCCTATAGAAGTTTGTGTAATGTCTTATACATAAAATCAAGATGAAATATTTCAAGTTCTTGACTTTACCAATAATTTCTCAGACTTCAGATTCCTAAACTTCAGGAATTCCCGGAATGTTTAGGTCCAATAAGTTATTGACTGAGTGTCGAGACTTCGAGCATTTATCAATAAACCTAGCTTCTTGAATCTTGACCTTAATTTGAGTGTCCTCGTGACAAATTCGGGGACGGTTTTATGTAAAGATTTTCCTTTATTGTAATACACGCATATTCGTGGGTAAATCGATACAAAAATGACTACTTTAAATTACTACGTTTTCAAACAATTATAATTTTGGTTTAATTTTGTTTTTGATGGAGCGATCTTATCCAGAAGAAGGCTGTTCGCTCTAACTTTGAAGAGATTAGGGTTGTAAGCGTTTCCACTCCTTTGCTGTGCGCATTATAAAAGACGTTAGCAAACGCTTAGTGCGAATTTTCTGTGGAATAGCAACAAGATAGGGATGTTAACTTGTAGTGCGTCTGTATGTCCAATGGTAGAAGGAAGTTCTTTAAGGAATATGAACACAGCGACACATGCACTGCCACTGATTATGTCGTAGAAGTGGTGGGACATCAAATTGTAATTGTACCACTGAGACGAAAACAAAGAGAAAGAAAAAACACAATACGCTGCCAAATAAAGCAAGAAATCCTGGCTCACACAAATCCCTACCGTAACACACACCATACCATTCCTTCTCTCCAACAATTCACCCGAACTGCACAAATCTAATTTCGCAACTACACCCGGAGCTGGTACATAAAAACTCCCGGAGCCTCGCTCTCACCTTTTCAGCGTAATGCCTCGTCGCCAATCAATCAAAACAACATATTGTTTGCTTGCAAGGGATAACGTTTCCGTTCTAACGTGGATTTATGAGGGGTAGCGATATTATTGATAGGTTTCATGCAACATTAGCGCCTTGATTGGTAGCCGTTCCGTTTTTATTTTTGGAGGCATGGAAATTGATCGGGGTTGCATAGAATTAGGAGGTGTTTTGGAGTTTCAGAACGCGAAACTGGAAGCTTTTGGTGAGGAAGAGAAAATGGATAAAGTAAACTGTGAAATTCTTTTTCGTTGACCTTGTGAATAATAAAATTATGCTGGTATATGTGGTATAGTCGCGCTTGTCAAAATAATTGCATTTATGTGTGGTTGCACTGAATATCTTCACGAATAATAAATCTTGGATATTTTTATGATCTTTATCTATAATATTTCTGAAAGCTACTAAATTAAAACTTTCAGGTGACGGTCCAAACCACTCAGTTTTTACGACCATCAAAAATTTTATGTGCCATAAAATATTTTATCAACCAAATCTATTGGAAGTCTACAAAAAATCTCTTTTTATAATCTGTCTCTCTGGATGGCCCACTTCATGTAATACAGCAATTAAGGCGACCCTTCACTTTCAGTTTCAGATAAATTCGTTTGTAAATTGGCTGTAGGTAGCTTAGAGCCGTTGGAGCGAAAATTTCAATGTTCAGTTGATTCTATTAATTAGGCATGCTGTGCTCTCCATCGAGCCAAGTTGAATAGCCAATTACATAGATAATTGGAGGTCGCGCAGGTGTCTTCGCGACAAAACCGGGAGCGCGGCGTCGTGTGGTGCGAGGGAGAAGACGGACGAGGGAGTCAACGTGCATTTATTAGACGGGACTGTGACCTAGCGACGCTATGTTCTGTACAGTTGTTGGAATGCGTCAAATAACTATGTTTAGTGATAACTCACTCTAATAAAAACTACAAGATAAGATAGATTTGGCTTATCTCGGTTAAATAACTTTCGAGTCAGGCAAATTAATTGTTTTTTGATTGACAAGAATTTCTAGTTAATTTAAACTTCTATAAGGTTGAAAATATTTGACAAACGCGTAGGTAAACAAACCTTGTTGGTTTCCTTTATTTCGTACAAGTTCCTGTGAGTTCCTCAAAGTTCTAATCATGAAACAAGTAAAAAAAATATGGTTCCAATTTTTTCTCTGCAAAACTTCAGTATTAGTTATTAAAATGCCTAATGCTGTGCTAAAAGAGGTTTTCAACCATTTATGAACCATAAAAATATTTGCTAACCGTTTCAAATAAAATACTTAAGTATTTCTAAAATCAGGAAAAGCTAGTACCTCCAAAAATAAACCAAACTCGCTGCCACCTTACAACATAGAACACGAAGATTCGTGTGACGAATTCTCGCAGTTTCATTCTATTTAGTTTATGTGAAAGTTATATAGCTTGTTTACTGCCAGGGGGCGCCACTGGAGCACGGTTATTGCGTGCTAAAACACTGCACTTCAGACTATCTGGGTTAGCACAGGCAATAGCTTGAAAACTATGAGCTAGTACGTCTTAGAGTTGTTAGTTTGAAATTGGTTACATTTTTGGCTGTTTAATAATGTAGTAAGTACTTATACAAAAGTTAAACAATCATCAAATACCATGGTTCATTGCAATGTGAACCAGTTAAGAAAACGAAATAAATATGTGTTGACGTTCAACAGGTGCTACATACAATTAATTAATACTAACTGTTAATTTTGAACTTCATAATTGAAATAAAAGTAAAATAACTTTGTGTCTGAAAGTATTTTTAAGACACTGACTAGATTATATTTCAGGTCGCGATAGAATAAATCTGAACGCAAGCATATGTATGTGTGGAAACCGTATTCAAGGTTTTTATTTATAATTCATATAATTTACTGTAAGCCTTATAATAAAATAAAACATTAATAAAAACAAGTGTACAGTGGGCTCTTACTTAAAACTGTTTAAAAACTGTACATTTCTGAACTGAATAATATAAAATCTAGAACACAATATAAACTGTACTAATCGGAACAGACCAGTAGTGCTATTCTCTAACAACAATTTCGTATCTCGACAGTAGAATTCGAGGTGAGTTTCAAATGAAGACCTTTATGTTGCGTGCAATAAAGCTCACTTTGTGAGTTTTATCACTCAGGTGAAGCTCGATATCAAAATGGTTTCTTACAGGATAGACTAGCAGGCTCTAGCAGACAGGCGTGTCATCAGCAGACATGTTCGACGCTATGGCGTTATAGACAATATAAATAAACAGTCCTTGATGAGCTTGGTAGAGAACAGTGGGCAGAGTCTGGGTTTCTCTAACAAGTACATGTAATGGTTTAGTAAGGCATATAATGTTACTGTTTTAAAATTCGGTCACCTTATGTCTGTGCTTACATTGTATGTAACTGTGAGTGCCAAATAAATGTGTATTGTTTCTTTCTTGACTTCTTCCTAAATTGTGTTACTGTGTTTGCTAAATAAACCATGTTCTCTTTCTTTGTTTTCTTTCTTTTTTGTGTTTTTTTTTTTATCTCTTTCTTGGCAATGCAATATGTTCAATTGAGCCTGTATCATTTAGAATTTTGTTTTCCACATCGTGTTCGTCTGTGTCTTTCGCTGTTCACAATTGCTCATAAGGATCAGAAAACTATATATTGCCTGCTTGTTTGCCTAGTATTTCCCAACAATATTGGGGTCGGCTTCCAGTCAAGCCTGATTCAGCTACATACCAGTATCTTACGTGGAGCGGCTGCCTACCAGATCTCCACAACCCATTAATAATAAAACTTATGTATTATACTACTATAATTGAAAGTCTATACCATAATAGAACAGAAAAGGCGCTAGCAGGCAGGCGTGTCATCAGCAGACATGTTCGACGCAGAAGCATCATAGACAGTGACAATACAAACGACGGCAGGATACCTTGGTACAGAACGGTGGGCTGACTATGGGTTTTTGCAATACTTAAAATGGTTTAGTGTAGTGAAGCACACAATGAAATTGCTTTAAATTAAGTCTCTTTATTTTTGTCCCCACATCGTGTGTACCGAATATTCGTGTTTTCTTTCTTCTTTTTTTCTTGGTAGCGTTTAACATGTACGATTGGGGTCTGCATAAGTTAGAATTTTGATTTCCGTATCGTGTTCGTCAGTAGTCTTAGCTTGATTGAGCTATTTTGACGATTACTCTTCCGCTGGTCACAATAGCTCATAAGCCTCAGAAAACTATTATAATTGAAAATCTAAACCACAATAGAACGGACTAGGTGCTAGCAGATAGGCACGTCATTAGCAGAAATGTTCGACGAAGTGGTGTCAGAGACAATATAAACAGGAGACTTTGGTAGAAAACGGTGGGCCGAGTGTGGATTTTTAGCTGAAATTATTATACCTAGTGCGAGACAAATGTTAGTGTTGTAATCATAGAAATATAGAAAACAGGTTGGAACGTACAAGTATTTTTTGTGCTTGTCCGAGACGCCTACTGCTGCGTTCAAAGTGGTTCGGGACAAGAATATCTGGGAGGATTTACTGAAGAGCTTTCGTGGAAGACTGAATAAAATAATCCTTTATTGTGATGAACAAAAGTCTCCCCAGTAGTTTCTCAATGTTCTTTGTATTAACTTATGTTTAGGCCATGTTTTTTGTACTCCATCAAGTGGCATGTAAGGCCTTTATTGTTCACTATGGCCCAAAAAATATATGTACAAAAGGACGGTTGAATGTGCATCAGTAAATATTTTGAATTGTTTGCCGTGTTTGTAGACAGTCCGAACTTCGGGGATGAAAATAAAAGTCTCGAATAGAAGAGAATACAAAACAAAGCTATTAGTTTACTTACAAACATCAAGGCCTAAACTAGCGAAACCCACAAAACCACACCAGGAATATTCTTGCACCTTAAACGGCCCAACGCCACCACAGGCCCAGCAAAAACTTAACCATAGTTAACATTATCCCATATCAGTAACCACATTACCTCGCCATCTATTCTGAAGTAAGCTTGGTTGGAGAGTCGCTAAAGTGGCTCGAGCCACTAATCTGATAAGCGGTGACGAAAATCGCTTTATAATAAGTACAAAAAGGTGGCTCATTAGAGGTTTTAAGTTAGGGACTGTGTTATGTTCCGTATTTATGGATGGTAGTGATTTTGGGTTGTTTTACGTAACAGTTTGTACTTGTGAAAAATGTATCGTATAGTAGGTTTTAGAAGTGAATACATGTACAGTATTGTCTCTCCATCTCCTTTAAAATTCGTCCAAAGGCTGTCTTTCAAATTTTGTGCAAATGGTTCCTTCATCTATCTTTCCTAATGTTTTTAATAAATAGTATTTATTTTTTCTATACCTTAGGATGTCACAACACTCATTAGGTCAAAGTTTGGGTGATTAGTTCCTTATGAAATCAGTAAGCGATATTAGGTACACTACTACTTATCTGTCTAAGAGTAGCATTTTCTAAGTAATATACCTACGCAAACTTATAAATATACCTCGTTTCATTGAAATATATGTTCATACGTCCACTTGCATATTTCCACCAATATTGACACACAGTGAGAGAACACCGCATCAAAATTTAAAACCGAACCAATAATTTCTAAACCATAACTCCCAACCACATTTTTGACCGTAACCAGTGCATACTAACCCTACAGTAAAACGTACCATTTTGCGCGAAATTAATTGCATTGGCTCAATTTGACTCGACCGGATCAAACCGGTGGAAACCGGCGGGAAGCGGACACCACCAATTATGACTATATTAAACTTAACCACTGTATGTCTGTGTCCGACGTTTGACGGCCGCCATGTTAATAAATTGCGTCGATGGTGTTTATGTCAGGATGGGCTGTGGAAAAAAATTATTTGGATTTAGTGTAAGGTAATTTTGTTACAAGGGAAATAAAGTTATTTTATTTGCTGATCTACAGTTGAAAACCGCGGTTTGGAAATGCAGGGAGAGGTTAATGTTTAGGATGAGCTTCTAAACAGGTAAGTGAAGTAGTGTTTAAAAATAATTTTAGGTTCCTAAGATTTTAACAGGTACCTTAGATATTTATCTAGCAAAAACATTATCAAAGTTACCCTTCACGCCCACAAGAAGCTTCCCGAGCTACTCTAAAAATAGTTCTCCTCAAGTCTTTGAGGACTCCCATTTTTGGGCGAAACGTTCTGAATCACTGGTCGCTTTCACTTCACTGATTTGAGTAATATCCTTTGAGGAACTAATAGTACAAGTATGAGACAGTGAACTTGTCCCTACGATGGACAAACGTTACGTTTCATCCTCCATTCGGATAGTAAAAGGCGGAACCACTGACTCATTAGTTCAAGATGTTCCCAAACTATTGGGCCGCAACTTGAAAGTTAACAAGAATGTCGGCCAAAGCCGGGGGGCGTGGCTAGAGTAGGATGTACTTAGACAAAGTTCGGTTTTGTCATTAAACCGAAGGTTTCGGGAAATCCCTTAGCATGTTACTTAGAAGTTCTGAACTTGAAGACAATAGTGTATTCTTAATGTTTGAAGTGATGTGCTGCATTATTACAGCAAGTAATTTAGTTCTATTCTATTTAACAGTGAACAGAAAATATACTTACTTGGTATTTTTTCTTTTCACTGCTAAATAACATTGTGTTCTAATGTATCGACAGAAATTTTATCAGTTTATCATGTCAAACTTGAATGTACTTAATTGAACCAACTGATTGTTGGGAAATACAAGACATAAAATATCTGAAAGGTGTAACAGAAATAATGCAAAACCCTGAAATCGCAACAGCAAAACTCAACTACAATATTTATGTTTGCATAACTCGACATACTGTATTAAACAATTATATTTTCCAGCGATTACAGCGTTGAACCAATAACAACGACCTCATATCAGGAACTAGCTGACCCGTGCAACTTCGTCTGCGTCACAATTTTCATTACTGCTCCGCTCCTATTGGTCTTAGCGTGATCATATATAGCCTATAGCCTTCCTCGATAAATGGGCTATCTAACACTGAAAGAATTTTTCAAATCAGACCAGTGGTTCCTGAGATTAGCGCGTTCAAGCAAATAAACAACCTCTTCAGCTTTATATATTAGTATAGATTGCGTTGATTCGGATACACCCTATATGTATAATAATAAGATATCCCTGTAAATGACTTGATGACCCGCATTAATTATTAGAAAATGACGCCACAAAACCACCAATTTACTTATAACCACGATCCACTTCTAGCCACTCCACTTAACACACGCGCGGTTCAAACTGGTTCAAACCGGTTTAAACCGATATTTTCTGGCGATTGTGATTAACTGTCATCGTTCCATTTTGTCGGAGCAATTTTCATTAAGCCGTCATTAAGCAGGAAAGTTTTGGAGTGTGGCTCTTATCCCATTGGTCCGCTGTCCTGGTTCATTAATTTACGGGACCCTTCCTGGTGGGGGAAAGTTATGAAAATGGGGATAAACGATTGAACACTTTTTGTATGTAGTGATGCACACGCATCGCTGTTTCATAGTAGGAATAGAATAGAACAATCACAAAAAAGTGGTCTTACTCGATTCCCTCATTAGAACTTAAGAATATAAAAATAATAATAAAAATTAATAAAAATAAATAATTATTGATAATATAAATTATTGACTCCTTGATACATGAGATAACTGACATTAACTAAAAAAAAAATAGCAATGACAGCAGTCAATTTCTAAAAGTGGACACATCCGTAATTAAAATTTTAAGGATAAACCAATCCTAACTATAATATTATGAATGTGAAAATGAATTTTAACACAGGGATAGAGATTGCCGAGCATATAGCAGATCAGAAGGGAGTGTCACACTCCTACTGACTAAAACCATCAGTGTTCCTCCTAGTGCCCATTCCAGGGCCGCGGTGACTCTTTCGAACAAATTCCGCAACCCTGGCAGGCACTGGCCCTAGCGGATCCCGTCTGATAGAGATTGCCCTGGAGACGGTTACAGGCAACTTGTTATTCCAAAAATTCTATACTTCTAGGCAATCGTGCTCCATCTTCGACATCATCGCTTACCATCAGGTGAGATAGTGGTCAAACGTTTGCCTCATCATCATCATCATCATAACAGCCGAAGGCGTCCACTGCTGGACATAGGCCTCCCCCAAGGGGGGGGGGGTTACCATAATCGCCACGCTTGGCAGGCGGGTTGGCGATCGCAGTGTATGGTGTAGTGTTTTACAGAGAACGCTGCTGCCCATTCTCCGGTGAGTCCCTTAGTCGCCTCTTACGACACCCACGGGAAGTGATGGGATGGTATTATTCTTTTACGGCACCATATGGCATAGGCCGACACCACACGGCACCTACGTTTGCCTATAAATAGTAAAAAAAAACTATATTTGACGAGCACGAGCAGTCCAGTAGTCAATAGGTATTCCAAAGTCACTGCCACCCCGTACAACTCAAGAAGATCGGTGAGTATTCAAACGAAACGTCGCTGTCGGTAGCCGCAGCTAAGAGATGGGGCGTCGCTGGTAAGTGGCCGTCTATCAATGTAGCGCTGTCTGTCTGTCTCTAATTTATAGTTTGTTTTGATACAATCCAAATAGAGACGAAATAATTGAACCTGTTAATGAAGATGGCTACGGTTTTATGGTATAGAAATTGTTTGTCGGTTGTTTTCAACAAAGTACGAGTACTAGTAAGAAGTGGTTGTAAGGATTTTGATAGGTACAGACAGCTTAATTAGTTAAGTATGGGTGGATGGGTACCCTTACCTTATAAATCTTCTGATCTAGACTAGAGTCAAGAGCAAAAACATCTTAAAAAATACGGAATCCTAAAAAAAAGGTAAGGTTGTCTGTAAGAGATTGCCCTGTGCGATAAGACTGCCCATTGTACACTAGTTTTTATAAGCGTTTTCCCTGTGCTTTTTATGAGGTGAACAATAAAGTATGTAATAAATAAACAAATAAATAAATAATAAAAAAAATGCTGATGATGCTGTCCCTAAATTGCAGTAACTTAAATTCGATGTACCTGGTTTGATAATAAACGCTACTAAATCGTGAGTATCAACTTACATAATGTCAACATGTACATTTAGTTTGTAATAAACGACTTTGATTTGACTTTGGCAATTTCAGTTGTGTAATGTTCAACTTTCGATTGGCATTTGGAAGTATAAAACTTTAAAAAAGTTAAAAAGTTATCTAAGTTAAGCAGCCCATTAATTTCTTAGGTTCATGCAACAATAAGATTCGTCGGATTTTTTTTTGAAAATAAATTAAGCAAAATCGTTGTAACAGTTTACAATAGGTATTGATTGATTTATACAAAAGCCTTTTATTTAAATTTTGTGTAAGTTTCTATGCCTTTTTATTAAAAGTTTGGAATTTTGAGGTCCATTCATAGTTACTCAGTGAAGCCAGGTGAATTAAAATTATTCGTATGAAAAAGAAACTTTCTTGTTAGTTTTGTATTAGAAATTAATTTCTAAACGGCTGATCCTTTTTGTAAAGTATTTAACGAATGTTAAGAGCATTTTTTTTGATGATTAGTCGCTTAGTTTTAAAGTTTTTTTTTTTTACTGAATTGAATGTTAAAAGTAACCTTAACATTAACTTTGACCTTGAAATACTGACACCAAGAGCGTAGGTTTTCAATTTATAAAATAAATATTAATAAATAGACAACGAAAGAGAAAATATCAGATAAAAGCCAAAGAAATATGTTTATTTGGAAGTTTTCATTCAGTTATAAATTTACGACAGATTGATTTTGTCATCGTCAGATAATATTACTACCCTGGGAATAAAAATGACAGTTGAACAACTTTTGTAAAGTATGTCCAACCGTTACATATTTATTCCTCAAAGTAATCTGACAATTGATCAATCAGTCCGAAGGGATATACGTAATAGGGAATATGCATGCGATTTTT
This sequence comes from Lacanobia wlatinum, assembly GCA_947578705.1. Classification (NCBI taxonomy): domain Eukaryota; kingdom Metazoa; phylum Arthropoda; class Insecta; order Lepidoptera; family Noctuidae; genus Lacanobia; species Lacanobia wlatinum. Next base: position 25,202,808 of record OX388031.1, read on the forward strand.
TTATTTGCGAAATGAAATACTTATTAGCTCTAATAAACAATTATGAAATTATTTTTTAAATACCTTCATCAGCTATGAAGTTATAAAGCTTTAAAGTTTACAATTAGAAAGAGAAGTCCGATATGAATTGTGACGTCAAAGTACTTGGCGCCTATACAGTTGCCATAGAAAACAGTGTTTTCGCGAGAGGGACAGATATATTTGTTTAAAATAATTATATCTCGTTTGTTTTTCGAGCAATTTTGATTTTATTTTCACTGTTAGTATTATATTTGTGTATATTTTAGATAAACCGTTTAGATAATAAATATTTTTTTCGTGCATTTTCCCTATATACTTACTTTACTTTACATTTTCTTTCATTTTGTAGTCTGTGAAGCACCAAAACCTTGTAATTATGTTGTGTACCTTGTAATATCAGATGCGTTTGTGTGAATACAGTGATAATTACGACAGCACATATCAGGCTCTTTCATTAACTCGCAAACTCGCAATGGTGCCACTTTGTATGACACGCACACAGTTTAATTTTATTAAATACAAGTGTCAAAGGCTGTCATTAAGTATGATTTTGTGTCACGTTATTTCACATTTGCCATTAAATCAAGACGGGTACATGTTCTCCTGTAGCAGGTCTGCTGGAAGAAATTTCTTTCGAAATAAGCAACACATTTTGTACTCTCTTGTCTGTATTGGTTTTTTTTTCTCTTTTACGTGTTAATGCGTACTCACTGAACATTAACGGACAGTGACAATAGCATCCTGAAAACAGTTGTGGAGAGTCCTTACTCACCTTTTCTGAGGCACTATGTGGGGAGAATGGTCAGGTAGCTATTCCTCACTCTATCGTTCTCTGCACATCCTGCCTTAGACACCTACTTTGTGGTTTGTTTTTGTCCTTGTTTGTTTACTACTAACACTAGTTATAAGATATATACATTTTACTAACAAAATGGGCTATATTGTTGTCCGAAATTGGTAAATAAATTATTATTAATAAAATAAACAATTTTTTTTTTCTCTTTTGTCAATTTCTCCGTCATCAAGTTTGAAATAATGTAAGAGGTCTTAGACAAACTTAAATACCCGCTATAACGATTGTAAAAAAGCCATGTGATGAAACGCATACTTATTATTGTTTGGCTTAATGAAAATAGTTATCGGTAATGGAATGTTACTGCAGAGGCTACAGAATGATAAAACAGAGCCTAAGGCCTATCGTAAGTTCTTCAATTAAAGTCAAGACATAATAAGATTTAACTGTCAATTTGACTGATTCGAGTAGAGTTGAGAGGATCATCGATTGAAAAGTCAAAAAACCACACAAACTTTTATTCCAACTGAAAAACCAAACAATTAAAATTTAATAACAAATCCGATACGACGAACTTAATGGCTGTGTGGCCGCAGGCAGCCGCCGATAATGACCGGCCCGGGTTCGAACCCCGACTAATACAACCATTGATTGTTTAACGGCGCGACACTATCGCTGTCTCCTGTTCTTAGCTGTATAATTGCTTCATTTGTGACTGTGGCGGGTCCATTTGTACCGGGATTAGGTTTTAGAAGAGGGGCATGTGTGTGGGTGTTTGTTTTGAGGGTTTTGAACACAACCCGTGATTGAAATAAGTGTTAAAGATGTTTAACTACCGGTTTCTATTACCATGACTAATACCCATCCGTGTTCCTCCTACTCCTCCTTTGCATTCCACAAACCAATTCCGCAAACCTGGCAGGTTTCTAAAACCCAGTAGGTTTGATTTAGAACTGTCAAAAATAATGACATTTCTGTTGTAATTGGTTGACCAAATAACAGCAAGTAACTTCTTTAAAATGCTGCGTAAGTTTTGGGGACCTGCAGATTATACGTTGAAAATCATTGAATACACTTTGCAATTTGAAGATTTACAACTAGATTACTACTTAGACCCTTATATTGTATCGTCTAAGTCAGGGCTATCCAGACTATATACGATCGTGGGGCAATACAAGTCACTTTATAGATTAGAGGTCCGCAGAAGCAAATACCTACGTTCATGATTTTTTTCAAAACAAAAATTCAAAATAGGGTAATGTTATATTTAGCTTTATTAATTTATCTTTTACATTTCTATGACTTACGTATAAAGAAATAAATACGGAATCTTTATCTTCTAAGTAAATAACGTGAAGTGTAATAATTGTGCATATTAGAATAATGTGAAGTGTGATCACACACCTAAAATGCACAATATTTTAGGTGTGTGATTTTACCAAAAAAAAAGCTAAAATTTGTGTTATTGTGGTACATTACAATCATTTTGTGGGCTCTTAAGAATTGCGTTTTCACTCACAAAACTGCTGACTCATCATAGGCAGTTGCAATTACGTTACGTTTTAGGGTTTTTTATTAATTTATTTAATGAATATTATAAAATTTTCATTTATTGTGAACTATGGTTTATTTTGGTATAAATTTTACGTAATAATATTAAACACATAAATATTATTACGTATGGAGAAATTGACAGTTAATTCTTTGCGTTTTTAGTAGTTTTTATGGATTTGAATGGGATTTTTTTTACGGATATTCCATAATTATTTAAAATTTCTGAGGTCGCTATGCACGAATTTACTATATAAGGAATATTATGATATATTTTTCATTTCATTTGGTTAGTACGGTAGTTCAATCCATGAGCTCAAAAAAGTGCCGCCGCGATTTTCACGAGAAACTTACTTCGGAATTTTGGCTTTTTACAAATAGATAAGAGAAAAAAAATGCGAAAAGTGAGGCCGCTATGCACTATACTAATAACTATTCTCAACTACCCAATAAGACAAAGTAGTCTAAATATTTCAGTTTCTGAGAACAAGAAAGACGAAATTGATAATTTTACGCAAAAAATACAGTCAAATTGAAATAGGGCTCTTAAGTATTAGCCGCGGGACGTGCTCAGGACTGCCCTGGTCTAAGTAATAATGTAATATTAGCTTTAGTTAGATATATTCGTTACTACTCTCAATTCTATTTATCGACACATTCCTTCACCAAATCATTCAAACGTTTCAAATGCAACGTTAGTCCTTTCAAACTTATTTATAGTTCAAATTCCGGTCTAAGTGTTCGAAATTCGAACCGTCTACGAACTTTGATAAAGGTCACACAAGACCATCTATTATTAAGCGCGGTGGCCATCGCTGATCGATTCCCTTTGAATTAGTGATAAAAGTTCCGACTGATGGGAAGACGTACGGGGTCATTCGTAATGGTTTAATTACAATGGGGTACATGGCTGACCTTAGGGGAATGTCTTTATTTTGGTTTTTTGGAGGGATATGCATATAGCACGAAAAGGAAAATGTAAAAGGCTTGGTTAAGAGCAGGTTACTTCGTAGTAATAAGGGTAAATGTCAACATTGAAACTAAACGAGAAGGCGCTAGAAAAACTGCTATTATATTAGTAAATGTAATAGGGAATATGCATGCGATTTTTTTATTTGAAAAAATGAAATACTTATTAGCTCTAATAAACAATTATGAAATTATTTTTTAAATAACTTCATCAGCGATGAAGTTATAAAGCTTCAAAGTTTACAATTAGAAAGAGAAGTCCGATATGAATTGTGACGTCAAAGTTCTTGGCGCCTATACAACTGCCATAGAAAACAGCGTTTTCGCGAGAGGGACAGATATATTTGTTTAAAATAATTATATCTCGTTTGTTTTTCGAGCAATTTTGATTCTATTTTCACTGTTAGTATTATATTTGTGTATATGTTTGGATAAACTGTATTGATAATAAATATTTTTTTCGGGCATATTCCCTATTGCCGAAATACCAAAATATAAAAAAGATTGGTCACGTGACATTACGACAACGTTCGCCAGTCCCTTACATATTTGAGGTTTTGACAAACATTTTCACCACGTTCGCGCTGAGATAGTCTCACTTGTGTAGAGCCTTAACACATCTAAACTGTTTAAGAACTGTCAGTGTCATCATTATTATTAAATGTTGACCATTGATGTTGACACACAATTGTGGAATATTCTTTGATGAATGTGACATTGTCAAAAAGCCTTTTAGTTTGTCTATCTGTCCGTCTGTATGTCACAGCCACTTTTTTCCGAAACTATAAGAACAATACTGTTGAAACTTGGTAAGTAGATGTTTTCTGTGAACCGCATTAAGATTGTCATACAAAAATTTGGGTGTTCCCCATACTTAGAAACGAAACTCAAAAATTTTTTTTCATCAAACCCATACGTGTGGGGTATCTATTGATAGGTCTTCAAAAATGCTATTGAGGTTTCTAATATCATTTTATTTTTATTTTTAGAATTTCACCGTTACAAATCTTAAATGACGAACAACTTTTCCAACACACGCGCCATCATCAGCGCAACATTTGTGTGAGCATGACAAGCTCTCAACTGCCACGCTCGTTCATGTCAAACAAGTTTAATAACAAAATCTATAACTAATTGCATATGTAAATAGCTCGATAGTAATCATATTTACATAAATTTTAAAATATGCTTCTACATCATACAAAACGATGGTTTTCAATGACCAAGTAACTAAGAAAAGAAAAAACAAGCTGCTTTATTGTGTACAGGTACTTACTTCTTTGTTATACAATATGCATAGAAATAATAAATAAATTATAATATAGGAGAACAAAAAAAGGGTAAGCATTTCTTCCAAGTATCAAAAAAACCTTACTAGTGGACCCATGCGGCTGTGGCTGTGGAGCAGGATCGGCATTTAGGCAAGCATTTTTATCAAGGATATAATCTTCCAGTTTATAATATGCTTGTCTATATAGTATGCGTTTTAAGCATATTTTAAATTTTCTCTCATTCAGTTCGAGAATATCACGTGGTATCTATACTCTATACTAATGTATAAAGATGAAGAGTTTCTTTGTTTGTTTGTTTGAACTCGCTAATCTCAGGAACTACTGGTCCGATTTGAAAAAAAAATGTATCATCACGCTAAGACCATTGAATGAAAATTGTGGCGCAGACGAAGTTCCGCGGGTTAGCTAGTTTTAAAAAAGTTTGTACTTTAGCTAATCTGAATCGGGGTTGATCTAATTTGTTCCGATTTCTAGTATTAAATTATGCCTATCACTAATTTTGCTAAAAGGATGAAGATATTTCCAAACACTCATAATTTTTTCATATTAGTATTGACAAGGTATTGTCATGGTGTTAATAACCTTAAACAGTTCCCTTAGGGAATCGCCCTGACGGAGATTGTAAATGGCACTGATAACTCTTTTCTGCTGAATAAATATAGACTCGATGTCTGCAGCACGTCTCTATAATAAGATACCGTAAGACATGATACAATGAAAGTAACTAAAATAGACCAGCCTCGCGGTATCTATATCAGTAAATTGACGGAATTTTTTTGACAGCTTATGCTGCTGAACTTAGCCATCCCGCAAGATATGTTAAATGAGAACCCCATTGTAGCTTTGAGTCAAGCGTGATCCACAAGAAAACTGTGCCTTCGACGAATTCAAGTTTCTCCTTTGTTCAATACTATGTCAATACTATTTTATGATTTTAATTAGTTTTCAATCTTAAAACACCGTAGGTACTCCAAAATTAATGGCACATGATAAATACTAAACAATATTGCAGGCTTTCTTGCGTAACCTAAAATTCCTTCGCAAATTGAATTATTTATCAAACGAGCAGATATTAAACGATTTTATAGTCTATAAAGTTGGGAATTATTATTTGAATGTTAATAGCTTCAATAAATCCCGTTTGTAATGGGTAATGACGTCACAATGTTGTGGACAAGCGATCACTTCTCAACACATTATGTTGAGTGTAAAGGCTGAGATTGAAGAGTGACAAATGTTTAGAGTTGGCAAATTTAATGCAGATGTAAAGGAAAATGTTACAACTATAATGTTCCGTTGTGAAACGAAGATAATTCCTTAAATTGTGAAAAATAGTTATGACTTCAAAAATTACATTTACGCTACTGCGGACATTGAGATCTTGGATTCGATTCCCGGGATAGTATCAAATATAGTTTTCGTCTATTTGGAATTTCTCAGCTGAAGCTTGAATTTGTTTCAGTTAATAGTTACAGGCTCACCCTCTGTTATTAAAACATTAATGGTGAAATGTGGCTTTGCTATAGGCACAATTCTACTTAACCTTTCAAGGAATACAGGCGACAACTAAAGAAATGTATGTGATTTTAGACGTAGGAACTAAGCACATTGTTTACAAAATTGTTCTATAATATACCATGTGTTACATTGAAAAGTTCACCGTAAAATAAAACCGATGCGATCGAACGACTGCTATCCATTACGCAGCCCGTTCCATGCATACATTATGAATTTAATAGTCATTACGGCATGTAATACTGCTTTATTTGACCTTCGGGTTTAGATCGCTGTAATATGAGACTCATCAAGTTATGTAGTAAGGTAAGGCTTTCAAAGGAAGGTGCTGATATTGAAAGACGTAACCAATAGATTTAAAAGTTAGTCTCGAAATAAAACATAACTTCGTTGAACAAAGAATGTCCTTCACGTCAAGCAAGTTTGCAAAAAATGACCTAAAAGCCGTTTCTTACAAACTCCTTCGTCAAACCGCTACAGAGGAAACCGTTGTACAACACAATAATGGAAACTTGCAAAAAGTGTTTCTCTTTTAAGCGCCGTGCCGTGAGTTGCACGAATAACTCAGGAATTAGAGAGAAGAGCTGTACTCGAACTAGGTTTACCGATGCGAAAAGTAACGATCGAATAATCGAATGATCCAATACACCTCTCGAAATGAAACACGATTTTTCATTCGATTAACAAACTCAAAATGCTGTGAAACTATCAGACGTGGATTGTTATTAATAAAATAATAAATGAAGCTATGAAAATTAATATTAATTGGGTGAATATTGAAGTTTGAAAGAATAACGCATGTGTATCGAAGCGGAAATATTAAATTGTATTTATTAATTTATTTGTGTACGAACAGGAATATTGCAATATATTTGGACTTGAAAAATTATTCTTATATTGAAATATTCATGTTTGAAATTCTTTTGCAAGGTGGACTTTCCGACTGCAAATAGGTACTCAAATTTATTATGCATCAGGATTTTAGTGATAACTGGCAGATAAACGGCCCATTTACATTGACACAACTGTGAAAATAAGCAGGACTAACAACAACATTTACTGCGTACCCAAAGACCAAAGAACGGTAAAAGGCTCTCGTCTAAATAAATAGCTTTATCTTGGAATGTAAGTAACAATCCTTGAGGCACATCTCTAGTGCCGACAGCCTGCACGTTCGTGAGACGTTACCATCAGAGGGAGATTCTCACTTATAATTTATTAACAGGTCATAAGTGCTAAAATGTGTACATTCATAAGTCCAGAGGCACGTGCTGGCTCCTCGGATAAATAATTCAACGTATCTGGGTGCTCATGTCTACACCCATTCGATGCTATGCCTTTCACTTTTCCTTTTTTTTCTGCACGAGGAAAAATAATTGAGGAAACTGTTTGGTAGCCTCGGGACGGTGTAATGATGAATTTTTCAGAAGTTGGATGGGTAAGGCTTTCTTTTCTGTTTAAGGTAAATTATACAGAATATTTTGGGTTAAAAGCAATGGTTATACTTTGATTAATCTATTTTCTGTTAAAACTTAAAGGAAGAAAATGGAATTATCGTGGGTAAAATTTAATAACGCTAACGTAAATCCACTTAACGAGGATGGGGCTAACCCTTTAATTAAACTAACATGATTACCTATCGTTTATACATAATGCAGCGGTGACACGCGCACACCAGCCACTCTAATAAAAGTTTCAGGCTTACGTCCCAAAAACGTTGAACTAAAAAGCATTAAGAACCCTACCAAATTGAATTGGTACGGAACCTTTCCTTGCTAAGCTATTTATGAGTGGATAACAAGCGGTCGGGTTGGCAGGCTGCCCCTCCCGGACAAAATTATAATTGGGATATAATATGCGGAATATGGGACCCAGAGGATTTTGGACACGAAGGCTATATATTTTTCCGGGTCAATCATTTTGTCCTACCAAAGGGTATGTGTATAAATACGATACAAACTAACCTTAAATGTAAATATAGTTCGTCTTGTTGGAAGTAAAACATGATTAAAGATGTCGAAATAGGCAACTGGGTGGAGGAGCATTTTAATAACGTACTAAGAGGTCATATTTCCTATAACACAAACTTCATGGATATAGATATCTTCTCTCTCTCTCTAGTAAAAAATATGTAGTTATAAAAACTTTACCACAATAATCTAAGAACTAGTAACGCGATGAACAATCTCGTCGACTCTTCCGTTTCCTATTTTTACATATCAATCCGTGGACAATGGTGTGGGTTATATATGTTTACCAATTCATTATTTACTCATAGTTTTATTAAACCTTAACATGTAGCTGTTTTCTTGTGCCTTAAATAAATAAATAAATATTTTTGATGTATGCATTGTAACAACTGTAAATAAATAGCAAAGTAACAGTTAAGAACCAGCAACTTCCTAAAAGTTAGAAACACTATCAATCACTGATAGGCCGTATTTGCAATCTGAAAGCACGACAAAAGGGAAGCCAATCCTCGGCCATCCCCCGGGGCAGACTCGAGATGCATTTGGAAACAACATATTCGGAAAGTTTCAGTTACAAACTTTTATATTTCAAGTTCGGCAGTCTCTCAGTTTCGACAGGGTTATTTTGTCGATGGCCACCTCCAAAGTTTGCCGCAAAAGCGTCAACATTTGGTGTCACTTTTCCTTCGGAAGTTACTTTAAAATATTTACGACTCGAACTTGGGCGGTACAAGAAAAATTCGCCGAGTCGTATGGCGAATTTATAGTTTGTCGATGGAGTGCGGAAGTTTCGCATTAGAGTATAATCTATCTATGCTCTCTTATTTTTGTCGTACTGGATTTATTTGTGTTTAAAAGTGCGGTGATGTAAGATTTTGGGAAGTTCATTCGCTTGTTTTGTTTTATGGAGATCCGATACTGTGATGCCGAGTTTGTTAGAAACTTGAAAAATCTTGGAAATGTCTGTAAAATTTACTACTAACATATATTTCAAACACTCCTGACTTATACCTGACTTCATTTTCCATTTTAAAATTATGCGATATTGAAAATATTTTGTGTTTACTACAATTTTATGTACGATCCACTAGCAGCCAGACAACAATGGCTAATTAGAAAATAGCATGATCAGGATATCACCTAGGTCCAAGTTAGGAGAGACTGAATCGTGGACTTAATCCCCACCTTCTATCAGATACCTACTCTACGAGTATCCTTTCCAAGTTACCTGGAAATAAACTGAAACTACTGAAATACATTTATTTTAATAAAAGGATTTATAAACGGAGCAAAAAATTGCGATCAGATGACAAGACAAAATATATGGACCATAAAAAAGACCGATTTACCTCGACGACGTAATGATCGCCTCCCACAGGTGCAAGAGGTATATTAATGAAAATCACAAGGAAAACCAATCGCTATTAAAACCGTCGGAATCTCATTACTTCCGGCGGTGCGCAGTCGATTTATCTACGTCATGGCGACAGTCACTCCGGCTGACAGTCAACACGGCTCGTAGATAATAAAACACGCCACCAACATCACTATCTATCACGATGTTATTTATGAAGCTCCTTTAAAATATGGCTGAGGTGAGAAATTCGAATTTTTAGGCTGGTTTATGGGTAATGAACTACCAATAAGTAATGAACTAGAAACGTGGGAGAGAAGAAGACTTTGCTAAGTTTAGAGTTACATAGATTGATCTTAAGGTTGGTTCTAAAATGAAATATGAAAAGTTTTAATGAGTTTTAAAGCTGATACTGTTATTGGTAGAAAAAAAAAGATGACATAACATTACACCCCCGAAGATATTGCACGAAAAAAGATAGCCGGCTTCACAGAAAACGTACATTTTATTAGAAATAAACGTCACTTAGAAAATGTAGAGACAAGACGTATGACCCTCAAAGGCAAAAAGACATTAGCGAAGATAGATCTGCGACACCTGAGTTTTTATCTAGACCTCAGCGAAAAAGGCGCAATTCTCGTATATATCAATTTCATAGATTACCACAAGACTTCATAAACTAAAAAAAAGGTAATAAAAACGCAGGCAGAACCGCATAACTCAAGTCTTTCCCACCTAGCTATCATTTACATTATAAGATTTTAAGGGGCTATAAATTTTTTACTTAACCGCGCCTTTGTAATGATGCTGAGATTCATAAAGTGGCATTTAACGACAGCGAACACGCGAACAGACAAATAGTTGTCGTTATAGCACAGTCTGTTATGAGCACACTTCATATTTTATTCAAGAGCATTTCCTCCATAAGTTTTAATAAAGTAGGGGGTGAAGTAACATCGTTTTCGAGGGGAATTATCGACGTTAATGATTGTCGTGTTTAATATTTAATGATGACGTCATTTACGTACAGAGACTTGTTCAGCTGTGTTCGACTTTAGGTGGCTGTTGTTTTTAATAATAAACTGTTTTGAGGAGTTAAGTTGTAATTAAGTAGGTACTAGTAGTACAAGAATGTAAGTATTCGAATGTTACGATTTAACTAGTGTGTGTGTACTGTGTGTAAGAGATCGCTTTTAGCGATAAGGCCGCCCATTGTGTCACCCTATGTAATGTTTTCTTCATCTATTTTTTTTTCTGTAACTTATATGGTGTACATAATAAAGAGTATTCTATTCTACTCTATTCTTCCCCTTTTCAAAATAAACGATTTATGGATTACCTTTTCCAGAGCTCACCAAAGAACTTCGATAAAAATAATACAAACATCGTTTTATAAAAAAAAATCGACTTAAAACAAAATGGACAAGCAGAAAGTTCGCTGCAAAAAATTAAATTTCGGTCAAACCCGTCTACCCGAACAAATATTCCCGAAGCGGAATTAAATCAAATCATTCACAAAATGATTGATACACACCGTTTTGTGTGTGCTAACTTCGGTAACTCGCTTCAAAGTGAATTTTGATTGATTACGTGGTAAATTTTTAATGGGAACTTCTAAAAACAAAACTGAGACCACACGACCCTTGAGTAAGTTGAAATTCATGGTTTGGTGCGCATAAGACACTAACTTAACTTTCGATGAACTGCTTACCATCAGGTGAGATAGTGGTCAAACGCGTGCCTATCAATAGTAAAAAAAACTGCAGGTTAATTAAAAAATAAATAAAAAATCTTTTAACAAATAGTAAGTACATAGAAATTTTGAACTAATATTTTGTTTCGTAATTTTTCAAACACACGTGTGGTCGAAAATATGCAAAACATAACTTATCCAAAACCCCAAAATCCAAAATCCCCTAATACCTGATCCCTAACAAATGAGACTAATAAAAATAATCCAATATTCTGAATCCGCACAGAATTTTAAACAAGAAAAATCTGCGACCGCTTCCCTCGGATATACAAAATCACTTGGCGCCAATCCGGTACAAACTATTATCATTAAGACTGTACAGAGTTGAATTTAAATAACTATTTAACGGGGCAATAATGGCGGGGCACGTACGTGCACCAGATGTTAATTGCCTGCAGCATTTAATAGGCACGCTCAGTTGAATACGGCTCTGGCGCCGGATAGCTTAGGTCACGATCACACTGACGTAATGCTGCGATTTTACGACACAACGTCTAGTCGACATTGATTTTGTGACTTTGCATATGAGTATCGTTGAACTAGTTTCTCAATTTTGCGGTAGGTTAGTGTGTAGTTGGGGTTATTGATGTTTTATGCTAATTCATAAGTCAGAAATAAAGGTAGCTTGTTCTTAAAATTTTATTTTTAGGAAAATTTATAATATACTAGCTTTTGCCCACGACTTCGTACGTGCATATCCCGTTTTTCGAATTCCCGTGCAAATGTCGGGAAATCCTCTCTTACGGAGTGTAACGGACGGATGCTAAATTTCAGCTTCTTACGACCAGTAGTTTCGGCTGTGCGTTGTCTGTTAGGAACTCACTCAGAAACGGAAGAATCTATATCTATACTAATATATAAATCTGAAGAGTTTGTTTGTTTGTTTTATATTTATTTTGTTTGCTTGAACGCGCTAATCTCAGGAACTGCTGGTCCGATTTGAAAAATTATTTCAGTGTTAGATAGCCTATTTATCGAGGAAGGCTATAGGCTACATATCATCACGCAAAGACCAATAGGAGCGGAGCAGACGAAGTTGCGCGGGTCAACTAGTTTTATATATTAGGATATCAAACGTACGTAGGTACTTTTTTTAATTTGCCTAACAAAGCCAAAGTAGTAGTTGGAAATAAATCAAGTCGAGATTATTGTTAGCCGAAAAACTATAGTCTAAGACTCAATTAGTCCAAAACATCTTTGTCTGAACACTGTCTGAAATGTTTTACCATTCTCTGAAATGGAGCTAAGAAATTCTTAGTATCCTTAATCCATGTTACTTACTCGTATCTTAAAATAGCAGCTAGCCACTTAGCGTAAAAACCACTTAGTATTCTGCTCAGCCGGTGAGCTAAAATGGCTTGAAAATAGCGTAATTGCAAAATCTGCAAATATTAAATCCGAGGAATTTTATAGGTAGAAGAGAAATCGTAATAAAAAGACGCACGATTAAAGTCCTCCAATCGGGGCTGACCTTAATTTTAAGGCCTCCTCAACCGCGCCAGTCTTCCGAATGGAAACCGCAGTGATTCCATACCGTGTCCATGTACATCTGGCTCTTTCTGTCGCGCTACATCTGTATAGCTCTATCTAGCTCACTCTTGGTGCATTCATTTGAAATATATTTCGGTTTGTTTGCAATGTGCGAGTGTCGGTTTTACAAAGATCTGGGTCTCAAATTAATCATGTTGCGCTTTGTGTTATGTTAAACGAATATGAGGAAAGTTTTTGGAGTGTAAAACGAAACGTTGAATGGAAAAGATGATTTTCACACAAAGTTGAAGGGGAACTTGGCAATTTCTAAGACTTTGCAATCTGATAGTGAAGTCTGAAGATTTTGTTCGGAGTGTTTTGCTAACATAAATCTTTATGTTTTATTTCTTTAGTATTTGTAAAATATATCGAAACGTAGCTGTAGTAGTGAAGTATTGATAGGAGGAAAATTATTATCTTTTTGAAAGAGAATACAATAAACCTGGGTATAGTTTGGCTATTTAAAGCTTTGAACAGGACAATCTCTGCACGAGAATAGAATATACATGGGTGCACTAATTCTGCTTTGAACAGAAGATGAGAGGTTTTCATTGAAGTTTTAAATAATGTGTAACGATTTTTCACAATTACAAAACAAGTCATTTTAAACTTCTTTAAATGCTAATAAGACTCAAATTATTTAAAACAACATAAGCTAGTTCACTCATTTACATCAAAAACACCCTTCTAAACAAAACACATTTCATTCCACGCCACGATTTTCACCCAAAAAATATTTAACCATTTCAGCAGTTCATGGGAACGCTTCGCGTGCGCCATATTAACAACGTAATTCTAATGAGTGGCGACATCAGTTAGTTAATATTTGTCGTCAGCAATTCCCGTACTGCTCACGTTAAATACCACTGAATAGATTGGTACAGAAGGTCTGCTTCGTGTAACGAACGAAAACGCACGCACACATGGATATGATTCATGCACGGCGTCTATAGTTACTGTGACTAGAGACACCGTTATAGTAGTGCTATTCTGTAAACATGTCTCATCATGGAAACTTAGGCAAAGTCAGCTCTATGTGAGCTGTCAATCCATAACAGAAGGTAAGTGGAATGACAATTTTAATAAAATAGACTGAATGATAGTATTCGTGGCAGTTTAACCGCAGCACCGCGCGTCAGTTTTGTTTGTCTTAGCCATAGTCAAATTTTTCAACGGTCCGCAATTTCTTAAAGTACACAGAAGTACTTGGTTTGGATAGAAAGGTGTGAAAATTGCCGTCTCCAGCAGTGATTAGAGGGAACAAAACGCTTTACGTACAGTGAGTGCAAGCAAGTAGATACCAGAGACTGGAATTTGTTTTACTTCGCCATAAACATGCATGTGTATGTGTGCGTTCGCCTGTTTTCCCTCGTTGTATGAACTTAACCTTCTGTGAACCTACTTATTCAGTGTTAATGCGATGTTAGGTAAATTAAATTTCGTAGATACGAATCGGAAAATGTTACGTGGTGTTTACCTAATTGTTTTTACTTTTACTTTAGTGGATTATGTCATTTAGAGGTATTAAACATGTTAGCGGTGGTAATTTATTAGTTGTTGGTGTGTAAAGAGTGAGTGGGTAGTTGTTAGTCATCTTTTAATGCTTTGTTACATCGAAGATATAATAATTTAATCATTAATAAAAATGTTTATGGTGCAACTGTATTTTCTACTTTGGAATGTTTAATTTAATTTATCATGTTTCATTCAGTAATACACCAAAAATAATTCCGTGGAACAGGGAGTTACTGATAATTTTTCGTCCGAAATTATATTTTTTATCTATGAAAATATAATCCAAATTCAAACAAAAATTAACTAATAACTAAGTTTATTATGTTACCTTGCCTGAAAAAAAAAAACTGTCTATTTAAATGTAAAATAATATTTTTAAACAATTGTTGTATGCAGTGCTAAAATCGAAGTCATTCGCCAGAGAACTAAAGTCACCGACATTGCGCGTAGAATCAGTATGCTGAAGTTGAAGTGGGCTGGCCATGTCTGCAGACGGTCGATGGAGCAGACATATGTTAGAGTGGAGACCGCGTATGGTCAAACGTAGTGTGGGACGTCCTGCGGCACGATGGATCGATGATTTAAAGAAGGTAGCTGGTAGCGAATGAATATGGACTGCTCAAGACCGGGATGGTTTGCGCTCTTTGGTGGAGGCTTACGTTCAGCAGTGGACGGATATTGGCTGAAATGATGATGATAAGTGCTACAATCACTATAAATCTCGGGAAACGCGGTCTGTAGCTTTAGTCCGCGCCAAGCGCTCGATTTTCTAATAGCGCCCTTAAGTGGGGTGAGCATGAAGTGACCTGTCATTCCATCGTGTTTCACAGCTCACTTCACGTGCACTTCACCAAGCTTACACGATGTGATGTTTGTTAATTCATTTGTGAATTCAGGTCATACGTATGTACATAATTACGGAGATAGCGGAACGAGCTGGACGCCTACCTAAAGGATTGGACTCAGGTTGCTCAAGACAGATTAAAGTGGAAGAAGGAAGTTACCCTGTAGTGGGACACCACGGGCTTATAATAATAATTATTAGTCCTTTCCCTGGAGCCCTAACCACCGGTAGCTTGGACCCTGCTCCCAACACCGGCGGAGTACTATTTATTATATTTTAAATGTTTTTTTTTAATTTATTTTTAAATAAATATTTGGAAATGTAATTTATTTGAAAGAAAATGAATAAACAAAATAATAATAATATACATAATTAATATGAAAAATAACCATGGTGATGACAACATTGTAGATTGCAATAATCTAAATTCAGACTTCATATAAAATCAAGAAACAGATGCGCTTAATAAGCATACTGACCCTAAAATAAAATAGGCATTTTAATAACACAGAGTCATAGTGATGTGTTATTTGTATAAATGGAAAATAAATTAAAATATTCAAGAAAATCAAAAGGAATCTACGGTTCACATGGATACGGTACAAAGAGAACGCCTTTTGCAAAATTAGGTCTGATCCCAAAGTCATAAAATTAGACACATCTGGGTTCTGTTAATAAATGGGGATGTCTTTGAGTACTAACATCCTAAAAGAACTAGACTTCTTTACTAGTATATAGAAGTCTTCTGTACTAATACTAAGAAGTCTATTGGATGTTATACTCGAGAGCAATATATGTTAGCTGTAACAGAAGTCTTTATAACCAAAATGTCTACGCGTAAAAAGTGTTTTATGTGCAAAGAAATATCAGGGCAATGAACTGCATTTTACTATGGCTAAACTGCTTAATATGTGACATATGGCACACCCTTTTTCCCTTATATTTTACTTTATTAGAATTCTGATGCTTTTGAATGATAACAATTCATAGTGCGTACAGCTAAGGAGTGGAATTCGCTGTCGGAGTCTGTGTTTCCTGATAGCTACAACCTAGGAGTCTTTAAGTTAAGAGTGAATAGGTTACTTCTAGGCAAGCGTGCTCCATCTTCGACCACATTAACGCTTACCGATAGTGGTCAAATGCGAGCCTAGCAATTATTAAAAAAAAAGTGCAAGTCAAAGTCTCATGTTTCAGGTACTGCACTACAAGAACCTATTTACACCTGTGTTTTCAATTTTTTTTTCATTTACATACTTCAGTATACGTACTGTTAATAAATAAATAAAATTTAAATGGCAAAATGTAGTTAATGTGATGTGGAGGTCTGGTAGGCAGCCATTCACGTATTTTTTTTTTATTTCTGATGGGTTTGCTCTTGACTCTAGTCTAGGTCAGAGATGACAGAGACAAAGTCGACGATGGAGCGAGCTTACTCAGAAGGAGCCTGTGCACTCTAACTTTGAAGAGATTAGGGTTGTAAGCGTTTGGAAACACAGACGCATGCAGAGAGTTCCACTCCTTTGCTGTGCGCCTTATAAAAGACTTTTGGAAACGCTTAGTGCGAATTGGTGGAATAGCAACAAGGTAGGGATAGTAAGATGCAGTCACAGCGTCTGGATGTCCGATGGTAGAAAGGATGAGGTCGTGGAGTTCTTGGGCACTCACCAATAAAATATTGGTATTCTGCTGAATCCAGTTTGACCGGGAGCCAACCTCAATAAAACCCCAATAAAAAAGTCGGCAGGGTAAACTCATTTAATTATGAATAACGTAAATGAAGATTAAGTCACAAACATTCAGCTGCTGTCAACCAAGCCAACTAATCAACTCATCAACATTCCTACTCCCTTAATTTCTGTCACAACACCATTAACAAGTAATTAGTCCCAACACTCGCAGTTAACACATAATTATAAACACATAACAGTTTCGGATATGTCCGCACACATCACTATCTTCGGATACTATCCGAATCGATAGCGTTGGAGTCGGAAACTCGGAATCACTCAACCCGTCGCTAACTCATTCCTTGTTTAAGTTTCGATAATTTCCTGAGGGATTATGGTGTATTTGACGATGGCCACCGACTGTGAATTATTGAGTGAACCCAACCTCTTCGGGTCATTTAGACCTGAGGATTGAATTACTTGAGATGTCATTTTGTGTATCAGTCTGTTGTTATTTTGGTGGATATATGAGGTACTAGCTTCTGCCAGCGGCTTCGCCCCGTTGTCCCTAGGGAACATATTCCCGGGATAAAAAGTAGCCTATGTGTTATTCCAGACTATAATCTACCTCTGTGCCAAATTTCATGAAGATCCTTTCAGACGTTCTGACTTGAAAGAGTAACAAACATCCATTCATCACAAACTTTCGCATTTATAATATTAGTAGTAAGTAGGATAAAATTAACATCACAATAATTTTATTTGAAAGTTTTGTAATAGAATGTCGTGAAAAATATTGTATAAAAAAAATATTACCTATTGTACCAATTTTTTTTAGAAAAGAACTAATCAACATTCAGAATCTATAAAGGACATGTATACAAATAACACTCCTCTTTATACATCATTAGTTACTAAAAAAATTCTGCGTATATTGATTAAAAAAACATTTTTTAAATAGCTTTTTTATCTAGAAATTTGTTTCAGTGTTTGTTTTGATGCCTAAAATAAAACAGGTACAAAACAATCAAATTAAGTGCCTCCTCCTCTGTAACATTCACAAACAGAAATAAATATGGCGACTAATGCCCATAAACTTCGTCCTGAAAAATACGGGAATCCAAAAAAGGAAAAAAAAAACGTAATTCAACGTATTTCGTAAAGGTGCCGTCAATTTGCGCCCTAATTGTCCCCGGGAAAGGTGAGAGCATTATATCCATACATTTTTAAGGCCGGAGACCGGCCGTCATCAATGAAGCTGTCATTCATTTTGACGTGCCAAATAATAATTTCATGACGTAATATGCCCCTTGAAATGTTAAGTGATTCGAATTTTGAATATGTACAGAAAATTGATTTTGATGGTGTTCGATTTGTAAATGACGGAAGTATTAAGTTTTTCTTTGTAAGGATTGTATTATATTTGAGTATAATAATGGGATTTTGATGAAAAATAATTTGCCTTTCCGACTGTTTTGCTCTTATTTGCTTTACAGTTTTCACTAACAAATAATATAGTTATGTTTGAATCTGTTGTTATGGAAATTATTATTTAAAAAAATAAGGACGCCTAATGGTTCTTAGAACCAGAAACATATTAAGATAACGATACCAGAAAGGTTTGGGTAGTTAAATAATGGTAAAAATCCTATGTGACTTTTTACACTAACACATATTAAACAAAATATAAACTACTGCCTACACTAATGGATCGATTAATTTAGTAATCGTTATTGTTGTATTAACATTGGTTTTTAGTTGCATTAATTTTTTAAACTGAGATTGTAAATAAAAAAAATAAAAGGCACATCAAGATTGTTTACCTTTTTTAATTACGTGAACCTTTCTAGTATAGTTATCTTAATATGTTTCTGTTTCTCAGTATGATAAGGCGTCCTTATTAGGGACCCATCAATTTAATAATAATAATAAATAATTTATTTCAGATAGGTCTGGATCCATATTTGTTACCAAAATTGCTTAAAAACTAATGTTAGTAATAATAATATTCTGTTTAAACAGCAGTTTATTTTTGTTTAATTTGTGTTTCTTTAAAAGTCACATCAAGATTGTTAATCTTTATTTAACTTCCTAAGTCACAATGGTAAGTACCTTACTGTGTATTTATTTAAATAACAAACTGTACACACTAAAAATAGAAAATAAAACTCCTAACTAAAATACGAATATGGCGACTGCATCGCTGTCGACTGGAAGTGAGCCCAAAAGACTTTTTTTACAATTAATAGGCATACGTTTGACCACTATCTCACCTGATGTTAAGCGATGATGCGGTCGAAGATGGAGCACATTTGCCTAGAAGTAACCTATTCACTCTTGTCTTAAAGACTCCCAGGTTGTAGCTATCTGGAAACAGACTCTGGCAGAGAATTCCACTCCTTAGCTGTACGCACTATGAATGTGTTCTCAAAACGACCGGTGGCATTGCCACGTTGTTTGGCAATGCTTATCCTCTATCTGAGGTAAAAGCCTAACCATATCCAGTATAGAAATAACATCCTTCGGGAAGAACACAAAAACGAACCAATCCACATTTTCCGTCACTCCTTAGTTACGCCAAAAACATGACCACGGCACACAATTATTTTAAACACTGTTTCCACAGTAGAAAATAACGGCCGGTTTTCATTAAAAGGCAAACAACACGCCATTTAAAACAGAAAGCGGATTACTGAACTCGATAATGGCGAAGTCGCGATCAAAAAGCTTTACTTCATAAATTATTAGTTCGTATTTCATAAAGTTAATCGCTTGAAACGGATCCGTAGCGGAGACGGATCGGAGTATCGCACGGTCTTTTAGTACTTTAAAGTGCTTGATACAAGTTTTTGAGTCTAGTAAAAGTCTTGGATTTGTTTTATCTTACGATAATCTAAGGGTAATGATGGTGTAAGGAAAACTCAACGTTGGAAGCCTCCCACAAGGTGGACCGATGACCTGGTGAAGGTCGCGGGTAGCCGATGAATACGGGACGCGCCGGACCGGTCGTTGTGATGACGCTTGGGGGAAAATATGGTCAGCAGTGGACGTCTTTCGGCTAATATGATGATGATGGAATATCCCAAATCTACCCTGAAGACAGCAAGTGTAAATAGCAAGAAAGAAGAACGTTATACGTGTGGTACGGGAATTTCAGTATACAGGGGAACTACTCTAAGCCAGATGTCCGTAGTTTCGGGCTTAGTTGTGGGCGTATTCTATTCTGTATCACCTAACCACTAAGAATTAATGACAACTCGATTTGATAGTTACTGTAAAATCGTATTGTCTTTCATTATTAGTTCAGGTTCGGGACTAATCGTAAGGTGATACGGAGTAGAATACGCCCGCAACTAAGCCCGAAACTACGGACTTCGGGCATAGAGAGTAACCCCCCAGGTACAGGACGTCAGCGTGGCTGGACGCAGCCGGGTGGTCACAGTTCACATCGAAGGAATAGAAGAAGGATAGACCTACCCCAAACACACCCCGTTCCCGTTCCAGTCGATCTCGCCCGTCTGGTACAGTTTTTGGTTCTTGTTTTAGTTTATTTATATTCTTTACCTATCAAAGCGCGATCGGCATCTGCCTGTTTCTTCACTCACTTTTACAAAACTACGCAACGGATTTTGATTTGGTTTTCGCTAATAGAAAGAGCGGTAGGTACCTATACAAATAGGGTATTTGACTGGATTTTTTATTACATTTCTCAAAAACCTAGAGAGCAGACAAGAAACTGTTAAAAATATTCCTTAAAAAATCTAAAAAAATGGCGGTGTTACCAGTGTTTTTAAATTTAAAATCTGAGTATAAACAGATACAGCACTAATGGCGTGTGACGTCACTCACAAGACCCGCCTTATTGAATTGAAGCCATCCAATACAAACGACATTCTGTGTGAAAAGGATAGATGAATAATTTCTCTGTTTTTCCAGCAATTTTATTTATTTTTCTCCAATCGTATATTTTTCTTCGCAGTTAAATACTTTTTATAATTGCATTGACTGCTGGAATGGGTACTTGTTAAATTTTAACGTATTATATTGTTTAAGTATGTAAGCAGAGCTGCAATGAACTGCAAAGACACTATTCTGGCTAGCCTTAACACTATGTCTCACTGACTGATATCTTGAACGCACTCACGATATAGGAGAAATTCTTAGTGTGAGACAACGTATTTCTAAACAAAAAAAAAAGGTCAGAGATGATTTATAAATATATTACCAAGGAGTTATCATTATCAAAATTAGATGTGAAGAATACTTTGTAAGTAAAGCAAACCTGAACGATGACAAATCGTTGAAATTAACTTTTTAAATCTAATATACCTGCCTTAATGAGTATGTGGAGTTCATTACACAAAAAATACATTGTAAATAACACTTTTCATAATACATATTTCATTAATAAAATGTAAATATTACAATACGTAGCCAAACTACTCGTAGATTAGAGATTTAAAATAATAATATGCAAATTAATGAGAATAACATTTACCTCCTCTATTTTCGCTGTCCGCCGGTTTCACCTGTATTGCCCGGTTCATCTGAAACAAAAATGGAGAAATTAATATCCAGTCACACGTCAACAGTGTCCCCAGTATAGAGGTATGCGGAACAGAGAGTAAAGTTCTGCAAACCTTCATTGAAAAGGGAGGATCCTCCGACTGGGCGGTTATTGTGTCCGGTTAGCATTTGCCTACCGGTTGTTGGTCTGGTAAGAACTAATAAGGTAAATGTAGGTATCACAAAACTTTTTCTTTTTGATAACTAGAATAATGTGTTCGTTACGATTTCTTTACCTCTGTATGTGCCACATTATGACTGAGAAATAAGTGTTTACGCAAATATTCTAGGAACCTTGATGAAGTTTGGGTCATTGGGAACTAAGTACAGGTAATGAGCAATTTAATATCAGGTTTTTAAAAATATCCTGCGACTTGCATGTAGGAAACCAAATAGGTACAATAATTCAAAAATATTCCCACAATCCGTCAGTCAATCATCAACTAAGCACACAGCATTAGAAACAGTCCACAAATCCACAATAGTCGTAGTTAGTGATAATTCCATCACCATTACCGCTTCTGCATTGTGTTTTATTCCAATAAATGTTAATTTTGCGTTAATGTATTCTAAAATAAACGGCCGTGTTGACGGCTCGCATAATTAACTGGATACTGAATGCAGGCTTACGGCTACAGCCTACTCTTAATTGCAACGGATTAAATGTAGACGAGTATTTGATGCGTTTTTTATCTTTTATGCTTTTCTTCATAATCTAGCTCGCTAATGAAGCTAATTATATTTTAATTGATATTGTAAAGGAAGTTTGTTTAATTTATTTTTAGAGTTCCGAACGAAAAACGAAACCCATCCTATAAGGTGCGTGCAAAGGGTTCCGAACAAATTTCATTTTTTTAAACTGGTTTATTTTAACACTATAGACTTCTTATTTCCTGTAATCTATAGGTAAAGATCTACTATCTCCCTTTTTTTTTAAATTTTAGGCTCTTTAGTTTCGGAGATAAGGAAGGGAATGGTAATTTTTCGTATAATTTCTTGAATAACTTCAAAACTATTTATTTTAAAATTATGAAAAAAAAAATGAAAACCATCACAGTACTCTTTTTATTTGTGAATTTAATTAATGACTTATTTTATCAATATGCTTGAATTACGCTTGTAGTGTTGTGGTTGTATTGTTTAATTGAATTTATTAGCTTTATATTATTTTTGCATGCCTTAGTCAAGGTAGAAAGTATATGGCTCCCCTAATAATAATATCTGTATATTGTACCTGCTTTCTGTGCAAATAAACGATTATTCTATTCTATTCTATTCTAGTAAGCCCTTTCATTTGACATGTCAAACGATATTGATCAAAAATTTTTTTTTTTTTAAATTTTCTACTTCAACCCCCAAGAATGACCCCCATAATGATATTTTTATAATTTACGTAACGCTTTCGTATTAGGGTCAGTAAAGTCCATATGTGTACCAAATTTCAACAGAATCGGTCCAGCAGATCCGGAGAAAACTGGCTGTGACAGACGGACAGACAGACACCCGACTGATCCTATAAGAGTTCTGTTTTTTGTTCGGAACCCTAAATAACCGTCGAAAAAAAGAACAAATTATAAAATTCTTTACACACCAGTGCACACAGATGCACCAATCTTTTTCACATAAACTTCTGTTGCGTACACTGCAGGACACGCGAATTTGCGCATCGAATATCAGGCGCTTGTATTCACCGTTATTTGTAAGGCGCAAAGCATTGCAATGCAGTGTAGCGGCAGTGTGGCACTGGCGACAGTTTAGTTTTATATCTACAGTCGTCGTATATAAATACAATGTTGCTTTATAGTGTAACTCCAGTGTAATTTGGGTTAGTTAGTCTGAAGGTTAGTGGTTTTTGAACCACTTTGGGGTTTTAGTTTGACAAGTGTAGAGTTCGTAAACGTTACATGGGTTTGTAGAAGCATTGTGGTGTTGGTGAAGTAATTTAT
This sequence comes from Lacanobia wlatinum, assembly GCA_947578705.1. Taxonomy (NCBI): domain Eukaryota; kingdom Metazoa; phylum Arthropoda; class Insecta; order Lepidoptera; family Noctuidae; genus Lacanobia; species Lacanobia wlatinum. The sequence continues at coordinate 25,226,094 of OX388031.1, forward strand.
TCTTATTTCAAGTTCTACTTAAATGAAGTGGTTGCTTTGATAAGTCTGAAAAATAATCCATCAAAATACCCTATGCACCCTATAATTAAACCTATGACTTACATATTCCGTATACTTATATATAACATCCCGTCACTTCCCGTGGGTGTCGTAAGAGGCGACTAAGGGACTCACCAGAGAATGGGCAGCAGCGTTCTCTGTAAAACTCAACACCATACACTGCGATCGCCAACCCGCCTGCCAAGCGTGGCGATTATGGCAAACCCCCTACTTTGGAGGAGACCTATGTCCAGCAGTGGATGTCTTTCGGCTGTTATGATGATATTCCACGTATAATGGCACACCACATATCTAATAATCTTTAGTGCTTCTTATGGGAAATCATCAAATGACTCCTTCTGCTTTGGGTGAAGCAGAAGGGAGTGTCAGACTCTTACTGACTAAAACCAACCCGTGTTCCTCCGCATGCCCTTTGCGTTCCAGGGCTGCGGTGACTCTTTCGAACAAATTCCGCAAGTCATCAGTGATAAAAAAGTGCAAGGGTGCAAAAGTGCAACTCATCCAGTTATTCAGGATTTCTGATCTAGAAATAAACAACAACTAGAAGAAAATACACTTCCTCACACATGTTACAAGTTCACGGCTTTTCCCAGAACTATAGAATACAACGTGCTACGAGTCTTACTATACTCCTACTGTTAATACACCTCCCACTACTTCCGACTACGTGCCTATTTTTATCATGATGATAAAAATAGCACTTTTTCTCCATGCAATACGCTCTTTATTTCAATGGATCCGGTGACCTTTGACTCCTTACGTAATGTTGCTACTATTACTCTCCTTATACTACGAGATCTATTTTTATGAAGATATTTTTTCTCCTCAATGCATTATTGTTTATTTCAATAACCGGTGACTGTTTAACTCCTTATATCTCTTATATATCTTTGTACTTCTTTTCTTCTTTTACTATTGATTAAGATCTATTAATAATACTCGTCTTCTTTGACTAGATGACTTTTACTTCTTACATACCTCTATATTTTAAGCCAAATCCTCCACTGGTTTCATCTTAAAGTCAGAGTTACTCAGTCAAATTGACGGTTGTAGCTCGTTATATGTTGTTTGTTTTTTCAATGCCATAGCAACTAAGCCAAGTCGAGTGGAGGGAGTTTCCTTTAAAAGGACTTAGGCATATATTCTATGTACCGTGCGTGTTTCATATATGTGCTAAAAAAAAATTATTCTTTCTTTCTTTCTTTCTTTCTTTATATATGGTGGACATCCCACCCACGCGCACAAAACGTTTTGGGAACACATTCATAGAGCGTACAGCTAAGGAGTGGAATTCCCTGCCGGAGTCTGTGTTTCCTGATAGCTACAACCTGGGAGTCTTTAAGACAAGAGTGAATAGGTTACTTCTAGGCAAGTGTGCTCCATCTTCGATCACATCATCGCTTACCATCAGGTGAGATAGTGGTCAAACGCGTGCCTATAAATAGTAAAAAAAAAAATCTAAATGAATAGTTAAAAGTTAGGTGATAATCTCACTACAACCTCCTCTTCGTTCTAGGGACAGGCAGCCTAGAGCTGAGAAATTTAAACCAATAGAATTGCGTAAAATGACAGTGACAGACGCAGAGCAGAGAATTTTTGCAATTCCAGTGGCTTATATTTCTCCGCTCCGCTCCTCTCCGCTCCAGCGGACTGTCAGCCTTAATAACTTCTAGATTCTGCTAGCGGCTTTCCCTTTGTGAATGTCAGGAATTATTCGAAGAGAACATACTCCTGGGGATAAAAGTTATATTATGTCCTATTCCGGGATATGGTCCACCCGTGTGCATCCTTTCATCCAAATTCGGTCAGCCGTTCAGACGTGAAGAGGTAACAAACAAAATCATCATCTTTTTCGCATTTGTAATATAACTAGCTTTTGCCCGCGAGTTTGTACGTATATCCCGTTGTTTCTCATTCCAGTAGGAATTTCTCAAAAAAAGAAAATTGTCTTTTAGTGCTCCTCTATACTTCTCAAGGAACATGCATGCTAAATTTCAGCTTTCTACGACCATCAATTTCGGAAGTCACTTATCAGTTACGGAAGAATTGTATACGTATTGATGTAGTTAGGATGTATTCTTATTCCAAAAAAAACTGGCCAAGTGCGACTCGGACTCGCGTGCAAAGGGTTCCGAACGATTTTCAATTTTTTAACGTGTTATTTTAACACTATAGATTTTTTATAGGTTTTCCTGTAATCTATAGGTAAAGTTCTATTATCTCCAATTTTTTCAAAATTTTAGGCTCAGTAGTTTCGGAGATAAGACGAAAAATGACCATACCCTCGTATGGTCATTTTTCGTCTAATATCTTGAATAACTTCAAAACCATTTATTTTAAAATTATGAAAAAAATATATATAAAACCCTTACAGCCGTTTCATTTGCTATGCCTCACGATATTGTTCAAAAAACGATTTTTTGAAATTTTCTAGGTTGACTCCCAAAAGTGACCCACATTCTAAAAAAAAAAATGTACGTAACGAGTCCGTGTTTGGGTCACAGAAGTCAATATGTGTACCAAATTTCAACAGAATCGGTCCAGTGGATCCGGAGAAAACTGGCTGTGACAGACGGATAGACAGACAGACACCCGAGTGATCCTATAAGGGTTCCGTTTTTTGTTCGGAACCCTAAAAACAATAACCACAAACACAACTATGTCTCTATGTCTATTAATTAAAATACTTGGCCCAGTCACCCGCCAACACTTAGTTCCCGCCATTTATTTACATTTCCATTCGACGAACTGTTTTTACGGGCACTTACATTTATAACACTTGGGGGATCGCGTTCTGAATCTATAAGAGAGTGGAGCGACACTTGACATAATACGTATCACTTCTCCCTTTGTGACTTCGCTTTGAGTTTAAAGAGATTACATCTAATTATATTTTAAGGATTACTTTGTTTTTGATTATGAACTGGTTCATATTTTGAGTTTCTTTCCATTGTCGAGAATTAACGTTAATCGCCTGAATATAACACTGACAAAATCACCAAAGTGTAGAGATTGACTCTAGCAATTGATAGTTTCAATTCATAGCCCGAAGGATCGCCAAACTAAAGTGGCAGTGGGCAGGGCACATTGCTCGCAAAACAGATGGTCGATGGGGCCGAAAAGTTCTGGAGTGGCGACCGCGTACCGGAAGACGAAACGTTGGAAGGCCTCCCACAAGGTGGACCGATGACCTGGTGAAGGTCGCGGGTAGCCGATGGATGCGAGACGCACAGGACCGGTCGTTGTGGCGACGCTTGGGGGAGGCCTATGTCCAGCAGTGGACGTCTTTCGGCTGATATGATGATGATGATGATGAATTGATAGTTTAATGGCAATGCAACTGTTCTGCCTTCACATTGTCGCTAGTGTATGGCAGTCATGGGAAGATATAGGGATTTTATTTGTTTACAAAAAAACCTAGGCAGATGACTAGTTGAAATATTGGTCAGCAGATTCCTAAACAGACCTACAAGTTTATAATGGGTTTCTGTTACTGAAAGTTCGAATTAAAAATGTGCAAATAAGTAAGTATTAAAATAAATCATGTAATTAGGGTTTTGTTTTATAAATACGACTTTATAAATACGGTTTTATAAATAAGGTTTTTGTTTTATAGCCGTATGGTATCGGCCGGTGCCATATAGTGCCGTAAAAGAATAATAGCATTCCATCACTTCCCGTGAGTGTCGTATGAGGCGACTAAGGGACTCACCAGAGAATGGGCAGCAGCGTTCTCTGTAAAACTCAACACCATACACTGCGATCGCTAACCCGCCTGCCAAGCGTGGCGATTATAGCAAATCCCCCCTTTTGGGGGAGGCTAATGTCCAGAAATGGACGTCTTTCGGCTGATATGATGATGATGAACTACGGCTGATTGTGGTAACTTGGAAAGTTTCTTTGTGATTTTCTAGGGCACTGATTTATTTAGAAGCATTTTTAGCCAGAAAAGTGCTTAGTGAAACACTAGTTTGCACAACTATAACTTATTTATTTTCTGATCTTTCTCGTAATACTATATTGCCTGTGACAGATATTCCACAGAAGGTTCTAATCGTCAGCTCATGACGAGGCAAGTTTGTAAGTCGCCATTCGATAATCTATTTGTCTAGAGGCAAGAGGCAATAGACGTCTGTACAGATATATGAGAGATCGAATTCTTACCATTTCGCGGCCGCGGTGACTCTTTCGAAAAAATCGCAACTCGAACATTGTTGGTGCAAGATACATCTTTTTATTTATTATCAACTAACTTCTGCCCGCGACTTTGTACGCGCATATCCCGTTCTTTCCCGTTCCCGTAGGATTTTCGGGAAATCCTCTCTTAGTGCACCTCTATGGAGTGAAGGGAAGCTACATGGCAAATTTCAGCTTTCTACAACCAGCAGTTTGAGCTGTGCGTTGTCTGTGAGTCATTCAGTTACTCAATCAGTCAGTAACGGAAGAATTTTATATAGATTGATATTCGAGGGTTTTTTACGTTGTCATGGTGACTGACAATTGGAATTTCGTTCAAAAGCACAAAGAATATAGCCTTAGGCTTTCGGTAAACCAGTTTTCCATAATACAATATTACATGGACACGAACACACCTCTGAAAATGGATAGCACTGGTTTATTTTTAGCAGACGACCACACCGCATACATTTTTAATTCTCGCTCTTTTATATTTAACGACCCACTTTTATATGATTGACCCACTCACGGATACGGAACCAATAACGAGGAGACTATAACTATGTTACGACTATTCAAACATTCGTCATAGAAAACGCGTTACTCAACCCCAAGTGGGGTACTCAAAAAGATTTAAAATTTCAAATGTAGTATATGTTAAACTATTCTAATGGCTTTTATATATATTAAAGTGAGCGTTTATATCGTGAAATTAGCAAGTGGAGCGATGTGAGAAAGAGACGGAATTATATGCGCTATGCAGTGGGCGTGGTTTAGTGCTCAACGCCTCTGTAACTTTAGGTATGGGCTGTCACGAGCCTTATTTTTTAATTCGGGTTAAGTTTTTTTTTGTTTGGAGTTGGAACTAGGTTAAAATGTGTCGGGAAAAGGCTTTAACTTGCGACGGTTTGGCTGCATATTCTTTCGGATTTTAATGAGTATTCTAATGTTTTGTAAAAGTAGGTGACAAATGGTTAAGTCCCATTTTATTATTAAAAATCTAGTAAGGAACAACGAATAATAAATAACCTAAAATTATAGATTAGATAGATGGTCATTATAAATATGAAAAATTATACGGTATCTGTTTTGCAAAAATAGGGCCAATTCTACTAACTTTTGAGAATGCGAATGCGAACGAAATTTGGAAATTAGTGGAATTGGCACTAAGATTAAAATTAATTTGGCACGTCAATCTTTTTTGTCAAATTAAACTAAATAAGGTCGGTGATGCCTAGCTGTCAGCCCTGAGAAGAAAAACCGATGCAAACTCAAATCTATTGACGATTTGTGAAGCAATAAAATGAAATCTGCCTTAGATGAAAAACTGAGTAAAAATAAAAAAATATGTATAGTAGCCGGCACGAGTCGTGAGCACAGATGAACGCAGCAAGTACAATCTCGACAATATATGGTGCGCGAACGAAACTTGTAAGTGAAATAGTCGACAAGCATTGACTGACGAACTAGTAACGTAAAGCGTCAGAGCTGTCGTCATCTAACGTGTGCTCACGATTTGTGTCGGTTTACATACCTGACTAAATCATTTGTATCTACACTAATCTATACTAATATATAAAGCTGAAGAGTTTGTTTGTTTGCTTGAACGCGCTAATCTCAGGAACTACTGTTCCGATTTGAAAAATTCTTTCAGTGTTAGGTAGCCCATTTATCGAGGAAGGCTATAGGCTATATATCATCACGCTAAGACCAATAAGAGCGGAGCAGTAATGAAAATTGTGACGTAGACGAAGTTGCGCGGGACAGCTAGTAATAATATAATAATATTATAAGGAGGAAAGATTTGTTTGTTTGTTTGTTTGAATTGAATAGGCTCCGAAACTACTGAACCGATTTGAAAAATTCTTTTAGCATTGGATAGCTACATTATCAGGGAGTAACATAGGCTATATATTATCCCCGTATTCCCACGGGAACGGGAACTACGCGGGTGAAACCGCGTGACGTCCACTAGTAATATTATAAAGAGGAAAAATTTGTTTGTTTGTTTGAAATGAATAGGCTCCGAAACTATTGGACCGATTTCAAAAATTATTTCAGCAATAGATAGCTCCATTATCAGGAAGTAACATAGGATATATTTTATCCCCGTACTCCCACGGGAACGGGAACTACGCGGGTGAAACCGCGTGACGTCTACTAGTCTTTACTATATTAGTTTCATATTATAAACCAACAAACTAACAATCTCTATAACACATCACTACAATAATCCAAAAAAAAAAACAAACGCTAATCAACGGGCCAGCTCTAAACTTTACGACCCCATTGTCTGTCTGTCCATCAGGCACTATAATTTAGGGTGCTCTATGGTAATAACTCTATGGATAGCATCTATATTATCCGGACACAATGGAAGAAGTAATAGACTTCGGAGTTTATCGTGCCTTCAAAGTGTGGCCGTCATTAGGTCGAACGCTCACTGATGATTGGTTATAACTTGCATTGATGTTTCACGTTTTAGTATGAGTTCTTTATTTTTACAGTGAATTCCTGTTGTTTTTATTGCTTCTACGTACGTATTATTCATTCACGTCTCAGTCGCCATCTATCAAAAAATCTAATTTTTTCCTACATTTTTGACAGATAGCATTCTTTGTAAAGTTGTTTACAGTTTGGCTAGGACATTGCAGGCTTGAATCACCTGATTGTCTGATAAAAAGATGATTCCGTGCTTCGGAAGGCACGTATTAAGCCGGTGGTCTCGGCCGCCAAATGGCGGTCGTCATGTAAAAACCATGTCAGAGGCCTTTGAGGCGGTTTAGAAACTCTGACACTAGGGTGTGTAGGGTCGTTAGACCTTACTGCCCACACGATAAGAAGAAGAAGACAGATAGCAACTGAGATGCGAAAACGAACGTTGCTTGACTTTGAGAATTGGCCCCCTAATCTAGCTGTTTTCTATTGATATGTAGTTAGTCAAATATCTGTAAACTAAACAGTTGGTAGTTTACTCTAGGTGGATGATAACTTAGTCCATTGAGAAAAGGGCAATGTCATTGAACAAAGGAGACTGTTCCTCCCAAGAATCAACACGTGTAGTCGAAAAAGGGTACTTCATATAACATCTATATTACGATGAAAGAAGTAATAGACGGACGCTCACTGATGATTGGTTATGACTTGCATTGATGTTCCACGTTTTAGTATGATTTATTTATTTTTACAGTGACTTTTTGTTGTTTTTTAACCAATTAGAAAAAATACAATTAATCTATATCTATACTAATATATAAAGCTGAAGAGTTTGTTTGTTTGCTTGAACGCGCTAATCTCAGGAACTACTGGTCCGATTTGAAAAAAAATGTCAGTGTTAGATAGCCCATTTATCGAGGAAGGCTATAGGCTATATATCATCACGCTTAGACCAATAGGAGCGGAGCTGTAATGAAAATTGTGACGCAGACGAAGTTGCGTGGGTCAGCTAGTAATAATATAAATTATTATAATTAATTGAATTTAATTAAATTGATTAAATTTAATTAAAAAAGGGAGGAGGGTTTTAATTCTACTAAATATTTTAATGCTGTCTACGTCTGAACTGGCGGTTTTATATTGATCGATATTATAAAGCTGATGAGTGTGTTTGTTTTGTTGAACGCGCTAATCTCAGGAACAACTAGTTCGAATTGAGAAATTCTTTTAGTGTTAGATAGCCCATTTATCCACCTAGCCCAAGCTTCACCACGCTCCGACCAATTGGGGCGGCGCATTCATGAAAAATGTGACGCAGACTAAGTTGCGCAGGTCAATTTTACGTGATAACGTCATAAAAAAACAATTAAATTCTTAACAATCAAGCCGAACGCTTAGGCCGATCGTGCCTCTCTATCGCTTGTACCGCGCTCTCGCTTGCCCGCTCGGGTCAGGCGGAACGTGACACTTTTTCGTGAGTGCAGCCGGTGTTCATCGATTTATAAGACGTTATCACGTCAAAAATAGTCAAACATCTGCAAATTAAACAGTTGGTAGTTTACTACGTGTGGTGGTTAATAACGTAGTTCTTTGAACATGGGATAAGAAATATAATACACATAAGAATGTCCCTGTAATCGAAAAAAGCTACTAGTAACAGTAAATTATTCAAGACAGTGTACTTTGATTAATACAATATCTCATTAGTTAAAATAACCCTCAAAAAAGTATTCAATCCAATTCCTTTTCAAATTCATGCCATGAAGGTCCAAATATATCTAAAACCGAACTATTTGTCCATCGTAGCGTGCTCGCTTCCAGTTATGCAGACAGCTCGTCACACGGGTGGCACAATTAGCCACTGGTCACCAGTGTGTAGATGCCTATCTGGCCACGAATAATTTGCCACACCGGTACAATAGGACGATAATTTGGAGCTTTTACGTCGTTTTGTTACAACAAAATGTAGTCGCAACAAAATGGTTTTTGATATTGCTGTGTTTTTTAAGTAATTTAAACTTGACATGACATTTCGAACAGTTATTTTATTTTGAATCAAGGCATAAGTTTGATGATGAAACAGCCTTTAAAACCTCGTGACACTTTCAACAGACCTCTGAAATAATTCTCTCCAAGCAAACATTTACTGCACCGGCAATAAATCAGAAACTAAATAAACACTTCGCTCGACGAAAAATGATTAAATTAAACAAACATCAGTGACGTCCAATAATAATTTATCAACGAAAACCGACTCGCACAAAAAATACAACTCGAATTCTCAAATGGAACGGTTCGGCACAAAATCGGTCTCATGAAAACATTTCAATGTCGGTGAATGTCAGCTTGAATAAATTCACTGGTCACGTGGTCGGCTGTCAATTGTCACTGACATATTGTCATGATGACACCCCGTTGCCTAGCAACGGGGTGACAACAAACGCAAATGAATCGAGAGATTATTTTTGACCATCTAATGGATGCGGCCATTAGGTGACAGTAAAAGAAAAGTAGTGTTTTATTAATGATGTCTCGTTAATAAAAGTGCGTAATAATGTTTTTGGGGCATTTGAATAAATTTTGGGTCAAATATTGACTTGTGATTACTTAAAAGTTGTGTAGGTAGGAAACGGTAGTAAAAATAATGAAATGAGTTGAGTAATTGACTTGATAAATTATGGCTGACTTCAATTGTTAGATAGATAGATACAACTTTATGTTAACCAAAGCTAATAATAACTCCTTTACACAAACTTAATACAATGAGCACAATGGCGGTGTTATCGCATTTTTTTAAGAATGAAAAATCATCAAAGATTTCTTTCGCTCTGGACAGAGTGGAAGGGAGTGTCAGACTGACTAAACCCATCCGTGTTCCTCACTAATGCCCTTTGCGTTCCAGGGGGCCTACTCTCTAACGAAATCCGTAGTTTCGGGCTTAGTTGCGGGCGGGCATTTTCTTCTCCGTATCACCTAACCACTGAGAACTAATGGTAACACGATTTGACAGTTACTGTGAAATCGTGTTGTCATTCATTCTCAGTTCGGGTTCGGGACTAATCGTAAGTCTGTAGGTGATACGGAGTAGAATACGCCCGCCCGCAACTAAGCCCGAAACTACGGATTTCGTTAGAGAGTAGCCCCCCAGAGCCGCGGCGACTCTATCGAACAAATTCCGCAAGGCGTTATCGCTGACAGCGATATTTACCATACAACTTGGATACCCTGAAAGTACTTATTAAAGTATTTTATTGGTTAATCTTGGCAAATGGAACTCAAACTATTGAAATCAGGGATTAATCACAAAGTAAAACCAAATTAAATAATTTAATTACTTAGATTTCAACAATAATGGAATCCGAAAAGATTCGAAGGCATACTTAATATTTTTCTAAAACAAAATTAAAATTCAAAGGCCACATAAATAATTTCAAGTGAACGAAACTCAAACACGCAATTGAAACGCATAATATTAAATGATCTAACTTCAGATGCGGCTAACACCGAGAAAATTCCAAAAGGGTATTGTTAGATTTTGTGGTAGTACACAGTAAAATCGATCGTAAATTAACGTTCAGTTATCCAATCTGAGAACTTTAACAGAATTTGTTAAGTAGGTAATTTAATAAAATATCTGGTTCGGGTCGACAAAGATACCTACTTCATTTCGGAGGCCCGCCAAAGGCACCTTGTACCGAGTTACGTATTTTCATTTTCATGTTATCTTTTTGGTGTATGATTGTGAAATTAAAAACCTCTGTAATGTAATTTCTCGTGTATGTTTGCTGATTAAAATTGACCTTTCTGCTGACCAGACAAGGGTGGAATGTAGAGAATTACTATCTACTAGATTCTGCCAGCTGCTTTGTTCGCGTGTAAGTCAAAAATCATCCCAAGGTCATACTCCTGCCCCAGGAGTATGACCTTGGGATGATTTTATTAAAAATAGTCCAGGAGTCCTGGGATAATAATTAAACTATGACCTAATCCCGAACGTGTTTTACCCGTGTGCCAAATTTAGTCAAAATCAGTCCAGCCTATCAGAAATAATTTAAATAAAATCTCTCGGAGAGGTAACAATTAGAACACCGGACAAGTGCGAGTCGGACTCTCACAAGACCGAAAAATATACCATACTATAAACCAAAAAAACACGTTTCTTGTATCGGAGCCTCCTTTTGTTGTTATAGAAATACACATTGTAAAAATTTTGACTGTCGACCTATCACGGTTCATGAGATACAGCCCGCTGACAGACAGACGGATGGAGGGATAGCGGAGACTTAGTAATTTATGGTCCCATTGACCTTTGGGTACGGAACCCTTAAAAAAGACAGACAGACAGTTACTTACGCAATTATAATATTAGAATGGATGCTGTGTTCATCTCCCAATCCTCTCATTTTGTCTTTTCGTAGCAAATCAGTTTCACAATTCTCCTTACAAGCTTTATATCACGCCATACATTCATAATTTATTTAAAAGCTGACTAAGTTTGAGGTAATGTCACTTTACTCCATTTTGGGGTGGATCTCGGCAAAGAAAGTACCAAATCGTTCTCAGGAGTGTTGTAAAGTCAACTCAGAGATAACAGATGCAAGAGTATGGGTAGAAGTGTCCTCTACGCTATGTATGTAGGTATATCGAAATATCATGTATTTGTTTGGCGAGGGTCGTAAATGTAACCACTTTTCTGTTCATAGTTGTTGACAAATTTATTGAAGGATCACAAGAAAATGACTCCGGATTGCTAAAACTGAGATTTTTAACCGACTTCCAAAAAAAGAGAAGGATTCTGATCCCACTTCTATGATTCTTTTTTAGTTCGATGCGGTATGCTTGAAACTACTGAAAATATATAAAAATGAGTATAGTGGTAATATTCGAGATTACACTTAACTACATCCTTTTTTAAACGTATTACCTAGCCTATCTCTAATGACCAAGACACTGCAAAATGACAATTCAATGGCAACAGTACAAATCGTTATCCCAAAACTTAGCAAAAAAATGAAGCTTGCCCAACATAACGGAGTGAGGTAATGGCGCGTAGAAAGGATATACCTATATCTTTTACAAGTTTTGGAAGGCTACTGCTCCGGCCCCTGATAAAACTTTTTATGTTCTGCTTATGTGATATCGTACAGTTTCGAATCCATAACGCGTTGTCGGTCGTAACGCAGTATGAGAATATATGGAGTGGAGTTGGAGTTAAGTGGAGTTATGGGCTGCGAAGATGCTCCTGTGTTTTTGTTTTGGATTGTTGTTCTTGTTGCTTCGAAGTTTATTATTAGTTTATTGATGTTATCTGTGCTGTTGAAATTAGGTGAATGTTTGTTTTAAAGGTTTTTGACTTTTAATTAAAGTTTTTTGTAACACCACATTATTGCACTTACAAATTAATATTTTACACTGCGTTGCATAAAAAGAGAGATTAAATTATATTGACTACCATAAAATCATAGTACCTGCCAGGTGTTCATCTTGCAATTTCCCTACCAGTGTAGTAAAACCTTGGTGAAAATAAAACTCTAGTTTTTAAGCAAGATACTAAACCATCACTTGTCTAATCCTAACGAACTACCTCCCACAACACTTACTAAAAACAAAACACAGTCTCCAACCCACTCACACAATCTACTCAAAATCTCGCACGCAAATGAATATAATTCACACAGATACACAGATATGAAAGTCACATTTGAACCACATTTTCCTCAAAGCACCACGTCCCACTACATTTGTTCCACAATACAAAATTAAGGGCATGGTCAACACATGAAGCCTTGCTGATAGAGCCCCCGACTGCACGCATGGACTGAATATTAATACAGTGAATACACTCATGCAAGAACAGTGTAAATACAGTGTATACAGTCATGCAAGAACAGTGTAAAATTGCATTAATTTGTCCCTGTTTACATCCCAGGATACATCGTACACACATCACGTTCCATATTTCTTTTTTAAGAACGCAAAAGTTGTATGGCACTGATTAAATTTGAAAAACAACGTTTTTAACATTGTTGTTGCGTTTTTTTTTTTAATTAAGGGTGTGTTGTTATGTTGACATTGCAGTTATACTTTTGCACCAAAATTGCACTTTTTTAGTTTTGAAATTAAATTATAGGTTTTGACTTTAAACGCTTTTTTTCTATAAAATATTCTAATGGTTATGCATAGTATCAAGGATACTATTAACTTTAATTATGTTTTCCTAACATTAATGGATATGAAGGCGCTTATTAAAGTAATAGGAAGTATTTCATGTACATAACTAATAAAATATTCACTTAGACCTCATGAAGCGAGGAAACATCCATGACACTGTAATTTACATTAATCGTATTATAACTGCTTATTAAAAATTAACGGGTGGGATTTTTAATTTTAGTAAAAAGTAAACATGATGATTTTTCACGAAAACGAAATATTTTACACCACTTTTCGTAAATAATAATTGCAGACAGAAAATATTTTTTTCTATTGCGTTTATTAATTTCCACTGAAATAAAATAATATAATCACGAAAACGAATTTTTAATATTAATTTCAACTCTTTTCATCGTGAAATTAAAAAAAAATAAAACAGATAATACATTTTTACCCTCTCACTTTTTAAATGACATTGTTAAAACTTTTTTCTTTTTAAATGCATCGTATTAAGCCGTCAATTTAAATCTTTTTGCGATAAAAGTAAAGTAGCCTATCAGGTCCCTAATGACGGAGCGCCTTAAACGTTATCACTTTGATCTCTGAAGTAATAAAGATGAGAGGCCTGATAACACGAGAGGCAATTGTTTTAACTCCAACTTGCACAAGTTTATTGATTTAGGAGATTACTTCTGGATAATGTGCCGTTTTAAATTTGGTATCAGACATTTTTAAAATAAAATTAATTTCGTTTGCGTGAACGTGAGCGTTATAAAATAATTCACGAAAAAAAAGAACAATTTTATTTCACCACTTTTATTAAAACTCGATATTTAGAGCACTTTAGATTATACCAATTTTATTAAAAAAATTGGCAGGATGTATGATTTAAAAAAAGACATATTAACAAGTATAAAAATGCAGACTGAAATTAAATTCAACAATTATTTTTTTATTATCAATTAAATAAATGCAGGTTAGTAATTTTTTTATTCGGTTACTTTTCAAAATAAACAAAAATTATCGTAAACATAACTTAAACAAAACAAACAACAAACATATGACTTGTATTCAAACCGCACGAAATAAGTTAAAAACTCGACTTTTTAACGCCGCAAAACCTGAATCTGGAAAGAAAAATAAAAAATAAATAAATGAAAACAAACAAAACCAAACAAAAAATTACACTTTCAAAAAACATTGTTAAAATGCAAATTAGATGTTTACTCACAATAACAGGTATATTCGGCGGATATTCAACTTTCGCTGAACGAAATATATCTACGAGATGAACCATATGGACAGATGAATTAGTCCCAGTTGAAAATGAAACTTGGTGTAGGTTACTGATGGGAGGCAGCGGATGGACGCGCGGTCGCGACTTTCGTTCGTCACTTGTAACGCGGCGTGGCACGTCTGTCCCGCACGGAGTTCAGAAGGAGACTGAACACGGGCGGGCGAAGGCATACGCACGCGGGGAGGTACGCACTCACGCAGGCTTGACAGCCAATCGCGTGCGTGCGCCGCGCGCACCCCCGCGCTCTCGTCCCCGCCCCGCGCCCGCCCGTCACCTCACAATCGATGCCCTATATTGCATTAATTATTTAGGAAACACGCAATAAGATAACGCTAGGTGGCAGATAAGAGATCTTTGCGTTGCTTTAAATAAATCATCGTGTCTTCGTCCGTATCGGACGTTCGACCGGCGCGAGTGTACATGCCTTCCGTGTGTACTGATAACGCATTATTTACGTTGTCAGTCCGCCGGACCTTTTGTTTTTATATCGCTGTTATTTATAGAGTTCCTGAAGAAATATAATAAGAAGTAAAGTTGATTCATTCTTGAGGAATTTTATTTATATGATTCAACCCGTGTGCCACCTTCGAGTAACGCAGGTTTTGTTTGCGTAGCGTTCAACTTGGGAACGAAAACAAACGAAATATATATTTTTTGGAAGGTTGTCAACTTGTCGTTTGCCAATATTAATATATACGGGGATAACGGGGTTCTCACCGGCGGCTTTGTTTTATGTTATGCTAAGGTTTTGTCCGAAATTAACGGGACAATTGTATGGAAAAATACAAAATAAAAAGAGAGCGGGAAAATGTTTTTGTGACAAACTATTGTTCCGACGAAATTGTAATGTAATTGTGATATTCTTATGTATCAAATTCTACATATTCGTGCTGAAAAACAATATATCATTTTACGTTTACAGTGCTGTAAATTAAATTCCTAGATTTACAGGGGATTCATTTTCAGCAATCTGTACGTTTACTACTACTAAATTCCAGCAAGAGTTTTAACATCACTATAAAATGAAAAGATAGAAAAGACGAATTTTTGCAAGTTTACAAGAAAGTACATAAAATTATTTTTAACCAATTTTCATACAGAATAAAATTTAGAAAAAAATTGAGTGAATAGAATATGGACCTGACCTATCTGAAATAAATGATTTATTTTTATTTATTATTCATATACATACATAAAATTTACATTTTAAAATATTTCTATAAAAATAAAAAATAAACATTTTAAAATATAAAAATATTATTATTATTAAAAAACAAAAAATTTTTGGCTTTCAACGTTTTTTTTCACCAAAAACCCAAAGAGAACAATACTTGCATTCAGTGTTGATTTGCGAAAAGGAAAACATACTCGTAAAGAGTGTCAGTTATGATCTTGCGAGGAGGAACGAACAGGAAATAGGTTACTATGTTCCTCTTTATAGCAGGAGTAACAAGAATATGCATGGCATTATACAGTCATAGTAAAATTTTACTTTTAGACGGAAATGAAAAAAAGAGATGCAATTGAAAAATGCTGAAAGAAGAAAAGTTTTAAGGTCTTCCGTGAAATTAAATGATGCAGAGCTGCATTTTTAATTGTCAAATAACTTTTAACTAAGAAATAAAAATGGCGGATGTCATCCGTCATTTTTATTTCTTAGTTAAAAGTTAGTTTTAGGGTTGATTTTTCAATTACAATCAGATATTTTAACTGAAGAATAATTATGCCTGTTTGATATTTTTTTCTATATAAAAGCAACTATATCGATATTTATAATCAGCAAGTTATCGTTATCCGACTGTTAAAAAACCCTTTCCGTTAGTGTACAAAGTATGACAAACGGTCATATTTTTTATTTAATTAAATATTATTTGAAAAAAGAAATCTATTAGATTTTTTCTTAAATTGAGTCACACTATTATAGAGAGAGCTGTTTTCCTGCGGGTCTACTCAAACTTTTTGAATACTGTCAAGACAATTTAGTAGTTGATATAAAAAGTTTAGTACTAATGCAAGTTGTGTTATAAAATACATTATGTGAGTGAAAAAGATTTCAGGCGCGACTATAATTTTATGAAAAAAAAAAACAAAAAATTATCGCAACTTTTTAGTTAGGGACCTGGGATCAAAGGTAGAAATACCTTTTAGCAGAAGTATGATAAGACTTAGTAGTCCCTTCAGACGTCTCGTAAGAGGCATTTATGTTTCGGTCTTTACATAAAATAATTTGTTAATATTTCTGAGTTACACTACATACCTGCAAAATTCATTTATATATCAATTTGTATACCTCTTCAGACTCTTCACATATATTATATAATAACTAATATTATAAAGAGGAAAGATTTGTTTGTTTGTTTGTTTGAATTGAATAGGCTCCGAAACTACTGGACCGATTTGAAAAATTCTTTTAGCATTGGATAGCTACATTATCAGGTAGTAACATAGGCTATATTATCCCCGTACTCCCACAGGAACGGGAACTACGCGGGTGAAACCGCGTGACGTCCACTAGTATTATATAAAAGTGGTCGTCACGCGGTTTCACCTGCGTAGTTCCCGTTCCCGTGGGAGTACGGGGATAATATATAAACTCCCTGATAATGTAGCTATCCAATGCTAAAAGAATTTTTCAAATCGGTCCGGTAGTTTCGGAGCCTATTCAATTCAAACAAACAAACAAATCTTTCTTCTTTATAATGTTAGTACAGATTAGTATAGACAACCTTTTTATTTAAAAATAATCCTTTTTATAGAACTTACTAGCTGACTCAGCAAACGTTGTTTTGCCAAATAAAAAAAGCAGCCTACCACCTATTCTCATACCTACCGAATATACACACAAAATTTCATGAAAATCTGTCGAGCCGTTTCGGAGGAGTTCGGTAACAAACACCGTGACACGAGATTTTTATATATTTGATGTTTTGTTTATAGTATTTAACTGACTTAGTCAATAACTTTGAAAAACGCCTTTCATAACAAAATATATATATGTAACGCATATGAGTTTATTTCAGAATATTTTATTATAAGCGTTGACTCGGACAAAGTAATCAATTCTGTTCAGATAGCAAAAACACTTAAAGCATAACTGAAAATCCTCAGAATAATCCCCAACACATGTCTCAAAGACGGGACATGTCTCCGTACATGTCTTGAGATCATCAATCATTCGGGATGCAGATCCCAGCTCATTGCCATGCAGGGAGCGTCGAACAGGTGGCCACAGCTGCTGGCCAGTCCGACCTGAATGCCTGATGGGACCTATGGAGATGTTTGGAGTATCTATAATTCTATTTCTGTGGTATTAGCATAGTACATGAATTTGACGACGTTTGAGTCGGAGGTGAATTGAAACTTTAGAATAATTTTGTGTTGTGAATCTAGCGATGAAGTTGATTATGTGATGGTAGGCGTCTGATAAACTTGCAATAAAGTACACTGACCTTTTTCTAATATCCCTGCGTAGATACCCGAACAATAAATTATAAACCGTGTTTCATTACTAGATAGCGTAAAGGATCACGATAGAAGTCGATTCAGGACAGTAAATGTATGTGGGACAATGATCGTTATTGCTCATTTATCTGGCGCTTACCATACCTGTTTTTATTCAGCAGGTTTTGATACAAGTAGTAGTATTGTTTGGTAGAATAGAACAGAGCCTGGCTCCTGTAATACAGTTTAAAACTAGCTCAGGAGCCAGGGAATTTCATATAATTTCTCTTTATTAATTTTAAAAACACATATTTTACATTTTTTAAATATTTCTTTGAAAAAATATAAAAAAAAACATTTAAAAATATAAAAAAATAGTAGCCCACCGGTATCAGGAGCAGGGTCCAAGCCACCGGTGGTCAGGGCTCCTGAGAGAGGAACCTCCTAACGATGCGCGCCGTGTCCAGGAGTACTGCTTTCTGGATCAAGTGTTGATCCAGCTGCCCAACGAGAGCCTCCTCAGATGTTGGTCGAGGCTCTTGGCAATTATGCCATTGGCCGTCACGACTATCGGCACAATGACTGCTGTGTTTACATCCCACATGTCGACAACCTCGCGAGCCAAGACAAGATACTTAGTTTTTTATCTTTACGAGGTTCTCGTCATGAGGGACTGTTATATCAACAATCATTGCGCGACGCACTAGTCGGTTTATTATTTATTATTATTACTAAGAGCTGATTTATCTATAACCAGCTAACTTTTATCAGATAAATCAGTATATAAGATTGACATATTTTCTATGCAAAAATTGTTAAACCACCATTTTATTTCTCAGGTAAAAGGTTTCTGTTACTATATAAAATCGACCATAGACAATTTTGCCCTGTTTAGATATAGCCATTTCATATTCTCATTGACAAGAATGACTGATGGAGAATGTCTATGGCATTAAGTCCGTCTCTATACATGTGTGTGCTGAAAGTGTTAAATAAACAAATGGCAATTGTAATTTGAAAAAGTTATCAGTTAAAGTTTTTACTTAATTGCAAAGCAAACCTTTTCCCATACTTAGTGTATTTATTCGTTAATAAGTTAATTTATGATATCTTTGACTTACAGATACAAGGAAAATAATGTGGGAATTTAGTGTTAATGGAGTCAATTTAGCAGCACGCAGTGAGTTTGCGTGGGGTGATGAATGTTCGCTTCTTAGAAGATCTTAGCATACTGAAAAGGTTATGTTCTCTGTATAAATACGGGTTGTTTTTGTCATGAATTTTAGATGTTTTTTAAATACGTACAAAGAGTGAAAGGTTTTGATGTTAGATTGGGTCTTGTGAAGCCTACTATTTTATTCTAAGACTAGTGGACGTCACGCAGTATCACCCGCGTAGTGCCCGTTCCCGTGGGAGTACGGGGATAATATATAGCCTATGTTACTCCCTGATAATGTAGCTATCCAATTCTAAACGAATTTTTCAAATCGGTCCAGTAGTTTCGGAGCCTATTCAATTCAAACAAACAAATCTTTTTTCTTTATAATATTAGTGTAGACAATGTAAAAAGTTTTTATTTTAATACATGGATGCCAGACTCTGAAGAAATAAAATCTATTAAACCGACTTTAGCCTGCGCAGACTGAACTCTGAACTAAAAATGTCTGCACAGACTTACAACAAAGCCTGCACAGATTATTTATAATGTTTTATTATACTAAAAATACAGATCTCAAAGTAATTATAAAACCCTAAACCCCACATTAGAATTCTCTGTGACGCGGGATGGATGGCGGGATATTTTTTTTTCTTCAGAGTTCAAAGTCTGCGCAGACTAAAGTCGGTGTCGTGTGGACACATGTTATTGAATAAAAGTACACTGTGGTCTGCCCTGCCAGGGCCCCTAGTCTGCTATTACAATAGTGTCAGAATGGTCTATCACTGATTTCATAATGGTTGATTTTGACAAGATTCTATGTCATTTCTTTCAATGGTGTGTCAGTGGTTGACCACTGGATATAAAAGCGTCATTATGACTTTCCAGTGGTCAACCACTGACACTCCATTCTCCACATAGCCTAATCGTTATATTTTGAGTTTAAAGAGTTTGTTGTTTTACAAATTTCCCTCCTATTTTCTACGTAATATAGTAGTTGGTGTTTGCAGGTTGTTAGAACTTATTTATTTTTAAGGTGCATTTAATTTAGTAACTCTTTTTGGGTCACCGCTGCACGAGCAAGGATTTCACACTTACTCGTAACTACTCGGCTTATCACTACGAAAAAGTAACGCCTTCCCTTATGAATCTCAACCCCATTCCCACACGCGATAAGCAGCCAACACTACAGAATTATGTTTATAAATTTTAATAAAACACATCCCCTTATAAAGAAAGAAGGCCTGCCAGAGTAATGGCCCGCATTACTCAGCGACGAGGTTCATACAGAAACACGGCTCACTCCCTCTTTAATATCGGTAAGGAAAAAACGTAACTCAGTGGATCTAATTTAAGGTACGTTTAATTGACCCTTAGATCCTTGAGGCGGACGTTTATAATGTAGGTATTATGTAAGGATCCTAGTGGGGGATTGTAGCACGTTGATTAGGGAATAAAAGAAACGTAAGCGAAGGCTATCAGAAGGCTGCCCGGAGTCGTAAAGTGGGGTACGTTTGAATTATTGGTAGTTATCTAATTGAGTAAGCAATTCGCTATTAGATTTTATTGTTGTTAGGGATGAGTTTAGTGTCGTGGAAAATCGGCTTTAGGACTTCGTAATAATTTATCGCATTTCTTTATGAAATAAAGAGAAGGATCGCGGGAATAGTTATCTGAATATTTTTTTAGACTCTACATGTTAAAAAAAAACTAGTTTCTATTGATCCTTTTAGTTTAATGTAAGTCAAAATTGGTTCATCCGTTCGGGAGCTACGATGCCACAGACAGACACACACACACAGAGAGACACGTCAAATTTATAACACCCCGTCGTCTTTTCGTCGGGGGTTAAAAATAAACAAAACCAAGTAAATAAAAATTACTATCGCTCGTCTGAACAAAAAATAGACCTTGAATATATTTTAAAAAAAAGATGGCGTAATTATAACTTTAAAAAAATATTCGTTACATAAACTTGAACACCTTTATATTTACAAGTAAACATTTAAACATTTCTTTGATCGCGTTTGCCTATCTGCTCGCCATTAAAAGTTTTTCTGACAGTCAGACAGGGTAACTTTTAACAAGCTCTGATGATCGACCGTATAGATCTTTTTTCGCTTATCTGTCTACTGTCAGGTCTCGAATCCTTGATGTGGGCCAATCAGATTGAGACGTGCTTTTTTCTTTGTGAAATAAAATATGTAAGTTTTTTTGTTCATGCTCCGCTTGTTAGGTACGTAAATATTTAATGTGGAAAATGTATTCGTAGCCCAGGTACTTATTAGGTGGTCTCAGCCTGGCCTAAATGGCGATTTGTTTGAACCATATTTAAGACGACCACCATACCCATTATTTAAAAGCAACCCAATCAACTTAGAGTGATTTTTTAGGCTTCCGAAAAAAAAAACGGGACCCTTATAGGATCACTCGGGTGTCTGTCTGTCTGTCCGTCTGTCACAACCAGTTCTCTCCGGATCCACTGGACCGATTCTGTTGAAATTTGGTACACATATGGACTTCTATGACCCAAACACGGACGCGTTACGTAAGTCATAAAATTTTTAGTATGGAGGTCACTTTTGGGGGTCAAACTAGAAAATTAAAAAAAAAGATTTTTGAACAATATCGTGTGCGTTACTGTGAGGTTTTTTAATTATATTTTTTCATAATTTTAAAATAAATGGTTTAGAAGTTATTCAAGAAATTAGACGAAAAATGACCATTCCCCTTATCTCCGTAACTATTAAGCCTAAAATTTTGAAAAAAATGGAGATAATAGATCTTTACATAAGGATTACAGGAAAACCTATTAGAAGTCTGTAGTGTTAAAATAACATGTTAAAAAAAATAAATTCGTTCGGAACCCTTTACACGCGAGTCCGATTCGCACTTGGCCAGTTTTTTCATAGATGTTTTATTCATAATTATCTTAATCGCTGATTTTCTTGTGCAACAAGCTCAAAACCAGAGACAGTTTCAGGTAGGTTTAAAACCATAAACTAAACCATAGAATAAACATAAACTTTGTCATTTATATCTCAGCCGATTAAAAAACGAGTTGGTGAGTGAGAGTTTTGAGCATTCGAGTCCTCCAGACAGGAACTAATTTGTTCTGAGGGTCACACACTAAATGAAATCGGTTCAGTGGTCCGACATAGAGATGGACAGTAACTACATAATATATCCATCCCAAAGATATAAATGTGAAAGTAACTCTGTCTGTTAGTCGGTCCATCTGTCTGTCCGTCCATCTGTCTGTCCGTCTATTGGTTACTTAGTCATACCTTAACGGGTGAATAGATTTTAATGAAATTTGGCACATAGGTAGACTATGTCCTAGAAAAGGACATACTATGGTAGGCGCTAGATTAACTTGCAATAAGGGTCATTGGTCTTTCCCTAATATCCCTTCGTAAGGTTGCCTGTCCATTGACGCGGAGCGGAGAAACGGAGAAATTTTAAACAATGGAATTGCATAAAATCTCCGCACCACGTGAGTCACTGAGGTTTTACAATTCCATTGTGTAAAATTTCTTTGTTTCTTCGCTCCGCTGCCTCGCTCATCGTCAGTGAACAGGCAGCCTTATTAGGCTGCCTGAAACGGTTCACAAGTTATTGTTCGGGTATTCCCGAACAATAACTTGTGAACCGTTTTTCATTACTAGAGAATCAGGACAGCTTTATGTTTTTATTCCTGTGTTTGTTATTAAGAAAGTCAATAAATAAATGTGGTTCTTTAAAAGTTATTGCACATTTGTGTAACTCTTACCATACCTGCATTGTTTTTATCCTGGGAGTACATATTGCTAAGGGAACATTCCCTAGGATAATTATAGACTTCAACGTAGACAAAGCTGGTGTCAGAAGCTAGTGGTTAAGTAAAAGACAATGCCAAATCCTGCCCCAGCCATTTCAGAAAATGTAAATATATGAAAATAATTAAAATGAATTTAGGATCTAGAATCTAGAACTTGCGGATTACAAATCAATGTTAAAAGGAATTCAACCTCTGAAATTCCTTTGTGACATTTTCTGTTTTCTAGTGCCCATTTGCGTTACTAATTACGCATGATTCACAACTAAAAAAGTTCTTAGTAAGTACTTACAAAAACAGAAACTCATATTATTACAAGGAATATAATAATTATAGAAATGTGTATCGTTAACGTTGTTTAAATTGCTTAAGATTATTATGCAAATAACAAGGAAAATCAAATATCAGAGTTTCGCATTCATGGATTTTGTGTAACGAAAAGTTACTAGCGCGCGTATATCAAACTTAAAATGTCAATGTCATTCATTAGTTCTTTAGGTTCCCGATTGTTTACGTTCGCGCCTCACTTTTTACTGTGTTTTTTATTGTTTTTCCCCACTGACGACTTTAGATTTTGCCTACGGATCTCGATTCTCGCTTACTTACTGTCTGTGTGCTATTTATCACGAATTCCGACCATTGCTTGTGATTTGGTGAACGATGTTGCGGAGCATTTGTTTCCTGAGGGTCAACAAGATGTTAAGACATGTTGTGTCTTCGACCGCATCATCGCTTACCATCAGGTGAGATAGTGGTCAAACGTATGCCTATCTAAAGTAAAAAAAAAATACTATATTTAATGTACACCCTTCTCGCATCGTGGGTATTGTCGCAACAGGTATGTATAGTCAAAAGGTATTTTTAGCTAGCATAGTACTGTCACATTCGAGTGTCATAGCTGCCGTTTTGCTAGCTGTCATATTATGTTATTAGGGTACGGACTGACCCTATATAAGTAGTTCCTGTAATAGCACAATGCCCTCCTGAATATAGTACTATAATAATTACACATCAATAATTTATTTCAACAATACAAACTGCATCTAACATAAATCATGTTATTATTATTTTTAGAAATAAACAGAAACCGCAAGCTCTACAGGCATTAGGAGAAATGTTTAGTCATCAATAATAAAAAAGCAGTAAGATGCTGCATATTTCATGCTTGTAAATTACTTTTTTTATTGGGGCAAAGTTCTATAGACTTTTTGGCATTGTCCTTTGTCATGTTCATACTTTTATCGTCTTTGCGTAGTATTAATAGGTATGGAAAAATTACTAAACAGTGTGATTATTAAAGTGTTAATAGTCCTTTCGTGACTCAACAAAGTTAATGTATGTTATTACTTGTTACATTGTTAACTTGAGAACATTAATTGAATCATTACGTTACACTATCGGAATGGAGAAATCACGGAGTTAATGGTATACTTCAACAACGTGTAAAATAGTTGTTACAGGATGGAATTAGCCGCTTTTTATGAGTTTAGCCCAATTTGGGTTTGAAAAAGGATTATTTTTCCAAAATAACTTGTATTTAATCTCGATATCTGCAGTCCTTAAATTAGTTCAAAGATTAGAAACTGACTTTAAGATACTTTAAATATAGTAGTAAATATTTGTAGTGTTGTGTTCCAAGAAAAAGAGGTAGGTATAAAGAGTACATACCTCCTAGGTACATCGCAAAGGTCGATAGAGCTGGCTCTCAATAAAACAGGTAACTGGTAAGTAGGTACCTATACCTTATTCCAAAAGCAGAAGAACTAACTCCAAGATACCTATAACATCAGAGCTGTACTCTACAGCAATTTTGATGTAGAACTAACAAAAAGCACACAAAACGGTTCTGCATCATAATAGGAAAAAAGAACACGTTTCTTGTATGGGAGCCCTCTTCAATTTTTTATTTAATTAAATTTTATTATTTGTTGTTATAGCGGCATTATAAATACACACTTTGTGAAAATTTAAATGTCTACCTATTACGGTTCTTGAGATACAGTCCGCTGACAGACAGACGGACGGACGGACAGCGGAGGCTTAGTAATAGGGTTCGGGTGGATACCCTACGGGTACGGAACATTACGAATGCTGACGTATTTTGATGTCTGATATTATTATGTCGTTTACCGAATAGTTAGGTTATATCACGCTCTAGCGCTGCTAAATACATATAACAATTACAATCAAATTGTGGTATTCACTACATTTATTACATTTTCTCACCCTTGAATTTCATCTTCAAGATATCTTGAGTGGGTGTTTACTTGTCCTTGCAAACAGTATTATAAAAATGATATAAGAAAACGATACCATAATTCAGCGATGACACGATTTTTCTGTTGGCAAGCGTCCTGGTAATTATATTTTATAGTTGGTCCTGGGCCATTCTGGAGCTCTTTATTGCTTTACGGTGGGCCGTTAAAATGTTTAATGTATCTACCTGTTTTCAGGAAGTTAACTTCTAAAGTACTGCGAGTTTTGTTGTGCTTATTGATGTGTAGGTAGGCAAACGGTATTACGTTGGAGCCAGGCCCGGACTGGCCATAGGGCAATTCGGGCAGATGCGCGATGGGCCAGATGCCCGGTGGGCTGGTGTGGCGATTAGAGGTCGACATTCTTTTGCTATTTAAAAAAAAAACTGGCCAAGTGCGAGTCGGACTCACGTGCAAAGGGTTACGAACGAATTTAATTTTTTTAACATGTTATTTTAACACTACAGACTTCTAATAGGTTTTCCTGTAATCTTTAGGTAAAGATCTATTATGTCCATTTTTTACAAAATTTTAGGTTCCGTAGTTTCGGAGATAAGGGGGGGGAATGGTCATTTTTCGTCTAATTTCTTGAATAACTTCAAAACCATTTATTTAAAAATTATGAAAAAAATATAATTAAAACACTCACAGTAAGCCCTTTCATTTGATATGTCACACAATATTGTTCAAAACTCTTTTTTTTAAATTTTCTAGTTTGACCCCCAAAAGTGACCCCCATACTAAAAAAATAATGATTTACGTAACACGTCCGTATTTGAGTCATAGAAGTCCATATGTGTACCAAATTTCAACAGAATCGGTCTAGTGGATCCGGAGAAAACTGGCTGTGACAGACGGACAGACAGACAGACACCCGAGTGATCCTATAAGGGTTCCGTTTTTTTTTCAGAACCCTAATAGAGTAGTAAAATTCGCCACAGGCCCCGCGCAGTCAGCACTGAGTAGTTTTCCTCACACTTGAGAGAGGGCCGACCGCCTCTAAAATGCTCGGACCGTTTTTGGGTCCCACTCCGGCCCTGGTTGGATTGGAGCTTTCATTTTTCGTAGAAGACATAATGTATCCAGTTTTTATTTTTCAAGAATGAAGTAAACAGAGATAGAAATTTGACGATACGATTGGCGCAGTGGTTCAGCGATCGGCTGCTGCACTGCGTGTCGCGGGTTCGATTCCCGTACGGAACAAATATTTGTATGGCCTACAGATAGTTGTTCCGGGTCTGGCTATTTGTGTATGTGAGTTTGTATGTTTGTGAACGCACCCACGATACGGGAGAAATTAATAGTGTGGGGCAACGTTTTATAAAAAAAAGAGGAAATATAAAAAATAAAAATAATATTTCAAGAGTTCCTTTTCAGTTTTGTTACCTACTTTAATTACTAACTTTATCTAATACTAGTTTTTGTCTGCTACTTCATATACGCATGTCCCGTTTATTCCCGTTCCCGTAGGAATTTTGGGAAATTATACACTTCTCAAGGAACCGACATGCCAAATTTCAGCTTTGTACAACCAGTATTTTCGGCTGTGCGTTGTCTGTCAGTCACTCAGTAACGGAAGAATTTTATATACATTGATTTAAATATTTAATTCGACATCAATTAATTGCCAAACAACGTGGCAATGCCGCCAGTCTTTTGGGCTCACTTCCAGTGGACAGCGATACGGACGAATTTTTTGACGCCTTATTTTAGTTAGGATTTTATTTTAAGTGTATATATTTTGTTTTATTTTAAGTTTATTTTTTGTTGTATTATAGTAATTATGTGCATAGAAAAAATAAAAATTAGATCTCAACCATGGCTTTAATTACAAACATACGGTTTGTCCTAGTAGTGATAATATTTAACATTGACGAATTTGACGTCACTGGCAAAAGTTATTTTTCAATGACGAATCAAGAATTGAGGCATTAAATAGATACATCTAAATTAGACACATTTAGTGCCAAGAACTTAGCGTATGGGTCGAGCAGTGATTCGTTATGTGCCCACAACCCGTATCTGAGTCGTCGTTTTAAGTAGCTATATGTGACTTGTGTTCATGCGCGTGTTGTGGGCACACGAACGAACTGTTGTTCGGCCCATGTGTTGAGTGCTTGGCTCTAAAAATGTAAAAACACTTTTGCACTTGGTACTGAAAGTGTTAAGTACCCGTTTTTGCTTAAAAATTACCCGTTATTAATAAAAGTCAAGAGTGTTCGTTAAACGTAACTAGATATTACGTCTAAATTGTTTCAAGCAGTCGAATCAAACGAATTTTCAGTGACATTTTATAACAAAAACGTTTTATTTCCAGCCTTTCATTATTAAAAAGACGTCCTTATTCAACGCAAACGAGATGATGAATGGCGTAGTTCGCTCTCACTACTAAATAAGCTGAGTGCTAATGAGATTGAATCTGTTTTAATTTTATTCGCTTCGTGAAGGATTTCCAGTGAGCTTGAAACTTTTTCTATCTATGTTATTAGGTAGTTTATTGATAAGTAGACGTTTGGAATTATTATTTACATGTACACTAATATTTAGATAATAATAGATTTGTTTGTTTGTATTGAATAGGCTCCAAAACTAATGGATCGATTTGAACAATTCTTTTACCATAATATCTTACATTATCTCTGATGAACATAGGCTATAGAATATTTTCAAAAAAGTTAGAGATTTGTATGGAAACTTCGATAATATAACCCAAGGTGTGAAAAAAATACCAAAAAAGATCCTTATATCGCGTACGCTGTGGAAACTATTGACAATAGAGCAAAGTGAGGTAGTATAGTTTTGTAGAGGACATCAATATCTACAAAAAAATCTACAAAGGTATATCTAACTATTATGGTTAAGTCACAATGACCGCTTTTTGTTCAAATTATTCAATCAAAACCCGGGTGAAATGGAATGATGGTGATTTTAGTAACATGATATTAATCCTTATCTATGTAGATTGTTCAATAATTAAGATTATTCAAATCGGACCTTTCGTATAAAAGTTACGACGGGTATGAAAATACTCTAGAAGCAAGAAAAATGTTGCTGTTTGATCGAACTGCCCTACGTTTAGTCTATTAACAAGTAATTTATATATTAGAATAAGGTTCGTGGAGTACCAACTTAACCCGCGCGAACGAAGTCGCGGGCGAAGTGCTAGTTGTTTATAAGTATGAATGAATAGGCCAATTTTGAAAGGGCCATGAGATTAGTTTTATCAAAACGGTTAGGCCGTTTTGATAAAACTAATTTCATGGCCCAAGGCTCAAAATTCAAAGCTGCTGAATTACCCACTCAATGGTGTCTACAACGTTATTACCTAACACTCAGATTTATATTTAAATTATATACGCAAAGCAGAAACGTTAATATGACCGGCGTCGTCGTGCGTCGGGGATGTTCGCAGGTACGCATGTGGATTGTTTCTACAAAATAATGCGTAAAAGATGTGCTTCCCTGGTGTGCAACGTGTGGGGCAACACCAACAGTACCCTAGGCATGACTGCAAGTCGCCTGGACTGTGTTTATGTGGGTCAATGTTGTGCAATCACTCATGCGGAACCTGTTCCAAAGAGTCACCGCGGCCCTGGTACGCAAAGGGCACTAGGAGGAACACGGATGGGTTTTAGTCAGTAAGAGTCTGACACTCCCTTCTGCTCCGCCCAGAGCGGGAGGGGTCATTTGATGATTTCCCATCCTTTTGTAATTTGTTGTGTTGTTTGTTTAAATCAGTGTTTACAAACATAGTCGTAAGTTTTACTAACAGTTTTTGAGTCATGGATTCTCGATTAAAGAGAAATATTTTCTATCTATTATATGGTTAAGTATACAAAAAGCCTTCACAATCAAAATTAACACTTGAAACAGAATCAAAACCAACATCGCAAGCATTAAAATATGACTTACTCATCGTTTACAAAGTAACCAAAACTCAAGACAAGATACTGTCGCCATATTTTATAACTGAAAAAGCAATTTCACATTGAAGTCGGTTCTGCACATGCTGAATGAGCGCTATATTAAAATAAAGATAAATTAATATGTCCACGGAACTGAGTGCCGCGCGTGAGTGTGTCCTCGCCTTTATATGCCGCACAACTTTCGTGATTTCATTAAAACTATTTAATTGACGAAATGGGCCGCATTGTAGTATTTTAGTGACGAAACGGGGTGTAACTCGTAAATCCGTATTTGTGCTTACAGATCCGTGTTCGTGTGTATGTGGGGACGGAGTTTTGGTGTTCATTCATGATTTTAATGACCTGGTAATAAAAAAATGGTTTTGTCTTTGGGTTTTTTCGCATCAGTAATATTAATAAAATATAACAACATTATCAGCTTTTAGTCAAAGAGCCTTATGCGAGTTTTATACTTACTTGATCGCGTTATAAACTTTTGCTTTTGTTAAATTTGGAATAATGTATTTACCACACGGATCAAAATGCTCGTATCCAGTTTTAATTCAAATTGGCGGTAACAATAATGGAATCGAGTAAGTATTAAAATTACTAGTTCGCACGTTTAGTTAGTGTAAAAATGAGTTAACCATTGATGAACCGGTTGCATATTAGAAAATCAAAACTTTTCTGAGTAAATTTCAAAAGAACAACGTACAAATCAACAAAGTTTAAAATAACGATGGTCATTTGATCAAAAGTTCAGCTGACCAAAGTCTGGAATATCAATGTTTATATTATTTATTACACTATTGACCAAATCGTTTAAAGGTCAAAATGGATTCCTGGCGACTCACCATAGTTCTGGGTGGTTTAAAAAAATAACCTAACCTATCCGAGTCGGGGTAGTCTGAGTCGGGGATATTTTAAAATTACATTTAGCAACATTTGATCAGTCGTTCATTTGATGTCACATACATTGGGATTGTAAAATTTTTCTAAATAAAACATTTGGTCATTTCAATTTTGTTGTTTCGTTTATTGTAATTTTGAAATTTGCTCAGAAAAGTTTTGATTTTCTAATATGCAACCGATGAACCTTAGCTAGTTTATCACACATAACGTAACATTCACATAGGAAAAAATATGACCCAAAAATTGTAACCACACCAGCCCGATACTTTGGAAAACTATATCGGGGTCACGTTAAGGGTCATATGGCTCAATAGTACCTATGAATTGAGTCTTACGTATTGCGGTCCCGAGCCGGGGTAGGCACAAAATATGCTTACGTCAGCATGAGCATGTTAGGTATAGTTAGGTGCTTATAACATTTGAAAAGGCCTCTAGAGTAAGTGTTTTTATTTTATTTCAGTGCTATATAATCTAATTATGACGCTTTTTCTCAGATTTCACTCAAGTCCCCAACTATCAGACCGTAAAAATTTAACTATGTACCTACTTAGCAGAGTAGTTTTTTATTGAAATAGTTAAATTTTATGCTCGCTGGTAAGAGCTGGCAAAGATGTATTTTTTATATTTCTCATACTTATTTTGGTGGCTCAAAATGGGGCCGCGACGTTTTTATTTCACATTCACTTTATACCCTTTTCCATTGTTTGTACCATTTCCCTTGTGTGTGTTTTGGTGAACCTTAGGAGGTGCAAATCCAAAAAGATTTGATAAATCTACGTTGTATATACAACTTGCAACAGAATAAACACAATACCTCTTAAAGGGTCATTGAACTCATCATTATGAACCACTTTTACCATGAGACCAAACCCGAAATCGCGAAAACAAAAATTCAGTACATTTTGTCGGTTTATGCGCACATAAATGTATGGGGGAGTCGATTTTTTTTTTCGCGATTTCAGTGTTGGTCCCATAGTGAAAGTTGTACATGGGTCATTGAACACATCACATGTTACACGTTGCATAGCTACAACGTAGATTTGTCAAAGCTTTTTCGATTTGCACCTCCTCAGGTCTTTAAGACAAGAGTGAATAGATTACTTCTTGGCAAGCGTGCTCCATCTTCGACCAAATCATTGCTTACCAACAGGTGAGATAGTGGTCAATCGTATGCCTATTAATAGTAAAAAAACGACGTAAAAAATGTTTAGCATAACATCGCACAATAATCTGCAGTCTACCAACACGCGAAAATCTAATTTTGCCCATATCTTTTTATCGTGTTGAGTCAGGACCTTGATTTTTATAGACTTAATACAATAGGGACTTATATGGTGGTACGGAACCCTCAGTGCATGAGTCCGACTCGCTCTTGACCGGAATGCGAACGATTTATAAAAAAAAAAAATTGGTCCTCAGATCAGTGCTGACCTGAGGGCAAATTCTACAATTTTTTCAAGCCGTGCGGCTATTCTGAGGTCAGTCAGTCATAACAGCCAAAGACGTCTTCTGCTGGACATTGGCCTCCCCCAAAGGTGGGAGTTTGACATAATCGCCACGCTTGGCAGGCGGTTTGGCGATCGCAGTGTATGGTGTTGAGTTTTACAGAGAACGCTGCTGCCCATTCTCTGGTGAGTCCCTTAGTCGCCTCTTAGGACACCCACGGGAACTGATGGGATGGTAATATTCTTTTACGGCACCTTACGGCACCGGCCGACACCATGCGGCGGTATTCTGAGGTGCCTCTGTCTAAATCAGCATTTCAACCTAAGTACGAGAGATGCAGTTCTAATTTCAAACGAAGGATTATGTCCAATAGGGAACATGCAATATTTCCATTTTTGCTTTCATTTTAAAGAACTCCATCTAGAATAAACCATCACATAAATAAGAAATGAAAACGCATTAATTTATAGCCAAAATTGCGTTTTTAAACAGACGGTTTAAATTTTCGCGCGAAAACGGACGATGACGTCTGCCACTAGTCCTAACTGCCCTAACTTAAAAACATAAGGTTGCCTTTTCGTTGTCCTAACAGCAGCGACGTCAATAAACGCCGATTGTTGTTTTTACATACGTTCCGTTTCACGTTACTTTAATTCATTATCTTTGTTAAAAATCGTTATTAACTAAAATAAAATCGTTGCAATGGCCTTTATTTTATAACTTTTTATCATATTATTAACAACATTCTCATAAATTCTCTATTTGCATCTTCTCTACTCTGAACACCAATAGAATTGCTGAAAACGACAAAATTTGTCTCATTAGAACTAACTCTTGCAGACAATATACGTAGCATTTCTGGTATTTTCATCCACTATTTTAATACGTACCTAGAACATCTACATCCTATTTCACTACGCCCTTGCTAAGCCCTCATTCTCGCCACAATACCTCTGCTAATTGGATTAGGGGTGAGTTTTGCAGATCAAAACCCATAGCGCAAGATAGTTGGTAAAGAGCGCTTAAACCAGTCATTGGACCGCGTTTGGCATTAGCCGCTGTAGTGTATGGAAACGTTATGGAATTTCCTATTGATTTCTGTAATAACTGGATTAGAATTTGGCATTGAAGACTGTATTATCTTCATAATCTAATATCTTCTAATACATAAAAATCTCGTGTCACGGTGTTTGTTACCGAACTCCTCCGAAACGGCTCGATCGATTTTCATGAAATTTTGTGTGTATATTCGGCAGGTATGAGAATAGTTGGCCGGGTTTTTTTTTTACTATTGATAGGCACGCGTTTGACCACTATCTCACCTGATGGTAAGCGATGATGTCGAAGATAGACTCTTGACTTAAAGAACAACATTTGCCGAGTCAGCTAGTATTTATCTAAAAATTCCCATGTAAGGTGAATACTACGAAGACAGTTCTAATTGCTTTGATAAAGTCTAAGCTGTTTTTAGGGTTCCGTTCCTAAAGGGAAACCAATGGAACCCTATTACTAAGCCTCCGCTGGCCGTCCGTCCGTCCGTCCGTCCATCTGTCCGCCTGTCTATCAGCGGGCTGTATCTATATCGGGTATTTCTTTTTGCCGCTACAACAATAATATAATAAAAATTACGCCTTAACCCTTTGTGTGCGAGTCCGACTCGCACTTGGTCGGTCTTTTTTAATTTATAATATTGACTAGGTTTTTTCCGCGTGTTTTTTTTTTAAATTTATTATTGCCTAGGTTTTTTCTGTGACTACACTCGCGTTAATACAGATTATCACAAAAAAACTAGCCTATTACCGCCTCCAAGGTTCCATCTGTCCTGTTTCAAAATGCATTATAATTACTAGTTTTTCTCCGTGACTTCGTACGCGCAGATCCCGTGTTTTCCCGTTCCCGTAAGAATTTTGGGAAATCCTCTCTTAGTGCTCGCCTTACACTCCCCAAGGAATCTACATGCCTAATATCAGCTTTCTACGACCAGTAGTTTCGGCTGTGCGTTGTCTGTCAGTCACTCAATCAGTCAGTAACGGAAGAATTTTATATGTATATTACTAGCTTTTCCCCGCGACTTCGTACGCGCAGATCCCGTGTTTTCCCGTTCCCGTAGGAATTTAGGGAAATCCTCTCTTAGTGCTCGCCTTACACTCCCCAAGGAATCTACATGCCTAATATCAGCTTTCTACGACCAGTAGTTTCGGCTGTGCGTTGTCTGTCAGTCACTCAATCAGTCAGTAACGGAAGAATTTTATATGTATATTACTAGCTTTTCCCCGCGACTTCGTACGCGCAGATCCCGTGTTTTCCCGTTCCCGTAGGAATTTAGGGAAATCCTCTCTTAATGCTCCACTACACTCCCTAAGGAACCTACACTACTATATACTAGAGTCACTATATTTTATTTTCATTTGACGTTCAAAAGTGCCTTTATTGGTCTAGTTGAAACAAAGAGATTAAAAGTACCTATAATTTAATGTCTTTGAGTTGAAATAAATCATTTGACTTTGACTTTGACATGCCAATGCTTCCTGCGACCAGTAGTTTCAGCTGTGCGTTGTCAGTCACTCAGAACCTAACGGAAGAATTTTATGTATATATACGGATTTAGGCGTGGAAGCGTAACAACAAACTTCTTTCGCAT
Organism: Lacanobia wlatinum; assembly: GCA_947578705.1. NCBI lineage: Eukaryota > Metazoa > Arthropoda > Insecta > Lepidoptera > Noctuidae > Lacanobia > Lacanobia wlatinum. Next base: position 25,259,789 of record OX388031.1, read on the forward strand.
TTATCATAGTAGGTAGTGTAGACACTCATAACATAATTTTATCACAAACCAATCCCAATCTTCAGTTCACCTTACACCCACTAAACACTATTAACCACGTACGTACAGGGTGAAATTACACAAATCTCATTGACGCGTTACTATGGCAACCGCTCAGGCGCCCGGCAAACCGAAATTAATCCGGCCGTATGAGCGCACAGCCGAACTTAATTAGCGTCTCTGCTGGTGACTGTAGGAGCGAGCGTGATGATTAGACGATGGATGTGGCTGCTTGATTATGAGTGTCTTAGATGAGCAGATAACGAGGCTGTTTGGTGAATTGTGGTAGTGTAAAGTTTTTTTGTTAAGGCTGCTCTCTCGAGAAATGCTCAAAAACAGCGTGCAGATGAAGCAACTTTTCGTCGGTATTTACTGAGAAATTACATCTGAAAAAAATAGGTAGTAATCTACATGATATGACCAAATCGTTGAGATGAAACCATTTTACTCCTTCATTTTTTAACAAAAGTCTAAAAAAAATGTGTACCTACTGCTTTACAATACAAACGAAAATAATTTGGTTTTTAGGTCCATTTCTATACAATAGACTAAATAAGAAACTAAGTATCTATAAGTTGAATTATTATAGCTGTAAAAAGACAATTGTGCAATATTTATTAAGCATCTCGTACGTAGAGACAGAAGACCTTCTTTTTGTATATAAATAAAATATGTGTCCTTTAATTTTAATTTTTTATTATAGGTAATTGATAAATTGTTATTTTATTATTGATGTTTACATAAGCACTATCTAGCCTGAAGCACAGGTTTCAACCTAGTTCAGGCAAATCAGCAACTGTGTTCTTTAAAAAAATGTAAAATATTTTATTGTGCCCTGTTTTATAAAAAAACGAAACGATATCGAATAAACGAAACGATAACGATATCGCTGATGAAGATGAAGGTATGAAGGTTTTGTTACTTTTTTAAAATAGGTATGTGTTATTTTTTATAATAAATTAAAAATTCGGTTAGCGTAGTTGCGCGTAGAGGAGTAGTTAGCTCCGTTTATATGCACAAGGTCATTGGCCTGTACCGACATAGCCCGAAGGATCGCCAAACTGAAGTGGCAATAAGAAGGGCACATTGCTCGCAGAATAGATAGTCGAAGGAGCCGAAAAGTTCTGGATTGGCAACCACGTACCGGAAGACGCAGCGTTGGAAGGCCTCCCACAAGGTGGACCGATGACCTGGTGAAGGTCGCGGGTAGCCGATGGATGCGAGACGCACAGGACCGGTCGTTGTGGCGACACTTGGGGAGGCCTATGTCTAGGCAGGATGATATACTGCCGTCGTAAGAAAATCATTTCCGACTTTAAATTAGTTTCTGAAAGTCGGAAGTCGGTTACTGCGTTTTGTGTACATACGTCGTTTTTTTCTTATGACGGCAAAAATATGATATTAAAAACTAGGTATTATACATGAGTTAAGATAAAATAGTTCATGAAACAGCATATAACTACCTATGTATTAAAATACTCGTGTGATTAACACAACCCATATATTTTAATAACTTCTGTTATGTTATGTTATAACCGTTTCATAACTTTCTATTTAATATAGCACAGCAAATTGGAGCAAAATTAGTTCCACGAAAAACCCAGAATTGGACACTAAAATTTGGATCACTGATTTTACAGAATAGTGCAATGAAATACAATCAGTTACTAAATTCACGGTAAGTTTTTAGAATGTAATTACGCCGCAGAGAAAAATGGAATAAATGCGATCATTTCGCTTCCCACAATTTTCAAAAGGAAAAATGCTGTAGGTGGCAGAAGACCTTTAAAATGCAGTAAGTGAAGAGAAGCCAAAGAAAATTAGCTCAATAGTACTCGGAAATGTACAAGTCTTATGCAATGCCGGACGTTTGGACTTCCAGAATGAATTTCTTCGCTCAAATTGTACAGAAAAGTCGCCATTTTGTAAAATGGGATTCATTGAGAGACTCGTGTGAAGCAGATGTTATTCACGAAGTGACATTGCTTTGTGTATCATGTAGCTTAATCAATTGAGTGTTTTTTCATTATACATTGCACATCATACCTCAAACTCTTGGCCAGTTGTACGATTATGTTTTAGTACTGAACCAATATACACTCAAAAATTCCATATGGAAAAGCCTAATCAAAACCCTAGTCCAAATATCGTACCCAGTATCGACGAGGCAGTAGCGTTACTATAATAATGAAGTTTTTATACTTGTGAAATAATTGTCAAATTGTTGGCTATTATTATACGTATATACGTACGAAACAAAGATCCACCACACACAGACAGACCATTTTGGTCGATGACGCAAAAGAGCAAGCAAGTCAAACTAAATGCCTCTACATTATGAAAACACACCCTAAACTTACTCCTATTCATGTCTAGAAAGTCTTGCCTTCGCCATACCTTGATTGACAGCCAAACCCAACCTTTATGAGCGAGTGCCCTTTCATAAAAGCTGGTAACTCGAGCGCAGCAAGGTGACCCTTCATATTCATAAATCAAACCAAATGCAAGGTTGCCTTCAACTATTAGAGTCTATGCACACGGCGAATTTTTAACGCGCCGGCGACGCACGTTTTTCGAACGCGCGCTCACTGCGCTGTAGATGACCAAAAAGCAGTACTATCTGCGACTAAATTTCGTCTAAACCGCGTTAGCGCACGTCATCTGCACGTTTTCGGCGAGTTAAAAAAAAAATGGATGTTACAGGCAATATTTTTTCAAGTCGGTTTACGGACGATAATTTTACGTAATAACGTCATTAGAAAACAATTTCATTCTTAACAAACAAGCCGAACGCTTAGGCCGATCGTTCCTCTCTATCGCTTGTTCCGCGCTCTCGCTTGCACGCTCAGCTCAGGCGGAACGTGAGACTTTTTCGTGCGTGCAGTCGGCGTTCATCGATTTATAAGACGTTATCACGTCAAAAACGCCATGTGCAAAGGTCCTTAAGGGTCGACCATACAGGTAGAAACTGTCGTGAGATTGTTTGAAATACCGCGACTCCCTTTTGAATCACGTCACGTTCTAAGAAAATGCGCGAATGAGTTACGCGACGAGTCAAGGCTGTGTGAAGGACCCTTAAAGCCAAATCCTTCAGAAAATCATTTGGCGTCTTGTCAAAACGTGCTATGATTGATATTGACGGCAAAAGGCTACGTTTCAAATGAATAGCTTCTGTTTTTAATGATTACATTTGAGCTCCTTTGAAACGTTAAGCTTCAAAGACATTGTTTAAGTTCAATGCATTTTGATGAAAAGTAGAGGATTACAAGGGTATTAGTCAGGCATCTTGATTGGTTGGGTGGCTGCAATTTGATTGGTGATACGTTTTGAGCGTAGAAATGAAACCTTAAGTTGAGATTAATCGTTGTGGAGACTACTCGGTTACAAAGGATTTAAATATTCAAAACAAAAATATGAATTTTGTGTTTAAAAAAACTGGTGAAGTGTGAGTTCGATTCGCAACAAAAGGTTTTCCACAATTGGTGGGTCTCGCTATTACGATTTTTTTAAGATTTTAGGTCAACGGAAAGTACTGCCCATAACCGCATTTTTCGCAAACGTATGCTTGTTTGCGAAAAATGCGGCTTTGGGTACTCTTGTTGGACGAGGCTGACTAGCACTTGAGTGGTTTATTATTTGTTGGTAAAATTGTATGTTTGCGCTATCGAAGCACTTGAATGTACAGTTTCAATATTAGTATGAATTAATATCGAAACTGCTATAATCTATACTTATATTATGAAGAAGAAAGATTTGTTTGTTTGTTTGAATTGAATTGGCTCCGAAACTACCGGACCGATTTGAAAAATTCTTATAGCACTGGATAGCTACATTATCAGGGAGTAACATAGGCTATATATTATCCCCGTACTCCTACGGGAACGGGAACTACGCGGGTGAAACCGCGTGACGTCCACTAGTTCATACATAAAAAAATACACATCATTAAAATTACAAAGAGACCTAAAATAATCCCACCTTTTAACCATCTCCTTCCCAAAAAATTCGTCCGCCAGCGAAAAAATCTTAATACACCTCATGCAAGGTCGATTAATTTCACACGGAGTCATTAACTTAAGCCCAGATCATCCTTATTACAAGTGAATAAGGTCTATAATTGACATTGATGGTGCTTGCCGTGTTAGAAGTCGTAAGTACGCCGTGTCACGCCGGACCGGACCTGTTCACTTGAAAATGAAACCAATTAAGGATGTGGTCCAAGTTTCGGGTGTCAGCGGTTTTAACACGACTAAGATTGAGACGACAGACGATTTAAAATCTGAATTAATTCTTCGTGAAAATTCTAGTCAGTTTAAGTATTAAAAATGGTTATTTGCTGCCAGATTTTGGATTCTTTCAAGTTGGTTTCCGTCAAAATAGTTTATGAACAATTTTATTTATCAACTAGCTGACCCGCGCAACTTCTTCTGCGTCACAATCTTCATTACTGCTTCGCTCCTATTGATCTTAGCGTGATGATATGTAGCCTATAGCCTTCCTCGATAAATGGGCTATCTAACACTGAAATAATTTTTCAAATCGGACCAGTAGTTCCTGAGATTAGCGCGTTCAAGCAAACAAACAAACTCTTCAGCTTTATATATTAGTATAGATACTTTATAGATATGAATTAGCCACTTGTGAAAACAGTTGTTTTCACCCAAAATAACAAATTCAGAAGCAAATTTTTAACATCAAAATGAACATGTCGGTATCACATAATTTTCCATACAACTGCTATACATCTGCCATTTAAAACTCCTCATCTAGAAGCTTAAATTCATCTAACCTATAAATAATCTTGTACAGACGCCAGCCAGCACATCGAACTACCCGAAACTATCGAATTTTCCCAATCAACCTTGAACCTAATACGTTAGTGATAAAGTTGAAAATCTATTAAATTCATTTGATAGATTGTTTTAGATTAATGAGCTGGCGTTTCTACGTTTATAAGATTCACTCCATGTCGGTACTTCATCGATCATCGTAAAATCGCTTAAATTATTTTCAGTTTGCTATTGTTACTGTATTTGCCGAAACGCCACAAGTTTACATCATGGAGACCACCCTTTACCACTTACTTAAACTCGTCGACGTCTTCTGTCGATTTCAGTATTGACCTCTTAGAAATTACACTTCGAGAATTGGAAACGTTTTAGGCAATAACAAAAATTAAATCATAACACGTACTGTTTCTATTTAGAAGTTTTTAATGTTATAAAGTTTTGTGTTTCGGTGCATTTTATACCAAATAAGTGTTATTGTCTTTGGAAAAGTGATTGTTGTTACTTACGGTAGACACCAGATAAAGTTACAAGTTATAAATGTAGTGTTTATATGTTATAAATATAATGTTTTGTACTTGTCATGTATTAATTACTTAGCATACTTTCATACAGATTCAAGTTCTTAAAACGTAACAGACAGATGTGTTGCTGGGGAGTTAGTTGGCCACTTGTTCTCCACAGCTAAAACACTAGGAAGTGGTGACGGGCGGGCGTTTTGGGGGACTGTCTTTTGTAAAACTTGACGTTCAAAAAGTGCTGGCTCTCAGCCTAATTTGAATAAACGACTTTTGATTTTGTTTTTCTTTTTTTGAATGTACAAAAACGGTTATTGACGTCACCACATATATTTATTGACTTTCTTAATATCAGAAACCGAAGTAAAGACATATAGCTGTCCTGAATCGACTTCTATCGTGATCCTTTACGTTCACTAATTTTGAAAAACGGTTCATACAATGTATTGTTCGGTATCTGATATTAGGAAATGTCATTGCACATTATTGTAAGTTTATCTAGCGCCTACCATAGGTAAGTTTTGCGTTATTTTAAAAATTATCTAATAGTAAGAATGCTTGTAAGGAACTTAAGTGTTTTTATATTTATTCCACGTAGGATATTGGATCGATTTGCTTTTTAAAGTGGGGTCATTTGTGATTTCCTTGAAGAAAGATTAGGTATAGATAAGCCATTGTGACTCGTGACTTAACAGCAACTTAACTGAGAATAATACAGACTACATATCCATACGTATAGATATGTAGTCCTTATGTTTAACACAAGAAGAACCTCGCTTAGTCTTTTAAAAGATACGATTATTTTTTTAAGGAAAAGGGCAATCATCAAATGTCTCCTCCCGCTCTGGGCGGAGCAGAAGGGAGTGTCAGACTCTTACTGACTAAAACCCATCCGTGTTCCTCCTAATGCCCTTTGTGTTCCAGGGCCGCGGTGACTTTTCAAACAAATTCTGCGGAATTTGTTTGAAAAGTCACGGCGACCCTGGGATCCTGCAACCCTAAAAGATACAAGGACATACATAGTTTAACGTGATTTCTCTCCTTCAAATCCTCAAAAGATTAACTCACGAGAACCTCTCCGCTTAACCTAAAAGGTACGTCCAACCTTAAGTTGAATCAAACATTTAAGAGACAAGTCTCTGCACAATCATTCTTTTCTTACATTTAAAGCTTAGAACTTCAGCAAGAATGAATAGTAATTCATTTGTTTTAATCAAGTCCCCTCCAAAGAGTCCACGTAAAGTTTTTTTATTGTCAGTTAGAGGTACCATAAAACTTGAATTCAATTAACCTTTCTTCAAAAACACAAGACAAGCAGAACGCCTATAAAATGGGAAGATACGAGCAATTCGTTTAGACTCAGTGTCCGAGAAAGGACGATAGTGACAAGGCAATAGAGTCCATAGTTATTATGTGAGTTTTAGAGATTTTTTCGAGGTTTATGCCTGGCCTCAGGATGTATGGAACTATAAAAGTATTATTGCCGGGATGAGCCATACGTCATACGTTTAAATAATGTACGGCGTTAGTGCCAGTTTATTTTTGGTTGGCTCCTTTATATGTGGGTGTTTAGCTAGTTTATTTTGCCATTCGGATTGGCAGACCACACGTAATCCGCTAAAGTAAAGCCAACTGAAAAAACCGGCTAAGGCGAATCGGACTCGCCCACTGACGTTTCCGTACTTTGTAGGTACATATTACTTTAAATATAAATTATATTTTTTTATCATTTAATTACAAATATATAGTTGTCAGACTTTTTCCTATACTTGTAGTATAAGACGGTATTAATTGCCAAATTTCATAGTTCTAGGTCAACGGTATATACCTATATTTTGACTCCCTTGACAGCAGCGAAATATACGTTATTTGCGGCATAAACGGCCGTATCTTTTTTAAATTAACTTAGAACTTTGATTTTTTTACAGATTCAAGGGACCGTAGACTTGAGTATATGGTTTTAATTTCAACTCGATACCTCCACGCGTTCCCGAGATAAAGAGTCTTGACAGATAGACGGACGGACAACAAAGTGATCTTATAAGGGTTCCGTTATTTCCTTTTGAGGTACGGAACCCTAAAACAGATAAAAACATTTCAGTTCACCGCAATTAGTAGCACAACACATTAACGACATCCTCTTCAAATAAAGAAAGAATTAAAAGAAGATAAAAGGACAGATACTCACAAAAGCCGAAACTCCGGGTGGACAGTTCCTAACAGTCTATGAAAAATATTCTTGATTTTCTTTTTATGTCTACAGTACTGTTTTTTAAAAAAACGGATAGGAATAGGATTTGCTCACGTGCGAAGCATTATGTTTTTCATTTCAACTGGACTTAACATGAAAATTAAAGGCGCTGTTATGTTTATAATTTAATCCTTACTAATATTATAAATGCGAAAGTAACTCTGTCTGTCTATCTGTCTGTCTGTCGCGCTTTCACGCCAAAACTACTGAACTGATTTAAATGAAATTTGGTACACAGATAGTCTAGAGCCTGAGAAAGGACATAGGCTACTTTTTATCCCGGGAGTGTGTTCCCAAGGGACCACGCGGGCGAAGCCGCTGGCAGAAGCTAGTAGATTATAAATGTTTTTCTGCTACTTTGGTGCCATAAGAAAGAAGGTGTTATGGGGTGGTCGGAATTTTCACTGAAAATATTAAAAACCTTCTAATCGCAGCGGTGATCACAGTTCATAAAGAATGCTTAGATATTCAGAACCCACCACAAACCATTGCATATTCGAAAAACCGATGATACGTAGAACTATGAATTCCTATAAAACCGTATACGCACAGAAATATTCGGCAGTATTGGTGCATTCGCTCGCCATTCGAATAGGGGTTTTCATTTACATCTGAAAACAGAGAGTCATGGATGTAAAAACGAATCCCAATATAACTATGGCATGCGATGTTGCTGAAGTTATTTCAGTTAGTTTTCTGTTTTTATTATTTCGTGTATTAATACTGGCTGTTCGGGTATTTTTTCCTTTTGCTGTTTATTTTTAATTTCGATCTGCAATTTTGTTTGTGTTTGGTTGCAAATATTGGCTTACGATGATTTGAAAACGTATCTGTTAACATTAAACTGCTGAAAAATAAAGTACCAAATTTAAATAACGTAAATAAAAGTGAGGAATGGAAACTTATTGACAACCAATAAACGAAATCGCAATACGAACAAAAATATATATATTTTTTTGTTTGTTGTAAAACTCGCTAACAGTCAATGTCCTTTGTTCCAACGTAAAACATTTTCAATTTACGCATTTGAATTTAAAACTCACCATCAACGTTTCAGATTCTAATATCGGTGTACGACAAAAAAATATAGTTGGCAACTGTAAACACGAGTTCTGACTGACATGCGAAATATTGGCTCTCTGTCGCTTTTCAAATATCAACAGACTTGCTATTTATTTATGAGTTCTGGTTCATGTTAAATATTACTTTTTCATTTGACAAACGCTAGGCTGCGCTGTTTGAAACTTTCTGTTTTACAGCAAATTTTGATTGTAAATATGATTTTTTATTCTTTTATGAGTGACGTTTTACAGCAGATTTTAATTTTGATGTGTACCTAAATATGTTTTTTTTTTATGAGCATGGTTTGATTACTCCGTTTTTATTCGTCAGTGATCAAATATGTGAGTAGTTAATTATTGCTTGTTGATTATTTAAGTTTTAGGATAAAGGTAATATCAAAAAAAAAAAAAATGTTATATAAAATATTAAGCCCGCCAGTGTAAGTTTATGTTCCACGAAGTTAAAAAAAAAACTGAAAACTGTAAAAATCGACTGAGACATACTTAAGAGAAAATTGTTCACGTAATGTTTATTATAAAACGTGAAGCATTATTTTTAAAGATGATTAACAAAATAGCCAATTTGAACCTACATTATGTTACATTAACCAATCTCAATTAAATTAGACTTAAATGAAATAATCAAATAAACATCACTATTCAAGCTGTCAGTATCAATTAGTAAATTATGCAAATTGGTTAGTCCATCGGTATATCGGTATAATCTGATTCACTTAGGCCGAGTCTGTTCGCAACACATGTTGAATCGTAAACCTGCTAACGTGCTACTTGGGGGTACTTGTACACCCACAAGGTAGACCGATGACCTGGTAAGGGTCGCGGGTAGCCGATGGATGCGAGACACACCGGACCGGTTTTAGTGGCGACACTTGGGGAGGCCTATGTCCAGCAGTGGGCCGTCTTTCGGCTGATATCATGATGACTGAGGTTTTGCTTGTGTTAGTTAGGATAAAATAAACTTTTTTGTTCGTCTTTGTATCACAAACTATTATCGGATAGCGATATAAACTTTAACATAAAGTAAAATTTTTTAAAAGTCCTTGTTTTTAGGGTTGCGTTACCCAAACGGAACCCTTATAGAGGATCACTTTGTAGTCCGTCCGTCTGTCTATCAAGATCCTTTACCCCGGGAATGCGTAAAGGTATCGGGTTGAAATTAAAACCATACACTCATAGGGTATTTGCCGTTGACTTGATCTATGAAATTTGGCAAGTAATATCGACATAAACTACAAGTTTAGGAAAAAGTCTGAAAACTACACATTTGTAATTAAATCATAAAAAAATATAGTCTTTATTTAAAGTAATATATACCTACAAATTTGTACGGAACCCTCGGTGGGCGAGTCCGACTGTGCAAGTTGCCCGGTTTTTTTCATCCTAGTTTGTCAAGCAGATAAGCATTTTCTTTTTTCAAAAAGTACTATTTCTTGAAAAAAAAAATATGACGAGTTGGTAATTGAAGTAACTAAAAACCTTTAAGAGGTCATTGTGAATATTTAGTGTAGAAACATAAAATCGCGTACAAAAATCTGCTGTTTTCTACATTTTGTCGAGTTATGGGAACATAAAAAGATGTTGAAGCTGTATTTTATTTAGCAACATTACTAATCCTCCAAGATTCCGACACAAAATCAATATAATTTCTCAGATCAAGGATATCATAGCTAATTAGACAATTATGCAAATGCCATGGTTGACCGGCATTTAATTTGGTCTGCATTGGCCCTTTCACAGTACGCACCCAACGTGTGTGGATCATGGGCGTACCATCAGCGTGCGGTCTAGGTTGTGGCCTTAGGGATAGCGAGTGGACTAAGTATCTTTAATTTTATGTATGTACCTGTAACCTTTTCTAAATACATATTGTTTTTTTCTTTTCCTTAATTGGTTAGTTATATACAGTGTTTTCATTCGCTATCATTTACAACCATCACTTTTGGGTATGTGACAGCCAAATGGATATATATAATGATTGATTGAAACTATTAATCACAATAAAAGGCAAATTGGGTATCAGACTTACGGAATAAATCATTCTTTAGTTTTATAAAAAAAGAGTACTGTACATACAGAACTGCCTATTTTTTGGGAAAAAAATGGTTATTTATCGGGATACTTAATAAAAACAAACTAACATAACAGTACTCCTTTCAATAAATTTTCATAGCTATTAAAGTCCAGACTTTAACACCTATTTATTAATAATTAAACACAAAATCAGCATTAATTTAATAAACCCAGTTGAACTTTATTTATTCTAGTCCAGTTTCATCCCAGTTATCGTATTTCCACTACAATAATTCCTCTGCCAACAAGGCCAATACTTCTCCTATCAAGCCAGTCCACATCGCCTATTCCGCGGCCTGAGCCTAAGACCGTGCAACATTGTTTCCGCAACGTGACTGCCGAGAGCCAATGGGGATTAAGTTCTATACTGCTATTGTGCTTCAGTTTCAATACGCAGAGAGGCGACGTTGCGTGTAATTCTTCAGCGTATAGGAACGGTGTTGAGAATATGATTCGTCATCGTTCGATCATTGGTAGGTGTTTGTAGAAACTTATTGGAGAGTTTAAGGGTTATGATCTATTTTTTGTTTAGATTCGATTCTCTGTTTTAGGTTAGTACCTACCTAATTATTTCATAGTGATATTTGTTATGTAAAACTTATATGTATTTAATAAATAAAACTCTGTTTTAGATGAATCAAATTGTGTTATGCTTCAACAAGAAAATAACTCATGGTCTTATATATATTTTTAAGGTATGTACCATTGAAATCCTATTACTAAGCCTCCGCTGTCCGTCCATCCTTCCGTTAGTGTGACAGTTGAAATTTTCAGTGTATATTTCTATTGCCACTAGAACAAAAAATAATATGAAATTAAAAAAATATTTGGACAGTCTTATTCTACTTATTATACAACAAACAGGTTTTTTTTATTTATGGTACGGAAACCATAGAGTGCAAGTCCGACTCGCTTGTATTCCTACAGATTTATGTAAAGACTCTACCCGTGAGCGAGGCTTTAAATTTTCTGGGAAGCAAATAACCATGTTGTTTTCCTTTGCAGGTATTTCAAAGTAGTTCGTTAAAATTATCAAAAGATGAAGCATCTTTTTGCCACCTAGAGACTAATGTGTTTAGTTCGAAAAAGGTGCATTCGCGCCAAACCGCTCAAAAAGACGATAATCTACGCTTCATACCAATTTCTAGAAATAAAAATACGTCTAGATTTTTCAAAACAATGTTGGAAAATTGTAACCGAAATTCATAGAATCACATGCACCATTACCGCACTAGTGTGCAAGGGATTATTATCGTCCATGTAAGCTATGGTTCTGAACTTAAAATCCGGTTACTCCTACTAATGGACCTGAGTGCGTCCATACTCCGAACTATAGACTCGCCACTCGAATATAGACGCGTAAAATTACGCTCCATTGGGTCATGGTACTACCTTTTAAGCCTTTGATATCCTTGCCTTCGAGTATTTGGTGGATGGGCAGGTGGAATATTGTTGGGGAATATACAGCAGCATCATGCTTTGCTCCTTTTAGGCGGAATGACGTTCTTCGACACACTATCCAATAGTAGTACTCTGAGTTTGTTTCGGTGTTTCTTCTCAGGGTAGTCAGCTAGGAAACATTCGGCCTCATCTAGATTAATATGTCAAAAAAAATTGACGTAAAAGATTTACTTGTAACCTATTTGCAAAATAAATATCATTTATCATTTAGTACATCATTCAATTCATTTTAATGGACCTCTTAAGAGTGTTCCACTGTTCAGTGGTGGTATTCTATACAAACTCGAATCGTTCATTTCCAATAATAAGTACTTGCGAGTTTGTAGGTATAGCTTAGAGGAAATGCTCTTAAGATATTTATAATTTAATGAATATACAGCTTATGGGTCTGTTTCACGATGTCTTTATAGCAACTACTTACTAAAAAAAAATCTATAAATTTATAATCGTAGGTGGTGAATCGTGCCCTAAATCTAGTTTTTTTTATTTTATTAGCCTATTGTGTTCCACTGCTGGGCCAAGACTTCCCCATATCCTTTCAGACACTGTATTCTTGCGCCACCTGGAACCAGCCTTCGCAGTGTGCTTGCAAATGTTCTCGCCATCGCTTTCTGGGCTTGCTTCGGCGACGCCGACCTTCCTCTGGCACCTATTGTGTGGAGACTAGCCCAGATGTCATTATGCATGCACTAGCCTGGCAGATTTTTTGCCCACGTCTATTGTAAGGACTTAACTATTAAAAAGGTATGGAATGAAAGTATGAATAATCTCACAAGCAATTAATGGAGACTAAAACACGATATTTAACAGGATATTATTAACACCAGAAATGACATTATATATCTTAGCCTTAAAGTAGGTTACCTGGTTACATTTAAGTTAAATTTAGAAATATTAACAACCAACAGCACTCAGATATTTAAACATTAAAGATAAAATTAACCGACCTGACCATGCTCCAACAGAGTAACAGTTTATTACTTTATGGTGTTTAAACTTCGGCGTCGCAGGAACAACTACCCTGCGCACGGCCCGTTCTTCGTTTAAATAAGCCAACTTTCACGCGCACAGTCTCGCGTTACCCGCTGACCGTTACATTATTAAAACAAGCAGGCGGTAGTTGATACAATAAATGCGTTTATCACAATGTAAAACGCATTTATTACATCTACTAGGTACAATTGTGTAATGAATTTACTAAAATCCTAACACTATGATACACAGTTTGAAGTTCCGTACTTAATCAATTCTTTTTATACCTAGAATACTGCGTTACATTGCCCTTCGGCATACCCCAAGGCGGAGTTTTTGCAACTAGGTGAGTGACCAGGTATTATTAATCAAATTAAAAACTTGCCAATCTATAGACCCCTACTTCAAAACAGGCGCGACGGCCAAATAACAGAACTAGTCCATGCAAATTTCGCAATTCCTAGAGACACTTGAGGCAAAAGCGACGGTGGCAGTGTACTGTGTATGGCGGGCGCGGCCAGCAATCAATTAGCGGCACTCCCAGGTTACACTATATGTTTGCTGTGTTGCCTCATTACTTACTGGACGACGCTGCTCCTTCCCTATTTATGCCAAGGTTTCTTATTGACATGGCGGTAAAAATAGCGGCGGTATGAGCGGTTTTGAGGATAGGTCTCGACTTTGAGCGGTTATGTTTGAGGTTGCGACTGCTCAATCGATTCAATCAGTTATTTGTTCTTGTTATTGGATCGATCGATTGAGCGAAGTTCTTGTTGACACTATTATAGGAGCGACGGAAAGTGTCTATTTATACAAATTGTGCTAAAGTTGTACTAGGTTTGTACAAGAGTTTAGTCGCAAGATTGTTTTTTGTAATAAAATTTAAATAATCTCTGTAGATTCAGGGTTGATTATTCAATAGTCAGATATTTTTTATCTTAAACTTAAGTATAAATATGGCTGTTTGACATATTTTTTGTACAAAACGTGTCAAACCCCCATTCTTATTCCTCAACTAAAAGCTACCTGATTATTGAAAAATCAGCTCTAAGTAGCACTTAAATAGAGAAAATAAAGTACGGGAACTAAATGCCAGAATAAACAAAACATTTTAATCAGAACTTACACAGACTACAACTCATCTATACATATAATAAAATCGTAGACTAACCGTGTCTGTACATTGAATATTTTTGCATGAAAATTACACAGAAAACTCAGGAAAAAGGTATAAAACACAAAAATGCAATTTTTGAAATTTTTGTCTGTTTGTCTGTTTGTCTGTTTGTCTGTGCGTTTGTGGGAGCATCACGCTTAAACCACAGATTAGATTGCAAATCTAAGTACTTAAAAATATTAAGTGATAACCCGAGTAACATTTAGCGTTTATTTCATCAAAATCGACCCACAAAATCAAAAGATATTGAATTTTTAAGTTTAGGAAGAAACTTCCAAATGTATTCTGATGAGTCAGAGCGCCATCTATTGAGAATAATAAAATGCACGAAAGCATTCAAAATTGTTGAGTTATTTGTGAAACTTTTAATACATGGCAAAATAAGAGTCATCATTTTATACCTTTTCGTTATTGATCGATACAATCGATCCACAAAATCAAAATATATTGAATTTTTAGTTTAGTAAGAAACTTCCTTATATATTCTGATTAGTCAGAGCGCCATCTATTGAGGAACCAAAAAATGCATGAAAGCATGAATGTTACACCAAAACACATTGATTGAGTTATTTGTGAAACTTTTAATACGTAGACGTAGTAAAATAAAAGAAAACGTTTTAATACCTTATCGTTATTTACCGTTAAATACGGGCTTCTTATTTAACGTCTTCCGCTGCCAAATATTTTGTCAGTTTACATGGTCGATATATGGCGTTGCACTGATGACGCGTTTTTCTGAATTGCGGTGTTAAGATTTTCCGCTGGACCTCACACAATTTCTAAACACAGTCGTGTTTCGAAGGAATTTCGATTTGGTCTCTGAAAGGTCTTAAACTGTTAGGGACCATAATTGGTTAATTCTCTGGTGCTGATTTCGTTTAAAGTGCATTTATCGTAGAGTCTTAAACTGATTTAGTTTTGCAAAGTTCTGAACGGTTCGACTTGCGGATCAGGCCTGTAGGGTTCCGTACCAAAGGTGCTGTGCTGAAGGGACCCTACTGCTAAGCCTCCGCGATTGATTCCGTTTAGAGCGAAGCAACGAACGGTTCGATTTCCGAAACAAGGCTAATAATAATAAATAAAAATCTTATATTTCAGACAGAGTCCATTTTTTGGTTAGTAGTTAGGTTTAGGTTTAGTTTAGGTTAGTAGTTTGGTTTTTTATAATAAGGTATCGTACCAAAGGTGGTCACAGTGACGGGAGCAATCGATTTTGGGAGGCTACTCTCTAAGTCCGAAGTCCGTAGTTTCGGGCTTAGTTGCGGACGTATTCTACTCCGTATCACCTACAGACTTACGATTAGTCCCGAACCCGAACTAAGAATGAATGACAACACGATTTCACAGTAACTGTCAAATCGTGTTATCATTCGTTCTCATTGGTTAGGTGATACGGAGTGGAATATTTTTTTTTTTTTACAATAGATAGGCATACGTTTGACCACTATCTCACCTGATGGTAAACGATGATGCGGTCGAAGATGGAGCACGTTTGCCTAGAAGTAACCTATTCACTTTTGTCTTAAAGACTCCCAGGTTGCCCGCAGCTAAGTTTTTAATTCGTGCTAAGTATCAAACGGTTCGATTTGCGAGCCAAGGCATAGGGTTCCGTGCCAAAGTTGCTAATGGGACCCTATTATTTAAGCCTTCGCGTACGATTTTGATTCGTGCGAACCCAGTCGATTTTTAGGGTTCCGTACCAAGTTTGCTAACGGAACCCTTTTTTTTAATAAGCTACCACTGTCCGTCTTCCTTCAGTTTATGCGTTTTATTTCTGTCTCGCTAATATAAAAAATGTCTTCTAGAAAAAGGTCGAATCTTTCACAATATAGCAAAATTCCTAATCTATACATATAATAAAATCTATACATATAATAAAATCGTAGACTAACCGTGTCTGTACATTGAATATTTTTGCATGAAAATTACACAAAAAACTCAGGAAAAAGGTATAAAACACAAAAATGCAATTTTTGAAATTTTTGTCTGTTTGTCTGTTTATCTGTTTGTCTGTGCGTTTGTGGGAGCATCACGCATAAACCACAGATTGGATTGCAAATCTAAGTACTTAAAAATATTAGGTGATACCCCGAGGAAAACTTAGCGTTTATTTCATCAAAATCGACCCACAAAATCAAAAGATATTGAATTTTTAAGTTTAGGAAGAAACTTCCTAATGTATTCTGATGAGTCAGAGCGCCATCTATTGAGTATAAATAAAATGCATGAAAGCATTCAAAATTGTTGAGTTATTTGTGAAACTTTTAGTACGTGGCAAAATAAAAGTGATCATTTTTATACCTTTTCATTATTTATCGTTACAATCGATACCGGAAATCAAAATATATAGAATTTTTAGTTTAGTAAGAAACTTCCTAATGTATTCTGATCAGTCAGAGCGCCATCTATTGAGGAACCAAAAAATGCATGAAAGCATGAATGTTACACCAAAACACATTGATTGAGTTATTTGTGAATCTTTGAATACGTAGACGTAGCAAAATAAAACTAAACATTTTAATACCTTATCGTTATCTATCGTTACATACGGGCTTCTTATTTAACGTCTTCCGCTGCCAAATATTTTGTCAGTTTACATGGTCGATAGATGGCGTTGCACTGATGACGCGTTTTTCTGAACTGCGGTGTTAAGATTTTCCGGTGGAGAATGACCTCACACGATTTTTAAACACAGTCGTGTTCGTAGGAATTTCGGTTTGGTCTCTGAAAGGTCTTAAACTGTTAGGGACCAAAATTGCTTAAATCTCCGAGTTGTGCTGGTTTCGTTTAAAGTGCATTTATCGTAGTTTTACGAAGTACTGGACGGTTCGACTTGCGGATCAGGGGGGCTACTCTCTAACGAAATCGGTAGTTTCGGGCTTAGTTGCGGGCGGGCGGGCGTATTCTACTCCGTATCACCTACAGACTTACGATTAGTCCCGAACCCGAACTGAGAATGAATGACAACACGATTTCACAGTAACTTTCAAATCGTGTTATCATTAGTTCTCAGTGGTTAGGTGATACGAAGTAGAAAATGCCCGCCCGAAACTAAGCCCAAAACTACGGATTTCGTTAGAGAGTAGCCCCCCTGGCCTGTAGGGTTCCATACCAAAGGTGCTGCGCTGACGGGACCCTACTGCCAAGCCTCCGCGATTGATTCCGTTTAGGGCGAAGCAACGAACGGTTCAATTTGCGAAACAAGGCTAATAATAATAAGGTACCGTACCAAAGGTGGTCACGTAGACGGGAACGATCGATTTTGGGGGGCTACTCTCTAAGTCCGAAGTCCGTAGTTTCGGGTTTAGTTGCGGGCGGGCGTATTCTACTCCGTATCACACTACAGACTTACGATTAGTCCCGAACCCGAACTAAGAATGAATGACAACACGATTTCACAGTAACTGTCAATTCGTGTTATCATTAGTTCTCAGTGGTTAGGTGATACGGAGTAGATTTTTTTTTTCTTCTTAATATATAAGTAAAACAATGTCGGGTTTGTTCGAACACTTTTCTAACTAACTCGAGCGATTTTCATAGTTTTTGTGTTTTTGGATAAGTCTTCGCCCAGAATAGCATAATAAGAATTAAAATACAAAAAAAAAATGAGTATGTGGGTAGAAAGGGTAGGTAGGTAGTCAGGTAGGTAGCGTAGGTAGGTAGGGTAGCTATGGCAGGCAGGTAGGGTAGGTATGTAAGTAGGTAGGTTAGGGTCGGTAGGTAGAGTAGCCAGTTGACGGGAGCGAAGCCGCGCGGGTCAGCTAGTAAAGGCTAATATAAACACAACACATCTTAAAGTAAATTGCCTACAAGTAAAAAGCACATAGAGTAGTGCATTACACCCGGCAACGAGCAAGCGGCGGTTGCAATGAATAAATTTCAAAGATTAAGGCATTAATTTCATTATTTCATACGCTCGCTTCCGACGCGGGTATGAATTTCCCCACCCGATCTATGGAAATTATGCTGCTGAAATAGGAGGTAGCGTCTGAAGTGTTTACACTAATACTGGGAGTATATTTTCAGATTTACCTGGGTTATATTTGATGGTTAGAGTTTTTCACGGATTTGCTTCTGTAAGTTAGTTTCAGGCGATGATATGTTTCAATGGCTTATAAAATTAAATATTATTTGGGATAGGTTTTTTTTCAAGGATAGGAAGTCATCAAATGACTCCGGAGGGCGGAGTATAAGGTAGTGCCAAACTCTTACTGACTAAAACCCACCCGTGTTCCTCCTAATGCCCTTTGCGTTCCAGGGCAAACTCCGCAATCCTGGTTCGGACAGGTAAAATACAAAATTCTGAGAAGAATTTTGTATTTTTTTGGTTCAAAAGGTTTTTGGTCAAATCAACTGAAAAAAGAACTTTGTAAAAAGACAACACAGAAAAATTATAAGTTTTTGACTAACCAATCTCACCGCAGTGAAGTTGTTTCACCCGCTTTCTCGCCCTTGGCACTCGACCCCTCCTTAATTACAAACCAGAATGCAAATAAGTTGCTTACACAATAAAAAAATAACTCTCCAGAATTTTAAATACACAATTCCTTACTTTTCATCAAAGCAACAAAAAACTGTTTTGCTCTAACTTGAAAGGCATTTGTTATCTAAGTTCCGTGATTAAGAGTTTTCTCGGGGCCGTTGGCAAATGAAGCCGAAAAAAATGTTAACTTGCCCAACCCAACTTGCTAACGTAATTGTTTGAATAATTAGTACCTCATTCGTACAATTAGAAAGTTTTTTTTTCATCTCCTCCGGCACAACTTTTTAATGAATAAATTTCGTAAATCGGCCTCTTGTCATATCTTTTTTTGGTATGAAATTATGTTTACCTAATGAAACGGCGATATTGACCTTTTGTTTATTTATTACTAGCTTCTGCCAGCGGCTGCGCCCGCGTGGTCCCTAGGGAACATACTCCCGAGTTGAAAAGTCTTTCTCTGGCTCTAGACTATCTCTATACCAAATTTCATTTAAATCGGTTCAGTAGTTTTGGAGTGAAAACACGACAGACAGACAGACAGAGTTACTTTCGCATTTATAATATTAGTAAGGATATACTTTATTGTACACCTCATACTTAAAGTAGAGTAAAAATTCTATAAAACAAGTGTAGGTACAATGGGCGGTCCTTTTCTATCGTTTTAATGAAACACGTGTAGGAAATAAAGTTTTACACAGAAACAACCTCAAACCTAAAGAGGAATGGTCACGATCCTTACAATATTTCCCTAATCGCACACAGAAACCTTTGTTGTCTAAAGTGTTAGAAAAACAAAGAAACTTTCTTCTTTTCGATTGAGATTGCACAACACATGAATATTATGGTCTTTAGCTCTTAACACAAGTATATTTCTTGCTTAAACGGAAATTCCCAAAATAGGTACTTAATGTAAACGTATTTTTTTAAGTTATTGAAATAAACATTTTATTTATTTTTATTTATTTAACTCTTAAATATTATTTTTGAAAGTCTCATCTTATAAGTGTTGCAATTTACAGTTGCACTCCATAATACCGTAGCCTGGTCCACAATACGAGGTTATCTCTAAATATTTCACCATTTGCATCGGCACAATTGAATGGAATATCAAAATGGCCGAGGGTATTGCGCATAATGGTCGGTTATACCGGGGCTTAGACAGGAAATAAAATCTTGCAGAAGTTCCGGTTGTGCTACTAGAAAATAAGGACGGTGAAAATCTCTTGAGGTCACATTCCAAATTGGTGGTTGGACTAAGGTACCGACAACACTGACACACACACTAATTTTCTAATTTTTTTTCATGCACACTATTTCATACGTTAAGTGCAGTTTGAATTTTTACTTTTTTAAAGGGTTCGATGGGTAACAATTGGAACTCTATTACTAAAACTACGCAATCCGTCTGTCTATCAGTGGGCTGTACGTATCTCATTCATCTCATTGAAATTTTTACAGAATGTGTATTCTTTTGGCCGCTTTTATATCAAATTCTAGCAATAAAATACAATAAGACATTTAAGGGCTACAAGAAACGTAATTGTACGGTACAGATGAGGCGTGTGTGAGTCAGACTCGCACTCGAATACACAAGCCACGGATTTTATAAATCCATCTATTCTATTGTCCAAGAGAACCAAAGTTACCGACATAGCCCGAAGGATCGCCAAACTAAAGTGGCAGTGGGCAGGGCACATTGCTCGCAGAACGGATGGTCGATGGGGCCGAAAAGTTCTGGAGTGGCGACCGCGTACCGGAAGACGTAATGTTGGAAGGACTCCCACAATGTGGACCGATGACCTGGTGAAGGTCGCGGGTAGCCGATGGATGCGAGACGCACAGGACCGGTCGTAGTGGCGACACTTGGGGGAGGCCTATGTCCAGCAGTGGACGTCTTTCGGCTGATATGATGATGATGATTGTGCTATGACTTTAAACCACAAGTCTATTTCATTTAAGCTTAACAGTTAACAGAAGACCTATGTACCCAAACATTCTGTATTCATCTGCTCAGTGGTCCAGATCTACGAGCCGGGATCTGTTAGAGGGGCACTCGAACGATTCGAGCGTCATGCAAATCTTCTTAGAACTTACTGTTCCGCAAGTTTCAGAGCCCTGGTGTATATGTGCTTCATGTTTAGTAAATGTCATTATTAAGTAGTGTTTTGTTTGCGTAGTATTTAGTGGGGGTTGGAAGCGTGGTGCTTTGGACGCTGAGGGAGCAAATTCGGTTTGACGTAGTGTGAATGGACAGCTGTAGCAACAACTAGGGGTTATTTATGTCAAGAGTGACTAGGTTACTTCTAGGCAAGCGAACATTGTTTTAAAAATAGTAGAGTTGGCCGCCTGGTCAACAATAGAGCATATTGTTGACCAGACGGCCAACTTTACAAATTTTAAAGCAATGTTCACTTTCGCATATCAGTCGCAATCTGTAAAAAACACTTCTAATTTTCCTGAATTTTGGATACAGGTCTTTCCATCAGGTGAGGTCAAACGCGAACCTAACATTAGTAAAAAAAAAGTCTCTAGGTTTTTTTAAGGATGGGTAGTCATCAAATGACTCTCCGCTGTGGGCGGAATGGAAAGGAGTGTCAGACTCTTACTGACTAAAACTCATCCGAGTTCCTCCAAATTCCCTTTGCGTTCCAGGGCCACGGTGACTCTGTCGAACCAATTTTGCAACCCTGGTAGGTCTAGTGTGTACAAAAGTAAAAGAATTATAAATTAAGTCACTCCAATAAAGTAACAAATACTTTAACATCTCAAAGTAAATTATAACTCATTAACAACACCCAAAAACACCAAATTAAAACAACAAAACAGAATTTAATTAAAATTCCAAACCAACTCACCGAATCAACAGTACTGAAAAACATGAAAAACTTACCTATATACACAGACATCAGAATTCTTGGGCACTTTCGGCCGTGTCTAAGTCAATAAATTCATCTTATTTAATCAGGCGAAAGCACTTCCAATAAAATAGGCGGAAATTTTACAAGTATCCTAATAAAACTTGGTTCGGAGTTGGAGCCAGCGAAGTTGGTCGGAACAAGCCGAAATATTCAACAAATTCAATACCTAAGCACACAATAGAGACGGCTGTTACATCGCAATTTCGGTTTTAGTCACTTTAGAAAAAACCGAAGAGGTGTTAATGCTTTCTGAGGTGTGAAAAAGTTTGATAAGTCCATCGGTTCTGACAATGTGCCATTATCTTCTGTCTAGACTATTCTTCAAACATCTAGGTATCCAGTTTAACCAGATTTGGTCGAAAATCAATGTTACTGACCGTAGTTTGACTTTCAAAACTCAATTACTGGAACGATCTCGAGATTAGAACTGCGGTTGTCAGACTTTCAAGTTTCTAAATCGCTACAACTAATGTCAAAGGAATCGGTGAGGAATCAACACAACTTAGGATATTATAAAAATATATAAAACCAGTTAATCAATCTACCTACGCTCTACCTTTTTTACTTTGTTTGTGGATCATCATCATCATATCAGTCGAAAGACGTCCACTGTTGGACATAGGCCTCCCCCAAGCGTCGCCACAACGACCGGTCCTGTGCGTCTCGCATCCATCGGCTACCCGCGACCTTCATCAGGTCATCGGTCCACCTTCCAACGTTACGTCTTCCGGTACGCGGTCGCCACTACAGAACTTTTTGTGGATAACCTTACGCAAAATCGCCAAAAGTAATGTAAAGTATCAGGAGGTGATACTCTACACCACTCTTGGCGATTTTGCGTCCATCGTCACAAATATAAAATGTACTTTTTAATGCATATCTACTGTCGCTCCAATTATTTTAAAAGCTTGATCTCTTGGCATTTCAGACAGGGACTTAACAATTCAATTAATCGGATTGCAGTCAGATGACCATGCGGATGCTTTTAATCTATTACTACAGGATAAATACCAAAGTACAAATCCTAGTAACTGTACTGATAAATTAATATCAGAGGTCTACAAACTGACCAGTGGCCAAAGCCAATTTAGATGGTAGGCTACACAGGAGCAGTTTACGGCCCGGGCCATAATATAATGTGACAAATCAGCTCCCAGCCCCCCTCGTATTCACATCGACGTGTACTGAGTACGGAGAATACCTCTTTAGGCAAACAGTCCTGCGTATATGGTATTTGCAATAATGCGCTTGTGATCCTTCACGGGTTAGCGGATTTACAGTCAATATGCAGCTTGAAATCACATTTAGCATAGAGGTGGAGGGTCAGAAGCTGATTAAACAGAGCGGTTTTGACTGCAGGCAGTTTATATAATAGTATAGTTTCCACCATCAATAAATTGCAAATCTAATTAGTTCATAAGTTAGAGTATTGAAAAATAATGGACAAGTATTTTTTGTTTTTGTAAATCAATGAATATTGACAAAGATAAAACGCATCAAAACTCGGGATTGGGGGCTAGTGACGTCAGAACGCACTAAAAATTATACCACGGCGTCACGTATTGAGAATTTAATCTAAATATATATAACTCAAAGGTGACTGAGTGACTGACTGACATAGTGATCTATCAACGCACAGCCCAAACCACTGGCCGGATCGGGCTGAATCTAAATATATATAACTCAAAGGTGACTGAGTGACTGACTGACATAGTGATCTATCAACGTACAGCCCAAACCACTGGCCGGATCGGGCTGAAATTTGGCATGCAGGTAGATGTTATGACGTAGGCATCCGCTAAGAAAGGATTTTGATCAATTCTACCCCCAAAGGGATAAAATAGGGGATGAAAGTTTGTATGAAACTTTGTCAATTTTAAACTTCTTAACGCGAGCGAAGCCGCGGGCAAAAGCTAGTTAATTATAAAATTAAATGCAAATTCATTTTTAAATGCAAATTTATAATAAAATTAAAAACCAATTAGAGACTTAGATTTGGCTGGATTTAAGAAGCATTTTAAAGATTTTTAATGTAATAAATGCTATTATAATTTGAATAACTACCTAAATGACACTGACATATTAATTTAATTCAATTATTATTTATATTTTTTCATTTTGTGACATTCTCTTTTTGACTTTTAGCTGTAATTATTAAAAATATAAATATTTATTATGTAATGTAAATTACCTTTGTAACATTTATTTAAAATTTGTACGCCCATGTGGTAGAATATGATGAATGAACTTAAGACCATGTAATGTACATACGAACCATGTTCTGACAAATAAATTATGATTATGATTATTATGATTAAAAGCGTCGTATCTTCGTCAATTTTGAATTACGTAACAAAAAAAAAAAACGGGTCAAATATTTTTTGATAATCTAACTGACGGACTTATTAGATTTTTTTCAGTGGACAAGCCTATTATATAGGTGTAATATTGCTGTTACTGAGTAGGTAGCTTATGTTATTAGATAGGAGTACAAAATAATACAATTAGAAATCTATTTGATTCCAGAAAAAAATTTATTGAGAGCATTCCTTAAAATCTGTTTAATTCCTTAGTTTGATTACTAAGAAAATAGGACACTTATTTTTATTTCGTCACGAGAACAAAAGTTGAAGATGATGCAGTGCGTTGTTCGTGTTACGTCACATCTCAATCAAGTGGACCATTTTTTACATGGAAGTAACGTAACAAGCCCTACTACTGAACTTTGATATATTTTGTCTTTGTACTTTGTTCTTAATTTGACAGATTTAACAATACGAATTAAATATTCTTTGATATTCTAATCGACGGAAAAAGAAAACATATTTTTTCTTATCCAGATAACATCCCTATTTGTTAGTATGTATATACGCACAACTTCAAAACATGAGTGACTTGTGTCTCCTTTAATTATTACCAGGATTTTTCTGAAAATTGCCCATAATCTGTCCATTTCATTCAGCTCTCTGGATAGCGTAAAAGCGACGGCCAAGTATTATAATATTACCTGTTTTTTATTCGCAGGTTGTAAAACCGAATAGACAGTTGAAGAAAATAGGTTATTATGGTTATACGTGCCAGTTACCCGACGTCGGCAGTTATCATGCAAATTCCCATGTTTTAATCTAACATGCTTGTGACCTGCCGGAATTGTGGAATTTGTTCGAAAGAGTCACCGCGGCGTCTGCGGCCCTGGAACGCAAAGGGCATTAGGAGGAACACGGCTGGGTATAAGTCAGTCAGAGGCTGATATGATTTCCCATTCTTTAAAAAAAACCGGCCAAGTGCGAGTCGGATTCGCGTGCAAAGGGAAACGAATTTAATTTTTTTGACATGTTATCTTAACACTACAGACTTCTAATAGGTTTTTCTGTAAGTTTTAGGTAAAGATCTATTATATCCATTTTTTTCAAATTTTAAGCTCAGTAGTTTCGGTGATAAAATGGTAATTTTTCGTGTAATTTCTTGAATAACTTCAAAATCATTTATTTTAAAATTATAAAAAAAATAATTAAAACTCTTACAGTTAGCCTTTTCATTTGATATGTCACACGATATTGTTCAAAAACTTTTTTTTTAATTTTCTAGTTTGATCCCCAAAAGTGACCCCCATACTTAAAATTTTATGATTTACGTAACGCGTCCATGTTTTGGTCATAGAAGTTTATATGTGTACCAAATTTCAACAGAATCGGTCCAGTGAATCCGAAGAAAACCGGCTGTGACAGACGGACCGACAGACAGACAGACACCCGAGTGATCCTATAAGGGTTTCGTTTTTTTTCCGAACCCTAAAAATGGTGTTGCCTGAGGAGTTTTTCAGTCTGAGAGGCTCAAGACAAGTTCTGACAACGGTAGCGTGGTGAAGGCGATGTCAAAACGTCAAAGACGTATGGTATTGGCAAAAGCTGTAGAAGTGACTCGTGACCAATCCCTTATATTTTGGCATTTTGACAGTCACATTCGCTGATAAAATAGCATTTTGACTAGACCATCTGGTATATTCAAGAGGGTTTGTTCATCATCTGCCTAGCCTTTTCTCTACTATATTGGAGTCGGCTTCTAGACGAACCGGATTCAGCTGAATACCAGTATTTCCGAAGGGCGATTGCCTATCTATATTGCGTACTGGAAGGCGTAACGTTGGAAGGCCTCCCACAAGGTGGACCGATGACCTGGTGAAGGTCGCGGCTAGCCGATGGATGCGAGACGCACAGGACCGGTCGTTGTGGCGACGCTTGGGGGAGGCCTATGTCCAGCAGTGGACGTCTTTCGGCTGATATGATGATGATGATGATGATTGCCTATCCGACCTTCACTAACCAGTAACTGGGTAACACGGTTCTTTTTGGCAAGACATGTGTCAGATTTTCTGGCTTCTGACAGTCCGTAACGACTGCTAAAGATCTACAAATGACAGCCGGGACCAACGGATCGAACTTTTCGGAGCATGAAGGAGTCACGCTGTGTTAAAATGGTCATCCTTCCGCACAGCGGCCTCAGCAAGCGTAGCTTAACCTTGAAGATTAACCCGTGTTATTAGTTAGCCAGGAGCTCTTCGTTTGCTTTGAAAATAATTCCAAAAATACACCAGCTCTGTTCAGCTAGCTATCAAATTCGGTGTTTGCCCGTCATGTATTAGGCTAGGTGCACACGTATCGAGAAACACTCGTTGCTGTATCGCGCGCGACGTGTTTGCTAAGCCCTCGTGCACACTCGCGGCAGGCGTGCGCCCGACACGTCTCTCCATGCCCTGAAATATCGCACAATACACGTTCACGATGCGACATTTTCACACTTTTATGTATTCCGATTTGATTCATGTATAATTTAATGTCGTCTGAATATAAATAACTTGATTACAGGACGAAATTATTTTGACGTTGTTTGAGTATTCAGTTACGGGGATTATTGATGGAATTTTAGATTTCTAGGTATCTAACAGTGGTGTTTGGTGTTTGATCTAAATTGATACATTATGTATGTATACTCTAGCACACGGCATCATGTTTTATTCTCACGTCGCTTTTTTACAACATAATTCAAAATGGAAATCCCAAGAGTAAATAAAACATTAATAAACAAGAAACAAACGTAATAAAACAGCATAGAATTAATAACTCACTTCTGTAATCCGCCGTTTACTGTTGATATTTTCCACTCAGTTTTCCAACATTAATCATCGCTTGTATCACAAAGCCCTTAAAAAAGGGATGACATGGACCTATCTGGCGTCAGCCTATTGTAACCATTGTCACGCTGTCACCTCGAAGGTACGGAGACATAATTTATTTTACGGTAAATAAATTATCATAATCTCTTGTAGATATTAGGTAAACTGGTGTAAAGGCTTGAGCTGGTAATGAGATATGTTTTGTACGTTTAAATTTGACAATTCATGTCATTTTTTACAGCGTGACATATTTGTCACGCTAAATAAATGTACTTAATCATTTTAGGTACATCTATTTTTGTGTGAATATTTTAAGAAGAAAAATAAATAACACTAAAAAATATTTTATAAAATGCTAAAAGCGCTCTAAGCGAATATTGTAATTTAAAGGTCAAAAGAAAATGTTGTAACGAAACATTCACAAGCAGCGAAATTAAAACAACTTTCAAAGTCAACAAATTGAAAAGTAACAAATGCAAAATAAAAAAAAAATATTTGGTGTAATATTCTCACGACTTGTAAACAAGTTTGTGGCGCAGTCGGCTGAAAATAATCCAGTCTAATTACTGAAAGACTGTACTCATAGCCAAGTTTGCTAATAAAGTGGATGGTTAAGTTTCGTACAGGCTCAACGTTTGAGTATAAAGCTGGGGATACACTGTAGCGTAGCACGCTAAACTTGGTTTGAAAATAGTGTGGCAAGAGACAAACACTGTCGGGTTCATTTTTCGTATCCCTTTTTTTGTGATTCCGCAGATTGTTTTTTATGAGGCCATTTTTTCAAAATTATTTGCCAATAAATACCAACTAGTAAATAACATGGCACATATTATATTACAAGGATCTTTTCGTCCCCTTTTTTATCTCGCTTGTATTTAAATTTTCGATTTTATTTGTTTGAAGTGGTTTTTAAGTCAATTAAGTAGAGATTTCATAATATTGTACCACGAATATACACCCATCTAATAGGGGCCAGGGCAGGGTGTGTGGGGTCGTTAGACCTTACTGCCTTCACGATAAGAAGACGAAGATGAAGAATATCATAATTTATTTATGTCATCGGGACCATAATTATGAAGCATGTTTTCTAAATAAATGAGTACTATATATATGCAAACGCAATAAAACATTTTATTAGACAACCGATTTTCCAATAAAAGTTCACTGAAACTTGTTCAATTGAATTTATTATTCAAGTTTGTCTGAATAAGATCTGTTAGCTATTTAAGTAATTAAATAAATTAGTGTGTCTGTATTCGTTTGGAAATTAAGTCTTTGTAGACAAACTGTAATTTAGTATAGACGGCCGCTGAAATAGTAGGTTAAGTGCATTGTCACGCACGCCCTGTATTAGTTGGGTGTAAGAGTGAGTCAGTATCAGTAGGTGTATTCCTAATGTCACTAATTGATAAGTTGATAGTGTTCAATCACGGTAGTGAACCGAAGTTTAATATTTGAGATTTTATCCAAATAGCGGTATGGGTACCAAATGGTGCCAATCTCTGCCGGATAGTTATTTGGTACCAAATGAACCTCAATGTAATATCATACGTCATTCTAATTAATATTTCTACTGTTGATTTAAGTTTGAGTGTGGATTTTATATTGCAAATGTCATTTATTGCAGGCTCTCTATACGATTGGTTGCCTTAAAAATTAACATTGTTTGGCCCTGAACTATATTCCACTATTGTAAGAGACTAGGTTCTGTTTAAAACCAATCAGTAAAATCATAATAGTATCAGGGGGGCAATTGTTTGTCAAAAATGTGTGGAAAATTAGGCGTTTTCGGCAGATTGCAACTAAGAAACGAATGTGAAAAAATTTGTAGAATTGAAAATCAGTCATTAAAAATTAGTAGAATTGAAAATTAGTTATTAAAAATTAGTAGAATTGAAAATTAGTAGAATTGGCCCTCCGTTCAGGTTTATACGCCAAGATTCTCTAGCAACAGCAATAAGGCTCTATTTTTTTTGAAGGAAGCTGCTTAAATACACCAATTTCAATTCCATTAACACAGAAGCATAACATTATAAAATTCCAGAATCAATATAAACATTAAACAACGTTATATCACGGCTCAATTCTCTTCCATAACTCGGAACAATTCCCCTCCAGTGTACACACGCCCCACGAAAGTAAAGATCGAAGTAAAACTTTGGAAATTGATCCAAAGTGTACTGAGAGTTCGGTTCGTCTCTACCAAGTACATATCTACTCATAATAATATCGTACAGAAGTGTATGGAGTCTTGAGAACTGGAGGTGGGGAACTGTGGATAATGTTAGATGACAGCGATCAGAATAACTTTACTTTGTTGGTTTATTTTTATAGGAAAATAATCCTTTTTAGCGTGACCTTAAAGAAAAATATTAAGAAGAGGCAGATGAAGCAATATTCTATAGGCGTTGACGATTGACAAAAAGTTCAATAATTTATGGGATTGACATACGCTGTAGAGATGTCACGTGATCAATCCTTATCCTTTTATTATTATATATAATTTATATATTTATATTTTATATCTTAATATTATAAATGCGAAAGTAACTCTGTCTGTCGCGCTTTCACGCCAAAACTACTGAACCGATTTTAATGAATTTTGGTACAGAGTTAGTCTAGAGCCTGAGGAAGGACATAAGCTACTTTTTATCCCGGGAGTATGTTCGCCAGGGACCACGCGGGCGAAGCCGCTGGCAGAAGCTAGTTTCTTATATTTAGTCATTTCAACAATCACATTCGCTGATAAAATGGTATTTTGTCCAAGTAACACTTCGCTAGCGCATTTCAATCCCATACATTTAAGACTTTTTAGAGTTTCGTACCCGATGGGTAACCAAGGGAAACCTATTACTAAGCCTCCGCTGTCCGTCCGTCCGTCTGTCTGTCAGCGGGCTGTATCTCAAGAACCGTAATAGGTAGAAAGTTGTTTTTTTCACAAAGTGAGTAGTTCTACTGTCGCTATAACAAAAACAATAATAAAACCTGCTCCCATACAAGAAACGTGTTTTTTTTTTCGTTTTATGGTACGGAAAACAGCTAAATTGACTGTTTAATGGTATTATTGTGACTAACTATTGTATGATTATAAATTACGATTATGAATCCAAAACGAATTTGACTATATTGAAGTAAAAAGTGTCTATGACGTAATTTATTTTAATTGAAATTTACATCTAAATAATATTGTAACCAGTCATGTATTTTATATTAATTATAAAATACATGACTGGTTACAATATTATTATTTGACATATAATTATTGTGACCGGCGTAATTCATTTTATTTTTAATTGAAAATGACATCGGAATATTGTAGCTAGTGTAATTATGACCAGTGATGTATTTAATTTTATTTTTTTTAAGCATTGTACACCCCATGGGTATGTTACAGAGATACCTATTATAAAAAATAATTATAAGAACAGATCATACACCTGTAACAAGCAATAAATGAATTTGAATCCTTCGAGTGGGAGTCCAACTCGCACCTGGCCGGTTTTTTTGTCAATGGTCGCCGGTACCGGCTTCGCCACACTGCCTACAGAATTTCAATTGTCTAAAGCTTTTCGTCTATCCCAAATAGTTTGGATTGTCGACAATCATTATCGATGATGTTATGTCAAATTGTATACCTACAACCTAAGGCAGACTTAAGTAAATTATTCCTACCGTCAGACTATCAACTATCGTCTGACCTAGATTATGTACTCTGTTTTCAAAAGTTCATCAGTTTGAAATTATATCCGTTTCATATTAGTATTACGTGATAGGTCAGTAAACAGAGGCATAAGCGTGGGTTTCACCTTTAAAACCTTATCTAAAATTAATTTTGAAATCTTCAATACCTACCATTTCGGATATTTTTTCCTCACTTTGAAATCACACAAATACACGTTTACTAACAATGTCAATTCCGAAACATGTTCCCGTTACTATTTGTTCCTTTTTATCGGCAAATTGGAACACAACTACATACGAACGACAAAACTAAGGGAACAGCATTAAAAATTGCACCGATTCTCGAACAAATAATTCGTGAAATTTCGGAACGATTCGTGAAACTTCGGAATTTGTAGAACAGTACAGGTAGTCGCAAAAGTGTTACATAGTGAATGGTTATAATTGAAAAACGTCATGCGCACTGTGCCGCCCTGCGGAGCGGGTCGGATTAGGGTCCGCTGTCAAAACACCAAGTGGGCTGGTGCAAGTTGTAATAGCTGGCGAGTTTTTAAAAGTTCTAAAATTGAAATTGGTTGTTAGAAGTGTCTGTTTTTTTTTGTTTGCGTTTGTTTGTAAATAAGTTGGTAGTGAGGTACCTAGTTGTATTTAGTGCTGTGTTACTATGTCGTGTTGGTACAGGAAATTATTGTATATTTTTAACAAAGCCACCCGGCTTTGTTGAAAATGCATGCTACATGCTATAAAGTCAAAAATAAAAGTCATTTATTCAAGTTAGCCTGATTGCCAGGACTTTTTGAACATCAAAGTTCTACATAAAGACAGTTCCCCAAAATGCCCGACCGTCACCACTTCCTAGTGTTTTAGCTCGGAAGAAGTGTCTGTCTGTTAAGTTGTAAAAACTTAAATTTATGCTGTAGTATGAAAATAATAAATCCAATTTATAAATCTAATTAAAATTAAATTAATTGACACTTGTTATCTAGCTAATGTAACATCCTAACATGTATAGCAAAAAAGTGTTTTTTTTTTATAACGTTGATACTCACTACGTATATCTCCTTAAGAAAACTCCTTTTCTGTACAAAAGATTATTAAAATACTGTATTTTTATTTTTGTTTTATGTTTCCGCTTTCGTCTCCTACTTTGACCAGCACACAAATAGGAAATTATTAGGCCAAGCTTGCCTTTTGCAGCCTTTGCTGGCACTGGCTGATCGCAAACTTATTTTTAATCATAAATGTCGTTTGCACAAAGCAGCTACTCTATGCCATAATGACATTGTCAGGAGCAACCATTCTACCTATTTTATCATTATAATTTTTAAAACGATATTCCGTTATTAATTTTATTGAAGGGTAGCTAATGGCTACTCGGTCACAAAGGACGATCGTTGTTTGTACATTGAGTTTGATATTGTTGGATCTTAGGACAGGAAATGAGTTTTAGAAATGACAAAATGATATTGCCATAATGTCAAATACACTTGCAAAAGGAACGTCGAACATCAAAAACGATGTCAATTTGAAAATCGAGATTAACTTTGTCTTTCTTATCCTGAGATACAAAAGCTATATTGATTTTATACTATTCTGAAGAATCTAGGTATTTTACTTCAAAGGAATAACAATGATAACGTCATTTAACGTTTATTTCTGAAATTGACATTTCATAAAAATGACCCAATTTCTAATTTATTTCAAACGAAACGTTTTAGGAATAGTTTCGTCGTGCTTATAGCTAAGAAGTGGAATTCCTTGCTGGAGTCTGTGTTTCTTGATAGTGGAAACTTGGGGGTCTTTAAGTCCAGAGTGAATAAGTTACTTTTAGGCAAGCGTGCTCCATCGTCGACCAAGTCATGTCTTGTAAAAACATGGTCAAACGCGAGCAAATGAATAATTAAAAAAAAAACAAAACGCCTTCTTACATAAAGGACATTGGCCACATTAATCAGCCATTAGAATACATTCACCCAAGTACAAGGTCATTGTAGCACTCAAACCCCTTTTAAACTCAGAACCTTGCTACCGAACATTCAATTTTAATACCTTGTGAAAAACAATCGCTTTTATATGGTAGTAATAAAGCGATCGAGACGCCTGCGATAGTGGGAGAAGTAAGGGAACAATTTCTTTATTATTTCCCAAAGCTCGAGAGGCTCTTTAACAAGCAATAATTGTTTCTCTCTTTATGAGGGGAGTTCTCCGTAATGATTTAGTATCGTTTTCCAGCTTTTGCGGCGATTCGTCTGCGTAGAGTTTTTATATTAGTGTAATCGTTTTATTTTATTCATGAATTACTTTTATTGAGTGAGGATAATGTTCTTAAAGTAATCAGCAAGCAGCTAGTCGACTGTTCACACAGCTAAAAGGCTAGGCTTTTCTTCGCCAAAAGAATGAGCACTGCCAGTGCAAACGTGGCAGTGTTGCCAGTGTTATGGGCATTTTTTTAATTGACAGCGATGTGGATGAAGTTTTTGATGCTCAATGTTTTTTTTTGTTATACACCTACGCAAGTATGCATTTCTACATTTAGGGAAACGTAATGTTTTAAAATCAGTATTACAGTATTCATTTAACCACAGATAAACAAACAACCATTTCATGCTTTTACAAACCCCGACACCTCTCTTTATATTTTGTATCCATAAAACAATGCATACCTGAAACAAAACAAAAACATTTTGTTAATAAAGTCACAGGAATTCCGCAACAGCGACATCAAAGGTGAATTAAAGCAACGTAAACAACGAACGCGGACGCAAATTAAAAATCGTACTGCTAAAAGAGCCATGAACGCCGTTCTTTAATTGAACAGTGGTGTGACCCGCACCGTTGAACAACATGCACGGTGCGCGTTGTGTAAACTAGTGGCAACGGACGTTGGGTGCCAGGTCGCACTCGTTTGCACCCGCTGCCGCAACGCACCGTCCGTGTGCGCCCGCACCGCATCGGACGCACCGAACGCGTCAGTGCGAAACACGCATTCGTTAATGAAAGTCATTTTGTGACACGAAAAAGGTGGGGGCTAATGATTTGGAAATTGATGGGATTTGCATGGAATACTTTCAATACCTCTTTGGAAACGGTTTCTGGGTCCAAAAATATCACAGGGTCCGTATATTTAAGCAACATTTGCTTTTGCATCGCACTGGCAATATGTCAAAAAACACCTCTAATTACAAGATTTTGACATTTATTGCCACTGAGGTTATACTGCAACTTGAATTTGAACGTTTTTTGATTTAATAATGTTAGCCAAGCCAAATTTCAGTTTTTTGGTTTTTTATGATTGTTTTAATGATTTGTAACAATCTGTTGTCTGATGAACTATTTATGATGTTTAATTGAAGAGCTCTTAATGATTAGATAATTTTCCGTTTCACTCTAGTACCGCAATCTTAGACAACAATCCCTCTTCACCAGCATAGTTCAGCAAACTTTTTGAAAACAAAGTTATCTCTGACAATTAGCCAATCAAACGGCAGCATCCGGATCGTTCCAGCACCGACAGATTTAATTGGGCGATCCCCTTTGTTGAACTTAACCGAGTCAATCAACATTACCGATAGTCGAGCGTTAGTTTATCCTGTTCAATATTTGAGTAAAACTCTGTCTACAGATACGTTTGAAACTAATGCTTAGGTTCTCTCGTATAATAACTGGGATGAAGCCGATGTTGCCCGAAGTACTCCGATGTAGCCCGATGTAGGTCACTCTATAGACAGTGTAGTGGTGTACCAGGAAATAGTAATTAGAACTCATTATTTGTAGGACGCTCGCTCGCTCGATGCATGTGAGCTAGTACAGAGGCAAGTAATAGGCAGCTAGTAGGTGTGAACGGAGCTAGTTTCACACGTGATTGTGAAATTACGTTTTGAAATTCGACGAGAGAAATGTTTTGATGAAACCCAAAAGGTTTCTAATGTTTTCTCATAAGATTTCCATTCACCGAGCTTAATAAAATCTTTGATTAACTTTTTGACAAACTCCCCAAAAATACCGCTCAAACACATCGACACATCCATCTCATATCAAACGAATATTACACAAACCTGTGGCACGTAATTAAGCTCCGAAGTCGGCATTCCGGGTCCACTTTCATCGTGTTCACTGGACCCAAATAGTTGTCCCCCCAACCACACGGCGCCACGATATTGCTGATCAAAAAAGGGTTGAAAAGGGCACCGAACGCACTTTACGCATCGTTTAATTGGCACAAGCATTTAGCCTGTGAAAGTCGAAACAGGCAAATTGGATTTGTGTGTCCATACCGGGCCTCTTTGACGCTGACTGATTCACAATTTGACATTACAGCGTCAAAGTAACTAGATTACGCGCCAGTTTTATACTATCTTCCGTTCTTTGAAAGCATGTGTTCGGTGTAGGCGTGTGAGCGAATTTCAGCGAATTTTTGCACGCTGTGGTCGATATTGTTGGCAGTGGTAGTGCTGGTGGTGCAGTTTTTAATGGAAGCTAGATAGAGTATATCAATTGATTGATGATTGCGTTGGTTTTGTGGAATTATCAGGTAACAATAACTGATAGGCAACTCGCCCATCAGTTATTGTTACAGAAGGACTTGTGGTGGTAGACTGGAAGAAATAATCCTGCTCCCTGCTGCTACAGCAGCATGGATCCACTAGTTAGGTTTTTGATAATTGGAAGAAATGCTTACCCTTTTTTTGTTCTCCTATACTATAATTTATTTATTATTTCTTTGCAATTTTAGTTTAGTTTTAAAGTAAGTATACACAATAAAGCAGCCTTCCATTTTTCTTTTCTTAGTTACTTGAAAACCATAGTTTTGTAAAATGTAGAAGCATATTTTCAATTTTTGGTAAATGTGAGCACTATGGATCCATTTTCATATGTAATGAGTTATAGATTTCGTTGTTAAATTAGTTTGACATGAACGAGCGTGGCAGTTGAGAGCTTGTCATGCTCACACAAAGGTTTTGCTGATGGTGGCGCGTGTTTTGGATCATTTGGTTCCCTTCAAAATGGTTGAGTTAGATGGTGCTGATGCACGCGTTATGTTCGTGAACGGGCGCCGTCAGTTGAGACTGGTCATCTCTTACCTGCCACTGGCTTATTTTAATCTGTACCTATATTTTGAATTGTTTATATATTTTCTTGTTCTTTGCATTGTCTTCACATATAGAAGCAATCAAAGATAATGTTAACAAGATTTTTGTAATACATCACATGGTTTAAAAGAGTGTCCGTGGAGTTTCTTGCACGTTCTTCTCCATAGAGATCTACGCTTTGGAACGTGCAAATAGCTTCATGTTTTTGACTGACCGACTTTGACAATTCAAAAGTGCCTGTAAATGGTTTATTTGAAATATACGATTTGATTTGATTTGAATCAAAGTGAAAAAAGATAACCAAGTTATCATTTTGGTATCCCTACCTTCGAATGAAAACTAAAAAAGCCAGTAAAACATACACAAAAAACCACATAATAAGCACTTCCAAACTCCATTTAATGAGGGCCAGCATTACGCAACACAATTCAAACTCTTCACTTCCCAGTATTACCTTAAATTAAAATTGACTGAACAAACTCGCCGCGCGGAGCGTGCACTAAAGAAATAATACCAAGTATTCGTCAAACAGATCGGGGGAGCCGTTAATGAAATCATTTTGTTCTCAAGTAAAACAAAATGGGAAACAATTATTAAATGTTAATGGCTTCGGTACTGCGCGGTAGGCACTTCATTAAACCATGCCTTTTATTACATTGTAAGTGGCATTTTATTTACAATAAAATCAGTTTTCGGGTTCTCTGGATAGCCATGTAAATACGGTTTACTCGTGCATCTGTAATTCACGCGTTGGCTGGGTAAAAGAAAATTAAAGAGGGTTGTTTCATTAAAATTTTAAAGGTCTATTTTAGAAGAATAAATAGGCTTAGTGACTGGCTTTCGATGGCGAATTAATACTTTGTTTAGCGTTGTGTGTGTTTGAGGGTTTAGTGTGTTAATTAAAATCAGACTTAGCGTGTTTTATGCTTGTGACAAGGGATTAAAAATTCTATGAAAAATATCATACGTTGGGTTTCTGATTTTGAGTAAACGAAAATCCTTGCATCAATGCCAAATTTTGACAGGTTTCCAGACTCAAATACACCAGGGTTGCAGAATTTGTTCAATCTTTAGAACAAATTCTGAAACCCTGGTGTATGGTGGCTCTTGTCACCGCTGCTCTGGAACGCAAAGGGCATTAGGAGGAACACGGATGGATTTTAAGTAAGTAAGACTCTGACACTCTCTTCCGCTCCGCTCGGAGAAAGGAAAAATCATGATTTCCTATCCTTAAAAAATAAGGCTCAAATACAGTTTTAGAAATACTCAACTTTAAATCATCATCATCATTTCAACCGAAATACGTCCACTACTGGACATAGGCTTCCTCCAAGATAGGGGGGATTTGCCATAATCGCCACGCTTGGCAGGCGGGTTGGCAATCGCAGTGTACGGTGTTGAGTTTTACAGAGAATGCTGCTGCCCATTCTCTGGCGAGTCCCTTAGTCGCCTCTTATGACACCCACGGGAAGTGATGGGATGGTATTATTCTTTTACGGCATCATACGGCACCGGCCGACACCATACGGCAACTTTAAATGCATACGAGTAAATCAGAAAACGGGATATATCATCTTTTCTCGACTGATCCTTCTGCTACCTGTACCTGCAGGTATCTACTCTAAGCTTCAAAATTCAGCCTATATCACTATATAGCTGGACAAAGGCCGCCTGAATAATCTGTTTTCCGTTTATCCCTTCACAATACAAGACTGTTATTAAGCTACTGGAGAACAAAGGGCGGGAGAAGGTCCGAAAATTGATCGACACTAGCTCACTGCATAATAACAATAAACGATGTTTCCTTTGCTGAATTTCAGTAGCGTAGCCTGAAAGCTCGCGTACAATACTGAATTCTGAAGTCTTTGTTGGGAACGAGTTGCAACTAGAACAACCTCTTACACAAAGAGGTGAAGGCTTTAGAAAAGTGACATTCTGTCAGCGGTAGCGTGACGAAGGCGATTGTCAAAACGTCAAAAATGTATGGGATTGACAAACGTTGTCGAAATGTCACGTGATCAATCCCTTATATTTTGACATTTCGACAGTCGCATTCGCTGATAGAATGGCACTTGGTCTAGAGCCTCTGGCAACTCTAGTTTATGGAAGTGTTGTGAAAGACAAGAGTGTCAACGATATTATTAAAGTAGATTAGATTTTATAACTAGAGATAATGATCGATTTATGAAACCAAAAACCAGCCAAGTGTGAGTCGGACTAGCACACGAAGGGTTCTGTACTATAAAACTCAATTTTTATTATTAGTTGTTATAGCGGCAATAGAAATACATAATCTGTGAAAATTTCAACTGTCTACCTATTACGTTTCTTGAGATACAGCCCACTGACAGACAGACGGATAGACGGACGGACGAACGGACAGCGGAGGCTTAGTAATAGGGTTCCGTTTATTACCCTTTGGATACGGAACCCTAAAAACTAGCCAAAACAGGTTAAAAAAAACCTTTTATATTTATAAAAACGCTGGGCAACGATCTCCCCCATTATCTTCCACTCCCTTAGGTATATTGCTTTTTCCGACCAATCCGTCGAAAACGCCTCTAAGGGGCCGTCTCCACGAGCGAGAGAATCGCGACGATATTATGGTCGTGCCACGTATTCTTATAATAACTCTATGAACGTGTCTCCACACGGCGATATAATCGCGGCGATTCGACGAGCGAAGAAACGTCAACTCAACGCGATTCTCTCGCTCGTGGAGACGGCCCTTAGTCGTCACGACAGTGTTTTCTTGGCTTTCTTTGTATCGATACTGGTATAAAATATTTTATTATTTATTTTATTTTAATACTCCGTGTATTAAAACAAAATATAAGATAAAATATTTGGATTTACAGCTAATAAAAGCAAGCAAGACAAGGAAACCATTGTCACCAGATGACAATAAAAAGGTGTTCTTTTTTTATTTGTCATGGGTTTGCTCTTGACTCTCGTCTAGGTCAGAGATGACAGAGACAAAGTCTACGATGGAGCGAGCTTACCCAGAAGGAGCCTGTTCACTCTAACTTTGAAGAGATTAGGGTTGTAAGCGTTTGGAAACACAGACGTAGGCAGAGAGTTCCAATCCTTTGCTGTGCGCAGTATAAAAGACGTTTGGAAACGCTTAGTGCGAATTCGTGGAATAGCAATGAAATATTAATGAAAGACGGCCTATTGAGTTGTCCCCAGATTAAAATAACACTAAATTACCTACCACAAATAGCAACAAGACATTTCAAAGGTCCATTAGCGAACAACATCAGTAATTACCGATGATATTTGCTCTTGGGAACGTAATCGTCAATTTAAAGTTAACGGAGACTAACTGTTGGAGAGTGCTGCCCTCTGGGGGCGGCAAATGACATGACCGTATCATCTACTGGATGAATGGAGCCCTTGGATGAGATTGGTATTATGTTTGGTTTCTAGGATTAGTAAGTGTTGGAGATTTTTTTTCCTGCTCCTCCGCTGTACTTTTCTGATTCTGCTCGGCGTTTTTGTGGTGGTCGCCACTGTTGATTCTGGCTTTTAGAAGTTGCAGTGGTTGGGAATGTGTGGTAGGCTTGTCCCAAATAAAAAAAAAAGTGTTGGATATTTTGAATGTGATATTAATTTAAAATCAGATTCAATTCCGTCCAACCGTCCGTCCGTCTGTCCGTCCGTCTATCCGTCTGTCTGTCAGCGGGCATCTCAAGAACCCTAATAAGTAGACAGTTGAAATTTTCACACAGTATTATTTCTATTGCCGCTATAACAACAAAATAATAAAAAATAAATAAAGGCGTCTTCCATACAAGAAACGTGTTTTTCCGGTACGGAAAAACACGTTTTTTGTATGCGTAAAATTGTATGTATAAAAACCGGCCAAGTACGAGTCGGAGTCTCAAAGTCGGATCGTTTGAGACTCCGACTCGCCTTTGGCCGGTTTTTATATTTACCAGAAACTAGTCAACCAAATCAAACACCAACTACATACAAATCAACCAACACTCAACCTATACCGCTGTCCATCAATTTATTGTTTTCGTTAGTATAACGAGTTACACAAATAAAATTGGAAATAAAAAGGTGTCGCGCTGTCATCGGCGAACAACTTGCTAACAACGTGACGGCAAATAACAAAGCGTTGACGAGGGCAAGGGGCGGATGAGGGGGCAGTTGGGGGGGGATGTAGACGCCAAATAATGTACCTGGCATGTTATACATGTTGTTCTATCGGGAACAATTACTGGGCTTCAGTTGAAGATGAATATGTGGGGTGGTGGGTTTTGGGAAGTGGTATCTTATGCAGTTCAAAGAATTGCAGGTATATAACTATATTCATCATGTCTTCATAGCCCCGAGAAGTAAGGGGTATTTTAAAGAAGTTTAAAAATTACTTTACAAGTAGTTTTATTGTAGACTAATTTAATTATCTATCAAAAGCTAGTGGTACATAAGTGGACTAATGCAACAAGGTATTCCCCACCAGTCAACCTTTTGGTTAAAATACTTCTACTGAAAATCGTTTTTGAATTTTAATTTGTTTTAGTAAAAAATCAGTTCTATTGACGTACTTTTTAGGGTTCCGTACCCAAAAGCTAACCAACGGAACCTTATTACTAAGCCTTCGCTGTCCATCCGTCCGTCTGTCTGTCTGTCAGTTAGCTGTTTCTCAGGAAAGGTAATAGGTAGACACTTGAAATTTTCAGTGTTTATTCTATTGAAGTAACTAACCTTTTCACCCTTGACTTAATGACCCTCAAGCTGAAGCATACATTGTAAATGAATTTACAATAACTTTCTTTGGGATCAAAAATAATTGTACAGTACAAGAACACATAAAAAGTTAGCTTCCATTATAATACCTAGGTATATTAATTTATGGTCATCGTAAAAGGCACTTCGTATGGTAAAGTAGAACATTATTTCCGGCTGATTTGATGGAAAATGTCAGCCGCATTAAAAATGTATAGTGCTCTTTTATAATTCTACCACATACACTTTCAATAACGTTTGATGGACGCCCACACGTAACGTTTATAGTTTCGAAGTTAGTGAAATGGTTTTAAAATAACTTCAATAGGGCCATAGTCAGACTAAGAGCGGATTTCACCGCTGAAACTGAACTCGATCAGTACATCTAAACTGCGTTCAAGAGCTGTCAGGCCGACACGAATTCAGCGGCGCGGGCAGCGGCGCGGCGACGCAGACCCGTTCACGAAGCCAGCGGGCAGATCACGCGGCGCTAGAGCAGCGCGCGTAGTGTTGTATTATGTTAAGTTGTTGCTATGACTACGTCACTGCAGACGTGCGGGCACCGCACGACTGGCGCGCGCCGGTCGTACGACGCCGCCGCCGCGCCGCTGCCTTCGTGAACAGTTCCATATATGCATTTGGACGCGCTGCTGGTCGCGCCACTGCCACCGCCACGCCGCTGAGTTCGTGTCCACGGCCTCAATGTGAATATTTCACAGAAAATAATGAAACTGACAGCTCGTAAACGTGGTTTATATGCTGATTGCGATCAATTTCATTGATGAAATCTGCCATAAAAGATATTCTATCAGAGATAATGATCGTCAAGAAGAAGAATGTGTTGCACTACACTGTGGTAGGTGTACATCAAATAAATAATACCTAGAATATAAATTAGTTTCGTAATAATTACCTGTAGGTACTAATGTCATGAGGTCAGTAGTTTTGCAAGTTAATATCTTATGCCGATTCTACGTTAAGCAATGGTCACATTTGCATGTCACTCACAATCTGTGAAAAATGTTTGGAAATTGAGGCTTTTTTGACAGATGCGAATGCGAAAGTTGCTTAAAAACATCGGTCAAGTGCGAGTCGGACTCGCATACGAAGAAAAAAAAATTAAATAAAAATAATTTGTTGTTATAGCAGCAGTAGAAATACACCAAGAACCGTACCTTTAAGGTAGACTGTTGAAAGTTTTACAAATGTAAAAATTTCAACTGCCCTCTTGTCTAGAGCCTCTAAAAATAAAGTCTAGACGTCAGTATCACCTCTGACACAAACACTGAATCCGAATATTATCCTCAAATTACTATAAAACTTCAACTTTTAATATATCGAGCATCAAACAAGCGTCTTGGGATTACGAGCAGTTGTTGAGGGGGGCTTAACGCATATCTTTGAAAGAAACCGGCGCGGCGGCGCGTGATGTTTGCGCCCTCCCATATAGGCTGAGCTTAGTTGAAAGTTGGCTAAATCCTCCGTACGTGACGTAATTAAGATCGAGCCTCACAGGCACACCCGCCTTTATACCCTTACACCGCTTCAAGCGACCCCGTAAAGAACTTCACAGCGGAAGCTAATTTATTAGGACCCGCTGAATGGCTGCCCGAAGCGCTTTTGTTGCTTGTAAGATATTGTTTTAAAATGAGCTGCGATGTAATCGAAATGCGCTGTATCTATTGAGGGATATACTTTAGGCTCCTTTAGTTAAGCAGAGATGTAAACAGTGTCTGTTATTGTTGCTTACTTACAATTTTCTTATGCATATTTATTGTTTTTTGATAGAATTAGAATCGATAGCATTCCTAATGAATACAGAAAGGTAGGTTGTACATATATTGACGATTATGCGCCCTTACAAAAACTTAAAAACAAACAACGTTTAGGCAGAACCATCCGAAAAATATTGTCAAAGGAAATTCTTTAATTAACCTATATTTTTTTTAAGAAACAAACGACTAATTACTAACAGATTTTTTTTTTTTACTTTTGATAGGCACGCGTTTGACCACTATCTCACCTGTTGGTAAGCGATGATGTGGTCGAAGATGGAGC
Source organism: Lacanobia wlatinum (assembly GCA_947578705.1). Lineage (NCBI taxonomy): Eukaryota > Metazoa > Arthropoda > Insecta > Lepidoptera > Noctuidae > Lacanobia > Lacanobia wlatinum. The sequence goes on from OX388031.1 coordinate 25,302,286, forward strand.
ACGCTTGCCTAGAAGTAACCTATTCACTCTTGACTTAAAGATTCCCAGGTTGTAGCTATCAGGAAACACAGACTCCGTCAGGGAATTCCATTCTCATCACTCAGCGGCTCTAAAAATCCCTTCCTAAGCCCACTCCTCTCTCACTCAAGCGGGTACAACAATATTAAAACGCACCAACAATTTAATCAAATCTAAGACACCTCACTGTTTATACTATTTGCACCCCGCAAACAAGCAGGCTACAGGAAAATAGTGCAAAACAAATTTCTAATCAGACGAAAGCTTTGCACCACACAATATTACATACAGGGTGTTGCCACTGCGCTGTAAATTGTTTCAAGCACTACAAAGTGTAAATTATTTCTATTTAGACGAGTATTTGTGAAGCTAAAAGGCTGCTCTGTTCCTGTTTTCTTTGAATTTTATTTAAATTGCTGGCACTTTTCTGTTATGATTATGTGCTAGGATGAGTAAGAAGTGCTTCTTGGGAATAATATACTGGCTGGGTTTAGTTGAGTGTAGTTTTACAAGAACTGTATATTATATATACTCTAGGTTTATTCTGTTAGAGTTGCTTAGACAATGATGGAACATGCATTCTTGTATCACGCATATAAAATGTAGAAATAAGGAAAAAATATAGCTTATTCCTCGTAAACAAACGTACGTTTCTGATTATAAAATACTAGTGGACGTCTCGCGGTTTCATCCGCGTAGTTCCCGTTCCCGTGGGAGTACGGAGATAATATATAGCCTCCCTGATAATGTAGCTATCCAATGCTAAAAGAATTTTTCAAATCGGTCCAGTGGTTTCGGAGACTATTCAATTCAAACAAACAAACAAATCTTTAATGAAGATATTTAGATTAAAAAAAAAACAAAATAGGAAAAAAATAAATATTTTTTTTTACAATAAAATAACAACCGACTTCCAAATAAAAAAAACACTGCAAAGTAAAAAATTACTTTAATTTCGTCGAATCGGTTCATAAATCACGGAGTTATAAGGTAACAATCATAGAAAAAAAAATATAACCGAATTGAGAACCTCCTCCTTTTTTTGAAGTCGGTTAAAAAGGTAATAATTGCTTGCTGAGAAACCAATGTACCTATTTCTTCTTCGTTATTTTACTCCATCCAAAGGTTGTCTGGTAGATATCTGTCTACTAACGAGAAGACCGCCATCGTTATTGTGTTAAAGTACTATTTTTAGTGTACAATCAAGTAATTTCTGTATCTTTTTAAATAGGTGCAACAAATTGGTGGCCATTACAAAAGTGTACATTCACCGTTTGCAGCTTAATGCAAACATTGGTCAGCGTTAATCCATTTGTCTCCTACATGGAAAACGGCTCAACAGCGCATAGGTGAAAATTTTGCACTCAGCTCCTCGAATTCATTCACCTATTTAAGGAGAATATCCAATTATACTCCCTCGCTAATCTGAAAGCATACCTGGGTTCTCGCATCAAGTTGACAACTCTAGCTGGATTTGGTTTATTGGCTCACAGATTTGGACCAGTCCATGTAATGGGTGGCAGTGTCCAGTACGTAATGGACAGCTTAACAGGCCCTGACAGTTGTCTCTCACTATTTATACGTTGGAGGATTAAAAACGGCCAGCGCTAGATTTCTAGAGTTTTGAAATTGGAATGGCTTTCAACTGAATAGGGGAATGTGTGGTGATTATGACGATAGGTATTATTGATAAAGGATTTGGTGTTAAAATATAAGAGTTAGAATGGTCAAATGAAATGGAGATTTAATAAGGATGGATGAGTTAGTGAAAGGCGACATAGGCGAAAGGCAAATAAGTGAAAATTAAAAACCCGAAAAAGAAAATGAAAAAAAAAACAGGAATTTAAATGCAATAAAAATGAAACTAAGCATCCCACATCCTATCCCTACCCGTAATGATGAAAATCAGTGCACGCCTCCTGAATTTTAAGAAAGAAAGATACAAGTCGTCTGAAGGGAAAACCGCCCCATGATTCAATCACTTATCCATACCTGCAACAGGAATACATAATGCAGCCCACCTTATCCCCACACATTTCACAAACAAACAAAGGAGCGAACATTTAGAAAGTAATTCGGATCCTAAGCGTATCGTTTTAAGGCACCTTCAAAAAAATCATTAGAGTACGTTTCTCACGGCACTCGCGGCGGTTTGAATAAAATATAGGGGTGGAATAAAGCGAGCCTTTTTATCTATTAAACGCATTTGCTGTTACAAATCTTCGCTCTCTCCGCCGGCGAGCGTGCATAAGTGCGTAGGTGTACGGTGGTGAGCGGAGCGGTAGCGATAGCGTTTAAGAATAAATTTGATATGGAACTTAGTCAAGCACGCAATTTGAAGACAATGCAGTACTTGTAAATATTAAGCAATTTGAACTAGCTACTGATTGTAGTTAAGTCCTGAGTAAAACTTAGGGAACGGATTGTGAATCAAAAACGAAAAAAGAACATTTGAGTTTGAAATTGTTTTAAAACTTAAATCTCATACTGAAAACTTTCACGATATACATTTTATAATATTTTGTGCTTTAGAACTTCTGCCGCTTCTTCTGTTTTTATCGGCCTTACAGGTTAAGTTCAAACTGACTTAAAATCACCAAGAAAATGTCCTCCACCACATTTTCCCTCATTCACTCTTCGCACCATGTCCTCTATTCCTCACAAACTCCGCTACCTCCACCACTACAAACACAACGTAAAGGAAATGGCTGCCCCGTCTCTACCTGCCTTCATTTATGACATTACCCCACCAAGCTTTATTTTGCACTCCTTTTCCGATTATGTTTGTCTCACAAAGAGAACATCTGCCGCTTCTTCTGCTTTTATCGGCCTTTCAGGTTAAGTTCAAACTGACTTAATGCCACCAGAAAAAATCTTCCATCAAATTTTCCCGCTATCGCTCTGCCCACCATGTCCTCTATCCCTCACAAACTCCGCTACCTCCACCACTACAAATACAACTTAAAGGAAATGGCTGCCCCGTCTCTACCGGCTTGCATTTACGACATTACCCCACAAGCTTTATTTTGCACTCCTACTTCAACTGTGTTGGTCTCACAATAGCTGTCACTGGTCATGATTGTTACCCCGACTTTGTTCGGGCTGATGCTGGGAAAGATTTTACGTCACTTTAAACGTCTGGTTGTATCATATGTGTGAGTTGGATGTGTGTTTTGTCTAAATTAGTGGTGAAAATTTTACACAGCTTTATTATTTTTCCTGTGGTTCAGGAAATGATTTCCGATATTTTTAACGTACATGACTGTGGTTTTGTAAACTCTGTTAGAGATATTAAAAAAGAAACTGGCCAAGTACGAGTTGGATTCGCGCGTGCAAAGGGTTCTGAACCAATTTAATTTTTTTAACATGTAATTTTAACACTTCAGACTTCTTTTCCTGTAATCTTTAGGTATAGAAATATTATCTGAATGTTTTTTCAAAATTTTAGGCTCAGTAGTTTCGGAGATAAGGGGGGAGAATGGTAATTTTTGGTCTAATTTCTTGAATAACTTCAGAACTATTTATTTTAAAATTATGAAAAAAAAATATAACTAAAGCCCTTTCATTTGGTATGTCATTGATAAACTTTTTTTTTTATTACCGTTGGCAAGGACTAATTTGCTTAAGTTTACCCCTATGACACGAGCCATACGTCTGATAAATGGTATAACGGTATCGGAAGACATATTTTGCCAAAACCTGCCGAGATTTGTGCAAGTAGCGCAAAGTTTAATTGAAAGAGGTCTGACCGTTTAAACAATTATTGTTGTATTGTAATGTTTTTGTGACGTTTGATGTATTGTCTTGTAAACTTTTATGTTTTATATGTACGTTATAACATCGCCGTGGCTTGTCTGTAAGAGTGTTATAATAATAATGAATGAATAAATAAATAAATAATGTATTGATTCACGTAACGCGTCCGTGTTTGGGTCACAGCAGTCCATATATATACCAAATTTCAACGAAATCAGTCCAGTAGATCCGGAGAAAACTGGCTGTGACAGACGGACAGACAAACACCCGAGTGATCCTTTAAGGGTTCTGTTTTTTACGGATGTTCGGAACCCTAAAAAGGGAAGAATGAATAAGATCAGGTTAAATATATAAAGAAAAAAAAAATATTTTACGAAAAGTATCATAATAAAACGTACACATACGGTGTCGTCCTCGTCAGCTGTCTAAGAAAATATTATGATGATTTTAGTATTAAGAATGACATTATTAAAAGGTAAGAGTCAAAACTTGACATGGTCACATAGACTTCTAAAAGCAAAATATCTACAAGTACGACATGGCTATTTTGGGAGGAATCAATGAACCCCCAAAATACAGGCATTCCTTGCCTAGTTTGGGGTTCTATGGTCTCAATTATAACCATATACATAGATACAACCAGTTTGAATACAAGATTTACTATCTATACTAATATATAAAGCTGAAGAGTTTGTTTGCTTGCTTGCTTGAACGCGCTAATGTCAGGAACTACTGGTCCGATTTGAAAAATTCTTTCAGTGTTAGATAGCCCATTTATCGAAGAAGGCTATAGGTCATAAATCATCACGCTAAGACCAATAGGAGCGGATCAGTAAAATTGTGACGCAGACGAAGTTGCGCGGGTCAGCTAGTGTATCTATATAATTCTAGATTATTTAGCTCTTGTGTGTAATTTCAAAGTTATTGGATAAATAAAGATTATTATTATAATAATAATCTACAGGTTACAAGAAACGTGTTTCTGACTATGAAACCGTGCCTGCTTTGTTATCCCGAAGCGGTCACCCCTTCAATCTTTGCATGGCACACAAAAAGTTCCAACTCTTCAAGATCTCCGTTTCCCTGCTCCTATTACTGGCAACTTCGTGGGCTTTTCGTTTAAGTGTGTCGCTTTCCGGCGCCAGCTCCGAGCCTTGTGAAAATGTTGAAGTGTTAGCGATGCTAGATGCGGCTTACAAGGAAAAAAAACCGGCGAAGTGCAAGTCGTACTCGCCCACCGAGGGTTCCGTACAAATTTGTAGCTACAAAATACTTTAAATAAAAAAAATTTTTTTTTTCATGATTTAATTACAAATGTCTAGTTTTCAGACTTTTCCCTATATTCGTCGTATAAGACGGTATTATTTATCAAATTTCATAGTTCTAGGTCAACGAGAAATACCCTATACATTTTGATTCCCTTGAGAGTATCGAAATATACGTTTTTTGCGGCATAAACGGCCGTATCTTTTTTTACGTTTAGTTAGCGGTGTGATTTTTCACAGCTTCAAGGGACTGTAGATAGTATATGGTTTTAATTTCAAATCGATACCTCCACGCGTTTCCGAGATAAAGGGTCTTGTCAGACAGACGGACGGACAACAAAGTGATCATATTAGGTTTCCGTTTTTTCCTTTTGAGGTACAGAACACTAAAAACAACTTGTCTGCGGGCCTGTTTCTCGATGGCCAAATAGCGACTACTTAAATTAGCGGCGCAGGCTATGTGCCTCTGCTAGGGTAGCGGAATTTGTTCGAAAGAGTCACTGCGGCCCTGGAACGCAAAGGGCACTAGGAGGAACACGGATGGGTTTTATTCAGTAGGAGTGGAGTCACTAAAATTTGATGATTTCCCATCCTTAAAAAAAGGCTTAAGTGTCTAAAAAGAAAATTTGCTGGTTGACATTTTAATTTAGTGTGAAATTAAATGACAGTGATTTAGTATAAGAAAACATGAGCAAAAATTCAGAAGCTTTTTTAGAGCGTTTTTTTTAATGTAAACTTGTTTAAGTACAATATTTTTTATAAAGTGTGTAATTTTATAAGCAATACTAGCTGACCCGCGCAACTTCGTTTGCGTCACAATTTTCATTATTGCTCCGCTCCTTTTGGTCGTAGCGTGATGATATAGCCTATAGCCTTCCTCGATAAATGGGCTATCCAACACTGAAAGAATTTTTCAAATCGGACCAGTAGTTCCTGAGATTAGCGCGATCAAGCAAACAAACATACAAACAAACTCTTCAGCTTTATATATTAGTATATAAGCCATATGAATTGTATCACCAAAACTCACAATGTTTTTCCCTCAAAGTTGAGCGTTCAGTGAAAAACTTAAGAATTAGGAAATCAATACCGTTATTCACTTCCAGTCAATCCTAATTCCGCGTCGCAGGTAAAAAGACTCATTCTTTTGACAAACGCGGCAGGAACGAGAAGCATAGAGGATACAATTTGCGCAGAAGCACGGCGCCTTCAACTTAGTGCGCATTTCTGATGCAAATTACTAAATAAATGTTTGCAGAAGATCTATTTCGAACAAAACGGAAAAAAGTTACTGATACTTTCTTTGCGGTGACTGCGTACCAACCACCCGTTACATACGACTATCGCTGACTAATTTGTAAAACTACAGATCCTAATTAATCATAGTTAGATACTGTGAAATTACTTTCACAAAAAATATTTACCAATGAAGATCTTTAAAAACATAAAATAAAGCAAAAACAGTGTTAAATAAAAAAAATAATTAATTTACATTCAAACAAATAATTGAGTTACGTTTTTTAGGGTTCCGAAAAAAAAGGAACCCTTATAGGATCACTCGGGTGTCTGTCTGTCTGTCTATATGTCTGTCTGTCTGTCCGTCTGTCACAGCCAGTTTTCTCCGGATCCACTGGACCGATTCTGTTGAAATTTAGTACACATATGTACTTCTATGATCCAAACACGGACGCGTTACGTAAATTATTAAATTTTTAGTATGGGCGTCACTTTTGGGGGTCAAATTAGAAAATTAAAAAAAAAGATTTTTGAACAATATCGTGTGACATATCAAATGAAAGGGCTTACTGTGAGGGTTTAAATTATATTTTTTTCATAATTTTAAAATAAATGGTTTAGAAGTTATTCAAGAAATTAGACGAAAAATGACCATTCCCCCCCATTATCTCCGAAATTACTGAGCTTAAAATTTTGAAAAAAATGGAGATAATAGATATTTACCTAAAGATTACAGGAAAACTTATTAGAAGTCTGTAGTGTTAAAATAATATTTAAAAAAAAATAAATTTGTTCAGAACCCTTTGCACGCGAGTCCGACTCGCACTTGGCCAGTTTGTTTTAATCAGATTCTAATTAATACAACAAAAAAAAATAACACATTCATTTGCCTAGATTTTTCCCAACTATATTGGGGTCGGCTTCCAGTCAAACTTGATTCTGCTGAAAAAAATCAAAACGTGAAGTTGAAAATCTAACAACAATGAATGTCTTTCAATTAAAATTTATTGATAATTTCTTTATAGTCATGCATTAATTGTTGGGGTTTTTCCGGTCTACCCATCTGCAGTTGAACAACATATGTAACGTACTAACTAAAATTCCACTTATATTACTAAGTACCTATGTAATCCTCTTTACCGCAACTAGAGGTGAACCTTCTGTCGTAAACTACATAGTGCGGTACCACGGATACGTGGTTCATTATGTACTGATTTCAGAGCGTTTAGTGTTTGCGCCACGGATCTCCACGACGTTATTTTCTTTGAGCTTTGAGATGGAATTATAAATGTGTTTGTATGTTTGTTGCTGCTTTTGTCGACTCTAAGAGGGTGGTGACTTGGAGTGGTTTTAGTTTCAAATAAATATGTGGATTATATCTTTGACACTGTTGTAGGAAAAAGCATATTGAATAAGCATTTTTTTTTCAAAACATTCTAAGAATTTGTACAATTGAAGCTTATTTTTCTACATGAAATGATACGAAAGGCTAAGATTTTTAATTACAACAACATCCTTTGATATGCAACAAGATTCTAACAACATTATGAATCAAATTAATTAGTACCAGTCCATAAGCTTTAAAGGAACTGAACCGAAGAAATGCAAAAAAACAAAACGAAGAACTGGAACGAGACCGAGAAAGACTAGCTGGCTGCAAATAAAAGCAAAAGCTATGCCTTTGCTTCATCACATTAAAACAAAAGTTGATAGAAAAAATATATAATCTGTCTTCTGTAAACAGGAATCAAAAGTGGCAATCGTAAGTACACGGAGAGATGAATTAAACTCACTATAGTCTGCGGTCTGCATTTTAATTAATTAAGAGCGGGGCTTCGGAGAGGGGAGGTTGTGGGGGGGGGGAGCTGTAGGGCTGCCTTACTTTGGGAGTCTTAAGATGTTTGTTGGTTTCTTTTTAGAGAGTTGGAGTGCGTGTGCTATTTGGTCGCGTTTGATTTTGCTGGTCATGCAGAGTTGCAGATATGTAGATCGTACAGACTGATGTAGCTAAGTAGTTCATAATCCAACATTTTTCAATATCTGATGTCATGTTTGATTAAGTAATGATTACATAATTTATTTATACTTTGGCACGTAAACCTTTCTTGTCAATTTTAAGTACACACACAGTTTTGCCTGGTTTCTGAGGTATCTTATCGGTCGTTTATTGGTCCGTTAACCACTAAGCAACCAATAACGTTATGATAATTAGCGTTATTGCACAGATAAACGAGTGAAAATGTACTACAGAAACCGAGGATTAGACAAGCAACACATGTAAAATCTGTCTCATTAAGATAGTGCAAAACGCACTAACTAACTACACACTAACTACTACTTTCAGTGGATAGTTCCTTTTTCCCTTTAAGCAGTTGGTAACCCTACCACACAGCGGAGCAACAGTCAGTGTTACTACACTACTACACTAACTACTACTTTCAGTGGATAGTTCCTTTTTCCCTTTAAGCAGTTGGTAACCCTACCACACAGCGGAGCAACAGTCAGTGTTTACGCACGGAGACACCTCGCGACTTTCCGCCAGCATTCGTTCTCTGTCGCCAAGCTTACCCGGAGCCTTACTCCATTAAGAAAATTAATGTTTTGAGTTACCAGCTACCCACCGGCCGCTTTGCGGTGAAAATGTACCTATACTTCGGGCGAGTTTTATTAATCCGTCGTTAACCTAACCAACGGTTAAAAGCAATTAGCTTGACGAAAGAAGAAATTTTAACTGGGTCAACATTGACTTTATTAAACCAGTTAAAATTTCTGCTGACCGAGTTCACCTTGTGTACGAGCAAATAATTAAGTGTTACAAACAATTTAACGCAAGCTAAGCTAGATTTAGGTATCATTCATTATTATCATTAATTTTACGTATAATTAGGGTAATCAAATAAGTCAATAAACTCAGTTATTATTCTAATATTAAGTGAATATTGTAAAAAATCTAAGACGATTCTTAGTATATTGTTTGAGCTGTTGCCGCCTTTGGTACAGGACTCTCCTAGTACAGGCATCTAACATTTTAATTAAATTTAATTAATTTATTCAATAACTTAGGACTAGATTACATTTCGGATTCAGTTACAAGGTAAACATTGTTCTACCTATAATATTATTTAAGATTTATTATTCTATTTTACCAATTCTAATGTTGAACAAAGATTTATTATTATTATTTATTTATTATAAATGTAAATAATTTGATGATTATAATAATTATATATTTGTGATGTTCAATTAAGAATAAATAAAGGCCAGATAAATTAACTATTCGTTAAAACTATTAGATCTGTTTGCTCAAACCAGCGCTTTATTTTTAATTCAGAGTTAGTTACTATTTAAAATTTGTTATTTAACCTCGCATTAAAGTGACTATACTCTAACTAGTTTTTGGTGCAATTTTTAAGTTAATAAAACGCATTTTAAATAAATTTCCCTATAATTTTTAACAATTTTGGATCTAGAAACTCACTTTTGGTGATAAGAGCGAGTTTTTGCTTGCTTTTAACACCAAGTTAAATAAAAAATATATTTTCATACACAATGGTTTAGTAATTAATTCGGAGTTTAAATATCTGGTTTGTGCCACCGGGCCTTAGTGAAACAATTACCTATGTTGGATAAATATACTGTGGGTAGGTTAGGTGTACTACTTATTGTGATCTATTGATTTGATGGCCCGTAATAATAAAGGAAAGTACTTATCTGATGGATTATAAGGTTCGACTTTGTATGTAGGTTGACGGTATTGTTCGTTGGGGGCACGTGTAGCTATTTCAGGTTGCATGGATGACGTCAATGACGTATAGAGGTGATATTATGAGGTAACGAGACTTGACACATGGTATGGCGATAGTGTTTTTGTTTTTAGGTTAGAAACCAAAATACAATACCAAATGAAACTGAGTGGAGACACAACAATTAAGCGAGATACACACTTTTCCCATATCTTATATCTGGATTAATAAATAAATTAAAAATTAACCAATTATGTCAGTCGAAATGTCAGTGACTCATGTGGTGCGGAGATTTTATGCAATTCCATTGGTTAAAATTTCTCCGCTTCTCCGCTCCACTGCCTCGCTCCGCTGTAATGTACAGGCACCCTTAACCTTCAAAAACCCACAGCATAATTCACAGACACAACATTTTTACACACTGCCAACACTAGTGTCTGGCACGCGGCACCACGCGACAGCAGCCGACATTCGTTCCCGGATTCATTTCCTTTCAGTGATGGATGGCAGTGTATCTTCAATGAGATTTATAATGGTATGTCACATTCCTGCGCGTGACGTGAGTCCGAATACAGATTGATGCAGAATTCTAGCAGTTGAGGGTTGAAGTTTTGTAAAAGGATTAGTTTTAGATACGTCTGTTGAAGTTGGGTGTTTGCTATGCTCATGTACGGTATTGTACGGGAAATGACCTTGTCCCCTGTTTCAAGTTGGCCATACGTATGGAACAGAAACACCAACATGAATTATACCTATTTGAAGGGCAAAGCATATATCGATGATGAAAGTATATTTATGTAGTGATGTCCTCCATAGTCAAAATGTTAACTTTTAGTCTCTAAGTTTTTTTTTTTTTACTATTTATAGGCTCGCGTTTGACCACTATCTCACCTGATGGTAAGCGATGATGTGGTCGAAGATGGAGCACGCTTGCCTAGAAGCAACCTATTCACTCTTGACTTAAATACTCCCAGGTTATAGCTATCAGGAAACACAGACTCCGGCAGTGAATTCCACTCCTTAGCTGCACGCACTATGAATGTGTTCCCAAAACGTTTTGTGCGCGTGGGTGGGATGTCCACCATGTACCGGTGGCGCATCGCCGTTCGTCTTGTGGTCCGATGATGGAACGGGGATAAGTTAAGATCAAGACTCACCTTTTTATTCACTTTTGACTTATGGACCCATAAGTCAAAAGTGAATTTTAGGAAAAGGTGAGTTTTGGGCAAGCGTGCTCCATCGTCGATCACGTCATAGCTTACCATCAGGTGAGATAGTGGTCAAACGCAATGAGGGCTATCGCGTTTGAATTCACCGCAAGAGGCGCTAGTGTAGCCTGAGATCGTCATAATGTCAAATTTCACTGTTGGTTGGCTTTTGACTCGACTTTATTCGATTATTTGTGAATATGTTACTAAAGCAGCCTGATTATAGCAGATTAAGTTACTTTTCTACTGACCACAGCATTGAACTTTCTTTTTTTTTGTTGAAGATATGTATTTATCTCCTTCTTTTTTCCATTGTGATGAGTCCACGTAACACTGCGACACTATTTGTGTTGTATTAAATCACACGTTTACGGCATCATACATATTTTTCTTCTAACTTTGTTTTATGCGCGCAATGAAAACTTTAATGCCATGATTAAGGACCGTAAACTTTGTAAAGTTGTTTCCAGTTTGGCTAGGACATTGCAGGCTTGAATCACCTGATTGTTTGATAAAAAGATGATTCCGTGCTTCGGAAGGCACGTATAAGCCAAAAAAAAAAAAAAAAATGGCGGTCGTGAATTAAACCATATCAGAGGCCCTTGAGGCGGTTTAGAAACTCTGAAACTAGGGTGTGTGGGGTCGTTAGACCTTACTGCCCACACGATAAGAAGAAGAAGAAAGACCGTACTCGACAGTGGCGCCAACTGGTGAGTACAAAAACGGTAGCTCTCATTTTTTAAGTATAATCAGAGAGCCAATTCTACTCATTTTAAACAATGTTCGCATTCGCATGTTAATCGTAAACTGCCAAAAAACCCATCATTTACAGATTGCGACTGAGATGCGAACGCGAAATTTGTAGAAAATTTGCATCTGATATGTATTTATTTTCAATGAAACATCGTCCGAACATAGATTGATGTTAAATTCCCGTTGTAAAGTGAAACTTTCGGGACTAAAAGGATTAGTTTGTGGTAGTATGTTGTTAGTTATGCACAAGTGTGGTGTTTATACCTGGCGGATGTGTGACGGAAACACTTGGTGTTTTACCCCATTGAATATTTGAAATGATTTGGTAGGCAGTGGACTTTTCTGAAGTATACCTACCTCCTATGCGTGTACGATCTACGTTTACTAATTAATGATTGATATGCGTTATTTTCTTACCACAGAATAAAAAAAAAAAATACTCGACTTAGTCGAGTATTGCTCAAACTCAATTTTAGCCTGAAAATCTGTCAAAATTTGGCATTGAAATGGATTTGACACGTTTTTAACTCAGAAGTTCTGATTTTCAATACGCTCATTCAATTGTTGTTGAGAATTTTCATTTGTTTTTTGTTGTTGACTTTTTTTATTGTTGTAGAGTATTTGACTGGATTTTTTATTATATTACTCAAAACCTAGAGAGCAGACAAGATGCAGTAAAAATATTGTTTAAAAATCTCAAAAAATGGCGTTTTTGTCAGCGTTTTAAAATCAAACAATAAATAAACAGAGACAGCACTAATTGCATGTGATATCAATCGCAAGTCCCGCCATATTAAATAGAAGCCATCCAGTACAAACGACATTTTATGTGACAAAGATAGAAGAATAATTTCAAAAGCATATAACTTCTCTGTTTTTCCACCAAATTTATTTATTTTATCCACCAATCGTACTGTTTTATTAACATGTATCAAATAAGTATTCATTCATGTAGATTTTTCATAGTAGTCAAATACTCTATTGGTAAGAAAAAAAAAATGAGCATTATATTTTTTCAAGTGTTCAAATAACAGTAATTTCCAGACTGCCAAAAATACCTACCAAATCTTATAGGTAACACAGAAAAAAAAAATCGACCCGACATTTTTTGCTCCGTATTTTACCGAACTATCTATTATTTTATTTTCTCTATCTATCCAAAATGAAATCCAATCACAAAGTTTATCCATAACTGAGGCGTCGCACAAACGGGACATAATTACAAAACTTTGGGAAAAACTAGACTATTCCGTAAGAGACCGTTAGAGACCGGTCGATCTATCATAATGTAATTGAAGCACACGAAGAAAGCATTTATGGTCGAAACGAGACTTGAGGTGGGGGAAATTTTCTTAAAAGGTTGCTCATAAGGTCTAGTTTACATTGGGAGTATAGGTGTTGGACACACTGGCTGATAGTTGAGGTACTTACTGAGGAAAATTACTAAGGACTTATTTAGTGAAACCGACAAGACTCCAACAATTTTATTTTTGGTTAACGTTTTAAGTTTCTTTCATAAATTTTCTGGATTCTTCAATATTATTATTTTGATATAGGTATAACAGTTATTTTCTTTATTTCATTTCATTTCATTTAATTCTGCAACAAGTTTTACAACGTTTCGAAATTATATACAACATATTAAAAATTTAAGAATTACAATATAAATCATTATTCCAACTGAACCAAAAAAAAAAAGAAATAAAATATAAAACATTTGCAATTCATTGCCATAATAAATTCATTAAAACGTCAATACGGTTATTATTTATTCATTTAAACGTCATGAAACATAAAGTAACAAAAGCGGACTTACTCGTAATGTCTTATACATTTTTTTCCAGTCAACCAAGAGTTTTGTGTAGATAACATGGCGGATGCATTAAAAAAAGCAAAATATTAATGTCTATTTATTTTGCAAGAAACGGACTACCATTAAATAATGCCCTGGTTTTAATTTCAATTACTGGGCAAGCAAATGGCCATCCACAAGAGATTAGGTCCACTATTTGCTCAAGTAAAACCAACTCGGCTGGTAAACAAACTGCCATGGCATGCCGTACTCGCTACAGAGGAAGTTAAACTTCCTTGGTAATAGTAACCAACTCAATTAGAAGAAAACCAATAGATGCTGGAAGCACTTCCTTTCAGCTTAATAGGGAAATTGGAATTTATAAGGCAAAGGCTCGATAGTAACCAGATTAAAATGTCGATACATCACTGTTTTAATGGCTGTTACTTGCCGAGGTAAAAGCAATAATAAAAATTCTGAAACCGAAAAGTTTACTTTATTATTGTACATTTTCCTTTTTTTTAATTCTTTGAAAATTCAGAGCAAACTCAAATAAGAAATATTTAATTATATTTTTTTTTGATTTTATAATAGCCCGTGTTGTCTCACTCAAAATAACTTTTTTACCATGTAAAGAAAACGTTGTACAACAATGACGCATTTAAAAGCTAATTTAAAAACCAAATTACCCATACTTTTTGTCACAAAAAACACTCTTCTAAATTCAACGTTTTAACCCATGAATATTTACAGTACTGCACTCGAAACCTTTCCACTGTCCTAATGTAACCGAGGCCTAAGCTCGCACGCTACCATTACTAATGCATTAACCCTGGCTAGGCCAGTAAGCGGTCCCCGAGGCCCGGAGGAGCGTTCACATGATTTTATTCCTTCACTCGTCTCCTATGAAACTCGTTCGTACCACGAGAACAACTTTTGACAATCAATCTGTTACGTGAGACTTATTTTATTGTAATTAGGTTCTTTTTCGCGTGTTGTTGCTGCATTTTTGGGTGAGAATAACATGTTTGTTGTGGACGTAAATATGTTATTACGATAGTAATAAATATGCAGGCTTCAGAAAAGGAAAGCAGGACTTGCAGGAAATATTGGCCACTTCGAAATAATTTGGCAATTAATTGAATAAGGAACGTATGTTGGATGATTTGTTGACGCCATCCTTAAATAAATTGGGATAAGCAGCAATAGCGGAGTCCAGTTTCCTTCAATTCAATCAAGATATTGAAGAAAGAAACTGCACACAGCATACTATTATAATTATTAACTTTTCAGATCATACACACAATCCTATTATTCTATAAAACCAAATTGCCAGCCTCAACACTAGCACGAAATGCCATTCAAATTCAAACTAGAAATATGGTTTCATCTCTCAACCTAACATCCAATCCAGTTCCCTTTGATGCCAACAAAAAATACAAACTCAAACCAGCCAATTACCTAACCGATCTCAAAGAACCTCTATCTAAAAATTACAAAAACAGAGGAGCAAAGAAAAATTATAACAAATCAAAAACAAACTGTATCTCCTTGTGCTTGAAAAGATGATTTCCTGTATGTCAAAGAAATCTGCGAGCTAGTTTCCGCCCTGGATTGGATATCGAGTGCATCTGAAATGAAACGCTCCGCGCCGTATATTTTAAAGGTAAACCCGTTTCATTATGTCACATGTTGTCGGCGAACGATACGAAATGTATTTTTAAAGATGTCGGCTGGATTTGTCTGTATTTTGCAATTATGGTAGTTGAGTTTATGTGGTACGTTTAAAAGTACTATTTATAGTACCTGACTTGGTGATGATTGGTTTTTAATAAGTAGATTTTTCAAATTAAAAAAAAAAAACTCAATCAATAATACGTAACGTTTCATCCGATGATGTTTTTATACGTACGTGAATATTTAAACAAATTTTATGGTTTTTACTACTTATTCACAAAATTACACACATTTGCATAAATAAAAAAATAATACGCACTCTATCAAAATAATAAACGTTTATTCCCAATACAGCTATACATTTAAAACCACTTTAATCAAGCTAAAATTTCTCGTAGCGCTACGAGCTCGTAGCATGCTACGCCGTAGCAGACGGCTCCGAAGAAAAATCATAAGACGTTTGAAGGACTCGGTTGTAAATGCGAAAATAAAAAGAAAAAATATATCTTGAGTGGCGGACATCTGAATGTTTTCTTCCGGCGGAACAAATTGAAAAGCTGGTATTTTACAAGAAGGGATGGAAAGGTATACCGGGCACTGAATTACTCAGGAACTGGGCCGATCATTGCGGTCGACCCAGCCGGAGTCGGGAGACGATGTAAGACGGGAAACTGAGTTATTATGATGTGTATTTGTTCTGTTACTTTTGTTGGTTATATGTTTATCTTTTTTTGAAGTTAAGAACTTAGGCAGATAAGTGGAAAAATACGAAATCAAAATTTAAAGTTTTGCTAATTTCCTATGAAAATTAACACAGAAGATTACAAAAATTCAATTTTAAGTTCAACAACTTAAAATTCATATATAAAAAATATAAACAAAGCAACGCTGCCTATTTTAACGAAACAATCTACACAGACTCGAATCCTACACACATGAAAACAGGTACCATCAAAATCCGAACAAACAATGCAACTGCAAAATAAAAGCCTTCAGATATCAATAGAGACATATTTCAAACGGCAGGAAACGTAATATATAAGTGCTTCCCGGGCCGGCCTCCGCGGAATAAGAGGGAAAAAACTAGTGCCTTCCGGCCGCCTCTGATTGTGTTACCTACTCTGTACTCCGCGAGTCTGTGAGTCTGTGAACGTAAGGACGTTTGTGAAATTGTGACTGTTTGGATTCAGGTTGCTTTGTTAGAGTTGGTATTTAAAAGAGATTTATATGATTTAAAAGTGTGCTTTGAACATGATTTTTTGTTTTTGCAGTTAGAAAACTGTGAGTTGAGATGTGATGTGAAACCGCAGTTTTCAAAACATTATTATCATAAACATATTTTATTGCCATTGCTTAAAAATAACTGTGGAAGTAGCTTTTACTTTTCGACAATTTGGTGTTTTACTCTTGATAAAAGTGTTTATAATTTGGTTTTCACTTTAAATCAAATTAAGTTTTGTATTTTAAGGATTTCAAGCATTACAAATAAAATCACTACATATAGTCACTACAACAGTCAGTTATTGCTTTTAGTTTATAAAAATACAAAATTACAAAATACTACTCTCCCAGCTACCTCACACGTCATCACCCATCACTACATGAAAATCAAAACATCAGCACAGTGACAAGAATCATTTTCACTGTCGACTGGCTCCAGAGGGCATTAGCCTTCAGCCCTCAGACAGCCGGTCATTTCCAACCCCTGCCCTGCGGAGGATTGCATATCACTGTCGCTTGGCTTATTACACCAATTATGGCCCGCTCCTGTTAGAATGTTTCTGAAGGATTGGCATTAGTCTTTGGACTTTGAAATTGTAGTAGTATGAGGGTAGTTTGATGTTAGACTTTTGTAATTTGGAGCTATCTGATTTGATTTTGGAAAGTGAGTACTTTTAAGGCTTGAATCTTGTATTTGAGTGCAGCTAAATGCGGTCCTTCATTAACTCTTAATAAATCTCTCTCACTTTTATCAGTATAATGTGTACAAACATATTTTTTGTAAGTTTTTATTCACTGTTGCTTTGTTTTTGATAGGCAAAATATCTATGTTGGTAGTTCATGTGATAGTTATTTGAAATATAGGGTACATTAGTAAATTCCTTCCGTATTATTCTTGGGTAAAGTTGGGCTTTGTAGCATAACGTTAACCCACTCACTTTATATGAACTTACTATATTATTATTGTTATTATTATTACTAATAAGTTTTGGTACAATAACAACAACAGGAAATATGTTATTTTAAATGTAATTAATGTTTTGTAATAAAACTTTTTCCAACGAAAACCAACAAGCTAGAAAATCAAGAAGCGCCACTTGCAAACTTGTATCATTGTTGCTCGCACAAGTTCGCGAAACATTTTGCTGCTAACTTAATTAGGAGTTAAAAACTTGTTTTAATTTTTTCTTGATAGTACTTCAAAGTTTGTATTGCAAAACGACTTTCTGTGCGTCTTTTTGTACGTTTACGCTTTTTCGAATGATAATTCGTTTGAAAATTGTAAATATGCTTTTGAAAGTTCTTTCGTTAGCTCAAATGCGGCTTAGAAATTATCTCCGAAACTGCATTTTATTCGTATTTTCACAACAAACAGTAACTTATTTCCTATTCCACAAACAAATGAATACAGCCATATTACTCGTTGCTACATAGTTCGTCCCAAAAAAGTAGGCAGCAAATAAAACTTTTTTGTCTGTCGCATTTATGTGACATCGCATATCAACTTCATTTTTATTTGACGCATATACCCGCTCGCGGCATTTGTGGGGTTAACCAATTCACCTTTTGCCGTACCTTTTCGTATAGATGTATAGTCGTATATGGGCGCACACTCCCTACTCTTACTTTATAGTTCAGGATAGTGTAATAAAGGAATGGAGTACTTTTGTATAGAGGAAAAGTGGGGTAGTTTTGCTGACGGTACTTTAGTGGGGTTAATGCAATTATATTGGTTAATAACTCAGGGAGTAATGTAAACGTTAATATAACATAATTATAACAGTGACCAATGTTAATTGGTCACTGTTATAATTTACAGATGGAGTTTTTACAATAACTGAAAGGGAAGTCTTGACAAATTTTTTGAATGATATTATGTATGATTGTTTGTTTGTTTTGTGAAAAGTAAACTATAAGTTTGAGATTTGCCTGTTTACCGACCGATTCGGCCTAGCGTATTCCAAAAGTGTGATCGGGGTATATTTTACTATTGTATTGTTGTGATGAAGAACTTAATTGTGTAGTAAAAACAGTACAAAACTGTGTTATTTTCATGTACAATTCTCCAAACTAACAAAAACTGTTTTTACAATATTTATTTTGTCACACAACTGTATGTCATTAAAATATATCCAAGTCTTAACAAATGCGTCTAATTCAAGTCTAAACTAAATAAAATATGAGTGTATACACATGTACTGCACCTCCACAGTGGCTTGTTTGGTCAGAGGTCCCCAGTGCCACATTAGTGCAATTATATGAGGACACGACCCCTGGACCGTGCACTGCAAATACACGAAAAATAAAATAGGAGGAATTATTATTGGATAATTAAACTATTTGTTTAAGTGTGAAAATAAATAAGTGTTGGATTGTGGAGCATTTTCCTCTCATTTTCTCTGAAATTTAAAACTTTTACCTATAAACAGTTGTATAGAAGGTCCAGCAGCATTATCATAATCTTGATTTTTACAGATCGGTGTGGATGGGTATTTATAGGGTTCCGAAAAAAAACGGAACCCTTATAGGATCACTCGTGTGTCTGTCTGTCTGTTTGTCCGTCTGTCACAGCCAGTTTTCTCCGGATAGTGGATCCGGAGAAAACTGGCTGGACCGATTCTATTGAAATTTGGTACACATATGGACTTCTATGACTCAAACACAGACGCGTTACGTAAATCATTAAATTTGTAGTATGGGGGTCACTTTTGGGGGTCAAACTAGAAAATTTAAAAAAAAGTTTTTTGAATAATATCGTGTGACATATCAAATGAAAGGGCTTACTGTAGGGGTATTAGAAGTTATTCAAGAAATAAGACAAAAACTGACCATTCCCCCCCTTATCTCCGAAACTACTGAGCCTAAAATTTTGAAAAAAAATGGAGATAATAGATCTTTACCTAAAAATTACAGGAAAACCTATTAGAAGTGTGTAGTGTTAAAATAACATATTAAAAAAAAAAATTCGTTCGGAACCCTTTGCACGCGAGTCCGACTCGCACTTGGTCAGTTTTTTATAAATCCATGTCACACAAAACCAACCTAATTGTAATACGTCATTATGTTTGCGGAATTAATTTAGGAATATGTTGTAAAAGTCGTGACTTCATTCATAAAATAAACACCACTTAAAAACACACTCGCCAATTAAAACAATGCAATAAACAAAAAATCCACTTCAGAACAACAAAAAAAACTTCACCACTTCATTATTCTGCCTCAAATCGTAGGTGTAACCGCGTGGAATTTTATCATGGATGCCATGTCGGTCGGATTCGAGCGGATCCATGCGGATCCGTGCCTCACATGGTTACAGAAAGATTTAATTGTTGCGAGCGGACGTGACGCCCGGGCGATACGTGGCCATCGGAAAACCTCGCTCGATTCCCTTTAGTTGCCGTTCACTCCGCTGTATTGTTTATGAGTAAGTTTTATTGATTTTTTTTTTCTATTTGATTTTGTCAGTTGAAAGTAAGTTTGGGATTGGCTTTTAGGGAGACAGCTAAACATACAAAATTACAAATTGGTAAATATAAATCTGTGTACTCCAAACGGTTAGTTGAGTGGATGTGATATTTTGCTTGATTTGTTTAGGTTCCGACCATATGGGAGGGTTACGATGAGCAAGCCTTTTACCAGCAACCAGGAACATATTTTGAATAGCCATTTGTTGGGTAATACTATTTTTCTTTTTTTATATTGGCTAATGTCTGAACTTAAAACTCAAATGCTTATAATTTTTTGCCATGCTTATTATGATTATATTATATCTCTTTTAATGTTTACTAAAATTTTACTTTAACATTTATAGTATTCCAAGACCACTGCTAGAATCGAGTTTCATTTATAAATAGGTACCACTCACGTTTTAACAGTTTAAAAATAAAAGCTTATACACTTAACCTTACTTTTTGTTATTTATTTCCAAGAAATTAACTAAGTGTTGACCCCTGAGAGTGTCTGAGGGCGAGAAGAAAAAACTTATGTCTTCATAAATTTGATTTAAGGGCAGAAATATAACGTGGGTCTTGAGTAATTCTTTATCTTGGGCTTCAGATACACGAAATAGAGTGAATTCTTACTATACTACTATTTGTCTACATTACGGTATTACTTTTTTATAGAGTTAGTGTGTTCACGTCTTTACTCTGTGTCGGTGTAAGACATACATCAGAATGTTCTTCAGTCATTTTGTTATACTTTATATGTTTGGTTTCTTGTCAGATAAATAAAGATGCTTACGATAATTCAATGAACTTATTGAATTAGAACCGTAATAACTAGAGAGCAGAGATATCAAACAAATTGAGAATGATGGTTTGCCATGACACGCTAGAATCTGACTGGGTAATGAACCAGCTATAAATTTTTGGAAATCTGTTGCAAAACTTTCACAAATAAACATATCAACGGAGTAAACAGGCTAAAAATATAACTTATGACACTCTTTCATTACAAACAAATCAATCAAACGATATTTTATTTATAAATAACCATAAGTAGACATATTTATTCAAACATAGGCTGCCAAATAATTTTCCTTCTTTACTTCGTTTCTATAAAACAAAAGAAATCTTACGAAGCAGCTAGTCTATTCTGTAAATAACTATTTCGATATCGAGCTTCACCTGAGTGACAAAGCTCACAAAGTGAGCTTTATTACACACAGCATAAAGGTCTTATGTTTTTACGAATTTGATATTCACCTCGGATTCCGCTGTCGAGACACAAAAATGTTGTTACAGAGTAGCAGTACAGTTCGGATTTCGTACCAAAACTAAAGGCAAAATGAACCCAAAGGCGAAACACCAAAGCCCAAACAGCTAATTACAACCAAATCAATCTAAATTTTTTCACCACAACAACCACAAAGCCTTGTAACGCAATATAAACTAAAATAAAGGCCGTTTAGGGACGTGCGAAATACACCAAGTAGTGCTCAAGTGAATTTACGATTGCTCGCATCTTACTTTGTCCGGTATAATTAAACCTTCCCAAGTACATTAATATCAATTATGGTAATCCGGCCAGAGTGGATCCAACTGGCGACCTTATTCGGGTAGTCCGGATCTTGGTTTGTGGTACAAGATTTCAATATAGCGATTTGATTGTGTGGGCTTGTCGGTTTGAGTTTGGGACGAATTCGTTTTGGATTTAAAGGGTGCGTTGCTGGGAGATTTTATTTTATGAATTAGCTGTTTAAATTGTGCTCGAATTTGTCGCTAGTCATAGCTTAGCTACTTTCAGTGAAATTTCGACATTCTCTCTTCGACTCGTCGTTATCAAATTATTATACAATGTATAATCATTTCACTTTTTTATTTTGTACAATGAAGCTCCTTATTAAAAATTAAAATTTATGGTTAACATTATCTAAATGTTAACCATAAATTTTAATTTTTGTACATCTCATTGCTTGTGTTTTTATTTCTATTATATCAAAGTTTAATTTTAATAATTTAAAGAGCTATGAATAGATTAATAAAACTTATCGTAAAATGAACTGCATAGTATTTTATTTTACACCAAAACTTAAACAAAAATTTAAAATAAATATCAAAATAATGACTATGAGTCATACTCATCAAAATTAGGCCAGTCATTTAATACATCTTAGGTCACAATAAATTGCAGTGTCCGGACCTTTTGGGACGTTGGATAGATATATGCCAGTAGTGTATGTTTACCCAATTTTTCAAGAAGCAAGATCATTGTTAAACGAAATAAGTGACGAGTAGTGTGAGTGAGTGTGAGTGATTGTGGTGTGAGTGAGTATATAAGTATCCTTCGACTCAAATTATTCTACAACATACTACACAACACATTTCATGCGGATAAACTAGAAAACTAAGATTGGACCTCAAAGCAGGCGGAAGCCAGAGCAACGCGTCTTTACAAGTTAACGTGCTCCATTTCTGGGAAGCCTAAAAACTTACACGTTAAACAGGAAAATGGTACGGATTGGAAATAGTTGAGTACGATATTGTGCTTTAAATATTATAATTATTTTTTGTATTAATCGAGAAACGTGGGGCTACAACTGGTAACTTTTGAATAGCAACTCTGTCTACCCATTTGCGGTTTACGGCGTTATGAATCATTTATATATCATCGTTTTGAATCATTGAGAGGGGAGAGTTCAAAAGAAATTTATTTATTGGCAGTGTACCTAATGTAATTTCAATAGGTATGTGTAAGTGTACGTCACGCGAGTTTTCAGATTTTTTCAGTAAAATGCCTTATTGAAAGCAATTTGTAATTGTTCAACGATCTCAAATAGAAAAAAAAAAATTATGTAGGAACCAAAGTGAAACATCGTTAATGAAACTCAATGTACCAATCCCAAAGGCAATGAACAAAGTAATAAAACATTATTAAAAACAACTAAAGCATAGCTTCCATTTATCTTCCAATTAATTATACTTCATTAGTGCTCCACAACTAATCGCCTGTAACCCAGTCCTACAAACAGCTACAATTTAAGCCTGTACAGGATGTTTAAAATGCGTGGTCACATTTAGGGATAAACAGTTAAGAAATAGTTTTTTTTTAATTTTTCAAAAAACCAGTCCGAAAAAAGTTTACTTAAACTAGCTAACCGGGCAAACGTTGTATTACCAAATAAAAAAATAGCCTACCATCTGTTCTCATACCTACTGAATATACACATAAAATTTCATGAAAATCGCTGGAGCCATTTCGGAGGAGTTCGGTAACAAACACCGTGACACGAGATTTTATATATTAGATGTTGCAAATAAATCACATTCAAGCAGTCTCATGCAGTTGGAGGTATTCAATCTGTAATTGAACTAAAAAATATTAACGCCAGCAACTTTTTTTTTATATTTATAGGCTTGCGTTTGATCACTATCTCACCTGATGGTATGCGATGATGTGGTCGAAGATGGAGCACGCTTGCCTAGAAGTAACCTATTCACTCTTGACTTAAATACTCCCAGCTTATAGCTATCAGGAAACACAGACTCCGGCAGGGAGTACCACTCCTTAGCTGCACGCACTATGAATGTGTTCTCAAAACGCGTGGGTGGGATGTCCACCATGTACCGGTGGCGCATCGCCGTTAGTCTTGTGGTCCGATGATGGAACGGGCTTAGCGGAATAAACTGCATCGTAATGCTTGAAAAGTGATTTATATGTAACTTTTTTGTCGATTTTTTCCGTTGAGATTGTTGGAAAAAAATAACATTTCATTTTACTTTGCTATTGCTTCTTCTACCAGAGCGTCAATTCTTCTAATTTTTAAGCAACGGTCGCATTCGTTTGTCAGTCGCTATCTGTCAAAAATGTATGGAAATTAAAGGTTTTCTCTCAGATTGCGACTGAGATGCGTATGCGAACGTAGCTAAAAAATGAGTAGAATTGGCCCTCAGATATGTAAAATCACCTTTAAATAAAACCACACACTTTTGAAACAGCCTGTATAACGGTAGAAACGTTGAGAAATTTTCATCTAAAGAAACGGTACCTTTAGGGCTTTAGTGAGGCCTTTTATGTAGCAATCACAGGCGTTCGACAAACTTTACGTTCCTTTTGAATACGTACAATTACGGCCAATAACTCGTTGTGAAATTGATTTTGAGTAGTGCTGTGAAGTATCGATTCGGTGATAGTATCGTTTTGTTAGTTCATCGATATTTTTTTGTTAGTTGACATTAATAAATGTGTTTTTTTTTAAGCAAGCAAAGTAAAATAGGAAGTTTAAAGCCTAGGTTAGCTTAGGTAAACCTGAAATGCTATTTAACAAAGAGAAAAAATAATGTTTACGTGGCAGAAAAAGTTTAATTTACCAAAAGAACTATAATACTAAACTTGAAGTTTGTGAATATAATATGAGCTCTTTAACCACTGTTTTTAGTTTCATTGTACATCCATCATAAAAGGAGAATGTAATAGAACAAAGAAAAACTCAGCTTTATAACAAACAAACCTCACTTGTTTTACAAATATCTACTATGCTTCTTTAAATAGGCACGTTACTTTAAATATGCAGTTAAAACATATACATTGTATGGTAGGTGTTTTTGTCGATGCCAATATTATTAATTCACGTATTTTGACATTACAAAAATTAATAATCTATACTAATATATAAAGCTGAAGAGTTTGTTTGTTTGTTTGTTTGCTTGAACGCGCTAATCTCAGGAACTACTGGTCCGATTTGAAAAATTCTTTCAGTGTTAGATAGCCCATTTATCAAGGAAGGCTATATATCATCACGCTAAGGCATCACCAATAGGAGCGGAGCAGTAATGAAAATTGTGATGCAAACGAAGTTGCGCGGGTCAGCTTTATTTTTACAAATTTTCTAAAAATTTATCGATTTTCTGAAGCACCTGGACATCCCTACTCATAGTCACTTGGCGGGAATAGGCGTTAGTATTACAGTACCTACGCATTTTACGTAAAGACTTTTATGGAAGCAATGAAACGCCGCAAGACTTCAGAGTTATGGTTCATTTTCTGCTGCGTCCCGAAGCATTTGGCAAGGTACAGTCAGCACTTCTTCAATGAAGATGATAATTTAAGGGCATCCGTCTTTTTGTGGCATATTCTCCCTTTTATTGAGGTGATTCAAAGAAATCAGTGTTTTGCGGTACGGTGGTTGTAATAAGTTGTTATTACTGAGTAGTGAAATTATAAATTAAAAGCTAGAGTAAAAAGTACTTTTTGTTTGTATTTCGTTCTAGATTTTCGAAAAAATGAGAATTCCGTAATTGAAAAAACAAATAAACATGTGCTAAAATACCGGAAACTTAAATATCAAAATGCACCTAATGTAGTTTTCTTCAAGTCTACGTCATAAAAGTCTTGAAACCACTTGAAACAACTTGTTTCAAGCAACAGAATAAGTTACAAAACTCAAAATTGTTTCAAACCAGCCAGTTTGAAATCACTGCTCAACGTATTCAAGAAAAGAACATCAGAATCTCAAACTGCAATCGTGTAAGTAGTGAAAAGTTCTTTCGAGTACTTTAAAGTACCATTAGATAATCCGCTGTGTAAGTAGGCTTTACAACTTGTGCAGTGCATAGGCAGTTGAGAGAACATGGGTTTCTTTTAGTTAGATCAGGCCGAAAGTTTATTTTTGGTCTTTAGTTACTGTTTTGTGATCAAAATGGTATAGTATGATATAGTTATTATTATACATTTATCATTTATCATATTTATTAGGCTGAGAGTCAGCACTTTTTGAACGTCAAAGTTTAACATAGAGACAGACAAGACATATGTCTGTTAAGCACACTCTTTGTTTTTTTTTATCATTTATTGTTTTAATGCCATTAATTGAACCAATTATTGTCCGTAGTTAGGGAGTTATAAGGGGATAGCATTAGCTCAGTAATATCAGTCTCCATGCGTAATCAGCTTCCGTAGTCGAGTGGTTTAGGCGTTTGCCTTGTGACCCGGTGGTCGTGGGTTCGATTCCCACGGGAAGCATACTTTGTAAAGTTGTTTCCAGTTTGGCTAGGACATTGGAGGCTTGAATCACCTGATTGTCTGATTAAAAGTTGATTCCGTGCTTCGGAAGGCACGTATAAGCCGGTGGTCCCCGCCGCCAAATGGCTGTCGTAAAAAAAACCATGTCAGAGGCCCTTGAGGCGGTATAGAAACTCTGACACTAGGGTGTGTAGGGTCATTAAACCTTATTGCCCACATGATAAGAAGAAGAAGAAATTCATTTGAACACAGCCTTTGTACTTTTTTTTTATTATAAATAGGCATACGTTTGACCACTATCTCAACTAATGGTAAGCGATGATGCGGTCGAAGATGGAGCACGTTTGCCTAGAAGCAACCTATTCACTCTTGTCTTAAAGACTCCCAGGTTGTAGCTATCCGGAAACATAGACTCTGGCAGGGAATTCCACTCCTTAGCTGTACGCACTATGAAAGTGTTCCCAAAACGTTTTGTGCGTGTGGGTGGGATGTCCACCATATACCGGTGGCGCATCGCCGTTCGTCTTGTGGTCCGATGATGGAACGGGCTTGGCGGAATTAAATCATACATTCTGTCGCACACTCCCCAAAATGCAACCGATAGAAAACCGACAAGCCAGCGACTCGGCGTCGATGCTCTTGAATTTGATATCCTTATGCCTCATCATAAGGATATTAATTCAACTTGATGCCCCGCACCCTTTGCATTTTGGCTATTATGATGTACCAACCTGCAGAGATTTCGTAGATCCTGATATACAACGTGCAAAAGAATAAACGCAATACATCTTAAGGGACCATTGTAATTATCACTATGAACGTTCTTTACTATGGGACCAACCCCGAAATCACGAAAATAAAAAAATCTGTTACGCGTTCTATACAGGAATATTCGGGAATAGTAAATAGTAATACAATGAGAGTATGATGAAGATGTTCCGTTTATAGCGATCGGTTATTGTTAAGTCATTATTGATGATCACACTGACCCTTACGATAAACTTTGTTTAGGCCTAGAGTAGTTAACGCGTATGTTTCAACTATCTTTCTAATATCCTGTCACCCATAAAACTGCAATCTAATAGGGTCTGTAACCAACATTATCGAGTCAAGTGGGTTAGATAATGTTGGTCACAGACTGTGCCTACACGTGGCGGAATTTATTCGAAAGAGTCACCGCGGCCCTGGAACGCAAAGGGCACTAGGAGGAACACGGATGGGTTTTAGTCAGTAAGAGTCTGACACTCCCTTCTGCTCCGCCCAGAGCGGGAGGAGTCATTTGATGATTTCCCATCCTTAAAAAAAATATACCTACACGTGTTGCGAAAATGTATCCTAAATTGCAATCGCTTTTAAAAAACTTTTCCAACCCCCCATCAGCTACAGCACATAATTACGTCAACCTTCCGAACGCAGCCGCAACTTTATTAACCCTAAAATGTTTACGTGGAAAATTATTTTATACCGAGCGAGGTGTGTTTAAAAAAAAATATAGCAAAAATGCCGCCTGGGGACGGATAGCCGGAAATAAAAAGGTCGTCACTGTAAAGCTACGGATGTCTACTAATAAAGGAAGCGGGAATCAGACTGAGTCGCACAGAAAGAACGGTTTTATTATTATGTCGCTAATGTTGGAGTTTTATTACATTTTTTTTTGCCGTGATACGCAAGCCAGGTTATTGTTTTTGTCGTGTGACGATGTAATTTTTATTATGCCATGTAAGTGCTGTTTTATGAGTGTATGTACGTGTTTTGTGAGAGCGTGTTGGTTTTTAAAGTGTTTTGTTCACAATCTTTGTTGGTATAAAAACTATGGGTGAGTGAAACATGATGAATGTTAAAAAAACATAATTATAGAAAAAATCTCGTCAATTCATTCTTACTAGTGCTGTACCGCTGTCCATTCAACATTCAAAGGTTGAGATGATATGCTGTCAGCAAGAAGAACTCCACTGTACCTATAGAATTATGCGTGTACAAAATAATTTTGTGTAACTATTTTGGAGTATAATAAAGTACATTCCACGTATTTAATCAATGCATTCTAACTATTAGAAGGTAGAATTCAATCTTCACCCTTTACAACTAATACTATTAACACTTTTTTATTTTTAATGGAATTTTGATATTATAACATTTTTGATATTATGAAATAATAATACTTTTGACATTACAACATAATAATATTTTTGACGTTATAACTTAATAACATTTGACATTGTAACATAATATTTTTTGACATTATAACAATAATATTCTTGGACATTTTAACATAATTTAAAACGTTTTTAAGTGCCTGTTATTACTTTGTAAGTGCCTATTCTAGGTAAATTTTGTTTTTTTTTTATTGTTAATAGGGTTATTGTTTTTATTGTAAATATTTGTACGCCGATACTCAAGGCTAAACATGATTGGACTCAAACGATGCAATATCTTGCATGCTCTTGTATGTATACCATGTTAAAACAAATAATGAAATCTTATCTTATCTTAAAACTTCCAACCCAAAACATAATCTCCAGGATATCAGATCAACGTTAGTTATCAAATTATGAACAGTGACGTCACCTAACACCAAAATATGTGTCTATAATCCACTAAACTCAGCCCCGTGATGCTACGGACTTCTGCTCGGGAATTTACGAATTTCAGTCCTCTCTGAAAATTTGCTTAGCGGGCCTTATAATAGAATCATGGGCGATCTTACTGGGTCCAGACAAAATTGTTTTGACCTGCCCGGGTTGTATCTGGGTGGATTTTGCGGGAATATATTTGGAGGGTTTTAGTTTTCTAGTTATGTCTAGTGCGGTTGTTTGTTTGTGCATATGGTTGCTGAAGTGGAAAAGTGGTTGCTGGTTTGTGTTGATAAAATTTGATGAACCTTTGTCTTTTAGATGAGTCTTTGTTATTTTGAATGAAACAATGGGAATGAAGTGGTCAACCATTTCATCAAATTGGCCGACCACTTCATGAAATGGCCAAATTTTACGTATGGCCATGATATGAACATAGGATCCCGTGGGATAAATTTCAGTCACTGATAGAAACTACTGCCGCAATAAACGACCCTACTATCACATCTTCTTGGTTAGAAAACTCAAGTCTTCAAACATTTTCCCCTCAATTTAAAATCCCAACATCCTCAATATTCTAAAAGAATACACAACCAACCGAAAATTTCTCCACTTAATGCATTCTTCGAAACTTAGATAGTCTTAGTAGCTGTAGATACAGTAACCCGATAAAGTTAAAACGCTCGAGTGAGCGAACAAAATTGATTCCGCACGGGACCCCCGCAATCCGGTCGGATATATTGTGTTAAATCACATGTGCTGAGGTACAGGCTGGATGTAAATAAAACGGCCGTACTCGATTTTTAAGTACACAATATTGTATGCAATACTGTCTTATTGACTGTTGAAGATGTTTCAATTTAGTATTGTATCGGATTTATTGTGTATCATTGCAGTGGAGGGTTAAGAAATATTATTTGTTTGTTTTGTATTGTCAATTGTTTTCGAGGGTGTATTGTTTTGTTCTTTAGAAAAGGTAATTTAGTCCTTAACTGGTTGTAATAAAATAAAATTTTACCCAAAACGTTTTCACTTCTTGCGTCAGAAAATTCTTATATCAAAGTACTTAATAACTTATAAATTTAGACGTGTTCTCTTGTATGCTATCTAAGTAAAAGCTTATTCAAAATTATAAAATAAATATAAAAATGCCAGAGTGAATCACAGTATTCAATTTGAATTGAGTTTTTCGGAAAAGTCTTTAAGAATATTTTTTTCATTTGCGACGATTTTATTTTCACAACAATAAATCTGTATGCGAATAACGAATTTAATCAAGTGATCGTGAACACTCTAAAGCCTTTAAACAGGCTTTATTTCAATTTATTGACGATTTCATATACGATTGTGAATGTAAAATACACGATTTATTTCATTGAACGAAGCTTAAAATGTGCAATTATTTCGAAAATATAGCGTAATAAGTCTGTGATACATTCATCCTCATATATGACAAATAATAATCTGCAGTACACAGTAAGAAGCATAATGGAGTCCTCATTAAAATTAAGCCCTCGTCTCTAAAGGCAGAACAGAATTTAAAACTCCGATTCATATTTTAATAATCGAACGAAACCTTATCGTACACTGCAGTGCAAAGTAAAGCTATACAGCGGGGCGTATCATCTGGCGTATCGGTCGGTGCGAAGATGCAATTGTTCCGGCTGGCGTACCCACTAACTAGGTTGGCCTTCATTACTACATGCCATGTTAACGTGCACCTATGTGTATCACATGTGAAATGTGTTTATTGACGTCGCGTTTCAGTGTAATTATTATGCGGTGTGTTTTATTGCAATCGAGTGTAATGTACAATTAAGTGGGAATGTATGCCCATTTAATTGTTTATACTTACTCGTGCGCATGAATACGCTGCGTTTATTAAATTCTGTAGTCGCATTATTTTGATTTTGTATTATATTGTTTTGATGATATTTTGTTTGAGCTTAATATGAGTTAAATTACTTTTAGCCTGTTATTCAAATAGAGTTGTATGAATTTTATTATTCACTGACTCTCAAACTAAAGGGTTATTGGCAACGATAGAAAGCTCGTATAGTGTAAAACTCAGTGATACATAAAACTAGGTATCTATTTTATTTCTTGATCAATGACTTCCTACAGATCCAGTCAAGCGCTACCACTGCCCATGATCCTACCAATTCTTCCGATACTGAACATTTCAGTATACCTGTGTATATGAAATAGATACAAAGCAACAGACAAGTCTAAGTGAAACATCACCATACCGATACTTAATTCAAGCAACACTAAAAGCACGCCGATACTTATTTGCAGAAACAAACAGTAATATCGCATAGTACGCCATCGGATCCTAGGACCACGTTTCGGCACCACGTTTCTGAAACCACGGAACGCGATTAAGTCCACTCCAACACAACGCTATTACAACAAACTATAGAACCGACGCGAGCCGGCTTCGTCCGCTCTAAACCGGTTAAGACCGCTCTAGACCGGTTCCGTCCGGAAATGTTCTTTACTACTTGTTAATGTAATCGGGCGCCACAAATTCAATCGGCTCTCATGTGGGGGATTTTTTAAATTAGATTCTGATGTCGCGCTAGATTTTAATGATGTTAATGGTGATCGGGGTAATGATAATATCGTGGTAAATGGAGAGAGATTTTACAGTGTCGCTCCGGTTAAAAATTTACGAGAAAATATTTTATGAAGCTGCAATCGGTAATAAAATTACTTTGGCTAGTATTTTTGTCACATCGATGTAAAAGCAATCAAAGTTGATGTTTTTATGGATGAAAAAAACGCACCTGATATTCGACTTTTTAAATTATATTTACCACCCTTGGTTGACTAAGGCATCCATTGTAAGCCTACCACTATATACCTTAAAGCATGAAATTTTAAGTAAATAACCAGGTTTTTAATTCATAATTTTGACCACAAGCTCACTGAAAAAGGCCACAATTTCAAACGATAATCCCCCCAAAACTACCCTCAACGTACCAATTCTAGCAACAAAAGCGTCTGTAATTTCGTTCGTTCCCATTTTTTCCTCGATGTCCATCAAAAAGGTGAACTCATTAGTCACGTCACTATTTCTTTATTCGATTCCTGATCCTTTTTAACCGAGCGTACATAATTATGTTTTTTGTTCTTACTTGTACCTACGTGAGTGGTTAATAGAGGTGTGCCAAGTTTCTTTATGAGTGTACTCGGATGTTTATTTGGGTTTGAGTTAGTGGACTAAATACTTTAATTTTGTGTACACTCAGGAATAGAATTTACTGCCAGAGTCTGTGTTTACTGATGACTACAACCTGTGAGTTTATAAGTCAAGAGTGAATAGGTTACTTCTGGGCGAACGTGCTCCGACCGCGACCGGGATGATTGGCGCTCTTTGGTTTACGTTCAGCAGTGGACGGTGATTGGCTAATATGATGATGATGATAAAACGTGCTCCATTGTCATCCCTTGTTAATTTTAGTTTAGTACATAATTTAATGTTTACTTTTGTTTGTGAGCTCATACTTGCATATTACTTTGAGGGCTTGAGGCGCTGCGTACTGAAACACAGGCTATAAACCTAGTTCGGTAGCAGATGCTAAAAATAGACACAATTATGTAATTTTAATTTTAAGATTATTTTAGAAGCTTGTTGACAAATTGTGTGACCTTTCTAGTCTAATAAAGATGATTATTATTATATTATTATTATTATCCATTCCACCACTTTCTATCATGTGAGACTATGATCAAATACGAGCCTATCAATAAAGAATGTCATTTTTTGTGAATTTTAAGTATTTACTACTTTTTTGTTGACGTTTCTGGGGCATAGATTTGATAGATTTTTTTTTTTAAATCTACATTGATTGAAATAAAGGGTTTTTTTGCTCCCAACAATGACGCTACGGTAACCAGATCCATGTTTGTGAAAAGATTTTCCGTATCGGTTAATTTTTTATTACAATTCTACCAATTGCCAAAAAGTCGTTTTTATTTAGAATCATTTACAAAATTGCCGCTTTATAACAAAACCTCGAGAAACCTTATAAAACTCCGCTAAATAAGTCTAGTTAAACATTTTTTAATCAACTCTTTTCTCTTTAAATCAAAATTCTTTTACAAAGCCGCCCGTTCGCTCTGAAATCCAAAGATTTAAACTTGACAGTATTATTCTGGTAAAATTAAAAGTTAACGCCGTCTGGCGTCCAATGACTTAATGGTATTTCAGTGTTTGCGTTTCGTTTCCGTTTTCACTTTTAATCTGAGCCCAGCCCTCGGATTGACTCATTTTACACTCACTCAATGGTGGAGTTCATTTCTTTTTGTGTAAAATGAGGCTTTAATAATTTTGAAAGCTCCGAACACAAGGGGGATCCAGGCGAGTTTAATAAGGTATTGTGATGCTGGGTTTGTATTCAATTGCCTGGTAAGTAGGTGATGGTAGAAATACGTGAGGTTCGTGTTTCATGTAGGTGAGAGTTATAGAAGTTGAGATTTTTTTCCAAAGAAGTTGAATTTTGGACACAACCTTGAAGGCTATTTGAAAATCCTTTTCTATAAGTTCGACTGTCTTAACAAAACACCTTCTTTCGCAAAGACTACTGTATCACCGGCAGCTGAATACTATTTTGCGTAACCTCATTGCA
Source organism: Lacanobia wlatinum (assembly GCA_947578705.1). NCBI lineage: Eukaryota > Metazoa > Arthropoda > Insecta > Lepidoptera > Noctuidae > Lacanobia > Lacanobia wlatinum. Next base: position 25,335,624 of record OX388031.1, read on the forward strand.
AATATGTAGGTCGTATTTTGATTTCATTAGCTTAATTCATGTACCAACCAACGTATATACAAAGTCCACGTGCAAATAGTACTCCGAGCAATACCAATTTAGATATTGATACTGAAACACGGGGATTAAAAATGGCAATACGGACCGATTTCCCGTGGCAAGGCAAAGTGTCAATCAAATTAAAAGGGTTACAATTCACGAATAAAAAAGCAATTTATTTCGTATGGCCGAACCATCAGAGCGTACTAAATTTAAAGACGCATTTTTTTCAAAGCAATTAGTTGTATTACAAGCGATTCTGAATTGTCAAAGGTGGATCAGTTCGTTTGTTTTTAGTTGATTTCATTGGTCTGAGATTTTTGTAATACATCACATGGTTTAAAAGAGTGTCCGTGGAGTTTCTTGCACGTTCTTCTCCATAGAGATCTACGCTTTGGAACGTGCAAATAGCTTCAAGTTTTTGACTGACTGACTTTGACAATTCAAAAGTGCCTGTAAATGGTTTATTTGAAATATACGATTTGATTTGATTTGATTCTTTTTAATTCGTAGAACATATTCATCATCACCATCATATCAGCCAAAAGACGTCCACTGCTGGACATAGGCCTCCCCCAAAAGGGGGGGGGGGGTTGCCATAATCGCCACGCTTGGCAGGCAGGTTGGCGATCGCAGTGTATGATGTTGATTTTTACAGAAAACGCTGCTGCCCATTCTCCGGCGAGTCTTAGTCACCTCTTACGACACCCACGGGAAGTGATGGGATGGTATTATTCTTTTACGGCACCATACGGCAATAGAATATGTTAACAAATTTTATTATTGACATCGCAGTATCGAGAAAAGACCAAACCGAAGATTGAATATAACACGTGTTATGAAACGATAAAACAGTGTGATATTTTATCTGTTTTCTTGTTGTTTTATGTAAACTTCCTCCCCTTGACTCAGTGGCTATGACGAAAAATCTCTCGACTTGAAAACGTTAATAATGTGATGAGTTGTTTTAATGGCAATGAATAATCAACTACAACTGTAAATTTAGATTGTTGTGATTGACTCAAGTGGCGGAAGACTTAGGGCCTACGCAAACCAGGACTTAAATTTTCTTTTTACCAAAGTACATTCAAACTTAGTAGATATACTACATAAATGCCAATGTTATAGATTGATTCTGTGACATCAAAAGGGATTTCTTGACACGCCATTGGAGAGCGCGCTAAGGGATCTTGTGGCGGGATGCCGCGGCACGTTGCGGGATCTAAGCGGTTGGTGTGCGTTGACCGGTGCCAAAATACTCTGCCATTCCGTCCCGTTTTGCGTAGGCCATTAGAATATGGGTGTTACAGTTAGTGTTCCTAGCATTTATCACAATATTTTTCAAGTTAAGGACTTTATACGAAGTATCAATTATATAGATTATAGTTTCCCTTCCTCCAAAAGAGCCTATGCACTCGGCGAATTTTTAACGCACCAATGACGCACGTTTTACGAACGCGCGATCACGGCGCTGTAGATTACCAAAAAGCAGTACTGTCTGCTTTTGTAGTTCTTTTAAAGCGTGTCATATGCGCGTTAAAAGAATGCTGTGTGCAAAGGCCCTAACAATTTTCTTATTTCCAGGAAACAGCCTGAAGGTACGAAGCAACCTATTTTCCCAGCATCTAAAAATATCTGTCCTACTTGATCTTACTAGGTCAGTTTATGTCTTCTACTCAGCATTTTATTCACTGCTTACCATCTGAAACAAAATGATCCTATTCAAAATAGTTTCAAGTGAATTTAAACAATGCAAAAGTACAGTCTGAAGTTCTACTTATTGATTTTGAAAACTGTTTGAGAACGATACAAATATAGCTTATATTCAAAAACTATTTCTACTATTTTAGGCCATCGTCTAGAAAGTCCTGTCCACAAGATGGAGGAATCGAGATTGATTAGCAAGATAAGCCCAGCATAAACTCTTCAACCATTAATATTGTTATACGCAAAAATAATACAAAAATCTCTTCTAAAATTATTTACTATGTTTAGTATTATTTATATTAATTATCCCGAACAAAATACACCATACAAGTACGTTAATATTAATTCCAATGGAGCATGTAGATCGCTTCGTACGATACAACAAGTCCTAAGCACCAAGAGCTTTAATAACTTTGGACGGAACCCCCACACGAACGCTCATCGAAAATTATGAAAATGTAATTATGTTTCATCGTAATAGTGATTAATTAATTGATAACTTGATATGCGTGTAATATTTGTGGCTTGATTAGGTTCTTGAGTATATAATTGTAATTTAGGTGGGGTAAGTGGAATGTTGAGTTGATGAGGCCGTGACATTTAATATGTTGTGCTTGACTGGGTTGCTTTTCAAGGCACAGGTGAATATGAATGTTCATATGGCAAAATTCCCTTACAAATGACCCTGACCAAATAGAGGTGGTTTATGCTTTGAATGTACTGTCTACAGCATTGATATATAAAAAACCCAAGATATACACTCAGCATCTCAAAAACGTCCGCATAAAACAAGCGCATAATGTATAGTTGTGCGCAAGTTTCAAACAGTCTTGCATCGCTCGCCATACTGCACTGCTTTGTAAAAACAACTTTAAGCGATCCGTGTAAGGTTGAATTTGCAAAAAAAAATTGTTTATAGTATAACTACACACAACTCACACATGACACTTGATACATGTCTGTTTTTGACGACAGTTTCGAGTCGTGCATTTGTTCGAGACTGTGCATCTTGGGTTTTTTATATATCAATGGTCTACAGTCATTCGTTTCAAAAGACGAAGGAAGATCTTTTCCCAACTTTAAGGGATGTTATAATTATTCCCAATAATATCCCTCATAAATGAAATTGAAAAACTTGCTGTGTTTTAGGGAGAGTCTAAATGAAAATAGCACAGTATTCTGTATTTTTAAAGAAAAAGTTAAATTGGCAGCAATGAGTTACGTCTAACTTAGACACATAGCTATACAGAAAATATTTTGGACAAATTGTCTCTTACCTAATGAATAAAAGTCAAGCATCCCCCCTCCCCCTCTTTTACACACACTCAAAAATAAAAAATAAACACAATCATAATAAGAAAGTACACACTTCCCCCATTCAGGTCCAATATATCGGCGTGACGTAAGCCAAATCTGCGGCATATGGCCCGAGTCTCCCCACACATGCACATGGTTTGCTCTCTTTGTTCAAATATAATAATAGAATGACTCGCAACATTCGCGAATAAGATGTGTAGTAGAAATCTCATTCGTAATAGTGCCCTTCGCTGTAGTGTTGTGATTTTATCGATAGAGATATGGGATAAATATTATAGTTGAGCTTGCTGTTGTGGGTAGCTAACTATACACCTACATGTATTTATGAGTGGGCTTCTCAATTTTTTGGATGATTCGGTTAAAGAGAAAGTAGGGGATGAAATTGAGAGGCAACGATCGTTTATTACGATAGCAAAATTGTCATGCTGTTGTAATCGATTTTATTGAAGACAACATTAAAAGCTTTGAGGCTAACATTTACCTAAACGACTACAATAGTGATATTTAGCAAGACAACTAAACTGAAATACAACATTCGAACATCAATTATAAACGATAAAAGAAACTCACCTTCTTAGTTCTCCCCAATAAATTAAAATAACACCCTCAATCAATAAATTCTACTAATTGCAAAATTCGCATTCTTAAAAGGAGCCTAAAAAACGCTTGCAAATCAGGGGTTCGTTGGGACCGACCGATCAAACTTAACGATTCAATTAAAACGAGAGGTAACAGATAGAGGGTAGGCCAATAAAATCCTTATATCAGGGCCAAACGTGAGACATAAATAACGGGGATATTTGTAACTAGCTTTGAAGGCGGATTCGTTGGCGTGAATTTCTGGATTCGAAAAATATGATGAATGGTGCAGAATTGGTGGGGTATGTTCTTTCTTGTTCTTATTGTCGTTGTCTACGATTGCTTTTATTGCCTTTTTCATTTCTGTTTATTGAAATATTGTTACTATATTTGATCTTGTATCGATATTAGTTACTTTGAACATCTTAGAAGGGTTTTATTCAATTAGTGTTTGGACATCACACACTTCAGCAGGAAAAACTCCTGTTTCTATACCAATATATATGTTAGCATCTGTTACAAACATAGCCATTTAACGAGCATTTATTTTATAACGAAACTCTAACATTACATCTATTTATAGACTCTATGACTTCATCTTCGATATCGAGATTCACCCACAAATTACCCTCACTAAAAATCGGTCTCACGCCTTGGTTCAGAGTGATACATTACAGGCGGATAAAAATATTTTTCTAACGTAAGAACCTGTTGCTCTGATACCGCCTAAGCCTGGCAGCGTGTTTTCGTTGGCCAAACCGCTCAGCTATCTTGCCACGATCAATTTCGTTCAGTTCACTCGTGTATGAGTGGACAAATTTTTGGGGAAATCGAGAAGGACTCTTGAAACGGTTTTCATGGTGACTTGTGGTTTTAATATAAGTGTATTCGGTAATGTGATTAAAGATGAAGATATTGGAGATCTAGTTAAGATGGGAGTTGATGACGTACCTGAAACAATACAAACGATAAAATTAGAGCAACTTAATGGTATGGATTATAGTCGTAAAGATGTGTATGAAAAAGAAAGTATTTTCGAGATTTGTGGATCAAATAACATTAGCACCTAACAAATAATCGAATTAGACAAACACTTCAATACTAAATTGTGAGCCTAGCAGCTATTCAGAAGTCCAGGGCCTTTAGCAATCAAAAGTAAACGTAGACGTTATTCAGAATGAAAACGCTTCGCTCTCAGAGATGCGAAACAACGAAATGTACTTACTAGAGAAAGCGCTTTCAGACCTACCAATTTTAAGGAGCAATTTAAAAGGTATGCCTAGTGGGGCTTTTTAGGTACTATTTTGCCTTATTACATGAAATAAATTAACATCAAGCGCAAAGGTATTTCAATGAGCGAAGTTGTTCTCATACATCACGGGAGAGTCACAACATTGCCCGGAGACTCCGCAAATTGCCGCTTCCACCGTTCTCGTCCCGTTTCCGTTGCGATGCACTTCCTCTTTGCATTGGAAGGAATATGCGCCGTCCCTTTTACTCTTGCGGTGAGACCGTGTGATGGAACGGAATACTTTGATGAGCGTAATAAAGAATAATAATTTTGTTCCTGTGAAATATTGAATTGGATTTGCTTTGTGTACGTCCTCGTTTCTTATAAACTGTAGCGAAAGAGCATCGTGGAGGTTCTGTGTTGTACTGACTGATTTAGAATGAAACGAAGCAAATTTCGCTTGCTTGATACACAATATGATATGGATATTGTGAGGCGATGCGAAGTATTGCTATGATAACGGAAGGTAATGTCAAAGTTAGTTGAATGAGCTGAGTCATGATGAACATAACAAGGTATATGCAAAATAGGTATGTTAAATCTTGTATTATAGAGTAGGTACATATAGGTTAATACTGAACGTGTATAAAATGTTGGTGTAGATTTAGTATTTTTTTTTTTAAAACGTTGCCCCACCCTAGGAATTTCTCCTGTATCGTGGGTGCGTTCACAAACGTAGAAACTCACATACACAAACAGCCGCAATTGTGATCAAACTGGTCAGATATCGAATCAAAACATGATTTATAATAGAAACTGAGCGATACAAGTACCGCCCTAATGAGTAAACAACAAATCTGTGTAAAATTCGCGTATTTCTCAAAAATTACCAATTGCTACGTTATTTTCGCCAATCGATTTGTGTCAAACGAGTGTGGCAGGTAAAAATCGGTATGGTCGCGTCGCTAGGGGCGAGCGTGCCGGCGGTAATCCTATCGCGTCGGGTGCCTCGCCATGCCACCGCAAACATTAAAAAAAGGGCGAAAATGACATTTCCAATTTTCTACTGTTGCTCCGGGGCAAATTCATTTTATTTGTAGGCTCGGATTTTGCCCGTCATGCGCGCGAGGATTGGTCCCCGCCACCTAGTTGGCAATATTTCATTCGCATCAAAGGAATTCTCACCCCGACGCCTACTACCGAGACTTTATTAACGAATAATTCGAACTTCCTCCAAAAAGGAATTTCTTAAGAAAATTAAAGAATTTATTTACCCCGCTTTTTGATTCCACTCCTTTTTTCTAGACAAAATAAAATATAAATGAGTCGAGTAGGTTTTATCTTTTGAATTTTTAATATTTCGCTCGAAATGCGAATGTTCCCCATAAAGTTTATTAAGAATTTATCCGGAACGTGGACTCAAAAAATATCTGTAGACAGCTATTTGATAAAAATGGTCAGAGTAATTTGATTCGGCTCGTTAATTTTTAATTAGTCAGCAAACTTTTTGTAAATGCCAAATTTTTGACGCCTTTGTCTAAAACTATGACTGAGAAATTTTAAATTAAGTGAAACGAAATTAAATGGGGTGTTTACCACTGGAGAAATTCTAGCTGGCTTTATCATGAAGTTTTTGACTCTATTTAAATTTATTTTTGGTAAAATCGGTAAGCTTGTTATGACAACCCGAACGAGTAAACACCAGTCTATAGTTACGTACAAATCTTTTGTTTGGTATCCATGCGACTGCAATTTTTATAAAGTTCCTTTATAAAAACTGAGGGAGAATTTGAATGAGCTCCAAAGAAAGAATGAGTAATGTTGAATACTGGAAAATGCTTAAGTATCAGCATAAATCATCCGTAACAAAGAAATCGAGTTGCAGGAAAAACTAAGAGGATCGTGTGAAATGGAATGCATAAGGTATTTACGGGTGTAAGAAAGATACCGGTATAACTCTTAAATATACCGGTACTTAAGGACCGAGAAAGAGATTTTTATTATGAGAAATGTTTTCCAGACAAACTCGTCAGACGTAAATAATTTCAAATGACATTCAGTTGCGTCATCGATGGTTACATCTTTAGCTACAGTTACTTTATTAGAATTTTCTATTGTTAGATAGAAAATGCCAGGTTGATTTACGAGAGAAAATAATTCTGTCTAAGCGAATCAGAACAAATTAATATTATCTCGCTAATTTTATAAGTGAGGTGTGCATAGTTTCAGAAATATCATTAAAAAAACAAAAAAGGTGGATTTGGTTTAAAAAATTACTAGTTGCAGAAATTTTAACATATTCTCAGGACTATGCATGGTCAAACCCTGTACCAACCGCCACCTAACGTAAATATGTTTGTCTCACCTAAACAATTGGCTAACAAACAACATTTACCACCCCCAGAAAATGAATGACGAAGCTTGTCACACGGATAGATTCATGTAAAATTCATGGCAATGCCGTCTTCGCCCGGCGTGGTTCTCCGAGCGAGAATTTGCTATAAAATTACTCACAATCTAATCATGTTGACGCTTCGTCGGATTAGTGGCTTCGAAGTCTTGGCTTCCATTCATTGGAAGGAACATCCCGAGATTTTCTTACTGATAAATCTAAAGGGAGATAGTGGTTGATTGTTGATGCAGTTGCGGGCTTTTTTGTGAGTTTATTTAAGCTAGATTTAGGAGAATTTCGTAAGGTAGTAAATGTTTCAATGGTGAAAATCGAAAATAATCAAGTCAATGAAAAAGATTACGTAAGTAGATTCTGAACAACAGCAAACTTGCCTTATTTTACTGTACAGAAATACCAAATACAATAATAGAACTTCTCGTATATTTATATTTGAAATACTCATTATAAATTGAGACTATTTATAGGTTTGTTTGCTATCTGATGTTCTTTATACGAGGATATCAACCCACGTAGGTCACACATTCACTCATATTTTGACACCCACCTTATCTTTGTTATTCTAATTTACAAAGCTACTGTATTCCACAACGGTTGTATTTCTTGAGAAATTACCTTATTGTATCTTTCATTACTGATCGAACTTTTTTATCCGGTTTATTGTATTGACATTGACACATTCTAGATTCAGACATACTTATTTTAATATAATGTTTGTGCGTTGAATATTTTCCTACCTCATATTCGTAATAGGCTTATGTCTGTTTATGAAACGAGAAACGAAAACAGTTTAATAATTCCTTTAACAAAACACGCATGAAAATGAATAAACGAAAAAGACTTAAAACAAGACAAGCCGGACACGTTGTCCGTTTCTCACGTTCGAACAATGTTCTCGATTACAAACATTGACACATTGTGACGAAACCCAACGAACTGCGACCGCTTATGTTCACCAAGTTTTTAATACCCAACACAGAATAATTCTACTCACATTTCCATCTCAGTTGTTTGCATGAATACGGCGAACGTATTAAAAACATACTTTGAGTTTACGAAACAAGTCGTGATGGGAGACGGGAACTGGGCCAAACTCGCAGAATAGTTGTATGAGATCCTAAAATTAAGTTCGAGTTACTGCAGAACCGAGACTGTAGCTTGTAAAGGTATACTCACTTTTAGGCAGTAATGAGTAAACAATTTTATGAAAAAGGTTACGTTAGGCAAAATGAATACAGTGAAGGAGAAGTTGTTTATAACAAGACCGTGGTTTGAGAACAAACTCAACAAAGCTAATGTGTGTTTCCAGACTACGAATGGGCTATTCAAGTACAAAAAGTTCTGCTACATATAGCTTAGATTAAATATGTTAATACCAAACGGATCAGTACAATTTAGACGACTGTTCAGTTTGCAAGAAAAGAACGTAACAATATGTAAAAGATCCAACACAAAAGTTCAACTTCTTTTCATGCGGTACAATTGTCATGCAAAAACACCGTGTTTCAATATGAACGTAATACGATATATTTTATCATTGTGTGTCGTTGGAAAACGCGTCACGCGCGCTCTGAAATCGCCTTACAGTTCAACTCATATGAAAGCAAAAATTAAACTCTGTACCTGTATCAATGAATAAAACCCATGCTTTCTATGGGATCCCCAACGGTTCGAACAATGACGAGTGCTGGATTATTTTCGAAACCAATTTCGAAGTGCGTAGTGAATGGAATTTGTACCTTTTATGTAGAATCGAATTCGATATAATAATGTTTTATATTTCCATACACGAATGTACAGTAAAACTCTGTGAACCGATGGACAATAGTCGGATACAAAAATATTACTCGGAATCCGATATAACATTGTATCTGTAGAACAAAAGCAGGCTCGGCTCTATATTTTGATGTACACGTCATATTTGGAAATATCGAATATTTTGTAAAGCCAGTGTGAGGGTATTTTGTATGCCAGGTCCCTTTGATTTAACCCTCTTATAAATATGTGTGCGTTCATGAGGTTAATACCCTTTGAGGATTGCACTATTATGTTCTCTGGCGAGGCCAGTTATCGTTCAAAACTACGGCATTATCTGTTCATATTGCAGTGACTATAATTGGACATTGCTCACATTTGTGAGCTATTATTTTCAGCACTTTGAGATAAAACATTTGACAGATTTAAAATGCAATCAAATCAAATCGTAGAATAACTCAAATATTTCAGGTGACTTCACGACCCAATTTTTCTACGAAACCCCTGGTTTTTGTAAATAAGCAACCCTAAAACAATATTGTTACAATTCCAACGAAGATCCAACGGTTGATTGGATCCAGTAGGGTTGTCTAAATTAACCACCCGCCGGAGGTGTCTTGCACCTCACTAGTTTAGAAATTGGATTTGCATTCACGGAGTTACAATTAGCTGACGGAATACTGGCCACCGAAGACATCCTGATATATATTTCAGATAGTAAAGTGATTGATTCTCAAAACGTTGTTTAGAGGGCTGCTGAGATCAGGCTCGGTTTCCTAAATTATGACTTTGGAATATCAGATTATTATTTAGGGATTGGAAGTGAAAGGTGCTTGTGAATTGTTTAGGAATGTTGATGTTCTTATCTGATTGTGCCTTAAGGGAATGATTAGGGTCTGACGGAAATTTCAAAATGTAGACGGATTGTATTACTTTCTACAGTATTAATAAACTGTACTGTTAACTGTTGGGGTTCATTCCTAAGCTTGAAATTACCATAACAATCAAATTTATCATCCAAAAACTTAATAAAATCTCTTTGAAAATTAACCTCTCCAAAATTTTATATGTCATCGATAGTTTTCTGTTTGTTCATCACGCTACATGTGGCTGTGTAACGCTCGGCTGCCGGATGGCCTTGTCTAACATTATACGCTAATTAATTGGTAATCCACATACAAAGCAAATCAATTAAGGCCCAATAATTACAATCTACAGTATTGAAGGCTTCTGTATACACACTGTATATGTTTGCAGTGGTATTAGTAACAGGGGTGTTTTACGACGTCTGAATAGATGTAGGTATACGGATTAGATGTTACGTAAGATTCTGTAGAAGTGTAGTTTGTCTAATGATTTTGGGATCTTTCTTGCGAAGAACTTACTAAAGTAGGTTTATTGTGTAGTATGGTTTATAACAATTGGTTTTTTTATATAAACATTTTTTTTTCAGAATCATCACCTGCAATTTTATTCATTGAAAAGGCCTTATCACTTAATTAACTTATATTTCAATCCCCGAACGTATTTTTTTCTGCATTTGTTTGAACAGTTACATTTTTTGATCTTCTGACCCCGTTCTCAAGTTCCCGTCCAGTGCGTTCGCACTAAACGTCGTAATTTGCACTTCGCTTAAAGGTCACTCGTAATTGCCAATTAATTACAAGTCGTCATGTCCTATGCGTAGTGTTTCGTAGTTTGTAATAATGAAGCAGTCATCCACGTGATAATTGATGTAGTTAGTGCTTGCAGCGCTTAATTACATGTCAGTAGGATTACGTAATTATTGTGTAGACTTTCTTGTATGTACGGCATGTGAGGGGCTGGGTGTCGTATGTAGCAACATTAGCTGTATATTTATTGGAAGTTGATTTAGTTGGTTCTGTTATCTGAGACCTTAGATACTACGAAAGAGCATATTGTAGCTATTCTAATCAGCATATTTGAACATGCTTCAAGACCGTGTTTGTTTTCTGTCTGAAAAAATATTAATTGAACCACTGAATGTCTTTTCTTATCAGTAAGAATTTGTCGTATTTTATCAGTCAAATTATCATCATCTTCATCTAAATAATGACCAAAACAAACATCACTACTATTCATACATTTTGATTTAATTGGTTCTGTTGTGGTTCAGTTATTTGAGACCTTAGATACTACGAAAGAGCATATTGTAGCTGTACTAATCAGCATATTTGAATATGCTTCAAGACCGTGTTTGTTTTCTGTCTGAAAAAATATTAATTGAACCACTGAATGTCTTTTCTTCTCAGTAAGAATATGTCGTATTTTATCAGTCAAATTATCATCATCTTCATCTAAATAATGACCAATACAAACATCACTACTATTCACACATGTTGATTTAAGTAGTTTTGTTGTGGTTCAGTTATTTAGGACATTTGTTACTACGAAAGAGCATATTGTAGCTGTACTAATCAGCATATTTGAACATGCTTCAAGACCGTGTTTGTTTTCTGTCTGAAAAAATATTAATTGAACCACTGAATGTCTTTTCTTCTCATTAAGAATATGTCGTATTTTATCAGTCAAATTATCATCATCTTCATCTAAATAATGACCAAAACAAACATCACTACTATTCACATATTTCAAGTCACAAAATCTAAAATGAACTCAAGATTCAGTTCCTTAACTCCGGTTCAGTCGCATTTCTCGAAGCGGGGGCTTGTACTAAATTTATGTACATACACTAAGATACCCCTAAGATACCGTATAAAATTGTAGGTCAAGACACGCAAATAAATACAGAGAGTGGATGTAAGAAGGATTTGTATAATGTTGAGCAAGGGTCAAAAGACAAGCCGAATCGGGTCACAAGCTTTGACTTGAGAGGCCGCGATGAAAGGTTTTACATACATTTAAACTCTGTAAAGTAAATGTCAATTTGTTTGGAGATTTTATGTTTATTTTGGTGGTTTTAAAATATGTGATATAAGGTGAGTTTGAATTTAAAGCTTCAGTATGTGATTTTTTGACTGGATAATAAATTTCGTAAAGAGATTACATTTCCTAGACTTGATTGTTGTTTAATAGCAATGAAAGCGAGATTTTATTAGAACCTATTGGAGGAAATCAATAATAACAAGATTGATTTGATTTCGAAAACTTTTAACAATCCCGGCAGAAATAACAAAATAATTTTTTTATTTATTTATTTGTTAACTAATGAAAAACACAAAACAAACAGGAATATCACAAAAACCTTAATAGGTTTGTCTAGATGTTGAAATACCTTAAAGCAGCCTTAATACTAACAAAATAATAATAATCACTGTTTGTTCCACACACTACAGCGTTTTGTTTTGATGTCTGGCCAGGCTCAAAAATATTACGGATGCAACAAATAAATAATGAAGTAAACGACAAAAACAGGGCTTCGTAAAGACAAAAAAAGTGAACGGTAGTAGACGATGTTGAGAACAAAAACACGCTAATGTAAGGCGTATTATCATGAATAATAAAAAAAGTACAGTCGAGTATCATAAAGTGATGTTATAGAAGTAATGGGGGGAAAAACGCCCCCGGGGGCGTAGGGTGCGTACTCGCGAAGATTCTGTTGGCAGAATTTTATCTAGATGTACCGAGTTTACAATCTTGACAATGTCGAGAAATTGCGATACAACCTACTAACAATGTAATTATGTATGTTGGTTTCTTTTTGTGTCTGGAAGACCTGTGGATAAAAGAAATCATGTTTTGTGTCTTTTGTTACAATGAAAACATCGTCTACATACTCATAAAATATTTATTGTTTACTTTCATCTCAAAACTACAAGGAAATATAAATTTCAGTTCCTTGTTCAGATCAACCTAAAAAAAGGTTTTCAAGAATAGAAACAAGAAGACAGAAGTAATGGTTTTTTATGAGCTTTAAATTTAACCCACTTGATGAGCCACGAAAAAGTCTAAAATAGTAACACAACGCAAAATTAAAGAAAAAGAAATTTCCTTGGCAACCTGTATTATTACTGAAAACATTTTATTTGTAAACAGAACGATGAAATACTGCACTTTTAGAAAATATTTTAAAGCGTATCCAGAAATTTTAAGCTCCTCAACCGTATCCATCTCTCAAGGGCCGTAAGTAAATTCAATCTGTAGGCCGCACTCCCAAATCACCTGAACACTCCACAGCGCGTATTAGGCTCGCGTATAAATCTAATTTGGATATATTTTCTTACATTTCAAAAGTTTCTACGTTGGAAATGAAAAGAAGATGGAGTGCGTCAGCGTCTTGTCAACGCGAAAAGTTCAGGGTATCGTGTGAAACAAATGGGTTTGTTTTGCTTTCTGTTGTCATTATATTATTTCTGTGTTGATGTACTATATGTATGTTATCATGTTCAGTTTGTGTCGGCACTGGTAGTCCTCTAGTATATCATGATGATTTTTTTTTATCAGTAGGATCATTCAAATGGTAGACATCCCACCTATATGCATTAAACGTTATGGGATTACTTTCATTTTGCGTACAGCTATGGATTTGAATACTGGAGTCTGTATTTACAGATAGCTACATACTGAATTATTTAAATCAAGAGTGTATGCTTCATTGACGACTATATCATCGTTTTCCACTAGGTGAAATGTTGGTCTAACGAGAGCCAGTCAATAACTATAATCCACAACGATAATTTTATCTTTACCCTATTCAACATAGAGGTGGATAGGCCAAATATAATTTCCGTTTGTGTTTATTATACTACTGCTATTTAGCCAATTGGTTTACTTACTGCTGTTATTACTTTATATCTAATTATCTTAATATCTAATCACTGATGTGCAATATGATGTGGTGCGTGAGACCAAGAACGGGCGCAAACGCAATTTAATTAATTAGCTCTGTTGTTTGGTCTGCAGAGCAATTGGAGAGAAATCTAAAACCTTAGCCATATTATATGGTATTTAGTATTCTAACTCTCTTGATGTACAGTAGTCTATTAATTATATGCCTCATTAAATGTATACTAAAGCTAATAAATGGAATTTATTTACTGTTGATTGACAAACTATCGTATAAGAATATAAAAATAGTCAAGTTACATAGAAGTCTAAAGTCTAAGTCTAAAATATATGAATATTAATCATTTTATGCATCTAATCTGATTGGACTATATTTGTTTAGGATTTTTGTGAAACAGAATCAACATTTCCATTTTTTTTTAATTTTCCCAACTGAACTTTCAAAATATTATATATATAATATATATTTATTATAGCAGCTGATTTAGTCGACTATCTGTCAGATATGGCATCAATGACGAAATTATGATAGTTTGATAACATTGCAATGCAAGATATGATACCATTGACAGTTAAAGATTTCATTAAGCTACTTCGACATTTATTCAATACTAACCCTTCCCAAAATTGAATCGAACAGCAAAATCGCCATTAACTATCGATTTTTACCGGAAGCCAGGCAGCGTAATGTGCTGCTCATATGTAGCTACAATACATCTTGCTTTGTCCCATTCAATGTGTAGACGACGAAACGAGGCTGGCATACTGATGTGTTACTTTTAAAATTTATTGCTGCAACCCCTTACTTGGGGTTGTGGTGATGTCGATAGAAATTTTGTACTTAAGAAATGTCAGAAAATTAATTAAAGGTAATTTATTAACAAGAAGCAAGACAAACAAAATATGGCAAAATTAATTTACAAATGTACTGTATACATTCAGAAAACTTAATGTCTTAATAGTCTTACAGTTTAGTACAGTCAGTTTGATATTTTAAATTCTATCAATCTAGCCAAAGACCAGAAACTGTCACGTGAAAACCGTTCAGACTTTATAAATAGAAAATTTACAATAGAACTTGGTCATTTTTCATCGACTATCGACAAAGGTTTCGCATCAATACAAACACTATCCGACGTCGACGGTGAATAAGAAGTAATGAGTTTTCTTTTACATCGCACCTGACTTCTGGCCTCGCAGACGCCTCGCAGACGCCTCGCAGACTTCGCTAAACAGGATTAAAACCTTTTTTATTTCCACTATTGCTTTTCCTCTATTCACTCTTATGTTGCTTTGAACTCCCATCAAATGATTTTATTATTTGATCATATTTTTATTTTGTTTTATGTTAGTTTAAAAATAAACATTTTTACTAAAGTCTTTGAAATATTTCTTTATATTCATTTTTGCTTTTGTGAAATTGTAGCATCGAATACATTAAGTATTTATACACGTTTTGCTTTCATTTTTTAATAATATTGTGAGCAAGCTGTTCGCATTTACTTTTGACTTTTTACTTAATATTATTTTGAAAACAAACTAAAATAATAAAATATTTTATGTTTAAAGTCGTAAAGAGATAAAGAGCTAAAGCTACTAAAGACAGCTTTACAGCCATAACACAACTTTTAACACAGTCTTTCTGTACAGACGATGTGTCACTAGAGTTGCAGTCGCAAGCTGGTTCAATACTCCCATACGTTACCTACTTAGTGTTGATAATTTAAAAATTCTCCGAGTTATCCCGACTAAACACGACCAACGGCGTCGTGTGTGTCGTGCCACAGGGTGTGAACAACGAGATGCTAGCGATTTAGAAGCAGATAAGCCTGTTAGTAGTGCAGTATAAGATGTGAGTTATAATAAAAACTGAAGAAGTACTGAGATGATCAAAGTTAGTATATGTCATTTGGTTTGGATGATCATTCTCAGAAACATGCAAAATAGATACATATAAAATAAGGGAATGTATGTATTTGTTGAAAAATGCATTACTTTTTTAAAACTAGGTATTATTTACCTCTAAAAAAGACAAATTAAATACAAAGAAACAAAATAAATCAGAATTCTCACAATCCCCTCTACAATGAAACTTTATTGAGGGGTTAATCCAAAGCCATATCGTTTGTAACTTGCACTCGACAGTCGCACAGTGTCTCAGCCGCGCCGCGGCGACACCGCACCGACAACATGCCATTTGTAAACTATTTGTATGCGGGCGAGTGTGCCGCCCTCACTTTTCTTACTTCCCAGTGACGAGCGACCGGCAACGCTACTACTATCTTAGCGCGCTTTCCAACTACAACAACTCACAAATTTAGTGCTAACTTCCTCAACACGGTGTCTTCATACGGTTTAGAAGTACGAACACCGTGTCTCTAAACTTGGATGTTGGAAAACCTTAGTTTATTCAGTCACATTGGTATTTATGTGCCGTTCGAATATCGCGTGCATGCTCGCTGAATTAAATTTTGTTCGTGCGATGTTCTCGCTTGTGCGCTTGATACGTTGATTGAAAGGTATTTACGTACGTGAGCGTTGCTTTGCAATGATCTATTTGTCTGCTGATCCTGAATTTTCGGTTGGAATTGATTTGTTGGAAATTCTGTGCAGATAAATTTATATTACCATTGCTGCATTGGGGTGATATTTGAATTTCTGGAATCTATATTCAGAATTTAGCGTTGTATGCTTCAGAGCTATGCTAACATTGTTTAACAATGCGAAATACACACCTACATGCGATACCTCAATTGTACTGGTATTCAGCTAAAATCCGGTTTGACTGGAAGCCGACCCCAATATAGTTGGGAAAAGACTAGGCAGATGATAATGATGCGATATCAAAATTTTAATGTGAGCTTCAATCATTATGACATATTGTTTGAAATGATAATTCCAATCAAATAATTCAATGAAACGACGACGACGCCGTTTGGTGTCGGCCGGTGCCGTATGGTGCCGTAAAAGAATAATACCATCCCATCACTTCCCGTGGGTGTCGTAAGAGGCGACTAAGGGACTCACCAGAGAATGGGCAGCAGCGTTCTCTGTAAAACGCAACACCAAACACTGCGATCGCCAACACGCCTGCCAAGCAATAGCGATTATGGCAACCCGCCACTCCCCCTTTGGGGAGGCCTATGTCCAGCAGTGGACGTCTTCCGGCTGTTATGATGATGATGATGATGAATTCAATGAAATAAAATTTCATAATAGAAATATTTTTTACAAATGTCTTAAGGAGTATCAAGCAAGTAAATGTGTTTAAACAAAATATTGAAAAAAAAAATCAAGATAAAAAAAAGATTTGCTACGTAAAAAGCAGTAATGCTAAACTTATCTAAGAAATTGGCAACAATCCGTCATGTGATGAGAGATATAAACCACAGTAATACAAAACCGTTGCAACGTTCGATGCATTTTTATAGCTCCAGCAATAAACCGGAGCTGGTGAGACGAAAACGACAATAGTGCACTTAAGTTGCTCATAAACGGTATATCATATCCTACCGAACAATGTTATTTATTTCACTGTATTGCTGAACAACTACTGATTTGAATAGATACGATCGAAACTCTAAGACGTTTTGCGCTTTATGTATTCAATTTTTCCAATGAAATTAGTCATGCTGCAGATATCGAGAAAGTTCTAGAGGAGTAAGTGTACAATGTACAAGTAAATATGAGCAGTTTGTATTTTGATAGTGAAGAAGCTTTAGTGTTTCCCCGTTTTACTGATGCAGCACATAAACGGGTTGAAGATGTAAATATAAGTAGTAAGAAAACTATAAGATAGTAAGAGATCAAGGAACACAATTTATTTTATTATTGATACAAGTTCAAAGAGTAAAAATATTTTCATTTTACTCTTTCACATTTGTGTAAGTTTTGAATAATTTCATCGATTTTAACCGGGTCGCAAACATCGGGTCTTTCAGTTTCTATAGATATCATATTTTTTATTGATGCAAATAAAATTTTACTATCCTGTTTGTCATGTTGCTAGTGTTTGTGATACGTAGTTTTACATACTTTAACGAGTGTATTCGAGATGTCTTGGCATCAGATCTAGAGGATCTATTCCAAACAATGATTTGTTACTTTAGTTTTATTCTATGTATAATTTTACATCACTACCTTTGGAAGTACCACGATCTTCAATTTATACTAAATATTCAAATACATTTTCATTTTAAAATTTTGTTCTAGTGTCATTATCTTCTTTTACAGTATTAGAATTCCTGCATTCAGCTACCATTGCATCTCTGGTTTCGCATACATGCCTTCAAATTCTACAAATGCTCTTTTCGGGGTGCATTTGTACCATTTCAATACATTTAAGACTGTACTATAAAACCAAATTGTACTCGAGGTTTGAACTTAGATGATGATAATACGGGTATATTATGTATAAATAAAAAATGAATCGTCGCCAACGAGAATTATACTGCCAACAGTAACAAAATGTTATGAATAAAATCACAACATTTTATTATGTGTGTATATGTTTTTAACTTCTTTTAGTAACTGTTTCATGTTATTTTACTTGAAGGAACGTGTTATATCACATTTGCCTGTGTGATGGAAATGAGGATTTATTGCAATTGATAAGAGATCATCTACAAATCAAGCCTTACCTTCCTCTACATTCGTACATATATTCTACTATATTATAAAGAGGAAAGATTTGTTTGTTTGTTTGAATTGAATAGGCTCCGAAACTACTGGACCGATTTGAAAAATTCTTTTAGCATTGGATAGCTACATTATCAGGGAGTAACATAGGCTATATATTATCCCCGTACTCCCACGGAACGGGAACTACGCGGGTGAAACCGCGTGACGTCCACTAGTATTCTATAAATTAATACGATGTACACTATCATCCAACCAACACAACAACAAAATTCTCTCCACCGTATCATACTGAAATACTTTAAACATGAATACAGAATTTAATATCGAATTATGAAAGCTCATTTCAATTAAGTTCAATTATGATAGAATTCGAATAATTTTTAGTGGGAGGGTCGGAAATTTATTACTCGGGAAACTGATCAATGTTTATATTGACGTTGGCGGCATTCCAACTGCCATAATTATTATATGGTATATAAGTATTGTGTGTGTTCTGTTATGGCTAGTTTGGGGGATTACAGGAATGGATGTGTTAAGATTTTGAGTAGCTTGTATATTATGTAATCCAATGACTGTATTGCTAACCAATTCACTTCTGCTCAAATATTGTTTTTGATTCCCACGTGAAACAAATTCATTGTCTAGTCTAGAGGTATATTTAATTATTTAACTGAGGTATTCTCACCTCAATGAAAATACAATGCGTTTGGCGTCACCTATCTCCATTGATATATAAAAAACCCAAGATGCACAGTCTCGAACAAATGCAACACTCGAAACTGTCGTCAAAAACTGACATGTATCAAGTGTCATATGTGAGTTGTGTGTAGTTATACTATAAACAATTTTTTTTTGCAAATTCAACCTTACACGGATCGCTTAAAGTTGTTTTTACAAAGCAGTGCAGTATGGCGAGTGATGCATTACTGTTTGAAACAAGCGCACAATTATATATTGTGCGCTTGTTTTTTGCGGACGTTTATGAGATGCTGAGTATGTATCTTGGGTTTTTAATATCAATGCCTATCTCACATAAACAATTAAGTTATTGGCTGCAATCAAACCCAAGATACAGGTGAGGAAACCGTGAATATGTCTTTATTAGTTTTCTTTGTAAAACAATGACCCACTATCTATCAGAAGACAGCTTTCAGTCAGACGGATGCAGCTGACGGATCCAGTACTTCATATCTGATCTCTGTAATATAGAATGCACACTAAAATAAAGTGATCAAAATTATAATGTAGAATTCATAAAATGTAGCGATGTTATAATTCGATTTGAACACAGCCTCAGGGCTCTCGATAATATGTCATGATGTTATGTGGACTAAGTTGTAGGTTAATACGGGATTTGGTGGTTAAACTCGTTAATTCCCCTAATTAGGGCAATAGTTTTCAAATCCTATTCGCTATGTGGAAACGATAATTATCATGATGATTAATTTTATTGAACTATATTATGAATAAATAGACATTCGATTAGAAAATTGTTTCAGAACTAGATTAAAATATAATCAGAAAAATCAATAAACCCGACTGCAAAAAAGTTATCTTATAAAAGACCGAAACCGGCACACTTTTATGAAGGAAAATTGTTTTCTATAATAAAATTATAAATATATTAATATAATTAAATTTAAACGTGTCATATATATAATTTTTGTAATCTCCAATTAATCTCCTTCATTTTTGATAACCTACTTGATAGGTCTGGTATTTTTTTTTTATTAACGACTTAAAATTTCGCTGCAAAAACTCGCCACATTGCTTTAATTTTTTAAATACCTATCTAAGGACACTTGGGTTCTTAAGACAAATCTATCAACCCCTTAATGGTCGGAATCCATCAAGCCGTTTGGAAGATACGAGGTAATAAAGAAATTTACAAACAAACAATAACAAGGTACGCGCGAAAAACATAACCCTTCCCTGGCAGTCGGGTAAAACATAATGCTGAAGAAAAAAAACACAGAAAGCTGCTGATATCCTGCTGTTTCTTGTAATGCGAAAATGTCATCAGTTGAGGTTCTAGACAAATGACATTCTGAGGGCATAGCACGAATATTTTTGACGTCTGGTAACGTAACGTCAAATTTTACTATGACTAAAATACTCGTTTTGCGCATAACATTTATTTGAATTGGATACTATATTCATATTTTTGAATGATACAAATTGTGTATGTCGCATAAATACTTTGGGGTTGCAGTTTTTTATACTTAAAATTCGCTTACGTTAACGTTACTATACGTCAAAATATTCGTGCTAGGTCCTCTGACAGCGTTAGCGTGAACGTCAAAAATATTTGACAAACGCTGTTGAAATATCACGTGACGAACACATTTAATTTCGGCATTTCCACAATTGTATTCGCTGGCAGAATTGCACTTGGTCTAGACCAGCCGTACTCAACCTTTTTCCCTCTGGGCCACATTGTGCTTCTATTATTGTAGTGAGGCAGCAATAACCTACAGTAAAATAAAATTCTACACATTTCAATATTATCTACATGAATGGGACTTTTGAATTTGTGATAAAAAGACCGTTTTCATATGATATAGGCCAACTTTTTCACGTCGATAGTTAGTAAGGAATAGTCTCAGCACATTGTTAAAGAGTGAATCAGTGCAGTACAGATACATACACGTTGATACACTGACTGAAAATAAAAAAAATAGTAAATAGGTATAGCATCAATAATGTGCTAGGCTACAGGGCCTCGCGGGGAAGCTTGACGGGCCACATGCGGGCCGCGCATGAGGCCGCAGGTTGAGTATAGCTGGTCTAGACTTTAGACTAAGTGCAATTTAACCAGCGAACGAAACCACAATACAACTTTTTACTAGACAACAATGTTGAAAGGTGTTGAAAACTTGCAACTTCGGCGTCCTCCAAAAATCATAACATTTCAATAACAACAGGTTTGTCCAGAAAAGTCGACCAAACAAAATCACAATCTGTATACTATTCAAGGTTGAATAATTTGCTAAAAGTTTTCAGTTTATTCACGCTCTCCGCTCAAAACTTAGACCAAGAGCGATCATAAGTGATTGCCGATATGTAGGATTGTAGAATATTTTTCGAGCGCAACTTATCGTGATACAAAACGGTTGAAATATATTTTAATAGTCGGATAAACTGTCGGATTGTTGTGAACGTTTGCAGATATCATGATTTTTGGTTCTCATGTTTTATTTATAGTGTTTTATTGATTTGTGACTACGAGGATGGGAGAATAACAATGTATCAGCGGTTATCTTTGCACGTGAGTAGCGTTGTGTTGCGTAGGTTAGTTTTTTTTACAATTTGGAATTAAATAAACGTAACACTTCTTAAGGGGTACTGTACTCATCATTATGAACAATTTTTACTATAGGACCAGCCTGAACCGAAAGCGCGAAAAAAAACATGAGCTGTTATGCGCACATAAATGTATAGAGCAGTCGTTTTTTTTTTTTGCGATTAACATTATGGTACCATAGTGAGTTGTAACCCCTTCATAGGTTATGCATTTGTTCTGTTACATGTGTATATGGAATTAAATTCTGAAGGATGGCCAAGTCTGAACTTGTGGCACTGGTGCCACTATATAATGTTAGGTTATTAACACTGTATCGGGAGGGTAACGGTTGACCGGGTTGATCACTTCCTTTTATCGATTCTAAGAACGTTGAAGGATCACCAAGTTCAGGGTTACTACACCTCAGACGGTAACATAAATGGTTTTATATGACTTGACCATTACATGTTTATTTTTTAAAGAATCTTTGCCCTCTGCGTTTGTTTTGGTGTTACTTCTCTGGGCCTATAAGTTGGCGAATATTAACGAGTAAATTGGTATGTAAAAACAAATTGAAAAGTAAGTACAAATTGTCACTATAGACCAAACAGAAGTCTTTCAGTTAATAGTGTATGAAATGGTAATAGTTGACTGTTTACTTTGATCAATTCTTAAGAAACGCTAACTGGTACAGTGTACTTAAAACCCGATGATTTTATCAGTTGATTTTTGATGACCCCACACGATATGACCCTGTCTAAACCGAAGTCTAACCCATAGTCTTTCAACGTTCATCTAAAGATTTTATTAGGTACTAACCTCCCCAACTCCATAGAAATTCTTTCAGCTCGACCGATTTTTACGACTGGCAATAAAATTAAATATACGTACTTGATGCACTTCGTTTTCCGGAAAAAAAAGCCTTGGAAGAAGAAGCTGTTTTTATGAAATATACCTGTTTTAGATAATGTTCGAGATGGGTGAACGAGATTGTTGCCATCGCGGGTAGACCCTGGATGAGGCTGGTGCAGGAACGTGGAGATTCGCACACGAAAAGATAGGCTTATGGTAGTCATTTACCTACATACGGAGTGGAATTCCCTGCCGGAGTCTGTGTTTCCCGATAGCTACAATCTGGGAATCTTTAAGTCAAGAGTGAATAGATTACTTCTGGGCAAGCGTGCTCTATCTTCTACCGCATCATCGCTTACCATCAGGTGAGACGGTGGTCAAGCGCGTGCGAGACATTTAGACACACACACATCACATTTATTTATTTACTTCCTTAATATCAAAAATAGAAATAAAGACCTAAAGCTGAATCGACTTCTTTCGTGATCCTTTATTGTTTTTTATATGTACGAAAGGATATTGGGGAAAGGTCAATGTACTTTATTGCAAGTTTATCTGGCGCCTACCATATGCTCAGCAGTGGGCGAAGTCGGACTGAGGATGATGACGATGATAATTGTTTTAATGGTGAAGTAGTCACCCTCACATCTCGCAATAACATCTTCTACACAGTCCATCCATTATTTCGTTGATCATTTATTTATTTAAACTTTATGTACAGTAGTGGTACATGGGCGGACTTAAATAACGGCATTCTCTACCAGTCAACCTTTGGGCACAAAAGCTAACCAACGGAACCCTATTACTAAGCCTCCGCTGTCCGTCCGTCCGTCCGTCCATACGTCCATACGTTCATCCGTCCGTCCGTTCGTCCGTACGTCCGACTGTCTGTCAGCGGGCTGTATCTCACTAACCGTAATAGGTAGACAGTTCAAATTTTCACAGACTATGTATTTCTATTTCCGCTATAAAAAAAATAATAAAAATTAACGTTTGTGGTAAGGAACCCTTCGTATGCGAGTCCGACTCGCACTTGACCGGTTTTTTGATAAAATGCATCAATCAACAAAATCACAGAAATCATATACATATGTCTAGTTTCCTACCACAGGCGTCCAAAGCTAATAATTGATTTATACTTAGGAATCGGGGTCGAACCATCATATAATAGTTCGGGGCAGTTGATTCCAGGGGACGAGACGAGCGGAGTGCACTTGCAGTAACTTGCGCAAACGTTTGTTTAGTGATAGGGCGGGCCAGTCTTGGCGGCACACGGGACAGGTCCTTTCCGATGACAGAATCAGAAAGCACATCACGCTACCCGTCACTGTCAAATTTTCCCAATCAACCTTGTACCTAACGCGTTAGCGATAAAGATGAAAATGAAATTTGACAGATTGTTGTGTGGTTAATATTATGATTCTGCGAAAGGGGCCCTTTTTAGACCCGCTGACTTGCACACAGATAAGAATACGAATATATTGAATACGGGAGTCCAGCGGGCCCACACAACAATCTGTCAATTTAATTTTCATCTTTGTCACTAACGCATAAGGTTCAAGATTGATTGGGAAAATTTGACAGTGACGGGTAGCGTGATGTGCGTTCTGATTCTGCTAAAGTGGCATTTTTAGACACCCTGGCTTCAGTTTTAGGAGTCAAGCAACTAAGTCCAAGAAATCTTGCATTTAAAAATACTTACCTACTTCGAGTAAAAACAGTTGACTTTTCTTCGAACCACTTGCAAATGCACTCTAAGATTCCCTCTTCAGAGACCAGTACCACAATTTATCGAATTCACGGAGTCTATAGCACATCAAATGCTTAGAAAGTTGGAGCGCTCGGTGGTCTTACGGTAATCAAACTGGGAGACAAGAGTATACAGAGGCTGTGTCGGTGTCTGAGGCTTGTTTGTATCTGCGCTAGGTAGGTTTTGTAGGAAGCTATCGTTGTTGTTGCTGTTTTGGAGGTAATGTTGTAAATGTGTTTGAATTTTTGACTTTTTTTTTTTGGTACAAGCCCGCCACACATTCCCAACCACTGCAACTCCTGAAAGCCAGAATCAACAGTGGCGACCACCAGAAAAACGCCGAGCCAATGAAGCCCAACGAGTCCCGGAGAAACAATTTAACTGTCTTGGATCCTGCAACGAATTTAATCAGAAAAGTACAGCGGAGGAGTAGTTATTTTTGACTTGTAAACGAACAAGACCCTTGACGCCTAAAATTGAAGCCAGGGGCTTCAGTTTTAGGCGTCAAGGGACTAAATCCATGACATATTGCATTTAAAAATATATTTACTTCGAGTAAAACACAGTTAACTATTCTTCGAACCACTTGCAAATGCCCTCTAAGATTTTCCCTTCAGAGACCAGTACCACAGTTTATCGAATCCATGGAGCTCATCAAATGCTTAGAAAATTGGAGCGCTCGGTGGTCAAACAGTAATCAAACTGGGAGACAAGAGTATACAGAGGCTGTGTCGGTGTCTGAGGCTTGTTTGTATGTGTGCTAGATAGGTTTTGTGCTGTTGCCATTTTCGAGGTAATGTGTTTGATTTTTTGACTTGTAAACGAACAAGAGAAAAAAGAACGAATCGAAAAGGAATAAACTTGTTTTTGGCTCAAACTAGGATTTATAGACCGCTATCGTACCTATAGAATTAAGTTTGTGTAAAAAAGTTATGTAGTTTATTTTTGGTGCACAATAAAGTATTTCTAGCCATATATTTGCTTTGCTTATTCGCGTCCAATACACATATTCTTCAACCATGAACTTGTATTTTACGCCTAACTGAAGTGCACAAACGAAAAAGAAATCAAATTTACATAGTTATTAGTTTCAGGTATAGATCGGGATGAAAAATCGCATTTGTATGGCTGGTTTTCCTGTCACACTGGCCGCACGGTGACGGTCGACGCTGATGGGTCAATATGTATGGATAGGTAGCGTTTTTGAGTCGCGCTGACCGCTCAGCGCTGACGGTTAGTTAGAAGTTCATACGCTTCGGCTGTCAGCGCGGACGATCAGCGTGCGGTCAACACGACTCTAAAACCAGCCTAAAACTTTTCTAAACAGTTTACAAAAACATTGCAATATTCACCACCAAACATTCCACCCACCAAAAAACAAGAAACAAACAAAACTAAACATTATTCGAAATATTTTCCATTCGAAATCACAAACTAAATTCACAGGTTTTGCATACAGTGAATATCTCGAATGGGGTGGCCGTTTATTGAACGGAATCGAACCGGCGTACCGATGAATCGACGGTAAATTAATAATCATATTACTTTTTCAGTGGAATGCAAATATTTGATGATTGCGCTGCGGCGAGTGCTGAATGTCGATACTGAGAGTCGCGGATGTTCAAAATTGCTAGATGTGGTTCATCGTATTGAGCAAACATGTGCGGAGTGATTGAGCGTGGTTTTGATTGGGTGTCAGTTATCTTTGAAAGCTGTTGTGTGTTTCAGTATGATTTGATTGATTCGTGTCCATGTATTTTTGTTTCTTTGTGCTAGAAGTTTGAAAATTACGTTAAAAGCTCTAAAAAATGATGACTGCTAGAGATACATGAAAGAAGAAGGCATGCTACAGCGGTTCCAAATTAATTCGGATAGACGCGTCTGTCTGGTGATAATGACGCATCTAAAATATGGGGCTTTTTCATTATAATAAAATCTAACCATGTGACTAATTTAACACTAATTTGTAAAATTGATTGAAAATTTGAGTTAAGAATCTGCTGCATTTTTTGATAAAGAGAGTTTGAATTTAAAATTTGCTTGTCAGATGACGTCATTATGAGTTCGACTATTGTTTGTTTTATTGAAACTTTTCATCTGAATTCTTACTATACACGATGCCATTTTAGTTGTCTTACAAAGGAAGACCACTTAATGTACTCGATATAAACTACTTCTAGGCGTGATTATTTTATTAAAATAATTCAGTAAGATGATAGGTACATTAAAATAAAAAAATGCATTAGGATTATAAAACATCCTGTTAATAATATTTATATATCAAAAGAATGTCGCCGCCGGCTGAAGGGGTCGTAACGAAATTTAACACACAGTTAGATCATAGTCTGGAATACTACAAAGACTATTTCTTATCCCTGGAGTATGTTCAATTATGTTAATTTATATGTTCGGGCGAAGCAACTAGCAGAAGCTAGTATTATTCTGAAAGTAACATCCAGCAATATTTTTCAGTTTACATTCCAGCTTCCTTGTTGGAGCTTTATTTGTGTACTATTGTGAAACATCCGTGATCGGTTTCTCTCGCGCTCGCTATGCAATCGACACATTTTAGTTTTTACAATTTTTTATCGAAGAGCGCTGGGCTGGTAGAGCATTTGTTGTTATGTATTTTTTCTGAATTAGTGGTTTTTTTATCAAGCCTGTTTTTTAAATTTATTGTTTACTAGCGGACGTCACGCGGTTTCACCCGCGTAGTTCCCGTTTTCGTGGGAGTACGGGGATAAAATATAGCCTATGTTACTCCCTGATAATGTAGCTATCCATTGCTGAAAGAATTTTTCAAATCGGTCCAGTAGTTTCGGAGCCTATTCATTTCAAACAAACAAATCTTTCCTCTTTATAATATTAGTGTTACCTATACCGATATAGATACCTATAAAAACATAGTAACTTTATGAACATGGTTGTATCTAAACTTTATAAAAGTTATCTCAAGATTATGGAAGATGCGTAATTTATTTTAACCGGTTCACAGTCCCATAAAGCACATGTAGTCTGCGCTGATTGTTTAACTATTGTGTCTGCCGTGCGGACAGTGAACCTGAATATAAATACCGTAATATAACGGTGCGTGAGTTGGACTTTTCTATTTCTTGAAAACCTCCCGGCATAAGTCAAATTCAAACACGATAGTTTTCTTTTTCTTCGTGTCGCTGGCAGGACAGGTTTTTTTTTTTTAGATTTGGGTGGCCCAAAACATTGCCACTTCCATGGCATCGTTGGTGGCGGCACATAGGTCAGTAACAGTAATATGACAGCATATTAATAGGCTGTCAGTTATTGTTTTAAAGTGGACTGTAATAGAGCGGTCCGCAAGCACGGAGGAGTTTGCCGATTCTTCAATTACTTCAACACAACACACAGCTTGGCTCATCGCCGTAAGGTTACCTGCTTGACGGTCTTCTACAGATTGTACTTCGGTGTGCCCAAGAACACCACGACCTCATCCCACTGGCCCCCTTCTACCATTGAACTTCTAGACGCACTGCAACTTACCATCCCTACTTTGTTGCTTTTCCACCAATTCGCACTAAGCGTTTCCGAACATCTTTTATAATGCGCACAGCAAAGGAGAGGAATTCTCTGACTGCGTCTGTGTTTTCGAACGCCTACAACCCTCATCTCTTCAAAGTTAGCGTGAACAGGCTCCTTCTGGGTAAGCTCGCTCCATCGTAGACTTTTTCACTGTCATCTCTGACCAAGACAAATAAAAAAAATAAAAAGCCCAAGCGATACTGAAAAAAAAAACACATTTTCTTCACCAAACTTCCGAACAATTCAACCACCAACAAAAGGAGTAAACCATAATTCAAGTCCACATCTAAAAGTCGGTTAAAAAGCCCGTAGAACTGAGGTGTCGGGCTGTGTGGATTGCACTAAATTATTCCCCCGGGCGCGGCGAGTTAATGAATTTATAATCAAATTACAAGAGTACTGCGCCCCGTGAGAAATTTCACAGATAAATCTTTACAGCGATATCGTTTTGTTTGTTTCGCGGTCACTGTGGATTGGGTGCTGGTTTTCTGTGAAGGTCGATAGGTTAAAACAAACTGGGTGACATCTTGTGGTGATCAGGGAGGGAAAAAACATCAGACAACGTTTGAATAATAATAAGGTAACCCAAGTATGCACGGTCTGACAAAAGTCAGTGATCAATGATATTCATTTTGCAAACATGGTACAAATAACTTTTTAACACGCTTAACACGTCAATTTTATCCTTACTATATTTACTATATATTTATATATAATATTATAAATGCGAAAGTAATTCTGTCTGTCTGTCTGTGGTGCATTCACGCTCAAAACTACTGAACCGATTTAAATGAAATTTGGCACACAGATAGTCTAGAGCCTGAGAAAGGACATAGGCTACTTTTTATCCCGGGAGTATGTTCCCTAGGTACCACGCGGACGAAGCCGCTGCCAGAAGCTAGTTTTCCATAAGTATAAAACTAGATGAGGCTTGTGTTTCCTAGCTGCTTGTAATTCTTTTGATATTTATTTTACGCATTTAAGATATCACCGAAATCCGATGGAACCACAAAGTAAAATCTTAGCCATGCTTGGGTGAAAGGTTATGTCCAGAAAAGGACATCTTTTGCTAAAACGGTGTGATTATTTTCTGCATCATATCTAATTATGTCTGTTACATACAATGCTTTTGCCACTCCTTCAGTTTTCCGAAATTTCAATATTTTATACAACCATGCGTGATAGTCACCAGTTCTACGCACACCACCCTAACTATCCCAAATAATTCCACCACACAATACAGCCAAACAGAACTCACTAAATCTTGGACTGGATGTGGCCGAGACGTATAAACGGCACATAATTTATTATCTAACATGTGAGCCCTTTCGTGAAAATATTAGGTAAATAAAGCTCTTGGAAGTGATGGCTATGAGATGGGCGATAACGATATGTATCGCCGGATCTATTGTTGATAGTCACTTTAATATGGACGAAATGGATCTGATATTACTTAGTTTTTTTTTTTTATAGTTTTCTGCTATAGGGGATTTTTTGTAGTGGTTTGTTTTAATACGATTTAGTATTTAAACAAACCACTACAAAAACAATATTTTGTTTATTTATTAAACTGCATGTACAATAGTGGTACATAAGCGGACTTAATGCAAAGTGGCATTCTCTACTAGTTAATCTTTGGGTTAAAAAGAAATACACTGTGGTAGGTGTACAGAAAGTAAATAAAATTTAAAGTAGAATTTATTTACAGAAAAAATTATAAAAAAACTGGCCAAGTGTGAGTCGGACTCGCGTGCAAAAGACTTCTAATAAGTTTTCCTGTAATTTCTAGGTAAAGATCTATTATCTCCATTTTTTTCAAAATTTCAGGCTCAGTAGTTTCGGAGATAAGGGGGGGAATGGTCATTTTTTGTCTAATTTCTTGAATAATTTCTAAATAATTTATTTTAAAATTATGAAAAAAATATAATGAAAACCCTCTCAGTAAGCCCTTTCATTTGATATATCACACAATATTGTTCAAACATCTTTTTTTTTAATTTTCTAGTTTGACCCGCAAAAGTGACCCCCATACTAAAAATTTCATAATTTACGTAACGCGTCCGTGTTTGGGTCATAGAAGTCCATATGTGTACTAAATTTCAACATAATCGGTTCAGTGAATCCGGAGATAACTGGATGTGACAGACGGACAGACAGACAGACAGAGAGACAGACAGACACCCGAGTGATCCTATAAGGGTTCCTTTTTTTTTCGGAACCCTAAAAATAATATGTATAATACTAATAAAATATACATATATACAGGCTTATTTTTAAAACACCAACAACCTCTTAGGCAGTGAAAGTACACATGATTATAAACAACTTTTACTTTGAGACCAACCCTGAAAGCTCCAAAAACATATCAGCTGTTTCATACTTGTTCATTGGCTAAATATTGCATTTTGTAACTCATAATAATAATGACGAAGACCGAACTAAGAATGGCAGTCTTTCAGGTAGTGTTTTCGGATTCTACGCTTGAAGGAAAATTAAGACTCAGCCTTCTTGATGTGAAGGGGCAGCACATTCCAGAGTTGAATGGTAGAAATGGCGTAAGAATTAGACAAAAACCCAGTGCGGTGAAGAGTATTATGAATTTGAAAGTGAGCTTGTTTGTTTGTTGCGCTTTTTTGCCCAAATCGCCAAACTGATTTTAATGAATTTTGGAATATAGAATAAGTCCTTGAAACTATTATAGGCTACTTTAACGCGTGCAAAACCGCGGGCAATAGCTAGTTGAGAAATAAGCAGCACACCTACAAAGCTAAGTTGTGATCAGACATAGTGAAAATACTTTTACGAGTACTTTTCTAGGCATACCTTTGTTTGGAAAAAAACAGATTTTTTTTACTTGTTCTCTAAGGTGTACCATGTCTTACTGTCAGTCATATGACGAAATCAAGTCGTAGGAATCTTACCTACTAATATAAACGAAGTACAACACTTGAAACGCCAACTCAGAGGCCACAACAAAGCACACTGCGAGCTAAAACAAACCTCGTCAGATTGAAATGTTTCGACAAACACTAAACGAGTAATGAGACCGTTCTCTCAAGATATTGCTTGAACATTTTGTTTCTATCGTCTTTTGACGAATTTAGACACATCCAGAAATAAAGTACCCTTGTTCTTGAGTGGGCGATAAATCGATTTGGAATCAGTAAGTGTTGTAATACGGGTTTTATTTTAGGACAAATTTGTATTAAAGAGGGAAAGAGAGAAGCTGAGTTTTGTTGGTAAAAACAGCTCAGTAAAATGTACAAAGTGAAACAAATCTTTTGTCAAAAAGGAAAAGTTGCAGAGGCCTCTGTGCTGTGACAATATTCTACAATAGTTTATTTCTGAAATCTTTTCATTTTAGACTTTAGACGACGACATACGCTGCGCCGTAAAAAATAGCTAGCACGTCCAAAAACAATCTACATTCTATCATCCCTTCCAAAAAACGTCACATCCCTAAAAAAACCCTGGACAGCCCCAACAGAATAAATCCAGAATTTATAATTAATTTCTCAAACTTTATTGCTCACACTAAGCCAGTAAGCCGAAAATATTGAAAAAAAAAAAGAGAAGCGATCACCTTTTTACGACATCGTAAGCGGAACCATTATAGGGGTCACTTGATATGGGATTTTAATGTGAAACTCGTCATTGCACGGATAATATTTTCGTCCGTAACACTAAAATAAAAATGGCTGTAAAACTCTATGAACGAAATCATGACGTGAAAGGTAGTAAAAGGTTGGTGGCATATATGTAGTTATATATAATCAAACTTTGGTCGGGTGTTAAAAGTTTTTGGTCAGAATATGGCTAGTGTGAAGTGTCGGTGACAAACGAATGCTCTGGTTTGTGTGGAATGAAACGCAGAGTATTGTGTGGAATGGCGGTGGTTGCATACTTATGTAGTTCGTGTAATGTTTGGGGATAAAGGTGTTGGAGCTTTTGGGAATCACGGATGTATTTTAGTTTTGTCGTTTCGTTTGGTTTGATAGGTAATGTTACGTCTATTGTAATTTTGTAGTCGATGTGCGATTTTTGGGATAATTTAGGCTTAGTAGCCGATGGATGCGAGACGCATAGGACTAGTTGTTGCGGCGACACTTGGGGTAGGCTTATGTCGTCTTTCGGCTAAGATAAGATGAACGACAATATTAACAGCAATGGCGTACATTCGGCCCCCAAAACTGTAGATGTATACATAATTATGTATGTATGGACACTCGAAACACTCCAACATGTGTGCCTTGGTCTGACTGATCAGGAGCACTGCAGAGTATGTCTAACATATCAATGTTAATAAAATATTGGCCCTTCGTATTTTCCTCTTAATGTTATATCTCTTGTAACCCCGAAAACAACATTCAAACTATTCTCCTTGCACCTTCCATATCAAAATTACTTCAAGTTTTCGGCTAACCAAATTAAAGTTTATTCTGTACACAACATTCTAATATAACACTCGGCTGTGACGAATAACTACAAATTTAAACTACAAGTAACGCCAGGACGAAGTTTTGTATAGGTGGGGAAGTTTGAACCACATACATGTTATTACATAGTTGATAATTACAGATTTTAACAGCAAAGTAAGTGCAAAGTCGGAGAGTATGTAGTGAACTGAGTTGGCAACACTGATGGGATGTTCATTATTTTTGTTTATGAGAGTGTAGTTAATTTTGATAATAGTTGTAGGTGGTAATAGTAGGCGACTATAGTATATTGTACTAGGTGATTATTATTTTGAACTTGAGACAAATTTAAAAAATGTTGCAACCGTTAAGTGCCGTATAGCAATATATACATCAATGTATTCGAGTTAAAACCGGGGATAGTCCCTAAAAAGCCTTGAAGCTTTGGCAGTTCTCAGTGTCGTTTGACGTTAATGTTGATATTAAATTGTTATTGTATGCAGAATATCAACTAGTGTTACGAATTTAAATATTTCAACATTTATTAATAATTTTGAGGAAATAATTCTACTCAGAACCAGGAAAAGGTAAATTGCAGCAAAAAACCTAATGGAAACTCTTCCAACATTTTCCGAAAATGGATAGGTAAAGAATCTCATGTAAATACAAAACCTTTTACGTTTTTAGAATGCCCAAAAAAGTACGGATTGAAAAATGTTTTTTCCCTTCAAAATTTAACAAGCTGGTAGTTTTAAAAAAAGAAGGGAGTATCAAAACCGAACATCTAACAAAAAACCGTTAACGTAAAAGTGTGTGCCCCATAAAATACTGTTCGTCGAGTAGGGTTGTCACCAACTTGGTTTAGGTAGGTCAAGGTAATTTTTTTGCTTACCAACCAGTTTATGGCGTATTCTACTTCTTCTTTTCATGTGGGCAGTAAGGTCTAACGACCCCACAAACCGTTGTGTTAGAGTTTCTAAGCCGCCTCAAGGGCCTCTGACATGGTTTATGGCGTATTAAATCATTTAGTAAAATTAACAAACTAGTCCACATTTTAAGAGAAGGTAAAATGATTCACGACTTAATGATTCCCAATGCCGGAAGTGGACCAAGATACGAGCCATCTGTTGAAGCATGTAATACCACAAAATATAGCCATTTCCCAACCTTCTTATATCAAACCTGAATTATAGAGCAACAAATATTGTATTGACATAACAAAATTACCTACTCTTTCTCAGCCTTTTCCTAGAAGCCATTTCCCTACCGACGCCGACGATACAAAATTATCTACTCTTTTTACATTTCCCAGAACCATTTACCGTTACCTAAAACTCAGTTTTTTGGCAGTAGCAACCCTACAAAGATCACACCCTCGAGCGATACGCAGCGGCGCGTGATCTCGCATGAAACGAACGGATTTCAGACCGCCTGAAACGTTCCAATCCTAAAGCAAACGTTTGCGCAAGTTTTGCACTCAAAAGAATATGCTATATTGGTGTTTGAGAACGATATGGGCGTTTTTCCAATGTTTTGCCAGTGTTAATATCTTCAGGTTGCGTTATTGTTGTTTTTTTTGGAGTTTTTTATTGGTTTGCATGTGTGGGAATCAATAGCAACCGTTACTGTTTCTAATGATAAAAGTAAGTTGTATTTTAAGTTAATGATACAAAGAATCTGATGTGTGTGTGTGTGTAGGGTTTGTGGATCTATTTAATATATAAAAATCTCATGTCACGGTGTTTGTTACTGAACTCCTCCGAAACGGCTCGACCGATTTCATGAAATTTTGTGTGTATATTTTTTGCAAAACAACGTTTTCCGAGACAGCTAGTCTGCGTATCAATATTACCCACTTGAAACCCGTCAACCTTCAAAGGAGGAAAACTGTTTTGGGTATGCTCGTCCCAACGAAGACCTCATGCATCGCTTTCCATTAGCTGTGTTTCAAGTTCGCTATAAAGATTAAAAACAAACTTCATACTGAAAAGCAGCGCAATATCTTTTGAAAAAATACCTATTTTTATGGTTCAGAATCAATAAACTGTCTAGGCTTATCCCAACATAGTTACTAGTTTAAGTTGGCATTCAGTCCAAGCCAATGCAGCTGAATACTAGTCTCTAGTGCAGTAAGGCCTAACGACCCTACACAGCCCGTGTGAAAGAAAAGAAAGAAAAAGCGTTTCGCCAAGCAAAACGCATACCAAAAAAAAAACCGGCCAAGTGCGAGTCGGACTCATCCGGGTTCCGTACTTTGTAGCTACTTTAAATAAATTATATTATTTTTATGATTTAGTAACAAGTGTAAAGTTTTCAGACTTTTCCCTATACTTGTCTGAGTCTACGACGGTATTACTTGCCAAATTTAATAGTTCTTGGTCAACGGCAAATACCCTATACATTTTGATTGCCTTGAGTCTCGAAATAAACGATTTTTGCGGCATAAACGGCCGTATCTTTTTTTTACGTTAACTTAGAAGTTTAATTTTTTTCACAGCTTCAAGGGACCGTAGACTTGAGTATTTGGTATTAATTTTAACTCGATACCTCCACGCGTTCCCGAGATAAAGGGTCTTGACTGACAGACAGACGGACAACAAAGTGATCCTATAAGGGTTACGTTTTTTCCTTTTGAGGTACGGAATCTTAATTAATAAATGAATGCTAGTATTTAACATAGATCGGTTCCAGAATAAAATCCATGACAGAAAATGTACACTTCTATATTTCAGTCCCAAAATATCCCCAAACACAACACACTACCTGCGCAACCGAGCACAAAACATAATAATTATCGAAACAGCAGTCGAAACGCTACAGGAACGGAAATAGAATTTACTTTGATACATCAAAGCTATCGAACAACGTTCGGTTGACTCGAACGCTTGTGAATGTTACGTATCATATGAATTTGGAGTTGTTGTGTACTGTTACAGCTGTGTATTGATTTGAAATGGTTTCTAAATTGATTTTGCATTGGTAAGAGAGCCATGATAGGAGCGTTTCGTGGAATAACTGCACAGGATACATCACAAACTTGTGAAGGAAAATAAATCTATACGTCTATACTTAATATATAAAGCTGAAAAGTTTGTTGGTTTGTTTGCTTGAACGCGTTAAACTCAGGAACTACAGGTCTGATTTGAAAAATTCTTTCAGAGTTAGACATTGATTTATAAAAAACCCAAGATACACACTCAGCATCTCAAAAACATCCGTAAAAAATAAGCGCATTATGCGCAAGTTTCAAACAATCTCGCATCGCTCGCCATATTGCACTGCTTTGTAAAAACAACTTTAAGCGATCCGTGTTTGGTTGAATTTGCAAAAAAAATTGCGCATCACTCTCCATAATGAACTGCTTTGTAAAAAAACTTTAAGCGATCCGTGTAAGGTTGAATTTGCAAAAAAAAATGTTTATAGTATAACTACACACAACTCACACATGACACTTGATACATGTCATCTGTGTGACTGTGCATCTTGGGTTTTTTTATATATCATTGGAATTAGATAGTCTATTTATTGAGGAAGGCTATAGGCTATATATATCATCACGCTAAGACCAATAGGAGCGGAGCAGTAATGAAAAATGTGACGCAAACGAAATTGCGCGGGTCAACTAGTCTATACTAATATTATAAAGAGGAAAGATTTGTTTGTTTGAAAAGAATAGGCTCCAAAACTACTGGACCGATTTGAAAAATTCTTTTAGCATTGGATAGCTACATTATCAGGGAGTAACATAGGCTATATATTATCCCCGTACTCCCACGAGAACGGGAACTACGCGGGTGAAACCGCGTGACGTCCACTAGTAATATATAAAGCTGAAGAGTTTGTTTGTTTGAACACGCTAATCTCGAGAACTACTGGTCCGACTTGAAAAATTCTTTCAGTGTTAGATAGCCAATTTATCGAGGAAGGCTATAGGCTAAGACCAATAGGAGCGGAGCAGACGAAGTTGCGCGGGTACCAGCCAAGTGCGACTGAGACTCTCACACGTTTCTTGTATGGGAGCCCCCTTAAATTTTAAATTTAATTTAGTTTTTATTATTTGATGCTACAACAGCAATAGAAATACACACTGTGTGAAAATTTCAACTTTTTGATTTTAGTATATTTCTAGAACCGTAATCGGTTCTTGAAATACAGCCCGCTGACAGACAGACGGATGGGGACGAATCAAAGAGGAGCCCCCTTTAATTTTTAATTAACTTTTTTTTGCCTATTCCACACATTTCGTTGCTGAGAATATAAGTAAGGCCTGGGGGCTCTTAGATTCAGTACTAAAGCGAAGTTTAGTACTTGGGAAATACTACTATATATTTTCAATAAGAAGGATTCCACAAATTCGAACGGCGATGCGCCACCGGCACATGGAGGACATCCCGCCCACGCGCACAAAACGTTATGGGAACACATTCATAGTGCGTACAG
Source organism: Lacanobia wlatinum (assembly GCA_947578705.1). Lineage (NCBI taxonomy): Eukaryota > Metazoa > Arthropoda > Insecta > Lepidoptera > Noctuidae > Lacanobia > Lacanobia wlatinum. The sequence goes on from OX388031.1 coordinate 25,372,365, forward strand.
CTAAGGAGTGGAATTCCCTGCCGGAGTCTGTGTTTCCAGATAACTACAACCTGGGAGTCTTTAAGTCAAGAGAGAATAGCTTACTTCTAGGCAAGCGTGCTCCATCTTCGACCACATCATCGCTTACCATCAGATGAGATAGTGGTCAAACGCGAGCCTATCAATTGGCAAAAAAAAATTACCTCAAATATAAAACCCTATCGCAATAACACTATCTTAAAACTATTAGCGACTATAAAACAAAGGTTAGTTGGAAGTTAAAGGGCGTCCCGTCAGCGCGCCATTAATCATAAGGGCTAAGAATTCGGCGCACGTCTCGGTAACCACGGCCCGTCCAGGTGAGTGTTTAACTTTGTAGTTGTCTGTTCTGCTGTATTATTTTATGATTTATTACAAGTTTTTGCGGCCTTAGTTTTGGGACAAAAAATAATTAATTTTTCGAAAATCCATGATGAGGTGGTGAGTTGACCTAGACGTCTATTTGTCCCAAATCACCCTGAATCTGGGGGGCTACTCTCTAAGCCTGAAGAATTAACCACTTAGATTTAATGACATCACGATTTGACAGTTACTGTAAAATCGTGTTGTCTCAATCAATCAATCAAATCGTATATTTCAAATAAACCATTTACAGACACTTTTGAATTGTCAAGGTCGGTCAGTCCAAAAAGATGAAGCTATTTGCACGTTCCAAAGCGTAGATCTCTATGGAGAAGAACGTGCAAGAAACTCCACGGACACTCTTTTAAAAATAATATTAACGTTAGTCTCTCATTCTTAGTTCGGGTTCGGGACTAATTGTAAGTCCTTAGGTGATACGGAGTAGAATACACACGCAACTAAGCCCGAAACTACGGACTTCGGGCTTAGAGAGTAGCCCCCCTGACTCGGGACCGGGCTCGGGACAAAAATATTTAGAAGGAGTTGGGGTAGCCTTGGCCTGGCAGTGGCACAGTATAGCCAAAACATAAGAGATTTTTTTGATGATAGTTGAACAAGAATCAGTTCATAACACATATAATAAATATTGTATAATAAATTGGCATTTATTTTGAAAAATATGAGTAGTACTTTGACAAAATTGCTGTGACGGTGCCAGTTACAGTAACTTCCTTTAAGAACATAGATACTTATTTTATTAGGAAGGTTACTGATTATCTGAAATCAAAATAGTTTTTATAAGCTACCCAAATCCCAAATACTCAACCCAAAATCCACCCAATCACCATCCACAATAAACTCCCACGGGCTAGTTCCATACCTATCAACAAATAGCTATATATAAATTGATCTATATGTTAAAAGCGACACGTAACATCAAAGTGTTGACATAGGGCCTATAGCGTCGATAGGTCGGCCGTCCGCTTGCAACCGATATTAAATGTTTACATTTCAACGTACCCTAGGTAAACGTAAACAATACTATATGTGGATTTCGGCCCAATATCTCCGATATATTCCTAATCCGTAGGTATTTTCATGTTGGATATTCGTGCGTTCATGACATCAAAGGTTTAATTCGAATGAGTTTTACGTTTCAGTGTTTCATTGGGATGAATTTTCATTGGGTCGACGACCGATTAGTGTAACGCTTTGTTTCTTGTTTTTGTCTTTGTTGTGTGTTTAGAGGATTTATAGTGTCTTTTAAATGGCATTTAGGATAATCAGCCTATATCTTTTCCACTTCTGGTACAAAGACTTCACTCGGTGTCCATAACTCAACACGTAGGAGATTGATAGATGCCACCTGTCTTCCAAATTTTGACCGTACCGTAATATAATCAGTAATCTAGAATCATAAAGTGATCCGTAAAAATCATGGTACAAAACTTTTTATTTCGAAAAACTGGTATGCGTTAATGAGTTATTAACAGTGATCGAGAGCAAAACTATTGTTTTTTGTCCAAAAATAAATGTTTATCCTGCTGCCTTCATCTTAATTCATGTATTTAGGCTTTAGCCAATCATGTCTCTTTGCCTTCACCTGCTTTCTGGCAGAACTAGTATCATCGAAGTATACAAATTGACGACGTATTTAATTTCTATTTATTTTCTCTCTACTTTTCCCAGTAACATACAACATCTTAAGAAACATTAAAAAGGCCCATACCCCCGTTCTCTTTCATCATTATTACGACATTACCTTCAAGAGTGATCTCAAAATCAAAACAGCGTATTTCGTACATAACGTTGTTTTAACTAATATGATTTGGGATAAGCCTCTTCGCCGTATTACGTGTCCTTTACAAACAGTCTAATGGGCTTTACTTTAGCCATCGTCTCCGAGTGAACTGTGCCTTTAATTGGGCTTTAGTCCAAAGCTTATCATGTGTGACATGCTAGTTATTAGTTAATATTGGCCCTGGGAACTTTAATAGTTAACTTACTTCCGGTAATTGGAAATAATTTTTTTTTTTTTTTTATGTGATGTGTTTGCTCTTGACTCTAGTCTAGGTCAGAGATGACCGAGACAAAGTCTACGATGGAGCGAGCTTACCCAGAAGGAGCCTGTTCACTCTAACTTTGAAGAGATTAGGGTTGTAAGCGTTTGGAAACACGGACGCAGGACGAATAAACACAACTTAAGTGATGCGATTTTGGCCGCATCAAGTGATGGGGAGATAGCAGCCTTGAAAAGCTGGTAATTGTTGGCAATACCGAAGAAAAGAGAGCATTAGGCCGGTCGCCAACACGGTGGTCTGACCAAGTGAAAGAAGCTACGTTCTCAAGCAAATTCCAGCAGGTGGTGATGGCAACTTTGAACCGGAATCCATGGAGAAAATTGTCCGCTTTAAGGAGTCCAGTGATCAAGAAATGATGCGATTCGCTGTTGGAAACTTATTCACTCACAGCTAGATAACGCGCGTTTGATATTTTGCCCTAATAATTTTGTGATAAATTTCGTTCGATAAACTGGGCCTTAATCTCTCAGTTTCCTATTTTAATGCCCATCGTTGGAGAGTGGAAAGTTTGATATTTTTCAAGATACTTGGCAAATCGCATTGTCATTGGCGGTACATATATACGTAATATCCCCATGAGAAAAAGACGAGGTCAACTCGGCTGGATACTACAGAACACTGTCTAATACGACCCTTACATGCTTCTTTTGCTTCCTTTGCGTTCATAAATCTGCTCATAATCGCACGCCGTTTACAAGTACTACGCATCTGGCCTTCTTATCGCTCATTGTATAAGCCGAAAGACGTCCACTGCTGGAAATAGGCCTCTCCTAAGTGTCGCTACAGCAATCGGTCCTGTGTGTCTCGCATCCATCGAAATTTAAATAGTTAAAACAAATTTAAACACAAACGAACAAAGACAAAGATATGTAAACAAACGTCTTAAACATCGAACAACGATTTAATTCAATCTTGTGCCCCAGTGATAGGCGAAAGCAGGTCATCGGTCCACCTTGTGGGATGCCTCCCAACGTTGCGTCTTCAGGTACGCGGATGCCACTCCAGAACCCCATCGATCATCTTTTGCGCGAGCAATGTGCCCTACCCACTGCCACTTTAGTTTGGCGATCCTTCGGGCTATGTCGATAACCTAGATTCTCTTTCGGATATCATCATTCCTGATTCGATAACGCAAGGAAACTCCAAGCATTGCCCTGTCCATTGCCCTTTGAGTGACTTTAAGCCTTTTGAAGAGGTCCATTGTGAGCGATCACGTTTCGGCTCCATAAGTCATCACTGGCAACACGCACTAAAAACTATCTATTGTATCAACCTGATAATTGTGGGTGCTAATGATTACCGAATAAATCAACTACACGCTTAATAATATACTATTTTGTACATAAACAGACAAATAGCAGCACATCACAGTTTAGTGTTGAAGCTTCAATAAGGTGTATGAGCTTTAATAACGTGCTGTGAGGAGCATATTATTCGCGTCTGAGAAGCAAGCGAACAACCCCATCATGTATGCAATATTACCTACGTTCTTAAAGTCGAAAATCCTATAGCTATATTTACTTATATCAACCTGCTTTAGCCTTTTCCCAACTATATTGGATTCGGCTTCTAGTCTGGTAGAATTTTACATGGAAATCTGCCTAGCTGACCTTCAAAACCCAGTACTTGGGTAACAATGATACCCTTTGGCAAGACTGGTGCCAGATTTTCTGGCTTCTGACTATCCGTAATGACCATGAAAATTGTTTAATAATAGTCAGAATTAATGGCGTAACATGCTTTACGTCTCGGTATGTTTTGGTTGTTCACCCATCTACGAACTGACCTTGGTAAGCGTAGCTTAACCTCAAGTGCTCGTCTACGGAGATGCGAGGCGTTGCTCGTTGACTCGTGCGGCGATGCGGCCCGCAATAAATTCAAACATATGGTGTTGTATGAGAGCGTTTTTTTTACATAACTATTTAATTTAGTCGCCAAAAATTTACAAAGTTCTCATTTATAAGGTTAAATCTTTAAAGGCTTTTTTTAAATATTAGTTGATAATTTTAAATACCCTGACTCCTAAACTATGTTTATGTGCCTGTGATTTAGGAGTCAGTGATCCTCCGTGGCAACAAAACCATAAAACATTATTTATGCAGCTGACAATACAAGGTTTTACAATGATATGGTGTAAAAAAAAGTCTAATAGTAATTACAATGATTAAATAACGAATTTAAAATAATACTAGATTATAATTTAATTTAATTAAATTTAAGTTAAGCATATGATGAAGCGATTCGAGATCAGGCGGAGCCCGCGGATGGCAACGCTGCATCACACGCGACGTTTATCATGGCGGTGCACGCAGCGTTGTAACCAGCTATTCTGACAATCCTTCTTCTCACGGTAAAACGTAGTGATACCTGCGGCGTGGGCGTCGCACGCCCAATGCCTCGCGCAACGTCCTACGTCTCCGTACGCATTATGAGCGACACGTGCGACTGTTATATTTTTATCCAGGGGCTCTAGACAAAGTGCCATTCTATCATCGAATGCGACTGTCGAAATGCCAAAATATAAGGGACTAGTAGACGTCACGCGGTTTCACCCGCATAGTTCCCGTTCCCATGGGAGTACAGGGATAAAATATAGCCTATGTTACTCCCTGATAATGTAGCTATCCATTGCTGAAAGAATTTTTCAAACCGGTCCAGAAGTTTCGGAGCCTATTCATTTCAAACAAACAAACAAATCTTTCCTCTTTATAATATTAGTGTAGATTGATCACGTGATATTTCGACAACGTTTGTCAATACCATACATTTTTGACGTTTTGACAATCGCCTTCGTCACGCTACCGCTGACAGAATGTCACTTGTCTAAAGCCTCTGGAGTTATTTACCTACTTTCATTAAACAAAAAACGATCGCGCAAGCGAAAACTTACTGGCCTCTGACTACATGTTTAAAACAACACCGACGACTAGAGCTGAACAAATAACGATATTAATCTGTTGTACAACAATCCTTATCGATAGAGACCGCGATTTTAAGCATCAATAAACATCGATAATTGACGGATCCTCTATTAATATTGACTAACCACGAGTACGGGACGCCTTGTCTTACAAAACGTCGGTTCGCATTAATGTTAGCATGGAACTTTGTATAATTTTCCACCCTGTTCAATTAACCCCGAGTTTAGCGATATAGCGTTAACAGTAAAGTTACTTTTGTTCTGTTAAATTGTGTGTGATTTAGACCGGTCTCACACTACGCCCGTTTCGTGGGTAACAATAAATTTACTCTGTATGGGCGAAGCTGTGAGGTGTAAATGTATTTGTTTTTAGGGATCCATCTGATGAAAAATTCCCTTTTTGAAACACTCGTGTGTCTGTTTCTTCTTTTGTCACCGCCAGTTTTCTCTAAAACTAAAAATTAGGTTTTCCAAACTGAGTCGCATTTCAAATGAAAAGGCTTATGCGGATTTCACAGATTTAAAATTATTAACGAAAATAAATGAAAAAGGATAATTTCCCTTTTATCTCCGAAACTGCTAACCCTAACATTAAACAAAAATCCGATATTAATAATGATACTATTATCTGCATTTTTTTATTTTTGTTATTTTATAGACAGGCATACACGGTGCCATTTTAGTCATCTTACAAAGGCGGCTCACTTAATGTACTCGACATAAACTACCTCCAGCGTGATTATTTAAAAAAAAAATATATTCATTAAGATAATAAGTACAATAAAAACAAATAATGCATTAGTATCATGTAACAGCCTGTTAATAATAAAAAAAATCAAAAGGTATTTATTTAAACTAGGCTGAAAATCCGCACTTTTTGAAAATCAAAATTTACATGAAGACAGTTCCCCCAAATTGCCCGACCCGTCACCACTTCCTAGTGTTTTAGCTGGGAAGAAGAAGTGGCCAACACACTCTCCAGCAACACAACTGTCTGTTACGTTTAAAGAACTTGAATGGATATAACATTACTGTTCAAGTTTTTTTATGATAGATATAGAACATTAAATTAAATGAAATGAATAATGTTTACGTATCAAACAATATCCCAAACCATTCCGCGCCATTCTTGGATGGCATGGCACAAGGCTTGGACTGGGCTCGCTCCTGGATGTTACAAACTATGTCATGCGTCACGATAATCCTTAGTTCCTTACTAATATTATAAATACGAAAGTAACTCTGTCTGTCGCGCTTTCACTCCAAAACTACTGAACCGATTTAAATGAAATTTGATACAGAGATAGTCTAGAGCCTGAGAAAGGGCATAGGCTACTTTTTATCCCGGGAGTATGTTCCCTAGGGACCACGCGGGCGAAGCCGCTGGCAGAAGCTCGTGAATAATATTTTTTTTATAATTCAAATATTCATAAATATATTTTTTTCTAAATGAATGTGTAGTAGTCATTGGATAGATTAAGTGGGGGGGGGGGGGCGTTGTTTTTTTTACTATGGCACCGTGTAGATTACATCTAGATTATAGGAAAACCTATAAGCCTAGTAACATCTAAAAAAATTATTATTCATTTGAAACCCTTTACACATGAGTACGACTCTCACTTGACCAGTTTTTTTTATTTCTTTACACCTTCAATACAATTTTCTTCTGAGAATTGGTTTGGTGATAAATCTGCTTGCTACCAGGCATGGGATATGCTATTTATCTTAGAGACACATGGTCAAATGGTCATCGGCTAGTTTCGATACGATTTTTTTTCTTGTTTTTGAAACTAGAAGGAATACTTGAAAAGGTTTGAAGGGAGTTTTTTTCGCTTGAATGAATATGAAAATTTAGTCATATTATTCGATTACGTCATTATACCAACCTACTGAAATCAAAAAAATAAAATTAAGAAAAATCCGGCAAAGTGCGAGTCCAACTCTCACATGTATTCTGTTTCATAAACCTTTCAACTGTCTACCTATTATGGTTCTTGAAATTCAGCTTGCTGACAGACAGACGGACTGCGGAGGCTTCAAAATAGGGTTTCGCTATCTTTGGTGGCTAGAGTAACTTTATAGGGTTCTGGGGGGCTACTCTCTAAGCCCGAAGTCCGTAGTTTCGGGCTTAGTTGCGGGCGTTTCTACTCCGTATTACCTACGGACTTACAATTAGTCCCGAACCCGAACTAAGAATGAATGACAACTCGATTTGACAGTAACTGTCACATCGTGTTGTCATTCATTCTTAGTTGCTAGGTAATACGAAATAGAATACGCCCGCAACCAAGCCCGAAAATACGGACTTCGGGCTTAGAGAGTAGCCCCCCTGTACTCGAAGGGTACGGGTACGGAAACCTTAAAAGTTACTCTAATTGACATTTCCTAAATACCCTTTACTAAGAGGGATTGGAGGTGACGTTTATGTTCGTAGTGGAAAGTACGAAATACACAAAAGATATATTCAAAGCACGAAAAGATAAAAGTCTCCTCAAAGAATATCGCAAAAATCAACAAGTTAGAGATTAAAATCCTTCTCTAGTCGTAGTAAAAGTTAAGTCTTTTATTGAGTAAACAAAAAACAACGCTACTAGATTATCTATTGACGAAGAGATTTCCCTTTTTCCCCAAACTTAAGATAGATGATGTTGCTTCGAACGTTTTTTTACAAGCAACTTAATCGCTTCCCCAAATTGAGATTAATGTTAATCGATAGATATTCTCACTAATAGAGACAAAAAAGTGTTTGTTTTGTGAACAGCTTTAAAACGTAGACTTCCAAGACTTGTTTGTGTTTTAGAAATATTTTTAATGAATTTTTGGAATCAATTAGTTCAATATTCAGAATCGCTTATCGATGTTAGTTCAATTTTTAATTCTTTTTTGTTTTAGAAGTTTTTAATTTTTATTAATTTTTCTATGTTAAAGTTTACATTACCTAACCCTTTTTTTAGGATTAGTTAACATCAAATGAATCCGCTATGGGCGGAGCGGAAGGGAGTATAAGACTTTTACTGACTAAAACCTATTCATGTTCCTCTATAAGCCCTATGCATTCCAGGGCCGCGGTGACTGTTTCGAACAAATTCCAGAACAAAAAAAAAACAAAAAAAGAATCCTAGCACCTGAACGTTCTATCGATATTCATCTTGCATGTCTTCGTAATGTATAGTTCTCTCCAGTAAAAAATCACTAAAACTTGCCCCAAATTATATCAAAACCATCTTCAACAAAAGCTACGATTCCCACCACCAAGAACTCAATAATGAACTTCAAACCAGCCAGTTCGTGCAATAAAGTAACACCACCACAGTTTCCTTTTTCAAATGTCTCTCTAATCCTGGATGCAGTCGTTAATCGTTAGTGTTATGGTCGAAAACAAAGGAGTCTTGGACCAAGGAGGTTGGAGAATGGAGGGGGGGAGTCGTTGTACCCATTGACCTCAAGATGCTCTGCAGTTGCACAATCGTCTTAGGATTGAGGCGGAAGTTATCGGTGGAAGCGGGTTATGGAAGTCTATAGGGATGTACGGTTAAGCACTGTCATAAAGGTTTTATGTTTTATTTAAAATCTTTGTGCGTTTTACAAACTATATTTTGAGATTGGGTTCTTGTATAAATTAAATGATATTTGAAGTCAAATTATCAAAGAAATTTATCAATATTAAAAAAAAATATCTTTTTATTTTTTTACTATTGATAGGCATGCGTTTGACCACTATCCTACCTGATGGTAAGCGATGTTGTGGTCGAAGATGGAGCACGCTTGCCTAGAATACTATAACTATACTAGAATACTATACTTATTTGTAATACTTTAAGGTTTATTCCTACTATTACCAATTTTATTTGACTACAAAAAATACTTGTAGAAGACCGTTTTTGCAAATCCAAACAATTGCAAAGAGGTTTGTGAAATATTTTCTAAAACAATACAACGTTCAGATAAATAAGATCATTTTCACGAACTCGTTTTTAGGGTTCCGAACAAAAAACGGAATCCTTATAGGATCACTCGGGTGTCTGTCTGTCTGTCCGTCTGTCCAAAATCAAAATCAAAAGTCGTTTATTCAAATTAAGCTGAGAGCCAGCACTTTTTGAACGTCAGGTTTCCGTCCGTCTGTCACAGCCAGTTTTCTCCGGATCAACTGGACCAATTCTGTTGAAATTTGGTACACATATGGGCTTCTGTGACCCAAACACGAACGCGTTACGTACATTAAAAAAATAGTATGGGGTCACTTTTGGGGGTCAAACTAGAAAATTAAACAAAAATGTTTTTTGAACAATATCATGTGACATATCAAATGAAAGGGCTTACTCTATGGGTTTTAATTACATTTTTTTCCTAATTTTAAAATCAATGGTTTTGAAGTTATTCAAGAAATTAGACAAAAAATTACCATTCCCCCCATTACCTCCGAAACTACTGAGCCTGTTAAAAGAAATGAAATTCGTTCGGAACCCTTTGCAACCGAGTCCGCAATCGGTGCGACGTGGCCAGCCCAGAAAGAGATGGCGTGACGTGTTTCCTACCTTAAGCATTGGCCAGATGTACATAGCACAAAAAAAGTGAAAGGCAGTGAAAGCTTTGACCCGCAGTGTCGATGCGCTTAAGACGTTGAGTACTTGGTTTTGTATGAACATTTTTTTTTTCTACAACTACCCCTTGTTATTACATATTAATGTTATTTGTCATAGTAACTAACTCGCTACGCCAATCGGTTTCATATAATTTTAAGTTAAAATATTGTATTTTCTCTATAAGTGATTGTAAATCTTTTGAGAAAATAAATGTCTAGAACCGTAAAGCTTTATCTTGAGACTCACAATAATAAAAATACTTTTTGTACACCCAGTGTTATTAACTTACTAGCTGACCCGGCAAACTTTGTTTTTCTTTATAAATAAAAAATACCTTACGATCTATTCTCAGACCTACAAAATATACATAAAAAATTCATAAATATCGGTCAAGCCATTTTGGAGGAGTTCGTTAACAAACACTGTGACACGAGATTCTTATATCCTTACTAGTATTATAAATGCGAAAGTAACTCTGTCTGTCTGTCCGTCGCGCTTTCACGCCATAACTACTGAACCGATTTAAATGAAATTTGGTATACCGATAGTCTACAGCCTGAGAAAGAACATAGGCTACTTTTTATCCCGCAAGTTCCCTAGTATTAGATAACCAAAGAATACCTTCTCGCCATCACTTCAAACTTACTCCACAAAACCAGCGACAAAGTAATACTATGTGTCGAAATTCGCTCCACTACAGACTCCAAACTTCAGACTACAGACTCCAGTACAGAAAGCTATCCGGTGCGGAAACTTTGAACTTCAAGCATTTAACTAATCGAATACCTACTTGTCTTGGAAATTTCTAATAAGCGTCCACAAGGCCTATACAGCTTGCGTTTATCGACGTCGGACGGTATTTGCTGAAATTTTGAAACGTGTCTTACACATAGTTTTCAGACGGAGTACTGAGATATTTTGGTATAAAATCAAAATCAAAATCAATTTCATTGTCAAGGGTGAGCTTAGAAGTCTATTATTATTAGCATTAAATTTCAACTGTCTACCTGTTACGGTTCATGAGATACAACCCGCTGATAGACAGCTGGATGGACGGTCTGACGGACAGCGGAGGCTTTATTAACAGAACCCTACAAAAGACAAAACGTGTTAACACGGCGAAAAAACATAACAGAAATGTTAACGGAACACATTAAAACAAAAGCATAAAAAATCGTGTCGAACAAAATAACTGTTATATTTTAATTTTCACAGTGAGAAAAACAAATAAAGGGAACTATAAAAACACGAAACGGTGTCAACTTCAATTAAAGCTATAAAAAACGGTGTTATAACTAATAACGAATTCGTGCTGAAGGCTTAATGCCAACCCTACGATGTATGGGCACGGATAGTGGAACAACTAACAAACAAAAATAAACTCTCCCCTTAAAAGATTATGGTTTACTATTGTGTGTAGTTTCGTTGACGAATGTAATTTCTGAAAGAGTACGTTTTGTAATTATTTATTCTGATATGGGTTCATTTGAAGTATTTTTATGGCTGGTTTTATTGGCTATAATAATTTTAAAAGGGTAAAAACCTTCTGTTTTATTTTCCAGGAAATTAGAGCCATTCTAAATAGCGCTTTCCATAAGTTGTTATATTTTTATCAATACATCTTTTAACTACAGTATGTAGCTATCAATATTTTTCGATAAAATAAAGTTTAACATTCTTTCAAGTTCTAAATTTTTCATAAAAAAAAACTGTCACGAGTTGAAAATATTATATCTCCCTATATCCATGCGTGCTTTCATTATTAAAATTAATAACATAGGAAATTATGTTTACATTGAAGCGCAATTTACGTGGCTTAATTAAAATTTTCTCTAATAACGATGTTAACGCACAGGCTTTTTGTATACGGGCTGTAGTATTTTGTATTATACAGGGTGTATACTGTATACAGGGTGGAAAATTTTGTTTGTCGCGTTGTCGCCCCCGGCCGTTCCGCCTTGTTTGTTCCGGCTTGACCGGCAGAGTGTCAGATTCACGTGTTTTTCGGCGAAAAAATAATAAAAATCTTTTTGGTATATTTTTTTACTCTTCAGAGTCCGGGGTTTACGTAATTAATAGTAATAAAATTATTTATTCAAGTACCTAAGACTTTTTAATTTGTTGAAAGCTTAATCTCTACTTCTTGTCTTAATATTTAGAATCTAATCGGTATTTAGAAGAGTTTTTGTAACACGTGTAACTAGAATTCTTAAGTATCAAATATACACATAAGAAGACTTGTTACTTTACTTTTGAAACTTTAAATCTTTTAAGCTGTCATACTTTTTAAACAGAGTTGTAGAATTATACATACTCGTACGTACAGTTTGCATTCAATTTTATTGTATTCCATAATGCTATTTTGGATGTTACATAAAGGTGCTTATACCGAAGTACAACATTATTTACCCTGTTAGAGAACAGCGAATATTATAAGATAAAGCAACATGTTTTATATTTTTTTATAATAATTACAACCGATCAACTCTCCAAACCCTTACCTTTACACCCTTACCAATACCCAAGCAAAAATCCTAATCAGCCATTAGACAAAAAAATACATATATATCACAGTTCAGTGCGTAACTCAATAACCTTGTCGACGCGGCTTTTTGCGCTCACCGTTTGTGTCCCGCCAGCGGCCATTCGGCTACAACCTATTTCCAATTTGCGCCTATCAATCAAGACCAATCTCACTGAGTGGATTACGGCCAAATGAAATTTGCATAGAAACCCGCTGTGCAGTGCGTTTGTATCTGATATTTACTGGATGTTACTGTTTGATTCGGTACAACGCCTCGTGTTTATTAAAATTAAGCTTCGTTTTGTGCGTTGATGTTGGAGAGGATGATGTTGTTTGGTTGATTAGCCTTTAATTGTTTTTTTTTTTTTCGAGATTATAGTAGTAATAGTAATATATTATTCACAGAAATTTGTACATTTTTTTACAAATAGAGTGCTTAATCTAAAGCTAGTGTACATAACAGTATTAGCATTTGGGGCCGAACTAGGCATAACCTGTATTTCAGCCCTCAACGCCGATCCCCATGTGTTACAAATAAGAACTTAAATTAGGTATTTTAAATGACGCTAAAATGCACGTGCCTAATACAAGACAGAAAAAACTAAATAATAATAATAAACCACCCAAACACACAGCGTTTAATCTTTTGTTTCCATATTCTGCAACAGTTCTGCTCCAACCGGGGATTGTCTTTGGGTATACTTTCACAGTGCATACAGGGATAATCGTCGGTTGGTGCCCCATTCCATTTGAAATGTCTAACGGGGCCTCTGCGAGTTGGCTTCGGCTCCTCGTCGCCTATCAAAGGACCGGGTCTCCAGGGACCCGAGAAAGTGAAAAACAAAAATAAAAATAATAATAATAAAAAAGAATTCAGAAAAATATTACAAGTTGGATGAAGAACAAAACATGGTTGGGTGTGTGAGTAGTCCTCTCTTTGTGTGAGATTTCGTAAAATACGACCAAAAATCTTGATACCAGACTATGCATGCCTAATCATTCTGATAACCGTTGCTTAAGGAAGATAATTTGATCAGAACATTGATCTGATATCAGAAATTCAATTTACGTACTTATTTTAATTCAAAGTCTAACTGCAATCCCTTCTCTGCGAAAGTCAGTATCAAAAACGTCTGTAAAAAAGATACATGTGAACGTTCTTAAGCATACAGTCATATTGCCCCTCTAGTTTTACTTTTCTAAATACGATTAATCTAATTATCTGCCGTATCTAATATACATTCATAAATAGAGCTTAGAACTTTTTTATAAGTTGTAAAATCCTCAATATTTTTTCAATTAATGCTAGGTATCTATTTAATTTTCGTAAATTTATTTTTAATTTAAATATTAACTCTTTGAAACTTAAACTAACCAAATTATCTTTCATCTTTATCAAGCATAAAACAGTAAACTAGAACTTTAAAATTTCAAAAGTATTTTATGAGATTTGAGTATCCATCAAAATTCAACAAAACTCATTGAAGATACACACAAAACACTGAGATAATATTTAGGCAAGATTTAATAATGAAGAGTACCAAACTTTGGGTAGAGTAAGCAAAAACAGTGCTGTTAGTGATATCAAAGATTATTTGCGCAGGTTTCTGTTAGGCGTTTACGCGCCTCTGCGGAATTTAATGGGAACTGGTTGTAGTAGGTAAATTAGAATATATACACCCTGTATATTTGAATACAAATAAGTTTGATCTGAATCGCTCTGACGCGATTTTCAAACTAGGTTTCTATAGTGTCAAGATAATTGATTGATGGGTTGATAAACGTCGCAATTTAAAAGACGATAAATACCCACAATCAATTATAATAACAATTATACCTACAATCAATTATGATAAATACCTACAACAACTGTCAAAAATAAATGGCATTCACATGTTCTGAAACATCACGAGGTCAGTTCCAAATATTGTGGACTGCTGGCAATCTTTCATCATCATCATATCAGCCGAAAGACGTCCATTGCTGGACATAGGCCTACCCCAAGTGTCGCCACAACAACCGGTCCTGTGCGTCTCGCATCCGTCGGCTACCCGCGACCTTCACCAGGTCATCGATCCACCTTGTGGGAGGCCTTCCAACGTTGCGTCTTCCAGTACGCGATCGCCACTCCAGAACTTTTTGGCCCAATCGACAATCTATTTGGCAAGTTATTATTGATGGAATAGCATGTGTCTAAAGTCAACGGTACATAATTAAAAAATGTCATCTGGTTGGTAAAAAAGCATTAAAATACATTCAAAACCATTGGTAAGTAATATTAAAAACGTATTTACTTTTTCACATCATCCTTGAAGGGATGACATAAAGAGTAACATACATAGTAACTTCTACAAAAATTGGGATCGACTTTTCCTTAGAAGCCGTAAAACAGATTAATAGCTACTAAAAGATAAAGCAACAGCAATAAAACAAGAAGCTATAATTAAAGTTACAATAATGACGACGAAGTACGACGGTAGTGCCGATGAAGTCTCAGCATAATGCTGCGCTGTTTAATATAGTTTGTACCTAATTATTATTCCGTTCGCTAACTAGGTGAAATCGCTTGCTAAAGTTTAAAGCTGACAAGTTAGTAACCTGTGACAACTTAGCCTAAGGCTAAACACTACCTTCATACCTATCGTCAACAACCCTTGAATAATGAGAGATGAAAGCTATATGACAGTTGAAATTGAAATTCCAAAAGCTATTGGCGGCTTGAAGGAAGGCATTAAAGCTTTTAAACGTAGTCTAGCAGCGTTTAAAGCTACCAATCGCGCGTTTAATAATTAAACTTCAAGAATACAAGTGTCATTTCACTTTACAACTCCGCTGCCAACCCCCCGAGCGCCCAAATACTCAATTATGTTTTTAATTGAGCGGCGCCGTGCATTTGACACGAATGTCCGACGGGTTTTGCTTTACCCAGTAATCGCAATTTTAATTGTACAGCGATTTTTATTTGGACGATGCTGCTGAAAATTCGTTGAAGATTAGGTGCGAAAATGCTTATTCTTCTTTATTTTTTCATATTTGGACTGTTGCTTCAATTTGCTCAAATTGGGAAGAGATTAGTTTTCTAAAAACTGGCACATTTTGGAAAGTAAAAATCTCTGTAATCCGATAAAGTTTAAACCGTCAAGTAGTTCTTGAACCAGAAAACTAAGAACGAACAGAACTTTGAACTCAGGAAGCTAAACAAAAACACTAGAATCACGAAGTCATCACATCCCATAAAATTCTAAACAACTCTTCTACTCCATGACTTCCTTTGAACTCTGAACTGAAAAGAAACTCGGACAATAAAACCAGCTTGCAGTCCACTAAAGGCCCAGATAACAATAAAAATAAAACGGAGAACATTCCCTGAACATTTCGATTCGGGAATATACAAATCGTTTGTATGGACGTGTCTTGTTACGGCTGGCTGGTTCCGTACACGGCTGACACCTGTTCCTGTCACTATCGAATTGGGGAAGACGTATGGACATGTCCGAGCGTAGTGTGCACACTGAGACAAGATTCTTAGAACTAAATTTAGCTATAGGATTTGTTTTTTTTTTATATTCAATAGAGTAATAACTGTGGATATTGTTTTAGATATCGATGCAGAAGTAGTAACTATTCTTAGTATAACTGTACTGAAATTTTATTAGAAAAAAATAAGTAAGAAGATTATTTTTCCCTCAGAAAATTCTTAGTAGGTACCCATTTATACCACTCAAGTGGGAAATATCTTACCAGCAGGTATTCCTAAAAATCTTAAGCATCTAAGATACACAGAAGCCTTTTATTTTATCTAACCCATTCTTGATCAGCTTACTTATATAACAGTGGGATACTTTGCTGATATCTCAACAATTTACTTTATTCCCCAAAACGATAACGAAAACTTTCTCGTATGTTTACCCACGATAAGTGTCTAAAAAGTGTATTCCTTTCTCTATCGGTCTAGAGTATAGAAAAGAGTGAGAAAACAAAATTCTGGACGACATAAAGTAATCTCATTATAAACCAAATCAAAGTGAAGGAACATCAAAGTACAAACATTTTTAATCATCACCTGTTCGATAGTTGTTGACGAAATAGCGATCCCCGATATCATAAAACTTTCCTTTGATAAAAATATTACTCATTATAACTTTCGCGTACACAAAACTCATGCTGACTCCCCGGAGAGGTATCACATGAACGGACTTGGAATAGATGGGAAAGCAATTTCCTACCTTATTACCGACCTTAATTCGTTTTGCACCTGAGTTGACATCAAAACTTATAATCAGGAGGTAATTACCGGTATAATTACAACGAAATTTGATAGAAATTTAAAAGCAATCATTCGTACCGTATTTAATGAGAACGTTTGAAACATGATAAGTAATACTCTGTTGAATTGGACTTACTATAAACAGCAGCTTTGATAAATTTCATGTCAAAAGAGGGATTGATACGTTTTCGTCATTGAATTTAGAGTTATCATTAAAGATGTATATTCAGATAAAGTAAATTGTAATTTGTGTAAAATTCATTTCAAATAAAGTTATCATTTTATTATCTTCAACGCAATGGAGATTTAAATCTAATTGAACGTTAATAATATTTATTGCTTGGAACGTATTTTATTTTTTTATATCAGTTGAAATAAAATACCATAAACAAGCTATTCACAGAACAGATTATAGTTAGAAAAATATTACATGAACGAATACTACTAAAAGATTAACCCTGTTATGAAAACAAAATTAATGAAAAAGCAAACAAAGCCGTTGGAAACAAAACGATAAAAACCAATAACAATATAGATGCCACAGAGTAAATTAATATCGAGTGTTGTAGAATATTTCGTACAGAAGGCTCACGGGCATCTGTAAAATGTTTTGTTTCTGCAATCGCCTGTGAATGCTCTAGACCATCAATTGCTAGAGAGCAGACTTCTTTGTCTGCTGATAAAGAGTGCTCGCTAAGGTCCATTTCGAATGCTTGTCACTCCTTTGTTGTATCTACAGTTATAATTTTGAAAAGAATTTTGTTCGTCTATGTGTGAGAAGTGTTGAAGTGAATTTGATGTAACTTGGAATCAATTTGTCTTGATGTGTTTAGCTATATTGAATTAGTTTTCAAAACTATCACAAAATTTTTGAAAGGTATATCGTTTAACATGCTTTTAGAAATCTAGATTTACTTACAACATTTGAGCTTCTATTTCTTATACTGCGATTTCAACTTACCTGGAACAAATTAAAAATAAACATGAGTAAAATATGAAAATTCAAATGTTGAATTTACAAAACGCTCGAACCATTTATCTTAGTTTCACGATTTAATATTACCTCCAAATCTATTACACTTCCTTGTATAACAGGCGAACAAAATCTTCCTTCAAAAACTTTATCATGTAAGAGAAAAAAATATCTCGTTCGCAGGCAGTACGCAGACGCTCCACCATCCAACTTTTCACAAATTTCCAAAACTTGTAAGACAAACGTTGCTCCTTTAACATTCGCACAATTACCTATTACAACTTCGTGAATGCAAATTCCTGCCATATTTATTTTCGCCGCCCTTCTGTTCGGAACTTTCTTATAAATAACTTAATCAGGGTCAATCCATCAAGCTGTCATTCTACGTAGAAATACTTTTCTGTTGCCTTAGCACCTTTATTCAATAACAAATTTTCAATACAAAACAAAGAGAAGTTTTACGAATGGGTCTCCAGTTTACTATTACTCATTTGGACCTGCCAAAAACAAACTGACGCGACCCTGCTTACGTGTTACATGTTTAGAACAAAAATGTACAAAGTTCCAGTGGAAAGTTTTCAATATAATTTGCTGGCGATATTGGAGCGGGATTTCGGTAAATCCTAAAAACTACTATGTAATATATTTGTAATATCAGGTAATAGCTTTTGGTAACTGAGATAACAATGTTATTAAAAGGAAAAACCTGCTATTAGAGACTGTTGTGTGTTTTACAGCTTAATTTTTGGATATAAAGTTTTCTGAACGAAGTTTTTCATTTAAAATGAACACACAAAATTAATAAATTACAGGTTAGAATGGGTTTAATATCAAAAAAATATATTGCATGTTAGGTTCTGCTCGAGACGTTATGTACAGTTTCTACAACATGCTGCTGTATCAATCTATTCAATCATCTTTTATGAGTCACTGCTGCCATACATCAAGTTATGGTGCAGTATTAGGATAGGCACTATCCTATAACATAAAGCCGAATACTTCACCTACAGTTGAACGCACAAAAATGTTGCGTCAGCAAAATATTCGCATAAACATGCTTGGACTTCGGGTCAGTATGCTTAGGTTCCGATCACGAACGATTTCACGGGATACCTTTAAGAATATTCGCTCAAGTACGATAAGCCCGCAACAAATTCAAATACTCAAACGATAAAAGCATTTTTGATCTCGAATCTTGTTGATATCTGTAAAATTTCATATTTCAGTAACGTTGGTGGATAAGATTATGGATTTAGTTGATTCAATCAAGGAGCTCGGAGGGCTGTAAGGGGTTCTGAACTAACAACTGTTCTTAATCCACTCTATCTGAGTTCGAATGCCGCCCAAACGGATTGGATTACCTTTACGTACTTTATCGGACTTTTTCTCGTCAATATTGGATGTAAGCTTTCGAGATTCAACACCCCTTTTGTTGATTTCCGTTTTTCGTGATATTCTGTAACGTTTTTGTTATAAAGTTGTAAATTGAAAATCATATTTTCGTCCTTTCTTTTACTACAAATTTCGACAGCCGAGATACAAATTGTCTGTACGTTTCTTCTGAACTGAAAGTCGCATGCAATCGACGACAAATTTATAAGATCACGTGTTCCTATCCAATTTAAGAACAAAACGTTTAAAGAGAATAGTTTAGTTGCAGCAGCGGATATTGTGAGGAGCCAGCAGCACCCTTTATGCCTTTTATATCCTCCCCGTCACAAACATTTAACACTGACTTCCAGACAGTAATATCGGGACTTGGACAGATAAAATCTTGTGAGTTTGAAAGAGTTTCCTTTATTTGCGAGGGCAAATGGACAATTGCATGAGAAGGTATAGGTGCAGGAATGAGGTTCTGCTCAAAAAGTTTTCGATCTAGATTTGTCTGTAATGAAGGTGGTACAGGCGAATTTTCTTTTGTGAATTTCGTGGAGAGTTTGCTGCACTGAGTTAATTTGATATTTAGATTGGAGTTTATAATGAAATTAGATGTGTAATTTTAGTTGGATTCTTTGGTGATTTATGAGACCTAGTGAATACAGCTCATCTTGTTACACGTAATTAATTTTGAAGTTTGTTTTATTTATGTCATCGTTTTAACTTTCAACTTTGTATCCCCAGTGCAGATGCGAGACGGTCAGATGCCAGTGTGACTTTGACTAGGGGATAATAATTATAAATAATAGGGGATTCTGTTTTGTTATCAAGTCGACCCATTTCCTCCACACTCCTTCATGTGACATAAAACACCATCAAAATAAAAGTCGCCGCTCCTGAATCGAATCATTCATAACCTACGGGCTTCAAAACTGCATCTTTATTCACTTTGAAGCTACTAGGAGCGCAGTGGCAGGGGAAAACAGCCATCATTCCATTTATTTTTATTGAATTGCTATTTCGTTTCCACATAACACTCATAACTCATCTCACTATGAATCATCAAAAATTGAATCATCCCTAGGACAAGGTTTCACATAAGTTGGCCTCAAAACTACAATGATATCCTTATTCAGTTTGAAGCTACCAGGAGCGCAGTGGCAGGAGAAGACAGCCGACATTCCGCTATAATACAGATAATTGTACGCCCTGTCAGCTATGGTGTTAGTAACTTATTGCATAGCTATTTCATTAACCTATAAGACCCAACCCATCAAAAATTGAATCATGCCTAGGACAAGATTTAACCTAAATTGGCCTCAAAACTACATCCTTATTCACTTTGAAGCTACCAGGAGCGCAGTGGCAGGAGAAGACAGCCGTCATTCCGCTGTAATACAGATAATTGCATTTAACTACGGGACACGGGAAGCGTGGTCTACGTGCATACGTAACTCACTTTGCACTGTTTAAAAGCGCTCGTTCGCAACAGTTCTGCGGTTATTTTTATGAGAAGTTCTTGGATTTGTATTTTATGTTAGTAATAATTTTGTAAATGTGAAGAAGATTTTTGAAAATGTTTTATTTGGTGGCGTGTAATTTTGTTAACAAATACTAGACAAGTTTTTGGATAAAATATTTTCAAATTAAAGTCAACTTACTAAAAATAAACAACAGCTTTAACTAAAAATAAATAAAACAATTGAAAATATATAAAAAAATCATGTAGTAAAAGCAGGTTATTATAATTTGACTACAACATGGAATGTTCAATGTTTATGTATTTTGTTGCAGTGTGGCTGGCATGTTCTTTAAAATTTTGCTTCACAGTACCTTGTAGTACTTTCTTGGCTATCATCTTAAAAATATTATCAATCTAATTTAATTACACAAAAAAACTATCAAGTAAAAACATTAAATTGTAGCTAGCCGTCGCTGAGATGTGGAAACATCTCAGCGACGGCTAGCTACAATTACGTCTCGTTCATTTGAACTGCGCCCTCCACAAAAGAAATTACTTCATTCTTTCTAAATTTCAACTCTCCAAGTTGTTCAGGGGCGTCTAACGGGCGCGAGTTATTTATCTTCGCTCGTAGTATAATAGAATTTAATTAAGTTAGGTGCGACATGCTTCACGCGGCAGGAATTTTGCGAACTTGCGCCAACTCGATACATGGGAGCTCTTGTCGTATGTGGAAACAGCGGTCGTATTCATAAATAAATATTGTCATATAGATATGAAATTTGGTTTTGGTGGCCTACTTTTCATATTGGAAGGGATGAAACTTTTTGAATCTTAGTTGAAATGAAAAGACTCTGCTTTAATTCGCAATTGTCTCAAATGATACTGAATGAATCCGTTTTAGCGATTAAGATATCAAGTTCATAAAATCAGCTTGCATTGCATGTAATTTACTGGTGGTAAAAAGCAGGAACCCATAATGGAGAGGGCAATGCTTGGAGTTTCCTTGCGTGATCGAATTAGGATTGATGATATCCCCAAGATGAGCAATGTTACCGATATAGCCCGAAAAATCGCCAAACTGAAGAAGCAGCGTTGGAAGGCCTCCCACAAGGTGGAACACTTGGGGGAGGCTTATGTTCAGCAGTGGACGACTTGCGGCTGATTATGATGGTGATGAAAAAGTAGGTGAAATGCACTTCCAGCACACTATCTTACAGGTATCTAAATGTTTGTAGGTTTATAATATTTTTATTAAAACGTACAATCACAAACATAACAAGGGCTGAATCTAAACTCTATACTAAACTACTGCCTTTAATTATGAAAGCATATATTAACAGAAAACAACGGAAAATATCAAATAATGAAATGAGTCCAGTTCCAGAATTATCAGACTACGGAAAGTTCTTATTTCAACTCGGAACGGATAAAAAAAAATATACAAAGCAGAAACCAGTTGGAGAGACATCGCAAAAAGAAGTATATATTGCAAAAAAACAAAGATTCGAACAGGATGGCCGTGTATCGAACATTTTTGACACAATTTACCTGTTTCTCTGCTGCCGTTTCAAAAGGTAAAAACGAAATACATTTGGAAGCCAGTGGAAATTACTGGTAATAAAAGGATAAAGAAAGATTTGTGTGTCTGAAGTATGTTTGAGTATTGTTTGGGAATCATCAAAGAAAAATATGGCTTTCTCAGTATGGTTTATTACGTAATTTTTGAAGTACTTATATGAATAAAAATGCCGCTGAAGATATTAAAATGTCGAAAAATATAGTCTATTCTGTAAAAATCGATCGGTCGGTTCGAGAAATGATGTTTCAAGATAATGGGCCTTCGAGCTTATAGTTTTTCGAGATTTTGATTCATCGAGGTAGCGAAATGTCGCGCTCATAATTTATCGAGCAATTGTTATTCGATCTCACATCATTCGATTTCGAGTAGGGAACCCTACCTCCAGTTTCTGAGCAATCAGGGCGTTCATCAAGCTAATCGCTTGGGCCGTTGGAACATACGGAGACAAAGTCTACGATGGAGCAAACTTACCCAAAAGGAGCCTGTTCACTCTTACTCTGAAGAGATTAGGGTTGTAAGCGTTCGAAAACACAGACGCAGGCAGAGAGTTCCACTCCTTTGCTGATCTTAGGTTTTGTATCGTGTTACTTAGTTAGTGGGTTGTGGAGGTCTGAGGCAATTGCTCCAAGTAAAACACTGGTGCTTAGCTGCATCCGAGTATAAAGGGAGCGGACCACAAGATAGTTGAGAAGAAGGTAAGCCGATGAAAAGAAAGTGTTTCCTTGTCTATGTCGTGTTCAATTTTATCTTTACATAAAACTTGTTTTTGCCCGCGACTTAATACACGCATATCCCATTTTTTCCGTTCCTATTCCTCTCTTAGTGCTCCCTTACACTCCCCAAGTAACCTACATGCCAAATTTCAGCTTACTACGAACAGTGGTTTCGGTTGTGGGTTGTCTGTCAGTCACTCACTCAATAACGGAAGAATTTTATATATTAGGATTTTCCATACTCCCAAAGGAGCCCAATAATTAGCATGAGCTTTGCACTATTACTGTATAATTGAATTTATAGGTCGTAATAGAACACTAATATATTGTATCCGTTTATTTGGCTCTGCTTACACCTTTGGGAGTCCGAAGTTTGAATTATATTCGCAACTATATTATACTACGAGACAGTTGACTAACCTATTTATAGATAATAGTAATAGGACCTCGATTAAATGTTTCAGGAGGTACGGTTTCAAGTTTGTAAAATTTAGGTTCAAGACTTAATTTGGCTAGTTTTTACCAGCAAGTATTTTTTTTAGAAGAGTAAGACCTTTCAATATACAAAAACTGTAACTTGCGTAAGTGTAACATAAAGATGATACGTAAAGCCAAATATACTAGTGGACGTCACGCGGTTTCACCCGCGTAGTTCCCGTTCCCGTGCGAGTACGGGGATAATATATAGCCTATGTTACTCCCTGATAATGTAGCTAACCAATGCTAAAAGAATTTTTCAAATCGGTCCAGTAGTTTCGGAGCCTATTCAATTCAAACAAACAAAACTTTCCTCTTTATAATATTAGTGATGAAGAACGTGTATGTAAAAAACAGCCATGTTGAATCTAGAACATTAATTTATCCTATTTCAGGATTATCTACAGAACTTGGCGCCCATTTAGATTTCAATTCTTTTTTCACTGAAGTCAACAGTCACAGATATCATAAACTTTGAACTTGGCTCCCTTTTTCGTATTTTCGTTTTTGACGGTTACGCTACCGCGATTGAGAACGTTAAAATAGTCGCGCTAAGTCCACTGTAAAGTTGTCGACTTTAGTCTGAATATCAGATCGATGGATGATCATGATGAAATAATACACCAAATGTGAGAGTGTCTCTGTGTGTGTGTGTGATGTGAGTAGTATAAAAAATACATAGATCAACATACATTACAGGCTTCAGTCAAAATAAACTCATCCAAAATGCAAACCATCTCTGCTAACCATACTAGTGTAAAGTCAACCATTAATCTTAAAATATATAATCCCCCCCACTCCCACAAGTAAGAACAAAAAAGTATCCCAACAAAATCTCTCCCACTTTAATCACAGCTTGATCGAATTTCCTCTCCGCAAAGTTTCAACAGGAAAGCGGAAACTATTACGCTTTACATCGCTGTTTACATAGGGTACTTTACACTTAGAGGACACTGTTTGCTATGTGCAGCGAGCAATGTATATAGTATACCGCCTTTTGATAGACTGCTTTAATTAGAACATGGGGATTTTGTTACATACTGACGAAGACTAGAACAATGGTGTCTGTTGCTTGTCAAGAAAAGTTTGGAGAGATATTGATGTTGTTCATGTTGGTTATATTTAATATTTTGGAGTTAAAGTTTCTATTATGTGTGTATCTACAGTAAGATGGTAAAATTATGTATGTTGACTATTTATTACTCATAGACTAAGTTAGGTAGCTCTTCGAGGACAATTTGACTTGGTAAGGAGTGGAGTGAAATTGACAGAATATAATTTGAGTTTTTGAATATATCGTGCAGTAATCCGTATCAAAAATGCCTGAAAATCCGTCTAATATTATAAATGTGAAAGTCACTATGTCTGTCTGTTTGTAACCTCTTCACGTTTAAACGGCTTATTTATATTATATATTTGAATGAAACTTGGCAAAACCGTTACTTTAAGGATTTGTTTGAAACATTTTTTCTACTACCCAGCGCATGATGCGCATGATGGCGTGAAAACGGAATGAATGGAACACTCATGACAGTTTATTGCATTTGCAGCTAATCCCAATTTCAAATCACCCGAAATCCGTACATTGAGAACACGAAACCCAATATTCGCCCTTCCAGATCATCGAAGCCGACCTAATTACCCAATCGCAACCTAATTTATAAAGCGCGATTACAAGAGCATTCGCACAATCAAACGAACGAACGAGTGAGTGAGTGAGTAATTATCTCCAACACCTTCAACTCTGAACTGAAATGCAAGTCAAGCGTTGTATGTGCGACGGCGTAAACACGCGTACGTACTAACCCGATTAGACACCCCCCAGGACACCCACACACCCCCACACACCTCCAGACACCCCCACCCCCAACGCACCCCGGACATGAAACCGCGCTAATAAGGAACACTTCACTTGTAATTTCCCATTTGTTTCTATTTACAACTTGTGAAGTGTTGAGCTGGATTATATTTTTTATGTTTTATTGCGGTAGGGAAGGGTTGAGATTTGGAATTTTGTGTACGGATTTATTGGGGTTAATTTTAAGGTAACGTGTGTGGTGTGTACAAGTTTTTAGTGTTTGTTAATTGAGTGTGTTTTATTTGGGGCTCGGAAGGTAGACAATTGGAATGTTAATATTGCCATTTAAGAACCTACTTTTAGGTTAAATTCTACTTTGAATTAAGTTTGCCATTCATTAAATTATTTAATAACAGTGTACTATGTCATGTTTAGTGTAAAATAAAGAAAAGTTATTTTTAGGGTTCCGAACAAAAAACGGAATAGGAAAAAATATAAGGGATTGATCACGAGCCACTTCTATGGCTTTTGCCAATACCATACATCTTTGACGTTTTGACATCGCCTTCACCACGCTACCGTTGCCTGCTGTCTGTTTGTCTGTCCGTCTGTCACAGCCAGTTTTCTCCGGATCCACTGGACCGATTCTGCTGGAATTTGGTACACATATGGATTTCTGTGACCCAAATACGGACGCGTTACGTAAATTATTAAATTTTTAGTGTGGGGGTAACTTTTGGGGGCCAAACTAGAAAATTAAAAAAAAAAAACGATTTTTGAACAATATCGTGTGATATAACTCTGGTTTATGCAAAAAACTCTTAATAGTTCAGCTGAACATTGTCTACTTCAAAACCAAAAACAATATCTCACAACCCACCAAAAAAACTCCATAACCATTCAAACTCCCCACGATCAACGATCATAACTAAACCCATACATTCCCCAAACGGGTCAAATTGACCCGCAACGTCATAAACAAAGACAGCTATTGAAACACTAAACCGTTTTTGCAGTAAACGGCAGGCTTTGAAAGAGGTCTTGACAAAAGTCGGTTCTCTCAAAGGTGCTATACGGAACCGCGTCACGTATGGAACGCGCCGGTAACGTGAAGCCGATAAATGATTATTGCTGTGGTGAACGGCCTGGTTTTGAAACCACGGGAACCTTACGAACCTATAAGACGCGAGTGGGGTTCGATTGGTACGGATGCTGGTTACTGGATGCGGTTTGGACGTAGTTTCAGAATGTTTTGTGTGTTTATTGCTTAAGGATCCAATTGTACAATAAAAATCAGTAAATGTGTTAAGTGCTAAATATAGGCTGTAACATGAGGCGAGATAGAGACGAACGCGTGCCAAAAAACAGTTAAAAAAATATAGCTTTATTTACAAAAATCTCTAATTTAGAATCTGCTGATTAGTCGCAAAACAGAACCGACATTTTCAGGGTTCCGTACCTGAAGGATAACCAACGGAACCCTGTTACTCACAACCTCCGCTGTCTGTCCGTCTGTCTGTCAGCGGGCTCTATATCAAGAACCGTAAAAGATAGACAGCTGAAATTTTCACAGATTGTGTATTTCTATTCAAATTAAATCAAATCGTATATTTCAAATAAACAATTTACAGGCACTTTTGAATTGTCAAAGTCGGTCAGTCAAAAACATGAAACTATTTGCACGTTCTAAAGCGTAAATCTCTATGGAGAAGAACGTGCAAGAAACTCCACGGACACTCTTTTAAACCATGTGATGTATTACAAAAATCTATTGCCGCTATAACAACAAATAATAAAAACTGGCCAAGTGCGAGTCGAACTCGCGTGCAATGGGTTCCGAACGAATTTAATTTTTTTAACATATTATTTTAATACTACAGACTTCTAATAGTTTTTCTGTAATCTTTAGGTAAAGATCTATTATCTCCATTTTTTTTTTATTTTAGGCTCAGTAGTTTCGGAGATAAGGGTCCCCTTCATCATTTTTCATTTTTCGTCTAATTTCTTGAATAACTTCAAAACCATTTATTTTAAAATTATGAAAAAAAAATATAATTAAAACCCTCACAGTAAGCCCTTTCATTTGATATGTCACACAATATTGTTCAAAAAACTTTTTTTTTAAATTTCTAGTTTGACCCCAAAAGTGACCCCCATACTAAAAATTTAATGATTTACGTAACGCGTCCGTGTTTGGGTCACAGAAGTCCATATGTGTACCAAATTTCAACATAATCGGTCCAGTGGATCCGGAGAAAACTGGCTGTGACAGACGGACAGACACCCGAGAAATCCTATAAGGGTTCCTTTTTTCTCCGGAACCCTAAAAATTAAGGATTATGGTACGAAACCCTTTGTGTGCCGGTTTCTGGGCCGGTTTTTACAAGTTAGAGACAGAAAAAGGAATTCACCCTCCTTTTTCTGTCTCTGTCATCTTGAAATAATTAATCGATACAAAGATGTTTTTCAAAGCTAAAAGTACGTAATATATTTGTTTAATCTTGTCCAATTATTTTATTTACGAATCAAATTAATTATTTTAAATGGATTAAATATAAGTAATGATCGAACGTACTTCAATAAACAAGTTAGATAAATATGATGTTCCATTAGGTTATTACTAAATAAACTTGGTAACGTAATTTATTTATTTTCACTTTCAGTAATAAAATTAAGTAAAATCGATTGAAATAGATATACAACTGGTCCTTTAAAAGTTTAAAGAAACTTAAATCAAAGCCAAGTCTCTTTTTTTATTTGAGATGGGTTTGCTCTTGAGTCTAGTCTAGGCCAGAGATAATAGAGACAGAGCTTACCCTGCAAGTGCCTGTTCACTCTAACTTTAAAGAGATAAGGGTTGTAAGCATTCGGAAACACAGACGCCGGCAGAGAGTTTCACTCCTTTGCTGTGCGCATTATAA
Organism: Lacanobia wlatinum; assembly: GCA_947578705.1. NCBI lineage: Eukaryota > Metazoa > Arthropoda > Insecta > Lepidoptera > Noctuidae > Lacanobia > Lacanobia wlatinum. The sequence continues at coordinate 25,400,424 of OX388031.1, forward strand.
AAGACGTTCGGAAACGCTAAGCGCGAATTGGTGGAATAGCAACAAGATAGGGATGGTAAGTAACAGTGCGCCTGGATGTCTGATGGTAGAAGGGGACCGGTGGGATGATGTCGTGGAGTTCTTGGGCACACTCACCGAAGTATAATCTGTAGAAGACCGACAAGTAGGCAACCTTACGACGATGAGCCAAGCTGTGTAGCTTGGCATCCACCAGTTTTACGTTGCCAATGAGCCTCTTAGCTCTGCGTTCCACCGAATCAAGCGCGGCAAGCTGGTACTCAGCTGATCCATCCCAAAGGTGGCTGCAATACTCCATGCAGGATCGGACTTGAGCTTTGTACAGGGTTAAAACCTGTTCAGGCTTAAAAATATCGTTTCACCCTATTTAGGATGCTCAGCTTTTTGATCAGATGTACCCCGAAAAGTAGGAGTTTGGTCGAAACGACTACTTTCTGCGGTAGAAAGACACGCCACGACTCTCTGCCAGGGTCTGTGTTTTGCCAGGGTTGCGGAATTTGTTCGAAAGAGTCACCGCGGCCTTGGAACGCAAAGGGCATTAGGAGGAACACGGACGGGTTTTAGTCAGTAAGAGCCTGACACTCCTTTCCTCTCCGTCCAGAGCAGAAGGTGTCATTTGATGATTTCCCGTTCTTAAAAAAAAGGTTCTGTGTTGCCTTCAAAGCAAGAGTGCAAAAACCTGCATTTTCTGTGCTTGTTCGTTCCTTAGTACACCTCATTCAGATCCTTTAATCAGATGATAATATATCAAAGGCAAGAGCTAACTCATCATTAAACCCTTTTTTTAAGTATGGAAAATCATTGAATGACTCCTGGAGTATCAGTCTCTTACTGAATAAAATCCATCCGTGTTCCTCGTGATGCGCTTTGCGTTCCGCAATCCTGCAGTCATCATTAAATCCATACTTTCATACTAATATTAAAAAATCCAAGAGCCTGTGTGTGTCTATTTGTTACCTATTTACGTATAAACGGCTGAACGGATTTAGATGATTTAGTACCCGGGTTAACCATGTCCCGGAATAAAGGATACTTTTCATCCCGAGACTATGTTGCCCTTGGGACTATTTTTAACCGACGAAAATACAGAGGAGGTTCTCAAGTCGACGCGTATATATATATATATTTATGTATGAACACGCATAACTTTTAACAGAGTAATCTGATTTTGATAATTCACATTTACTAAAAATGCTGACAAAAAATGGCAAAATATAATTCAGGTAACAAAAAGGTTTCGATACAAAAGCCGCTTCCATTCGTAGTATCAAAGGCTTGCGGAATACAGTCCAATATAAGGACAAAACAATCGACACGTCGCACACACCTCTATGTAAATAAGCCGCACTATATGACCAGCCAGATATTGCACATATTCGAGACATTTATAAATTTCAACTTTTCCCTTTTGCAGATTCTGGGCAACAGTAATAACGGCAAAGGAAAAATGTGAGCTAATTGAAAGAAAGAAATCATGTCAACGGTTTTTGCTTTGCATTCCGAGATTTCAAAAAGGGAATTTGTATTCAAAACGCTTGCAGTTATAAAAAAAAAATAGTTACTATGACGAAATGGAATATAATGATCCATATTTGTTGAGCAAAGCTATTTAATTTAATATACTTGTAAATAAAGACCGAAGGGACGAAGAATAAACAAATAATAAGTTGCATAGCAAACGTCTGAGTGCCTTACCTCTACAAACGTGGGTAGTTTTGTCTAAAGCGTTTGTCTAAAGTCTGAGAGTGGATGCAAATTTAATTAAGCTGTACGTATGATAGTTTGGTCACTAATGAAAATTGCGTTTTATTGTTGAAGTAGAAGTAGTGCTTTGAAATGCAGCACAGAATTTCAACATCGACCAGAAGAGTATTCCAGCAGGTGTATTAATAGCAACTCAAAACACTCTACTAAGTAAATACGTAAGAGAAAAAAAATCTACAAAAAATACAACCAACTTCCAAATGAAGAAAAACACTACAAAGCAAAAAATTACTTAAATTTCGGAAGTCGGTGTTTTTGGTATTTTTTCTTATTTATAGTATTCGTGGTTATTTTATACTTTGTAGTGTTTTTTTTATTATTTGGAAGTCGGTAGTATTTTTTGGAGATTTTTTTTCTTTTCTTGTTTTTGACTTCAATATGATCGAATACACTGGCAGAACTTCGTTTCAAATATTTTAAACAAAAAACTTCCTAAAACTAATGAAATAAATTACAGAGGACGACCTAAAAAAATAAATAGAAGCGCACAACAAATAAAACATCCGCTTATTACAGTGGCAAAGCGTGGCCGTACTCAAGTTTTATCAGCTGTGAATTTCTCTCATAAATATTCGATTGGGCGCCGTGCCTCGGGCTCGGGACGACCCCCTTTGTAATATTGAGATTCATAATTTGACCCGCAACTAACTTAGCGATCCACTGAATTCCTGAAACACTAATAAGCCAATATAAATAGAGTCTAGACTTGAACTTTTCAGGATTGTCTTGTTTGTACTTCTAGAAGTGAGTCGACAGATTTTCGGCTGAGATTATTGCAAAGTCAGAATTAGTTCATTGATAAATAAACTAACTTCTGCCAGTGGCTGGCTTCACCCGCGTGATATTAAAGTGATATTATAGTAAATGATTCTAAGGAAACGAACGTTCTCTTAAAAAAAATGTCGCTCTATGTCCTATTCCAGGATATGGCTTACCCCTGTGCCATATTTCATTCAAATCCGTTCAGCCTCTTATATTTGAAAAGGTAACAGACATCCTGATTTAATAAGATAAGATAAACTTAATACCAATATGGATACAACAGTTGAGTGAGACAAAAGTGATATTATGGAAGATAAAAATATTCAAAATGGAGTGAAGACAACAGAACATAATTTTGAATTCAACTGCAATGCAAAACTAGAGCACAATATTCAGCAGCAGACAGAAAAACTGCCTTGTCATGTAGTTTGATTTTGGTTTTCGACGCGGTGACTGGAAGCCGTTTTATGCAGAACCCTCGTTATTCACAAACTATGTTCTAGCGGCGACTCCTTTAATTTTGATTCCTTTTGCTCTCACATGGCCTGGTCTTTTATTCCAGCCTCTGCTTTTAACTTTATTTTATTCAGTACCTATATTTTCTAGAAACCTACCAATGATTTCTTTTCCCCGCTGCCGAGAATTAGGCCATTTTTTATCGTTTGATTGAAACCGTCAAAGGAATCTGTTTTGTGAATTCATAAATTAGAATGGATTCAGGATTTCTTTTGTTAATCGTGGAATAAAAGAATATTAACAATTAACTTTTATCCTTTTATGATGCTACAGTTTTATCTTCAGAAACGGGTCTATCGAGAGCTTTAAACGGTGAAATAAGAAGGTTTCTTTGGATAACATGTCTGGTATTTAAGATTTCTTCACGTGTAAACACATTTCTATCATCTTTATTGTTGATTTCTTATGATGATTTGATTTTCTGACTTTTACCGTTCATTAATTTTATAACTAAATCTGTTTGTAACAGTTCATTTTCCATCACATACATAATAAAAATATCCATATACGTATCTATAACGAGATGCCATAACTCACCTGTCGTTTCCCCGAACTCAATAAAAGTCTGTCGTAAAATTGTACCGAGGAATGACGTATTCGTAATGCATGAGCTGCCGTCGCCTCGAGTTCAGTCGGTACGCTGTCAGTCTAATTCTTGAAGGCTTTTGTAATTAAATGTTGAGGGATGACTGAGCATAAAGCAGTAAATTGGTTCACAGTAATGAGCAGATTAAAATGAACAAACAATGTTATTTTTTATGAGCAGGATTCTTGCTTAGAGCATCAAAGTACTGTAGCTGCTGCATTTCACAAAGCTACATAATTAAATTGAGCCTCTAATGAAAGTAAGTATTTGCTTATTAAATTAGAGTTTTAACTGAATGAATAAGTTATTTTTACCCTCGATGGGACGGGGCAGGTATTTAGACTCGAATTCTTTCGTTGCTTGGGTGTTTAATAAATTATGCTTTTGTATTAAATATTTTGAGGAGCATCAGTAGCTGTGAAAAATATCGTAAGTGAAGAAATAAATTCTTCTACTTTCACTTATCCCTAGTGTTTAGTTTCAACAAAAAGTCTCAATTCGTGTAACCTAAATTTTCCAAATATCAAAAAGGCACACAAACGCTACATTCCTATTAAAACTTTATTCGGCATAACTTCTATGTTTTACGAAATTGCCTTCCAAAATTGCCTCTCAGACGAACGTAATAGGTGACATTCTGGAGAACCTGACAATCGGGAGAAGTACTTAACAAATAGTTCTGCGAGTCAAAAGCTTGTTGGGTGATGAACTCATACCTGCTCGAAACTGGCTTAGCTTAAGCGATGAGAGCTGAGCGAGCGAAGTTCAACTTGTTAGTCGAGATTTAAACGAATTTACGCTGATGGCGGAATGTTTTAGCGCTTTATGTGGAACATTTGGGAGGACTGAAAAGTTTTCGACTGTTAATGAAAGTTGGAACTTTCATATTGTCAGTATTCAAATGGCAGTGTTAATTACTTGGTTTGAATGTTACTAATTAGGCATTTGCTATAACAAATGCCAAGATCGCAAATGTAAAGATGATAATTATAACAATGTTTGTCGGTAAGTGCATTTAAAACTTGAACACTGTTCCTGTTTCTTTTTTAATGCATTCCAATAATTTTGGAATCGGTAATCGTGTAAATCTAATCATACTTTAACATGATATATCACAATCGGTCCATCTAAATCACATTCATCAACGAAACGTCCACTGTCTGCCTAAAAGTCTCCAAAATCACATAATCATCACTCAAAACTCATACAATAAAGCATAAACACAACAGGCATTTGTCAAGCGATAAAAACAAAAAGTAAGCCATCGAGAGTGGCTCGGAAGCACCACCTAGGAGGCGTGACTGGCCAATTTGGTGGAGAATTCTCAAGAGCCCAAGAGTAATGCCTCTGACGTCCACATAAGCACCATGAAATTTATCGACCATACGTGCCGGACGACCAAAATAAAAACAAACTCGGCAAGTGTCAAAGTTCGTTTTGGAGCTTCCAGCGGTTTTTATATTCAATTACTGCGGGTACTGGGGATTTTTTTGGGAAGTGTACCGGATTTTACATTTGGGTAAATACGCGTATTTACATAGGGAATTTATAGTTGTGGATGTTGGGCTGCATAAATTGTAGAATTTTTGACTGTGTTAAATAAACTTTACAATGAAACTTTAAAATACAGCAGCATAATAGCAGTAATTTACATATTATTTACAATCATCCTCATCATATCAGCCGAAAGATTTCTGCTGGACATAGGCCTCCCCCAAAGGGGGGGGGGTTGCCATAATCGCCACGTTTGGCAGGCGTGTTGGCGATCGCAGGGTATAGTGTTGCGTTTTACAAAGAACGCTGCTGCCTATTCTCTGGTGAAATTATTTACAATGCACCGAAAAAAAAATAACATTTATAGCTTCCGTAACTGAAACCATTATTATTTCAAAGATACCATCCATTTTAAGAAAACTGACCCTATCCTTAAGCATCACAAGAAAGAAAACCATCAAAACAGATCATCCATTTTCTATAGATGACTTTTATGAGGACGGCAGCTGATAGATTCCTGTTTTTATGTCGACTTCAGATCAACAGACGAATAACTTCTCCATCGGTTCATAAATTCATTGATAGATGCTTTCGTTCAACTGAATCTGCAGTTTTGGTCAAACTATCTACCAAATTTATGAATTCTTTTAAAGATTCTCTCCCTGTCTCTTTCTCATCTTATTCATAGATAACTTTCAAAGTGTGAGTGAGATGAATTACCTACCAATGCATCTCACTCACACTTTCAATGTTACAAACAATCAATTGTAGCTATCACGATATCGACTCGAAGTTCGAAACAGTCAACGATTCGAAACATACTGTCTTGATAGTTGATACCATCGAGTTTAACCCAGTAACCTTAGTTTTGATTGATTCTAGCGAATTATTAATGTGTAAAACTTCCATCAAAGATATTTATACAATGCTGACAGAACTAAAATCTAGGTAAATAGCTAAAAATAATAGAGATAGAACTATTTAAGTCATGGAATTTCAACTGTACAAAAACTTATGATTGCAAAAAATTCAAATAAGAAAGTAAAACCACGAATATTATAAAACAAAGGCATTTGAAATATTCATTCATATTTGCAAACTCATAAGCATAATGACTCCAAATTTCCATGTAGACCGTATGAAAAGTAATCCGGAATAATTCGAGCAATAAAAATTCCATTATCACTCCGCTATCGAACCCTAAAAATTTATATACTCGCCTTCCATCGGCTTATTATTTACTACTGTGCATGAAACGTCGCTTTTTATACCAGCAATGTACAGTAAACAGGGTATTGCTACGGCTTATGAAAGTTTTCATATCGACTTTTATCGTGACATACCATTTTATATTGCAGGCAGACGTATTACATATCTACTAATATGATGGAGGATATATTTTAAGGCGTTTTTTATGTTGTTTTGGATGTATGATTTTTTGTGTTTCACCAAGCATTTTAGGACTATGCACGTTTTAAAGGGATTGGAGATATAAAATTTACAACCAATATAAGGATAGTTAAAATGCTTACAATCAATCGGGGAAATTGCCAAGGTCTTCGTTAAAGCAACTGTCACGGCACTACTGAAATAACCAAATAGTAGAAAAAAGTCAAAAAGTCAAAACGTTTATTGCGAACCAAGTGTACAAAGATGTTATGTTTTGTTAGTAGGTGCTTATGACTTAGTAGCCTTTTACAAGCATTGCAATTGGTGAAAAATTAGCATGCATTAGACATAATTATTATACAATCAAATTGAGAAATTATAGTCATATCAAAATTAAAATGTCAACAATAATTAGATCAATACAAATTCCAGCAATATAGAAAAAAAGAAATCCAGTAACTTAACGTAAAACAAAGTCACACAAAATTTTAATACTAAAGCTCTTACCAACACTCACCAACTTACAAACTAATCATAAACAGTGCATAGTGAGCAAAATTTCTCCGAGAAAGTTGAAATAATATCTATGATGAGAGTAAAATCGCGAAAATTCAAGTTCATGCGGCACGTCTCGACGCGGACAGCCCGCCCCTTGCCGCCCTCGACCACCCCGCTAGTGTTGCCAACAAACATATGTTGCGGGATTTACATGTTCTACGGAATAGAATGGAACATCTTGTAGATGGCGGCAGGTTGTACTTTGATTTATCGATGACCTTTCAAGACTGTAAAATGGTGATAACTCTTTTCGAAAGTCAACAATATTTTGTACTGATGGTAAAGATAAAATAAATGGTAGAACAGTAATTGAAAGAAGAAATTCAGTAGTAAACAAAAATATAAAATTATACTTTGATTTACAAATACGAAACGACAAGCAACAATCTTTAACGACAGCAACATCATAAACAGATTGTAAAAATCATCCAAATAACTCACGAAGAAAAAATATATATCGTATTAATATTTGTATCTAAAACCCGGGACGGCCCGGGGCATTCCGGGAACTTGGCATCACTACCGTCCGCTCCGTACTTTTATCGTCGGATAATTGAATTTCCGCACTCCGCTACAAACAGGAAGTTCCGCTGGTTTACGCTCAGCGCTGAATATTGCATCCAACGCTGATGGAGTTATTATTTTCAATATGACGATTAACCCTCTTGGTTGGTAGTTGAGATAATTGAACTGTGAACTTTGGTCGATAAGGTTTTTGAAAGGATAGGTAGTGACAAAATGTATCAGTATGTCATCAATGTAGATAGTTTTTATTGCAATTTGATTGTATCCAGTTCGTAACTCTTTTATAGTGTTAGAGTTTTATAGTGCGTTAGTTTCGCACTTAATCATACGAAAGTCATCGAATTTCTGATTTATAAACAAATGCATCAATATTTAAATCAGATTGCATAACATCTGTTTTGCATATTCTGTACATCCTTTTATCGCAAAAGCTTCACTAGTAAATTGCCAAATACAGCCACAGCCAAGCTATTCAAAATAGTCCACTCTCTCATATTGCTCTTCCTATACATTCTCAACAGATGCATCCACTTAAAATATTGGTTCCTTGTAAACTAGAATTTTCTTAGAATACTTTTCTATGTGATTTCATAGGAATTTGCCATCATTGGAGTCCCGTGCCAATTGCCTCCGAAGCCTCTTTAAATAGTTTTTAAGGCTTTCTGCTCGCGACTGTTCCCCCCTCCGACCTCCTCGAACCTCCTAAGGCTTCCGCTCTTATTTACACAAGGCGAACCTTCAAAGTCCCAAGTTGTTCGGTACTCTCTGTGAAGCTCGTCTTTTCAATTTCAGAAGCGAGTAACGGAAAAATGTAAGTTTTTTTTCTATGAAATGAAGGTAGTTTAACTTTCCCATTTCTGTGCAGTTTTTTGTAACACGGTTTTGTGTACCGTTTCACATAAAGTATACCAAAAATTTGCTGGAACACTTTGCTTTGCTTGTAACAAGAATATCATGAAACATGGGGCATGAACGAATTTTAATAGAAGAGTCTTTACAATAAAAGTTACATATATCGATGAGTTATGAAATACCTCAACAATTCTATTTATCTCTATCCAGAAAATATCTAAGAGAAAGTTATGTAAATATAATATTGCTCTTTGACACGCTGAATTTTATTCCTCCTTGTTCAAATAAAATATATACCTAACGACATGTGAGTGTTGTAATTCTTCCCCTTCAGATTCATTTATTCACATTAGCTGCCAAACTTTTACATAACCCGAAAACTTAGTTTACCGTCTTCCTCAGTAACAGCACCTACCTCTGTTCGTAGCGCTACGCTCCTCGAGGGAGGCTCTTCCAACTATTTGTGAAAAACAGCAAATAAAGCTTTGTCAGCGATAGGCGAAGTCGAGTATTCGTGCTTGACAATACGCTCCTATTCATTTCCGCTAAAACCCACTTTGAGGGTAGTTCAGGTTTGTTAGAGCAAACCGACTTTTAAAACGGTGTTCGGCTTTGTTTAAATCTTACACGTTTCTTGGTTCCAATCTTCACTTTGGGGATGTTCTTTTATTTCGTAGTAGCAAAGTTCGGTGTACTTTTAATCCGGAGTAAAGTTTGCGAGCGATTTTACAACCTTGCTTGTATAGCGGCCGCGTAAACAAAGTAAAATTTTATATGAACAAAAATATCGTACTTTACGATTAGCTCAATCATTCACGAGATGATAATCCTATTATGTCTTAACAAAAATGTATTCCACATGATTGAAACGCGACCCGTTTCCCACATTAATGTAATTACGTCATATATGTAATTAGATTTGTATATTTAGTCGACAAAGCTGAGCTGTATCAAAGGGACCCTTTGACTATTCAGTTGTGCCCTCCCGAATGAGAGGTACAATAATCTGACCGATGTCTGACTGCATTTACCGGTGGACCTATCAAAAAGTTCCAGTCGTGGCATTATTCGACTTTGACCAATGTCGCGTGCGAGCCTGGGTGGCACCCCACCCTGCTCGCCTCTCCCCCTCGACGATACGTACAGATGGACAGTAAGTGAACTAAAAATTGTAGCAATACTTCGTTTATCTGGACGACTTGGTACTTCCAAGGCGTGATGAACGAAAGAATGTTTTGTTTGTTCTTGTGTAAAATGAATAAAGCGGAGATTTGTAAAAACTTCTGAGAATGTTTCTAATTACATAATAAGCTTCATGATGTTTATTTTAAAGAGATAGGCAAAAAGCGTTCTCAGAATAAAATATTAACAAAATTAGAACTAGGCACGTTTCTGAGAACCTCATCTTGTTTTAATCGTTTGTTGTGCATTACAACAATTAATATACTGTGAAAATGATTATGATACTTATCAGATACCTTTGATTGAATAACTGACTGTTTTGTATGTTTAGTAACTAAAATTTTAGCCAATATTTTCCCACTGCTGGAAAAATGATTTGCCGTATGGTGTCGGCCGGTGCCGTAAAAGAATAATACCATCCCATCACTTCCCGTGGGTGTTGTAAGAGGCGACTAAGAGATTCACCAGAGAATGGGCAGGCCTATGTCCAGCAGTGGACGTCTTTCGGCTGATATGATGATGGGAAAATGCTTCACCCAAGTTCATTCAGAAGCTTCCTCGAACCAGTCCTCGCGGTATTCGAATAGTAACCATTTATACAAAGATTGTTTCACTGTCCCAAAGTCAAATGAAGTGGACATACCGTGTATTTTCCTGTCGAGTCCAGTGAATGCGAGTCCCTAGCGGAATTAATCAATTTCACTCATAACTAACGATGTCACATATATTAACTTGTCTGTATTGAAGGAGGAATTAATGCTATAGCTTTATATTGCTCTGCACTGAAGTGTCTGTGAGCTGATCGTTATTATGCTCTCATGTTATTGGTGTATGAATATTGATAGATGTTAGAAAGATGATTTAATTCTATAACGTTAATTTTATTAGGATATTGTTGTTATTATAATTAGATAGCATATGTGCTATTCCAGACTATAATCTATGTCTGTGCCAAGTTTCAACCAGATCTCTTCAGTCGTTTTAGCGTGATTGAGTAACAGACATAGTAGCAAGATTAACACTTAAAACTAATAAAAAATAAGACCCCTTAATACATGAATGCTTAAATTATATCCGGGCATGCCAAATAAGCATCACATAAAATTAAGCTACCCAAAACGTTCTTCGAAGCCAAACCACGGGCGGACGCATCACCAGAATTCCAAAGGAGATATTCAAAACTCGTCCATTCAAAACGTTTCAATACTAACACGGTAAGCTCACCAAAGTTTCCTGTTTACCAATTAAAATTTCGACTTTCAACCTCCCCACACACCTGAAGGGTTAAAGCCGGGCTGTTTTCCAACTAGTAGACACGCCAGTTAATAATTCCCTTTATAGTGGAGTAAGTTGCTTACAAGCTCTGCGGTGTCTAAGTAACTTCGGCACGGCACACATTACGTGGTCTCTTTAAATATTTGCTCGCTGGATTGAAATTATTATAGCGCAAGACTGAACGGAATTTGTGTCTAAAATTAGTTTCATGATGCTTTGATGATGTTTAATGAGGAATTGGGAATCGTGTTCATCGTTTGGTGCTGTATTTGAGTTAGTATTGCAAGTATTCGATATGTGGTCTAAATTGAAATTGGAATTCAATATTGCGAAATTTTGAATTGCTGCGTGCGGTGCAATGTTGCATATTTAAATGGTATGTTTAAAATGCCGCGTCAAACAGTTGTTGATACATGCGTCAATTATGATGGTCATCATCATTCGTTAAATTATTCGTAATATTATGGTTGCAGTTTCACAAATGAAACACCAAAACAAATGGAATACTCTTGGGTAGTGGCCCAAACTCTTTGTTTTTTTGACTGATGCAAAACAGCACAAACATTTTCTACCTTCCTCATTGATGGATTGATCACTAATGTCCCTCACAATGCAGATTCAGCCAAAACTTTCGTCGTAACAAAAAGATAACGAATCAAACAGAACTCTAATAAAAACTTTCTTACAGAATGCAGGACAAATGGAAACATGAGCGAGGGTAATCCACAATTACACAACGACATCGGTAAGAGATTCAGGATAAAATACATAATCCCCCGCCTCCACGCGGGAGGGTAAAGCCGACCGCTCACTGCAACTGCTAAAATAAATATATGTGGTTTTAAAAGATGGTTCTATTGTGCTAGGGGTATTAGCGATGGGTTTTTGGGAAGATATGGTTGGTTAATAAAGGAAAAGATAAAGCAGAATCAACTTATCTTATACCTAATTTTAATGTTGTCAAAATAACTGTATCTGCATTAAGTAGTTTTAAGAGTAAAATGTAATCTTGTGGAATCAATTTTGGTAGAGAAAGTTAAATGTTGTCTGATCACAGTGCTTGCATGTCATACTATCGATCAACATTAACGGTAATAGTAGGAAAGCTGGTCGACATTATTGAAAATATAAGGGTTTATTTTATTTAGCCCCGCTAGTCCCCAGTCAGGTCTGCAGTTCTATGTAAGGGTATTATAGGAGAGGTAGAGGACAAATTTCCAACTTGCCTCTAACGCCTACCCAAAAATGTTTACCAGCTCTTGAACCATAATTTTAGTATTAGGCAAAATACAACTTTGAATAACAATGGTCACTTTGGACTTGAAAAAAACAGAAATTGTTAACGAGATGAAACTATCACCAATATGTAGTGCAATGTTAATGTTATTATTGGATATCTTCATTTATTTTTGAAAGCTGGGGAAATAGAGATAATCTTTAAAAAAAATTACTACTTTATTTATCAGAACGCAGTATAAAATATTCATATTCGAACGCATCCGTAACGACTTACGTTACTAGATATGTACTTTTTTTTAAGTCTATGATGATTTTATTTTTTAAACGAAATTATAACAAACCAGGTAATATCACCCGTATAAACTCACATTAAATATTATACTAAGCTTAACCAATAATTTAATTTTATGATATTCCTGGTAAATAGTTTTAATAAAGACATGACTGAAATAAATAAACTAATGATTTATTTAAAAATCGATTCTGTCATAAATTTATCGATTACGATTATCGATCGTCCCAACCTATTTTTATCAAGTAAACAAACCATGACGGTTTCTGCACTGACCGACCACCGTATTGCAGTTTCTGCGACGGCTATGATCTGTGCTATTTTCTATTACTTTCCTTGCTTTCTGTTTCTTGCTTTGCTTACGGACCATAGAGTAGAAAACATAGATTAATTATATAAACATAACCTCAAAAACATATTACATAGTTTTTCAAGATTCTGCGGCCTTTTAAAAATGTATTGAAGACCGTTCTTAGTTATATTTATTTAGGCGAATAAAACGACACATGTTTCATCAAGTTACTTTTGTTAGATTTTACTAGTCCAAGCATGTTAGCCGAGTGGCCATTGTTCTTTATTCGTGCTTCTTTTTCATACGGTAATTATTGAAAATCACGTATTAAATAACATACCACGTGCTACTCTCTCCACTTACGCCTCTAAAAGCCAAAACATCTACTAAAACATTCTGAATACTACATCTCCTTTAATGACAGCCTTGTTAACAATAAGGACTCGTACAGATAATGTCTGCATTTTTAATGCACTAGTAAGTGGACATCCGTCGTTATTGGTGCCGAAGGATCCCGAGCCGTTTGTCGAAACTCGAGAGAAGACTCGCGGGAATTCGGCGGACTTCGGATTTACTCCGCTCGGGACTCGCGGACCCTCGAAAGTACTGTCACGGACTCAATTTGTATGGACTATTGATTTATTACGTAGAAGTGATGACTCTTCTATTTTGGATGTGAGTTGCAAACCTCTTTGGTATACTACTCGCAGATTTATATGAAGTGCTTCTCTCTCGCTTTTCAGAACAGCACCAGCAGTATTCACTATTCTGTAATTATCTAACCATGAAAACGGTGAAATAAGCATGGAATAAGCAGTAAATCCATGCATCCTGAGTGACAGCTTAGATCACAAATGTTTGCAACGTGAGATATCAGTATTATAGACCGGAGTATTCCACCTAATGCTATGTATTGGCAGTTCCCTTCAAGATTACTTTACAGAACAGCACTTCTGATTTTGAGATTAAGAAAATATTAATTTCATCTTGTTTAGCTACAAAACAAACAATTTCGTAGTTACTGAGAAATACCTAATTACAGTCTGCAAAGTTTCTGTTACTACAGAATTACTTCTAATGACACGGCAAGTTGGTTGTTACTAAACATAACGTAATATTATGAAGTTTAATCTATTGTTCAGTGTCATAGAATTTTATTTACAAAACCATTAAACGCATCGCCGGACTTGGTATCGAAAAGCTATTACAGGGGGAACTTTGTAGAATCACACGTCACAGGCAACGAGTAGAGCAATAATATAAATTTTTATACGGGACATATCGCTTCCGTACGCGACTGTCCGACGACATTGTTACTGGCGACTCGAAGAACTAAAGATCCACTTCTATTTTCCGATAGGGCGGGCATAGTATCATTCAACTTTTTTATTATCTCCGAACAGGTCAGCGTACGGTACGTTCTATTTTATCGATTTGTCCAGGCAAATAATTCGGGCACATGTATCTGATCGGACGACTACTTTTACAGTTGTTGCAAAAACAATGTTTGGACGTTTTTGGAGTGAGTTAGTGTATGGACCTGGGCTTTAGATTGTTTTTAGAGTTAGCTATAGTAATGTTTATGTTGTTTTAAAGGTTTATTTTCAATAGCAAACGGAGAAATTCTGAGAGGATTGCGTATTTAGAAAAAATAAAAGTGATTTACTAACCTAAGTGGTGTTGGATGGTGATTTCAAACGCTTAAGAGGCAATTTATTAATTAAAACGAGGGTAAAATAAAAAAAAATCGCTGTAACATATCCTCAAAATAAAAATGGTTATTGAGAGTACCAAAAACGGTCTCATTAGCTCTCAAAAACGTGGGCAAAACATACACTAAATACACCATTCCTTTCCGTATCGGTCTCCAAACATCACATACTATTTGACACGGAAATCCTCGCGTGGAAACCACTATTTACTCTAACCTCATCGAGCTGTAAGCCAATTACAGACCCGGAGTCTTTGACGTGAGCGAATGAAATTCAATTTGTCAACATTTCACCACACTTAATCTGAATAATGAATCTGGGTAATCTTAATCCTGCCCATTGGCAAGCTGCCGAACGAAATCTCGTGACAAGAAATTGGATTTTTTCTAATGAAAATTGAGTTTTAAGTGACGGGGAATATTTCCGGATGTTGGGTAATTTTGACAATTTGGATTATTTTCAGGAATTCTAATAATGTAAGTGGTACCGTTTGAGTTCTATTTTAAGACACCCATTACTTAAATGGATGACAAAAACCTTTGTAACTATTTATATATACAAAAAAAAAAACAACGAAATAAAATTAATCCTTAAGACATTGTATCTCCTGTGATCATTTCAGATCACAAACAATACCCAGATCAGCAATTTAATTTCAACTTTCCAATGCCTGATCACTAATGCAACAAAGCGTAGCATTGTCAGTTTACATTCCCATTACAGTTTTGGTCGTGTATTTGTGCGTTTGATTGGACTTGATTAACATTTTGACTGTTTGCCGTCCAGTAATACCATTGGCATGACGTCATCGCCATGACGTCCATCAGTCTTTGAAATGCCACATCGATGTCACGCTTACGGACAAGTGAGCACACTAAAGTAGATTTGAAGTTCCTATGTATGTATTGACGGGAATTCAGAATTGTTCAATATGGCGGATTTGTCGGTTTTGCGACTGTTATGTGAAATGCAGATCAAAGGGATTAGGCAGTGGGCATTGTGCGAGCGGATTTTGAAGCAAATATGCGAGGAGCTCAAAATTAAACTATTGTGTGTCGGAATTGATATCGACAATGATGTTAATGCGAAATAAAAATATAATATAATTATCATTTTATTATACTTTTACACTGTTTGTATACTGTGTCCACATTTAACAGGGCTCCTGGGCCCATAACCTGTAACAGTAATGCTATGAAAGTATTAATTACTGTGAGATTACTTCAATTTATAGTTCAAATACAGAGTGCGACCACTTACAGTGATATTCACAGATACAAGGAAGTTATAGACCACATTTGAAAAAGGTGTGAATTTATCACGACCAGGCTGTATCCATATTTGGACATATTTGAACAATCCTAATAAAAAAACTTATGAAATAGAACCTAATGGAATTAAAGAAACAAATATTTTAACAGAGCAACGAAGAACTTATAAATAAATAACAGGACTAGCTCGTTTGACAAGATACCCCAAGAACTTCAAGCCTTTGATAAAAAGTGGGAAGGGAGGAACTAGTGGCGTGCATCATACTCTGGATCAAATTAAAAACCGTTCGGCCATCGCCTGAGGCTACGTAGGGGAGTCTTCATGTTCTCTAATTAGAGGGTAGGTCGCGTTTCTGGATGCTCTTTGCTGTTTGGTACGAGTTATGAGAGAGTTCTGATGTGGCTATTAATATGGTGATTCGATGCATTTGGACGGATTGAGTTAGAGTTGTGAACTCTCTTGCGGTTTCGTAAGGATATACGTACGATGAAGACGTTTAATGTCGTGTTGATGGACTTGATTTGTTTTTCCTGATAAGTCTAAGGAAAAACAAATCAAGTCCATCAACACGACATTAAACGTCTTCTGCAACAGCAAGCAATTAAGTCATTGCTTGCTGTTCTTGGTGGTGATGATTATTCATCGTTCAATTCTAAATCTTTCTAACATTTGTTTGGTTACACTAAAATTTTGGGCAAAAAGTCTGAATTATTGCATGTTTGGCCAACGCAATGTATCTCTACACGTTATTCACTTTTAGTTTTCGTTACATACTTGCATTTATCACCATCATCATTTACATCACTTTTTTCGTGTGCCGATTCCCCAGTTCCTATGCCAGCCTCATCCAGTTTTTAACCTATTTCGGGTTTAACTTGGATGTGGCAACAATATCGCCGGCAATATAATAATATTTTCGGTTGTTATGATGAGGCAACAAACAACCTGTCGTCTCCATGCCTTAATTCCTACTAATTCAATAAATTCATCGTCTTTTGATATTTTTACTTTAAATCTTAAAACATTATTTCAAAGCTCAAGCATCTTTTAAAAATACTTGCTTCTACCAAAGCCAAGGCTAGCGTAGCCTATAATCTCCGTGGCCTCCTATATTCCGCCGCAGTGGCTACGTCTACACCACACGGCTAGCCTCCGGCCCGCCTGCCCGAACTGGCACAGCAAAAGGATTACCAAAGTAAACAAAAGCAGTATAAAGTTAAACCCAAGGTAGCCCACGGTTTATTATTTAACAAATCTGCGTGATATTGTGCTAGGCTATCTTGAGGTTACTGAGGATGCATATTAAATTGTCAGAGAGACTCTTGTTAGAATATTGTGTTTTTCAGTGGATTTTTATGAGTAATAAAATTTAGTGTAACAGGTTCAGGTAGACAGATCGCAATCAGAGAATGAGTTTTTTGTAACGCTTTCACGTCTTAATCACTGAACTGATATTGATGAATTTTGATTCAGAGAAAGACACCTGGAGACTTTTATATACTACATTTTTAAGAAAATAATAATTAACGCGAGCGAAGGTTTGGGCAAAAGCTAGTTCAAATTAAAGTAATAGATTGATTCTCAAAATATCTACTAGTAAAAACGCTTGACCTCTGGAGACATTAATTTTAAAATCATGCCTGGTAAAATATCAGGTACCTTTGAATCAATCTAGCAAGAATTAAGTCTATTTAACGCTTTCCTTCCAACAAAACAATGGAGTTTGATCATATCTACGTACCGAGAAAAGATCTATTTTTACAACAAGTAGCCACAAGCCAAAACAATACAACATTACCGAAACATTTTGTAAATCTATACCTGCGTTTGTTATTACTTGTAACTAAAACATACAACAATTTTGACCCCTGGTTACATTATACGGAGTCGCTCGGCTATAATATTGTTTTCCCATCAATTCCATACATAAACACGTCAGGGCATCAATATTCATGACCACCCACAAGTCATTACTCGCCAATGTTCACGTATTAACGATGCGAATATTTCTATGTTATAAATTAATAGATTTGGTGTTGAAACTAATCTGTTTTAGATGAAATGGGTGATGTTTCTCTGATAAGGGAAGTCAGCATGGCGTTTGGTATTCTTCCGTATGGTGTCGGCCGGTGCCGTATAGTGCCGTAAAAGAATACTACCATCCCATCACTTTCCATGGCTGTCGTAAGAGGCGACTAAGAGACTCACCAGGGGCAGCAGCGTTCTCTATAAAAATCAACACCATACACTGCGATCGCCAACCCGCCTGTCAAGCGCGGCGATTATGGCAACCCCCCCCCCCTTTTGGGGGAGGCCTATGTCCAGCAGTGATATGATGATGATGATGATTGATATTCTTCTCGAGGAAAGGAAATCAATGGTTATTCTTAATCTTTAGTGAGCACCAAACATCCTACTAATCCTATAATATTATAAACTAGTTGAACTGCGCAACTAGTTTATAATATTTTATGATATGTAGCCGTATGATATATAGCCTTTAGCCTTCCTCGATAAATGGGCTATCTAACTCTGAAAGAACTTTTCAAATCGGACCAGTAGTTCCTGAGATTAGCGCGTTCAAGCAAATAAACTAACTCTTCAGCTTTATACATCAAATAAGTATAGATGTGAAAAATTTTGTGATTTTCATTGAATTTTGCATACATTTAGTTTATAACCTCCATTAACAAATAGGAACTGGGACTGGGAGGAACTATAAAAATATTAAGGAAAATTGCAGCTGGTGACTTTCTTCTTAATCAATATAATATTTAAAAATTCTTGCGTTTCTAAGTGATTGAGTGACTGAGTAACTGACAGACAGACAACGCACAGCCGAAACTACTGGTTGTAGAAAGCTGAAATTGGGCATGTAGGTTCCTTGGGAAGTGTAGAGGGGGAGCATTAAAGATTAAGAGATTTCCAGAAATTTCTACGCGAGCGGGAAAAACGGGATATATGCGTGTACGAAGTCGCGGGCAAAAGTTAGTTGTTTCATAAAAGGAGGACATACACATCAATGGATTTTACTGGGTTTTACCATCGAGAATAGAGTATTTTAGTGAAAAAAACCGTTTTTTTTATCGTGTTGGCAGTAAGGTCTGAACGACCCTAGTGTCAGTGTTTCCAAACCGCCTTAAGGGCCTCTGACATGGTTTATTTGATGACTGCCATTTGGCGGCCGGGACCACCGGGTTAAACGTGCCTTTCGAAACACGGAATCATCTTTTTATCAGACAATCAGGTGATTCAAGCCTGCAAAGTCCTCGCGACGTGACGTCATCAGCCCCTCGAGTTTTGATGCATCTTATCTTTGTCAATATTCATTGATTTACAAAAACAAAAAAACATGTCCATTATTTTTCAATACTCTAACTGACGGACTAAATAGATTAGCGATTTATTGATGGTGGAAACTAGCCTATTGACCCCAACTGGGAAGCGGCAACGTTGTTATCAGCCCAAACACCCTGGGACTAAAATCCTGATCGAAAACTACACTAATACCCCCCAACCTACTTCACCACTTTCATTAACTACTGTCCCATTTCTAAAAACGTAAATCCTAACTAACACCGCGGCGAACGCAATGAAAATCGTTTTAATTCACTTAAACAACGCTCTGGTTCTTTTCCACGTTTAATTAGATCGGCTATTGGTGGCACCTGGGGCTGGTCTTTGTTCGTACGATGCTCCCCGCGAATTGTGTCTTCTTCACTTAATGGAAGACGCTGTTACACCGTGCTGTAATTCGCTTTTGTAATAAATTGGAGAATGTTGTTTAGAACGTGAATTGAATGCGGGGCTTTGTTCTTTTACCGTGTCGTTATTAATGCTAAAATTAAAGTAACTAATGATTAGGAGGTTATCAATTAAAAAATTGTGCAATTGACCGCTTGGTAAAAAAGCTTACCTATTTTATCACTAACGGTACCTATAAGAACAGATTGAGTGAAATCAAAATCGAAGAAAATGGGTAAGTTAATATCGTAATAGAAATAAATAGAAGTCAATAGGCGTCTGTCAGTTTAAATGTAAATTATTTATACTAACTTTACCTGAATGAATTATTCAAGACAGAATTAGGAATCAATTTCATAATATTAACTAATCGAATTGATTGCTGTTTTAATTTCAGAGCTCATTGAATCCTTCCTCTAATTAATTTAAAGTAAACCTGGTTTAGAAACATTTAGAATTTTTATTGCATTTGAATTATTTCTGGTATAATTTCATTTCACACAGAATTTCAACTAAGAGTATGATCTCACACAAATATATTAAAGTTTTATCAACCAGACCACGACCTCATTTTTCTAATCTCTTACCAACCTCATAATCTCCATCATAAACCACCTTTATCATTACTGCCATATAAAATAATCGCCATACTCTCAATAACAATAAAGCTAATGTTCCACCTGATATCTAAAATCAGTAGCATTACGCTGCTGTGTGACGTCACACCATTTTCACGGTTAATGGAAGTGCAGGGGGACTATTGCGGGCCGATGTTCCGCGAAATGCACTCGATGAAAGGAGACTTCTCGAATTACCCAACATAACTCGGTGTTTAGTCGAGCGTGCGACGTTCGGTGTACGGTGTAATTGGCGCCTTAGTGGCAATTTGCTGAAGACAAGTAACATATTGCATGCTGATGTGTATGTAATAGAATTTATTGGTTGGCCGTGTACCTGCATTAAGAGTGAAATGTAATTATTTGATGTTGTCTGCGTTTTATTCTTTGTTCAGTAAAGTGGTTTTGATATTGGTAGCGTGACTTCAAGCGGTAACATGTTGAGTCCATAAATTGTAATTATGTTTATATTTGCTTGAATTAGAAATACTAAAAAAAATCAACTGTATTGCTCTATCACGTTTAGGTTTTCGAACCTCGATAAGACGAGTGATCCTATAAGGGTTCCTTTTCCGGGTCGAAGGCTGAAACAGACAGCTGTTTCAGCTTTTGGAGACTACTGAGTTTAAAATTTAGAAAAATACAAGAAAACCTATTAGAATTCTATAGTTTGAAAGTAACATGTTACAAAAATTAGATTCGTTCGGAACCTTTGCATGCGAGTCCGACTTTACTTTCAGTGAAATCTTTTATGTTCTCGACTATCAATATCAATCAAGTCAGATTACAGCAAAAAAGACACTTCAAACAGAAATCAGAAACTTAGTAAAATTTCTTTTCCGTCAGATGGGAGTTGGTACAAACATTTCTAAAAGTTACACTCCTGGTCTTCGGGGTCGCGATGACCGTCTGTCAACTCGCATCCACCCTCTTTACCTCTCGTCCATTGGGAGTTCAGATTTCCAGGTTTCAAGCAAAGTATGAATATGAACAGCATTTCAATGTACGATGTAAAAGAAAAACTTGGTATCATTTATTATTAGGAACTTTTACTATTACAAATGTTTTTTCATTCGTGTTCTTTGATATTTTAAGTCAGTGAGGTTACACATTTTTTTTCAGACCTTCCCAGACAGTTAAAAAGCATATAAACAGCCCCCTTTTTCTCATAACCGTCAGACCGTCCCAAATTTCAACCGTCAATTAAAAACAAGGCATAGAACTGAACATAATCGACATCGGAGCGCGTCGAGTGGATGAAGCACGTAAACAACTCGATCGCATTAACGATGCCATCAGGCGAAGCCTATTTAAATCTCGAGAGTAAAATGCACCGACTATTGTATGGGACAATGGCACGTACTAATGCTGGGAAACGAATTGAGATCGGGACAAGTTCATTCTGACTCGAACGTAAATAAGCATTTGCTTGAAGCCTTACGCTTCTGTGTGAGCGACGGCCGGGAGCGTGTGACGTAATTATTTCAATTAGCAGATTAGTTTCTTTTGTACTTACGTGGTGAGGTAGAAATGGATATTGCACGTGTTTAGTGTAAGCGTATGGTAATGTGGAGGTAGACTTACCTGAAACAAGAAAAAATATTTTGTTAGTTTTAGTGAATACGATGCAGTAGTTTCATGTGGCTAGATTGAAAATAGAGGGGAGTACTACTAGAACAGGGTCGATAATTTTTGAAACCAAAAAAATAATAGTAGGATGAAACCCATTGAAAAAGGAAGAGAATATAACAAAAATGAAAATAAAAATAATTTACGGCCGATCTGAGGTCGGGAAGTGGATGGGGGTGAGTTTTTAAGGAAAAAAAAACGGCTTATCTCGATTTCCGGCAAAACTACAAGTTCTATGGGAAAAAGTGAAGTAACAAAGTTGTAGATAATAAAAAGATCTACAACTTTTGTTGCACATCTGCCTCTAAGCCTTGTTTAGGAGTCATTCAATCGTTCAACAAGTTCTGAGTTGGCACTGAGCTGGATATAATTTGTGATATATTACAATTCATGCCTACCACGTCTACTCCACCTCGAATCATCACATTGACATTTAAAGTTGACATTGATCGAGACTTTTCCGCTGTCACGGCGACTGAGTCCAGTAAAGGTAATTAAACAATAAATAGAAATAAAATTAATTATAATTAATATTATTATTTTTCTAAACGCTTAGTTGACACTTCGCGTGACCCAAGGGCTGGCTTTTACCTCGGACAGAGGATAAGCATTGCCATACAACGTGGCAATGCCGCCAGTCTTTTGGGCTCACTTCCAGTGGACAGCGATGCGCACGAATTTTTTGACGCCTTATCTTAGGATATTTTATTTTAAGTGTATATATTTAGTACTTTAATGCTGTACCTAGTTCATATGTAAATAAATATTTATCATTATAATTAATTTTACATCTGTTTTGTGCGAGTCTCAAATAAACATTTTTCTTTCTTTCTTTTTCTTAAAGGTCCTTGAAATTGAGTGTAAGACAGAGAGCATAATTATACCATTTACCAAGCCAAAAGCACAATAAATTCGCTTTGTATCTTCCCTTGCACCACCCCACAGGACACAGGAGGGCGTCCCTAGAATTAAGATCGCTGCGTCCGTGATATATTGAAAATGGTGAATGAGCTATAAATCATAAGTAATTTAACAAACAATACAGTCCGTAATGAGCTGCGGTCGCTCTACGAAATTGTTTGTAGGAGTTTAATTGGGATATATATGTTCGGAGAAGGTGTTGTTTGTTGTGTTGTCAAGATATATGTTTTGGAATGTTGACTTCAAAAGACTGCTTACCTACAACGTTTAACAGAATAAATACAATACCTCTTAGGAGGTCATTTTACTCATCATTATGAACAACTTTCACTATGGGACCAACAGAGAAATTGCGAAAAAAAAACAAATTATTCAGGCTTATTTAAAAATGGAACCATAATTTATCTATGCTAATCTATATTTATACTTTATATCTATACTTCTATATACTAATATATAAAGGTGAAGAGTTTCTTTATTTGTTTGCTTGAACGCGCTAATCTCAGGAACTACTAGTTCGATTTGAAAAATTATTTCAGGTTTGGATAGCCCATATATCGGGGAAAGCTGTAGGTTATATATCATCATGCTAAGACTAAGGAGCGGAGCAGTAATGAAAATTGTGATGCAGACAAAGTTGCGCGGGTCAGCTAGTCATTCGTATAAATTCTGATTAACAGATTTTAAAACCAAAACTCTACGGAAAATTAAATTAAGAATCTGCTAATCAGTAGGTAAACTTATTATATTCTTAGATTATTCATAAACAAGGCTGTTAATGCCTCGTCTCATCTACCGTTGACTGCTCCTAGTTTATCATCAACTAGCATTTGCCCGCGACTTCGTACGCGCATAACCCTTTTTATCCCTTTCCTATAAGAAATTCGAAAAATCGTCTCTTAGTGCTCCCCTACACTCCCCAAGAAAGTTACATGTCAATTTTCAACTTTCTACGATCATTAGTTTCAACTGTGCGTTGTCTGTCAGTCATTCATCTGTTACGGAAGAATTTCGTATAATAATTATTATTATTTTTCCTTAATTTATATTATTTTATACTAGTGGACGTCACGCGGTTTCACCCGCATAGTTCCCGTTCCTGTGGGAGAACGAGGATAATATATAGCCTATTTTACTCCCTGATAATGTAGCTAGCCAATGCTAAAAGAAGCTTTCAAATCGGTCCAGTAGTTTCGGAGCCTATTCAATTCAAACAAACAAGCAAACAAACAAATCTTTCTTCTTTATAATATTAGTGTACATTATTTTCTAGTTTTTGCCCACGACTCCGCATATCCCGTTTTTTCCCGTTACCGTGGAAATTTCCAGAAATCCTCTCTTAGTGTTCCCTTTCGGAGTGTAGGAAAGTTTCATGCCAAATTTCAGCTTTCTACGACCAGCGGTCGGGTTTCGGCTGTGCGGTGTCTGTTAGTCACTCAGTTAGTATATTTTATAACCATGTCCAATTTTTCGTTTAAACATGAAATGAATGATGAATGACTTTACGAAATACTTCATCATCATCATATCAGCCGAAAGACGTCCACTGCTGGACATAGGCCTCCCCCAAAGGCCCCGGTTTGCCATAATCGCCACGCTTGGCAAGCGGGTTGGCGATCGCATTGTATGGTGTTTCGTTTTACAGAGAACGCTGCTGCCCATTCTCTGGTGAGTCCCTTAGTCGACTCTTACGACACCCACGGGAAGTGAAACGAAATACTTAGTAGTTCTAATTAACCATGATAAAATGTTTACTTGTTATCAATGACAAGATTATTATTTTAAATTGTTAATAATACATTTGCAAGAAGCTTAAAATTAATAATCACAAACAAATAACTTGCACAATTTAAGTTTCTAACTTCGACTAAACTTGTCTAACAATTTTCAGGCTAAATGATATTCAGGTCTTCTCTTGGACGTAGTAATAGATATTTTTACAGTATAACTTTGTTTTTCAGATCTTTCATAGAGTTTAGCAAGTGAAATTTATTGAAACATGCAAATGAACACTTGGGAAGATTGAACTCTTTCAGGTGTGTGTTTTACGTTCATTGTACTGTTAGAAAAAAAAAAAAAACGGAATCCATACTGCTATCCTAAATGCAAAAGTAGCTCTGTCTGTTTGTCTATTAATGTTTAGGTGAGTGAAGGCCCTGGCAGAGGCTAATTGTGAATAAAAAACTGGCCAAGTGCGAGTCGGACTCGCTCACCGAGAGTTCCGTATAAATTTGTAGGTACATATTACTTTAAATAAAGACTATATTTTTATGAGTTCATTAAAAATGTATAGTTTTCATACTTTTTCCTATACTTGTAGTATAAGACGGTATTTATTGCCAAATTTCATAGTTCTAGGTCAACGAGAAATACCCTATACATTTTGATTCCCTTGAGAGTGTAATTTCAACTCGATTTCTCCACGCGTTCCCGAGATAAAGGGTCTTGACAGACAGACGGACGGACAACAAAGTGATCTTATAAGGGTTCCGTTTTTTTCTTATGAGGTGCGGAACCCTGACAAAAGTATTCGTATTTAGAATTAATGAATACGGAATGTTATTGAGTTTTTAAAGAATTGTTTTACAAAATAATTATGCATTTTTATGGATGCTTGCTAGTAATGTAATTATTATTGGCAAATATGAGTTATCGCAAAGGCCTGACAGGTCAATATAATATTAAATTTCTATACTCACCAGTCTTGGTAAAGTTATGACGATGGTCATGGATCAGATTCAATAAAGTGTATAAAAGTCGGTGTTTTTGGTTTTGTTTTTTAAAACCGACATCCGAAATTAAAGTTATTTTATACTTGTAGTGTTTTGTTTGGAAGACAGTAATATTTTTTGTTAAAAGTTTATCTATTATTTTTACTTTTAAGTGGTAATACTTTACATCGTCTACACAGAAATTGAAATAAGCAAAAATGCTCATAAAAAAACGAATGAGCGAAAAAAAAATATTACGGGACCAAATGGAAGTATCGATTACCGAAAGCGGATCAGAAACCTCGGAGTAATCGGTGTACATACATAAAAAAATAGAAATATCCTTTTTGGAAGTCGGTTAAAAATGGGTAAGTTTTCATCAAGTATATTTTGACTATCCTACAATCACCTGACTGTACATTTTCAATCAACCTCAATCCACTCACACCACACGTTTCAATAAGTTAATAAGCTCATACCGTTAATAACCATAATGGATCTTGTAATCTCATGAACAAATAAATAATAATAATAACTCATCATTTATGTCAAAAGCAACATCACTTTGATTCAACACAATCGAACAAAAAGCGCAACAATTTTAATACCACTCCACCAGTTGTACTCGTAAGCCTAAAACAGAAACACACGCAGAAGCGTAATTCTAATATACCATATGAATTTACAGAGATCTCCTGTGAGCACACAATAAATACATATTTCATGAAGTGGTATTGAATAACAATTGCTGGGGCCGACGCCGAGTGAGGCTAGGCCAGGAGCCGAGGGCCGAGGCGCAGGCCGAACGGAACGCGTTTGTGACACATATTAAAATGGACTGCCGGCTTTTAGTGTATTAGATTTTTACACGGCTTTGGGTGTACCTTTTTTGTGGTTTTAAATGTTGAGGGAGTATTGAGTGGTGACAGGTAGGTTTTTGTTTTCTTGTAGTCAAACTACTGTGTTTTATGAACATTTTTAGGGTTCCGAACAAAAAAACGGAACCCTTATAGGATCACTCGGGTGTCTGTCTGTCCGTTTTCTCCAGATCCACTGAACCGATTCTGTTGAAATTTGGTACAAGTATGGACTTCTGTGACCCAAACACGGACGCGTTACGTAATTTTTTTTTTTTTAATGTGGGAGTCACTTTTAGGGGGTCAAACTAGAAAATTTAAAGAAAAGTTTTTTGAACAATATCGTGTGACATATCATATGAAAGGGCTTACTGCAAGGGTCTTAATTTTTTTTTTTTAATTTTTCAGTTTGACCCCCAAAAGTGACCCTCATACTAAAAATTTAATAATTTAAGTAACGCGTCCGTGTTTGGGTCACAGAAGTCCATACGTGTACCAAATTTCAACAGAATCGGTCCAGTGGATCCGGAGAAAACTGGCTATGACAGACGGACAGATAGACAGACAGACAGACAGTCAGACACCCGAGTGATCCTATAAGGGTTCCGTTTTTTGTTCGGAACCCTAAAAACATCAAGAAATATCGTTTCCAATAAAAACAATCCCTCAACATAACTTCAAACATTCGATGTAACATTAACCTAAACAATCCTAAAATCCAGAAAGATATCAATAAAAATGAATGTTGAAGTCCTCGACTTCGCAAAACATGAAACAATACCGAGTTTCGGTGCAAAAAGTTTAGCACTTAAAGAAAAACAGAGGCGTTTTCATAAATAAGCCATGGTGTTCTGTGTTGAGTACGATGAAGGTGATTCAAAGGATATTTACATGTTGGTATATATTTAGAATTATAAGTGTCGTAAGATTTTTAACTGGATCCTTATTTTTAGGTTTTGTTTAATTTTTTTATGCATGTCAGTTTCATGTCAATATTTTTTTCTATCTTCTTTCTTTTTTTGAGACAAAATAAGAGTGAAGATAGGGACTTCAATGACTGATAAGTAAAAACTTGTGAATAATCTCAATGTTCAAATTAAAAAATGTGTTTCTATGACAAGTCTAGTCTCATTGGACACTACAGAGATTATGAAGCATTAAAAAATCTATACTATAATATTATAAAAAGGAAAGATTTGTTTGTTTGTTTGAATTGAATAGGCTCCGAAACTACTGGACCGATTTGAAAAATTCTTTCAGCATTGGATAGCTACGTTATCAGGGAGTAACATAGGATATATATTATCCCCGTACTCCCACGGGAACGGACGGGACCTACGCGGGTGAAACCGCGTGACGTCCACTAGTATTCAATAAATAACAATTTACCTAGCTTTTTTTCAACTATATAAGGGTCTGCTTCCAGTCTGAATACTCAATACGCAATATCTTTATTGTATTCCACATGTATTCTTAGGTGGTGAAAACAAGATTAGTTCATGTGGACCCTGTCGGGCACAGCAAGATAAGTAGGAGAGCATTTTTTAATTATGTAAAATTATTAGCAAACTTAATTATAGTTATCTATTGAGAGATGTAATGACAATGAGCAGAATGAGATTTAAAGACTTGGGCAATGAGCAGAATGATATCAAATCAAACCATTTACAGGCACTTTTGAATTGCCAAGGTCGGTCAGTCCAAAAAGATGAAGCTATTTGCACGTTCCAAAGCGTAGATCTCTATGGAGAAGAACGTGCAAGAAACTCCACGGACACTCTTTTAAAAATAATAAATTGTTACAAAGTTTTGTTAACATCAAGTTGAAATTATACAAACATGTGAGAACGATGTAAAAGACGAGCAGGATAAAAGCGTAAAAATGAGATTTAAAGACTTGGACAGGTATGTACAGTTATGATTTTATAAGTCTATCACTTAGATATTCGTTTACCGAGTAGTTACATTTATTTAGCAAAACCTGGCCAAGTGCGAATCGGACTCGCGTGCAAAGGATTCCCAACGAATTTCTTCAGACTTCCTATATGTTTTCTTGTAATTTTTAGGTAAAGATCTATTATCTCCATTTTTTTCAAAATTTTAGGCTCTGTAATTTCGGAGATAAAGGGGGAATGGTCATTTTTCGTCTAATTTCTTGAATAACTTTAAGACTGTTTATTTTAAAATTATGAAAAAATATAATTAAAACCCTCGCAGTAAGCACTTTCATTTGATATGTCACACGATATTGCTCAAAAAACTTTTTTTTGAAATTTTCTAGTTTGACCCCCTAGAGTCGAAGTTTTTTTTTTTGATGCGGGTAACTTATTATGTAATTTAATCGACATTAGAAAGGGACTTTTAGAGTGCATTTTTAATCGAGAACTTGGTAAGTTTAGCCTGGATGGTGTCTGAGTAGATAGCGTGTTGAGTGTCTCCACGTTTTGAATAAATTCCGTACAAATTTGCATGTTTCTAAAATATATATATACGGGGAAAGGTCTAATCGAATGCAACTGAATACCAGTATTTTACATGAAGTGACACCCCGCCTTTGACTATCACAGTTCACAGATCGATCTCGACAATCGTCGAGAAACCACAAAGGTCAATCGAGCGGTTAATCATAACTTGAAAAACCGGCCCGGTGCGAGTCCGACTCTCACTGGAAGGGTTTCGTACAATAAATCAAAAAAAAAAAAACACGTTTCATATATGGGAGCACCATTAATATTTTGAATTTAATTTAATTTAAATTATTTGTTGTTATAGCGGCAATAGAAATACACACTTTGCATGAAAACTTCAACCTATTGCGGTTCTTGAGATACAGCCCGCTGACAGACAGACGAATGGAAGGTCGGGCAGCGGAGGCTTAGGTTACGTTGGTTACCCTATGGGTACGGAACCAAAAAACATAGAGTTTTTCAAAGTTTAAAGTATCAAAAAGTGAACCAGCTAATGAGCTACAAAACAAAAATACAATGTTACTGTCATTCCATCCTACTTTAGCTCTGACAGCCACATAATTTACATCTGCATTCCACCGTAGTTCTAGCAATATTTTAGCTGACTAGCGAACAATATTCTCGCGGACCGCAGTGGTCGGTTCTTATGGATATATTTCGATTACCTCTCTATAAAGAGAAGTTATCGGCTGTGTATCATTGCAATATTGTCAGTTATTGTACTCTATGTTTCTGTGTGCCTTTTCTGCGCTTATTTTCTGTATGGGTTGGTGGAACTCTTGGATAAGTCGGTTTAGCTTATGCGTTCATTGATTCACAATAGGGAATATGCATGCGATTTTTTAATTTGCAAAATGAAATACTTATTAACTCTAATAAACAATTATGAAATTATTTTTAAATACCTTCATCAGCGATGAAGTTATAAAGCTTCAAAGTTTACAATTAGAAAGAGAAGTCCGGTATGAATTGTGACGTCAAAGTTCTTGGCGCCTGTACAGCTGCCATAGAAAACAGCATTTTCGCGAGAGGGACAGATACATTTGTTTAAAATAATTATATCTCGTTTGTTTTTCGAGCAATTTTGATTCTATTTTCACTGTTAGTATTATATTTGTGTATATTTTTAGATAAACTGTATAGATAATAAATATTTTTTTCATGCATATTCCCTATTTGCGAAATAAATTGCACTTTTAAATCAAGTACTTAATACTGAATTTAATGATAGTTTTCTAATACGTCATTATCTCCTTCCTAGAGAAAAAAAAATACTTTTTATTTCAGACATACTTGGTCCATAATATTGTTAGTAGTAAGACTTAAAAAGTATGTTAGGTACATTTAAAAAAAAAAAAATTTATTTGCCGCCCTCTGGGGCCCCGGGCACATGCACATGTGCTTGAACCCAGTACCCCAGCCATATTTTGAGGGACTTTAGGTTCTAAGCCAATTTAACATTCTTCAAGCAATAACGAATTTAGCGAAAAGTTAAAATTTAAGGAGTTGACATTTCAGTTTTGCATGTCAATCTGATACGTTTGAACGTTTTACGATTGATATCACTGATACCTAGAATATAATTTTATCTAGAATCTCTCGTTATTTTAATTGCTTTTAGGGCGCTTATAGGTTTATATAACGCTGCCAAGTATAATAGAAGCGAACTATTACTGAAAGTGTTTAACACAACACGACTTTTAGATATTAAAACTACAGTAAACAGAAAGGAAGCATTTTTGGAAAATGTTGTCTTCTTTAATCTTTATCGTTAGATAAAGTGTCAATTATCTCAAAAAACATAGGATTAGTAGTTCAATAAGTATTATTTATTTATTAAAAAAAGTTTTACCAACAGCTTCTGTATAAAGTATTTCTTAGAACAAGTAATACAAGCCTCATTCTTACACAGTCACAGGTCAACCAACATTGACAAAATTAGCAATAATACATAATATTAAAATCATAATAATAATAATGAGTTCAGTATATTGACTTGGCTCGCGAGGTTGTCGACATGTGGGATGTGGATTCCGCAATAATTGTACCGATAGTCATATCAGCCAATGGCTTAATAGCCACGAGCCTCGACCAACACCTCAGAAGGCTCTCGTTAGGCAGCTGAATCAAGGGCTTGATTCAGAAAGCGGTACTTCTGGACACGGCTCGTATTGTTAGGAGGTTCTTCTCTCTGGAGTCCTGACCGCCGGTAGCTTGGACCTTGTTCCCGATACCGGTGGGGTACTATTTTTATATTTGAAATGTTTTTTTTTTTGTTTTTACTTAAATATTTAAAAATATTATGTACTAGTGGACGTCACGCGGTTTCACCCGCGTAGTTCCCGTTCCCGTGGGAGTACGGGGATAAAATATAGCCTATGTTACTACCTGATAATGTAGCAATTGCTGAAAGAATTTTTCAAATCGATCCAGTAGTTTCAAAGCCTATTCATTTCAAACAAACAAATCTTTCCTCTTTATAATATTAGTGTAGATATGTAAAAAAAAATAAGCGAAAATAATGAGTTCCAAGATTGACAATGAGATCAAGAAAAAAAAAATAATCAAAGAAAAATAATAGCAATAAAACACAACATAAATTAATCAAAAGAACAAAACAATCACAGTTTTCAGAATAATCATAATAATTAAATTATAAATTAATAATTATCTCAACTATTCTGCAACCAAACATAACTTATCGCCCATTGCACTGTCGATGTTATTGTGCCTCGTTTTATTGTCGCAGGACTTGCAGTGAACGGGTTAGGTGTCCGCCATGCTGCGCCCGGCTCTCAGTCTCATTAGAAAGAGTTACTCTTGTTTCTTTTGAATGGTGTTTCTTTTTTCTGCTTGGAAAAACATGCAGCAGTGTACTGTTTTGTAGATGATATTTTTATTATGACGATAACTTTTTAAACGGGATTTTCACATGACTATCACTGCATATACAAAAAAGTCTCCTCACCGCGTCAGTTTGTCTGTTTGTATGCGATAGAATCTGGGATTAAAAATCAAACTTTAAAAGCATGGCTAAATAAAAATAAAATCATTTTTCTGAAATCTATTGTCGAAATTAAATTAAAGCTTTCGTTCAAAAACTGTTTCCAAGTTTAAAAATAAATTTCTATAAAGGTCTCAACAATATTGCAATTACCTTCATTCCCTCAAACTCAGAACTAACTAAAAAGAACATCCAATTACCGAACCATCAGAAACAACGTTATATAAAATTCAATTAAACCAAAATATAAAAATACGTAAATAAAAACGTGGAATCGATTTAAAATGGCAACACCGCAACTAATCAGGATGCGGGCCGCGTGATTTATTTCGCGTCAAAGTTGAAAATTAATTCACAACACCGCTAGAGGCGGTCGCAGAGTGTCGCAGGTTATAGAGGTGGCGGGTTTTACATAGAGGTGGGCTAAACATACAGGGTGAATTTTTAAAGTGTGCCACTTTAAAAATTCACCCTGTATAGTTGGCAAAGTTTAAAGGTGTTGTGTGGTTATTAGTGCTTGCGGGATAAGATGTGGGTCTAGGTTATTGGGTATTAAAGGGCAAATGGCGTGGCTAAGACCGCTTACAGGTCGAGACAGTATCGGAGAGTTGTTTGTGTGTTATCGTCAGTACATTCTGAAATAGCACCATCAATTTTTTTGCAAAAAAAGGTGTTTTCTCAAAATATCGAGCAATTTTTAATTCGCTTGCTGCAAATGATTGTTGTATTATTGTAGAAAAGATGTCGCAGATAGCCATCAATCAGCCTTTTGACAAATCCCCAAAGTCACTTTTACGCCCCACATTTCATCATCATTATTTAAGCCGAGAAATGACTGCTGGACATAGGCCTTCACCAAGAGTCGCCGCTTCGAGTGCGTCTCACATTCACCGGATTCCTGCGACCTTCATAAGGTCATCGGTATACCTTGTAGGAGGCCTTCCAACGCTTCACTGCAGCCTACATATACATCTTAATCAAATTCAAATTATACATAGAATAGAATGGAATACTCTTTATTATGTACACCATATAAGTTACAGAAAAAAATAGATGAAGAAAACATTACATAGGGTGACACAATGGGCGGCCTAATCGCTAAAAGCGATCTTTTAAAGACAACCTTTGGATGGATTTTAAAGAGAGGAGTGACAGTACTGCAGGTAGTCTTAGGTGTACTATTTATGTATACAATAATTACATAATAGATAAATGCATATAAACAATATAGCAGAGAACCCATGTATAGACGATTAAGGAAAGAGATAATGATTTTTTACCATAGTTTTAAAAGTAGACAAAGATTGAGCACGCCTTACCGACACCGGCAAGGCATTCCATAAACGCACCGCCTGAATCGTAAAAGATTTGTGAGATTTGTGTGTTTGAGATTGTCTTTGTCACATAATCAATTTCCATAATACACCCGCCGATTTCATAACCCAACCGTCGCACTCCGGTGACAGAAACTCCGGTCTTAGCTGTGAAGCCAACGCGCGACAAGCGAAACAAAGCAATGGCCACAAACCGCGTTCAGGTAACTCAAACTCAAAAACATTCATTCTAATTAAACATGACGTATCTTGTTAAGAAATTGGATAATGTTGCAAGTGTTGTGATGGCCTTAATTGTAGGTACTGGGTTGTTGCAAGTGGATGAGGGTAGATTTGGTTGCTTTAGCTGTTGTATTATATAATAGACCAGTGGTGGTGCAAGATTTTAAGGTAGCATACTAGGGCTTGGAAAAGATTTAGGCACATGTTTCACCGCCGGCGAGTGGGCAAAAGAGTCACATACATTCATAGTCGATAGCTAGCGGTTCACACTGTCGGCGAGCGGCTCTTACCACTAGTTGATCGCAGCGACAAGAGCTATCAAAGATTGTACTCGCTCAGCGACACTCGCTCGGCGATGCTTGACGGTCAGAACTCACCAACCAGCGGTAATTTTTACCTACAGTGCGGGCCGGAGCGAGGATTGCGAGTAATCGCCCGTCGCACAAAAACACTCGCTTAAAGCCGAGAGTCAAATCTATCGAAACTTTTCACTCGCTACTCGCTGCTCGCCAACTCGTTTCGAGTTTCAAGCTTTGCTCGCTACTCGTTGGTCGGCGGCGGTGATACAAGTGCCTAAACGGAAAGAAAAATTAGCAGCGCAACAAACGAAGGTCGACGTAGAGAAGCTATAATCTGAGTAGCCTTCTCCCAATGTTGGCCGGCTTTCCGTCTAATCTGCAGTGCTTCTGTAACAATTTCGATATCGAGCTTCACCTGAGTGACAAAGCTCACTAAGTGAGCCTTATAACACATGATATAATATTTAATAATATTTTATTAGCAAAATACAAGTATGACAGA
Organism: Lacanobia wlatinum; assembly: GCA_947578705.1. Taxonomy (NCBI): domain Eukaryota; kingdom Metazoa; phylum Arthropoda; class Insecta; order Lepidoptera; family Noctuidae; genus Lacanobia; species Lacanobia wlatinum. The sequence continues at coordinate 25,434,460 of OX388031.1, forward strand.
TCTTAAATTTCACATCATTGTCACGCAGTGGCAGAAAAAATAATAACAAAGTTAATGTGCGAAAGATGGGTAAAGTACAGTCAATACAAAATTTGAGCCCGACCTCCTAAACTAGGAATATCCTGCATCTTAGGAGGCAGAAGTATATAATTCGTATTAAATATAATATTCGTTTTAATATAAGTTTTTTTTTACTATTGATAGGCGTACGTTTGATCACTATCTCACCTGATGGTAAGCGATGATGCAGTCGAAGATGGAGCACGTTTGCCTAAAAGTATCCTATTCACTCTTGTCTTAAAGATCCCAGGTTGTAGCTATCTGGAAACACAGACTCTGGCAGGGAGTTCCACTCCTTAGTTGTCTTAAGTCTTATATTAATACGAATTTGCTACCTCATCTCGGATTCCGCTGTCGAGACACGAAAATATTGTTACAGAATAGCACTACTGATGGTTGGTGGCTGGGTGACTTCGCACGCGCGGTTGTCGGTTTTTGCGACCAAAAGTAATCAGCTCCCAGATGGCTTATTTTTAGGGTTCCGAAAAAAAAAAGGAACCCTTATAGGATCACTCGGGTGTCTGTCTGTCTGTCTGTCTGTCTGTCTGTCTGTCTGTCTGTCTTTCCGTCTGTCACAGCTAGTTTTCTCCGGATCCACTGGACCGATTCTGTTGAAATTTGGTATACATATAGACTTCTGTGACCCAAACACGGACGCGTTACGTAAATCATTAAATTTTTAGTATGGTCACTTTTGGGGGTCAAACTAGAAAATTAAAAAAAAAGTTTTTTGAACAATATCGTGTGACATATCAAATGAAAGGGCTTAATGTGAGGGTTTTAATTATATTTTTTTCATAATTTTTATATAAATGGTATTGAAGTTATTCAAGAAATTAGACGAAAAATGACCGTTCCCCCCCCCCCTTATCTCCGAAACTACTGAGCCTAAAATTTTGAAAAAAAATGGAGATAATAGATCTTTGCATAAAGATTACAGGAAAACCTATTAGAAGTCTGTAGTGTAAAAATAACATGTTAAAAAAATTAAATTCGTTCGGAACCCTTTGCACGCGAGTCCGACTCGCACTTGGCCAGTTTTTTTCTGACACCTCGAACATATATTTTAGCCAATGCATACAAAAACTTGACAAATTAAGAATATACTAAAACCTTTCTCGAGAACCACTTTATCTATTGGTGAAAACAGCATGAAACTCGGTGCAGCAGTTTTTGTGAACAGACAGACGTGGCGGAGGACTTTGTTTTATTATATGTGTAGTGATGGAGCGACTGTCTATTTGACTTCCATAACCTATTAACTGGTTAAAAGCCTTGACAAATTTGGTGTCAGACTTTCTGACTTCTATCTGTAAAGACTGTCAAAGATCTAAAATAACAGCCAACCAACGGCTTAGCGTGCTTTCCAAGATTACAGAACAGGTCTCCTAATCTCTCTCAGATTAGAAGGCCAAGATTTTTGTAATACATCACACTTTAAAAGAGTGTCCGTGGAGTTTCTTCTTGGAACGTGCATATAGCTTCATGTTTTTGACTGACCGACTTTGACAATTCAAAAGTGCCTGTTAATGATTTATCTATACTAATATATAAAGCTGAAGAGTTTGTTTGTGTGTTTGTTTGCTTGAACGCGCTAATCTCAGGAACTACTGGTCCGATTTGAAAAATTCTTTCAGTGTTAGATAGCCCGTTTATCGAGGAAGGCTATAGCTATATATCATCACGCTAAGACCAATAGGAGCGGAACAGTAATGAAAATTGTGACGCAGGCGAAGTTGCGCGGGACAGCTAGTGTGAAATATATGCCAAAGCATATATTTCACACTAGCTGTCCCGCGCAACTCAAACTCAAAGAGTTTGAGTTTTCCAAAACACGGAAGAGTCCAGGTATGTAATGGATTGTCATCTATCTACAAAGCAACCTTGGCAAGTGTTGCTTAACTTCAAAGATCGAACCGTGTGGCTGTTGTTATTTAATTTTAGCCAGAAGCTCCTCTTAGTCATCTCAACCAAAATGTAAATTGTCTACTCTCACACATAAACTACACTAATCAAGAACTTCCTCCAATAACTCCAGTGAACCTCCTCTTCATCGGTATACATAGACATAAAGGTAATGTCACACCTACTCCGTAAAATTGTTTACATTTGACAAACACGCTGAGGTGTGTTGTCGTCACGTCCTGCGTGACGTGTTGACGTGACGGCCGACGATTTTCGGATTACGAGTATGTGCTACGGTTTTGATGTGTAGATTTTGTAAAAAATCTACTGGCTATTTTGTTATAATCGACCTTAATTTGTATGTAAATATGTAATTGAGAAAGTTGTTCCGTAAACTAGCTTCTGCCAATCGTTTAGCCGAAGCCGAAATTCGAAGATTTTCCTGGGACGAAAACAAAATCTATGTCTTATGTCAGGACGTGGTCTACGCGTGCGCCAGATTCATTTAAATCCGTTTAGCCGTAAAAACAGCGCAGATGAAGCAGCTTTTTGTCGACACTAACAGAGAAATTACATCTGAAAAAATAGTTACTCATCTACATGTTATGATACGTAATTTGGTTTAGCCAGAATTTATCTATCGGTGTCACAAAATAAGAAAAAAAAAAAGCCACCAAATCACCTCCAAATCGCTGAGATGAAACCATTTTACTCATTAATTTTTTAAAAGAGTATAAAAAATATATTTACTGCTTAAAAATGCAGGTAGCAGAGCGGCGCGTAGAGGGGTAGTTAGCTCCCACAAGACGTGGAGAGATGCTCAATACTCAATTCTTTATTGTATTCCACAATGTAGGCTTAGGTTGCAAACAACTAAAAATAACAATCATGGTCCCTGTCGGGCACAGTAACAGTTTCTTTTGCATTTATAATTAAAACTAACTTTTGCCCGCGACTTCGTACATACGCGCATATGCCGTTTTTCCTGTTCTCGTAAGAATTTTGGGGATTCCTTTTCGCGGAGTGTAGGGAAGCTACATGCAAAATTTCAGCTTTCTACGACTCGTAGGTTCGGCTGTACGTTGTCTGTTTGTCAGTCACGAGTAAAGGAAGAATTTTGTTTATTAGGATTTTGTATTGACGTAATTGAGAAAATTGTGCCATAAACTTAATGAAACGGTTTGATAAGACATCATTTTGTAGAAAAAAATAGTGTTTGACAGATACGCAGATGACTAAGCTACAATGAAATGTCATTGTAGCTTAGTCATCTGCATTTCTGTCAAACACTATTTTTTTCACCATTGTAAGAAAGACAACTTCACTGTCCCACTTTTAATATTGTTGTACAAAGCTCTTCAAAATAGTATTTTCGTATCTCTCTTGCGTGTTGAGTTCTATTTAACAATCGTGACTCTACAAATTGCTGTAATATGCTGAATTACTTACACTTTAACGAAGTGCTACAATATAGCCACCTAATAAATTAGTAAAATTAAGCTTATGAGTAACTAGCTTTTGCCTTCGGCTTCGTTTGTGTTAATAATAGATTTTCGCGTAAAAAGTAGCCTTTAAATGTTTCTAGAGTCCCATCTCTTTTTGTAAATATTCATCCAAATCGGAACAGCGATTTAGGTCTGTAAACAAACAAACAAATAGACGAACTCAATTTGCCTTCACAATACTAGTTAGGATTAATTATCAGGATTGTGGCTTCACCACTAAAAGTAAATTAAAACCATGTAAATTTTCCTTATGTTTGCAGATTACCGAAAATTCCAATAAAATAAAACCAATTAACAGAACTATATCGCCTAGACAAACAATACAGCCACAAAAGCTGATGAATTCTGAAATTCAAATAGTAATAAATAGTATTTCTGACCTGTACGCGGCTCCGTTGACCAACAACTTTTCCTATTAAATAAACATCAACTATCCGGCAAAATAAATAACAAGTTTTGATTGAAATGTGCCCTCCCAGGCCTGGCCTGTGTTTTCTAAAATATGAAATAGGAAAGATGTATCTAGAAGTATTTAAACGGTGTTGAATATTATCTATATACTAATATATAAAGCTGAAGAGTTCGTTTGTTTGCTCGAACGCGCTAATCTCTGGAACTACTGGTCCGATTTGAAAAATTCTTTCAGTTTTAGAAGCTAGTTCTCTCAAGAGGAAGAATCTCTTAGTGACTAGCTTATCATAAATTATTGTCACTCACGTTCAATCTTTAGGCAAGTATGAATACGAATGTGTAAGTATGTGATAATTATGCGAACAACACTACAGACGAAGAAACTATGCAGGTAGAGTACAATGAAAAGTTTGAATTCAATATCGATCTAAATCACACAGTTATTACTGAAAAAAATGTAAAACGATTGAGAATCGAATCAGTTCTGTGCAAAAAGTTTAACATTTATTTCACACATTTTAGATCCAACAGCGATCGCTAAATTATCATCATCATCTTCATATCAGCCGAAAGACGTCCATTGCTGGACACTGGCCTCCCCCAAAAGGGGAGGTTTGCCATAATCGCCACGCTTGGCAGGCGGGTTGGCGATCCCAGTGTATGGTGTTGAGTTTTACAGAGAACGCTGCTGCCCACTCTCTGGTGAGTCCTTTAGTCGCCTCTTACGACACCCACGGAAGTAATGCGGTGGTATTATTCTTTTACGGCACCATACGGCACCGGCCGAGACGATACGGTAAGCGCTAAATGTGATGCATTTATTATTGCAACACTTAATTGCAGATCTTCTTTTACTACCCACAATAGCAGCACTATCTGGCCTGCAATAATTAATCTCGCCTCTTCATTCCTGATGGTAGCCTACACCGCAATATTTCCACTACATTTTGTGAATAACAAATCATCTTTTTGGCTTTTTTAATGTAAAAGCCGTGCAATTGTTCGAGCCATAAATAAAAATTGTTGCGAAAACACCTCAGCAGTTTTAATATTTTAATCCCCGCCGGGAGAGAACATAAATTTTGTTTGACTATTTGATCGCGAGCGGTATTGTAGGAAATAGCGGCTGTTTCGATACCGTTAAAGAATTTTCTCTTGTGACGTCACGACGGGAAATCTTGTCGCTGATAGATATCAATTCAATCTTTTCATAAAATCGCATATAAGTACACAGTTAAGTAAAGTGATTCTTACACGTACCAGCGATAAAATAACAGGCAATAGTTGGTTCAATGCTTTTGAAAAAATAATGAATTGATCTTTCGCCATGCTTGTTAAATTCATGGGTTTTCCATAAGCTGATTTATTGTCAAATGAAAAAAACCCATTTACAACCAAAAATCTACAAAAAACTATCAAATTCAATTATTTCCCGAGCCGAAACAATTGAAGCTAATGGCAATACAGTTCAACAATGCTTTGTTACGGAATCGCACGAGTTTCGAGCGCGATGTGAAATGCGGTGGTTTTATCCGGGCTGCCGATTCTGCCGCTCCTAATAAATCATGGCATTTTTGTCAGGTGTTACAATTTGTATCGCCCCGTGCTCCAGTGAGAAGATTTTCATTTTTTTTCGCCACCCTGTTCACAAATCATCAGAAGTGGCTGAGTAATTGTTTTGCGGTATAGGCAGTGAGAGATTTATGTGGTTCACGGATGATCTTTGGATTTTAGTTGGAACTGTTCTGAGTATTGAGTTATATTTCTGTAGTACCAATAAATAAAAATTCACTCCAAAGTATTTCATCATCGTCATCATCCACAGAACGACTACGTTCACTGCTGGACATAGGGATTGGCACCAGGAAAGAGAACCCCTTTTATTGCTAGTCTCATCTAGGTTTTCTCCGCGATAGCAAAAATATTATCTGCCTATCTCACCGCCCACATATTTACTTTGCATTAAATAAACCACAGTAAATATGAAAACCCAAGAATTTACCCTTTTAACGATATCTATATTCCCATAAAAATCTTTCATAATTCACATCACTGAACGCAAACTACTCCCAAGCATCTTTTAAGCAAACAAAATTTGCCACTATTAAAAATCAAGTAAACGAGACTACCAACCAAACAGCATAAAATAACGTAACACAAGGAAACTCAACTCAAAGAGGGAGACTAACGCATTTATTTGAATAGTGGTACGCGACAGCAAATATTTAAAGTTACATGGAAAACGTGTATTTGCACCCCGAAGAGACATTTGTATGCAAACAGTGTTAAAGTGATCAAGGATGTATCGCTAATTGAATTAGATGGTGCTGGATAGTTTTTGAATGACTTTGGAGCATATTGCAGTGCTAGCAACCTAATGGATGAAACACATTGTGCAAATTTATTCAGGGAGGAATGGATAACTGAGGTTCTGTTTGCAGTGTAGAGATTGTACTTTGTTCATAAAATACTTTTAAGGTGCAGTGACTATATTCACACTATCTATCTATACTAATCTGTACTAATATATAAAGCTGAAGAGTTTGTTTGTTTGTTTGTTTGCCTGAACGCGCTAATCTCAGGAACTACTGGTCCGATTTGAAAAATTCTTTCAGTGTTAGATAGCCCATTTATCGAGGAAGGCTATAGGCTAAGACCAATAGGAGCGGAGCAGTAATGAAAATTGTGACGCAGACGAAGTTGCGCGGGTCAACTAGTAGTGTTATATTTTAAAACCGTATGTTATTTTTTGGAGAAAATAACCTCTTCTTAAAATATAACCATTATATATATTTTTACTTTTAAATAGAAATCAAATACCGTTTACTAAGCCTCCGCTGTCCAACCGTAAGTCTGTCAGTGGGCTATATCTCATGAAACAGAATAGGGAGACAGTTGACATTTTTGCACTTTGTGTTTCTATGACGCTACTACAAAAATAATAAATCTATACTAATATAAAGTTTGTGAGGTTGTAGGGGGTAATCTCTGAATCTACTGAACCGATTTTGAAAATTATTTTACCAATAGAAAGCCACGTTATTTGTGAGTGTCATAGGCTATATATTAACCCAAGAAATACCGCCCAACAAAGTGGGCACGGGTCAGATAGTAAAACTAAAAGAAAGGAGGCGTAAAAGAAACGTGATTTTTCAGTGTTCCAGTCCGAGTTGCACTTGGTTTGAAGATACCAATATTTATGTAGTTTGTCTAATTTATTTATTTTGACCCTGTATCATTGCAGACCTTTTAACGTTCTCGCTATCATGTTATTTATCCATAGCAAAAATCCTATATTTAACCAAAACAAACCTTCCACTTTTTCAAACAAACGTATAACGCTTACAGGACTGGAAGGCTTTAATATTTGTCACAGGAAATAGCCCTTATTTACCCCATAGGCGTAGGGTACTTCCGGTGAAGGGCAGATCCATTGATTCCTGCGAGGGTGGCCCCTAATACCGGCCACTTGTAAATATAGCTCGTATTTAATGCTTTACTTGGAGCTTTTAATATTTTGTTCAGTTCTGGATAATTATTTTTTATGGTTGTGTTTTCTGTACATGGTTTAGTATTTCAGTAAAGTTCGGGTTTCTATGGCATACATAATTATTATTCGTCATTCATAAAAAATAGGTACAAGGCAGTTGGCTTTTATGCCATGTCATGTCATTATGCCATCCTTACCAATCATCATCATCATCATCATCATATCAGCCGAAAGACGTCCACTGCTAGACATAGGCCTCCCCAAGCGTCGCCACAACGACCGGTCTTGCGCGTCCCGCATCCATCGGCTACCCGCGACCTTCACCAGGTCATCGGTCCACCTTTTAGGAGGCCATCCAACGTTGCGTCTTCCGGTACGCGGAAGATACCAATCATCTAGGTAATTATTATTTTTAGGGTTTTGTACATTCATTTTAAACGTGAAATCCTTATTATGATACAAGTAAAGCTGATGATCAACAAGACATAAATGTTTCGATATAATTTGAACAAATATTTTGTTCCTAAAGCCATAAAATAACTGACATGACCCTCTCAGCAGTCCCTTCGTAATATCCAGAATGTCTATACCAGAAAATATTCTAACAAAAAACAAAGTTATTTGAAAAGTAAAATGTACGCACCTCCTAAAAACGGGAATTATTTAAAGCATCCCTGGCCAGTCCAATAGCCTTCTCTGGCTCAGGAATTCATTATGACGACAGAAATTTGTTTGCGATATGAAATTCCTAAGACTCCTCCGCCATTTTCGAACAATTCACGTCATACCATTGACCAGGTTTTTGTATAAAACAATTTTATTTGACTTTTATGTTAGGCAAGGTTTTAATCATCATCACCATCTATTTCTTGGTGTACAATAACTATAGTATATCTATTTGTCTATCTACAATTATTTTAGCTGGAGGACGTTCACTGCTGGACATAAGCCTCCCCCAAGTGTCGCCACAGTGACCGCAAGGCCTCTCACAAAGTGAACCATTGACCTGGATAAGGCGACAGGAATTAGCTGGATGCGAGACACACAAGGTTTCATATTTAATGAAAATAATCTAAAATAACAAACAGAACAACAGAATAACTTGACTAATAAATTCGCGAAATTATTTGCAAACGCGTATAAAAACAAAATAAATCATTGGGCATCAGAAAAAATCATCCACATCGCTGTCAATGGCAAAAGTGTCCAGAAGTTGCATATTAAACCAAAAAAAACCTACAAAAAATAATTTATTTATTTAAACTTAATGCAGAATTGTGGAACATTCGTAGATATGTATAGATGTATATATATATGTGTGTATTTATGTATGTATGTAGGTATATTTATGTATGATAAAATATGTATTATTGTAAAATGTGCACTGGATCCACCCTCTATTGTGATCTCTCTCTATCACTCAAAGGTTTGCTGGTAGAAAACTCAATTTTGAGTTAAGCTCGCCTTTATACATGAACGTTTTAATCAATGTAAATAAGTTGTTATAAAAAAAAAAATAAGTTGATATGGTGTACAATAAAGAATTAAGAATTAAGAACATGGGCGGACTTAATGCAACAAGGCATTCTCTACCAGTCAACCTTTGGGTTAAAAAGATTACGCTGTGGTAGGTGTACAACAATAAATAAAATTTAAAGTAGAATTTTTTAACAAATAATATATCTAATACTAATAAAATACATATTATATGCTAACAATAAACTAATAAATATAGTATTACATACAAATCTTTCTAATAATTAAAAAAAAAACACAATCAACGTGCGTTAAAAAAAATAAACTGCATCTGAATTAAAACTTTATGACAGAATTTAATGATGCGTATTATTACGCTGGATTCAATATGAGGTCGCCTAAGCTTGCGAAAGAATAATCATCACCATGCCTAACCTTTTCCCAATTATTTTGGAGTCAGCATCTAGTCAAACCAGATTCACCTGAACCCATTAACTGGTTAACACGGTACTTCTTGGCAAGACTGGTGTCAGATTTTCTGGCTTCTGACAATCCGTAACAACTGCCAAAGATTTAGAAATGACATCCAGGACCAGAGGCTCTACGTGCTTTCCGAGGTACAGAGGAAACTCGATATTAAGATGGTTACCCATCCACAGACCAACCTCGGCGAGTGTTGCTTAACCTTGAAGATCGATTTGAATGACTATTATTATTTAGCCACGAGCTCTTTGCAAAAGAATCTACCCATAGTGCCAATAAATTAAGAAATAAAGCAGTCAAAATGAGAACCGACTTTCTTTGTGAAATCACAACGATCTTTTTCTTGGTTCATCTCTTCATTATTCTTTACCCTTCCTTCCAAAACCCATTCAGTAAAAATCAAACGCAAATGACCATAAATTTCAATTAATTTGGAAGGCTCCAGTCCAATTGAGCCTGTTCCTACCATTTTAAATTCCTGTTTCCAATTGTTGCTAGGTAAATTTAAATATTTTACAGTTGAAAAGAGCTATCGAACGTTCCTACATTTTAATGGGCGACGCTTCGCTAAGCAACGTCTGAAATGTGTCGATGTTTTTGTATTCAATTTATCGATGGAAAATTGAATAAACATTTTAACGAGGAGTCGGATATTTGTAAACTATTTTTGCAAATTGATGCTGTAACAAGTCAAAAAGAATATTACTACCTTACCTTCATGGTATTTAAAATGACCACTGATTGTAATTCATGCTGCTATAATATGTTTCTTTGTTACTTGATCTCGCCTTAACGGTTCAACGAGTTGGTATTAAACGTGGCTCACTGCTCGTGGGCAGGGCACATTGCTCGCAGAACAGACGTTCGATGGGGCCGAAATGTTCTGGAGTGGCGACCGCGTACCGGAAGACGCAACGTTGGAAGGTCTCCCAAAAAGGTGGACCGATAACCTGGTGATGGTCACGGGTAGCCGATGGATGCGAGATGCACAGGACCGGTCATTGTGGAGACGCTTGGGGGGGGCCTATGACCAGCAGTGGACGTCTGAAATGATGATGATGATGATGTGGCACACTGGTCTAAACTTGATTATGATATAAGATTCTTCCTAACCTAGTTGTATCACTACCACTCATAATGATCTAATCTATAGAGTTTTAACCTTGTTGAAACTTTCCACAACTTCACACCAATCTAGTCTAATATTGAGGACTAATTTCACCTTTCAAGAAGTCCATTGGACACTTAAGTAAGGTTCAAATATCTACAAGTTAGCACCCATAAAGGAAAAGACCTAGCTCAAAATTTTCATCGATACTTTTAGACATCTCTACCGTTATAACTTGGACTTCAATTAGTTAGATGATATCTGACGTTTATAGTTCTTTACGCATTCAAGTAGTCAGATTATGCTTTCCTGGAGTGAGATAATGCCATTTAAACGTAGGTCCGATCATTATTCCCTTGGTAGAGCGTAATGAAAATTTTGTAAAGGTTTAACGATCGCCTGGAGTGGTTTAACGAGCCATCTTCTAAGGTGCACCTTTTTTGAGGGAAATAAATTTTGTTATGTGCGTATTAGATGTAGATTGAATGTCTTTTTTGTAGGTTTGTGATTAGGCATTTTTGCATGTACTTTTGCAACTTTAGTGATGATGAAATTGTTTTGTTTAAGTGGTCATACTGTAAGGGAAAAACCGGTCAAGAGCGAGTCGGACTCGCGCACCGAGGGTTCCTAGTAGATCCAGATTTTACCTCTCTATAAAATTAGTATAGAAGAACAGACCATTCTTAATATAATTAAAAAGAAAAAACTTCATTTTACAAAAGCTTCAATGAAAATCGGTACATATCGCGCCATCTATAATATGTGTATCCTTTAGTATTATAAGAATAAGATTTATTAATAAGTAATGTTGCACTCGTGTCTTCCAAATTTCAACTCGATTATGTAACATGTGGACAACGTAGTAAGTTACCCACTGATATACCTAGATTATAAGTTACTGTAAACCATGTTTAGTGTGTAATTGTTAGTTCTCCTTAATAAATAAAATAAATAAAAATCTATTAAAATTTATTAGAACTAAATTTTATTTATTCGTGTTGAGAGTTTGAGACCCTGTAATTGCGTTGTAGAATATGCAGTTTCAGGTCAACGCCATCTCTTTACAGATAGTGGAACTAGTTTATTTTTTGTTGATCTGATGATTTCTGAAATACTGTGCTATTTAGAGATATCGTTTTATTTTCCTGTAAATTTTACATAAACTTCTATCATATAGAATATTTTTGGATTTTTCTCTATGCAAACTTTGGAGATAAGGGGGGTGGGGGCATGGTCAAAATTTAATTTTTCGACATAAGTCAAAAATCATGCGGCCACTTTGAATTTTTAATAATCCCTTTCAGTAGCTGTTGCAAGAAAAATATATATTTTTATTTCTTTCTCATTTGCAAAATAGTTGAACAAACCTTATCTAATACTATTCCAAATTTCAAGTTCATTACATTAGTAGTTTTTCAGATATCCAGTTGTGACACACAGACTTAGTCACACCATAAGGGTTCCTTTTTTACCATTTTGGTACGGATCCATAAAAATAAATGTATTTAATTCAGTGTTGTTTTTTAATTTATTTTGTTGTTACGAATGCATTTTGTTTTCTAACCAATAGATTTTTATCTATGTTTTTAATTGTATGACATTCATATGCCCTTAAACTCCCTTCATCTCCCTCATAACCATCAAACCCCAGATTTTCTCCACTAAAACTTTTATGCTAATGAGTTCGTCAACATTTATCAATCAATCCTAAATTACCGAACGTAGATAATTTGATGTAAAATGCGACGTAAGCTAAGCGTATAAGACGCAAAGTCGCCTGCTGGGAATACCTTATAAATTGCAAATACACCATTCCGCAGATCGTAAACGTCGTAACTCGTCCGTCACATAAACAATACTATCGGGAGGCTGGTGGTACAATCAGAAGTGCCTAGCGTTTTTCTGAATGCCGACCAATTCATACCTTCTCTTCACTAAAATAGTATGATTGGCTACAAAGAGATGAAATATAATACAACATTATTTGCAAGATGATCAATATTCTAACAAAATTAAAATATTTCTTAAGGAATTTTTTACTCAACCAATTTTTTCGATTATTGAGGATAATCGAAAAGAAATTTTGTAGGAAATTAGCCACACATGCCATGTGTGACTAATTTCCGACAAAATTCTTGTATATGGGTAAGTAATTTAAAAAAAAATCACCATACAAAGTAACAGAAAAGTATTTAGCATAAACTTTAAGGAGTTTCATAACACATTAAATCGAACGAGAATGACGATCTTCATAAATCGTGTAATTCTGTGTGCTCCGATCTTAAACAATTATATTTCTTCGTTCCAAAAACGCCGTGGCAATATCAAGACATAATTAAATGGTAAAGGCAACGTCGTCAATTCGTCACACAGTCCATTTATCTCAGACCCCGCTCCTATTCTATCGCTTGTGCCATCCCCACGTGAATCAATCAAGTATCCACTATCCCCTATCATTTACTTATTCAGATTTTATGTGTCGCCAGCACCGGACCGAAACTTTATGTACCATAAGCTGAGCGTTTATAGAACATCTATCGAAATGTGACCCGTTTCTGAGACAAAAACGCCGTTTTCTTGGCCATAAAAACTATGGAAGCCTCGCGTCTCCTTTTTGGTGTTTTACGGTTTTTAGAGCTGAGATTTTGGCACGTCACTATTGAAATGCTTTATTGGTTTAAGGTGCAAGGGTTTGGTTTGTAGTGATTGTTTTGCATTCAATGTTTTTTTTTTAATATGTAAGTATTCTTACGTTGCTGATTACACAAATTCATACTAATTAGTTCAATCAGGAACACATTGCTGTTTTTTTGGCTTTTCCAGGCACGTCTTCAAATCATGCTGAAATAATAAACAAACATAAATGTTACCATTATCTTAGTTCACTTATGTAAGCTTTAACAAAGGCTTTTATTGACAAGAAATCATATTATGTATTCTAAAGTTACCGAACCAGACTGACATTTTCACGAATTTTCCACAATTCAAACATACGATGCATCATACAAATCCAATGCCAAAAATGAGCATTGGCGTCAAAGGGCGCGAGCATGCCTGTTTATGATTAGGTGGCGAGCTCGCGGCGCATACGAATGAGCGCACGTCACTCGTCATCCATCAGACGTGTTCCGACGATCATCGAGAATCAACGCGTAATGTGTTAGTAGAACATGTTGCGGAAGAAACAGCTTCCTGTTTTGACTAGCTGAACAGAGTAAACGCAGATAGAATATGGTACGTTTGATAAAACTTTGCACCTACTGGATCTTCAGAAGCATTGTGCTACGTACTGTGGAGGGTGAACAACTTTCAAAACTAAGAAATTAAATGAATAAAATGTCCCATTACAACAATCATAATTAATTTTAAAATTCCAACAATTTTCATAAACGCTCGAATATTTTACAACGTTCGAGAATGCGCGTCGTAAAAACCATGGGACACTTCAGGGGGCGTTTAGTGTTTTATATGCCAAAGGGATTTATGTTATTACCGTCCATATTTCTGCGGACTGAAGCCGCTGAGAGGTCACGAAATCTTGCCGAAAGGTGTCGCCGTATCTGGCGTATAGGGGTGTCCCTCTCGCACCTCGGTGTTGCTTTAAAGCGATGAATATGAGAAGTTGTATTCGGATCACGTAGTGGGCGCGGCGTGCGCGGCGCTCATGAACTCCGATGCCAAACCTCGCCAGATATAACGTTAACAATGAAAAAATTCTCTTCCCCCACCAAGGTGGAAGAGTTGCGATGACAAGTCCCAACAAACTTGGTAATCAGTTGTAACAAATTTATGTGCCGTGCGTGAGAGAGTCGAGTTTCGCTTTCTCCTACAAATGTTATTTGTTGAGAGAACGCTGTGGACGTTAATTGTCAGTTGGATGTTCTTGTTTTATCATAATTATGTATTAAAACTTTTATTGCGACAAATCTTTTGAGATTATAAAGGATTTAAGTTAAGAGCGCAGGCCTGTTTAGGGGCGATTAGACGGTGCTTTTACGTCTTCGTTTTAATTCGAGTTGCGAAAAATTACATCGTAAACATTTATTAGGAGTCTTTAAAACTCTCATCAGTTTTAATTTTGCTTTTGTTAGAAAATATACATGGTGATATTTACTCAATATCAGCTAAATACGGTACGCTAAATCAGGTTGGATTTCTTATTTGTCTGATCCCACGATAAAAACGTAGTAAAAATCTTAACAATCAAGCAATTCCCCTAATTCTGAATGCGCTAACACATTTTAACAGCTGCTAAAAGTTATGCAAATGGGAGGAAGGCATAAAACATTTTTATCGTCGCTAGTTGTACGAGCAAGTTAAGGGAAATCGAGTAACTTAATAAGACATTTACTGGACTATTGCTGAGAGTAAGTTTTTTTTTGTAGACAATGGTTCAGCAATTTGTCACGCTCCTTGTTTTATCACGATTTTTGAACCCAATTTATTTCCCATAAAATCTTTCGACTCTGATTTTAAAATAAAGTTAAAGCAGATTTTACCATTATCACAAAATAGTGGTAAAATCTGCTTGCGTGGTAAAACATTAGAGCATTATTAATGTTTTTAGCTTCTTATAAACTCGGTCTTAAAAATATTGAAGCTGCAACGTCTTGCTGATATTTCCTAAACTTTAAACTTTACACAAAATTGTCAAAGCTATGAAACCCGTGAAAACATACATGCACATTATCCACACTTTACTTCCACAAAAATATTCCGAAAATATTTTGAAGCAATACATTGTTTTCCTTCCATCCGATAGACAGAAACTACAAACAAGTTAAATACTTTAATGCATTCAAGTCGCGAAAAGATTTTAAAACGGGTAAACTCATGCAAAACAAAGTTGTGATGCAGAACTCTTTAGAAAGCCATTCTGCTTAGTTTTCGTATTTCTTAATACAACCTAATGCTATGATTTTCGAGGATGAGAGGTGGCGGAAAAGGGCAAATGAAGGTTTGAATGGAAGTTTTTTTTATAGTTATTCAGACCAAATAAATAAAGCATTATAGAATTTAAACAAATAGTGCCTTGCCTCAACCACAACATATTATATGAAAGCCATTTATTAATACTTACACACAGTTTAGAGAGGGTTTCAGGAGTTAATTTATTCAAGTAGTTGACATAAATATTTCATAACGTCACTCGGCTTAACGATATATCGATTAAAATAAAATGAATACTCATGTTTTAACTTTAATTCAAAGCTGAGTTTTTAATAGTCATTAAAAACATTACCTGAGAAATAATAATAGATGCTGTTTGTATAACACATATTATATCATTTGTTAAAAGTTACTTGACTTTAGAAAAATCAGCCCTCAATTACCACAGTCACTGTTATAAATCTGACCTTGCAAGCGACGAAGGTCATAAGTTTCAAAGTTCCACCCGCCCTCGCTTACAACTCCCGCCATAACAAAAGCTGAGCTTGGATGAAAGAAACTGCACCTAAAGCGAATACGTGAAGTCAATTTGCGAATAAACTTTCTCAGTTGGTTTGGCACTGCGATACCAGCTAGACTACTTTACTAGATTTAACATTGTGCTTAATGTGTGTACGTGAACTAAGACAGCTTACTCGCTATCTCTTACAATGCAGTTTCATTGTAAACGATTTTTGCATTTGCATGTTGTTGCGTTTAAGTTGTCGGCATGCTCATTTTGCGCTGTGTCATCGTCTTAACGTAGTGTTTGATGGAGATAATGACTGTGCAGTTTGTGGTCTGTTAAGTTTACCATCTCTACAAATTAAAATAATATTTACCGAAACAACAGTAGAAAAAATATTAATCTCACGTTTGATTTGAAGAATGAATAATTTTTGTACTTAAAAAACGTTCAAACGCAAGTCGAAATATCATCTCAGTGACAATCAATGTGAATAAACTTCCCAAAATTTGGGGCAACTAGAGGAACTTCTTTAGCGTGCGCGACTGCGTTGCATATTTGAATGATACTTTTAAATATGAGGGTAGCCCCTCTTAAGAAAAAGTAGTATGCACTGCACATAACTTTAAACCTTAAAAAATATTAAAATGGGTATTAAAAACACATTTTACTATGCACAAAAGCAAGCGTTACCTAACGCGCCTTTTTAAAATCAACTCCATCATCGAAATCTCAGCTGAAACAAATCCCATACAAAATTGTTTCCCTAACCCAGTTAAGAGCATCACCGCTACAGTAACGATGATGGATAAGCAAAATTAACCAAAGTCTCAGTTCATTTATGTTCCTTCTTTATATTATGAATTTATTTTTTATCTAAGCAGAAACATATTTTGATGTTTGGTGGAAATGATGATAATATCCTACTTTCTACTAATATCCTACTAATATTATAAATGCGAAAATTTGTGAGGGTGGATAAATAAATGTTCGTCACTCTTTCACATCAGAACGCTTGAAAGGGTCTTCATGAAATTTGGCACAGAGGTAGACTACAGTCTGATTAATAACACATAGGCTATAATATAGCATATGTGTTATTAATCAGATTATATAATATATATCCAGGGAGTATGTTGCCTAGAGATACGCGGGCGAAGCCACTGGCAGAAGCAAGTCATCCATATAAACCATTTTACAACTTGTTTGTTGTTATTGCCTGTTTGGTTGATAGATATTGAATTAGCACTTAGGTTTTTCAATTAATATAAATTGACCTTAAAAATATATATTGTTGTTCGTTACAATGCAACAGTTACAGAAAAACATTGTTTACTTGCACATTTGCACCTGATAGAAACCTTTGTCAACATCCACAGCAACTCTTAATTCTTTATCGCATACTTTGTCAAAATTCCCTTCAATGTCATGAAACAAACTCTCAAAATAATCCTAAATCCCGTGAAATCAGTCGCACTGTTGTGACGAGCAGACACGTCGCGCGGTAATACAGTCATGAATATTAATGAACGTCACTTTATTTGCTTATTTATTAGCTACCACGCCGATAATAACTCGGCGAGTACGTGATGTGTTTTGTGCATGACAAAGGTTACTTCGAGCTGGCTTTGATGAAAAGAGTGATGTTATTCATGTGTTTTAGTGTAAGGTTGTTAGGTACATTGAAAAGAAACGGAGTTATTTTGTGAATTTAAAATTGGATACTAATGTATCCTATTTTAAATAAATATATTTTTCTGCATAGAATTGTTCAATCATATTCCGTTCGTTAAATATTAAATAACTGAACAGTTTTTAAATTTCTGTTAAGAAATACCAACTCATTCCAAGTCATTTTCTAACACACCAGATAAAAATAGAAAAGATTCACGGAATAAACATGCATAAATAAATCATATTTATCAAATCCCCCTGCTTCAAGATTGCGAAAAAAATGAAGGCACATTTTAATAATATGTCACATAAAATCAGATAAAAACAACGTTGAAACTCCATACCCGTGACAAGATTAGTTTCAGTTGTCAAGACAAACATACGAACTCCATAGCCAAGTTTATCTATTTCGAAAAGTTGACGAAAAAATATTATAAAGTATTTTGGAGGGTACGTGAGACCCCAAGGTGATACAAGGATGTAGAAAAACAAGAAAGGTTGAGGTAAAGATGCATTTTATTTTCTGTATTTTTATTTATAGCTATTTTTACTTTAAACCGAGGAAAGAGATTAGCAAGATATTGCATTGGTCGCAGAATGATTTTGATGTTTGAAAATTAAACTAACATACTTTAAATCATAAATTTATAGCTAAGAAGTCTTAAATCTAAAACTATTTTACACTTTTAAAAGCTCCAGATAGATTGCTCCAAAATTGAAACTATTTACCCTTAACCAAAGCCTAACTAGTGCCAGCCTGAGTTCATATCCCGCTCCCTTTCACTAGAGGATTACAAGGCCTCATTATAAATCACGGACTATTCACCTAACTATATAAAGTTACCATTTGCTAGACTTTGGCCTCTCGGGACCCCGTCTATCTCTGCAGAATGATTGTCATAGTGCTGTCTGATTTATTATTCCGTTAATCTGGGACCCATTTTATCTGGAAAATAGAGATCGGCGCTGTTGTTTTTGGAAAGTCATTTTGTTTCACTTGGACTTTACGTTTATTAAATTTGAGAAATAATTATTTTCAAGGCGTTTATTTAGAAGTGGATGCTTCTGTTTTAGAATTTGGAGGTGCGATTTTGACGGTTTAATGAGATTTGACCAGCTCAGTGTAATATTTCTGAGGAGTTAATACGCACACCAATTGTTAATTTAATATTTAAAACCCGCTCAGTAAGTCCTTTTATTTGATATGTCACACGATACAGTTTCAAAAACTTTTTTATTTTATTTTTTTTAGTTTGACCCGCAAAATTAACCTCAATGCTAACTATTTTTTTGGGTCACACAAATCCATTATGTGTACTGAATTTCAACAAAATCGGTCCAATAGATCCGGAGAAACCTGGCTGTGGCAAACGCACAGACAGACAGACACCCGAGTGATTCTATAAGGGTTCCGTTTTTACGGTTGTTCTAAACCCTAAAAACATACAAATATAATTAAAACAGGACAGCTTATGTACATAAGCGAACTCCCAGAATTGGGTATTCTAACAGCAAATTCCAGTGCTATAGAAATATTTACAAATTAGTGAGAATGCTAAGGGCTTAGTGTGATCTTTTATAAAAAAAAATTACGTGCACGCGTAAGATTTTTATTTATAGCTTAAGAGTGAACTTGAGCGAAAAAAAAACAAACATCTTACGTCCCTCAGACAACCCTCCTACCTCCCACCATCAGGGAGATGGCCATAAAAGTAAGTTAAGAACGTTAACATGTTTTACGTTTCCAGTTGTTTTAAATCTCTGGTGGCCGTCAATAGGTATATTGACTTGATGGTTGCCAAGCATCTGTGTCGTAAAACTTTGATAAAGAGGATTTTAGCATAATTCAACGAAGTTTCCCACTTTTGCAGCTTGCCCCTCAACGAATTTGTCTTGATACAGTGTTTTAGGTTGTCAATAAGGAGCTAGTGCTATTGGAAATTGGGTTTTTCTCTCGAATTTACTCAATCATATTCAAACTGGACTAGCTTTGGTTTTGGTTTACCTTGGTCACAAAATATAACACAGGTCACGCGATGAGCTCACTGATTCTTTTAGTTTTTGAAATATTTTTAAAAGCAAAAGCTAGGTTATCTACAGCAAAAATTCGTTTTAATATCATTTCAATAATTCTCTGCCCCACTATAGAGCAAAACCCTAATTCAATTTTTCAGCCTCCTGCAATTGCTGGCCAATCCTTTATGAAGGAGTCCAGTTCAGCCCGCCAACTCTTTCTCGGCATGCTACGTCGTCATTGCTTAATGTTCGGGATCCACTGAGGGATATTTCATTTATGAATTCCATTTCCACGTTAAACCGATCATGACACATTTGCATCTTCAACAAACACAAGAAAATTCAAATCCCAAACGATTTAATCAGGTAGAACGCCAAAAACAACAGTCAACAACAAAGACGCTATCAAACTGAATCGAACAAGTACATCTCACAAACAACGTTGGAGAACTGAAACTGAAATGAAGTCCGCGGAATCAACTTTAAATACATACCGAAAAACAAACTGGCGCGGAGGGAGGGGGAGAGTTCAAACAGCGAACAACAAACGTAACAGTAAATTACACAGCGATCCAGTTCAAACCAGAACACGCCAGTTATTTGTTCAGATGCAATCTCTTCCCATTCCGAGTATATGATTAAAACAGTGCAGGACACCATTCCTATGGGAAATCATCGGGGCGAACGCATTGCATAATTAGCAGTCGCAAAGGCAGTGGTATAGACGGTCCGTATTTTAGAGTCACACGCTACTGGTAGCGCAGGTTCTCCCAGCAGCGTTGCTAATGCATTGCCATGTTTAAGGTTTACTTAGTGAATTGATTAAATAACTTTGAACATTCGTTTAGACACCATGATAACTACACACACTCACATAACTAATAATGATATTTACAAGGTAATTTAAATTATTTAAAGTATTTTTCTCAACAATCTCCAATGCATCACATTTCTACTACCAGATAAGCTACGAAGTCAACATTAAAACATATTCTCAGTAACAGTTCAAACATAACTTTCAATATCTTTTAGCACTTCAGTTAATCTTAAATACTCTTCGATAACATATCGAAGACCCCCACTATTCCCCCGGCGGGCGTGCAGAAGCGTTTGTGCAATGTACGGAGTGGACATTCCACACAAATAAGTTCACTTGCAAAGGGAAACTGAAATAAAACTTTACATATTCCTCGTATGCGCAGTCTACTTCAATTATAGGAGCCAGTGTCCAGCATGAAATTCTTTTTATATTAATTTTTAAATACGAGAGTTTTGTGTTTGAATTCAGTTTGTCGTTCGTGAGTTTCAGGTATTGTGTTGTGAAGTCCTTTGCTTTAACGTCAAATATTTGATGCAGTTTTTTCTTGTTTATTTCAGTATTTATTATACTCAGTATTCTGCAAAGTGTTTCTGTATGATTATTTATCTTAAATTCTGCACAAAGCAGAAATTTCAAATACAAAGGTAAATCGTAATTCAAAACCAGTTCTATGGTGACAAACACACATCAAAGCATTTACAGCCCTTCCTATAGAAAACAGTAAGAACACAATACCAACCAAAATACCTGTCAACAATACACAACACCTTGAAGGCTTCATTAACACAAATAATATTCTTGGAGCTTATAGAGGAGTAATAGAAATTGATGTGTCGTGACCACGCCCAGACGAAGACGATGAAAGGGCCGCAAATTATCCCGATGTCAACGAAGATGATTAAAAACCAGAAGCTTACGACAATAACAATGCTATTAATGGCAGCCGTTTAGTGAAGATGTTTAGACGTTACAGGAAGAAGACAAGAAGATATCTTGTTGGTAGCGTAAGACAAATGCTTCCTATTCGAAGTCTGAGAAAAAACACTTCGAAACTTCAAAGGTCAAAGCCCAGACAGATCTTATAGAGTCAGACCATTACCCATAGTACTTCGCTAGTGCAGGTAAGTTTTACAAGTAGAACAATGAGTAATTAGAAGAACTACAGCCAGTTAACATACATAAATCAGTCAATGACAAAATAATAGCTCTGCACACTAACCTTATTACTTTGTATGTAAACAAATTTAATCATCAACAAGATACAACGATCATTAAAGTCGACACAACACGTCGTCCTGCTAATTATAAAAACGCAAACTTGTACACGTCATCAAGTCCAATGATTGATGGGACTTGCCGACAATTTTTCCATTCATCATAGTTAATTTTATTGAAGCGTCGTGTGTGATGAATTAGACTAACCGTCTAACCTGGCATACTAATGAATACACGTGGTTCGTTAGTCCACTAATGGACTTAATTCGTTAGCTGCATTTTATTCTCGTGTCATGAATGTCGTCGGTTGTAAATGGCGATTGTGATCAGGTGTTATTTTGTGGGTGTGTTGGTTTATAAAGAAATGGCTTTTGGGTGTGTTACTTGTTGTTAGTACTTACTTGAGTGATTGGTTTAGTTTGTTTGTTATTTTTATTAGACATGCTAAGTAGCTTCTGTTGATAACATGAGAATACCCCAAGGTAATCTCATGTTATTGTTATTCTCTCAAAAAAGGGAACAACGTACATAAAAAAAAAACTCAGGTAAGATCCATATTACGTTCGAACGATAAAGTCAATCATATTTTCGTATAATAAGTTCCCTTACAAAAGCCAATGACTATTACCTATACATAATCATGCAAAACTGTTCATACACTTATAGCTTAGGAAACTGAAGCAGACGCTACTACAGACACACGGTAAATTAATGATAAAGCCTGACATTTCCCAATCTTCACAACAATTTTAAAGTAAAGGGAAAGACAAATAATTTATTAAAGTTTGCATGCTAGAAAATGTGCTACAGCCATGTACATGCTAGTAGTCTAGCATTATTTGTTCGAGTCAATTAAGGGGAGGTGATATAACGATGGTCGCGTGCTCTGGGTTAACAACGTGTCAGTATGTGCATTATCGCAAATATTTAGAGTTGCTTAGTCTTAACAGAGGTCTGAAATTAGAGGTGTTAATTGGAGGACCTTGAGTCCTACACAAAGTGATATATCAGCGATAGCGATTATAAACAGTCCAAAATGTTTAGGATCGATCACATGCCTTTTTAGGGTCCGAACATCCGTAAAAACGGAACCCTTATAGGATCACTCGGGTATCTGTCTGTCTGTCCGTCTGTCACAACCAGTTTTCTCCGGATCTACTGGACCGATTCTGTTGAAATTTGGTACACATATGGGCTTCTGTGACCCACACACGGATGAGTTACGAAAATAAATGTTTTATTTTGTATGGGGGTTACTTTTGGGGCTCAAACTAGAAAAATGAAAATAAACTTTTTCAAACTGTATCGTGTAATATATCAAATAAAAGGGCTTACTGTGAGAGTTTGAATTCAATTTCTTTCATAATTTTAAAATAAAAAGTTTTGAAGTTATTCAGGAAATTAGTCGAAAAATGACTATTCAACCCACATCCCTCCCTTATCTCCGAAACTACTGAGCCTAAAATTTTGAAAAAAATGCAGATTTCAAGAAAACCTATAAACATTCTGTAGTGTTAAAATAACATGTTACAAAATGAAATTGGTTCGGAACCTTTTACACGCTAGTCCGACTCGCACTTGGCCAGTTTTTTTGGTAGTACATGTCAATGCCTTACATTTAGCACTTTGAATTATATTGAAGAAACACACTCATTTACAGCTTTCCGTACTCGAAAGGTAACCAACGGAACCCTATTACTAAGCTTCCGCTGTCCGTCCGTCCGTTTGTCCGTCAGCGGGCTGACGATTTCAAGAACCGTAATAGGTATACAGTTGAAATTTTTACAAAGTGTTTATTTCTATTGCCGCTATAATTTAATTAAATATAAAAAATAAACCGAAAACTTTATGGTACAGAACCTTTCGTGTGAGAATCTGACTCGCTCTTGTCTGGTTTTATTTACTAAGTCCTTACTTCCTTACTATATATTATATATATAATATTATAAATGCGAAAGTAACTCTGTCTGTCGGTCTGTCTGTCTGTCTGTCGCGCTTTCACGCCAAAACTATTGAACCGATTTGAATGAAATTTGGTACACAGATAGTCTAGAGCCTGAGAAAGGACATAGGCTATTTTTTATCCCGGGAATATGTTCCCTGGGGATCACGCGGGCGAAGCCGCTGGCAGAAGCTAGTTTGATATAAAATATAAATACTCTCTTTGAAAAACAAAATGACCCAATATATTAAAATAACTTTTTACTGATTTCCACAACGTAATTGATTTCAATAACAAAGACCTTTTAAATGTTTTCTTTGTAAAGGTTGCGTCGAATGTAAAAAGGCCACTAAAAAGGGTTTTTATTTAATTGACCTGAGAACATTTTGCGGAAGTTGTAATTATTAGTACATTTACTTTGAGTCCGTTATTAAAGTGCCATCACTGAATACTGTTATTGTTTGTTAAATTCATTAATAAACATAATGGAATTACTTTGAAGTTTATCCACTAATGAGTCAAAAGGGAATTAAAAATAGTCTTCAATTTATTAGTCAACATTATTTGTAAGTTTTTAAAATTTGTGTTATTCTAAACCACTGCAAAACACACTCAAAAACATACACAAAGATTGAATTAACATACCTTTAAATTATGCGATGCAACTGCACAAGGTAAGATACATGGGATAAAAACTTGCCTACAGCTTGCCTGTTCGGCTGAAGTTTTTCCTCATATTGCATAATACCAACCATAGTTTATCCTAAACGATATTATGTTAGCACATAAAGTTGTTTCCTACCAGTGGACTAAACAATAAGTTTTATTATTTTTCGAAGTATCGTATCATTAATCACTTACGTGGGCACGTAAGTTTTGAAAGTATATAAATTAGGGAAAAATATATGACCACCTACACATTTCTGTAACTGCTTAGCGCTCATCGTTATTCTAACTAGTGAGGACTACAAGTGATATATTGATATTTTAAATGGAAAAATAAATGTTTGTACGAGGAGATCTCGAATCTCTGGCAGTCCTGATTTGATTATGAAAAAATCTGGAATGATGGAAAGCTATACTACACTGTCATCAAGTTTCAGTAATTTAAAGTCACCCATAATTACTTACCCAGGGTTACTTAAAATTCCGAAAAAAATATGTTCTTGTAGTAATAGGCCACTAGGAAGCCGCGAGAAAAAACATTTTTTTTATCTACAATTTTCATCTGCTGTTATATTAGTTGTAGAACTGTCGTTGTTGATGCACCAGAAATCATAACACTAAAAAAATACAAACTCTTTCAGAAAAGACAAATTTTAATGATCTTCCGAATCCCCTAAAATCCATAATCCTTGTTAGCAACTCCTTGCCAAATGATCTACAACCCATTGCAATGGTGACACACAGTAAACAATTTGCATACTCCCGGAGCGAACAAGACAAGCAAACAACTTCATTAAATTTGATCAAAGCATGGCCGATGAGCAAATCTGCTTGCTTAGGGGTGCCAAGACCGTTGGGGTGGCAGGGCCAGTCTTAAACGTTCTTGGTGGTCTTTGGGAAAGATAAAACAGAATTATTAGTTATGAATTACTGGTAATTTTGGCGTGTAACATTTTTAAAATAACTTCCGTTTTTTACAAGCTAATCTCTAAAACGATGGCTCAGAAATCATTATGTATTTCTTTTTGTAAATTGACTGTCAGTTAGCTGCAAAAAGAAAGTACTCAAACAAAACAAATTTAATTACATCTAAATAATTAATTTTTACCACGCTTCGAAGATTCATCATCATCATCATCATCATATCAGCCGAAAGACGTCCACTGCTGGACATAGGCCTCCCCCAAGCGTCGCCACAACGACCGGTCCTATGCGTCTCGCATCCATCGGCTTCGAAGATTCGAGATCAAATAATTCTCAACATGTGTATATGTAAGAAAAAAGGTATTGTAACAACAAAACATAGCATTTGATTTTGGAACTACTTTAAAAAAGCATAAGCGAGTTGATTCGGCTTCTCCCTTTCAAATCTTCTGCATCTACACAAAGTAAAATACGGTACAATTCTCTGTGCATTCTAAGTCTCGGAATCATGGTTCCTCTCGCATCTCTATTGCGAGTGCATACGTCACGAATAAATCAGGCAAGGTTTAGATAGATGCACCTTAAATCCGCCACTGATCCGGCATTAAACGGCAATTTCTGTACGTGAGAACTCCAGACTATAGTGTCGGGGAGAATTGCTTTGGCTTAGACTAAAATGTTTTTGGGAATTTGGTACACTTTGTTGCAAATGACAGATTGAACGGAAACGACTTAGTGTAGTCTTTTTCTTTGAAAATAAAAAAAACAATACTTGGTAGAAAAATTGCTTTGTGTTGTAAATTTTGAATAAGTGCAACTAACTTTTTGTATACCTAATATAGTATATTGCAATAACTTAATAAAAAAAGTAAAAAGAAAGTACGAAAGAGAACTTATAACTAAATCAACTAATAATAATAAATTACTTTGGAAGAATATAAAAACTATTACCTACTCTAATAAATGTAAAAGTGACAACACAGAATTATTAAATATTAAATCTTCTCCATTAGAATCGGTTAACTATATAAATAATTATTTTGCCAATATTGGTAAAAACCTTGCACTAAAAGTCCAACCAAGTATAAGACGTAATCAACGGGATCGTCATCTCTCTCCAACGCGTCAACCTAACTCATTTGTACTGCTGGACACGGATATAAGTGAAGTTAACCTTATCCTCGGGAGTCTTAAGACCGGCAGTGCACCTGGATGGGACAACGTTTCAACTAATTATTTGAAGTACATACGCAAGGATGTTGTTCCCGTTATTACTCATCTCGCCAACCTTTGTTTTAGTCAAGGAATCTTTCCTGCGGCTTTAAAGCAGGCTATCATTACGCCAGTATATAAGTCTGGAGACAGAGACGATGTCGGCAACTATAGGCCTATATCTGTCCTACCTGCAATTTCCAAAATAATTGAAAAACTTGTTAATATAAGGTTACTTAAATATCTAAATGATTTTGAAATATTATCTGATTCTCAATTTGGCTTCCGGCATGGTATGTCTACCGAGACTGCAGTTGCGGCGCTTAGTGCGCTAATTACCGAACAACTTGATAGCGGCAAGAAATGTGTAACTGCTTTCTTAGATTTAAAAAAGGCCTTCGACATCATCTCTGTCCCACTCTTAGCAAATAAGCTAGAAGCTATTGGAGTTCGTGGGCTGCCGTTGAATCTTCTCAAAGATTATCTCAGCAATCGAAATCAAAGGGTTAGAGTGGGTCAGTATATTAGTGGGGACACGGCAGTGTCTTACGGAGTCCCCCAAGGGAGCGTATTGGGGCCCACTTTGTTCCTTATTTATGTGAACGAACTTTGTAACATGCGTATTGCAAACGCAAGAATTTTTTCGTACGCTGACGACACTGCAGTAGTGATCACGGGTAACTCTTGGCGAGACGTTCAGCTTAGCGCAGAATTGGGATTATCTGAGATTGCTGAATGGCTGGGACGAAATTTGCTCACACTGAACATATCTAAAACTAACTACATATGTTTCAGTGTGTGCAATCGTACACAACCCGGTATTGATTTTAAACTTAAAGTTCACCTATGCGATGCTGGAAGACACTCACACTGCAGCTGCTCAACTATAAACAGAGTAACTCATATCAAATATTTGGGTATTATCGTCGATCATAGATTATCTTGGCATCCCCACATTGATCAAGTTGCTAACAGAATCAGAAAATTAAGCTGGATTTTCAGGACACTTAGACATATAATACCTATAAATGTATCTACTCTATCAGGCAGGAACAAAAACTTCCTAAATATGATATATTTAGCGCTTGCACAATCAGTACTGTTGTACTGCATCCCTATTTGGGGGGGGGGCTTCAAAAACAAAATTTTTAGAATTAGAGCGAGCACAACGGGCTCTCATCAAGTGCATGTATTTTAAAAAACGGAGATATTGTACTGAAAAACTTTACAAAATCAGTAACCTTTTAACGGTCCGGAAGCTTTACATTACTCAAGTTGTTCTCACAACTCATAAATCACTAACCTATGACCCCAGAGTACTGGCTAGAAGAAGAAAAGACATTATATTAAAAATACCACAAACAAAAACACGATTTGCTAGTATTCAACTTTGTAAACGATCTGCTCAGCTTTATAATGCTATTAATAAACACATTTACATCTACCCTAAGAATTGTTATGAATGCAAAAATACACTAACGGAATGGATAGGAAAGCTAACCTATGGTGAGGCTGAATCACTTTTACAACAGACATACTAACTATACACACCCACACACACACACACACACACACACACACACACACACACACACTCATCACACACACCCACCCTCATTCACTCAATTCACCTTGTTTTTAATTATGTACTCGTATTGTATAGTTTACACCTCTTGTTTTTGAAGGAGCGGAGTCTCCTAATACAGGCATCTTTTGCTTAAAAGGAGGCTCCAATCTCAAATTTGTTGTACGTATAAGGTTATCAAATAAACTATTATTATTATCGGATGTTTTTTATTTCTCAGCTCTTAGCTGGTTTCGACTACATTTACGGGCCAAGGCCAAGTAAATGCAGTGTATGTAGTAGTGTGTACCTATTTATTCATCTTCCAACTGCATGAATTTTCGAACTATTCTACATGTGTTTAATATGGCGGCTTTCTGTAGGTTTATGTAGACTGATTCTTCTAAATCTAATAATTTTAGGCTGCGGAGAAGATGATGTGGAATTATGCCTGTCGTGGAGAGAACTATTGGGATAACGTAGACTTTTTCTTGTCTCCATGTTCTTGTGACTTCGTCTTTAAGTTCAGCGTATTTGCTAATTTTTTCGGCTATTGTTTTTTGAAGGTTGTGGGTATTAGGAACTGCGATATCTATTAGGTAAGTGATTCTTTTTATTTTATCCTGAAGCGTTATGTCTGGCCTGTTATAGTGGATGGTCTTATCTGTAAGTATGGCACGATCGTAATATAGTTTGTATGTATCGTTTTCTAGGATCGTTTCAGGTTTATAGTTGTAATAAGGTGTGCTAGAGTTTTGAATGAGACAGTGTTTGAGTGCTAGTTTTTGATGTATGATGTTAGCAACTTGGTTGTGTCTGTGAGTGTAGTCTGTCTGTGTGAGGGTTGAGCATGCTCCGGTTATATGTTGAATGGTTTCTGGTTGAATCTGACACCTGCGACATTTGTCATTTGTGAGGGTAGAGTCTTTAATTATAAATTTTCTGTAGTTTTTGGTGTTAATAATTTGGTCTTGAATGGCTATCATGAAGCCTTCAGTTTCTGGGAACAGGTTGCCTATTTTTAACCACTTATTAGACGCTGCTAAATTAACATAGGTTTGTTCCAAATCATGAGGGTGCCTACCGTGGAGTACTTTCTTTTTCCAGTTTTCTATTTTTTGTATCTGGGGGTCAGTGTCGGTTGAGTCTTGTAAAATTTGTTGACTTAAGTTCAGCGGGGTAAAATTGAAATCGTTATATGTTATAGCCTTGTGTATGTCACTTGTGCGAGATTTTGAGTGGAAAAACATTTTTAGCCTAGCGATTTGTTTCTGCCACAAGTGATGGATGTCGATTAGACCTCTCCCTCCATTTTGTCTTTTAATAGTGAGCCGTTCAATCGCAGATTTAGGATGTAGGTTGTTATGTTTGGTTAGTGTTGTGCGTGTAATTCTTTCTAACTGCTCGATATCTGTTTTTGACCATTTTACTACTCCGAATGAGTAGGTCAATATTGGTATGGCAAAAGTGTTTATGGCTTTTGTTAGGTACTTTCCTGATAAATGTGTTTTACAAATTGCGTTCATTCGCCTCCGATATTCTGTACTAAGTGCTTGTTTAATTGATGTGTGATCGAGTCCTTTAAGTTGCTTGTATCCTAAATATTTGTATAGATCGTAAGATTCCATGGCTGCTATAGTGTCGGTGTTGTTTATTGTATAATTGCCGGGTTTTATTTTTCCTCTAATAATATGTAATGTCCTACACTTATCTAATCCAAATTGCATATTAATATCTTGACTAAAATTGGTTGTCGCTTCAATTAGAATTTTCATTTGTTTTTCGGTTTTTGAATATAATTTAATGTCATCCATATATATGAGATGTGAGACAGTAGTTTCTTCGGTATTATGTTTAAAGTTATATCCGGCCCGACACCGATTAAGTAAGTGAGACAAGGGGTTCAGGGCGAGGCAGAACCACAGAGGGCTCAGCGAATCACCTTGATAGATACCCTTCCTTATATTTATCTGACGAGTCACAAGAGTGCTGTTGCGGTTATTTAGCTGAAGAGTAGTTTTCCATCGTGTCATAACTGTGCGCAAAAACTCTATTATTTTAGGATTAATTTTGTATATTTCTAAAACGTGTACTAACCAAGAGTGTGGTATGCTATCAAACGCTTTTTGGTAATCTATGTAAGTGCAATGCAAGTTTTTATTTTTTGTAGTGGCATGTTTATGGATAGTTGAGTCTATAATTAATTGTTCTTTACACCCCATGTGACCCCGCCTGCATCCTTTCTGTTCCTCTGCTATTATTTTTTTATGTTCAATGTGTGCGTTGATTTTATTTGTTAACACTGATGTTAGTATTTTGTAAATTGTGGGTAGGCAAGTGATGGGTCTGTATTGAGAAGGGTCTGATGTGTGTTTAGACTTAGGTAGCATGTACGTTATTCCTGTTGCAATAAAGTCGGGTATGTTTTGTTTTCCTAATACTATATCTGTACAATTTTTAGCTATGGATTTGTGTAGTGTCGTTAACTTTTTAAACCAAAAATTTTGAATTTTATCTATACCCGGTGACTTCCAATTATGTAATCTAGCTGTAATATTCGCGATATCAGACTCTGTTATATCGTTAAATTCCATTTCATCTATTGCTCTCCATTTTGATTCTTCTTCTGTAATCCAAGTAGCTTTATCGTTGTGGTGTATCTGCTCTTCCCATATGTTAGACCAGAAAGTTTCTAATACTTCTTTTGAAGGTGTTTCTATGTCGTTTTCCATTGTTGATTCGGCGTGTGGTTTTTGTAAATTCCTATAGAATACTTTTTCATTTGTAGCAAAAATTGCATTATCATTTTTACGCTGCTGTGTTTTCTTATATCTCCTAAGCCTATGGACTTTAAGTGCAAGTTTCTGCTTTAATGTGTCTAAATATTCTTCAGGTTTTTTATTGTTATTTTCATGTCTAGTGTGCAAGGTATTAATATGAAATATTGCTTCAACTCTTCTAACAATTTTTTGTGATCTACAGCCTTTGATATACTGTGTTAGTCTGCCACAGTCTGCTCTTAATTTTTCAATATCTTTTTCTAGCCTAAGTTGCCATGCTGGTTTGATATTGTCCCTAGGTCTTGTATTTCTGGTGTGTTCCGTGATTTTGAAATTAAGTTCTTCAGCAATAACGACCGCTGTGCAATAAATAAGGGTATGTATATCAATCAGTTGTGTGTCATCAGATAAAAACTGCTGTAATATATTTTCATTAAATAAATTTACTAAACGGAAAAGGTTAGGGCTATACTTGAGTTTCGGTAATTTTGGTCGAGCAGCTGGATCCATCCCAGAATATTGTGTGAGTGTGGTTCTAAATTTGTTAAGTATTTCTGTTACATATATATCTGTTATTGGGTCTGGATCCACAGCAACTGTCTCAATATCATTTTCTAACGTTAGGGTCAAAGATTCGGTTTGTGTAGAAATGTGTGATTTTTGCGAGTTGTATGGTTCAGATTCAGTAAGCGTTTGTAATTGAGTGAGCGATTGTTGTTGTTCTGACAGACTGTTTTCGTGTGTATTTTGTGTGACGTTGCTAGTGCCTTCATTATTTTCTTCCTGTATTAATTGTGTACGTGCTTCTTCTTTTAATTGGTCTATTTCTGTTTGTGATATAAGTTTATTCCTAACTATAGCTCTTCTTTGGTCTGATATTCTTTGTTCAGAAACCGTAATTTCAGGGTATTGTCGCGTAAAAATTGCATGCAGTTGTTGTCTATAGGTGGTCATATCGGTCTCTAATTTAGTAATGAGGAAGTAAGTTCGCATGATGAATAGGTTAACTTCTTTGCTCCATCTCATGCGAACTCTTGCTTTGCCAGCCTTGGTGGACGCGGGTAAGAAGGTAGATACCTCCCGCGCAACATCCGAGACTGAACTACTTTGGACTGTATTAAAACTAGTAACAGGGGGTGACGATGGTATGGATGGTGAAGAACTTCTGGAGGGTGTGTACGATACAGTGCTGGGACTACACGGTTCTATAGGGGTGTTTGTCCTGTCCGTCAGTCTGTTACCATCGTCAGTAATTTCGGCTGTAGCATCTTTGTCGGTGAGAGCCCGCCTGCTCAACTTCTCACCGCTGACGGTTCGCATGCTGAGACACCCAGCGTCAGCTCCAGGTGCGCCCCGGCGATCGCCCCCGGGCAGCGGTCCTATACGTTTATTTTTTGAACGTGTCTCCATGTTGAATGGGTATCCAGAGCCACGTTAGCCACGCCAGTAATTTCTCATTCGTGTGTCCGCCCCCCACGTGATTAGATGGTCAATCAGGACGTGTGGTTGTTTAGGGGGCTTATTATTATTATTATTATTATTATTATTACCTATAGAACGTCATATTCGCATTAGCGAAAAAGCTCTTTAAATAAAGATTAAAAAAAATCGTTTCCAAAAGAAAATACGAATTTCGAATTGTTAACTAGATATAGATTATAAAGCACATAGGCTACCTTTGTGATATTTTCTCAAATAACTCCAAACTCTACAAAAATAAAGCTAAAAAGTCTAGCAAATATATCAAAGCAGATAGAGCACTTGAAACCACTCCTCGTTCGATACAGCCTCTGTATAGCAGAGCCTTTACAAAACGCAATGTCTCAACATATAACCCGAAGGCTTTGTCGACTAAAATTACGCGAAATTCGCAACACATGTGGGAGCATCTTTTCAAAAGCTAACCGAGGATCTGACTCGCTGTAAGAAAGATTCCCTAATGAAGACGGGGTGGCAAGCTCGACACCCTTTTGTTTTCAACTAAGCCTGTGTTTTAGAGCTCATTAAATTAAAGGATGAGATTTACACTCGTTAGGGTGGCAACGGTCGCGTTTTTGTTCCACTGAATGTACGTTTAGAGCATTTTCTAGCAGAAGTTTTGTTAAAGAAAAAATGAGTGGTAAACATTTTTGCAAATGAAAATTTTTCGTGTTCTGTTTTTTTTAGTTTTGTGAATGTTTATTTTTTTAAGAAATGAATAGAGAATGGACTTATATGGTTTGTTAAAGAGATCTCGAAACAATGTGATAAATTAATTAATACAGTTGTAACATTGTCTGATTTATGTTTATAATGTCTGGCCAAAGTATTTCACGGTTTAACAGCTTGGCCTATTTTCTAATGCTGATATAATTGACAACGTAACAAAGAAAAAAACTCACATATTCAGGAACAATATCAGTCACGTTCATTGAAAGAATGTTATTGATGACTTACCTGTAAACAAAGATAAAGTCATTTTTATTTTGGTTATATGCACAAAACAACTTGCAGAAATTGGTTTCCATCAGTCATAATAAAAATAAAACAAGAAATCTAATCTTTCCTACTAATCCCACTTCCTACTTAATATTATAAATACGAAAGTTTGTGAGGATGGATGGATGTTTGTTTGTTACACTTTCACGTCAGAACACCTGAAAGGATCCTCATGAAATTTGGCATAGAGGTAGAATAACATAATAATAATGTTGACATTACAACTTATTACTGTTTTGACATTATAATAAGTGTAATTTTATTTTTACGTATTTTTATTTAAATAACAAACTATTTACACTTACAATACAAAACTAAAACTCCTAACTATAATATGGCGTCAAAAAATTCGTCCGCATCGCTGTCGACTAATAACATTATAATTGAATACTATTTTTTGCATTATAACTGATTACTATTTTGACATTACAACTTATTATTATTTTGACATTATAAAATAATACTATTTTGACCATATAATGTAATAAATATTGCAAAGTCTCTAAATAATATTATAATCCTTGTAAGTGTCTATTCTAGGTAATCTTTCGATTTTCTCTAATTGTTATTTCTTTCAAAAATAAATATCTGTACGCCGCTTATTACGGCTAAACATGAGTGGACTTAAACTGTGTAATATCTTGCATGCTCTTGTATGTATACAATGTTTAAACAAATAAAGAAATCTTATCTTATCTTATCGGCCTGGAATACACATGTTTTTTCGTCATTTACACGGGCGGAGCCGCGGGTGATAGCTAGTATAATATAATAATATTGTTCATTGTTCTCTTATAGTCACAAACACAGTACAAAGTCGTTCTAAAACTTAATAGAGACTGGCGAATTCACAAAATATTTCATTTAGTAGGCAGTGTTACTAAAAACAATATAATTTCATTTAATAGTATTTTTCTGCGCGTGTTCAAAAGCTAAAAATCATTGTATAAAACTAACAAGAATCTTCAAGGAACACCAACATACGTCGGTCACCGCTTACACCCTAACAATACATTATTTAGAGAGCCCAGTAATGCTCTTAACGCGCCCAAGTGCTGTAATAGCACCTCAGACGTCCCAACTTGTAATGCGATTATTTCATATTTTCGCACGTATTGTGTCCTGGTCCTGAGGTGCGAAAACGTAATATTGCTGGGACACGAAATATGTAGTGGTTTTGTAAGTAAGGTTTCTATGTGTGTGTTTTAAGCTGTTTACTGCACATCTGCTTTGAGTAGTAAATTTAAGTTTGGTGGTATTAAGTAGGAGAATTTGCCTTTGAGTTCCTACTAGATTGTTTTGACTAAAACTATTACATAACATGAATGGTAAGTTTTTATTAAATTGTGCACAAAAAGCCAGTTAATTTACTTTACAAAAATGCTTCTACAAAGAAAACTAAAAACCATAGTCAAAGTATTTTTATTACCAATGGTAGACACGTTTGACCACTACTTCAACTGATGATAGGTGATGATGTAGTCAAAGATGGAGCATGCCTAGAAGTAACCTATTCACGCTTGACTTAAAGATCATTTTAATAGAAACTTAATATTTATAGTCACTACGACTGCGCAGACAAACCACTTCAAACTAATGTTTTCACTGTTTTAAAATAGCGATTGAAATGTAGCGCTACCGCTGCCACCGGGACGGGCTACGCCGTAGCACAGTTAGCTACGCCGTGGCGTTGTTAGCTACGCCGTTATACTACGGCGTAGCTAACAACGTAGAGCATTAATTCGATTGTATTGCATAGTAGCTCTTTGCCAGTTTTCTTTTTATATTTTTAAAGTTGAATATTAAACATGTCTTTATGGATGTAATATGGCTCTTTTATCGTTCCCAGACGTCTTTAAATAATATGAAAATGTTGTGAATAGATTTAAAACCCATTTGCTGATGTTCAAAGTATTATCATTAGAATGGTTCTTTATTTTACATTCAAATTCGCATTATCATTTTTAATAATAATTTCATTGCAATTTAGCATCACAATAATGCAAAAACCTTTTATAAAATTGAATTTTCGGAGTGGAGAGATTTTTACGAATTTAAATATTTTCTTGAAAATATTGTCGAACAAAATAAACATATCAAATGAAAATGGCTAACAAGGCGCAAGGGCACGACAGCCTTTTGGTTTCATACAGAACGGCAGCAGTTGAACCTTCGTACCTTTTGAAGGTACGAAGGTTCAACTGCTGCCGCATTAGGTATTTAGATTCTATAAGCCATAATAATACATGGTCAAATATAGTCCTTATAGTGGACCGTCACGATACAGACTTTGAACTGTGAATTAAAAATTTCTATCAAATCGACATAAGTCTGCGGCATTTCTATCGCACATCAACATGTAATGGCTTTTCATTTTATTTAAACTCAATCATTCTCTGCGGCAACACCATACACTGCGATCGCCAACCCGCCTGCCAAGCGTGGCGATTATGGCAAACCCCCACCTTTGGGGGAGGCCTAAGTCCAGTAGTGGATCTCTTTCGGCTGATATGATGATGATGACTCTCTGCGGCAAGTTAGGCTAAAATGGGACTAAGCAGGTCACGTCAGCTGCTTGTACCACTGTACAAGCAGCTGACTCTTGGGCTATAGGCTCCACAATGTGAGTGCCTGAGGATGAACGGTGCCGCCGAAGGTGGCCTAGCAATAGATGGCGAGGCAACCTAGATACCTATGACATGAGTTTGTTAGAGGTTACTGGGGGTTAAAAACTGGCCAAGTGCGAGTCGAACTCGCGTGCAAAGGGTTCCGAACGAATTTTTTTAACATGTTATTTTTACACTATAGACTTCTTATTCGTTTTCCTGTAATCTATAGGTAACTGGTGGACGTCACGCGGTTTCACCCGCGTAGTTCCCGTTCCCGTGGGAGTACGGGGATAATGTAGCTATCCAATGCTAAAAGAATTTTTCAAATCGGTCCTGTAGTTTCGGAGCCTATTCAATTCAAACAAACAAACAAATCTTTCTTCTTTATAATGTTAGTATAGAAGAGCCATTATCTCAATTTTTTTCAAAATTTTAGGCTCCGTAATAAGGGGGGAATGGTCATTTTTCGCCTAATTTCTTGAATAACTCCAAAACCATTTATTTTAAGATTATGAAAAAAATATAATTTAAACTCTCAAAGTAAGCCTTTCATTTCATGTGTCACACGATGTTGTTCAAAAAAAATTTATTTTTAATTTTCTAGTTTGACCCCCAAAAGTGACCTCCATACTAAAAATTTAATAATTTACGTAAGACGTCCATATTTGGGTCACAAAAGTCCATATTTGTACCAAGTTTCAACAGAATCGGTCCAGTGGATCCGGAGAAAACTGGCTGTGACAGACGGACTGACAGACACCCGAGTGATCCTATAAGGGTTCCGTTTTTTGTTCGGCATCCTAAAAAGGGACAGAAAAGAACAGAAGAAGGAAGTTTATTCATAGAGGCGTTTGCTGAGCAGTCAGACAGTGCAGACTGTTTAAAAAAATACATTATCTCGTTCCAAAAATCCACCTTTTCAATCTCAAAAATCTCCCTTATTTGACAACTAAGTGCATTATTGTTATGCAGGTCAGTACACTAATCAATAACTCAACCACACTGACCAACATTTTATCCTCGAACCTTACATGTGACATCTTGAAAGGACAAACTGGAAGCGTTCGTTTCTCGACCAAAGCTGTGCGACGTCGTCCTTATTCAATTTACATGCAAATGGGAGGGGTTTGGGGGGGCAGGGGGGTGCGACCGTGCCAATAGTACGCTGATGTATCGCATCAGAACGTGTCCTGTGGAAAGTTGGCGTGTGGTGCAAGCTTCGGAGGTGTTCGGGTGTCCTCGGGTTTGGAATTCGGTTTGAGTTTAAAGTTGAGGAAGGAAGTTAAGGTTCAGTTAGTGGCGGTTTAGCAGGTGGGATATACACCAATGAAGATACTGAATTCATCCATACTATCTTTATTATTACTAGCTGACTTGGCAAACGTTGTTTTGCAAAATTAAACCACCTATTCTAATACCTACCAAATAAACACACAAAATTTCATGAAAATCCGTCGAACCGTTTTGGAGGAATTCGGTAACAAACACTGTGACACGAGATTGTTTCCGAATTCCTCCGATTTTTATATATTAGACTAGCTGACTCGGCATACGTTGTTTTATAAAATGAAAAGAATGAAATAGCATACCGCCTATTCTCATACCCACCGAATATACACACAAAATTTCATGAAAATCGGTCGAGCCTTTTTGGAGGAGTTCGGTAACAAACACCGTAATACGAGATTTTTATATGTTAGAAGATTATAAATTCGAAAGTTTGGATGTTTGTTAACCAATTAATCCAAAACGGGTGAATGGATTTAGATGAAATACGGCCCAGATGTAGATTTTAGTCTGGTATAACTCATAAGATACTTTTTATCTCAGGAGTACGTTCTTTTGGAGTAATTACCCAACATTCACCCGAGCAGCAGCTAGTTATAACATAATAAAAAAAATGTAAAAAATAATGGTTAAAAGTATTATAAAAATCTCTGAAATTCATGTAATTGTCAAGATTTTTCAGAAGAAAAAGCAAAAACAAATCTTTGGACACCCGTTTCAAACAGTGAGATAAAATATAGATTTGTAAATAAAGGACGAACTAGTAATAAAATTCGTTTAGCACATACAAAAACACGCACGGTGCATACAAGTAACACAAATGTTATGCCAAAAACTAGGTGTGTGTCTCACCGCTGCACTAAGAAAGTTCCTTTTTATCGATATTGTGAGACAGATAGCTGAAATAAATAATACGAATACATAATATGTTTTACTAATACAGGTTTTACTAAAACTCATCGTTCAATTAAATTAGAGATTGAACATTCATTTTTCGGGTTCCGTGCCAAAGGGTAACTAACGAAACCCTATTACTAAGCATCTACTGTCCGTCCGTCCGTCTGTCTATCAGCGGGCTGTATCTCAAGAACCGTAAAAGGTAAACAGTTAAAACTTTCACAGATTGTATATTTCTATTGCCGCTATAAGAACAAATAATAAAAATTGAGGTTTATGGTACGGAACACGCTGTGTGCGAGTCCGACTCGCACCTGGCCGATTTTTTTTACAGAGGCACTAATAAGATTTTCAAGAGCGTGTTCCAAAACCTCTCATCTCTCAAAACTTGCACGTACAATGTAACGCGTGCGAAATATGACGCTACAGTAGGTGTCTCCATATTGATAGGTCACAACGGACAGGTCAGCTCTG
This sequence comes from Lacanobia wlatinum, assembly GCA_947578705.1. NCBI lineage: Eukaryota > Metazoa > Arthropoda > Insecta > Lepidoptera > Noctuidae > Lacanobia > Lacanobia wlatinum. Next base: position 25,472,851 of record OX388031.1, read on the forward strand.
CGGCGGTTTTTAATAATGTCTCTGTTAGCCACAAACCAGATTTATTGGTACTTGTTACAAGGACAGATTGGAAACTGAGACTTTACTCAGGCTTCATGTGTTTAAATAATCACCATCTGCCTAGTCTTCCCAACTATATTGGGATCGGCTTCCAGTCAAACCGGATTTAACTGAATACCTAGCACATGTAACTAAAGATTTTACTTTAAATTAAAAGCAAGTACACGTATATAATCATCACATCGCCATTTACAGCTCAATTTTGAAGACTACTGGGGAAAAAGAGAGAAGAAGAGAAGAAAAGAGAAGAGATTTATTTATTACTAGCTGACCCGCGCAACTTCGTCTGCGTTACAATTTTCAATACTGCTCCGCTCCTATTGGTCTTAGCGTGATGATATATAGCCTATAGCCTTACTCGATAAATGGGCTATCTAACACTAAAATAAATTTTCAAATCGGACCAGTAGTTCTTGAGATTAGCGCGTTCAAGCAAACAAACAAACAAACTCTTCAGCTTTATATATTAGTATAGATTATTATTATAATAATCACTTTTCTAGGAAATATAATATAATCCAAATGAATTTCATCGATATGACGCATTTATTTTTGCACATGAAAATAATTTTAAATTTCTCTAAGCAACAACCACAGCAAAGACCTTGAATATTGCCAAAATACCTAAGCAATAAACAACCAACACATAGGCCGGAATAGCAATCGAATATAACGATAAAGATATTCAAACATAACACACAACGGATGTTGTCTTACAACATCTACATTCACATAACCAACCAATTCCATACATTATCGCGTCCAATCTCGCTCGAATCTCGGCAGGATATTTCCATATAGGTAGGTTTCCCTACATTCAATAATATGGCGGTATACGTCACAACCAGAACATCATTAAGTTCAAATTACGGGATAAAACAGTCGTGGTTGACCGTAGGCTTGTGGTTGATGAAGGATTGCTTGCGGTTGTCACGGAAATGGCAAGTGGTTGACAAGCCATCAAACGGTTGGTGCTTGTGGTTGACGTCATAGATTTGTTGTTGCGTGTGGTGGAGGAAATTGTATGTGGTTGATGCAGTTTAGTAGTTGTGTCGGCCGGAGATAAGAAAGGAAGTTATCAATTGAAACTCTCATTTTATTATTTACTTAAAAATATCACCTGTCCATTACCAAATTCATGAAAGTAGGTATTTAAAGCTAACAGCCGAAGTCATCCGATGACCCAGTGGAAACGCCCAGTGGAAGTTGACCAAATTTGGCATAGAGCAACACGTTCGCTTAAAAAGCCAAAGGTAGCAATCCTTTCTGTGTAAGAAACGCTTCAAAAACCTTCATTCAGCATCTTTTTTGTGATTATTTAAAGGCTTTCTTGTCTTTGGAGGAAACGTCACCAAAAGTGAAGCCCAGAAAAGAAAAATTAGTAAGCACGCAATTCTTAATCCTCCAGACAAAATTAAAATACCCAATGCCGAATTAACCAAATACAAAACCATATAAGCCAGCTATTCAATAAACAGATCTCCCGTCAAGCGTCATTCCCTATCCCTTCAGAGCAAACACTGTCCCCAATTTTAATTAGGGACCCCGTACCAAGGTCGCATAGGTAAAAGAACAAACAATTGACTGCGTTACGGCACATTTGCCTTGCGCAATGTACATTGGTTTAACGGCAAATGTCTTCATTTCGGGCGCAGATGGCGAACGCGACTTGGATATAAAATTTAAGGATTATGACCGCTGCAATGTAATCTTTTGTGTTGATCTGATTGTTTTTTGGATATTTTTATTGTTATTCTTTTTGAAGAAATTGTGCTTTACTGGCATCGGATATCTAAATGAATATTTTCATTGTCTCTACTTAAATTGTGTTTTGTCTATGTTTTTTGTGTCTTCTAAGGTGTTGTTCCTTATCTTATTAACATAATTATTCAACACATTACACTGTCCCTATAGGATCATTTACTTTGTTGTCGTACCACACCTTCATCATAGCTGATTAATTGTTTACTGTATTAACTTCACCATGATCCCCCATACAAAGGTAACTAGATACTTGTTCCGAAACTCCAAGCGAAAATGACCCAGTTTTCTCAATATTTATAACGACATAAGGATCAATTTAGTCTGAACATGCAAACAAAGAAAGGTTTTTGCTAATGGTGTGTGAAGTGATTTAATCTAATTTATGTCTGTCTTTGCTCCGTTTGTCTTTATGGCTGTGGCTTTCGGGGAAATAGATACTTTTAAGTTGTTTAAGACCATTCCTAATATTTCAGGTTGGTTGCTCGGTAAATTGAAGATACGCATAACTTTGGCTCGCATCGCGTGGTCATCAGAAGTTATTGCTGGTAAATTTTTGATTATGTTTTTATCACCAAGTAGGCAGTTGATGTCCATAGCTAATAATGAACCATCTCAATATATTTTTGCAAATGAATTAGGTACCCCAGTTCCCCATGTTTTCTTCTTTTATAAATTAGAATACTGAACGTCCCATATTTTATTTAAAGCTCAACATTAAAGACTCGGTCTATGAGTCGCAAAATTCCGGTCGGCTATTAGCTGCCGAGCGCTCCGTTATAATTGCGTTTCGCAACAAATTACAAGTTAGAATGAGGTAGAAACACGGGCCAAGTGGTTCGCAAGTCGCTGTACACCATACACGTTAAGTATCTTCACGATTATATTCGCATAAAGGGCAAATAGAATTAAAGGGTAGGAATATTTCGGTGACAAAGTAAGTTTAGTTAGAAGTGGTCTCAAAATAGTACCTTGTGAAAGACTTGACACATGAATATATCCTAGATCGGATGCATAACTTATTAGGATATTTTATGTTTAATATTTAAAATTATGTTCTAACACCATATACAAATGTAAAATTTCAGCATATTGCGATCCTTTAGCTAAACATGTTTGCAAAAATTATAACAACAGGGTATCAAATGCACATCAACACGCTTTTCCTCAAAACATTTTTCCAAGTAAATAAAATATTCATAATGTATTCGGTAAATCTGTTTGTATTTTGTCCCCTATCCGTCTTACAACGTCTGTTGGGCGACGTGCAGCATACACTTGTTTGTTTGTTAGATGAAAAATCAACAGGACATACACACGTTTACCTAGCATGTAGTGCTATATGAGGCAGTTTACTGCATACCTCATGTACAGCTTACTTTGTTTCATGAGCGGTATCAGCGTTTTATTTAGGAAAATGTTTTAAAAAGAATATTTTAAAATGATGAGAGTAGCAAGTTTTATCTTTTTTGGTGTACTTTGTTTTGTGTTGTGAGAGATATAAAAGCTGGTGCATATGCATGTATGAAATGTTGATGAAAAATGTAATCTACTTTAACATGGACAAAACACATGGCTTAGCCTCTAGCGTATTATATGAATTCATCAACATCATTTCCTCTTGATTATACGATCCATACAAGCTCTTTAAGATCTGAAATCGATCTTATACTAAAGACGACATGACACAGTTTGGAAGATATACAAATTCAAATATATATATCGCTACTGCACAGATTTCCAAATACAACACTTTAAAGCCACTTACTGACCTGTACTCATGCCTTGTTTACAGATGTCAAGAGAAATACATATTTCACCAACTCACCACTACGCTCGGCTACATTTCATACACATGTCAGATAATCCGGCACAACAGAATGTATCGTGACCGAATGGGTCTGTCTTATGAATGGTGGTTTTGTACTGTAAACTGAAGAAGGGATTTTAAACGTACTTTACATACGGTACAAGACTCTTTAATATTTCAGAACACTTCTTATCAGACGGACAAGAAAGGTTTAGTTTTTGGTGATAACATAAGTTTTATTTTATTACCGTTGATAGGCTCGTGTTGGACCACATTCTCACCTGAAGGATAGCGATAATGTGGTCGATCATGGACCTCGTTTGCCTAGAAGTAACCTATTTGTACTCTTGACACCGGCAGGGAATTCCACTCCTGAAGAGCAGCCAACCCGTCATACTTTTCATACAAACGCTCGTACGTGATTATGCTGTTGAAAAATTTCTAGCTTTTATTTTTTAAACTAATGGGTATCTTGTGCACTATATCTAGGTTTCTATCAAAGCAAAAAATAAACATTTTGAGAAACAAATTCAGTATAAGCCTCCGAAATTTGGCTGTTTTGCACAAATTTTACCTGAAATTTGGCCGTTCTTAATGTACTCATTAATTATAAAAGTAAATAAAACGTCGTAATAAAAACCTTGCACATGTAATGGAGATTCTAAATGACAAATATTTATTTCACTAAGGCTTTTTCAAAAACACGTATTACCTAGAACAAGTTTTATGAAATTTGCGAACACTATTTTTCGTTCAATGTTATCGCGTTCTCACTTGCTTGTTAGTTTTTAAACACTGCGCTAGATGAAACAACAAGCTTTTCGACCATGCTCGCGTTGACGATAGACGAATCGGGAAGGGCCCTCTTAACTGTACGCACTATGAAAGTTAATAATTTCGTACACTTTTAATAGACAGTTAAACAAAAATGCCTACGCTATCTAGTGAGTTTATTTCGCAAAAAAAAAAATATCTATCTGACAGAATATTTTGTACCAAAAATTTCATTTGATTCCGACACGCTTACGGGCCGTATTACGTCCGGTTCATCCGACACAACCGGTAACATATTACAGGTCAGGCGGGGCCCACTTGATCACTGCCCGCTATATATCACCCGGTTCTTAGCGGGTACTTACAACCAGCGGGTACTTAGAACCTGCGGTTTTTGTATTGATGTATTTGAGGAATCTCAGGTTTTAGATATTGATGTTATTGTTAATATTGATATATATGAAGAATTTGTTGTAATTTTGTGATTTGAATGATAGCTCTTATGATTAGTTTGTTAATAGTAGTCAATGCTTTTTAATTCAGTAATAAATTCTGTCCCGTACAAAATTATTATGAAGCAGTTTGAAATAATTTTCAGGCTATCTTGCTGAAATCTGAAATTGATCCTTATAAAGCGCTTTCCGAAAAATATAGCTAAATTATTTCCTCAGGGGAAAAATAAAAGATCTAGAGGACTGGCAAGCTTCCTGTCTCCTCACAAAGGTACTACCAGCACCGCATCCTTAATTTAAAAATGGCCAGTTCAATTTAGAGGGCGTCCTAATTAATTGATCTGGAGATCCGCGGAAATTGCGCCCTCGCCTCTCCCCGTACCTCTTTCCCCCCGCCAGTGTATCTTTGGCTTTAATTTAGAATTGTTAGCGCAAAGGGAATGCAATTTACGTAAAATAATTGTTTGATTTCGAATATTCGAACCAACCCTTCTGCTGTAATTTGGTTTATGAAAAAGGTTCTTGCGATCAGTTTTGGGAGCGGGCTTGCTAATATAATGAGATCAACCCAGGACATTTATAACGTACGTTGTAATGTTATTAAATTATTCGGCCTCACCCCTGAAAAAGTACTTTAAATATTCCAAAAGGCTGTGGAATTTTAATGATGTAAACATGAAAATAATTATAATTAGAACGAAAATATATGTCGTAGACATACAATATTTATACAACAACTTGTTTATTAACTAAATATAACATCAAGTATTTAAAAAAACGGGATACTTGTCTCTTTTTAGGGTTCCGTACCTCAAACGGAAAAAACGGAACCCTTATAGGATCACTTTGTTGTCCGTCCGTCTGTCTGTCAAGACCGTTTATCTCGGGAAAGCATGGAGGTATTGAGTTGAAATTAAAACCATATACTCAAGCCTATGGCCTCTTGCAGCTGAGAAAAAATCAAACTTCTAAGTTGACCCAAAAAAAGATACAGTCGTATATGCTGCAAAAAACGTATCTTTCGACACTCTCAAGGGAATCAAAATATATAGGGTATTTCCCGTTGACCTACAAATATGAACTTTGGCAAGTGATACCATCTTATACTGCAAATATATTGAAAAGTCTGAAAACAATACATTTCTAATTAAATCATAAAAAATATAGTCTATATTTAAAGTAATTTGTTGCTACAAATTTGTACGGAACCCTCGGTGGGCGAGTTCGACTCGCACTTGGCCGGGTTTTTTTTCTACCTGACTATGCTGAAACTGTTGGCTAACACTAACATAATCTAATCCAACTATCTTACTAATATTATAAATCGAACTTAATATTATAGATGCAAAAGTTTGGATAAATACTTTTTATCCCATGAGTATGTTCCCCAGGGGTAACTTTCGACTGTCACGCGGGCCAAGCCGCTGGCAGAAGCTAGTTATGTAATATTCGAAGTTCTTCTGAGGAAAAGTTCCACTGTATTTGACTCTGTCTGTCACTTTAGCAACAACAAAAGCGGGTGTTGTTAACTGTCAATTTAAATAGAGAAACAGAAAATTACTTATGGGTTAATAAATTCATCACCAAAATGATAACACAGTAATGTAGATATCTCTTAGTAAAATATCCCGCCCTTCCAGCCAAAATCTATATAACTCACACTATTTAGTAGACTCGCACGTATATCAGTGGAAGTCGCGTTGCCACTCGCATCAGTCGGAACACCTGAGATGATAATGTATGCAAATTAGCGCTAACTTGGCGCAGACTGCGAGCGCTGTATCAAACTTGTTATTTGTGTGTTTTAAGTTGGTACGATGATTTACGTGCGCCGGATAAAGAGTGGGGTGTACAGGTGTGAAGGATGACGAGCTTGTTTGGTGATTTGCTGGATTCAGATTGTACGCCCACCCTTACATACGTCAATTGAGGCCGCAGTAATGTTAAGGGTGTGACTGTACATGAAAACATGGAACAAGCTAAAGGGCCTATTCAGACCTAACAGCCTAACAGTCCCTAAGACCCTAAGATCTATAAGCCCTACAGCCCTAACCTACCATGTACCTAGTACGTCTAGTACGTGATAAATAAATTTCCAGGATTTCCAGGTTCCGGAAGGGTACACTCACTGCCAGTCACGCAGATTCACGAGACTGATCAGAGATGGCTAAAGGTGTCTTGGCCATAGTGAGGGGTACTGAGACAAGAATATAAAATTCAAATCTGATTTATTTACAATATGTTACAGCTTATATACGACTTTTTCTTAATATACACAAATGTACAATTTTCGTTGTGTCCTATGCGTGTAAGATGCAACCAAACAGTATTTTAACTGGGCCGCGCGTCAGTCGGACCGAGTAATGAGTCAATGTCCAAAGGTAACATTGAACAAGATAAATAGAAATAAAAACAATTTATTCCCCCATAAAAGACTCACAAAAATAACTACTCAGATAAAATATAACTATTTAAAGATTAATACGGATCTGTTATACAATATTGTCGAAGTAAACAACGATAGAGTTCCTTAAAATATTAGGTATCTATATACCTAATTACAATCATATATGATCACACTCTCACTTAACGAGGAAGACATTATGAAATAGTCAAGTGAATTTCAAAGTTTGTCAAACGCTACCGCCGCGCAGTAATTCAAACTTTCATTTCTATATCACATGTAATGACATTTTTTTATTAAAAGATAAATAATTGAGTATTTCATTTGACTACTAGTATTTTTTTGATAACTCCAAGGCATTCAACAAATATTTACCAACTTTTCATAAAAATAAGCTGTTCAAACATCACGTCCGTATGTCTCGCGCGTTAGTAAAGCAATGTTACTGTAATTGGTTCTGACTGTAGCAGGTGTTGGGCCGTGACTTACGACGTTCCGTGCGGTGAGCAGAACTCGCGACTTGTTGTAACGCAATTATGTCGCGGGTAGTTTTATATTATCTCGACGTGCTGTACTTCGGAGATTTATGGTAGGGAATTAATTTTATTGTTGCTCAGTACTTGTGTATTGTAAAAAAATATTTATTTGTATATTGGTAGGTAAATTATTATGATTTAATTTAATGATTGTGGCACTGATTAGGATTGATTAATAAACATTGTCTACACGATAACATACATTTAAGTAATTTAATTAGCAACAAGATTTAAGTAGAAAAGATAGTCAGAAAAAAAAGAAACAAGAACTACTAGAACATTCCAACCATTCATTCCTTCACTTGAGTAGTTTTGGAAGATTTAAAAATCAGTTAATCACCACCGAAAACAAAGAAATCACTTTAAAAAGAAAAACCAATTTACGAATAGAATTTAATAAAGCATACCAAACTGTAATAGATCCAATATTACCAACAAGATCAAATAATTTTATTGAAACAACTAAACCTATTTTTAGATTAATAGTGGCTAAGCCAAGCGAATACATATTTGAGCATGAAAATAGACACACATTTTTATTTAATAAATTCATTTGATTGAATAAAGATATTATCTTGAATGTTGCTTTAACAGAAAATGGAACGGTTTTCTAAGTTCTGGTTCAAACGCGGCCAGTAGATGAATAGAAAGATTATAATCTTCTGTCAAAGAAGCAGCTTTAAAAAAAACGTTGAAGAGATTAAGGTGTGTTTAGACGGAGAAAATACTATTTCTCTCTATTGAGGTAATATTTTCTATACAAAATGTGGGAAAGCAGCAAGTGGAAAGTAAAAGATAAAATTTATAGGGATGGAGGTGAACTTAGCTTTTTTGCAATGGTGATATAATTAACGTTTTCTTAAGAGACAACAGTATGTTATGTACAAATGCAAAAATTTATATATTTTTTTTTCATATTCATATCTTGTGTGAAGATCTTACAATGGGCTTAAAGGGATTATTTTCTTTTTGACTTGATTACAAGAGATAGTGAAATAGGACGACAAACATTTATAAAGATCACCCTCTGTATTTATTATATACTTTATTGTACACCTCATATTTAAAGCACAGTAAAAATTCGATAAAACAAGCACTTTGGGAACTGTATGTCCCAAAGTGTTACGTACATCCACATTTATGTTCAAATCGAGGGCTACGACGTCATTACTGAGCAACATACGTTTCATATTCAAAAGTAACATGACATTGTACCAACACTAAACCAGTGTAAACACGCCACAATACAAACACTAGGCCGTAACAAAATGGCTGCACAAAGAAAGAACCGTGACAATAATTTAATAAAGGAGAAATAACAACTTAGTCGGAGTGGATACGACGTTAAGAGACACTTTACACATCTAGTGATGGACAAAGAAATAATGCGATTATTATTTAAGGCTGGTCAAACTTTGGGAAGGAAAATTTTTCGGTTATGGATATTTATTTTCCTCAGTCATAACAGCCGAAGACGTCCAATGCTGGACATAGGCCTCCCCCAAAGAGGGGGGGGGTGGTTTCCCGTAATCGCCACGCTTGGCAGGCGGGTTGGCGATCGCAGTGTATGGTGTTGGGTTTCACAGAGAACGCTGCTGCCCATTCTCTGGTGAGTCCCTTAGTCGCCTCTTACGCCACCTACGGGAAGTGATGGGATGGTATTATTCTTTTACGGCACCATACGGCACCGGCCGACACCATGCGGTGGTTATTGTCCTACTAATGATATAATTTTGTAAGTTTGTGAGGAACGACTGAAACGATTTTGATAAAAGTTTACATAACAATTAAATAGCGTTAACAAAATAACACATAGGCATAGTGTAACTATAGTGTGCAGATTTGTCTTGAACCAGTACATCATCTAGATACAAGAGCTAGGCACAATACCTTTTCTTTTTCTTAATACACACAAAATACACATAATCATGAACATAAAGAGGCTAATACTAGATATTAAACTCTTTATTCAAAGACATATGAAACCCTGAAATTATCTGATGATAAAGTGCTAGTTCTTGAATCTTGTAACCAAAAGCTGCAAAGATCTAAAGTCTTAAGCATCGATGACGAGTTGCTAACCTCTCGGTTTTTGTACCGGTTGCATTTTGGAGAATGTGCGACGGAATTGCATAATTTAATTACGCCAAGCCCGTTCCATCGTCGGACCACAAGACGAACGGCGATGCGCCACCGGTACATGGTGGACATATCCCACCCACACGCACAAAACGTTTTGGGAACGCATTCAAAGTGCGTACAAGGCGCAGCAAGGCGTGCTAAGGCGTGGAATTCCCTGCCGGAGTCTGTGTTTCCTAATAGCTACAACCTGGGAGTCCTTAAGTCAAGAGAGAATAGGTTACTTCTAGGCAAGCGTGCCCCATCTTCGACCACATCATCGCTTACCAGCAGGTGAGATAGTGGTCAAACGCGTGCCTTCCAATAGTAAAAAAAAGAAGAAAAAAAATGTCTTGCTCCAAAAATAACACAGAAGGAAATAATAAACCATAGGAATAAGAACGAAGTTTTTAACTAATCTTGTGATCAAAAGCTGCCGAACAAAATGTCTTGCCCCAAAAAAAAAAAACAGAAGCAAAATAATAAACCACAGGAATAAAAACGAAGTTCCTCTTACTACTAATAAGTCATGTCATGACACTCCAAGTCTAATATAAAATTAAATCTGTTTTCCCCTTACCCTTTTCCTACCAACGTCTTCTAATTAGAAACATTCATAAACAAGATTGTTTTTCATCAAATCCCTCAAATTCTCAACAGTCAAATGTAAACAGGTGCCTACTGTTACTTAGACTTTATACAAGCGTCTTGTTTCAAAACACCTTCGAATTAATTAGTATTTGTTTGTACAAGCAAAGAAAACAATACAAATAAAGCCACTTCATTTCGTCCCTAAATGTTATTCTGTTGCGTATTTATATTTGGAAAAAGAACACAAAAAAAAACTTAATTATAGGTAGAGGAAAGAAATAGTCGTTAAGGAACATTTAATAATATAGCTAAATGAATTCGGAAATAAAATCTGAAGATTGTTTAAAAGTAGGTATGTATTTAGCAGTTGTTTAATTTAGAAGAGACCAAACAAACATCGCTAATGATGGGACTGATAAAAAAGAAACTAGAAATACTGTGAGATTAACTTCAAAATACTTTAAGCCTATTCTAGTGCGGCAAAACTTACAGACAACCACAACATTAATGTTTAAAACATTTACCCTCTACCAGATCAAAACGCACACAACAACCGCGTACATGACAAAATCACTGACAAAATTAATAACTACCCGCATTCTGCAGATAATTATGATAGGGTACTAGCTGACCACACTATAGCGAACTATCCCTACGGCTCTGACGTCAGTGTCAGCAGCCGGGCCTGACGCCAGTGTCAGCAGCCCGTGTCGAATTTAATGAATGCTTAGCGATAAATAATAGCGTTCGTTAGATGAATTAATCAGATTTCGGATGGTCATTGTGACATTGATTGCTGGGCTACAAGCGTCGTGTTGTGAACGAAAATAACTTTTCGCCCTGATTTATTTTGTGGTGAAAATGTTGTTTGTGCTAGCAAGAAAAACAAGCGGTTTTGGTGTTTGGGGGTTGAGGTAAGTGGGGTTTGTATTTGGTATCACAATAATGAGGGCTATTTCAAGATCTAGAATACAAATAAATATATCCAGCAATGGGTTAAATGAGGCTAGATAGATAAAGTACTAAAACTATCGTTAAAGAATTTTAGTTTAAGTTTATTATCTGGGGGGCTACTCTCTAAGCCCGAAGTCCGTAGTTTTGGGCCCCGGATCAGTTTTGTAACAATAAACACTTATTCATTCTTCTAATTAGTGTTACAATTTTTAAACCAAATCAACACATTTTATTCATATTCCCTCCATTTAGTCTTCAAAAACTTTCTCCTCATTCACTAACTTGGTCAATTATTTACAAAAAACTTCTTTCAAGTTGCCATTGAAATAGTCCTTAAGTTATTCAAAATGTTATTTTTTGGTTGAGACGGAACCGAAATTCCCAGTTACCTAACAAGAGCACCGCGATTTTTGCAACTGTTCCTTACAAAAATTTCAGCTTATACAACGTTATTATCCGGAGTAAAGGGCGCTACGCTTTGAGCGGCGTACAATGCTCGTTGCGCTATACTACAGCGGTGGACGTAGTGTAAGAAGCCTGCAATGCACTACATCCAACCGTCTGGAGTACGCTCCCCTTGACCGGTCTAACTTAATAATAAAACCTCTTCGGTGGCAGTGACGTCTCGTTTGTGGAGTTCAGTTTTGATTTCTGAAAACGCCTTTTTGTTGCATTGAAATGCAAATGCAATATTTATTATGAAACACAGTCCTCAACTTTATTGCAAATAACAAAAAGCCAGGTACTCACCCAGGATGTACAATTGTTTGGTCTTCGACAGGGTCCACTAATTTACCCTGTGATTTTTCGATGGCACACGGGTGTGCCATTGGGCGTCAACTGAAATTGACGCATAATGGCATCCCACATGCCATACCAAATCACGTGGTTTAATCTTCTTTTTTTTTTAAACGCAGTGTTTAATATCCTATGGCCCCCGATCGATCAAAAAACATGGCGGCCGCAGATTTTTTTTACAATAAAACTATTCGATTGTTTGTGCGTCGCGACGACTATTGCGCCCGGGTGACCGCAGATTAAAATTTGTAGATTGCCTGATTTTTTTCAATTTTCAAATAATGTGTTTCCATCTCAATTATGGAGAAATCTACTAATGATATCCAATTCATGAATCCAAATGCAAACAAACGAACGGAAATGCATTTCACTTCACTACCAGAATCACCAAATTAAATTCAGAAAAACATCCAAAACTACGGAACCACTCCATTACGAAGAAAACATTCAGCCATTTTTTCCCAACCCTCGAGCTTCACGTCTCTCGGAACGGAAAATGTTCTTACTTCCTTATTTGTCTAAAAACTGACGTGGACTCCAGTGGGGTATCGGGGTAACGTTATTTAGTTTTCTATTCCAACTATTCCAATGTGTACCTACATCGTGTAAATGAAAAAGGGACGAAACCGGTGCATTTGTCATGTGTACGGATATTTATTTTTTGTGATAGATTTGTGGTGGTGAATAGTTATTCTGCCATCAATAAAGGTTGTTTACGATTTATGTTGTGTGGGGTAAGGACTTCCTTGATGTGTTCCGGGATGGGAAGGCTATTGAAAGATGGTTGTAAAAGTGTGAGTAGTTTTGTATTAAAGGTATACTAGTTATAGCCTTGTTAGTTTAGCGTTCATCTTCGTTAATTGGTTACTGTTCATTTATTTATTTATTAAAACTTGATGCACTGGTAATAACACTGTAAGAAGGCGGACTTAATGCCTTAGGCATTTTCTACCAGTCGACCTTAGGATGGTGCAGAGACAACATGGCAGGTGCAACTTAAAGGAAAGAAAAACAGAGAGGAAAACAAATACAATCATAAATACATAGATACATATATACACATAAAAAATAACGACGTACTGTTAATATGAAAATAATTTTTTTGAAGAGCAATTTAATGAATCGGTTGTTTCAAGCGAGCCAATAAATAGGAACAAAATAGAGGAAGAAAATACAAACATAGACAGCTAAAATAATAACCCTTCCTTTTGGCTTTGCCGTAGTCGGGTAAAAAGACTTTTCTTTTTACCCAACTACGGCAAAGATCTTTATCCCCCGCTGATATATACCGTCCTGTACTGGCTTACCTACTAACATTATTTAAGTGCACATTGTCATCGAATTATGACTTTTTAAAACAAGTTCACGATGATGTACTAAGATTTTAGGTAAATTCCTGTTGCTTCTCTCATATTAACTGAATATTTTAATATTGCTTAATAAACATATTACTTGAAAAAAATATTAAATTTGTTGCGACATAACAATTTAAAATCACACAAATGAACAGGTAAAAAATCACACAGATATCCCACGTACACGCAAACAACACAAGAATTCACTCCCATCCATTTTACCATTGATATACCAATAAATGGAAAAATAATTAAAAGCACATCGGTATCCATTACGCTCGGAGCGTGTTTATGTCAGTTCCTGTAAAACTACCGCTGTGTAGGGAAAAACTGTCAGTCCATCTCATTGTCTGATACACAACCAGCCTCTGCGACGGAGGGTTTACGAATATTTTCACGTTTGTAATTTATTTTCTTTGTTTCCTGCTCTTTTCAATCATATAAACACTGTATTACAGTGATTTTGTTATTACTTTTACATTCGTTATTTTAAATGTCTTGTTTGACAGTCGAGTGACAGATAAAATTGCTTCTTGAGTGTTTATTATAAGATAAGATAGAGGAATATCGAAACTGTTTTGGTTTATCTATATTATTAGCTATAAATTAGCTATTTAAATTTTTATATAAATCTTCAAAAACAAAAAGATTTAAGTATACTACCCAGTAGTATACAATGTTTATCTGTATAAAAACAACCACTTCAATTCAATTAACGATATTTGATATTTATTCAGAGCTACATTAACAAAACTACTTGATAATTTGCACAACATTTTCAAACAGAGTTCCAAACTCATCCGCTAAGCTTCCAAATAATGTTGAAAGGTAAACTACCCGAATCAGCCACGTAAGTAAAGTCACGGGATCCTGCTAGTTATACAAATATACCCGGTATAATTAAATGCCCGTTTTAACTCGGATCTGTTACGTTGATTAAAATTTCATGTGGAGATTTCCGTGAACCGCATTACTTTTTTTAAACTGAATTTGATAACAATTTTTTGACGGGCTTCCTTCAGGCTTTACTTTTCAGCAGTGATTTTCGACTGGAAATCTGATATTTTAATTTTAATGAAACCTAGGTTGGGTCGGTTTTATGTTACACATTTCACTATTTAGCCTACATAAGGAAAATATTCCGAAAATTATAACTATACAATTTTATTGCTAACAAATCCGTAACAAAAGATTTCATCATATCGAGTAAATATCTCAAATGTCCACATCGCAATTCCTCTCGATCCCTCGAACATTTATAAAAGTGTATTTGGTGGAAAAACTCAATAACCGTCAAACGTTTCAATAGAGCCTGACGGCGACAACAGTAGAAATCTTTTCGAACAAAACGGAGCAGACGGTGGAGGGCCCAGGACGCTGCCTTGTGGGAACCCGTTCCTCCTACATCTGTCGCAGCCGACGCGTAATGCACATTTAATCTCCCAACCACTTCAAAATCTGCCAAAATGCTTTATTGCTCTTGAACAAGTTCTCAAGCTGGTTCTCGGCGCTCAAGATAAAACTTTACAGGCATAATGAATCTTAATCGCGCCGCCAATTCCCAAAATTGTTCGAGAGTTTTGTTTTAAAATAAAACTTGAATTTATCTCGTTTGCTCGGAATTAATTTTGCCTTTTGTTGTTGCGTAATCGGTTACCTGTGACGGGTGTTCCTTTTTAATTTCGTTTCGTTTGAATGTATTAATATTTTGATGGACGGATCTCTAATTGTTGCTGGAGTGTCATTTATTTGTTTTGTTTCGCTTTTATATTTAATTACAAATTTTATAACTTATATTTAAGTCAAAAGCGGGTCAAAGTCTATATTAAACTTTCGACTTCAATTTATATTGTGGCACTATTATTTCAATTATTATTACAATAACCCTAACCAAATATTTTAAATTTCACAATTTAGTTTTAGAAGAAATCATCGACATAAAATCTATTATTTTGGAGAGAAGAGAACAATAAAACCGAAATTCCTTGGATTCTTAGATCCCTAGATTTGGTTCGTCTCCTCGCCTAGAAAACCGGCTGCCTCAATGGATTAGGGCTAGAAAACTTTTAATCCTTAATATCCTTTCCTAGGAAATGAAGTTTAAACTCCGTACATCCGTACCGTTGTGAACGAAATCGGACTTAAATCCTCTGGGGACAGCGTTTTTGTGCCAAAATGGAAAGTTAAGTTTGTGCTTGACAAGCAGTTTCTTGTTTTGCTTTGTGCTCATAATGATGTTCAACCTTTGTGCAGCTGTTGAGAGAAATTAGCGTTAGAAAGTTTTATTGGTAATTAGTCTTCCGTTTATTAATTGGGACTCTTTGAACTCATAGCTTGTTTACCTAACAGTTTTTTTTACTGAAACTTGTCGTATATTATTGTAGTAATGGGGATTAATTTTACCTATAACTGTAGATTTTTTTAATGTAAACGTTATTTTATTTGACATTCACTTGACCTTAAATGTGTCATTCATCAACTCTTATCAACTAGCACATTTCCAATAGTTAAGTTTATTCATCAACTATGATTTCACCACTCACAGGTAAAACGTAACTCGATAGTTCAACATAGGTTATCCTAAATTGCCTATTACAATACCCGTGGGACTATACTTAGCACGCGGCATTACTGACAGCAAATGACATTAATAATGGCGTGTTAGCACTGCATTCCGTATTAAGGGGCGCCAATGCAATTTATGATGAAACCACTCGAAGTGAACTAAGTGATAACAACAACAATCACATTAGCTTTTAAGTTATCCCTTAAGATATTAAAAAAAATGTTGTTGAAGAAGTAAGAGATAACGAAATAGTTTTTGAAGAATTTAAGAAGGTTTGTTGTACACCTAGGAGTGATTATATCAACTAAGTTTAAAAAGTTATACGTAGAATAAATAGATAGATGCATAAATATTATCCAAGTCTCTTAAAAATATATATAAAAAAAAAAACAAGAACTGTGAAGACTAGCAGTTAAGTAACATTTCTGAGCGAGTCCAATATCAAACTAACCCCCAAATCATATTATCATTAAAAATAATCACCATAATGAAATCCGTACACAACTATTCTGCAACTACCTCCTACTATAGAGGGATCCCGAAATTGTGCAAGTTTCGGGTCTCGGGTCCGTCAATAAGGCTCTAACAGGGATTAGGGCAGAACTCATCTCATTAGTTAGATTGCACGAATCTGCAGCCGTGTTGCGATCGTGACATAGTTGTGGGCTAAATTGATTTCCTTGCGAAAGCCTTCGGTAAGTCAGTAGTCTCACAAATCAAATTTCGGTCTGGAATCCATTAAGCAACGGTTCGAATGTGTAACGAGATGTAGATAGTTTGAATAGTTATGGTTTAAGGAGCATTTAAAACCTTCGGAAATGTTTAAGGAAGATTAGTATAGCTAACTGAGCAACGTTTTATTTATCAAGAATAAAAACGCATGAATGCATTGAAATAATGCAAAACTATTCGATATATTTGGATCAAGTTATGCAAAATTGCAAACATTTCAGAAACGCAAGAATTCAAGAGTTATTTTCAAATAGCAATAGCATTTACTCATAACTTCAACCCGTAATACCTTTTATTGCGTTGTTCCCATCCCAAAATCCCAATGCCGCTTATAAATGAAAACTTTTTGATACCGACGCGACGAACAATATACTAAAGCGCACAATACGTTTAAAAAAGTTTTAAAAGTACACAATAACATCCCATCCTCAGCACCGCTTTAAAGCAATAAGTCAGGCGGTATTTCACACCTAACATTTGCGTGCCATAGTACCTCTAAAGTGAGAATAAACAAGCTAACTTTTGCCATTCCACAATGTGAGGATGGGACCCGCTTTTATTCACACTCAAATTAAACTTGCCAGATTACACGACTGCACCAATGCTGCTCCTTACTTGAAACTACCCTGCCGAAGAGTTTCGGCAAGAAGTCTAGGTTCCAGGAAGGAGGGTTGGGAATAAAGCATTGCAGTCAAATGAAGTGTGAGCTTTGTAGATGTTTTAAACATAAGTGTTTCTGAAGTTTTAAATAAATACAAGAAGCTAAATCATGAAGAAGAGGAGAACGATAAAACACAGATATGACTTTATGAGGAAACATATAAGTACAAAATGATTTAATAATCGTCGGTAAATTTATTCCATGTGTCAGATATTTCAACAGAACAAGTCGCCTACTCAAAAATAAACTTATGTAATACAATCACAGGGCGATATGATTAAAAACAAAATATGTCAAACTTACACAAAACTCGTTATGTCACACTTCTAACGTTTAAAACAACAACAAAGATGGATGCCAGTAATTACAATCCAGGAACATAATACTGTGAACAGATTTCGTGTTACATTAATGTCTACCTCAACAAGTTTTGGTAAATCGATACAATTTGTATTGTACTTTGTTACAGTCCCATTCAGATTTTAATTAATTGTCAGAAACTGCGGACCGTTTGATTGAAACACTTCGAAGAACTTGTTTGACATTGTTTAGACAGGTTTTGAAACAATTCGTGTCTATTCGGATTACAGGCTTCTTATAAGTATTTTGGATTAATCAGAATACGATTTGTCATAAAAGTTAGGGTTGTCTTCTTCTAACGCGGCTCGAGCATTAATTTTGTTGGGTCTGTAATCAAATTCGCTAGTAGTGAAGCTCTTTGTTGGTGATATATTGAATTACCTAACGTTTCTTGTGTATCTTCTTTGTCATGTTAGACTGTATCTGGCTTCTTGCCAAACGTAGCTTTGACTGGAGAGACTGATTTTCAGTTCATTAATTTAAGCATCCTTTTTGTGTGTGCTTCTACTTTTATTTTGTAGTTTACTAGATATGCAATAAAGTTTCAAATATCTTAACTTAATAAACTAACTAGTTCAGTCAGTTTTATTGCATTCTAAAATTTATACTTCGGTGGTAACTTTTGGCTTTATCGGTATAGTTAATGAATATGTTTAAACATCTTTTTTCAAGTTAATCTGTTTCAACAAGCGTCATAACAGTGACAGTGACAGTCATCATGAAAAGGCCACGTGTAACAAAAATTTTATCAATGCATGAACCACGAAAACAAAAACAATCACAAAAACCCCTACAAATCCCAAACACGAATAAGTGCCAGTTATTTGGGTACTAAATTTCAAAGGGATTATCATAGATGTAACAGCACTTTGAAGTTCCAACGCAATGAGAGAGGCGATTTATATGTGTCCGCAAACAGTCTAATTTGCATGTACAAGGCAGACGGATGGCGTAATTTTCTCTGTCTCATATTGTATAAGGAGCTTATTCTGTTCTTATTAGGTGTTAGGTGATCGCCTTGAGGCGCTACCGTTATGATGTTATGTTTAGATGGAACAATAATGGGCTATTTGGGTTGTTTTAGTATTAATTTGCAAGGTTTTGATAATGTAAACACCGGTTTATTTGCTTTTCTAAATCATCCTTGTGTGTATCTGTGTGTGATAAGTTACCATGATTTCTTTCTTTCTTTTTTTGAGGTGGTATATTATGTTTTAAGTGAAAAATAACTCTTTAAGCTATCTGTTTAATAGACCATACTTTAAAGCGTTTAATAATTTTAAAGCAATCAACGTTCTACCAAATAGGCAATTTGGTTCCGACCAAATTCAATATCGTATTTAAGTGCCTAACGCCTTGTTAACCAGATAGATTGAATTGAACAAAGATTTATCTCTGATTAACCCAATAGTTATTTATGTTATTCTATCAGTCAATGTTTCTATAACAAAACTATTTGATTTATAAGCTGTGATAGTGGTTGTGTAGATAATAAACTAAATATCTTCAGAATAGAGCGTTTAGAGACTACTAGCGCCACACCGTAGCGGTTTTCAGAACTAAACTTACTTTTCAGTAATCGTTCCGACGACGTTGTTGTGGAAAAGTACACGTTAGACGCACATGGCCGTAGTTTTGTAAATAGATAAGATATAGTTCTTTTGTAATAGAAAAAGTAGTATCAAATGAATGGTGGAGATAAATAAAAGAAATGGTAAGTATACGATAATGTAGTGTTGTCTCTACTCAATTTATTCGACAAAAACGCGGCTCGGTAATACAATGATAATGTTAAAAAAATAAATACAATTACCTACGAAAACATCGTTTTCTTTTTGCCAAACGTCAATCCGATCACGGAAAAATCCTCGGCTACATTTAGACGAGAAAAAAATACAAATGTATAAGGACAACATTTAGCAAATCTCGTTACGCATTCCTATTTCGTCGGGATTTTCATTTCAACATAATGTCATTTAGATACCTGATTTCGCAGGCCTTCATGAACGCGCGAGCGAGACGCAGGCACGCTGGCACGAAAGAAGAAGCGAGACAGACTGGTAAACTTCACGTACAAGTTTTAAAAGTTCAATAGTAATAGCACATTCAAAATTGACTAAGATAATTTTTAAACCATAATTTTATCATGGAACTTTGAGCCTTGTTGGCGCTGATTTTAGTATTTACCGAATTGATAATGTTTTGGATGTGGATCCATGAATGCTGAAAGGTAACTGGCGTCCGGCGGGTACGGCAAGCAACAGGCTGCTAGAGGGGCGGAGTCTCGTGCTGTCGCGCCTGCGCACGGCAGCGAGCGTTGCTATGACGACGCCTCTTCCAGTGTTTGTGATTGCGCGAAACTCCCGCGGAGGTTTTTGAAGGAAACTTTTGCTTGTGATTGACGCGTAATGTTCGTAATTGTGTGCGCCTGTTGGCGGCATTTTAGGGCTTTACCAATGTATGGCTTCGGCTATGATTTGCTCCAGTTCTATAATTTGATGTTGTTTTAAATAATGATTTTTTCTATATCTGTACCCTAGGAAGAAAAATTGCTTCCCGTTATACTTCTTGCATTTCAATAGATAGTAGCTCATACTGATTCCGACGGATAGACAAATGCAACCGCAAAATTATTCCTGGAAATTTTACCTATTGTTTAAAGATGCCAATCATAAAAGCCTCCTCAAACACCTCAACTAAGCTCACTGCCCTTATCCTTTTTCGTTCAAAAACTTTAGTTAAAACTATAATGTTTTTTATCTACATCTGTACCCTACCAAGAATAGTTGCTACCCATTATAGTTTTTGAATTTCAATAGATAGTAGCTCAAACCAATTCCGATTGAAAGAGAGCAATAGCAAAATTATTTCTGAAATAATCAAATGTTACTTATTTTTTAGACGACAATCACCAAAGGCTCCTCGGACACCTCAACTAAGCTCACTACCCTCATCCTATTTCAATCAAAACTTTACTAAAAACTATTTTTTTAAATCTAAATTTGTACCCCACCAAGAATAGTTGCTACCCGTTATACTTCTTGAATTTCAAAATACAGTAGCTCAAACCAATTCCGATTGTAAGACAGCAATAGCAAAATTATTCCTGAAATAATTAAATATTAGCTACTTTTCAAAAACGCCAATCATAAAAGCCTCTTCACACACCTCAACTAAGCTCACTACCCTCATTCTTTTTCATTCAAAAACTTTACTAAAAACATACGAGACTTGTTCAGTTCGTTTTTACCATGTTTTACCGTTCGTCCGGGTCAATGTCACGCTGAACGACTAGTGTTATAGCTTACTGGCCGCCCCGCTAAGAGCATCGCGCTATAAAGCTTTGTTCACTTTGAGTAAGAGCCTGTAGTCTGTAGTCTGCAGCCTGGAGTCTGGAGTCTGTCGTGCGTTCAACTTTGCAAGAGTTGGTAATGAGTAGGAGAGGTGAGAAGGTTTTTAAAGAAAATTCATAATATTTGTTTTTGAAGTTGCGATTAGGTTTTTTGTAGTGTTCCCTGTGTGAAATTATTATTTAACAGCAATTTTTGAGTTTTACCTTTTTTTTATGACGTGTGAAAATAACGTGTTGTATTTGAGCTAAATGAATTTAATGTGTTTTCTTTCGTTATTTTTGTCTGTATGCTTAATTTTATAATACGAGATTTGAATTACGAACACAGTGAAATTTCCAGACATTAGAGATTTGCAGTACAACTGTACTGCCGGTGTAGGAATGAGCAGATTAATTTGAGATGTAACATAGTTATGTTATTGGGCCCGCGTGGTGGATTACGGTCCATTGCCTCTCCTAGAGAGGAGGCCTGAGTCCCAACAGTGGGAACATTATGAGGCCGAATATGCTATGCTATAGTTATGTTACATCTTTTTGAACAAAAACTTATTTAAAAAAAAAGAAATTATCTTTTTATCAAACAAAGTTTTCATGCAATTTTCATTACGAAAAATAAAAACCCTAAAAAAATCATCTGTTTTCTCACCCTCCCTACAGAAATAAAATCTGTTTTCACCTTGATAAGAGAACAACAAATTAATTAACGTTTATCTAAACCTGATACCATCATGATAGCGTTTAATTAAATACGCTAATCCCTACTTTGGTTACAAAACAATGGCGGTGGGTAAGTCCGTGTTTTTTCTTCTCATTAATGTCGGTGTCGTGTCGTCAAGGAAATGTTTAAGATGCAAAGGAAATGGAAATTATTTAAAAATATTAATTGTTGTACCATTTTACTTTGTGTCATGGCTTTTAAATCTAGACTGCGATGTCTTGTCTTTTGAAAGGGGAGTTTCACTATGAAAATGTTTAGGTTTTAATCATAGAAATGCCCGGGCTTGTTAAAAATATGCTGAAAGAAGTGGAAAACCAGGTATTTGAGTATATTTATTACACAGGATGTTTATAGTAAGTACCTATAGTGACCAATTTTCGGGTTTTGTGTTACACTTTGTATAATTAAGCAGTTTTAGGAAAAAAAGTAGTTGTTTGGTCTTCATCAATCCTTGAATAGTACATATGCGAACTTCGTGGATTTTTCTTGATAAAAACTACCCACTATCATGGTTTTTGGTGAGTGTGCACATTTATAAGACTTTTTTATCTTCAAGCATTCATAAAACAAGAGTACGCACGTATGAATGATACAAAAACACATTATTGCGAGATGAATTCCATAACGTGCTTGAATCTTTTATTGTGTAAGTGATATTGCGGGGAATACGCAATGGATTATAAAATGAAATCTTTATGTTTTGTGGAATAAACATGTTTGCAGCAAGTATACGTACTTTTGTACTTATTAAAATAAATGCAATCCACGTAATTAATGAAACCCCAAATGGGGTTTTTGATGAACTGGCAGTTTTTTAAAGTAGCTGCGTGTAGTTTGGGAGGCTCCATACGTCCGAATGAAAAAACGGAACCCTTATAGGATCACTCCTGTGTCTGTTCACAGCCAATTTTCTCCGAATCCACTTAACCAATTATGAGAACAGTTTTTCAAACTTGCGATATTTCACCGTTATCCGCCATCTTGGAGCGTCCTCCATATTAGACTGACGTCACTTAGCTATCCTTGCATTCTCATTTAAACTCAATCGGTCCGGTACCGGAAGACGCAACGTTGGAAGGCCTCCCACAAGGTGGACCGATGACCTGGTGAAGGTCGCGGGTAGCCGATGGATGCGAGACGCACAGGACCGGTCGTTGTGGCGACGCGCGCGGGGAGGCCTATGTCCAGCAGTGGACGTCTTTCGGCTGATATGATGATGATGAATAAATAAAAGCTTGTAACAAGGACCGACTTCCAAAAAATTTAGACCAAACATGTAAACTATTCCTAACTACTACACTGCACTGCACTGAACAAACTCATTATACAAAGATTGCAATAGAAACTTGGTGCATCAAAATGTTTTACTGTTCATCAAGATGTTTATAATAGTACTACGCTGTGCATTGCTCGTTTTGTACCGGGTTTTATAACACAACTTGTGCTGTAACCGTCCAGGTAGAAGACGTTAGTAAAAACTGTCGCTTGTAAATTTAGTATGTAATTATGTAATGAAAAAAGAGGAACAACTTTTATAAAAAAAAAACAAACTCGGCTTTGTCAGTATCTTCTAAATTTATAGAACTAGCAAGTGTCTGTTTATATTTGACAGCAAAAAAGTTGCTAAAAGCAGCAGATCCTTAGGAAAATTAGTAGTTTTGGTAATTTAAATTAAAAAGCATGATACTTTTAAAACAATTAAACAACTAAGCTAATCAGCTAGTAGCGTCCATTACTGTAACACTATTTCAATTTGTAAACAAAATACAACAAACTCTACGTGACTTGCAGCCATAGAAACTATCCAGCTAATCCCTCAGAGACACATTCTCCCTGATGCCTTCTAACACGCAACCAAACGAAAAATAAACAAACAAAATCCCTTGGGAACCTCAAGTAAAAAATCTTAAGTAGAACTTGTTCTAACTTGTTTTTAAGACGGTGTCATTAAACCGGTAACCCCGGGGTTGCTGTCCACGTAAGATTGCAGGAGTAGGAAACCTTCAGGAGAACTTTCTTCATTGCCGATAAATTACGGAGTCAGTTTTACAGCTCAGTAGAACATACGACGAAACTTTCACATGTGCTGTCCAAGTTATAACAAGATAGCGTTTGGACGTGTTAAAGAATTTGAATGGCTGAATTCTATAGGTATTCGTGAAGTTGGCAGAGTGGTGTTACGTTAAGTATGTTGGATATTGAGCGGCTGGAGTTTGAGTTTAGTTGTAGTGGAGAAGTATTTTGGCAGTGTCTTAGTTGCAAGTGCTAAAAGATTGGGTTGACATGACTCTTTAGTTCCTGACTTTACTTAGGAGCTACATACAAAGAAAATGCCAGTAAATAAACTAAAAGTGGGTATTTTTGATTATTTTAGTTCATAGCTCATAGCCCAACGGTAAAGAGGAAGCCAAGAGAGGAGATGGAAGAATGAGCTGAAACTTACAGCCGGTCCCAACTGGAGAAGGGTTGCTAGAGATAGGAAGCGGTGGAAGACGCTAGAGGAGGCCACCCAAATTTGTAAACAACTTACGGAATCGTTCAGGATTACAATCTTATTGATTGATTGAATAGCTCATATAAATCCTAACTCAATTAACAGCCCTTGCATAAAGTAACAAATGCTCTACCAGCAACAATCTAACTGTATCTTTAAAAAAAACGTCCAAGATTCAAACGACAAGCACAAAATCCTCGAAATATTTCCACATAAAATCACCGCCGAAATAATGCCGCGACCAAAAATCGATATCACCTACCCCAACACCGCTGGCTCTCACCGCACACACCACCACGTAAGCCCCAGTTGCATTAAGTGGATAATCCCTGAGTTCATACTTTCATCTGGTTAATGGATGCAGTGAAACCCATCTACTGCCGTTAGGCTCTTTTTATGCGCACTGCCATGGTGGCATTGAGTGGAAATATAAGTGCTCTGTTATGGCAATCGTTTTGAAGATTAGCTTAAGCCTTAAGCTTAGGTCTTTGAAGTGGACTAAAGGGTAATATAGGGGAGTGGATGCGTGTGTTTTCCTTTTGAGGATGTTGTTCAAGATGTTTTGTTAAGAGATAGTTGGCAGAAGAATTTAGTTTCATCTCGAAATGAGCAGAAAATAGATGAATTAATTCTGAACTTTTAAGATATTTTTCGTTTGCTTAATAAAAGCTGTTTGGTTTCGAAGAAAAATGACTTACATCCCACTTTTTTTTACCAATTCTTTGTCAACCGATGTCTTCGTCGCATACTCGGAATTTAATGGCTCGAGACCATCTCTAACGTAGAGCTGTTAGAGAAATGCCACGAGATCCCGATCGACCGCCAGATCAAGCACCGTGGATTGGTCATACGCTCCGGAGGGATCCCGATCACATTCCCAAACAGGCTATGGACTGGAATCCTCAAGGGAAAAGGAAACGTGGCCTTCCCCGTCAAACCTAGCGACGCACTGTGTTGGCAGAAGCGACGAGCATCGGAATGACGTGGAGTGAGGTGAAGCGTAAAGCTCAATACCGTTCGCGATGGAAGTCTACTGTGGACGCCTTCTGCACCAGCTAGGGGACATAGGATCTTAAGTAAGTAAGTCCCGCTTTATTTTTTCACTACTGGACACTTCGCCTCTCCCAAATATCGCTTCAATGACCGGTCTTTTGTAAGTCGCATTCAGCGTTTCGCAACGAAATCATTCGCCAGAGAACTAAAGTCACTGACATTGCATGTAAAATCAGCATGTTGAAGTGGAAGAGGGCCAATCATGTCTGTAAACGAACAGACGGTCGATGGAGCAGACATGTGTTAGAGTGGAGACCGCGTATAGGCAAACGTAGTGTGGGACGCCCTGCGGCACGATGGATCGATGATTTGAAGAAGATGGCTGACAGCGGATGGATGCGAACTGCTCAAGACCGGGATGGTTAGCGCTCTTTAGAAGAGGCTTACACACACAGTGGACGGCAATTGGCTGATATGATCCAGCGAATTCCTGCGGCTGTCCCCAGATCATCAGTCCGCCTTGTGGGAGACCTTTCATCACTGCATCTTCCGATACCTACGCAGTTGTCGCCGGAAGATGCAACAAACAGCATTGGGTTATTATCACAAGGATAAAAGTAAGCCAAAATATAGTGTACCTAGTTTAATTTTAAACTTAGCTTACTTCTTTACAACACTTAGGTTATTGCAATGAACCTGCAGTTTATTAAAATATCGTATCCATATTACGTTTTAGTTATGATCTCCTTCATAACTTCATATTAGTCTGGCAGTGTGTGCTGTGTTCATTTATCAACCGTCAGTCTGGCGACCGAACCATGGTAAAAATTTTCAAGGTAGACAAGAATTAGATTGGTGATACTTAGTTGATTAAATACAGTGTGTTGTAGTCAAAGACATTAAATTTATCGTAAGTCTCTTTGGTTGTAGTTCACATAAAGGCAGTACCGGAATTACTGAAAAAAAAAAAACCTGGCCAAGTGCGAGTCTGACTCGCGCATGAAGAGTTCCGTACCATAAACCTTAATTTTGATTATTTGTTGTTATAGTGGCAATAGAAATACACTATTCTCTATTCAACTGTCTACTTATTACGGCTCTTGAGATACAGCCCGCTGACAGACAGACGGACGGACGGACAGCGGAAATTAGTAATTGGGTTCCGGGTTCCGTACCCAAAAAAACGTTGCGTCAAAAATTAAAGCGAAGGAATGCAACTGGCCGATCAAAAATCACTAAACAAAATACAGCAGATTAATCATAAAATTAATGTAACAATTTTATAGCATTATTTTTTTGATTATAAACGTTCCAGAAACCATGCCCTAAGTGAATTCCTCCACTTGTTATAACCTCGATTCAATATAAATGAACAATAAACAATATTAATTTGTTCAAGACTTAACCCTAATTACAATTAATTGTACCTTAAAGAGGACTTTATCACTTAATGGCAAGATACAAAACATGTGAAACTGGGCTTAAACTAGGAGGACTCCTGTGCTATAAGCACCAGTTACTTCCGTCACCACCGTAGTTGAGCTGCCTTTACAAGTGTGATGCGGTGCAAAGTAAGTATTACAAATTACAATTTATTAATTACTTACGTGTGTGTGTATGAACATATATGTGTGTAATTGTGGTGTGTGCTGTGGTGTGTGGTGTGGTGTGGTGTGGTGTGTGGTGTGGTATGTGGTGTGGTGTGTGGTGTGGTGTGTGGTGTGTGGTGTGGTGTGTTTGCGTGTGTGAATATTGACAGTAACTGCTTGTTATAATTTGACGAGGGAGGTAAAGAAGCATCAACTGCATCAACATATTAGATGTAAGTTATTTTTATGTGACATGGATAAAATGAATACGTTTGAGATAGTTTCAGTCCGCCTTTGAGTTGCATGAGGATTTAAATAAAAAAACCGGCTAAGTGCGAGTCGTACTCGCCCATGAAGTGTTCCGTACCTATGTATTTTTATTATTTTTTTATTATAGCGGCAAAAAAAAATAACTTCTACTGTCTACCTATTACGGTCCATGAGATACAGCCCGCTGACAGACAGACGGATGGATGGATGGACAGACAGCGGAGACTTAGTAACAGGGTTCCGTTGGTTACCTTTTGGGTACGGAACCCTCAAAACAATTGTAACTTGTTGTTGCGACAGCGAATCAAGATCTTTAAAATATTTAAACCACCAAATATTAATACAGGAAGCAAGTCTGTTATACAGCAGCTTCACTAACTTATACAATAACATACTCCGATCTATTCCCAAAGATTTGCGAACAAAACCGCGCTTGCGGTGCTGCAGCCACAATATAGTTGCCGAAATGCACAGAAAACACATTTACCACAATCCATCATGGCGGATTTGTGGATTTCGTACGTCATACAAACGCCCGTTGCGTCCCTGCTAATGCTGACGGCAGAGCAACCTTGGATACGGAACCCTAAATATTAATCTACATAGTTTTGATTAATTATAGTTTTTGACTTGCGTTTGGGAGAAATCTTTGAGATTATTACAAAAAAACTGGCCAAGTGCGAATCGGACTCGCGAGCAAAGGGTTCCGAACGAATTTCATATTTTTAACATGTTATTTTAACACTACAGACTTCTTATAGGTTTTCCTGTAATCTTTAGGTAAAGATCTATTATCTCCATTTTTTTTTTCAAATTTTAGGCTTAGTAGTTTTGGAGATAAGGGGGGGGGGAATGGTAATTTTTCGTCTTATTTCTTGAATAACTTCAAAACCATTTATTTTAAAATTATGAAAAAATAAAATAATTAAAACCCTCACAGTAAGCCCTTTCATTTAGTATGTCACACGATATTGTTCTTTTTTTTAATTTTCTAGTTTGACCCTCAACACTGACTAACACTAAAAACTAACTCATACTAAAAATTTTATAACTCACGTAACGCGTCCGTGTTTAAGCCACAGAAGTCCATATGTGTACCAAATTTTAACAGAATTGGTCCAGTGGATCCGGAGAAAACTGGCTGTGACAGACGGGCAGACAGACAGACAGACACACGAGGGTTCCTTTTTTTTTTCGGAACCCTAAAAATGGTTGAAACTAGTTTTTCCTAATGGCTTCGCCTCTGTGATAGCAAATATATATGCCCATAAGGACGTAATACCGGACCAAAAAATATAGATACTACATGTTCTAATTCCTAATTTTATTCAAATCTTTTCGGTCGTTGAATTGTCATTTATTAAAAAACATACATGAAATTATTGGAGATTATGTTAGATTTTCTTTTCCCGATTTCAGTTATGGTCCCATAGTAAAAGCTGTTCATAATGGCGAGAACAATGATACTTTAAAAGGTATTGCGTTTATTTTATTACACTTTGTATATAGAAAGACTATATAACATAACATATGCAGACTTAAAATTTCATAAAATTGGGAGGTAGAACGACTTCAAAGGGTTAGGTTTTGAGCTGTCGCATGCTCGCATCTATCAAAGAGGTTATTAGGTTTCCACGTAATATATCCTATAGATAGTAGGCTCTCCTGTATACGCCTTATCGCAGTGCGATGTATCAAACATAATAGGGAAGATGCAAATACAGAATTTATGATAATGTTGTTAATCAAATGATAAAAAAGTATAAAATAAAGGCCATTGCAACGTTTTTATTTTAGTTTATATCAATTTTTAACAAAAATAATGAATTAAAGTAACGTGAAACGGAGCGTATTTAAAAACAACCATCAGACGTCATTGTAACGTCACTGCTGTTATGACAACGAAAAGGCAACCTTATGTCTTTGAGTTAGGACAGTTCTTGACCAGTGGCAGACAGGAGTGACGTCATCGTCCGTTTTCGCGCGAAAATTTAAACTGTCGGTTTAAAAACGCAATTTTTGCAATAAATTAAAGTGTTTTCATTTCTTATTTATGTAGTCTCATCATCAGCCTAGCCTTTTCCCAACTACATTGGGGTCGGCTTCCAGTCAAGCCGGATTGACTGGATCCTTAAAAAAAATGTTCGATAAAGGGACATACAAATCTGTATCCGTTAAGAAATAGGAGAAGCCCACTTCCTGTTACGGATACAAAATACGAGTACCAATAATAAGGATGAAGTATGATTTATCTACATATAGTAACTTAAGACTTAGGTAAAAAAACCGGACGAGTGCGAGTCGGACTCACCCACCCAGGGTCCCATACAAATTTTTAGGTACATATTACACTAGTGGACGTCGCGTGGTTTCACCCGCGTAGTTCCCGTTCCCGTGGGAGTACGGGGATAAAATATAGCTTATGTTACTCCCTGATAATGTAGCTACCCATTGCTGAAAAAATTATTCAAATCGGTCTAGTAGTTTCGGAGCCTATTCATTTCAAACAAACAAACAAATCTTTCCTCTTTAAAATATTAGTGTAGAAGTGTAGATTAAATAAAGACTATTTATTTTTTTATGGTTTAATTACAATTGTATAGTTTTCAGATTTTTCCCAATAGGTACTTGTAGTATAAAACTATATTACTTGCCTTTCATAGTACTGTTTACCTGTAGGTTTACCTACAGGAAAACTGTTCATTATCTTATTTGAAGGAATTGAACCAGGTTTTGAGAAAGTCGTGGTCTGCAGTGCTCTATGATACTATGATCTGGGGAGTTGGTTGTAGCACTAGGAAGTGGTGACGGACTGGGCGATTTGGGGGATTGTCTTCATATAAATTTTGACGTTCAAAACGTACTGATTTTTAGCCTAGTTTGAATAAATGTCTTTTGATTTTATTTCATAGAACGGATTGATTTTATACACTTCATAAATGTTGATCATCATATTAACTTAGCAGTCGCTTTTCTGTTTCAGTTTTCATCATGTAGTAAATACAAACGTTTCTAGGTACTACTTTAAGAGTTTATAGAAAGGTAGACAAACACAGTATATGTAGGTAGCAGTTATTTCAACGAAAACACACCACCGCAGCACGCCGTACTTAGAATTCACAGAATATGTAAGCCACCTTTCCCAGTTCCTCTTGTTAACTCTCAATTTTCGTGTTCCCACCGCCATTTTGAAAACGTCTGGCAGCACGATAGGCTAGACTTGAGAACACCTTTTTATTCTTTTACAATGTTTTTCAACGTTCTTACCAGGTCCGAAAACTCGCACAGCTATTGTTGATTTACTCCACCTTACAACAAATTCCTCCAACTTACCTGCAAAGAAAACAAAAAAAACATAAGTACATAAGCCTTCTTAATTGTTCTAAAAAATACATTGTTATCTTTTCATAAGTCTGTTATTTTTTGTCGTATTTTGTTGTACCTTGTGATTTAAAAATGAGTCATGAAAGGTTTTCTGATCAAAATTGAATTCTCTCTTATTTAATTTGTCTTGAAAATGTCGATGAAAATTGAAAATACGGGTTTATTAGCGAAACAGGAAAAGGAATATTATGTCTGTGAAAATTAATAATTTATTAAAATTAAACAAAGAGTGTTTTTGCTGCTTATTTTATGCTGAGTAAGGAAATTTTTGAGTCAAACAATTAGGTAGTTCATCTGCCTAGCCTTGTCCCAACTATATTGGGGTCGGCTTCCAGTCAAACCGGATTTAGCAGAATACTAATTTTACGTGAAGCGGCTCCCTACCAGACCTTCACAACCTTTCGTTCTTTCTATCTACTTCTTAGCAAGACTGCAGTCAGATTTACTATTACCTGGGAGGAAGCTCGGTTTGTTAAGATGGTCACCCATCCACAGACCTTGAAGATCGACCTGTGCAGCTATTATTCTTTAGCCACGAGCTCCTTTTACAATTACATAGCTGGTAAATACCGACTGCCATAGATCTCGTGT
Source organism: Lacanobia wlatinum (assembly GCA_947578705.1). Lineage (NCBI taxonomy): Eukaryota > Metazoa > Arthropoda > Insecta > Lepidoptera > Noctuidae > Lacanobia > Lacanobia wlatinum. The sequence continues at coordinate 25,504,174 of OX388031.1, forward strand.
ACATTAATTCATACAACTTTATAGGATTTCTTCGAACCCACAAAAATACAAAATTTTCAATTCCAAGAAAAAGTACACCCGTCCAGACCAAACACAAACTTCGCTAACCAAAACAATTGAAGCACCATTAGAATGCTGGTTTTGATAAGCAAACAACAATTATAATTATACCAGTTGGCAGCACACACTGAATATTTTGCGAGGTGAGTCATTTATTACAAGCTTATTAGCGCTGCGCTCTGGGAGAGAGCTCAAGATACGTTGTCGAGGGAGCCCTGGATATCGTGTGTAGGTGCTGGATGTGCCGTCTGTTAGTTGGTTTATGTATGGAATTTTTGAGGCATTCATATTTTTGTTTTTTTTTTTTTTTAGTTATGTTAAAAAGTATTCAAACGACCAAGGAATAGGAAGGCAAATGCGATAAGAACGCTATTTGTATATTTTTTATTTACAGTTTTCTTTGTATATTTTTTATTTTAATCATCATCATATCACCCGAACGACGTCCACTGCTGGACGTAGGGCTCCCCCAGAGCGGGGGGGGTAGATTTTAATGCACAACTAATATTATACAGAGGTAAAGAACACTGGCGAACTCCCAAACAAATTTTTGTTGACATTTTTTTTTGCGTCTGCCTATAGAAAATATGTAAAAATGTAGAATTTTAATTCCTGAACAGTTTTGTCTTCTGGCATACTTTTATAGGAAGTCAGAAATTAAAGATATTCCAGTTTGAAGTTTTAGAGGTTATGTGTTGTCAACAACAGATCATCGAAACAGAAATATAGAAATACCTACATATCACTGATAGAAATGCATTTATACAAAATAAACTACGGACTACGTATTCAGAATATTAAGTACAATCGACGTGCGTAGGTCTGCTCATAGCCCACATAAGACGTAAGTAGGTAGTTACCTACTTAAATAAATGTTCAAAAGAATATTTATTTAATAACCTCAGTTAATTATCTTTAGGGTAGTTATATGATTTATTACATGACACGGGTTGGCATAGAAAAAAAAAACGTTTTTTTTAATATTTATTTATTTTATTTATTTATTCATTAACACATACATTTGTTCTAACAGGTAAAACCCAAGCTAGCAAAAGTAGTCTTACATTGCTATTAGGAGCACACGTTATACCGTGGATAACATATTAAGTGTCACCCTCTGGGATTCCGCCAATTGATTTATTCCTCATCTTCTCTAACCACAATGTCATCAAGAAAACCTGCTGGTGCTGAGATATTTGATTGATGTCTGGCCCATCCTAGATACCATACTACAGTCATTGTATGAGCGCAACATCCAACAGTTCGTCTTCCAACTAAACAACTACAACAGTACTCAACTATTCCTGCTCGACCGGACACATTATTTTCTACTATTACATATACGTAATATTGTCTTCTAGAGACATGGCGTGACTTTATTTTACCTCTTATTAAGGTAGTGTCACCACTACCTCTAAGATTGTACTCACTCGAATTAAGTCGCTCACTACGTACTTCAATCCTGTATCCGCCGTGAAAACGTACATGCTCGCCGTAATACGAACGGGCTTGTCTTAGTTGGTACGTTCCCAAGGCGAATAAAATTAGATCCCTGTATTCTAAGACAGGAAAGTAAATATTATTTCTGTCCGCAGTTATGCTTTGAAAGTTGGATGTTCTCCTATTTAAATTAATAGCCTCAACCATACTAGCCAAATTGTTTGCTAAATTCATATTTTGTCTAATAATGCTTAATATTTCTTCTGCATTGACATTGTCCTGCAGGCGAGCACCAAACTTGTTTATTAAAGCCGCTGCAATTTGAAAGTTTTGCATCATGTGGGGAAGAGATGTATGGAAATATTGTTGCCTAAGTAATTTAAAATCTCTTTTAAAGTAGCCATTTATCACTTCCACCACCCATCTGCAAATGGTAACACAGCGGCTTCTATTTGCTTGAGCTGTAGTTAACTGGTGCTCGCCTTCTAACAATGATTCTGGCATGAATGGTTTGTAGCCACATCCTTCCAACAAAGCAATGCTGTCTCTAAAACCTCTATCTAAAATAAAAGCGTCATTATTTCTGAAATACAACCTTAGAGCAGAATTCTCATTACTGAATAAATTATTCATGATTTCAGAGTCTGATGTAGTTGCTTTGTATGGGCCAAAACAATCAATAATGTATCCATCACTGGCAACTATCAAAAATGGTTTGAGGAGATTCCTATATTTGTGCAAGGAATAAGTATCTTTTTGAAACATGTAATTCGAACTTTTGTTGATATAGATATATGTGCCATCACAAATGACTATGGCATTGTTATCATTTCCGAACAGTCCATTGGGAATGGTTAAATTATGTTGAATCAATTCCTCACGAGTAATATGATTAATGCCGAGATACCTTGGTACAAAATCTTGGCATAAAATCTCCCGTACTTTGTCCATTAAACCCTCCAACGTTCGACGAGGCACTTGTACCAATGTAGCGATTCTCTCATCTGAGTCCCCTGTTCTCATCTTCAGCAGAAGTACTGCCAACCCCAAACTACCTCTACGCAGTTCAGAGATACGTGGTGTTTCTCCAATTAAAACATTGAATTTTTCTTTTGAGAATCCTATCCAGTATTGAAATACTCTCTCATCCATATCCTGAATATTTTCAAAGTCAAGTGTGGGACTAAATGCATTCACAAATGAAAATACATGTTGTATTTGACCTACGTTAAATGTAGCTATACTGTTTTCTGAATCATATAATGTATCCCAAGAATTATTTGTCAAATGTTGATTGCATACACGAGCTAATTTTGGCAAATAATAATTATGATTATGCAGAACCGTGGCTCGTAACTTGTCAGAGATATTATGAAATGTGGTGCTGCTGCAATTTGGAAAGACACACGTGTGTGTAGAATTGGCTGCTCGTCTATAATCGGCTAATATCACTGCTTGTGTTGGCTCAGATTGGGTTGATGCTGATGGCTGGATCAGATTTTCTTCTGGTTGCACATTCTCAGCTGTGTCCAGCTGAGGTCTGCTTTCATCTTGACGATTCATACGTAGAACCTCTCTTTTAGTGCGTAACCAGCATGCATGGCAAACACGATCTGAAGATGATATCTGAAAATAAAATAATAGATTAATTGGGATAAAAATGGCTATTTTATAAAGGGTGAAATGTAATCAATCTTTTACCACTTAAATTGCAAAACTAAACAAACCTCTCGCGGTGCCACTTTGCTCTCTATAACATTAATTATAGATTGCTGCATCTCAGTAGGGTTTTCCCTTAATATGATGTCACTCTGTCGGATAAGAGTTGAACAGCCACATAAAAGGATATCTTGCGAAGCACGCAAGACAATACCATTCAGCTAGCGTACAATAAAAAAACAAATGAGATGAAACAATTTTTTCTATTTTTTTATATCTCTCGTTCTAATTTGGTTGAGATTTTGTTTTAATTATAATGTCTATGGCCGTAATTGTACCTTAATGCATAAAGTTCTAAATAAGTGAACGTCTGTAAGATTTTTCCTATTATCATAAGTTACAAAGGTTATTACTGTGTTACTCACATGATGTCTAACAATAGTACTTTTCATGCTACGTCACTCTCCATGATTAACGAAAAACTAATCAATAAAATATAGACCCAATTTGAGACGGTGACAAACAGAACTCCAAATAAAGTAATACGTATAAAGTAGGTTACTTGTATTTATTTTGTAGGTTAGCAGCAGGTTCTTCTAGAGATGAACATTCTGTAGGAACATATTATTTTTTTACTTTAAATGTAATCATCAATAAATCAATATATATATAAAATTCTTCCGTTACTGACTGATTGAGTGACTGACAGACAACGCACAGCCGAAACTACTGGTCGAGAAAGCTGAAATTTGTCACGTAGGTTCCTTGGAGAGTGTAGAGGAGCAAGCACTAAGAGAGGATTTCCCGAAATTCCTACGGGAACGGGAAAAATCGGGATATGCGGGCTAAAGCTAGTTTTACTATAAAGGCAAGCCGGGGAGAAACGGTGCAACTGTCTTGTATTCATCAAAAAAAAGAACAGCGAAAGAGTACGTAAAAGATCATTTCTAGTTCTTTATTTATCAAGCAGAGACAGACCAGCTATGCCAGTATTCACCAAGCGATGCTTATGACTGGGATAAGCCCAGTTGCCAAGCAGAAGGGATTAAAATAAAAGGTTTCTATTTTGTGAGCAATGCAAACGCTTAAACGGAATGCAACGAAAATTTTACTTCTTGCAAGGTACGTGTAGTAAACAACTTCAGATTTACAAACTAACATAATTTTGCGTACACATTCCAGTTACAACAATTTTGGATCTCAGTTTTAAATTATTTCGGGCGTGATTGTGAGCAGTTTTAATATCGTTGTAATTGGCCGAGACGGATGCTCGCCACGCCAACGAATTGGTCGGCCGGGCATACCTACTAGCTTGATTATGGCATCGGTCGGGGTTAGGATAACCAAAAATTATTTATACTTGCGAAACGATAAAATTCAGCAGTTTTAATTGATGTGATTTATGTGTCGATTCATGAAAGTCTTTGTTGTGGTTGACAAATTACAAAAAAGACTTTCATCAATCTGTTCTTTAACTTATGCGGACCACAAGACGAACGGCGATGCGCCACCGGTACATGGTGGACATCCCACCCACACGCACTAAACGTTTTGGGAACACATTCATAGTGCGTACAGCTAAGGAGTGGAATTCCCTGCCAGAGTCTGTGTTTCCAGATAGCTACAACCTGGGAGTCTTTAAGACAAGAGTGAATAGGTTGCTTCTAGGCAAACGTGCTCCATCTTCGACCGCATCATCGCTTACCATCAGGTGAGATTGTGGTCAAACGTATGCCTATATATAGTAAAAAAAAAAAAAAAATGCAAAACAACATTTGCCGGATCAGCCAGAATGTGCCGAATGGTGTCGGCCGGTGCCTTATGGTGCCATAAAAGAATAATACCATCCCATCACTTCCCGTGGGTGTCGTAAGAGGCGACTAAGGGACTCGTCAGAGAATGGGCAGCAGCGTTCTCTGTAATAAATCAACACATACTGCGATCGCCAACCCGCTTGCCAAGCGTGTCGATTATGGCAAAAGCCCCATTTTGGGGGACGCCTATGTCCAGCAGTGGACGTCTTTCGGCTGATATGATGATGATATGATGTTTCGGAGGAGCTTGATGCCAAACACTGTGACATTAAATTTTTATGTCATATTATAAAGAGTATTCTATTCTATGTTTAAATAATTACACATTAGAATTGTAATAGGGTTTAATAATATAAATAAAATATTTAAAATTCTGTCCACTACAAAAACGATTCCATAATGCTTCAAGCTCCTCCAATCCCGAGCCCATACGTAAAAGTTAATTGCTTGCCCATACCTCATTAAGTGCATCAGCAGGTTGACACGCAAGTTGAAAGAATCAATTAATATGGACCACCGAGCACCCACCATTAAATTATCAGAATACATTATTCTGAGTATTTTCACTTTGTTTTTATTTACACTCTAGTAGTGGTTACGGCTCGGTTGTTCAGTTGTTGCTCTCATAACAGATATTCGATGGGGTCGAAAAGTTCTGAAGTAGCGACCGCGTACCGAAAGACTCAGCGTTGGAAGACCTCCTACATGGCGCACCGATGACTTGGTAAAGGCCGGGGAATTTGCTGGATGCAAGACGAACAGAACCAGTCAATGTGGTGAGGCTTTTTTTTTTAGGATGGGAAATCATCAAATGACTCCTCTCGCTCTAGGCGGAGCAGAAGGGAGTGTCAGACTCTTACTGAATAAAATCCATCCGTGTTCCTCCATGTTCCCTTTGCGTTCCAGAGCCGCGGTGACTCTTTCGAACAAATTCTGCAATCCTGGCAGGCACTGACCCTAGCGGGCCCCGTCTACTATCCCCACATCTCCTTGAGGCGCGCATGGAACACAACGCGCCGTCGTCCCAGTCCTGGCTCTTATGGCTGCGGACTTTGTTCGAAAGAGTCACCGCGGCCCTGGAGCGCAAAGGGCACCAGGAGGAACACGGATGGGTTTAGGCCTGGTTCTGATCAGACATCGAGCCACCCAATGATCGCCATCCGCAGGCGATGTGGTGAGGCCTAGTCTTTCAGCTGAAATGACGACGATGAATTATCACAGGTAGTTTGAAGCTCAAGAATGTAACAGAGTTTTGTTATTTTATTGAAGTCATCTTGGCAGTTGCAACTTGTAAAATACTGGTGTTAAACTGCTTTTAATTAGTCTGGAAACCGATAAAAAGATGTCGGTAAAAGGAGATGTATGTTGTACAGACAACCACGCTATGTGTTACCCAGGCAGCTCTTGCAACTACTTTTAAAAATGTTGTGAGTGTGCATAGTAGACAACTATTATTGTACAACACACTCGTAAATATGTCAGCTTAAAAAGTTATAATGCACGTATTAGAAATAACTATTAGCAGTGCTTCTTCTTTGCCCTCGTCTCTTCCTGTTACGGCTTCCCTAATCTTTCGGCGTAATAGTTTTGTTAACTGTACATCGGTTATAAGCTTTACGTCCATGGTTCAATATTTTTAATTTTGTTCTCTAATGTCCCTTTAGGTACGTATGCTACCCCTTTACAAGGAACAAAGCTAATATTCTTCAATGGGTATTTCCATTAGGAATTTCTCAGAAGGAGTCCGGAGATTGGATCTCAATAGATTTGTCCCTTCTATTACATGGGTCGTAAACATAGCTCTGGCAATATGTGGATATGTACACGTCACACGTCAGTACTGGAGTACAGCAGGTGCACTTAATTTTTTTTACAGGATGGGAAATTATCAAATGACTCCTTTAGCCCTTGGCGGAGCGAAGGGAATGATCATATAAATCAATAGTAGCAAAATTTGTACGTATGTGAGTACTATGTCCCCTTACTAGCAAACTTATTAATTTTACCTCTGCTGGCATTTCTTTATTGTACCTATTAGTAGTATATAAGTGTTTTTTTGGGAGCATCGTCCTCACATATAGTCAATTGATTAATATATGCAAATATTGTAAAGCTTATTTTTGAAAAGAGTAACTATGGAGTTTCTTGTCCGTTCTTCTCCATAAGAATCTACCTTTGCGAACGGACGACTAGAGTCACTATATTTTATTTTCATTTGACGTTAAAAAGTGCCTTTATTGGTCTAGTTGAAATAAATTATTTGACTATGACTTTGAATGTCAGACTCTTACTGACTAAAACCCATCCGTGTTCCTCCTTGCCCTTTGCATTCCAGAGCCGAGATGACTCTTTCGAACAAATTCCGCACCTCTGTCAAACTATGTTTCTCTGATTACTTACCTTTTTGATGCCTTACAAAGACTCAAACACAATTACTGAGACCAGCAGCTACCAATACAATACAATTTCTTGGTTATGACCTCTCGCCTACCAACTTGTAGGACTTGTAACTTTTTTAATGCTTTGTTGTCACACCGTTGGCCAAAGATCTTCTTAATTATTTTCCAATTCGTTTTAGCTTTGAATTCTCTAGCATATTTGTAAGAAATGATTTCAAATTATCACGTCAGCGTTTGCTAAGTCCGCTTCGATGACAACGCCCCGTCTTCAGGCACCAACGGTATGGTGATTTTCTCTTTCAAAACAAGTATCTTCACACCCAAAAATATTCACACTATTCGCACATTCACAGAAGTTATCTCGAAATTCCATTACACCTTTCCAGAGGATTCCATAAATAATAAGAATACCGATAAAATATGTATTATTTTGTTAGTGCCAGATATCTCGTTATTCGTGGTTCAATTCTGTTTGGCGACCGTTCTGATGATATACACAAGGAGTTATATTTGATCTACGTTTGTGTAGATCTACCTTGATGTACTAGATTTAGGATCGTGTAAGTCTGGTGTCGTGAATTTGGGTTGGGACATACAGTTGCTTTGAATGGAAAACCTGTCGTACAGTACGGTCTGTATAAAAAGTAAATTTGCTATCAACTGTTTGAAAGAGGACTCTTTACAAGAAAAAACACGCCAGCCATGTCCAAAAATGAACTAAAAAATTAATAAAAACAAGCATTGGCCCAAAAATTTAAAACTGAAAAACAACTTTTTTATTGCAGTCGGGGGATAGTAGGTACTCTGTAACATTTCTTTAATGGTCCCCGGGATAACGCAACGCTTCTAACGATACCACATACATCGAAATCGGTTAAGGCGTTTAGGAGTTACGATGGAATAAAGAAACTCACAAACATACATACATACATACATGAACCCTGAAAACATAACACTCCTTTTTTTAGGCAGTCGTGTAAAGAAATAATTATTATAGATTCTCATATCTCCTCACAAGAACTCTTCGTTAAAAGCAATGTATGATTAAAATATTACCAAAATACCTCACTCGTAACCAAAGCACGCTCCGTCTTCCCATTCACCATCAGGTGAGATAGTGGTCAAATGTATACCTATCAATAGTAAAATAAGGAGATTAGATTGCGAATTGTCTTTTTTTTCGCTGACCGAGGAATACAACAGCTATCTATCATCTTCTTATATTCTACTAGTGGACGTCACGCGGTTTCACCCGCGTAGTTCCCGTTCCCGTGGGAGTACGGGGATAAAATATAGCCTATGTTACTCTCTGATAATGTAGCTATCCACTGCTGAAAGAATTTTTCAAATCGGTTCAGTAGTTTCGGAGCCTATTCGTTTCAAACAAACAAATCTTTCCTCTTTATAATGTTAGTGTAGAAGTGTAGATGTAGACTAGCTTTTGACCGCGACTTCGTACACGCATATCCCGTTTTTTCCCGTTCCCGTAGGAATTTGGGAAAAACCCTTCCTTAGTGCTCCCATACAGGAGTGTAGGGCAGAATGAACCTACATGCCAAATTTCAGCTTTCTACGACCAGTAGTTTCGGCTGTGCGTTTTGTCTGTCGGTCACTCAATCAGTTAGTAACGGAAGAATTTTATGTATATTGATTTTATCCTTTACTTAGAAATTTTTACTGGGCACATATGTATTCTTTAGCACGAGTGAAGAATGCCCATTTTCATTATTGAAGACAATCTTTGTCATCCTACTAAAAAGTATGCCAACTTCTCAAACCGTATGTAAGTAAGCATTGAATAGTAATAACTTGAGCATCGTTAGTGCGCTTTGAGTCGTCACTTATTATGTTAGCTGCGTATAAAGAAGTTCATTAGACAGTACCATGGACCCCTGGGCAGGTATGATGACGTCATGGAACCATTTTTCGTCAATAAATCTATGGGAGTCAAATTATTGAACAACTCGGTATTTGGTATGTAATGACTGGCTTTCATACAGAGTAAGCGATTTGAGTGGGAATTATGAAGGAAAACGACTGACAAGGAAGTATAATAATAATGTTGTATTATCAAATACAAATTGATTTTAAGACACACGTGTTACTGTTTAGTTACTACTGTTAATATTAAAGTATCAATCCAACTGATTTTGAAAAGGAACGAGTTTTTAAATGGTTGAGACTCCCTTCCCTTTGTCTGACTTTTTTTTATTAGCCCGCACTGGCCCAAGCCTGGCTGGGCAGAAGCCTCCCCTGAGTCTTTCCTGGAATTCTTTTCTCGCTGCACCTCGTACTAGCCCTCACGGTACCGCCACTCTCGACTATGGTTTAAAAACAAATGACAATCTTAGAAATAAATTGATGTAAACAGACTCTTTAGTTACCCCAACAAATTACAAAATTCATTGCACTGCCAATAAAATTTAAACAACTCGACCGTGTCTAAATCTTTATCCCCCACAAAATACCCTCTAAAATTCTCTACCCCATCTTAAAATTAACCGAAACGACGTACACTAAAAATCTAAACCGGCTATATCTCAACTATTCACAGGCGGAGACGTATCACCCATTCCGTTCCCGCGTCTTTCAGCTGAACTGTTTTATGGTATGAACGTGAGACCAAGGCTGGTACTTAGCCAGTCGTAAATCTAGCCAGGCGATATACCTAGTTTATGTACTTAAACTTTGTTATTTATATGTGTGTGTATTAACGGGTGTAGTGGCTTTTACGGGAAGGGATGTTTGTGATTTTATGGTGGATGAAAACTAAGGGATTGGAGTTTTAAATAAATCTGTTCAAAGTCATCAATTGAAGTCCTAAACTACCACGTTTCTCGAGTCAATGCTTCTAGCAAAGCTTTGACTCTGTTTCATGAAAAGCCTGGAAGTCATTTTTAAATTGACAAAATATTGTATAGCAGTTGATAGCTAATTATTTTATCTCAAACATTGAGTATTCTGGAAGACGTAGCGTTGGATGGCCTCTCACAAGGTGGTCGCAGGTGGTCGATGGATGCAAGACGTACATGACCGATTGTTGTGGCAGAACACTTAGGTTAGGCCTATGTCCAGTAGTGAACGTCTTTCGGCTGATATTATGATGATGATCGAGTATTCAAAAACAAAAAAAGCTAGTTGAATAAGTACTAGCAAAAACAATAACGATTAGAAATAGGATAGCTCAGAGATAATTACTCTATCTGACAAGATTTGATACAGTGATAACTAAAACAGATAGTAATATATTCAAATTAACTCTTAATTAGATCAACGAAATACCTGAATATAGACGTAAACTCAATGTAATCGAGTCTCGAGTTATGATCTATGTAATAATACCTGGAATTCCTTCGTTTGACACGATGCCACTCAAACATTTGCTAGACAGTATTGATCAAGTTTTATGTATGACGTATCAATTTGGGTCGATGATTCAGGAAACTGGTGTTATAGGAAGGAAAATGGCGCCATCGGCCTAGCAGAGCATCTCATGTGTCAGGCTGTTCAGTTTAAACCTCGATAAGTATATTTTATGTTTTAAAGTAATTTTCATAGGATCAATCTGGGTACATCTGTTCCTGTGACTGATCGGCTCGAGCTCCTAGGCATGGAGTTGACATCCAGTCTCAACTTCGGCGCCACCATTCAGTACAAAGCCCAAACCGCTGCCAAAAAGCTGGGCATCCTAAATAGGGTGAAGCGATACTTCAGGCCTGGACAGCTTTTAACCCTATATAAAGCGCAAGTCCGATCCTGCATGGAGTATTGTAGCCACCTTTGGGATGGCTCAGCTAGTAAGAGCTTGCCGCGCTTGACTCGGTGGAACGCAGAGCTAAGAGGCTCATCGGTGACGTAAAACTGGTGGATGCCAAGCTGCATAGCTTGGCTCATCGCCGTAAGGTTGCCTGCTTGTCGGTCTTCTACAGATTGTACTTCGGTGAGTGTGCCCAAGAACTCCACGACCTCATCCCACCGGCCCCCTTCTACCATCGGACATCCAGACGCACTGCATCTTACCATCCCTACCTTGTTGCTGTTCCACCAACTCGCACTAATCGTTTCCAAACGTCTTTTATAATGCGCACAGCAAAGGAGTGGAACTCTCTGCCTGCGTCCGTGTTTCCAAACGCTTACAACCCTAATCTTTTCAAAGTTAGAGTGAACAGGCTCCTTCTGGGTAAGCTCGCTCCATCGTAGACTTTGTCTCGGTGATCTCTGACCTAGACTGGAGTCAAGAGCAAACCCATCACAAATAAAAAAAAAGAAATCTAAGTAAAAAAAAATATTTCGATTTTTGAAATTTTCTCCTATCGAGAAAATATTTTCTTATCGTGCATTTCTTCTGTAATCTTCAGTTGGATACTAGATCATATAGTCAAAAAGCATATACAATACAATACAATACAATACAATACAATTATTTATTTATTTTCTCCCACAAATAACAAATTTTATACAGTTTATGAAGGAAACCGTTTGAAGATGGGAGACAGGAGCCCATACTAGGTAAAACCTGTGCTATGGGTCACCTGGACTCCTTATCTCGGATTTATGTATAGATCCATAAAAAAGACACAAACTAATGTAGTAGGGAGCGCTCATGGCTCATTACTACTTAAATCAGAATATTACATTTAAAATAAAAACAAATCAAATTGAATTTGCCTATCAAAATTAATGGAAGGTAAGGTTGGTAAGTTTGTGAATTTGTTGGTGGGTGTTTATTGTTTGTGTAGTTGTTTGTGTGTGTGATATAATATGAGTCGTGCTTGTGTTATACCACAATTTCACATTCCTGTTCAAGAAACCTAACATCGTCGTGATATACCACAATTTCACATTCCTGTTCAAGAAACCTAACAAGATACGCTAAAATGAAAAACGGCCTAATACTAAATCTATCCTCATAAAAGATCACTGCTAGACATAAGTATTCAATTTCAATTTTTCTTTTGTTGTTGTACACCTACCATGACCGTATTTTAAACCCAAAGGTTGACTGGCAGAGAATACCTTGTTGCGTTAAGTCCGCCCATGTTCCATCATTGTACATAAAGTTTATATAAATAAATAAGTACTCCTATACAACCGCACTTGCTATGTATATGGATAGCGCAGTGTTAACGACGAATTAATCGGTAGAGTAGTATCAGATTTAAAGAAAATGATAGTAACAGGAGTGGAATTCCCTGCCAGAGTCTGTGTTTCTTGATAGCTACAACCTGGGAGTCTTTAAGTCAAGAGTGAATAGGTTACTTCTAGGCAAGCGTGCTCCATCTTCGACCACATCATCGCTTACCATCAGGTGAGGTAGTGGTCAAACGGGTGTCTATCAATAGTAAAAAAAACATCTGTCGAAATTCTAAAAATATTGTAAGTGACGATGATGAAAAAAGTACAAAATATAAATGTTATTATATGAATTGTTTGCTCAATATATATATGCATCAAACATGGAATGCCAAATACAAAGGCACACACTGCTTGCATCAATATAGGTAGACATTTCCATATTGTAGCTTACACGAGTCTACAATTTTACATCCCAACAACTCACTACGCCGAATCGAATAAAATCTCCGCCGGTTCCGAATAATGTTAACAAAAATAAAATTGACCTCTCTGCGAATCGTTTTTAAAATTGCCAGATTCTGCCTACCCAGCAAGGCTCGCGGTGTGAAACGAAAAAAATCGCCGGTAAAGCCGAAAGCCGACGGCTCCGATTTTATTCACCTTTTTGGACGGTTCCGAATCGACTGGAGCAGTTATTATTGTGTTTTGTAGAGGAAAAGTAATAATGCTGATGCGATGACTCGGCGATTTTGTTGGAGAGCGTTTTTTAGTTTTTTTCTGGCGAGGTGTAGTGAATTACTCGGTGGAAGTTATGAGAAAGTGTCGCTTGGAAGAATAAGTAATACTAATCGTTGAACATAAACTTACTACAATATTTACTTCCTGACTATTGCGCGGGTAGCGAATTCTCAAATGAAGACGTGATATTAAATTCTCCTGCCTTTATTTAAACTTTTTTTACGGGTCCACGCAGCATGTGTTCTTCTCCCATACATGCCTATTTGCCACCATCTTAAAAGTCACTTCCATTCTAGTGCTACCGTCAAACGGGGTTAGTAGGTACGGAGGGGTGAATCGATAGAAAACTTTGATAGGGATTTTCACTGTCTTCTTCTTATCGTGAGGGCAGTAAGGTCTAGCGACCCCACACACCCTAGTGTCGAGACTTTCTAAACCGCCTCAAGGGCCTCTGATATGGTTTATTTGTCGACCGCCATTTGGCAATACGTGCCTTCCGAAGCACGGAATCATCTTTTTATCAGACAATCAGGAAATTCAAGCCTGCAATGTCCTAGCAAAATTGGAAAGCAACTTTACAAAGTACCCACGACCACCGGGTCACAAGGCAAACGCCTAAACCACTCGAACACGGAGGCAGTTATCACTGTGATATCATATTATTGGTTTTCTAAGACAGAACCTTTTTTTTTAATTTCAATTTCATTAAATTAAAGACCGTAATGCTGCCACAAATATTTGAATAAGTGAAAATCCCCTTTAAAGATTTGTTTTGGTTCACCCTTGCATTCCTTTTCACCCCGTTTGTAGGTATCATTATTCCACACATTCTATCCATCGTTTTCTTAGTTTTAACCCTTATAAGCTTGCAAATTTATACTTTAAACTTCATACAAACTTATACAACATAGGACTACTCACATATTTTGCAAATGAGGAACACCGCTTTAATTTATAAACGCAGGCTTTTATATTTTCCAGTCAAACTAAAGTTAAACAGTTCTGAAACTACTTAATAGTTGGCACAGAAGCGCTCAGTTAATTCACAAATTAAGAAAATGGACTAAAGACTAAAGAGTCTAGCGTTCGGGCTAATTCGACTCTAATCGGTCGACACCCATGGGACTGGGATCGCGATTTTATGGTTAAAGACTAAGTAGTTTAAGGACATTGATATAGATACTGTAACTAGAAGTATTTATTCGAAAAGACAACTTTATTTTTCGACTGCTAATCTTTATGTCACCGAAAAATTACAAACGCCGTAAGATTGTAAATTTCGCGTGAAATTGTAAAATATTGTTTCTAAATAAGACACGGACACATTGGAAACTATTGAATTTGGATGGGATTTATTGTTTACAAAACGAGTTTTTCATAAATTATCTGGTAAAGATTTTTTACAATCTTACGGAGAGTGCAATTTTCCGATGATATTTAAATTGCACAGTGACGAAAAATATTTAAATGAATATATATATATGTAAATGTATGCAAGAAATCATAAAAATTAAATTTAACTAAAAAAATTAAAGGGGGCAAAACGGAACACTTCGTATGAGAGTCCGACTCGCACTTGGCCGGTTTTTATAGTTATGCTCACACGCTAACTTTCTTGACGAGTACAAGAAAAGTCAGAATTACAATATCGCTGTTTATCACCAGAAAAACAATACCACCCACCCTATTTCAAACTCAACCAAACTTCAGCCGCGCAGGTTCATTGTAAACTCCGCGGTATAAAAATTTTCATAATGCTCCCGGCAGCTGATGCAATATTAAATTTTAAATATCGAACGCTTGTGTCGCTCGACATTCAATTTGCCGCGAAATCTCTGTTCGGACTGGAGCCGCTGAATACGTGACACTAAAAATAACGGTGTCTTTCTAAAAGAGATGTGCGAGGTAAAGCTAAGCGTTGCGAAGATGTGTGATTGTTTTCACCAAAGGCATATTAGGAGCATGCCGCGTGCGAGTATGCGTAGCTAAGCTATGAAACGGTGTCGAGCTGAGTAGTACCAAGATGCGTAGCCGACTCTTTTCAGTTGTTGCATACACACAGCCCTCGCTCATATCCCTTGCACACATTCCTCGCTCAGATCTCTCGCTTTTTTAACCGACTTCCCTAAAAAGAAGGTAATGCTTAGAGAGACAATGTATGTATGTCTATTTTTTTAGCAAGCCCTGAAGCCCAAACGCCATAATGAATTTTAAAAAGTGAGGTATCATGATAATCGTCAAAGCGACGTGGGGTGGCAGTTATATATTTTTGTATGAACAATATCCAAGCTCTGCTAGGCCTATTCCACTGGAATACAATGTGGAAGTTTCTTGTCCATAAGAATCTACCTTTGCGTATGGACATAAGAGTCGCTTTAGTATTCTATTTAAATTGTAAATGTTGTCGTTGAAAAGTGACCTTTAATGGTGTAATTGATTGGTGGATGTTTTTCACGCGCTCAGCTTAGCTACCTCTTACGTCTTTAGTGGAAACAAACCCTAATGGTTTTGATGGCGGCTGCAGGCGGGCGATTTAAAAGATCGTAATGTATCTTAATGGCGTTATACGGTTTTACTATTGTCTTGTGAGACGGTTATTTGAGATTTAGGTATGGAATACGTGCTTTATTTTCTAGAATGAAAATTTAACAGATTATTAAATTTAATTTCGGTAATAATTTTGAACAATCATGGCTGATTCCCTGATATAATTATACAAACGATTAATAATTTAATAGGTTATTATTCATTTTGATGGCTACATATACGAGCCACATTTCAACAAATGTGGCTCGAAATATGTTCCCGTTGGGAAACCTAAAAAGAAAAAAAAATAAGTAAGTATTCTGAATCCAAAATAAAGTTAATAAATACTCCAAAATAAGCTATTGCTATCTTTATAATACTTCAAAGAACAAAATATTAAAACCTGTTGAGTACATTTTTCTACTCGACTGGTTTCATAGACCTCACATTACTTAGGTCAATACAATTCTTATGAAGCACTACAGTACTAAGTGCTCATAACATCAAATTTATATGCCTGTGAGCTACGATAATGTACATACCTATATACAAGTTTACATTATTTTGTATAGTGATGTACTGTCACTAACAAACATTCCATCAATTAAGGTTCCATGGTTCCACGTACTGGCGAGCACAGTTTTAAAACGAGCTTGAAAGCTTTTTAAAAGGAATCATGTATGGAAAATTGTTTTAAAATAACAATGAATAAAGTGCCTTTTTTAAAGTTCAGTTAACATACTTAAAACCTAACTAGTGTTTAAAAGACTTATTTTCTTTGTTAGTTTACCGACGATTCTATGTAAATCTTTGTAAATTTAGTTTTGATTTATCTGGTTGAGATTTTATTTCCAACAACTTATTATATCAATCGGTCGATTTGTCGAGAATCCTTCTAAGTTTCTCAATACGAAAATAAAATCAAAGAGCATTTTTCTCGTAGCCCACATAAAAGAGAGTACTGATCAAAATTCAAAAGATTTTCCCTCCAATAGAGATATTGTGGAAATACCTCATATTAAAATGTAATAAAATTCTCCATCGCTAATATAATTCTGTGGCGTGGACCCGGCCTAACGGTGGCAACACATACGCTTGTCAATTCGCTTTCGGTTGTGATTTATTTATTTTTATTTAGTTTACTAAACTTGTATGATCCTACTAATTTATAAATGTGAAAGTTTGTGAGGATGGATGGATATTTGTTACTCTTTCACGTCAGAACGCCTGAAAGGATCTTCATGAAATTTTGGCACAGAGTTACATTATAGTCTAGAATACCACCGGCTATTTATATCCCGGGAGTATGTTCCCTAGGGAGAATGAATATTAAAAAATTACTTAAGATTGACTCATAGTAGGTATATTTGATTAAACTGTGAGGCATATCCTAAAAGGTACCGCGTTTTATTTGCCAAACTCATTCAATAAATAGGACAACAAACAAATCTTAGTTACACGCCCTCAAAACAGTTCCAATATTGACCAACTGGGCAATAACATCGATTAATATCTCCACCTTATTTTTAAAACACCATCATATTGCCCGAGTGCCCTCACTATTTGTGTCAACAAATTAAACAGGGTCGGCAGGCACGTACGCAATAAAGCTCCCTGTGTACACACAGCTCGCGCAATACCCGCTCGCGGCGCCACCGTCGACCAATCGATACGCGGCCGGTTGCCTAGCAACGATCATGTTGCAAAATAAACAATCTGATTCGAGCCCCCGTCTAGAACAAATTTACTTAGTTATTTTATTACTTGTGTCAACATTTTAGATCGATATTATAAGATTATTTACTCATCGGAGTACGGAGCATGTTTTTGTGATTATATTCTTTATTGAAGTGAGTGAAGATGCGTGGAAAGCGAGAGAGAGTTTTGTTGCCGCCGTGCGTGCCCGAACTTTGTGGGAAAGAATTTCGACAAAATCTGAAGAAGCCGAGTCCCAACTACCCTCATGGACACAAGGCCCGGATACCCAGGATTGTGCCGGCTTTTACGATACAAGGTAACATTAAAAAAAAAATCTCCATCTGTCAATAATTGCTCTTTCCAACAAAAATGATATCCAACGTAATGCTACCCAGAACCTGACGCTTACTACAGGATTCTGTTAAACCATAAACAGTAAAATAAAACCAGCAACAGTGTGCTAATCAATCACTTCCCTAATCTGTTGCTGAGCCTTCCCTTCGGTTCAGAATTGAATAAAAAGGCCAATAGAATTGATTCTTAGAGACGCGCGAAGAATCTATTTATAGGGCAGTAGGCGACTAGGATGTTTTTAATTGGTTAGCAACCAATTTTAGTGTATTTGATGCCACGAGTTGACGCTTTGCTCGTGGAATTGCCGCTATAATATCGCCGTGTGGCGTAGAGCCACGTTCAAAGAGTTGTTATAGAATGAAGTGACAGGACGCGAGGCACTCGCGTGGTGTCTTTGTCTATATGATGCCTCCATAAACAGCATGGCTGTGCCTAACCACATTAATTTAAAACAAGGTCAGGGAATGATAATAAATAAACATGGTAGTGAGCTTTTTAGGGTTCCGTACCTCAAAAGGAAAAAACGGAACAGGTCCAGTTTACTGTCCGTCCGTCCGTCTGTCTGTCTGTTTATCTCGAAAACGCGTGGCGGCATCGGGATGAAATTAAAACCATATACTCCGATTTACAGTCCCTTGAAGCTGTGAAAAAATCAAACTTCTAAGTTAACGTAAAAAAAAGATACGGCCGTTTATGCCGCAACATACGTTTATTTCGATACTCTCAAGGTAATCAAAATTAATAGGGTATTTTCCGTTGACCTAGAACTATGAAATTTGGCAAGTAATATCGACTTATACTATAAGTATAGGGAAAAGTCTGAAAACTATACATTTGTAATTAAATCATAAAAAAATATTTGGCGAGTCCGACTCGCACTTGACATGTTTTGTTATTATTGATGGGCTCGTGCTTGACTACAATCTCATCCGATGGAGAGCGGTGATGTAGGCGATGATGGAGCACACTTACCTAGAAGTAACCTATTCACTCTTGACTAAAAGATCCCAGGTTTTAACTCTCATTTAACACTGTATGGTCCTGAACAAAATGACTAAAAACTTTAAAATGTTCCCATGCCACGTGGTTTAATCGGAGTCGACTTGTTTTTCAGAGGCAGCACGAGTCTTCTCAGTTTGATTACTGTTTATTAAATAAACGTTTATTTCGTTTTAAACCGCGTGTGTATTGCGCTACACGTGCTGTCTGCCACGAAGAAATAATGTCAGGGTTTAGTTCATAATAAAATACTTCAGAACTACTATTTTCAACTTTTTGAACAAAGAAGAGAAATGGATAATAAGCTGTCATCTATTGTTTTTTTTTCCTTAATGGAACCTAGTGGCAATCATAACAGCCAAAAGACGTCCACTGTTGGACATAGGCCTCCCCTAAAGGGGGAGGGTGGGTTTGCCATGATCGCCACGCTTGGCAGGCGGGTTGGCGATCTCAGTGTATGTGTTGCGTTTTACAGAGAACGCTGCTGCCCATTCTCTGGTGAGTCCCTTAGTCGCCTCATACGACACCCACGGGAAGTGATGGGATGGTATTATTCTTTTACTACAGGTCTAGTGGCAATAAATCCATCAAAATTCGACTTCTAATTGTAAATTGACTATGCAAATTAATTCAAAACTCTGCCTCGTACAAGCACTACTAATTTATTTGATTGGTTTGATTTTTAGGTCAGACAATTTTTCAGCAAGAATTTTAATTACAAGATCGCTTTTGATAGGCTCCCTTTTTAGTACTGCTACTACTAGTCGTACAACTCTGCCTTAAAGACCCTTAGGGAAAACAGGCGTGCTGTTATGTCAATAACCAAGACTTTTGTTAATCTTTCCAGCATTGCAAAAGAACACCAGAGTGCTGCCTCCTCCGAAATGCGGCGTGTTCGACCCCCTGCCTGCGCGACCTACTATGTTCAGGAAGTGTTACCAGCGAGGGGAGTTCCCTGTCTGCATTGAGTTTACCAACTTCGGCAAGCGGTTGGCTTGGAAGGTAGCTTGAATCATATTTTTCTTATGAAACAACAACTCTTAGCCACGCCATCAAATGAGTTCTACATCAGCACTGCTGGCACTGGCCCTAGTGTTTCCACCTGCAACCAGCTCACATGCTCATGCAAGTTGCATTACATACATTGCGGTCTACCAAGGTATAACGTGATCAATCTCTTGATAGGCCCCGCAATGCAACTAAACTTGCCTGCTATTTGTATGTCGCCTTAGTTGACCACTCGCATTCAGGTGTTATTAACTCAGACGGAAAGGCATTAGTCAAGTGTAAATAATGGGATGATGTGCTTCATCGTCGAACAGATCATTTCGGATGAGTTAGTGGTCAAAGGTGAGCAAATCAAATATAACAAAATGTCGAATACCTTTAGACGACAGGTTTATACAGCTGTAGTGGTAAATTCCATGGTAACCGAAACCAAGAAGGCTACTAGTGTAAATCTGAATGTGGGCTGAGTTCGTAAGTGTAATTTTATAGGCTGTAACGTCTGCCTTTTTTGAGGAAGGTCTTTAGATGCTCTACGATCTTGTCGCTACGCAGCAGAACGCTATGGTAGTAGCTACGTTCTCCAAAACTCCTATTTTAAACCAAAGTAATTGATGCCTGTGACATCGTTTACGTAGAACTCGACTATTATGGCCCGTCCTATTTCCTTCCTCTAAGTTGAATTATCCAAAAATCTTTTCTTGGTGGATGTTAACCTTACAGTAAAACTTTATTCCAAATATTAGATTTCTAAACTTTAGTTCTGGTATGCGTAGATAGTGTATCCAGACAGTCATGAAAAACAATTTAATAAGTGTAGATATAATCTTCTAATATATAAAAGTCTCGTGTCATGGTGTTTGTTATGGAATCCTGCGAAACGCCTTGACCGATCGTTATGAATTTTTTTTGTATATATTTGGTAAGTCTGAGAATAGATCGTAGGTATTTCTTTTAAATTGGCATAACTGTTTGCCAGATCAGCTAGTCTTATCTGATCTTCTAATATATATAAATCTCGTGTCACAGTGTTTGTTATCGAACTCCTACGAAACGGCATAAACGATTTTTATGACTTTTTTGTGTATTTGGTAGGTCTGAGAATAAGTCGTAGGCAATTTTTTATATATGGCAATTTTTTGTTGGGCAGCTAGTAGAAAGATAAGTTTTTCTTAGTACATAACTGTTTGCTTATAAAACTGTAGTGAAGTTCAGTGTTCCCTCCGGAAGTCGAACCAGGTCGCCTAGTTATGTCAGTGTCGATCACGTGAATGATACCTTCGTGTTCCGGTACTTATCATAATTGCGCGTAGGTGCTCGCCTACGCAAGCTCCATAACCTATTTAATAGGTTCAAAATATAGCTTGTGTAACAATGTTTTAATCAAGGGCATTTTTTGTTGAGCCCTGTGAAGTGTTGGCTGAATATTATAAAAAAAAAACTTTCAAAATTTTAGACTCAGTAGTTTCGGAGATAAAGGGAATGGTCATTTTTCGTCTAATTTCTCATTTATTTCAAAATTATGAAAAAAATATAATTAAAACCTTCACAGTAAGCCCTTTCATTTGATATGTCACACGATATTGTTCAAAAATCCTTTTTTTTCAATTTTTTAGTTTGACCCCTAAAGGTGACCCCGTACTAAAAATTGAATAATTTACGTAACGCGTCCGTGTTTGGGTCACAGAAGTCCATATGTGTACCAAATTTTAACAGAATCGGTCCTGTGGATCCGGAGAAAACTGGCTGTGACAGACGGACAGACAGACAGACACCCGAGTGATCCTATAAGGGTTCCTTTTCTTTCGGAACCCTAAAAATGAGTGTGCTTTTCAGATTTAGTTGCCAAAATATATGCTTATGAAATAGTAGTTTAGCAAATCCTAATTAATAATTTCTTCAGTTACTAAGTAAGTCACTGACAGACGCACAGCCGAAGCTACTGGTCGTAGAAAGCTGAAATTTGGCATGTGCATCATTGGGGAGTGTAAATGAGCACACGGAATTGCCGAAACTCCTACGTTATCTTATCTACTTAGCTCACTACAAAAATAACAAACCCAGATTTTCTTAGAACGTATTTTTATCCGTTAAAATTATTAGTAATACATCAAGATTTTCTGAGCTAACGGAGTAAACTCATACTTGATTTTAATACCGCTTTTAATAGACATCTTCTTTGAGCCTTAATTTCTGATTCTTCGAAATACTTCTTAGTACGGTGGAAACGGAATATTTTCCAGTCTAAGGAATATGGAATTTAATCAATTTTACGCTCTATTTATATGAACGGATAGGAAAATGAAGTAAGCCCTGGATTTATTGGATGATAATATATTCAGCTTGGTGGAAAGTGGCCCGGAATATCCATTTATAGGTAACCCTCTGGAAGTAATAAAATTAAGTGTTGAGTTATATTAGAATCTTAGGTCCTTGTTAGTGAATCGCTTCGGGAGTTGCCTTCGTGAGTATCGTTTAAACTCTTGTTGAGATAGTGGGTTAATTAAAATCATTATTTAATGCTATCAAATAAATTGAACTAGGTTTTAAGTTTTCACAACAGCTCTTATGATTATCTACTCGTATGTACCAAATGTTTTTAGGATAAGTTAAATCCCTACTAATATTATTAATGCGAAAGTAACTCTGTCTGTCTGTCTGTCTGCCTGTCTGTAGGTATGTCTGTCGCGCTTTCACGCCAAAACTTCTGAACCGATTATATGAAATTTGGTACACAGATAGTCTAGAGCCTGAAAAAGGACATAGGCTACTTTTTATTCCGGGAGTGTGTTCCCTAGGGACCACGCGGGCCAAACCGTTGGCAGAAGCTAGTCATCAATATGTATAAAAATTTCCGTTACTGACTGATTGAGTGAATGAGTGAGTGACTGACAGACAACGCACAGCCGAAACTACTGGTCGTAGAGAGCTGAAATTTGGCATGCAGGTTCCTTGGAGAGTGTAGGGGATTTCCCAAAATTCCTACGGGAACGAGAAAAAACAGGATATGCGAGTACAAAGTCGCGAGCAGAAGCTGATCTACTATATATTATTATTAACTAAGTAAGTAACTTTGTCCGTCCTCCGATTTTACCTTCTCACGTCTAAACAGCTGAAAGGATTTGGATAAAAGTTAGCACACGGGTAGGCCATGTTCTGGTGTGGGAAACTTTTTGTCAAGAGAGTATGTTCCATTGGGATAATAGTAAATTTTCTCGACGGCGAAGCTTATAGCAGCAGCTAGTCCTAATTTTTAAGAGCTTTTTGAATAACTGTACCAACCGTAAGTATTAAATTATGCTCTTTTTATTTTTTTACTATTCATAGGCACACGTTTGACCACTGTCTCACCTGATGGTAAGCGATGATGTGGTCGAAGATGGAGCACGCTTGCCTAGAAGTAACCTATTTACTCTTGACTTAAAGACTCCCAGGTTGTAGCTATCAGGAAACACAGACTCCGGCAGGGAATTCCACTCTTTAGCTGTACGCACTATGAATGTGTTGCCAAAACGTTTTGTGCGCGTGGGTGGGATGTCCACCATGTACCGGTGGCGCATCACCGTTCGTCTTGTGGTCCGATGATGAAACGGGCTTGGCCTTTTAAATTATGCAATTCTTCCACTTATAATTACTTAGACTAACATTACCTTCACAAAAGTAAAAATGAAAGTTTAAGTTAAGTGTCCGCACATATAAACCTTATGTTAAATACTGTTTTTACATTCCCACAGACAAACCTTGAATACAGTTTTGCGAGGCATAGTACTAAGTACTATGCCTTACTAGTAGTAAGATTTTTGTAAATTAAAAATGGCCAGCTTACTAATATTTCTGTGTACTCTTCCTAGGTGCCGATAGAGAAGCTGGACTTCCACCACTACCTGCCGATGTTCTTCGACGGGCTGTCCGAAGGCATGTACCCTTACAACTTCATCGTGGAGCGAGGCGTCCATGATCTGATCACCAAGGGATCCTACAAGGTCCTGCCTGTGGTGCCTCAACTAATCATACCGATTAAAAGTAAGTTTTTTTTTTTCATTTATTTATTTAACAATTTATGTACACACATTACATAGAAAGATAAAAAGAAGGAAACAGAAAAATAGGTACAAAGGTAATGCTTATTTCAAAAGAAAGATTTTTTTGTAGCAGTACAAAGTGTTTTTTTGGCCAAAATTGTGATGGTGCTTATATAAACCGTGTAACAGACTAAACGCAATAACTCTCAACCCTTGTACTCATCGTTATGAACAACTTTTACTATGGGACCAACACTAAATCGCGAAAAAAATATCACCTGTTCTGTACATTTTTTCGAGTACAGGTATGTACATACAGGTGGTAAATATTAATGAAGAGAAACAATTATGAAACCTTTCCAGCAGAACAATTTTTTTAAATAAATAGGAGAGAAGACGAAGAGTGCTTTAATAATTTTCCTTAGCACTTTGCTTACTTATCTATACTCTATGCTAATATATAAAGCTGAAGAGTTTGTTCTTGAACGCGCTAATCTCAGGAACTACTGTTCCGATTTGAAAAATTCTTTCAGTGTTAGATAGCCCATATATCGAGGAAGGCTATAGGCTATATAGAGATAGAGCGGAGCAGTAATGAAAATTGTGACGCAGACGAAGTTACGCGGGTCAGCTAGTAATTTTATATTTTAATAGGTTACCAACATAATAACTGTGCTCTCCTATTTTATGTAAAAAAACCATCCAAGTGATGTCGAACTCTCACACCAAGGGTTTCGTACCATAAATCGAAAAAAAAAACACTTAAATTTTAAATTTAATTTGGTTTTTGTTATTTTTTGTTAAAGCGGCAATAAAAATACACATCATATCATCATAACAGCCGAAAGACGTCCACTGCTGGACATAGGCCTCCCCCAAAAGGGGGGGTTTGCCATAATCGCCACGCTTGGCAGGCGGGTTGGCGATCGCAGTGTATGGTATTTCGTTTTACAGAGAAAGCTGCTACCCATTCTTTGGTGAGAATGGGCAGCAGCGTTCAATACAGCAATAGAAATACGCACTCTGTGGGAATTTCACCTGTACACGTTTTACGGTTTTTGAGATGCAGCCCGCTGATAGACAGACGGATTGACGGACGGACGAATGGACAGCGCAGGCTTAGTAATAGGGTGCCATTGATTATATTATCCTTAGTGTACGAAACCTTAAAAACTGCGATCACCAATCCTTGGACGAAGCAATTTTCTCACAAACTGACACTGTAGACATCATTGATGTTTTCATTCTTACATTTTGAAAAGTAATTTCAACTTGCAACAAAAAATTAGCTTGAACATGTTCAGCACTCGCTCAATATCTAAAATCAAAATCAAAAGTCATTTATTCAAATTAGGCTGAATACCAGCACGTTTTGAACGTCCACGTTTACAAGTAGACAGTCCCCCAAAACGTCCGCCCGTCACCACTTCCTAGTGTTTTAGTTTTGGAGAAGAAGTGGCCAACAAACTCCCCAGCAACACATCTGTCTGTTTAGTTAGAAGAACTCGCATTTATACAATAGTATGCAAAGCTTTATTACAAAGAAAATAATAGACTTTGGGTAACACGTACAACCTAAAAACTAAATCATTTGCCAATTGTTAGCTAGCACACTCCGTTACGCCATCATAATCAGACACCTCAATGAATGAATGAATAAAAAAATAACTCAGGCATAAAAACAATGTAAACCAAACTTAATAGGTTTGCCTCCAGATATAAAGGGCGTGCCCGCCTACACGTGCAGGGCTATAATCTAAATAGAAATATCTACTGCACATCTGAGTTTTCCTATCTTACACTGGCTAGGAAAATACACTACCTAGATATTAACTTATAAGGCTGATTTTCCACTAGAGATGAGCAAAGATGCATACCGAGGATGTGTTTATTAAGAATACCAATATATTCGCTGCATTTTAGGGTTCCGTCTCCAAAAGGGTAACCAACGGACGGATAGCGGAAGCTTAGTAGCAGGGTTCTATTACTAAGCCTCAGCTGTCCGTCCGTCGGTCCGTCCGTCTGTCTGTCTGCCAGCGGGCTGTATCTCACGATTCACGAACCGTTATAGGTAGACAGTTGAAAATTTTACAGAGTGGGTATTTTTAGTGCCGCTTTAACAACAAATAATCGATATTCAATATTATTAAGAATAGGTAAAGTTTGCGAGTTGGTGAAAGGGAAAGGGTTCCGTACCCAAGAGGTAACCAACGGAACCCTATTAATAAGCCTCTGCTGTCTGTCCGTCTGTCCATCCGTCCGTCCGTCTGTCCATCCGTCTGTCTGTCAGCGGGCTATATCTCATGAACCGTAATAGGTAGACAGTTTTCACAGAGTGTGTATTTCTGTTGCCGCTATAACAACAAATAACAAAAAAACGATTGTACGGAACCCTTCGTGCGCTAGTCCGACTCGCAATTGACCGTTTTTTTTTTGGTTTATGGTACGGAACCCTTCGTGTGCGAGTCCGACGCACTTGGCTGGTTTTTATAGCCTCGCTTGGCACAAGCAATTTTTTTTACTATTGATAGGCATACGTTTGACCACTATCTCACCTGATGGTAAGCGATGATGTGGTCGAAGTTGGAGCACACTTGCCTAGAAGTAACCTATTCACTCTTGTCTTAAGGACTTCTCTGGTTTAAAAGTCTTAAAGGTTCTTAACAAACACATTCATCGCTGCACATTATCGCTCGTGTCTGTTGGAACGCAGCCTTATGATTTTCCACGCACAGAGCACCCGCGTTGGAGAGTAATTTCCAGTACGTCTAAACGAAACTCCTTGTGCACGACATTACATTTTTCATACTGCATTTTCTAGTCCGCATTAATATCTTAATATCTACCTTCTGAAACTTGCTTGATTAGGTTCGCTTTAACGGGTTTTGTTCTTTGAGCTATCTTTTGATGTACGGATATTAAAATGCATGATATTGTCATCTAAGAACTTAAGGTTCGTCGTCTTTGTACTGTGTCATGTGTTTTAAAACTGACATATAAAGATGACGGAAGAATATAGGACAGACTACAGGAAAGATAAATAAAATTTATTGTTTAAAGTAATCCTAATATACAAGGTGTAACAGAAAAATGCAATGCCTCTTAAGGGGTTATTGTACTCATCATAATGAACAACTTTTACTATAGGACCAACCACGAAATCGCGAAAAAAAATCAGCTGTTCAATACATTTTGTCGAGTTATGCGCACAGAAATGTATGAGGGAGTCGATTTTTTTTTCGCGATTTCTGTGTTGACTCATCATTATGAACAGCTTTCACTATGGGAATAGTGAAAGTTGTTCATAATGATGAGTTCAATGACCCCTTAAGAGGTATTGCGTTTATTCTGTTACAGGTTGTATAATTTTTTTTCGTTACTGACTGATTTAATGACTGAGTGAGTGAGTGACTGACAGACAACGCACAGCCGAAACTACTGGTCGTATAGAGCTGAAATTTAGCATAAAGGATATCGGAAACTGAAAAAAAAACAGGATATGCGCGTACAAAGTGGCGGGCAAAAGCTAGTGTACACCAAATAATTTTTGAAATTCAGGCGATTCTTTAGCGCCATTCGTATATTTTTTCAAATGTAATGTTAGGCAACATTTACTCATGGTGATTTTTTAAACTTTAAATATGAAATGAAATGATTTATTTTCCAGATTTACATCCAATTAAATAGGTATTAATATGTATAGATAACAATAACAATAAATAAATAAATTTAGAAGCTGCGACTTATGTTATCGGCGTATGGTAGGACTGCCACTTTTGATGCAGAGGGCTGTGGTCCCAGTCTCGTACCGCGGCCACCAAGGAGTTGGCGGAATGATGTACGGCGGAGCGTGCGGCGGCCGAGCGGCTCCTCAGGAGCGCCGGCCAGCCGGGCGCGCGGCCCTCGCAGAACATGGCGCTCGCGCTGCACCACCGAGGGAGTCGGAACATGGCGCGCCACGCGTCGTTGTACTGCACTCGCATGTCGCTGAGTGCAGCTTTGGTGTAGTTAGCCCACAACTCAACTGTGTAGACGTTTGTGCAATAACTTATAAAGAGCTGCGATTTCACGGCGTCGCTACAGCGGCTAAACCGCCTCGCTAACATGTTGCCACGCACTGAGATGGCTCTTCTCTGCCTTTCTGCCATAAGCTGTAGAACATGTTGTTAAATGTTAATTTCTTCTATAGATAATTAATCAGGCTTATTAATTAATGAAAAATATGACACAAACGACGTTGCGCGGGTCGCTTTGTCTATCGATATTTTATGATTAGTTTAAATACTGGTCAATGGGTTCTTACGTAATGCAAAATCTCTATATACAATTTGAATAAATTATCTGCTAGTTAGTATCTAAAAAAAAGGTAACAATTTTACATTTTTTTTCAGGCCTGTATCTTGCTTTTCTGATTGCTAATATATGTATCCGCCGTATGGTGTCGGCCGGTGCCATATGGTGCCGTAAAAGAATAATACCATCCCATCACTTCCCGTGGATGTCGTAAGAGGCGACTAAGGGACTCGTAAAACGCAACACCATACACTGCGATCGTCAAGCCGCCTGCCAAGCGAGGCGATTATGGCAAACCCCCCCAAATTTGGTGGAGGCCTATGTCCAGCAGTGGACGTCTTTCGCCTGATATAATGATGATGAATACATGTGTCATTGTTTCACAGACGCCCTATCAACGAAGCGTCCTTCAGTGATCTGCCACACTCTCACTCTCATCAAGATGCTGGTGACTGGCTGTGAAAGAGTCGGAGAAGCCCTCGTGCCGTATTACCGGCAGATTCTACCTATACTCAACTTGTTCAAGGATAAGAACCGTAAGTTCAATCTTTGTTATTGAATCGATTTTCTAAGATTAATGAAAGTTTAGTTTCCTGAGGAAAAAAGGGTATGGAACCATTGTGGCAAAGCCACACCGTCGCCATTTTGTTTTTTTTTTCAATGTTTTGAGGGTACTTCAACAAACAAAAAATGTTAGGAATATGGTAGGTACCCTAAGGTTTCACTTTAGATCATGCGCCTCAACTTTGAAAACAAGTGCGAGTCGGACTCGCGTGCAAAGGGTTCCGAAGGAATTTTTTTTTTCAACATATTTTTTTAATACTATAGACTTTTTATAAGTTTTCCTGTAATCTATAAGTAAGGATCTATTATCCCCAGTTTTTTCAAAATCTAGGGCTCAGTAGTTTCGGAGATAAAGGGGGGGAATGGTCATTTTTCGTCTAATTTCTTGAATAACTTCAAAACCATTTATTTTAAAATTATGAAAAAAATACAAATAAAACCCTCACAGTAAGCCCTTTAATTTGATATGTGTGACACCCATAATAAAAATTTAATGATGTACGTAACGCTTCCGTGTTTGGGTTACAGAAGTCTATATGTGTACCAAATTTCAACAGAATCGGTTTATTGAATCCGCAGAAAACTGGCTGTGACAGACGGACAGCCAGATAGACACCCGAGTGATCCTATAACGGTTCCGTTTTTTGTTCAGAACCCTAAAAATATCAAAATGGCGGCTATGCCAGCTCCCATAGAAAAAAGTTTGAATCCCTTTGACAGCTTGTCTTTGGGAGATAAGTTGAAGTCTTTATGGCTAGTATCTTCACTATTAGCAGCCGTCGCGCGTCGACCCTAAAGTCAGCTCCTGTTGTTACTTGAAGTAAAAAGTGAAGACTGAAGATTTTTTGTATTTTTATTCGGCATATAATAATCGAAACCATTTAAGTCTGCAGATTTTAATTTAATTTTAGCAAGTATGATGATACTCCTTTTATGAGACCAGTTACCAACGCACTCTTTGCGCTTTCCCATTTTATGTGGGCTCTCCTTAAATTTCTCATTTTGTAACGCTGTTTTGGGTTTCCTGATCAGGCGATTTTTCCTCTAATAATTTATAGGAGGAAAAAATTCGCTATAGTCCAGGTAGTTTCAATGCTTTTTTTAACCGACTTCCAAAAAAGAAGGAGGTTCTCAATTTGGTGGGTTATGTATGTACACCGATTACTCTAAGGTTTCTGATCCGATTCCTGTGATTCTTTTTTTTAGTTCGATGCAGTATACTTGCCATTTGGTTTCATAAAAAATTGATTCAGTTTGGTTCAGTAGTTTTTATTTTATGAGCATTTTTGCTCATTTCAATTTCTGCGTTGACGAAGACGTCGTCCAAGTATCACCACTTAAAAGTGAAAAATAAAAAACTTTTTCCAAAAAATTGTAACCGACTTCCAAACAAAACACTACAAAGAATAAAATAACTTTAATTTCGGAAGTCGGTGTTAAAAAACAAAGAAACAAAACCAAAAACACCGACTTCCGAAATTAAGGTTATTTATTCTTTGTAGTGTTTTGTCCCTATATGAGATTCGTCGATTTGCGTCACGTGTTTGTTTTAATGATATAGATGCGACAATTACCACAGATATTATGCTCGTTCCTTACTTTATCTAGCCTCATCACACCAACCACGTAGACCAAAAAATTCGCGAAACCTCAAAAATATTAATTAAAACGTAACACGATACAGTGACAACGATGTCGATGAGCCTCACGTTGGGCCTCAATAAAGCTCATATAATTGTTGAAACGCAGGGGACTATGTTAATGACGGACAATTTATAAAGCATTAGCTCAAGAGACAAAAACGAGGAGTCACGACTATTCAGATACGGGAAAATGTCGTTTTGTCGTTAGTTTTTTGGTCGCTAATAATTATATTTTTTTTAGGGTTCCGTATCCAAAGGGTAACTAAGGGAACTCTATTACTAAGTCTGAGCTGTCCGTCCGTCCGTCTGTCTTGTCTGTTAACGGGCTGTATCTCAAGAACCGTAAAAAATTAAATGTTGTTTGTTGTTTAAATAATCGAATTTTGAATACAAATATAGGGGTTCAGCACCATAAACCGAAAAAATACGTTTCTTGTATGAAATCCCCTTCAATTTTAAATGTAATTACATTTATATTATTTATTGTTATAACAGAAATACACACACTGTGAAAATTTCAACTGTCTACCTATTATGGTTCATAAGATATAGCCTGCTGACAGACAGACAGGCAGACGGATATACAGACGGACGGACGGACGAACAGAGGAGGCTTAGGGAGGTTCCGTTGGTTACCCTTTGGGTACGGAACCCTAGTAAATTGGAATTCCATCTCATGTGAAAAAAATAAGACAAGAGATATCTAAAAATAACCTCAAAAACGGTAACAGCCACCAAAATATCAAAATCGCAAGTTAAACAACAAAAACTGGAGACGTGGAACTCGGTAACAATGCGCCGTTGTCACCGACGAGAGGGCAAAGCCGGCGTGCCAAACGCCCGAAACACCCCTTATGCCCCGTTCGCCCCGAATTTCACAGCCACATGTAATTAATCTACCCCGGATGCCCCGACAAGTCTATTAGGCTGAAAACAATATCTTCTCGGCTCTCCACGTGTCAATTATGAGGTGAAAATGATTGATGACGTCATCGAGGCAAATCGGGCGAAGTGACGTAATTAGGTTTTGAAATTGGAAGCTTGTGTGAAAAGGGCCTTTTGTTTTTTTTTTGAACTCATGTGATGTTGCCAGTTTGTTGGAATATTGACTGAGTTTTTTGAGCAAAATGTTTTGCGTGATTGTTTTTTTTTTTTTTCATAATAAAACCTTTTTTTAAGCTAGGAATTTGTTGATGTATTTGTATATATTGAGGGGATTGTAACAAATAGATTCCTTTACTTTAGTTCAAGTAACATAGAAAAGCTTTCTTATTAATGAATTAAAGTTCTTAAGTGGTAAGAAAAAGCTGAACTTACACTTTCATTCTTGTATCGAAACCCGTTCACATCAACAGACGGACTGCGTTCATTACAGATTACAAACTACAGGAGATATTAGAAATTATGGCAATCCAAATTGGTCGTGGTATACCTGTGTCAATATTTATTCAAATAGGTTTGTATTGCAACCTATTTGAATAAATATTGGATTTGCCATAGGTATTCCCAATATACGTCCAACTAAATTAGATGGGTCAACAACGAAATTGTTATACAAAGAATTTGATTTGACGATAAATTATTCAAAATAACCTCTTGATCCATTTTATTGACACTCAACGTATTGAAAAACCAATAAAGATATTTTTCAATACCATTCAGAAGCGCTGAGAATGTGAAAAACCTTTTTGCGCACGTAATCAAATAACCAGCCTCAGAATTTAATAAAAAGTAAATAATATGTTAGTATAGGAAATTCATTTAAAATGTCAATTTCAATACAGAATGGCGACAAAAATAAATTCCGACTTTTTGCGGTTAACTCGCTTGTCGGAACTTTTTTCCGATATTTTAATTATAACTAGTGAGCTGTCACCGAGTTTGCTCGCGTTGAATTAATGTTTTCAAAATGGTTGCTTAACACAGTCAGTATTTTAAGATCGATTAAAAAATATATGTGCCTGGATAGTTGAAGGGTGTTCTAGAGAAAATGTTCGCAAAATTTTAGCTTAACCAATTTTTACTCAAAAGAAAACATTCTATAGTTTTCATAAGCGAGTGCTGTGCAGTCCCAGCATTATGTTGAGCGATGACCGTTTTGTGTGGATGCAACCCATATTTTCCCAACCTGTATAAGTCACATTTTTTTATAGCCGAATACTTAAAAAGTTAAACACATTTTCTTCATTCTTTCGTCGTATACCTGAACTGAACCACTCTGTAAATGAGTCTATGGGCCGATGGTTACATATTTAAAGCAATTTACACTAAGCTCCATTAATATGAACGTGTTTACTTCAGCCTTTGTCTCCCAAGAAACTCATGCTATGTAAGCAATTTGTATCAGACCGTCTCACGCTACGACGTTGAAGTCAATCAAACCGGTGTGCAAGCCTTTACGGCCTGTGTGTTCGAGGTCTGAGCGACGCACAAAGACCGTGGCCGGACAGATTCTGAAACGGAACTAGTACACGGTACAAGGTGCATCGAAAGTCATTCAATACGGAGATTGGCACTTTATAGAGGATAATGGTAAAGCTAGGCTGTTAATGGACTTGTAGATGTATGTCATCTATGTAGCTTAAAGTATTTTTCATGACAATTTTAGAGTAGAAAACGTTAGAGGCGTTATTAAAATGAAAAGACAAAACTTACGCTATTAATTAAGTCGGTCATGAATAGGTTGGACTCTCAAAGGTGATCATCGATGTGGTGAGGTCGCGGAATCCTCTAAATGCGAAAACTACAGGGGCTCTACTATGTCATCTTAAATCATCAGGATTTTCGGCGTGAGAGAGAGAGGGAGCTACACAAGGCGCATAGCA
Organism: Lacanobia wlatinum; assembly: GCA_947578705.1. Taxonomy (NCBI): domain Eukaryota; kingdom Metazoa; phylum Arthropoda; class Insecta; order Lepidoptera; family Noctuidae; genus Lacanobia; species Lacanobia wlatinum. The sequence continues at coordinate 25,537,289 of OX388031.1, forward strand.
CTATCTCTTTTTCACAACGGACTCATAATGACATTGGTACGTCATAGTATGCCAAAAGTATCTTTACAATTATTATGCGTTTAGGGCCTAAACTAAATAATCTATACTAATATTATAAAGAAGAAAGATTTGTTTGTTTGAATTGAATAGCTTCCGAAACTACTGGACCGATTTGAAAAAATCTTTTAGTATTGGATAGCTACATTATCAGGAAGTAACATAGGTTATATATTATCCCCGTACTCCCACGGGAACGGGAACTACGCGGGTGAAACCGCGTGACGTCCACTAGTTTTAAATATGCTTATGGCCTGACGTAAAAGTCAAACGGCTGGATGATAGTGATAATATTGCTTTAATTTTCCTGATATTCATTCGTTAATTTCTTACCTCTGTTTCCAAGGTAACCTCGGTTCTGGCATAGACCACTCGACGACGCGAGGAGAAAATGTCGCAGATCTTATAGAAAGCACTCTTCAACTGCTGGAGCGATACGGAGGGCCGGACGCGTTCATCAACATAAAGTACATGATACCAACATACGAATCAGCTGTTCTTAATTAACTTTTAGATCTATTTCAACATCAAAATAATTTGAGTGATAACTCTCATTAATTTTATAACAATGTTGTCGGCTTCTAGTATTTCCTGATGCATTCGAATTTCAAATATCTCCGACCCCAAGTAACATGGGTTAGGGGTAGGAATATGATTCAAATTTCGAATATCAGTGTTTTACATAGAGTGAATACAACCTAGTAACTGCCATGAGAAATGTTGAACTTTATGATCAAATTACTATTTTTATTTTTTATTATTTTCAGAGTTTTAATATTTAATTTTCTAATGCACTAATTTTATTGTATGGTTATACATAGATTCTCTTTATAATGATCAGGTAGATACTTAGTAACGCGTTTTTATACTGTAGGACTTTGAAATATTTATCGTGATATAAAATTCGTGTGCAATTGTAGCTTGTATTAATTGTTGTATTGTCGTTAGAAGTAGATAATTGTTAATGTGTGGTTCAAAGACAACGACGCGGTTTACCGTGACCAAATTGAAATACCACTCGTTTTCACTTAATGTTAAACATATTTCAGCTTCAACATGAACATTCCTCAATAGGATATTTGACTGCTATGAAAAATATACATGAATGAACAATTATTTGATAGATGTTATTAAAACAATACGATAGGTTTTAGTCAGTAAGAGTCTCAGTCCCTTTTGCTTCACCCAGAGCGGGAGGAGTCATTTGATGATTTCCCATCCTTAAAAAAAAATACTCTTTTGAAGTTATTGTTCTATCCTTGTCACACAAAATGTCGTTTGCACAATTCAATATGGCGGAGCTTGTGAGTGACGTCATACGCAATTAGTGCTGTCTCTGTTTATCACAGATTTTAAAACACTGCCATTTTTTGAGATTTTAAGCAATTTTTTTCAGCTCCAGTAAAAACAATCCAGTCAAATAGCTTATTGTATCGGTGTATTTAGAAGCTTAGCAATTAGACTATGCCTATTAAATTTAAGTGTTATTCCAATACTCACTATTGTGTTTATTTTAGTATTCTATTCAATTGTTAATTTTTGTAATTATTTATTGCGGCCTTCAGACTCATTTGTTTTTGTTCAAGTTTATATTGTGTTGTTACGTAATTTTAAGTTTTGATAAATAAATAGTGCGTGATATTTCTTTGTTTACTTACTCTTTAAGGAGTACCGAAGCTTCTAATTAATGACTTGATTTTGATTGAACTTTTGAGAAATCTATATATAGTTCTTCTAGCTGACTCGGCAAACGTTGTTTTGCCAAACAAAACAAAAAGTACCCTGCCAACTATTCTCATACCTACGGAATATACCTATAACATTTCATGAAGATCGGTCGAGCCGTTTCGGAGGAGTTCGGTAACAAACACCGTGACACGAGATTTTTTTATATTAGATAATATTATAAATGCAAAAGTTTGGATGGTTGAATGTCTGTTACTCAATCACGTTAAAACGGTTGAAAGGATTTTGATGAAATTTGGCACATAGGTAGATTATAACATATAAAGTCTGGAATAATACATAGTAGACATTTTTATCCCAGGAGTTTGTTCCTTTGGGATAATTTTCGACATTCAGCGGCAGCTAGTTGTAAAATAATGTCAAAGAGATGAAATTATTTATTGAATCAATTGATGAAATTCAATGAATAATTTCATCTCTTTGACATTAGTGTGATTACTGTTCGATAGGTCGAACAGCAATCATACATTACTTCAGCCAAAAGATGTCCACTGATGGACATAGGCCTACCTTAAGCGCCACTTCCAACTAGTCCTGTTCTTCTTGCATCCATCCGAGTGTATTTAACTTTTTCATTACTTTTACTACCTCTAAAAACATTTTTCTCCTTCTTCTTCTTCTCGAGTGAAAGAAGAAGAAGCACAAACAAACACACATTAAAAACAAAAAACATTAAAATAAAAATAATAATAATGAAACATTATTTCACTATTATCAAAAACCCACATGACTTTTTTAATTATTTGAAAGATTTCACTACTTATCCTTATTTTTTTTTAGATGTTTGTGTAATGCGTCTAGATTTTCTCTATGTTTTCATGAATATAACAACATAATCCAGTCGAATACCCTATTTTATCTACAACTAATATTACCACAGGCAACATAAACACTAATATGTTACATATTTACCCCAACCCAATATTAACCCGAAATATTTTGCCAATAATTACGCATCGATGAAGTTATAACCTCTGGGGGGTCATAGTCAATATTTAGATCAGCTAGGCGAAGCAATTTACAATCTGCGAAGCCGAATACAGGGTGCTATGTATGCATGCAATTTGCACGCTCCGCTTCTGTTTGGGATAAACCGGACGCACCCTATGCATGTAAGTGATGTTAGATCATATGTGTGTGCCTCGATTTGAATTTGATGGTGCCTTGAGTGAGGTGGAAGTTGTTAAGGTGTGTAGGTAGTTGCTTAGAAACCGCACTTGTAAGTCACTAACACTATTTGACGCTTAACAGCCAGCTATTAACCAAAAAAAAAAAACAAGTGCGAATCGGATTCGCGTGCCTAGGGTTTCGAATGAATTTGATTTTTTTTTAACATGTTTAAACACTATAGACTTCTTATAGTGTTTCCTATAATCTATAGGTAAAAATAAATCTAGTATCTCAATTTTTTTTCATGGATCATCATCATTTTTTTTTGGAGGTAAGGGGGGAGGAATGGTCATTTTCGTCTAATTTCTTGAATAATTTAAAAATCGTTTATTTAAAAATTATGAAAAAAATAATTCAAATTCTATTTATCTAACAGTGTTGGGGCCGAATGTGCCAGAAACTAAACTCTGTATTAGTTGCTCACACGAAAATAAATAACAAATATTTTTAACATAATGACCCTGGTCCTGGTTTAGCAACGAACTCATATTCGTCCAAAGTCATTTAGGAATAGGGAATATGCATGAAAAAATATCTATTATCTATACAGTTTATCTAAAAATATACAAAAATAAAATACTAACAGTGAAAATAGAATCAAAATTGCTCGAAAAACAACCGAGATATAATTATTTTAAACAAATATATCTGTCCCTCTCGCGAAAACGCTGTTTTATATGGCAGCTGTATAAGCGTCATGGACTTTGACGTCAAAGTTCATATCGGACTTCTCTTTCTAATTGTTATCTTTGAAGCTTTATAACTTCATCGCTGATGAAGATATTTAAAAAATAAATTCATGATTGTTTACTAAAGCTAATAAGTATTTCATTTTGCAAATAAAAAATCGCAAGCATATTCCCTATTATTTAGAGGCATTACAGATATACAAAACATACATTCTACACTGTCATAGATCTGCAGATTTATTGATACTCCTTAGTACTTAAAAGGTATAACATATTACCTGGACAGTCATCATTTTCCCAACATAGACATCACAAATTACTTCAAAACAATTTTACAAGTACACATTATTACATAGAGTATACCTTCTCACTTTAATATACATGCTGAAATATAAATACACAACGAAGTAACCGCCCGCTTCACAATATCGAGTAAGGAAAGGAAAGCCATATGAGATACGTGACGTCAGCCTCGTAGGACCACTATTGGTGCTCTCACCCCACTTGTAGCGCGATATGACGAGAACCGGTGCTTTTACCCCGTTTCATAACTGAAAACTCTGAGTTTTACAATATTATGAAATGGTCCCCAATATGTTTGAGATGCGGGGATGAAGTTCGTTTCTTGAGAGAGGCCATGGTAGAGCGGACAAATTTGACCTTAAGCCTTGTCTTCCAGTGGGGTGACGACAATCTGGTCACTTTTAACGCCACCAAAATGCAGGCGTGTCTTTTTACCGCGAAAAGGAGTCGTTTTGACCAAACTCCTACTTTTCGGGGTGCATCTGTTCCTGTGACTGATCGACTAAAGCTTCTAGGCATGGAGTTGACATCCAGTCTCAACTTCGGCGCCACCATCGAGTACAAAGCCCAAAAAGCTGGGCATCCTAAATAGGGTGAAGCGATACTTTAGGCCTGGAGAGCTTTTAACCCTATACAAAGCACAAGTCCGATCCTGCATGGAGTATCGTAGCCACCTTTGGGATGGCTCAGCTAAGTATCAGCTTGCCGCGCTTGACACGGTGGAACGCAGCGCTAAGAGGCTCATCGGTGACGTAAAACTGGTGGATGCCAAGTTACATGGCTTGGCTCATCGCCGTAAGGTTGCCTGCTTGTCGGTCTTCTACAGATTGTACTTCGGTGAGTGTGTCCAAGAAATCCACGACCTCATCCCACGGGCCCCTTCTACCATCGGACAACCAGACGCACTGCATCTTACCATCCCTACCTTGTTGCTATTCCACCAATTCGCACTAAGCGCTTCTTAACGTCTTTTATAATGCGCACAGCAAAGGAGTGGAACTCTCTGCCTGCGTCTGTGTTTCCAAACGTTTACAACCCTAATCTTTTCAAAGTTAGAGTGCACAGGCTCCTTCTGGGTAGTCTCGCTCCATCGTAGACTTTGTCTCTGTCATCTCTGACCTAGACTTGAGTCAAGAGCAAACCCATCACAAAGAAAAAAAAATACACAAATCACTATTATAAGTTTACCAAATCCGATCTACATTTTTTGCGTGAAAGAGCTACAAACATCTATCCATCCGCACAAATCGGGTTTATAATAGCACGAGCAAGTAGGATAGCTGTATCATATTATACTTCAAGGACCACTATTTCCATACAAACACCACGGATGAGTGACCCCCATGAGACCCGTAGCCATAAGAATACGTATATTAATATAAATTGAGCAAGGACGACCGTCTTACGGAGTATTTATCAGTTGACTGCAGCCGCGGTCTGGATTCAAGGCGACACCTTTTTAGCCTCTCAACATTTATAACTCGAGGCCGAAGATGTGAAGAGACTGGATGTGAACGTTACGTTTTTTAGGGTGGGACATCATCAAATAGGCAGAAGGGAGTGTCAGACTCTTATTGACTAAAACCCACCCGTATTCCTCCTAATGCCCTTTGCGTTTCAGTGCCGCGGTGTGATTTAACATGTGATATAGTTATCTGATGATTGAAGCATACCTATAACTCAATCATAGGCCGCAATAGTAAAATGTTTTTCATGTGGAGTAATACAATAAAATGTTTGTGTACGTAAATTATATTTGTGTTCTCAAATGAAGAATAACCACTCATACGTACAAACGGTTTTTGGAGAGTCTGTGTTTCCTGATAGCTACAACCTGGGAGTCTTTAAGTCAATAGTGAATAGGTTACTTCTAGGCAAGCGTGCTCCATCTTCGACCACATCATTATTTACCATCAGGCGAGATGGTTGTCAAACGTGTGCCTATCAGTAGTAAAAAAAGATGTATGTATTTGGCAAAACTGCTTTTAAAAAACAAAAACGTTTGAAGTTAATTTTGAAGCGTATACAGCTGTATCAAAGTTGGTGTTAAGCAAACAGCAATAGATAACAAGACTTACCGTGTTATTTTAATTGAAATCTTGATTAAAATCCTTAGATTGAGAGAATCTGGCTAAAAATGTAACCAAATTTCGACTCATACTTACATACCCACGCGTTAGACTTCGTGACTCATCCAGTAATACTGCATCGTTGTCGTGAGCGCCTTCAGACACGAATAATTTATCTTGGCGGCAATCAAGGGGGTAATTTTCGTGAAGACTGCGCTCCGAAACTATTTCACTAGTTTTCACTGTTTCATTATTGTAAGGGAAATGAGCTTTTTTATGTAATTTATGTTCTTTTAGCCTTTATACGTTTGTTTAATCGGATCTTGTTTAAAGAACTTTGGAACCCTTCTATCTGTACCTACAAGACGAGAGAATGAAATCAGCTTTCGTATATATCTTGGGCGATAAAATAACGCAACTAAACCTTTGCCTAAAACTACCAAACTAACTAATTCGCCTGTAGTGTCCAATACAGGTCAAAAGTCTCTCCAATTCTTTACAATTCTGTTTCGAGTTCCTCCTACTATCTCCATTTTGTTCCACCATGATTACTTCTAAAGACCAGACTGTCTATAAACTAATAATTTGTACTAAACACAAAGTGCATCATTGGGTACTTTACCCAATATTTTGTTATTTACTTACTAAGTTATTACTTACGTGTTTCAGGATTGAATAAAATATATATTTTGTGAATATAGCCAGTTGGCTAGAACACAATGTCCCTCAGTTCTCAGACATATCAGGATTGAGGAACCTATTTAAACCCTTGTAAAATCTTCGTACGTTCGTTGATCGTGCTGAATTTTGAATGTGTTTAATTGTATTTCTACTAAATCTTGATATTAATAATTATATAGCATGAATTTACATCGATTTACTGAGATACCGAAATCCTTGAGTCAGGATTGAAGGACTCTTTGAATTGCTATAAGTTTTTTGTGTTTGTTATACAAATTTTTAGATCGATTTTTTTGTGTTCTACTTTTGCTAAATCCTTGACAGCAATAGTTTTTAACCAACTTCCAAAAAAGGAGGAGGTTCTCAATTCGGTGGGTATTTTTTTATGTATGTACACCGATTACTTCGAAGTTTCTGATTCGATTTCTGTGATTTTTTGTTAGTTCGATGCAGTATACATGCCATTTGGTCCCGTAAAAATTTTATTCAGTTTGGTTCAGTAGTTTTTATTTTATGAGCATTTTTGCTTATTTGAATTTCTGCGTTGACGAAGACGTCGTCCAAGTATCACCACTAAAAAATGGAAAATAAAAATCTTTTTACAAAAAAATATGACCGACTTCGAAACAAAACACTACAAAGGATTCTTTGTAGTGTTTTGTTTCGAAGTCGGTCATATTTTTTTGTAAAAAGATTTTTAGTCGGTGTTAAAAAACAAAGAAACAAAACCAAAAACACCGACTTCCGAAATTAAGGTTATTTTATTCTTTGTATTGTTTGGAAGTCGGTTATATTTTTTTGTAATAAGTTTTTCAATTCAAGAGTGGGACCCTCGATCCTGACACACATTATTACTTGCATAATAGGGAATATGCACGAAAAAAATATTTATTATCTATACAGTTTATCTAAAAATATACACAAATATAATACTAACAGTGAAAATAGAATCAAAATTCCTCGAAAAACAAACGAGATATAATTATTCTAAGCAAATGTATCTGTCCCTCTCGCGAAAACGCTGTTTTCTATGGCAGCTGTATAGGTGCCAAGAACTTTGACGTCACAATGCATATCGAACTTCTCTTTCTAATTGTAAACTTTGAAGCTTTATAACTTCATCGCTGATGAAGGTATTTAAAAAACAATTTCATAATTGTTTATTAGAGTTAATAAGTATTTCATTTTGCAAATAAAAAAATCGCATTCATATTCCCTTCACTATTGCATAACACCCGAAAACAAAACCTAATCAAGTCTCCAAGCACATTCTCAATTCAAAACACTCCTCACACAAAACAGATTGAATACACAACTAGACAGCCAGACAGAATTATCTTCCCTTTTTTCGTGATCCGATTTCTTGACGTTGTTCCGTTTAATGAGAACATAATGATGAAAAATATGATGCTGCAGTCTTCCCTCCTGATATTAATCGCTGCGATTTTTCTGAACGCGACTTATATCAGCGTCTTAGTGCTTTTTACTGTCGGGGTTCTTGCTTCAGTTTTCTGATTGTATTGTTACGGGATTGTTATGAATATGAATGTTTTTATGTGGGATTATTGGGTGTGTTATGTTGTGTTTCTTTTGGTAATAAAGGATACTATTTTTTTGTTGCAGTTGTTTTCTGTGAGTACATTTTGATATTGTTAATTAGTTCTGTGTCTGTGAAACATGTTCCATGGTAACGTTTGGATGTTAACTTTGCGATTTGAACTAAATTCTGATTCGATTATCCTCATATATAAAATTATTACCATTACTGACTGATTGCGTGACTGACAGACAACGCACAGCCGAAACTACTGGTCGTAGAAAGCTGAAATTTGGCATATAGATTCCTTGGGGAGTGCAAAGAAGCACTGTGAGAGGATTTCCCGAAATTCCTACGGGAACGGGAAAAAACGGGGTATGCGCGTACGATGTAACGAAGTAGAACAGCTAGTAACATATAACAATTTATCAAAAAAATCAGCTGCAGTAATTTTTTCCTAAAATAACTTTGATTTCACTGACAGCAAAACACACCGAAATAACTGGAAAATCGGATTTAAATCTCCAAATAAAATTCATCGCAAAATCGAAATATTACAAAATAAATCGGAGCATTGAAAACAAAAAGCGAATAAATCGCAGCAACCCTGCTGCGATTTATTCGCAGCAGGGTTGCTGCGATATTTATTCCTACAAAAATATAACATTAGACGGACTTTGATTGCGAACCAACTAAAATACAGACAAAAATTCCAACAGATCCTAAAAATAAAACACAGAATTCGACCCAAACATTGTGCAATCAAATTATTATACTCGAGTTTCAATGTTTCATTTCATTCAATTGAACATGTTTTTTACAATGAAGAGTATTTTGGGTTGGGTTAAATGCCTCCATGGGTTGGGTAAAATAGCTTTTAACAATACCTAACTTTATTGGATACCTATTTAGGAATTATAGCAGTCGAAACCTTATACCTAATTACCGTTAAATTGGCTGGGTACCTACTCTAAATATAGGAAGCTAGCCATCATCATTTCAGCTGTCCAAATATATATAGGGCCAACATCAAACAGTCCTATGCGTCTTGTATCCAGCGGATTTCATCATCACCTTGGGGAAAACTGAAGACTGTAGCTGAGATCCTAAATTAATCGGTATCATTATTCTCGCAAGGCATAATTTTTCAATGTGAGAGATAAAGGTACTATGATGAAATCTTAAATACCATTGATCACTATTTCCATTTGATATCATATTTTATGGAATTTTCAAAAAAGGGGTTTCTTCATTTAATTTAAGATTCTAACTTCAATCGTAAACAAAACGAGTCAACACAATTATTACCCGATAAAAAAAAAGTTATGAAAAACCCAAGATGCACAGTCTCGAACAAATGCAACACTCGAAACTGTCATCAAAAACTGACAAGTATCAAGTGTCATGTGTGAGATGTGTGTTGTTATACTATAAACATTTTTTTTGCAAATTCAATCTTACACGGATCGCTTAAAGTTGTTTTTACAAAGCAGTGCAGTATGGCGAGCGATGAGAGACTGTTTGAAACTAGCGCACAATTTTAAATTGTGCGCTTGTTTTATGCGGACGTTTTTGAGATGCTGAGTGTGTATCTTGGGTTTTTATATATCAATGTAAACGTCAGATGTTTACTACCAATTCGGTATTATCAGAACTACGTAAACAAATTTGCAGGTTCTTAATCCCGTTTCTTTTTAGAGTACCATCACCATCAGCATTTACATCTCTTTGTAGAACTGAGTTTCCATTCATAGTTTTTCTGAGATACGAATCTGTCACAGAACTTTTTCTTAAACATCACTTTATTTTAAACAAGCTGTTTCGAATTTTTCATAAGGTACCATATCTCCAGATCTAGTATGAGGTCGCTAGGTGAATGTTACAACCAATTTACAAATATTATATTTTAAGGCTGCTCTCTCGAAAAAAGCTTAAAATAGCGTGCAGATGAAGCAGCTTTTCGTCGGCACTAACAGAGAAATTATATCTGAAAAAATAGTTAGTAATTTACATGTATTGATTCGTAATTTGGTTTAGCCAGAATGTGTCTATCGGTATCACATAATAAGAAAAAACCTACTAAATCACCTCTAAATCGTTGAGATGATTAATCCTTTATTATTTATCAAAAGAGTATAAAAAAATATTTACTGCTTTGCAATACAAACGAAAATGATTTGGTTTTGTTACTTTTTTAAAACATGTACTATTTTTACTATAAAAAATTAAAAATGCGGGTAGCGGAGTGGCGCGTAGAATGTAGTTAGAACAAGTTCATTGGAATGAATACAAGCCTTAAGCTTGAAATAGATTACCGTCCACAATTTATAAACTTCCATATATGTACGTCTATATATTTTCTCTGTGCAACAAAATCTGTGCAGACGAATTAATGTCAGTATGATAGAACTTTTTTTCGGAGCTCAAAGTCTGTGGCATTATAAGCTGCCAATCATTCAATCGTTTACTAGCCAGATTCATAAAAATATATATCCAATATACTTATATGTTAACTCACTAGCTAGCTCAGTATCATTTAAAGTGTACTGCGAGTGACGTATGTCTGATTTCCCGACAACTTGCATGTTTCTGACATACCATCACACTTGTGGTAAATGTGTCTAGTTGAGTGATGTACACCGAGTTGCTGACCACGAAACATTACGGGCATGTATCATGTAATAATAATAAAAAATTGGTTGCCTGTAAAGTCGATTTACGGACGATAATTTTACGTGATAACGTCATAAGAAAACAATTGAATTCTTAACATACAATAAAAAAAATAAAAACAAAGTAAAAGTAATAATAAAAGGAGTAGTGGCAGTAATTAGTTAAGTATATATTATTATAATGAATTAATTATTATTTTATTAATATAATTTTATAAATTGTTAAATAAATAAATACAACCCGAGCGCTTAGGCTGATCGTGCCTCTCTATCCCTTGTTCCGCGCTCATTTGTTTGCGGAACGTGATCGTGACAATTTTTCGTGCGTGCAGCCGGTGTTCATCGATTTTATAAGACGTTATCACGTCAAAAAAATAGTTTATTTTCCACTGGTTGCACAAAAACACAAATTTAGACATTAAGCAGCTTTACAACAACTATAAAAGGTGTTTACGTTGAACTCCAGTACCCAGTATAAGATTAAACTTGTGTTTAGGTACCGCCGTTCTCGCTTACAGTTTGAACACATAACAGAATTTGTAGGACGAGCACAGTATTTTACAAAAAATTAAGTGAATATTTACTAATATGTAGCCTCATGTGTGATAGGAATCTGGCTTGACTGGAAGCCGACCCCAATGAAGTTGGGAAAAGGCTAGGCAGATGATGATGTGTGATAGGACGTGTGATGGTGTGTTTGTTATGTAAGTCGTATACGAGACATATACACTATTACTTTAAGTTATTGGTTAGAATAGATATGCAATTAAGTTTTTTTTTTATCCGACTTCCAAAAAAGGAGGAGGTTCTCAATTCGGTGGGTATTTTTTTTTATATATGTTTGATTTGATTTCTGTGATTCTTTTTTAGTTCGATGCGGTATACTTGCCATTTGGTCCCGTAAAAACTTTAAATCAGATTGGTTGAGTAGTTTTTATTTTATGAGCATTTTTGCTTATTTCAATTTCTGCGTAGACGAAGACGTCGTTCAAGTATCACCACTTAAAAATGAAAAATAATAAATCAGATATCAGATCTTCAGTCTTGTTATAATCATAATTAAGGTACATTCCTACACTGTTTGTTTAGACGATTAACTTCGCCTAAAAAACTGTCAAACTTTTGCAAACTAGGTACTTTTTGGTGCTCTGCTTTTGGAGAGTCCCGTATTATATAGTTTAAAATCAGCAGCTAGCTTACATTAATAACCTCAAGTCGTTAACAATAGGGTAGATGGACTAAAATAATAATATTAATTAGTCCGTTTTTTTTAATAGATTTCCAAAAAATAATAAAACTCTGTGTTGAAAACTCGTATGATAACACATTTCAGCACAATTTTTTTTTTTTTACTATTGATAAGCACGCGTTTGACCACTATCTCATCTCACCTGATGGTAAGCGATGATGTGGTCGAAGATGGAGCACGCTTGCCTAGAAGTAACCTATTCACTCTTGACTTAAAGACTCCCAGGATGTAGCCATCAGGAAACACAGACTCCGGCAGGGAATTCCACTCACAAATTTGTAATTGTTAGTGAAGTCACATTCCCCCACTCCTGATCTTTGATGCGTTTCTTCTTCGTATTTTTTTATTGATTTGGCAAAGCAACCAATAAATATCCAACATTTGTCAATAATCTAACTAACGGACTAAATAAAATCATATTGTTTTTCTACAGTAATCATACCTATTGAGCACATTATAATAAACCTTTAGCTTACATACGGATCGTCCAACAAGCTTGCCAATATTTTTTTAAGAGCTTTGTTTAGCGGTGCGGATCAATAATTGAAGTGCAATGGGAATGCACATTTTATTTTGATAATAAATTAATCTTTGAGCGTGCGCATTAAGGATTTGTTTCTTAGACAGGGGGTGCGGTCACAATTTACTGGGTTCGCTTTTACAATGGTGAAGGTTATTAACGTCTTTTTTTCCTGTTAATTAATTCTTGTTCTCTAAATAGAAGTTCGCGGTACACGGTTCAAAAATACTTATGTAGGTATATATATGTATTTTTTTGTATTGTTTACCTTTTGTGCGTAGTACAAGATTCAAGTAAGTGTTCTGTTAAACTCTTGATTTATTGGTTGATTATAACAATTATAAAACTTAATGTCTTCTAAGGAACATGATCTGGTCTCCCTTCTTAACTAAAACTACTCACAGTTTATTTTTATATATCATTTTAATTTCCACCATACAAACAAAACCTATGCCAAACACTGTCCGCCCACAAAGCCATGTCAACCTAAACCCTTTATATCGAGATTCTCATTAGTTAAAAATAAAAATAAAACAAATATAAAACAGGAGACGTTTTTAACAAGCACAGCAATAAAGGCCGTTGCAGCGCGACTCAGATAAATCGTGGGAGAGCCCGTAGGTATCCGCCACTTAAACTGACCGCAATTACAATGTAGTGTTACATTCGACATTGTAAGCACTTTGGAGTAATGAGAATGATTTAGGTGAATGGCTTTGCGGAGTTTAAAAGCTTTCGTGGCTTATTGTATTGAAATACGGTGCCTAAAAGGCAACTATGTTGTTTTGTGATGAATTGGTTACACTCTTTAGCTGGGTTTTGTATTCACGATGTAGGTACAAATAAATTTCCAGGTTGGTAATTCATGACCATTTGATTGATCACTTTCCTTTTACTAGGTATGTCTAACCAAACTACTACAGTTCGTTGTGGCGTAATACTATCTAACTTTTTCTGCATAAACAAAAACAAACAAGGAAAGATCAGAAACTGGAAACATGGTTATAAAGGTAAAATACTGGTATTCAGCTGTATCAGTTTAGATTTGAAGTCGACTCCAACATTGAAGTTAGGAAAGGCTATGCACAGAAATAGGAAGTAGTAATTAATTATTATATAACTTACTAGCTGACCGGGCAAACGTTGGTTTGCCATATAAAAAAAATTGCCTACGACCTATTCTCAAAACTACCACATATACACAAATGAAATCATAAAAATCGGTCTAGCCGTTTCGGAGGAGTTCAAAAACAAACATTGTGGTATGAGATTTTTGTAAATTAGATTTGGTAACTAAGAAATTATTATCACCTTGTTATTTTGTTTCTTTTTTTTGTGTGGTCTACTAACCCTTATAACGCTCTTTGTAACGTATGGACATATGTCTGAAATAAAGATAAATTAAGATGAAATCGAAAACTAACGATTATAAAACTAATCTAACAAAAAACATACGTCAAATTTACACTACGGTGTAACAAGCAGCCACTTTTAGACTATTTTACAGCATCGCCTAGACAAATTTTGCAGCGAGATAAGAAAGAAACAGGACAAAAGGGGCATTACTGCGGCTTGTGGCTCTTAATGTGGATTATGGGAGAACGAATGACGGGTCGAAACCGACCCCGCTTAGTTTTACCCCACGAAAATCGAGATTAAACGAATTTCGTGGTTACGTTACGGTGTGATTGCAATTTTGCAGTTTATGGTGTGGTGTCGGGATCATTATAATTTATGCTGTGTTTTCATTTAGGAATTTTGACTGTAAAGGTTTTTCTTAAAGGAGTTTACTGTAATCATCCAAACATGGCATACATTTATAGTGTTTTAAAATAAGTCTCATTGATTTTGTAACTACATAGTTTGTATCTTTATGTGCCAAAAAATATGTTTTCTTTCATTCTTAAATAACAATGAACTATGTTGCGTTGATATAAGATTTTACCTCCTAATCTGACAAGTCTATATTGCCCACTGCAAGACAAGATTCTCTCTCTACCTTAGGAAAATGTTTCTTACCTTAAAAAGCTTTGGTAAAAAAATCGTTATGGCTAACTTTATTTCAGACCTAACATTTGAAGACTTAATTCTACTCACTCATACGCCAAATGGACATCGAAAACCAACATGACAGAAAAACACATATTATCAGAAAATAGAAAAATATAACACTCAAAGAAAAGACCTAAGCAGGTGTGGGATTACGTCACAGCAATGTTTTCCACTCGATATGAATAGTGGGGGATTGGTTCGGCCCGTTCGGCCCGTCGACCCGTCGGCCCTGGCCTGTCTTGGCCCGGGCCATCCGCGCGGAAACGTAGCCGGGACACGTGTACGGATTCCCATTCAGATGGGAATAAACAAGGTGGAAATGGGACAAGGTTTTATTAAGAATTTTATTTTTCGTTGTTTTATTTGTTCTTTTTATATATGTTTTTCATAATTGAAAAGGTAAAATGTTTTTAATCTTATAGCAAGAAAGAAACTTAAAATAAAACAAAATACATACACCTACAATAAAAAAAAAATCCTCACTAAAATGAGGCGTCAAAAAATTCGTCCGCATCGCTATATATTAAATGGTGTTTTTTTTTTTAAGGTGAATTAGATGTTATTGGTAAGAACGTTTTTAGTGGAAGTTACGTTTGGTTTAATTAGGAATTTGTTAGATTTTTAATAAAGCAACAGCGACTTTTTGTTAATTATATAATTTTGAATGCCCAATCTATCAATCCAGCATATTTCCTATTATAATTTAAGCAAAATTAAATCAAAACAGCAAATTTTTTCATTATTTTTCAATATACGAAAATAATTGGAAGGTGATAAAAAATCTGCAAGCATATTCACTAGATACGTTGTTGGACCGATCCAAAGGTATTTATGTACTAGAGATGTGCCTTATTTTCAAGAGAAATAATAAATTATTTTCTAAACTGCTACACTACTCAAATATTAGTAGCCACTACTTACAGATCTACACAACTACATCACTAACCAGCCTAAAAGGCCCACCACCCATCAATAACCACTAACCACATCACTACAGCCAAGCACACAAGCACACAAACACAATTATACCTACCGATGCAATTATTAGAGGATTACAACGACACGTGCATAAAGCGACGAAACAATTAATATGGACAGGGTTACATTACAACATAGATAAGTACAGCATATCAACTCCATACGGCGAGCGAAAATTTACCCATTTTACCAAAATACGCGTTTTAAATACGCGTTAACAAACGAGCATTCCTAACTGGTATTGATTAGTTTCACATGGTAAAAAATTGCCTACCGTGCGGATAGAGGTCAATCGAGCGTAATTTCAGCCTAGCAAAATGAGTCGCAGTCAAGGAAAACCAATTCCATAGTGAGATAAATTGAAAAAATATTCTGTTATTATAGTTATAAATGAAATACAACAGATTCACAAATCGTTTTGCATCTTCGGATGGCACAAAAAACACTGTATAGTAGCCGGCACGAATCATGAGCACAGATCATTGGCGTATCGTAAAGATCTGTGCTCATGACTCGTGCCGGCTACTATAACCGCGGAATTTACATACACGTAAAAAACGCGGCTCACCAGACTGACACTACTCACAAAACGATCGATTAATAATAATAAGCATTTATTTCAGACTTTTTTACACACTTTAAAAACAACTAGCTCACAACAATATAAAAAAAACAACACACACCGCACCGCACCGTATGTGCGTGCGCTAATTTAATCGTGTTGTACAAAGCTGATCTTCTGCACCAACTTATTCTGTGGTTACCGAACGGACGCTGGGGTAACCGATCATGCAGGTGACAGGAAATCAATAGACACCTCATAATGATGCGCGCTGCACGTTAATTAAAAGCGGACGGTAACCGGCGGACTTACTTTACGAACAACGGACGTTTTTAATTATTATTTTCATATTCCACGTGAAATAAAGGCTTTGGGAAAATAAACGTTTTGTTCAGGTGAAGTTTAATTTTACTTTGCCAACTATAATTTTAAATACAGATTCAATATGTACATATAATAGGAAGAGCAGTACCTACAAATGTGTACATAACTCATAACCATTAAAGCAACGTATAGAAATACCTGTGTTCTGGTTTGTCAAGTGAAAGTCGGACTCTAACACGAAGGGTTCCGTATCATAAACCTTAATTTTTATTATTTGTTGTTATAGCGGCAATAGAAATATACAATCTGTAAAAATTTCAACTGTCTGCCTATTACGGTTCTTCAGATACAGCCCGCTGACAGACAGACGGACGGATGGACAGCGGAGGCTTAGTAATAGGGTTCCGTTGGTTACTCTTTTGGTACGGAACCCTAAAAATTGAACTCATAATAAGGCTAACAATGACGGTTGTGTTTGACGGAGCTAGAAGCTAGGTTGCGGGATTGATCACACTCCGTGTACTTCACCCAGGGTGGGAGGAGTCATGTGATTATTATGTATCCATAAAAAAGACTAGGCAAAAATTTTACCAGGGGAGCTAAAACGCCACTTTAGGAGATTCATAATATTAGTCACACAACAATTTGTCAAATTTAATTTTAATCTTTATCGCTAACGCGGTTAGGTTCAATGTTGATTGGGAAAATTTGACAGTGACGGGTAGCGTGATTTGCTTTCTGTTTCTGCTAAAGTGGTCTTTTTAGATGCCCTGGCCAAAAAACTTGATCGCTTAAAACGAAAAAAAAAAGTTCCAAAAAAAGACACTTTTCAAGCAGTCTGATACAGTTCGTGGCATCTAATCAGCGTGGAAATAAAATGAATGCCAACACCTGCACCAGTATTTTTTTTGGAATTGTCTCCTCGAGCTCTTTATTTTGATACCCCACTCGATAGGTTTTGAAAAAAAAAAAACTTTTTTGAAGACAATTAATATGGCGCTAAAAATACGACATTTTAATTTTAACATACCCAGCCTCACTCTCACAATTAAGACGAATATACCGTGCCAAACATAACCCTCCTTCTAGCGCAGTCGGGTAAGAGTACATCACGACGCTTCATCAACGTATAATTTTGACGAAATTCATTAAAATAGAAGACTATTCAACAAACCCCTTTAACCTTTCTTCACCATCTTAAAACAAAATCTCAACTTGCACAACAAAATAGAATGCACAATCGAATAAATTCCATCGCTGAACAATTACAGAAATGTCAACAAAAGGTCAAAGTTTACTGTTACAAAGTTTGCTGATATTTTACAGTCGTTAGTTACTGATATCGAGAACTGATATTTTCCTTTAAATTCTCAGTTACTGAGTGACATTGCTCACTGGGTCGAAGGAAATAATGAATCGTTAGAAGTAAATGTTAGACACTGTCGTTTTGTAGTTATTACTAATGAACTTCGATTTTATATCTAAACCATGTTAAAGAAATCTTAGGAGATTGTTGCTAAATAAAACGCGGTTAAATAGGTTTCAGTACACGTGTCGATGTTATCTGAATATTCTGTGTGTTTTAATAATAAAACCTTCAATTAATATTTATGTACATCAGTATCTGGTAGATAATTACGAAACCCTTCATACGACCTATATTTTTTTGATGTACCTATATTTGAGGTTATACAATTATCATCTGCCTAGCCTTTTCCCAACTAAATTGGGGTCGGCTTCCAGTCAAACCGGATTTAGCTGAATATCAGTATTTTACATGGAGCGGCTGCCTACCAGACCTACACAACCCAGTAACTGGGTAACACGGTACTTCTTGGCGAGACTGTAGTCAGATTTTACTGGCTTCTGATAATCCGTAACGACTGCCAAAGATCTACAAATTACAGCCGGGACCAACGGCTTAGCGTGATTTCCAAGGCACGGATGAAACTCGTTATGTTAAGATGGTCACCCATCCACAGACCAACCTTGGCAAGCGTTGCTTAACCTTGAAGATCGTCCCGTGCGGCTGTTATTATTTAGCCACGAGCTCCTCTATTTCGATGTATCTAGCTCGATGTATTTATGTACATCAGTATCTGGTAGATAATTACGAAACCCTTCATGTATCTACCTATATTTATTTGAGTTTACATAATATTCAATTCTTATTTATATTCTCTGAGTGGAATCTTTACTATTTATAAATTAACTAGCTTTTGCCCGCGACTTTGTACGCGCATATCCCGTTTTTTCCGTTCCCGTAGGAATTTCAAGAAATCCTTAGTGCTCCCCTACACGCCCCAAGGAACCTACATGCCAAATTTCAGCTTTCTACGACCAGCAGTTTCGGCTGTGCGTTGTCTGTCAGTCACTCACTCAGTCAGTAACAGAAGAATTTTATAATTAGAGTAATATTCTAAAGGGATAAAATTGTTTGTTTGTAGGAGGTAAACTCTGGAAGTGATAATTTGCCAATGGATGCTTATCTATCTGAATGTATACGTGTCAAAACCAATATGGTTCCGTTGAGAGAGAGTGACAGACCTATACAAATACATGGCCATTGTAATTAAAGTAAGTTAATTTGATAAAAAGCTACAATATAGCTGAGTGACATAATCACTATGATAAATATAATATGTAAGATAGATAATATAAACCTCTCATAATTTTTGCCCAAAACAACTAAGAAACACACAACACAAGCCAAGGCACAATCCTCAAACTATCCCAACTACACAGAAAGATTCTTAAAGTCCCAAACGCGATTCTACAGCACACCATTCTGAGCGACTTCCATTCTAGAATGCAAAGTAAGGTGGATGGATAACAAGCCGTCGACTTCCACGTGAATGCACTCACTAACTACGTCTAAACGCTTGGCTGTGCCTGCTCGTACCTCACACATCAACGCACCGGCGTCGTTATAAGTTCCAAGAATATCTGAAGTCTAAGAAGCTGCAATATCTTTGATGAAGGAGAGTTGACGTCTGTAAAGGTAATAAATTATGAAAGTGCATCCAATAGTTTGCTGTAGTTTTAATTTACTTTCATTTTATTTGTTAGTTAAATCTCTGATTCTTGTCCACTGATTACATCTTAACTTTAATAGGCGTGAGAGTTTTATGAAATCTTAGAAAAAGATGCCCAGTCATTTCCTTTTTTTTTTAAATAATTCAAAAGAAGAAGAAAAAAATTACGATTCTGTGTTTTAAGTCACGACATACATATATAATACATATTTTTTATACAACTCTCCTTTCGCAGGTATACTAGAAGAGATTTCTTTTGAAATAAGCATTACCTTTGTACCTATTTTTCCTGTTTCCTTCTTTTTATCTTTCTATGTAATGTGTGTACATAAATTGTTAAATAAATATAAGTAACTTATGTCTGCTTCTGATATCAGTAAAAATATACCTCTCTTAATTTCATCAAAACATAATTCCAGAATTCAAGGTCTTTGAAACAACAAACTCTATGTTATACATAACATCGATCAAATTCCATTAAACCTAAACCTTTTTTGTTTTTTTTGTTCCAAACTTCTCTAAACTCCCGTCCAAAGATATCATTCTCTAATACTTAGCCTTCCAAAACACGTTGCACACTACTGCAAGATCTTTAACGCTACCGACAATACAACACGGAGATAATTGGTTCCAGATTCCAATTAGTCCCGATCGATACACAGACTAATTCTATACACTGTCAGTAGTCTGTCATATTAACGGTATTCGCATCTTTGCCTTTGAATTTATTTGCGTCTGTGATTTGTCTGAATACTATTGTGATAGATAGATTTGCGAATTGTAATTTTATAATAATAGTGTTCATTTTGAGTTTCAAAAATTATGGTTCTTGTTTAGAAAATAAACTGGTAACGGATTTATTCTGATAAGTTAACGAATTGAAATTGGAGGCACCGATCTCTCCTCTCTTGATGATTGATGGCAGAATGATCAGTGGCAGTACTTTAAGATAAAACAAGATAAGATTTGATATATTTATGTGCTCAAACATGTGTATACTTACTAGAATAAAACCGTGCAGGCTAACATAAAACAGAAAAGGTTCAGACATGTTTGCCACATGCTATGGCATACAAATATTGTGCGTACTTTTTTTTCAGTAGGAGTAGTAGTAGTGGTATAGTGTAATAGTATTGGTAGTAGATACACAACGTGTAACAGAATGAACGCAATACCTAAAAAGGAGTCATTGTGAACTCGTCATTATGAACTTTGGTTCCAGCCCTGAAATCGCTAAAAAATAATCAATTGTCCCATTAATTTATGTATGCATAAGGTAACAGATTTTGTCGAGTTACCACTGAACTACTGTTATTTTTTTTATCAAAACACGAATATAATATAATAGATTTTTTTTTAAGTTTAATTTATTAATACTGAACTGACGTTAAGAAAACATACCAACCCGTGCTCAAATAAGATAAAAACCATCTCACAGTACAGCAACTACTTCAAAAACATTTCACTGCATCGAAAACTCATAACTCCACACTTCAATAAATTCATAGCCGACCTAGGTACTAACAGGAACTGATAACAGTTGCTATCTCGTCCAGGTCATGCCGGAATTAGGTCACCAGGCCATTCATAGGACGCGGATTACCGGGCTTTCAACGCTCATACAATACTGTGACGCTTCAAATGCATTAATCGATTCGGAAATGAAGGGATTGAGGTGTCCTTGGAGGTCCAGTTTTGATTATAAGGTTGGTTGAAAACTTAGATTTTGACCTCTGAGTTTGTTTCGGTGTTTGTTCTCAGGGTCAGTCGGGAAACACCTGCCTGATTTAGTTTAAATTAACGAAATACGACGAGTAAAAGTGTTATTTGTAAGCTGTTGGTTACCGATACGTTCTCATTTTATCCTTACTAATATAATATTATAAATGCGAAAGTAACTCTGTCTGTCTTTCTGTCGCGCTTTCACACCAAAACTACTGAACCGCTTTAAATGAAATTTGGTACACAGATAGTCTAGAGCCTGAGAAAGGACATAGGCTTCTTTTTATCTCGGGAGTATGTTCCCTAGGGACCACGCGGGCGAAGTGATGGCAGAAGCTAGTAGATAATAAATTTTCGAGTTCGTATCGATTTTGGTGTTGAGGATTGTGGCTATTGCAAAACAGTTCATTTTTCTCGGTAAGTATGAACTTTTTATACGAATTATGTAGACATGTGGTAAATATGTTGGCAAGATTGTGATAAGCTTTCATTGCCTGTGATGTGTCTTCCCAGTGTGTTCTATTGCTTTACAACGGCTATTTATAATTATTAAAAATCGTTTTTTATTAAACATTGATTGTTTGTTAGTTTTTATGTTCACCTTTTATTTTGGCCGTAGGATTGCCGTTTTATAGTCTCAATCTTATGGCGTGTTTTAAAATGGCGTTTTCAATAAATAAAATTTTACGTCTGAAAAAAAAAGCTGACTTCAAATTGTATTGCTGACGTATCAACTACTAGTATGTACTGGTTTACCAAGCTCACAAAGTGTAAGCCAACGTTTAAGCCTAGTGCGTCAATGCATATGACGCAACCGTCAGGTTCCGTCGGCTTTTGGTTCGAGCGAGAATTGACATGCTGAAAATAATCGACTTCCCTACATTGTACAGCTTGTTACTTTGCTGAAAGTGCTTAGTTTGTTGTTGTGACACTAATTAACAGCTGTCTTTTGATACATTATCTAGTATGTAATGATGGTGAAAATATGTATTATTTTAGGCCAATTAATAAATGTAATGTCATGTGTGTGTGTTTAAGTGTATGTCAGGCAAATATAAGCGTGATGTTATAATACGTGATTGTCATGTGCCGAAACGAAATTTTTTTTTTGATGAATATTTCACTGGTGTGTCAACTGAATTTGGGAAATTGTAGTTGTATAATTGAGACGAACACGATGACAGAGCTGTCGGTATGGTGACAGGTATGGTAACGATCTACGTCATGAACTCATGGTATTTGATGCACTTTATACTATGTACGAAACAGGATTTTATTTTTGATGGTAGCAGAGTTCTCATTTTGGCCTATTTCATATTCGTACTGCACGAAAATGAAAGCAAAAGCCAGCAAAATGCAATAACCAACATATACAACATAGTTTCATCACCACTGACCCCCTGAACATCGCAAACAATTTTTCAAACCTCCCGCCACCCGGTGACCTAATTTTGCACAGGTGACCTGCATGTATCAACCAATAGCATCCAAGTGCTTGTCAATTGGTTAACTATATTAACCAATGGTGAGTGCTAGGCGTGGCGTGGCAGGATGCCAGCCATCTCGTTGCATCTTTACGCCTACAGTCCATGCCGTAAGAAAAGAAAGAAGGCCTACTCTTGATAAGACGCACACACATGTAAACTCGCCACGCTATTGGTCAAGCGGAACGGTGTCACGACTCACACAGCACTACTTCCAACACGATGTTTTGTCGTGGTTAGCGTATACATATGTGTGTGTATATTTGTAGCTGTTATGTTCCGCTTTACTTCTGTTATTTTTCTTTTAACCTACACTTGTTGATATTGCGGAAATTTTCACTTGCCGACGGCTGGGCGGTTCTGCCGAATCGTTGGCATTGTCTTATGACTTTAGGCTACGAATGGTAGTCTCTAATGTCTTATAAAAACATTATAGTCTATATTACGAAGAAGAACCGATATTGTTTAAGGCTGGACTAAACTGGCTTGGTTTGCGTATGCTAGGCATGTCACTTGCCGTCGGCAACTCAGTCGACTACGAAATTTTTATTTGAATAGCTAAAGTATTGTTATTTATTTCTTTGCGTTTCGATGGCAAATACAAAAGTACATAATTAAATTTTAATGGACTTGGCCACGACATTCCCTCACGCAAACTTTGCTTGCTGACGCAGTCATAAAATTTTCAAGTGTAAGTACAGATGACAGGGCAAGTAGCGTTAGATGGAAAATAATCATATGTTGTCACTATCACGATAACATCCTCTCGAATCAAAATATATTATAACCTTTGTTTAAGTTCCATTCCTATAAATTTTCACTTCTGCAACAATTCATCTCAAAATTTATGTCACCATCATCATCATCATATCAGCCGAAAGACGTCCACTGCTGGACATAGGCCTCCCCCAAGCGTCGCTACAACGACCGGTCCTGTGCGTCTCGCATCCATCGGCTAAAATTTATGTATGCACTTGTATCAGAATATAAAATCTTTGGAGAAAAATACTTTTGTCTACCCCATCAACATACTGATAATGGTTTTCCCCATGCAGCTTCCCTATCTATGCCCCCAGTCTTACATCGTTCTACATAACTTCCCCAAATGCAATTACCATTATTAATTATGAAGCTCACTCGTCCCTCTAAAGATTTTCGCTTGCCTCATAACGAGGCCTTTTCGCCCTCTTAAGATGCTATTATCGGATTCATATTTAATAAATACTGGGATGCCTTCAGTTTACTGGGGTGGGTACATTTTTTGCTTTTATCTCGGGGTGAATTTAGCAAAATGGTCGTGTAATTTTTTAGGAGTGTGTTATTCTTATAGTTTTGGATAGGATGATGGTATCACTATTTGGTTTTGGACCGTTTTTGCTTTTTATTTTAACCTAGCTTTCTATACACTGACAAAGATATTGTTAAGGTTTCCGAGGTTTTGCAGTCCACTGACATAATAAACAGTAGTTAAATATACGTGAACGAAATACTATAATGATAAACCGAAGTACCTATGTGATATAAAGAGCATTCATTATCTAGAAAAAAAAACCTACAAACCTCTTTACTTATAACTTTTCATAAAAAGTAATGATTAGCGGCTACTTAAACCATACATTTTGCCGTTGAAGCTTGTCTTAACTCTAAGTTAAGGTTTATAAGTATGTAATACTAGCTTTTGCCCGCAAATTCGTATGCGTGTATTCCGTTTTTTCCCGTTCCTGTAAGAATTTCGGAAAATCCTCTCTTAGTGCTCCCCTACACTCCCCAAGGAACGTACATGCCAAATTTCAGCTTTCGACGACCAGTAGTTTCGGCTGTGCGTTGTCTGTCAGTCACTCAGTCACCCAATCAGTCAGGAACGGAAGCGTTTTATATATTAGGATAGGTGTAAGGATGAAATTATACTTTCGAAGATCAATACTTTGTCATACAACACCATCATACACAATATGGTTGAACCAACTTCTCAAACTTAAATTAATACTACCAACATCACAGAAAACAAAAACTAATTCAAAACAGAGAACACAGCAAGCCAAACAGAGTCGCATTACAAACATAACTACGTTTAATTTCAAAAGTAAGGAGAACCCGATGCCTCTCAAACTCTCGTTCAAGCTAAATTAAAACTCAACTTATACCTACTCAACTTATAGGTGCTCAAGTTATACTCAACATTTATATGATATCTCTCGACTACGTTATATGATATCGTTTGTCTATTGGCGCAGAGATTTGCTTTTAAATGCGATTAAAGTTAAGATGTCTGCGATTTTGTTTTTTGTTATAGAGAAATCTGGAAAAAACGTGGTCTGTTCGCTTTTATTTCAGAGTTAGATGGGTCTTGTTACGTCTGGGTGGTTTTTCACAAGAAAAAACTATTGGAAAACTTGGTGATTCCTTTTTATATTATTTAAGCTGTATTTGTCTACGCATAAATTGGTCATTATAATCTATATGGACCATTGCACCTTGAAGTCCAAACCAATTCTACTATCATACCTTACAGGCTAGCTTTACGATGACTGACTCAAGTATGGGCATGAGTCAGCATTATTACGCTACAAACTTTATTTTATTAGGTTATCTAGCTCGTACTGTGACTGCTGAGCAAAGGCCTCCCTCCGTTCTTTTCACTGTTACCAGCCGGTGTATTCTGTCGACACTTCTCCATCGAAACTTAGGTAGAGTGAACTGTCATTCCGTCTTGTATGGAATGTCAGCTCACTTCCTGTTCACTTCACTATAGCTTACATGATGACAGATGTACCGAATGTTCTTCTGCGCCAATTCTTTCCAACTCCTAAGGAAGACACCTAAGTCATTGCGCTCCAATTAATAAACCACCAAATCCAAACTGCCAGATATATCAAAAACAACGTAAGCACCAATAAAAAGACGATAGCATTAAACAATCTTGCTGAGACGCCCGATGAAGGCACATAACGGTCGTGGTTTGGCGCTTTGCCTGGATCCTATGACACAAGAAGTGCAATCTACCGCGACATTCTTTTACATAAACGTTGCATGGCTGGCGCAAGGCATGGGAAGAGCGGGAGCGAGCGCGGCAGCGAGCGCGGGGCGCGCGGACGCGCCAATAAGAGTGAAACTTGTGATAAAATGCTTTGTTACCAGAAAACAGAGCTTGGTCATATGGAAGCTTAAATTCAAGATTGGTTTTAATGACTCTGCGTCAAATGATATTGATTGTGTAATTAGGAACAGTCGTAAACTTACATATCATTATGTGACTTTTCTGAGAAATTTTGTATAGAACAATTTGGAACTAAAAGTACATAAATAGTATGGAATTTTGTTTTCATGCTTAATTCAGAAAATTTTAGTTCCAAAACTTGATATTATCGCTATACAATAAAGCATGTAATCTTGAACCGCTTATAACTTGCACAACATAAAGAGATCACATGCAAGCCATTTGTTGGGGAAAAGCTATGGGGTTGCAGTTTTTATTATGAAGCTTGAGTTTCGCCTGCAACGTTCTAACAGATGCTTTTTTCTTATTTAATACCACGCCTCAGTGCATTCGCAATGTAAGGGAGAGGAAACACTGCAAATATGTACAATTAGTTTTAAGATTTAGGGATAGGAGATATTTGTTCTTGGAAGGAATTTGGATCATACTACTAAAACGTAGAACAATGTTCGTGAAATGTTCGTGAACGGGCGCTGTCAGTTGGGACTGGTCATTTCTCAGTTGCCATGGTTTATTTTAAATATTTCTTTGAATTGTTCCTTTTTTCCCGGACGCTTTTATCCTGCTCGTCTTTTCACATGTTTACATCGTTCTCACATGTTTGTATAATTTCAACTTGATGTTTGTAAACAAAAATTTGTAACAATTTATTATTTTTTAAAAGAGTATCCGTGGAGTTTCTTGCACGTTCTTCTCCATAGAGATTTACGCTTTGGAACGTGCAAATAGCTTCATCTTTTTGGACTGACCGACCTTGACAATTCAAAAGTGCCTGTAAATGGTTTATTTAAAATATACGATTTGATTTGATTTGAAAAAACAATAATAATAGTAGTTTTTATTTTTTTATTGAAATATTTACAAATATAATCTATAAGTATAGTTGAATTAATAAAGGAATAGTTGAATAGTAATGTAGAAGTCAGGCCGTTGACGATGAGCTTCCTTTTTTAGAAATAACGCTTTTTGTTTACAATTATGGTCAAATGACTGGTGGGCAAGACTTTGAACAGTTCCTGTAAATATTTAATTCAGTTTCGCTCAGTAGTTTTTATTTTAGAAGCATTTTTGCTTATTTGTTTTTCTGTGTAGACGATGACATTGTCCAAGTTTCACCACTTAAATGTAATAAATAAAAACTTTTTTTACAAAAACATATAAAAACTTCCAAACAAAATACTAAAAAGTATAAAATAAGTTTAATTTCAGAAGTCGGTGTTCAAAAAACAAAAAAAAAAGCCAAAAACACCAACGTCCGAAATTAAAAGTATTTTATACTTTGTAGTGTTTGATTTGGAACTCAGTTATAATATTTTTCTTCCATTCTGTCCTATCAGCCGTCACGCTATCACTAACTCCCTTTTCGTTCAATCGCTCCAGTTCCAATATATAATACATGTTTGATATATTATGTTTGTTTTAATGGTAATATACCTATGTCCAGCAGTGGACGTCTTTCGGCTGATATGATGATGATGATGATGAATGGTAATATAATATATGTTTGGTAAATCTATCACTTTTGTTAAACATACTTGTGGTTTTAATTAAATTAGACAAACCGAAAACAAAAACAAATTTTAACAAGCAATACAATTATATAGAACAGATGTCTTTGAGAGCAGCCAAAATGGCGTCATCATCATGAATATGAGGGTAGCTAAAACAGTCTCCAAACTAACAAGTGGTTTATTGATTGCTGCTCCCCAAACAAGGCTTCGCGAGCTTCGGAAGATGTGCTTGATGGAGCAGCAATCAATATAGGTGAGGATTGAGATCTCCGGAGATAGTCCCCGATAGCTACCATTGTTTCAGTCTGTCGGCCCGGCAAACTGCAATATTACAAGCTAGAGGTGTTTTGCTCGTATTAGATCTTGCTTCGCTATTTGTTAGTCGAATAGTCGAAGCAAAGATAATTGGGTTGTCAATTAATGGGAGATATTTCCAGGAGAAATGCTTTATTAAAATTGATGCAGGTCCTGGAAACGCAACTAACTAGATCGTTTGTCTGTTGGAAGCAAGAAATCAAAATCTTTCCATTATTGAAGTCTTTTATTTAACACACCAAAATACAAATTGGAACCTAAATTTGTTTCAGAATGAGGTCTGTATCCAA
This sequence comes from Lacanobia wlatinum, assembly GCA_947578705.1. Lineage (NCBI taxonomy): Eukaryota > Metazoa > Arthropoda > Insecta > Lepidoptera > Noctuidae > Lacanobia > Lacanobia wlatinum. The sequence goes on from OX388031.1 coordinate 25,565,472, forward strand.
AAATATCGGCAAGCAGAAATCCGCTCTAACGCTTTTCATTCCTTTCCACAAAGCCTCAAACGATAGAATATCCTGACCTATTTGTTCAGAATTACTGAACATCAAATCAACCACCAATTTGTCAATCCGCTGCACACAAATTCAATCAAGCTGATTCAAGCTACACACATTTTTATTTCCACGCGATTTCCTTTGTAAGTTGATTTGTGAAATATTCAATCGCGCCGTCTCAAGTGGCGGCCTTATTGTAAAATATTTCGAATAATATGAAGATTATTGGGTACTAGACATCCCAGGGGAGTTCCGTCTCGCTATATTAAAATGCTCTCTATCTGTATGTGTATAGGGTACTCAAGAAGGAAAATCTTTAGTTAAACAACTTCATTGTGTTATTTCTGCCTTTAAATGTAAGAAAGTTGAAATTTGATTATGAATAGAAAGACTAGTTGGAAAGAACTATTTTTTGCAGGGACAGGACATAAGGGATTATTTTAAAAGATGGATAACAAACAGAAACCGTGTTCATTGAACTGTATTTGGTATTTTCAGTTTTTTGAGAGTCATTGAGAGGTTTATACAATAAGTTACTAGACTAATAATCTCGAAATTATGTACAAATGCGTATAAAAACAAAATAAATAATTGGGCATAAAAAATTCACCACATCGCTGTCAATAGCAAAAGTGCCCAGAACAATTACATTATTGCCGCGTTGAATAGCAATGCTGATGCTGCTAGTTGTTTATAAGTATTTAGTAATCCATGAACATAAATGAATTTATAAATTACTTAACATTATTTGGGCTGAACCTAACTACTTTCAAATGTTATACAATTTTACTGAAACTACTTTCAAGACTTTAGAAATTCAAGGACTTAGAAGACGATATTGTTGTTTATGAAAGCACAATCTTTCTGATATTGAGAACCCCTTAAACTAAAATAAACCATATTTATTAGAGTATCACTTGAAAACGCTACAAAACCTGAATTGTTTAGGCACAATATTTCGCTAACAATATTCGTTTTAATTAACTATAGAGTCGAATGTTCGGACAAAAGACAGTCGGATGTCCGCTCGGGGGTGGAAAAGGAAATTCAGTGTTCACGACTACGGAACGATGACGACACGGAGGAAATTTTAGAGTTTTTGAATATATTTTTGCTTTCAATAAATAGTTACATACGTTTTTACTTATTTGCCACAGATGATCTAGATTTGCTCAACTGTGTTTGAGATTGCAAGATGAAGCTATTTTCTACTTGTCCACAATTTTTTATGAACCAAAATGTTGAACTCACATGTAAAAGATTTTTTTTTTTACTATTGATAGGTATGCGTTTGACCACTATCTCACCTGTTGGTAAGCGATGTTGTGATAGGCTGCTATTATTCTTATTTGTTATATCAATACTTTATAACATAATACCAGCCTGATACAATGCATAGAGAACCGAAGGTCCTTTCTTATGAGGATAATTTCATTTTTAGGGTTCCGTACCCAAAGGGTAACCAACGGAACCCTATACTAAGCCTTCCCTGTCCGTCCATCCGTCTGTCCGTCCGTCTTTCTGTCAGTCGGCTGTATCTCAAGAACCGTAATAGGTAGACAGTTAAAATTTTCACAGACTGTATTTCTATTGCCGCTATAACAACAAATAATAAAAACTAAAATTTATGGCACGGCAAACATATCCTTCGTGTACGAGTCCGATTCGCTCTTGGCCGGTTTTATTAATACTGTCATTTCATAATTAAAAATCATTCTCTATAAAATCGTTCTTTCGAAACTGCTCAAAATGAAGTTAAGATGTTCATCAGCTTTTTGCATTTAGATACCTGCTTAAATTCCTTCTACTTATATTCTCTAACATCGTACACTATAAATATCTTTCGGGTTAAATAATTCGGGATCTGGTAGCGGGGCGTCAGCGCCATTGACAAAGGTCATTCATATTGTACTTCACGCTTCGCCGGCCACACTAATTCCGATTATGTCTATTTGTGTCTATAGCCAGTGTCTATACATGAAACGTGACTATGGATACGGTCGTACACAGTCTTGTGTAGGTATATTTGTTGGGATTTGTGTCTGTGTTGTGTAGTAAAGATGGTTTGTAGTCCTGGGTTAAAATGTTCTGTACTTTCAACAATCTGCTCTACATCAAGACTGCTAAAGTATTTTTTTTTAAACAATAACTTCGCCAAAGGGACCTTTGGGATTCGGTAAGTAGGTAGGTACCACTTGTTTGTCTTTACACAGAGAACTGAATATAAAATTAAAATCTCACAATGAATTATAATATCTGTTTTTTTTTTTGTTAAAAGAAAGTTGTGAAAGAGCAGTGGTGGCCGAGTGATAACGAGTTGTAGGTCGCGGGTTTAAACCCAGCCAGGCACATTACTTTGTGTAATTTATTTCATCACCACTGCTCTCAAAACGGTGAAGGAAAACATCGTGAGGAAACCGGCATGTCCTAGAACCAAAAAATCGAAGACATGTGACATTCACCAACCCGCATTGGGCCCGCGTGGTGGATTACGGCCCATTCCTTCTCCTAGAGAGGAGGCCTGAGTCCCAACAGTGGGAACATTATAGAAGGCCGACTATGCTAAAAGAAAGTTAAGTTTAACATTTTGTATTAATGTCATAAATATGTGTCATGCCAAATCGATGACAATTTAGTAGTTGAGTATACTAAACGAGCCTTCCCTCTTTTGACAAACTATCATAAAGTCACTAATGATTCCTTAAGTTTGTTGTATTATAAGTTATTTGTAGGTTTTTTTTTTAATATTTTCAACATTAATATTTCTGTCATATGTGTATGAGTTATTTTAAATACATGACATAGTTCGTAAAGGTACAAAATTACTTGAGTAATTGTTATACTAATCGGGCCTTCCATCTTTTGACAAACTATCATAAAGTCACTAATATGGTTCCTTAAGTAGGTTGTCTTAGTTATTTGTAAATTTATTATTAGTTATTTGTTTTGAACATTTTCATAAAAATTTTAGTGTCGATATAGATTGTTTCTCTGGTCGACCATTGTGCAAAGGCTAGTCAGGTAGCCATATTGACGTGACTATAGATACGGCACAATGCAGTCTTGTTAGTTTAGACATGTTTGTTTCGAGAAAGTGGACCGGAATATTGAGGTTTTGGTACAAAGCCCTGTTGACTGAAGCTTTGAGGTACCTTCGGTTATTTGGACGTCAGTCAATTACAGCACAACTGCTTCAAAGCCTGTATTTTTGATTGAAAAACGCTTTATTTCAGTGTAACCCTGATGTCGAAATGGTTCTGGAAATTGTATATTGTCAATAATAGACATAAAGTGCATGAAGACATTAATTATTTACACCAAACCACCAAATCCGAATATCCAAACCAAACCACGTCAACAGCTAATTACCAAAATATTTGACATGAATAAATCAAAGACATATTCATGACATATTATGTCACACTAATCGTATTACCTGACAGCGTTCACACAGTTGCAAGTGTGTTGTGTCCATGAGTGGGTGTGTTGTGTCCATGTGTGGGTGTGATGACGTTGATGACATGGCATTGTGGTGGCTTAATCATATCAAGAGCTCATTAATTATTCCCGTGGGGTGTGCGATGCCGATTCAATGCTGATGAATAGGTTGTTGTTATTTATGCGTTTGTGGACCTCGGAGTTGGAGGTGGTATTAGCGGCTATTGTTTTTGGCGTCTTCGTTTGGACGACGTGTTTTCGTGCTGGGTTTTAATGTTATTTCGATTTTCAGCTGAGTCAATTCTGCTAATTTTTAAGTAATCTGTCAAAATGTAGGTGTGTTTTTGACAGATGCGATTACGAACGTTGCAAAGATAATGATTCAAGTTCATTTAGGTAGTGAAAATAATGATTCAAAATAAAATAAAATACAAAATCAGTATTTAGTAAAAAACAATGTTTAGTAGTCCACTTACGTATATTGCATGATTGGTGCAGAGTTAGTTCTTTTGTCTAAGGACATCAACTAATTAGTTGTGAAAATAATAATTCAAATTAATTGATTTAATGACAATTTTAATTCACTAAAGTATAATATTTGGTAGTCCACTTACGTTACTTAATTAATCTATTGTTAAACAATGAAGTTCAAAGTGACAGCAACAATGAAGATGCGACGAACAGCAACTTACCTGTAACAAAAATAAAGAACAAATTAGAAAAAGTTTTAACGTACAGTTTTGGGGTATCGTATGATACTGAAAACCTGAACAAGTTTGTAAACAACTAGCTGTCTAATACAAAATGAATGTTCTATAAAATCTTGCGATTCATCCAATCAAGGTAACTTCTAGCCACTCCACTCCACCTAAGTATTCACAATGTTTACAAAATGCAACTGGCTATTGCGCTCAGCATAGACGAGAAAACACTGAGTGATGTAGTATAATTTACACAGCCACTAATTAAAGCTCATCACAGTAAACAAAATCATAGCCATAATCAAAATATTCACAAGAAAATTGACACAAATGTTATTAAGTCCTCTCGTATGCTGCATACCTATTAACCCACACACACGACCCTGTAACGTTAGTCTCAAAGAGATGGTAACCGGAGAGCTCCTAATTAACGAGACTCGTATCAACGTATCTAACCGCAATAATACTTGACTTGTAATTAGCAACGTCTTATATTCCCTTCATAACATAACACACACCTATGATGTACTTGAGAAGATTTCTGAATATTATGTTGAGACTCTTCAAAAGGATAACGTTGAAAATAATAATATTCTCTCTTGCAAAACAGATTTTAAGCTGCTGCAAGAGCTTGAAGTGGAATAAAATAAAATAAGCAGAAATAATTTATGGGAAGTTGTCATATAATAAGTTAATGAGCTTTTCTATGAATTGGAAGCTTCCACTGATTGCGTTTTCACTTCAGTTGCTGGTAAAGCGTAAAGCATGAAATATTCTGATATGAATATTTGTATTCTAGAAAGTCTCAGTCTCTTCGTCACCTTTAAGGTCTTAGTCTACGAATGGAAGTTTTTAATAATTGTGTTTCCACTTCAGTTGCTGGTAAAGAATAGCATATTTTGAAATGAATATTGTAGTGTCCTAGAAAGCTTCAGTATCTCCATCACTGTTAAGTTCCTAGTCTGTTGTCTTGTTATAAATCAACTAATTTTGTTCACTACCTTGAACAATGATAATCCTATTGGACTCCAATTTTTCATGACTAATATAAAAATAACTAGCTTTTGCCCGCGACTTCGTGCGCGCGTATTCCGTTCCTATAGGAATTTCAAGAAATCCTCTCCACAAAAAACCTACATGCCAAGTTTTAGCTTTCTACGACCAGTAGTTTTGGCTGTGCGTTGTCCGTCATTCACTTACTCACTCACTCAGTAACAGAAGCATTTTATATATTAGGATTGACTGATTGATTACTTAAAAAAAAAAAAAACGAATTACAGAACAAAACCCACTGCCATAATATACAGTATCTACCAAGAATGAAAAGAAAACACACTAAGTAGATATGATTACGTGCTATGGAAAAATAACAACCGACTCACTAGTCTCTAATGAGTAATGAAACTTATACCTTCGTATACAAGCTGTTTTGACGTCAATGATAAAAATACGCCATTGATACGGTCCATTATCGAGGGGATAAAAACATGGTATCACATTGTGAGATCTCTCATGTATGTACCTATTGAACACCGCTAATGAGCACTCTCAATACACCCTTATCATATTACGTGTGGAAACCAAGTTTGTTGCTATTGCTATGGCTTGATATGGCGTGTACACAATGGTCCACGTTGAAGCAGCATGGTTATACAAGATACGTGAAATGTGAATAAATTTACCTACAGGAAGAAATATAATTGTTTACATTAGTATTCATTCTGTTGTTTGTGGCTTGTGATGATGACAATTTCATTATTTATGTAGTCATAAGCGGATAACTACGAAACAATACATATTATACGGGTAGATTAAACGTATAGTACCGTTCATATGATCCGTAGGTCATATCCAAATCTGGAAACAAGACTTATGATGATTTGAGCTCATTTCATTTTCTGGGTCTGATCCTAAGCGATAGAATATTGACCGGTGGATAAAGAAAAACATTGGGTTCAAGTTCTCAGCTTTATTTTCAATCATGTGTTTCTGGTACAACTCGTATAGTATACAACCGAAGCCCACTCACTCGTTAAGGGGCAACCTACGCCCTGATATAATCGCCTAACCTTGTTTCTACCTGTTCGCACACATGAGAAGAAAACAGAAGGCCTACTTCGAAATCCACATAACATTGTGACCAAAATTTACAATACTCAGTTTTTCACAAGTTAATATTAACTTTCTACCGAGAAATAATCTTGCTAGCTTATTTTCCAGGAAGAATATAGGCTAGATGGTATTCAGTTATTTTCTAGCCTTTATTTTTAAATAAGATTTTAACCACTCCGTTACTAAAAGCAGGAAAGGGCAAAAAGTTAACCCTTGAGGCATTCCTACATTTTAATTAGAATAATGTATCAGAGAACTATTATTTATCTCTTCTCAAAAGTTAATAGCTCCAAACCATACGTGGAATCTCAATCGAATGTGTTTTACAGTGCTTTAAGCTTTATCCGTACTTGCGAATTACTAGTTTTATATATCAAACCTTCTGCTATAATCTTCATCGTTGTATTTGTGCCTGCTCCTTGAATATCTTGTACAAACATGTCAATACACGCCTATTTATGTGCCCTTGCTACGTAAAGTAGGGCATTGTTGCTAATATTTTCTTATACAAAAAGGCTTGGGTTCGGCGAAATTTCGAGATTGTATTGTGTTGGTACTTGTAATCGTGACTAAGGTGAAATTATGTATGTACTAATTAGATCTGCTGCCAAAGGCGTTACTAAGATAAACAGTATGTCAGACGATACAGCTGTTATAGAATTTCTTTGTTTGTTAGTTATTATCGGTTTTCTAAGAACATTTCATACTTTGCAAAAATAAAAACAATAATGAACTTGGTTTTATAGAATATTCCTTTTAAGTTATTTAAATGTCTTTATTTGATATTAGACCTGTCATAGACACAAATAATTCCTTTGTGTGTTACCTATTTGAAAATGAAAATGTAACAAACTTAAACAAAATCACAACAATAAATCCACAATTTGTTGTTATATTTTAACTGAACTAAAACATCTTCATCAAGCTGAAGCAATTCAATAAAATAAAACTAACATTCGCCAGCAAAAACTAACAAAGAAACTTAAAATCTGAAATTATTTTCATTTTCCACAATGAAATAGAACTGAGTACGGGGTGAAACGACGCATTTGACTTTAACAAATGATATTATAGCAAAAATGCAATGTCTAAAGTTACACAAATCGCTCAGAGAAAATATAGCGCAGACTCGCTGTAGAACCTTTTTGGTGATAAATTACGTTACCATTTTCTTTAACTTCAATCGCTTTTAGAAATGGTTTTAAAATCTTTCGGTCAATTCGGGTTCTGGAAATTCGTAAGTGCATTAAAGTTAAGTTAGTTTGGTCTACAAGTATCGTATCAGCTACTAAGAATACGTGTAGAATTTAAAATAAGCTACATTGTTACTCCGCAGACAAGTGGACGTCTTTTGACTGATATGATGGTGATGATGATAACTCTGCAACCTCTGCATATCCACTCTTGAAACATAAGCAATATTAATGACCCACCCAAGTAAACCAACGTAATTTTAAACTCGGCAGCATATCTTCAAAAAACAACATCAATGACAAACGTAGCAAGGGACTCAGGTAGGGGTTGAAAAGGGGGGTTAGAGGGGTAATAGAGTGTCATCTTGGCATTATAAATGATCACACTCAACCCTTGACTGGAGGTGGAACCGTCTACACTGTTTTTACATTTACCACATCGGATTAGGTTACCCCTTTTCAGACTACCATAATAAGAATGGAACGGTTAAATCTGATTTTGGTCCATTTATTTTGTTGTTTGTACGGATTTTTACGGGTTCTTCTGTGTACAAAGGTGGAAGTACTTGCTAAAATAAAAATGGCTTGGCTTTTAGAGTGCATACCTGGTTTTTTTTATTTTCATTTTGTATTGGTGAGGGTCAAAATGCAGGTTAATTATTTCTTTTTAGTTTTTGTGGCAAAAATGAAGGTAAGAATACAGGTAAAGATTAAAAATGAAAGCTAGAATCTTAATAAACACACAATTCTAAATGACAACATTCATTTAACCACGAATATTCCTATATAGCCAAAAGAAATATCGCCTTTGCGAACCAAAACACAATTTTATCATAAACCAAAATAACTCTACTCAATCCTTACAAAACAAACGCAGCGAAACATCAAAAACACAAAAAAAAACCTGTTAGAAATCTTAAAACCTGTTAGAAATATGGGACAAAGATAAAGTTATACTCAGAAACAATTCAAAGATGAAAATATTTTTATACAGGTAAAGATTAAAATGAAAGACTAGAATCTAATTAAACACACAACTTTAAATGACAACATTAATTTAACCACCAATATTCCTCCAAAACCAATATCGGCTTTGCGAACCAAAACAGAAAATTCATCATAAATTGAAATAACTCAACCCGACCCTTACAAAACAAACGCAGGGAGATATCAAAAACATACAACGAAATGTTAAAATCTGTTCGAAATATGCGCACAGAAGGATAGAGGAAGCCTTGCACAAAGAGGAGGAAATTGCCTATCAAGAGTTGGCAGTAATCAAACCTGCTCCAATCTAAGTTCGCTGTGGACGGTATATTCAACTTAATGAGATATTTCCACAAAGTTTATAATGTGGGAGGTTCCACCGGTCAGCTTTGGTATTAAAACGTTTTGGCTTAATATTTTTAACATGGGTTTTGGAAACTTAACTACAGTCATGTGTCTATCGATAAGAACCTATGTATAATGTGTTTTAATAACATGTTTTTACTAGTACAAGTAGTCTATACGTTTGTAATAAATTTCGATTATAAAATATTATTTACATAGTTTTTGTACGCCTACTACAGTTTAGTTTTTTGTCCCAAAGTTTGAAAGCTTTGATGCATTAAGTCCGTCTACTTATAAATACTGTACATATAGTTAAGATAGATAATGTTTACCATCTTAATGCTATTTGTTTATGGATAAATAATTAATATAATCGTTGTCGTCATCTGCAATAATACTTAGCAAGTCAAAGAAATTTGACATCACAAATTGTGTCTCATTGTACACCACACCAACTTTACTGTCAATTTTGTCAGTACAATATCAATAGCAGATGATTTGTCTTGAATTGAAACATTACAGAATATCAGTTAACAATAAACTTTATTTAGTATCAATAGAGCATAATATTGCCTATCAAGTATTTGGTAATAAAACCTGTACCTACTTCAATCTAACTTTGGTTCAGACGGTATATTCAGCTTAATGAGATATTTTCAGAAAGTGACATAGAGTAGAAGAGTTATGAAATAGTTGACTGGAAGTGCCCAGTCGGTCTTTTCAGCCAACATCTCACCGTGAAGTGCAGTGAAGTGTATTGTCATTTCATCTTGTTTGTATCTATTGACAGCCTACTTCATTTTCACTGCACCTAAGCTTACACGGCTAGTGGTTTCCAAAATTGCACTGTTATTTGAGTAATGTGACTCTTTACAAAAAAAAACCGGCCAAGTGCGAGTTGGACTCACCTACCGAGGAGGGTTCCGTACTTTGCAAGTACATGTTACTTTAAATTAAGACTATATATTTTATGATGTAATTACAAATGTATAGTTTTCAGACTTTTTCCTACATTTGTAGTATAAGACGGTATTAATGACTAAATTTCATAGTTCTAGGTCAACGGGAAACACTCTATACATTTTGATTCCCTTGAGAGTCGAAATATACCTTATTTACGGCATAAACGACTGTATCTTTTTTACGTTAACTTAGAACTTTGATTTTTCACAGCTTCAAGGGACCGTAGACTTTATGGTTTTTGATTTCAACTCGATACCTCTACGCATTTCCGAGATAAAGGGTCTTGACAGACTGACGGACGAACAGCAAAGTGATCCTATAAGGATTCCGTTGTTTCCTTTTGAAGTATGGGACCCTCTAAACGCTAAATGTGCCAATTAATTTAACCTTTACATATCTATAACACTTGAAACTTTGATTTGATTTTCGTATTAATAACAAGCATTTGTATTCGCATCGCAGTCGAAAACTGTCAAAAGCACCACAATTTTACAAGTTTTTGACATCGATTGTCACTGGAACGATATTACGGCTTAATTTCGAAAGTTTTTTAGGTACGAGAATTAGCTTGCTGATTGAAAAACTCAAGACATATGAAAATCTAAGCATAAAACGTAAAATTATAATAAACAGAATAATTTTTCTAACGTTCTTTATGAGCACCCTTTTAAGTTGATATTTTGTTCCAGAATACAATATTTAGACCAAATAGCAAGATTCCAATCTACACTGGTTGTTTTTTTATTTATTTTTTTGAGATGGGTTTCCTCTTGACTCTAGTCTAGGTCAGACATGACAGAGACAAAGTCTATGATGGAACGAGCTTACCCAGAAGTAGCCTGTTCACTCACGGGTTATAAGCGTTCGGAAACACAGACGCAGGCAAAGAGTTCCACTCCTTTTCTGTGCGCATTATGAAAGACGCTTGGAAAGTGCGAATTGGTGAAATAGCAAAAAGGTAGGGATGGTAACTTGCGGTGCATCTGGATGTCCAGGCCGTGGAGTTCTTGGGCACACTCTCTGAAGTACAATCTGTAGAAGACCGACAAGCAGGCATCCTTGCGGCGATGAGCCAAGCTGTGTAGCTTGGCATCCACCAAGATTAACATAAAAGTTCCATTTTACATTTCCAAATCATGCTAAACTCATTTACACTCACCATAATATCAAAACTTGTGTGTATTTACCTAAACATCTAAGGCTCATCCAGTATCATCTTCTAAATCGTCGTCTCCTTCAAATATTGACAAACTTTCTGAAGTGAAGCCGTGATCGTCACCAACTTTTAAGTGTCTCAGATAAATTAAGATTTCGCTTCAGTGTGTCTTCTAATACTTCGCCGGTCGATAACCGATTGCTTGTTTTGGATTTATCGTTTTATCTTGATGAAGTATTTTACCTGGCTGAGTAGTTTTGGGAAAATGATCTTTGATTTGAATATTTTGGCTCCTAAATACAGTACAGTAGATGCCTAATTTTTTTCAGGCTTATTACTTGCCAGCAAAACTGAGGGACACCTGGGGGGCTGCTCTCTAACGAAATCCGTAGTTTCGGGCTTAGTTTCGGGCGGGCATTTTCTACTTCGTATCACCTAACCACTGAGAACTAATGATAACACGATTTGACAGTTACTGTGAAATCGTGTTGTCATTCATTCTCAGTTCGGGTTCGGGACTAATCGTAAGTCTGTAGGTGATACGGATTAGAATACGCCCGCCCGCAACTAAGCCCGAAACTACGGATTTTGTTAGAGAGTAGCCCCCCTGATGGTTGACAATTGTGTGGGAGACAGTTATTCCCATCAGATGTTCCCAGAAGTTTGCATAGTATACAACCTGTAATAGAATAAACGCAATACCTCTTAAGGGATCATTGAGCTCATCATTATGAACAACTTTCACTATGGGACCAACATTGAAATCGCGAAAAAAAACCCCATACATTTACACAACTCGACAAAATGTACTGAATTTTTGAAGTGAAAACTTCTTTAGCGGCGTTGAGCACTTTTTCTGTAATGGGTATAAAATCTTAAACTCGCGTCAGGGTCACGTGACCTAATCGCAAAAAGCGTAAGACGGCTCGCGTCAGGGTCACGTGATGCGAAAAAGCGTAAGATCGAGGGGAAGGGAGAGGAACTAGTATCTCCCACTCTTTCTACCGTGCCTGAGTGTGCTGCTCTGCTTAGGCGGCACAGGGCGCTTGCGCGAATGTCCGTCTGTGTTTACGTACAGCGTGCCACGCGTATCCAAGGATACGAAATTACGGAATTACGAAATTATGGATGAAAGTTGATTTTTCTAAGAGATAAAAATTAATGTAATATATAAATAAATAACGATATAATATTATGAATAATAACATGTAAATTGTCATATTTGTGTACGATAGCGCAATAAATAAACATTGTATTCTACCTCATAAATGATAGTATTTTTGTACTTATAATTAAACACAACGTTATTTTTTGTTGTTTTTATGGTTCGTTTTGTTTATGTCAGGAACTGTGTCAAGATTGACATCTGTCACTGACAGTCGCTGTCGCGGCCACACGTCAGTGTCTTTTTGTTTATTTTGCTGTCGGTGGTTTGTCTATGATGTGACCGCGACAGTAAGGATGTATTATTTACATGTTTTCACTTCTGCCGGCACTCCCGGAGTGCTACCGGTGTTTTTTTTTCGCGATTTCGGGTTTGCACTAGTACTAGTGAATAGTTGCCTGCATAGATGCAGGCTTGAGTAATTGGTCAAATCTAATCCGTTAAACAACAGAACTAAATTCAAAACCCTAAGATAAATTAATCCTGTTAGTAAAAAACAATAAGCATTTTGTAGAAAATACTCTTCTCAATTAATTAAAACACATTTTTACAAACAACTAAAACTCAAAACGTAAATTTTTCAATAAACTTAAAACCCAGACATAATTATACCACTAGTATACAGTTACGACACCAAAACCAGCGCGCCTCCATAATTTTTACATGCAAAAATATAGCAAAATAGTTTCGCCGAATGTTACCGGTCCCATAATGGTGAAGAATGCTTTTGTCCCCATGGCTCGGGCCTCGCGATGACATATTGGTTAACATATAGCTGGATCATGTGTACTCTATACAGAGTAGTCGGGGTATACTATTGTCTCGAGGTTAAATGTTGAATCGATTTAGAGTCGATTTGAAATTGGTTGGACGAGATTTGGATTTTAATGTTTATTAAAACTACTAGCTGACCCGCGCAACTTCGCCTGCGTCACAATTTTTATTACTGCTCCGCTCCTACTGGTCTTAGCGTGATGATATATAGCCTATAGCCTTCCTCGATAAATGGGCTTTCTAACACTGAAAGAATTTTACAAATCGGACCAGTAGTTCCTGAGATTAGCGCGTTCAAGCAAACAAACAAACTCTTCAGCTTTATATATTAGTATAGATTAGTAACTGCTGATAGTAACTGCAGTTTAAATTAAATATATATATTTTTTCCCAAAGGTTCTTATCAAAACTTCTTTTCTGAATTAAGCAATTTAAGTTGAGTACTTGCATAACTATAGTTTTATTTAAACTGAGAACCTGTAAACATTTGTCATTTAAGTGCCTAAGATTTAATACCTTCATAACCCCAAGTACTCGTAAATCAATTCAGAAACCAGCCCTAATACATTCATAATAATATATTTATTTAATAACGAAGAGCTTTGCAAACCGTTTTTACTGAAAGTTTGTATCAATGCTATAGTAGTGACTTAGGAGAGTTTTATACCACAAAAATCTCAATTTTATACTTAGCCTCACTTTACCCCCCTCCTTTAGCCCCCCGACCTGAGCTCTTAGCTCTTTTCTTAGCCTCTCCTCTTAGTCTTATCTCATTTCTCTTTCAAAATTTTGAGAACTTTATGTAAAGTTAACTTTACTATTTCTTATCGACTTACAATCGAAAACCCTTAGTAGTATCCGGGTCGGAATATTCAAATACTTTGCCATATCCGATAATATCTCTCTCATGCAAAATGCATACAATATCATTCTTTACTTCATACACGAATGCTTCCCCAGCGTAATTCATGTAAAACTGGCTTTATTTGAATTTTATGCGACCAAATTTTTGCTCCTATGTGTTATAGATCAGGTTTATTTGAAGTTTCCCCTGTTTAATGTCTTTTTATTAGTTCCGATTGTGTTTGGGGAAATATATCGGATGCCTGCGTGATTTCTGAGTTAGATTTTCTAAACTTTTTTTTTATTTTGAATTATTTCATATTTATTCAGGTATGTATTTGAAAATTAATTAACCTAAGTGTTCAATATTGAGCTATCGAAAGTTGAGTTAGAGAAAATCAAAAAAATAACATCATCATTCGCTTTACCATATATTTTAGGATCAACTGTCAGTCAAACAATATGCCACTGAATATCAGTATCAATTTAACATGGAGCATAATCAAAATCTTTAATTTCCAGTAAATTATTTACTATTAATTATTTACTTTTGAAATGTCAAAGCCAATCAGTCAAAAAGATGACGACTGTCTATTTGACCTCCAAAACTTTTCGAAAAAAAAAACAAAAAAAAAACTTGAGAGGTGTCTAGGGACACCCGGATGGAACGAAGTTCGGAGAAGTAATTAGTGAAGGAATTGTATTTTTTTTTTAAGTTATAATAATATTTTTTTTATTATTAACAAATATAATGTAATATAAACTTAATCAGTGGGCTCAATTTTAGACCCTACCCACCCTACCTACCCTACCTACCCTGCCCACCGTACCTACCCTACCTACCCTGCCTACCCTGCCTACCCTGCCTACCCTGCCTACCCTGCCTACCCTTCCTACCCTGCCTATCCTGCCTACCCTGCCTACCCTGCCTACTCTGCCTACCCTGCCTACCCTGCCTACCCTGCCTACCCTGCCTACCCTGCCTACCCTGCCTACCCTGCCTACCCTGCCTACCCTGCCTATCCTGCCTACCCTGCCTACCCTGCCTACCCTGCCTACCCTGCCTACCCTGCCTACCCTGCCTACCCTGCCTATCCTGCCTACCCTGACTACCTTACAAATATAATTTAAACAGAAATAGAAAGACGAAACGAAAATAACTGGCTTGCTTTCTATGAGAGAGAGAGAGAGAGACAGACAGAGAAACACGCGCACGTGGCACGGCTTACAACTATAGCAAAAAGTGTCGTTACAACTTTTCGTGAGAATTTTTTCCGTCTAGCCCCCTTACACAACGCGCGATAAGGAACATCGTTCCAAAAATGTTTAATTGTGTCACTGAAATATCACAACACTCAATAAAATTCCAATCAGAACATCTAATAAAAAGTTACATCAAGGTACAAAAACATACCTAAATAAAATATCCTCCATCCCAGAATAACAACGACAAAATAATATTTACAACTCAATTATGAAAAGTTTCACCCGTAAATGGGGTGCGTTGTTTCATTTACAATTTTACTGGGGCACCCTAAACTACTTAGGATTACTCAAATGGATTCGTAATGGGTGTTTCTAAATGCTTGAGCCCCTTTAGCAAAGCTCTACGATTGGAGTGTGTCTGTTGAAGCGCAGGATTTGTTCAATAGAGTACTGGCGTGTTCTACAGACGCTGGGTTTTTAGTTCGAATCTTTTTTCATAGACTTAAAGGCTTTTGAAGGACTTTGCATGTTGTTTTGTAACGGAAATCTTACTAAATTCTCTGCCATTTTTTTTTCGTTTTAAACTAGGTATGTCTTAGTAGACCATGTTTAGCTGCGTGACGTGATTTCTTAGAAAGATGTAAAACTCCGTAAATAAAACCATTTTAAGGAGAGGGCCAATAGGGTATTTTACTGAAAAAAAAAACGAATAAGTCCGTCATTATAGATTTCCAAAAAATATTGGACACGTCTTTTTTCTTTTTTCACGTAAACTAAAAATGACGAAGATACAGTATGTTGAAAACTCGCGTGACGTCACTACGATAGTACAATTTTACTAGCGACGTGACGTCACCAGCCCCTTCTCCCGAGTTTTGATGCATTTTATCTTTGTCAATATTAATGGATTTACTAAAACAAAACATACGTGTCCATTGTTTTTCAATACTCTAACTGACGGACTAAATAGATTAGCAATTTATTGATGGTGGAAACTAGCCAATTCTACTCATTTTTAAGCAACAATGTTCACGTTTGCATCTCGGTCGCAATCTGCCAAAATAACCTACCCCACACACATCGACACCACCGATTACTCCGAAGTTTCGAATCCGATTTCTGTGATTCTTTTTTAATATTATACTTGCCTTTCGGTCCCGTAAAAAATAAGTCAGTTTGGCTCAGTAGTTTTCATGTTATGAGCATTATTGCTTATTTCAATTTCTGCTTAGACGTTGACGTCGTCCAAGTAACCAAAAAAATATAACCGACTTCCAAACAAAACACTACAAAGCTTAATTTCGGAAGTGGGTGTTAAAAACAAAGAACCAAAAAAAAAATACCAACCGAACTGTAAACCTCCTCCTTTTTTGGAAGCCGGTGTTAAAAAATAAAAACACAAAAACAAAAAAAAATCTTGAGAGGTGTCAAGGGACACCCGGATGGAACGAAGTTCCTTTCGATTAATTAGTGAAGGAATTGTAATATTTTTTTTTAAGTTATGATAATATTTTTTTTATTATTAACAAGTATAATGTAAACAGAAATAGAAAGACGAAACGAAAATAACTGGCTTGCTTTCTATTAGAGAGAGAGAGAGACAGACAGAGAAACACGCGCACGCCGCACGGCTTACAACTATAGCAAAAAGTGTCGTTACAACTTTTCGTGAGAATTTTTTCCGTCTAGCTTTCTTTCACAACACGCGATAAAGAACTTTGTTCCAAAAAAAGTACCTACCGAATTGAGAACCTCCTCCTTATTTTAGAAGTCGGTTAAAAAAAATAACCTCAGTTTTCATACATTTTGATAGATGCGAATGCGAATGTAGCTCGAAAATTAGTAGCATTGGCCCTCAGGTGTATAATAGGGAATATACATGACAAAAAGATTTATTATCTATACAATTTATCTAAAAATATACAAAATTATAATACTAACAGTGAAAATAGAATCAAAATTGCTCGAAAAAAAAAACGAGATATAATTATTTTAAACAAATATATCTGTCCCTCTCGTGAAAACGCTGTTTTGTATGGCAGCTGCATAAGCGTCATGGAATTTGACGTCAAAGTTCACTTCGGACTTCTCTTTCTAATTTGAATCTTTGATGTTTTATAACTTCATGGCTGATGAAGTTATTTAAATAATAATTTCATGATTGTTTACTGGAGATTATAAGTTTTTAATTTATCAAATAAAACAATCACATGTATATTGCCTATTGTGTTGGCTCTCAAAATCTATCTAGCCATGACCACAACAACAACATCCACATTAAACCCATAATCCCCACCCCCACCACAAAAACAACTGCACCACTCACCTATTTCATAAACAAAACAAAAGCCTAACCTACTAAACTCTAACTCACTGAAAGGTTCAAACTTTACAATTAAAACTAACTAGTACAGGCTTCATGGTTCAATAGTTCTCTCGAATTTACAGCATAGTTGCCTTCCGCCTGTTATTAAATTTATTCGTTATACGCGGGGTTCATAAAGACTTGAAGTGGGGGGAAGTTTCCATAGATACTGGGGGAGGCTGGTTGCTATTGGTGATCCCAGTTGCCTTGGTACCGGGCGAGGTACGGGGATGTGGTCCAAGTTGCAAAGGTAAAAGCTACGTTTTTTTGGAGGGATTTTATTTAAGAGGCTTAGAAAAGGAAATGTGGAAGGAATTATTTTGATGTTTTGCTGTTTATAGAGGTATATCTTGGCGAAAATGTTGTTGTTAAAATATTGCTATGAAGAAAATTGGCACCCCAATTATCCGCCAGGATAATGGGAAGATTGTGATGATTAAATTGTTCTGAGACTCATAGGATGATACCATCATTATCATGTCAATGTTATTGCTAAGATGAAATACGTTATAAGTGTACACCATTTTTAATGGGGGTGATGCACATACTACTATTTTTAAGTAAGTATTCCTAGTATGGTTTCTGGTACTGTAGTTCTCGCATGTACAGGACCGATTGTGGCGACACTTCGAATGCATATCTAGCTGGTGCATTACAGCTGAGGTCGACTTTCGGTTGAAGTATTGATGCTTTAACCAACCAACCCTTGGTTTTGTAAATATCATACGGTACCTAATGTGTTTGCTGAAATGATGATGATGATGCGATAACCACTTGCTGTCAAGTTAACCATCGGCGACTTGTTTGTCATATAAATCAAAAAAGATATTTTTTTTTAAACATTGCCCTTCACTAGAATCTCCTGTATCGTGGGTGCGTTCAGAAAAGATTATAATCTTTTTCCAAACTAAATGATCTTCTACCTTGTACCATGCCCCTCGATCTCAAAGTCCTCATTACGAGTTGAACAACAAATAAACATTGCTATCGCTGTTTATTGGACATTATTTATCGAGATCTCTCTCTGCCGTGGGATCTTGTTTCTTTTTATAAAGGTACTGCTGAATGATAGCAGCTACCTATAGGGTACGTCTTTATTTAAGGTCTTTAATGTTTTGCTTTTTACATAAATGATGTACCTAGTTGTTCATAATGGTCGGACAAAATTTAAGAAGATGAGTCAATTGACAAGAAAAAGACTGCCTCTGGTGACTCGTTTGTCATCTAAATAAAAAAAAATGTAATCTTTTTCCAATCATAACGATCTTTTACACTGCGTTTTGATCGTATATATACGTGTAAAAGATCGTATTTATAATAAATTATAAATTATAAAGGCACTGCTGAATGGTAGCTGCTATTAATAGGGTACGTCTTTATTTAAGGTCTTTAATGTTTTGCTTATGACATAAATGATGTACCTAGTTGTTCATAATGGTCGGACAAAATTTAAGAAGATGAGTCAATCGACAAGAAAAAGGCTGCCTCTGATGACTCGTTTGTCATCTAAATAAAAAAAAAAATCTAATCTTTTTCCAATCATAACGATCTTTTACACTGCGTTTTATAAAGGTCCTGCTGAATGATAGCTGCTACCTATGGGGTACGTCATTATGTAGTCTTTAATGTTTTGCTTTTGACAAAAATGGTATAGTTGTCGTCTCATACTGGTCAGACGAAATTTGAGAAGATGAGTCAATCGACTGCCAAGTGAAATATCGGTGACTCGTTTGTCATCTAAATCAAAAAAATTGTAATCTTTTTCCAATCTTAACGATCTTTTACACTTCGTTTTATAAAGGTCCTGCTAAATGATAGCAGGTACCTATAGGGTACGTCATTATGTAGTCTTTAATGTTTTGCTTTTGACAAAAATGGTGTTGTTGTCGTCTCATACTGGTCAGACGAAATTTGAGAAGATCAGTCAATCGACAAGAAAAAGACTGCTTAGTGAAACATCGGTGACTCGTTTGTCATCTAAATCAAAAAGATTGTAATCTTTTTTTCAATTATTTCGTTCGAAAAACATTGAAAAGAGTCTCGAGCCCGATTTCGATGAAACCTAAAATTGCATCATTGGTTTTTCGATGAATCGAACCAGAAGAATTTGAAAAAAAATACAGCAACCTAAAGTATCGCTACGAAGGATCAAATTCTGGAAAGTAATAACACATGGCAAACTAAAGGAAAGCTCTCATTTTTAGGGTTCGGTATGCAAAGGGTAACCAACGGAACCCTATTACTAAGCCTCCGTTGTCCGTCCAACCGTCCATCCATCCGTCCGTA
Organism: Lacanobia wlatinum; assembly: GCA_947578705.1. Lineage (NCBI taxonomy): Eukaryota > Metazoa > Arthropoda > Insecta > Lepidoptera > Noctuidae > Lacanobia > Lacanobia wlatinum. Next base: position 25,585,057 of record OX388031.1, read on the forward strand.
CGTCCTTCCGTCCGTCCGTCCGTCTGTCCGTCTGTGAGACTGGTTAAATTTTCACAGTGTGTATTTCTATATTACTGCTATAACAACAAACTGATAAAAAAAAAATAATTTAATTTTTATTAAATTAAATTAAAGGGTTAAAAATTAATACCATATAAATTAACCCATACATGATCGTGTTTTTTGTTAGATTTATTTTACGGAACCCTTCATGTGAGAGTCCGACTCGCACTTGACCGGTTTTTAACAAATTACTTTTGTTTTTCTGACTAAAGAATTTGAAAAAATATCATTTACCGTTTAAGTAGTAGCTACTAAACTGTAACAGATATTTTGTTTTTCAAAATTCCAATGATGCAGTTGTAGATTCTCGGGTCCGATGTTGATGAAAACTAAATTGCATCACAGATATTTGAAAAAATAAAATAAAAATAATTAAATAGTACTCTATAATAATATTTTTTTAAATAGTATCAGCTTGCCGCGCTTGACTCGGTGGAACGCAGAGCTAAGAGGCTCATAGGTGACGTAAAACTGGTGGATGCCAAGCTACATAGCTTGGCTCATCGCTGTAAGGTTGCCTGCTTGTCGGTCTTCTACAGATTGTACTTCGGTGAGTGTGCCCAAGAACTCCACGACCTCATCCCACCGGCCCCCTTCTACCATCGGACATCCAAACGCACTGCATCTTACTGCACCAATTCGCACTAAGCGTTTCCAAACGTCTTTTATAATGCGCACAGCAAATGAGTGGAACTCTCTGCCTGCGTCTGTGTTTCCAAACGCTTACAACCCAAATCTCTTCAAAATTAGAATGCACAGGCTCCTTCTGGGTAAGCTCACTCCATCGTAGACTTTGTCTCTGTCATCTCTGACCTAGACTAGAGTCAAGAGCAAAACCATCACAAATAAAAAAAAATTGTGAATAAAAAAAATGAGCTTCCCAGAATTCGATCCTTAGAATCGACACTTACGGATGGTGTAATCAATAATACAGTATTATTGATTAACGCACAAAATGAAATAAACTTGTAAGACAAATAACAAGGGTTGCGACGCCATCTACCTATCGAACAACCCGACGGTTCTGGATAGGTAACGTAGAAAATGTATGAAGCCTCATAGTCACCCTTCTTCAAGCCTAGATGGCAAAAATAGTGAGAATTTTATAAGGATTCAGTTTTATTTTATTTTATGGTCAAAGCAAAAATAAAAGCCTCCGTTGTTACCAATAATATCGCGAGACATAATCTACAGTTCCTATATGATATTGTTCCTATTAGGTTCTTCAAAAGACTCATCAAATGATACATTTACAAAAAATCAAATCATCAACCAAATTACAACGCATCTTTATTTTTTATTCAAAAATTCTCTTGCGCCATCTATCGGCAACACACGGCACTACCAAGCCTTGATGGCACGTACAGGGCGGGCGAGCTCCGTAGTTCTGCGAACGTTGGTAGATGTCACCACTGTCGGGGTGAAGCTTCTAGCTAACTTGTTTCATCCCCGTAGACACAGGTTTCGAAGAGATGGCGCCATAAGTACGATTGAAATAGGGGGAGTCTTTAGAATATTGTCTGTTCAACGTAATTTGAGGATTTTAGTTCAAAAATACACTCAATACAAAACAAGCCAAACCTTTGACAACATATACATGATATAGTTTTTAATATTACATGATGATTTGACAAACAAACTAGGTAAATTCTCTTATCTCGCGATAAGAGAATTTACCTAGTTTGTTTGCCAAAAGTTTGATAGCAACTTTTTCTTTGTGACACAGCTTTTTTTAATGAAAATATGAGTTTGTATGCTCCATTGTATTTTTTTCTAGTCACTTTGTTTCAAATATATGGCATTTTTACACATAAGTAGGCCATTCTCAATTCCTCGTGGACTAAACGGAAAAATATCCAATTAACCTGAGGAAAGGGTAGGGTTATGTCGGACGCCAGCTGACTTAAACAAACGTTGATCTACCAATATTGATCTAGCTCACAAATGATATAATCACGCTTGTGTTATGTTACTTAGTAGAGTTGGTCAGAATTGTACTTATCTATTTACATAATAAGTAGTACCGACTTACCATTTTTAAATTTTGGGAAATCATCAAATGACTCCTTCCCCTCTAGGGGGGGGGAGGGAGTGCTGAGTAAGCTCGCTCCATCGTAGACTTTGTCTCTGTCATCTTTGATCTAGACTAGAGTCAAGAGCAAACCCATAACAAATTTAAAAAAAAATATCTGGTAGTATTTCAGCAATAGTTGGTCTCATAAAACCACTTTTTTTTTTTTGAGGAGCGAGCTTACCCAGTAGGAGCCTGTTCACTCTAATTTTGAAGAGATTAGGGTTGTAAGCGTTTGGAAACACGGACGCAGGCAGAGAGTTAGGGCCTAAGGCCCTAAGGCCTTTTTAAGGATGGGAAGTCATCAAATAACTCTTCCCGCTCTGGACGGAGCAGAAGGGAGTGTCAGACTCTTACTGACTAAAACCCATCCGTGTTCCTCCTAATGCCTTTTGCATTCCAGCGCTGTGGTGACTCTTTCGAACAAATTCCGCAACCCTGGACATAGGTTGTACCCACACTTACATTCGCAAATATTAAGGGCAGAGCCCATTGTCATAAATCGAGGCTGCAAGCTGCTACTGAGAATCTCCATTTGGAAAACTTAGGTAATAAAGCTTTACCCGATCCGGGAATCGAATTCAGGACCTCACGCTAAGCTTGCAAACACTGTAACTTTTGCAAACACTAGTGAAACCAAGGCAGTGAAATATAAAATAAGCCTTTTTTTACAATTTTCACAAACAAATTCTTAATGTGGAAATAAAAATTGTAAATGTGAAATTAAAGTTTTTATTATTATTATTTTAAAAAAATAAATGAAGAATTTTATCCAAATATATAAAATTCTTCCGTTGAGTGACTGACAAACAACGCACAGCCGAAATACTGGTCATAGAAAGCTGTAATTTGGCTAGTAGCTTCCTTGGGGAGTGTAGGGGAGCACTAAGAGAGGATTTCTCCAAATTCCTACGGGAACGTAAAAAACGGGAAATGTGCGTACGAAGTCGTGGGCAAAAGTTACTTATTAATATTTTTGTTACAAAGTAATTTCAAGTTTAGTTTTTATTATTATTTTAAGCCCGTGGTGTCCCACTGCAGGGCAAAGGCCTCCCTTCCTTCTTTCGTTTAGTTTACAGGTCCAAAATTTTTTCATAAAAAAAAATGAACGCCTTCATTATTATCAAGGAACAGGCTTCAAAAGAGGACATTATTTTACCCGCTTTTGAAATACATTCTCGAACGCTATTTTTCCATGAAAAAAAACCCCTAACGAGTTTCCTTTCTAAGGCTTTTTTTGAGATGTAGATAATATTACAAAGTAAAATCTGAATACATTATACTCTTTAGGAACGCTCTTTTGAGCATGATTTTTATATTGTCTTCATAATTTTAATAATGAAAAACATTGGTTTATTTTTGAATGGTACAAGAACGCTCATTATTTTGTTGTTTCGGAATCTGATAGAACATTGCTTAACAGCTTTTCATATGAAACACTTTTTATTTAAGAAAGCAATGATGTGGTTGGACCCCGCTTTATTTATTTTTATTTTATTTTATTTTCTCTGCACCACCCTAAGGTCGACTGGTAGAAAATGCCTAAGGCATTAAGTCCACCTTTGTACAGTGTTTTTTTACTTGTGAATAAAGTATTAAAAAAAATATAGGCAAGGAAAATATCCCCAAAACTATTAGTGATAGTAAGGTTTATTCACCACTTAGATTGAGTAGGAGATTTTTATTGCAATATCTGATTTCAAATGGGAGTTGTTGCCAATCTGTTTCAATATCATTTGATGATATTCCAGAAAACCAGCCAAGTGCGAGTCGGACTCGTACACGAAGGGTCTCGTACCGTAAATCTTAATGTTTGTTGTTATAGCGGCATTACAAATACAAAATCTGTATATCTCTATTTCTGTATTGTTTGTTATATTAAAGTTTATTGTTTTATTTGTAAGTACTTATACCTTTTACACACGGTGTCTACATATCTTTTATATTATTACAATTATAAATAGGAAAGATTTGTTTGTTTGTTTGAAATGAATAGGCTCCGAAACTACTGGACCAATTTGAAATTCTTTCAGCAATGGATAGCTACAATACAGGGAGTAACATAGGCTATATTTTATCCCCGTACTCCCACGGGAACGGGAACTACGCGGGTGAAACCGCGTGACGTCCACTAGTCTTTTATACAACTCTCCTTTCGCAGGTATGCTGGAAGAGATTTCTTTTGAAATAAGCATTACATTTGTACCTATTTTTCTGTTTCCTTCTTTTATCTTTCTATTTAATGTGTGTAGGTGTACATAAATTGTTAAATAATAAATAAATAAAATCTGTGAAAATTTCAGCTGTCTGCCTATTACGGTTATTGAGATACAGCCCACTGGCAGACAGATGGACGGACGGACGGACGGACAGCGGAGGTTTAGTAATAGGGTTCCGTTGGTCACCCATTGGGTACGGAACTCTAATAAAAAAGGTGGTTGATCATTTTATGTTCTTCTCTTCTTATCGTGTGGGCAGTAAGGTCTAGCGACCTCACACACCCTAGTGTCAGAGTTTCTAAACCGCCTCAAGGGCCTCTGACATGGTTTATTTGACGACCGCCATTCGGCGGCCGGGACCACCGGCTTATACGTGCCTTCCGAAGCAGGAATCATCTTTTATCAGACAATCAGGTGATTCAAGCCTGCGATCTCCTAGCCAAATAGGAAAACATCTTTGCAAAGTATGTTTCTTCCCGTGGGAATCGAACCCACGACCACCGGGTCGGGACTGGTATATTGAATCTACTGTACCCTGCGGGACATGCTACCGAATACAAGGCATGACAAAGAATGTTAAAAGTTACTTTCTTGAACATTTCTTGGCAACTTCTGTTGTAACATTACTGGATAAAAACTAGAAAATCTAACAGTGTCTTCCAAATAAGTTTCAGCAATACAAAATTAATGTCCCGCAAAACACATTACCAAGAACAAACACATACAAAACACACGAATAAATTACACTAGGCACGTGCCGCGGGGTTGCTTGCAATTTGTGCAGGTGTCCCGTCTGCGGTGTCAGACACTATCAGTGTCGCGACACGGTTGCCGAGAGCGGTCCCACCGGCGGCTACGATTTCACGGTGTCCAACACTATTTTGCGACACTTTAGTGTTGTTTATTTTCCTCAGTGTTATTGGGTTTCGAATTTTTGTGTCGTGTTGAATGTAAATTTGTACGAGTTTCACGTACTGTGGCTAGCTTTGTGAAAATAAAAGGTTTGAATTTTAAAAGGTTGGTGGAGGGGCCGCGGTTTGGGGTATCAAATACAGACGTTGATTCAGATTTGCGTTTGTTTGTGGACTGAGTGGGACTAGCACCCGGATTATGTATTTTATATCTTAGGTTAAAAGGTTACTAAAGTGTGGTCCTATACCACACTTTTTTACTTTTTTCGTGACATCATTATTAGGCAAAGACTTTGACGACAAATTCATTACTTAAAAATATTTTGCCGACAGTTACCATTCTTCCTAGAACTAAAAAAAACATCCTTTCGCAGTAACTCTACTCTAATATACTAGTACATTCGAATCCGTTTATTATGACTCCGCCTATCCCAACCAACCGCTTAATATGAAGTTAATACAGTGCGAAGTTTGGTTTCCATATAAAACTCATAATAAAAGGTTCGGGTATAGTGACTTCGTTTATTGACATGTCGCTTATTATGGCGTATTTTTTAAATATGTTCGGTTAAATGGAGTGGCATGATTCGTTTTGGCTCCTTATTTTGATTGATCTCTCGTTTTTGGTTGGATTTATTGAAACATACATACCATTTGTGTCCATTACACCAAATACTTAAAAAAAAAATAGGAAGTTATTTATTTTCTAAGACTATACTTTCTTTTTTTTTATTTGTGATGCGTTTGCTCTTGACTCTAGTGTAGGTCAGAGATGACAGAGACAAAGTCTACGATGGAGCGAGCTTACCCAGAAGGAGCCTGTGCACTCTAACTTTGAAGAGATTAGGGTTGTAAGCGTTTGGAAACACAGACGCAGGCAGGCAGGTAGAGTTTAGTATGAACTTTTTGTCACTTCCCTTCGATTTCATTGTAAGCGGATTCTACTGTACTACTCTTATGTATCTACAGAAATAATTGTAGAAATAATTCATTCTTTATAACATACTAAAAGATTAGCAAATATTTCATCGTACAACACAAATCTAAACCCCAATAAAAGCAACAGAAATCGACTGCAGACATTTGACTCGACGACGCGACACTTTTCACCTCTACCATAACGTAGGTCAGAGCTCGAAAATATCGGATTTTTGATTACGTCCCACGATTGCATGAACAAACAATGTAACGCTCGAAAAAGAGTAAAAAGTTGGCATTCTATGAAAATTGGTCAAGTGCGAGTTGGACTCTCACACGAATGGTTGGTACCGTAAACCACGTTTCTTGTTTTTTCTCGATAAAAACACGTTTCTTGCATAGGCGACCCTTTTAATTTTTCATCATCATATCAGCAGAAAACGTCCACTGTTGGACATAGGCCTCCCGCAAAGGGGGGGGGGGGGTGCCATAATCGCCACGCTTGGCAGGCGGGTTGGCGATCGCAGTGTATGGTGTTGCGTTTTACAGAGAACGCTGCTGCCCATTCTCTCGTGAGTCCCTTAGTCGCCTCTTACGACACCCACGGGAAGTGATGGGATGGTATTATTCTTTTACGGCACCATACGGCACCGGCCGACACCATATGGCTTTAATTTTAGTTATATTTTATTTTCATTATTTGTTGTTATAGTGGCAATAGAAATATACACTCTGTGAAAATTTCAACTGTCTACCTATTATGGTTCATGAGATACAGCCCGCTGACAGACGGAACGACGCGACGGACGGATGGACGGACAGCGGAGGCTTAGTAGTATGGTTCCGTTGGTTACCCCTCAGGTACGGAACCCTAAAAAGGGTTACTAACGGTTTCTTGGAAACACATAGGTTCCTTAGACATTATTTGAATAAAGGCGCCGAACCGATGTCTATCCAAGATTACTCCGAAACTTATAATACTTAACGTAAAACCGATTTTCCGGAATGCATTTTTGTGGGATATTCGATTATCGAAGCGGTTTTTATAACTTTTGGAAGACGGAGCCCGATAATGGTTATTTGAAATGAAACATTATTTTCTCCTTTATGTGGTCTGGGTTTAATAATATTCCTACAATTTTGCTGGTCATGAATAAATGAGTTTTGTCCATAGTGTAGCTGTCTCACAGCCAACTAGCTAAGTCAGTTGTTTAATTTGCGGCCTAGCTTTTTTATTAAATGGCGTCGTTTAATCAGTGGCCTAAGCGACATCCTGGTATTTAATTGAAAAGATAAGCAAATGACTTGGTTCAATATCGTTTAATAACTTGCCTAGCCAAGTAGCAGAACATAGGGCACAGGGCGCTTAGGGCACCCATTTAAACCCTGCAGACAGAAATTAGGGTTAAAATATTGAAATTGATTTCCAACAAAAATGTCAGGGTCTTTAAGTCTAAGACTTAAATACTGATATTTTCTTCTAAGCATGCGTCTTCCATAGTAATGAGGTCAAACGCGGGCTTTTGAAATTTAGATAAACTTCAGTTTTCTAAGTTTGTCGACACGGTTGGCGCAGTGGTTGAGCGATCGGCTGCTGCGCCGCGTGTCGTGGGTTCGATTCCCGCACGGAAAAAATATTTGTATGGCCTACAGATAGTTGTTCCGGGTCTGGCTGTTTGTGTATGTGACTTTGTATGTTTGTAAGCGCACCCACCAAACAGGAGAAAAACTTAAGTAAAACTTTAGTATTAACGATGTGTTTAATTATAAGTACAAAAATACTATCATTTATGAGGTAGAATACAATGTTTATTTATTGCGCTATCGTACACAAATATGACAATTTACATGTTATTATTCATAATATTATATCGTTATTTATTTATATATTACATTAATTTTTATCTCTTAGAAAAATCAACTTTCATCCATAATTTCGTAATTCCGTAATTTCGTATCCTTGGATACGCGTGGCACGCTGTACATAAACACAGACGGACATTCGCGCAAGCGCCCTGTGCCGCCTAAGCGGAGCAGCACACTCAGGCACGGTAGAAAGAGTGGGAGATACTAGTTCCTCTCCCTTCCCCTCGATCTTACGCTTTTTCGATCAGCATCACGTGACCCTGACGCGAGTCCGTCTTACGCTTTTTCGATCAGCATCACGTGACCCTGACGCGAGTCCGTCTTACGCTTTTTCGATCAGGTCACGTGTCCTGACGCGAGTTTAAGATTTTATACCCATTACAGAAAAAGTGCTCAACGCCGCTAAAGAAGTTTTCACTTCAAAAACAAAAACGAAAAATAAAAATTGTAAATGGACGTATCATTTCATTCCACACCTTCCTCCCCAAGAAATCACACCTCAAATTTATTATTACACTACCCACTTCCGAAAAACACATCGTATATAATAAAATTCAATCCCTACTGACACTAACCCCATAAACAGTTCCAAAAAACCTTATGCAAAATAGTGTCGGGTTCCGCACTTATCGCGAGACGTTTTTCGTCGCTGTCCGTTTTGCCGAAATTCCGCGCGTGTTTCGTCGACATAAATCCGCGTCCGCGTGCGGTTGCCGAGGCATTAGTGCTGCCGTTTCGGCGATTCGTGTTTTCGTGTGTCCACCACGGCTTAATTTTTCGCATTCGACCGTTTGATTGTTGAGTAATTAGAGCTGTGGTGATTTGTTTCGCGACTTTCTTTGTGTTGCATTGTCATTTCGTTATAACTTCTGCTGGTAGTTTTGCCCGTGTTTAAGGCTTGTATACAAGCCAATGACCTTGTGCATATAAACGGAGCTAACTACTCCTCTACGCGCCACTCCGCTACCCGCATTTTTAATTTATTATTAAAAAAATAACACATATTTTAAAAAAGTAACAAAACCAAATTATTTTCGTTTGTATTGCAAAGCAGTAGATATTTTTTTTAGACTTTTGTTAAAAAATGAAGGAGTAAAATGGTTTCATCTCAACGATTTGGAGGTGATTTGGTGATTTTCTTTCTTATTATGTGATACTGATACACAAATTCTGGCTAAATCAAATTACGTATCATATCATGTAAATTAATACCCATTTTTTCAGATGTAATTTCTCAATAAATGCCGACTAAAAGTTGTACGCTGTTTTTAAGCATTTCTCGAGAGAGCAGCCTTAAGTCGAGAAATATCCCAAGCAAACACATCTGGGGTAAAAGTATCCTATGTCCTTTTCCATGGTCTGCCCATGTGCCAAGTTTCGCCTAAATCCGTTCAGCTGCTTAGACGAAAAGAAGTAACAAACAGACGGAGTGACATTCACATTTATAATATTTTGTATGGATTCTTTGGAACTTCCTTACTAAATCGTAATTGAAAATTCACTGTTTATAATCGTATTTCATTAGAATAGAAATATTTTTCAGAGATTTCCACAGAGATTCTAATCCATTTGCATGTAACAAAACACACGACTTCTAAATCTTATCGGGGACCACCAACATTTTGGGCAAGGCAGAGTTACTTCTTACACAATAGGTAACTACAACTAATCCCGCTTACACAGCCACAACCTAAAAACGTACGTAACCTCATGATTTTTTTCATGGAGGTCGGAAAAAATCTACAAAACGTCACATGGTAGCCTGGTACGATCGTAAAATACTCTTTTTGCTCGTTATCGACTATACGGACATAAATACACACCGATTATGAGTGCTAAACAACTGACCAGTTCTGAAAAATATCAAATTCTACGATTTTCCCGTTCTGGAAGGATACACCTGCATAACCTTTATGCCGGCAGAATAAAGTGTCCTACTCCTGAACAAAAGCCTCTCCCACCTTATCCATTTCCATCTTAGTTGGGCTTTTTAGGGTTCCGTAGCCAAAGGGTAACCAACGGAACCCTATTACTAAGCCTCCGCTTTTCTTCCATCCGTCCGTCTGTCTGTCGGAGGGCTGTATCTCAAGAACTGTTAAAATTTTCACAAATTGTGTATTTCTATTGCCGCTATTACAACAAATAATAAATATAAGGTTTATGGTACGGAACCCTTCGTGTGTGAGTCCGACTCGCACTTGGCTGGTTCTCTTTTTGACTAAAAAAGCCAACTAAGGCTTCCAGTCATCATCCCCTCGGTCTACCACAACCCTGTATAGCTGTGTCAGGGCTCCAGTCTTGCTCAATACGGACCCACCGTTATGACGGCATCCGGCAGACATGGCCTGCCCAGTTCCACTTCATTCTTGCAGCTTTCTGAGCTACGCCAGCAATTTGCGTTTTGAAGCCATTCATATCATCATCTACCTAGACTTTTCCTTGGGATCAGCTTTCAGTCAAACTGAATTCAGCTGAATACCAGTATTTTACGTAAAGCGGCTGCCTACCAGATCCCCACAACCCACTAACTGGGTAACACGGTAGTTTTATCCAGTTAGCAAGACTAGATTCAGATTTACTTGCGTATTTACAGCTCATACATACATTATTACCGAAACCACCACAGTCTATTTACCTTCATTTTGGATTACCAAACCCATTGGTTACCTTCTAACACCTCGAGTGTGAACCGATCCAAGACAAAGGGCGAGTCAATGGTAATTAACACTTGGCATTTACAGCCATTGTCGCGGCCCTATTTAAACAAAGTTCATATTGACACGACGACGCCATTTTGAGATTGAATGTCGGTTGGCGGTACCTACACTAAGGACGTAGCTCGTTTTGGTGGCACATGTTAGTCGTTGTGTGTTGTTTTTGCTTATGGCCATAACGTAAAGGGTCAGAGTTCATATATGTTCACAACATAAGTAATGAGACACAAAACAATTTGAAATCTTTGGGCCAGTTCAACTACTCATTTTCAAAAAAACGTTTGCATTTGCATGTCAGTTGCGAGCTGTCAAAAATATATGGAAACTAGTTGACCCGCGCAACTTCGTCTGCTCCGCTCCTATTGGTCTTAGCGTGATGATATATAGCGCCTTCCTCGAAATGGGCTGTCTAACACTGAAATAATTTTTCAGTAGTTCCTGAGATTAGCGCGTTCAAGCAAACAAACAAACTCTTCAGCTTTAAACGAGTATATTAGTATTTAGTACAGATAAAGGGATTTTTTGAAAGGTGGCACTCTTGTCAGTGTCAAATAATTTACTGTAGGTCTTTGAGTTTTCTTGATTAATAGTAAAACATTTTGTTTAGCCGAAGGACGTCAATAGATAACTTGGATAGAGCTCAATGATTTTAAATTTTATACTGTTAGGCTGCTAGCGGCAAATAAAAGCTTCTCTCAAGGCCAAAAAAAGTTAACCAGCTTAGGACAGCTCTGTGACAGCCCACGCAATCTAAATTTAAAAATAAAACCTAAATAACAGCTTTAATTAAAACTTTAACTTTCAATTTAAAACATCAATTATATCTCCGTCCCAAAACTCAGTAATTCCGGCCGGTCCCAAAATAGACAGAGCCCTTTATATTCATATTCTAAAAGAATTTAACCTATAAACCCTCTTAATAACCCATATATCAAACCTATTTGATATTTTACATTGAAATTTCCATAAGAAATTCCTTGGGGTAATATCTACGCAATATGGGGTGCCATTGTACCCCGAATTCTGTGCGAACGGGGCATTTGAAGGCTCCACTTGAGGGTTCTATCCGAGGCACTGAACCGGTTCGCTATCGTCGACCTTGTGATTTTTACTTTTTGTTTTAGAATTGTGAATGCGAGTTGGGTGCGAGTTTTTACCCCTTTTTACCCTCTGTAACTGTAATGCTGATATTTTTATTGGACATTGGTTTTATCAAATAATCTATGAGGGTCAATTCTACTCATTTTTAACAACGTTTGCATTCGTGTGTCAGTAGCATCTTTCAAAAAAGCCTCAAAATCCCTACATTTTTAAAAATTAGTATAGTTCCCTTTGATATTGTTATTGTCAATGTAGCATGATAACACTATACTTTTAATTTTTGTGGATAATTTTAAAAATATTATTAATCATTTGAGGTCACTTTAAACAATAATTTATGTTATGGTAAATTTTAAGAACTTTTTAATTAACGAACACCATAATATACGCTTACAACCCAAATCTGTTCAGTGAACAGGCTCCTTCTGGGTAAGCTCGCTCCATTGTAGACTCTGTCTCTGTCATCTCTGACCTAGACTAGAGTCAAGAGCAACCCGGTCACAAATAAAAAAAAATTAAAAATACATTCTGACAAAAATGTACATAAATTCTAATTCTTCTAACACATTACGAGAATCTTCATCTATATTCATATTTGTGTGACGCTCAATATTACTTTGTAGTTTAAAATTACACCAAGGAACACCAACTTTCTTAGTATAAGAGCTAGTGTTCAAGTCTAACCTAATAATAACAAAATACCAAACTACCGTACGTGCACCAATCGTAGGGAAATGCCAAAAGCCAGTTAGAAAATGCCAAACGCTAGACACAGGGGCAAACATTCGTTCGTTCCCATACCTCTTTTGTTGGCCATTGTCGAAGGTGGCAAGGCTGAGTCGGCAATTTTCTTTATTCAATCAGGGAATACCTCCTGTGCAGGACGCCCTACAATTAGAGAAAAAGCGATGTAATTAGCTAACAATATGTAGTAATAAGCAAAATGTTTTAGTGTCTAAGTTAATTTAAATAGATCATAATCATCGTAAACAAAGTCACTAAGCTTAAGAAATGTTTAAATATTCACGAAACAATTACTTACTTTGTCAAACAATCACCGCCAGTTCCGCTCTCGACAGGTCAGAACATGTCTGAACCTGCACAGACTTGCCGAGAGGACGGAGGGCTGTGATTGGTCAGGCTAAAATGATTCCGAAACAATATTAATTTTATTGGAAGACAAAATTGTGAATTATGTCGGCCCCGCCACTACTTGCGCCCACCTAGAGGGCATAGGTCCAGAACAATTTTGTATTTTGTGTGTTCCTTTCTTCATTTTGTTCAGATTTTCGTAATGTAAATATAGTTATAAGTTTTTGTACCAAATAGTATTTTATAGTATTTACTCAGTTATCAGTATTCTAGACTTTCAAAACTTCAATAAATAGTGTTTTCAAGAGAATCGCGAGTTTTCTTCAAGAACCTTCTCCAATCCAGCGCACACGCGTGGGTGCCTAAGACCTAGGCCCTACACATTGGTCCTTCGAGAGCCGGATTTCGAGAAAATCACATTAAGAAGACTCCAGCGAGCATATATAGAAGAAAGATGCCAGTTACGAGGTCTACGGGGAAAAGAGGCGGCCAGGCGTCGACTACAGTCACTGAACAGACTGAAACGGCTACTGAGACGACTACGGAAACCACTACAGAAGCTACGACTGAAACACGCACCACGGAAGCGACGGGAACAACGGCCGACACTTCAGAAGCGCCCGCCGCGACCGCATCCACAGTGAAACATATAGTGCCGCAACAAGACGCAACAAACGCAACTGTACATAAAGAAAGTGGTCGCCGCAGTAAACCTACGTCACAGAAAAGCAACAAAGAAACAAAAGCGCGCCGCATAGCCAAGGCCAAGGCGGAGCTAGCTCAAAAACAAGTGGAATTAGCTACCGCGCGCCTCGCTGAAATAGAAGCCGAATCAACAGATGAAGACCCATCCTCTGTCGCCTCAGAAGCTGATAATGATCATCGAGTGACTACGTGGCTACAATCAAGTCAGTTACTTGCCATCACCAACAGACCCCATGAACCGGAAGTGAAGTCGTCGACCGAACCTGCAGTTCCAGTGACCGCCGCCGTGTCGTGGAGCATCCCGGCGACTTTACCGGCGGGAGCCAGCATCATGCACCCGCCGCCTGAAAACCTGAACATTGAACCTGAACCTAGGAACACCGCACCCATAATAGAAAGAGTGCATCTGAACCCGCTGCCAGTGAGCTCCGCCGCCTCCTGGCAGCCGAACTTCGTGACTGCACAGCCACATCTGAACCCGCTGCCAGTGAGCACCGCCGCCTCCTGGCAGCCGAACTACGTGCCTGCACAGCCACATCTGAACCCGCTGCCAGTGAGCACCGCCGCCTCCTGGCAGCCGAACTACGTGCCTGCACAGCCACATCTGAACCCGCTGCCAGTGAGCACCGCCGCCTCCTGGCAGCCGAACTTCGCGACTGCACAGCCGCATCCGATCCCGCCGCCAGTGATTGCCGCAGCAGCCTGGCAGCAGAACACCGAGCACGCGCATCCACACATGAACATACCGCCAGTGATCACCGCCGCATCCTGGCAATCGAACTACGTACCTGCGCAGCCACGACCGACGACACCGCCAGTGATCACCGCCGCATCCTGGCCACAGAACCCGACGCACGTGGCAACGAACTCATCATGGCAACCGATCTACACTACGGCGCCGCATCATAACTATCATCCGGGGCACACTTCCATACCCTGGGTGCCGCCGTCTACGCCATCAGCCAACGCCGTGCATCAGCCTAACGCACTAGCCGTTCAAGAACCGAGAACGGACATGAAAGAACTTGCTGCTGCGATCACGCAAGCTGTGCAGACCGCGCAGTACCAGCAGCCAATGAAGCACACCGAACTACCCTGTTTCAATGGAGCCCATCAAGATTGGCTCACATTCCGTGCCGCCTACTGTGAGACAGCGCATCGACTCACAACAATGGAGAACATGGCAAGACTAAGGAGAAACCTTCGAGGAATAGCAAAAGAAGCTGTACAGGGTCTGTTAATAGCAAACGCAGACCCCAACGAAGTCATGAAGACACTTGAACTCCGCTTCGGACGCCCAGACTCAATTGCGATGGCAGAAATAGAACGTCTACGAACACTGCCGCGCCTTACCGAATCTCCGCGTGATGTCTGCACCTTCGCCACTAAAGTAGAGAACATTGTTGGGACTCTGCAAGCTCTCAATTGTGGACATTATCTCTTCAATCCAGAAGTCACAAAGGCTATTGTTGAGAAGCTCACACCGACCCTGAAGAGACAGTGGTACCAGTTCTCAGCAGCACAGCCCAGAACAGAGCCTGATCTTCTGAAGTTTACACGATTCATCAAGATTGAAGCAGAGATCTGCAGCCCGTACGCGCTGCCCGAAAACATCGCTGCAACAGCACAAACACATCAGAACACGCAGCGACGCCAGCAACGGGTAAACGCCACACAAGAAACGAACAAACCCAAGTGTGTTTTATGTGAACGACAGGGACACAACATCGTAGAATGCGATCAGTTTAAGAAAGCAGCCACTGATGCGAGATGGGATATCGCGAAGAAGCATTGCCTGTGTTTTCGCTGCCTCAAGTTCCGAACAAAGCAACACAGCTGCAAACCGAAGAAATGTGAAATAAATGACTGTGTGCATTTCCATCATAGAATGCTACACGCAACTAGTGCAACAAACAAGAAAAAGGAAGAGACCGACTGCCCCAAAGAAGAACAAGAGAAGGTTCATTCAGCGTGGACACCGAAAGTATCATTTCTCAAAATAATACCAGTGCACCTTTCTGGACCGGCGGGAGCTGTTGATACCTACGCACTCCTAGATGACGGCTCCACAGTAACGTTGATCGACGAGAGCCTAGCCGATCAAATCGGGGCAGAAGGATCCTACGAACCACTTCGGATAGCATCATTCGACGGCGAACCTACAGTCGACGTGTCATCTCGACGTGTGAACTTTTTCGTAAGAGGGCTTCACACATCCGAACGCAAGCTGCGGGCAAGAACAGTAAAGCGGCTAGAGTTAGCTGCTCAGAGGATCCCAAGAGAAGCAGTCAGGGATTGCGAACACCTTCGAGACATCGCCAAAAACATAGTAACTGAAGACGCAAGACCCAGACTTCTAATAGGCCAAGACAACTGGGATCTCCTCATCACAACAGAGATCAGAACGGGAAAGAAGAACCAACCAGTGGCCTCACTAACACCACTCGGGTGGGTGCTGCATGGTAGTCACACACGAACACTTGGCCACAGAGTGAACTTCATCAGACATGTCAGCACAGATGATGACCTACATGAACTGGTAAAGGAATACATCACAATAGACAACATGCAAGTGAACCCGAAGAAGCCTTTCAATGATCCAGAAGAAAAGGCACTTCGCATCCTTCAGCAGCACACGAAGAGAACTCAAGAAGGAAGATATCAAACTGCTTTACTATGGAGAGATGAAAACGTCAAGATGCCAGAAAACTATGACAGCGCTCTGAACAGGCTTATCAGCGTGGAAAAGAAAATAGACAAAGATCCTGAACTAAAGAAAAGGTACTCTGAACAAATGGAAGCACTAGTATCAAAGGGATACGCCGAAACAGCTCCATACGAAACGTCGAAGCACCGAACTTGGTACCTACCCCACTTCGCGGTTTTCAATCCTATGAAGCCAGATAAATTGAGGATTGTCTGCGACGCTGCTGCCAAGACCAGAGGAGTTTCCCTGAACGATCAACTACTCACTGGTCCCGATCTACTACAGTCGCTGCCGGGAGTGATCATGCGTTTTCGGCAACACTCAATCGCCGTGACTGCCGACATCACCGAGATGTTCCTGCAAGTGGAACTTCGACCAGAGGACCGAGACGCTCTCCGTTACCTATGGAGAGGAGATCGAAGAGACGATCGGCCGCCAGAACAATATCGCATGAAGTCGTTGATCTTCGGAGCTTCTTGCTCACCCACGACGGCGATATATGTAAAGAACACGAACGCCGAAAGGTTCCAACATAAACACCCAAAAGCAGTTGAAGCTATTAAAAGAAAGCATTACATGGATGACTATTTGAACAGTTTCGATACTTTAGAAGAAGCTGTGGAAGTCTCACAAGCCGTACGAGACATACACAAAGAAGCTCACTTCGAACTCAAGAAATGGTCGTCTAACTCTACAGCACTTCTCGAAGCACTAGGGGAAGTTGCCAAGACAGACGAAGAGACGATCAAGCTAGAAGACAGCATCGAGACAGAACGAGTTCTCGGATTGATATGGAAGCCAAACGAAGACTCGCTTGCCTTTAATTTGAACCTGGCACGCATACCTCAGAACATCCTACAGAACGATACGCCCACTAAGAGAGAAGCTCTTAGAATAGTAATGTCCCTATTCGACCCATTGGGACTAGTATCGCCAGTAACCATCAGAGCTAAACAAATATTGCAAGAAGTTTGGCGCCGTGGGACCGCATGGGATGAAACCTTAGACAGTGACCTAGCCTCAAGCTGGAGAAAATGGCTCACTCACCTCAGAAGATTAGAACATGTCTCCATTCCACGAACATACCCAGGCTTCAGCGCTACAGAATCACTGCAACTACACGTCTTCACGGACGCAAGCGAATCTGCGTATGCAACAACGATATATTGGCGAACGGTCACTAGGGACGGAAGAGTAAATGTCTGCTTGGTCACAGCCAAAGCCAAGGTAGCACCACTGAAACTTATGTCGATCCCACGACTGGAGCTACAAGCAGCAGTACTTGGCGCACGCATGGCATCAGCGGTAAAAATAGAACACGAGCGGACGCCAGAGTCGACTACATTCTGGACCGACAGCAGAACCACGCTATCATGGATCAGAACTGGGTCCAGATCTTACAAACCATACGTCGCTCATCGCATCGCAGCAATCGAGGAACATAGCTCTACAAACGAATGGCGCTGGCTCCCGACCAAAATGAACCCAGCAGACGATGCTACAAGAGATGTGCCGGAAAACTATAGTCAAAATCATCGCTGGTTTAACGGTCCAGAGTTCCTTCTTGGTCCCCCAGAGACGTGGCCAGCCGACGAGAAGAATCCTGTCATAATCACGGGAGAAGAAAAAACCTGTAGTGTGATCGACAAATACGAGAACATAAAAGTCAAAGAAGCTATACCAGATGTCAACAGATTCTCACGATGGGAGAGATATCTGAGAGCAACAGCACGAGTTCTGCAATTTCTGCACCTCTGCCGTCAATCATGTCAGGATGTCAACTACAAAAGAACCAAAAAGAACAATAGCACCGACCCTGATTGGAGAACGAACAAACAGACATTGCCAGTCAAAAAGAAAGAGAGGCAAGAAATCACGATCACGCACAATCATCTCCCTCTCACCGCTGAATTTCTGCGTAACGCCGAGAGTCTGATCCTGCGAGCTTCACAAGAACAATCTTTCCAAGAAGAGATAGAAGCTTTGAGAAACGAAAGAGCCATACCCCGAAACAGTCGCTTACATACGTTGTGCATAGAACTCACAGATGGAGAGATTCGCTTGAAGAGCCGAATAACCGCTACGGTGGGCATAACAGAGAGCCTGAAGAGACCGATGGTACTGGATGGAGACCACCGCACAATACGATTGTGGATCGAACATGTCCATCGCCAATTACATCATGCAGGCGTTGAGACAACGGTTAACGAATGCCGTCAACAGCATTGGGTACTCCGTCTACGACCGACCGTCAAGAACGTAATCAGCAAGTGTTTACAATGTCGTATTAAAGCAGCTTCCCCACCACAGCCGATGACAGGAAATCTCCCTTACTGTCGCTTAGCGCACCACCAAAGACCATTCACTTTCACCGGGTTGGACTATTTCGGACCTTTGACCATTACAGCAGGACGGAGTCATCAGAAAAGATTTGTCGCCTTGTTTACGTGCCTCACGACGCGAGCCATTCATCTAGAGCTTGTGGCATCGCTAAATACCGATTCAGCAATAATGGCACTGCGACGTATGATAGCACGCCGAGGATGCCCCAAACAGCTGTGGTCTGACAATGGGACAAACTTTCACGGAGCCGACAAAGAATTGCGTGCAGCCATTTTCGCAGCGACAGCAGAGGAAGCCTCAAAGAAAGTGATCGACTGGCGATTCATCCCACCTGGCGCACCCTTTATGGGAGGATCTTGGGAACGGATGGTGAAATCTGTGAAGACAGCACTCGCCGCTACGCTGAACGAGCGATATCCAAGTGAAGAAGTCCTCAATACACTGCTGATTGAAGCCGAACATACAGTGAACAGCCGACCGCTCACACATGTGTCAGTAAACATCGAAGACCCAGAAGCCTTGACGCCAAATCACTTCATTTTAGGCGGTCCAGGGCAAATTGCATCACCAGGGGAGTTCGACGATAGCGATCTGCGCCTCCGATCAAGTTGGCGCGCAGCTCAGAGACTGGCTGACATATTCTGGGCAAGATGGCTGAAGGAGTATCTGCCAGAACTACAGAACCGCAGAGAACCACACACCAAAGGAACAATACCCAAGGTTGACGACCTGGTATTAATCGTGGACGGTAACCTTCCACGGAACGTGTGGATAAGAGGACGTATCTGCGCTACATTCCTCGGACCGGACGGAGTCGTTCGCACAGTGGATGTGACCACCAAAACGGGAATTTTGCGACGGCCTGTGAAAAAGATCGTCGTGTTGCCGATCGAGGGCGTCGGCAGCGATCCTGCACCGGACTCTACGACTGCGACGTCAGCGGCGGACGACGCACGGCGGGAGGAATGTGCAGGACGCCCTACAATTAGAGAAAAAGCGATGTAATTAGCTAACAATATGTAGTAATAAGCAAAATGTTTTAGTGTCTAAGTTAATTTAAATAGATCATAATCATCGTAAACAAAGTCACTAAGCTTAAGAAATGTTTAAATATTCACGAAACAATTACTTACTTTGTCAAACAATCACCGCCAGTTCCGCTCTCGACAGGTCAGAACATGTCTGAACCTGCACAGACTTGCCGAGAGGACGGAGGGCTGTGATTGGTCAGGCTAAAATGATTCCGAAACAATATTAATTTTATTGGAAGACAAAATTGTGAATTATGTCGGCCCCGCCACTACTTGCGCCCACCTAGAGGGCATAGGTCCAGAACAATTTTGTATTTTGTGTGTTCCTTTCTTCATTTTGTTCAGATTTTCGTAATGTAAATATAGTTATAAGTTTTTGTACCAAATAGTATTTTATAGTATTTACTCAGTTATCAGTATTCTAGACTTTCAAAACTTCAATAAATAGTGTTTTCAAGAGAATCGCGAGTTTTCTTCAAGAACCTTCTCCAATCCAGCGCACACGCGTGGGTGCCTAAGACCTAGGCCCTACACACCTCCTTTATACCAACAAAGGGCGCTTTTGAATAGTTTGCGTTGCGTAATTTTCGTGTTTTCTCAGTAATTGAGGTAAAGTTTGCTTTTGGTTTGCCTGATTTTGATGTCGGTGGGTTATTATGTTGTTAAAGAAGGTATATACTATACAGATTTTTTTGAACCTAAATTTTGTTGCCGAAAGAATGATATGAATACATTCGCTTATATTTGAGTAGAGAAGAGAAGATAGAGTCATGTAATTAAGAATGTATAACAGAATCGATTTAAAATCCGAGATTTTTTTTAACCTTTTATTTATTTTATAGATCGTTTGTTCAAACATAATCATGCCCTCATAGGCCTCACAAAACTAACTTATCTACGCTTAATTTAACTAATTTATAAATTGACTTTGCCTCATCTGACAGAGGACGGACAGAATCAGAATTAAAATGATCTTATTTACAAGTAGCTTCTGCCTGCGGTTTCACTTGCTGTTAAGTTTTATTTTGGCAAAAAAGTAGCTTGCAACCGTCTTTAGGGTCTAACCTGTCTCTTCTCATATTTGTGTTTTTAATATTATTAATATAGCTAGGATTGCAACCCTCCTTATAATAAATGTCATTGTAATATAATAAACGTTTCTTGCTATAATTCGCAACAACGTTGGTAATTCAGAAATCTCATCATCATCATCACTGCTGGCCATAGGATAGGCCTACTCAAAAAGGGAGGGGGGGGGGTTAACCATAATCGCCACCCTTGGCAGGCGGGTTGGCGATCGCAGTGTGTGGTGTTGAGTTTTACAGAGAACGCTGCTGCCCATTCTCTGGCAAGTCCCTTAGTCGCCTCTTACGATACCCACGGGTAGTGATGGGATGGTATTATTCTTTTACGGCACCATACGGCACCGGCCGACACCATACGGTGGCAGAAATTTCACTGACACAGATAAACCCATTTATTCCAGCTAAACCTATGGAAACTTTTACGTCAGACAAAACCCTTATCAGACCAATCGATTGAACATAGCACAGTATAACTAAATAGCTTATTTACGCGTCAAAACATAGTTTTATGATCCATTTTACGATCCGATTTACTTACGAATTGGAACAGTTTATGGTTTATAAAACGGTTCGCTTAAAATACTGCTTCAAGAGGGTTCGGGCCTTGCTGTGTTTTTAGGGTTTTATTTGCATACTTACGAGTATTTGCGCGAAAAGTAATTTTATAAGGGTTAATTCTTTACTGTTTCGTTGTTCCTATCTACTGTAAAAATCTAGACTCTGTTTAAGTAATTGAAAGAGAAATTGATGATATATTATCAGGTCCAGTCCTTGAAATTTAAATACTAGATTTTGCCAGCGGATTTGCCTATTTGAGATTTGAAAGCGATTCTAGGCAAATATAATTTTTCTCGGGATAATTTTCACTTTAATTGGTACCCTATACCTAATAACACTAGTAGAAAGTCACAGGAAAGCAAAATACGCATTTTCGTTTCAGTGGATAACATATTTATTGCAGCTTCTTTGATTTAAAAACCAAACTACTCATCTGCCTAGCTTTTTCCCAATTACATTGGGGTCGGCTCCCAGTCAGACCGGATTCAGCTGAATACCAGTGTTTTACGTGGAGCAGCTGCCTACTAGACCTCCACAACCAAACTACTAAACCGATGTTAATGAAATTTCCATGGGACAATCGGAAAGCATAAAAAAACAGATTCTTTTCAAATCCCTCAAAATGGTTATGAGGTTAAAATAAATAAAAAGTACAACCTAATTGAGAAACTCCTTTTTTTTGAAGTCGGTTAAAAAGTGTCTTTTGTCCTTCTCTAGGGTCCAATAAAAGTCCAGTAGTTTAGTGCTTTGGTTGGAAAACGTTACGAACAAATAGGCAAGCAGGGTTTCTTCCACTACTCTCAATATCAATATATACAAAACTCTTCCGTTACTGACTGATTGAGTGACTGACAGACAATGCATAGCCCAAACTACTGGTCGTAGAAAGCTGAAATTTGGCATGTAGATTCCTTGAGGAGTGAAGAGGAGCACTAAGAGAGGATTTCCCGAAATTCTTGCGGGAACGGGTAAAACGGGATATGTGCGTACCAAGTCGCGGGCGAAAGCTAGTAAGTACTTCTATAATATTATAGTTTGGATTTAAAGACTGGAGCGGATATTTCAACAATTTCTCTCGACCTACCGTGTATGCAATACACGGTAAACAATCAATCACTAGTCACTGGCTGTCATTGGCTGACAAGATCACAGATATTTAATAGACAGTATTCGGGCCATTGTCGTCATTGGGCAATTTTGTCAACGTTCTATTTTAATCTTACATTAGCACTCATTTATGACCTTACTATGAAATTCATGTTTCCTTGATTACTCAATTGATTCATGAATGCAATAGATATTGACGTTGCCATAATTGATACTGACGTTCTTGATGAATGACTACTTCGATATGATTTATGTTGGCAACTCTGTCTATCCGACTAGTTCGATTAGTTTCAAATTGAGAGCATACCAAGTATAACATTGCTAATACCCATATCCCCAGCCAATGCCTTCGCTCGACTTTACCTTGACTAAGTCTTCTCTATCAAATTGACTGTTTCTTGCGGTTTATTAACAAAAATGTCCTCGACTCAAGAGATTTTTTGTTGTCATGGCGACTGAGTCTGGTAGACGTCAGATACCAGTGCAATAACGGTCTTCGACCCACATATATTTATTGACTTTCTCTATATCAAAAATAGAAATAATGACATAAAGCTGTCCTGAATCGACTTCTATCGTGATCCTTTACGTTCTCTAGTAATGAAAAACGGTTCATAATTTATTGTTCGAGTATCTACGAAGGGATATTAGGGAAAGTCAATATACTATCATCATCATCATCATCATATCAGCCGAAAGACGTCCACTGCTGGACATAAGCCTCCCCCAAGCGTCGCCACAACGACCGGTCCTGCGCGTCTCGCATCCATCGGCTACCCGCGACCTTCACCAGGTCATCGGTCCACCTTGCGGGAGGCTTTCCAACGTTACGCCTTCCGTTACGTGGTCGCCACTCCAGAACTTTTCGACCCCATCGACAATCTATATACTAATATATAAAGCTGAAAAGTTTGTTTGTTTGTTTGCTTGAACGGGCTAATCTCAGGAACTACTGGTCTGATTTGAAAAATTCTTTCAGTATTAGATAGCCCATTTATCATCACGCTAAGTCCAATAGGAGCGGAGCAGTAATGTAAATTGTGATGTAAACGAAGTTGCGCGGGTCAGCTAGTCTGTACTATATTGCACGTTTATCTGGCGCCACCATAGTGTAACGGAAGTGGTTTCCTCCAGTAGGACTGTCCCCAACTCGACTTTAGTTTGACTCAATCAAAACCGTTTTACCTCCGAGTATTTGGCAAAGTCTGAAGCCTGAAAATCAGTGAAATTTAGGCATTCAAGTAACGGTTAATAATGGTTTGACACGTACTTAGCTTTTGAACATTCAATCCAAAAACCGGATATAGGTTTTATTATTATAGACACTTATTCATTTTGCCATTGTCATGACGATTGAGTCAAGTGGAGCGGAGACAGTTTGCTTTAAAAAAAATTAAGTATAGGTAGCTTTCTCCCAAAGTTATATTGCGACATACAAATAAATGAAAACGCGACTGTGTTTTATTCACTCAGTACAACATTATTACTAAATAAGCTAACCATATTTCGTAAATAACTAGCTGTAAAAAATTCAAAAAGAAAAAATATTCCGGGCACAAAATGCCAAAGGAAAGGTACAGAGGCAAAAGAGCTTTTATAGAGCAACTTCGGCGCACTGTGTCGTACTGAGAGCGTTTACTTGGTATATTTGGGGTACGGAACCACTGCCGGCGACTGCAGAGTTGAATTACGGGTTGAATGGGTTTTTTAGGGTTAAATTAGACTTTGGGCACGAATTTTCGGGTATTAGCTGTAAGTTTGTCGAGGCGAGGTTTTTGAAGTATATGCTAAAATTCGCGATGAAAGAAATGGGAAATCTAAAGGGTCTGGAAAATCGGGAACTGAATAATTTGGTAACATTCAGTAGTGGACTTACTTACTTTAAGTAAAGACTAGCTTTTGCCCTCGGGTTCACGCTATGCAGATTTTGCAATCATTACAATCGTCTTCTATCCCTGTACAAAATTCGTCGGAGTCAGTGCAGCGATTAAGGCGTGAAAACGTAACAAATTCGCATTTAAAATATTAGTTAGGATTAGGATAACTACCAGAGAATTCTCGAAACATTACTATCATAGATAACATTCCATGTCAATATCTAAATCATACCTATATCAAGTAATTTGCATCATTTGATGACTCGAGGACAGTCACATAGATCACAATCATGAAATCATCCAGTGATGCGAAATGCCTCTGTGATTTTATGCGTGGCTGCTACCCACCTACATGCGTAGCTAACCCTCGTTATAAATCCCTCTCCCTCTGAACACCCTCCGACAGGGGACCACATTGCACGACACACAAATGTACGAACATTAGCATCTTTGAATCTCATGTTACTAGTTACGGAAATAGGGGAAAAGGGAACTATTTTCTAGCCTTTTAAGCGAGTTAGGCTCTATTGTGCATTTATTTTAAAGAGTCACTATAGTAATGTTCCCCTAAATTAGCTAAAAAATTAAGAAAGACTATGTCAAAATTAATTGTAACACATTGCGATCTGTGGCTTCCGCATGATTTCAAAGGAAAGACTTCGAAGCATACGTTACAAAATAAAAGACGAAAAAGCGGGTGGTGGCCATGCACCACGTTTTTCATCTTTTGTACAGCTATCTTGCATTTTTTTTTGCCTTTAAAATGTAGACAAATTGTACCTAACTGATGTGTAAACGAAATCGTAGAATAACTCAGGCACTCAAAAATTTCAAAAGAGTTTTAAGCTTCAAGTTGAAACACCAACCCCGCGAATACTGTAACCGCATACAAAAAATGCAAAAAAAAAACGTCTAAAGCAAAACATCGTACGGCAGACACCGTCTCCTAGAACGATCTCCGCAGATATGCAAAACATGGTCCTTTGTAACATGATCTTATTGTGTTCGCGAATCCCGTCGCCACGCTGAATACGGAACGACTTATGTCGATTTAGAAATTTATTAGAATGCCACAAGGTTTTGTCATGCGAAACGCGACTTGCCGCCGTGCACCGAGGAGTTATATTGTTGCATTATGGGATGCATTCTGAGCTATTGTGGCAACTTTGTTGCGAGCTTGATGGATATGAATTGCTGGTATGGTTGGGGAGGGCTAGATTGTGCCTTGTTCGGGAATTGCTATAAGTTGCGGTGTAGGTGTTAGGGTTTATTTTTATGATTTGGGGCTGAAAACAAAGTAATTTCTAATTTCCATACATTTTGAAGACTAATGAAGCGTATTCATTTTTTATAATACACATGCCCACATTATTTCTATGCCTAGATTACTATTGTGTCACTTTAAAATGGCACCATTTTAATTAAAGGCGTGCACTATGTTTAGGGAGCACAAAGCCCCAAAAATAGTGTTCGTAAGAAAATAGTTAAGAAAACTGGCCAAGTGCGAGTCGGACTCGCGTGCAAAGGGTTCCGAACGAATTTTTTTTTAACAAGTTATTTTAACACTACAGACTTCTAATAGAATTTCTTGAATAATTTCAAAACCATTTATTTTAAAATTATGAAAAAATATAATTAAAACCCTCACAGTAAGCCCTTTCATTTGATATGTCTCATGATATTGTTCAAAAATCTTTATTTTTCTAGTTTGGCCCCCAAAAGTGACGCCAATACTACATTTTTTATGACTTACGTAACGCGTCCGTGCTTGGGTCATAGAAGTCCATATGTGTACCAAATTTCAACAGAATCGGTCCAGTGGATCCGGAGAAAACTGGCTGTGACAGACGGACAGACAGACAGACACCGAAGTAGTCCTATAAGGGTTCCGTTTTTTTTTGGAACCCTAAAAATACGTAACGCCTTATGGAGAACAGCAATTGCCATGACAATAGCCATGCATTACAGGGTTCTCATATTTGATATTCATGAAGCGTCAAGCCATTATCAACGTAAAATAGTTACTAGCAGAACTGTAGTTCTTGCAGAAATTATTGAACCTTATCTGGGAATGTTTTCCTTTTTTGGTTTGGATCTAATAATGGGACTGTTCTTTTTAAACTCGCTTAATATCACAATCTTTCCTGATGGTAAGCAATGATGTGATCGACCACGGAGTAGGCTAGCCTAGAAGTAATCTATTTATTCCAGAAGTCTGGTAATCGATTTAATGAGTCATTTTCTTCCTCTACTTCTATTATTCCTTCTAGGAAATGTATCCAGAAATATTCGAACACAGAAGAGATACTACACCCATAATTTAGAAATGTAAATTCTACCAACCCAAGACGATCCAACCATGGTCACACCCCCAAATTTCCATGCAGACACTTCTAAAATGAATGGGTGCTACCCCAAATAACAGGGTATAGGAACCGCAGACCAGATACCGATTCCCGTGTCAATCCCGCGGTCCTCAGAGTGACAATGACAAGTGGAAGATTGCAACGGTTGCAAATCCCGGAGGCAGAGCGCAGAAATTGATCGGAGTAATTTGCTAACGTTCGGACCGCTACGGCGCGACGATTCGTCTTGGCGGTGGCCTAAGATGGGAGGGAATGGCGTGTGTACAGTCGGCAGATTTGAGACGCTTGTTGTGAAATTATCGGTACACAATCTTGGTAGTAGGCAAGTCAGTGTTTTTGATAATAATGTGTAAGTTCAAAGGTATTGCTCCTAAAAGTTGTCTGTGGGCTACGATAAAAGGGTATGGCGGTGAATGGTGTGTGTATTGTCGGCAGATTTTGAAATAACTTTTTTTACTATTACTATGAATAGACTAACGTTTGACCACTATCTCACCTGATGGTAAGCGATGATGCGGTCGAAGATGGAGCACGTTTGCCTAGAAGTAACCTATTCACTCTTGTCTTAAAGACTCCCAGGTTGTGAATAAGCGGTGCACAATCTTGGTAAAAATGCAGTCAGTTTTTGGCAAATAATGTACAAGTTCAAAGGTCAATCAATCTAATAAGACTTTGTGCAAATAAGTTGGAGTCAGCTTAGAGTCTAACTGGATGCAATTGATTACCAGTATTTTATATGGTGCGACTCGCCTTTCTGCCCTCCAAAACCCAGTAATTGGCTAGCCTGGTGTCAAAACTTCTGGCTTTCTAATTCAAAGGTCATCTTTCAATCCTAATAGCTGTCATACTCATTGCTGATACAGAAATGATATTATTTACTTACTAGTTGACCCACGCAACTTCGTCTGCTCCGCTCCTATTGGTCTTAGCGTGATGATATAGCCTATAGCCTTCCTCAATAAATAGGCTATCTAACACTGAAAGAATTTTACAAATCGGACCAGTAGTTCCTGGGATTAGCGCATTCAAGCAAGTACAAATACAAATTATTTATTTGTTGTAATATGGGTACATACATGTGGTGCAACCAAACAAACTCTTCAGCTTTATATATTACTAGCTGACCCGCGCAACTTCGTCTGCGTCACAATTTTCATTACTGCTCCGCTCCTATTGGTCTTAGCGTGATGATATATAGCCTATAGCCTTCCTCGATAAATGGACTATCTAACACTGAAAGAATTTTTCAAATCGGACTAGTAGTTCCTGAGATTAGCGCGTTCTAGCAAACAAACAAACTCTTCAGCTTTATATATTAGTATATAGACTAGCTGACCAGTGCAACTACGTTTGCGTCACATATTTCATTACTGCCCTGCTCCTATTGATCTTAGCGTGATGATATATAGCCTATAGCCTTTCTCGATAAATGAGCTATCTAACACTGAAAGAATTTTTTAAATCGGATCAGTAGTTCCTGAGATTAGCGCGTTCAAGCAAACAAACAAACAAACTCTTTAGCTTTATATATTAAAGTATAGATTAGTATAGATATTTAATTATAACTACACTTCAGAGGGCCAATTAAATAAATTTTAAGCGATGTTTACATTCGTATCTCAGTCGCAATCTGTCGAAAAAGCCTCAATTTCATAAATTTTTGACAGATTGCGTTTTGAAGCAACGTTCACATTCGCATGTTAGTCATGCGAATGTGAACGTTGCTTCAAAACTATTAAAATTGGCACTCTGTTTAAACAAATACTTGAAACATAGCACAATACGATCACTTATGTTTTGGACTTCCTTGCCTCCTACTTTTTGCACCATCTATCTCACCAATTGCGTATTATTCACAAAACGTGACGCACAATATTGTCTACGATGAAAATCTATAGGTAACCAAAGGAAGCAGAAGAAGAAGGCTATTTCGGTTATATCATTATCATGTAATTTCGTTGGCCCTGCATGTCTATCTACGCACAGCCTACTACAAAATCCAGAAAGCTGACATTTGGAACATGGAAATTTCGTTGTTTTTTATGTTGTGTCTGGCTCGCCAATGGATTAATTTATCGATTTTAAATTAGTTTGACATGTGATTTTATTATTCTGTACTGTGATTTTATTTTATTTTGATTTTAGTTGAAGATTTTTTTTGAGATTACTGTGTTTTTATTTTGATTTTAATAACTTAATTTTGATTTAATTGAGTCTGTATTTTGAATTGTTTTTTATTTTATTTTGTGTGTAACTATTATTTTAAATTTGTGTAAAGTATGGACTTATGTAAGTCTGAAATAAACGTATTAATAATAATAACGTACCATCCGTTCAGAAAGTTTTTTTTTATTATGATTAAGTTGAGGATTTTTATTTAAGATTACTGTGTTTTTATTTTGATTTTAATAACATAATTTTGATTTAATTGAGTCTGTATTTTGAATTGTTTTTTATTTTATTTTGTGTGTAACTATTATTTAAAATTTGTGTAAAGTATGGACCTATGTAAGTCTGAAATAAACGTATTAATAATAATAACGTACCATCCGTTCAGAAAGCTTTTTTTTTTAATTTCACACATTCGGTTTTTTAACAGCATTTATGACAAGTGGCATCATCACTTTACTTCTCACCACTTTGCAATTTATGTACACCACGTATATCAGAAGTACGTTTTCAATATCCAAAACGATTTTTGAGTTTAATCTACTGACCGTTTCAGAAAAGTATCCTAGGAAACCCAGACCGACGACAGCATTTTGTCACAGTACTTTTTCTTCGCCATGATTTATTTCAACTTTGGCCAGAAACATTTAAAATTACCTTTTGAAAGTAAATTAGTTTCTGTAATAACCGAATCTCATCCCGTTTCCATTATGGCCAAAAAATACAAAGCTCACGAAAAACCCATTAACAGTTTTAACGAAATTCAAAAACTAAAAAACGCCTACGGCACCACCCTTTATGAAAGTAAGGGGTGGATTTTTTAAATTTTCTATTAAGCGACGTAGCTACACGATGTCGGTAGAGACTTGAAACTTTATATGTCAATTTTACGGAAGATTTCGCATAATACAGCCACTGTGTCGCTTGATACATGCTTGCAGCTCGAGTTCGTATGAGTTTTGGAGGTATTATTGTGAGGACTGCAATGTATTGATAGTTATGCTGGATTTTATGAATTGGTGAACGTAGAGTGAATTTGCAGCGAGGCTAGGCTTGCGTTGAATTTCATGACTCTTTATATTCCTTGCGACAGATTTGGTCCCGGGAAATAATAATAATAAAAATTTATTTCTCACCACGATATAAAGTAGGTACATTTAACATCGTATCAAGAACAATACATAACAGCTACAGTTTAATAATTATATTGTGGGAGACTGGTGCCTAAACTAGACGTAAAGCCTGTATTTCAGGACACCAGGGCTCCCCCCATTCGGAGATAGTCGCATTTTGTAGGTTATGTATTCACACATTATCAAATGCGATAAGGTTTTATAACAAATATTTTATACAATTATTCATTGCAGTGTTAGTATTTTAGTGAATAGTGTTATGTCATACCGTGTGTGTTTGTTTGTGTCGGTGTGTGTGTGTGTATGTTTGAGGGAGTATGACTGAGATTAAGAAAGTTATGAGTGTGCCAATAATGGGTTGAATGATCGTGAGGTATTAAAATTTATTTAAAATATGTAATAAAAATAATTTAAATATTAAAAAAATGGTATCGGGGCAGCAAGAAGTTTTTCCGTGTTATTATAGTTTAAGTCCTGGAGCCAGGGGAAATTACCGGCACCTTGATGTTTTAAGACCTCCCCATCTCTCATTACTTCTTTACTGAACTCCTCCTAAGCGAATGGAGCAATTTTGATGAAATTATTTGGCCACACACTGCCACTTTTTTTGATTAGATAGTTGGCGCTCCCAACTAAAAAAAGCCAACATTTGGGCAGAACAGAATCTGTCGGGACCGTTCGTTCCTAAAGACGCTATGTCTAAAGATAGCAGGGCTCTAAAATATGAACTTCGAATAAATATTACAAAGCTAATCCTCATTCAAATAACATACACATAAAATCAAGCTTTAAAAATCCTTCATTCCGACAGACAGACATATCTATCGTACAGTTATCGTGGTATATTCGTAAAAGCGCTTCCTCGTTGGCGTTTAAATGCTAAAAGATTTTATATCTAGCGCGAAAAATTGGAGTAAATTGCCGCCACTGGATAAGATAGAACTTTTTTTTTTACTTTTTTTTTAGACCAGCGTATGGCTGTGTGAGAGTGTCTGGGTATGATTTTTTTTCTGTTTTTGAATTGTGCATGTATGCAAATTTTTGGAGGCTCGAACCGGAATTTGGGGGTTGTGATATTATTTTAATAGAAGTCTCAGCTAGGTTTTGCTTTATAGTCAATTAATGGGTAGCGTAGAAACATTTGGTTAATATTAAATAGCTAATTTGTTTGTGCTAATATGGTAGACACCCGATAAATGTGCAAAAACGGTCATCGATTCACATCCATTTATTGACTTTCTTATACAACCTGTAACAGAATAAACGCAATACCATTTAAGGTGTCATTGTACTCAACATTATGAACAACTTTTACTATGAGACTAATCCGGAAATCGCGAAAAAAAATCAGCTGCTCAGTACATTTTATCGAGTTATGCGCCCATACAACTATGAGCGCATAACTTGTTTTTTTTTTCGCGATTTCAGTGTTGGTCCCATAATTAAAGTTGTAAATAATGATGAGTACAATGACCCCTTAAGATATATTGCGTTTATTATGTTACAGGTTGTATACAGAATCATAGACATAAAGCTGTACTGAATCTACTACTATCGGGATTTCTACGTTCTCTAGTAATGAAAGTTGGTCGGGTATCTACGAAGGAATGTTAGGGAAAGGTCAAAGTACTTTATTGCAAGTTTATCTGGCGCCTATAGTTAGTTACAGGACATTTGGCCTCGTTTATGGTTACTATTCAATTAGTTATTCAGATTAACGTACAGATTTCTTTTATAATAAAATTGTAGTCGCTGTCAGAATCATTGCGCTTGGATTTTCTAATCACAAGTTTTTAGTCAAAACTTTATTAGCAAGTGGTCAGCACATGTCAGCAATAGTATTCATAACGAATTTACAACATTTACAACATTTCCCTTTCCTTCAGAAAATTACACGTTTTTCTTCACCAGAAAATATTCAAAATGACGCCAAATAGTAGTGGTTTGGCACTGCGTCGCTGACTAACCCAATATTACCTCTATCCGTCTTGCCAGGACTCTCTGATTGGTCGAGAAGATAGGCATTTTATGGAGTGCCTCTCCAATTCATGTGGCACCTACATTCTTCACGCTGTCTCTAGGAGACATAGATATTCTACATATTAGTTATAGTATTGATAACGGAGTGTCTCCTGCTTTATTCAAATTGTCGTACTATCTGACTTTTTATAATTTCAGGAATACTAGAGTCAAAAAACAACGCTAAGTAATATCTTGAACACACGAGATGAATTACACTTCGTTTTGGAGGGTTGGTTCTACACACTAGTTGCGATAAACCGTATTAAACAAAACCTTTGACTAATAAGTAGCTGCAAACTACATACGTTTATGTAAAGAAAAAATCGCTAAACTTCTATTGAATTAGAATTTGGTCAGCTGTTATAACACCGTCAGACGGCGTTGTGTCAATTCTCCGTGTCTCTGTGGCGACGCCATGTAATGGAAGCATCAGTTTTGACGTAATTTTCATATTTTGAATATTTCTATCTTGATCAAACTTGCACAGAGTCGGGAGACGCAATTTTTTACCGTGTCTATAGCTAAAGCCTCAGAAGCTTTCGTTGTCACTGCCATCAGTTTTGACGTAATTTGTTTTTATTTAATTTTTTGCTATCTCGCTCTAACTTGCACAGAGTCTAGGAGAGAAAGTGTGATAAAGCATGTTAGTACAAAAACTCACCTTAAAGAAAATCTTGATTTAAATTCATCATATTCCTCACGGTTTGATGCCTGTCGAGAGAACAGCCCACACATACAAGCCGAGAGGAATGAAAAGAAGAAAGGGCCTTAAATTAATCATCTAAAAAAACCCGTTACTTATCCCAGCCCCTTCTCATGCCTATCGCAAATTAACCAATCACCATTCCACCCAAAATTACCAATCTACACCAACCATGATCCCACTAAAGCGTAAACAACATAACCGCACCTACATAAAAGAATCCATAGTGAGTAAGATTAATTAACATCATAGCCAAGTTATTAAGGCTCGCCTAGCCGACGTTCTATCATAAAAGATATAATCCTGGCCTGTAATCCCTCTCGCCGCTTCACAGATAGCGATACCGTACGATATGTATAAGCTGACAATGATGTTGAGGATATGGAAGCGGTTGGGGTTCGAAAAGAAAAAAAATATGCTCATTTTCGGGCAGTCGCATAACAAAAAGATCGTCAGGATGTAAGTGTGAATTTACAATCGTGTCTACTGAACGGATTAGCAGAATTGTTTTTCATTGAAGTATATAATTAACTAAAATAATGTTTAGGTATTCAGAAAATGCTTTACAAGTAACTTTTTTTAAACTGCAAAACAATTTCCTATTGATTTATGAAACAACTAGGTAGCTTTCGCTAGCGTCTTCACTCGCGTGAAATAGGAAATTATCCCAAAGGAACATAGATCTGGGATAAAAATGTGTAATCCATGATTAGTAAGTTATAGTAGTCAGATATATTCTAAAAACGAAATCAGTACATGAACCTACCCGTACTAATTTTCATCCAAATCGATTTGCTGCTTTTTCACGTCATTCGTAGACACAATTACTTTCGTATTTACATTATTAGTATTAAGTACAGATTAGTATGGATATCTACCAAACTTAGGTATCTTTATGTAGGTATCTATAATTGTGCTTTATAGAGTAGACAAACAAAATAAATAACATCTGCAATCTTCATCGCAGTGCTTCTTCAAATGACAAAACGATTCTATTGTTCTGCAGCCATTCCCAACTTCAACCAACTCACTGAGACACGTCTGTCCCACTCTCAAACAACAGCCACTTCGCACGTTCCTCCGCCCCGCACAGACACATCTAGCAAACAGCATTTAAATCCACGCGGGCCCCTATCAAACGCTCGTTTGCACAAAGTATATACTCCAAGTATATCTGGAATGGTTGCGAACACCGAACTGAACGGTTTTCGGAACACTTTTTCCCTATTTCCACCGAATAAAAAGGAGTCAAAGAGAACTTCATGACTTTTGTTATACCGTATAGCATTTTACATCGGAAAACGCGGCGAGGCAAATTTTCTAAAACCTTTTGTTGGCAATCGCCCTTTGTAAGTGTCGTGTCGGCTGTATAATGAATGTGTGTGTTTTTGTTGACATTTTTGGGAAGTTTTGGTGCAGACAAAGTACCTAATAAAGCATAGTTTTGATGACATAACCTAGCCTTTTCTATATTAGAACCCAATATCTGGATAACACGGTAGAGATCGTGCAGCGGCATCAATGCCGCCACAAGAAAAACCAACGAAGCAAATCTACATCGGAGCAAAAAGAACCGCGACGCCATCTATCC
This sequence comes from Lacanobia wlatinum, assembly GCA_947578705.1. Classification (NCBI taxonomy): domain Eukaryota; kingdom Metazoa; phylum Arthropoda; class Insecta; order Lepidoptera; family Noctuidae; genus Lacanobia; species Lacanobia wlatinum. The sequence goes on from OX388031.1 coordinate 25,619,409, forward strand.
AACTAGCAGCGAACTAAAAAATCCTGCATCGCGCAAGCAGAGTTTACCGTGCGATTTGAACACATACACCAGCCCGAATATTAACTATCGGGTAGTTGCCCGCCAGACACAACATCCGTCTGGTCGGAGGATCCTCCTTTTACAATGGTGTGCGGGACTTTACTCTCTGTACCGCATACCTCCAAAATCGCACTACTTAGCAAGTCTGGTGGGGTCAGTGTTTTTGGCTTCCGTCAATCCATAACACATGACAGCTGGGACCAACGCACTGCTTAGGTTACCTGTCCATTACAGTGGAACAAGGCAGCGGAGCAGAGAAACGGAGAAATTTTACCCAATGGTATTGCATACAATCTCCGTACCACATGAGTCACTGACATTTTGACTGACCTGATTGGTTAAATTTTTTCCGTTTCTCCGCTTCGCTGTAATGGACAGGCACTCTTAACGTGCTTTACGAGCCTCGGAAGTTTCTCAGCATGAAATGGATGATCACCTATTTACGGACAGACCTTGCAAAGTGTTGCTTAACCTTGAAGATCGACCTGTACGGTTGTTATTTTTAAGCCACGAGCTCATCGAGATGATATTGCCTAAATCATAATGAACAACGCTTTTCAGTTTTGATTCTAGGCATGGTTTCAATAATATGTGGTTTCCAAAAGAGGGCGTTACCTACGTTGTATAGCAGTTAGAGTAAATAGAGATTACAGCTTAACGGCTGGTGGCTTTGTGGAGTACCGTCACATACCCGTAAAAAGTTAATTTTCATTTCAGAGTCGTTAAAGCTTTGTTCACCAATCCACGGGGCTTCTGCTTAAAAAGCGGGTTTCACGGGTTGAAATCGACTGTATTAGGTAGGCTAAGTGCCGGCGTTCCCGAATTGTCGAACCATGTTGTTAAAACATGTTAAGGAAAACTTTAATCATCATCATATAAGCCGTAAGACGTCCACTGCTGGACATAGGCCTCCTCCAAAAGGGCGGGTTGGCCATAATCGCCACGCTTGGCAGGCGGGTTGGCGATCGCAGTGTATGGTGTTGATTTTTACAGAGAACGCTGTTGCCCATTCTCTGGCGAGTCTCTTAAACTTTAATGTGTATAATTAAAGTTTGCCAGGTTTTCAGGCTAAAGTAGTTTGACAAAAATTCAATTTCAAATTCGTCATTCAAAAATTGGGGATAAGGCTGAGTCTCCACCAGAGACGGATGAGTTTGTTAAGAATCAATGGAATCGCTTCATTTACCTAACCTCGCTCAGCGCAAGCGATTCTTTTGGTTCTTAACAAACACATCTCTCGCTTCGCATTCTTGCACATCTCTGGGGTAAACGCAGCCTTAGTCTCCGTTTCTGGAACAAAAAATGAACATGAAAACTTTCCAAACACGCGTTATTTGCTGTGATAGCTTGAATGAATTTTCAACATCATATTATAATCGCATTGCATGACTTGCATTTAATTTTGTAACGTACCAGAAACTTGCTTTGCCCTCCTGTAAGGAAATCATCCCAAGGAAACTTACTGCCTGGGAAAAAACCTTATAGCCTGGCCGTGATCTACCCATTTGTCAACTTTTACTATGGGACCAATACTAAATCCGTGGAAAAATCAACTTCCCCGTACATTTATGTGCACACACGACAAAATGTACTGAACAGCAGATTTTTTTTTCGCGATTTCGACTTAGGGCCCCTATTAAAAGTTGTTCATAATGATGAACAACAGATGAATGTTAAAATTTTATCTTGAAATTATTATAATAATTATGACATTACAATTTACAGTTATTAATATTTTCTTAATCTGACATTTTATCTTGTGAACCGACATCTAAGGTATAATTTTGAAATTTATATATATATTACGGAAAAACATTAACCAATCATGTCAGTCAAAATGTCAGTGACTCACGTGGTGCGGAGATTTTATGCCATTCCATTGGTTAAAATTTCTCCGTTTCTCCGCTCCACTGCCTCGCTCCGCTGTAATGGACTGGCACCCTAAGAAGTATTGCGATTATTCTGTCACATGTTGTATATTTCCTTACTTTTCAACCAATAATTCAGCCAGATACGTTTCTATTAACCTAAGTATAGACAATAATATAGACGTGGAACAGAGACGTACTAATCCGTATTTAGCGCAGTAGCGCGTGAACACAACAATCGTTCGTATTGGGGACCATTAACGGGTGGAGGTATAGAAGTGGGAGCGATAAAATCTATATTGGTGTTGGTTTAATGATATTCTTTTTAGAGACAGGAATATCTTTAAGGTCGTGGAGTATTGAACACTATGGTTATATTTTCCTGTCAGAATGAAATTGTGTTGTTTTTAAATCAGTTGTTTTGCAATGACTGAAGCTAGACAAAAAATATGGAGAAGAAGTTCTTGATAATCTAAGATCATAAGTCAAACAAATTATAAGTCTCAACTTCCAGCGATGGGAAATTATAGCAAAAAATACACTAAACTAGCTTTTACATTCTATTTCGCACGCTTATAAGTGCTATATTATCCCAAGGGAAATTAATCCTAAATTAATACTTTCCGCAAATTAATTTCATACAGCAGTTTAGACGTGAAAACGTAATACACATTGAAGATAAATCAATAATCCTTACTAATATTACAAATGCGAAAGTAACTCTGTCTGTCTGTCTCGCTTTCACGCTAAAACGAATGAACCGATTTAAATAAAATTTGGTACAGAGATAGTCTAGAGCCTGAGAAAGGACATAGGCTACTTTTTATCCCGGTAGTATGTTCCCTAGGGACCACGCGGGCGAAGCCGCTGGAAGAAGCTGGTTATTACTAAAACTGCTATTTTAGGACACAATTATTTAAACAAGAAAATCTTCACACATTCATACGAATACTACCTATAGCTATTGGTATTTCCTTTCAATGTCTATCTATCAGTGCTCCCATAAGCACAGTTTCAGTTAAAATACTGCTGTCTTGTGTACGAGTACTTAGTAAAGGATTACGTTCGCGGGTTCGGGAGGAGTGACCTTGAGTTTGACCTTAGACGCAATGCAGGTTCTATACGAGTTGAGAAGTTAGTGTGCGAAAGAATTTAGGTCTAATCTTGAGACCTTACTTTGAGTTGGTTATTCTTTTTATCGTAAAAGTCGCACGCTTGTTTTCGTGAGGGGTTGAATAGATGACAGTGTTTGTTTATGATTTTTTTTTTGGCAACCTCTAACCGGGCCACTATTTAAGATTACGTGAGCGCATTTTATTCGTTTTCTTTTTGGGTATATACTTATTTGTAAGGAACGTTAACTGTAGCATGACCTAACCAAAAACTGAAGTCGACTATTCAATTTTTATGAAAATGGTTTAAGAATATGCGGTTCCTGGGATCAGTACCCAGTAACTTTCACATTTTTTAAATGTCTATTAAGTAAAATAAACCACGCAGCCATAGCTGATATAAAAACAAGAAGGGTCTGTTTCACCACCAATTATTAAATTTCCGTTATCAAACATTCCACCTGGTGAAGTTCGTGGGTAGCCGATGGATGCGAGACGCGCAGGACCGCTCGTTGTGGCGACACTTGGGGGAGGCCTATGTCCAGCAGTGGACGTCTTTCGGCTGATATGATGATGATGAAGATGACACATTCTGCGAATTAAAACTATTTAATTTGTGAATGTATTTAATAAGCGGCACTTGTTCGAATATTCGGACTTTCCTTGGTTAAAATAATTGATTTCTTTGACACCTTAATAAAATGGGTATTTCTCAAAGAAGATCTACCAACAAAAAAGTTCTAGATTACTAGAACACACAGTGAACTTGATTAGCCTAACAACCTAGCTTTTCAAGCAAGCTTGAGCCGTGCGTACACAGTAATCAAGTGAGGGGAATCAAATTATAGAAGTAAGTACTGAAACTTAGATTACAGTGGTCCGGCACAAATATGTGGTTGTGTAAGAAATAATAGCAGTTGGCTGTGTAACTTTAGTGTCCCGCTAATGAAGGTGAGGTCACAGGTCGACCTTGGTTGGCTTGGAGATAATTGGGAGAGGTCATCTTAGTTTTTTAGGCAAAAAATCGCTGAGATTTGTAACAATTAACTATTTGTTTTTCGGGTTCCGTACCTCAAAAGGAAAAAACGGAACCCTTATAAGATCATTTTGCTGTACGGCCGTCTGTCTGTCAAGACCGTTTATCTCGGGAATGCGTGAAGGTATCGAGTTGAAATTAAAACCATATACTCAAATCTACGGCCCCTTGACGCTGTGAAAAAATCAAACTTCTAAGTTAACGTGAAAGAAGATACGGCCGTTTATGCCACAAAAATCGTATATTTAGACACGCTCAAGGGAATTAAAATGTACGGTATTTCCCGTTGACCTAGAACTATGAAATTTGGCAATTAATACCGTCTTATACTACAAGTATCGTAAAAAGTCTGAAAACTATACATTTGTAATTAATTCATAAAAAATATAGTATTTATTTAAAGTACGAGTAATATGTACCTACTTTGTACGGAACCCTCGGTGGGCGAGTCCGACTCACATTTGGCCGTTTTTTCTAGTCTTGTTAGTGAAAAAAACTAATCTTTTTTTTTGGTCATCTTTCTAAGTCCCACAAACAGTCTTATCGTGACGAATCTTAATAATATTTTTCGACCATTTCTTTTAACGGGGTTTTTGAAATATCTTTCGTGGAGTGGCTGTGGACCACAATTAGGTTCAAGTTAAAGTATCATAACAATCTTTGGTAAAGTATTATAGCAAATTTGGATTCACTCTACTTTAACTGGTCCATACAACATACCAAAAAACCAGAACTACATCAGGTTACCGATTTTAGCCTTTTTTAGCGTCGATTTCTACTGAGCTATAATGTAACATGAGCCTAATCTAGAACCATAAAAGACCTAGTTTAAAACCTTGGCATAATCAATCTCTATCATAAAGCATTTTAGTTATAAAACCTAATGTATGCGGAACACCGCTCGTCTGCAAAACTGGGGAGCGATTAAGAGCTTAATCAAGCAGTTGATGAGGCACTTGCTTTCATATCGGTTCTCTTATCTAGAGTAATAAGTTCTACGTCATCAGTTTCATAATATGGAAAAAGCTGCGTTGAGCATCATTTTCAGGTAAATTTTATTCTAACTCATTTTTAAAAATTGTAACCTTATGATTCGTTTAAATATCGACTTTATTTTTTGGAACAAATAATCTGCTCATCAGTATTTAAACTAACCATATAGGTATTTTTTTTATAGATAAGGTTTTTTTATGTTTGAGCGTCTTAATATAATAAAAATAGTTTGAATGTCAACCTTACATCTGATACCGAAACCTAAGACATTATTGTATAAACATAATGTAAGACATTATTGTATAAAAAAGCTTTGTAAAAAGATAATTACAAAGCAATATTAATTTTTATTGTTGTGGCGACGTTTAGGGGAGGCTTATGTCCAGCAGTGGACGTCTTTCAGCTGATATGATGATGATGTTGACAGTGTAACAATAATTTTGAATAGTTTATCTGAATGTAATAATTGGAATTGTGTTGTTATTAATGTAATGTAATGTAATTCAATTAATAATTTTATAATGTTGATAATGTAATTCAGTTTAGTTAATTTTATTTTATTTCATTTAACAGTAATATTTTGATTTCAATTTAATTTAAGTCTGGACATCTACATATTTATAACTTCTTATATTATTTTTATTTTTCAATGTTTCTTTATATTAATCAGACCTATTCTGACAATGATGTGCATGCCTGTAAGTGACTTGTTTACAGAGGATCCTCTCGGATATTTCTTAATATGTTGATTTGTAAATAAGTTGTTGGTGTGCCTATATTAAATAAATAAATGATGAAAAGAATAATTTTAGCCAGAATATTGGGTGGTAGTTTTAATTCTAAAATAACGCAATAAAACCCTGTAAAGCTATACGATTGGACCACGAGAGCAAGCCGCGAAAGCTACTGTATTATTAACTACGATTTGATCAAAATTTACGTTGAATATCCAGTCGTGATAAAACAAAACTACTTGCCAAAAAACCGAAAGTATGAAACTAGCCTTAACAGCAAAAAAAAAACTGGTAAGTCCATTATTTTCCCTAACAAAGTCAAGTCCATTATTCTCAGCTTACAAAAAAAAAGAACTTACTCTATGCAAACCAGCTATTTCTCAAAAGCGCTTAACTACTTTATCGTAGCACCTGACGAGATAATTTAGTTAATATCGATCGCCCGAGGATTAGCCGACGACAAATTGTCCAATCAGCGGCCAGGTAATTGATTCCAAGCACCTAATATCGGACGCTAAGCTTTTGTTAAGGCTAAGTCTAAACTTAGCTTAAAATGTTAGCCTTTAAAATGGGAGGTGGGACGTGGTGACATGTTTTATATACAGTGTGTTCGGGGTTTATCTTTTAAAGGTAAGCTGAGATTTGGAGGAAGCTGTGTAGGTGTAGCTACGTTGAAGATAAAGGTTGAAGTGTGCCGTATAGCTCCGTTGTATCGACTTATATAGACTGCCGTCGGATTTAAAAATGTTGTTATACACTAGCTCTTTTAAGGCAAAGCTCTAAGCATTTCTATTGGATAAAATTTATACTCAATTGACGAATTGCAATTTATTATCATTATCATCTAAAAAAATGCTGTTTAATATTATTTTTGGTTTAAATATTATTTCTGCATGTTTTATTTTATAATTTATTGATTTACTAGCTTCTGACAGCGGCGTCGCCCGCGTGGTCCCTAGGGAACATACTCCCGGGATAAAAAGTAGCCTATGTCCTTTCTCAGGCTCTAGACTATCTGTGTACCAAATTTCATTTAAATCGGTTCAGTAGTTTTGGCGTGAAAGCGCGACAGACAGACAGACAAACAGAGTTACTTTCGCATTTATAATATTAGTAAGGGTGTAATTTACCTAATGTATCAAACACAATATTTAATTGTTCCTGATAAATGAATAAAAAAAGACTTACAGTCTTATACGACAAAACGACTTAGTATATAGAAAGACTAGCTTCTGCCCGCGACTTCGTACGCGCATACCCCGTTTTTTTCCCTTCACGCGCATATCCCGTTTTTCCCCTTCCCGTAGAAATTTCGGGAAATCCTCTCTTAGTTCTCCCCTACAGAGTGTAGGGAAGCGTCATGCCAAATATCATACTTTCTACGACCAGTAGATTCGGCTGTGAGTTGTTTGTCAGTCACTCAATTAGACAGTAATAGAAGAGTTTTATATATTGATTGATTGAATGATTGATAGATAGGTAACTCTTTATAATACCACATAACACATTATTTAGAACGTAAAGTTATTAGTTACTAGTGGACGTCACGCGGTTTCACCCGCGTAGTGCCCGTTCCCGTAGGAGTACGGGGATAAAATATAGCCTATGTTACTCCCTGATAATGTAGCTATCCATTGCTGAAAGAATTTTCCAAATCGGTCCAGTAGTTTCGGAGCCTATTCATTTCAAACAAACAAATCTTTCCTCTTTATAATATTAGTGTAGACAAGTAGTCATAAATCTTCTAATACACTTATCGTGCGAGATATTTTGACGCACAAGTACTTTCCAACTGACGAATTTGAACAATGGATAAAGATAATGGATGTCTATGTATGTTTCGATAGACTGGATTTTTATTTTAAGGGTTTTTTTTATATTTCCCATTTAGACTTAGTCCCATTGCAAAAGTTAATCGCATACCTCAAGTGGACAGCCAGGGAAATAAACTGATTTTTATACTTAAGGTTCAACGCCTCATCTTGTTTAAACTATCCAGAAGTGATTGATGTGTAAAAGTTTTATTTATAACCTATTTATAAAATAAATATATAAACACATTTTTCATGATTGCTCCGCTCCTTTTGGTCTTAGCGTGATGATATATAACTTATAGCCTTCCTCGATAAATGGGCTATTTAACACTGAAATAATTTTTCAAATCGGACCAGTAGTTCCGGCGATAAGCGCGTTCAAGCAAACAAACAAACTCTTCAGCTTTTTATACTAAGTATATAGTACCAGTTGACCCGCGCAACTTCGTCTGCTCCGCTCCTATTGGTCTTAGCGTGATGATATATAGCTTTCCTCGATAAATGGGCTATCTAACACTGAAAGAATATATTTATATAATAGTATAGATAAATATACATATTACACTATAGATATTATTTTTCACTTTCACGTCATAAAACATCAAGGTTTATACATATATGCTGGGAATAAACGTTGTCAAAACTGGATCTGGATAATCTATTTCAGGGTAGGTATAGACGTGGTGGCGTGCAATACTGTATTGTAGCGACATTAACTTCATAATTCAGTCTGGCTAATGATCGTAACATGTTAAACCGTTTACTTTTTACTGTTAACTAGTCGGTGTTGTCCACTTAATGACTATGATGCAATTTTGTAACACACCTGTGACTACATGAAATGTTATACAAGTTTTTACTCGTTATTAAACTGTCGTGCAATGAAAATAGACATATGAAGACAGTGTTTGGTGGTCTTACAGATGAGTGCTTTGGACACAGTTTTATAGGTTAGCATCATCGATATATAAAAAACCCAAGATGCACAGTCTCGAACAAATGCAACACACGAAACTGTCGTCGAAAACTGACATGTATCAAGTATCATGTGTGAGTTGTGTGTAGTTATACTATAAACATTTTTTTTTGCAAATTCAACCTTGCACGGATCGCTTTAAGTTGTTTTTACAAAGCAGTGCAGTATGGCGAGTGATGCGCAATTTTTTTTTGCAAATTCAACCTTACAAGGATCGCTTAAAGTTGTTTTTACAAAGCAATGCAGTATGGCGAGCGATGCGAGACTGTTTGAAACTAGCGCACAATTATAAATTGTGCGCTTGTTTTTTGCGGACGTTTTTGAGATGCTAACTTGGGTTTTTTAAATATCAATAGTTAGCATATCTTTATTTGGAAAAGGACTTTAGAAAGGTGAGATACAAGATATAAACTATAAAATCTATACTTTAATATTGTAGAGAGGTAAAGTTTGTAAGTTTATGAGGTTGTAGGGGGTAATCTCTGGAGCTACTGAACCAATTATGCCAATAGAAAGTCACATTATTTGTGAGTGTCATAGGCTATATTTAAAACTAGAAAAAAATAAAGATCCCTACGAAAATTGCAATACTAAACACGCGCGAACGAAGTCGCGGGCGAAGTGCTAGTGTACAATAAATATGTTTTTTTTTTTGGATGCAAAATCAGCAAATGATTCCTTCCATTCTGGGCGGAGCAGAAGGGAGTGTCAGATTCTTACTGAATAAAACCTGTCCTTGTTCCTCCAAATTTTCTTTGCGTTATAGGTCCGCAGTAACTCTTTCGAAAAATTTCGCAATATTATAAATATACTACAGTGCCTTTAAAGTACAGTATTTTGTAGTTTCTATGGCCTTTTCTCACTCCTCATTGTAGTTTACCAACACATTATAGTTTTCGGCCCGTTTAAGTAAAAACAGTCGAGTAAAAACAGCCTATGATTCTTATTACTTTCATAGAAATTACATTCGTAGAGTTATGAATTGAAGTCATGTATTACCATGCAGCCACATTTCATTTCCTACTAGTACCAGTTGAGAAGAAAATTGAAGCTGCGAAAATTTGAATAAAATTCTACTTCTTTAGTCACCCATATGTTACCGTGACAAAAATATTATTAAATCGGTTGCGGTTTCAAAAATCAATTTAAGAATAGGAAATACGTTCCTTACAAACTAAATTGTATCAGATGGAAATCAGATTTTAAAGATAAACACTATCGAAATATAATGTTTAGGTATGAATACCTAAAATTAAATTCTTTATTTACGTATTACTATGAAAAACAAAAACATATTCGAAACTCATACAATATTTTACTCATATAAATCTCTTTTAATATATTTTTTTAAATTAAACAAACCTATAACTATTTTTACAATAATTCTAAAGTAACTATCTAAAGTAGCCATACATAATAAAACGTAATGTTATTTTGTTCAGAAGGTTGCAAGCCTACACTAAACTATGGGCGTTTCAAATTATGTCATCGATTTTATTAACCCTCTGAAACTGTCGAACTAAAATCACAATTAAACGTATCAGCTGGAGGGTCAGCAACAAAGGTCAGCATTTATAACCTATCTAACCTCCACGACCTATGCGAAGGTGACCTTCCTCTCCTCGATAAACTCTCCTAGAGCTTTACATTAGAGACGGACCGACTAGTCAGGTAGACCGACTAGCCGGTTACATTATTTATTATAAAACGTTGCGCCACACTAGGATTTTCTCCTGTATCGTGGGTGCGTTAACAAACATACGAATTTACGTACATAAACAGCCAGACCCGGAACAACTATCTGTAGGCCATAGAAATATTTGTTCCGTGCGGGAATCGAACCCGCGACACGCAGCGCAGCAGCCAATCACTCAACCACTGCGCCAACCGTGTCATCGATCAATTTAGTAGTAGAAAATAGTCGACATTGATTTGCAATAAAAGAGTTACCAGGAAAACAGGAAATTAAAGTCATAATTTCCAGCACTTGCAAACAACAGTGCATACTATCCTAACTTATATTATAAATTCGAAAATCCTCAATATTCCCGTCTATTTATGTTTCAAAGTTCATCAAAATCGATTCAGAAATTTAGGCGTGAAAGCGCAACAACGTTTGTTACGCTTTTACCCTTTTTGGGACCCTGGAGACAGTTAACTTCTTTAAAGCGAGCGAAACCACGAGTAAAAGCTATCCGAACTATGAGTTTGTAATTTAGTTAACTGAACTTAAACGTTTTAAAAGTTAAAACAAAAATAGGAAGTAGAAATGAAACAACTAGTCGCCAAGTATTCGGAAAAGCCAACTAACTATTCTATCACGTTTAGTATAGTTGGCGACTTGTCGGCCGATTGTTCGGCCTTTTGAGCATCGTCTAGTCGGCTAGTCGACCAAGTCTATAGTCAGCCCATCTCTATTTTACATCCACTTAAATATTGTGACGTCACGTAATTTGCGTTCTTCGCTTTGATTACGAATTTTAGCGCTTGAGTAATTAATTTAATTGGTGCTCTGATTTGGGTTCATTTGAATTTACATTGTCCTGAATTGGGGCAGAAGAAATGGGGATATGAATAGAATAGAATAAAATACTCTTTATAATGTACACCATATAAGTTACAGAAAAAAATAGATGAAGAAAACATTACATAGGGTGACACAATGGGCGGCTTTACCGCTAAAAGCGATCTTTTAAAGACAACCTTTGGATGGATTTCAAAGAGAGGAGTGACAGTATTGCATGTAGTTTTAGGTGTACTATTTATATATACAATAACTACATAATAGATAAATACATATAAACATTATAGTAGAGAACCCAAGTAAAGACGATTAAGGAGAGAGATAATGATTTTTTACCATAGTTTTGAAAGGAGACAAAGATTGAGCACGCCGTACCGACACCGGCAAGGCATTCCATAACCGCACCGCCTGAATCGTAAAAGATTAAGAATGGAATAAGGTTTGGTAGTAGAACTAGATATTAAACCAATGAAATGAAGGACAGAGCACGGATATTGCTAATGTTTTATCCATTTTTCAATCAATTTTCAGTACTAATAATAACTTGGGTGCTTAAAAATCGGACGGACGGACAGCGGAGGCTTAGTGATAGGGTTCTGTTGGTTACCCTTTGGATACGGAACCATACGAATGCTTTACCATGTAACGTGTCCAAAAAAGGAGGAGGTTCTTAACCACTAAATACAATCATCCTAACAAATACAGGTTGTCGTGTTACAAGATTCAAATTAAAACCCAGCCCTTTACTTAAGTATAGGGCTGGGTTACAATCGTGTATGGATTTATTTTTAGAGTATGAGTGGTAGTCATTCTCTAAAAATAAATCCATACACGATGGATTCATCGTCTCTCGATCCATATCAATCAGTTTGCTTTGTGTTCAGCTATAAATGTTTTAACTTGTTGACTGAAATAACTAGATCAGTTCTGCTTATGTAACTCGCCAGACGATAGGCTATCATATACAGGGTGTCCCAGAACTCAACGTCAAGCCGAAACGGGGTGACAGGATTAATCATAAACATCACGAGAAAAATCTGAAAAAAAATCTATCCCATGCAGTTTGAAAATTATGGGCATTTTAAGAAAAACCTAGAAATTTGATCAAACTGTACCATTTTTCGGTTATCGTGGTTATTCTTTTTTATTTTTGTTCATTTGAACTTTGGAAACGTAATCCTAAATAACATTTCTAGAATCCCAATAAAAAATAATGACACAATTGCCTCAAGTTTCCGAGAATTGAGACTATTTGTTAAACTACGAATTTAAAATTTTCAAGATTCGTCGACTTTGACAGGCCCCCCTTTAAAAAAAAAAATACTAGAGTGCCTTGGCAAGTGGCATTAAAAGTTGGCGCATTTAATCAGAATTCTAAAATGGTGCAATACTTGTTAGTTGCATACAATAAAAAAGAGTAAAAAAATTAAAACCTCAAGTAACCCAACCGTCAAAGTCGACGAATCTTGAAAATTTTAAATTCGTAGTTTAACAAATAGTCTCAATTCTTGGAAACTTGAGGCAATTGTGTCATTATTATTTATTGGGATTCTAAAAATGTTATTTAGAATTACGTTTCCAAAGTTCAAATGAACAAAAATAAAAAAGAATAACCACAATAACCGAAAAATGGCACTGGTTTGATCAAATTTCTAGGTTTTTCTTAAAATGCCCATAATTTTTAAACTGCATGGGATAGATTTTTTTTTCAGATTTTTCTTGTGATGATTATGATCAATCCTGTCACCCCGTTTAAGCTTGACGTTGAGTTCTGGGACACCCTGTATAAATCCATTTTACACTATATTAAAACATTTTGTGACTATATAGATTTGTTTGCGAATGTCTAAATCTGCCTCTAGGATACTTTAAAATGTTACTTACCACCTCGGATAAAAATCTGAAATTGTTCACACATTTTCGTAGGTAAAGTTTTTTAATCTAAATTTAAATCTGAAAAGTGTGAGTGACTGTCATGCTCCTAATTTGAAAGTTATTTGCAATTCACTGCTGAATTCATTCTGTTTCACTTACTGTGGGAGATACTTGATATGCCGAGAGGTAAGTAACAAGAAAATAATAAACATAAATATTTTTCAAATAAAATACATCTGTCCAGTATTTACATAAAACAGGAAACGTATCAATAAATCAATATTCAGAACGTAATAACGCAAATAAAAACGCACTTAAGAAAATAAGAAATAGCATATTTGGAGCCATCAATTTTATGGGACCATAAAAAAGCAAATTTGTTTTGACCGTGGAAAATCCTGAAGGTAACTTGGGACCCTTATAAAACCCGAATAATCTACTGCCAGTGGATTTTCGTCGGCGTACTGAACTCGCCTAAGTAAACTCTGGGGATGAAACAATTTGTGAACCCTAATCAAATAAGTGTAAAAGGAAAATTTAAAATTCCCACCCAGAATTTACATAATGACCGACGCGTTGAAATAACGGCTCAATCTGGAGGCACCGGTATTATTGTACTTTATGAGCGTACAGTCACTCACAATAGTTTAAAGATAGAACACCAACTTCAAATTTCAAATGACAGAACTCAAAACTCCGTCGCGTCGCGGTTCAATTAGTACATTTTCATGGATGCATAATTCCTGCAGATTAGTCCGTGTTATCACTTGTGCACGTGACTGTATGTTGAAATGAAATTTCGGGTGAATAATAAGTAGCATTCAGTCATACGAGCGGAGTGGAGTAATAAACTTGTTAATGTGGCATTACTAGGCGAAACCGTGTCTGGATGAAGTCACAGTTTTACTGACGTCGGGTGTAGCAAGTTTTAAGATTATTTGGTAGTATGATGAGAGAGAGTCAAAGATTTTGAGAAATGTCTCCTGAAGTTTTTTAAGTTATGAAGATTTTTACTGAGCAACATAACTTTAATTTGACTCTACTTAGGTAGAGTTAAATTAATCCAGGGGCTTTACGACACTTTTGATTTTTGTGATTTATAACCGACTTCCAAAAAAGGAGGAGGTTCTCAATTCGTTGGGTATTTTTTAATGTATTTACACCGATTACTCCGAGGTTTCTGATCCGATTTTTGTGATTCTTGTTTAGTTCGATGCGTTCGATATATACTTGCCATTTGGTCCCGTAAACATTTGGTACAGTTTGGTTCAGTAGTTTTTATTTTATGAGCATTTTTGCTTATTTCAATTTCTGCGTTAGCAAAAATGTCGTCCATTTATCACCACTTAAAAGTGAAAAATAAAAAACTTTTTACAAAAAAATTATAACCCACTTCCAAACAAAAGACTACAAAGTATAAAATAACTTTAATTTCGGAAGTCGGTGTTAAAAAACAAAGAAACAAAACCAAAAACACCGACTTCCGAAATTAAGGTTATTTTATACTTTGTAGTGTTTTGTTTTGAAGTCGGTTATATTTTTAGAAAGGGATTCAATTAGCCAGCAACTCGTTTGTGGTAAAGATATAGCCACCAGAACAATCCTTGTAAATTAATAACCAATACTCACAAGCTCATAATGCTTTTACTGTTAGAATGTAATCAGTTGTCGAGTGGAGCCAAACCCCGTAACGTTTAATGTGTTTAATATGCAAGGAACTATCGCTTGTATCTTGTACTAAGAAAATAAGTACTCCGGGTAAGTACTACATCTTAAACTTTACGTTTACTTTTACTAAGCTTCTCTTACTAATAAAAAACCGGCCAAGTACGAGTCGGACTCGCACTCGAATAGTTCCGTACCATAAACCTTAATTTGTATTATTTGCTGTTATAGCGACAATAGCAACAAACAATCTGTGAAAATTTCGACTGTCTACCTATTACGGTTCTTGAGATACAGCCCGCTGACAGACCGACGGATGGACAGACAGTGGAGGCATAGTAATAGGGTTCTATTGGTTACCCTAAAAACTAAACACACTACCAATATGAAAATGGAGTCAAAGTCAAAAGTCAAAGTCAAAACGTTTATTCCAATTAGGCCATTAAACGGCACTTTTGAACGTCATTCACATTACAAAAAATATAAAATAATAAAGTGATTCTACTGTCCATTCGGGAAGGTAGATTCTTATGGAGAAGAACGGACAAGAAACTCCATAGTTACTCTTTTCAAATAAATATTTTACAATATTTGGTATACAAAATTTTAGTTATATGTGAGGACCATGCACCTAGGGTATGCAGAGGTAGACTTATTAATTTCTAAATAAGTACATGATACTCACACATTTACAAATATTGGAATCACTAATGAAGTCGACAACAATTATTATAAAAATGTAAATTCAGTTTATCAACCCGCAAAGTGTCCAATGAACCGTACTTTTTATTCGTTTATGATTTATTTACAGATGCGTAACATAAATTTGAATGGAAATCAATTCCCGTGGAGCACAGCTGACTGGACAAATGATGAAAATTATAAATCAATTTGACGGTAATACATTGGCGGTCGCGGGAGCCCGATGTGGGCCCGAGCGGGTTGAGTGCAGTGATGTACGGCGATCCGTTTGGATCGATGTAATTATTTCGAAAGTGGGTGTTTTATATGAGTACTAGCTGACCCGCGCAACTTCGTCTGCGTCATAAAATGTAATTATTTACGACATCACATTGGAAGCCTCAAAAATAACAGTATTTCTTCACTATTTAATGGATGTTATTATACATATAAACCTTCCTCTTCAATCACTCTATCTATTAAAAAAACCGCATCAAAATCCGTTGCGTAGTTTTAAAGATTTAAGCATACAAAGGGATATAAGGACAGAGAAAGCGACTTTGTTTTATACTATGTAGTGATGTATTTAAGTTTTATAAAAATAAATATTGAACTTTTTTTTTACTATTGATATGCATACGTTTGACCACTGATGGTAAGCGATGATGTGGTCGAAGATGGAGCACGCTTGCCTAGAAGTAACCCATTCACTCTTGATTTAAAGACTCCCAAGTTGTAGCTATCAGGAAACACAGACTCCGGCAGGGAATTTCACTCCTTAGCTGTACTCACTACGAATTTTACTTGAAAGTAGAATTCCTCCATGTGCATGGAAATCTTTGGGGTCGGTTGTAGTGAGGTCATCTGTTATTATTTTTAGATTCCCTGGTACAGTCCCCAAAAGGCGGGATTAAAAAGATTCCCCTCGAAAAATAAATGTATTTGTTTAACCGCACAGACTGACTTAGTCAAACAGTGAATATTATGAATAGAATAGAATACTACTGTGGGTCTAAAAAGGACACTTAGCAGAATCAGAAAGCAAATCACGCTACCCGTCACTGTCAAATTTTCCCAATCATCCTTGCTTTGCTTTTAATAGCAAGCATGATAGAAACTATGTGTCGATACGTAATAAGGACTCAGTCTCGATAATGTTTTTGCAGATTACCTACATAAAGTAGAAAAAAAAAAACAAAAAAAAAACATGTTCTAAACTCCATCTCTTTTAGCATATTCTCAATTACTAACATAGGGATAAGTTAGTGACTAACACTATTGTACTTCTAACTTCAAAATACCGTTCCGATCCTCGTTCTAAGGAACGTTTATGTTATGTAACCAGTGTTTCTCATTATAAGTGAATAATTGAATTATGTTTTTTGAGAAATAGATGTCTTTAACCATAACCTTGTACCTAATGCGTTAGCGATAAAGATGAAAATTAAATTTGACAGATTGTTGTGTGATTAATATTACAATTACAAATTAAATTGGTTGAGCGGTTGGCGCAGTGGTTGAGCGTGTCGCGGGTTCGATTCCCGCACGGAACAAATATTTGTATGGCCTACAGATAGATGTTCCGGGTCTGGCTGTTTGTGTATGTGAGTTTGTATGTTTGTGAATGCACCCACGATACAGGAGAAATTCCTAGTGTGGGGCAAAGTTTAAAAAAAAAAAAAAAAAAACAGATTGTTCTGTGATTAATATTATGATTCTCCTAAAGTGGCCTTTTTAGCCCCCCTGTTCTATCTCATTAAGATTGAATAATAATAATAATAGGTAGGTCTTCTTTCAATTCTTTTGTAAAATGCCTTTGAGTGCTATTAAAACTGACCTTATCCCTGGTTATCGAAATCCAGACAAATCTAATCAAAATAGTTTCGACAGTAAAATCGGTCACAAAAACGAAATAAATAAAATTTGTCTGAAAACAGCTACAACAAAGCTCTCTATTTCGTGCTCTTAAAAGGTTTCTATCGTAGACGATCATTACTTACACCAACTGAGGCATGTTGAAATGAATTCTTGATGTAATTACTTTGAAATGGCAAAAAATGGTCTCAGAAATAGTAAGGCGTGAAGTGACCTAAATTTTGGAAGGATCTTAAAAACTTATCTTAAAAAGAAGCCCTGAGAGGCAGCTTTCAAATTCAACCATCTTGATGTAACTTTAGGTTTCAATATTCACTGGCTTTTAAAATGTCAGCTGAGGTTTTCTTTGCTCTTGAATTAAAAATGCAAAGTTGACTGTTTTAATTTAAACCTAAATTAACTTTAGGAAAAGTTATTTCATATAATTCGCCCAGAATTTTTCACAGGTACCTAATGTAACAAAGAATTTTCATTAGTACTTTTGCTTTAGAGCATCAAAAATTTACCAGACTAATAATAACGGACTACGAACTTAAATAAAATATTTCTCTCCAAAAAAGAAAACTTAAATCCCTGAAACATTCAAGTACATTTTGAAACAACTTTGTACATGTTTCCCCATCTTGGTAAAAGCAAAGAAAATATGCAGAGTACTTTAAAGAGAAAACTTGTTTTATTCCTCTTTAATCTAGACTTTCCCAACCCTTTGCGCATGAAAATTTAAATATAAAATCCAAAAATATATTTTTGTGAACCCTCTTATTTATTTAATAGCACTCTGTTTCAAAAGGGACATAAAGTTGAACCGTCAGGTAAAATTTACAAATTTATTGTCCCCACAGAATTTTAACCTTACTCGGTCCACGTTAAGTAAGTCGTAAAGGAAAAGTTTGTACTGTGCGAGTTGCCTAGATGTGGGTCCCGTAGCTACATTGCCAAATTAAAAGATTTTTCGTTAAGTTTGAATTAGTAAGTGAGTTCCGACTTGAGTGTTACCATGAGTAGCCGCCAGTCATGTCGATTTAAGGTGGTGAAAATGAAGTGAGAACTTTGCGAGTTTGTAAAACGCAATATCGACAAATGTATCAATATTATCCTATTTTTAAAGCATGGGAATTCAGTAAATGATTTCTTCCGCTCTTACTGACTAAAAACCATTCGTGTTCTTCCTAATGCCCTTTGCGTTCCAGAGCCGCGGTGACTCTTTCGAACAAATTCTGCAACCTTGCATCAATATTATCCTTGACCAAACTAGACACAATCAAACTGCTAAAGCAATACTATTGCTTCATCTAAACAACGCAAAATTCATGCTGACAGTGTTACATTGTTAGTATGTACGAAGGCTTTTTTGGAAATTATATGTTAACTTTCATAAGCAAAACTGTCACTATCTGTATTTTTCTTACGTATCACTTTAAATTCACCTCAATTCTCACGAATCTTTTAAAACGATAAACCTACGACCTCTTCCAATAGTACTTGACAAACATTCGCCAGAGTTATTACCGCTTGCAAAGTTTGCTTCGGTTTTAAGTTTAAATAATTTCGTAGACCACTTTAAGTAAATACACTCCGAGGTACAGAGCCCACCTATATAACTTTGGGAATAACAAGGCCCACAATATTTTTGTTTAAGAGAAACGGGACAAAATATAATATAAGTGGAAGAGAATTTACGGCTGGAGAAAGTTGTAGGAAAAGTTTATTTTTATTGATACTTACTAAGAACGTTTATGATAGTGTTATTTGATTAAGTGGAGCTTATGTTAAGATGGCGCCAGCAGTTACTTACCTGGAAATAAAGAAAGATTGTGATTAGTATAATTGATTAATTCAATTTGTTTTAAGACAAAAGGGTCAAGATAAAATGAAATTTTCCAACAAAATACTAGCTGACCCGTGCAACTTTCGTCTGCGTTACATTATTGATTAATAGAGTGGAAGTTCATGTTGTTCGTAGCGTGATGTTATAGCCTACAGCCTTCCTCGATAAATGGGCTATCCAACACTTAAACATTTTCCAATTCGAAGTTCCTGAGATTAGCGCGATCAACCAAACAAACTCTTCAGCTATATAATATACTAGTTGACCCGCGCAACTTCGTCTGTTCCGTTCTTTTTGGTCTTGGCGTGATGATATATAACCTATAGCCTTCTTCGATAAATGGGCTATCTAACACTGAAATAATTTTTCAAATCGGACTCGTAGTTCCTGAGATTAGCGCGTTCAAGCAAACAAATCAATTCTTCAGCTTTATATACTAGTATAGAAGTATAGATGAAACGGCGTACCTATGAGATATGCATCGTCGAAAAGAAACATTTTGGACTTTTGACAAACGTTATCACTGATAGTATGGTACTTCGTCTCACGCCTTAGTATCATGTATTTTTCAGTGCTAATTCATGAATCAATATCTTTTTACTTACAGACAAAAGGTTTATATAAAGGTAAAAAAAGGTTAATGAACGATGGTTTAGACACAGACAACGATGGTGTCGTGCCGTAAAAGAATAATACCATCCCATCACTTCCCGTGGGTGTCGTAAGAGGCGACTAAGGGACTCACCAGAGAATGGGCAGCAGCGTTCTCTGTAAAACACAACACCATACACTACGATCGCCAACCCGCCTGCCAAGCGTGGCGATTTTGGCTACCCCCCTCCTTTGGAGGAGGCCTGTGTCCAACAGGGGCGTCTTTCGGCTGTTATGATGATGATGATGAATTTAAATAATTTTGGCTGCCTCCATTTAAAACTCTTCCATTATTCAAGACGAACGGTTCTTAAACATCCACCAATCAAAAAACCTACATAAATACAAAAGTATCAGACCACCTGCATAAATACAAAACCAGCAAACAACCTGCAACTGCATTAAGAAATAAACTGTCCCCATCTACCCATTATTACAGAATAGAGTTAATGGCAGGGAACTGTCATGGAGTGTCATTCCGTCATTCTACAGCCATTAAAACATAAGTAAAAAAACTGAAATGTCGGATGTAGTCGCACTAAATTGCTCAGTACACATTATTCCGTTCTGTCACGCTATTTTTTTTTCAAGAGTTGTAAGTTAGTATACTGGAATTGGTCGTGTAAAATGCTGTGGCATTCTGAAGTATTGTTGGAAAAATGTGCATATTTTTATGCTTAAAGTAGTCTGGTTTGATAAAAGCCCTTCCTGTGAGAGAATTTTATGATAATCATTCTGTTTCTCTTCTCAGGGGTCATTGAACTCATCATTATTGTTCATAATGATGAGTTCAATGACCCCTGACTTTCACTATGGGACCAACACTGAAATCGCGAAAATAAATCGACTCCTCCATACATTTCATCACATCCAAACGAAGACTTGTGCGCGAATAACTCGACAAAATGTACTGTACAGCTGATTTTTTTTACGCGATTTCGGGTTTGGTTCCATATTAAAAGTTGTTCATAATGATTAGTACAATGATCCCTTAAGAGGTATTGTGTTTATTCTGTTACACGTTTTATAAACAGACACCCCTTTTATAAAAGAATAAAAGGTACAATGAGTGGAAAGAGACGAAGAGAGAAAGATTAAGTAAAAGTGGCGTTCTTAGTTTCTACCTGTCCTCAAAAAAAACTTGAAAAACCCAAAGAAGACATTCGTAGTCTAAGAAAGTCGGACGTGATTCAATAAACAACAGCACAAAATTACACAACAGTGCCCCAAAAATGGCACCATTGTTAGACCGATGCTACCATCAGACGAACCGCCTATTACACAGTGAAAAACAAATGCAATTTACGTTCGACGTACTAAATTGCTGGGTACCGACGTTATTACAGCTTTAGCCACAATTACAGTGTAATTGAAAACCGAGTGGTCGTTACAGTTCGGTGTGATGGGCGGTCGTATGCAACTGTGTGGAATAAAGTAGGATTTTTTGGAGTTAGACGGTGATTCTTTGCGGTATAATTTTCGCTTGTTTGGAGTAATTGGCTGTGGATATTGAATTAGCAATCACAATGGGCCTCATCAGAAAGTTTAAAGTCACTCAAAGGGCAATAGAGAGGGCAATGCTTGGAGATTCCTTGTGTGATCGAATCAGGAATGATGATATCCGCCAGAGAACCAAGGTTACCGACATAGCCCGAAGGATCGCCAAACTAAAGTGGCAGTGGGCAGGGCACATTGCTCGCAGAACAGATGGTCGATGGAGCCGAAAAGTACTGGAGTGGCGAACGCGTACCGGAAGACGCAAAGTTGGAAGGCCTCCCACAAGGTGGCCGAGGCCCTGGCGAAGTTCGCGGGTAGCCGATGGATGCGAGACGCGCAGGACCGGTCGTTGTGGCGACGCTTGGGGGTGGCCTATTTCCAGCAGTGGATGTTTCTTCGTCTTTCGGCTGATATGATTTTTTCGTGCCATTTGAACACATACAACAGTCTGAGTATCAACTATCACGCAGTTGCCCACCAGACAGAACAACCGTTCGGTCAGAGGTCCTCCCTTTTCAATGGAGGTTTGCGGGACTTTACACCCTGTTCCGAATACCTCCATAGTAAGACAATAATAGACTGGTTTTATATTAAGTTTATATATAAACTAAATTCGTCGTATATTTAAAAGATCACATTGCCAATCAAAAGCCTCATTTTCCCGTAGCATGAAGGGTTAAGCATGTACTGACAAGTTGATTACTAGCCGCTCCCGCCCACCGTAATGACCCCATTTTCCTTTGTTGCATGTCATAATATTATATGAAAATAAGCCGGTGTTGTTCTATGTTTTAGTTTGAAGTCTAGACTGTTTTTGTTACAGCGATGTTTATGTCGGTAACTGTAGCTAAACACTAGGAAGTGGTGAAGGGCGCGCGTTTTGGAGGACTCACTTTTTGGACGTTGAAAAAAGAATGATTTTCAGTCTTATTTGAATCATTGGATTTGTAGTTTGGACGACTTTTAATTTTAAATGGATTCAAAATAACGAGGATTTTGTAAAGGTTGGTCTTAGTTACAATTTAAAATTATATTATACAGTAATATAAAAAATAAAAAATAAAACAACTAAAGTAATTGTTCTTTTCAGTCGATGAAAAATTAGTTTATGATTAGACTAGAAAATATTTGTTAAAAACTAGCATAAGTGTTTGATAAAAACTATTTTTTACAAATTCCTAGAGACATTTTTTTAAACTAAGTTCTACCCCTTCTAAGGCGGAAACCATATTTTTACGACCTTGTAATAAAAAAGTTGTTAGTAAAAATATAAGAGAACCAATTCGTAAATCCGTATGTAGCAGTGGGCGCCTGCTCAACTTATGAGCGCTCTACACTGACTTGAGAGTCGCGAGAGGAGCTGTATTTAGCGAATGTTCATCGCGAGGGCTTCAAGTCTCTGTCGTGGCTTGATTCAGAAGCGAACAACAATGAAAGTATTTTATTAATCAATGTATGTATAGTATTGAACCATTATGTTGGCGTAATTTGAAAAGGTATCTACGAGTCGAATTTGATTTTACAATGAATAATAACTTTATTTATCACGTAAACGTAATAAAGTAAATTAATTTATCAATTAAGGAATGTCGAACGTGATCTCTTCTTTTATTTTTGTTATATTGATGAACCATAGCACCAGTTTAAAATCTTTCTTGTAAAAAATAACAGGAACAGAATCGAAAATAATAATTTTTCATAACTTGGTGTTTTTTTTCCCAACTAAGTATTTTTGGTAAATTAATTCCATCCTAATGGTCACTCCAAAAAATAATTTACAATGCATAAAACATGTCAGAATCTTCTAAGAGAGAGACGCTAAAATCTTGCTACTTTAGAAGGACGTGGCATAGCATAATGTAGATTTATCAAGTGCCAAGCACTCGCCACAAATTGGCACCGACTCAGAATTTTACAAGCATAGACACTTCGACGCTTCTTATTTTTTCAAGTAGGACTAAGAAAAACCTAAAATAAAACGATACCTGCTTTGGATACTACATGACAAAAATTATGCGTAAAAATAAATGGTTCTTAAGAAATAGATCTGTGACCGGCAGACCGACTAATGCCCGGTCTCTTAGGTACTTTATTGGTTGTTTATTTGTTAACAGACACCACTAACTAACGAATGACGACAATTATTGGTAACGGACAGATAAACGGTCGATAAAGTACTTCAAAACCCAGGCATAAGAGAAAGAAAGTTGGTGTAGACTTCGCAGTGAGGTCCCGTTGACATTCTTTGGGTATCTGACCTTAAAAATTTTTGAGAAGTTAACTGTGTGTGGTCAATAATTCAGGAAAATCTAAAAACAAATAACTTTCCTCATAGATTTGGTAAAAAAAAACTTTAAAATCCTTACTAATCCTTACTAATATTATAAGTGCGAAAGTAACTCTGTCTGTCTGTCTGTCTGTCGCGCTTTCACGCCAAAACTACTGTACCGATTTAAATGAAATTTGGTACACAAATAGTCTAGAGCCTGAGAAAGGACATAGGCTACTTTTTATCCCGGGAGTATGTTCCCTAGGGACCACGCGGGCGAAGCCGCTGGCAGAAGCTAGTTTTCCATAAAATATTCTCCCAATATATCAATACCGCTGCCTCCTGTCCCTCAGATCGCCCACTTCGGATACAAAGGAGACGGATGCTGCAGTTCCCCCACAAACTTTCCCTCGAACAAGCCAAGGGTTTAATTGTTTTCCTGCACCGCGAGAAGCTGAGAAAACGCGACTAAAACGCGTTTCAAACGTGGAGTGAGCTCGTTCCACTTTCCCCAAGCCCCTTTGTTTAAAGTACTCTAATTTTTAATTGAATGTACAGGTCGGGAATTGCTTAAAAACTACCAACTCTGGGGAATCGTGAGTGGATTACGGAGGCGTGGTCGGCTGGAAATTATAGGTGTGTATTCCTATTGTTTTGTGGATGGAGGGAAGTAAGCTTGAGTGGTATAAACAATAGGAAATTTGACTGACAGAAAAGACAAACAATAAAAGCAGCTATAGTAAAATTATACCTCTTTATAATCATTTTCTTGAACAGGAAAAACTTACTTCGAAATAGAAAGTAGGTCCTTGCTTTTTCTTTAGAAACCAGCACCTTTTAATTCAGCCCTAGGCTATTAATCCTTCACCTTAACAGAGCCTTAAGCTTTGGGCTACAACGACAAGAAAATATAATAAATTGTTTAGTCCTATAGACGACAGAGGTACTAAGTATACTATATTATATCCACTATATCCAGAACACGTATTTTGGTTTCAATAATGACTAATAATTTACATAACGCCGTAACTGCCCTCAACTGATAAAGATAGAACTCTCCAAACGCATGCCATAGAACTTGATTAGCCAAAGTCGAAAATTGTTCTAAGGGAACACATGGCCAGGATATATATATATATTTTTTTTCCTATATATAGGCATATGTTTGACCACAATCTCACCTGATGGTAAGCGATGATGCGGTCGAAGATGGAGCACGTTTGCCTAGAAGCAACCTATTCACTCTTGTCTTAAAGACTCCCAGGTTGTAGCTATCTGGAAACACAGACTTTGGCAAGGAATTCCACTCCTTAGCTGTACGCACTATGAATGTGTTCCCAAAACGTTTAGTGCGTGTGGGTGGGATGTCCACCATGTACCGGTGGCGCATCGCCGTTCGTCTTGTGGTCCGATGATGGAACGGGCTTGGCGGAATTAAATCATGCAATTCCGTCGCACACTCCCCAAAATGCAGGCGATAGAAAACCGACAAACCAGCAACTCGGCGTCGATGCTCAAGGCTTTGGAGCTTTGACTCGACGAGCCTGTCATTACCGATGATCCTCTTGGCTCGTTTCTCAATTGACTCAAGGGCATCAAGCTGGCATATATTAGTATCCTTCCATGTTTTATTTAAATTCGTTCAGCCGTTAAGTCGGCAAGGTAACAGGACAAAGAGAATGAGTTACTTTCGCATTACTAATATTATTTCCCATCAAACTGTTACCGATCATGATTATAGCAGCAAAATAAATATATGACAAGCCAATTCTAAACCATTACCAAGTATATCAGCTGCCCTACAAAGGTTAAAGTGCAATCGATACATGAATCTTATACCGTCACGCTTCTAATAGAGCAAGCGTGTAATACCACGCGAGCACACGCGAGCATGCAAGCTCCGAAGATTGCTATAATCCATTACCAGATTATTTTGTTAGTTAAGTGCACTAGACTTAGGTAAATTATTAATTATGCATGAGTTTGTTGAGAGTTTCAAATTGTTTCGTTGTTGAAAACATCTCAACTATAACAGGTGAAGTGTTTTTAGTTTAAGATGTTGATATAAGCATAGTTGTTTAGTTTGTGAAGGTCCATAAAGTAAGAAAGGCGTTAAATGTGTTAGAATATTTAATAATTTTCTTTAACCCTAAAAACTTACATTTAGCTCTATGGAATATAAATTGTTGCCTTTTACACACCACAAAAACTCCTTTCAGGTGATAAGCTCCCAATAATCCTAAATAAGAATCACCTCATAACACAAGTACTACACCCCAAAATCCTTAAAATAAACAGCATCAATCTTTCATAAAGTTTTGGCACCAAGTTTTGGGTCCACCATCGAATTTATTATTAAAAAAAATCCCAAGTTATACCACCCCGGGATTCTTGTAAAAAGTGAGTGACTCTTAGAGACAGCGCCATAAATTGTGGGAGGCGACGTATCTTGAAATTGTGTTGGCGAAAGTGACTTTTAACGGGCAACGAACCCCAGTATGGCGGTAGCGTTGACGCCCGCTAAGCTCCTTTTTGTTGCCAGATTAATGCTGCTCCCCTAGTACATATTTTTGGGACCGCTGCAATATTCAACTTAATTTTGAAGCGCCTTATAAAGTTTTTAATTAATATCTGCAATTTTGTAGTTGTTAAAATATACTACTGTAGAATAAGAAAGATGTAACACAAATTGGTTACAATAATAAATTATACACACAAGCACATATAAAAAAGAAACAGTGACACAATTCATTAAGCATCAAATAATTCCAATAAAAAACGCTGTCAATGGGAAATGTACCTATTACAACACTAGCAATATTGCTACTTTAAATAGTTATGCTCATTTTTTGTTCGAAGATAAGACCAGTCCTATAGTTTACAGTTCTGATGACCTGAAATATCAAATGATTCAGGCTATCTTCAAAGCTTTTATAAAACTGTCTTCAAAAAGAATGAGGTCACGTTTGAGGATATAGTAGAAGACGACTTGAATCTTTATTTACGTACAGGTCAAACCGAGCACGGAAATCGATGTAAATGTAAACAGTATAAATCCGATATTTATCGAGACAATAGCGGTAAGCAATGGTAGATGCTAGAAACTACAGTATTTCAAGACGATCACAATTTATATTATGTTACATACATACATATTTATGGTTATAATATTGTATAACGAAAATAATTCAATGTTTATTATATTGTAAATTTTGTGAGTAATGTTGTATCTAAAAACAATATACCCAATATGCTGCGTCCAGCAATACCTTCGACGGAGCTCTATGTGTCCCGGCTACATCACACCACGAAGGTGGAGGAGATCGTGGAGTATGTTCGAGCTAAGACCAACTGGATCTTGAGGGTCGAGAAGTTGAAGTCGCGGCACAACACAAATTTCAAGTCGTCCGTGGTGCGAGTTCCGACTCATCATATTGAGACCTTCCTCAAGGAAGAGTTTTGGCCGAAGGGTGTCATGTATCGGCGATTTCGCGGAAGGCTACGCGACACCACGCAGCGCAACACGACGCCGTCACTTCGTATACAATAGTTAATTTATATTTTCAAGGTTTTTATAAATATGTATGATCGTCTATAAGGTATATGTGTTATGGGTCTTTGTTACCTGAATTAAATGATATATTATTATTTATTATTAAATACTGATACTCAACTGTATTCAGAGGATGCCAACCCCATGTGGTTGGAAAAGGATAAGCAGATTAATTGTCATTTTTTGACGAATAAAATTAATATCGGTGTTTTCCTGAAGTTTGCTGATGATAATATTGTTTTCCTTGCAGTAGGTAAGAACTTGAATGTGTATTCACAACCTTTATTGTCTTTATATAGTTAACTAGTGAACGTCACGCGGTTTCACCCGCGTAGTTCCCGTTCCCGTGGGAGTACGGGGATAATATATAGCCTATGTTAATCCCTGATAATGTAGCTATCCAATGCTAAAAGAATTTTTCAAATCGGTCCAGTAGTTTCGGAGCCTATTCAATTCAAACAAACAAACAAATCTTTCCTCTTTATAATATTAGTGTAGAAAACACCTTTTTTTCCATTTCACTAACTAAATCTTCATCATAACTTCAAACCCTGTCCACCTCATCTGGTCTACCTTTTCATATAGTTGTAAAACGAGTATTTACAATACACATATCACTAGTGCCACTCTAAGATCTTAGCTCCACGTAGTATTTGAAGAACGGTATTGAAATAGCTCTCAACTCCACTCGATTCTGTATCAACACCGCATAGAGCCCTCAAGGTAAAGACTGAGCAATAAGTCTATCTTTAGAGAATACATTCATAGTCCCCGATGTTTTGAAGAGTAAACAGATAGGGGAATGGAAAATCTTTCATACTTATTATAGGTTTTCTATGGAATTTAAGTGCTTTTTAATTTGGGTACTTCAGTTAAGGTTGAGGATTTGATGAAAGCCACCGACGCTGCAATTGACGTGGTCACCTACTGGGCCCATTTAAGGAATTAAACATCGACTCAAAAAAAAGAAAAAGTTGAGGAAAATATTTTGAATCTGAACCTTGCAAACGAAAATAATGATAAAGATGCTTCTGTTCGTAAAATCCATGAAATAAATCTATACTAATATATAAAGCTGAAGAGTTTGTTTGTTTGCTTGCTTGAACGCGCTAATCTCAGGAACTACTGGTTCGATTTGAAAAATTCTTTCAGTGTTAGATAGCCCATTTATTGAAGAAGGCTATAGGCTATATATCATCACGCTAAGACGAAAATGAGCGGAGCAGTAATGAAAATTGTGACGCAGACGAAGTTGCGCGGGTCAGCTAGTGTAATAATAACATTAAATGACAGAAAAACGTACTCATGGAATCATTATTGTAACAGGAACTTACAGGAATTTAATCACATTTAAATAAGCAAACATAAATTATAAAAGAAGATATCAGAAAAAATCTATAACAAGACATGCTCGTAAATACACCCACACTCTCAGTTATTCCATTAAACATATCACAAGACAAAGTAACAAGCGGAACAGATTATAATTAATAAAGTTCAACAATAAATCATGTTTGTAAGAGCGGCGTAGTAATATGAACTGTTCCAACAGTAATTTACTTAGTAAAGATATTATCTATGTATGGGTTCATTCAATTCATGTGGGATGCTTTTGTTTATCGGTTGGGTACCAAATGTTTGCAGTTTCTTTGATTAACTACTTCTATTTTTTATTTCAAAACTGTATCAAGCTACCATTTTTTTCCGTACCTATAGGGTAACCGACAGAATACTAAGCCTCCGCTGTTCGTCTATCAGCTGACAGTATTTTAAGAACCTAGGTAGTCAGTTGAAATTTTCACAGAGTGTATTTCTATTGCCAGTATTACAAAAATAAATTAAAAATTAAAGGGGGCTCCCATAAAATAAACATGTCTTTTTTTTCGATTTATGGTACGGAACTTTTCGTGTGGGAGTCCGACTCGCACTTGACAGATTTCATCTTTTCAAATAAGCACTTTATCTTTTGAAATCACAGTAATTAGGAAAACATAAAGAAAATATACCATGATAAAAATCTTTAAAAACACGAAAGAGAAAAGACTAATATAAAACATAACACTGACAATGAAAAAACTGTAGCAAAAAATGTAATATGAAATACTCTAGAAACAGAGGTTTCTGATTTAAGTGGTGATTAAATTGAAATGTCTAGTGGAGAGCCATCGATCAACGTAGACGATGCTTCCAGAACTGGGGACACGATGCCGGCCATCAATTTAGCTGTTGCTAATAAAACTACAAAGACGGACAAAAACTATTTTGTACAAATACACGTGATGAATCGGGTACGTGGAGGTTGTGATGCTGGATATGGAGTTTTTAGGGTTTAGATTATTTTAATATTCATCCAATATATGGTAATTTTCAGTAAACAGGTTTTTGAATTTCTTACTAACTAAGAGGAATTCCCTGCCAGTCTGTGTTTCCTGATAGTCTTCGTAAGTCAAAAGCGAATGGGTTACTTGTAGATAACCGTGCTCCATCTTCGACCGTATCATCACTTATCATCAGGTGAGATAGTGGTCAAACGTGTGCTTAACAATAATAAACAAAATAAAAACAAGACTGTCTGACTGTTTTCTGAAAATATTGGATACTATAAATGACACACGCTTAACTATAAAAATGTAGAAACTAATGTTTGTATTAGCTCTCAGAACCTTGAAGAGTCCCAAGTTAGAACAAATGGCTTTGCAACTAATTTTGCTATTGCTTCAGAAAAAAATGGAGTTAATATTTTTTTCCGTACTATCTCTATAGGTATCGTTTCTTTTGTAATATTCTCAAGAAGAAAGCTAACACGTGCGATATTCTTCTAGCAGCAACGACATCCCTTGTACCGCATCCGTCAACTCTATATCTTTATCATACGACACACAAAGCGTTCTACTCCAGTGTGCCTGTGCCAACAAATGAAATTTTCGATCGAGACGTATGACTGTGCATTACTCTTTTTGTATGCTCCAACAACAATGCTTCTCTTGAACAACGAGCATTGTATTGAGAAAAAAATTGGAAGGATTAATGGGTGCGTTGGAATAAGTTTGAGGAATTATTGATTTGTGCCTTAAGATTATTGAATCGAATGATACAAATTTGAAAAGCTTTTAAAGTAATATTCAATTATTCAGATTTATTTTTATAAAACAGAGGCCACGTAGGCACAAGTACATTCGTAATGTCATTATTTAAATGGTCGTCTGTTGTAAAAACAATGAAAACAAAGATTCACGACTTTTCACATCTCGCTGCGTTCGCTGTTTCCACGCTGTTATCGAAATTAAAAATGGAAACGCGAAGTAAATATTTTTTGCGATGGCTGAAAAAATCAGTGAATGGGACTGAATCGAAATGATGCTTGCTATCGGTTTTAGAAATATTTATTGCAATATTTTTAAAGGTAGCAGTTTAGAAATAACTCTTAAATAAAAAGTCATATTTGTTTTTGTAGATGGATAGTTTGGAATAGAAACGAGAACATCAAATGATAAGATTGATGAAGCAAACAAAGACACTACATGAGATAAAACTAAAGTTACTCAGTAAATATTTTCCGAGCAAGTTTACAACAAAAACGGACACATTTTACTTATCAACGAAGAATTTCATTAAAGTTTCACACAGGGACTTGCACTGTACGCGAAGAATTCTAAGATAAGCTTAGTTTTTTAGACGTCCTTTAGTTTTTCGTCCTTATTTACTCCTTCTAAAATATAAAGAGTATGAATTTCTCGCTCTTTCTCTCGAATTGTTTAAGAAGTTTTATTACTAGATTTGAATGCATCTTTTGGCATGATTATATCATTTATATTACGTCGCATTTCAGTAATTAAGTAATTCATTATGGCTACTAAATTTTCACAATGTTCATTTGTAACTAATTCACCTTGTGTCATAATCTACACTAATATTATAAAGAGGAAAGATTTGTTTGTTTTTTTGTTTGAAATGAATAGGCTCCGAAACTACTGAACCGATTTCAAAAATTCTTTCAGCAATGGATAGCTACATTATCAGGGAGTAACATAGGCTATATTTTATCCCCGTACTCCCACGGGAACGGAAACTACGCGGGTGAAACCGCGTGACATCCACTAGTCATACATATTTGTACCTATTGATAAATGACCTGAGAATAACCTAACATAAAAACATATTTTTTAGCATTACCATCACCATATAATATAAAACTAAAATATAACCCCAAAAAATGTATGGAAACTAACAACAGTGTCATATTAGCATAGAGATGGAATCCTAGACGGATGAAATTTCACAGACATCGGATTGACTCGCGAATATTTTCCGAGCGAATTGATTTAGGTAAGGCGGTTGCGGCAAATCTAGGCGGAGCTGTGAATACCGAGGCCTGTCATTTGCAGGGTACGCAGTATTCAAACATTTCTTAGAGTTTCGAACATGCGTCATATAAAATTATTTTGATGACGGAATTTTCGTTAACACAATAAGGTTGATTTTGTTTTATCAGTGGTGTAATCTTAACAGTAAATATTTTAACTTACGATATTTTAAACTAATTCGTTTAATATTTATTGTTGTTTACTCTTCTTGTTAAAACTCCATGTCTTCTTGTCTTTGAGTACACCTTTGGAGATGTTTTGATCAAGATTAACAATATTCTTTTTTTGTTACAAAATCTTTTGAAAACTTTTCATTGTCGTAAAACTAATAACCTATTTTATTTAAGTTGTAACACAACACAAGTCTAGCAAATATTAACCAAATATCCTAATGAAGAAAAAACATGTTTGTACGCAGTTACTAGACGTTAAACAGCAAAAAGAAGTAAAATATGTTGATGTCGTTCACAGGTTAATTGCTAGTAATGACCTCAGTGCGCGCTGCAACGAATGCCGCCCATTTACAGGTATTGACGTTCTGGAAAATATAACAAATGGTTCTGCTAAATACGCAAAAGGATATTTCAAAAGTTTTACTATAATTTACATATATTTTAATAATATTTCCTTGTATGTTTTTTGTTTGTATTTCTATTAAGTTTCACCTGCAATCTCTTGTCTCTGTACCACCGAAAAAAACTTTGAATAATTCATGCCCGGTTTCTGAAGCTTTATCGGTCGATTATCTGTCCGTTAACGTTATTTGTCATAACGCCATTGATTGGATAGTGGTTAAGGGACAGACAAACAATCGATTAAGTAATTAAATCAGGCATAAGTCAACCTCTATACAGTGTTCAACGGAAACACCGTTGATTAATGTTACGTTTCAAGTCAATTTGATGATTCGAAATGTAGTCGACTAGGCCATGATTTGGAATATAGGGGTTAAACCCAGGTAAAGGATTAACAAGAAGGAAGTATAGCAAAACTATTTTCTCAGTTCGCTAGACTACTATTCTTGGAATTGTCACTCGTAAGGACTCTATTATAATATTTTAATTGCAATGTTACATTATCAACAAGGGGTTTCTTCCCCCCTAATTTATCATCCAACAAATTTTCATAACCCACAAAATTTATACCTCAGATATAACAAAATTATGTTCAAAACTGTCTTTTTGAACTTATAAGTCTTCGTAAATTGTATGTTAATTTACTCAGCCAAGACTGTAAGATATTCAGAAGGGACAATGTTGTCTGAATATTCTCGGTCCGTAGCGACATCTTGGACGTACAACTCGCAAACTTGATTATTAAGGGGGGTTAAAGGGGTGAGGGGTTAGATGAAATGCATCGAGTTTATTATATAGCGGATTAAGTTTTGTATAACACGGTTTGATGTTTTCATAAAGAACTTTTGATTTCAGTCTTGTTTCGGTAAGATTCTATCTATTGTTTGAGCCCTTAGGGAATAAATCAAGGTTTTAGGTATTGGTTACAATTCTGTATTTTATAGAAAATTGGCTAGATTCGAGACACGTGTATTGTCAAAATAGATTAAAGAAATGGCAATTATCGTACCACTTGGAAAAATGAGAGATTGTTAGTTGTACAATACGGAAAAGGCGAGTATTATACGAAGAATTAGAGACAGAGCACCAGCGTTAATGTAAAAATTATTCAAGCAGTATCTCTTTTATGCACAGAGTGAAAAAATCAGAAAAAGCTCATAAATAATGCTCTTAAAACAACATGCAAGTTAAGGTTTGATGTTTAAACGCTAATAAGCATCCAGCTGAAAAAAAACCAAGCCAAAGAAGAGTAATACGACATAAATACAAAAAAAAAACACAACTTTACCTAACTCCGCATTTCTGCAACATGAGTTAATGTAAAACTTTCACAAAGAGAAAAAACCTTGCGAATTAATATTATGAGGGCTTTTTTAAAAGAAAAAAAAAGGCCAGTTGACATTTTGTCCACGGTCGGCGCGGGGACTTCACTAATGAATGCAAATTTCATCAAGCCGTAACATACGCTTCTCATAATAAAAAGTTTAATTTAAAAAATATATAACGGCTAAAGAACAACGCTGCATTATTAAATCAGTGAGTTACGCTTATTAAATATGGACTTTATGAAAGTATTATGGGTTGGGTATGAAAGAAAAGCGGGATTAACCCCGTCGGAGAATGAAGCGCCTTATTATTACCACGTCAGCATTAAGTCAAATTGGGATAAATTGATTTGTTTTACCGCTGACTTGGTAGGAGATTTTGGGGATGATATTGATTATTTCATTGTTTCAATACGATTGGCACAAATTTAAGATATTATAGTCTGTACTGTAACTTGTAAAGTATGAGTTGCAATAAAATAAAATATTTACTCGTATCGATTGTAGTGTGAAGTGTGATGTTCATAAATCTCAGTTTGTCAATAGTGGTGAAATGTGTGTGTCGAATTGGACACTTATGGATGACGCTGAGCATGTTAAACCTGCTGTCACAAGATACAAAAAAATGATAGTAATTTCCAGCGACGGTAACTTCACTAAATGCGACAAAACTTTACATTCCAAACTCCTATCCTGCACTTAAAACCTTACTAAAACGCTCCCCACGAATGTGCCATAACAGCTATTACTCCAAAACGCGAGAAAATATACATTAGCGCGACATAATTCTGAAAGCACCTACACTACTAATTATTTTAAGTAACAATTTGATACAAAACTGGCACTAAGTGCAATAGGAGGTAGCGTTAAAGTGGAATGCAGTTCGCAAGTTGGTACAGGTGGTGACATGGCAGCAAGTCTGTTAATTAGTGTAAGTTTATCTAGCTGAGCTGATGATGGAGTCACGGCTTAGGGGGAAAATACTGGCTGGGAACTTTGGGGGCTTGCTTGGTAGAAAAGACTAAAAGACGATGATACTTTGTGACAGATAAAGGTTGTTTTAAAAGTTGAACTGTCCACGGCGCAGATACATAATAACACCATGATTGTCAAATATTTATTTGACAATCGTGGTGTTATTATGTATCTGCAATGAAATCTTATACTAATATATAAAGCTGAAGAGTTTGTTTGTTTGCTTGAACGCGCTAATCTCAGGAACTACTGGTCCGATTTGAAAAATTCTTTCAGTGTTAGAAAGCCCATTTATCGTGGAAGGCCATATATCATCACGCTTAGACCAATAGGAACGGAGCAGTAATGTAAATTGTAACGCAGACGAAGTTGCGCGGGTCAGCTAGTATTGAACATACATATTATCACGAATAGGAAAAGAGTGATGATAAACATAACCAGAATTAAAGAACATAAGAAGAAGTAAACTAATTACGTATTTATACACAACTAGTGGACGTCACGCGATTTCACCCGCGTAGTTCTCGTGTCCGTGGGAGTACGGGGATAAAATATAGCCTATGTTACTCCCTGATAATGTAGCTATTCATTGCTGAAAGAATTTTTTAAATCGGTCCCGTAGTTTCGGAGCCTATTAATTTCAAACAAACACACAAACAAATCTTTCCTCTTTATAATATTAGTGTAGATATGTTTTGTGACAAACCTTATCCAACATTGTGTAATTTCTTATTCATTACTTTATATATATTTCCACATTATTCATTTCAAACATTACACAACAAAAAATCCCAGAATTTTTAACAACATTTTGCTATCCAACAAAATAACTCGACATCCATCCCAACCCTGTATCACCCGACTTAGCGACACCATCCGAGCTAAACCCTCGCAAGAAGACGAAAGCTGATTCGGATTAAACTTTGAATATGTACGAGAGACTTTAGTTCAGCTACATTGTCATGTGTCGTCGTGTTCAGAAACTGTTGGCTATCGGCTGTGTCGACTGATTCCAATTGTCCCGACTTTATATTCGATGAGAGATAAACTGACTTGAATATTTAGGGACGGTAAATGTTTGATGTAGGTTTCGTTTCCTTCTTTTTTGTCGTAGCAAAAATTTTTTCTATGTTGATCTGATATTCTATTGGCAATAATGGATGATTGTCAATTCTATCTTTTTAGTGATTGTTTTTTTTTTAATGTTTATCTTTTGAATGCCTACTTTATTCAGTGTTATATTTGTAAATGCTATCTAAAAGTATAACGACGGATTGAAAAATCCAAATCTAAAAGATTTTTCATTATAATTTTCAGTATATATTTTAGCTGCTACATTCACCTTTGCTTGTTCAAAGCAATAAGTCAAACTCATAACATTTCCTTCACATTCTAACACAGTGTCATCGTATATCTCAGTTGGAAAACGTCCGTGTTACCCCGCGGCTACCGTGTACCGTCGCAGCCGAATAATGTCTTTTGTAAAACTTTCAACTTGTGTAATACTCGGTATATTAAAGTGTCTCACTTCTGTGTCCTCGGCATCGCAGACAGTTCTGTTTAATATATTATTATGAGTATGTGCGTCAAGTTTGTGAGGCTTTCGGATCTTCATAAAAGGGGTTATTGTCTTAGTTGCTTTTAAATGAGTAGATACTTCATTGGCTTGGTGGTAAAGATCGACATTGTGAAAGATTTTACCTCAAAAGTTAAACTGAAGTCTTTAAATTTAACTACAGTCTAACGTCTCATTAGTATACTTTGGATAGTTGAAATCTGGTTCAGGATCAACACAAACTTGAAATCACTTTAGGTAATGGAAAGTATATAATCTAAGGCTGAAAATCAAGCAATACACCAGCTCATGGTATGACTGAACGAGCCCAATAAATTACCAGTGAAGAGTTTCTTGTAGGCAATAGCAACGTTCCATTTAATACACACAGCTTTGATATATGAAGAACCAGCGCTCAAATTCCACTAAACCCACATGTTTAAAGTAAAACCCGTAAAGAATAACGAGTGTGAAGATTGAAACTCGAAAACAAAATGAAAAATTAAACGAACACTCTTTTAGCGAATATTTACTGCTGTTTTACGTTGGTCCAGAAATGGAAGGAAAATATAGAGTAGGGAGCAATGAAACAGCTGGTTATCTTGCAGCTGAAGTCAATTGAGGCAAATAGGTCAATGTGGAGTTTGTGCCGATTGGTAAGCTTACTGTTTATGCATTATTGCAGACTTCACACGCAATGTTAGAGCTGTTGTGTTCATTGCTGATTTATTGAGCACAATGGAAATGGATTCTGTCAGTGAAAATGTGACAGAATTATTGAATGCAAAATATATTTGGCGCCGAATAACATCGGCTTTAAACGCAATATATTTATCAATGCTTATTCCAATTTTAATAAATTGTTATTGACAGTGTTTTGTTGAAAAACAGTTTAAAGACAAGCTGTAAAGATTGAAACCAGTTTAAGTATAGGTATACAACGTTGGGCCCACTTGATCTAACCAGAGTTATCTCTTAACGTTGATACATAATGACTCCGTATTAACAACTAACTGGAGTTAAAAGATAACTCCGGTTTATATATATATATTATGCAAGTAGGCCTTAGTGTTCCCAGGGTTGCGGAGTTGCCGAGGTTATGAAATTGGTTCGAAACGGGCTGGAATGCAAAGGGCATTAGGAGGAACACGGATGGGTTTTAGTCAGTAAGAGTCTGACACTCCTTTCCACTCCGCCCAGAGCGGGAGGAGTCATTTGATGACTTCTCGTCCTTTAAAAAAATCTTCCTTCGTCCTTTAAAATTTTTTTTATTTTTTTTTTTTTATCTGGTAGCTTTTCAGCAATAGTTGGTCGAATAAAACCACATTCTACAAAATTCTCAGTAATATCGATACACTCACAGTTCAAGTTTCGACATATTTCTAAATCCGTTCACTAACTCATTCCCTGAAACCAATAGCAAAGGTTAAGCTGTCAGTTACGTGTCTTAGAACCACAACTTACATAAGTTCTGTGAACCTCGCTAGAAATTCATACACCTTTCCACATTTGGAATTCTGAACATTTTTATAGCACGAAGATATGCAGCAGGTTTGTTGAACCCATTTGTCAAGTGACGTCAGAACGCCTCTGCACCCTACAAGTTACTTGTAACCTTGCTTGCAATAAAACCTTTTTATCTTTGATTTAGAACCTACTTTGTGTCGAAGGTATTATTCATTTTTCGGTCAAGACAGAGAACGTGTTTAGAAATATTGGCTGGATTGCATGAAAAGGGTTAAATAGAATCTGCTTTTATCGCTTTACTGTAAAGAAAATGAACAGTTTTAAAAGAAAACATGCAACGCCTCCTTATTAAAAAAAATAAAATATAGTTGGTAATGCTTCTAGCATGGACATCATCATTGACGACCCGTTTTTGTCCACACCTGGGCGTAGGTTTCTCGTTCCCATTTCTACGCACAAATGTCATCCTCATCTAGGTTCCACCTGATTCTTGCATTGGTACATACATATCGATGATTTTTGGCTTATATCCTATCAGTACACAGGAAAAAACAATATTAATTGCGTGTTTAGCGTTTAATGACGTTATACTGTGTTGTTTAGAAAAAATAAAGGTTTAATTTTTACTACAAATGCGTTGAATCCCACGCAAGTAGTAAAGGTCAGAGGGGGTGATTTAGTCGCTTTGTCTTACTGCATTTCTTGCGGGCGTTTAAGGGTGACCTGCTGTTAATTAGAATAGGTTCTAGCTATTTTAACCTTATTCGATTTTTTTGTAATTTTTTTTTAACAACTCTGAAATAACATACATTATTTTGAAATGATTTGGGGATAAAAACTTAACATAACTGATTTTTTTGGACTTAATAATTAAAAATGTGAAATTGATAACCTTACAACACAAGATCTAAATAACAATATAAATTTAATCCAGAATTTAAAGAGTTCACAGTAATGGTCTTATTTTACTATTATATACAATTTTGAAAAGTAGGCGACTTGAAAAATATTTGCCGATCTAATTAATTTGCCATTTTAAATAAGAAAGCTTTGTCGACAGTACCCCAAAGCTTTGAACAAAATAAACAAACGGTAAAAACAATAAAACGTAAATTTACAAATACACAAATCCCTCGTTTCCTCAACTCCCATCTTCCCCTTTGCACTATTGTACCATCTGTGACTCGAACATCGAAACTGTATCGCAGCGCCAACCATAAATAATTCCAACGCATTTTGTGCCCCTCATAATGACTGGCAACTTGGCAAATTTCCTGTGGGGACTATCAGCCATCTTTAAAATTAATTGAAACGTTTTGCCTGTAATCTGTTGTAATAATTATATCGTAAAGGGGCCCGTCTTGAAGATTAGCTCATATAAATAAATAATAACTTCTTAATGGCTTTGGCAGTTGCTGGATAAGGTAAGGTTGCAATGTTGAATAGTAAAACGTTATGATTATGACTGAGGTAAGGCTTTGAGAATGGTTGATATTGATATTTGGAATAATAACGTTTTGCCAGTCAATTATAGGTCTATTATGTGTGTTGCGATTATTTTTTAAATTGGTAAAACGATACGAACCCTTAATAAAGCCTTTAATTAAATTGAAATAAAAAAAACACAATTCAGTAAATTCACAACATAGAAATGTAAACAAAATACAATTGAAATAAGCAAGTTATTTTTTACCATTATTACCAGCGCGTACTGTCCTAAAGCAGGGCAAATGCTCTTTAATTCTTTTCAACGATCACGATTCTACGCATCTTCATTCCAATTCAAATGGAATATGGCGCCTTGATAATTTCAGATGCAAGGATGCAAGTAACAAGGCGATACTTTTTCTCCACCGCAAAATTAAAACTGCCTGGCGTCCCACCAAAAAGCAATACCTACATCATCCACATACGCTTAAAACGGCTGCAACATTCCAAATCGACAAAGAAAATGCGGAATATTACATGAAAGCCATTTTCACGGCATTTAGCTGGCAATTCTATTACGTCATTACATATTCACACAGTCATGCTACCATGGAATGTAGGGGTGGTATTACATCAAAGAGAGTATTCGATCAACGCGGCTTGTGTATTTTTTTTTTTGGTTCATTTACCACGATCCATACGCTCGCTTCGCCTTGTTATTTTGATGGCTCAAAGCGTGGGGATTAGCGGTTTGTAAGTGCTGAGCCAACATGATGGAAATATCCTGCTGTAATAATGGCTTTTCCTAAACTGTGTCTGTACATTATGGTCTATAAAGTTTTGCATAAGCTGACTGTATTCTCCAGTAGTCTAACTACGTATCTACATAATTACCGTCAATAACGTTGACTGATCATCTTAGCGTTTTTAAAATATATAGTATTAGAACTCAAAACTGTGACTAAGTCATCGTCTATATTTATAAAAATTATTTTATTAAAATTCAATTTATTTAATGATTACTTCACAAATTTTAAATCTGTTTCTTAGAAAAGGCTTCAAAAGAAGTTAAATAAGCAAAGTAATTCAGTCTAATGGCGATTTAAATCCATACATGGCAAACTTGCCCCATCATTATAATCTGATGAAACGCCGAAGATCAATCCACCCGCTACAGCCTTCACCCCAAGGCACTTCGCTAATGTTCGGTTTATGTAAATATTATGAGACTTTAACTATTCACTTATTCACTTAGCGTCAGCTCTCTTGGGTTGTCTTTTTGTATCGGAATACCTCCCCTTTTCCTTTCCTCCGAGTTAAAATTGTTTTTTGTCGTGCCATCCAACTTTTCTAAGTCGATTTAAAATGTACTTAAAACGATTAATTTGAATGGAGTTAGGAGTTTCGTGTGACACTGACAGTCGAATTTATTCCAGAGTGGATATTTTTGTTTCTTAATTTTGTTGGAAACGCTGTTTGTCTTTCATATCTTTTTGTTTTTTTGTGGAATAATAAAGGTAAGGAATGAGAATAACAAAGAAAGAAAAGAGGGTATGAGTTGAAAGTAACTTTTAAATCGGATGAAGTTTTTGTATTATGTTTTCAGCAAAACTTGAATACAATTTTCGCCATAATCTGACAATGAAAATAAAAGTTACATCATAACGAA
Source organism: Lacanobia wlatinum (assembly GCA_947578705.1). Taxonomy (NCBI): domain Eukaryota; kingdom Metazoa; phylum Arthropoda; class Insecta; order Lepidoptera; family Noctuidae; genus Lacanobia; species Lacanobia wlatinum. Next base: position 25,659,778 of record OX388031.1, read on the forward strand.
TTGCTGATTATAAGATGTCTTTGAGTTTTGAAGAATTGGTTCTTAATTTTTTTTTCTGTTCCAATTCAATACAGGCGACAGACTAAAATTAAGTATTCTTTCTCATACAACATAATCATCTAAAACAAAACCGAACTAAATATTCATTCGCGCGTAATTCTCTAACTTTACCTTCTTACACGAACTCCATCATTTATTTACACAAGAAGGCATATAAAGAACATTTTGTTAGTGAAACAAAGACGTTACGTTGAAACAAGAGCGAATTCTACAATCCAGTTATCAAACAACGTGTTAAAGACACAGCGACTAGACTAGGTAGAACGAATTAAGTTTGACTAAATTTGTGACCATTAAAACGGCTGAGAGAAAAAGTAAAAGCATTTGAGCAAATTAGATTGCACGAAATGGACCGGTTGTACTCAAATGGTGAGTCCGAGTTGTTTAAGCTGAGAGAGACATTAATTTGGCTGTAAAAGTTTTATGTTTACAGATCGCAATAGGTAGCTTGAAGCTACCTATACTGTTTTCGTAATCGTATACTGCTGATTAGTGCCATGTATTATTATTAAATAAACTTGCTGGTGTGTTTGTAGCGGCTTTTGGTAGATCATTATAGCTTATACATAATTTAGCACAACACAAATGTTGAATGTCTTCTCAACATTCCTCCTATTTATTTAAAACTAGCTGTTGCCCGCAGCTCCGCCCGCGTGTATGACGAAAAAAAAAATATCCTTTATGTTATTCTAGTTCTCATTGCTTTCATGGTACTGATTACATCAATTTAACAGAAATAATGATAAGGCACCACAAGCTCCACATCCTAACGCATAGCACTCTCCAAGCTACAGTACACCAGTCGCTACTACTGACAGTTTACCACACAAACCCCCAATTCTAACAAAGCCCGCTGCATCGCTTCAAAGCGCTTACTTTCTGCCCTCATCCCGCTAAAATTCAACACACGTCCGTCCACATAGTGTGTCCACCTTGCGACGCCCGCTTTCTTACCCGGATTAACTCGAATTAAGATCGTACGTATCTTTGTGTTTGCCAGACGTTGCAACAGATCTTGTAAGGATACGCTAGAGGAATTTCAATTGGTGTAAAATCATGGTGCATCGGAATTAAATTGAATAGGTCGATGCTGTTTTATATTGAAGAGGTACTGAATAGTTAGTGAAAGATGGTTCTAATGAATGGGAATCAGTTTCAATAGATGTGTTTATTCAAATAACAGCACGATTGTTCTTGTTACCAGTAAGCATTAAAGAGTTGATAGAGACAAAATAATTTTTAAGTTCTGTTACGCCTTTTAGGCCTCTAATAAAAATCTTCTAATTGAGTGTTTGAGGTTATCAATTTCGTAAGTCATTATAAAACGACTACACATCTTCTCTACATCTCTTAATAGAAAGTAATTAACGTCTACAAAAACAGTACTGAATGATGCGAAACTATTTCAAATATCTACCCTCGCATAGTTCCATTGCCTCGACTTTTTAGTCAGACGGAACCTGAAACCGAAGTAGCTCCAACAAAAACCACGTTGAAAAAGAATACTTTTTGCTACCACATATTGAGTCTAAAGATTGCAATAGTGCCTGCAGTGACAGGTAATTTGTTAGAGAAATCCAAGGAAAAAAGTTAATTGTGGTGTTTGTAGACTCCGTCGACTATGAACGGCACAATAACCCTTTTTCTTTTGTTTAACTTCAGATTGCTTGGGATTATCAACGTCTGCTTCTGTTTGAGCTTCAGTCTCATAATCAGCATGTTTGTTGTTGTTTCTTCTTATATTTTCTCTATTGCCTGGGGATACGTTTCCTTAGTGAAGTTACTGCTTCGACATAACTATCTATATTTTCTATTTGGAATCTCGTGTGTGTCCTTCTGTATTCGATCAATATTATCATTATCAATTTAATTTAAGTAATCTTCTTTAATGTTTGGCTTCTTAAGTCTATCACACGCCAGCTTTCAGTATCATTAACGTATTCATCTTAAATACCACCTACTAACCTCAAAACATCATCTCTTTTACTTCCTCGCTCTTTTCGATTAATACCGTCAATCATTTTTCATCCCCGCTGTCCCGGTTATTGGCTGTCATATCAGTTTCCACAACATACAGCTCGGAATAAAACAATACGTATTTAAAACGATCATTACAGTTGCGACTGACGCGTCTCGCTACATAATTCAGTTGGCTGTCAGCTGCAGGCCGCTCTGCACGAGTTTCATGCGTAGTGTTGCCACATCAAGGCTACTAAATTGAAGGGGAAATATTGTTGGCAAACATAAGGTTTAGTTCCGAATTTTGAAGAGTTGGGAGGGTTTGTTGCTTTATTATTACTTTTGGGCAAGAAAAGTTCTTCAGCTTTTTAGTTTTATCTTTTTAAATACTATTAAGAAAATGTTCTAGTTCCAAAAAGTATTCTCAAATCAAAAACGCTAACCTACAAACATTCGTATAATGATCACTATTAACTGCCCAACTTCCTTCTTTTCTGAACAAGTCTTCTCTGTGCTTCCAAAAATCATTATAATTAATTTTCAGCTTGCAATACACTACTTATTAATCTAATGACCTCCAAGTAAACTGTCCCACATACTCCACTTGAACATCTTAGCTACTACACAAGAGATCCTTCAAACTTAGTAATCCATCAAAGGAGGACAACGTCCAAGTGTGGCTACTATTTAGGTTTAGACCGAACTTGCCCGAAGATCCCTATTCACTTTATAGCCAATTACGGCTCAATATCTTCGATAGCAACATGCTTGCTATAACAAGTTCAGACTATGCTTCTAAGATCTTGAATTTAGCTTATAGTGCGCAAGTAATCAGCGTGTTTGTCAGAATTTGTTCGTTTATCAAATAGACTAACAGTTTTGCTGTACTGGCTAGAGCGAGTTGTTGATATTTCAACTTGATTTTGAGAAGTAATATAGTTCCTGTTTATGAAACCAGCAACAAAAAGAGAAATAGACGAGAAACCCCGTGAATTTCACTACGTCCATCTTGTGTAGGGCGTTCTAACGTTCCTTTTTTCGGTACTTAATTTTAATGCTGTAACTTTATTCTAGGCGTCGCTTAGGGGAGCTGGACTTACCAGCAGTAAATATATCTTTCGACTAAAATGATGGAAGATTTTTAACCAACATCTATCTACACGCTTTTCTTAAAACAAAATTAAAAAATAAAATCCTAAACAAAACCTCAATAATTTTAGTACCGCAGCTGACAGCACTAGTCACTTCAATAATTCGCCAGCAAACATTTTGCGTGATGGACCAGCACTGTTTATACTCTGATAATGTATTCGTACTGTATTCTGCTGATGATGATTTTATTGTTGAAACGCTTTGCCGACCATACGGGGATGGTTCAATGAAGTGAATGGAAACGAGATTTGAATGAACCTCTATTTCTAGTATTAGGTGAATTACTGGTGATTTCAGGAGGATTTTACTTGGGTTCAGAATCGAATCAATGAAAATAAGCCCTTATTGCCAGTCAATTTGAATGACCGTCAATCGGCTCAGTCCCCATGACAATTGAATAAGATCCTCGATACTCTAAATCTGATGATTCGAGGTAGAGCTCAGTTTGAGGTCATGACTTTCAGATTAAGGTAGAATATCGCTTTCAACATATTTAAAAACAAAATTTAGTTTTCAATCACTAACTACTAAAACTCAAACCAATACAGCACCTCTACTCAAAACTACCTGAAAAATCCGAAAATCACTACCAAATAACTCTTGTTATAACGAGATCATTACTAAAACTCCGCGCATCCGAAAGCGGTATTCGTCGGAAAACCTCGAAAAAAAATTCACTAAAAACAGGGCGTTGCTTTGAGAAATGCGGTTGGTCGGTGGTGGAAAAAAAAAGAAAATCGCGTTGCAAACACCTGTAGGGATGTGGTGAAGTTCCCACGATATTTTCTTGCGAGCTTCAGACGAGTGTTCGTAGCACCCTGTATAGTCGTCTATATGAGTATGTCCTCCGCGTCTGAAGGTGTAGAGTTTATGTAAGATTCGTGTATTTACTTTTGGATTTGGGCGTTTATATAAAGTTGTTTTAGTTCAGCCTGTCTGAGGTGTTTGTTTACTTGATATTTTGTTATTGCTCTTTCATTGCACATTTATTCTAACGCAGTTTAATGTATTTGTTGTACTATGAAACGCAGCTTATGCTCGATACGACTTCTTATTACATTTTAAATAAAATTGGATAGTAGTAACTTTTAAATTCGCATCTCTGTAAAAGAATACCAATTGCAGACTTGCCATGACAAAAAAAAAATTGTTGCAACCTCCAATATGCAGCGATCAATCACAATGACGAAAACCTTTCATTCTAAGATAATGTTTTTGACCAGAAACATGACAAATTAAAGCTGGTGGAACAAAAAACAGTTAACAAAATTTTAAATGGACTCTTCTTTAAACGAGCCAAATTACTAATTACTACGACAAATCCACGTGTTAACACTTCAAGTAGGTACTTGATTTAATACAGATTACTGCCAATTTCAGTTCAAACAGACAAATTGCCCACACAGTTTTAATTCGTCCAATAAATGTCATCATAAATCCGGTCGTCTCAGACTGCGACGTGTCCACCGCGAAGGCAGATGGCGATAAATCTGGTGCTCCGTACGCCGCATAAGTGACTGGTGGCTGTCACACCGACGGGTAACAGTGCACGTTTGTTGTGTGCTGTGGTCGTGAGAGGAAAGATTTTTGGTGTAATTCTGGGTGATATTTGAATGATAACAGAGTCTTAAATGGAGGTTGCAATAAGGGGAATGATGATGAATTTTGGCGATGATGAAAAGCTAAGCCAGTTTATACGTGTCCTCTGCGTAAGGTAGATGGCGATAAATCTGATGCTACGTACACCGCTTAAGTGACTGGTGAATGTCACACCGATGGATTTTTGATGTGATTGTGAGGTAAGAGAGGCGAAAATAGAAGTAGCAAAAAAGAATATGAAGATGAGTTTAGACGATGATGAAAAGCTAAACCAGGTGTTGGTGACGTACTGCTTAAGGCAGACGGCAGCGGCTTATTGTGTGCTGTGATCGTGGGAGCAACGATTTCCGGCGTAATTGTGGATGATATTTTAAGAAAACAGAGGCTTAAATTGAGATTGCTTAAAACGAGTAAACTGATTTATTTTGAGGATGATATAAAAGCTAAGTCAGGTATATGTCCAGAGAGTAAGGCAGATGGTGATAAATCTGGCACTTCGAACACCGCATAAGTGACTGATGTCCGTTTGTTACACTGTGTGCACACATGCTGTGATCGTGGGAGGAACGATTTTTGGTATAATTGTGGATGATATTTCAATCGTAAAATGGGCTGAAATGAAGGTTGCGATAAGAAGATTGATGATGAATTTGGACGATGATGAAAAGTTAAGCCAGGTGTACATTGTGCGTTTGTTGTATGTGACGTGTGCCAAAACACAAATACAAATATATAAGAACAAACGCTAAATGGATAACGAAAGTGAAAGGAGCACAAAGTTAAAAAACAACCGTACCCGAATAAAGCGAAAACAAAATAGTTAAGTATTTCAATCCACTTTGAAAACGTGTGTGTCTAGCACAAACGCCCTAACACAAACGTATTTAAAGTAACGTAACGAGAATCTAAGAAGCTAACGTATTGTCATTATTTCATCATCTACATAGGAAGAGAGACAGTTTTATAGACACACTTCACTATCAGCTGAATCACAATGTCGTCAAAACAGTTCAAAAACAATACAGACGACTGGTCTCGGATTATCGAAATCTCCCTCAAATGTTGTTATGCTATACGATGCATTCACGTATGCGATCTGTCACACCAGTATGTAACACTATAGATCGCCTAGCGATATGCCCTTGGGCAGTGTAATCGAGTGTCGAGCGATGCTCCATATAATATCATGTGGCCCTGTGGGCTTGTGGATCGACTCTATTAATTGGACTAAAACCGTTTGAGAACCAGCTATGAATGTGAGAAAATAGTTTCTGTTAATCACCTGAAGAATCATTGGTACAAATACCATAGTTTTGATAATCTTCTGATGAAGATTATTAATTTGTTCGCGCCAATCACTCGTCAGTGAATACACTAATACCAGATTAAACTAGTGTTACGCGCCAGAATTAATGTTGGGTACATAGCGGCATTTGCGTACTGGTAACGCCATCTAGTTTCAAGTAACGGAAACCAACCAAACATTTACGTGCTGCCATCTAGTATCGAGTAGCAGACACTTGCGTTCTGCTGGCGCCATCTACTATCCAGTAGCAGGCATTTACGTGCTAGAACATTCTCGATGTTTAGACACCTGGTCGGTCGGGACCCGTGTGTGCCCGAACTTTCCAGAGGTTTCCATACAGGAGGGTTCTGGAAATGACTGTCGGTATATAAAGGGCGGACATCCGGCGACGGCAGTCAGTATTGAATTGGCGATACAAACGATAACTTCGAGAGCGATCTTCAGCTGCGAATTATAGTGTAGTGAAGTGTTCAGTAGTGCGATTGTGATTTATAATTAGTGTGTTTTAAAGTGCTAATTAGTGTCATAAATTAAAGTGTCAGTTTTGGTTGTTTAATCGGCTGTTTTTATTGTAACGAACCCTAAGCTCGTAACACTAGGTACTATATATAAAGCATTTATTACAAAGAATACATTAGTCCTACAGGTACGGCTACAGTTAATTCTCATCCATACTAATAGAATACAAGTCTTTACGAATGAATTAGTTTAGATAAAACTTGGCACATCGATAGAAAATGACTCAAGGAAGCATACTCATAAGATACATAGGATATTTTTCATCGTGGGAGCTTTGGATAATTTGGATAACTTTCACGTGGGTGAAGCTACTGGCTGTAGCACGTATTTTATAGAACAGCCCATCAAACAGTAATTAAAAGCTTCCCATTTCATTCAACGATTAATACACGAACACGAACAGTTTCAAACAAAATATAACAAGATAGAGTATCAGCTGGTGTATTAGCAACTTTCTCCTACAAGGGTTGAGACATGGCCGCAGCAGACGCAATAAATCTTGGGGGCCACGTGCAGCGGGGTACGTCGTGAGTGCGAACATGATATTATTTAGGGTGCATCATGTTTAAAACGAATTTCATTTGAGATGAGTTGTGTAGCTAATGTAAGTTATCAAACGTAATAAACATATTATGGAAAAGAACCTGCCTAGCTTTTTACCAACTATGTTGATAAAAGGTTGTTCTATGCAGTTGGCTTCCGGATAATGGAAAAGATTATAAAAGCTCTGGTATTTCATCTATCAATCATCATTGAATTTCCTCTTACAAAATCGATAGGATGTCATTATCCCAGCCAAACGCAAAATGAAAAATAAGCATGACATGATAAATACTAACGCAGAAAGAAGCTAGAATTATCGGAATTTCCGAAACACTAGATATTCTTGTGGGCATTATGTACGTTCATAGAAATGCTGCTGTTTTTAAATTATTTCTACTCAAGTCAGTGTCAATTGAGTGACTCCATAGCAATGATGACACTATCAGCTCTTGAACGCAGTTAAAATGTGATAGAAACTGTGAAATTTACATATAACATGCACGCACAATGCATAATGTGCCATCGATACACATCGGTGTGACGCAAAGCCTGTCCGTAGACGATGGTGTTCTCTGAAGGCGTCTATTGTGACATGACAAACGACTCGATGCGTGCATGGACTCAAGTAGCCCATTGCTGTGAAATATTGTTGGCTGCTGATTCTGCCTGTGACAGCTGCAGCAGGATTTGTGTTACTGTCGTGTATGTTAACAACAGCATGAATTAGATGATTAATATTCAATTTAATGGTGGTTTGCTCGATTTAAGGCTGATTTGAGAACAGGTTTCAGATGCAGACAAGCAATTAACATTACAGCGTTCTTATACACCCACAAAATAGACAAACACTAAACATCACAATTCTCCTCTTTTGTTTTCTATTTTTAGGGTTCCGAAAAAAAAGGAACCCTTATAGGATCACTCGGATGTCTGTCTGTCTGTCTGTCCGTCTGTCACAGCCAGTTTTCTCCGGATCCACTGGACCGATTCTGTTGAAATTTGGTACACATATGGATTTCTGTGACCCAAACACGGACGCGTTACGTAAATCATTAAATTTTTAGTATGGGGGTCACTTTTGGGGGTCAAACTAGTAAATTAAAAAAAAAGATTTTTTAACAATATTGTGTGACATATCAAATAAAAGGGCTTACTGTGAGAATGTTAATTATATTTTTTTCATAATTTTAAAATAAATGGTTTTGAAGTTATTCAAGAAATTAGACGAAAAATGACCATTCCCCCCCCTTATCTCCGAAAGTCCTGGGCCTAAAATTTTGAAAAAAATGAATAATAACCAATAACTAATAATAATAAAATAATAAATAATAGAAGTCTGTAGTGTAAAAATAACATGTTAAAAAAAAAAAAAATTCGTTCGGAACCCTTTGCACGCGAGTCCGACTCGCACTTGGCCAGTTTTTATTAATCTTATAACTTCTGAACTTCAATGTGCGTATCATCTGTATGCAGATGACCTGCAGTTGTACTATCAAGGGAGGGTCGACGAATTACCTGACGCCAACAACAAATTAAACAGAGACTTGATAGCCATAAAAACATGGTCGGATAGATTTGGTGTTGCTGTAAACCCTGATAAGTGTCAGGCGATCATCATAGGGAGTTCTCGAAGCATCGCTAAAGTGGATGAAACAGCTTTGCCATATGTCCTGTTCGATGGTACGATTGTCCCATTTAGCACTGATGTGAAGGATCTATGTTTGCGCATTGATAGTACCTTAAACTGGCGTACTCAAGTCGCTAGTGTTAGTCAGAAGGTTACGGGAACGTTGCGAGCCCTGTATCGTTTGAAAAACTTTTTACCATAAAAAAAAATGTCATGTATGATCATGTCTCTGCGCATCGGTCGCTTTTAAAGTGGTTGCCCATACGCGAGCGCAGAGAGCTAAGGGCTCTTACTACCTTGTTTTCATTTCTTATCTCTCCCAACTCTCCCAGTTATCTAGCCCCTCACTTTCAATACATTTGCGCCAGCCACAATCTAAATCTACGCTCATCAAACAACCGTCTCCTTCAATGTCCTACTCACCGTACTGACTTTATTCACTCTTCTTTCTTCGTCCAGTCTATTTCTCTATGGAATGCGCTCCCACAGGAAATCAGGATGGACACCAACCGATTAACCTTTAAAGTTGAAGTTCGTGAACACATTCGTAAGAAGTTGGCTGTTGTATCATCACAGCGTTAATATTTTCCAATTACCTATTCGTATTAATTAAGTATTTCGTTTACATATTTATCTTGTTAATTTGAGTATTTATTATTTATTAATAGTGTATGTATAGTTTGCGTATGTATATTATTGTTCATTTTAATTGTATTTGAATCTCTTTCAATTCTTCATATTGCACCTACCACTATTCTCTGCATCACCCAAAGTTTGACTGGTAGAGAATGCCTATGGCATTAAGTTCGCCTATGTACATTTGTGTGCTGAAGTGTTAAATAAAATAAAAATAAAGACACAGAAATGTCTTCATAGGTGTAGGGCATAAAAGCGCATAATATGAAAGAAAATGAGAAATGTCGATTAAAGAACAAATCATTTATGTCTGAGACTCAAACGATACCAAAAACAGAGACGTTTGTTTTTCTGAGGTTCTAAAACTTAATGACAGACAAATGAACCATGTGTAACCAATCACTAAAACTTAATGAGGTTCATCCCACATCTCCTATTCAGTACAGGACACTCATTCCCTTGGTTTTATTTCCAAATTAACATGAAAATTAATCCGAGACTTAATCACAGCCTTTCTATATCCATTTCCTTTGCCGTTTCCAATTTATTTCCTGGCAGTAAACACAGGAATTACACTTGAGAAAAGCCTATAAATGTTAGTGGGCACTTAACTAGCTCCCTGTCTTAGTAGCAGCAATCTATATTCAGGGTTATGCAGTGTTTCATTAGCATACCTATGTAGGCATAGCGTGCGTGTATGTACACGGGTTCATTTAGATGTGTGAGTGGATGGAGTTTATGTGAGGGTATGTGCAGTTGTATTAAAGATAGTTTTTCTCAGTTCATTGCCTATTTGTTCTTTTCCACTTTGCTCTTTTGACAGAGTGTCCGTGGAGGTTCTTGCACGTTCTTCTCTATAGAGATCTACACTTTGGAACGTGCAAATAGCTTAATTTTTGTTCAAAAGTGTCTGTAAATAGTCTAATTGAAATAAATGTTTGAGTTTGCTCTTATAAGTTACAATAAAAATAAGAAACAAATCATAGGTACGTTCTTCCATCGTTATCTCCTTAAAAAATCTCATGTCAATTTTTATTAATTTATTAGTTTCACAACTACCGAATTTCTATCCTGCCATACTTACTCGTAAAATATTTCTAGTAATTTTTAACTTTGTGAATTATTTTTGAATCTAAGTTCTTCTTGGCTATAAAAATGTAAGTTTTTTGGAAATCTAGTACTGTAGCACCTATGTATAATCTATTTATATAATCTACCTACGTATACTACACCACAACCACCAACGCATACTTCACGTGTAACGCGTAAGCGACAAGGTGTGGTCAATTACCTCTCCGACCAACCGTCTGATTGAAATTATAGAATGCTTCATTGATAAGCTGATGAGGTATCAATTGCTTGATTTGGTTAACTACTAGTACTAGTATAATGTCACGTATGTATGTGACGAGGATTATTGGAATTGATTTGATTGCGGTTCCGAAGATCTTGAGATGTTGGTACGTTAAGACTGATTATGTTTAGACATGTTTGTTTCTGACGCTTCTTGTCTTTGTGGTTTCCTTCATGTTTGATTTACAGCGTACCGAATGTTTCCCATATTTTGGAGTTTGACTTAAAGGCATGTATTATGCCAGATGTTATCAAAGTTTTGCCTTTGAAGGACAGGCTCTGGAAAACTTGAGATCGCTTACATTTTGATTCCCTATGTGAATGCTGGGTGCGTGTGTATGAAATCTTCCAGCGTAGCTTACAATACTTACAAAACTCTTGCCAACGGAATTATAACCAACTCTTCTCCAGAAATAAAAACCCAGACAATTGACTAAGACAAATCCAACCAAAAAACGTACAAAGACGTACATTCCGATTTACTAAAAAGACTCCGAACCCTTGAAGCCGTCATTGGAAAACAAAAACGACACGCTGATAAAGCAAAAGGTGGCTAATGCGAAATCGATGGTAAACCGAAATGGGGACGCGAGTGCCCGGGGTCTGACGGGTACGTGACGAGAGCGTGACGAGGCTGTGACAGTGACGTGACGAGTATACTTGACAGCTGCTTGATGAATGCGCTAGTGCCCATAAATATACCAGTTATCAATTACTGTTGTAGATGTTGGATGTGAATTAATATGTGGGATTGGTGGTGTGAACAGTTTACAATGTAGGACAATGTTGTTTTCTGAAAAAGATCTAAGTGACAAAAAAAATTGTAGACATACATTACCTACTTTTTTTTTGGTCGGTATGCTTGCTTTCTCAAGGTTTCGTATTTTGAAGATTCATTATTACTTAATAGACACAGGATAAACAACGACTTTAGCAGAATCAGAAAGAACATCGCGCTACCCGTCACTGTCAAATATTGCCAATCGACCGTGAACCTAATGTGCGTTAGCGATATAGATGAAAATGAAATTTGACAGTTTGTTGTGTGGTTAATATTATGACTCTAACATGATTCTGCTAAATTTGCCTTTAACCATGAACACCTAAGACCCCCTGCACGGTTTATGATCTTCTATGTTATGTACAAGCTATTGTTTTTTTTTACTTACCTATGTTTTCATTTCCAGGTGGTGCAGTGTAAATTGACAGTCAAAACGTTGCGATTTCAAATTCAACAAAGTTGAACAAAGTTAACCAGTGCCATGCACCGGTAATTTCGTAACTAATGCTGATACTTAGCTGAGTCGTCGGCTAAACGAAAAAGCGCACACTTAGGCTAATAGCAGCACATTAGGATTCCCTGTGTTTTCTGTGCTATTTCACACATAACATGCTTGCTACCGAGGAAATGTCCGAAAACACAAAATCAGTGTTATGCAATGTGCATGGCAACAAACAGCGATGTAATCTGTAACTCTCTTTAAGGCAGCTCTCTCTCGAAATGCTTAAAAACAGCGTGCAGATGAAGCAACTTTTCGTCGGCATTTACTGAGAAATTACATTTGAAAGAAATAGGTAGTAATCTACATAATATGATACGTAATTTGGTTTAGCCAGAATGTATGTATCAGTATCACATAATAAGGAAGAAAATCACCTCCAAATCGTTGAGAGGAAGCCATTATACTCCTTCATCTTTGAACAAAACTTAATAAAAAAATATCTACTGCTTTGCAATACAAACAAAAAAAAATGGTTTTGTTACTTTTTTAAAATATGTGTTATTTTTTTTATAATTAATTAAAAATGCGGAGCGTAGCGGAGTGACGCGCTACGGCTAACTAAGGTTATTTAAATCATTCCAAACGAAAAGCATTTCTATTATTATTTGCAAAAATTTAAATTTAAGGAATTATTTTCAAATATTATTCGATGTTATGTTCTATCACTTACGAAATTCTTGCACAGGAGCTTTGAATTAAAGTTAGTTCCGAAAATGGAAATAAACACATCCTCATAAAAAACTTTATGGCAACTTAGTATTCAATACCTTCTTACTTCTGATTAACCCTTTTCAAAATATTACAGACACATTTTTTTTACTGGACCTACTAAAACCCTTCCAAAACTGAACCATGAGCCCAACACACAGCTGTCGGCGTGTAACTGCAAATCAATAGGCGGCGTGACAAATGACGCGGCCGCCATTTGTGACGTGACGCGCGTGGGACGCACGCGTGACGGATACGACACGAGATTACGCGGGAATGGATTTGTAGTTATGTTTCGTTGTTCTGTAGTTTTGGTCTGTTGTAGATGAATGATGCTTGTATTAGAGACAACTGTGGGAAAATTAGTTCGGATATGCACAATGCTGCAGTGTGATAACTTGTACTTACACGTATACTCTAAGACATGTGAAAGAAAAAGTCTCTACCCTTACTCACGACTCAGTCGCCATAATAACAAAAACCCCTGTAAGTTTCAGTAACTAGGCTTTATTTTCAATTTGATTACAGGAGTTCCGAGTTTAACGCTCACGAATCAGTGTCGCGATGATAATTACTATAAAAGAGCGTACCGTATCGTGAAACTTGGGTAAGAAGAGAAACATACGCTGCTTTATATTTAGAGAGATTCGCTTGACTACAAAGATAGACGGGTCGAGAAAATATCAGTTGCTGAAGCTCTTCATCATTATTTCAGCCGAAATACGTGCACTGCTGGGCATAGCCATCTAGCATTCCAGCGGCTTTCACCAGGCCAAGCGTTTGAAGGTCTTCCATTAGGTGGACCTGCCACCTTATGGAAGACCTTCAAACGCTTGGTCTTCCGGTTCGCGGTTGCCACTCTAGAACCTTTCGTTTGCAAGCAGAAATTCTCCATATGGCACCTACCACTATTCTCTGCATCACCTAAAGCTTGACTGGTTGAGAATGCTTAAGCATTATGTCCGCCTCGGTACATTTGTACAAAATAAATAAAACTCTTTACTGCGATATTTGGGTTGCACATACAACCTATATTCAAGTTTTAGCAACTAACTACAACAATAACCAATCGAGATTCAAACTTCGAAACAAAACACGACATACACAAAACACGGAACAATAAAGTTCTGGAAGCGAGTATTCGCAGCCCCGTGTGCTGGCGTGAAATAGAGACAAACGCTTCCTGTAGCCATAGAGCAGGGTTATGCTTTATTGTCTTGTTAGTCAACTTTGTGGCGGCGACGTTATTTCTGGTAAATGTTGGGCCTTTAGAGGTGAGGTGTGGAGTAAGTGAGAGAAGTGTATGTTGAAAGGGATTTAAATGGGTAAAATAGACAAGTCGGGCAGACAATGGCTGAAACAACGGTTCGATAGTTTATTTTGAATGGTGCAGTCAGCGACACAAATCGATTAAAGCTACAACTTCTACACATCATCTAAATTGACACAAAATGATTTTATAAAATTTGGTTTTTACCACTCATATAGATTCAGTTATCATACTCTAATTTTGCTTCTGTTCCGATTTAACCATCAGAATCTGTAAGGACCGATTGGCGCCAATATGCCCCAACCGTCAAAATACGTAAGGCCCCACTGAGGCCAAGCCAACACGCGCGGTACAAACGTCACTTGTATGCGTCTGGCGGATTATTTTCATTAATTTTATTTTCTACTAGTGGACGTCACGCGGTTTCACCCGCGTAGTTCCCGTTCCCGTAGGAGTACGGGGATAAAATATAGCCTATGTTACTACGTGATAATGTAGCTATCTATTGCTGAAAGAATTTTTGAAATCGGTCCAGTAGTTTCGGAGCCTATTCATTTCAAACAAACAAACAAATCTTTCCTCTTTATAATATTAGTGTAGATTATTTCTCTAGTTAGTAAACAACTCAAAGGTCCTTCAGAGGTTAAACTAAATATATTGTTTTACAATCAAGATTTATAAATGAAGTGTCAATCGACTTATGTTGCTATCTGTAAGTAAGCTTGATACTTACTTGCAAAACGTAAAAGAAATTGTTAATTTTGAGCGTAAGTTGACCGTCTGTGAGGTAGATACTATCTGAACTGTATATCATGGTTGTTTCAGTGAATCTTGCTAGCCGAAAGAAACAATAAATTACTTCATAAATATTTCATTTTGCTACGAACTGGTGATCAAAGGCTGATACTATAATATAAAAGGTCTTTTAAAAAGTTAAAAAATTTAAAACGAAGCCTACAGCCAATTACCAACAAACATGGACAGAAAATTAAAAAAAAAACAAAGCAGTCTTGTGTCTTGACAACCAATGTCCAAAAAACTAGCCAAGTGCGAGTCGGACTCGCGTGCAAATGGTTCCGAACGAATTTAATTTTTATAACGTGTTTTTTAACACTACAGACTTCTTATAGGTTTTCCTGTAATTTATAGGGAAAGATCTATTATCTCCATTTTTTTTTTTCAAAATTTTAGGCTCAGTAGTTTCGGAGATAACGGGGTGAATGGTGATTTTTCGTCTAATTTCTTGAATAACTTCAAAACCATTTATTTTAAAATTATGAAAAATATATATTTACAACTCTTACAGTAAGCCCTTTCATTTGATATGTCACACGACATTGTTCAAAAAACCTTTTTTTTATTTTCTAGTTTGACCCCCAAAAGTGACCCCCATACTAAAAATTTAATCATTTACGTAACGCGTCCGTGTTTGGCTCACAAAAATCCATATGTATTCCAAATTTCAACAGAATCGGTCCAGTGGATCCGGAGAAAACTGGCTGTGACAGACGGTCAGACCGAAAAACAGACAGACACCCGAGTGATTCTATATGGGGTCCGTTTTTTGTTCGGAACCCTAAAAACGAATCAAAACAAAATAAAACCCGCAATTTTCGGGGGCCGTCTCGTTTTGTTTCCAGTGGACGAGCAAGCGGCCTTCTATATCATCTCCGCAAGCCTTGTATGGGAGATTGTTGTTACTCAAACTTTTTGATATGCTTCCCGACTCTGGTATTACTTCCGTTCGCGTGCCTATGTAGGTCATCAATATTAAGTTTTGGATTTTGGGACTATCATAAAGCTTTTAAAGGTTCCGTACCCGAAAGGAAACCAACGGAACCCTATTACTAAGCCTCTGTTGTCCATCCGTCCGTCCGTCTGTCTGTCAGCGGGCTGTATCTCAAGAACTGTAATAGATAGGCGGTTGAAATTTTCAGAGTGTGTATTTTTATTGCGGCAAACAATAAAAAATACCTTAAATTAAAAATTAAAGCGCACGGAAGTACGAAAACTTTCGTGTGCGAGTCCGACTCGCACTTGGCCGGTTTTTTAATAGTCTAATATCAATTTAGTACGGTTTGGGACTTGATCCAGTATTCAAAATAACATTGATCTCCTGCCATTTTTATTTAGTTTTTGACTTTGGGTAGTTGTGTAATTATGGAAAAATCTGTTCGTACAACTATTGACAAGCCTGTTGCAGGCCTAATTTTTTACATTTTTGCACTGTGGGATTTATTTAACATCCCATACTATACGCTTATCTACATCTACACTATCTTTTTTTTTTTTTTTTTTTAAGGATGGGAAATCATCAAATGACTCCTCCCGCTCTGGGTGAAGCAGAAGGGAGTGTCAGACTCTTACTGACTAAAACCCATCCGTTTTCCTCCTAATGCCCTTTGCGTTCCAGAGCCGCGGTGACTCTTTCAAAAAAACAAAAAAGATCCTTACATCGCTAACGCTGCGGAAACTATTGACAATAGAGCAAAGTGATGTACTACAGTTTTATAGAAGACATTAATATCTACCAAAAAATCCGCAAGGGTATCTAATTATTATGGTTAAGTCAAAACGCTTTTTGTTCAAATTATTCACTCAAAACCCGGGTGAAATGGAATAGTAGTGATTTTAGTATCATGATGTTAATCCTTATCTGTTTAAATTATTTAATAATTAAGTTTGGTTATGTAGATGTAAAATACACTTGAAATTATTCAAATTGGACCTTTTGTTTATAAGTTACGATGGGAATGAAAATACTCCAAGCAAGAAAAATGTTGCTGTTTGAGCGAACTGCCCTATGTTTAGTCTATTAATAAGTAATTTACACACTACCCGAGGGTAGAGGGGAGATGATGTTGGAGTGGAGTACCAACTAAACCCGCGCGAACGAAGTCGCGGGCGAAGTGCTAGTACCATATATTTTTCTTATGGTCTTATCAAAACGAAGTATAGTCGGAAGTACACATCTATACTAATATATAATCTATACTAATATATAAAGCTGAAGAGTTTGTTTGTTTGTTTGCTTGAACGCGCTAATCTCAGGAACTACTGGTCCGATTTGAAAAATTCTTTTATTGTTAGATAGCCCCTTTTATCGAGGAAGGCTATAGGCTATGTATCATCACGCTAAGACCAATAGAAGCGGAGCAGTAATGAAAATTGTGACGCAGAGGAAGTTGCGCGGGTCAGCTAGTTTAGTATAAACACATACTTTAAGACAAAATATTAAATCTAACTACTTTATATTGTCACATTGCAGGGCAAAGGCATCGTTCCACTATTTTGTGTTAGACATCACAATGTATCAAAAATAATGACAAATCCTTGTAATTAGTTCACAATAATCAGTTATCTATCTCTTCAATACTTGGCGCAATTTACGACCACTCTCAAGCGTCGGTTGTCAACAGCGCTTATGCCGAAGTCCCTGCTAAACCAGCGGAATTTGGTCAGTTGCCCTATTTAAAGCTGAGCGGTGAAACAGATACGTTAACTAGTTGACCTAATATGTTTATACTACATGTTTGAGCTGAATATTGAAACTAAAGTTTGGTGGATGAACGGGCGATCAAACTATTGTATTCAATCTGTAGGATTCATTGTTCGCAGGTCTCACTAAGCACGAAAAATTGGACAGTCGATGCATCTTTGACTTATTTCATCATAAGGAAAGAATAAGAATGTGTGCCATTTTGTGTGATTTTAAAAGCTAGGACTAGGACTGCAAGTAGTTGAATAGAAAACTAAATGTCATAAAAGGTTTCATAGGTAATTATTGTAACTGCCTCCGTGGTCGAGTGGTTGATGCGTTTGCTTTGTGAGCCCGTGGTTGTGGGTTCGATTCCCACGGGAAGCATATTTTGTAAAGTTCTTTCCAACTTGGCTAGGACATTGCAGGCTTGAATCACCTGATTGTCTGATAAAAAGATGATTCCGTACTTCGGAAGACACGTATAAGCCGGAGGTCCTGGCCGCCAAATGGCGGTCGTCAAATAAACCATGTCAGAAGCCCTTGAGGCGGTTTAGAAACTCTGACATTAGGTGTGTGGGGTCGTTAGACGTTACTGCCCACACGATAAGAAGAAAATTGTACCATGAAGAAATCCTGCCAAACAATCAATTACTCTATGTAGCTTTTCTTCCAATCTAACCAGGTGCAACTGAATACCAGTATTTTACGTGGAGACAGCCGCCTACCAGACCTTCACAACCCATTAACTGGGTAACACTTCTTGGCTGGACTGGAGTCATATTTACTGGCTTCTGACAATCCGTAACAACTGCCAAAGATCTACAAATGACAGCCGGGACCAACCTCTTAATGTGCTTTCCGAAGCACGGAGGTAACTCGGTATGTTAAGAAGGTCACCGATCCACAGACCAACCTTGACAAGCGTTGCTTTACCTTGAAGATCGACCCGTGTGGCTGTTATTATTTAGCCACGAGCTCTTACAAAAACTGACAATAAATTGTCGAACAAATTATTACTGACACAAAACTAAACCTAACGTTATGAGCTTATTATTAAATGTTGAAAGTTGACTTAAATACACGTATGTACGTACTAAGTAGCTTAAACATTGGATACCATCGATACGGAGTCTTTGTCCGATTAAAATCGTTCGTCTGCACCGGGCTTTATGTAACATCATACCGCTCCGTTGTTTAGTTACACAACTCAAATCTGTGTTGAATCTAAAATCGATACGGATTTGGATTCGGAAAAACTTGCTTTGATGAACGCCTCGAAAAACGTCTGAAAAATCCAAGCTTTCAACCACGACTAACGGTTTTAGGAGCGAAAATAGATCTTACGGTTCTTGGAATGTAATTCTGATATTACTGAGAGTATATTATGTATATGTTAGTAAAAGTCATGTGCTAAAATCGGGAAAGTTATTTTCAATACCGATTGTTATAATCTGTCCTGGGGTGTCTGTCGGTACTGGGGTTGGAAATAAAAGCGAATAGCTGTATTGAAATTGTTAAATTATATTACTTTTGAACACTACCATCTACACTTCGTTGCCAATGTATTTCTTGACTAGCTCTGTAAAGAAAAGTGTACCTTCTCCAAATAAAACAACAGTACATTTTTGCGTTCCACTATTTCCACGAAAAACTCCATGACCACAACCAAGCGATTATAATATTACAACATTGTACAACATCCTGTCACAACGTGTTCAAAAATTATGGCGAGGATCATTACCATAACGCCCCCACTTTATTACAAGTCCTTATTACTAAATTCCACAAAACCACATTCAAAACACGAGTCCGTGTTTATAAGACCACTTTTTGAACTGTCATATTGTATTGTTTTTCGGTCGTATATTATGCAGAATTGTTCCTGTGAACGTGGACGATGTTTTTGCAAAGTGTCACTGAATAGATGAGTACAGAAAGCTCGCTTCGCTCAACGAGCGAAAACAGCACGCACACATAGATACATACGTCAGGTGTGCGGCGTCCTCAAAGACAGTCGCGAGTGCGCTTGCACTCGCTGTACGTGAAGCGTGTCTGTGTGTGCGTGCGTTTTCGGTCGCTGTACGGAGCTTCTGTATTTACCTATTATCTGTGCAGGACGTCCCTTTTATCATAATGTTGTTATGAAAAAAATAATCGTGGAAATATTTTGTTGGAGTTAAGAGTTGGTGGCGTGTGTAGCTGACTTTATTTTAATGTGCAGTTTTGTTTTTGACTCCGTAATGAGATGTTGTAGTTAGGTGTGTCGTGATGCGCGGGCCTGTGTGTGGTTTGCGGTAAATAATATGCGGGCAGGTATGTGAGATGACAGCGGTTGTGGGGAAAACGTTTATAAAAAGAAAAAAATGTTTCTGGATCTTCTTTTGTTTGTGTTTGTCATCAGATTTTTGGCTATAGAGATGCTGGCTTCCATTTTCCTTGCCAAGTATGAATGAGTCACCGATTGATATAGGGTTATGAGAGTTAATGAGTCAACACTCATTCACTCTTTTAAATCTCTTACTTGCGTTACTGATGGGTGAATGATAGACAATATACCACCAAAACTGCTGTTAGTATAAAACTGAAATTTGGCATATGGGTTTCTTGGAGAGTGTTAGGGAGCACTAAGAAAGTATTTCCTGAAACTCCTACGAAAACGGCAAAAAACGGGATATGCGACTGGACTGGACCTTGAGGGTGGAGAAGTTGGGGGCGCGCTACAACACGAATTTCAAGTCGTGATCCGAGTCATCATTTGGTTTCATCACCTTCCTCGAGGAAGAGTTTTGACCGAAAGGTATGCTGTATCAGTGTTTCCGCGGCCGGCTACGCGACACATGGCAGCGCAACACGACGTCGTAACTTCGTGTGCAGTAGTTTTTAAGTTTTTTTTTTTGTATTCATTTATGTATTAGTTTATTTTTAGTTTTTTATCATTATTTATGTATAATGTTTCATGAGCCTCAGTTGCCTGAAATAACGGATAAATAAATAAATAAGTCACGAGCAAAAACTAGTTATCTATATTTTCCTTTCAATTATTTTCTCCAAAACAATTTTCCCTTGTTTTACGGGTAAAGCCTACCTCTTAAATTAGGTATAAAATGTTTCCCAAAAGTTCTCAGATAACTATACCTACTCCTTTCCTACCTTGCCTCAATCCCTCAAATCCAACAATTATCTCTCCAAACATTACGTACAAAGATCTCCCAACTAATCCGATTAATAACCTAATTAATACCTTGATCTCCTTGATTAATACTTAACCAGTTAGCTAGTAATTATCTAATGAAGGTAGCTTATCATGCCGTGTCTTTGATAAGCGGGATAAGCTGATAAACTGAAAATTAAACTAACTGTTTGATCAGTGGCTTGTCACTTATGAGTTTAGATTGGAGTCTGGTTGTGACGGGTTGATTGTGAGCTAACTTTGGTAGAATACTCATCAAAATCAAGGACACCAACTAAACTATAATGGACTTTGTGTAGAGGCTCTCAAACTCAAAATATTTATTTAAAATAAACTATTTTAAGCACTTTTGAATTGTCAAGGTCGGTCGGTCCAAAAAGATGAAGTTATTTGCACGTTCCAAAGTGTAGATCTCTATGGTGAAGAACGTGCAAGAAACTCCACGGACACTCTTTTAAAAATAATAAATTGTTACAAAGTTTTATTTACATCAAGTTGAAATTATACATACATGTAAGAAAGCTCTAGCTCTAGTGCTTTAAAAAGCATACTAGCTTTTACTCGCGGCATCACCTGCTTTCATATAAATTTTTGCAAAAAAATAAGCTCCAAGTCCCATTTATCTCTGTGCCAAAATTATCAAAATCCGTTGAGCGATTAAGGCGCGAAGGTTTTTTGTTTTTCTTACACACTTATGGGGTAAAGTTCAAAATTCGTCAGCAGTGTTGTAGTGAGTTCGGCTCACTGTGAGCCATGAAATTAGTATTTCAATGCGTAATTCTTGAGATACCATAATCCGTCTGAGATCATCTTTTAACGACACTCAAAGCAAATGCTTTAACAGATAACATCTCCCAGAATCTTTCTCAAAATCAAATCTCCATTATCCTGGCTCCGTAAAAAATAATAAAGATCGCCATTTAAAAATACCGTTAAGAAAAGAAAGTTGGCTATAATCCGTAATGAGGCTGTGTTACTCGTTTAGCGGTAGTAGTTTCTTTTAACGGGAATACCGTTACCGTTATGGCCTTACCGGTAATATGGCCTTACCAGTAACATCGCCTTACCGGTAAGCAAGTGCATGAAGTTCAGAACTAATATGGCACTATGCTGCAGATGATAATGGTTAAACAATAGCCATTTAGTTTTTTACGTTAAAAGGTTTAAGTTTTCAGATAGTTTTTATGTTATGTACAACGTTATGGTATAGGGACTTAACGATGTTACTGTGTAACGTTACGATAAGACTCGAAAACCTTTTAAAAATGGCTGCAGGTATGCTTATAAGTTATTATTGAGATTTGAGTTAGGACATTGGCAAGATGAAAAATCGCAATGCAGGAGAATGTTGGAGGCAAAATGTACCGAGTGGTCTACACTGCAGAAAATACTCTGTGATGGGCTGCACCATGAGGGAACAACGAAGAAGAAGAAGAAGCCATGCAAATATAATTCAGATAGGCAGCTTATTGGATGATATAGTTACTTTAATTTTTTTTTTACTGTTTATAGGCTTGCGTTTGACCACTATCTCACCTGATGGTAAGCGATGATGTGGTCGAAGATGGAGCATGCTTGCCTAGAAGTAACCTATTCACTCTTGACTTAAATACTCCCAGGTTATAGCTATCAGGAAACACAGACTCCGGCAGGGAATTCCACTCCTTAGCTGCACGCACTATGAATGTGCTCCCAAAACGTTTTGTGCGCGTGGGTGGGATGTCCACCATGTACCGGTGGCGCATCGCCGTTCGTCTTGTGGTCCGATGATGGAACGGGCTTGGCGGAATCAAATTATGCAATTCCGACGCACATACCCCAAAATGCGTTGCGTAAATACGTTGGAAAAAGCCAAAAAACACAAAAATCTGCATATCAATTAAAAGGTTTTTTTTACCCAACGGCGCAGGCTTAAAATAAATAGCAACAGTATAATTTACCCGTATAATCATGTTGTAGAATACCATAAACCTCTCGTATAATATGCAACAATTTTTTTTTTCATAATATATTAATAAAAATTTACACCCTATCATATACTACTTCCTACTAATAGTATAAATACGTTAGTTTGTGAGGATGGATGTATGTGTTACCCTTTCACGTCAGAACGCCTGAAAGGATCTTCATGAAATTTGGCACACAGGTAGATTAACCTTCGGTATGCCTGGTAGGGTCTGTCAGACAAACGGTTTAAGTAACAGGGTATTTTCAACCAACTGAAGCCTTGGCCACTAATTTAGTACGGAGTCAGCTCAAATGGTGGAAAAACACAAAAACCCCGAGCGCCTTCAAAACTAGAGGTTATTCCTTACACCTCTGCCAACACCCGTTGATGGGAGTGACAAGGACTGATTGTTATCTATGGTCTTTGTCTTGCGCCTTCTATTGTCTAACTAAAGTTTAGTTGATTTTGTTTTTTTTTTTCACATAAGTGTTAAAAAGGCCTGTTTTTGCTAAAAGCATAACCATTAGTTATTATTTATTAATTTATTTAGTTAATATGGTGGATTTGCGAAAAATAGTCACTTTAAATTAGGGTTTGACAGACCCACCAGGCATACCGCGTAACATTTTGCCACCAGCCATACCGAGGATTAATAGTCTGAAATCTTCTACGATTAGAAGAAGATAGGCTGAAATAACACATAGGATATTTTTTTCGTCATTCACGCGGGCGGAGCCGTGGAAGACAGCTAGTTATTTAATAACTACGTCTAACCAAAAACTGCCATTGTCATCAGAATCTACCACCCGCCATAACTGTTAGAGTAACGCATTAAAAACCTACCGAGAGTAGAATGAGAAATTTTTCGTCGGTTAGTTCGAGAGTATTTAATTACCCATTAATTAGTTTTGTCTTAATTTCATTTATTTTAAGTGGAAGTTTAACGTTTAAAGCGGGAATTTGTCCACTTATACTAAGGTTTTTAAAAGAGCTCTTTTAATGCAAATCTAGATTATTTGATGAAAGAAAAAGTAAAGTGGTTCTAGTGGCGAGGAAAAAGTAAAAGCGATAAAAGACATTGTGGAATTAAAGTTAGTTTCAAATTATGAAAAATAAAATTTGATTGAAAAAGTTGTTGGTCCTAATGTTATCTCTGTGAGATTAAATTTTAGAAGGCCACTAAAGGTCAAACTTTCAAATGTATACCGGTTAGGTTTATATTTTTGAAAAGTCTAAAATTTTATCGTAAACACATAATAGTCACCATATCCTTTACATCCTCTTTTTATCCCTTGCGTAAAATCTTATACTATCATTAAACATTCATACAGTTTCCATATACAAAGTTATCAGTCTCCACCGCATTAAAAATAAAATAAGCAGCGACATCCAATAAAAATTCCGTCTCGAAGGACCAATTTTTCATCCATTCCGAGCCCATACAACCGGTCTTCACAAACAAAGGAAAAATATAACTCATATCGAGATATCTATCTACATTGTATTGCACATAAATTCTCCACAAGTGCAAAATCGATGAATTTCATACAACTTTAGTACTGGGAGTTAATGACGTGTAAACTTTGCAAACTGACATTAATATTGGACATTCACATTGGAATTTATACTTTACACTTATACATATAGGTGTGTGTGTGTGTATGAAGCGATTAGTGCTGTGTTCTAGCTGTGTGTTTGGATGTATTAATGTGTTGCGAATTATGCTTTGAGTACTATTAGATGTTACAGTGTTAGTTTAAATTTTGGTATTTTTATAACGATATGGGAGGTGAAAGCATGGTTTAGTGATATTTTAGCATAATTGGATATGTTAGTGACACGGAAAGGTATCGTTTATTACGAAGTTTAGTTTATTGGTTTCTATTAAATTGACAAGTTTTGTTAAATGGAAGGCTGGAAAAAAAGGGAGGTCTCATGCAGAAACTTTTCTTTTAACCAACTTCATTTATGGTCATGAGCCTCATCAGAAGGCTCAAAGTCACTCAAAGGGCAATGGAGAGGGCAATGCTTGGAGTTTCCTTGCGTGATCGAATCAGGAATGATGATATCCGCAAGAGAACCAAGGTTACCGATATAGCCCGAAGGATCGCCAAACTAAAGTGGCAGTGGGTAGGGCACATTGCTCGCAGAACAGATGGTCGATGGGGCCGAAAAGTTCTGGAGTGGCGACCGCGTACCGGAAGTCGCAACGTTGGAAGAACTCCCACAAGGTGGACCGATGACCTGGTGAAGGCCGCGGGTAGCCGATGGATGCGAGACGCACAGGACCGGTCGTTGTGGCGACGCTTGGGGGAGGCCTATGTCCAGCAGTGGACGTCTTCCGGCTGGCTGGATGGATGTATGTAATCCTAGTATATAAAATTCTTCCGTTACCGACTGATTGAGTGACTGACAGACAACGCACACCCGAAACTACTGGTCGTGGAAAGCTAATATTCGGCATGTAGCTTCCTCCTTCCTCCATTAAGGGAGGATTTCCCAAAATTCCCAACGGGAAAAAACGGGTTATGCGCGTACAAAGTCGCGGGCGAAAGGTAGTTTAGATATAAATGGACACAGATATAGTTTATTACCTCGATAAATACATAAAATCATTCGTATTCCGATCTGATGAGTCCACGCAGACGAAGCCACAAGCAAAACCTAGTCCATTAATAATGCAAACCAACACCAACCTAAAATTATTACCTCAAACCTCATCTTAACCCTTATCAGACCGCACGCTCCAACCTTTCTATTTGAATCCCAAAACCAAGATCGACATGGTGAATACGAGGTCCATTTGGCCCCATAAAAGTCAATCGATCCGTCGACGGCTCCAGCCGGTTCTATTTCGGCCCGTACACAGTAGGACACGGATTGAAACCTTATCTCCATCGTATTGACTTTTGAAGGCTTTCTGACCGACGTAGACATGATAAGGGTTAGGAATAAGATTGGGTTCAAGGGATTAATTTTGGCGCTATGATTTGATTTCGTTGATAATTTTGAGTTCATTTTGACTGAAGATTCCTGCACGGGCATGCGATTTTTCGAGGTTTCTCTTTGGATATTAATAAAATGGTCAGCTTTTTCTTGTTTCTCTGGATAAGGTTTCCAAGCATATGTATCACTACTTATTACCTGAATGCCTTTGGAAGTTTTTTCAAGCGTGGCATAAAGTCTGTGGTCGAATTATGATAACGTGATGCATCAGACTGCTTGAAAGGGACTTTCTTGAATCGTTTGCTGTCGGGATACAAACCAGTTTTTTAAAGTAAAAATACATATCTATACTTAATAGGTATATAAATCTGAAGAGTTTGCTTGTTTGTTTGCTTGAACGCGCTAATCTCAGGAACTACTGGTCCAATTTGAAAAAATCATACAGTGTTAGATAGCTTATTTATCGAGGAAGGCTATAGGATATATCATCACGCTAAGACCAATAGTAGCGGAGCAATAATGAAAATTGTGACGTAGACGAAGTTGCGCGGGTCAGCTAGTTTTTTATATTCAGTTCTTGTCTTTCTTTTAATGGATATCACCAACAAATTTCTCAAAATCGATATCCTAAACGTTTATCCCCATCTTTTCCTTACCCCTAAACATCATAAAATCAAACAAACACACATGAACTTCCCTCAATTCATCAGTCATAGTTTTACGACAGATACAGTCGTACCAACTTATCTGGAGTTTAATAATAACTGGCGTTTGCCAATGCATGGCGGGCGGAGATAAGGACCGGCCGGCCCGCCAATAAAAGTGGCCAATCGGACCTCGTAAAAGTTTATACATCTACGATGTTTAATCAGACGGTTGCAGCATAGATGTTGAGACGGTTTCGTATTGGTCTTTTGCTATTGTTTTTAGAATGTATTTTTACTCGATTTCTCTAGGATAGGTAATGGTTTTCGTTTGTATGTATGTTTGTATGCCTACTGCTTGGGCACGCCCTGTAGCTTATAATTATAGCTGCATAGATTTTTTTAGAGATGTAACTAGATCCGTCTTTATTGCCGAAATGACGTAAACTACATTCCGCGTTGGCCCCAAATCTATACTGATATATAAAGCTGAAGAGTTTGTTTGTTTGCTTGAACACGCTAATCTCAGGAACTACAGGTCCGATTTGAAAAATTATTTCAGTGTTAGATAGCGAAATTATCGAGGAAGGCCACGCTAAGACCAATAGGAGCCGAGCAGTAATGAAAATTGTGAAGGAGACGAAGTTGTGCGGGTCAGCTAGTTTTATATATTCAGTTCTTGTCTTTCTTTTAATGGATATCACCAACAAATTTCTCAAAATCGATTTCCCAAATGTTTATCCCCATCCTTTTCTTACTCCCAAACATCATAAAATCAAATAAACACACATGAACTTCCCTCAATTCATCAGTCATAGTTTTACGACAGATACAGTCGTACCAACTTATCTGGAGTTTAATAATAACTGGCGTTTGCCAATGCATGGCGGGCGGAGATAAGGACCGGCCGGCCCGCCAATAAAAGTGGCCAATCGGACCTCGTAAAAGTTTATACATCTACGATGTTTAATCAGACGGCTGCAGCATAGATGTTGAGACGGTTTCGTATTGGTCTTTTGCTATTGTTTTTAGAATGTATTTTTACTCGATTTCTCTAGGATAGGTAATGGTTTTCGAGTGTATGTATGTTTGTATGCCTACTTCTTGGGCACGCCCTGTAGCTTATGATGTAACTAGATCCGTCTTTATTGCCGAAATGATGTAAACTACATTCCGCGTTGGCCCCAAATCTATACTGATATATAAAGCTGAAGAGTTTGTTTGTTTGTTTGCTTGAACGCGCTAATCTCAGGCACTATAGGTCCGATTTGAAAAATTCTTTCAGTGTTAGATATCGAATTTATCGAGGAAGGCCACGCTAACACCAATAGGAGCCGAGCAGTAATGAAAATTGTGACGGAGACGAAGTTGCGCGGGTCAGCTAGTAAATTAAGATAAGGTTAACATAGTACGTTACTGTATATACAATAGAGGCGAATGTATACGATTAATACTTTAATGCAAACATAATATTAACAGAGGATTGAAGGTCCGTATGGTCGCCAGTTTTTATGGCCTATCACAATAGTCAATAATAATGATCAACAGTAATATCAATAATAGTCTCAAAAATAATGTTCATTCTGTGTTTATTCGTTTTTAGGGTTCCGAGCAAAAAACGAAACCCTTACACTTGGGTGTCTGTCTGTCTGTCTGTCCGTCTGTCACAGCCAGTTTTCTCCGGATCCACTAAACCGATTCTGTTGAAATTTGGTACAAATATGGACTTTTGTGACCCGAACACGGGACGCGTTACGTAAATTATATTTTTTTTAGTATGGGGGTCACTTTGGGGGTCAAACTAAAAAATTTCAATAAAAAGTTTTTTGAACAATATCGTGTGACACATCAAATGAAATAATTAAAAAAAATATAATTTTAAAATACATGGTTTTTAAGTTATTCAAGAAATTAGACGAAAATGACCATTCCCCCCTCTTATCTTCGAAACTACTGAGCCAAAAATTTTGAAAAATTGTAGATAATAGATTTACCTATAGATTGCAGGAAAACCTTTAAGAAGTCTATAGTGTTAAAATAACACGTTAAAAAATGAAATTCGTTCGGAACTCTTTGCATGCGAGTCCGACTCGCAATTGGCCAGTTTTTTTTTTGTGGTATTCGTCATGCTTAGCGCAGACAAACTTTTTTCTTTTCGTGTTGTTTAATATTTTGAGTTAACAGAATAACTTCAAATGGGTTTTACAATAACCCATCATTATCAAAATCACAAACATGCAAGAGCGAGACCCATCCAAAGAACCCAATTCTAAACCCACCTTGGCCCACGGATTCCATCCCCATCGCATCTCAAATCCCATCACAGTGATTAATATATAAAGGATAAAGTTAACTGAATCGAAGTGGGCCACTCGAGTCCATTCATTACGTCTATGGAGTCCGCAACTAAATCCGTTCGGATATCGGGTTTGATTCCCCGTTTAAAGTCGAATAGGCCGGAAATCGATTGCTTTGGAAGCTTTACGTTCGAATTGTAGGCGAAAATTGCGAGGATGTGTTGTCACTGGATGGGGTTGGTTGGGGATTTTATATGATAACTAGTTGACCCGCGCAACTTCGTCTACGTCACAATTTTCATTACTGCTCCGCTCCTATTGGTCTCAGCGTGATGATATATAGCCTTTCTCGATAAATGGGCTATCTAACACTGAAAGAATTTTTCAAATCGGACCAGTAGTTCCTGAGATTAGCGCGTTCAAGCAAACAAACAAACAAACAAACTCTTCAGCTTTATATATTAGTATAGAGTATAGATTTTTGCATGTTCCAAATTGTGATTTTGAGTTAAGTATTTTTACGGTTTCAACTATACCATCTAACTAATGATTAAACTGCCTCCGTGTTCGAGTGGTTTAGGCGTTTGCCTTGTGACCCGGTGGTCGTGGGTTCGATTCCCACGGGAAGCATACTTTGTAAAGTTGTTTCCAGTTTGGCTAGGGCATTGCAGGCTTGAATCACCTGATTGTCTGATAAAAAGATGATTCCGTGCTTCGGAAAGTACGTATAAGCCGGTGGTTCCGGCCGCCAAATGGCGGTCGTCAAAGAAACCATGTCAGAGGCCCTTGAGGCGGTTTAGAAACTCTGACACTAGGATGTGTGGGGTCAACCTTACTGCCCACACGATAAGAAGAAGAAGAACTAATGATTTTCGATGGGGCCGAAAAGTTCTGGAGTGGCGACCGCGTACCGGAAGACACAACGTTGGAAGGCCTCCCACAAGGTGGATCGATGACCTGGTGAAGGTCGCGGGTAGCCGATGGATGGAAGACGCGCAGGACCAGCAGTGGACGTCTTTCGGCTGATATGATGATGATGATGATGATCTAACTAATAATACATGCAAAAGTGAGTTGTTTTGCTTGTTTATTACGCTTTCACGCCTTTATTGCCGAAACTAAACTGTTTCTATTTAATTTTCAATAGGAACATGTGCATTTTAATATTTTAAATACGAATTTATGTAATTTCATTTTAAATAAAAACTCCTAACTAAAATATGGCGTCAAAAAATTCGTCCGCATCGCAGTCGACTGGAAATGAGCTAAAAGACTGGCCGCATTGTCACGTTGAATGGCAATGCTTATGCTCTGTCCGAGCTAAAAGCCAGCTCTTGGGTCACGCGAACTGTCAACTAAGCGTTTAGCAAGTTCTTTATTTATTTTATAATTTTGGTACAGAGATAGATACAAAGATGATAGATATTAGTAGATGGAACTATGGAGACGGTCATGGACTTTAAGGCAAATGAAGCCGCGGGATAAAAGCTAGCATTTAATATATTCAGTAGTATTTGAGTATGGAATATCTAGAAAATATTTTGTCTTACAATAGGAAGTGTTCCTAAAAGATTTGTCCAAAATATGTACCTACGCTTAAGAAACGAATAATTGATTTTAATTAGTTGAGGTTAATTAATTCAGAATTCAGATGTCTACTTCCTTTCTTAACTAATTCAGAAGGTACAGTAAAACTTGTTTAAGTAGAACCTGGATAAGTGAGAAACTTCCATAGCTGGAACTCATGCTTAGGTCCTGACACTTTAGCACTGAATAACCTCTGTTAGTGGGACAAAACAAACCTCTATATCTGGGATTAGTTCTTTCGACTTTATTCATCACAAAACCTCTGTAATTGAGACAGCGACTATATTTTAACTCTTTAACTGAGACTATATTTTGTTTACTAATTTGCTATTGTCCGGATGTTTATTTGAAAATGTTTAGATAATACGTTATTTTATTTAATAATTGCACCGCTATAACTGAAATAACCTCTCAACTCTATTACTGAAATGAGACAGATATTAATTTATATCTGGATATCTGAGACACTGGGTAAGTGGAATACTTTTTAAGTGAGACAAATTTGCAGGTCCGTTAAGGTCCCAGTTATCCAGGTTTCACTGTACTAATATAAACAACGATATCCTTTTTAATTCCAGGAAGCTCTTGTTATTTGCTGATAGATAATTAAATTACAAACAACGGACTCTACTTTGAAGCACCATTATCAATTATCTACCTACCACCAAACAACAGAAAACTCCATCAACAAACAGGCTTCCATTTCCTTTCCACTCAAAAACAACACGAGCCGTACATTCTCACACACGATCCAATTCTCGTCACATCCAGTCGCCTACATCCGTGTTCGGGCTGTGCGAACGGAAATAACGCGCTTAATAGATTCGCTTCGGCTCACAACTGCGCTGACAACTGTATAATCTATTTATGAGGAAAACTGCCCGACGCCACTGTTTCGACGCTTCGTGCATGTGTATAATGTATAAGAGTGTTAAGTTATTAAGGCACATATTAAAGGTGCTGTTCTTAGTGTTTAAATTGCGAGGGTGGCCTAAAGATTGACTTGACAATCATTGCCGAGGCTTCTGTTTTGCAGAGGAACGTTGGTCTAAGGTAAAGTTGTATTTCAAAGTTTGATATTTTTTTGTACCAAGCCTAAGTCAGGAATACCTACAATGTCTAGTGGGCACTGATACTGAGATGCGTGATCATCAACTGCGCTGACAATTGTATAATCTATTTATGAGGAAAACTGCCCGATGCCATTGTTTTGACGCTGTGTATACTGTATTAGAGTGTTAAGTTATTAAGGCACGTATTTAACGTGTTGTTTTGGTCCTGTTTGGGGTTTTAATTGAGTGAGCAAATATCGAGTTGAATGCCCTTATATCTGGCAGAGGACTCATGGTCTCACTAACGTGTGCTTTTGTTTCAAAGCTTGGGATTAAGCTTATATCATATATTTTTAAAGCTTTTTTAAGTCCGAATAAGGTATACTTTTGACATTTAATCTATTTATGACGGAAACTGCCCGATGCCACTGTTTTGACGCTGTGTATACTGTATAAGAGTGTTAAGTTATTAAGGCACGTATTTAACGTGTTGTGTTGGTCCCGTTTGGGGTTTTAATTGAGAGAGTGAGCAAATATCGAGTTGAACGGCGAAGCCTATTTCCATCAGCGGACAGCTGGATTGAGGTCTCCCTATGGTTGTGTTTTATAGCTTGGGATTAAGTTTATTTTGGATCAAGCCTGAATCTGGAATACCGATATTCCCTAGTGAACACTGATTCTTGAATTTGACCTATCATTATATAAACAGTAGATGTTCATAGGTGGACTATTGAAGGCGTTCTCTAGTCAACCTTTGGGTTAAAAAGAACGAAATAGAAAGAACAAAAATAATTACAATTTAAATAAAAATTAATTTACTGTATACCTGTAATTATATTCAATGACAATCAGAGAGTGAAATGAAAAGTACCTGCAGAAAATTAATGATTTTTATTAATCGTTTTATAAGTAATCAAACCTAGGATTACTTATAAAACGATTAATTAAAAACATTTCATTTTTTGCAGGTATTTTACATTTCAGTTTTTGATTGTCATTGAATGAAATGGAATAATTATCATGAGCCTAAATGCTACCTTTTTAACCAAGCCTAGCCTACCTCTTAGCCAGTAAACTACAGCTTGTAAATGGAACAGCTTGACCGAAAAGTGCCACATAAAGTAGCAACATTGCATTTTTAGTAGAATTTAAAAATTAAACCGGTGCTCCACTTCCATAATTTTCACAAGTCTTACTTAGTTTAAGTAAAGAGTCCATTTACATCATTTAATTAATTCCGGTGTCAATAAACTTTGTATTTATTTTTTAGTTTTTCATCTTTGTTTATTATATTTTTCAGTTTTTCCGTCGACTAAGTGACCACTTGAAGGAAGTTAAGTTGTATCTTTACGGGCTTTCAAATTCCGAATTAAAAGACCATTCCATATTTTGTTAGTTCATCAACTGCATTTAAGTGTCGAGTGGATGGAAGGATACAGCTGAATACATACCAGTTTGTTACATAGAGCGACTACCTATTTAACTCTACAACCCAGTTACTGGGTTTTTAACAGGCTTTGGTTAGACTGGTAATCAGAACGAGAAAAAAACCTAATTTTTAGGGTTCCGTACCCAAAGGGTAACCAACGGAACCCTATTACTGAGCCTCCGCTGTCGGTCCGTCCGTCCGTCTGTCTGTCTGTCAGCGGGCTGTATCTCAAGAACCGTAATAGTTAAACAGTTGAAGTTTTCACAGATTGTGTATTTCTATTGCAGCTATAACGAAAAATAAAAATTAAGGTTTATGGTAGAGAAACCTTCGTGTGCGAGTCCGACTCGCACTTGGCCAGTTTTTCCTACATTTTTAACAGATTGCAACTCCGATGCGAATGCGAACGTTTCCTGAAAATCAGTAGAATTATTAGCAATCTCAAACCAAATCAACAACAACAAGCAACTCAAATCGCAGATGTAGGCAACACAGCTGCCAAATTGAAGTAGGACTGGGCAGGCCATATCTGCCGCATGCCACAGGAGAACTGGGCAAAAATAACGACGGATTGGGTCCCGAACATCAGGAACCGGCGACGCGGTAGACCCAAACGGAGATGGCGGGACGAGCTGGACTCCTACCTGGGGGATTGGACTCGGATTGCTCAAAATAGACTGGAGTGGAAAGAAGGAAGGGAGGCCTTTGCCCTGCAGTGGGACACCACGGGCTTATAATAATAATTAGCAATCTTATGAGGCTTTCTGGCTATCGGTTAAACTTGCTTTGCAAGGCGCGGAGTGTCTCAGAATGTAATAAATTATCACCCATCCGTTGACCTTCCTCGACAAGCGTTATTTTACCTTCGATTGACACGTGTGGGTGTTGGTGTCCACAAAATACTTGTAATACCTGTTGTCCACGAAATAAAATTATCATTATTATTCCATTTATTTATTTATTTACATATTATTTATACTAGCTGATGACCCGCGCAACCTCGTTTGCGTCACAAGTTTCATTACTGCTCCGCCCCTTTTGGTCTTAGCGTGATGATATATAGCCTATAGCCTTCCTCGATAAATGGGCTATCAAACACTGAAAGAATTTTTCAAATCGGACCAGTAGTTCCTGAGATTAGCGCGTTCAAGCAAACAAACAAACATACAAACAAACTCTTCAGCTTTATATATTAGTATAGATTTTTGAATATTTCTAAAAAACATAAAAAAGAACATTTAAAAATACAAAAAAATAGTAGCCCATCGTATCCATTATTATTACATGGCTACGTGTCTAAGTAAATTTTAGAAATAGGACAATAATAACAGGGTAGTTGACTAGTATGAAAAATATATATGAATATATACTTATTTGATAGATGTTATTAAAATAGTACGACAGGTAAAAAAACAAAAAATTGGTGTAAAACCAGTGATGTTATATGCTTTTGAAGTTTTACTCTAATCCTTTACGGCTACCACATTGATATAATAAAAAAACCCGAGATGCACAGTCTCGAACAAATGCAACACTCGAAACTGTCGTCAAAAACTGACATGTATCAAGTGTCATGTGTGAGTTGTGACATTTTTTTTTGTTAATTTGAATTAACAAAAAAAAATGTCACAACCTAACCTAACACGGATCGCTTAAAGTTGTTTTTACAGAGCAGTTCAGTGTGGCAAGTGATGCGCATTTTTTTTTGCAAATTCAACCTTAGACGGATCGCTTAAAGTTGTTTTTACAAAGCAGTGCAGTATGGCGAGCGATGCGAGAATGTTTGAAACTTGCACATGATATTGCACTTGAACTTGTATATTGCGCTTGTTTTTTGCGGATGTTTTTGAGATGCTGAGTGTGTATCTTGGGTTTTTATATAACAATGGGCTACCATGTTTAGTTGTTAACTAACAAGCAAGCAAGTTGCAAGTCAAACTTTAGTTAACAACTAAACAAATAAATTTATTGTTTTTTTTTTTAAGTTTTCATACATTTTTAACTACAGTCGCTAGCGAGTATAGATTGATAAAACTCATGGTAGACGTACTGGTCACACAAAATGTCTTTTGTACAGGATGGCTTCAATTCAATATGGCGGGAATTGTGAGTGACGTCACTGCGTTCTTGTCTGCTCTCCAAGTTTTAAGAAATTAAAAAAAAAACAATTAAATACCCTGTTATACTTAAACAGCATCCCATTAAAACCAGTTCTAACGATCGCACATTATTACCCACGAATAATACCTGCGTATTATTAGCCTGACTAACATTAGTCCAACTTCCCAACGTTAGTATTGCAAACATTAACGTTTAAAATTATCGATATTTCAAATATAATTTATGTCTAACAGTAACTATGGTCATTGGTATTCAATGCGCTTAGCCCGATAATGCGTTTAGTAGTTCAAATTCCTAACTTTTAGTCCAATTATTAGAGATCATTTCGTATGTTTATTTGCGCAGTAATTAATTAATGTTAAAGTTTAGCACGGTTGTTTGTAAATAATTGAGCATTGGTTAGAATTTGATTATTAAATTAGTGTTGTGGTAGATATGTATTTATTTAAAATAATGCCTGGTTAGATTGGTAACCAACATTGCTCTAGTTGGACAAAATTTTAAATGATGGATTCTGGATTTAGCTTTTGCCTATATTATATTTTTTTTCTTTTTTTTTATGGGTTTGCTCTTGACTCTAGTCTAAGTCAGAGATGACAGAGACAAAGTCTACGATGGAGCGAGCTTACCTAGAAGGAGCCTGTTCACTCTAACTTTGAAGAGATTAGGGTTGTAAGCGTTTGGAAACACAGACGCAGGCAGAGAGTTCCACTCCTTTGCTGTGCGCATTATAAAAGACGTTTGGAAACGCTTAGTGCGAATTGGTGGAATAGTAACAAGGTAGGGATGGTAAGATGCAGTGCGTCTGGATGTCCGATGGTAGAAGGGGGCCGGTGAGATGAGGTCGTGGAGTTCTTGGGCACACTCACCAGAGTACAATCTGTAGAAGACCGACAAGCAGGCAACCTAAGCCAATTTAAGCCATCATATTATTTTTAGTCTGTACTTACCTACTGTTTAGTATGTTCTTGATATAAAGCTCGACGGGATTGCATAATAGAGTAACTACAACTAACAAATGATATTATGATACGGTCTTCAGAATCAAACAATCAATCAATCAATTTATTATTTCAGACAAATAGTCCATTTGTTAGTCACAAAAATATCTTACAAACTATGTTAGTAGACACATTACAAAAGAGCACAGAAAAGTTGGTAGGTATAGTCATGAAACCTTTCGCTCGAGTTCAGCCTAGATTGCATCGCTATCCGACCAGAATTCGAACGAAAGCCTTCATGACGGCCGAGTCATAGCATAGCATAGTCGGCCTTCTATAATGTTCCCACTGTTGGGACTCAAGCCTTCTCTCTAGGAGAGGGAACGGCCGAGTCATACTTCTCAGCAATTACTTGAAGGATACTGTTAGTGCTGTCCGGCACTCTGCTCAGTAGGGAGGCGGTGCGCTTGCGCATTATGGCATGGAAGCCGTCAACCCGAGCCTCCGCAAACATACCCGATGTTCTACAAAAGCGGGGCAGCCCTAGCAGCATCCTGAATCAATTATTATACTGGACGCGCAAGGCATTGATCGACCTTTGAGTATAGCTGACCCACAGGCTACTCGTGTAAAAGTTTTGGCAGTAGGCTTCACGCAATCACGAAGAAGTAACTTTTTAAACAGAAAATTTATTTTCATTAATATTTCGTTCAATCTGATATATTACAGGCAGCGTTAAAATAAGAGCACTTAATAATTACCTGCCTGAAGAATTAAACCCTACCTTTGATTTCGCATGACTACTTAAAGTAAACCAAAGCAAAAACAACTTACAAACACATCACGATGATTAATAAAACACTTGCCGAAACTCCAAATGTACAGGTGAAAGCACTTACCTGAAAAAAAAAATAGACTTAAATTAAAAACTCACTCAATCATCAATCAGTTAATGGTGTGCCGGCGTTACACTGGCTATATTAAAATGATTTATATCAGGCCCAGTAATGGGTTCATTTGGGTTTTTCGGTCCACTGTTTTCCAACTACAAAAACTGTGTCACATTTCACCCGTTATCTGTTAAAGTTGGGAGCTGAAATGCAGTTCTGTGTCGCTCTGTGTGTTGTTTTGAGTTGTGTGTTGATCCCTTTTTTTGTTGCATCTGTGTAATTTATGGAAGTGACACTATTCAAGTGTGGCTGTGTTTGTTGTTTTTGAGTGGGTAGCCGGAGATTACTGTACTGTGTTATGTACATTGTACAGTAATCTCCGTATGTGTTTTCTAGTATGTGTTTTTAATTAAATATGGACGTTTTCCGTTTACAAAGTGAATAGCATAAATATAAGTTTACTTTATTGACTCATTTATAAAATACACGCTTTTACCATTAATAACATTCCGTTTTTTCCCGTTCCCGTGGGAATCTTGGGAAATCCTCTCTTAGTTCTCACCTAGACTCCTCAAGGAACCTATATGTTAAATTTCAGCTTCCTACGATCAGTAGTCAGCTGTGCGTTGTCTGTCAGTCACTCAATCAGTCAGTATCGGAAGAATTTTATATATATTGATTACCTAGTTGTTTATTTACAGTATTTATAAGTTTTCTTATACACTAGACAAAAAATACTATCATAGAAAAAGACTACACACTTGTACTCTCATTTCTGTCGCAAAGGCTCATTCAAAGTGAAAGAATAATCAGCAACAAAATTACAAAGTCCACATAACAGAATTCAACACCTACCTTCCTATCAAAATTTCCCTCTAAAATTCAAACCACTAAAAGTGTGAAGTCATAACTCGAAACGCCAGCACCTACTAATCACGTGGCCTAAACAATGGTAACACTACAAATTCGTAACACAAGCCAACGACCAAAGAATTGCGTGCGAAGTTCTGATTGAGCTGAATTATGTTTTGAGGAATGCTATTGCATTAGTTAATGCACAGTGAGCTATGAAAAACGGGACGTGGATGTAGAGAGATTAGTGTTGCTGGATGTTACAATTTTGCTATCAGCTTACTGGCTTATTTTCTTACCATGGTATGGATATTTCCAATAAACAGATTTTTTTATTTTATTTTTATTTTAGATGGGTTTGCTCTTGACTCTAGTCTAGGTCAGAGATGACAGAGGCAAAGTCTACGATGGAGCGAGCTTACCCAGAAGGAGCGTGTGCACTCTAAATTTGAAGAGACTAGGGTTGTAAGCATTTGGAATTATATTGTCAGGGCTCAGTGTTCTATTCTATATTTATATATGGCAAGTAAAGCTGATGTCGACTATTCTGCCAATGTCTAAAGTGGATTGAGAAAGCAAGTGGGGCTCAGTGTTGTAAATTCTATATCTTTGACAATTCTTGCTTTGAAACTGGCAGAATATTCGACATCGGCTCAGTTGGCAAAGAAAAAAATATCTGACATCTTGCTTGACGTATCATGTTGTAGGTCAGACAGTAAAATACTGGTGCTCGGCTGCATCCAATTAAACTGAAAGCTAGCTGTCAGATATTTTGGTCAATATTTTGATTCCCTTTTTATGATTGTTTAAGGAACTAAAAGCTGATTCATTTATTGAGAGTTTGAGACCAGTGCTTACTACGAACTTGATAGCTACAAGAAACATTAATAGTTGCTTATGTGTGCCTCTATTACCTATACAGTTATACATTTATAGATTTTTAAGTATCGTTGGCAACATAGACAAGGCTAAATTTGAATAAAAGTGTTGGTACAATATAACCACTCCGCACACGTTGTAGAAAACAATCGCTTCCAGTGCAAATCTAGATCTTCGTCCAGCGCATTAGCCGCGCGCTGAATAATGTTCAGTTTGGTCGAAAATTTTCAAATTTCGTGTAATTGTGATTTAGTGCGGCATTAGAGTTTGATACGCGATAAACTTATCGGCCGAAATACTGGCTTTAGAGGTGTGCTCACATCGTGTTTCACGAATCGAGTAATTTTGCTGTTCAATTGTTTTTGCAGTTGAAATGTTAGAAAATCGGAAATTAATTTTAGATTTACGTTGTAAGGAAATCTACTCCTACTAATGTTTTAACGACTTGTTTATGCTACAATTTGGAAATTTCTAGTTAGTTTATCTGACAGAGATTGTTTTTTAACTATTATTGTCATTCAAATTATGAATACGTGATAAATAGTGCAAAATATATGTATGGATTCTAGTTAGTGGGGATTCTGTAGTTGCTGGCTGCCTCCAAGGATAAAGGTATGACTAAAAATGTATTATAAATAAAGCCTGTAGTAGATTTTTTTTTAAATATAACGTTGCATAGAAAAACCGGACAAGTGCGAGTCGGACTCGCACACGAGGGGTTCCGTACCATAAACCTTAATTTTTATTATTTGTTGTTATAGCGGCAATAGAAATACATAGTCTGTGAAAATTTAAACTGTCTACCTCTAGAACCGCAATAGGTTCTTGAGATACACCCCGCTGACAGACAGACGGACGGACGGACAGCGGAGGCTTAGTAATGGTTCTGTTGGTTACCCTTTGGGACGGAACCCTAATAAACGAAATATCTAAAAAGGGGTCATCGGTACATTATGAACTTTGACCAAGGAATCAACACCGAAATGGTGGGTATCAGGCTGTCCAACCTACCATATGGAAACTGGAAAAATAATATGGCTATTTTTAACCGACTTCCAAAAAAGGAGGAGATTCTCAATTCTGTGGGTTTTTTTTATGTATGTACACCGATTACTCTGAGGCTTCTGATCCGATTTCTGTCATTCTTTTTTAGTTTGAGGCGTATACTTGCCATTTGACCCGTAAAAAATTGATTCAGTTTGGTTGAGTAGTTTTCATTTTATGAGCATTTTTGCGTAGACGAAGACGTCATCACCACTTAAAAGTGAAAAATAAAAAACTTTTTACAAAAAGCATATAACCGACTTCCAAACAAAACACTACAAAGTATAAAATAACCTTAGCCTTAGTATAATTTCGGACGTCGTTGTTAAAAAACAAAGAAACAAAACCAAAAACACCGACTTCCGAAATTTGTTTTAAAGTTTTTTTCTACAAACCATAAAGCAAAGACAGAGACTGCAATTTTATTTCAAGAGTCACCATAAATAAAAAATATCTAAGGATTTTTTTTTCAACCTTATCCTACTGGTCATTACTGGACATAGTGCCAAGTAAAAGCCTTAACACTCAATTAATCATGTCCCCTTACTAAAGGACATATACTAGAGCTTAGGACTACAATATCCGTTACAAAAACATTGCATCACGCTGTGCTGTTCATGGGTGAAGGAAAAAGCTTTTCGTCTCATTCACTTATGAAATTACAATACAATCAATTGGTTCGCTTCCTTCCTCACTATTAAAATAATAAAAACAGTCGCTTAACAAGAAACAGTTGTTTCAAGTTCTTTGAATTTCATAAAAGCTATTAACAATTGGGAAATAGGAACGGAAATAAAAAAAAAATTGAAATTCACCATGTCCACAGCCAATGGTCTTCTTTTTTTTAGGGTTCCGAACAAAAAACGGAACCGTTATAGGATCACTCGCGTGTCTGTCTGTCCGTCTGTCTGTCTATCTGTCCGTCTGTCACAGCCAGTTTTCTCCGGATCACTGGACCGATTCTATTGAAATTTGGTACACATATGGACTTTTGTGACCTAAACACACGACGCGTTACGTAAATTATAAAATTTTTAGTATGGGGGTCACTTTTGGGGGTCAAACTAGAAAATTATAAAAAATTTGTTTCAACAATGTCGTGTGACATATCAAATGAAAGGGCTTACTGTAAGGAGTTTAATTAATTTTTTTATTAATAAATTTTTTCCACAATTTTAAAATAAATGTAAAATTAGACGAAAAATTACCATTCCCCCCCTTATCTCTAAAAACTACTGAGCCTAAAATTTTGAAAAAAAAAGGAGATAATAGATCTTTACCTATAGATTACAGAAAAACCTATAAGAAGTCTATAGTGTTAAAATAATATGTTAAAAAATTAAATTCGTTTGGAACCCTCTGCACGCGAGTCCGACTCGCACTTCGCCAGTTTTTTTTAAACGTTGCTCCACACTAGGAATTTCTCCTGTATCGTGGGTGCATTTACAAACATATACATTCACATACACAAACAGCTAGACCCGAAACAGAACAACTATCTGTCGACCATAGAAATATTTCTACCGAGCGGGAATCGAAACCGCGACACACAGCGCGGCAGTCAATCGCTCAACCACTGCGCCAACCGTGTCGTCTTCTATGACAACATTGGACGCTAAGTGTAAGTAGATAAATTTACCATTTAATTGACATTGTTGTTGTGGGTTGAATTTTTATTCCAGACCAAGTTAACTAAAGTGACAATTCTCGTATTTTTAAAGAGCGTTTGCTTTCCCATGCAATCTGTCAAAAACACCTCTAATTTCTTCACATTTGGCATTAGTATCTAAGATATTGCGACTTGGATTTTACCGCTTTTTAGGGTTCCGCACCTTAAAAGAAAAAACGGAACCCTTAAACACTTTGTTGTCCGTCCGTCCGTTTGTCTAGACCCTCTATCTCGGGGACGCCTTCAGGTATCGAGTTGAAATTACGGTCGTTTATGCCGCAAAAAACGTATATTTCGACACTCAAGGGAATCAAAATTTATAGAGTATTTTCCGTTGACCTAGAACTATATTTGGCAAGAAATATCATCTTATAAGTACTACAAGTATAGGGAAAAATCTGAAAACTACAAATTTGTAATTAAATCATAAAAAATACAGTCTTTACTTAAAGTAATATGCACCTACTTTTTACGGAACCCTCGGTGGGCGAGTCTGACTCGTACTTGTCCGGTTTTTTTTTAAGTCCAAGAATTGGCCTTTTGGTAACATTCAAAAGTTATTGTAATAAACTTCGCGTGCCCCCATATCTCATTATGGCTCAAACACATAATAAATCATATTTAATGCGTCAGGCGTCGACTGAACACCATATTAACTACCACTTATCATTTAGCTGTGGAAAGTAATTACATTAAAATTTTTACACGTTATTATGAAAACGGCCTCCATAACTTTTCGTACTAATTCAAATGTGCCTGGAAATTAACGGACAATTCTTTTGGCGAAAATTTTAATTTGGTTTGAGTGAGTGTGTTTCGTATTTGTAATTTTCGTCTTTTTTACTATTGATAGACATACGTTTGACCTCTGTCTCACCTGATGGTAAGCGATGATGCAGCCGAAGACGGAGCACGCTTGGCTAAAAGTAACCTATTCAATCTTGACTTAAAGACTCTTAGGTTGTAGCTATCAGGAAACACTCTGGCAGAGAATTCTACTCCATAGCTATACGCACAATTATTTTCAAAGAAATAAATCCTATTAATAAATGAAAGTCTGTAATGATGTTTGTAAGCCGCCTTTAGACACGTTATCGCACCTATCACGGGCAGCGTGGCCGAGCGACATGGATGATGATCTCGCATCACTACTTGCAGAAGGACCGGTACATCCAAAATACTGCTCGACGGAATCGTACCATGACCGCCATGATGTTACGAGTCAATCACACCGTAACGGCTGAATAGATTCACCTAAATTAAAATTATGTTTTATTCCAGTAACGTATTATGAATCGTGGATTCCTTAGGATAGTAACCAAAATTCCAGCGAGTGAAGCCGCAGGCAAAAGCTATTGGTAAAATATTAAAGGCTAAAAAGAAGGCCATGTTTTTTACCAATATTCATTAATTATTCATGTGAATAAAAGCTTTAAAAACAGTCACCAATAACATTTTCCACGAAAATGAAATTAATACTTTAAATAAAACCTTGAAACGCTACAATATTATTCTTTACTTTGAAACCAGAATCGAAACACAATATTCCTTTAATATTAATTTGTTCAAAGCTGACAGAAACATTGAAACACTGCTGATAAATATAATATTAAATGTTAAACGTTCTGTAATTGCATTCCCAAACAAAATGGCCACTGTGTATTGTACTGGCCTCAGAAATGTATATTTAATGACAATTATGGGGAGAATTAAAATAATAAAGACCGGTGATCTGAAATACGCGAAAAATCCCGCGCGGACCGCACGAATGTGGAAGTTTATTTCGAAATATTGCCAATTACTGTGTCCGCGTTTCTGCCAACTGAAATTGTTACTCAATGTTTACTGTAGGTATTCATAAAATATTAAGTTGATAATCTCTGGGCAAATAACATGACTCAGAGAAAAAAACAAAAAGCTTTTTATATTAAATAACGTTGAATTTGTTATTCAAATATTAAATTAATGCTTCAACTATAACACAGGGTATCCAACACATCTGAAGGTGAGCAGAGGTGTTCTGACATTTTGGGAGTCTAAGTTATACTGAAGTCCGAAGTATTACGAAGCCAGCCTATTGCAGGCACAAATCCAGACTGCTACCGAGAAATTGCGGAATAATAGAAAAACTCTATGTCTGAGTGTCAATGTGGGCTACCGTTTTTGTACTCACCATTTGGCGCCACTGTCGAGTATAGTCCTTAATCATGGCATTAAAGTTCTTATCACGCGCATGTGAACAAAGTTAGAAAAAAAATTATAAATAATGCCGTCAACATGCGATTTAATACACCATAAATAGTGTCGCAGTGTTACTTGGACTCATCACAATGGAAAAAAGAAGGCGATAATATACATATTTCCAATAAAAAAAGAAATTTCAATGCTGTGGTTGGTAGAAACTTAACTTAATCTACTATATTAAGGCTGTTTTAGTAAAATATTCACAAAAATCGAAACATATAAGTGAATAAACTTGAGTCAAAAGCCAACCAACTGAAATTTGACACTAGCGCCTCTAGCGGTGAATTCAAACGCGATAGCCCTCATTCTACTAATTTTTAAGCAACGTGCGCAATCGCATATCAGTCATAATCTATCAAAAATGTATGGAAATTGAAGCTTGTTTGACAGACTGCAACTGAGATGCGAATGTGAAAAACGTTCATCATCATCATCATCATATCAGCCGAAAGACGTCCACTGCTGGACATAGACCTCCCCCAAGTGTCCCCACAACAATCGGTCCTGTGCGTCTCGCATCCATCGGCTACCTGCGACCTTCACCAGGAACGCTCATGCGAACGTTACGTTACTTAAAAATTAGCAGAATTGGCTCTCTGAGCAAAGTTTTATTGGGTTCCTCTACTTAGAATTTTTCAATAAACCAAACTGAGAATAGGACCCAGCCTTGTCTCAGGCTACGTTGCTATGGATGCGTTCAAAATCCACCAATCATATTCATCGGTCCACATAGCGTAGCACTGGTGGAAACTGATTCAACTAAGCTACGTTTTTTTTATATGGTAGGATGCGTGCTTTGGATGAATGCTATAGATGCGAGCTATGGATGCATGCTATGGATGCGTACTATGGATGGTCGCGAGGTGTGTAGCTATGTGCAGAGCAGTGCGTGACTTCCCTATTGTCGATACATCGCATACCTCGAGCTGCGCATCTTCCTCGCACAGCTACATAGCTTAGCATCAGTGGAAACGGTTACATAGTTTCGTTGCTTAGCTTTTACATTCTCGCAGCATATCTGCATAGCACATATCTGGTGGAAAAGCACCCTTATGCTCCGTAGCCCTCGAAACCACTAAACCAATCAAGCGATGAGTTTACTATTCAAATAATTAAAATACCCAATACTTTTAAAACTTTCTTGTGGTATTGAATGTTGCTAACCCGATACACAGTTCAGTGGGACGCAAATAAATTCTATTTGTAACATCGGAACGTAATGTAAGTAAAGAAAAATGAGATCATGACCGCATTTCAACGGTCAGTCAAATTTTATGATTTCTTATGTAAATAACGCGTTACATTGTTCAACGATAGTGTTACTATGCAATGTACTGTACACAATATGTAGTTTTTTGTACTAATAGAATATTAATGAGACAGTACTACTTAGCCCCATTTTGGTCTCAGGTTAGCAAACACGACTCCCAACCAAAAAAGGTGTTCTT
Source organism: Lacanobia wlatinum (assembly GCA_947578705.1). Taxonomy (NCBI): domain Eukaryota; kingdom Metazoa; phylum Arthropoda; class Insecta; order Lepidoptera; family Noctuidae; genus Lacanobia; species Lacanobia wlatinum. The sequence goes on from OX388031.1 coordinate 25,704,455, forward strand.
GGGTATTTCCATAAGGAATTTCTCAGCAGCTCCCTAAAATTCAAAAGATGATGGGGTGACACCCTCGTGCTTCGGAAAACACGTAAAGCCTTTGGTCCTGAGCTTCATCTCTCTCGGTAATGTCGAATTCCTATGCCAGAGTACGGGAAGAAGATTGCTACAAACTTTTGTATCATAAGTGCCTCTTTCAGATGTATTCTTGTAATAATTCCTTCATGTTTTCATCCGAAAATGAAAACGGTACTTACAGACATCATTATATATTTCAACACGCTGCGTCCTCATCGTTACTCCACGCCCGATATAATATTCAGGCCGCATCGCCACTATTACTCGAAATAACCCTTAAACTGCCATGCATCATAGTAAACTCATATTAATACCCTACAGCGTCATACGACAGACACTAGCACGCTGTCTCATCGCGTTATATTGCAGTAAAATGTAATATATTCACTAGAGGTCATCTCGGACGGGTAACGACGCGGGTAAGACTGTTTTGCAAGTAATTGCTTGATTTAATATGGACGGACGGCAATGCGGTGACATTAAAAGTATTCATCGTTATGGCAATTTTATTAGAGTAGAATATATAGGTTGGAGTTTTAGAGACTGGGCGTCTGAGCTGTTATTACGTATTTTGTGTGTTCATTGTAAGGTCAAAAGACTGGGATAATTTATTAATTATGTCTTAGGCAAAGAATGTAGGACGCAGGAAAGTAACTGAGGTATTATGTCAAGGATTTTGGCAGCGACCTTTTAGTTTGCGAGTAATACTAAAGTGCGGTCACCAATCCGTCTGCCAAGTGTGTTAATTAAGCCTATTAACAATTCAATGTAACGGTATACAGAATGTTTATCTATTTCAATTGGCTCTTACGAACTACAGATTATGACAAACCACAAGAGCCCAAGTTAATCAATACTTACAAACTAATATTTTGTGGAAGAGAATACCTTGTTGCATTATGTCCACCAATGTACCACTACTTTAGTTAAACTTTAAAATAATATTATAATTTAATTTGTACCTCAAAAAGTTCTAGCTAGATTTAAAAAAAAATGGCCGATGAAACTTATATTATCATTATTTTACTTCTGTCTGTTTTGTGCGAGTTCCGAATAAACATTTTGATTTCTTTCTTTTTTTCTTTCGTTCTTTCTTTCTTTTTTCTATCTTTCTAAATACAACCCCTATACAAACAACGTCGTATTATACTGTAGGATCCATGTTAGTTACCTACAGTACAACATCATCTAATTAAAAGCCCCTACAACCAAAACGGCAGCCTATACGCCGACAAACTAACGTGAAATCTCAAAGTACATTGCCGTGGCAAGCCTACGCTCCTACAACATGCAACGTAATTACGTCGCGCTGTTGACCCACACTAACGAAGGATTACGGTACGCAAGTCCTAACTTGAGACATTTGCAACATAAATGAGATAGGAAGCTCTTCTTTGAAAGCCGAACGACGTCGGCTAAGATGAAGTTGAATCCTCTCGAGCTACGAATAGAAATAACGTGTTAAAGAGAACTAGGGTGCAAGTAGTGGTGGATGTAACTACGCTACAAATATCTTTTGACGAATCGTTTTAATGATTAAGTGAAATTGAGGCTTAATAAAAGAAATACTGAAATACGTTTTTAATGTTAGTCGTCAATGAAAAATACAAACAAGCTTATGATATTGAATGTAAAGCTTATAAAAATATCTATGAATATACAAGCGGCTAAAAACGGGGATGAGAGGAACTCACAGGCCATTAAAAAAATTATCCACTTCGCTGTCAATGGGAAAAGAGCTCACAACTCTGGCATCATAGCCACTTTGAAAAAGGAGTATTCCTATATGGAATTACTGCATTATCCATTTAAGTAAGAATAAAAGCTTGAAATTATAACTTTATTTCGCCTTTTAAAACCCATTTCTCTAAGTTCCAAGCTCTTAAAACTTACAACAATAAGTGTCGGTTTCCAAGAAGAGCCGTAATGCTTGGTATTCCCGAAGGATTGAAGAGGCAGAGATTTACTGGTCCACACGTTCCTTACCTATGATGGAACAACTATCTGTAGGCCATACAAATATTTTGTTCCGTGTGAGAATCGAACCCACAACACAATCGCTCAACCACTGCGCCAACCGAGCCGTCAAATTGGATGAGGAGTTTCCTTAGAAACTCCAAAAAAAAAAGAAAAAAAAAAGTAATGTCCAAACATTACTTCTTTACAATTATAATGATGAAAGTAGATTCTTTTATTTACTGTTGAATAAAAAACTACCTACTTGCATAAAATAACAAATTACATTTAAACTCCAATTTGTTGCACCATCAGTAATTCGAATTGTTTTGGGGAATGTGCGACGGAATTGCATAATTTAATTCCACCAAGCCCGTTCCATCATCGGACCACAAGACGAACGCCGATGCGCCACCGGTACATGGTGGACATCCCACCCACGCGCACAAAACGTTTTGGGAACACATTCATAGTGCGTACAGCTAAGGAGTGGAATTCCCTGCCGGAGTCTGTGTTTCCTGATAGCTTCAACCTGGGAGTCTTTAAGTCAAGAGTGAATAGGTTACTTCTAGGCAAGCGTGCTCCATCTTCGACCAAATCATCGCTTACCATCAGGTGAGATAGTGGTCAAACGCGTGCCTATCAATAGTAAAAAAAGAAGAATTGTATTTTTATCGAGTGAATAAAGAATTCATTTTACAAAAATAATGCATCTATATTTCAAACAATGTATTTCATTTTAAATCCGTAAACGATCTCGTATCTACGGAATTCGCACGGCCGCCAGATGGATGTTATGAATGTACCAATAATTTTTATTTGTAGGAAAAATCCGCAAGAATGTGCCAATGGGATGATAACTATTGATATTGGTTTGATTTCTCGAAATATTTTTGTGGTAAACAAATAGGAGCCACCGATTTGTGAAAATTGGATCTAGGATTTTGTTGATCTAGGGTTTGGAAACACCACTGTGGAGCATAAGGTTTTGGAATTGATTCCTGGGCTGGGCAAAGAGTCATTTGTTATTTTTTTCATACGAAATATCTCAGTTCCAGCCTGGAGTCTTGTGCTCTTGGTTCGACATAAAAATAGCTAACGATAATAGCAAGCGCAATATTTATATGTAGATACAACCTGGGAGTCTTTAGTAAAAAAAAATGTTATCAATAATTCTATTAAAAGTTACGTTGTTGTAAATTTTTCATTGAATTAGCTCTCACTCACGCAACTTCGTCTACGTCACATTTTTCATGAATGTTTCGCTCCTATTAACATTAACATTGATTTAATTATTTCCCCTACTGAAACAAATTACGAAAGAAACAATAGATTAACTTACTTAAATATGCTATCTACGCATGGACTTTTACCATCTCACAACCTACCCACGAGGGGGGATGGATGCCTAGATCACGTCTTCCTGAGTCTTGATAAACAACAAAATATAGCTTTTACAGCGGTTTTAAATACAACCATAACAGACCACTGCATGATTTTGTTATCTCTCGAGAATAAATATTGCTATAATGTACCTAAAAAGCACAAAACAATGGTCAACTACGAAAATGCTCATAATAGTCTTAAAAATATTGATACCTCCTTTTTTAACAACTTCAAAGATCCTGATACTTACGCCTTTGCGCTTATAGAATTGGTCAAAACAGCTTTACTTTCGAACTCTAAAAATGTAATTATCACGAATAGCAAAAGAACGATTAAACCCTGGATAACAACAGGTGCCCTACGGTGTATTAGACTTAGAAATTCAATCTTCCTTAAAATCAAATCAAACCCACATAATCAAATTCTAGTGATTACATATAGACGGTATCGGACTTTCTGTAGAAACCTAATAAAAAAACTAAAAAATAAATTTAATAAAGACAAAATCAAAGCATCTGCTAAAAATCCTCGGGCATTGTGGTCAACTATTAATGACATCACAAATTATAAACCACCCAGGAGCTCAAATAGCGACCTACTTAAGACAAAATCATGTCCCCAAGACTCGGTTAACTATGTTAATAATTATTTTATTAACATTGGTCAAGCTCTAGCTCAGAATATCTTAAATAGTTACGTACCCCCTACATCTTGTAATATAGAAAACCCTAATTTGTCCTCCTTTGTTCTCCTAGACACCTCTCAGGAGGAAGTTAAAAACGTACTGATGTCCCTAGACTCTGGGAGTGCACCAGGGTGGGACAGAATTCCTACCCTTTTCCTAAAACAGGCCAAGGAGATCTTAGTCCCGCTGATCTGTGACCTGGCCAACCTATGCTTTAACAAAGGTATCTTCCCCTTCCTTCTTAAGCGCTCCGTTGTTACCCCTGTGTATAAGAGTGGAGATAAAGACGATGTTAACAACTATCGGCCAATTTCTGTGCTGACCTCCATTTCTAAAATCATTGAGAGGCTCTTGAACTCTAGAATAGTTAACTACCTGACTAAGTATAACGTCTTATCTTCCTCTCAATATGGTTTTAGAAGGGGAATGTCGGCCCAGGATGCTACGGAGACACTTGCTACTGTGATAACCAAGGAAGTAGATAAGGGGAACAAATGCCTAGTGGCCTTTCTTGACCTCAAGAAGGCATTTGATACCGTCTCTATCTCTAAACTTATGCACAGGCTGGAGAACTTAGGATTTCGAGGTTCTGCTCTCTCTCTTCTCAGCAGTTACCTTCAAAACAGAAAACAGGGGGTAAAAATTGAAAACCATGTTAGTGACGAGGAGAGCGTGAAATTTGGCGTCCCGCAGGGCAGTGTCCTCGGCCCGACGCTCTTTTTGATTTATATCAATGAACTGTGTAACCTTATTATCAACGGTGCGAGGATACTGTCCTACGCGGATGACACCGCTATTATCTTCTCTGATAAGACCTGGGACAAAGTTAGGCTGGAGGCGGAGAGGGGTCTGGCTAGAGTTAGTGATTGGTTATGTGAGAATTTACTTACGCTAAATATCCAAAAAACCAACTACGTCTGCTTCACTAAATACGCAAACTCTCAGCCTGCGCCTGACTTTAGCATTAGAATACATTCTTGTCGAACCCCAACCCAATCTACCTGTAGTTGCCCTGTTATTCATAAAGTAAATTCCGTCAAGTACCTAGGCATTGTAGTAGATCAAAGGTTAAGCTGGTACCCACACCTCGAACTAACTATAGGGAGGGTAAGAAAACTCATATGGGTTTTCAAATCATTACGACATGTTATGAATGCAGAACTACAGAACAAAATCTATATCGCACTGGCCCAGTCTGTAATCATATACTGTATCTCGGTATGGGGTGGAGCAGCTAAGTCGTATTTTATTGATCTAGAGAGGGCACAGAGATCCTTGATTAAGGTCATGTACTGTAAGCCCTACAGGTTCCCTACTGAAACTCTATACGCAAGTTCTAAGCTGCTCTCCGTTAGAAAACTGCACATACTACACATGGTACTAAGATATCACAAAATTCTACCCTTTAGCCATGCCAAACTTAAAAAAAGACGGTGTGATATAGTAGCTCCTACATATTCAGCACGTTCAAAATTTGCTAGTCGCCAAAATGTAACTCAAGCCCCGCGCGTTTATAATAAAGTAAATCGCATACTAAACATTTACCCCATGCAGCTGTATGAGTGTAAGAAGACATTGACAGAATGGCTCTTCACACTTAATTATGATGCCGTGGAAGATATTTTGGCGACTCTGGGTTGAACGTCATGCATATACACACACACACACACATACACACACTCCAACACACCCCCATTCATACACACACACACTCCAACACACCTCCACACTCATTCACACATACACACAAAATATAAATTTACACATTCATAAACACACGTATAAACACACATTTATACAAAACACACTAGTTTACACACACTGCCATGAACATGATTTTCATTTTTCTTTTTATTAGTTTTATAAAAATGTGTAACTTCTACCTAATTAGCACAACGATACAATTGTTAACTAATCGAGGAAGAGCGAGGTTTATCCCATCACAAGTATCTTCGGATTACTTTCTGGGAAGCCCCGGCAACTTAATTGTAAAGATTTAAGATAATAAACACATTTTATTTTTATTTTTATTATTAGTCATAGCGTGATGTCATATAGCCTATAGCCTTCCCCAATAAATGAGCTATCAAACACTAAAATATTTTTTCATTAAGAACCAGCAGTTCCTGAGATTACCACGTTACCGTACCGCGCGCGCAAATCAAACAAACAAGCAAACTCTTCGGCTTTAAAATATTTGTATAGATAATAACTAATTATAAAAGCGTAAATGACCTTTAAAATTCATATCGACCTTTTAACTACCAACAGTTTAATGAACGCTTGGACAGTACGCAGTAGTTGCAGAGGAACTAAGCGACCTCCTCGTTTTGCATTTAAATGACAATTGCATCGTCATACAGTTTACTCGATTACTGGCGTGGCTCCATTCACTATTCGAATTTCCAATTCGCATTTATAAATGGATCCCTAGCCGTATTTGTAAGTTTTAGTCAAAAAGGATAATTGGTACATTCAGGTTTCTAAATGCAAACCTCAATAGCGATAACTTTGACAACGAACTCTTAAAAAACTGTCGCATGAGTTTCCACTGCCTAATATTTTGCTGTTTTCCCTTTTGTCCTACTGAAAGAATCCCAGGTGAGTGAATATTAAGCCGCACACAAAGATTTATAGCGATGAACGGAATATACAGACACCAAAACCGGACAAATAAACTTAAAACCTATAAAATCATTACGGGACGGTAAGTTCTTATGAGAAAAACATTTTTTTAAACCGAAAATCTGACTTGCATGGGGGAAAATTAAAAATTAAGGGGTATTTATTGTTATATGTACAATAAAATATACATTGGGTTAAAATTTGGAATGCCTATCTATTACGCTTCGTGTGTTACAGCCCTCGGATAGACTGATGGACGGACAGCGGAAGCAAAGTAAGAGTCTCATTGAACGCAAAGAATGGATCCCATTTGACAAGCTCGAACGGTCAAAATAATAAAACCTTTCTGCTTCACCCATTTTTTCGCACAACTGCATGCCCATAAAACAAGACCCAATGATATATGCGATCGAAAAACGCCATATTCATTATATCTTGCTTACGGAAACAATTATAGGAAGCAGCTGGCTCTCCAATAACTCATCGGATTTAAACCGCGTTGCGACTTGCACGCGTTTCTTTTTGTGTCTGGCTTTAAAGTGGATATTTGCGTCTAAAATACCCGTTTAATGTGTGATTTACATTACTTATTGTTTGGGTTTCAGGAGCCTCTTTATGGTCGTTTGAATACATCTCAATATCCAGAGTAAAGTTCCCCATCCTCTTTTGGAGTTCTCATCATATCAGCCAATTGCCGTCCACTGCTGAACGTTAGCCTCCCCCAAAGAGCGCCAACCATCCCAGTCTTGAGCAGTCCGCATCCATCCGCTGCCAGCCACCTTCTTTAAATCATCGATCCATCGTGCCGCAGGGCTTCCCACACTACGTTTTCCATACGCGGTCTCCACTCTTACACATGTCTACTCCATCGACCGTCTGTCCGTCTACAGACATGGTCGGCCCACTTCCATTCAGCAAGCTGATTCAAAGCGCTATGTCAGTGACTTTAGTTCTCTGGCGAATGACGATCTATTGGAGATCTAAATCAATGATATTAAGAGGTAATATTGTTTGTTCTCCTACTAATTGTGGCAATTGATGGAAGTACTGATCCGATTTTACTCACAGAAAGATACGCCATCGCTGATTACATGTAAAATGTATGATTTTTGTAGGATAGGCAACACCAGTCATAGTCGGAACACCAGTCATAGTCGGGGTTCTTTTCTGATCAGAGTAACATGATTGTATAACATGTAACAGAATAAAAGCAATACCTCTTAAGGGGTCATTGTACACATTCTACTCGTAATAATGAACAACTTTTACAATGGAACTAAAACTGAACGGGGAAAAAAAATATTTCTCGACAAAATGTTATGAACAGGTGATATTTTTTCGCGATATCGGGGTTGGGCCAATCGTAAAACGCCGAAATCGCGATATATCTCTTGAGATATGGCGTTTAGACTTTTACACGTTCTTTTTTTTAATTTGTAGTGTGTTAACTCTTAACTATTCTAGGTCAGAGACGACAGAGACAAAGTCTACGATGGAGCGAGCTTACCCAGAAGGAGCCTGTTCACTCTAACTTTGAAGAGATTACGGTTGTAAGCGTTTGGAAACACAGACGCAGGCAGAGAGTTCCACTCCTTTGCTGTGCTCGTTGTATTGACAATGAAGTAGAATCTAAGAGCCGCCACGAATAAGGCGTCAACCTACCCTAGGGAGACAGCCGTTCCATCAACCTATTTTCTATCTAGTCTTTATATCAAAGTTGCAACAAAAACAAGGCATTAACAGAATTGCCATTTTACTTACAAAACCATTAAACAATCTTCCCAACACCGTCTTACCCCACGCTTAGTAACAATTACGTAAACGTAAACCTACGCGTACATGGTTAAACGGGTACTTATGTACTGATCCAACCCTCAGGAAAGTTCCAAGGGATCGCACCCAACTTCATTATGAATTTATATTCACTCAATAGCTCTTGCTTTCGGGACTGAGCTGTACTTTGTCAATCCCTGAAATGTTTTGGAACAAGAGTAGGAGGGTTTGGGTTCAGGATTTGGAGGAACAACTTTTTGGAGGACACGTTCTGTTTAGGGACTAAACTACATCGTGTTAATTTAAGAAAGAAGTTTTAGTCTTCTTGTTTTAGTTAAATTTATTTTGTAATAGAAGTATATATTTATTTAGATATGAACTAGGTACAGCATTAAAGTACTAAATATATACACTTAAAATAAAATATCCTAACTAAGATAAGGCGTCAAAAAATTCGTCCGCATCGCTGTCCACCGGAAGTGAGCCCAAAAGACTGGCGGCATTGCCACGTTGTATGGCAAAGCTTATCCTCTGTCCGAGGTAAAAGCCAGCCCTTGGGTCACGCGAAGTGTCAACTAAGCGTTTGGAAAGATCTTTAATTTTTTAATTTAATTTAATCCTTTATTTCAGGCATCTATGGCCCATAAATGAAATACATAAACATAAAACAATAACAGCTATAAATAAATTAATACATATTACAATAAACTACTGCACACGAAATGACGGCGTCGTGTTTCGCTGACTGGTGTCGCGCAGCTGGCCGCGAAAACGTCGATACACGACACCTTTCGGCCAAAACTCTGTTTTGAGGAGCATCTCGAGGTGGTGAGTTGGAACCCGTACCACAAACGACTTGAAGTTTGTGTTGTGGCGCGACTCCAACCTCTCGACCCTCAAAGTCCAGTTGGTCTTCACTCTCATGTACTCCACGATCTCCTCAACCTTCGTGGAGTGATGTAGCCGGGACACATACAGCAGCGTCGTAGGTATAGCTGGACGCAGCAGCATGTTTGGTCCTGCCAGCGCGGTGCCGCACTGGTTCCGACAAGCATGCTTCTTCTTCTTTCTCTTCTCCACTTTGATGAAACCATCCTTGTCACACGTCACCTTCAAATAATGCATGAGCACTCGGACCCCACGGTCCAAGACTTTCAACCCCAAACGGCTCAAAAATATAATTGCCAACAAGGTTATTATATTTCCGCCGCTTGAATAGAAGATAGATCATATTAATAAAAATATATTTTTGTGAATTTATATATTCACTAGCTTTTGCCCGCGACTTCGTACGCGTATATCCCGCTTTTTCCCGTTCCCGTAGGAATTTTGGGAAATGCTCTCTTACTGCTCCCTTACGGAGTCTAGGGAAGCTACATGCAAATTTCCTCTTTCTACGACCAGTAATTTCAGCTGTGCGTTGTCTGTCAGTAACTCAATCAGTTGGTAACGGAAAAATCCTTATCCTTACTTAATATTATAAATGCGAAAGTAACTCTCTGTCTGTCTGTCGCACTTTCACGCCAAAACTACTGTCATCAATATATACTAAACTAGCTTCTGCTAGCGGCTTCGCCCGCGTGGCCCCAAGGGAACATGATCCCGGGATAAAAAGTAGCCTATGTCCTTTCTTTGGCTCTAGAGTATCTGTGTACCAAATTTCATTTAAATCGGTTCAGTGGTTTTGGTGTGAAAGCGCAACGGACAGACAGACAGATAGACAGATAGAGTTACTTTCGCATTTATAATATTAGCAAGGAAGTAAGGATAATGGACAATCCTGTCTTGCGAAAAACAAAAGAATAATGCATTCGACATGTGGTGCTGGAGACAATATTGCTAAGCGTCTTTAGTATTTCGGCCACGCAGTTAGCAGAGGTGACGAGAAGAAATAGATTGTAATTGGAAACACCGAAAGCCAAAGATCGCACGGTCGTTCAAAAACAAGATGGACCGACCAAGCGAAAGACTCGTCTTTCTCCAAATACTGCCCGGTCGTTAGGGACACGTTGGACAGAAGGTAGTAGTTGGAGGTAAATCATTCGCTCTAGAAGCAGTCCTGATACTATACACGATTCTAAGACATAAGGGACTAAACTTTAAGTATTTTAATGGATCTTGCTTATATATATAACAGTAATTTATTCAATTATAATTATGTGTGACATCCGATAGCAATTTATTATGACCTGTATTAATTTAATCAATTTGACATTTAGTATAAAATTTTATGATAATTTACTAGGATTTTCTAATAAATCTGACATAACGATATTCCACGATAATTCAATATGACATGTATTTATAATAAATCTGACATTTTCATTTTAAATTTAGATAGTGTAATGTAACTTGAACTTATTATACAAACATTGAAATTTTTGATTGTGAGTTTAAATTCCTAATAATTTGCACACCATCAGGTAATAATACAGTGTATCTATCGACCAATATTTATAACACCATTATCAACCTGTATTATGCAAATAAAACATTTTATTTGATTTGACCCCAGAGATACTTTCATATGTTCATCTTCTAAATAATATGTCATCAGCATCATTCATAAAATAAATATGTTTTTGTTCAAAACACAAATCCAAAATTATCCTGACATCCTTTAAAAGATTCTTTTATTTTCTTGGCCCTTCTTTATATAATAAAATGAATAAATGTTTTCCAGTATACGGCTTATCACATTATAACTGTAAAAAAATGGTCTACTCATTTCTTTTGGACTACACATATGAAGAAACGGAAAAAATGCTTATTTAAGATAAGTTAAATGGAGTATAGTACACTTAACATAATGTGTTACACAACACAAACACACACACATACATACACACACATATAAGTAGTTTTAAGTCACATTTAATTTTCAAAATTGTTGTTACCTACATAAAGATATTTTTTTCTTTGTTTACATTTAGTTATACCATAATTTTATAGCAGTAATGCATAAGTACGTAAATTGTAAAAAAGCATATTCTCAAATCCAAGGGGGATCGGAACTGTCACTCCTTCATACAGGTTATACTATAACCTAGTTAGGAGATCAGAGCTGCACCCACTGCATAATTGTAGCAAATTTGTAATTTTACCGTGTTTAAATTATATACCCATGTACTGCAATTCTTGTAAAAAGATTAATAAAGAATTATTATTATTATTATTATCCTCTCCAGCCGAAAGCCGAGCAAATCCGTAAAAGCAGAGCACCTTAAATTACAAATGATATTTACACAAAGAGTCTGAGAAATAAAAATATATACATAATTCCTTTAAGTTAAAGATACGCAAAAAAAATCGCCCCAAACAATTTAACAGTAATAATGTATTTTCTCAAAGTATTCCTATTATTTGCTTTTGATGTAAATTTTACAAGTGTTGTACGTTTTTTTCTGTATCATCTTAATGCCTTTGAGATGTTTATAAACCGAAATATTAAAGGAAAAAGTTGCTGTTCGTGTATTTTGTTTTTTCTTTGATTCTGATATCTGCATGCCTGTAGGCGTTTCCTTTCAGAAGATTACTTGCTTGAGTATAATTACAGATGCGGGTTTTTATAAATTATAATAATTTGGTCTTTTACATGCCCTGTCATGCTTTGAAATTTAACGTAGCAGAATTAATCATTGTTATTCTTCGCAGCGTATTCCAAACGCGCAGGTAATTGCTTATTTATTTTGAGCTCACTGAACTTAATTTTAAGACTTAGTTCTGAACGTCCGTTTTGAAAAACAGAACCCTTATAGGATCACCCGTGTATCTGTCTGTTTGACTGGATGGTCGGCTATCGAGCTGACTGTCCGCCTGTCCGTCTGACCGTGCGTCTGTAATAGTATTTTTTTAGTTCTTAGCGTTTGCTTACGGGATTAAACAGGCTAAATAGATAAACATTGGCTTATTCAAAGAAAAAAAAAATGACCATGTACGAGTCGGACTCGCGTGCAAAGGGTTCCGAACGATTTTTTTTTGTAACTTGTATGTTTTTACTTTACAGACTTCTTAAAGATTTTCCTGTAATCTTTAGGTTAAGATCTCCATATTTTTTTTTTCAATATTTTAGGCTTAGTAGTTTCGGAGATAAGGGGGATTGGTCATTTTTTGCCTAATTTCTTGAATAACTTCAAAACCATTTATTTTAAAATTATGAAGAATAATATAATTACAACCCACACAGTAAGCCCTATCATTTGATATGTCACACAATATTGTTCAAAAAACTTTTTTTTTATTTTCTATTTTGACCACCAAAAGTGACCCCCATACTAAAAAGTTAATAATTTAGGTAACACGTTCGTATTTGGGCCATAAAAGTCCAGATATTTACCCAATTTCAACAGAATCGGTCCAGTGGATCCGGAGAAAACTGGCTGTGACAGACGGACAGACAGACAGACACCCGAGTGATCCTATAAGTGTTCCGTTTTTTGTTCGAAACCCTAAAAATCTAGCGAGATCACATAGAGCTCGTGAAATCAACAAAAGAAATTGAAAGGCACATCAATAATGTAAAATGCAGTATAAACTTCCACGACAAAGTCTTCTATAATTGTCAACAAACCCTTCCACTGCTGCATCACGCTAAGAACTGACAACTGACTATATGAGAACTTGCAAGGCTTTTCCCAAAAACTTTTTTCCCCAAATTAATATTTTGTGAGCAAATCAAAACGGTGTCTTTAAACGGCCGCCCGAGGTTTTTGAATAAATAAACATCTGTTAAACAAGTTTTTTCTCAAACTAATGAAAATTTGATATTTCGCTGTCGCAGTCTGGACTGGCGACAGAGCAGTTATTGGTGACACACGGCTGTAAACGTTTGGTAAACAAATAAACAGGCTTTCCATTACCAAATTGATAAAGCATACACAAAACAAACAATGAATGATATTAATTTAATGCCAAATGAATAGTTTAAAATCTGTTATTCAGTTTTTATTACGTACAATATTTGCTTTGCATAAATATTATAAACCAAACAATAAATGAAATATCAATAATAAACCGTTTATAAATCAAAAATTAAAATCCAAATGGATAATCCTATAATCAAAGTTCATAAATTGATTTAAAATGTTTTGATTTATCGAAACCTGTCGCGAGAATTTTGATGTGTCCACGTAAATCACTCGTTACATTTATGTTTTAATTTAACATTAATTTGTTTAATGGCCGAGTGGTATGTAAATTATGCAAGGATATGACCGCAATAAAACAATTAAAAACATACATTCATGAAATCACGCTCACTAGGCAACGATTGTTTTAAAATGACAGCATGTAATAAAATAAAATTGCGGTTCTCTAATTGTCACATCACATGCAAACAAATATCCAGAATTTTACAACCTTTAATACCAAAACTACACTATACCTAAACATCCTTAAGGATAGGGAAAATATACGAATCACGTTCTCAAAACATGTAAATAGGCTTGGAGAAAAAAAATTGTATTTTTCTCAATTTACTTAAAACTAGTGGACGTCACGCGGTTTCACCCGCGTAGCTCCCGTCCCCGTGGGAACACGGGGATAAAATATAGCCTATGTTACTCCCTGATAATGTAGCTATCCATTGCTGAAAGATTTTTTTAAATCAGTCCAGTAGTTTCGGAGCCTATTCATTTCAAACAAACAAACAAATCTTTCCTCTTTATAATATTAGTGTAGAAGAATGGCCCTCCTTACCCAGGTGTTAAGGAAAGTGGTTGGCCAATAAAACCCCGGAACCACCCTAAGCCATCCATCACCCCAAATTATAGAAACAAATAGGAAACAGAACCCTTCATTTGGTTGTCCATATTTCTCACCCGTGTATCACGGCGGTTAGCCAAGCGCCCTATTTCTAACACTAAATTATTCATAGCCTTGAAGTCTCCGCTAAGTACCAACCGTCTCGTCAGCAGGCGGGCGTTGGGTCTCACCTTGTTATAAAACGTTGTTTTCTTATTATTATCATTGAAAAGTTGTGAAAATTGGCCCTTTGATAGGCAATATTGAAAAATTTTAAAGCAATTTTTCACTTTGTAACGTCGCGTCATTATGTGCCTAGTGTTTTTCCCAAATATATTGGGGTCGGCTCCCAGTCAAACCTTTTACGTGGAACTGCCTACCAGACCTCCACAACCCATAAACTGGGTAATACGGTAGTTGTTGGCAAGACTGGTGTCAGATTTACTGGCTTCTGACAGTCTGTAACGACTGCCAAAGATCTACAAATGACAGCCGGAACCAACGGCTTAACGTGCTTTCCGAGGCACGGAGGAAACTCGGTATGTTAAGATGGTCACCCATCCACAGAACAACCTTGGCAAGCGTTGCTTAACCTTAAGATCGATCCGTGCGGCTAGCATTCTTTAGCCACGAGCTCTTCTACGAGTCACGTCGCGTCGTTTTTCGATTCATAATGCACTTATATCAAATAAAGTGACTGTATGGAAAAGCTAGCGTTTTCGTAAAGTACTTTTCTCACTTTTTTTCATCAGCATTTCATCTTAACCCTTAGGACATAAAATTTTGAAAAATCCGAGAGAAAAATATTATAAGACGCAAGTACCTATGGTAGGTGCCAGATAAACTTACATTGACTTATCCCTAACTAGTGGACGTCACGCGGTTTCACCCGCGTAGTTCCCGTTCCCGTGGGAATACGGGGATAATGTATAGCCTATGTTACTCCCTGATAATGTAGCTATCCAATGCTGAAAGAATTTTTCAAATCGGTCCAGTAGTTTCGGAGCCTATTCAATTCAAACAAACAAACATACAAACAAACAAACAAATCTTTCCTCTTTATAATATTAGTGTAGATATCACATCGTAGATACCTGAACAATGACTGATGGCTGTTTGTGAATGTGAGTTTGCATGTTCGTAAACGTGTGGGGCAACGTTTGGATTATGAAACGTTTTTAATTATTAAGGAACTTAAAGGATCACGATAGAACATTGATATACAAAAAAACCCAAGATGCAGTCTCGAACAAATGCAACACTCGAAACTGTCGTCAAAAACTGACATGTATCAAGTGTCATGTGTGAGTTGTGTGTAGTTATACAATAAACAATTTTTTTTTGCAAATTCAACCTTACACGGATCGCTTAAAGTTGTTTTTACAAAGCAGTTCAATATGGCAAGTGATGCGCATTTTTTTTTGGCAAGTTCAACCTTACACGGATCGCTTAAAGTTGTTTTTACAAAGCAGTGCACTATGGCGAGCGATGCGAGATTGTTTGAAACTTGCGCACAATTATACATATTGCGCTTATTGTTTGCGGACGTTTTTGAGATGCTGAGTGTGTATCTTGGGTTTTTTGTATATCAATGCGATGGAAGTTGATTTTCTTTATTTCTGTTACTGGTATTAAGAAATTCAATAAATATGAGCTCAATCACTGTAATTACCATTGGTTTGGTGCCATACGTACTTTCCTAATTAGGTACCTATGGTATTTACTGTATACTTCTACATAACGGGATATTAAAATATGAATCTGTCTTTTAGGTTTCTCGCATCTAATTCTGTCTTGATTCCCAAAAGTTCGTCGTTATCAAAAGTTTCAAGAAACACGAAGTTCTACCCACAAGACCGACGTCAGCCCTCTATCTAAACAGCACAGAACTAACGTGTCGGGTATAAAACCACATGTGGTTGAATTCAACAACGGAGGCCGAGGCATTTTGAGGTTGGCTGTTGGTGATGCTCGCAAACATTCCAATGTCAAACATTGCGTTGGTGATAAGCCGGCAAACATTGCAATAAACACGTTCCTGTATGTTGTTCTAAGTATTGTTGGAACAGTCTAGGTTTTGTTTGAAAGTGAATATCCATGTTAGCTGGTATTAGTTTCATAGTAAACGTTGGGGGATAATGCCATAAATCCTCGGTTGGTGAGGGGTTGGTTGTTGCTGTAACTTGTATGGGTATGATTGTGATGGCTTACCATATTCATATCCTCTAAGTAATTATAAATTTATAAATGTGTAAGACTGTTATGAATAGGTGAGTTAAAAATTTAGTTTGTTTGTAAGAGATAAAAATTCATCAATGATACAAACAACAACTATCGGTAAATGTCATTATTTGCTGCTTTTGTCCCAAAAAAATGTAATAGCAGGAATTAAATAAAGTGGTAGAAATAAAGAGCATTTTAGTTTTATTCTATACTAGCTTCTGCCAGTGGCTTCGTCCGCGTGATCCCTAGGAACATCCTCCCGAGATAAAAAGTAGTCTATGTCCTTTCTCAGGCTCTAGACTATGTTACTTTCGCATTTATAATTTTAGTAAGGAAGTAAGAATTCCAATGAAAAAGGCCATGGGAGTACAGCCGTGGTAAATTTGATATACGTCTATAAACTTTCTTAATTTGACAGGACATGATAGGTGATTATTATACTAACCAATCTTTAAAGAACAATATAATTACAGTCAATTCTTACAATTCCCATCCAAAGCATCGCGCTAAGAGGCAAATTAGCATTTAGATATTAAATTAATATCTTGTCTCAGTTAAATTCTTTTATACGTGTCTCTAATTAAGTTCTTTGTTATGTTATACCTTATTTTCGTGGGGTGAGGACCTGGTGATCTATTATACAGGTTTATATCTATTACTAGCTGATTTGGCAAACGTTGTTTTGCCATACAAAAAAGTACCTACCGAATATACACACAAAATTTCATGAAAATCGGTCGAGCCGTTTCAGAGGAGTTCGGTAACAAACAGCAGCTCCACAGATACACTTGACTGAAAGTGATTTTAGTATGTTAGTTTATTTTTATCGTATAAAGTCTTGCTTTTGTGAGAGAAATAAAATATATATATATATATTATTAATGGCGTTCCATCAAGAGATGTGTCCTCAAGAGACTTTGTGACCCGTTGGTCGCAAAGTTATTTTTATTACGAGTAAGTTATTTTTTCGCTACTTGTGTCGATACTCTTGCGCCATCCCATCTTCCTAGCTCGTCGTGCTGTGCTGGTACTGCCGCTGCGGCTGCTGAGAACCTCAAGTGGCGGAAATATAATAACCTTGTTGGCAATTATATTTTTGAGCCGTTTGGGGTTGAAACTCTTGGACCGTGGGGTCCGAGTGCTCATGCCTTATTTAAAGATCTATCTAAACGCTTAGTTGACACTTCGCGTGACCCAAGGGCTGGCTTTTACCTCGGACAGAGGATAAGCATTGCCATACAACGTGGCAATGCCGCCAGTCTTTTGGGCTCACTTCCGGTGGACAGCGATGCGGACGAATTTTTTGACGCCTTATCTTAGTTAGGATATTTTATTTTAAGTGTATATATTTAGTACTTTAATGCTGTACCTAGTTAATATAAGAAAGAATAAAGTTTTTGTTTTTTATGTACAATTAAATAAATAATGAAAAGTAAACTCTCGAAGACACGTTAATCGCTCAAAACAAGCCGATAAAAATCCTCAACTATCGACAAAACTCGTATCACAATCCACTCAATAGTTTCTGAACTGTTCGAGCTTGAAACAGATAGACGTGATTGGGAACTTCGCTCCATAATATGTAGTGATTACAGTGAGGAGGAAATTGCTTCTCAAACACGCCAGGTGAGTGTGTGAGGAGTTTGGAAGGTAGACGAGTAGAATTCAATATTGAATTAACATATATACTAAGTATTCATCTAAAAATAAATATAAAATTAAATATGCAAATACCAATGTAGAAGAGAGCAAGCGAATAAACCAAAAAAAAACAACTAAAAGTGTAATTTGATCCAAAAATATATATGTAGATAATAATAATAATAATATGGACATTTTTTATAATTTTTTAAATGAAATATTTAAAAATATAAAATGAAATGCAAATGTAATGAATAAAGGAAATATGTATAAAATATTTAGTAATAGGTTGGATAGGAAATAATAAACATTTCTTTTAGAAGAAAAGTTGTTTAAAGCGCTCTTTCTCTCTCCCAATTATTTAAAGTTTTGCTGTGCCCGTAATAAATAGAAATAGTTATGGACCACAGGGTCCATAACTCCAGGGTCCACAGTCATTTTACCACCTGTATGTGTATTTATTATGGATTGCAATAAACAATTTTAGATTTGAATACAATCAATTTGCCTAGCCTTTTCCAAAACTACGTTTTGTTCGGCTTCCAGTCTAACCAGGTTCAGCTGAGTACCAGTATTTTACATGAAGCGATTGCCTATTTGAACTCCACAACCCAGTAACGGATAATATAGTACCCGTGAACAAGACTGGTGTCAGATAAATACAACAGCCTAACAACGACCACTAGTCAGTTGCCCACCAGGCCCGTCTGGTGAAAGGATCCTCGCTTGTCAATGCAGGTTGCGGGACTTTACATCTTATTCCTCATTACTATGTATATAATTATAGGCATATTTAAGTTTTTTTTTCATAGGCATCTTCTAGAAGGCATAGTCACTTTCAGCCTATAGTGCAACTGCTAAGGCACAGGCCTACTCTCTGTGAGATGCAGTAAGCAGTATTCCATTACGCGAGCCCAGAGCGGATTTTTGGATCTCACATGTAGGTAGTCGATTTTTTAAGTCTTGAACACATAACGGTTCCTCACAATACTTTCTTTCACAACTTTCAGAACAAGTCCGCAACATTATTCCCAACCACTACAACTCCTGAGAGCCAGAATCTAGAGTGTTGACCACCAGAAAAACTGTGTGCCAATGAAGCCCATCTTGGACCCCACAAAGAATTTAATAAGAAAAGTACTGTGAAATCCTTCAGTCCTCCGTCATTAGGTAACGAAACCCGTGACGTGGGTGGAATTTCCCTACTAGATTTTATTAGATCCTGTATTTGTAATAAATCTTGTAAATAAAACAGCGAACCCTCTAAATCACAATCCCTTGTTACGAACAGAAAACGTGGGCCGATAAATATCAAACACTGTTTTTCCAATTTTTCAATCCCACACGAGAATAACAAAACACTAAAAGAACTTTGACCTTTGAATCACACTGACCTTTATGTAGACCAAACAACACAATTTGATAATAAGAATCTTCAATACATACTTACTGCACAGAATAAAACAGAAGGTCGACTCCATACAACGAGTAAAAACAGGAGCACGCACACATAGACGCGTACATACGGCGTCAAAAAACAAATTAAGTCGCGAGTGCGCTTGCACTCACTCTGTACGTGAAGCATGTTTATGTGTGCGTGCCTGTTTATTCGTTGTGTGAAGCCGACCTTCTGTTCAATTTTGTGCTCTTTGGAAAAAGATATCTTTGAATAAATAATGAAGGCTTAATTCAATTTCCATATACTTTGAATTTAGGTCGCAGGCTGATATAATGTGGAGGTACGAGATTTTATTTACTTTGTTAACTTAATTGAAGTTTATATAGATTAGTGAAAGGGATATTTCCTTTGTGTTAATAAATAAATGCCAAGAGTAGGGGTTCTCTTATTATATAAATCATTATTTTATTAGTTAGAAGATAACTTGTAGCCTTTCAAATTGTAATAAAAGTGGTCTGATAAACTCTAATAAAGGATTATCTGAAGTATCCAAGTCAGTTATTGAACTAGAAACATGGTTTCACTTGTTCCCAATTAAATCCAATGAATAGCCCTACAGATTTGCCTAGAATTAATTAGCAGATAGGTCTACCGACGTCTAACGAGCGGTCTTGCTTTTGGAAATCAATGTTTCTTAGGTAATAAGCGAAGGAGTTGGCTAACAGCCTCCTGGGAATACTAAAGGCCTTAGATACGAAATAATTGGACTGCCGGGCGATGAAAACTCAGCCAGGGTTGTGAAATTTGTTCAAAAGAGTCACCGCGGCGCTGTAACGCAAAAGGCATTAGGAGGAACACGGATGGGTTTTAGTCAGTAAAAGTCTGACACTCCCTCCTGCTCTGCCCAGAGCGGGAGTAGTCATTTGATAATTTCTCATCGTGAAGATGTTTTTACTACCAAACATAAATGGATGAATAATGATTATGGTGTTCAAATAGAAGGCTATAATCTTTGAATCTAAGTGAAACTACACCAACAGCTTGTGTACAATACAAATAAAATTTATAAAACAATTTCAAAAAACTTAAACATACCAATAAATAATTTAAACGTACACAAACGTGTTACTGTACTTGGAATGGGTACTTCGCTCATAAAGGGTGCCAGATACCGAGTACGAACGTACTTAAGCCTATTTAACATAAATAAATAATACTGAAAGCAGTTACGACTGATTTATGTGTCCCGCAGTAATTTTTGTAGAACCTTAATTGAATAAAGAAGTTGGTTCACAGGCCGAGCCTTACCAAGCCTATACATGCTTGGTCTGTGTTTGCGAATTTTTTGCTTACAGTACCGAAAACTTTGAGTGAAATGTCCAAAGTGTTTTTGAAAGAGAAAATAATGGCAGCAACTTAAATTTGAATTCTAAAATGTCTTCTAAAAAAATTATAGTTTTATTTGTAGGCGTATTTGAAGAACTGAGACGAAGAGTATTAACTGAGACGAAGAATATTACCCACATAATTGAATTTAGAACGAATCTGACAGATGCCAACTTGACGTACCACCAAGGCAGTCCTTGGAGTTACGTCAAGTTGGCGAAAATCCCAGTGGATTCAAAGACTAAAATAGTATACAGGCAAAGTGGATTCCCACCTAAGCTATGAGTGAAAAAGACCGTCTGGTCTGGTCTGGTAAATCAATCAAGAAAACGTTATTGATTTGGGAGCGGACGATTGGTGCTCATATCCCACGTGCTTTGTGTGTTTTCATGTTATTTCCCATTGCTTAATAAGTTTAGTCATTTGGTGAACGTTCATATAGACGTTCATTAAAATTTGCCGAAAGCAAGAGGTCATTGATAACAAGAAAAAAAAATTAAAATACTCTCTTAAGCGGGCCGGAAAACTAAACTGGCAATTTGTATGCAATATTTTTTAATATAGAGGCAGCTTCCTGCTAACAATTGGATCACCCTATCAATTCCCCAGAGTCTCATAAAGGCAATGTCCACTCAGAAACTCATAACATGTCGATTAGTATGCAACTATGCAGGCTGCATCCCTGACTTGAATTGATTACAGTACATTGTACAGTCAAATTTCAATAATTGCCAAGAAAGCTTCGTATAGGACAACGGAAATTCTTATTACAAAATCTGTAACTGGCGAACTCATAGACAATTCCGGTCGGGAGATAATTATAAAAGCAACCTTGTGAAAACACCTTTTCACTTATTACTTCATCACCATGCAGTAATATCAGATCATACAACAACCTATTAAACAAGAAAATCAATGATTTTGAAAAAGGTAAAGGTCCTTTTTTATTTATTTAACACTTCAGCACACAAATGTACATAGGCGGACTTAATGCCATAGGCATTCTCTAGCAGGCTTAGAGAAGAATACTACATCAATCACACAGAAATATAATTGGTGGTCTGGTCACATCAACCAAAGATCATTAATGAGGCAAAAGGAGTATATAAAGATTTTAGCTAGCAAAGTTTTATATTTTCTTCCAACCTTCATTCAAGAGAGAAAAGTAAGTGATTCCATTATTTTATTCTTATTTACTCGTTGTAACAATTTTATAACACCTGAAAACTACCCTACCATTACTTCCCAAACATCAAACTGGCCCGCTAGCCACAAAGAATGACCATAACTTGACCATGTAATGTCGCAGCCCACAGCTCGCCGACAAGCCACACTGGCGGCTAATGCACTCCGCTACTTCAAAGTTTTAACGATCTTTACTTAGAACTAGGGTTGCTCGATTTCATTCAATAAGCAAAAGGAACCACGACTGGAAAACCGTTCCACAATAAAATTTACCGAGACATTGATGAACATATTTACACAATACTATACTATCATAGAACCTCCTCCTTGTTTAGAAGTCAATTACAAAAATGAAATATTTAATTAAATACAATGAAAATGACTTGTAATTATGAACAAGGGTCCGACTACAAAATAGAAACATTTTCGACAACAAACTTTTAAAGGTTTCGTAGTCGTTGTGCAAAAGCGGGAACCCTATAGTTTAGCCTCTGTTTTAGTTATTGCAATATAAACAGTGTCAGAAGAAAATTGGCTAGCATAGCAACTGTCAACACGGTCATTAAAATATTAACAAGCAAGCTTGCAATGCAAAAAAAATACAGGTTTTGCCCACCCCTACTTAGAGCTAATGCTGCTTTACAAAATGTTCACTAGCAAATGGTTCGTACGTTAAACTTGAAGCAAAAACAGCATTAGACTGAAAAAAGTAGCAAAAGCATTACTTGGTGACATGATGTAGTTGTGGGACGCATTAGACTGGGTGTAGGTTGTCGCTTTAAGTGAAATGTTAGCAAGTCTTAATTTGTCTGGACTTTGAAGAGGGAATATTGTAGAAGGTATATGGAAAAGTTGTTTTCAAGTGACAACTTGTATTAATCGAATTACCCACATTGAAATCCTTTTTGAAGAATTGATCACCAATAGTTAGGCTAAGCATGGTGAAAACAACACTGAAATAACCTCAACGATCAGCAGTGGTTATAATTATCTTGTTCTACGATAGATATTTCATTTGAATAGCTTTTGCATTTGGACATAGATGGTAATGAATGGCAGTTATAGTTCATGTCCCAAATATTTCTTGTTCATTGTTATGCAATATGTCGAAAGAACACGCCGTTCCAAATAAATCAGGCCACTCCACTTCAAATTCCAGCACTGTATGCAAGAATGCAATATCATTCACAAGTGCCAAAAAGTATGAACAACTCAATTTCTCAACAGCATACAGAGACACTCTAAAAATAAACCCGAATTTTAAACCTTCGAACAATTCCAAAGTATTTCCGAAGAATTCCCGAAGTCACGTGTTCGCAAGTAATTCAGTAGGCGCAGGAATACTTGGAGAACTTTCCTGTCTCTTTAGATAGGCAAACTTCGATTAGAAACTTAGCCTGGTGCTTCAGAGTTTGACAAGTGTAGTCCGGCTTCATGTTGTAAAGAGTAATTGCATGTGACTTTTTTGTAGTTGGCAACTTTGAAGCGGTTGACAAAGTTTGTGCCAAAGGTGATACTTTTGGGAATTTGATAGATGCGGTTATTGGAAAAAGTTTTGGAGGTGAGTTCAGTTTCTTACTTATTTTCAGAGGCTTGGCATTTTAAGAAAGTTTTTATGTAGGTTAATGTGACAAGTTCATAAAATATATATTTAGCTCATGTTAAAAATAAAGAGTGGGCGATTTTTTTGTTGTTCTCAAGTGATTCGTTTTATAGTGAGAAATATCTGAACAAAACTTTATCACAATATCATGACAATGTTTGAAACGAATAGGTATCGCAACATTACAATATATTCCCACGTTTTATGTTTGAATCCACTGCAATACATTTCGTGCTAACATTACTTCTATTCTATATCCAATAACAGAAAACACGAGACGATACATTCATAAATACTAACACAAGCATATTGAATCTATTCCAAAGTACTAACTTTACCAGTTTATGCAAGCAAAATACAGATTCCAGTGCAAAGTGATAGGTATGCCTGTAATAAATTACATTAGAATATACAAGCATCTCGTAGACTGAAACCAAACAGTCCAGCTGATTAATTACCCCGCTCGCCTTGCGCTAAAATAAAAAGATGTATAAACAAATTCAGCTTGGTACTATCGATCTCTTTCCTTTAATTTATTCTAAAATGCTTCTTCATTTTGATTTTTTTAATGAGCTAGACCTAAAGAACATATTTCTGCTCATTAATTTCATTCAGGTGCATTTTTCTTCGTTTTTGCAAGTTTTCGTGTTAACCCTATTTCACAATTTCATAGAGAGACACCATGCATTTGCTAATGAACACACAAAACGTTTCTTTAAGCAAACAGACCACAGCAAAATCCGGCCAAAGGCTACAAAGATGGAGAAGATCAAAGTAATTTTTTGAGCCAACACACTGATATACACGACCTACAGTGTAAACCTATTGAACATCACAAGGAATACAATACGAGTAATAAATACCTTCGAAGATTCTAATCTATTCAACTATTAACAACCCGAATTTATAGGTTCTCAATCCTTCACCTCTGAAAGTAAATAATGTATCTACAAAGGCGTAACGAAATGGTAATCGAATGCCACATCGATTTCGTATAAATAAATTTGGTACATCGTAAATCTCAATAAAGTCTTTGGGAGGTTCTTTCACGCCAGAGCATTAGCACGGGACATAACAAACTCTGGGGTTAGCCTTGAATTGAGAATCGATTTCTTGGGACAATAGTCACCACAGATAAGGCTTTTGTATAACTTAATTAAAGAGGATGATGTTGCTAATATTTGCTAAAGTAGTAGCTTATAATATTATCCTTCGCATAATTAAAAAACCTTTATAACTCAAAAAACAGCTTAAGTAAAATTATTTAAAGTAGCTACTAGTTATTAGACCTGGCAGGTCTGGCAAAGTGTTTGAAACAATAGGCATTTATTTTAAAATCGGACATAATGAAAACATATAATAATAATTAATGACAGTCGTAACTCACAATCACCTCATTCACGACCAAATATCATCTTCTAGCCTCAATAAATAAGCTGCGTTAGACGTTGTTGAATTACTGCGAATCGTAAGTACAGATAAGAGGGGATTTAATGAAATTTGATGTCCAAAGGTGAAAAGGGAGTCGAAAGTTTCAAGGCTCAGCATAAATGTAGGTAGGAGTATAAAGTACTTAAGATTATAAGATACAACTGCCATTCGAAACTAAGATCTAAATTAAAGGTGGTACGAATGCAAATGGATTAACTGTTACAGTTTTTAATGTCATTGCTCGAAGTCAGAATACATTATATGATATTCAACCTAAACAAAGTGTTAATAAAAATGAAAGTAGAATAATAACTCAGTTTGTTGTTTTGTTACTTTTTTTATTTTCCATATTAACCTGAATAAATGCAATTATTTTTATTTGTACAGATAAACTTGAAACCATATAGATATAAGCAAATATGGCATAAAAATACATTTTATGATAGGTTTTACTTTTGCTATTACCTATTTTTATTCGGGAATACAATTCAACTGTTCAAGAGCATCGTTCAAAGATCCAGCTATAACAATGGTGCTTTGTCACCCGATATCTTTACGACTTTAGTCACCTTTCGATTCAAAGTTCATGCACTCTCATGCAATAGAATGTATTATGACGTCATCTATATAGAACATTGAACCACGGCGATGATACTTGAGATAAAATTAAAAATAGAGATTTCAGCGTTTCATAATCGGTACATCTCGAGGCTCGTTCGGGTGGAATTTATAATGACACTTGGCATAAATTGAGGGCAACACTCGAACCCCAAGCTGTGTATGTGAGATAAAAGTCGGTATATGACAGTATCCGAGACCCAACGCCACTAGGAGAAATGGAATATTTTGGGCTGCATCCCTATTTCTTGGGGACATAGATATCGGTAGGCGGGTGGCTATTAAACTATGACAATTTATGCACGAATATGGACCCTTTGCCCCCATATATTAAGCCCGATCCAACTGTGCCTCCGAAGGCCGTTTATGAATCTCGTGTTGATATCACTTGAGAAGTTAGCTTTTTAATACCTTCATTAGTATGAGCTTAGAATTAATTATTACGATCTGTCGTTATGTATAAGTCACATCTGCAATAAGGTTTTATATGTCCGTGCTTTCACAGTAACATCCATGTAGGTTTAGCTCGACCCCTCACGCCATTAACGAATAGCTATCAAATTTCTAAATGCGAGAACATTTCTTTTTCTTGATGCCTTTGTATGTTGGGTTGCTTTTATTTATTTTATTCTATTTTCTAAGAGAGCGTTTAATAATAATAAGTTATTTAAGAAACTTTAAGCTGGATGTTGCTAAGTAATCCGTTAAAGTAAATTATGGTGTGTGAATTCCTTCTATTCATTATCGATTATTACAATCAATAAGCATTATATATTGTGATCCATTAGGATGTCGAAATGAACTCATAACGCATTCATCATAATGTCACTTAATTAATGTCCATTATTCACCCGTGAAGCATTAGCATACATCCATTTCATCAAAGTTGTTAACACATTTAAACTCTCGACTACAAAAAACCGATGATTCCCGAACATCGCCGAACGTGTAAACACAGACGATGCCAGCAAAACACAAACAGAGACTGGCCAATTTTACTTAGTAGTTAATCTGTAATTCGTGATTCAAATCCCCGGCGCGGTCGATGCGACACCGCGCCTATCCGTTTAAATGGACAGAAAAAAGACGAGGTGTGGCCGATTCGACCGTCGGGAATCGGTTATGTAGTGAGCGGTCAGCGTGCCTCAGTAAGTAATGGTTGACTCGCCTAACGAGGAAAAAGTAAAAGTGCTGTGAGTAAATGCGTACAGCTAAAAGGGCTGGAAGCGAAGCTGATGTAATTAAATAAAAGCAATTCGCGTTTATAGACTTCGTATACGTTGTGCTTAGAGACTTGCGGTTAATTCTATTATAGTCTTTCTGCTGTGTTTACCACGATATAAAAGTTCAGTTTGAATTTATCACATAACATATCTTGTTTACTCTTTCAATTTTCTTATCTTTCTTCTCCCTGCAATAGGACCACACATTATAACAATTCACTACTCCTAGACTTCTAAATCCTTTCCCAAATAACAGGAGACCCCATCCACATACACTGTGACAATATTCATCACTTGCCCGCACTCCCATTTGATCGACACCACACAAAAGCCGCAACAATTTGTCGCTCCATATCACACCAGGCCTTTACATGTACATTCAGACTGCACTTTGCGGCGTTAGAAGGACAGAACACGCCATTGGGAGTCCGCAAAGCTAAATTGGACTTGGGGACCGGTCACTTGCTTCGTTCCAGTCCACTTGTTTCTTTAACACAAGAAGATGTTTTAGATTATATCTGTATATGCCAATAAAGAGATAATGAAGCATAATAGGGCAATTTCACAAAACATTGTATTCTATTGTATCATCGCGAACGTTTGTTTCGGCGATTACTTAGATGTGTTTATGGAAATGAGGGTATTTGTTATGGCAGCGTTCCTGCAAGTATTGGATGTTTCTAAATTGAAATTCTGCGTGTGTAATTGAAAATTCTCAACGTTATTGCTGTTTACGTCATTGTGAGTGGATGTTAGTTTTATTGCGGCGTACTGTGTTATACAGTAATTATATTACAGAATATATCTTTATAACATTTAAGGTTTACAATGTCTGTTTTACTGTTAGAAAGCAATAATAGTTTAAATTAATTGTCACATGGTTTCAGTCAGATAAATCAAACATATAAGAAACAACAAAATATTTAAGGATCAGATGTTATCCGACTTTCTTCAAGTTATATTACTATGAAGCGGACAAAGCGGTTCCTCTTTAGCGTCATTAGTTTTAAACCTATTTTCAACAAGCTTTTCCTCTGAATCCTATTTCAAAATTCGAACATCACTTGAATTTCTTTTTCATAATTGAAAACGGAACTGTTCGACAAGTTTTCGAAGCAATTTTCAGGAACATGCGCTCTACAGACACACTCTGGGGGTTCGACACCGTAACTCTATACTTCGAAACGACTTGCAGATACAAATGTTCCGACGGCACCTCTACAATACACTTTTCCTGTTTTACTATCCACTACTGTCCGATTCTCGATCTCCGTGCCTTTCTCACTGAGAATCTTATTTCTATTTGCTTGCAATATCTTTTAAAATTTTAGTTTGAATGATTCTGCTCTGTTGAATGAATTATTGGTGAGTGGTTCAACCGTCGTGAATTGATGAAATACTGTTACCTACCACGTCTTGTATCTCTTTTATTCTAAGATGAATTAGAAGCAAATGTAAAGAGGCTACCTCAGTGTTATCTTTCCTTGTGCAAAAAGCATGAAAGAAATCAAAAATACAACTGTTTTGCCGTCTGGTTTATCTACAAATATCTCCGTATTTTTTAAATGTTCGACTATTTTATTTAGTCAGCACATAACAGCAGTCAGTGTTGCGTGGGCATATCATGCTGTTACAATCAAATTGGCATTGTTCACTGGGTAAGCAAATATGCAAATCGAGAATAACCTGTCATGACGACATTTTACATACACTGTGACCCTTGCTTATTTTAATTTATTTTGATAGACTGAATATTTATTTATTTTTGACCAATGCATACAGATATATCATAAGATATACAGACAGCCCTGGCAATAATTCCATCCAGCGAACTCCTTGAGCTTTAAAGATAAGCAGTGCCACCCCCAACAAACAAAACAAAAACTAAAGAATATTCAAGTATATACAATCCGCGATAGATAAGTTGGAACAAAAAATGATGCCTCTTGTAAGACGGTCCTTCCATCTGTAGTTTCCTAACATCTGGGACCGTAGCGGTAAATTGCACCCCAGGGATGTGTCGATTCAGTTATACTACATTTGTTGCTTACCCAGTTGCGGCACTGAGATAAATAGGAAATGGCTTTTTACCCGGCTTTCACGGTATATCTATTGTGATATAAAAGTATCGGGTGGTATAAATTGACGCATTTTGCTTTAGAATCCAGCTTTGTTGGTCTTAAAATTCTTACATATTGGTAGTTATTATTTATATCTGTGTTTTGGATTTTGATAGTAAACTCGTTTTAAGCTGACTGAGATATTTGAGAAAACCAGCAACTTCTAAATGTATTGGAACTGTATATATTTAAACCTGCCCAGTTTTCTTAATTAATATTTTCGTTAACTACAATATCCCAGCCCTGAGGTGATATAATCTTTTAACATCTATCGTTGCAGTAAATTCCTCAATCGCTGGAATATTCTCGTCTTTTAATTCATTGTGCAATAATGCACAAATGATCGGAGTCTCTTTTGTAAAAATGTTCAATGTTCATGTTTCAATGCAAGGATGTCACAATTGTGCATTATTGCAATCTTCAGATCCAACAAGTATTGGCAAATGGTTGTTAAAGAGTCTATCACTTTCTTTCTTTTCAAAGCGACTACTTATTAATCTGAAAGTAATATATTCTATCGAAGTAAGACTTTCTGTAATTCATTTGACGCTTTCATATAAATGTTGTATTACTTAAAATTATTTTTCTTCTAAATGCATGCCTTTAAAAACATTCACACCAATTAGCTGTTACACATTACTTTAGGTTCATTTAACATTCCATTACCATCAACTAAACACGTCCAAAACACGCGAAAAATAAAACTTCCAAGGCAAAAATTACCCAAACAACTGCTACACTAACATATAAATAGAAATAAGCCAATAATTCCTCTATTAAAGCAATAAAGATAGCACCACACTATTTTATAGCATTTTTACGTTCATCCTCGCAGTTATAATATTTACATTTCATTTTATGGTATCGCCCAAGTTCGTAGACGGAACGTGTTTTTATATTTCCCCTCTAAACACCAGTTTTATATATTTGGACAAGAGGGAATAACGACTTGTGCAGTGGACTTAAAGTTTAGGTCTGTGAGGACTACGAGAGGACCTAAAATATTACCTTGTGGCATTCAATATGTATGTTGCGGCTGGGTAGATATATATACCTTCTATTTTACTACTTTTTTTCAATGAATCTTTTTTGGAAACTGTTTGTTGATATAACAAATGACAATTTATTATTTTTGGTTTTATATAAACTGGAAATTTGTAATAGAAGGAGTTATTTAAAAGTAAGTAGTTTCTATCTACCCACAGTTTATGTGGAATCTTTTAACTAGTTTTGGCTGAACTCAAATTCAGCCAAAACTAACGTTTGAATGGAATTAAAAAAAAAATGCTCATCCAGTAATAAAAGGAAAACTGAAACGTGGTTTCTAATAACTTAAGGATCTATAGAACTACGAAGTGCGACAGATATTTATCGCTGCTCTTGCTGCTCATGATAAAGTATCAACTAGTCACTGTTTATTATAATTTTAAACCAAGAAAGAAAAAGGAAAGGAAAGTTTCAGCTAAACTTCTAAGACGGAGTGGAAGCTAGAAGAATAGTGATTTGACGGAATTTGAATCTGTAACAATCTTCATGAAAAGAAATTAAAGTCAGATACTAATACCATAATGAAATACGAAACTAACGCTAAATGTGCTGAATAAGTAATCTTTTTTTATATTTGTGATGGGTTTGCTCTTGACTCTAGTCTAGGTCAGAGATGACAGAGAAAAAGTCTACGATGAAACGAGCTTACCCAGAAGGCGCCTGTGCACTCCACCTTTGAAGACATTCGGGTTGTAAGCGTTTGGAACCACAGACGCAGGCAGAGAGTTCCACTCCTTTGCTGTGCGCATTATAAAAGACGTTTGGAAACGCTTAGTGCGAATTGGTGGAATAGCAACAAGGTAGGTATGGTAAAATGCAGTGTGTTTGGATGTCCGACGGTAGAAGGGGGCGGGGGCCGTGGAGTTCTTGGGCACACTCACCAAAGTACAATCTGTAGAAGACTGACAAGCAGGCAACCTTACGGCGACGAGCCAAGCTATCCACCATTTTTACGTCACTGATAAGCCTCTTAATCTTAACTAATGTTGTTTTTTTTAGAATATAAATCCAGGATAAGAAGTATACTATATCCGATTTTGCGGTCTACTCCTTTTTTACGGGGGGAATCCATGAGGATTCCGTGAGGGCAGAGGACATCCATGAGGAAGTACTCTGCCCTGGGGTATGCGGAGGGGTCTGTCAGACTCTTACTGACTAAAACCACCCCGGTGTTCCATCTCTCACCTACGCCTTCCGTAATCCCCGGCTGGTGCCGGCCCGCCTCTGCGGCCACCTCGGGTCAGCGGGGAGAGTGAGGTCGACGTGAAGAGGTAACAAACACGGACTAATATAGATACACATATACGGACAGAGTTATGTGCTTTCGCATTTATAATATAAAGATGAAAGCATGGATTACGGGTAAGTTAAAATCTACACTATAGCAATAGCACCAAACTCAAATACGAGCAAAACATCTAACAAAAATGAACCTAATATAAAATCCGCAGTACATGACCAGTAAGACCGCGAGACACTGCAACTTTTAACACCATCTATAAAACTCTGTGGCCCACTTCACGCGATTCGTTCAGACCTTGATGCGGCCGTAAACATTAGACCGAAATAAGCGAGCCAATATCAATCAGTCGAACGAACTAGGTGCGGCCTGTTTCTCATATTGAAAATGTAGGGGAATCGGCAGAAATAAAGGTTGGTCGTTTAGGGGATAGTTATGCAGTTTTTTGTCCACGTTACAAAATTCTGAAAATATTTAATAATGAACCAGCTACGATGATTTTCCAATTACGGTAATTGATCAGCTCAGTGTCAATTACTTATCCTTGATATGTAGATAATTGTAAAAAACTGGTTTCTAATATAGCAGAAAGGTTTATGTACTATTTATAGGTTCAGTTCCCACACGTACAAAACTGACGAAGATGAAGAACAGAACTTTAAACTTACATTTTTAATATCAGAAAAGCCTCAAACGCCTTTCAATCAGTTGAAAGCTGTTTGAAATTCCGCTCAGTTTTCCACAAACAAGTTAATCGCCAGTATAGAATTTTGGTGTAACATGTAAACCTATATGTCCGGCCGAGCAATCTACGTATATATATCCACTTACTGCTACAGCTTCTGTGTAGATAGCGTACTAGGTAATTTGCAAATTGATTCTAGATTCTGGCTCTTGGCAGTGTCCGGACTATGCTTCGGTATATTTACATAAACCCAAACTACACATACGGTGCGCACACGATCAACGTTTATCCTGCGCTATTACCTATCCTGTAATTGATAACGTCTACCAGTGTAATTTGGTTAGCCAAATTGTATGGTACTAACGAAATGAGGAGGGTACAATTGAATATTGAAGTGGATGGTAATTTTCAGTTTGGTTAGTAAACCTTGGATTAGGTTAATGTTGGGTTTGGCTAAGGATAGGCCAACTTCGCATTGTTGGAGCTCATAAATTTACCTTTGTTGCAAACCAAAAATTGGACTTCAATCATCGACTTTAATCGTTATTGCTATCCATTTAACTACTGTCTGTACAACATTCATTCACCGAAACAAAAATGTAAGTACCGAAGAAAAACAATACCTACGAATAGTCTTCCAAACGAAACAGCACAAACAGACAAACATCTTGTTTACTTCACCAACAACCGCACAAAATCCACAAAGCTGAAAAATAATATGAAATAACTCAAGCACACCCTTCGTTAAGATTGAGGCTCATTTTCTCGAAAAGTAATACCATTGCAATATCAATAATCAATTGGTGCATTCTTGGCATCAGTTCAAGTCTATTATGGCTGCGATATAAGCGCTGCACGCAAATGTATTGAGATCCTTTTGCGAGTCTTGCATCTGGCCTCTATTCTGGTTTTATATTTTATGTTTGCATCAGATTGTTTGGATATAAATTGTAACTATAGAGGATGTTGAGGCAAAGTGTTTCGGATTCGGTCAGTTTCGTATTAGTTCCGCTGTGTTTTGTTTTGTGTCAAGGTTTGTGAGTCTTGCAGATGGTAATATGTTGGATGTTGTCTGAGGATTTTGTGTTACAGAATTAGTATGGGATGAAGATGTTGATGATAAATTAGATGGTTGCAATGATTTATATGAAGTAGATTATAATGGTAACGATATCAGTTCTGTTATAGAACAGCTTCGTATATTTGATAAAACAATGTTTTAGCTCCAAATGAAAGATGATTGTGCTAGAGTTATTGATTCGTCTAAATATAACCAACCCTTCTATAATATAATATCACGCTCTTCGGCAATAATTTCTAAGGAACTCGACAGAAAACCACGACTCCACCAAATATTTGAACAACGTAACACTATGTCAATACAATTTGTCCCACAAATTCACTATCAATCAAATGCCGACATAATTCCAGACATTCTTGAGCTAGTCGCGTCAAACGACAAAGTTAGTCAATTTCATGTAAAATAATGGACAGTTCATGACCTCCTGATATTAGTCAGCATGACTCACAGAATTTGCTCGTCACAACTTCGCCATGCAAATTGGAAGTTTGGTACCCTTTCTTGTGTTAATAATGGAGATACAACGGCTTAATGTACTGTTTCGGAAATGGCAGGAATGGTTTGTGATGAATTATTGTAAGAAGTTGTTTTTTCAACTACACTTATCAGTATCTAATTAGAAAATTTAAAAAGACGCCGAATGAAGATGATCATGATATTGTCAAACGCGCGTTTTATAGCATCACTTGACTTACATTTAATTTGTAACGGGTCGATATTTTTTTCCCAGTATCATATCTACAATTTTAATATCTCTCACACTCTCTAGTTATTATTATCTTTGTGAATAATGTTTGAGTCAGAAGTAATTTATTATTCGTTACTGTATCATGTTTCGTTTCCAAGATAAAAGAACTGTTCTACTGAAATAGTTTCATTGTTTGAAGATACAGCTGTGATGATTTCAGTTTGAATCAAAAGAAGAAAAAGTCTTGTAGTTAATTCATACTTACCTAGGTAGGCGCTGCAAAGAAGCCGACCTTCGAAGTATTATTTGAGGCTTAATTGAATAGGTAAATAAGTCATTTAACAAAACATTCTTAGACTGTAGCATTTTCCACAAAATATAAACAATGACGTCACCAACTATTTTTAAATTAAAAACACCATGAACAAAATTTAACGAAAATAACGATATTTTAACCGCAATATTCCCTCGAGCAATGACTTAATAATTTAGGTGTGTGATCGCTAATATCAAAATGGATACGTGCGTGTCCGCCCTTCGGGGAATAGGCCTATTAAGAATCGAAATAGGTATCGTGACACACAACCACAAAGGTTGATAAACAGTTATCGTTAATTCCCGAAGCTACTTTCTGTTACATTAATATAAATTCCAGTTTTATTTAGGCCTATCTTGCTGAAGGCAAACAGCAATAAAATGGAAAAGTAAATGAGAAAAATATCTACGTAAACGAAAATTGTAATCAAATAAATGCCAATGGAATAAAATACATTCATACCACAATCGGATGAATTCCAATTCTTCAAATTTATCAGACAGTGCTTTGCTATGACTTTGTTGTATCACTTTTTCTTCCAGCTAAAACACAAGGAAGCGGTGACAGACGGTCGTTTTGGGGGGAACTGTCTTCCTGTATATTTTTATCTTTGTGCAAAAATTGCTGATTCTCAGCTTAGTTTCAATAAAAAAAATATGAGTTTTATACATTTAAAAATTTTGTTTCAACCTACGTTGTCTCACTGCTGGGAAAATGTCTATTCCATAGCTTTCAACGCAATGACTTGGGGAAGTTTGCGGCAAATGGCGAAAAAACCGAGAAGAGTGAAATATTTGACATGAGAATTTATCATAAACAAAAACAAAATGAAATGCTAAATATGAACATTACAAAGCTTGTCGATTTGCCAGTAACGGTATTGAATCCCATGCGAGACTAGTAATCGGGCACAATTCCAATTTCGGTCCGTACCTGAAAATTTTTGTCAAAAGAAAATCCAATTATAGTTTTTGGCTAACCTGTGTAACTAACTAAAGATTTGTAGATCTGCACCGCGGTTGGACTAATTAGGCCAACGTTAGTTTATAAAATGACAGTTGTAATGGAAAGAATAGCTTAGGATTAGATTTTGAAGAATGAGTGTTTAAAATGTGGAACTTATTTGTGTGATACTTAAGTTCGTAAGTTGTCTTGGGCGTCGATGAAAAATATATCACTTAGTTTCAGAATTGAAAATTTACACTTCAGAATTTTCAAACTCAATTTTAATGTTGAAGTTTGACAAGTTCTTGTTCCAAAGTACAGTTCAACAAATCCTTACCCGTCAAGGAGAAATAAAACGTAGCCTATGGACACTTAGCGATAGCTTAGTTATCTTTCAGTGAAATAATTTTTATGATTGCTTCATCTATTACAACCATTTACAAGTACTATTAAACAGTTTTACCTGTTAGAAATATTAGTTGAGAAGTATATATTTTATTCTCAAACCATTTTAAACAACATTACAGGCAGTTCCGTCGGCCGTTACAACTAACGCGGCGGGCGATGATTGGCGCTGACACACCCGACATAATCGACGTTAATAAGTCACGAAAGCTATATTATTAGAGCTCGTTTTAGCGGACTTGCTAACGTTATAACTACGGTAAGTAATGTGTCAAATGTATTTTTATTTTGTTTTTTACTTTTGATAGGCACGCGTTTGACCACTATCTCACCTGATGGTAAGCGATGATGTGGTCGAAGATGGAGCACGCTTGCCCAGAAGTAACCTATTCACTCTTGATTTAAAGACTCCCAGGTTGTAGCTATCAGGGAACACAGACTCTGGCATAGAATTCGACTCCTTAGCTGTGCGCACTATGAATGTGTTCCCAAAACGTTTTGTGCGTGTGGGTGGGATGCCCACCATGTACCGGTGGCGCATCGCCGTTCGTATTTGGTTTAGTTCACGATTTATTAGGTTTTTAACCGATTGCTTAACAAAAATTAACGAATGTGTTTTATGCAATCAAATACTTGTCCAAGATTTACATCTTTAAAAGAACATCATAATTCACAGCTTCATTTTTGGACTAAATGTAAAAGCACCTAAATTGGTGCCAATATTCTAAAAAGCCAAGCTAAGTATACATTATCTTGCTTCGTTCGTATGTGTCCGGCTAGAATTCAATAAAAAAAAATTGCACTTTAGAGGTGTGTGGAACAGAGAGTAAAGTCCTGCAAACCTCCGTGGTAAAGGGAGGATCCTCCGACCAGGCGGTTGTTGTGCCTGGCGGACAACTGCCCGATAGTTCTTATTTGGGCTGATGTATATGTTCAAATCGCACGGTAAACACTGGTTGCGCGATACAGAGTTTCGACGTAGTAGTTCGCTGCTAGTTGGATAGATGGCGTAGCGGTTCTGTTTGTTGCGATGTAGATTTGCTCTGTTGATTTATTCTTGAAGTGCAATATTGTTATTTAGATTAAATTAATTCTATGGTTTTATGAACATGAATGTTCCTGCAAGGTACATGGCTCTTCTGATACTTGACGCGAATTGATCGCTCATGTTCATCTTGCTTGCTCACTGCGTGCCACATAATTAGTTGAGCTTCCCGTGTGAATCAGAATTAAGTCAAATAACGAAGCAAGTACGTTATGTTAAATGTGTCTTTAGTACATGTCAAGAACTTTAACTTGTAAATTGTGCTTTAAAAGTAAACTCTGACACAGTAGAACTGCTTTGTTTGGGGACAAATTTTGTACTTATGTAAGTACCGCTTTTCTAAGAAGGCGATAAGAGTTTAATTTGAACGCATCCGTAACGACAATTTAAATGTTGATTATAATTATTCAGCCATTCGTATTTTGCACGTAGTTTGTTGTGTCGTCGGAGGATTTTTCTTAGAATATGCTACATTTGCCCATACCTAAACATTTAAAAATATAAAACATCATTCAATAACAAAGTAACGTGTTGAAACATTAGCAAAGACCAATTAAATATTATTAGTCAGCAAATAGTATGGAGTAATTTTTCTAAGTGCATAATTTAGGGTTGAAATATGAATTTCCCTGTATGTTTGGAGTACAAACTAGAGTCATTATAGGCGGGGAAAAGAATAATAACTCCGGGACCAAATATATGGGAGAAGTATAAAGGAAATGAGTTTTTATAATGCATAATGGTGTGATAATGGCCGAGCGACATTAAGAATTTTAAAACCAGACAGGCTGTTTTATTGACACATTATTCTAGTACAAATAAATACTTTACTGAAAAAACTGTAGTTCCTGATCTAAATTATATAAAAGCATGAACTCGAAAAAAGAAGAAGACAATTCATTGAATAAGAAGTTATAATTGTATATATATATATATTGAAATATAAACTACACTAGCTTTTGCCCGCGACTTCGTGCGCGCATATCCCGTGTTTTCCCGTTCCCGTTGCAATTTCGGGAAATCCTCTTAGTGCTCCCCTGCACTCCCCAAGGAACTTACATGCCAGATTTCAGCTTTCTACGACCAGTAGTTTCGGCTGTGCGTTGTATGTCACTCACTTACTCAGTCAGTCAATCAGTCAGTAACGGAATCAGCTGTTTCATACATTTTCATTCGCCTAAATATTATAATTTGTATGAAACAGCTGACAATTTTTTCGAGTTTTCGGGGTTGTTCTCAAAGTAAAAGTTGTTTATAATCATGTGTACTTTCACTGCCTAAGATATTGTTGGTGTTTAACAAATAACCCTGTATAAGGATTTCTAAGTCCTTAACAGTTCTAAAAACAAAACATGTACCACACGATCACATCTCAAACGCCACTCCCTCGTTGATAGCAAACGAACTCAACATCCCGCACTCAGGATACATATAATTACAATATTACTGCGCGATATCTTCGTCACCGAGTCCCGGATTGTTCCCGGATCTCTGCGGACTTTTGTTCGCTCCAAAGTCCTTTGTCGATGCCTCACAATAAAATTTTATCCCGGAAACCTATTCGCAGTTACCTTTTATTATAATGTTGCAGCGGGCATCCGGGGTACTTTTCAGTCGAGCCATTGTTGTCCGCATAATGGGGGCCAACCTTTTTATTCCGCTACAGATTTTTGAATGTACCGCCGGTATTAACGCTTGTATGAGATCCGATCGATTGGATGTCTGAAGCGACTCTTTAGTCCGAAGTTTCGAGCGTTCTTTGTTTGTTTGAAATTGTCGTTGTTTGTGATGCTTTCCAACTTTTAGTTTCGAGTTATGAATATTGGTCTTTTGGTAGTAATTGCTCTGAGATTGAATGGTTAATGTTAAGAAATAATATGTTTGATATCAAGTGCTGTTATGACTTATAATAATTTTAGTGTTTAGCGATACTATAGTTGTCAAAAAATAAAAGGCCCGTTTTGACAGCAGGATACAACATTGCTTTTCTAGTAAGTATGAAAGAGACATAAAAATAAATCTCTTTCGCACTTCGTGGTAAAGCAATCTTCTATCCCTCTCTACTCAGATGTCAATCGGACTTCTTAGATTTTGGTGACTTTAACTAGTGAATTTTAGCGTTATCAGTTCGGACACTCTCTTATTAGTCAGTTAACAGTTCTTAATTCGGTAACTTGCGCAGATGCATTTGGACTTAAATGAAATTAATTAAAAAGTAAAGACAATTAATATTCAGGTTTTTCTAGCAATTTAAATCTCAGAAATTTTCACACGTACAAACAAAGAATCTTGGAGTAAAAACTTAGCAGGGTTTCATGGAGGAAAAAAGGTTTGCATGCATAAGTTATGCGCATATCGCTTTAGGCTTGAAAAACTGAAAGATAAAACAGAACTGAAGCAAGGAATGCATATAAATACAAGCCTTAAGACTGAAGAAGCCACAGATACAGCACTGTGTGGTTTAAATATTAGATTGTATTTAAATATTGACAAGATGCATCGTGCAGGCAATGAGTCTCAACCTCATATTGTATGAGGAAACCGTAGCAAATATCACGAACATCGTTTGTGTGATCACGTGGATGGTAAAAAAGAGGTTACAATGCTGTAGAATGTCAAAATCGATGCTTAGCGATCTGGATGAAGTAAATTTAAATTTTCACATTTTTGAGGCGGTCTCGAACTTCGAGTTAACACAATAAAAAAGACAATTATCTTGACAGATTAAAAAGAAAAGTAGAAGCCTTCTTTTCCATTAGGAAGTTTAAAATTAAATGGTATAGGTATGGCTTAATGGTAATGGTGTAGCTACACTTCTTGTATCGATTTTTTCACACAGGTTGTTTGCACGAAAGAGTCAGTGCGGCCCTGGAACGCAAATGGCATTAGGAGGAACACGGATGGGTTGTAGTCAGAAGTCTGACAATGCTTTCCGCTCCGCCCAGATGGGAAGGAGTCAAATAATTTGCCTTCCTTAAAAAAGCTACTATTTTTAAACGAAAATTTTGAGTAACTCCAAGTGAGTGAGTAACTCATGTGTCCAATTTACACTGGAAATCAAAGACTCTGACTTCTCAAACATACATAAAGTAAATCAAAACGACTGCTCAGTTTTGTTCGCAAATAAATAATTTATTAAGGTCGTTCCAATACCATTAATTTGACGTAAGGTGACCTCACTAATTACTAATTAAAAACATTTACTCGATCGGAAAATTATCACCATTCACTATTAACTTGTTTAACTAACCAGTATGTTTACATGCATCATTATCACCATTAAAACACATGAAATCGAAATTTTAACGCGGGGCCAAATATGAAACAAACTTGTGTTCTAGGTAGGTTACTAATTAACGAGATACGGGGAATCATTAGCGTCGATCCACAGATATTTGGAAACGTGCTACGTAATGACCCAAATATGTGACTTTAGTAGAGGTACACTGAGTTAACAGTCGGTTGGGAATTCAACTAGATGAAGGTATGCTAGTGTAGGTTAAGTAATATGAATGTGTAAGTCAGATTTGATTGTTGTGGTAAAACATATTTGGCAATGTTTTTAACTGAAGTGGCAGTGGGCAGGTCACATTGCTCGCAGAACAGATGGTCAACGGGACCGAAAAATTCTGGAGTGGCGACCGCGTTCCGGAAAACCCAACGTTGGAAGACCTCCCACAAGGTGGACGAATGACCTGGTGAGGGCCACGGGCAGCCGATGGATCAGAGAGGCACAGGATCGATTGCTGTGGTGACCTATGTCCAGCAGTGGTCTTTCGGCTGATATGATAATGAATATTTTCAAATATCGAATAAATAAAAAACCGATTAACACGGAGCTTACAATATTTTATTAAGATGCTACAAAGTGCAATGATAAAGTAATAGCTTCTAATAAATGCTACAACCGCATGAAAGTCGGAGAGTCGTTTTTATTCCGGTAGTTCGATTACTACCCCAAAAAAGTATTTAATGTACTAATCTAGACAGACTAGTCGTGATCGATTTACAAATTTTAATATTCATTTTGTTATTTCGATCAACATGACTTGATTTAGTGGTGTTGAAGAAATTTAGAACGAGATTGCATATTATCATGTTTTAATACTGTAGCAACCCTCAACCTTCCAAGTAGCATATAATCCCCAATTTCAACCCCCTTTTACTTTTAACATCCACTCCACAAACCCATACATTCGAGCTAACAAAATAAACCCATTATCCCTTCGCTGAACTTCATGTCCAGTCAATTCATTACGTCATCCGAACAAAAGACGTACGTTGGGACGTACGAGTCCCATGGGCCTATATGTTTATTTCTTCGTCTTCGTACGTTGTTACTACCTGACCTATTATGGTGGGGTTCAGCGTATGCTATGGAGTTATTTTCTACAGCAGACATGACTGTTTCTTATTTTGTCTAGTGTGCACTATTTTCTTTAGACAACATAAAGTCCCATGTAAGAATAGGCCACACACACACACACACACATTTTTCTTTCTTTCTTTCTTTCATTCATCATCTGCCTAGCCTTTTACCAACTATGTTGGGATCGCCTTCCAGTAACACAAGATTCAGCTAAATACCAGTATTTTACATGGAGCAAAGAATAGGCCTGACTAGGTAAAAATCAAAAATATTAATTTAGTCTGTCAGTTACATTATTAAAAAATGTTGGTTAAATTTGTGCTTTACAAAATCAATAACTTATATATATAACTTAAATACAATATAACTTAAATACATATAAGTGACTTAGATACATCACAGTTCAGGACAGAGGGTTTGTGGCGTGACATCTGTACTACGGTGTGAAGTGAGTCAAAATTACAATGCACTGTATTTATTATTTGTTTACGTGGCAAAAGAAAAAAATACGTGTCCAATGTTTCGTGATAAATCTTTATAATAGTGGTCGGATTCTTATCAACATGAATAACAATA
Source organism: Lacanobia wlatinum (assembly GCA_947578705.1). Classification (NCBI taxonomy): domain Eukaryota; kingdom Metazoa; phylum Arthropoda; class Insecta; order Lepidoptera; family Noctuidae; genus Lacanobia; species Lacanobia wlatinum. The sequence continues at coordinate 25,745,917 of OX388031.1, forward strand.
CATACTGGAATATGTTATTTTCTAGTTCGTGCTAAGCCTAACATAACAAAGCCCGCAAAGACTTCTAGTAAGCTCTAACTACATTCACAAGCTATATCTCCAAGCCTTAGGTAAGCTCTGCTTCCCCTTGACATCGCGGCATCGCGCCGAACAAAAATTTAAAAGCCATCGCGTCGGCTACCGTCGCCCCAGTAAGCTGAAATAGCAAAATATAATACAGTCAAAAGTTCTTGAGCTTCCTCTAGCACTTACTTATATAAGAAACGAATTTTTGAACACTTCTAAGAACTTTGGTACTATGTCTTTTGGTTCTAAAGAGGTGTTTATTTTCTGCGAATAGACGTATACTTTCTTTTAGGAGTTAACAAGAGAAAGAATAGTGGTAACCATATTTTTGCGATGTATTTATCACTGGCTTCTGCCAGCGGCTTCGCCCGCGTGATTCCTAGGGAACATACTCCCAGGATATATATAGCCTACTTATGTATTATTCCAGACTATAATCTACCTCTGTGCCAAATTTCATGAAGATCCTTTCAGGCCTTCTGACGTGAAAGGGTAACAAACATCCATTCATCCTCACAAACTTTCGCATTTATAATATTGTTACGCGCCAGAATTAATGCTGGGTACATAACGACATTTACGTGCTGCTAACGCCATCTAGTATCAAGTAGCGGAAACTAACCAGATCAAAGGAGTCAAGATGTTTCTAGACTTTTCTATGCTAGAACATTCTCGATGTTTCGACACCTGGTCAGTCGGGACTGGTATGTACCCGAACTTTACGGAAGTTTCCATGCTAGAAGGTTCTAGAAACAACTGTCGGTATATAAAGGGCGGACATCCGGCGACTGGAGTCAGTATTGAGTTGGCGATACAAGCGATAACTTCGAGAGCGATCTTCAACTGCGAATTATAGTGAAGTGATGTGTTCAGGAGTACGATTGTGTGTTTTAAAGTGCTAATTAGTGTTGTAAATTAAAGTGTCTGTTTTGGTTATTTTATCGGCTGTTTTTATTGTCACGAACCCCAAGCTCGTAACAATATTACCAAATTAGTAGGATTAGTAAAAAGGATTGCAATCATCAATCTGGCAGTTAATATTGCCAGTACTTCATAATTAAGTCACTCGAACATTTAGGACACAGTTAGGACATCTTAAAACAATTATCATTTTGTTGTGGGTGGGAGGCGAAGCTGTTCAAAACGAACCGCTATCCCTTTATTACAACTGAATAATAGTGGCATTGCACACGTCTTAGTAGGGATTGAGTACAATTAATGTACTTAATTGTACACCAAAACAGTAACACAACTTTTTACAAAATAACGATGGACTACTACGAAATATTAAGGAGAATATTGGCCTCCATTTTCGGCGGAATAAGGGTCTTTCCTTTTTAGGGTTCCGTACCCGAAGAGTAACCAACGGAACCCTATTAATAGGCTTCCGCTGTCCGTCCGTCCATCCGTCTGTCTGTCAGCGGGCTGTATCTCAAGAACCGTAATAGGTAGACAGTTGAAATTTTTACACGTTGCGTATTTTTTATTGCTGCTATAACAACAAATAATAAAAGTTAAGGTCTTTGGTACGATACCCTTCGTGTGCGAGTCCGGGTCGCAATTGGCAGGTTTGTGTTTGTTAATTAAATAATTATACCCGTCCGAGATACCTAGTTTTCCTTAATACCCAAGCGAAACTAACCAAAAACCATTCGATCAATTAACACAGCTGACACTGAAGTGTTTTATACAAAAAATCCAATTTCCAGGGGTGGTGTAGAGCAAGTGTGGATGTAGACAAAACATTGGGGGCAACCCGTTGGACGTATCAATCTATTACAAAGGCCGACGCCTCCGATAGACGGCGCAGATAGGCCGCGCCCGCACCAACTGTGCTGCTGCGGCGCAAATTAGTTAAAATAGCGAGAAATTTTTATTTTTGAAAATACCACTATAGACCAGGGTTGAAAAGCCTTTGAAAACGGTTAAAAGTGAAAAAAATAATAGTAGGATGAAACCCAGTGGAAAAGGAAGAGAATATTACAATAATGAAAAGAACAATAATTTACGGGATAAACCGTTTTTTTTTTCCTTAAAAACTCACCCCCATCCACTTCCCGACATCAGATCGCCCGTAAATTATTTTTCCTTTCAATTTTGTTTTATTTTTTCACTTTTCCAATGGGTTTCATCCTACTATATTTGTTTTTGGTTTCAAAAATTATCGACCCTGGTCTACTATTGTAGTTAACCCGAAAGATGCTATCATCATCGAGTTGAAAACAAAATACCTGGTTCCTTTCACCACAAGTGAAACTATTGTAAGAAAAAATTGCTTATCCTGGTTTCAGCTCGGAGACTCCTTCTCAATTGAAAGATATCGACAACTTTGCACCATATTTTTGCATTGTATGATTAACGATCAACCTTTTCATTGCCTTTGGCATTAAAGGATATAGTTTGATGTTGGTCTTTTAAGACCAATTGATCAGCATGCGCAGCAGCGGATGGATGCGAACTGCTCAAGACCGGGATGGTTGGTGCACTTTGGGGGAGGCTTACGTTCAGTAGTGGACGGATATTGGTTGAAATGATGACCAGAATTCGGTGAATACTCCATAAAAGTTTAAAGGATCTAAGCGCGGTATCTACACAGTAAAAGTCTCCATAAGATAAAATAATATGTAACATTCATTTAACGCCTAAATGCTTCTAAAAGAAGACAAGAAAAGCCATGCTTCTTTCTTACATGACATTAATTTATCACAAAAGACTGAAATTTATCACGGCTTACGGCAATATATCCAAATACTATAGCTAAACTATCAACAACCCGCTCAAACCCATCCCATGTACTACAACAAGATCTATGGCTCACAACCCTAATCAATATCCACGCGTTATTTGCCAACATGACGTTTTTATTAAATAAACGACGAGCAAACTGTACTCGAAGACGATTGGATGTTACGACACATATAGAAAATTGTGACGGATTGACAGACAAACAGCGCTACGATGTCATATGATCGGATGTTATGTTTTGTTTTGTCGTGAGCGAAAGTTATCGGTTGGGGATAAATGGGAAGAGAAAGAGTGAGGGAGACAAAGGACCAATATTGTACTATGATTATAAATAGCTGTTGTCCATCACAGCTGTCCAAACGAGTTCTTTTTTTTATTTGATATGGGTTTGCTCTTGACTCTAGTCTAGGTCATAGATGACAGAGACCAAGACAGAATCAATCTATTTAGCTTATTAGGGTTCCGAAAAAAAAAGGAACCCTTATAGGATCACTCGGGTGTCTGTCTGTCTGTCCGTCTGTCACAGCCAGTTTTCTTCGGATCCACTGGACCGATTCTGTTCAAATTTGGTACACATATGGACTTCTATGAACCAAACACGGACGCGTTACGTAAATTATTAAATTTTCAGTATGGGCGTCACTTTTGGGGGTCAAACTAGAAATTAAAAAAAAAAAGTTTTTTGAGCAATATCGTGTTGCACATGAAATGAAAGGGCTTACTGTAAGGGTTTTAATTATATTTTTTTCATAATTTGATAATAAATGGTTTTGAAGTTATTCAAGAAATTAGGCGAAAAATGACTATTCCCCCCTTATCTCTGAAACTAGTGAGCCTAAAATTAAAAAAAATAAATGGAGTTAATAGATCGTTACCTAAAGATTACAGAAAAACCTATTAGAAGTATGTAGTGTTAAAATAACATGTTAAAAAAATTAAATTCGTTCGGAACCGTTTGCACGCGAGTCCGACTCGCACTTGGCCAGTTTTTTTCATCTATATTGGGTCGAGGTCCAGTCTAACCCGAGCAGTATTGTAAAGAGAGCGACTCCCTACTTGGCAGCCCAGTAGTTCACACGATATCACATTATGTTATATGGTGTCAAATTTTCAGGCTTCAGATTACAGTAGAACATACGAGTATATACAAAATATGTAGTTGAGCTGCTCAACCAATCAATGAACTCTTAGCCTATCACAGTCCAATGCTGCAACCAAGGCCTCTCCCAAGCTGCAATAATGCTACTCGAGATATAAAATAAAACCGTTGACATGACATAAGAACCTATCGATAATTCGATTGTAATACGTTCAGATTTTAAAACAAGAAGCTAAACGGTAACTAAAATAAGCTTAAGCATTTCGTTTAATAAGTTAGTTCATCAGCTCTCAGTGGTTCTCTTGCACAATTACCACTTTTCTACACCCACTTTCCTAAAACTACCAATTCGAAAATCAGCACGTTTTAAAACTGCAAAACCAAAAACAAGAGTACTGTTTTATATTTTGGGCTATAAACTTTATTTACGATCTGTTTCCCAAGCAGTATTGGAATTAATGCTTAACAATAATAAGCATCGGGAGATAAAAGTGGAATTTTAGCTATTTGAAATGTCCTATCTTTTGTTGAAGAAAACCCAACAGATTGAGTTACTCATCTCCCGTGAGCTGTGAGGAATCATTTTCAGGGAATCTCCAGTGACTCATCGGCCATAAGCTTTGTGTTAACTTATCGTCCTACTACTTTTATTAGGCTTTCAGTATGAGTTAGATGTATGTATCCCCGCCGTATGGTGTCGGCCGATGCCGTATGGTGCCGTAAAGGAATAATACCATCCCATCACTTCCCGTGGGTGTCGTAAGAGGCGACTAAGGGACTCGTCAGAGAATGGGCAGCAGCGTTTTCTGTAAAAAATTGACACCATCCATATGCTGCGATCGCCAACCCGCCTGCCAAGCGTGGCGATTATGGCAACCCCCCCCCCCATTTTGCGGGAGGCCTATGTCCAGCAGTGGACGTCTTTCGGCTGATATGATAGATTTATCTTCTTCAACAATGTGTAGGTAATTTATTGCCGTGGTATAACTAAAATGCCGTTATCCGACATCTAGCCGATTTTTAACTTTTGATTCTATATTAATGAGTAAAAAATATCTATCGATCTGTGTTTCTGAATTTTCAATACCCTGAATCAGCTTTGGAAATTCGCAATATTTTGATGTTTTATATAGCCATCATTTTGATATTTTATAGGATATGCATGGGCTCATAGTAACTCATACAAAAAACATTTTTACTATAGATAGGCATACGTTTGACCACTATCTCTCCTGATGGTAAGCGATGATGCGGTCGGAGATGGAGCACGTTTGCCTAGAAGCAACCTATTCACTCTTGTCTTAAATACTCCCAGGTTGTGGCTATCCGGAAACACAGACTCTGGCAGGGAATTCTAATATAGAACAAGATAACCTAATACAGATCTAGCAAATCTAGCATATCCGAGGAGAAGAGCCAAAATTTTTGAGCTCGCTCTTCCATTCGTCTTTTTATATTAGTAATTTTGCTCATTCGGGCAAGAGGAATAGATTTACCTATTCGAGTGGAGTTCAAAGGATGCACACACCCAAAAAATAGTCCCGCCATCCATGAAGATACTATGGTTTCATTACCTATCAGCCAAAAGACAACGACCTCTGGACATAGGCTCAGATAAGAAAGTAAGCTAGATGAGCAAAACACTACACCGCGGACATGGTTTATCACGTAAAGAATATTTCTCAAGATAATATTTTATTTCAATATTGTCTACCTCAAAAATAATGTTGCCATCATATAAAAAAGCGTTAAAATTGGTATTATTGCAGCATATGTTAAAGTAACAAACGATAAGAAAACTAGAACCAGAAAAATAATATCAAAATCATATTCATTTCTCCATCTCACTAGGCGCCAAAGAGAGCCATATTATTTTCCTACATATCCATAGATACCCACAGACCCACTGAATAGCAATATTAATAATGCCGCTATTGCTCGCCCTGGTATGCCGATGTAAAGAATGGGAGCGCATACCGAAGTCACGCCATGACGCTCGACTGTCATATTAATAATTTTCCTCAGAGATCTAGAATTGTTGTCCTTAAGCAATTATGTGGAAATGTGATGAATTATCTTCTCCTTTATTGGTTATGACGTAATGGATAGATAGAATTTTGTAATAAACGTTTGGCAACAAAAATCGAAATATGAAAAACTCACAAAAAATGGTGTCCATAGGTACTCCGGTTCAATTCACACTTTTAACAGAAAAAAATTTGCTCCACCACCAAACAACCCCATTGTTTGGTGGTAGTGCAAAACTTTTGGATTTTAATTGCTAAAGATGTCACTAAAATCTTCTTAACATATTAATTATAGATAAGTTGAAGGTGTTAACAATTTCCTGTCAATTGATTAATTTGTATCGCAATAGACCAAAAATAAACAGTGGCACGGCAATTGACAATACGTACTCTTAACGGACGCGTACTCATAGACCAGCCTACTCTGTGACGTCATGTTCTGCTGAGCCTTTTGCCATCGCCAATTACGAGTATTTTTTTTTTTCTTTTGATAGGCACGCGGTTAACTACTATCTCACCTGATGGTAAGCGATGATGTGGTCGAAGATGGAGCACGCTTGCCTAGAAGCAACCTATTCACTCTTGACTTAAAGACTCCCAGGTTGTGTTATGTTACCTTGGTAAGACGAAGACTTTTTATATGAAGCAACTGTCTATCTGTCGTCCTCACTTGGTGAGGCTGGTTGTCAGACTTTTGGGCTACTGAATAGGTGTAAGGACTTTCAGAAATCTAATAAAAGCCAACTGCCAATAATTAAATAAAATAATAATATAGGAGGTTTCTCTCTCGGGAGCCCTGACCACCGGTAACTTGAACCTTGTTCCCGATACCGGTGGGCTACTATTTTCTATATTTTTATTTTTTTTTATTTTTTATAGAAATATTTAAAAATGTTAATTTATATTTATTTAATTTAATAAATGGAATAATAATATTTGTTGTACACCTAACACAGTGTAGTCTTTTTAACCCAAAGGTTGACTAGTAGAAAATGCCTTGTTGCATTAAGTCTGCCCATATACCACTATTGTACATAAAATTTAAATAAATAAATAAATGATTACTCGTGCTTGCCGAGTCACGATATTATAAATAATCATAAACTATTCAATAAAAAAGTGTCTATTTGGAAGAGCTTTCAAGCAAAACGCAGCTTGCTAAAATGTTACTGTTTTTTTAATTCGTTTGTGAACACAACACCAAAATATACATAAATTTATTAAAGCAATGAAAAAATACAGACGTGAATTACAAAAATGAAAAGTTTTAATAATAAAAACACTGAAATAAGCTTTCATGTATAATTTTATCCGATTTCTTTTATTTATTCTCCTTTCATACTCCCATAGACGTTGATTTAATTACGTGTGCAACCACCGTGTTACCGAGCATTTTATTTTTGAGAACCGTTGGCAAGGCCTACCAAAATTGCAATTAAACTCAAAGGGGCGAGTCTTAGAGAGGCAATGTAGCGTGATCTGGGGCATGTAAACGTATTATCACGTCGTTTGTTACAGGCTGTAGCGGGAAGAAAAATATATTTTTAATTTAATTTAAAGAAAAAAAATGCCCTGTAAACAAGGAATGGAAAAAAGGAATGGTTTTTCAATAGTCAGATAACTTCATACTGAAGGAAAAGCTGGCTGTTTGACAAATTATCTATTAAAAAACTAACAACCGGAATTTTTACGCCTCAGTAAAGCTAGAGACAAACTGGTCCCACGTACGCAACGTATGCAACGCATTATGATATCTGGACTCTTGATTGCAGTAGAAACGCACTTATGGTATGCAAAGCAAAATACGATACGATACAAAAGCGTTGTATGCGTTGCGTACGTAGGACCAGTGTGTTTCTCGCTTTTATGTTTTTTCGGCGGAAAATCGGCGCTAAATGCGTTCAAATCCCAATTCATTACCGGTTCGCTAAATCATATTATACACTTCTTAAACTACACGAATATTATAATATAGCAACATTTTTTGTTTGCCCCAAACATGTTATTCTCTGGAAGCGTCGATCCCATGTTAAAATAACTTTCACTTTCACAGACATTTTTTGGTTCCATATATGTCAAAAAAAAGACGTCACTTTCACGAAGTCAGCTCGTGGAAAAGAAAAATAAAGTGCATTAGAATGCAATCATTATGCAAAAACATACCATTAAACAAGAACTACCTACTCGCAGCAAGTTTTAATTACAGTGAATAATAAGTAGGTAACTACCTAATAATGGAAACATTAAGCCTCCATTCCGTGTTACATTTCAACTAAAAACAATAACATTGGAACTGATGACTGTATCAAATTAAATGGAAAACCGTTTTTGTTTTCACCAACAAAACCGGGTGTTTATTTTGTGGCCACTCACTTTAAAAGGCCGTTATAAGTTGAAAACTTTCATAATGAAAACCCCTTTTAATTTACTGCAACGGAATAGGTAAGCCATAATTATATTTTACAGTGAACTGTAGGAGCACTGCAATTAAGTCAATGGCCTTTTATTGCATTGATAAGGGCATGCGATACAAACTTCTTTTATAAAATGATTGTGTTTGAACGAAAAAGAGCGATTTAGCGAAATTATCGAATAGTGTTCGAAAACGCGGTTGATATTATAGAATAGTGTTCGAAAACGCTACAGCAATAGGGAATATGCACGAAAAAAATATTTATTATCTATACAGTTTATCTAAAAATATACACAAATATAATACTAACAGTGAAAATAGAATCCAAATTGCTCGAAAAACAAACGAGATATAATTATTTTAAACAAATGTATCTGTCCCTCTCGCGAAAACGCTGTTTTCTATGGCAGCTGTATAGGCGCCAAGAACTTTGACGTCACAATTCATATCGGACTTCTCTTTCTAATTGTAAACTTTGAAGCTTTATAACTTCATCACTGATGAAGGTTTTTAAAAAATAATTTCATAATTGTTTATTAGAGTTAATAAGTATTTCATTTTGCAAATAAAAAAATCGCATGCATATTCCCTATTAGGTATGTGTTGTTGTGAAAGTATTAATTAGAAAAACTATTGTTTTAAAGCTGTAAGCTTGACTTGATTTTGATTAACCATGTAATATGCGATATATTTATTTTTACATTACACTAAAAAAAAATTAAAAAATCATTCTATAGAGTGTGGACAGTTTTGTGATATATTTTGAATGTAATAAAACCGCTGCAAGAAATATTTGTTCCTATTATCCGAGATATAAAATGAGTCAAGCATTAATTAAATCAACTGATAATTATCGAAATAGCTGTTTGAGTATATAATTAAGTCCGCCTTTGTATACATTGTACATGAAATTTTAAATAATTTCCTATAGTTATTTTCTATCAAATAAAAATACATTATGTAGCTATCGCTGAAAACTCATCCCGTATACCAAAATAGCAAGGTTATAATAATACCTAAATACCTCGTACTGTACATCGCAAGGGTATTGCGAACCAAACATCTCCGCTCTTGTAAAGCTAAGCGAGAAATAAACGTGTTGTGCGAGAAAGGAAGAGTGTTAGTACAGCAGCTGACGTAACGGAAATGAGAAGCTAAGAGAAAAATGAAAGAAATGTAGAACAAGCATAAGGTAACATAGTTGGCATATAATGCAAGATTTATGTTATGTTTTTAAAGCAATTCAAACTTTTCTATTAGAAAAACTATCCCTTCTTTAATTAAAAAAAAAAAAACTGGCCAAGTGCGAGTCGGACTCGCGTGCAAAGGGTTCCGAACCAAATTAAATTTTTTAACATGTAATTTTAACACTACAGACTTCATATAGGTTTTCCTGTAACGTTTAGGTATAGAACTATTATCTGCATTTCTTCCAAAATTTTAGGCTCAGTAGTTTCGCAGTTAATGCAATGATGAAAAAAAAAATATAATTAAAACCCTCACAGTAAGCCCTTTCATTTGAAATGTCACACGATACAGTTTGAAACCCTTTTTTTTCTAATTTTCTAGTTTGACCCCATACTAATAAAATATTTATTAACGTAACGCGTCCGTGTTTGGATCACAGAATTTCATATGCATAACAAATTTCAACAGAATCGGTCCAGTAGATCCGGAAAAAACGTTGCATGGCTGTGACAGACGGACAGAGAGACACCCGAGTGATCCTATAAGGGTTCCGTTTTTGACAGATGTTCGGAACCCTAAAAATGAAAAATGATTTGTCTTGTAAGTGGTAATTTTTATCCTTGTAACATATACGTAAGGTAAGAAAGAAAAATATTTTATTTGCAGCATGACGCATAACTAAAATATAACAATAAAAAATTAATAACCGAAACAAGTAGGAAGAAAAGAGTGCCTGGAAGGATATGGGGGAGGCCTAAGCCCAGCAGTGGGCAAAGGTTATTAAAAAAAAAAACGATACAAGTAGGGAAGAATAAATATTTGGAAAGGTGGGGTATATCTTCCCAGCCTTTTTTTTAAGGATGGAAAATCATCAAATGACTCCTTCCGCTCTGGGCGGAGTAGAAATTAGTGTCAGACTTACTGACTAAAACCCATCCGTGTTCCTCCTAGTGCCCTTTGCGTTCCAGGGCCGCGGTGACTCTTTCGAACAAATTCCGCAACCCTGGCAGGATATCTCCCCAGCCAAGTCTTTCTTTGATAACCAATGTGGTTTGATTCGTCCGAAAGAAGCTAACATTTATAGAACCCAACTTCGTGGTCTTTTCAGAACAAAAAGAAAACGGAAAAAATTTAAGGGTTCCGTACTATAAACCTTAATTTTTATTGAAAAATTCACAATCTGTGAAAATTTCAACTGTCTACCTATGACAGTTCTTGAGATACAGCCCGCTGATAGACAGACGGACGGACGGACAGACGGACAGACGAACAGCGGAGCCTTATTAATAGGGTTCCGTTGGATACCCTTTGGACACAGAATCCGAAAAATGAATAACCGATACAAGTTGGAAAGAAATACCCCCTAGTCTATCTTCAATAATAACCAGACAATGTGGTTTGATTCGTCCGAAAGAAGCTTACATTTATAGAACCCAACGTCGTAGTGTTATCATAACAAAAACTAGACAATCCTTACTTTGTCGTACTCTTGCCGCATTTTCGGTGCAGTTATAAAACTAATTTTTCGGCATGTTTTCTCTCCCCTATTTTGGAACTAACCCACTTTCGTGCCCCAAAGTTTGGAGTCAAAAACTTAAGGGTTCTGGCCCAAATAAATAGGACTGCTCGCAGATAGTCCACATACGGCTGTGCCCCTCGCAACGTTACCCTAGTAACGCCTACATAGATTGGCCACTGGGGGAATTTAGTTGCTTCACGCCACCTAACTTCGTGGCTACTAATGGACAGTGGGCTGGTTTACGTTAAATTCTTATTTTTACTTTCATAGGGCGTTTTTTTTTTTTAATTTGTGTTTTCTGCATTTTGTTTAAAGCGTAAAATTATCTTCAGGATATTAGAAGTTATAAAAAAAATGGTTGTCAGTAAAGTCGGTTTACATGTCATAAGAAAACAATTGAATTCTTAACAAACAAGCCGAACGCAAAGGTCGATCGTGCCTCTCTATCGTTTGTTCCGCGCTCTCGCTTGCACGCTCGGCTCTGGGGGAACGTGACCGTGACACTTTTTCGTACGTGCAGCCGGTGTTCATCGATTTTTAAGACGTTATCAAGTCAATATATATTCTACTAGCTTCTGCCAGCGGCTTCGCCCGCATAGTCCCTGGGGAACAAACTCCCGAGATAAAAGTAGCCTATGTCCTTTCTCAGGCTCTACACTATCTGTGTACCAAATTTCATTTAAATCGGTTCAGCAGTTTTGGCGTGAAAGCGCGACAGACAGATAGACAGACCGAAAGACAGAGTTACTTTCGCATTTATAATATTAGTAAGGATAACACTTTTTAACCTGGGGTTTTGTCTTATTTTAAATAGTAATAAAACACTGAAAATATTCTACAATTTATCTATTATTTTGACCAAATTACCCAAGCGTCATTTTGTTGAGATAGAATACATAGTTTTTTTGGCTTCGGACAGGTCTTTTATTTTATTTTGCAGTTTGTTGTTTGTGAGTCCCAAAAAAACTTTTTCTTTCTTTCTAAATTGTTATGAAAGTCAAAGTCAAAAGTCATTTATTCAAATTAGGCTGAGTACCAGCACTTTTTGAACGTCAACGTTTACAAATAGACAGTCCCTCAAAACGCCCGCCCGTCACCACTTCCTAGTGTTTTAGCTGTGGAGAAGAAGTGACCAAAAAACTCCCCAGAAAAATGCTACAGCCCATCGACATAACTCTAAAGCAGAGTTACACCGCTATAACAAGCCCCAGTAATTCATTTATCAAAGCTAATGCACCACTAAGTGCACGACCGCTGCCCGAAGCTGTGCAAACCACTTGGTTACAGCCGGCCATTTTGATTTTAGAGTTTACGTCCGAAAATGATGTCAAATAAAGTGATTCAACAATATAGTTTAAATCCGTATTAGTCCATACTTCCACACTAATATTACGAACGCGACAACAACATTTTTTGTCTGCTGTCGTCGTACACGCCAGCTAGGAATCACCAGCCTCATCTAGTTTAAAAATGTCTAAAAAAGATTGACGTGTAAAAATGTTATGTAAAACCTACTAACCAAATAATTATCATTTAACCACGTCTTAGTGGCCAAACTGATTAAAATGAAATTTAGCATACGGGTAGACCATAATCCTGAAATACTTTATCTTTTTATCCTGGGTGTACCTACGTTCTCTTGGAATATTTTTGACTTTCAAGAAGGCGAAGCTACTGGCAGAAGCTAGTCTATGCTAATATAAATCTGAAAAGTTTGTTTGGTTGAACGCGCTAATCTCAGGAACTACTGGTACGAATTGTTCTTCTTATCGTATGGGTAGCAAGGTGCAATGACCCCCTAGTGTCAGAGTCTAAACCGCTACTACGAACTACTACGTACTGTACGTGTTTGTTACTGGTACGAATAGAAAAAAAAATGTTTTAGTTTTGGATAGCCCCTTTATCGAGAAAGGCTGTACAATATCACGCTACGACCAATAGGAGCGAAGCATTCATGAAAAATGTGACGCATACGAATTTGCGCCGTTCAGCTAGTAATATCATAAATGCGAGAGAAACTCTGTCTCTCTGTCTCCTTGTTTGTTATATTGGAACTTGGAGAAGGGCATGGTATAATTTTTGTCCCTGAAGTTCATTTCCTTAAGATAACATTCGACATTCACTGAAAAGTCACTGCCAGATACTAGTAAGAACTTATAACATTGACGACGAAATTTTTAGCCAAAAAACAAAAACAATAAAATTAACGACCACGATTAAAACATTTAAAACTTTAACAACCGCCAATTTCCTTACATTCAATTAACAACCCATTTAATACCTAATTACCCTGAAGGAGCTGTTCCACCAACCGATACTAATTCTACTTAAAGCTCACTAATAAAGGTTTTTAAAGTCGCGTCGCGATCATTGAGTACGACTTTATTTCTACGGGAGTTTTTCAATTGGACTTAATTAAAAGAAAACAAACGTACGTGGTCTAGCTCGAGATAGCGAATGCAACGTGGATACGAGTGGTTTAATTGTCAGGCGATAGCGATTTTCGCATCCGAAAAACTCGTGTCAAGTGGTGGCTCGGATCCGAATAAAATAATGGTCTGGTTTTTTAGAGTAAATATGTGTGTGTGTTTTTTAAGCTTTGTAACGGCAGATAAAACTGCTAACGAGATGTTGTATTGTAAGGTTTTCAAATTCTGGCGAGCTGTGCTGTAACAAGTATCAATGTTTTCTTTTTCTTTTTAGGGTTTCGTACCCAAAGGGCAAGGCAACGTAACCCTATAACTAAGCCTCCGCTGTCCATCCGTCCGTCTGTCTGTTAGCGGGTTGTACCTATCTCATGAACCGTAATAGAGAAAAGATATAGAGTAAAGAGCAAACCCATCACAAATAAAAAGATTTAGGCAGATCGTTGAAATTTTCACAGAGTGTGAAGATAAAAGGGGTCCCTATACAAGAATAATGTTTTTTCGGCTTATAGTACGGAACCCTTCGTGTGCAAGTCTGACTTGCACTTGGCAGTTTTTTTTATCTATTTTCTACCTACTAGACTAAACAATTTTAGCGAACAAAATCAATACCTGTACCTTTATAATACCCAGTGATTAACACATTGTGTCGTGATTCATTATCAACCTTCTTGTAGGTTATCCTTTTTTTGGTGTTGAGAACTCATGGATATCAGCTGTCTGGGGAGAACGGAGGGTTATTTCGAACTCTTTGTGCCTAAAACACCATGGGCCCTCCTGCTAATATTCGACTACATTATAGGTAAAAAGGATAACCTACACGAAGGTCGATAATGAACCACGACATGGTGTGTTGATCATGGTGTGCGCTATTAAGGTAGGCCTTAATAGCGCAGAAGTAGATGTCTACCTAAGTTTTTTATTTTTCAATAAAATAATGTATGTAAGTGGGCAAAACTCTTTGCGCTTATAACTTGAGCTCTATTTATCTGATCTTCATGTGTTTTTCAAACTACATTATTTAGTTTCATCTTACACCGGTCCCGGATTAAAATGTTTGTTTGCTAGAGTAATGGGAAAAAGCATTTTTTCCACACAAGCGGATATTATCATGTTTACCATCAAGGGATTTATGGTAATTGGAATACGGGCTATTTTAGAATAAGGATAATGGTTTCTATTGAGCGATATGTTGGAGATGTCGATGACCGGATTGGGGTGAAGAACTTTGTGTTGAAGGAATTCTCTATCACTTTAGAGAAAGGATATAAATTTTTACTTGTCTTATCAACCAGATTTCAAGATTCTGAAAATAATTAAAGTTTTTTCCAATAAATACACATATTAAACAGTGCAATTTTTTGTAATTGCGAATTCTTTTTTTTACTAAACATAGACATACGTTTGACCACTATCTCACCAGATGTGGTCGAAGATGGAGTACGTTTGCCTAGAAGTAACCTTTTCACTCTTGTCTTAAATACTCCCAGGTTGTAGCTATCTGAAAACACAAACGCTGGCAGAAAATTCCACCCCTTAGCTGTACGTACTATGAATATGTTCCCAAATCGTGCAAATTTGTGCGTGTGGATGGGATGTCCACCATGTACCGGTAGATTTGATTGATTTCTGCGGGATGCTTTAATGAAAATCTAATATTTACCCCCGGACTGCCATATTTTTATTTGAATTAACCACACGTTGGTAAGGTATTATTTTGAAGTAGAACCTAACCTAAACTAAAACTTAAAAAATTGATAAAAACCAGCTAGAATAAACAACTATGTAGGAAATTCTCGCTATAAAATTCTCACAAATCTCCAACATTTCGCGGCTGTAGCTAGCATTCTTGCACCTAACGCCGAACACATTAACTTATTTTTAGCTTTAACACTAACAACAGTGCACGTTCGATTCTGCCGAGGGATTATTTACGACTTACTCTATGTGCCGTGATTAAAATAGAAATTGTGGCCATCGGCAGCCGGCTTTGCGCGTATTACCGACGATCCGCCGGTATTACTGACATGAGTAACGTTGCACCATGCATGCGTGATGACGTCATCAGAACTAACTTTTGCTGGAGGTCCATTGGAAGTTCGTATGTAAACAGAAGTTATAAGTAGAGTTCATAATAATATTAAATTAGGCCTTATTTTAGGCATAGAAAACTTTTGATACATTGGTGTTGATTTAAAAAAGCTGATCCCGGCTTTGCGCGTATTACCGACAATCCGCCGGTTTTACTGACATGAGTGCAACGTTTTGCACCATGCATGCGTAATGACGTCACCAGAACAAGCTTGTGGTAGAGTGTGCAAAGGTCCATTGGAAGGTCTTGTGTAGACATAAGAATTGAGAAGAGTTTCTAATGAAATTAGATCTTAGATCAGGTCTAAAAAACTTTGGAAAATAGAAGTTGACTCCGTAATAACGACAATTTGCCGGTATTACTGTCATGAGTAACGTTGTACCGTGCATGTGTTAATACTGGATGATTACAGCATCAGAACTTACTTATAATCGTGTATACGTAGGTCCATTGGAAGTTCTTGTGAAGATAATAGTTATTGGTAGTCTCTCAATAAATTAGGCCTTATTTAAACCCCAGAAAACTTTTTAAAATGACAGTTTTTTCGTCTCCAATTTCAACTTTAATATAGACCGACATTTATATAGCAACATGTTATCTTTTAACAAAGATAATTAATAATGATGATTTAAATAGTGGACATCGCATCGGCAGCCGGCTTTGCGCGCATTACCGACGATCCGCCAGTAACACGTAGTATATTAACATGAGTAACGTTGCACTTTCACCATGCATGTGTGAAACGATGATGATGACAGGGTGATGACGTCATCAAAAAAGACTTGTGACGTATGGAATTGGTGCTTTGTCTGTTTCGTCATTAGTTTCTGCGTTAAGGCACTGAAGTTTAAGGCCTAGAATTTCAAAATTTCCTTTATAGGCACACACAAAGTGATTTGTAAACTGGACAGTCACTACTATCGATGTCTAAAATATTTTGAACGTTATGAACGTTTTCTCATATATTGAACGTTATGAACATTTTAGAACCATGTTCGATCACATGGTGTTTTTTTTTTTTTGCAACGTTCATTCATGACAAGCATTGACAGAGCTCAAGATCGGGATGGTTGGCGCTCTTTGGGGGAGGCTTACGTTCAGCAGTGGACGGCAAATGGCTGATATATGATGATGATTGATAGAGTAAGTTTTGCATTTAATATTTTTTTTTAATTTTTGATGAAGGGTCCTTGTATAACAACACTGCACGTTACTTGCGCAAGTTTCAAAAGTGTTGTACTACCATAAAAGTGGCCAGTAGTTACCAACAATAGTCTGTGTTTACTAACACCTACAGACTGGGGGTCTTCAAGTCAAGGATGTACTTCCAGGCAAGCGTGCTCCATCGTCGACCATGTTGGTTACTATCAGGTAAGATTGTGGTCAAACACGAGTGTATCAATAATAATTATAGGTGCCTCTGAGCTTATTACGGTCTTTTTTTTATTTTTGGCTACAATTTAAATGTTCACCAAAATAATTATTTTTGCTTGCCAAAATGGATACATGCTCACCAAATTAGTTAGGTTAGGTTAGATTTTGTTGAGCATTTATCCATTCTGGCAAACATTTCAAATTTATTGGTAGTAAAATAGGTGCATTTCTGTCAGGCGTTTATACACAAGCCTTTTTTTTTCAGGGTTAGGCTAGGAAACACCAGTCTCCTATATTTGACACGTTATTTTATAATCTATTTGTTTAGTATAAAGATTAAAGTATGTATGTTATATTGATATGTATTTTCAAAATAAATACCGATAATCAATTAAAAAATCTCTACAATTTCATTTGAGACCGATGTATTTTTCCAATCATTATTGGCGTTTTACATGTTCCTTCTCTATAGCAAAAAAATCCCAACAAAAATTGATTACACACCCATCCACAAATAATACAGCAATGAAAACCGTACAGTGTACAATCTGCTTATCTTCAGAGTCCGGCAATAAAAGTCTGCCGTAAGAAATAGCGTCTAATGGACTTCTTAGGTCGTCGTTCGTCAGTAACCCATTTCTGGGCGTATTTATAAATGGTTTACGAGCCTGCAACCTATCACTACTTAGAACATCAATATCTATTGGGTTATATGCCTTTGATTTATGATATGTCTGGTTCGTGAAATTGTACAGGTTGCTGTTAATTTTGAGAGCGGTAGTTTTCAAGTCATCTTCTTTGAGGAAATCCTATCTTACCTTTTCGGGATTATGCAAACATTTCATTGGTGCATTTTTTGGATATACTAGCCTATGACACTCAGCGGTATCATTTTGTCAACCATATTATGTCGTTTTTATCTTTCGTTTCTGAAACGTATATGATGTTAATAATAGAAAGTATTCCAGCTATCTATCTTTAAATTTTGGGATTAGCAACTACCTAATAGTACAGCCATATGTCGTCAGTTATTTTCAAGTCCTATAGTGATATAGGACTTGAAAATAACTGACCCTCAACCTTGGCGTGAGCCAAGGTTGAGATTATTGCCATCAACCTAACAGAAATCCAGACTCCGGGAACGCGACCATAGTCTATAACCAGTGCGTCCTACCCTTAATGACTTACGGAGCAAAAACGTGGACACTCACCATAAGCCTGGTCCATAAATTTGAATTTATGGACCAGGCTTATGGTGGTTGCTCAACGTGCAATGGAGAGAGCTATGCTTGGGGTTTCTCTGATGGATAGAATTCGCAAAGAAGTCATTCACCAGAGAACTAAAGTCACCGACATTGCGCGTAAAATCAGCATGCTGAAGTAGAAATGAGCTGGCTATTTCTGTAAGACGGTTGATGGAGCAGACATGTATTACAGTGGAGACCGCGTATGGGCAAACGTAGTGTAGGACACCCTGCGGCACGATGGATCGATGATTTAAAGAAGGTGGCTGGCAGCGGATGGATACAGACTGCTCAAGACCGGGATGGTTGGCGTGTTTTGGGGAGGATTACGTTCAGCAGTGGACGGCAATTGGCTGATATGATGATGATTAATAATCATATCAACAACAATCAAAAATTGGAACATTCGAATAAAAGGCGTTGGCGTTATTTAAACTTGCGTTTCTAGTCTATTGACCCAGGTTACACGAACGCACTATCTCTTTCAAATCGGCTATTCCCATCAGCAAAGAACTCATAAATGAGTTAGTAAACACGTATCAGGCATCATTAGCCTGTAAGTAGCTACCTTACGGTTTCACACTCATTGGCTGTAACGAGGTCACGGTAGTACTGAGAGTACCTACGTAAATTCATATTAGTGATTCGGTCCAAGGTAAGGTTGGTTTTAACGAGATGGTCTAAAATTAGGTACCAATTCATTTGTTGCAATGTTTTGTTGGAGTTGACTCCAGAAATTTAGTTTGAAGGGATGTAATACAGTTTTTTATTTATTTGTTAACATAGGTAAAGAAATACAGATCTTATGTTTGATTAACAGATCGCTTTGTTATGCCAGGAGGCGTAAAAATATGGTGTGCAAATCTAGCTGATGATTACAAATTAAAATTTATTAAAAATGTTTGAAAAATCGTGCATAAACATTGTATTAAATTAGAAAATAAATTGAACAATGACATATTATTTAATAATCCAATTATGTCAGACCTAAATACGGATTATTAAAATGAAAAAAATAAAAAAAAAATATAAAAAACTTTGTCAAAATAATTAAAATTAAAAAAATATCATGTCAATAGTACTCGTATTAATAATTGTAATTCTAAATTAATTCGTCATTTAAGTATTCGTCAATAGTAAAGTAACATTTATCAATTAAGGAAAATTTAATTTTTCGCATGAATTGTGCAAAATTTAATTCGTCTGGAATTTTTTTTTAATTATAAATGCGTGGAGCCATACCCTGGACACTTTTGTTTATTAATGCAGTTTTACACTTATAATTATTCAAAGAATTTTTGTACTGACTACGAACTGGGTCATTTCAAAATGTGACCATTGTGATATTTATACCACCAATTTGTCTGCCTTTTCTTAATTATGCTGACGTCAGATTTCTGTCTAACCCGATGCAGATGAGTACCAGTATTTTACATGGAGCGATAGCCTGTTTGAACTCCAGAACCCATTAACTGGGTAATACGGTACACTTTTGCAAGCCAACATCTGTCTGTAGATTAAAAATAGGCTTACTGACAATAAATGGCTAGAAATTGTGACTACGAAATTATGTTAGTATTTTTTTTGTACGTTGGTATCTAAATATTATTAAAATGAACCTAAATCTGCACTTTCCGTACAGTCGTATACAAAAATATGTGTAATAATCGCAAAATATAATTGTTTTACAAACATTTTCCTTTTTACTTGGCCGATACTGATTATTGCAATGCCATTCTGCAATTCATGTGAGGACAGGTCAATTCCGAACTCCAGCATTGAATTTGTCCTGTCCTCACATTTTGACCCACCAGGTTGATTGCAAGCCTCCTTTCAATAATAAACTCATTTTAATTTCCAACCAGCATTAAACAGCGATAATCAGATTTGTGTGAAGATAATACGATATCGCCGATAATTGGGCAAACAAAACGGTTGGTTTTAATTAAAAGTACCTATAATAAACATAATGTTGATGGAATTATTAGTTTGTTGGGTGAAGCAAGGGTGTAGTCTGTGTTTGAGTTTTTTTATAAAGTTAAATTAGATTTTTAATAAACTTTTTTTCTTCATTTTAAAGTGGGAGTTTGATTTCATAATATGAAAAACCTACCTTTTGTAGCAAACAAAAGGTTTTTTTCGTTAAATTTTGAAACTTTCCTTTTTGCGTATCTTGCGCAGCTTTTGTTCCATAAAAATCATAACCCTCGCACCCCAACTGTAGTTGAGTAAAAAATAGCAATTACCCTTTCTGTTTTTCTCTTAGTTTTTTAAGATAAAAATAAAACCAAAACTTTTGAACAAACAAGCATTAAAACAAAATCTTTCATCACGCAAGCATACCACACACAATCGCATTCACTTTCCTACAAATATAACACACGGAATCAAAACTATAAATCTATAAAAAGATTAATAATACCAAAACCACGTGGCACATCACTTCACTTTGTTTATGACTCTGACTGTACCAGTATAAAGGCCCTTTCAGACTACACCGCGGTACGCAGCACCGACGCTGCTAATTAAAGAATAACGAACGTTCAACTCCGTGTGTAAATAATGTTGCGTCAGTGTTTTTGGGTTAACTTTCTGTTAACAGTTGGAAACAGTTTGAGTGTTCCGTTCATAAAGTTTTGACCGAGAAAAATATTGAACTTTACCTGGTTATTGGGATTCTGTGAAGGCTATTACTAATTAAGATTTTACTTTGAATTTTCGGGAGCAGAACTTACAAAAAGCTTGCTGTTAACTTTTCAGAACGTACAAAGATTATAAAAGCAGCTTTCTTAGCTGTATCAATAAGTTTTGATAACAGTGCGCGGCTTTCTTTGTGTGGCCTGCCCCGTTACGGGAAACGTCAATCTTACATTTGCAAAATGCAGTCTGTGGTACTACAATTGCGATAGTGTGGTTCTCTCGGTGAAAGATTTTTGTAATCTGCTGCCCCGCTACTTAATTCCGCTGTGAAAAAAAGATGGTGTTATACGTTATCTATAGCTCCGTCTTCTTCTTACAACGGAATCATGATAGCCTTGGCACGTCATATTAGAAGGCCTAATCATACCTGGAAATTACTTTAATAGTAAAACAATGAAGCAATATTCACCTCTCTTAAATATTAGTTAAGATTTTATTTTCTGCGCTATCTAAATCAAATACTTATTTTAATTTCCTTGCTAATTTCAGCCGCAGTGTACCCCGTTGTGTAAACATCTTAACATTGATAAGTACAGTTCAGTTTATATTTAGCATCACGGTTGCCGACCGACGAAGGAGTACAAGCACGAATCTAGCACACAACGTAAGTGCTTTAAAGATAAATTGCATTATATTTGGGGTTTGATATCCCGTTTCGAATTTAGTGTGCCGGAAATCGGTAATTGTATTTCAAGGAAAAGTTATGATGGATACATGGTACATCTATTAATGGCTTTCAGTAGTACTGCGGTCGAGTGTGTCTACAATTCTACAAAATCGTTCTGGGATGAAAGATTAGCGGCGGCCTTTCAGACCACTGCCATCATCTTCGGTCAGGTATCAGTTGACCGACTATAAAGCCCTCAATGATAATTTGACAATTATGGTTGACTTGCTGTTTTTCTGTGGTTTTCACGTGGCGTATCCCACAGGAACCGAGTATCTATACTGGCAAAGGCATCGTAGTCAAAGTATTTTCAGAATCGGTTCAGTTCACTTGCAGACATTACCATTACTAATAATAATTTGACAGTTAAGATTAAAAATTAAGAATTGATTTGAAGCCGATTTGAACCAAGAAAAAAAAACACAGCATTCGATTTTTTCAGCAGTTTTGCAAAGCAATGCTAGTAGTGCTTTGGTGTATGTGAAGTTTGTGGTTTAGTTGACTGGACATAGCATAGAAGAATTATGACCTAGTTTCAGACATGATAATATTAGTCAATAATTTTACAAAATATTCCAGCTTCACACATAAATTGCTCAAACACATACAAACAGCCCAACTTGAAAAGATTCCAACATATCTCGCACATTGACAGGTTACGGGCGGTCCCGTACGTGTAACCATTAATTATATCATTTCGTTCAGTTGACGCGCTGACTGGTACAAAGTAGTGTGTTCATTACTATGATGGCTCACTTTAGATGGGATTTAGTTTACTAATAGGTTTTGAAGTGTTGTGTATGTCACTGTCGCGGGTGTTAAGATGTTTAGAATATAATATGTGTGTAATATGTAGGTATGTGTGTTTTCCAATAGTTTCTGTTAGATGCGATAATGAAACGACCAAAAGCTATTTTTATGCAAGTTAAGGTATGTAATAGGCATTTGGTTGGGAGGATATAGAAATATCAGGTAGGAAGCACTAATACCATATAAAAGAGGATTTAATTCAAATGTACTCTAAAACTAACACCGGTGAAGAAAAAGCAACAAGAAGATACTTCTTCTAGACTTAAAAATGGCTGATATAAGTCTAAAATTGCTAACCTGCCTGGAATACGCATGGTGGTTCCCTGACGTGGAATAAAACAGGATGGTTATTATTTCTTTTATTTACTTTTCGTTACATCTGTCACATTTTTAAATATTTCTTAAAAATAAAAAAAACATTCAAATATATTTAAAAATGGTAGACGGGAGCAGGTTACTAGCATCAAGCTACCAGTAGTTAGGATCATCCTCACAATATGAGCCAACAAAAGGAGTACTGCTTTCTGTATCAACCGGTCGATTCCGTGAACCTCTCACAGTTAAACTTGGGTGGAGTGAGCGCGAAGTAAACAGTCATTGCATCTTGATTACATGTCTTGTCAGCTCACTAAGTAATCACTTCAAGTAAGCGTTCACTTTGATATGTTTACAGAATCGCATCGCAGGCCCTTTAGGGACTACTCACACATAATTCAGCCCCATTTGCGTTTCATTGAACGATTTTGGTCACACTTATACAGTTCTGCTTCTATCAGTCGCGTACACCGTCCTAAGAATGAGAAAGCAGCAGCGGCAGAACAGCGCTGAACTGTACCTATAGCACTCGCATGATAATAAAACTAATTTTATACTTGTTTGTCGCGAAAGCTGAATAAACGCGGAAAGCTGAACGGATACATACGCGTGTCCATACAAGATCGTTGTTTTATATGGGTATAAGCTGAATAGACCTGAATAAGTGTGGGTAGTCCCTTATCCAACAGTGCAATATTTCTATCAATATTCATGTTGTTGGCTGCTCCAATCTTATTTAGCTCAACTCACCCACTCGCAAACAACAAAGTAATCTTTCGAAACTACACACACATTCTTACGGTACCAGTTACCTCGAAACTCGTTCATTTACATTAACCATGTGCACCAATTTTCACAGCACAGCTCCAAACATCGGCAAGACTTCATTGATCTAATAGAGTTAGGTATGTTGTTCACTAGAATGAAACACAACGCAGAACTGTGATATTTCGCAGAGGGGATTGTTATAACACAGTCATATTTTGCTGTGTATCGCTGATTTAAGTTAAAATTGTTGATGCTTAAAATATCTAAAACTAGTTTATATTCCGCGGCTTTGCTTCCATAGCCTATGCAATAGAAATCTTACATGGTTCCGCGAATAAATTGTATTCAATCTTAATGAGCTTTGTTTGTTATGTTTTCCGTTAGCGTCAGTGAGTTATCTTTTATAATCGGATCAATACATTTAATTAATTAATTAATACATTGAATTCTTTTTATATACATACAAAAAAAAAAACAATTTTAGCTTGTCATCATCTGCCTAGCCTTTTCCCAACTATATTGGGGTCGGCTTCCAGTCAAGCCGAATTTAGCTACTAGACCTCTACAATCCATTAACTGGGTAACACGGTACTTCATGGCAAGACTGGAGTCAGATTTACTGGCTTCTGACTATCCGTAATGACTGCCAAAGATCTACAAATGACAGCCGGGACCAACGAATTACAACTCCAAATAATGCAATAGGCAAGATAAGTATCCCAAACACTCTACTTTAACCCAAGTTCTAAAACAGGCCAGACACTACACCTCAGTGTAAACCAGCCCCTATAGAACCTTTCACAATGGTATAATTAGTGCATAATCAGTCTACCGTGAGTTAGTGATCGGTTTCAATAACAATTAGAGACTTGCCTGAGGCGGAGGCATCGAAACAATGACTCAGAGCCTGAGTCTACGGCAAGTGGATCCCAACCATTTTTCGCCCGGGGACCATTTTGTGTCTGGACATAAACTTAAGGTTAGTCAGCTAATCACCCCACCCATCTTAAGCCGTTACATATACACAATGTTGCTCCATCGTCGACTCTGTCACCTCTGACCTAGACTAGAATCAAGAGCAGTTCCATCTCAAAACAAAAGATAAAAACGGTTTTTTCCCAAAACTATCTTTGAATGGGTTGGTTCCTGTTTGCATAAGTATGTCCATTTATTTTTAGCTGAGTCTGAAAGATCAGAAGAAATTTTTACTGCGTTAATCTAAAATTAAACTTAAATCGTATGATTTAAGTTTTCAAAACTTGTAGCACGACCATTCTATCAAATTAAAAGTGACAAGCATTGTCATAGAGAACAATAGGTTTAAAAACATAACAATGATAGGCTCGTCGCGACAAAGCTCCAAAGTCTTGAGCATCGACGACGAGTTGCTGGCCTGTCGGTTTTCTACCGGTTGCATTTTGGGGAATGCTCGACGGAATTGCATAATTTAATTCCGCCAAGCCCGTTCCATTATCTGATCACAAGACGTACGGCGACGATCACCGGTCATAAAAAAAATAGTAAATGCATGTAGATTAAGTCCAAAAGAAACTTAAAATCAGTTTACATCAATGATATGTAATTTAGTTGATGAGTTGTAAAATTTAACAATTTAATCCTTTCGTGGACTATATTTTAGGCACCACCAGTGGTCACTACAGGTTGGAAACCAATGTCTATGGCATAGACAATGGAACTCTGTTGGTTAGAAAATGCGCATAGATATTATTTTAGGCTGCGGTTTCAAATTAAATTTGGTTTTCTTTGTTGCTTTTTGTTGAAAGGAGGAAGGGTAGTAGCTGTGGTGAAAAAGGTGCGTTGGTAAATACCTATGTAATTATGAAAATGATTGGATTTATATTTTATTTTACATTTCCGCACGCGAAGGGTTACAACAGAACTCAACAGAAATGGAAGCTTCATAATAAGCTTCCATTTCTGTCCGTTGTTCTGTCCGTCAGCGGGCTTCATCTCGTGAACTTTTCCCGTATAGCAATAAAATAAAAGTAAAAATTGTGGAGAATTTTCAATACCTATAACATGAAATTTTCAGCAATCTATACCAATTTTCCGCCGTATGGTGTCGGCCGGTGCCGTATGGTGTCGTAAAAGAATAATACAATCCCATTACTTCCCGTGGGTGTCGTAAGAGGCGACTAAGGGACTCGGCAGCGTTCTCCGCACGGAATGGGCAGCAGCGTTCTCCGCACGCCAAGCGTGGCGATTATGGCAACCCCCCCAACATTTGGGGGCCTATGTCCAACAATGGACGTCTTTCGGCTGATATGAGTGATACCGATATTATAAAACTTTGTTGAATATTATAAGAGTTTGTTTTCTTGGTTCATCGGGAATCTCAGGAACTACAGGTTCGAATTGAAAAATTATTTTAGTGTTAGATAGTCATCTCTCAAGGAAGGCTATAGGCTGTTTAACGTCACGCAAAAACCAATAAGAGTGGAGATTTAATGAAAAATGAGACGCAGACGAAGTTCCGCGGGTCCGCTAGTGTCTCATAATTGTACGGAAACCGTCGTATGCGTCCTACTCTTACTCTCTCTCGCCTTAAGGTTGACTGGTAGAAAGCATTAAGTCTACTTTTCCACACTGGGGTAGACTAATTCATAAAGTTTTAATCAATAAATATAAAATCTTTCAGCGATAGCAATGATCGAAAAGTTAAAATGGAAAGAATTGGCAACACAACATTTCGGTAGTGGATAATTATAGAATAGAATAGAATACTCTTTATCATGTACACCATATAAGATACAGAAAAGATAGATGAGGAACTATGCTCGTACATTTTGGCTTTTGACAATAGATATCACTGGAAGAAGGTCATTCTGCCTAGAAACCTTGAGATCAGAAGGCCTAGCAAGAATATTTTTGACGTATAGTAACGTAATATAAAATTTTACTATAGCAACAATACTCGTCTCGCACGCAATATTTATTGGAACGAAGTTCCTTATCACGCGTTGTGAAAGGTGGCTAGACGGAAAAAAATCTCACGAATAGTTGTAACGACACTTTTTGATATAGTTGTAAGCCGTGCGATGCGTGTTTCTCTGTCTGTCTCTCTCTCTCTCTCTCTCTCTCATAGAAAGCAAGCCAGTTATTTTCGTTTCGTCTTTCTATTTGTAAGGTAGGCAGGGTAGGCAAAATAGGCAGGGTAGGCAGGGTAGGCAAGGTAGGCAGGGTAGGCAGGGAAGGCAGGGTAGGCAGGGTAGGCAGGGTAGGCAGGGTAGGCAGGGTAGGTGGGTTGGCAGGGTAGGCAGGTTAGGCAGGGTAGGCAGGGTAGGCAGGGTAGGCAGGGTAGGCAGGGTAGGCAGGGTAGGTAGGGTAGGTACGGTAGGTAGGGTAGGTAGGGTGGGTAGGGTAGGTTTAGGGTCTAAAATTGAGCCTACTGATTAAGTTTATATTACATTAAATTTGTTAATAATAAAAAAATATTAATATAAATAAAAAAAAAACAATTACAATTCCTATTGATCTTAGTGTGATGATATATAGTCTATAGCCTTCCTCGATAAATGGGCTATTTAAAACTGAAAGAATTTTACAAATCGGACCAGTAGTTCCTGAGATTAGCGCGTTCAAGCAAACAAACAAACAAACTCTTCAGCATTAGTATAGATTTCGACAATCGCATTCGCTAACAAAGAGACTCTGATCAATCATAGGTACACCAATAGGATTAGAACTTTAGGAATATCCTACAAGAGTTTGTTTTGTTCCATATTAAAGGATTTCCGCTTAACACTTTCTATTTATCCAGCCATTTACTAAATACATTAGCAATGCACGTGTCTTCGACTGCTGCCAATACACTTAGTGATGTTATCGGTAAGAGCTCTCAGCTCGTAACGTTTTTATAACAAGCGTGCAGGTTTGCATGTTACAGGCGTCTGGAATCGGACGGTGATGACGCATTTGTTGATGTTACTGGGGCAGTAAAATTTTGCGGTCTAGGATTTGAGTATGGTGGCATCGAAACTATTAGTTATTGATATGAATGTTTATTTTTATGACATGGGAACCTTTAGTTTTAATAAGAATCTTGGCAGTATGCAGCCGAAAGACGTCCACTGCTGGACATAGGCTTCCCCAAAGGGGGGGCTTGCCATAATGGCCACGCTTGGCAGGCGGGTTGGCGATCGCAGTGTATGGTGTTGCGTTTTACAGAGAACGCTGTTGCCCATTCTTTGGTGAGTCCCTTAGTCGCCTCTTACAACACCCACGGGAAGTGATCGAATGGTATTATTCTTTTACGGCACCATACGGCACCGGCCGACACCATACGGGTAGTATGCACAATCGTTTGTAATTTAGGGTAGGCAGAGTTTTGTTGTAGACTGATGACCTGGTGAGGGGCGCGGGTAGCCAATGGTTGCGAGACGCACAAGACCGGTTGTTGTGGCGACACTTGGGGGAGGACTATGTCCAGCAGTAGACGTTTTTCGGCTGATATGATGATGATGAAGATGAGGTGTTTACTGTGATACTGATCTTCTTTGCTTATTCCCATGGTGGATTTAGAAATAAATCGAATATCCAAAGTTTGATATCAACTCAAAGAATGCAAATGAAGACTAGTTAGGTTTTTAGTTAAAATTCAGCTCAGAAACCAACAACATACACACACATCATCACATGTACACACACGCACACACAAGACACACACACACATCACACATCACACACAAATCACACACACACACATACACACACACACACATTCATTCACATTGTATTGTGATACAATCCAATACTTTTTCACAATTTATTTATTCGGAATACGAAGTCGTGTTTACTTGTTCCCAAACCAACACCGCACATAATAAATTGCCAAACAAACTTCATACCCATGTACTAGGAAAGCAAAAGATTGAAGATATCATAAACATGCAGACGTTCCTTGCTTCATATCGCTAACCTAAATGTATTTAGCACAGTGTTCTGAAAACTGGGCTGTTATAACATCAACGGTTCTAAAATTACTAAGCAAAATTCGACCGTCGATATTTTCCGCATGAAAGGATGTATTGGGCCTGATCTACACTAATATTATAAAAAGAAAAGATTTGTTTGTTTGTTTGAAATGAATAGGCTCCGAAACTACTGGACCGATTTGAAAAATTCTTTCAGCAATGGATAGCTACAATATTATAAAGAGAAAAGATTTGTTTGTTTGCTTGTTTGTTTGAAATGAATAGGCTCCGAAACTACTAGACCGATTTGAAAAATTCTTTCAGCAATAGATAGCTACATTATCAGGGAGTAACATAAGCTATATTTTATCCCCGTACTCCCACGGGAACGGGAACTACGCGGGTGAAACCGCGTGACGTCCACTAGTATTTTATATAGGTACTAGCTTTTGCCCGCGACTTCGTACGTGCATATCCCGTTTTTTTTTTCGTTCTCGTTGGATTTTTTGGGAAATTCTCATTAGTGTTCGCCTACACTTTCCAAGGAACCTACATGTCATTTCAGCTAACTACGATAAGTAGTTTTGGGCTGCGCGTTGTCAGTCAGTCAGTCACTCACTCAGTAACGGAAGAATTTTACATATAAGAATGGGTTTGGCTTTAGCAGGAACATACAATATTTCAGTTGTTTTGCGATTACTTGGGTTCGCAGAGGTTAGTCACTAGATTGGCCGACTGGAGAGCATGCTTTTGGTCATTATCAAATACAGGTTTTGTTTTGTCAATGTAACAGGGAAAGATTTTGTATAGTAGTAGTAAACTGTACGTTTGACAGCAACTCTTAAAGCTACTTTCAAAAAGTTAGGAGTAGACATGACATTACGTACAAATTGTGCATCATATAGGTATGACATTCAGATACTACAATTGCTATTACGCTTGGTAATCAAAAAATTACATTTGCCATCATCAAAATATAGAATAGAATATAATAAAATAAATAAATAATAGAATACTCTTTATTATGTACACCATATAAGTTACAGAAAAGATAGATGAAAAAAATTACATAGGGTGAAACAATGGGCGGCCTTATCACTAAAAGCGATCTTTTCAAGACAACCTTTGGATGGATTTTAAAGAGAAACTGGAGAGATAGTACTGCAGGTAGTCTTAGGTGTACTATTTATACAAACATCAATACATAGTAAATGGATAAATTTATAGGTACAATAATAATTATGAAACAAAGCATAGAACTCTAGTAAAACAATTAAAGAGAGAGATAGTGGTCCTTGTCCAAAGTTTTAAGACCTCATTCCACCGGCCCCCTTCTACTATCGGACATCCAGACGCACTGCATCTTACCATCCCTACCTTGTTACTATTCCACCAATTCGCACTAAGCGTTTCCAAACGTCTTTTATAATGCGCACAGCAAAGGAGTGGAATTCTCTGCCTGCGTCTGTGTTTCCAAACGCTTACAACCCTAATCTCTTCAAAGTTAGAGTGAACAGGCTCCTTCTGGGTAAGCTCGCTCCATCGTAGACTTTGTCTCTGTCATCTCTGACCTAGACTAGAGTCAAGAGCAAACCCATCACAAATAAAAATAAAAGTTTTAAAAATGGACAAAGATTGAGACATAATGGAATAGGAGGCCTAATGAAACCGCTGCTGAGTGATGATGTAGGTGCTACATGTTTTGCACTACACTGTTGCTAACTGCTTTACCCCGTCATACATTATAACAAATCACACAAATACTGTTGATACCGAATACCAATATGTTTTCAGTTTTAATGTGACCTCGATAAAAACGAACGCTCAACATACATATTTCATAACAAAAATAGTTATTAACACATCTAACTAAGAATGTTTAGACTAATATCTGGTTTATGAACAATTAACAAAACCATTTATTTTTAATACAGTATTAACATGAAGAAAATATGGAAGAACAGAACTGAAAAATCTAAATTCTTTACTATAATGAAGGTCATATGTCAGCCGTTTTGAAGGTAATCATAACCTTTAAGATTCATTGAAGAAGAAAAACAAATGAGTGATGCTTTGCATTAAAAATAAAAACTGCTGATTCATGAATACAAAATCTGACCTTATGTATACTGTAGAGTTTAACGATTTAAAAGTCTGTTTTTTCGAAATAAAGATAGTAGTAGGATACACAGAAAGAATCACTGTGAACAAAGATTTCAGAATTATATATAAAAAAATACCAGCATTTCTTCGTTTTCCCGCCCCAGATGTAACAGCAGAATTTATCTGACTGCATTTTTTTATGATATTTAATAATTGTCATTCATTTCAATCACAGCACTATTGCTGTGATTACAAACAGTAAAACTGTGTTAACATTAATCTTTTAAAAAATCGTCTAATTCATTTTGCTCTGACATATTCAACATCATGTGCGCAAATACGCATGTTGCAGAAATCCGACTTATTCCCACTTATTGTGATCTATTGTTCAAAAACCAAAAGTAAAATTTTCATATTATGCTTGCTTAGATTTTATTGACTCACCAGCTCATCGTAGTAATTCGCAATATGCGAATATATCAGCGAATCGTAATCCATTGTCGCCTCCACACTTGCACTAACACTCTCACGACAAACAAAACTATCAATGAACGACCACAGCACAATTTATCACTGTATTTTTATATTGAGGCTTTTGCAATGAAGGTGAATGGTTGAATGGATGAAATAGCGTATGTTCCCCGTGCGTTCCGTCGATATAAGACGCATTGGCCAGCCCAACTGACGTACAAACGCCTGTAAAGCTAAATTAAGACCAAATTTTAAACACAAATCTTTGATGTTGGAGCGTGTATATAGAGATGTTGTTACCGCGTATGACTTGGGCGTATTGTTCGAGGATGTGATGTGATTGGAAGATGAATGGTAGGTAAAAATAAATTCGTGTTGCGTTTAGATGTGAATGTGTCTTTGATTTACGGATGCGCTGTTTTTATGAAGTATTTCGACATTTGTGACGTGCGTTTGGTACAGCTGGTGATGTTTATGTTTGGCTTCTTAAATCTTTTTTTGTTTACTCTTTAGTACCAGATTATTATTTGGTTGCTTTAAATATACGTCGGAAGAAAAGCATGCTATTCAAAATCCTTCTACTAAAATGGCACAAGTTTTTAGTTATTTTAAGTCTGTCTTTTTATTTCAGCGGACATTCCATTTAGATGATCCCATAAAAAATAAAAGTATAAACAAATAAATAGACACACCAAAACCTTCCCTTGGCACACTTCAACAACTCCACTAAATCCCACTCGAGGAGGAAGCGAGTTATAGTGTGTGCCCGACGCACGAGTTACTTCGAACATACATGTTGGTCTGTTTTATAATTTCTACGGAAATTTTTATTCCAATTCATATTGTTAGAACTCGAGTGCAACCCGCTTTGCTCGCTCTTAGTGGCATTATTTATTTTTTAATTTACGTTCGTATGGTGAAGTTGCGGTACGATTTATTCAGGAAAATGTGGAAATAGAAAATGTCTTTTTAAAAATAAATTGTTTGTTTTGATTGGAGTTGTCGGGATGTGGGTTGGGGAAAGTGAAATGAATGATTGTGTGGTTATAGTATTTATGATTGTACGACATTTTATTTTATGTTGTTGCGTGCAATAATTTTGTATGATTACTGGATTTATACCTGCCGTTATTTCGGAATTTCAGAGTTGTATTTATTTAAATATTATATAACAGTGGGTGGGTACATAGGCGCATTTAACACGGCGTTTTACGTTTATTATACAAGCCTTTTTGTTGGTAAACATTTATAGTTTAAGATACAATGAAACTTCCATACCCAAGAAAAAGATACAGAGTTGCACAGATGTGAATTTCAGCAATCGACCAAAAAGGGTATCCTCTTTTATCAATACAGTTTCAATCTCAATCTAAAATGGAAACCAAATCATCGTTAGTCCCAAGTACGTCTAGATTGATAAGGCGATGAATAAAATGTGCTGGGTTTACCTTACTGTAATCAAAACATTTAAGATTCCGGTGTAAGAGAATACTGTGATGTGAATCGCTGGTTTCCGCAACTCCACGTCCAAGCGTGATAGCTACAACCTTCGACCACATTATCGCTTACCATCCGGTGAGATAGTGGTCAAACGCGTGCCTATCAACAGTAAAAAATAATAATAAAAAGTACGTATTTTGCGTACATTGATGGTGTAAGAGAGAGAGCTCCACAGGATGAATAGCACTATCTCTTTTCCACGACGGAGTCATAAACGCTTTGGAACTTCGTAGTACGGCCCCTGTTTGCAGTAAAAAACCTCTGTACCAAAAACCTACCACTATGGGTTACCACACTTTTATTTATTATGGTATTCGGTACTTTTTCTCGTTATCTGTAATTACCTGTCCAGATTTATTGCATGTTTCTGAACAAACATTTACAAATGGACTATGAAAAAGTCTGTAACGCAGGAACCGCGTGCGCACTGAAAATAAAATAATAGCTTTAGTTCGCGTTGAACGCTATTCTAATAGATACAATCTAAACAACTGGGTTTTAAATTTACGCGGCCGCCATTTTTTCTCTTTTCTTTCAGAATGTATAAGATTGATAGGTTGTTTAATAATTTTGATTCGTTATGATAGCTAGTCTGGATATACTTTTCGTTTTACATTTGAGTTTTAACATGTCTTTGTCTAATAATGAATCTGAGTTTCTATATATTCTAGTCTGTACATTCTTTTAGTTTTACATTTGATTTTTAACTTATAATGTACTTGAACATCACGCATTTATTTTTATACACCGTGTTACAGGATAAACGCAATAGCTTAAAAAGGTGCACTGTAGTCATCATTATGACTGAAAAATTGGACCAACACTGATATCGCAAAAAAAAGCGACTGTACAAGAAATTTTGTGCACATAACACTCACTCACAACACAAAATGTACCTACTGAACAGCTGATTCTTTTCTCGATTTAAGTTTTGTTCCTTATAGTTGAAGTGGTTCATAATGATGAGTGCTATGACCCTTGTCAAGTATTTCTTTTTTTCTGTTATACGTTGCGTATATGATAGTTCTAAATATTGATATTGTTGTAAGTAACAACCCGTAATCACACACCACGTTGTCCGAAATCATCATCATTTCAGCCAATAGCCGTCCACTGCTGAACGTAAGCCTCCCCCAAAGAGCGCCAACCATCCCGGTCTTGAGCAGTCTGTATCCATCCGCTGCCAGCTACTTTCTTTAAATCATCAAGCCATCGTGCCGCAGGGCGCCCCCACTATGTTTGCCCATACGCGGTCTCCACTCTAACACATGTCTGCTCCATCGACCGTCTGTCCGTCTACAGACATGGCCGGCCCACTTCCACTTGAGCATGCTATGCTGAACTATGCTGAAGTGGATTGTCGGTGACTTGAGGTCTCTGGCGAATGACTTTATTGCGAAATCTATCCACCAGAGAAACCCCGAGCATTGCTCTCTTCATTGTACGCTGAGCAACCTTGTGAAGTGGATAAATGTATTTAGTACGAGTATTAAGCAACATGTAACTTTAAGAAGTAGTTCGTAATAAACGCTTGTCGTGACCAGACGTGTTTTAATCTCCCTCCACACTTCACTTGAATTTGTGGGTCAGGCCTACGGTGAGTGTCCAACAACCGAAATATCCATATTAAAATAGTGCAAGAATTAATTAAAAAGCAAACTAACAGCGTTGTTCCGAAATACAATTACATCGTCGTTTTCACACAAAACAATACAAAAAGAGATCACAATTTCCCGGCCAGCTTAATAACACTAAAAGAATTATCACCCCCATTTCCAGGACCGCAAACTAGAAAAAATCTCCACCAAAACGCTGCGATATACATGTATACCAGATGCGGCGACAATCGTATTATTACGATTCACAAAATAAAGAAATACAGAAGGCTTACTAAATGAATAAGTAACTTTAGTATGCTAAAAACTATTACGCAGGAGATTTTTTGGTACTGTGAGGATCGCCCGGAGGACACGGTGGAGCACACGGTGGAGGTCTATCCTGCTTGGGCGGAGCACCGCCGTGTCCTCGTCGAGGCGATCGGCGGCGACGACCTCCCGCGTTCGACCCTGGTTCAAGCCATGGTCCGGAGCGAGGAGACATGGGAAGTAGTCACCTCCTTCTGCGAAGCAGTAATGCTAGCGAAGGAGGAAGCCGAACGCGTGAGGGAGAGGGAACCTCACGCCCCAGCCGCCGCAACAGAAGAAGACGACCCGGGCGTCGGGAGTCGCAGGGCAATTCTCGGCCACCGTAGGCGCGGGCCTGCGGACGGCGAGCATTGGGTGGTTCGCCGTCTGATCAGAACCAGGCCCGGGTCGACAGCGCGCTGTGTTCCACGCGCGCCTCGAAGAGATGTCAGCATTAAAGACGGGGCCTGCTTGGGCCAGTGCCTGCTGGGGCTGCGGACTTTGTTCGAAAGAGTCACCATGCCCCAGGAACGCAAAGGGCACTAGGAGGGACACGGATGGGTCAGTAAGAGTCTGACACTCCCTCCTACTTCACCCAGAGCGGGAGGAGTCATTTGATAATTTCCCATCCTTAAGAAAAAGAGATTTCGTAGTATACATTTGTGTGCGCATAGGGTCCTTTAGTCTCATAGTCCGATGAGAAGGAATTCCAATTCTGACACAGACGGGAAGAGATCAGGCGCAGAACCTAACGGCTATTTTAGCTTTCAAAGGCAAGATTACAATTTTAGGTTACTTCTAGGCAAGCGTGCTCTATCTTCGACCACATCATCGCTAACCATCAGGTGAAATAGTGGTCAAACGTGCGCCTATTAATAGTAAAAAAGGAGTGTCTCACTAGTAAGTTTCGGCTTGGAAGCGCTTGCAAACACGATATCAAATGCAAAAGGTACTCAGTAAAAAACATTGACTTCGATGCCACCAACTGCATCAGACCGCTTGAAAAGTGATTAATTAGGGACTCCTTAAGGTCGAGTTTTGTGACACAAGTAAATTTTTTGTATTTTTGGATACGACACCCGATTTGTCACGGAATTGATAATCGATACGTGTTGCGGAAAAAAATTTTTTTTGAAGATGCGTAATTTGGCAGCATGAATCTGCCATTTCATTTTCATAATTTTAATATACCCAGTTTTACTTCAACAGTAAAGACGAATCAAACGACACCTCTCAAGCTAAAATCCATGAAGCCATTTAAGCTACAGAGCGTGCCAAAGCAATATTAACACTCGAAAAACATAACTCTTCTTCTGGCGCAGTCGAGTAAATATAAAAACGCATTTTGATAACTTTACTGTTCTATTTATCCTATTCAATTTGGAAGAGGAAAGTTCTTTTCATTCAGTTTTCCTTTTAATATCAATGTCAGTGCCAACTGATGCGCCCTGTGGTGACCGACAATGCTCCGGCAGATGACAGGATGTCGTCTTTGGAGCTAGCCACCCTCAATGGTACCGTTTGGTAAAGCAACCGAGGCGAAAGGATTTGGCCTGTGTGTATGTGCTAAGCGAAGTGAAGCATTTTGGTAGGGGAGGAAGAGAAGGAAAATCTGGAAACCTGATATGACAATAACAGTGGTTTTGAAGTATGAAAGTGATATTTTTCGTGAAAAAAGGAAGTTTGTTCTTCATTCTTAAGTACTGTTCTAAGTCTGTGGTGTAAAAATTTACAAAAGACCACTATTTATTTACCTTAGTATGTATATAAAAAAAACATGTTTTCTTACAAATCGAATAACAACGTGGTGGAACTGTATTTTCTATAAGTCGGAACCCCAGTACTAGATTATTCCTGATTTTAAAAGCGTTTATTCCTAAAGGTAAATCATATAATTCGCGAGTCTTTACTGTTGAAAATTAATTAACCAATATTAATGACACTTGATATGCATATTTAAGCAAAATATGTAGAGGTAGGTCTAAATGTTACTTAACCCTTTGATCGCTTGGTCAAATATCGATTTTCGTGCCCCTAGCGCGAGGGCCACAAATCGATAAAATAATACCTACAATAAATAAGGAAGAGCAGTCGTTATATCGATATAAAAAGTGATTTTTAATAATATCTCTATATAATAATGGTTTTAGTTATGCCAGGCAGTTAATAGGACGAAAATATAACGAAAAAATCAAGCATGTTCTCTGTCGCAGAAATACGTCACGAGCGGTAGGGGCATGGAAATATGTGTCGCATAAATGCGACACAAGCGGTCACACTATTAAGGAGATTTCTGAAAAAGATTATAGAAAGACTGAGAGAAATATTAAATAAACTATAGAAATAGAAAATCTCACTTTGTTCTCTTTATTCTTTTGAAATAGGCAGACAGAGCCTTCTGCAGACTCCCTACATACCCGCCTATGCAACAAGCAAGACATTCGCGATATAAAACGCCCCGCTAAGCCGACGCTACATACATACCGCATCGTGGCAATTTATTGCACCGTGATCGCTGTATGCGGTTTGGCAACGCATCGCACGCGGCGGCTTAGGAAGTTATGGATGTGCGATTTTTTTATCGCTATGTTTAATCGCTAGTGTGTAGCGATCTTTATAGGATGTAGTTTGACAGTTGGAGGTAACAAAATTGTGGAAAATGTTTTCTAAATATATATTTTATTGTAAAGCAAAAGCTGGCTAAATGTTTTTTTTTACTATTAATAGGCACGCGTTTGACCAATATCTCACCTGTTGGTAAGCGATGATGTGGTCGAAGATGGAGCAAACTTGCCTAGAAGTAACCTATTCACTCTTGACTTAAAGACTCCCAAGTTGTAGCTATCAGGAAACACAGACTCCGGCAGGGAATTCCACTCTTTAGCTGTACGCACTATGAATGTGTTCCCAAAATGAATGTGTTATTTCCTATTTCGATGAATATCTTTGTTATCAATGTGTGATCATACGCAACGATACTATTTACATTTCAAGAAAGTATATTAGATTTAAAGTGCACGTTACAGTAATTTAAAATAGTAAACAAAATAAATATAAAACCTGAAAATTCTTAAACGAGTTGAATATTCTTTGACCTGAAAGCAATAATTACGAAATTATTTCGTCGTACATGTATTTTTCAAACTATTCAATTTCACCATCCACATCCTTGTTAATAAACATTAATAGATTCAAACTACCGCTTATTTTCTAGTCCAAGAAAAATGTTTCTAAAAAGACAGTGTTAAAATCTTATCTCCCGTTTTCACAGATGCTATCCTTTAACTCACGCGTGAGTCTAAACGTGCGACATCCGCTCTAGACGCGCCGATGCGATAATATACAGTATTATACACTCATTAAGGAAATGTTACGTGGCGATATCTCAAGCCCTAATCATTTAATTTTACTACGAAACTGTAATTTGCTGCATCCGTTTGGGAATTAGTGGGTGAATGAAAGATAGTGTCATAATAGTGTGTTTATAAATTATTTTATAATGAAGGAAATATTAACAGAAATGAAGCATTAAGATTGACTTCTGTTAATATTTTTATGGCTGCAAATATAAACAAGGAAGGAAGAAAACCTACTGAGATTTTCTCTCGATAAATAATGTAATTTTTTTTAAAAGATAGTATGATTGCGAAATAGTACTACAGATTACTTTCAAATGATTAATGAGATAGTTTTAGAGGTTTGCGGAACAGAGAGTAAAGTCCCGCAAACCTCCGTTGAAAAGAGACCAGACGGTCGTTGTGTCTGGCGGGCAACTGCCCGATAGTTGATATTCGGGCAGATGTATGTGTTCAAATTGCATAAGGTCATAATTTAATGTAATTATGACCTTAAAAACAAGAGGGTAGTGCCTTTGGCTTACTTAATGAGCTGTTGAATATACCATAGACATTTACTTGGATCGTCTTCTCGTATACTAGTAGCTCTGCTCGCCTCAACAGTCTACACGGTGAAAATAGCTGCCCAGTTTCTTGCGAGGTGCACCCAAAAAATGTTTCGCTCGCAACAGCCTGGCTGATACTTGCAGGCTACTGCCGAACGTATCCGAACGATGTGAGTGATGGCCGAGCTGCTGTCATGTGCAAGTTGCAGCAAAAATGTTGAAGTTACTCGAATGCGAGCTATTATTCAACTCGCACGTGGCGGTAACTCAGAAGATACGTCCATACGATGGGAGTTACTACACTGCAGCTACTCTATAGGCCGGCTCGCAGCTCGCACCATGTCAACTAGCCAGAAATTTCGGCTCCCACAGCCAAATTCCGAATGATCACGGATCGTCACATTATATGAGCAAATTATGACTAGCAATCTTATTTCGTACAGATTTTTTGATGACGAGTCTTCTCAAAGCTTTATGCGGGGTATAAACGTTCAAATAATTTGACCAAGCAGGCTAGCCTGTTTGATTTTAAACTGTTTCATCAAATAGAAATACGAAATGGCATGAAAAACTGTTTGAACGAGCCTGTTTGATCAAATTACTTGTACGTGTATGGCCCGCATTATGGTTTCAATCAAACATATTTGAGAAAGACTTGGACAAAATACCGCCTTCGTTGTTTTCTAAATCCGGTCACACGCATGACCTGTTGCAGTTACAACTGGACCCATTCCAGTGTTTAAGTGAAATATAGTCAAATAAAACCATTGTAGTTATCATTTACATTTTTCAATTCGCAGCCATTCGGTGCCAAGTGTGCGTAGGAACTGAATTGAATTCTTAAAGCGGTTTTTAAACAAGGATATTACTCGTGTTTCTGTATTGTTGCGCTGAGAAATAGCTTGGTTTTGAACGTTTTGCTTTTATTAGAGAATGTGGGTGAGATTTTTGTTGTGGGCTCATGTCGTTATGATTTTGATAAATTTTCATTATTCTGGTTTTCTTATGTCTGACGGTTTAGTGGTTGAAGTAGGTACGTTTTATTACAGGCTCATTTCATTCATTTGGAGGTTCAAGAAAAAGAGAAACCTCTACGTTTTACTACCTAGGTAATTCTGGACTACGTACAACCTGAAGAGAGAGAGAGAGAGAGAGAGAGAGAGATATCTGGGTTGGTTATGTGTGATTATAAGAACCAAAAGGATGGTGTTTTTTTAAACATTTTAAAGTGGTAACTTTTGAGGCCATCTTGTTACTATGCTTCTTGTAGAATCATCATGTATATCAGGACGGCGGGTGTACTTTTCAGATTTGCCTTAATTTATTGCAGTTATTTGGTACCTTCTGTGTTCTTTTACGTACCTCTCCTGAAAATCTGTGTACCTAGACCCGCACAATGATATTTTAAAAAATTAGTTACTCCCGCCATCCTGATGTCAGAAACGCGGGTGTGTGCTAAGTGCACTGTATAAGTAGATTTGGTACCTCTTGTATACCTGCAGAAATAAGTATTAAATAAAAAAAATACTGACGTCAGGATGGCGGGAGAATTTTTGAAATATCACTTTACGAGTGTAGGTACACAGATTTTCAGGAGAGATACGTAAAGGTACACAGAAGGTGCTAAATAACTGCAATACATTTAGACAAATCTGAAAAGTACATCCGCCATTCTGATATACATGAATCATTGTCATACTCCTTACCAGTTCTGTGAAATGGCGAACACAGCCTGTACGCCCCCATGAATTGGTTAAATGTTAGGTTGGAACATTCGCGGGACGCTACCTCGCTATTGCACTACCGTACTAAGTTATCAAGCTCAACTAAACTGAACATTGCGTGAGTAATATCACTCAAAACTTCTCACACTATTACAAGGATTGAATTCAACAACATTTTTAAAGAGCAGTAATTCATGTTACTTTGCGGTGTGAAAATTGTTGGCTTTTTATTTGACGGTTTACGAGTGAAGTAAGCACGAATATTAAGGCTTTGTAAGTGAAAATTTTATTGTTAGGCTGTGTCGTTATTTCGTGGAATTCAGTGATGGTCGTTTGTGGTTTTTATGCTGTTTAATATAAAAGATGAAAAATGAAAGCCACATAGAGGAATATTGTGTTCAATCTGAGAAATTTAAGATATTACTGTAACAATTTTGTTAGGGGTATTTTATCGGTGTTTTTTTTATTATAAATAGGCACGCGTTTGATCACCATCTCACCCGATGGTAAGCGCTGATGTGGTCGAAGAGGGAGCACGCTTGACTAGAAGTAAACCTATTAAATCTTGCCTTAAAACTCCCAGGAAACACATACTCTGGCAGGGAATTCCACTCCAAATCTGTACGCACGAGGTTTGAAATAATTTTCATTTTATTGAGGCTTTGATTTTCAAAATATGATTTAATCACATATTGAAATGGCTATTTATGAAAGGTAAAAAACAGTTTTTCTAGTATCTATATCTATACTTAATATATAAAGCTGAAGAGCTTGTTTGTTTGTTTGTTTGCTTGAACGCGCTATTCTCAGGAACTACTGGTCTGATTTGAAAAAATCTTCAGTGTTAGATAGCCCATTTATTGAGGAAAGCTATATATCATCACGCTAAGACCAATAGGAGCGGAGCAGTAATGAAAATTGTGACGCAGACGAAGTTGCGCGTGAGGTGTGAAAATGAAAGTCGTGTGCCAGTCCAGTTAGTTTTCTCCACATGAATTTTCTTTCATACAATCTATGTTTCTTTTAGATTTTTATATATTTTTATATACCATGTATGTGAGTACCATTAATTTCTTTAACCCGATTTTCAGTATGGCACTCCTTTGAATTCAATTCTGATGACTTATGGTGGCGAATGAATGTTTAAAGAAAGTATTTCATGATACTGAAATAGACGCCGTTATTTATGGTCTTCAGATTGTTTGATATCGTAAAAGTGAAGAATGGGTTAGATTCGTTGTGGTTAGTGAAGGGCCCATTTAGTGTTGTTCTGTTTTAAAATTATTTTTAGTGACAGGAACTTTTTTATTTGAATGTGAGAAGAATAAGTCCGGTAATATGGCGACGCTAGGATTGAGACAAGTATGTTTAGAAATGGACATCTTTTGGCTAAAAACTGGAAAAGGGCGAGTTGGACTCGCGTGCAAAGGGATCCGAAGAGATTTAATTTTTTTTAAATGTTATTTTAACACTATAGACTTTTTATAGGTTTTTTCTGTAGTTAATAAGTACAGATCTATTATATCCATATTTTTCAAAATTTAAGGCTCAGCAATTTCGGAGGTAAGGGGGGGAATGGTCATTTTTCGTCTAATTTCTTGAATAAATTTAAAACCATTTATTTAAAAATTATGAAAAAAAATATGATTTAAACCCTCAGAGTAAATCCTTTCATTTGATATGTCACACGATATTGTTAAAAAAAACTGGTTTGACCCCCAAAAGTGACCCCCACACTAAAACGTATATTTAACGTAACACGTCCATGTCTGGGTCGCAACAGTCCATATGTGTATCAAATTTCAACAGAATCGGTCCCGCGGATACAGAGAAAACTGTCTGTGACAGACGGACAGACAGACAGACACCCGAGTGGTCCTATGAGGGTTCCAATTTTCGTTCGAAACCCTAAAAAAGATATTTTTAACCGACTTCAAAAAAAGGAGGAGGTTATCAATTCGACTGTATTTTTTTTTATGTTTGTTACCTCATATTAACCGACTGGATGAACCGATTTTCATGATTCTTTTTTTATTTGAAAGCTGGTGCTTCCCGTGTGGTCCCATTGCCACCACGTCAGGATCTGATGATGGAAACCCTGAGAAATCGAGGGCAACTCTCGAAAATTGTAGGCACGCATCTGGTAGAAACTTGATATTCGTGTGTATATCGGGTGATACTACAAAACAATGAAGGTTTGGATCACACCTGATGATGGAGACGACAGAGAGTCAAGGGAATTCCACATCGGTATGTAGGAACTACCAAGTGTTTGGGCTTATTTCATTCGTATTGACGAGACACCGAAATTTACACCGAATTACACCGAAAGCACTTAGTAAGTTTTATTTTCATAACATAACATCACGCCGGTACACTCTGAATGGGTAGGTACCACTAAAAAGTCAAAAATAAAAACTTTTTACAAAAAAATATAACCGACTTCCAAACAAAACACTAAAAAGTATAAAATAAGTAACCTTAATTTCGGAAGTCGGTGTTAAAAAACAAAGAAACAAAACCAAAAACACCGACTTCCGAAATTAAGGTTACTTATTTTATACTTTTTAGTGTTTTGTTTGGAAGTCGGTTATATTTTTTTGTAAAAAGTTTTTATTTTTATTCTACGGCCATCTACAACGTGCCAATGCCATCATTCCCTTGTGAGAAAGTGAAAGGGCTATAGGTACAGGACGAATAACTCTACCTCTTTTTCAAAACGGTTTCATAATGGCAATGACAGGTAAGAGAGCTGTCCTCCTATCTACTACATAATGATTGTGACCAATGTGACTGCCAAATTTGGTCTTAATAGTAACATGGATATGAGGTAATTTTACTAAAGTGGCAGTGGGCAGGGCACATAGCTCGCAGAACAGATGGTTGATGGGGCCGAAAAGTTTTGGAGTGGCGACCGCGTACCGGAAGACGCAACGTTGAAAGGCTCCCACAAGGTGGACCAATGACCGGGTGTAGGTCACGGGTAGCCGATGGATGCGAGACACACAGGACCGGTCGTTGTGGCGACGCTTGGGGAGGCCTATGTCATGCAGTGGACGTTTTTCGGCTGATATGATGATGATGTGGTAATTTTGATTCGAATTGAATAGTGAATGTTGATGTACACCTTGCTAAGATCAGATCAACATCTCCTTTTTATTGAATCCATCAAAATCCTCCCAGAATCTTCCACGACACAAATAATATTATCAAACCAACCACGTATATATGTGTGTTTATATGATTTTACAAAACTTCACGTACGCAAATAGCATATGTATGCCTGCCTATGTTCTCGAGCAATCCCTTAGAGATGGCTCCGAGCTAGTGACTTAAATTTACCTATGAAAATATTATACGGCATTTTCTATGTGCTGGGAAAATAGGTTTTGTGGTTACGAGTGATAGACGTAGTTTAGTTGGAATCGAATAAAAATATGGGTAGGTGTAAGAGTATTGCTAAAGGGAACTGTGGGTATGATTTTAATGATAAATACAGGCAATGAGTAGTGGGTGAAACAGATCAGGTGAGTGTGCCCAAGAACTCCACGACCACATCCCACCCGCCCCCTTCTACTATCGGACATCCAGACGCACTGCATCTTACCATCCCTACCTTGTTGCTATTCCACCAATTGGCACTAAGAGTTTCCAAATGTCTTTTATAATGCGCACAGCAAAGGAGTGGAACTCTCTGCCTGCGTCTGTGTTTCCAAACGCTTACAACCCTAATTTCTTCAAAGTTAGAGTGAACAGGCTCCTTTAGGTAAGCTCGCTCCATCGTAAACTTTGTCTCTGTCATCTCTGACCTAGACTAGAGTCAAAAGCAAATCCATCACAAATAAAAAAAATAGATGAGAAATTCAAATTTGAAGCATTAATTTCACTTTTAACATTTACACTAGACACTTGTATGTATTTTCAAGAAGTCAGAAAGATGTTACTATTCCAAACAAAATGAACGAAAATCAGAATAAACGCAATACCTGTAAAAGGGTCATTGTACTCATCATTATGAAAACTTTTGACCAAACCCGAAATCGCGAAAAATACCGGCAGCCGATTTTTATTCGCGATTTCAGTGTTGGTCCCACATTAAAAGTTGTAGTGCAGTGACTCCTTTTTAACCCCCGACGCAAAAACGACGGGGTGTTATAAGTTTGACGTGTCTGTCTGTGGCATCGTAGCTCCCGAACGGATGAACCGGTTTTGATTTTGTTTTT
Source organism: Lacanobia wlatinum (assembly GCA_947578705.1). Taxonomy (NCBI): domain Eukaryota; kingdom Metazoa; phylum Arthropoda; class Insecta; order Lepidoptera; family Noctuidae; genus Lacanobia; species Lacanobia wlatinum. Next base: position 25,790,130 of record OX388031.1, read on the forward strand.
TAAGTTTGAAAGTTGAATTAGTTGAGAGTGTTCTTAGCTACGTTTTTAGGTACCGCGTTTAATGGGCCACACGTTTTTTTTTAAATCTAAAAAAATGGTTATCTGTCAGAGATGCAATCGGACAAAGAATCTAAACAGAGAACAGTATTTTTATTTATTTATTGGTTTTGTAAGTTTCAAGGTAAATAACGCAATGCTAACGTTAAGTCGACATCTGACTGAGTTAAATCACCTTTTCAGACATTAGCGTCCATAAAGTAATCCATTCTAGATCAACACATAGACATGTTAATGACCCCAATGGACAGTTTTAATGTGTTGTTTATTATTTCATGTTCCATTTTAAACCCTATTTATAATATCTCTCAACCTATAATCCCTTTTATTCCCAAACATCACATTAGACATCGTTTCTTATACTTTAAAAAGATTAACACAACTAGGGCTGTGATATATTTAGCCTTACAGTCCCCAATTTAGCTAATGAGAACTAATAACTATAAATTATGGACTATTTTTGGAGAAAGACGAAGAATGTATAAATAAATGAGAGTCGAATGGTCGAGGAGGAGCGTCCAGTTTTGGGGTCGCGGGTCGATTCCCGTACCGGGATATTTGTAAGGTCACGTTGGTAACCTAGTTTTTATCTATTTTTTTTAAGAGCTAGATTTTTAATAGTCTCATAATTTTTATTAAAGAATAAAATGTCGGTTGGACAGATTTTATACAAAAATTTGTAACTATTTAAAAAACAAATGACTAATTGACTGTTGAACTCAAAAATCTGACCTTGGGGCTGACCTTAAGGTCAGATTTTTCATTTTTCAAGATAATTTTGACTGTGAATTTTTATGAACCTTTAGTTTACATAAAAATCGTTTGATGGATATTAAAAAAAAATTGAAGACTTTAATTTAAAACTTAAACTAACGACCTACAGAAAATAACTACTATCTTCTCAATTTTGATTCAACACACGCCTTTTCTAGAAAATATATTGAGACAGCTAATCTAGAAGAAAAACAGAAATATGAAATGTTTTATACATAAAAACATTTACGAGTCTACCTAATGTAACGCTTCGACATTTATAATATAACTCTACTTCCAAAGATTTTGTGGTCGTCAACTTAATAGTGTCGAATTTTAATTGACTCATAAATTATTTCCTATGAAATGTCAAAAATGTTTCAATATTTCCAACAAACTGTCTTATTCTTTCAAGAACTTTTCAGATATCTATTACCTACAGCGACTAATACTAAGCCCCCGTTTCTGAATTTAGTATTTTAAGTTAAATACTTGACAAAATCTTCATGAGCATAAAAACATGTAGATCACTTTTAGCATTAAGGCCACCCATTGTGTAACCATATGTAATGTTTTCTTCATCTATCTGTACTGTAACTTATATGGTGTACATAATAAAGAGTATCATCATCATCATCATATCAGCCGAAAGACGTCCACTGCTGGACATAGGCCTCCCTCAAGCGTCGCCACAACGACCGGTCCTGTGCGTCTCGCATCCATCGGCTACCCGCGACCTTCACCAGGTCATCGGTCCACCTTGTGGGAGGCCTTCCAACGTTACGTCTTCCGGTATAAAGAGTATTTTCTATTCTAAAACTTTAGAATTATGTAGGTTTGACACATTCTTATCTCCAGATTAAATCAAAGATCAAACTCAAAGTATATATTTCAAATAAACCATTAACAGGCACTTTTGAATTTTCAAGGTCGGTCAATCAAAAACATGAAGCTATTTGCTCGTTCCAAAACGTAGATCTCTATAGAGAAGAACGTGCAAGAAACTCTTATAAATCATGTGATGTATTACAAAAATCTTGGTAACATTATCTTTGATTACTTCTATATGTGAGGACAATGCAAAGAACAAGAAAGTATATAAAACCATTCAAAATTTACATTATAATAAGCCAGTGGCAGGTAAGAGATGACCAGTCCCGGCTGATGGCGCCCTTTCTAATGTAAAAAAACGGGTTTAAAACTTCAATATGAAATAGTCTGTTGCTACCTATCGATAAACTATTTTTGAGCAGCACTGTTCAGCATCCATATTATAAACAGACGGGAAAAGTTAAACAAAAAATGTTCATCCCGAAATTTTCTCCATAAATCATTGTTGCGGTAAAATTATATCTCAACGATTTATTCTACCTACTTTTGGGGTATAGGGAATATTTACGCGACAAAAGATATACAGTAATACGGGAATGGATGCGTGTCTGTCCTTTCTGGGATGCGCATTATTGTAAATACTATGACTATCACATTCGGTCTGTATGTGTATTAGTCTGTGTTTATTTATTTACTAATGCTTCATCTAGCGTGTTAGTACATAGATAAAAGTGATTTAACAGGGCATTATCTACCAGTCAACCTTTGGTTTACAAAACCATTACAGCTAATTCTGTTATACCGATAATTTTAGTACAGAGCAGTTACTAATGTCCCGACGTTAGTTTAAGAAGCTTTAGCATAGCATAAGCAGCAGATATTAAAATAAACAATGACATTTTCCTTGATTTGGATATTTTTATCTCGATTTCGAAACAAAACATTCGAAATTATAATCGAAAGACCAAAAATCACAACGAAAGTGCTAAAAGTTTTATGCTGAAGAAAATGTAATGTAGATGCAATTTTGTGCAACCGCATAATTACACTGCATGTAAAAGTATTGTCAAAATTGTGGCGAGCAATAAGCATGCCTTACTTGGGCCATTTCGCAATTAGTGTGCACTGTTCTTAATATATAGTGTCCGTGGAGTTTCTTGCACGTTCTTCTCCATAGAGATCTACGCTTTGGAACGTGCAAATAGTGTTTTTGACTGACCGACTTTGACAATTCAAAAGTGCCTGTAATTGGTTTGTTTGAAATATACGATTTGATTTGATTTGATTCTATAGTTTACTGAAAATTTGTCATTTTTTCACAGGTTTTCTTTTCTTATTCGACTTCGATGAGCTTTTCAAAATCACATTGCTTTTGAAAAAGATTTCAAACACCGCAGGGTCATCTCCCTGTTACAGAATAGGGAAGATGCAGATACAGAATTAATGAGAATGTTGTTCATAAAATAATAAAAAAGTATGAAATAAAGGCCATTACAACGTTTTTATTTTAGTTAATATCGATTTTTAACAAAAAGAATCAACTTAAGTAACGTGACAGGAACGTATTTAAAAACAAAAATCAGCGTTTCGTGACGTCACTGCTGTTATGACAACGAAAAGGCAACCTTGTCTTTTAGTTAGGACAGTTCTTGACTAGTGGCAGACAGGAGTGACGTCAACGTCCGTTTTCGCGCGAAAATTGAAACAGTCAGTTTAAAAACGCAATTTTGGCAATAAAGCTAAAGAGTTTTCATTTATTATTTATGTGGTGGTCTATTCTAGATGGAGTTCTTTAAGATTAAAGCAAAAATGGAAATAGTGCATGTTCCCTATTGTTCCAAAGAGTTACTTCTTCTTCTTCTTATCGTGTGGGCAGTAAGGTCTAACGACACACACCCTGGTGTGAGTTTCTAAACCACCTCAAGGGCCTCTGACATGTTTTCTTTGACGACCGCCATTTGGTGGCCGGGACCACCGGCTTATACGTGCCTTCCGAAGCACGGAATCATCTTTTTATCAGACAATCAGGGATTCAAGCCTGCAATGTCCTAGCCAAACTGGAAACCAATTTACAAAGAGTTACTGCGGCCAAGGAACGAGAAGGGCATTCAAAGGAACACAGGTGGGTTTCAGTCCGTAAGAGTCTGACACTCCCTTCCGCCCCTCTCAGAGCGGGAGATGATGTCCCGTCCAAAAAAGGGCCAACTCCCTACAGGCAACGTTTTATCGAATTGAATTTCCTTCCATAGCAAGGCATGACATGGTTACAATCACCATTACTTCCTCATACTCCCAAATACAGACCCAAATTTTTCTTCACAAAATTTCGCGAGCATCGCCGGGTGGGGTAACACACTTACACTACGCGGCATAATGCGAAAACGGCCGCACGCGCCCCGATGTGTTAACCTCATTATTTATGAATGTTGTTATGGGCTCAAAATTTCTTACGCTTGAATTATTTAATCTGCTTTTCCATTACGGTTTCGCTAAAATGACACAATTTATATTCAGAGAGGACGCTCAGAACTCAGGAGTATGACTTTATGGAAAGATTAGGGATGAGATCAAAAATTAAAATACGTTACGTTCTCGTATCGTTTGCGTTTCGACGCGTTTTATAGGATCGTTTGCGAGCGTGTGAATGGAATGACGTGTGCTAATCGTAAAATGTTGGAATGAGTCTGATCTTCTAGCCGATTACGAGTTTTCGTAGGAACATTGAATAAAAATGACTGACTGACTCATTTACATTTTTATTTGGTAACGTAAAACCTCTCAAATTTAATAAGTTTATTTATTAAATTATACGCTAATAAATGGTATACCTTAAAGAATTCATCCTTGTTTTTACGTCAAGAAGTACTCTAAAACTGTTCAAAAACATCTATTGTAAAATGCACTGCAAAACCAGTAAACGGGCCACTTCACGCGTTCACATTTCATATCAAAACAGCTGCATATTACGTCACTAGGCAGCACAAAGCTTCAGCGGCTCATTGTTGCTTAAAAGCACAAAAGTACGTACAGCATACAATAGAATTTACTGTTAATTAGCATTTTCGACAAAAGAGCAAAGATTTTCAAAGTTAAATTAATATGTTTTATGAAAACATCACCTGTCTTCATTGCCAAAGGGTATGACATTAAAGGCTCCCACAGAGAGGTGACAGTGCGACATTAATGCAAAGTACTGTCTGAGCGAGCCTTACATGTTTTTTTTGTTATGATTTTTTCCTAGAAATAAAAGCTACCTTTATACCTACCTACTTAAAGAAAGTTCATCAGCATTAGCATGCATTCACCTAGAACATTTGATTGCGGCCGAAAACAAATCTCTGTAAATGTTACGACATAAGTAAGATCCTACTGAAATAAAATTTTAATTATATTAAACACTAGTGGACGTCACACGGTTTCACCCGCGTAGTTCCCGTTCCTGTGGGAGTACGGGGATAAAATATAGCCTATGTTACTTCCTGATAATATAGCTATCCATTGCTGAAAGAATTTTTCAAATCGCTAAAGTAGTTTCGGAGCCTATTCATTTCCAACAAACAAACAAACAAATCTTTCCTCTTTATAATATTAGTGAAGACTATTAGTTTTAATTTATACACACATTCTAACCATATGATTAGTTCAAGTACTGAGTAGCAGATCATAAAATCAAATTATCTGGAAATAATAAGTAACACTCTGATAATATAAAAAAAAACTTTTTTTAAAATAGGGCTCGTGGTTTTCATCTTCTAAATAAATTGACCCATCAAACAATTCTCTAGAGACATTAATCTCTTGAAAATTCATTTTTCCGTAGACCACTAATGCCAACCAATTAATTACAATATTGTCCTTTTTTATTCTATCCGTTCGACCTCATCGTATAAAAGACTAACCTACAACTCAAAGTAACTTTTTTCAACATTATTTTTCATATTTTTTAATCCATTAACTTGATGATGAGCTGTCAAAATTGTGCATGCATAATATCATAAAGATTTGACGTTACACTGGGTAGGTGTGATATTAACATCTCGCGCGGCCCGGCCCGGGTCGGGTAGGCCACATGTGGGCCTTGCCACCTTTTTATAAGCACGAATATTTTAAGGTTAAAGGAAAATAGGGGATCTATCGGTTGTGGTTGGGATATTGGAGTGTTGGCAGTTTATTCTGAAAATGTATAACGTAATAGCAGGCCGTACCGTGGCCCTGTCTGCCTGTATTTGCCTTGTTTGAATTTGATTTTAAGCAAAATCAATGATAAGACCCGCTGCTGTACAGTCGATTGCACATCGGTATAACTACTATAAATTTGAACTGGTCGAGCGAAGTACGAAGATTTAGTAAGAGAAGGGGCCAGGTTGTACGAATTTTGATACCCACTGACGTGTGGCCGCGTGTCCCATGAAAGAACATTAGGTACAATTTTTTGTACAAACACAGACATAATGTTTTTGCACTTATGCAAGTTCACGAGTGCAAGTTCTAACATGAAAAACAGATGTTTTTTTAGCAGTCTTTCTAGCAGGTGTCATATGATTGTTTACATAAACACACAGCAAAATCCAAGAAACTTGATCGTATACCTATTATACCCAAGTGTTTATTTTAATGTAGGTATCAGTTTTAATTACGAAACTTAAGTAATTTGACCTAACTCACGTTTGTACTAAACTCATTATACGTAATACAATTTATTCCCTTAAATAAAATTAACTGAGACGAAGGCTGAATACTGAGTGGTGGTTTATTTAACATCTCGGCTTTAAATATAATACGGAACCATTGCTTTTGCTTCAATTTGAATATTAAAGCTTTGTTGTTTTAGGTAAATATGAATCTTTCAAGTATGAGAATTGCATTGCAATTCAACGTGGCAATTCCGCCAGACTTTTGAATATGTTTTCCGATAACAGCAACGTCTAATGACCAATTTTTGAATAGCCGGATATTTTTTACCGAAAGAGTAAAAATAGCGAATTAACAGATTTTTAACCGACTTCAAAAAAAGGAGGTTCTCAATTCGACCGCGTATATATATCTTTTATTTTTTTATGTATGTTCGCGGATAACTTCGTCGTTTATGAACCGATTTCGATTAATCTTTTTTTATATGAAAGGGTATGCTGCCGAAGTGATCCCATTGCCACCACGTTAAGATCTAATGATAGAAACCCTGAGAAATCGAGGGCAACTCTAAAAAACTTGATATTCGTGTGGGTGATACTACAAAACAATGAAGGTTTGAATCAGACCTGATGATGGAGACGACAAAGAGTCAAGGGAATTTCACATTGGTATGTAGGAACTACCAAGTGTTTGGGCTTATTTCTTTCGTATTGACGAGACCTTTACACGGAAAGCACTAAGTAAGTTTTATTAAATAGGCCCAGTTCATAACATAACGGTACGCTGTGAATGGGTACTCAGGTACCACTAAAAATTGAAAAATAAAAACTTTTTTACAAAAAATTTAACCGACTTCCAAAAACAAAACACTACAAAGTATAAAACAACTTTAATTTCGGAAGTCAATGTTTTGGTTATTTTGACACCGACTTTCGAAATTAAAGTTATTTTTAATTAAAGTTTTGTATAGAAAATATGTCAAACAGCCATATTTATAGACATAGTTAGTAAAAAGTTAAGTTCATTAAATTTTTCTTCATATGATTGTTATTTATTTTTACATAAGTAAGATTTTAAAATATTCACTCAAACATTTGTTTTATTACACTCTTGCTTGAAAGTCAAACAAAATAGCGTTTAAATTCTTTATCTAGGTCGTCGAATACTTTTTATTTTTGTTCAATCTGAAAGGTTACATGTAATGTATATTAACACGTTTTCGTTTTGGCTCATATTACAAGAAAATTCAAATATTACAATGTCTGTGATGAGACGTTTTTCTAGTATTTGAACGTGAGATATTCAAATCGATACGGTCTGATTCCTTCAATGAAATTACAGGAGTAAAATAGAAAATAGGGAGGGAATGTTATATATTTTGTTCAAGTACAGTTTACTACACCTATTTATTTTATTTTGAATATTTTTTTAGTAATGAATTGATTCATTATTAAAAAAAATTATCTTTTTATTAATTATTAAAAAAATAAATAATAATATCCAAGATAATAATAATAATATACAAGAGGAATATAAAGAAGACAGTACTGAGGACCTAACCTGTCTATTATAAATCATTATGAAAATGTCACGAATACTGGAAGAAATAAACATTTTATTGCAGAACTAGTAGAATCTGAACTTATTGTATTGGACTGTTATAAAATAGTGACCGACCTGAGCATTTGAATATACGATAACGAATCAATATTCAAAAGAAGTTTGTAAAAATGTAGATTGTGTGAGCAGATGTCAATTGAAATTGTATATCATCATTTATATAATAATTATAATGAATTAAGGCAGCATAAAATCTAATGGCGGCTCAAAACACTCTGACAGTCGCTGCCCAGTAGCAAATTCATTAATAGCGGGGGTGAGTGGTGGGGTACTGAGCAGTTAGAAAAGAACTTCACAGACGTCATTAAGTTTAAATCGACCTATAATTATTAATAAAAACTAGTACTTACCCCTGGTAGTGTCCGTTTCTCATGTAGAGCCGTTTGAGCGCTGGATGCGCTCTCTGGATTGAAGTATGTTAAAAATGCACACCCTGCAACAATAAAAAAACCTTTTGTTAGGTTTGTACAAAAATATGTAAAACTAACTATAAACTACGAGTAAATCGACTAATTTACTTAAAAGTAATAAAATGAAATACATAGTAGAGCTTCTTGTAAAAGAGTTTGTCCGGAGAAGTTATAAAATGTCTATTTTTGTCAAGCAATTGCAGTAAAGTTGCAGTTTATATAAAACTGTCTTATAGAACAAGGGCTGAATATTTTGTCTGATTTTATCTTCTCTTCTTCTGATTTATGGTTTCTCTTATAGGACCTGATTTGGAAATCAGGTCCTCTAAGAGAAACCATAAATTCTGCATGTGGTTTTTAAGCAATTAGAAAATCCAGCATACACAGGAATAATCTTAACTTTGTAGTACCTAAGTAGAGCACATTCCCCGCCGTAAACTAACACGTGCCTGTAATCAAGCCTACATCATCATCAAATTAGCAATAATTCAGTATCTGTTCATTATTGTAGACACACTGTGTTGATCGGAAGTAAGCTGTGTCACAGTGTAACAGTATTCAGTAGGATGCTCCAAGCGTACGGATAGTAGGTAAGGTGTGCCACAGTATAACGGTTTTCAGTAGGATGCTCCAAGTGTACGGATTGGAGGTAAGGTGTGCCACAGTATAACGGTATTCAGTAAGATGCTCCAAGCGTTTGTGTTGTACGGATCGGAGGTAAGGTGTGCCACAGTATAACGGTATTCAGTAGTATGCTTCAAGCGTTTGTACAGGGCAGTCGTGTAGGAGTTTGCAGTATGAGATATGACTTAACACAACGACAATACGATATCGAGGTTGGGTGAAACTTTCGTAAGTATACAGGGTTATTAAACTACAATCTTTTGGGAACATGATTATTAACAACTTTTACGGTGAACCAACCCTGAAAAGTCGAAAAAAAAAACGGAACCCTTATAGGATCACTCGGGTGCCTGTCTGTCTGTCTGTGCGTCTGTCACAGCCAGTTTTCTCCAGATTTTTCTAGACCGAGTCTGTTGAAATTTGGTACACATATGGACTTCTATGACCCAAACACGGACGCGTTACGTAAATCATAAATTTTTTAGTATGGGGGTCAAAACACTTTTTAGAACAATATCGTGTGACATATCAAATGAAAGGACTTACTGTGACGGTTTTAATTATATTTTTTTCATAATTTTAAAATACATGGTTTTGAAGTTATTCAAGAAATTAGACGAAAAATGACCATTCCCCCCTTACCTCCGAAACTGCTGAGCCAAAAATTTTGAAAAAAATTGAGATCATAGATCTTTACCTAAAGATTACAGGGAAACCTATTAGAAGTCTGTAGTGTTAACATAACATGTTAAAAAAAATAATTCGTTAGGAACCCTTTGCACGCGAGTCCGACTCGCACTTGGCCAGTTTTTTTAAAAACATTCGGAATAATCCATCTACCTAATTGACTCGTTTCTTTATATTATAACTACATTCAACTGATCCATACCAAAATCTACTAGGATAAAGAGATGCAGTAGCAAAGGTGTTCTTTTTTCGCCAATAATTCTAAAATTAAGTTTTTATGTAAGGCTGAATTAATGTAACCTGTTTGCAAGCCTGTTTCCAACAATGGATCCCTTTTGGCCGATACTACGATGATGACAAGTCAATTAATTTTATGATGTTTGTACACTAACTGCCCTAAATCTATCTACTTTCGTTCAGTCTATCCACAAGTTGTCTGTAAGAGAGTGCCCTATGCGATAAACTCACCCATTGCACACTTGTTTTATAAATGTTTATACCGTGCTTATTTGTAACTAGCGGACCCGCGCAACTTCGTTTGGGTCACAATGTTCTTTACTGCTCCGCTCCTAATGGTCTTAGCGTGATGATATATCACCTATAGCCTTCCTCGATAAATGGGCTATCTAACACTGAAAGAATTTTTCAAATCGGACCAGTAGTTCCTGAGATTAGCGCGTTCAAGCAAACAAACAAACAAACTCTCCATCTTTATATATTAAGTATAGATAAACTACACACAGCTACATTATCAGGAAGTAACATAGGCTATATACAAATAAGTACATAGCTTATTACAAATAGATTATTACAGTAAAGATGTACAATAAAGTATATAATAAATAAATCTAGACAATCCTCCATTCAAAATTTATCGCCAAGACAACTTCCATATTACACGACACCCGATACCCAGCTTAAAGTAATCCCCGTCAACAAACAAACACAATAAAAAATTAAAATTCCGCTGCAGTTTGTCGCGTTCAAAATGGCAGCTGATATGTGTTCGGCTTACAGTCGAAACGAAGCTTTATTTGTAGGCGACGATGTCGGTCGAATAGAAATGAAGCGGTCGTATTATTGACGGCCCGTTAGACTTAAGTGCAACGTGCTGATGTGCTGGAGGTGAGGTAGATAGACAGATAGATAGATATACAGATACATAGAATTTACTTTATTGTGCACTCAAAAATAGTAACACAACTCTTTTGAGATGGTTTGAATGGTGGGTAGTGATAGAATTGTTAGTGCGGGTGGATTGTTTCATGAGAGCGGAAATGGTTTGAAAGTGAAATTAGGATTTATGATAATTTTTGAAAACATCATGATGAGAGACGAGGTTTTGATGCTGGGCAATGTTTCTTTTTTAATCAAAGAAATAATAAGGAGTGGAAGACGACATGTTAAAAGGATTTCTTTTATAGATTAGATTTGATAAGACTGTGAGTAATGCTGAATTGAGGATGTAGTTTTCTAAAATTCACTTGAAGTCATTGCAATAAGAGAAAGAACGTAAATGGGCTAGTTTCCACTGTCAATAAATTGCAAATCTATTTAGTCCGTCAGAGTATTGAAAAATAATTAACACGTATTTATTGTTTTTGTAAATCAATAAACATTGACAAAGATAAAACCTATCAAAACTCGGGAGACCCATTAGTGACGTCACGTCGCTAGTAAAAATTGTACTATCGTAGTGACGTCACGCGAGTTTTCAATGTACTGTATCTTCGAAATTTTTGTTTACGTGAAAAAAATAAAATAAAATCGTGTTCAATATTTTTTGGAAATGTATCTGACGGACTAATTCGTTTTTTTTATATCAGTAAACAAGCCCCCTTTCCTTTCCCAATAAACTTAAATATTAAAAACATAATGTTTTATGATTAAGTTCCTTTATACTAGCTACTACATTCTGTATATATACATGTGTGCACCAAACAAACAAATATTATTCCTTACAAAATTCATAAAATCTCCCTAATTTCTTCTAAGTCCGCTACTTAGCAAAAGTGTCTCCCAGCAAAAAAATAACAAAAGAACCCGGATGATAACAGAAGCGTCACTTAATAATTTTGCGAGTTTCCTCCGCCGGGGACGTAGAAGATCGTACTGTCATGTTATGTGTCCCGACCATTTGTCTACGTCACATTTTAAAAGGGCAGACTGCAGTGTGGTATTCGGGTACTATGTGCAGTTGTATTGTTGGGGGTTATGTCTGTGTTGAAGTAAATCGTAGTATTGTTGTAAATATGTAAGTGAGAGAGAATTGTTTGATTATTATTTTTTATTTTTTTAAGAGTCTTGTTAAGGGGGAACACTACTTGTCGCTGTGATTACGTATTCGAAACTGATTTTAAAAAATTGACACTTATTTTCTTTTTAATATGTATATTTGTGTATCTATTTTAGTATATTGTTTTGCTCTATTTCTATAACAATTTTGTTAACTTTATATTTGCACCAAGTGCAACCCCATTCCAGGTTGCCTGGAAGAGATCGTGGAATGCGATAAGGCCGCCAATAGTATATTTTTTAGTGTAAGGTCTCCTTAATGTATTTTAAATTTGGTGTAAAATAAAATATATATAAATAAATAAATATGCCTCAACTGCTGAACGGGTTGAAATACACGTTTTAGGACAAAAAGGAAAAAAAAAAAAAAATAAAGATAAACAAAAAGAAAATAGAGATGAGACTTCTTCACGTGGGCGGAGCTGTAGGTAGAAGCTAGCTATTTGTAAAGAGTAGTTAGGACTAGATACCATTGCTTGAATACTTGAACCACATTTCTGGTCTGTATGGCAACGTTTGGGGAAGGTCTATATCTAGTTTCAACTGAATGATGGTGATTGTTATGATTAATTATATGAAAAACCCTTTGGGCAAACCCTTAAAAAACTAATGTAATGTATCAAAAATTATCAAGCTCTTTATAAGATTATTTAATTTCCAGATTTCCTTCAATGGTATTTGCAGAATTACAATGACATTTTCTGGAATGCAAGTTATTGTTCCCATTCTTGTTTAAAGCAAAGTCCTTTACAAAATAACACAACAAAACCCAACATTTTAATCCAATAAGTGCCCCTTTAATTGAACGGGCAGAGGCCCCAAAATTAACAGCTAATAAGCGACCCGGAATTGCTCCATTACACAAATAATCTCAACTTCACGGTTTCTTTACTCAAATAATCCTACCCTCTACGCAAACATTAACAAATAAACACAATTCACCCCCACAATTAATACCCAAGATAATTAACGTCCCGTACCAAAACATGGGACATTTCTTCACGAAAATAAACGAAAGGCTAACTTGGAGCTTTAAAAATTATGACTTGGCAACATCGAATGGACCGGAAATGTATAGGCTCAGGAAATGAACCCGTTAGCGCAATCCAAGATGGCGAACACGGAAGCTGGCCAGCCGATTTATTCGTGTTGCTGGACCATAGCAGATGAAATGCGCTATTATGACGTATGGTAATGCGTTGGAATGCTTTTAAAGGGTTAACTGTGATTTATATTATGTTTCAATGTAGATTTACGATCGGTTTTGGATTAAAAAGGTGGCTGTGGGTGTTTTAGTGTCTGGGTTTGTCATTGTTCTTGGTTTGGTGCGACTATTTTGTTGGCGTTTGTTTTATGTTCTAGCTTTGGTGATCATTGACGTTCACAATATTTATATTCTATGCTATTAGAGTATCTATAGGTATAGGTTAATGGTGTAAAACATTTAAGAACAGAAGTAGTTTTGGTTGATTTCGCTTCGATTTTTCAATCGACAAAGCTGATTAGTGTCTGGATATTTTTAAATCATTTTGTGTTAATTTAGATGATTGATTGATTGTGTCAATGTAATAGTTTTATGCTTCTATTTCTATCTTTACTTTTTGTTTAAACTTGTTTCATAACTACGGAAATTATAATAAAAATGTCGCTTTTGTAACTTAACCCTTTCACTGACCTAATCTTGTCTAATTCCAAGCCTGTCCATCTTTTGTGCATGTAACTCGAAACCTAAGCCTAACAAACTATACGGATACATTCTGAGGCGTATTCGCAGTTGTTACCGACGAAATGCAATTGACAGCTGTTGGCTGACGTGTCGACAGAGCCAGTCAATTACTTGCTAGCTAGTGTTTCAGGATTTTGAAAACATTCAGTTCAGTGGTTGTAGCAGTTTTTAATTAAACCTTTTTACAAGCTTTTCTATTCTATTCTATATTTTAATATGGCAAGCACAGCCAATGTCGACTATTTTGCCAATGTCTAAAGTTGATTAGAGAAGCAAGTGTGTGTGATAGATGAACGGTAGACAAGGACTTAATTATTTGATTGTAAACTTGCTGAGTTCGTAAGAGACTGAAACAAACAGAAAATAGAAATACATAAATATTAAAATAACATTGTTAAAACATTAATATTACATTAAATGCCACATCCACATTGACGGTAATTTGGAGTACAGTATGACTTATAGTTTAATATTATTGCGACAGATGAAAATCATTACAAGCTTTTGATTTAACTTACAATGTTTGTTAGTTTGTAAAATCTTGCAAGGTGAATTTGAATCACTTTATCTTATGTAGGTACTTGAAATTTTATATGTTGGTTCAGTTTTGATGACAATTGTTTTATGACAAACTTTGACCTGATTCTCCTTAGAGTTGGCTCCAGACGACGCAACTCCTCAACAGTCAACAGTGTAGACAAATTTTGCGTACGTAATTTTAATAGTGCGTATTAAAGCTAGTTTGAGAGAATGATTTTATTACTATGGTTTATTACACGATAAGCTTTTATGTTCTCAGATACGAGTATGTATTTGTACTTTTTTTTTCAATTTTAGTATCAATGCGCAACATCGGAGGTCGCTGATCTATACTTAATATATAAAGCTGAAGAGTTTGTTTGTTTGTTTGCTTGAACGCGCTAATCTCAGGAACTACTGGTCCGATTTGAAAAATTCTTTCAGTATTAGATAGCCTATTTATCGAGGAAAGCTACAGGCAGTATATCATCACGCTAAAACCAATAGGAGCGGAGCAGACGAAGTTGCGTGGGTCAACTAGTTTTATATATTAAGGATATTGATGATACTCCTTAAATTGTTTAGCTTTAAGATGAAATTAAGAATTTACTTTAACTCTTATTGTTTAATAATGGCCACTTTACAACGTCAAGAAAATTTTATAAATGCTTTAAAAGACTCAACACTCGACTGTTAGTTTCACTTATTTTACTTTTATGTGTCTTGTGCGAGTCCCAAATAAACATTTTTCTTTCTTTCTTTTTTCTTTCAACACCAAAACTAGCTCCAAAAATTCATACACCCCAAAAATACAACCACAATTCCTGCAGCTTCAGAATCCTGACACGATTTTGAATATCATTTCATTAGTTTGAGCGGCTTGGAACAAATGAGACTGTTGTGTTTGATCAGGCACAAAGCTTTGCCACAGTGAGGTTTAATACTCTTGTTTTAATGTTACACTTGCACGTGTACAAATTTTATTAAGTGGAAGATTTTCAAAGGATTTGCTGGAATTTGTGGTTGAATATTAAGGTTTGGGGGCTAATTTGAAGGATTTGGTGGGTCGTAGTAGATCGGCTTACAATTGTAGTCTTGATTGTTCATAATTATATTTATTATTATATTTTTTATTAATTATTAGTTTTATTAATTATCATTTTATTTTTATTATTTATTTTTATTTGGTTCTTCAACAATGACTACACGATAACATTTACAAAAAATCATTCTACACTTAAGTTTAAGTGCCACATCACTTAAAGAAGAGAACTACATACACTATACGGTACGCATAAACTGCTATAGAAACAGTGAAAAAGTAAATAAAAATAATATATAATGAAAAATTACAACTTAGAATAATACAAAATTACACATTAAGTTAGTTAGGCCAAACAGTGACGGTGACAGTAATTACGTTGTAAAGATGAATTGATTTAGTGGAGCTTAATGAATCTGTACGTCTACCATGAGTTTTTTCAATCTATACTCGCTAGCGACTGTAGTTAAAAAATGTATGAAAACTAAAAAAAAACAAGTTTCTAATATATTTGTTTAGTTGTTTACTAAAGTGTTACTTGTAACTTGCTTGCTTGTTAGTTAACAACTTAAACAAATAAATTAGAAACTTGTTTTTTTTTTAAGTTTTCATACATTTTTTAACTACAGTCGCTAGCGAGTATAGATTGATAAAACTCATGGTAGACGTACTGTCTAGCCCTTTCTTAACCAGTCTAATCGGATGGAGCCCAATACCAATATTATGTGGATCGACTTCAGATACCTCTTGGCAAAACTGGTATTGCAACAGATTTGCAGAAAAAGAGACACTTCATTATCAAAATGCCACCTGAACTGTAAATTGAACAGGTTACGTCGTTATCTGATATGGAAAAGTTGTAACGCTTTTCTTAAATCAACCCTGACGAATATTCATGTTCGTTATTTTTTATTTACCTGCACCAGATTGCGTTACTACTGCGATTTATAGCTTCTGTTGAAACCTGAAACCGTGTTGAAAAAACATAGTAACGAATCTGAGTAGTGTCTCTACATGATCGAATTATCAACCAACTGATAAATTAAATTGAAGTTCTACTTCTTATATATACCCTTACAGTTTTATTCAGGTGTGTTATTTGTGTTCAGCTGTGCAGACAGGCCAATTTAGACTCCAACACATTGTACCTCCCCATTGGTTTGTACAATGTGTTGAGGTATTTTACGTGGAGCGGCTGCTTACAGACCTACTGTAGGCAGCCGCTTCACGTAAAATACTGGTATTCAGCTAAAAATCCGGTTTGACTGGAAACCGACCCCAATATAGTTGGGAAAACGCTAGGCAGATGGTGATGATGAAATTGTACCTACCCTTAAAAACAAACCCCCCAAAAATAAATCGTACAACCTGCACATCTACGATAACACGATTTTGTATAAAACCGATTGCAGCGTATCAAATAAGCGCAAAAGCACGCGATTAGCACACCGCGCTAATTTACGCTGGCCGGTCGAATTTGCATCGACGCCGGCCGCAACGAACCACAGCCCGCTAATTAGTAGTTAGCCGCTTTTATTTCCGAGCTAGCGTTATCTAAGCCGCTGTAATCTGCTACTGTTACGCCCAACGCCGTGCCGTGCCTATGCGGGTTTAACATACGGTTTTCGGTTGTTTAAAAAATTGTTGCGGTTTTTTTTTTCAAGGTGGTCTCGAGTGGTCAGTGTAGATTAGTTAACGAGTAGGTAATTGGTGTTGTAATGTTGAAAGGACAAGTGTATGGTAAAAAGAGTAATAGAAATATTGCAAAAATTGAGAAGAGTAAGTAGCTTTTATTTCCGAGACGCGACTTCTTCCGCGCTGCAATTTTCTTAAAGATCCACATAGGATCCCAAATTTTTTTTTCTAATTGAGTTACATATTAAAACTTGAGAACCACTCTATCCACTGGTGAAAACAGCATGAAAATCGGTGCAGTAGTTTTTGAGTTTATCGTGAACAGACAGACAGACAGACAGACGCGGCGGAGGACTTTGTTTTATAATATTTAGTGATAGCGTTATCTAAGCCGCTGTAATCTGCTACTGTTACGCCCAACACGTGCCTATGCGTTGCGGCTTTAACATATGGTTTTCAGTTGTTTAAAAAATTCTTGCAGTCTTTTTTTGAAGCGGTTTGGAGTGGTCTGTGGGTAGGTTGGGGAAAACGGATAATTGGTGTTTGGAGGGCGTTGAAAGCACCATTATATAAGGTGTAACAGAATCAACGGAAGTCTTGAACAGGCGTCATTTTTCTCATCATTATTACGAACAATATTTACTTATAATGGGACCAGAAATGGAATCGAAAAACGGAATTTAATCTTTGCATCATTAAATAAAATTTTCTGAGCAGCTTTTTTTGTTATTTCTAGGTTAGTCCGATATTTTTTAGGGTTCCGAAAAAAAAGGAACCCTTATAGGATCACTCGGGTGTCTGTCTGTCTGTCTGTCTGTCTGTCTGTCTGTCTGTCTGTCTGTCTGTCTGTCTGTCTGTCCGTCTGTCACAGCCAGTTTTCTCCGGATCCACTGGACCGATTCTGTTGAAATTTTGTACACATATGGACTTCTATGACCCAAACACGAATGCGTTACGAAAATTATTAAATTTTTAGTATGGGGGTCACTTTTGGGGGTCAAACAAGAAAATTAAAAAAAAAAGTTTTTTGAACAATATCGTGTGACATATCAAATGAAAGGGCTTACTGTGAGGATTTTAATTATATTTTTTTCATAATTTTAAAATAAATCATTTAGAAGTTATTCAAGAAATTAGACGAGAAATGACCATTCCCCCCCCCCTTATCTCCGAAACTACTGAGCCTAAAATTTTGAAAAAAAATGGAGATAATAGATCTTTACCTAAAGATTACAAGAAAACCTATTAGAAGTCTGTAGTGTTAATATAACATGTTAAAAAAATTAAATTCGTTCGGAACCCTTTGCACGCGAGTCCGACTCGCACTTGGCCAGTTTTTTTTTAATTTGTGATGGGTTTGCTCTTGACTCTAGTCTAGGCCAGAGATGACAGAGACAAAGTCTACGATGGAGCGAGCTTACCCAGAAGGAGCCTGCTCACTCTAATTTTGAAGAGATTAGGGTTGTAAGCGTTTGGAAACACAAACAAATGCAGGCAGAGTTCCACTCCTTTGCTGTGCACATTATGAAAGACGTTTGGAAACGCTTAGTGCGAATTGATGGAATAGCAAAAAGGTAGGGATGGTAAGACAAGGCATCCAGACGCACTGTATAGTGCGTCTGGATGTCCGATGGTAGAAGGGGCCGATAATAAAAGCTGTTTTTTTTTTTAGTATTGATAGGCACGCTTTTGACCACTATCTCACCTGATGGTAAGCGATGATGTGGTCGAAGATGGAGCACGCTTGCCTAGAAGTAACCTATTCACTCTTGACTGAAAGACTCCCAGGTTGTAGTTATCAGGAAACACAGACTCCGGCAGGGAATTCCACTCCTTAGCTGTACGCACTATGAATGTGTTCCCAAAACGTTTCTTGCGCGTGGGTGGGATGTCCACCATGTACCGGTGGTGCATCGCCGTTCATATTATGGTCCGATGATGAAACGGGCTTGGTGGAATTAAATTATGCAATTCCGTCCCACATTCCCCAGAATGCAACCGGTAAAAAACCGACAGGCTAGCAACTCGTCGTCGATGCTCAAGACTTTGGAGCTTCGTCGCGACTAGCCTATCATCGCCGATGATCCTTTTGGCTCGTTTCTCAATTGACTCAAGGGCATAAAGCTGGTATCTGGCAGATCCGTATATTATGATGAGTTAAATGATTTCTTTTCAGGTATTGTGTAAATTGTAGAATTAATAGTCATAAGTTGTAAATAAGAAGGTACGAAAAGGCCACAAAAAATTCTTTTAAATAAACATGTTATTGTCTTATTTTAAAATAAAGCCAGACAGTAACCCACTTTCAAAAAGTCGACTCTGAAAACAAGAGGCGCTGAAAATAACAGTTTCATAGTCTTAAAATATAAAGTTTTCTCTTTCAAATAAACCTTGTGAAACAGGTAAACTACTGTTCTAATTAGTTTTCTTTGTACACTCCACCTCCACAATATTCAGAACTACAGCCAACAAGAGGATCTTAAATTCAAACTTACAACCATGATAAGTGAAATACTTAGTGTTTAAATAATTCTAACAAATACAAATACAGATAAAGTTTTATCATTAATATACAACCTGTAGTAGAATAAACGCAATATCTCTTAAGGGGTCATTGTACTCATCATTATGAACAACTTTTACTATGGGACCAACACTGAAATCGCGAAAAGAAATCTACTCCCCCATACATTTATGTGCGCATAACTCGACAAAATGTACTGAAACAACTGATTCTTTTTTCGCGATTTCGGGATTGGTCCCATAGTAAAAATTGTTCATAATAATAATAATCATTTATTTCGGACATTAATTAAAATCCATAATGAGTTAGTAACAGAAAAACTTACAACTATGTTAGTAACCTTAAACAAAATAAATTAATCAAAAAAGTTTAATTCATAAACTTTCCCTTTGCACCGGGCCAGCAGGCATGCCTACGGGACCAGTGCGCCAGAAAAGGGCAGTCCGGTCTTTCAGCAATAACGCTTAGGATGCTGTTAGGACTCCCACGTATCCTACGCATCAAGGAGGCCGCCCTTTTGCGCATGATAGCCTCAAAACTATCTATGCCTGCCTCAGCAAACATGCCCGACGCGTTGCAGAACCGTGGAAGCCCCAGCAGCACCCAGAAGGCGTTATTATATTGAATACGAAGAGCGTTGTAGGCCTTCTGCGTATACTTGATCCACAGGCTGCAGGTGTAAAAAGTCTGGCAGTATGCCTTAAACAGTGTAATTTTCACTTCTTTAGTATAATTATGAGTACAATGATCCCTTAAGAGGTATTTTGTTTATTCTATTACACGCTGTATATAAAATTCTTCCGTTACTGACTGACTGAGTGACTGACAGACAACGCACAGCCGAAACTGCTGGTCGTAGAAAGCTGAAATTTGGCATGAAGCTTCCCTACACTCCGTGCACTAAGAGTGGATTTAACGTCCTATGGGAACGGGAAAAAACGGGATATGCGCGTACGAAGTCGCGGGCATAAGCTAGTTACCTCTTAAAACACCTTTAAGGATAAACAGTGAACTTTGAGCAATTGTGGACGCCAAACAAAAGAACGCCAACAAAGTTTATTTTAATGAGAATATCCGTAACTTATGAATTTCGAATCCTTAATGAGAAAAAAAAAAAAATCCGTGGTACCCGAAGTCTATACCCGGGAAAAGTTTCCTTCCTTCAGAGTCTAGTGAAAAGATGCAATGCTGCAGATTCCCAACAAAAATATTCAATAAAAAATACGTTCTAACCATCTTTTGCTGACATTGAAAAAGCTGGCTTAAGAATTCGATTTCAAGAGTTATTCCGGATCGTGAAGCGGTTGGGGTAAGGTCGTTTTTTGTGAGGAGTGGAAAAGTTCGCTTTCAAGTTTACATTGTTGGGTGAAATTAGTTCCAGTTGAATGTCAGAAGAGATATAAAGTGTATTCCATCTAGTTGGCCAGTTTCGTGCCGGCCGGCAAACGGTCTATTTGCATTCAAATGATCGGTCAGGAAGCCGATAAGATTGTCTATGGCACGTCATCGGCTGTGTACTTTGGCAATATTGGCTTTTTTATAGGACTTGCTCACGCTTTCAAGGGGGGCTGGTTCGTATGTCAATATGAAAGGAACTTAAGTATTTATTTGTGAAGTAGTACGTAGATAAGTGGGTTAATGTACAGTAATAGAATAGAATAGAATGTGTGTGTGATGGTTTGTGTGTGTGTGTGTGTGTGTGTGTGTGTGTGTGTGTGTGTGTGTGTTAGAAGTTTGTTTAACAATAGCAAATAGACTACGTAGTACTTCTTCTTAGTCAGACACTCTTGTCTGAGTGGTCGTGGTTGCGCAGATGAGATACATGGAGAGATGTTCGGTGGGTCGTCGACTTTTCCGAAGACTGCTCTCTCAGCGATGCGCTTCTATTTCTGCCGATTGGTCACGTTACGAGTAATGGACCATAGTGAATAGTAAGTACATTGATAAGAGTCTTTTGCTCCTGCGAGTCAATTTCCCGAACATTTCAACATGTGAATTTAATCTAACTTGTTTATCACTGTGATGACATAAGGAACTGAAACGTGGTCGCTTACGTGCTTATGGCGTGGGCCTCATCAGAAGGCTCAAAGTCACTCAAAGGGCAATGGAGAGGGCAATGCTTGGAGTTTCCTTGCGTGATCGAATCAGGAATGATGATATTCGCAAGAGCACCAAGGTTACCGACATAGCCCGAAGGATCGCCAAACTAAAGTGGCAGTGGTCAGGGCACATTGCTCGCAGAACAGATGGTCCGTGGGGCCGAAAAGTTCTGGAGTGGCGACCGCGTACCAGAAGACGTAACGTTGGAAGGCCTCCCACAAGGTGGACCGATGACCTGGTGAAGGTCGCGGGTAGCCGATGAATGCGAGACGCACAGGGGGGCTACTCTCTAACGAAATCCGTAGTTTCGGGCTTAGTTGCGGGCGGGCGTATTCTACTCCGTATCACCTACAGACTTACGATTAGTCCCGAACCCGAACTGAGAATTAATGACAACACGATTTCACAGTAACTGTCAAATCGTGTTATCATTAGTTCTCAGTGGTTAGGTGATACGAAGTAGAAAATGCCCGCCCGCAACTAAGCCCGAAACTACTGATTTCGTTAGAGAGTAGCCCCCCAGGACCGGTCGTTGTGGCGATGCTTGGGGGAGGCCTATGTCCAGCAGTGGACGTCTTTCGGCTGATATGATGATGATGTTTATCACTCTAGGATCCATACTCAAATAACAATAAAAGTTTCACAAACTTACATTAAAGAAATTAAAATTTTACCCCTAAAAACACACTTTCAAAGCTAAAAGATAAAAACGCAATCATAAACGGCTTTACATTTCCCATTTAAAGCGATGACAGCAAAAAATAGCGAAATTAAAAGTTCATAATACAGTTTTCTTTTGAAAATAATTCGATCTATTTCAAGGCGAGGCGAGGCCGTCTTGAGGCACGCCTTAACTAAAGGCCCGATGGGCGCCTCGAGCGGAATTGCATTATCACCGTGTTTTAATTAGCCTTCTCGGGGAGAAATATGTATAGGTATGAGTGTGCTTTCGTAAAGAAATATGGTTTTATAGGTCGCGTGTTATGTTTTTGTTTGGATTACTTGGTTTTATTTGATTACCTTTTTCTGGTGTGGTTTAAAGACATTGACTCGATAAACTAATAACCGCTTTTGCCTCTGGCTTCGTCTTAGTAAATGTCTTAAACTAACCCGCGATAATGTAGTAAAGGAATGACAAATGGTCCTATATTCTTATCCACGGCATACCCGTTTGCTAAATAAATACTGAATACTGCCAAATTCCATCAAAATTCATACAGTAGCAGTTGTAATTGATATGTAACTAATATGTATATATATATATATACTCAATACTCAATACTCAATACTCAATTCTTTATTGCGTTCCATATGTATAACATAGATGGTATATACAAGTTTAGAGAACAATATGGACCCTGTCGGGCACAGCAAAAATTAGGAGAGAGGAAGACGGCTAAGTAGCATTTCAAGGTATTCAATATTTTCAAAAATTATTTAAAATGTAGAATTGTATGTATAAATATGGATATATTTATTAGGTCCGAGTTTGTATTATAGGAAAAAAAAAATGTCTAAACGTAATCGGTAAATAAATGTCAAATTGTATGTATCATTATGTATATATGAGTTCGAAGACTGTGAATTGATTGTAAAGAAAAAGAATAATAGGTCAAAAAATGTCAAAATTAAATAGGTTAATAAATGTCAAAAAGTAATAGGTAAATAAATGTCAAAAAGTAATAGGTAAATAAATGTCAAAATTTAATAGGTAAAAAATGTCAAATTGTATGTATCATTATGTATATATATTAGGTCTGTGTTTGTTGGTGTACTATTATTATAAATTGAATAAGAATAATAGGTATTTTGGAATTGTTTGAAGTATATTCATTCATTAAGATTAATTATGTTATTGTTTGTGTATTCATATTTCTTTTTTACGTTTGATTTTTATACGTACCTGTGTTTGGTGAATAAGAGAGAGAATAATTTTACTTTACAATTAATTTGTCATCAAAAAACTCTTTTACTGAGTAATATGATTTGGATTCCAGAAATTGTTTCAATTTATTCATAAATATATTTGTTTTGCTTACTTGTCTAATATCATTTGGAAGATTATTATAAATTTTTGTGGACATTACTAAAGGGCTGGTTGAGTGCATTTTAAGTCGGGATTGAGGTATGTTTATTTTGTTTTTGTTGTGTCGAAAATTGAATCTTGTTTGTGTTTCTTCACAAGTTGTGTAAAAATCTGGATGTTTTCTGACAAATGTACATAGTTCTAAGATGTATAAACAGGGAAGTGTGAGTATTTTATGTTTACGGAAGTGTGGTTTGCAGCTATCTGTTTGATCTATGTTGGTTATTATTCGAATTAACTTCTTTTGTAAGATAAATATGGTTTGTGAATCTGTACTGTTACCCCACAACATGACCCCATAGCTAAGCCATGCCTGGGCATATGCGTAGTAAGTGACAAGTGCAGTCTGCAGGTTAGTAGTTTTTTTAATTTCGCGTAAGGCATATGCAAATTTTGATAGTTTAGCTCTTATTTTCTGTATATGGGATTTCCAATTTAGGTGGGTATCTATAGACAAACCGAGGAGAGTAAACTCATTGACTTGTTCCAGTTTTGTATTATTAAAAATAAAATTTATTTTTAATGGAGATTTTTGATGGGGATGAAAAGTAATTAATTTTGTTTTGGTGTAGTTAATCTCTAGATTATGGTTATCCATCCAGTTTACAGCTGTAGAAAGAAGAGAGTTTAATTTGTTGTTTATATTATCATCGCTCTGGCATGAGGTGAGCAGGGAAATGTCGTCCGCAAATAGAACACATGGTCCATTTATTATTTTAGGGAGGTCATTTATGTATATAAGAAACAACAAGCAGCCTATTACACTCCCTTGGGGAATTGATGCGTTAACTGTTTTACTGTCGGATCTCATTTTAATTATTTCATGTGTGTTCTCATCAAAAAATTCGATTTCTACTAGTTGTATCCTATCCTTTAGGTATGATACAAACCATTCATGAGCCTTTCCGCGTATTCCTATCCCATGTAACTTGTCCAGTAGTATTTTAAATTGCACCTTATCATAGGCTTTAGTCATATCGAGCAGCATACCAATGGCATAGTTTTTATTATTAATTGTAGTTAGGGCCTCTTGTACGTATTTGTAGACTGCTAACGTTGTAGACCTGTTTTTACGGAAACCGTTTTGGCAGTCGTCAAGTATTTTATATTTTTCACAAAACGAGTACACGCGGTCACACATTGCCTTTTCAAAGATTTTAGACGCTGTTGGTAACAACGCGATGGGGCGATAGTTGTTAGGGTCGGTTTTAGAATTTTTCTTGTGTATGGGTTTTATCAGTGCGTTTTTAAGTTGATTGGGAAAGGTTCCCTCTTCAAACGATTGGTTAATTAATTTATAAAATGGTAGGGTTAGTTCATCTGCGCATTGCTTAAGTAGAAATGGGGGAAGTTCGTCTACTCCATGGCTCTTTTTATTTTTTAAGTTTTTTATTATTTTATTTACTTCATAAGGATCGACAGGGCTGAGGAACATGGTGTTTTCTGTGGGGCACATCACAGGGGCTCCTTTTGCTGATGAGGCTTTTTCCCCAATAGAAGCGAAGAAGTCATTAAAAATATTAGATATTTGCTTAGGTTCGGCTATTAATTTGTCATTGTGATGTAATTTTATGTTATGTTTTTCCTTTTTTATTGATTTGTTTGTTCTTTCATTTATTATGTTCCACATAGTTTTTACTTTATTTGTCGACTTTTTTATTTTATTTATATATTGCAGTTTTTTTGCTGTTATTACCGATTGTTTAAGGATTTTTTCATATTTTTTATAATGTTTTGATATATATTATTATATTTGATATATATTATATATATACATATTAGTTTTTGACCTGACCGTAGTATGTCGGCCGGTGCCGTATGGTGCCGTAAAAAAATAATACCATCCCATCACTTCCCGTGGGTGTCGTAAGAGGCGACTAAGGGACTCACCAGAGAATGGGCAGCAGCGTTCTCTGTAAAACACAACACCATACACTGCGATTATGGCAACCCCCCCTCCCTTTGGGGGAAGCCTATGTCCAGCAGTGGACATCTTTCGGCTGATATGATGATGATAATATTAGTAATGAATAGGTAAGCAGGAAGTTGGATCAATGTTTAGTTAACACAAGTAATAAGTATTACTTAGCAAAAACATAACATTTACAACAAATACAAAACGAACAACATGAATAAACCGAACTAAAACTCCTTCATGATAATTAAAAACATTAATAAGCTGAATCGTGTTAAAAAAACCACTCCATCAAGTTTACTTAAAGTACTAAGTATAAAGCAGCACTGGCCACTGTACAAAAGGAACTAGATTATCTAAGAATTCATTTCGCAACGTTTTCTCGCACTCCATAAATTCTTGTAACCTTAACCTCGTTTGTCACTTAGACTCCATAGATCCTCATTTCAAATATAAAATGTTGCTGTCTGCTGGAGCTTCGTAAATATGTATAAATGAGCTTATATAGGTATTTAGCCTGGTGATGATGATTTGTTTTGTTTTATACGCGTTTGTGAATAATTTCGCGATTTTTTTTTTATTCGTTTCTTTTTCGGTGTTTTGTCTCTCCTTTTTCTCTTTAAAATCTATACAAAGGATGTCTTGAAAAAAACACATTTAGCGATAAGGCCGCCCATTGTGTCACCCTATGTAATATTTCTCATCTATCTTTTCGGTAACTTATATGGTATACATAATAAAGAGTATTCTATTCTATTCTATTCTATTTACTAGCTGACCCGCGCGGCTTCGCTCCCGTCAACTGGCTACTCTACCTACCGACCCTAACCTACCTACCCTACCTACCTACTCGTACTTACCTACCATACCAACCTACCATAGCTACCCTACCTCACCTACCTTACCTACCTACCCTACCTACCTGCCTACCTACCCTGCCTACCTTCCCTACCTACCTGTCTACCTACCCTACCTACCTGCCTACCTACCCTACCTACATACTAATTTTTTTTTTGTATTTTAATTCTTATTATGCTATTCCGGACGAAGGAATTAGTCTTCGTCCCGAATAAAACACAAACCTATGAAAATCGGTCGAGCCGTTCTCGAGTTAGTTAGAATAGTGTTCGAACAAACCCGATTTTGAGAATTTTGCTATATTGTGAAAGATTCGACCTTTTTCTAGAAGACATTTTTATATCAGCGAGACAGAAATAAAACGAAAAAAACTTTTTTACAAAAAATGTAACCGACTTCCAAAACAAAGTCGGTTACATTTTTTGTAAAAAAGTTTTTTATTTTTCAGTTTTTAGTGGTACCTGCGTACCCATACCCACAGCGTACTGGCGTGATGTTATGTTATGAAAATAAAACTTACTAAGTGCTTTCGGTGTAAAGGTCTCGTCAATACGAATGAAATAAGCCCAAACACTTGGTAGTTCCTACATACCGATGTGGAGTTCCCTTGACTCTCTGTCGTCTCCATCATCAGGTCTGATCCAAACTTTCATTCTTTTGTATCAGTATCACTCGATATACACACGAATATCAAGTTTTTACCAAATACGTGTCTACAATTTTCGAGAGTTGCCCTCGATTTCTCAGGGTTTCCATCATCAGATCCTGACGTGGTGGCAATGGGAACACACGGGAAGCACCAGCTTTCAAATAAAAAAAGAATCATGAAAATCGGTTCATCCAGTCGGTTTATATGAGGTAACAAACATAAAAAAAATACAGTCGAATTGATAACCTCCTCCTTTTTTTGAAGTCGGTTAATAAACTGAAGGAAGACGGACAGCGGTGGCTTATTAATAAATAGGGTTCCGTTAGCAACCTTGGTACGGAACCCTAAAAATCGACTTGGTTCGCACGAATCAAGATCGTAAGCGAAGGCTTAAATAATAGGGTCCCATTAGCAACTTTGGCACGGAACCCTATAATTTGCCTTGGCTCGCAAATCGAACCGTCTGATACTTAGCACGAATTAAAAACTTAGTTGCGGGCAACCTGGGAGTCTTTAAGACAAAAGTGAATAGGTTGCTTCTAGGCAAACGTGCTCCATCTTCAACCTCATCATCGCTTACCATCAGGTGAGATAGTGGTCAAACGTATGCCTATCTATAGTAAAAAAAAAATCTACTCCGTATCACCTAACCACAGAGAACTAATGATAACTCGATTTGACAGTTACTGTGAAATCGTGTTGTCATTCATTCTTATTTCGGGTTCGGGATTAATCGTAAGTCTGTAGGTGATACGGAGTAGAATACGTCCGCAACTAAGCCCGAAACTACGGACTTCGGACTTAGAGAGTAGCCCCACCAAAATCGATCGCTCCCGTCACCGTGACCACCTTTGGTAAGGTACCTTATTATTATTAGCCTTGTTTCGCAAATCGAACCGTTCGTTGCTTCGCTCTAAACGGAATCAATCGCGGAGGCCTTAGAAGTAGGGTCCTGTCAGCACCTTTGGTACGGAACCCTACAGGTCCGCAAGTCGAACCGTCCAGTACTTCACAAAACTACTGAGTTCTAAATCAGTTTAAGACTCTACGATAAAAGCACTTTAAACGAAACCAGCACAACTCAGAGATTTAAGCAATTTTGGCTCCTATTCGTTTAAGACCTTCCAGAGACCAAACCGCAATTCCTACGAACTACGACAGTGTCAAATAATCGTGTGAGGTCATTTTCCAGCGGAAAATCTTAACACCGCAATTCAGAAAATCGCGTCATCAGTGCAACGCCATCTCTCGACCATGTAAACTGACAAAATATTTGGCAGCAGAAGACGTTAAATAAGAAGCCCGTATGTAACGATAAATAATGATAAGGTATTAAAATGTTTACTTTTATTTTGCTACGTCTACGTATTAAAAGTTTCACAAATAATGAATGTGTTTTGGTGTAACATTTATGCTTTCATTCATTTTTTGGTTCCTCAATAGATGGCGCTCTGACTGATCAGAACACAGTAGGAAGTTTCTTACTAAACTAAATATTCAATATATTTTGATTTTGTGGATCGATTGTAACGATAAATAACGAAAAGGTATAAAAATGGTCACTTTTATTTTGCCACGTATTAAAAATTTCACGAATAACACAACAATTTTGAATGCTTTCGTGCATTTTATTTTTTTCTCAATAGATGGCGCTCTGACTCATCAGAATACATTAGGAAGTTTCTTCCTAAACTTAAAAATTCAATATCTTTTGATTTTGGGGGTCGATTTTCATGAAATAAACGCTAAATGTTACTCGGGTTATCACTTAATATTTTTAAGTACTTAGATTTGCAATCCAATCTGTGGTTTATGCGTGATGCTCCCACAAACGCACAGACAAACATACAAACAGACAAACAGACAAAAATTTCAAAAATTGCATTTTTGTGTTTTATACCTTTTTCCTGAATTTTCTGTGTAATTTTCATGGAAAAATATTCAATGTACAGACACGGTTAGTCTACGATTTTATTATATGTATAGATTAGTCTAGTTGTTCAATAATATTTTATAGTTACTTTAAGTTAATTATAATTATACTATCATTTTGAGCCATTGCGTAGTCCACAAACATACCGTATAGCTAGGTACAAACCTAACCATTATAAGTATGAAGATGTGATTTTTGAAGCTAACGGAGTGATATTAATAAGAGTCAAGAAATGAAGGTGTATTGAAAGTTATTATGGATCGATAATGTTAGTCAAAATAATTACAATATTTCGGTTTTGGATGGGTAGTCATTAAGGTGAAGACATACGCAGCGACCTTGAGGGAACAAAACGCGCATTTGTTTAACACCCGCGCGACCTAAAGTTCAGTAGTTTTTGTACTTACCTTATTATTCTAAGACTTAAAAAAAATAACCGTATATCAAAATGTATATAATTAAATTGTCTTTGAGATAGTGTAAGTTCCATCGAAATACGCTCGGCGGTTTTGGTCCGATTGTTGTTTTTGTGTTTGTGTTAGACATAACTTTACAAATTAATTGCCCTATGTTGAACGAATAAAACTTATAATTTTCATATATCAAATTATGAGGAAAATAGTCTCATATCACATATATTTTTTTCCAAGAAATAACGACTAGCCATTTAGACGTGATTTTCGTTTTAAAATCAGCTACTCTCCACATTAAAATTTCCTCCGCTCTGGACGCAGCGTCAGACTCTTACTGACTAAAACCCATCCGTGTTCCTCCAAATGTCCTTTGCGTTCCAGGGCCGATAACTCTATCGAACAAATTCCGCAACAATCAACTGTGAGTTGTCCTCCGGTTTAATTGCAGTGCATACAGATATAATCGTGGGTTGGTACCTAATAATATTGAAAGCGTCTGACGGTACACTTTCCAAAGGTGCAGGACCGCCGAGAACTGCCCAACATGTCAAAATAATAATAACTGAACTCTCTCTCTCAAATAAACCGTTTATGTGTCATCGTATTTGAAAACCACAAAGCAATGTCTGCTAATGATAACCCTGAACTTAACAGAATATTCTAAAGAAATTTCAGTCAAGAACTTAAAAGAATAAAATAAAAAACGAAATATATTGAAATCAGAATCATGCCTATCATTCATAACAATATCAACACATAAGCCGAAACTTAATCAAGTTAACGCACTAAAACATTTAGAAGAGATTAAAACAAAAGTTGCAAGTAATAATTACAAAGACACGGAATTAAGGCACTTTGCCATTAGCACCTTAATTAATAAAGAATTCGTCGCTGAATTTATTGCAGTCCCCGGTCTTCAGACAAATAAGGAGCTGCAAAAACTGTTTGAGATAATCTTGTTGTAGTTTACAATATTAACGTTGCTTGGACATAGTAATTGAGTGTAGACAGTATATCATTTGGTTAGAAAGTTAAAGAAAGAAATATAAAAAGTCAAATTTTGCGTGTTGAACTCCACATAACAGACCCAGGGGCTGTTTTACCTGATAGCTACAACTTAGGGGTCAATAATTTGAAGGCAAGTATGCTTCATCGTCGACCACATTATCGATTAGGTACCACCAAGTGAAATAGTTGTCAAACAGTATTACAGTAGTACAGTTTTTATCTATAGTTAAAAAAACCGGCCAAGTGCGAGTCGGACTCTTACACGCAGGGTTCTGTACCCACCATAAACTGAAAAAAAAAACACGTTTCTTATATGGGAGCCCCCTTTCTTATGTAATTAATGTTAAATAATTAATTTTATTAGGTACTGTTAGTTTTAATGATTTTTTCATTTAACTGTTTTGTGCGAGTCTCAAATAAACATCTTTCTTTCTTTTTCTTTCTAATTTGTTTTTTGCTACAGTGGCAATAAAAATACACACTGAAAATTTCAACTGTCTACCTATTATGGTTTTTGAGATAAAGCCCGCTGACAGAGAAATGGACAGACGGACGGATGAATGGATGGACGGACGGACTACGGAGGCATTGTTATAGAGTTCTGTTGTTAACACTTTCGGTAGGAATCCTAAAAAGAAGGCAAATATGGTCCAGGGATAATCATCTCTCAACATCTAGCCCTCGATGTAGCCTAAAAAATTTCATTTAAGCTTATGAACAATTAAAACGAAACTCTAAAAAATAAATTAAACATGAAATCTACCTGGGAATTTTTGACTTATCGACAACCATAAATTCCCCAACAAAAATCAAATGCAGTCTTCCAAAGCTCGACCTAAAACACAAAACCGCTTCAATAAAATAAAAGAATTTATATCCCCGAAACTACACACGTTCGTGACACAACATTGTAAGGCTGTAGTCTCATTTTTAATGTAAAAACAAAATTCGTGGCCAGTAAAATATAATCCACAATCTAGCTGATCAGCCGAGGGTCGTACGTTCATTTGTTTATTACCCTGCATCGCCCAACGGCCTAAACTTTTTGCTGGTCTTTCCAACTAAATTCTTTCTTGGCAATTTGCACATAGCTACCTTGCTGTTTGCGTTTCCTTTTGGCGGCAGATTTGTTGGCTTTTTTACAACAGTGGCCAACGTTTTTCTTGTTTAATTACGTAATAATACAGTGGATTCCAGAGCCCGTTCTTTTTGCGAGAATTTGTTTTGGACTTTTTTGTCGGCGTTTTTCCAGATTGAAGTTTTGGCCGTCAACTTTTTTTGCTTTCGTTTTTGGCATTGTTGCTGCTTATTTTGTTGCTTTGATCTTGTTGTAATAAGATTGAAAGAATAGTTTTTTGAAAGGTTTTTAAGGTTAACAACCTCTCAAAAAACTATTTTCGTTCCACCGGGGCCGTAGAGTTTTATGGCCTCAGTGGTACCATTGGTTTCATACTTCGGGTACCAGAGCGCTTATTGCTCGATTGCAATCCACAGAAATTTGACTCCAAATATATCTTCCTCCACACTATAATTTCCTCTCACACAACACACTACATACCCGAAGCAGAAACGCCAAAAAAATACCAAAAAACGCGAAACAAAAAGCGGGCATCCGTACAGCGAAAAACACTAGCTCTCGTTCACACTATCCCCGCTACAGTTTCGGGGGAGGGTTAATCCGCCGGTGGCCGCCTCGGGAATTAGTATTCTTCTAGCGATCCCACACGGAAAAAGTTGGACTTAAATTTTTGAAGTTGCATATTTTCCTGCAGGTAAAACTGAATACTGGCAGGGTAGAGATATCGTGGATATGGAAGATTTTAATGCAAATAAAATGTGGGGGTGGAATTACTGATGTGGAGTTTGTGATTTAAAGTCAGTGGACGGGATCAGATTTAGGTAACTGTGAGTAGAGATAGAAAGAATTGTGTAAAATTTTTCATGAGATTTCCCAATGCTTGGAAATTCTTATGATATTCGGTAGGTACCACCACTATTGCAGTACTTGACAATCAAGAAATTATAAGAACTTAATTGAATCATTTAAATAACAAAACAATCGTTGTTATTTTATTTGGTCAACACACACATATTAGAAAAAAAATGTCTTTAAAATTTTAGCCAGTGTCAACCTATCATTAAAACATTAAGGCCTAGTTTGTCAATAGTTTGTTTTTTTTTTGTAAAACAAACGTTACAAAGTATGAAATAACTTTAATTTCGGAAGTTTTTGTTTCATCGTATTTTAACACCGACTTCCGTAATTAAAATTATTTTATACTTTGTAGTGGGTTTTTTTTATTCGGAAGTCTGTTGTATTTTTGAAGAAAAGTTTTTTTTTTATTTTCACTTTTTAGTGCTTCTTTTTCTGAAGTTGGTTTAAATGCAATCAAACCGCATTTCTATTCCTGAGGTTTAAGTTAACCGACTATTGAAAAAATCGCCCCATAAACAACTGTGGGACGAGTTTTAAATAAACTAAAACATACTTAACGAAACTTAGGCAGAAATTAAACAGCCGATTTATCCACAACGTATAATTCTCTTATCAACAAAGTACCAAAATAGTTAATGATTCAGCTGAATATAATTCCATACAACATGTAGTTACATTGTTTATTATTTAATAAAGTGGAATCCCACAAGTTTACGGCTTCATCGCAGTTCGGAACTTACTTAGCCAAATGGCTAGAGTTTGCTCGCTCAACAATTTACATTCGTTTCACGATGCGAAACAACTTTCCAGTAGGTACTATTGTTAGCTAAAATGGACACGCCTTTTATATTTACGATACAAAGTCACAGTTACTATTTTGTGATATAATTGAGATATTATTTTGTCAACATAAATAGACAGACGCATACGCATAATACTTTTTCAAAGTCAAAGTCAAAAGATTTATTTCAACTGGACCAATAAAGGTACTTTTGAACGTAAAAAGAAAATAAAATATAGTGACTCTAGTCGTCCGTTCGCAAAAGGTAGATTCTTATGGAGAAGAACGGACAAGAAACTCCATAGTTACTCTTTTCAAAAATAAGCTTTACAATATTTGCATACATTAATCAATTGATTATATGTCAGGACGATGCTCCCAAAAAAGCACTTATATACTATTAATAGTTACAATAAAGAAATGCCAGCAGAGGTAAAATTAATAAGTTTGCTAGTAAGGGGACATAGTACGTACATTTTTTTTTGGGAAAGTATTCGTTATGCGTACAGCTAAAGAGTGGAATTCCTTGCCGGAGTCTGTTTCTTTTGGGCGGATGTGCTCCATCATCGCCTTTCAATAAAATAAAAAAAATATAGAACTATGAGGCTCATCGGTGACGTAAAACTAGTGGATGCCAAGCTACACAGCTTGGCTCATTGCCGTAAGGTTGCCTGCTTGTCGGCCTTCTACAGATTGTACTTCGGTGAGTGTGCCCAAGAACACCACGACCTCATCCCATCGGCCCCCTTCTACCGTCGGACATCCAGACGTACTGCATCTTACCATCCCTACCCTATTGCTATTCCACCAATTCGCACTAACCGTTTCCAAACGTCTTTTATAATACGCACAGCAAAGGAGTGGAACTCTCTGCCTGCGTCTGTGTTTCCAAGCGCTTACAATACTAATCTCTTCAAAGTTAGAGTGAACAGGCTCCTTCTGGGTAAGCTCGGTCCATCATAGACTTTGTCTCTGTCATATATGACTCCCAATATAGCAATCATATATAAAAAAATAACTTTGCTACTGCATCTCCTTTCGATGGTTTTAAATTATTTTAGATAACATTTTAGGGTGATTGTTTTATTTGTATTTTTGCACTATTATTAAAACCTGTTATCCTCAAATGTCATTATGACAACTTCATCTAACAATATTTTAATTATATTTATTCTAACGTTGAGCTTATGCAAGAACATTTATGCTTTATTTTTTCTAACCTTCTTATGTAGTGTATTGTCAATTAGTATAACACTATTTTGATGTAACTATAATTTCGTATCATAGGCCTCCCCCAAGCGTCGCCACAAAGACCGGTCCTGTGCGTCTCGCATCCATCGGCTACCCACGACCTTCACCAGGTCATCGGTCCACCTTGTGGAAGGCCTTCCAACGCTGCGTCTTCCGGTACGCGGTCGCCACTCCAGAACTTTTCGGCCCCATCAACCATCTGTTCTGCAACCAATGTCTGCCCACTGCCACTTTAGTTTGGCGATCCTTCGGGCTATGTCGGTAACCTTGGTTCTCTTGCGGATATCATCATTCCTGATTCGATCACGCAAGGAAACTCCAAGCATTGCCTTCTCCATTGCCCTTTGAGTGACTTTGAGCCTTCTGATGAGGCCCATTTAATAATTTCGTATAACTAACATATTTGATCTAACATTTCACTTCGCCTCATTTTAAAATCAACGCCAAGCCTCTCTCCGCACATTGTAAACACTAAGCATTTCGCTCAGCGCCGTGACGGAAGCATAAAATGCCATATCATGGTTGGCGGAATTGATCGTATTCTTGGTTATAAACGCAGAACTCTGGCAGCAGGCCAGCAAAAACTGGATTGAATAAGGAGTTTAAATATCATTCAGTAAAATATGAAAAGTAACAATACAAAAATTTCTTGAGGTCTGAGTACATATCGGTTTATTATGCATCAGCAAACAGTTAATCGACTCTTCACGTGACCAGAGGACTGGTATTTTTTTTCTACCGACGAAGCAGCATTGCCATTCAAAGTGGCTTTCGAAGTTTTGGTCACTTATGTCAAAGAAGATTTCGATGCCTAATGAGATCCTCTGCCCTTTTTATCTCGAAAAGCATATACGTTTTTCTTATTAGCTTGTACATACTATGCATTACAAGAGTTTGAAAACAAAATAAAAACATTCATAATAGGGACTATGCATGAAAAAAATATTTATAATCTATACAGTTTATCTAAAAATATGCAAAAATATAATACTAACAGTGAAAATAGAATCAAAATTGCTCGAAAAACCAACGAGATATAATTATTTTAAACAAATATATCTGTCCCTCTCGCGAAAACGCTGTTTTCTATGGCAGCTATATAGGCGTCATGGACTTTGACGTCAAAGTTCATATCGGACTTCTCTTTCTAATTGTAATCTTTGAAGCTTTATAACTTCATCTCCGATGAAGATATTTAATAAATAATTTCATGACCGTTTACTAGTAATAAGTATGTCATTTTGCAAATAAACAAATCGCATGCATATTCCCTATTTCTAATTATGAAATCCAAATTATTCACGTAATTTCCGAAGGGTTAATTTTGTTTCTAAGTAATGCCACAATTAAAAAACACATTTCTTATGCTGGCAACACACGCACAATTTTTTTGCAGTGGCAATCAATAACGTGTGCGATATGATCACTGGCAACTGAATCGCATTTGCGTTGCGATGCAAGAAAGAAAAAAAAGAAAAGAAAATGTGGGTGCGTGAGCCTTATCGCGTGCGTGGCACTTTTGTATAGTCGCGTAGTTACTGCTACTTATAATTAGTATAAACAGTTAGTTTTTTTTCCCTACGAAAGTTTATACAGGAACTTGAATCCTTTTTTAGTTGTAGACAAGGGTGTTTTGAACATAACGTATGGTGAAAGGATGTGGAATGGAAATAAAATACAGGAGTCTCATGATTAAAAACATTGTGTTTACAATGCAACAAAAAATGTTGTTACTAAAGTTAAATGAAAATAGTTGCAGTTTGAATTTAACCATTTTCTTCTACAAAATAAAGCAAGTTCCCTTGTTAATGTCAAGATGTAGGGAAACTAGAGGTGTTCTCTCAGTTTGCAACTGCAATGCTAATTTGACGCTTCTTAAACATACCAGAATTGCTACTCTTTTCCTTCTTTGGTTCTTTAGTTTAACGATGGTTGAAAAAAATATTCTAAAATAAGCTTATCTCTACAATGAATTTGCATCCAGACTCAAAAGAAGGACAACAAAAGTCGATCCCAAGTAAATGACAAACGAGGCTGTCGACAAATTATCATTCTATAAGCGATAGTTATTGTTGAAATGCCAAAATGTAAGGGATAGTTCATGTGCCATTTTCATAGCGATTGTTAATCCCATATTTTTTTGAATTTTTGACCATCGCTAATAGCATGACATCCTTTTTTTTTAAGGTTGGGAAATCATCAAATGACTCTTCCCGCTCTGGGCGAAGCAGAAGGGTGTTCCTCCTAGTGCCCTTTGCGTTCCTGGGCCGCGGTAACACTTTCGAACAAATTCCACCACCCTGGCAGGCACTGGCCCTAGCGGACCCCTTCTTCTATGCTGACATCTCTTTGAGGCGCGCGTGGAACACAAGGCGTCTTCGACCCGGGCCTAGTTCTGATCGAACAGCGAGCCACCCATCGCTCGCCGTCCGCAGACCCGTGTCTACGGTAGCCGGGAATCGCCCTGCGACTCCCGACGCCCGGGGCGAGAATGACACTCTGGGCCTGCAGTCGCGACATACTTACTGATCGCCTAGCGACCGAATTCGGTAAAATCACCCGTACACAGTCAATCTCGAACGCATTCCGAAAGATGAAGAGATAACCGTGCACAAAACTGTAAGCTCAAAAATAAATTTGTCTTTTGTAAGTCACCATATCATCACCCATAATCTACAAGCCATGCTTAACAGCTGACACCCTTCAGTACGAAAAACAAGCCCCATTCACCTTCAACATAATCCCCAACCTTGAACCCATAGATTTATTGTCAACGGTACAGAGTTCGCGCTCCAAAACATTATTGGTAATATAAATAAAAATAACAAATGTTATGCCGTGACTGGACCAATTTGTTCTGATAATATTCGGCGTTCAGCCGAGCCGTGATACAATCAGCGTTTGGGAAACAAAGGGCTTGGTGAGATTGATAGCGGGGTAGTAAGCAACACTAATAGTAAGTTGTTAATCATTGGAAAGTACATGAAAAACTGTCCATAATAATAAGGATTGAGACGTCATTACCGTCTTCAAAAACCAACAGTAATCCAAAGCTAAACAGAGTGACCTCTCCATTCGCATGCCTTTCGTCTCAATGCTGGAGATCTTCACTTGGGCTGAGGACATCTCATACCGATGCTGATTTACTTTTTCCACTCAAGAACATGATAAAGTCCTTTTTGTCTTCTTCCTCGTACCCATTTCATGGATTAAAAGTAAAAAGTACTATTACTCTGTAACCATACATCATAATTATGAATATATATTTAACTGTTTTTGTTTGTTTGTATTTTTCTGGCAGTATTTGTAACTTGACCGCTGCTAAAGCATTAAAACTGCTACAACACCAAAAAATGCAGGAGTACTAACTAGCAGCATATAGCAGCAATGTATAAATGCTTACTCACAGCAGAAGACAAAACATTGTATTGGTATAGACAACTACCGCGTTAATATGACCCTAACGACACTAAAAAGTCCAAAATTACCGCCCACTAGCAACAACAAAGCATCCAGGTTGTTTCTAACACAGCCTTTAGTGTCCACAATAAAGGTATCGACGATCGGTACTTATATCTTATTAGTACGCAGAAAACGAAGCAAGCCAACTGCCGTTATAGAATTGTCAGAACCCATTGCCGGTTGCAATAAAACGCTATCACTGGAGCCAAGCGCATTGTCAAAATTTTGCCAACTCAAATCGCTAATCGTATTGCTTATCGGCCCAAGTTCTTACTGTTTATGTGCTATGCATTTTCTAATATTAAATTGGGAACGAGACCATTTTCATACTAAAGGAGGGTAATTCGAAATTATTTGGACTCTTATTGAGAGAAGCCTTTATGAAGATTGTTTCTGGTTCGGTGAATGTGTTTTGTTCTTTGAATTTTATTAGCTTTGGTTGGTAGAATTTCGAACATTAACAAACTTTTTGAGCATTCTCCATGCAACCAAGTTTGTCACTATTTTCACACCTTATTGCTCAAATGACTTATACAACCTGTAACAGAATAAACACAATACCTCTTAAGGGGTCATTGAACTCATCATTATGAACAACTTTCACTATGGAACCAACACTGAAATCGCGAAAAAAAATCGACCCCCCCCATACATTTATGTGCGCATAACTCGACAAAATGTACTGAACAGCTGATTTTTCTTTCGCGATTTTGGGATTAGTCCCATAGTAAAAGTTGTTCATAATGATGAATACAATGACCCCTTAAGAGTTATTGCGTTTATTCTGTTAGTGATAAAGTGATAAATAATATTCAACTTTTTTTTTCGTGTCATGTATTAATTACTTTGCATACTATTATATAGGTAGATTCAATTTCTTAAAACGTAACAGACAGATGTGTTGCTGGGGAGTTTGTTGGCCACTTCTTCTCCACAGCGTTTTGGGGGACTGTCTTTTGTAAAACGTGACGTTCAAAAAGTGCTGGCTCTCAGCCTAATTTGAATAAACGACTTTTGCTTTTTTTTTGTTACACTTTGTAGATAAAGTAGCTTTTAACTACTACTACGTCCAGAAATATTTCCACGGGTACACACCACGGGAATGGACAGAGTCTGTAGTTCAAATCTATGGTAGGTGCCAGATAAATGTGCAATAACGGTTATTGACCCCACATACATTTATTGACTTTCTTAATATCAAAACCAGAAATCCTACCTCTTACTTCCTACTAATATTATAAATGCGAAAGTTTGTGAGGATATCCATCCTCACAAACGTTTAAGATGTTTGTTACTCTTTCACGTCAGAACGCCTTTTTTTATCGATGGGAAATCATCAAATCACTCCTCCCGCTCTGGGAGCGTCAGACTCTTCCTGACTAAAACCCATCCGTGTTCCTCCTAGTGCACTTTGCGTTCCAGGGCCGCGGTGACTCTTTCGAACAAATTCCGCTACCCTGGACGTCAGAACGCCTGAAAGGATCTTCATGAAATTTGGCACAGAGGTAGATTATAGTCTGAAATAACACAGGTCATATATCACATATATCCCGGGAGTATGTTCCCTAGGGATCACGCGGGCGAAGCCACTGGCAGAAGCTAGTAAAGATTTAAAGCTGCCCTGAATCAACTTCTATCGTGATCCTTTACGTTCTCTAGTAATGGAAACGGTTAAAATTTATTGTTCGGGTATTTACGAAGGAATATTAGGGAAAAGTCAATGTACTTTCATAGGGCTCTGGGTTTGCCTGTGTTCCAAATTTCATGCGCATCTGTTCAGCCGTAGAGATGTGTTTGAATAAGAGGGACTCTAGTCCCGAGGAATTTGAAAAATAGGTATCTGAAGAAACTATTGCCGATGCCGTTGCTCTGCGCCCTATCAAGTAAAGTGCGAAAGCGACAACTGCAGCAGAGGCTGATTTTACCTAGAAAAATCTTGACCAAAAGACGTTTTGTATTTCGCTGTTTTCTTCTTCAAAACTGGACTGATCTATAAAAATATATACATCAAAATTTAGAGGAAGACTATATCTATGCTACTAATATTTTCCATTTTGTTAAAAACTTATCAAATTTGTCTGATAGTCGTCTGAACATGGTGGTAAAAACGGGCTGTTTTTTGGGTTTTTGGATTGTTATAATTCTTAAAGTAACTCTATTTTGGAAAAAATATATAAAGGCACGTATTAATTCGATCTAGATATTTTGGAAAAAAAATGATTGCTCTAGCAGCATTATCCACGAAGAAAACAGCGGAATGCGTTTGTATGGAGAAAGGCCCAAAAGTTACCGACTAGAGTCCCCTCTTAACAGACAGCAAAACTTACAAACTTTTACATTAATAACATTAGTATTCGATAAAGGCGTTGAATAACCGTGCTTTCAGCACCTACCATTTTTATGAATACTGCCCTCTTCAGACACCACCGGTGAGGCAATTAGGTGCTCTATGATGATTTGATACCTGTGTGTCACCTTGGTCAGTAATAGCCTGTCTGTGAACACAAATTGAATATTTATAGTAAAGACCCGTCTATTCTTAGAACATGATGACGACGAACCAAGACCAGTCCATGAATTTAATAGTAGTCGAACCTTATGTCGTGTGGACTGAACATGTCAATCATTATTGTATTTTATACAACACACAACGCTGGTACTTAAATGTGAATTTTACTAAAGAGATTTTCAATAAAAAAAAATATATGTCACCCGCAACGTTTTCACGAATCTATTGATACCTCATTCATCAAAATC
Organism: Lacanobia wlatinum; assembly: GCA_947578705.1. NCBI lineage: Eukaryota > Metazoa > Arthropoda > Insecta > Lepidoptera > Noctuidae > Lacanobia > Lacanobia wlatinum. The sequence goes on from OX388031.1 coordinate 25,830,634, forward strand.
AGTTCAGTGGTTTAGGCGCTAGAGTGGAACATACGCACATACATACATACATAGCCAGCTAAAATTATAACCCTTCGTTTTGGCTTGGCCGTAGTCGGATAAAAACTGGTTTATAAATAGAATATGATTTATTGTACACTAACATGATACCGATCTTTGATTGGACGTTCAATATGATTCAACATTGTCTATAATAATAATCCATCAATCAATATAAAATTCTTCCGTAACTGACTGAGTGACTGGCAGACAACGCACAGCCGAAAGTACTGGTCGTAGAAAGCTGAAATTTGGCATGTAGGTTCGTAATGGAGCACTAAGAGAGGATTTCTCGCAATTCATACGGGAACGGGAAAAAACGGAATATGTGCGTAGTACACAGTTGGGCAAAAGCTAGTATGTTATAATAGCTAAATGACTAAAATGTACATAACATTCCAATTCTAATAACTAATATGATTCTCCTAAAGTGCCCCCTACTTTAGGAGAATCATATTAGAATCATAAGGTGGACCGATGACCTGGTGAAGGTCGCGGATAGCCGATGGATGCAAGACGCGCAGGACCGGTCGTTGTGGCGATGCTTGGGGGAGGCCTATGTCCAGCAGTGGACATCTTTCGGCTGATATGATGATGATGATGATTGGGAAAATTTGACAGTGACGGGTAGCGTGATTTGCTTTCTGATTCTACTAAAGTGGCTTTCTTAGACCCGCAGACATCATTTTTAAGTTTAACTTATATACTGCAATACCCAGCTCCATGTCAAAAAAATAAACGAAATAATTCCTCAAAAACACATTCGTTAAAATAATTTCGACATACATTTTTCTTAACGTAATGTGAAATGTGTCAAGAAGAAAGCTCACCGTCTTGTAAACGGCTCACTCCAATTATCATGGGCGTGCCTGACGTACGGCAATGTGGAAAGACTATTTATAGCCGAATTATGTTTAATTTTAATATGACAACTGTTTTTTGAGAACTATTTTGTATGGCAACATTGTGGAGGAGAGTTGTTGCAGCAGTAATTTGTTTAGGGCTTTTTTGTAGGTTTTTAACCGACTTTAAAAAAAGGAGGATGTTCTCAATTCGGTTGTATTTTTTTTATATTTGTTACCTTACAACTCCGTCATTTATGAACTGATTTGACAAATTCTTATTTCATGTGAAAGGATATACTCACCGATTGGTTCTTTTAAATTTCATCAAAATCGGTTTAGTAGTTTGGCTTTTAAATCAAAATAGCTGGAATTCGTTTACTTATATGACGTATTTGATTAGTCATCCAAGTAGTTGTTGTTGGTACCACTAAAAAGCGGAAAATGAAAACCTTTTTTACAAAACAATACCACGGACTTCCAAATAAAACAAAACGCTACAAAGTATAAAATAACTTTCGGAAGTCGGTGATAAAATACGTAGGAATAACCAAAAACACCGACTTCCAAAATTAAAGTTGTTTTATTATTTATTTATTTAATTTCAATTACTCTCTGCACTTACAGTAACTTCCTACCAAGACACATACGCACACACACACACACACACACACACATACACACACACACACATACATACACTTATTTATACATTGTAGCGTTTTCTTTATTATTTGGAAGTCGGTTGTATTTTTTGTTGGATAACAACAAAGTATTTTTTGAGAAACAAAGTTTAAATCCTAAACTCTAATAACGGAAAACTGGATAGCGTAAAGTATCTACGAAGATGCTTATGTCCATAGGACAGAGTAAAGATGTATACCGTGTCGATTGGCTTTGGGCGAGTAACTACAACCTGGGAGTCTTTAATTCAAGATTGAATAGGTTACTTCTAGGCAAGCGTGCTCCATCTTCGTCTCATCATCGCTTACCATCAGGTGAGATAGTGGTCAAACGTATGCCTATCATTAGTAAAAAAAAAAGTTTTTTTTTATCAGTAATTAACCAACCATTAGTCAAAATTTTGAAAAAAAAAACCTGAGAGGTGTCAAGGGACACTCGGATGGAACGAAGTTCGGAGAAGTAATTAGTGAAGGAAATGTAATATTTTTTTTTTTTTAAGTTATAATAATATTTTTTTTATTATTAAAAAATATAATGTAATATAAACTTAATCAGTAGGCTCAATTTTAGACCCTACCCACCCTACCCACCCTACCCACCGTACCTACCTTACCTACCCTACCCTGCCTACCCTGCCTATCCTGCCTACCCTGCCTACCCACCGACCCTGCCTATCCTGCCTACCCTGTCTACCCTGCCTACCCTGCCTGCCCTGCCTACCCACCTACCCTGCCTACCCTGCCTACCCTGCCTATCCTGCCTACCCTGCCTACCTTGCCTACCCTGCCTACCCTGCCTACCTTACAAATATAATGTAAACAGAAATAGAAAGACGAAACGAAAATAACTAGCTTGCTTTCTATGAGAGAGAGAGAGAGAGACAGACAGAGAAACACGCGCACCCCGCACGGCTTACAACTATAGCAAAAAGTGTCGTTACAACTTTTCGTGAGATTTTTTTCCGTCTAGCCCCCTTTCACAACGCGCGATAAGGAACTTCGTTCCAAAAATATTTAAAAGACGTTGATGGATGATGAATTGATGATTCTTGAGTAAAAAAATTAAAGCTTGTAACAATGATTCTATTTTGTGTATCCAAGGTTGCCGGTGGCTAGTGACCGGTGGCACTGGTGGTAGCATTGTACGTGAATTAAACTATTAATTTTGGTTCAAATTAGTGCCCGCCCACGAGGTGCTGTTGTGGTTTGGTTGTAATTGTTGTGTAGTTATAAAACGTATGAATTCTCCCTTAGGCTGACGGTTTGTTGAAGATGATAGGGAATACAAACGCGGGGTAGAGCGCTCCAAGCTTTTTATATGGTTTAACACACTCAAATTCTTCTTCTTCTTATCGTGTGGGCAGTAAAGACTAGCGACCCCACACACCCTAGCGTCAGAATTTTTAAACCGCCTCAAAGGCTTAAAGAAAAGAAAGAAAGAAACTAATTTATTTGGCACACACGAATACACACAATGTATGTAGGCATGGATGGCTTCTGACATGGATTATTTGAGGACCGCCATTTGGCGGCCGGGACCACCGGCTTACGTGCCTTCCGAAGCACGGAATCATCATTCTATCAGACAATCGGGTGATTCAAACCTGCAATGTCCTAGCCACTAGCCAAACTGGAAACAACTTTAAAAAGTATGCTTCCCGTGGAATCGAACCCACGACCACCGAGTCACAAGGCAAACGCCTAAACCACTCGACTACGGAGGCAAATACTTATGTTTACTTTGACATTCATCAACAAGCGAAATTGACCTGCAAGTGAGCACTATATCTCTATGATTTTATCAAAAAAGCATTAGTACCGAATGTTGCCTACATTCAACTAGCCATTAGCGTCCATGTACAATGCAGTAATTCGTTGATGAACATTAAATGAACTCTTTACTTAGTATAAAAGCCGCTATTAGCCTAGAATACGCAAGATACTTAGGCCTGGATCATTACACAGAAAGTAAATAAAAACGAAACAATATCTCCTTAGGCCAGTATATTTTTTAGATATTTCTATCATAAATTGGATGTCTATTTGTAAAGGTTTTGGCAGTGTTCTGTTTTTCTATGTATTTTATACGTAACATTTAAAAAAATGTTTACCACTGTAATACATCTTGTACCCATATTAAGTATCAGGAATGAAGTCCGGCCATGTACGACTATTTTACATAAAGTTTAATTAATTAATATCATAATTACGTAAGTAACTATGTCTATCTGTCTGTTTGTTACTCTTCATGGCTAAACGGGCTTGGATGAAACTTGGCATACGTATAGTCCATGTAATAGAAAACGACATCCGATCCTTTTTATCTCAGAAGTAAGTTCCATTTAGATATTTTTTTACTTCCACGCAGGTACAGGTACTGGTGCGGGAATCTTCTCAGAGGATCTCAACATCCACATAGTCACACCATGGGGGGTCCACAACACAGTGTTCCAAGCTGAATGCATGGGCACTTCTCTGGCGGCATCAGCCATCCTAACCAGGGAAGTTAAGGACCACTCGATACGCATGCTCTCGGACAGCATGGCCATCCTGCAAGCTTTGAATAGCCACACGGTCAACTCTGGGCTGATTCTCGAGTATCACCTACGTCTTAATCAGGTTGGTAGACACAATAAAGTAACCATTCAATGGATCAAAGGACACAGCGAATCCCGAGGCAACGATGCAGCGGATGAACTCGCCAGAAGGGGTTCGAGTATGGCAGCGATGGGGCCCGAACCCATCGTACCTCTGCCGTTCGGGTATCTATGCAATCTGGTAAGGAAACGCATCGGAGATAAACATCACAAACTTTGGGGTTGACCATGGTGAGTGTAGGCAGGCCAAAGAGGCACTTCCCTCTATAGATGGCCGATTTACAAAACAAGCCCTAAGACTGACTAAACAACAGTTGCGTACAGTCACAGCCATAACAACTGGCCACGGGTCTTTTAATAAACACCTCTATACTATAGGAGTCATTGACAGCCCGCTAAGTACTTCGGAAACCTAGGTACCCTCTGTGAGATAGTTGGTAACACCAAGGCGTTGCGGGCCATCCTTGGGGAGCTGGGGTGGCTCGAATGACACATTTGTCCCACTTACACGCAAAATACGCGCTTAGTCGTGGAGTTACGGAAACCAGCCCGATTTACAAACATACATACATATTTCTACGCAGGAAAAGACGCAGACATAAGCTAGTGACAAATAATTTTATTGAGATCCGTAGCACGAGAAAATAAACTAGGTATTGGTTCCACTACAACAAAGTTTCTTACAATATTTAAAAACTGTTATACCTAAAACAATGCCAAGTTAAATAGCTTATAGATTATTTTATTTTTCCGAAATACTGAATTTAGGAAAAGATAAAAATTAAATAATCTACAAGAGATTTAACTTGGCATCTTTCTCAAACTACGAAAATTAAATATCTACCTAATGCTCTATTTGTCGTTCATTCGCAAACAATTTCCGGAAAATTCCCCGTAATTGCCGCTAGCCAGCTGATTAATGCCTGGACAATCTAATCTATAATTTAATTCAAATTATCGAAACCCCAAAATCCCTGGTTCAAAAGTGCGAAGCCCGTATATTTATGCCCTCAATTACGACCGCCAACTTCGAAGGCATTCCTCGGACAACAATTATACCGGGATTACGTCCGGGACTCATAACAGTCCCGGGATATCCCGGGGTATCCCGTTAAATAGGTATAATGTGCACTGGCCGGATTAAGCATGGCGGATCATTTTATCCCTAATTGTACTTTTAAGTACAAGTTTATGGGCGAGATTATACCTTGATATGGTGTTTGGTGTTGCTAATTTTATTTAGGGGTTTAACTAAGACATTGGATAATTGGGTTCATAAACTGTCTCGATTTTAATTACTTAGGTTTAATAAGAACATTGCAAAGTATAGAATTCAAAAGGCTTGTCAAATATAGTCTTGAAACTAAGGAATTAATGGCATTTGGATCTCAAATGTCAGACAAAGATCTCTGATAAATAAAATTAAAGGAAATGCTTTTTTTAAATTATTGATCCTAAGTCCCACATTACGCCTCTATCGTATAAACTGATAAATAAACAAAATACAACAAAACGTCGTTGCCTGTGACTTCATCAAAAAGTAGTTTTGATCATCTCTAATTTTGTTATCTGTATAACACATTTCTGTCTTTTTGTTAAAATTCATTGCACTCAAGAAGCTTTCAAAATCAACGCTTGCAGAAAATTACATAATTTATTTTGGCTATTAACATCGCTGCAAGCATTCTGTTGGCAACGAGTCGAGGTAGCTATTCTAGTAACACAATGTATTCCACAATTTTGTTAAGAGTTGTCAACAAAATAAAAGTTTGCGAGCCTACATTTTGATTAATATCATACTGTTTATAGAACCAACAAGCCCTAAATAGATCTGTTTAGCGTCATGTAATATTACATTGTAACATAAAGTCATTCTACCAAAATTTATTGCACCGAAAACGAGTCACCAAACTCCAGCACAGTTCCTTCAATTGGATGTCAGCAAAAAACTAATTCGAGCTCCCCAGCAAACTCCCATTAAAGTGGGAGAAGTAACGACAAAAAGCATAGGTAGCAACATCAGCAGAAACGGGGCAGTTAAAACAAAAAGTGGGCAGACAATAAACCCACCCCCCGTAGAGTAACATATATGATCACTATCTACTAAGTTCCGAGTCGCGCTGAGTTCGCACTGTGTACAACCGGCCTAATGGTGCTACGTGAATCAATAACTGCTGACCGGCTCATTACTGACCCTGCTTTCAATCAACACGACACAATCCAGTCCCAACCTTAATCTTGCACCACAAGGTTTAATTTTGAACATCTTGCTCACGCACTAAGGCTTTTAATATCGATAGCTCTAATAAAAGTGTCAAACTGCGATGTCCGCGCGAAGGAATACACTGAACGTTTTTATTGACTATTACTAATAAAATAAAGGAGAAATGAAAGTTTCCGTAATGATAACGCAATGATACTTAGAGGTCGCTGTTGGGACGACATTAAGGGGTAACAAATGATTTAAGTTGTGTCTCGGATGGGGAAAGGAGACGTAAACTGTGCTTATCACTGTCGTAAGTTTAAAGGGTTTTGTTTGAGAAATTATTATGATTATAGAACATAAAATTATTTCTTGGTTCCGTGATAAGGGTGCTAGTTGCTGTACCATTTTCTTCTTTGTTTGTGTAGTTTCAAATTATTTACTTACGAGTAAAGTTAATCTACAATAATGGTACTCATGAAGACTTAGTGCAACAAGGCATTCTGTACCAGTAAACCTAAAGGCTGATAATCCTAATTCTATTCTAACTTACCAAATATTATAAAGTGGAAGTGAGTTTGTTTGTTTGTTAAGCATTTACGCCTAAATCGCTGAGCTGATGTTGTAGAATTTTGTCACAGAGAGATGGGACCCTGAAAACGTTCACATGGCACTTTAAGACGAGCCAGAAGCAGTGTAGATTATATATAGTAAATCGTATTTGTAATAGGGAATATGCATGCAATTTTTTCATGCATATTTCCCTTTGTTATCTATACAGTTTATCCAAAAATATACAAAAATGTAATACTAACAGTGAATATAGAATCAAAATTGCTCGAAAAACAAAAGAGATATAATTATTTTAAACAAATATATCTGTCCTTCTCGCGAAAACGCTGCTTTATATGGCAGCTCTTTAAGCGTCATGGACTTTGACGTCAAAGTTCATGTGGGGCTTCTCTTTCTAATTGTAATCATTGAAGTTTTACAACTTCATCGCTGATGAAGGTATTTAAAAAATGATTTCATCATTGTTTACTAGAGCTAAAAACTATTTCATTTTGGAAATAAAAAAACGCATGCATATTGCGTGTTGCCAGTGATGACATACGGAACTGAAACGTGGTCGCTCACAATGGGCCTCATCAGAAGGGTCAAAGTCACTCAAAGGGCAATGGAGAGGGCAATGCTTGGAGTTTCTTTGCGTGATCGAATCAGGAATGATGATATCCGCAAGAGAACCAAGGTTAGCGACATAGCCCAAAAGATCGCCAAACTAAAGTAGCAGTGGGCAGGGCACATTTCTCGCAGAACAGATGGTCGATGGGGCCGAAAAGTTCTGGAGTGGCGACCGCGTACCAGAAGGTGCAACGTTGGATGGACAAGGTGGACTGATGACCTGGTGAAGGTCGCGGGTAGCCGATGGATGCGAGACGCACAGGACCGGTCGTTGTGGCGGCGCTTGGGGGAGGCCTACGTCCAGCAGTGGACGTCTTTCGGCTGATATGATGATGCCTAATATACAATGTTTTTTTACTCTTATAATTGCGCCCAAGTAGCATGAACTCGCACGTGCATTTTCTTGGCACAGTTCAAGACTCATTTTACACGGAGTGCAACTAAATCAATCTTCACGCCAAATCTCTTTTAGATTAAGTAGAAATAGATGTTATTTAACTTTATAACTTGGCGACTGATCCCAAACATGAACCATTAAAAAAATATAAGTAATTATTCAAAACACGTATTTTATATAAAACTAGTGGACGTCACGCGGTTTCACCCGCTTAGTTCCCGTACCCGTGGGAGTACGGGGATAATATATAGCCTATGTTACTCCCTGATAATGTAGCTATAAAATGCTAAAAGAATCAATTCAAACAAACAAACAAATCTTTCCTCTTTTAATATAAATATTAGTGTAGAAAAAAAAAAACAAATATGCATATACACACGATATAAAAGGGAAGGGGAAAAACTCACGCCCGTTAAAAATTCCACATCGATATCAACGGGGGAAGTGCCCAGAATACTGGCAGCATTGCCACTTTGAATGGCAATTCTCATTTTTTGGCCAAAGTAAAGGCCAGTAGTGCTATTCTATAACAACAATTTCGAGTCTCGACAGCGGAATCCGAGGTGAGTATAAACATAAGACCTTTATTGTGTGTGTAATAAAGTTCACTTTGTGAGCTTTGTCACTCAGGTGAAACTCGATATCGAAATGGTTAATTACAGAATAGACTAGCAACTCGCTGGTCACGACAAGAATCGACTAACTGCTTACTAATTTAACGAAAATACTATGTATAGTGTGTTTGCTAGTTTTATTGCTTCATTTAAACATTAGTGCACAACATTAATCTTATGTTTTCCATTGTAAATCAGCCATTGTTTTAAATGCCATTTCAAATCACCCTAGCATTGTATTATTATTCCCATTATAATATCTCGAAGAATGATCTAAATCGTCATTTTGATTATGCTATAAAAAGTTATGAGCTAATAAATGAGAATTGTGTTTAAAAAGAAAAATAAAACAGGTCTAGAATATTCTTAGTCTAAAATAAAACGGTTCCAGTTCTTTCTAGTTCAATATTTTCAGTTACAGTTCAATTTCCTTATTGCCAAAAATAAATGTCTATTGGATTGTCGTTACAATAACTTATAGTAACCGATCACGTGATATCTATACATTAAAATCTGCAATAATTACACAATTTATTTTTGCCATTTCTAGTTTAATGTTTACTTTGTGTGCCAAATTTGTAGGATTTATTTTTGCATTAATGAAAACGTGGTCAGATTGCGGACTTCCGATTCCTAAAAGCTATGATTTGATACCGTAAATTCGGTTTACCTGCATTGAATTGCAACATTTCTTTCGTATTTTCTTGTTTTTCTTCTTAACCAATTTAGTTAGAACCGTATGGTGTCGGCCGATGCCGTATGGTACCGTAAAAGAATAATACCATCCCATCACTTCCCGTGGGTGTCGTAAGAGGCGATTAAGGGACTCACTAGAGAATGGGCAGCAGTGTTCTCTGTAAAACGCAACACCATACACTGCGATCGCCAACCCAAGCCAAGCGTGACGATTATGGCAACCCCCCCCCCCTGTGGGGAGGCAGGTTAAATGTCCAGTAGTGGACGTGTTTCGGCTTTAATGATGATGATGAATTTAGTAAGCGGTTTCGGGTGTGTGAACGTCGAAAATGATCCTAAGAGATCACACTCCTGGAATAAATAAATCCAATGTATATATGTTAGGACATAATGTACTCTTGTGCTAAATTTCAAATCCATTCAGCATTTAAGATGTAAAGAAGCAACAGACAAACGAACATAGTTACTTTGAAATTAAAATATTAGTATAGTTGTTTTATCTCACGAGTCTCTCATTTACCTACACAACTATGGCGCGCCCGTACTCGTGAGATAAAACAACTTATATGCATAAAACCTTCATCACTGAGGCTTGTTTTACACATACCACATTTTGCTGTCATTATCGACTGCGTGTGTGACATCGAGCACATCACAACCACAACGCAACCACCAGCGACACCGCGAACTAGCGGCCGGCCATATCGCAAACACATCCACATTTTGTAGCTACCACAACGCAACCGCAAGAAGCCGCAGTGACACTATCCACACGTAACCACAGCTTGACCACCTTTTGTCGCGACGGTGTGGTGTGGTTATGATACGTGCGAACAAAGCCTAATAATTTCATAGCATTCATCGTTTTCTTCATCATTCTTGTAAATTATTATGATTATAATTTTATCAGAAACAATTACAACTTGCCAGTATGGTAACAAAGTAATCATAAATCATGTAAACCACAACAGCTGTTCCAGCACGATCAACTCTCCACAGATTGAAGAAGGACCAACCCATTGAGAGTAATTAAAACAGAAAAATAGCTAGGGCCGTGTAAATTTAAAATTTCCCTCCTTTCATTAATCATCTTGAGGCCGAAAGCCGGGGCCGGCGCCGACATCGTATAACAAACGGGACGGCAGGCCTTTGAGACTTGCTTAGTATAAATCGTTATATCAAAATATCGATGTTTTTTTTTGTCAAAATATAATCGATATTTTGTCGACGATATTTTATAAACAGTAATCAATATTTATGGTTAATATTTTTTTTTAATATATCGCTATATTAACTGTCGACATTTTTAGTCTTGAAGTATCGAATAACGATATTTTTTTCTAGTATTCATTTAAGTACCGCATTCCATATTATTTTATAAAGGAAGCCGGAGTCCCATTACAAATTTTTCATATACTATAATTATAATATCAGATAGATGCACGTACTCATTCTATCTTCGAAAAATTTTAGTTTCTTTTTTTAATATTGTAACATAATTTATTTAAATTATATATTTTTATAGAAACACTTTTAAATAATTTTAATAAATATAAAAATATCTGAATAATAGATGAAGAATCTATGTTTAGAGATAGTATTATCTCTAAACATAGATTCTTCATCTATCGATACATTTTTTTCCTTTGCCCAACCCTAAGGCCTTCAAAGCCTGCTGTCCCCCTTTGGCCCGGGACGAAGAAAGGAAGCTGCTCCTCATATTTCAACGTCGATGCCCATGTATATGACACGGACCGTATTTTCTAAACAAAAGTTTTGGGTTGCTGGCTATTGCCAGGTTTTAGAGGCAGTGAAGTTGGAGGATTTTGTAGAAATTTTCGGTATCCGTACAAAATAATATTTAATGGACTAAGAAATAATGAAATTCTTAATTCTTTCACCATAGCAACGTATATTTTTTACAACGAAGAAAAGTTAATGTATAAAATGTTTTTTTTTTTTATTTATAACTGAATACTATTTTAAATTATTCAGAGGCTCTAGACAAGTGATATTCTGCCAGCGGTAACATGGCAAAGGCGATTGCCAAATCGTCAAAAATGTATAGGATTGATAAACGCTGTCGACATGTCACATATTGGCATTTTAATAATCGCGTTGGCTTAACTGTTGCTATCGTAATCGCGATTACATTATCAATATATTTAAGATACTTCCGTTACCAATAATTGACTGACTGAGTGACTGACAGACAACGCACGGCCAAAAGTAATGGTCGCAAAAAGCTGAAATTTGGCACTTCCTTGAGAAGTGTAGGGGAGCACTAAGAGAAGATTGTCCGAAATTCCTACGGGAACGGGAAAAACTGGGATAGGCTAAATCTAGTTATGCTATAAATTCAAACGTTTTTCCGTTGTTCTTAAACTCTTTTCCACTCTCCTTTCACTTACAGCTTTGATAATTCTTAACGAACTATAAATAGTCCACTTCCCTAAAACAACACCATTTTTCACAGAAACACAGATCATAAGAATGAAACGTAAACCTTGAACAAGTAAATTATAAAGCACTTAAGTCCTCTCTACATTCTCGTGAGCAGAAGTGAGCAACGGTGGTACACTCATTAATAATTTTAAAAGGAAAAGCGGCTATGAAATAAAATAACAATATTATTAAAAGATCCGTCAGCCCGTGTTTTATGAATGGCCGTTTCCGTTACAGAGCTGCAGATTTTTGTTTTTATATGAAATTTTAATGAAAAAATCTGTATACCTACTGACATGGATAGTTAGCGTCAATTTATTCCCATGCTGGTGTGGATTTAAAAAGGAAATAGCGTATTGGAGCAATTTGTATTATCAATGCCGACTGATTAAATACTTCCATTCAGCTTTATGGCATGAAAGCGTGTAGCGAAATGTGTATATTTAAGCTGGGGAATTGGTAAAGAGTGACTATATTGGTTGAATAAAATTTAAACTTCAATGTCCAAATAATTACCACAAAGAACGCGACATTTTCAGATCACGCCATTTTCAATCAAAATTTCATTTCCCGCTCATAATAACAAACGCGGTTGGTGATGAATCGGCAAATATAGACCCAACAAACTGGAAACAACTACTCGCCGCCTTACAATGTAAAAATATACAAATATCTTTGTAAAGCTTCATTGAAACAAGTACGAAAAATATAGTTTTTGAATGAAAGTCAGCAGATTTCCCATGCGGGAAGACGCGAGACAAAATCTGGCGTAAGTTTTATTCTCCTTGACAGAAACTTGCCAGTGGAGCCTTTTTAGTTGAACGATGAAACAGAATTCAGTGCGCAAAGCGGAATTTCTAGTAATATCTTCAAAAGTTAACGCTTCGCTCGCGGCTTGGGGTACCTACTGGCCTGAACTCAGACGAATAGTTTGTCAGGAATAAAACGGAAAAAATAAGTTGGAATAGGAAAAAAAATTGACACGGAATGAAAAACAAAGGAAAATCGACTGCTTTCTAGTTGCATAAGTGAAATGCCTCTTGCCTATTTTTATCAGACGATTCTCTGTCATTGTGGATGTGTTTTTTTCTTAGTCCATGTCATCAATATCTACATCCCAGCCACATCACCACATATATACCATCCAGCTGTTGAAATATATTTAAAACCTACAAACTGCTCAGTCCTTCAAGACAAAAATAAAGATAAAAATCCACGATCAAGAAACATACTCAGATATTCTTAAAAACTCAAGTAGGGGAAATGGTTTATTTAATGGTGCACTCAGGCGATGGACTACTAAGTAGTCTGCTTACTGGCCCACTTAAGCCCAACGCTTATGCTTAAGTAGTTCAAGCCTTAGAGCATTTGCAAAAATGCTCAAGTCCCCTGTGTTTTCATGGATCTTGAAATTGCTAGAAACTTTTTTATCATTTTTATCAAACAAGCTGGTTGTTTTGATATGTGTTTTTTTAGGATGGTAGTCAAATGTCAGAAAAACGTTTCTGACAAATAATGTTTTTTTGTCAGTCTTTTGAGCTCACAATTTTTGACGCCATATTTAGAGGAGTTTTTACTTTTGTTTTAAGTGTATATAACTAGTCACATTAGTATTTAAAATATAAAATGTATATTTATCAAGTAAAATAAATTTTAATTTATATTTCATTTTCATCTCCTTCCCAAAACAATCGACGCTCTAAGTATTGATAGGTATGTTCTATGTTTTCATATTACCCTTCGATGGCAATTAAAAAACTGATACCAAAAACTCGCTTAAAATACCTAATTCAAATTTCAAAACAATCTGAGCAGCCGGCAGCGTTTCCTATACACGGCAGCTAAAGTTCTCTATTAAAAGAACACTAGACAGTTTTAATTATGCAAAATCATCGATGTACGCTCACCTATTCGGGTCAGCCGGTGCGGAGGCTGGCAGTTTTAAAAATGAAACAAAGGACGGGAAATGAAGACCAGCCATGGTACGTATGTTGGAATGAAATAGTATTGTTAAGGGTGCTTCAGACGGAAGTGTACGGCGGCCGCGTGTTGCACTTTTGTATCGGTTTAGAAAAGCGTTTGAATCGTGCGATGCATGGAAATGGGTTTTATATTTCGAAATGGATTTACTGAAATGTATTCAGAATTGTGTATTGAGTATTTTATGCTATAATGAACAGTCAATTCCAATAACTGAGTGAGAGCTTGGTGGACGATTTTATTACTTTTGTGGGAACTAGTGCGTTATAACAAATTGACGTATCTTTATTTGAGTTTTTACATGTTGGAGGACAAGGAGTATTATTGTCATTTTTGTTGATGTCACAGTATTACGAGTAAACGTTATTCTTTATTACAAAATCGTCCAGTTATAAAAGCGGACCGTCCCAAAACATACAATAACAACAAACGAACTCAACCATCTAAAAACTTATCTTCTCCCATAACATTAAAGCCATCGCTTCCATCTTGGATCAACAGCGCGGATATTCCCAAATCTCTATCGGCTCATCTGCGGGTACCCTTATAGGCTCGTTCTACGTTTATTACATACGTTTTCGCTGACCTAACCACCTCGATGAGCGACGAGCAGTCCTTTTCACTTGGAGGCTGAATACAGACTAATAAAACTATGTAGACGGGGTTCTAAAGCTTACATACATGGATGATATTGTTATTTTCGTCAAGCACTTGGTTCAGGACCAAAGTAAGAGAAAGCTTAATTAATATTGATCCCTTACCAAATCTGCTGTTAGATAACATAGCATGAGCCGTGAGAACAATGGAGTTTATTACTAGCCATAGTTTATCATTTCTATTGAATGTTCTATCATCGTGTAACGTTTTAAATTATGTCGCTTTACAGTTAATTATTGCAGTAATCAAGTTATTAACTAGTACTGACAATTTGTCATTACTTATGCAATTATCACTAACACAGATGAAAGCACCATCATCAAATGTTATATTATCATCTCCGATTTCATTATTGCCTTTATACAAATTAGCTGCAGGCAATTCAATGTCATTTTCTATTTCATTCTCATCTTTTTCCATACTGTCTTGACAAATGATTGGCTGATTTTAAAAAGGCCATATTTTCGTCTTCTTAATTCTGTCACGTCTACCATATATTTTCCTGTGGTACATGTTAAGCCTATATACCCGGTTAGATTGGAAATTCTTTACGCGGCCTTCCGTTTGATGCGTGCCTTTGGAAACCAATTGAATTTGTTTCTGTTTCTCGGCCTTGTTTTGGGCTGCGGTATTTTTGGCCGCTAGTGGTTTCAGTTTACACCGATGTAAGGGATGTTTTTGATGTTGTTTTTTGTAAACTGTGATCCGATATTATGGGGAAACTAGTTTGTTTCGTCAATCCGGGATGTTGGAGTAAAAGTTTGTTTGAATGTTTAAATTTAGGCAGTGGTTGCCGCACACCACCGCACAGCACAGCATACTCCATTTCAAAAGGGCTCTTCTTAATTTATTGGGCGAGAAAGCTTACTATACAGTCAATGAGTATCTGGAAGACAAATTGTAATTATAATTTCATTGTTTCAGTTTAATTTAATTTAAAGTTTAATTCAACTTAATTTAATTTTGTGTTATTTGGTTATTTTTTTATTTAATTAATGTAAAACTAATGATTATGTGACGATGAATTTCTTTTTTTTTCTATTGGTATAATTGATTTTATTTCTTAATTTTGAATGTTTTTTTTTTATATTTTATGTTAAATTGGCTAAAAGTATAATCGAAATATTTGTACGCCGCTGACGGCAAGACAAAGCGCTTATTTTATTAATTTTGACATCGTTTGTTTACCTATGTTCTACAAATAAAAATGTTTGAGTTTGAGTTTGCTAAACCAAGACATCCTGAAAGTATTCATCCTGCTTTCTAGTAATAGTGCAGATGATGGGAATGGTTAGATGGACAGACGGATGTTGCTACTCTTTCACGTAAAAACCACTGAACAAATTTTGATGACATTTTAAAGTACCATAGTTTATACATCAGGATACATAGGCTATTGTATATATAAATAGTACTACTAAGACTACCTACAGTAATTTCTTTTCGTTTCTCTTTAAAATCCATGGAAAGGTTGTCTAGAAAAGATAAGGCCCTATGTAATGTTTTCTTCATGTATCTTTTCTGTAATGTACATATATATATTAGTTACATAATAAAAATTATTCTGTTCTGTTCTATTCTATTCTATTGCTATATTTATAAAGGGAGGAAGTACTAATACCACGCGGGTGGAGCTACAGACAGCAACTAGTTATAAACATATAGTGATTGTGACAGAGACCTGTTCATCTTTATAGAATCTTCATCAAAATGAGGGAACGTAGTTATAATAATATTAAGTGCTTAGTCTACGAAAACCAGGATAGTATTAAATCCATTTACATCATATAATCTACAGATGAACAAATATGTAAATTCACTTCATTAAAATCCATTAGTAGAAAAACGACACACATTTTACAGAATATCTACTGAAAAAGCTCAAATTTGACTTGGAAGCACTAAGAAAATAATAAAGTTGGTAATGGAATGCAAATTAGATAAGCGTAGTAAATCCGTCTGCTACTAACTCCGACGACAAATTACAAGTGGATTCTATACATTGCGTGGTGCAAATGTCTTGCCTTTTTGACTACTGGTGTCGGGAGGGACATGTATCATGTTATATTGTTATTATAAGAAATAAGAATCGAGTGAGAGATTTGATAATGAATTTCAGTGTTAGTCAATTATTATTTTACTGTCATATTAACACTAGACAATAGCAAGAGAAAATTTTTACGCTGATGCTTATGCTAATCATATACCTAGTATGAGTACATTATAGCGTATTGTTTAATTAAATTTTATTAAAGGCCTGTTGTAGAAATGCGATTTTGTTTTTAGTCCTGCAGTGCATTTTTTTTTTAATTTTCATGATTGCATACAATGACAACAATGCTGATCATTTTTAATCTATACTAATATATAAAGCTGAAGAGTTTGTTTGTTTGTTTGCTTGAACGCGCTAATCTCAGGAACTACTGGTCCGATTTGAAAAATTATTTCAGTGTTAGATAGCTCATTTATCGAGAAAGGCTATATATCATCACGCTAAGACCAAAAGGAGCGGAGCAGTAATGAAAATTGTGACGTAGACGAAGTTGCGCGGGTCAGCTAGTTTGATATAATTTAATTTGGTCTTTAACCAATTACCTGTTGGCTACAATTCGGTCTTTAAGTCTTGAGTGAATAATTCTATGCAAATGCGCTGCATCATCGACCACGTCATCATCGCTTTCCATCTGTGGCTATGGTAGGTGCCAAATAAATGTGCAATAACGTGCATTGACCCACAAAAATTTATTGACTTGCTTAATACCAAAAACAGAAATAAAGACACAAAGCTGTCCTGAATCGACTTCTATCGTGATCCTTAACGTTCTCTAGTAATGAAAAACGGTTCAAAATGTATGATTCTGGTGTCTACGATGGGATATTAGGGAAAAGTCACTGTAATGTATTACAAGTTTACCTGGTGCCTAAAATATCCAATCAATGGTGATAAAAAAATCAGTCAGCATTTTATTACGAAAAACAATCACACCTTTTATAATGACAAACACAAACAAAGCCCTCAGGCATATAAAACAAACGTCCAGCTTTATTCTTTTAGGACACAGGCATGTTTATTTAGTCACATAAATTAAAATTCACACAGACATCGCATTGTTAACTAGCTTTCATTTATCATAATTTTCTTTTTTCCCATGTGAAGTGAATTAATTCGCGTCACCATCTTCCTGTTACATATTAATGTAATGTGCTTGAATACATGCCCATTTTAGGTTTTGTTGGCACGAGACAATTTTCATTTGCATAAAAAGCAATACCTTGTATCTGTTTTACGAAATATCCCCACTTATTTGTCTCGTGTTGTTTTTACGTTTCTTTCAATGTGTTCGGCATGAAATCAAAATCAAATTTTAATTTATTTTATTATTTTCAAATTTTTTATTTAAGTTTTGAATTTTAATTTTAATTGTTAATTGTTTTATTTCTGTGTTGACATTAATTATTTTCATTATTGTAGTTTTTTTAATGTTATTATTATTGTGATTTATATTCATTTTGTAACACATTCAGACACAATTTAAATTGTTATTGAATTAAATAAATAAAATGAAATTAGTCATTTATTCGATCTAGGCTTAATATCAGCACTTTTTGAACGACAAAAATTTACATGAAGGTAGTCCTCCAAAACGCCTGCCACACACCAATTCCTAGTGTTTAGCTGTAATGGAGTGGCGTAAAAAACTTCTCGGCAACTCATCTGTCTGTCGTTCATCTATATCTATACTAATATTATAGAGAGGTAAAGTTTGTAAGGTTGTAGGGGGTAATCGCTGTATCTACTGAACTGATTTTGAAAATTCTTTTACCAATTGAAAGCCACGTTATTTGTGAGTGTTGTATTATTACAAAAAACCTAAAAATACCGCCCAATAAAGAAGGCACGGGTCAGCTAGTCTATCATAATTTCAGATGGATGGAAAAGACGATCATGGTATTATGATACCAGCGAGGTCATCAACTTGTGCAAATAGTCTATAGCCCATCATCATATCAGCCGAAAGACGTCCACTGCTGGACATAGGCCTCCCCCAAGCGTCGCCACAACGACCTGTCCGGTTCGTCTCGCATCCATCGGCTACCCGCGACCTTCACCAGGTCATAGGTACGCAACGTAATGCAATGTATAGCCCACTTTAATTTTATTCTCCAAAAAAAAAACAAACAATCCATAAAATTACAATTCAAAACCGTAAAAATGCAAAAAAAAAGTGTATCCAAAAAATAACCAGTGCGGAACTAAAAGGCGTGTATTAAAACGGTACCAGGCGTTCCCCAGATAAGATCCCCTACGTACTCCGAAGTTAATCATGAACCTCGGAGCCTATTTACATAATGTTTCCTTTATCCCGGCAAGTTGTTCTCGAGATCGAAAAGTTCCACAAGACGCACCGCCAACGCTTTGTATGAAAATCTACGAAACAAGGTACCGAGACGAATTAAAATATTGTACCCCGTTAATGAGGTTAGATGTTTCGGAATTTCGAGGTTTTAGAATATTACAAACGGTTATTGTTGAAGCCTGTTATTGTTCCTTGTTACTCGCTATAGGAGTTGTTGTGTTGTCTGTGAAAGATTGGATGTTCCCCATGGGTTATGTATGCGGGGACCTCATCTTTTTCGTGTCGGAAATGTCAACTGAGAAATGATAGCGGTTAGAATATAATCTGCTTTGTTTGGTGGAAAAATACAAAATCAGAAACAGAAGTTTTCTGATTGGTATTTTTATAACTTTATGTCGTAAGTTGGTTCTACAAATACTCGTAGTTATAAAGGACTGTCCTTATGTGCGTGTGTGAATTTTAATGTATTGAATTTGTATTGTTGTTGTTTGTTTATTTTTTTGTGTTTTTATTGTTTTTGTGTTTTTTTTGTTTGTTTTTGTGTTGTTTTTTTTTTTGTTGTATTTTGTTTTAATGTATTGCTTGTGTTGTTTTTTTTGTATTTTGTTTTAATGTATTGAATTTGCAATGGACCGTGAATGAATATGTATATGAATTTTGTAATTTATATAATTAATTGATAATATTAATATGCGCAAAAAATCAATTTAATATGATAGAATCTAATTTAATTTTAATTTTGTAAATTGTAAAAGAATAAAATGCTGTAGGTATTGATTGATTTCTATAGGTTTGTAATAAACGAAAAACGATTATTGTTCATTTATTTTATTTTATAATGCAAATATATTAGTCCTAATATTAATAAATACGAATGTGAGTTTTTTTGTTGGTTACGCTTTCACACCTAAATATGAAATCTGATAAAAAATAATTTTGATGAATTTTGTTTCAGAAATGGATGGGATCTTAGAGACAGTTATCACTACTTTAACGCAAACGAAGTCGCGAGCAAAAACCAGTTTCCCCCCGGCAGGCACTGGCCCTAGTGGGCCCCGTCTTTAATGCTGACAGCTCTTTGAGGCGCGCGTGGAACACAGCGCGCCGTCGACCCAGGCTTGGTTCTGATCGGACGGCGAGCCACCCAATGCTCGCCGTCCACAGGCCCGCGCCTACGGTGGCCGAGAATCGTCCTGCGACTCCCGACGCCCGGGGCGTCTTCTTCTGTTGCGGCGGCTGGGGCGTGAGGTTTCCCTCTCTCTCACGCGTTCGGCCTCCTCCTTTGCTAGCATTACTGCTTCGCAGAAGGAGGTGACCGCTTCCCATGCCTCCTCGCTCCGGACCATGGATTGAACCAGGGCCGGACGCGAGAGGTCGCCGCCGCCAATCGCCTCGACAAGGACACGGCGGTGTTCCGCCCAGACCCATAGTGGCTAGTGTCACAATCCTGCATTTAGCGTGTCAATTCTACTAATTTCGAAACAACGCTCGCATTCGCATCTCAGTTCCTATTTGTCAAAAAAACTTCAATTTCCGTACATTTTTGACAGTTCGCGACTAAGATACGAATTCGAAGGTGCTTGTACACGGTGCATTAAGGCTTGTATACATGCCAATGACCTTGTGTATATAAACGGAGCTAACTACTCCTCTACGCGCCACTCCGCTACCCGCATTTTTAATTTTGTATAAAAAATAACACATTTTAAAAAGTAACAAACCAAATTATTTTCCTTTGTATCGCAAAGAAGTAGATTTTTTTTTTAGCCTTGTTAAAAAATGAAGGAGTAAAATGGTTTCATCTCAACGATTTGGAGGTAATTTGGTGATTTTTTTCTTATTATGTGGTACCGATACATACATTCTGGCTAAACCAAATTACCTATCATATGGATTACTACCTATTTTTTTCAGATGTAATTTTTCAGTAAATGCCGACGAGAAGTTACTTCATCTGCACGCTGTTTTTAAGCATTTCTCGAGAGAGCAGCCTTAAGATGTTTGCGCATGTTGAGACACTTGTGCAGGTGCATATGCTCCGTGGAACGTTGGTGAGCGGGTCCAGCGAATCGAGCATGTACCTACCAACGTGAGCTACCCGCGCAAGTAAACTGCACGAGCTGTAACCCGCGAAATTTTGACGCCTCATAAAGCCCACGGATCTGCGTTGACCAAACGAGCAAACTGTGCATACTGCTCGCGCAATTAACCCACGCCTTTACTAGCTCCAGTTACTTGCCCCGTGTACAAGCACCGTTCAAAATTAGTACAATTGGCCCGTAGAGTCATTATTCTTTTTTATGTTTATTGTTTATCATCATGACCTTGGTTCGGTAAAAAAGCACAAACATTTTATTGAATCCGTCATCAATTCTTGTACACCAATACCTATGTAGCTGCTGTCCACCAAAAAGTCTTCAATATTCCACTCCTCATTCAAACACAATAAAAAAACATTGAAACATTGAGTAGCAATGTGTAGTCCACATTTTTCACACAGCTCATAATTTCGCCGCAGTTGAAAAGTTAAGGGAGATAAACACGTCGCTATTGTGTTCTGTTGACTAACATCTCTTTGGGTCCTCGAGTTCAAATTCAACACGCCAACGCTGTACCATCTCTTGACTATTGGTTGAGAGTAGGATTTTGAACTAACATATTTGCATATCTACTAATAAGTAATTTAATTTAATTAATGAATTAATTTAATTTGTTCTCCTCATCGTTGTCACTGTGGCGAAGCTGTCAACAGCCTCGGGTATCACGGTCTCTCATGCAGTCGAAGTGTGGGTCGCTTTGCACGGCACGCAAACATCAACGACATTATCCGACGCGCTCTTGTCGCCGTCGGCGTTCCAGCCGTACTAGAACCCAATGGCCTGGCACGCGACGACGGCAAGCGACCGGACGGTATGTCTTTGTTTCCATGGAAGATGGATAGGCCTTTAGTGTGGGACGCTACTTGTGTCGATAATCTTGCGCCATCCCATCTTCCTAGCTCGTCGTGCTGTGCTGGTACTGCCGCTGCGGCTGCTGAGAACCTCAAGCGGCGGAAATATAATAACCTTGTTGGCAATTATATTTTTGAGCCGTTTGGGGTTGAAACTCTTGAATCGTGGGGTCCGAGTGCTCATGCCTTATTTAAAGATCTTTCTAAACGCTTAGTTGACACTTCGCGTGACCCAAGGGCTGGCTTTTACCTCGGACAGAGGATAAGCATTGCCATACAACGTGGCAATGCCGCCAGTCTTTTGGGCTCACTTCCGGTGGACAGCGATGCGGACGAATTTTTTGACGCCTTATCTTAGATAGGATATTTTATTTTAAGTGTATATATTTATTACTTTAATGCTGTACCTAGTTCATATTAAAACCTAACTGTTAAATTGTCTTTACTAAGAATGTGTCAAATAGCACTTTTCTTATTATTTCTATTAAAGTGAATACACTTCGGTCTTGTGTTTATTTGATAACATTTTTTTTACATCACACTATTCACTAACACTGAACACTAACTCAAGCGGTTTTGTTCTTTTTAGTCTTCTTACTATGTCCGTGTGGTCGAGAAGCCGGATCGCTTCGACGTTCACATTTCTGTGACAATATATACGTTTTCTTTCTTTCTTCTTATTCAGGAGAACCTATCGACCTGATTCCCAAAAAAAAAGTAACACTTATCTACACTACTGTTTAAGTTGGTTCCACGTGGTCAAAGTCACGGACAGAATCAATGCGTCTAATATTCACATAACACATGCAGGTCAATAAACTTTACAAAACTGAAACGCATAATTGTTCAATAAACGCCCGATTCATACCCGACATGGCAACTGACGCTATCACCGAAAGGTACAGCTAAAACAAAAGCTTGAATAAAACGCAACTGTCAATTTGATAAAGGCCAGACTGCTTCAACCACACTTGACGCACGCGTTATCATAAAAGATATCGCTAACTATCGTCAAAGTGTAGTTTCAGAAAATATTAGCCTTGACGTATATAATATAGATCAAATGACATACTTCTTTTTAATAGTTTAAACATCAAACTTTTACAAGTCAAGCTTTTTTTCTTTTTTCTTCATTTGAAACTAAATGAGGCCGGTGTTTCCCAGCGGACTATCCTGAGAAGAAAAACCGAACTCACACAAACAAAACCATACGTAAAAAATATATCAAAGTAACGATTATGGTAACGCATAATTACATTAAACATCTACATTGATATCAACAGCTCATACACGCATATTTCTTTGAAAAACCATCCGTTGTATTTAACAATAGTCAAGAATAAAATTTTACAATAACACTGAAACACACAGCCCGATCATACCCGACATGGCAACTGACGCTATCACCGAACGGTACAGCTAAAACAAAAACCTGCAGCTTGAATAAAATGCAGCTGTCAATACAGCGACAATACCTATCTATGTATTGCTGAATATTTTGAACAAAAGCACTATTTTTCAATACAATATGTAATCCGGTTGCTTTGACCCACGTTCGGATTAACGGCGATGTTCTAGAAAGCTCTTTCTGAATCTGTTATTTTTATTTTTTATATGATTTTATTTTGTAAACTTAATTTGAATTCAGTTTTATTTAAATTTTATTTTTTGTGTATTTTTTATGTTTTTAAGTTGACATATTATGCGAATTTTAAATATGGATTATTGCTATCTGAAATAAATACATAAATGAATATTGTAGTTTAAGGTTACCTAAGGTTGATGTTTGTTCGTATATTATTGTGAAATTGGTCTTACGTCTGATATGAAAGCATTTGAAAGTACTATTAAGCATCACTAACAATAAAATTGATGGAAAGCAATCCTAAACTGCTAAATATTACGACGTCCCTGACGTTTATTAATCAATTTAGTCTCGTTACGGCTGAAAAAATTTAGAGGGGAGTGATGTTTTGGAATAATCTTACGTATAGACGCGAGCGAAGCCAATAGCAAAAGTTAGTATTTATGTAACACAAAAGCTATTTATTAGTTAAATTTCAGTCCCAAAACCCGGTATCAACCTTTACTCCAAACTTATACTGTAAAAGAGGCAAAAAAACCATAACACTAAGAGCAACCTAAACACAGGCAGTATAAAAACATTACGTGTCGACGATAGCACACCAATATCCCTAAAATTATTCGAACGATGCCGATCCCTAAGCAATTCTGCCTCACCTTCGAAGCAGTGCCATAAAAATAGGTAGTATGAGCTTACAAAATCGTTTAGTAAACAAGAGTTCTCCCATCGGGCACAATAGCAGAGAACACATGAAATGAGATGTCTCATAATACGGGGCACGAGTTGGTACGATGTCGTGCCCTGTGACGTCAGAGCATTAGATGCTTCTGTTACGACTCACTACTCTTTGGTTCTTATGGTTAGTCAGTAAGGTAATTTAAATAAAATAAAGGCACAGTAAGTATGGACACTAGCAGAGAACACATGAAATGAGATGTCTCATAATACGGGGCACGAGTTGGTACGATGTCGTGCCCTGTGACGTCAGAGCATTAGATGCTTCTGTTACGACTCACTACTCTTTGGTTCTTATGGTTAGTCAGTAAGGTAATTTAAATAAAATAAAGGCACAGTAAGTATGGACACTAGCAGAGAACACATGAAATGAGATGTCTCATAATACGGGGCACGAGTTGATACGATGTCGTACCCTGTGACGTCACAGCATTAGATGCTTCTGTCACGACTCACTACTCTTTGTTCTTATGGTTAGTCAGTAAGGTAATTTAAATAAAATAAAGGCACAGTATGTATGGACACTAGCAGAGAACACATGAAATGAGATGTCTCATAACACGGGGTACGAGTTGGTACGACGTCGTGCCCTGTGACGTCACAGCATTAGATGCTTCTGTCACGACTCACTACTCTTTGTTCTTATGGTTAGTCAGTAAGGTAATTTAAATAAAATAAAGGCACAGTATGTATGGACACTAGCAGAGAACACATGAAATGAGATGTCTCATAACACGGGGTACGAGTTGGTACGACGTCGTGCCCTGTGATGTCAGAGCGTTTAGATGCTTCTGTCACAAATTACTACTCTTTGTTCTTATGGTTAGTCAGTAAGGTAATTAAAATAAAATAAAGGCACAGTAAGTATGGACAATAACAGAGAACACGTGAAATGAGATGTCTCATAACACGGGGTACGAGTTGGTATGACGTCGTGCCCTGTGATGTCAGAGCGTTTAGATGCTTCTGTCACAAATTACTACTCTTTGTTCTTATGGTTAGTCAGTATGGTAATTTAAATAAAATAAAGGCACAATAAGTATGGGCACTAG
Organism: Lacanobia wlatinum; assembly: GCA_947578705.1. Taxonomy (NCBI): domain Eukaryota; kingdom Metazoa; phylum Arthropoda; class Insecta; order Lepidoptera; family Noctuidae; genus Lacanobia; species Lacanobia wlatinum. The sequence goes on from OX388031.1 coordinate 25,855,649, forward strand.
CAGAGAACACATGAAATGAGATGTCTCATAACACGGGGTACGAGTTGGTATGACTTCGTGCCCTGTGACGTCAGAGCATTAGATGCTTCTATCACGACTTACTTTTCCATGTTCATATTTCTTTTCATGGTTAGTCAGTATGGTAATTTTAATAAAATAAAGGCACAGTGTATGAACAACAGCAGAGAACACATGAAATGAGATGTCACATAACACGGGGTACGAGTTGGTACAATGTCGTGACCGTGACGACAGTGCGTTAGTTCGTTCTGTCACGACTTGTTTCGCTTTTGTTTGATAAGTTAGTTGAGACATTTCATGTGTTTTCAGCTATTGTAGACAACACATGAAATAAGAGGGTACGAGTTCGTACCTTTCGTGGCTTCTACACGTTAAGCCAAAAATTTGCTGTAATATGGAAATTCTCTAATCAGAACATCGCCTATTAACAACTGTTGACATTGCGAAAACAATCTAAAAAAATACACCATCCAATTACAATAAAAATCGCAACCCGATTAAAAACCAACCCACATATTTTCCCCATCCTTTTCACCATCCACATCCCTGCACGCATACAAAACAAACACACACACAAGCACACACAATTCTAATTATATCAGCACGCTTGGTTCGCTCGGGTCGAATGCGCTCACCGTACCGAGTAGTGAACCCTTCGCGGGACACTCTGCGCTTGACAGATATTAAATTCGCATCCCGCGATGCCAACCGGCCACAATATATGGCTATATGTATTGTGACAGCGCTGAGAATACATTATGTTTGTTGATGTTAGATCATGACTGCTGACGTCACGATTGTTTTCGATTGGCAGTTGTTTTGTTGGATTTGTAGCGACAATATTGTTAATGAATTTGTATGTACTAGCTTTTGCCTCCAATTTTGTACGCGCATATCCCGTTATTCCCGTTTCCGTAGGAATTTGTTAATCCTCTCTTAGTGCAGGGAAGCTACATGGGCCGTTATATACAGCCGAAATCTACGCACTCACAATACAACAATATTCAGCGTCGATATCAGAAAGAAAAAAAATGAAGAAGGAGGAGAAGAGTATTCTATTCTATACCAGTAGTGCTATTCTGTTACAACATTTTCGAGTCTCGACAGTGGAATCCGAGGTGAGTATAAACATAAGACCTTTATGTTGTGTGTAATAAAGTTCACTTTGTGAGCTTTGTCACTCAGGTGAAGCTCGATATCGAAATGATTACTTAAAGAATAGACTAGCAAGAATCAATACATTTCATAGTTATAATAATAAAAAACTGAGAACTGCTGCTGAGTCGTACCACATTCAAGCCGTGTGATATGGAACAAAGAACAGCGGAACAAAAAGTGTTAGTCAAATAGCATTACATATTGGTTTTATATCAATGGTATGTCCTGTAAACCTTGAGAACTATGCGTGTAACAGATATGAGTTTACATTAACAGTGCAGTAAGTAGATGTAGGTACTTTCATTAATGTAATAGGTAGTTTGCCTAAATTTTTGCTTGCTAAAACATAGCAAAACATGTCTGCCTTTTTTATTTAGTTTAACACCATTGTATACGATGTTTTACGCAAATAAATGATTTATTATAATTATTTGCCCGTGACTTCGAAACTACATATCCCAATTTTTCACGCTCCCGTAGGAATTTCAGATAATTCTCTCTTAATGCTCCTCTACACTCACCAAGGAATCTACATGCCAAAGTTCAGCTTTCTACGACCAGTAGTTTCGGCTGTGCGTTGTCTGTCAGTCACTCAGTCACAGAAGAGTTTTATATATATTGACGGCCCTACTATGATGTACCATTACCATCATGATATGCAATGTGGAAAAGGGATGGTGCTATAAAACCGATGGTTTCAAGGCTTCTTGAAAAATGCTTAAAAACAGCGTGCAGATGAAGCAACTTTTCGTCGGCATTTACTGAGAAATTACATCTGAAAAAAATAGGTAGTAATCTATATGATATGATACGTAATTTTGTTTAACCAGAATTTATGCATCGGTATCACATAATAAGAAAAAAAATAACCAAATCACCTCCAAATCGTTGAGATGAAACCATTTTATTCCTTCATTTTTAACAAAAGTCTAAAAATAAATATCTACTGCTTTGCAATACAAATGAAAATAATTTGGCTTTGTTACTTTTTTTAATATATGTTATTTTTTTATAATAAATTTAAAATGCGAGTAGCGGAGTGGCGCGTAGAGGAGTAGTTAGCACAAGGTCATTGGCATGTATACAAGCCTGTGAGAAGACGTCACAGTGTGCTGCCATGTGCAGATCCTTGAACCAAATCCATGGTTGGTAGGCATTGATATATAAAAAACCCAAGATGCACAGTCGCCAACAAATGCAACACTCAAAACTGTCGTCAAAAACTGACATGTATCAAGTGTCATGTGTGAGATAAACAATTTTTTTTGCAAATTCAACCTTAGCAACAAAGCTGTGCAGTATGGCGCGTGATGCGCTATTTTTTTTGCAAATTCAACCTTACTCGGATCGCCTAAAGTTTTTTTTACAAAGCAGTGCAGTATGGCGAGCGATGCGAGACTGTTTAAAACTAGCGCACAATTATACATTGTGCGCTTGTTTTTGCGGACGTTTTTATCTTGGGTTTTTTGTATATTAATGTTGGTAGGGCAAAAAATGAAAACCAAACAAACCGAAACACAAGTCTCAGTTTTATGAATTAATTTTTTTTCCAAACAAAATTAAATGTGTAAAACACTTGGAAAATAGAGAAACGATTTTCTTTATTGCTATCGATATTAAATGGGTACAGATAAACCTGCTATTGACCTTCTACAAAAAGCTATAACTACAGTAACCCAAATAAAACAGTATTGTCGCCGACAAGAATCAGAAATTATACGTTTCATCTGATACAATAAATAGCGGCCAGTGCCCGTTGGAGTTAAACGTTAGCCTGACGCGAGTTGGGTTCACAACATAGGAGATGCGAGATGACAAGCATTATTTATTCTGTCTATTTTTTATTTTTCATGGATTTGCTCTTGACTCTAGTCTAGATCAGAGATGACAGAGACAAAGTCTACGATGGAGCGAGCTTACCCAGAAGCAGCCTGTTCACTCTAACTTTGAAGAGATTAAGTTTGTGTTTGGAAACACAGACGCAGGCAGAGAGTTCCACTCCTTCGCTGTGCGCGTTATAAAAGACGTTTGGAAACGCTTAGTGCGAATTGGTGGAATAGCAACAAGGTAGGGATGGTAAGATGTAGTGCATTTGGATGTCCGAAGGTAGAAAGGGGCCGGTGGGATGTGCTTTAAATTTTAATCATCAAATTGATCTTCAGGAAAGGTTCAGTTTTGATAAAATGTTCTCTGAAAAAAATGTCATCATCTGCCTAGCCTTTTCCCAACTAAACTGGGGTCGGCTCCCAATCAATCCGGATTCAGCTGAATACCAATATTTTACGTAGAGCGTCTGCCTACCAGACCTACACAACCCATTAACTGGGCAATACGGCAGTTCTTGGCAAGACTGGCGACTACCAAAGATCAAATGACAGCCGGGACCAACAGATTAACGTGCTTTCCGAGGCACGGAGAAAACTCGGTATTTTAAGATGGTCACCCATCCACAGACCAACCTTGGCAAGCGTTGCTAAACCTTAAAGATCGATCCGTGCAGCCGACTAGCCAGTATTCTTTAGTCACGAGCTCCGCCTGAGCTCAAGCTCCTCTCTGGATAAAATGTAAGTTCAGTAATTTTGATATGATTCAGAAGAGTAGAAAAGATGCCTCCCTGAAGAATATCCTCAGCCAAAAATACACTATTGGTATATACGGTAACAGAAGAGGTATTCTCCCCTTCAAAGTAGAGGAACAAGAGCAGCTCTAGTCCCACGACTGTAGGGAACAAATAGCTATTCTTTTTGCACCAGCTGCAGGAGGCTTCACTTGGGTGCTGACGGAGCATTGACGCCTACATAAGGGTACCAATACATTTGCAAGGAGCGAGGCAGCGGAGCGGAGAAACGGAGAAATAATAACCAATCATGTCAGTCAAAATGTGGTGCGGAGATTTTATGCAATTCTATTGGTTACAATTTCTCCGTTTCTCCACTCCACTGTAATGGACAGGCAAAGACCTGTTATCGATCATTATTGTAGAACAAACTGTGTTCATCATCATGGATCAAGTTTGATGTATCATTACAGAGCACAAAATCGCCACCACTCATCCCTCGGGCCACGAAACTCGCCCTAAGTAATTCCCCCCTCCCGAGCGACGCGATTACCCCTTTATTACTCCCCGGCGCGGACCCTAATGCATGGCACTATTACGCGCACTGCCAACTAATGCCCATGTCTTTTTATAAACATAGCATTGTTGTTCGAGCAAACGATTGTTGCATTCGATTGTGGAGAAAGAAAGAAGACTTTGAAAGAATTAATTTTTGTGGAAGGTGATTTTAGGTGAAAGTTCACCTGAAGGTCTTTAAGTCAAGAGTTACTTCTAAGTAAGCATGCTCCATCATCGAACACACCATATCTTTCCATCAGGTGATATTGTGGACAATCGCAGGCTCGCGTTTGTTTTTATTAATTTTTTATCATTTACATAAAACAAATGCGATGGGATAGAATGTTGTGTAGACTTGATTTTTCAGGACGTTTTATGAAAGTTCATTTTGTGTTTACTACGCTGAAGTCTAACCAAAGGTTAAAGGTCATTGTCAATGTAATTGTGCAGTGTTTTATAAATAGTGTGAAAAAAACGCGACGTATTTTCGCTATTTCGCCGTTGTAGTAAACAAATATGGCTATTTTTGTAGTAGCTAACTTTAAAAAAGGAAGCATTATTTAAATAAACTCATTTTCTTTATTACTTTATTACACAAATGATTTACTAATCAGCCATCTTTATGTAAAAACTGGCCGAGTGCGAGTCGGACTCGCGTGCAAAGGGTTCCGAACGAATTTATTTTTTTAACATGTTATTTTAACATTATAGACTTCTAATGGGTTTTCCTATAATCTTTAGGTAAAGATCTATTATCTCCATTTTTTTCATAATTTTAGGCTCAGTAGTTTCGGAGATGAGGGGGGGGGAATGGTCATTTTTCGTCTAATTTCTTGAATAACTTCTAAATCATTTATTTTAAAATTATGAAAAAAATATAATTAGAACTCCCACAGTAAGCCCTTTCATTTGAAATGTCACACGATATTGTTCAAAAAACTTTTTTTTAAATTTTCTAGTTTGACCCCCAAAAGTGACCCCCACACTAAAAATTTAATAGTTTACGTAACGCGTCCGTGTTTGGGTCATAGAATTCCATATGTGTACCAAATTTCAACAGAATCAGTCCAGTGGATCCGGAGAAAACTGGCTGTGACAGACGGACAGACAGACAGACAGACAGACAGACAGACAGACAGACAGACAGACAGACACCCGAGTGATCCTATAAGGGTTCCTTTTTTTTTCGGAACCCTAATAAGGGTTCCTTTTTTTTTCGGAACCCTAATAAAAAGAACTCAGAATGAGAAAGATTTCCAGAACCAACTCACTACTGAAATTTTCCATAAGGCGTCTATATTAACTAACATCTATATTCTTAAATATACAACACTAATTATGTCAGCTGAACCCAGTTACGTCAATGCCACTAATAAACACAATTCACCAATCCCACCACATTACCCCCATTCTTCCAGTCGCTACGTAGTTAGTAGGTACCCACTTTCAGTGCGGCGTCAATTTGGCGGCTGGAAATAGTTTCAGCTGTGCCAAACTTTTCAGTAAGTATTTTTTATTATTTAATCGCACAGGTAAATCGACTATCATCTGACTACCTACACAAATAAAATTATACCACACCAATTATCTAAACCCAAAACCAATTACCTACATCAATGCACTAATAAACACAATTCACCGATCCCACCATATTACCCCTATGCTTCCAACCGCTACGTAGTTAGTAAGTACCCGCTTTTAGTGCGGCGTCAATTTGATTCTGGAAGTATCCAAACTTTTCAGTAAATATTTTTTATTAGTTAATCGCACAGGTATTTACCTGTTTATTCGACTATCATCTAACTACCTACACAAGTCAAATATACCACATCAATTATCTAAACCGAAACCAATTGCCTACGTCACTGCACTTATAATCACAATTCACCGATCTCACCACATTACCCCCATTCTTCCAGTCGCTACGTAGTTAGTAAGTACTCGCCTTCAGTGTGGCGTCGATTTGATGGCTGGAACCACCCAAATTTTTCAATAAGTAGTTTATTAATTTTGTTATTAGTAAATTGACTGTCACCTGACAATACAACACAACTCAAATTATACCTATCCAATTATCTAAGCCGAAACCAATTACCTTCGTCAATGCACTAATAATCACAATTCACCGATCCCACCACATTACCCCCATTCTTCCAGTCGCTACGTAGTTAGAAGGTACCCGCCTTCAGTGTCAGTGCGGCGTCGATTTGACGGCTGGAACTACCCAAATTTTTCATTAAGTATTTTATTAATTTTGTTATTAGTAAATCGACTGTCATCTGACAACACAACTCAAATTTTATACCACACCAATTATCTAAACCGAAACCAATTACCTACGCCAATGCACTAATAAAACACAATTCACCGATCCCGCCATATTACCCCCATTCTTCCAGTCACTACGTAGTTAGTAGGTACCCGCCTTCAGCGCGGCGTCAATTTGACGGCTGGAACTACGTAAATGGCTCGCAAGTAGATTGCGTGTCGATGGGAGACGTAAGTGGGAGGACGACTGGCGGTGTGTGGCGACGGAGATGCAAGGCTTTCTATAAAAAGGTCGGTAGGTAGACAATAGACCATAACCAGTCTGGTCATAACCAGTCCCGGGTCGACGGCGCGCTGTGTTCCACGCGCGCCTCAAAGAGCTGTCAGCATTAAAGACGGGGCCCGCTAGGGCCCAATGCCTGCCGGGGTTGCGGGATTTATTCGAAAGAGTCACCGCGGCCCTGGAACGCAAAGGGCATTAGGAGGAACACGGATGGGTTTTAGTCAGTAAGAGTCTGACACTCCCTTCTACTTCACCCAGAGCGGAAGGAGTCATTTGATGATTTCCCATCCTTAAAAAAAAAAAAAAAAAAAAAAAAAAAAGGTAGACAATAGACGTCGTGTTGTTTTGTTATGGATTCATAGAATGGGTAAAATTAATTTGAATAGGACATATGAGGTTTTAGACAAAGTGAAATTTAATCAGCGATATTAATTTCTTGTAGAAAAAGCAAAATGTGAGGCAAGGCTTCTCAATTCCATTCATTTAGGACTTTTTCATAATATATTAATCAATAGAATCGACAGAATCTCGTATTGTATAAAGCCTTTGTTGAGAAGGCTGTTGGTTCTAGCAATAGCAAATGCTGGACACTTTTTTAAAAAATCGGCTTTGATTAATAAATAAGTAATAATAAAAGAAACTTTAATATTATAACCTTACAAAAGAACATTATAATATCAATCAACCTAAATATTAAAGAAAGTCTCATAAAAACAAGTCAGACGAAAAGCTTTACACAATTCAAAGCAAAAACACTAAACATTGTCAACCATCTACGTCACAAACACGTCTACAGAAGTCATTACACCCACAAGTCTAGATTATATTAAATTTTTACGCACACATCCAGTTTCAGCACTCCGAAATAATTAAAATATTTCAGCGACACAACAAAATTTAATAAATCCGCCTTCGTAACGGAGTACCAACTGTAGTAGTTATCATTGCGAAGATCCCCTGGAATGCGAGATGGCGGTCTTGGCTGAGTTCAGGTGTCATTCTACAATGAACCGAGTTCAAGTGGGTCGGCAGAATTTAAGGCATCTTGGAATTTCACGAGGGAGCGAAGATGTGAGGAGGAATGGAAAAGCGTTGGTTATTAAATATTTATGAAAACGAGTTCGGTTCGGCTTGTGGTTCTGTTTGGGATATACAAAATGGTATATGTGTAATAATATTTGTCTGTTTAAAAGTGATACTACTAAAATCTTTGTGCAGGTTTTCTATTTTAGAAATAGTAGACATCCCATTCATAAGCCAAAGAATATTTTAGGAATAATTTAATTGTGAGTACCTATATCTCAGCAGAGTAATTCCCCGTCGGAGTCTGAGTTTCCTGTGTTGTACAAGGCTTATTTCTTGGCAAGCATGCTCTTATTTTTAATTATTACTCAGCAAGCCCAAAAAAATGCTGATGAAAATCGCCAATGAAATGATCAAGACAGATATCTAACAATTAGCAGTAGACGGTTACTAGAAAACCTGTACTTCTATAAAATAAAATCAAACTTAAACATCAAAAAAACTTTTCTCAAAGAAAACTACAGCCCATGTCCACAATATCATTCTTGAACCAGACAAGCTAACACAAAGCAGATCCAATTTACAATTTACTTTCAACACAACTAGTAAGCGACTCTTCCAGTACATACAGTGTACACTATCTGTAATCCACTTGGCAGAACAAATACTATCCAAGACGATGATAAGTGGATTGGACCTCTCTCATATTGTACCACAGTTTCAAATTTAAACAGTGTGACTGGAATCCGAACAGCCATCTTGTATTTACTTTAATTCACTGATATTTCTCTGTTACTCCTTACAATTTTGTGCAGACTTTCCCGATTGCCGATGTGTAGTGAATTTTGAAATGGAGTACGGTTTTTGTTCAGGATTAAAATAAAATCCTATCTTAATAAATATAATTCATCTGAAACAGCACAGCTGAAACTACTGGTCTTAGAAAGCTGAAGTTTAGCATGTAGGTTCCTTGGGGAGCACTAAGAGAAGATTTCCCCAAATTACTGCGGGAACGGGAAAAACGGGATACGTGCGTATGAAGTCGTGGGCAAAACCTAGTCTATATATTTAAATGAGAAGTTCTTTATGCTTGAAATAATTTGTTAATCAATCATGATGCAGATTTGAAAGAAACAGAAAAATGGGTAGACCTTGACCAGAATTAAGACACGATCAATTTTGTCGCCAAATCACGCAAATTAAAATTATTTTCACGCGAGAGAAGTCACGGGCAAAAGCTGGTAAAATAATGTTCAACTGGGCTACATTGAAGGATTAATGAAATTATGCATGTTTTCAATATTGAGGTTTTCGTGAATGGCTCTGAATTTAAATTCATTAATGGTGTTGAAACGGTCGGGGTTGCTTTAATAAGTTTTTTTAATAAGTTAAGTTTCTATTTTCGTTTTTAGATGTCACAGTTTTTTAAATAAGCGTAAAAACTTGTTTTTTCTGGAGGTAAAAGAAAAAGAAGAAGAGTAATGGAATATTATATACATATATACTCTTCTTCTTACTTTGGGGTATACCAATATCCTAAAGCAAATAATGGAATTCGGCTAACAAAAATAGTTGATACCGTGCCCGAATTGAAAAATGGACCTTCAGGACTTCAAAATCTACTCTGAAAGCTTAAACGCCAAAGTTTTTAAAAAGGGTTCAAATTGAAGTCATATTATTATTTACTAGCTGACCCGCGCAACTTTGTCTGCGTCACAATTTTCATGACTGCTCTTATCCTATTGGTCTTAGCGTAATGATATATAGCCTATAGCCTTCCTCAATAAATGGGCTATCTAACTCTGAAAGAATTTTTCAAATCGGACTAGTAGTTCTTGAGATTAGCGCGTTCAAGCAAACAAATAAACAAACTCTTCAGCTTTATATATTAGTATAGATTTATTTATTTAAACTTTATGTACAGTAGTGGCGGACTTAATGCAACAAGGCATTCTCTACCAGTCAACCTTTGGCCTTTTTTTGTTTACATCTCTGTAAAAATCAATGTCAAAATGTAGGGAAAATTAAGGTGTATTTGGCAATAATTGTATTTGGCAATAATTTGCAACTGCAATGTGAATGCGAACGCTCCTTCAAAAATGCGTGAATTGAATGTTGAAGAACCTTATGTTCCACAAACTAAAGTATAAAATAAAATTATTTATTGTGAAACTGATATTAAAACGCAAACAAGCTAACACAATACCTGACAACTCCCTGTTCTTGAAATTCCTCCTCGTTTCACATCTAATCTCACAGACAAGACAACCTGATGCGTTCACATGGAAGACACGAATTAACTCTTCAAAACTTTTAATAGTGTAGTCAAACTTAATAATATACTACAAACAAAGCTGTGTGCTCACATTAGTATTCACTGAACGGAGTTCGTTTTGTAAATGCGTTGGAGACGTCTATTATTACGATTTTTTTTTCATCTTAAAACACATGGTTTTAAACTATAGCTTGATGTTACAGACGGGTGCAATTACATAGGCAGTATTTTTTTCCGGAATGGTAAATGTTTTCAAGTATTTAATTCAGAGCAAAATGTCCTGAAATCCTAATCCTTACTAATATTATGAATGTTATTGTGAGTTTGTTTGTTACCGCTTTGGCGAACCGATTTTGATTGACTTTAATACAAAGAACCCTGGAGACGGTAATAGGCATTTTTTTTTTGCGAAAATGTATTATTAACGGAACGAAATATCGGGAAGAAGTTAATAATGATACAAACAAACAAACAAATACAACACAAACAACACAACATTACTAAATTACTCGCTAAACTTTTTTAATGATAAAAGCCATTGCTAAACTCTTTTTTTCTAGTTATAACGTTATATGTATTTTGTTGGTTGCTTTATTTTGCCAACACGCCTACCCTTCACGTCAAGTACTAACGACAAAAAGAATTACATACACACATCACTACGCTCCATTGTTACCCGTTCCCATCCTCAAGACCCTAACAGCTGAATCGCTCTTCAGCACAAGTTTAAGAGCCATCGACGTCCCTAATTGTGGCCGTCAGACGAGCCAGGAGCCACCTGAGCCACCCGAACTACCTTAGCCACTTGACGCCGATAAGTGACGGGGGCAACCACGTGACGTCATTAATAGCCGACAATTAGAAGACGTTTAGGTAGGGCAATTATTTTTATAGTTTAGGATGGTAAATGTCTGGTGGTGGGGATATATTTGCAGCGAATATGGGGAATTATGATGGGAATCTAGTACTTGATGGTTTTTATAGTTTGCAAAGGTGTCTGTGCTTCCTAAAAGCCATAACTATTTAGTCGGAATAGATATTTTTTCTGCACACCAAATCTTTTTCGACCACATCATGACGGCAACGTCAGGTGAGATTGTGGTCAAAAGTGAGCTTATCAATAAAAAATAAGATCTCTTAACCGGAATCATCAAATGGTACTTAACTAAGTCAATAAAAATCTCTCCAAAGTTCTTCAACTCTAAGTGAAAGAGGCTGAATAAGATTTAACGACAACTTTAAAATGAATTAAGTACATTTTGAGAATGCTACCGTTAAGAACACCAAGTCATTTTATCAGTAACTTGTCACAAAACAAAATTGTTAAAACATAACAGATTCAGGTGATAAAATACAATAAATCGAATAATAAACTCTACTTCATCACCATTATTTTAATAACGACGTAAAACGAGAATCATTGACATCCCTAATTGCTGTCCTCAGTCGAGAATACCTTTGCCACTCGACCGTCGATAAGTGACCGGTCATACTTACTCACGTACAATGGTGGATATAGCCGAACTAACGATTTTCCATACATTTACTGGCCTTACTGAACAATTTTATGATTTTGCTCAGTGGTTTCTTGAGCAGCCCATGGCATAGCATAGATTTCAAAAGTTTTCACGCACATAATCAAAATGAATGTTGGAGGTTTTTAACCGACTTCCAAAAAAGGAGGAGGTTCTCAATTCGGTGGGAATTTTTTTATGTATGTACACCGATTAGTCCGAGGTTGCTGATGCGATTTCTGTGATTCTTTTTAGTTCGATGCAGTATACTTGCCATTTGGTCTCATAAAAATTTGATTCAGTTTGGTTCAGTAGTTTTTATTTTATAAGCATTTTTGCTAATTTCAATTTCTGCGTTGACGAAGACGTCGTCCAAGTATCGCCACTTAAAAGTGAAAAATAAAAAACTTTTTACAAAAAAATATAACCGACTTCCACTTCACGTTCCACGTTTTTTTTTTCATTAAGGTTGTCGGTTTAAAACAAACTAATAATGTGAATTTTCATATGTAATTACTAAAATTAACCTGGACGAAACTTTATCAGTAACTTATTATAAAGGAAACCGGCCAAGTGTGAGTCGATCTCGCACACGAAGGGTTCCGTACTATAAACCTTAACTTTTATTATTTATTGTTATAGCGGCAATAGAATTACACAATCTGTGAAAATTTCAACTGTCTACTTATTACGGTTCTTGAGATACAGCCCGCTGACAGACGGATGGACGGACGGATAGCGGAGGCTTAATAATAGGATTCCGTTTGTTACCCTTTGGTTACGGAACGCTAAAAAAACAGAATATCTGAACAAAACAAAGTTATTATAAGTTTGAAATCCCCTAGAACAAGCATGATGAGACCAGTTACAAGCTGGTATTATCACATCTCACACCACACACACCTGTCTGTTTTGAGCGAGTCTCAAATAAACATTTTTCTTTCTTTCTTTTTTTTCTTACATTATTATTAGCAGTATACTGGGACGATAACTATTTTCTCCTGTATACCAAATAACTCGTTCAACTGTACATATTATGGTAGGTGGTTGTTACGTACGGACGTTCGTCACTTTACACGGTAATTATTTGCGAACAATTAGTGAGTGATTGCATCTTTAATTATGGTTTAACAAGGATTAATGGATAATTTTAGTTGATTGGTGATTTACAGGTCGAGTTTCATTTTTTTGACAATTATTTCGGGTTAAAGGGTAGCTCTTGCAGGTTGGTGGTTTTAATCTCAAAAATATTATATTCTTTCAATTTAGTGATAAAAAAATTCAGAATTTACTAAACTCGCACAAAGGAGATCTTTCATTTTGGCTCCAAATTATGCAAGCCAACCCAAAAAAAAATATTTCCTGATATATTAAATTATTATCTGCATTGTTTAGTATAAGGCCAACTCTGAAGCAAATTACAGAATGACCTTTGATCTTTACCTACAAGACCGATGTTTAGCAGTAAATCGAATGTGTAAAGTTTAAATATAGATTTTAAAACAGCTAAACAATAAAAATCCTTGCGTAATGTACAAAAGTATCAAGAATTTCTGATTTATTACACAGACTTTCCTGAATTTGTACAAAGGGAGAAAGAATCCATCAAAATCCTCCCCCTACATACATGTTATTTTCCCGAACTATTCTTGCAAATCCATCATAAATATAGATCCATTGATAGAGCAAGTTGAAACGGCGAAACTTACATTGTAGCGACAGTTACGATTCTTATAGACTTTTTTGTTTCTTTTACAAAAACCTTGCGCCTGAAAGTGTTGTAAAAAACTAAAAGTACTTTCAAGTTTGGAGTTTTTACGCGACAAACTTTACATTGTATTGGTTAGGCCTTTTTGAATGTTGTCTTTTTTGGATTTAGGTTTTTCCAGAATTGATTCCGGGTTTGTTGGCCAATTTTATTGGTAAACTAGCTGACCCGCGCAACTTTGTCTGCGTAATATTTATCATGAATACTCTGCTCCTATTGTTCGTAAGCCTAACGTAATCTATCGTGAATTTGTGATGTTGTGAGGTTGTAGGGGGTAATCTCTGAATATACTGAACCGATTTAAAAAAATCTTTTACCAATAGAAAGCCACGTTATTTGTGAGTATCATGGGCTATATATTAGCCCGAAAAATACCGCCCAACGAAGTGGGCACGGGTCAGCTAATGTTATATATATATATGCCTATAGTCTTCCTCGATAAATGGGCTATGTAACACTAAAAGAATTTTTATTCGTACTAGTTGTTCCTGAGATTAGCGCGTTCAGTTAAACAAACAATCAAACAAACTCTTCAGCTTTATAGTATTAGTAGTATAGATCCATAGTATAATTAAAACTATAATAAATAAATATATTAATATAAAATTGTGAAGTGTGTGGAGTTATCGATGATGTCCAGCATCTTTTGGTACAGAATTGCGCAAATTCAATAATTATGAAATGGGTACATTATTTGAAATCCTTGCAAGTCCAGAAAGTGACAAAGCTAAAATTGTTTATGATATGGCATTATGCCGATGACTCTGATTATGCTTTTTTGTTAAATCTAGATTCTAACGTTGGTTAAACTTAGGTTAGTTTATGATGGGGCTGACATGCCGGTCGATCCGAGTAGTCGTTGACGGCTAATCCTCTGACCTCATGGCTATTGATGAGTTCCTCAGGGGTCTGTTCTCTCTGCAACTTTTTTCCTGCTGCACATCAATGACCTACTTCAGCTTGGTTTTGTTGGGTACGCAGATGACAGTACGGTTTTAGAGAGATACTTGTCCAGCGCAACAACCAGCGGGGATGAAGTTCGTTCCTTGAGAGAGGCCATGGTAGAGCGGACAAATTTGACCTTAAGCCTTGTCTCCCAGTGGGGTGATGATAATTTGGTCACTTTTAACGCCACCAAAACACACACGTGTCTTTTTACCGCAAAAAGGAGTCCTTTTGACCAAAATCCTACTTTTCGGGGTGCATCTGTTCCTGTGACTGATCGGCTCGAGCTCCTAGGCATGGAGTTGACATCCAATCTCAACTTTGGCGCCACCATCGAGTACAAAGCCCAAATCGCGGCCAAAAAGCTGGGCATCCTAAATAGGGTGAAGCGATGCTTCAGGCCTGGATAGCTTTTAACCCTATATAAAGCACAAGTCCGAACCTGCATGGAGTATTGTAGCCACCTTTGGGATGGCTCAGCTAAGTATCAGCTTGCCGCGCTTGACTCGGTGGAACGCAGAGCTAAGAGGCTCATCGGTGACGTCTACAGATTGTACTTCGATGAGTGTGCCCAAGAACTCCACGAACTCATCCCACCGGCCCCCTTCTACCATCGGACATCCAGACGCACTACATCTTACCATCCCTACCTTGTTACTATTCCACCAATTCGCACTAAGCGTTTCCAAACGTCTTTTATAATGCGCACAGCAAAGGAGTGCAACTCTCTGCCTGCGTCTGTGTTTCCAAACGCTTACAACCCTAATCTCGTCAAAGTTAGAGTGAACAGGCTCCTTCTGGGTAAGCTCGCTCCATCGTAAACTTTGTCTTTGTCATCTCTGACCTAGACTAGAGTCAAGAGCAAACCCATCACAAATAAAAAAAAATGCCTTACATAGATATAAAAGTCCTTAAAAAAAAAAGAAAAAAAAAGTAGATAATAGTTATGAATCGAGTGTTATTCAATTGTTTGAACTCGACTATTTATTGGCTCATTCTCCAATAAAGCAAATAAGTAATTAAATGAATTGATATTTTATAACGCTGTTAAAATGATGTGTTGATAATAAGATGATGTGAAAAATCTTAAGTATGCGTTTATTAAATGCCTGTAATTATCTTGAATGTTTCACTTCAATCCGAAGCCAATATTAAATGAAATAGTATGTTCAAATTTTACTATACAGATGTTACATAATCTTATCACATAACCTTTAAAGCGCATTACAAAAATAACTAAACGAGACATATATAACATACCCGTACATGTTAACTTTTCTTCGTAGCTAATAAAACGGAAATTTAATATGGGAACGAAATAATTTCTCGAATAAAATGTCGTGTTCTCATTCAATCAAGTAGGAGTAACATCTGTTTGACACATAAAAGATATTCATTTACGAGCTCTCCTTGACTCTATGAAAAATATATTTACTGTCAGGATATTTCTTTATGTTTTAATAATCTATTTTAATAACTTAGGTGTCATTGGCTCGAAGGACGTTTATTTTTTCTTAATTTAATTATTTTGTGCTAAATTTCTTTATGTATATTTCGGAAAAACGTTTGAAAAAAACAACGTTTGGTCTTATTAGCTAACACTAGTTATACAGTATTTTTACTACTATAATAAAATTATATGTAACTACATATATTTTTTTAACTTTAAAAATATATATATTTTAGTGTTTCAAACCCAAAGGATAACCATCGGAACCCTAATACTAAGCTTCCGCTGTCGTCCGTCTGTCTGTTAGCGGGCTGTATCTCAAGAACCGTTATAGGTAGACTGTTAAAATTTTCAGTGTGTATTTCTATTGCCGCTATAACAACAAATAATATTTTTTTATTTTACGGTTTTATCCTTTATTTTGATTGATTGAAAGTTGTTTTATGAATTAAAGTTAAATATAAAAATAAAGACAAATATATTACCAATATGTACCCATAAAATTTGGTTCACTAAATCCAAAAATCTTTGACCAAAATATTCTAACACATTCAAAATTCTCGCAGTTCCCCACGCCTACCGCGGTGACCGCAGATCTACCCTCTCGCACGACGGCGCTGTAGTAATACGCAACGTGACATGATATCATCTAGAAATATACTGCAAGGGTTGGGGAGACTAAATTAACAACTGAAAAGGAGAATCTTGTCCTTGACATGCTTTCTCTTTCTAAATAGGTGATGTGAATCTAAGAACAAAAATAAATTACGGCGATTTTATTTTTGGGTATTTCATCATAAGATTATTCTGGATAGGGTCATATTTGACTACGAAAAGATACTCAGATAAACGATTTCCTTCATAAAGTTATGTATTTAAAGTTCATGTTAATTTTCATAATGGTATTTCTTGTTCCAGTTCCCTTCAAATTATTGACAAAAGATTTAATTTTCGAGGCGACAATTGACATTTTATTTATTCCGCAAAACCGAAAGACGTTGGGGGCGCGACAACGCGATCGAATTTTCCGTACGTACAAATGAACACGACGATCACCTATTCGTGCAATGAGAGCATTCTACATATTAAGAAAATGTCTTTACCATGCGATGTGATCCCAATCATGCAAAATTCAATCTTTCAAATATCATTAAATTGATGCTTTCGACTTTATCTAGGTCTTATTAACTGGATGTAAATTAAATTATTTTAGACTAGCTGACGCGCGCATCTTCGTCTGCGTCACAATTTTCATTACTGCTCCGCTCCTATTGGTCTTAGCGTGATGATATATAGCCTTCCTCGATAAATGGGCTATCCAACACTGAAAGAATTTTTCAAGTCGGACCAGTAGTTCCTGAGATTAGCGCGTTCAAGCAAACAAACAAACTCTTCAGCTTTATATATTAGTATAGATAAAGATGATATATTTTATGTCAATAACTTTAGTATTACTCTTAGACCCGATATCAAACATCCCGATCTCGACATCAAAATTTTGCTACTGAATGACTCATATTAAAATCATTGATGAGCTTATTTTGTAATTGGAGGAATCACTGATTCTGATAGTATAGGTTTGCCAAGTTTCAGATTCAGGGGTTAAAGTTTAGAGTGCCACACTTTGCTTTGCATTTCAAATAACGCGTGTCTGTATTTTGTAACTCTTCAAATAAGAGTATTCTACCCACCCAAAAAAAAAACACACCGGTAGCACTCCGGGAGTGCCGGCAGAAGTGAAAACTTTAGTATTAACGTTGTGTTTAATTATAAGTACAAAAATACTATCATTTATGAGGTAGAATACAATGTTTATTTATTGCGCTATCGTACACAAATATGACAATTTACATGTTATTATTCATAATATTATATCGTTATTTATTTATATATTACATTAATTTTTATCTCTTAGAAAAATCAACTTTCATCCATAATTTCGTAATTCCGTAATTTCGTATCCTTGGATACGCGTGGCACGCTGTACATAAACACAGACGGACATTCGCGCAAGCGCCCTGTGCCGCCTAAGCGGAGCAGCACACTCAGGCACGGTAGAAAGAGTGGGAGATACTAGTTCCTCTCCCTTCCCCTCGATCTTACGCTTTTTCGATCAGCATCACGTGACCCTGACGCGAGTCCGTCTTACGCTTTTTCGATCAGCATCACGTGACCCTGACGCGAGTCCGTCTTACGCTTTTTCGATCAGGTCACGTGTCCTGACGCGAGTTTAAGATTTTATACCCATTACAGAAAAAGTGCTCAACGCCGCTAAAGAAGTTTTCACTTCAAAAATACCCCTTAACTTCACCTTCGCATAAACTTTGCTTCACACAAATATAGGTAGATACAAACCCACCTTGCCTTAAAACGATTGTCTATTACACAATCGCTTCGCTCAAGCGTGCGTCGGTTCAACCCTACACCTTATGTACGTACCTACTTTGTCTAGAATTTGTGTATTGTTTAGGCCCGTCTCAGACATTGAAGGTCACACAAACTAAATATAGTTTTCAACAACATTTAGAATCAGGCACTTAAAGAGTAAGGTGTTAATAATTATTTAATTCAACCTACATGGTTAAAAGGCAAGCGGTTCGCCAATATAACGACCTTTTATTTTTTAGGTCTTATAAGTAAGCTTAGCTCCGTAAACGGATGATCCAGACTGTGATCTTCGAGAACCAGATGGGAAAAATCGTCAGGACCTCGACTCATCATGAATTACCCAATTAATGTGAGATAACTCAGCAGCACACGATTACCGAGGGCTTTAAAAGTAATAGTTACCAAGAAAAGGTCTTATAATGTTAATAATGGTCTCTGATACTTTGAGCATTTGCCCATTATATCTATTCTTACCTCTTTTTTTATATAAACTATCATGAAGTTCGTACTTTTAGCGCGTAAAATACCATCTACATTTATGCGTATATGATATATATATATATATATTTTCTTTCTCTCTTATATTTCTTAGTATCTATAAAACTTTAAGGGGTCCAAGGTCACGTTTCCCCACTCCAAAGTCAACAAATATTCTTTAAACTAGCATAGCTATTAGTTTGCACTCTTGTATTTGTAATTACCGAAGTAATTACGTCTTTTGTAGCAGCAGCGAACACTGCACTTTAATTATTGAAACGCTGTTGAATGGCCCCGGTTTGTCGGACACACTCTTAAATTACTTGCGGTAATGGTAAGTATATTGGCGAATATGGAAAAAGCTAAAATTAAGTATTCATAAACTATAACTAAGTAGGCTAAGTTTATCTAACCTTGTTTATTTTTGTATATAATTTTAACATCATTAAATGACTTTACATAGGCCTAAAATAATCGATTAAAGTTGCGTGATTTCTCATAGAACTGTTATTTTAAACTTTATGCACAGTGATCGTACACCGGCGGAAATAATGCAACAAGGCATTTTATGTTGGTCTTAAGTTTAAACATACTGCACTGTGGTAGATGTGACTGAAACTCAAAAATTCAATTTAAAAAATAAAAACATTCTGATATCAAAATATAACAGCATTTTTGAACAAAGGATTATGCACACAGTTAAAAAAAATAAAATCCACGTTATCTTCTACCCGTAATAACACCACATGCAAAAGTTTAATCAAACCAAATAAAACAATTCCAAAATCCCCCCATTCACCTTTACGCCACAATGGTATCAAATTGATTGTATTGACTCCAGTCTGATTGAAATGTAAGGAAAACAATGCGTCGGACGATACCCGCGTGTTGATATAGTCAAATGAGAGTAACAGACATACGTGCTTATGAAAGTACATAGACCTATATGTGTTTATGTTAGTACATATAGCCGTATTATCATAGGCTTTGTTGCATAGCCGTTGTTTAGTTATGACTTGCTAATGAAGTGAATCTGTCATGATGAACGTGTTTGGATTCAAAATTCAAAAGCCATCAATATTAATTTGGTGACGACACTATGGTATTGGGTATAGAATATTCGAGGACAGTAATTATACGGATGCCAAAATAATGAAATAAGATGAACCAGCGGGTGGCTCTATAGGTGGTATCGACAAATTATTTTAAGAACATGACGTGATGTTGTTTTGTTATCCTAGTATATGAAAGTCTTCCGTCACTAAAGAGTGACTGGCAGATAGTGCACAGCCGAAACTACTGTTCGTGAAAAGCTGAAATTTGGCATGTAGGTTCCTTGGGGAGTACAAGGAAGCAATAAGAGAAGATTTCGCAAAATTCCTGCGGAAACGTAAAATAAAGGGATATGTATGTACGAAATCGCGGGCAAAAGCAAGTTCTAAATATTGAATCTTATGAAAGACGAAAAAGAGCTTTGTAATTCTAGCAGTAGTCGATATTGGCTTTAGATTGAAATAAAAGAAACCAAACATTACAAAAAAAAATAACAACAGCGAATAAACAAAAATATGACTAATGGAGGACGTGTTTGTATGAGAAACTACGGAAGAAGAAGATATATTGAGCCATCTCTAAATAAATTAGAATCAGGGAAACAGAATGATGATAATTACTACAAACACCAACTTGAACCACTGTTTACCCAAAATAATGGTCTGATCACTCACCACGTAACCGAAGGCTGATTTCACGATAAACACTGATCCCATAACGTGTATTCCAATAAATCTTTATACGAACGTTCGACGACAGCCAATAAATACAGAACGCGAATTGGCCTCAGTTGGAAAATAAATAAGACACGCCGTGTCTGCGGTTACCGATCGGATGTAGAGTTATTTTAATGACTACCCGTTAAGGAGTGAAAGGGAGCTTGGTTTGGGATAAATGGAAATAAGATACAGAACTTGGAAAGGTCACCTCTGAGAACAATGTATTTCAAGTCAGTCGTGGAAGAAAATTTGGAACCGAATCGAAAGGTTGATAACATCTGTATAATTGGCATAGACCATGGTTCCATTCGGTGCCAAATTTCAAAAGTAATGTAGAGTCTGAATATGCGAAAGAATTCTTGAACAATTTCACTAATAAACCATTGGTCAAGGACTAGTTAAAATTGAAACCGATTTGTCTCACCATTTGAAAATTTATATCCACCTAAAAGAGCCAGGTACGCATGCCAAGAATCTCCAAATCAAAATTGCTGGAAGTACTCCACATAAATCTCGAACACTCACAATCGAGAACATTCCGTTAGCTTCCCAAAAATCCTACTAATTTGCAATAACAACCGCAGGAAAACATTTATCTCCATCCATCTCGCAACTTTTTGCGTACCACTGGGGCTGAAGAAAATTTTCAATTATCGCACAGCCCACCCCAGGTCGGGAAGTCACACAGGATTTTATTCCCATTTGAATTAAAGCACAAATGGAATCCCATTTTATAATTTTCTCCGATTCGCAGATAGTCCTTTTCGTTTTTATTGCTTCTGTGACTTATGTCTGAGTTTGACGTGGAATTAGATGAGAATTTCTGTAGTTTATTATCATATACGTTGACTAAAAACTGGACCTAGGATTTTAAATACTCGATAAACTTAGTAAACATGACAGTGTAATAAGGAATGTCAGATATTTTTTTGTAGATAACTCTGTCAACAGTAAACTATTAGCAAGACCGACTCAAATGTGCGACTCAACTTTTATAAGTTAGTGTCACTAATTCAGACAAAATTATCTCATTATCTTCAACTCTTTCGACTAAAGTAGCTATAACAGTAAAAACTACTTTAGTTTCTTTCTCTAACAGATCCGCATCAAAAACAATCTCTTACATTTCCACTTTAGTCTTTCGAGAAAAACTTTCTTCAATAATTATTCCCAAAATTTATGTTTCGGCCATTTTAACTCTTTGCTTAAAATCTTCATTTGGAGCGGCTGCTGCAAGGCGCTATCTCAGTTCGATCAGGCCTTCTGTTGCCAGTGTAAATAGAACCTCTTTTTTACTTAAAAAAGTCGTTATTACCGTCTGTGCAAATATTTTGGGACTCTTCTCCTGATGAACCTTTGTAATTTTAGGGCCTTTCTTTGTTTATACTTTATGAATTGGCTTGTTACTGTTTTATGTCTCATAATTCTTTTTGGAGACACTTTTTGCGTCTCCTTCTGCTACTTTGACATTATTAAATTCTGCAATACTTATTTAGAAAAATAGTTCATCATCAAGTTTTTCTATTTGGCCAATAATTTTACTATTTGTGCCAATTTTACCCAGATTCCTACATAAAAAACCTGAACAGCACCTAATATATCAAAACTTTCCCCGGTCACATAAATACATTTAAAATCATTCGACAGTTGTGATCTATTAGCTGGAACTGCAGAACGTTTGTCATAACAAACCGAGTTCATAGTAAGCTCTTGTTAATGGTCGAACTTTTGTGTATCTACGATGTTCAAATTTGCCGATTTTCGCTCCGGATAACCTCTATTATTTATAGCTTGATCTTGTGAGTGCTAATATTTAATGTGTCTTGGAAGCAATATTCGTTTTTCGTTTAAAAGGTTTTCAATGGCTTCGCTTTTATGCTCTGGCTGTTCTTTATTTTAGTAAAATTTTCTAGTTTCTTGACAAATAATTGCCTCATCTTTGCAGGTTTCACATTGAAAAGATTTTATATGACAAATTAGGAACAGCATAGTAAATGATCAACGTGATAATTTAAGACAACTTACTTCTAACAATGAACACAGATCTCATAAATAACCTGTACTTTGAAGGGTCGAGGGCGATTTTTACGATCGTCATTCTCTGCACACGAAAAAAATTGTACCTACCTAAGTAAGAAAAAGCCAGTTGATGCCACCCAATCACACTTCCATCTCTCTTTATTATCAACATCCCTTCTTCACCAAAAACGAAATTTAATAACACTCTTAGTAAAAACACTTGACTACCAAAACAAATTACTTTTTTCATCTCCTCGGAGATATTCGTCCGTGATGTTCGTTGCTAACCTACTTCTTTTATCAAATTATCTCTGTAATCGACTGTCATTGAACGAAGGGGTGACCCGGAGGCGTGGGTTGTATGTAATGACGTCCTCATGTCATCCTTGGACTCTCAATTGTAGACATAGAGAATGAACGAAACTTTCTCTTTACAATTATGAAATGGACACGTATAAAAGTGTGAGAGAGATAAAGCGATCTTGCGGCGAGTAGTTGTCTTTTTCTAAAATACTTATTGGGCAACACCACATACTTGTAACGTCACCTCCATCATTAGGACCATATTCAAATATGATCTTCAAACATAACAGACAGAATTTGTTGCTGGAGAGTTAGTTGCACCACTTCTTCTTTCCAGCTAAAATATTAGGAAGTAGTGCATAATGGCGTTTTAGGCTTCATGTAAATTTTTGACGTTCAAAAAGCGCTGATTGCCAGTCGAGTTTTCATAAATAACATATGATTCTGATTTTTGACAAAACAGACAGGGTTTGCCCGCACAATCGCTTTGTCTCTTTCTCCACAGTGGTCAATTTTGTAACGGTATTGATCAGTTCAGTCTATTCTCTCTGTCGGTTTACCACATTGACTTACACATGAAACTCTGAAATAACACAGAGAACTCGATATTGAAGAAACTTTTTTCTGAAAACGACTTTGACATGTAATCTAGGTATGTGATCGGGGGTAATTTATGTATGCCGCAGGGTTCCGCAAGATGGCGAGATGGCTAACCTTACTTCAAAGTTTAGGCTTGGCTACTCTTTGATAAAGAATGTATGTGATCTTTGAATTACAAAGGCTTCTTTCAGATTTTGTTTCCTAAAAAAATATTCTAAGAAACGATTTAATACATACATATTAATGTATTATATAGGTAACCAAAGGTGATGTGATTCGATCTTAAACAGCCGGTCGATTATGCAAACAATGACATGTCGAAGTGAAGGCTTGGGTGAAGTGATCCCGAAGTGAGCTGCCATTTCATCTTGATTACTTGCACTGACAGCTCACTGCGATCACGAAGTGAGCTGTCAGTGCCAGTGTCAGTAATCAAGATGTGTGTGTGGAAACAAAATGTGTGATGTATATTTACAGAATCGCACTACAGATTTCAGAGATCACCCATTAAAGTAAGGTTCGGATAGAGAAAGTAGGGTCTTTGCCCAGCTGTGGGATGTGTAGGCTAAGAAGGATTGGAAGCTCATAGTGATATAATCTTGGGAGAATTTATACCATCGTAAAATTATAAATAGTTAATGACAGATTCGTATTTTAAAGCATATCTTCAGTACATAAATTATCTTAAGCTTGCGCTTTAGTGACATGGGGAGGTCACCCTTCATGAGCGCTTTCATAGAACAAATAGCTTCTCTAGGCATTTTCGACTTCTTTGTCCTATATGTTCTAGAAGAGCTGGCCTGTATAAGCTTATATATACTTCGAAGAATTGTATTATCCTTAAAAAGCCAATACCAAAATAATAATGTACTTTTAAAATAATAAATCCAATTAATATCACAATTAAACAGCCATTAAACCCCATCCATTGTCGCGATCCGCAAATAGCTGAGCTCATAAGGTGACTTGGCACGGATGTATAACCTACAATTTATACGAAGGTGACAGGTGCCGCTGATTATGGCAATTCACAGAACTGATTGTTAACGTGTGGATTTACCGACGATATTTTCCTGTTTGATATGATATGAGTTGTATGTAATAAATAGCGGTGTATGTGGTTGTTGTGATTATTTGTGAGAGATCCTATACTCCACTTTGTAATATTTGGTGAGAAAAATCAAAGTTTCAAAATAAAGGTAGCGAAGCTTCCACAAACAATTAATAGTTGGAGCTGCTGCTTTCTATTCAGATCAGTGACAACACCAGTGTTTAAATTCACAAAAAGGTGTGAGGAGTCTTCAAGGCATTTATTTATAAGAGAACACCGAGCCGAGAACGAAAGACATTTAATTAGAGTATATAAAATTGAATTATGTACTTCCGGAAAATCTTAACATCGCCATTTAGCTGCGTGACGTAATTACGCAACACCATCTATCGAGGTGGATGGAAATAAACATTATAAACAAAATATTGACATTCAGCCATTACGAGTATTCGTAAATTCGTATGTGCAGTAAAGTAATTTATTAAAATTTCACCTAAATTCTGCCCTAGATTCGATAAAATAGACTTGAACTTAGCAGTCTGATACTGAACTTAAACTTCTTTGTTTACTTATAATAGCAGTTTATTTTTGTGAATACCGCTGACACCATTACAGAAATGAAACAAACATAATTAAACATCACCCGTAACAACACTCCGTAACACAAACTGCACAGAAATAATGACTTCACAATCATAAAGCCAGCGCATCAAACATTTTTCGTCACCACAGAGCAATAAATACATACTGTGGAGCTGTCATCAAATTTGCAGCACTTCATGAATGGGAGTCAATTTGCAGCGGTTGATGCCCGACCACAATCATTACCAAGCTCTCCTGCCGCCGTCATCACGTTCAAAATTGATGGTTCTGTATTATAATTTCGGGTTTTTCGAATCCAATTCGCCAGTAATTACTTCCCAGGTTTAGCAAAAACTACTTAGCGAGCAAGACCCAACTTTGCACCGCATCTGGCTAGTCTGAAAGCAGACTTCAATATACTAAGGAAAAAGCTGGGGCGAGTCGCTAAAAGGAGACAAAATTTTAAGCAAAGTGGTCATTATTTTCGTCTAGGATGTAGTTTTAAAAAAACTTTTACGCTAAATATGGTACGTAATCAGGTGCTATCAAATTTTATTTCAGTTCTTATAGAGGACTGACCCTAAAAACATGCTAAAAAACTTAGTTATTACACAAAAACACGCGAATCGAAAAATGGAAAATAAAAAGATGGCGACTTCGAAATTTAAAAATTTCACGTCGAACGAGTTTAGGCATTTTTGTAATAAATTGAAAGCCCTGTGATTGATGACACGGGCCAGCGGCCGGCGTGTTTACTCTACAAAATAAAGGCAATAAAATGATATACATTGCACATTTTGTGATTGACATGTACATATTGTTGGAGAAATATATTCTTAGATATTTTTACGGTAATTTTAGTGGAGATAGCGATGATTTATCGGCATCTTTTGCCTTGTAGCGAAGAATAAGGAAACAGGTATATTTTTTGTAGCAATAAATAACACATGAATAGACCATTATGTTGGAATATGGGTTGTATTTCTTCTTCCAATTTTTATGGTTAGTATAAGAAAAAAATGGGCAACGGCGTAGACTATGTAAATCTGCCAAGCCTTTCAAAACAACTATGTTAGGTTTGGCATCCGATGTAGCGGGATGCAGCAGAGTAGATTGTAGTATTTCTTTAAGGAGCGAATACATATCTGACCATAACAACCCAGTAACTGGCTAAGATGATGAATCTCCTTGGCAAGACAGCTGGTGATGGACTTTCCAGTTTCTGGATACCGTAACAATTATTTTTTTTATTTTTTTTGTCAAATTGATCAACGGTAAAATAAAAAAAAACTGGCCAAGTGCGAGTCGGACTCACGTGCAAAGGGTTCCGAACGAATTTAATTTTTTTAACATGTTATTTTAACACTACAGACTTCTAATAGTAAGTAATCTTTAGGTAAAGATCTATTATCTTCATTTTTTTTCAAAATTTTTGGCTCAGTAGTTTCGGAGATAAGGAAGGGAATGGTCAATTTTCGTCTAATTTCTTGAATAACTTCAAAACCATTTATTTTAAAATTATTAAAAATATATATTTAAAACCCTTACAGTAAGCCCTGTGATTTGATATGTCACACGATATTGTTCAAAAAACTTTTTTTTTTAATTTTCTAGTTTGACCCCCATACAAAAAAAAAATAATTTACTTAACGCGTCTGTATTAGGGTCCTAGAAGTCCATATGTGTACCAAATTTCAACAGAATCGGTCCAGTGGATCCGGAGAAAACTAGCTGTGACAGACGGACAGACAGACAGACACCCGAGTGATCCTATAAGGGTTCCTTTTTTTTCGAAACCCTAAAAATCAGGGGGTTTTAAAGGAGGTGAATCTGTGCGTGCCCGACAACTACGTGCTGAGACGGAGACGGCCGCAGCTGCTAGCTATGCCGCACGGCAGGACTAACTTGCTTATAAAAGCGCCAGTTACTCGCGCCTTACGTACACTAAATGAAGTCGCCGAAAGGATTGACATTTTTTCCTGTTCATTTAATGAATTCGCAAGAATAACTGCTTACCATTTATGTTACAATTTGTAAACTAACAAAGTACCACCCTATCGCTTTGGGATATCCTGTTATGATAGAAGTGTTGTGATAGATACATAAATAAATTAACATAGGTCCTAAAATGGCAGCTAGACATTTTTTCCGAGGTTTGTAAAATATTTGGTATATGATGGATGGTCACCCATCCCCACAACGACCACGGTAAGCGTTGCTTAACCTTGAAAATCGATGTTACTGGGCCGCAGTGTAGAAAACCAAATAGCACGCAGAAAATTATATTTTTTATCTGACAAAGAAACTCAATAAGACAACCGGAGGCCTTAAATCGGATAGAATTTATAGACACTTTATTTTGACGACTGGCTTTAATACTCCACGAAAACATT
Organism: Lacanobia wlatinum; assembly: GCA_947578705.1. Lineage (NCBI taxonomy): Eukaryota > Metazoa > Arthropoda > Insecta > Lepidoptera > Noctuidae > Lacanobia > Lacanobia wlatinum. The sequence goes on from OX388031.1 coordinate 25,883,054, forward strand.
TTTCCATTTTTTGTGTTAGAAAATTAACATAAATATAAAATTCTGAGTAAATTCCCAGACAGGAGTCTATCTAGATTGTAGACGTGTCGGATGACTTCATCCCTTTAATGCCGAGTTTTTAATTATAAGGATACACTCTGACGGAGTTTCACTTGTTTCGCTTTTAACAACTGTATTTTTAATAAAAACGTTAAGAGGGCATTATTAGGTGCTATCCCACTAGTATTCTAAACGCGAAAGTTTGTGATTATTGACAAATGTTTATTGAGCTTTCACGATAAAATTTATGATCAGATTTTTATGAAACTTTCCGTAATAATAACTTGACCATCGGAATAACACCTGGGATAGGTGTTATTCTGATGGTCAAGTTATTATTACTGAAAAGTTCATACTTTTCATACTGTTAGGTTTCATACTTACCCCATTATCAATTAATATAGCCTAATAATAATTGATAAAGAGGTAATTAGTAATTCTACGAGTACGCTGGCAGTGCAGCGGTCGGCGACCCATATAATTATTTGCAAGACACATTTATTTTACAAGCAGTTTCCGACAAGGTTTTGTTTGAGGTGACGTCAGCTTTCTGTCAGACCAGAGTGTTTTATAGTTCATCCAGAGCGGCCTAGAAAATGTCTAGATTATAGCACCTACGTCCTAGATAGCTGTGAGGATTATGTGTTTTGACGCGACTTTTGCCGTTAAACTTTCCAGCCTAATACTAAAGATACTTAAATAAGGGTTACGCAAAACTGCGTAACTTTTAAGTGGAAACATTTGTTTGAGTATATTATAAAAAGTTATGGATTAATATGAAAAATAAATTAAATATACCACGTTGAAGATAAAATATTTAACACACGGATTAAGACAACTGGTCTTAGATACCTACAACACCTCAACAAGGTTGCATAAAGTCATAAGGTTGCATTTTTAGGAAAAGATTATCAAACTATACTTAGTAGATAGTTATAAATTCATTCATTGTCGCAAAAGTGTGCAAGTGCAAGATATAAAGAAAATAATACCTCCTTAGTAAACCCTAAAATACCTCAAACCTTGGCAAAAATATTTAGTTCAAATCAAAATAAACAAAATCTTTAACAACAAGCTTCACTCAATAATTTTCAGATACACATTATACATGAACGAAAAAACATCATTATTATAAATAAATACACAACTAGTTACACGAGAACTTATTTTATCTAAACCTTAATATATTTATGTGGGTAAACGATATACTGATATGTGCTGTCATACCTGATAAGGGGGATTTGTATAGGCTCAATATCGGCTCTGTCATCAGGGCGGTCGGCTCTGAAAAACAATTGTTTGTTTGTTGTAGTTTACACTGGTGTAGTTAGGTGGTAACCGACTACGGTGTTTCAGGATTTATTTTTCATTTTGTTTTTTGTTTTTTGACGTGATAACGTCTTACAAATCGATGAACGCCGGCTGCACGCGCAAAAAAGTGTCATGTTCCGCCTGAGCCGAGCGTGCAAGCGAGAGCGCGGAACAAGCGATAGAGAGGCACGATCGGCGTAAGCGTTCGGCTTGTTTGTTAAGAATTCAATTATTTCTTATAACGTTATCACGTTTGTTTTGTTATTATTATTTTTTTATGTTTTCAGAAACATTACACTCTTTTTGGGTTTAGCTGCAGTTGGGTAAAATCAAGACTGAACTGCATTTATAACATTATTTTCGTGTTTATATTCCCTAATATTATCAAAAATGTTCCCCTTCTTTGGATTCAACCGCTTTTAGGTACACCGAACAGACTTTTAATTAGAAATTGTAAAAAACTAAAAGAACATAAAGAACATAAAGATTCATCCTAAGGATTTTAATTTCTCCACAAATTTACAAAAAGTTTCTATTTAATAGATTATAGTCAAAGTTGAGGTAATGTAATGCAGATAGTTTCTATTGTATTTTTCATTACTCTAACCATGTGTACTTTTTTCTGCAAAAGAGACATCCCACATCAAACCACAAGCATAAAAATCTTTTCAGTCTAACAACAAAAGGCTTACTAAACTTCTTCGTCTAGCTTTTGTCCTTGAAGTAAACTTAAAGGCACTTCAGCCCTACAGATGTAGAGGATTAAATGAGCGTAGACGCGTTGCTACGCTCGCTACGCCGTAGCAAGGTCTACGGAGCTACGTGCTACACGTTTTTCGTAGCAGTATTTTTAAGATATTTATTTGGATAAGTCGTTATGTGATGGAAACCTTTTGTATGATAGTAGAAAATAAATGAAACTATAAATGTTTTGATAATCATGATTTTTGAACATTTTCATGAGTTAAAAAGCAAAAGAAAATAACACTGTTTTTCAATTTTAAACAAAACTAACACTACGCAACACACAGGGCTTTTCCACTATTTTTATTGAAAAAATATTCACAATATTTACCGAACACAATCCTGAAATTACAGGCATTCTTTCACCGTAGTCGGTTAAAAACACAGAATATCAGGCTTTTGCTATGAATTTTTTACACGTTAGCCACTTATTGTGTTATCGCCGGACAAAATGTTCGATCCTTATCTCACGGGACGTTTGAATATGAACATGATATTATCATATCAGTATTTATTACTTCGTACTTGTAAAAACGTTGTTTTGTACACGATAGGTTTTTTATAGTTTTTATGAGTATGTTTTGCAAACGGCGAAGTTGTCTGGCTTCGGGTTTTTTAGGAGTTAAATATTTTAGATTCATTGTATTTTATTTTGGTTATTACTGTAGTAAAGTTATCACATCGTTTTTGTTTTATTTTATATAAAGGATTTGAAAAATTATTTGCGCTGATATGATGCATTTTATCAAAACTAAATAAGACGCTTATTCTGTTTCTTATTTAACGGTATGCGGTACGCAAATAAATTCTTTTTCTTTCTTTTTGATACTTTTCAGAAAATCTTTTAAATGTAGATACTTTATTTATTTTTTATTGTCGGGCTCGCGTTCAACCACTATCAGGTATAAATATAATAACTTATAATTCCACTTATCCAGCACACGATATATCATTCACGAGTCGGTAAAATTAATATTAATTTCACATTCAACAAATAACACTTTTATTCCAAGTTCACAGAAACGTTTACTATTTACATTTTAATCACTCACAATAATAATGTCGACTACAACATTTTCAATAAATTGTCATCCATTATTCTTATTAAAAAGGTTACCTGAGAGATCGAACTTTATTCGGTAATCTATTTGACCCTTTAAACAAGTTTTCGTAAAGACGGGACCCGGCTAAATTGCTTTGTCGATCCAAATACGGTAGATTTCTTCGATTTTATCAAGGTCCCCTGAGGCCTTTTTTAGAGAAAATTCTTCGTATAAGGAATAATAAATTATAGCTGACTTATTTATTTATAGGGCACCGGGTTATATTGATAAGTAAACTAATTTTGTAGATGGATTTTTGTAACGAAAAGGACTTTCACTGTTTACTAGAAAGACAGACTATGTATTATCGAAACACTTTCACAATATAAAAACCCAACCAACACCACACAATTAAAAGTCAAAAACCAAAAATGTTTTGGTCTTCAATCAATCACAATTTAACCACAATTCAATGATCCCCGGACAGTCAATAAAACACACTGTTTTCATCCACTCCCCACATTGTCAGTGCGATAACGAAATAAAAATTTCTAAAATATTTTTCCATCGTTTGTCTGCAATAATGGCATTTATTCCATCCCCTGACTTGGTCCAGTTACAGTAGCATCTGCCAAGAAACTCGGCACGAATTATTATATGATGCATCCGTTACATTTAAATAACTTTATCTTAATTGAAATCTTATTATGAAGGTGTAGTAGGAAAATATTCACTTTAACGATAACGTTTGTTTTGTTATTAAATTTTCATTATTGCACAGTGGTTTTATTGAGAAATTTGTTTACAAAATGTTGGTATTAGGGTTAATGTTTTTATTTTGTTCGGTTGTTTATTTTTGTTCTTATGTACCGAGTTTGCTAATTATCTTAATTATTATTTAACTACTTATATTTTTGGTGATTTTGATCATATGTGTTTGTTACATTTAACACTGGCCAATGTAATGATTAGTTTTAACATTAAGTCATTCACTTACAAGAAAAACAAAAATACATCATCACAGTTCAAAATACGAGTCAACAAAATCACTTTGAATAAGTTATCATTTGTCTGATCTCCTCTTTAATTTTCGCTTAACCTTTACTATAATTTTATTTAGTAACAAAACACAAGTTTACCTATAGAAACTTCATTTATAAACAATTTCCCTGAGAAATTTAGTAGAGTTTCCCTAATTAATTTTCAGGTCAAATATAGTTAGTACAGCTATAAATCTCAGGCCAAGTTTGGAGTCGGTAGGCCAAACTAAGATAGCGGGAGGTACATCAAGAAATTTATTTCCCTTCAAGTTGTCTTTGTGGTTTCTGGAGCTTTTAGACTTGAAAGATTGAAAAAACTCAATACGCCTTTCAACATGATTTCAAAGAGAATTAGTTGCTTAGTTTATTTTTATTTACAATGTCACGATAATTGAAGATAATCGTGTCAATCGTCGTCACAATAAATTGTTTATTTGAATTCATGTATGATTGATTTCCGGTAAAACTCTTCAGTAATTCAAATCATTTTTTAATTCATATGAACAAAAGGAACAACTGCTATAGTCTAAAATCTCAAGCCGCTACTCTTAATTTTTAATATTTTCCTTTTACATTTCCCTAACGTGTCCGCTAACTCAAGAAAGCTTTTAAGCCTTTTAACGCATTTTCATTCCGTCACTTTAACTTAGTTGTTTTTTATTTACTTTTGAAAATGTTGTTTAGTGTTTTGTTATATTTTTGTGTTGTTAAGATTTTTATCCAAAACTGTCGGTCATCGAACCACTGTGTCAGTGATATTTTTTGTTTGTTTTTCATGTTAGGACTCACAAGCCAGACAATGTCGCCGGTTTTATGATTGCTAGGTACATAAAACTTGATTTTTGGCTAACGTGTAACAAATTCTAGTATATTTTTTATTTAATTTTACGAAACTTACCTCCACAGATTAGAGACATCGAGGTAATAATGATTGATATATTTATAAAATCGACTAATTTAACTTCGACTATGTCTTTATCTAACTAGCGCGTCTAACTCGAAAGCTTGGCTATTTTTATTAAAGAGATTTTTAAATTCTATATTTAGAGGCGTGAAGGCAATGAAATATTAAACTTTGTACTGGCGATAAGTATCGTTAGCGCTACTACTATTATATCACTTTTTAGAATTAAAAATGGCACTAAAAAGACACGATTTATAATCGATTTTGTTACACAGCAATACCGCCGCCGATCGTCAACACCAAACACAATTTTTTATTTTAATAATAATATTTTAAAATTTTATTTTTATATTTAAATATATCGACGTTGAAATGAATACATCAAAATTGTAACTAAATACACGGAAAGGTTTAGCGCGTCTGGGGTAGTATCATAAGTGTGCGTTCATGGCTTGTTATTATTGTTGTTTACGCGCGTGTTTCGCGTGAGGCCGGCGCGGCGGGCTTGTGTCTCGGCCGGTGTTGGCTCTGGACTGGCTGTGGAGGCGACCGTGACGTCACATGGCACTCTGTGCTTGACCCAGCGCGCATGCGTCCCACGCACACAGGCTTGCGTCCAAACGCACGTGTCGAAGTGACAGACAGTGTGCGTCTTAGGCTAAGTTAGTTATGTGCAAGTTTCGGAAGTTATGTACGGTGTGCAGAGCAAACGAAGCCGAAAGTTATGTTTATTAGTTTAATTAAGTTGGTGCTGATGGGATGGAGTGATGTGAGTAATTGTTACGTAAGGATAATTTGGTTCCTGTCAAACGACGACGACTTATACTCGTAATATTGTTGTTTATTTATGAGGCGACCTGAAACCTGCTGAAAAAAATGCCCCTTATTTGTTTCCAAAAAATCGCTAAATAGCACCAAACATATCATCTCCTACACTTCGAATAGGTTAAGCAGAGCTGTACCCATAGATCATTCACACTACATTATTTTTATTTACAGCTAGATTATAAAAAAACAAAAACTGATGTAGAATATTAATAATAAATATGTATGACTCACTCACTACTTACCCAAATAATTTCTTAAATAATTGTTAAATTAACAAATAATTACAGATATTACGACCAAACATCTTAAATATAATTCCAGTTTATACTCTTCACACACTTTCTCTAAACCAATTTCACAAAAAGCCTATTTTTCACGCAAAAAAGGCAAAATAAAAGAATTTGTTCAGAACAGCTAGACATATCCTTCGCAGACCTTGACCCTTCGAACAGAACCTCGCACGTAGAGTCGTTACAAAGGGCATTATTAACTAGCCAAGCACACAACAGTCCGATAAAGCTCTACATAGTAGATAACGTCAACTCTATGTAGAGTTATAGAGTTGTGTGTTGAAGACTATTTTATATTGTTTTGTTTTTGATGATGTTGGAGAATTTTTATAGGTCTTGTTTGGGTTATTTTTTAGATTATTATTGTGTTCCGTTTATAGTGCTATGGGCGGTGAGTAAATTATGTAAAACACGACGTTCTAAAGTTATTTCTGTGGACTATTAATTAAAAGATGTGATAACAAAACCGAGCACTAATATATTTGAAAATAAATTAACGACCGCTTGCCATTCAGTTAGGTTTTGCGATTTCAGGACGCCTATATATAATGACACTGTTGGACCTTCAACTCTTGGCGAAAGTTGAAAAACATTTGGATGTTGCAGTACTTATACTGCGGCATTTATTTAATAAAAAGGAAATAATTTGCTTTTATGTGCGGTAAATTGATTATTAATTTGAAACTGAATACTATCACAACAAGGTATTTATTTTTCATGTAAAATTCATTACCAGTACAAAATATAAACGAACCAATTCTTTACCAATAAACGATACAAACCAATAACACTTCGAATCTTTTAAAGATACGAAAATATCAAACACGTAGTTGTCTGTCTAACAAAACGGTTAATAAAATGTCTACAGCTGCTACGCCGTAGTACGCCTCTACGGCGTAGCACGTCGCTACGATACAGTTGAATGAACTTTTTGCCAGCTGTAAATTATTATATTGACGAGTCAAAGCTTTGAAATAGTTTTTGGCTTAGTTGTTATTGATATGTTATTAACTTTTTATTTATGGTATTGGTTCGTGTTAACAGTATTTGTTTATTTTTAGGTTTATTTCTGAAATAGTAATAAGTTAATAAAAAAAAAAAAACTAAAAATAAAATATGTTTTCTTTACTGAAGAAAAGCAGCTGAAGTATTTAATATGGAGTGACGCCTCTCGACAACATTAAGACACTGGATGCCCCTTGGTAAGACTTTGTAAGAATTGCCTTGTCAGAATCTTTGTTATAATGAATTAACCTTATTGCGACAAAGCATATTACTAGGCTGATCAAAAACTGCGAGGATCGCCCGGAGGACACGGTGGAGCATACGGGGAGGTCTGCCCTGCTTGGGCGGAACACCGTCGTGTCCTCGTCGAGGCGATCGGCGGCAGCGACCTGTCGCGGTCGGCCCTGTTTCAAGCCATGGTCCGGAGCGAGGAGACTTGGGAAACGGTCACCTCCTTGTGCGAAGCAATAATGCTAGCGAAGGAGGAAGCCGAACGCGTGAGGGAGAGGGAAACATCACGCCTCAGCCGCCGCAACAGAAGAATACGTCCCGGGCGTCGGGAGTCGCAGGGCAATTCTCGGCCACCGTAGGCGCGGGCCTGCGGACGGCGAGCATCGGGTGGCAACTATTGATAGGCACGCGTTTGATCACCATCAGATTGATAAGCGACGATGTCGAGATATGATAAAGCGGTTATTTTTCTTTTTACTCGGCGCTTATGGGTCCTAGCTTGATGTTAAATAGCCTGTAGCCTTCCTCAAGAAAAATTCGACTGGTAGTTCCAGAGATTAGCACATTCAAAACATACAAAAAACTCTTCAGTTTTATTATTAGTATAGAAAATATGAACCGATTAATTATATCATTACTTTTGGATCATCTTGATATTGAATCCATTTAAATTAAAATAGAGAATTATTTTCGTAATCTGTGAGAATTTCGAAGACAAATAAGCTCTTTAAATTAACAAAAATTACTTTGTGTGCCTGATAAGGACAATAACTATGACCAGTAAATTACGTTACCACATTTGGTAACGTAATTTACTGGTTAAAGCTATTTCATAGGAATCATCCAACTTTTATTGGTCCCTTCATTACTCTTTTACTGCTTCTCGAACATTATCTCTTTTCAAGCTTTAATGAAGAACAGTCCAAGATAATTGCATTAATCGCATTACAATTAAATGAAGTCGTTTGTATTACGCACACTCACGCTCGCCTCCCGGAAGTTCGCGCCTGGCCCGGAAGCTAACGCTACCTATTCGAGTTTAGATACGTGCTGCTAGAATTTAGTTTGGTTGGAAGATATGTTTAAGTGTTTTATATTCGTTGACTTCCATACACGGTGCAATTTAAGTTGTCTTACAAAGGTGGCCCACTTAATGTACCCGACATAAACTACTTCTAGGCTTTATTATTAAAAAAAAATATTCATTAAGATTATTGGTACAATAAAAATAAATAATGTATTAGAATTATGAAACACCAATGTAACACAATGTCACCGTTCCATTCCGTGTCGTCCTTGGAAGACAGGGCTCGGACTGCGCCCGCTCCTGGATGTTTCAAACTACGTCATGCGTCATAATAATGATCAATTTTTTTTTTAAATAATTCTAATGATCATAAATATCACTTTTTAATGAATGTGTAGTAGTCATTGGATAGATGAAGTGTGCTGCCGTTGTAAGACAACTAAAATGCCACCGTGTATAGTCAGGTGTTTGAAGATGCTAAATTCGAAAGTATTGATAAGAATGGTCCGTTACGCAGTGGGAATCAGGAAACGCTGGCGTGATGGCTTAGAAGTGAACGTCTCTAAGTACACTATGGGAGAGAACTTGGCCCAGCAGTGAGTTGATTTATAAAAACGGATGGTTGTTTGTTGTTTGCAAGTATAGTGAGGGTGCTATTACAAAATCGAGTGCTTCGCTCGGACTAAAGCTACAGACCGCGTTTTCCGAGATTTATAGTGATTCTAGCGCTGTATACAACAATTGTTTAAAAATATTTTTTACATTTAAATAGACAATTTTTTTTTCAAGCATGGTAACATAGTAACCTTAGTTATTAGTTACTTTTTGTTTGAATTTGGATTAAATTTTCATTGAAAAAAATAATAATTTCAGACGAAAAATTATCAGTAACTCTGTTTTACGGAATTATTTTTGGTATATTGCTGTATGAAACATAATAAGTTGATTAAAGCACTCCAAAGTAGAAGATATAGTTGTACCATAAACACCTTTTTATTAATGATTAAATTATTATATCTTCGATGTAACAAAGCATCTTATGATGCCTAAAGTAAAATTTTATGAAACATCCTTTGCAAAGACAAAGTTTTTACTAATTTACGTAAACAAATTAAAATATTTATTTAAAGCAATTCCAAGGAAAAGAATCATACTTTCTTGGCCATATATACATTTTTTAATTTGTGGCTATATATAAACCACACATCAAAACTCGAGTCAAACGCTCAAATCCGAGAAAAAATGTAATAGCCCTCTTAAGTTGACGTAAAAGCTCGTTTGTACTGGATGGCTCATACCCTGTATGATGTTACTTGCGAGTGACGTCACACGTAATTACTGATCCATCTCTCTTGTTATTATAGATTTTTAAAACCGCACGCTTCCGACTCATTTTTTGAGATTTAAAAAAAATGTTTACTGCTTCTTAACTTTTCTCTGAGCATTTAGAAATGTAATAATAAAAACCAGTCAAATATCCAATTATTTTAAGCCAACTCCAGCCACATCTTTGTACGTCTGTGTAATTCAACTAGATACGGCCTCGGCTCTATCTTCTACAGTAATGTACACCACTATCGCATTACGTTTACATCATCTCGTCCATCCTACGCTCGGCCACGTGGCCGCTTCCAGGAACCGTAACAAGAACAATAAACCCTTGATGGCATTTAGCCTCCAGCCTCCTTGGTATATCTAGGTCTATGAAATGACACGTCTTGTTGTGGATGATATATGTGCAAGATAAGCCAGGAATTAGAAAAATTCTCCAAAATTTATTTTAGTTTGTTATCAGTTTCTGTTATTTTAGTATTGATTTTATTGTATTGTTATATTCTTCGGTCAACCAACACAACAACAACAGTTAATTGAATTGGATCGTTGCGATTATTTATCATAATAATAATGTTATGAATAATTCTTATAATAGTACGTATTAATTACTCTATTATGCTCATAATATTGAAATCATCGAACCTCTGCGAGTTTGCTTCGGCCCCTCGTACGCTTTCCAAAGGACCGGGACCTCAGGGTCCTGAGAAATGTCCAAGAGGTGTTAATTAAATACGAGATGCCTTTTAATAATGCTTTTACCAATCCTTATATATAAATTCTTCCGTTACTAAGTGACTGACAGACAACGCATAGCAGCACAGAACCTACTGGTGGTAGAAAGCTGAAATTTGTCATGTAGGGGTGAGCTAACAGAGGATTTGTCGAAATTCTTACGCGAACGGAAAAAAACGCGTACAAAGTTGCGGGCAAAAGCTAATCTATTTATATAAAAAGGGAATCTTACTGACTGGTATATCAACGCACAGCTGAAATTACCTCAAAACTTCTGGAAGATGAAATTTCGCACAAAGCTTCCTTTTACGATAAAAGTGATTATAAAGAATGATATTTTTAGTAATTCCACTTTTAGGGGTAACCTTTTTCCTATACCCATAAAAGTGGAATTACTAAAAATCTTTGTACATAATCTACGCTGAAAAAATCGCGAGTAAATTGCTTGTAAAGTATTGAAATTCCCTGATCAGTAAATTAATTGTATAATATCACGTTGGATATTATGATTGATTCCCCAAACTGACAACGACTAATCATATAGGTAAGTTGATACGACATTTGCCTACAGATCAAGTTGCATAAGCTTTTAAGGGATAACAGCATTACATAACAAATATACTGTATTTGTTCCTATATTATTTAGCCTAAATTATCTTACTGTTGGCAGTCGGTTTGCACCAGGGGTCGGCCCTCAACCCTTATCTCTTCCTGATGATAATGGAAACGCGAACGCAGCTGCAGCCAAATGCTAATTCTGTACACATTCAGTTCAAATTGTCTTATTTCTCAATGTTGCCCAACATTAATAAAAAAAAAAACCGGCCAAATGCGAGTTGGACTTGCACACGAAGGGTTCCTTACCGTAAACCTTAAGTTTTATTATTTGTTGTTATAGCGGCAATCGAAATACACAATCTGTGAAAATTTCAACTATCTACCTATTACAGTTCTTGAGATACAGCCCGCTGACAGACAGACGGACGGACGGACGGACCGCGGAAGATTAGTAATAGGGTATCATACGAAACCCTAAAAATAACACGTCAATGCCAATTTTCATCTAGCAAAGTAACTACTCGTAGAAAAACACCGAAACTTGTTCAGAGATAATACTCGTATCCACAGTTTTCAAAAATTGTATCTACAACATTTACTTAAAAAATTGTATCTACAGTAACTAAGTTATGTTAGGCTAAGATTACTACTTACAATTTCCCAATACATATGTATACCTCAAACGCACCACCAAGAGGGGTGAGCAAAGATCATAGTAGGTCGCAGATCGGGTCGAGCGCAATCAGGCGGCCGTCAATCAGTTCCCAGCCTTACTTAATTACCTCGTCACGTGTGGGCAGTTGTACTTACACGAATGCTTCTGTGTGGGGAACACTGTTCACAGTGCCTCATGTACAGTCAGGATAAAATATATTCTTCAGTTGAAGGGCTATAGGTGCATGTTCTATTCACGAAGGAATCTATTTTACTGACTTAAAATTGTTATTTTCAATGTTACTGATTCGCTTACTTGCTAAATAAAAATTCGGCTCTGACAATCAAATAAAACAGATATGATTTAGACGTCACATGCACAGCCAGTCCATTAAAAAGGTTAATTTTTTTGCAGTTGTCATTGTAAAACAACTTTTGTTTTCAAGTACCTAAATAAATATAATTTTGGAGCGTAGTAATAGTCTGCTCAGTACTGAGTTTATGTCTTGACTTTATATGAGAAAGATTTTTTAACTGACGAAGATATCAACGACTCGACTGTACACAGCTTCATACATCTGTGTGCGTACAACACAGCTCACATTAACAAACAAACTTGGTAGTTCTCAGTGTGTGCGTTGAACGTTTTCCTTCTATACGACTGTGTTTGTTTATCTCTACAGTTCATAAGTCTGTGTGTGTCAGTCAATTATAAGGGTGTTAGTGTGTGCGTGAGTAACAGATACAGAAAGTCAGGGAGAGGCTGTGATTGTCAATTTGTTTATGTATGAGTATGTTGACGGGGTTTTGATTTATTTTGCGATGGTTGGATTTATTTTGCATTGGTTTGATCAATCAAATTACTGATAGATTTAATTTGATCGATCGATTGTTTTTATATTGGTTATATTTTCTTTTAATGAATGCTAATTTGCCAATGTATGAAAACCGTCGTTAAATTTGTAAAATGTAATTTTTAAGTAGTGTGTACTTTTATTTAGGAAGATAAATCATTGAATGACTCATTCTGGGTGGAGTGGAAGTAAGTGATTCTTACTGACTTAAACCCGTCCGTGATCCTTTAAATGCACTTTGCGTTCCATGGCCGCGGTCTTTCGAATAAATAACGCAACCAATTAGTGTGTACTAAGGAGTTCCACTGCCACACACAACCCTTCCCCCCGTTCCTTCACGATGTTGTCTGCCATGGATGTTAGTGATGTCTAAGATAAACTTAAATTAGGTTAAATGAACTTAAAAAGTAACAATTGTATTTACTATAAACACTGATACATCTCCCCTGGAATCCATTTCTTTAACGACACACCTTAAAGATAAATTTAATCCTTTACAATCACCATTGCCAAATTCAGTAGTGCACACACGTATCCCACTTCTGATTACGTTGTTTTGAGGGTAGGATGACAATGACATCATAACAGTTCCGGGGGTCGATCGTATTTGCAGAGGTTAGGCCCGTTTATTTAATAAAGGATTAACGAAGAAATTCACAGTTTTGTTTAAATATTTTGTGATTAGGTGAGGATGTTGTGGAGTAATTAGTGTGGAGTGTCTTTGTTTTTGGTGAAGAGCTTTCTGTAAAAAAATATATAGGTACTATTGAAATTAATGGTGTATTTGTGGTTTTCGAAGGATAATCCTTTAGTAAATTACCGGATTTGATTCGTCTCACAAGAAAGATTATTGACATAGTTTTAAAAATGAAATCATTCGAATTTCTGTTTCAAAAAATTTTTAATCTACATGTTTCACAAAGCTTTTGATATTATATTACCTACCGCCGCCGGAATGAGCAAACGGCTTGGCTTTTAGAATTCCACTTATCACACAAAGTAAAATCTACTGAAAAAGGAACTTAGGCAATCGGTTTTGTGTTGATTTCAGCAGTATTTTGCATTTTTTTTAAATGTATTTCATAAACCTGCCTACGCGCTTATCGGTCTCCTAAATTATCCTTAATCGGCAGATACTCTTACTGGAGATGAATTTCGATACTAAAGTGTCATTGACACAGGTACCAAAGATCGTCGCAGCAGATAAGATGTAAAACTGAGACATCTGTAGGCACTTTAAGAAATTGGCTGCCGATATTCTTACACATTATGATATTCCAAACATTTTCCTTGGACCAAAACGAGAATAAATGGCTCTGAGCACTCAAATTTCCTAAAGAACTTTGTACACTACATAAAATAATATGATCTTAGAAATACGTAAGCAATTGACCCATTTTATACCTGTGAAACGATAGTACCGTAGTTTCGTAGCGCTGCTACGCCGTAGCTCGTAGATGGCTACGAATCGTAGCATTACCCATACAGGGTGTAGATTTGAATCAAAATGTGCCTATGCGATGACCATTGACGACTTTGTTATGTCGTCAATAGTCATCGTATCGGCCCCCAAACATTGTATGATAAAGGAAGAAAATATACGTAGATTCATAACTTTCAAGACGTCATCTGCCTAGCCAGTTTCGAACTACAAATATTGAGGTAGGCTTCCAGTCGAAACTAATGCAGCTGAATACCAGTATATTCTATGAGACGACTGGCTATGCCTATTACCTGATCCGCAAAACCATTTTCTAGAACAAAGATAACTTGAGGCAAAATATGACATAGCTTACAGACACTCATCAGAATTTTATTTATATCGAATTATTTTTTTCATAAATATTATTTTATTTCTGTCATCTATGGATTCAATTCTACTATACTCTCCGGTATTACTACGACTGTAACTACAAAACCTTATTATTTTAAGCCTATTCCAGTCACATTCCGACACAGCGTGTATAAAAATATGAATTCAAGTTTTCTATTTGAAAAATTTTCAAGAGTATCTTAAAATATATTCAAAGACATTATAGTATTTTGGATATTAGCCAGATTTGGTTGCGACGTTAATTTTTATTCATGTGACCTGATCGACCCCATTGCGTATTATATTTTGGCAAAAAAGTAACTATTTAGATGTTTACGCTAGACTTCAGAATGATATTAAGAACTGTGCTTCAAGAATTTTCGTATTATTTCGGGAAATTAAGACAAAAAAGCCGCCTTTAAGGGTTCCACACCCATTACTAACGGATCCTTTATACTTAGCTTCAGCAATTCGTTTGTCTTTATGTCAGTGGGCGGTATCACATGAATCCAAATATTTAGAAGGTTGAGATTTTCTGAGTGTGCTTTTTCTATTGTCTCTATAACAATTGATACTAAAAATTCAAATAAAATAAAAATTACATATTTGGTTTATGGTAAAGAACCCTTTGTGTGCGCGTACGGCTCGCATTTGGACGGCTTTTTTGCTACTTATCTTATTTGCTAGCCACATCTATCATCATGATCATCTTATCTTTGCGTCTTGATAGATAGAAATTAAATTAAAAAGTAAAGGAGCCATACAAAAAACGTGATCTTTTCAGTTTATAATACGGAACCCAAGGAACAGCTAAGTAGTGGAATTCCCTGCCCGAGTCTGTGTTACCTGATAGCTACAACCTGGGAGTCTTTAAGTCAAGAGTGAATAGGTTACTTCTAGCGTGCTCCATCTTTGACCACATCATCGCTTACCATCAGGTGAGATAGTGCTCAAACGCGAGCCTTTCAATGGTAAAAAAAAACCCTTCGTGGGCGAGTCCAACTCGCAATTGACCGTTTTCATTCGGTTTCATTTGGTGGTCATATTGTAACATTTTTGTAGGTTGTTAGGTAAGAGGTCCCTTGTAAGAAAGGCATTTAATTTTGTCCTGAAGCGGATCATTGTTGCGTGGCCTCGGGCAATATCCTTTCGTGAAAACCACTTGTCCAAAGTGGATTGATTGGTTGCCGCCATCTTTCTTTGGCGTCGTCTGACTATTGTGTAAGGAGAACTTTTAGTGATTTAAACTGATTTCTTCCTCGCTATCAATATTGGCAAACGACTCCGGGAGTGTTTGCTTACATAGAGATCTGAAGCAGTAATATATTTTTGTTATTTCGTTAAATTTGACGTCATTTTGATAATTAAACAATTCATCTATAGGAAGCTGGGTGTTTAATTTTGATATTGGGAATTGATTATTATTTAGGGTTTATGCATTTGTCAAATCCAAGTTGGATTTGTCATTGTAATGCCAAAGTTAGTCAAGTTTTAATAAGACAGTACCGCATTTCAAATTGCGAACCCCGGAAGTTGAATATTTGTCTACCTCTACTTTAGCCAGAAAACTTGACAAACTAAGCATGGTTTTTCAAGTTTTCTGGCTGAATGGCAATTCAAAAAGAGTTTTACATGTACTTTACTTAAAATACACAGATAATAAATTGGTAATTGTCAAAATCGAGAGTGAAATTATTCCTTCCAATTTTGTAGCTAGAACAACATTTAATCAAATCCGCCTGAAGAAAAATAAATGCCTACCAACAACAACTGAAAATGACTGCAGAAATTTTCTCGAACAGCATGAAAATATCCCACATATCAGTTCCCATAATGATTGCAAGTCAGCCCGTCACCAATTATGCGTTGCAATATTTCAAGCGTTTATTGCCATGCGTGGCTTCTAGCTATGCTGGCTTAGATCTAGATAGGGTAACCTAGTTCCAGGCTAGCTGCATAATTACCTTTGATAATAACAACATAGCACTCAATCATAACTTATGGTTTAATATCGGGATTGTGTTTTTGTATATTGTGTTGACTTCAAAAGAAACTTTGACCTCTGAGTAAGTGTCTGTATTTCTTCTCAGGGTAGTCAGCTAGGAAACACCGGCCTCATCTAGTTTAAAATGGACAAAAAATATTGACGTGTAAAACTGTTATTTACAACCTACTTACAAAATAAATATCAATTATCATTTCTTATTAATTTTGTTGGCCATTAAAATAGGAAAAATCTTTTGAACACTTTTTAGAGTCAAATTGGTATTGAAAGTAAAAAAAAACTGACCGCGTTCCCGAGATAAAGGGTTTTGACAGACAGACGGACGGACAACAAAGTGATTCTATTATATAAGGGTTCCGTTTTTTCCTTTTGAGGTACTGAACCCTAAAAACGCCGATTTTTTCACTATATCCGTACCGATTATGTCAGAATTTGCTTTTAGCCACATCATGCCAATTTGATCAGGTATGGTAAGGCATACCATCGCTGACCATTTTCTAGAATTGTATATTTATAATATTCTGTATTACAATTAAAATTAATAAAACATATTAATTATAATTAATAATTTAAATTATAAATAATAAAAATAAGGGTATATAAGGGTTCCGTTTTTTCCTTTTGAGGTACTGAACCCTAAAAACGCCGATTTTTTCACTATATCCGTACCGATTATGTCAGAATTTGCTTTTAGCCACATCATGCCAATTTGATCAGGTATGGTAAGGCATACCATCGCTGACCATTTTCTAGAATTGTATATTTATAATATTCTATATTACAATTAAAATTAATAAAACATATTAATTATAACTAATAATTTCAATTATAAATAATAAATATTAATTAATTAATATTAATTATAATTAATAATTTCAATTATAATTGATATTATAATAACAATATTCTAGAAAATGGGCAGCAATATAATGTGAGTACCTACGTTATATATGTAGAAACCTGCAATTTCCCTCTCTACTAAAACATAAGTAAAGAAACTAGGGTAAAGCTATGTATTACAGAAGTTCACAGTGGATTGAGCAGCGTGTTGGTATCTGTATGGGTTCAAGTTATTTTTACGTTGAAATCATAAAACTGATTTTATGTAGGTCACGGTATATGTAAGGTATATGTCAGGTATATTTTGTAAATTATGAAGTTCTAAAAGTACTGATTCTCAGTAGTTTTTGTATGAATGAATGAGTTTTGATTTTGAATTCCTGAGAAAAACATTAAAAACAAATCATGTTAGATACGTTTAGCAAGATTATATAACTAATAAAACGTTTCCTTTGATCGTACTTTGTAAACTTGAATTTATGCACCACCGAAAACGTTCAAGACCAGAACCGTTGAAAGCCTTCAGAAAAATGAAAGTATAAAATAATGACTTAACCTATTTTACAAAAGCGGTTACACACGGCCCGTGAGCACCAGTTTTCATCCAATCGAGCAGAAAACGCGGCATTTTTTTACCTTTCTCTTTAAACCCACTCCGGTTATTCTTTGAACTGGCTTATTCGTTCGTTAACGTACCCGTCAATTTTGCAACCTTCTGACTATCTACCGTAAAGATAAATATCTCGCCAATCACGACTTTATGTCAAGGGAATAAAGCTTTCAAGAAAATAATGGGATCGTAAGCGATGTTGCAGGTTTTTGTAACTTTTTCCTGGAAGATTTTGTCTTTTTATGTGGATGTGATGTAACGTAGATACTGCAATGTCAACGTTATTATGATGATAAACGAAGATATTGAGGAATTCACCAATGGTATATGAAATTGTCTGTGTAAAACATACTCATGCAAAATGGAAACTGAAATGGCCACCATATAAGCCCAAACCGCGGCCAAAAAGCTGGGCATCCTAAATAGGGTCAAGTGATACTTCAGGCCTGGACAGCTTTTAACCCTATACAAAGCGCAAGTCCGATCCTGCATGGAGTATTGTAGCCACCTTTGGGATGGCTCAGCTAAGTATCAGCTTGCCGCGCTTGACTCGGTGGAACGCAGAACTAAGAGGCTCATCGGTGACGTAAAACTGGTGAATGCCAAGCTACATAGCTTGACTCATCGCCGTAAGGTTGCCTGCTTGTAGGTCTTCTACAGATTGTACTTCGGTGAGTGTGCCCAAGAACTAGATGAGACAAGAACATCCCACCAGCCTCCTTCTACCATCGGACATTCAGACGCACTGCATCTTACCATCCCTACCTTGTTGCTATTCCACCAATTCGCACTAAGCGTTTCCAAACGTCTTTTATAATGCGCACAGCAAAGGAGTGGAACTCTCTGTCTGCGTCCGTGTTTGCAAACGCTTACAACCCTAATCTCTTCAAAGTTAGAGTGAACTGGCTCCTTCTGGGTAAGCTCGCTCCATCGAAGACTTTGTCTTTGTCATCTCTGACCTAGACTAGAGTCAAGAGCAAACCCATCACAAATAAAATAAAAAAAATAAGTAAACATTCGTCTTAGCAAGAGGTCAATTCGCACAAGTGTCAGTATTGTTCTCAAAGGCAGCTTTTTCGTCAATATTTTTATGATCTACTAGTTTAAGTGCGCGTCTTTATTTGCATGTGAAGCACTCGGCAACAGCGGTGCTCTTTATAAGTGAAAGAGTTTTATAATCGGAGCAGCATGTCCAGAGATTACCTTTTACAAACATTGATGACACTGTTGGCTCAGTGATTGAGCGATTGGCTGCTGCGCTGCGTGTCGCGGGTTCAATTCCCGCACGGAAAATATATTTGTATGGCTTACAGATAGTTGTTCCAAGACGGGCTGTTTGATTATGTGAGTTTTTATATTTGTTAACAAAACGATACAGGAGACTTCCTAGTGTGGGGCAAAGTTTAAAATAAAAAACATACCTGCCTCTTTATACAGGCAATGTAACCTTGTTTTACTAATCGTATCACCGAACAATTGACAATAACCCAAATTTAATATTAACGGCCTATTTAATAAACCCCGTATAAAACAGGCTAGCCTATACCCATCCCCACTTCAGCATCTTAAACACCTGCGACTTTCAACTATATCTTGTATCCGATAACTATGGCCCAAGTTCTGCCTCTTGTGTCATTTATGGTTAAGAACTTTGAACTGGCTGTTATAACTTGTGCGTTGAACAGCAGAACTATCTAATGCGCTTCGAATGTATGGGGAAAGCAGAGCGCGACTTAATGGGGCTAAAGTATACTGTGTTGTGCATGTGAGGTCTCTCAAAGGGGTAAGTTGAAACGTTCGATAGTGAAGTGGCAACTGATAAATAGATGCTATAGGTTATGTTTTTAGGACGGTTTGGTCTTTAACTTAGCGTTATTGCTCCTGTCATGTATATAACAGGAATCGTGCGTTTTTCCAGCTAGAAGAGTATAATATTCCTATGATAATTAGCGATAGTACCTTTGCATCAGAGAAAGAGTTAATATCATCTTGTCACATAAATATTATAATTAAACAAGAGTCTTTAGAATATTAGGTTTGTAGTTATTTTTGGCTCGTGTTGAACATCTAATAGTAAGCGATGACGTGGAATCCTTTCCTAGAAGTTATCTTCACTTGAACACCTTCACACTTGACACTGGCAATTCGTTGTCCTTGTTTTTAAGCAAAAAGCTTATTTTGCTATTTTAGCATGAGAGCAGAAAATACACTTCAAAGTCGATTATTATAATTACAGCCGTTGTAGACACAGTTAGAAGTAAAATTAATAACCCTTCATGAAAATATTCACTGAATTAATCAATAAAGAGGCCATAAAACAAAACAAACATACCAATGAACCAATAAATCCTAAACAAACCTGGGACAACCCTTCAATACAGCCTTAATAAACTCGTAACACATAAAACGAAGCCTATTTAAAAACACATTAAATCACAACCCCGCGGGGTTCAGTCCACGCCAATTTAATATAACCATAACAAAAGGGGTGAGAATTTATAGTACAAAATTTTATACTCAAGAAAGACTCCTTTTTCCTGTCACCCTTGATAAATATTATAAGTGTCCTTTTCGTGCGGTGCCATTATTAAATTTTATGTGGCAACCCTTGACAATACACCCACTTATTGTAATTGCGATGTTCAAATTATTAATGATGGTAGCTGCCCTGTAATGTAACTGTTGCAAATTTAAAGGTTTTGTTGATTATTTTAATCCTTTTAATTGTATTTTAAGGTGCTAAGGGTCAGGGATATTTCATGTTGAAGCTTTTGGGCTTTGGTGGCTGAATCCTGAGTGAAGGGGCAGTAGAACAAAAACAGGAACAACAAGTATTAAAAAAAATATATGCTTGGTATACTAATCAGCAGATTTGAATTTCGAATCTGTTAATCAGTATTAAACTAACCATGTTGTTTTATGAATCAGTCTGTAATAATGATTTCATTTCATTTATTTACCCACAATAACGTGATAGAATTTTGCTCTAGAATACAAAATTCCTCTTGGAAAATAAGCCAATCGAAAATTATATTTCGAATAAACTCTCCGCTATTTAATCCTTACAACCATCTACAAAAATTTACAACAACATCATACTAAAATCATTACACGAATACCACCCATAATGAGGGTAGTCAAAACCACCCGTACAGTACAGTCACAAACAGCAGTGAAACACGAAACTGCACAAAAGCGAACAAAACTGTGTCCGCGACAAATTTTTCACTTGGCGTCATAACACCGATTGCGTGTGACTGTACAAATAAAAATGTATGAAACCCGAAACTTGAAAAGCGTTGCAACGGGCACGCGAGGAAAAAACGATGAAGCTATTTTTCTGGATTGTGTTACATTGATGTATGTGTGTAGGTGTGTTTTGTTATTTTTACGACCGTTTTCCACCGCAATAACTTTTGTTTTGTATAAGAGTGAGGGAGATGGCATGAGTCTATCAGCTTCTTGTCAGCAGTCGTTGACTGAACTTTCTCGCTCATTTCAGCACTTTCCCACGTTCGTGTGTTTGAGCTTTGAGTTATCATTTAACGTAGAAAATGTTTGAAAAGTATTTTATATTGAAATAATTTCTTTTGATCACGATTGCATACGATGTGAATATTAAACGAAATGTTAATTTTTAAAATTGTTAAGTTAGTTCTGGCAGCAGTTTTATCTGCATGAAAATTATCCTAAAGCAACATACTTCTGCAATCAAAAGTCCTTTACCAGGACATAATCTACGCATGTGCCAAGTTACATCCAAATCTGTTTAGCTGTTAAGACTTGAAGAAGTTACAAACCGACAGAGTTTATTTCACATTTATAATATTAGTATGGATTCATAATCTCATAGGCATCATCATCATCTGCCTAACTTTTTCCCAACTATATTGGGGTCGGCTGATCGGCTCCCAGCCAAACCGGATTCAGCTGAATACCAGTATTTTACATGGAGCGGCTGCCTACCAGACCTCCACAACCCATTAATTGGGTAACACGGTACTTCTTGGCAAGACTGGAGTCAGATTTACTGGCTTCTTACAATCCGTAACGACTGTAAAAAATCTACAAATGACAGCCTGGTCCAACGGCTTAACGTGCTTTCCGAGACACGGAGGAAACTCGGTATATTAAGATGGTCACCCATCCACAGATCAACCTTGGCAAGCGTTGCTTAACCTTAAAGATTGATCCATGCGGCTAGTATTCTTTAACCATGAGCTCCTCGATAATCTCATAGGAATATAAATACAAAATAGTTTATTGAGCCAAATAGAAAATTACATCACATTTGAACGTGTTTAGAGCCTCCAGTTAAGCAAACAATGCCTGTATTAGAAGGCACCAAAAGGCATAAGGCATATTTATGCCTTTATTTTTTTTATAGGCGTATTTTCTACATTTTATTTTTAGCATTCCACAACACCCGGTCAATATTGCGACTTCATAAAGACATAATAACCATACATTAGTACCCCAGCCACACAAAAACACAGGAAAATCAAAGTAAACAATAAAAATAAGGCACTCAAGTCACGTCACCCGAAGATTATGGCGGGACGACGTAGAGTAATAAAAAATACTCGAATCACGCCTGTCGTGACGATGACGTCATACACGTGATATTCGTCACAGGCGACAGAACTGATTTGTTAACCTGGGACTTTTAGGAAGGGTTCTTGCTACGCTTTTTACCCGACTGCTAAAGAAGGGTTATGTTCTTCGCGCGTATCTTGTTTGTATGTTTGTTTGTTTGTAAATTTCTTTTTTACCTCGTACCTTCCAAACGGCTGAATAGATTTTGACTATTAAGGTGTCGTTAGATTTATTTCAAAAACCCAATTGTCCTTAGATAGGTGTTTTAAAAAAAAAGCAATATGGCGAATTTTGGGCGCTGAATTGTCGTAATTTTTTTTTTACCAAGCTTATCGAGTAGGGTATCAAACTGAAAGAAATTAAATGGAAGTTACAAAAATATACATAAACTATATGTTTCAATTCAATTTGGAAACAGTTTTCGTTCATACAAGTGTTCCGGCTGACTTTTTTGTAGTCGGGTTTTTTGATTTTTCTAATGAGTCTGTTATGTCACACTGCTGAACAAAACCTCTTTCCCTTTTCACACACATCTGTTCTCTAACATTGCAGATCAGTTACTTAATAAACAAAACAATTTCCACTATTCATGTAAAATATATTTTTAGCCAACTTCCAAAAAGGAGGAGGATTTTTTGTGTATGTGCACCGATTGATGTTTTTTTAGTTCGATGCGATACCTATACTTGCCATTTGGTCCCATAAAAATTTGATTAAGTTTGGTTCAGTAGTTTTTATTTTATGAGCATTTTTGCTTATTTCAATTTTTGCGTAGACGAAAACGTTGTCCAAGTATCACCACTTAAAAGTGAATAAAACACTTTTTACAAAAAAAAAATATAACTGAATTCCAAAGAAAACACTACAAAGTAAGCACACAAAGTATAAATTGGAAGTCGGTTATATTTTTTTCATTAAAAAGTATTTTTTTTTTTAATAAAAAAAATGCAATCTGCTCTGCATATGTTCAAGATTAAAAAAAATATACGTGCTGCTTAAAAAAATCTTTATTAAAGTTTATGTCAACCATATTTTATTTGTACGTAACTAGCCTACGTGACAAATAAATAACGATTTCAATTTAAAAAAGTGCTAATATCTTGCTCTCAATGTACTGCATAAATCCAACAGCATATTAGATATTTTTAACGAGCTAATAAACGAACACAGGGGAACTCCTAAATCCCTTCACTTAAAAAAAAAAAACAGTCAAATGAAGTACTTCCTTCATCTTTGAATTCTGCTAATAACTACTATTCATAACATCCGAGAGTTGCTTTTATCTTCAATGAACCCTTAGTTGAATCCTACAACATTTTATATTAGTCTTGTATCCCTGAGGCAACGAAAGAAGCTTCACCCCATTTTACCCCGGGGTTGCCAAGTTACCCCTCTATCTCGGAGAAGAGAATTGTAAAAGGTGGGTAGGGATGCATTACGTGCGTACACTAATAAGGTTACGTTCCCTTGTTCTCTAAATGGTATGGTTTAATTAATGTTTTTAATTACGTTCCAAGGTATATTTTATAATCTTTGAAGCTGACGTTTAATAAATAAGGTACTGTAACTGATCAATGTACAAAGCCACAGTTTCTCAAGCTTTTTGTAAACTAACTTGGGGCGCGAAAAGGCTGATATTAAATTTAATTTTGAATATTATGGACATTTTGTCTATATTTTTACGTTCACTCACTGATTAATTCGATGAAAAAAGACAAATGGCCTCTAGTAAAAGATTCAAGTGTTAATTTTTGTGTCCCTGTTCCCATATAAATGTGTTTCTTTTTATGCTTTACTGTTCATAATACAGCCATGTCAAATAAATGCTTTGTCAAGGACAAAGTTGAAATATTGTATACTCCTACAAACACAACAATGTTGATTCTTAGCGACACAAACAGACAAACAACTTCACAAGGCAATCCACATCGAGAAAAGAAACATCAAACAATAAAAATCACTTTTCAATCCATTTAACACCCGTACCAAAAGACCACAGCAATACCGATATATCATGTGAGAAACAATAGTGTTGTACACACTAATCGATAGTGCTGTGCTCACTACACAGCTTGCAGAGTTCTCCGGAACAGTGATAAGTACCCGTTCCTCCCGGCTGACTTTTACAACTTGAGGAGATACATGGCCGGTGCATTGGCTTACTTTCACCTTCCGATCAATACTTATGTGTTGGATCTTGGTTTTGTTTGGTACTATTGAAAGAATGCTGTGGGAAAATATTGCCTACTTGTTGTATCTGAGAATATTATAAAATTATTTTGTGTTACCGTTGTTTTTTTAATAATAATTATCGTTTGTGCCAAATTTTAAGGCTAATGATCCATGACTCTGACAAGAGCCACAAACCTAGCTCTTGGGCTCAATCAATCTAAGAAGTTAACTATCGACTCGAAATAAAGAAAAAAAACTAAAATTTTGTGAGTCTCAAAGCAGGTATCACTGCAACTATTAGGTCCTTATAAAAACTTATGAAATTAATCACTGACTGCCAATATAATTGCATAATAATAAGCTTAAGTGAAGTTCACGGTCTGTTTTTCATAAAATATACACGTTAAAAGTTAATTTACATTTAACATGCCTTATTTTACATCAGCATTACATTTTCAACGCATCATGCTTACGAAACAGAACCTACTTTCCTCATTAACTTGACATTTCATTGTGACATTGAACAATAAAATCTGTCTCTGTCTCCGTCATTTGCGTAGCAAAAATATAAATACGACCTTGGCTATGCTCGAGCCAATTACAGTCGTTGTCAAAGTTTAAGACTCTTCATAAGACACATGAAAGCGTCTTTTATATGCTCCGAAATTGACGCTCCAAACGTTATCATCCTTGGAATATTCCTCATATCTCGCTAGAAGGGTACGAACATAAAATTTACGAACACTTACCGCGCAACATATTTCTAATCGACAATAAATCATTACCGACCTTTGTGCATGCCCGTGTGCTTATCCTTAAGCACCGTGAGCTCGTAAATCTTGCCGAACTCCTCGAACATGGGGCGGAGGTCGTCCTCCTCTAGATGTCGCGGTATCTGGCCTATGAACAGTTTGACGGCGTCTTTGCCGGCGCCCGGCGGCGCGCCGGTTCGCTCAGCCGGTGTCAGCGGCGACGCGCGCTTCGGGTCCGAGCCCAGGCTGTGCACCGGCGTCGACGGCGCCGTGCCGATGCTCGAGTCGCAACTTTGAGGAACGCTGACCATGTTCACATTCTGCATGTTGTAACCCAACAGCATCGGGTTCACGCTCCGCATATTCGCTCCCATAATCATGTTTATCACAGTTTACAGACTTTAATGAACACAAATTATTAATCACAGTGCTTTGTACTTCGTTTGCCTTAATCTATAAATTCGGTTTGCAAGTTTTTTTAAAGCTCACTCGTGTTTACTTTCGTTTTTCGCGGAGGGCGAGTGTTTAGGAGGTGGGGCCGGTGTGTGGGTGTGAGCGGAGCTGCGTCTGTGTGCGTGCCGTCTCTTCTCACAGTCACCCCGTAATGCGTAATATTATCGATCGGTATAGTAACGGTAGTAGGCAGTACAGTCGTCCCCCCGTTTTTCTCACTGACGCGGATTTATTTCTGTTTTTTTTTAGTGATATTTTGAACTATTAATATTTTATTTTATAATATTATTATTTAACAGTTATTTAACAAATATTGCACATCGATTTTAATTACCACTATTGCTTAGTTAACACTTAATAACAAACATTTACTAAAACTATTTAATTATTAATTATAATTAACACTGAGAAAAAATTTGGCACGACGCTAAATCTACACATTTATTTTTGAGCGAAAATTTTCTACCACAGTTTTCCGAAAAGTCTTAAAGTTTTCCCACTAATTCGGAATGTTGTTACAGAGTTTTTCACACGTGAAAAAAGTATATAATGTTAGTCAGTGTTTACGTAGCGAACGGCGTCGCACGGGGCTCTGTTTACAAACAAACCGCGGTCCGACACACGTTATTTTTTCTATATATATATTTTTATTTTTTATTCCACCGTTTACCTCTGATTGTTCACACGCAATTTGTCACTGTAAACACGAAAAAAGTTAACGAGAAAAATTGTAAATATTTTTTTTTCAAACTCACTTATCACTATAATACTAATCTAACTTAATTTAGCACTTGACGACGATTAACCATGACTTGACGCACAAACGAAAAGCACAAAACACGAACTAAATGAGACAACAAATTTGCCGTGTTCCCGTCTATATGCCTACATGTCCACTAACCTAAAATTCCCTCCGAGGTCCCCTCATAGCACGCCATGGGGGAGCCTCCAGTCTTGATACAATCCTCCCTTTCGCTCACCCTCAGATACGCGAGTAAATTCGCTTTGTGTGAATAGGTTGATTATTTGAAATTTCTTGTTTCGCTATTCCGGTGACGGTGTTGAGACGTGTGTTGGTTTCTTGTTGAATTATGTGGAAAATTTTACGCGTTTTTGTTGATTATTTACTGTACATAATAATTTGTGTTTTTATGATTTTCAGCGCGGATTTTTTTTTTTAATCTATGCTTACGTTATTTTTTCTTCATTTTCAGATTTTAAGGAATGGATTTAAGTTTATTGTGTATTTTTTTAGTGTGGTAGTCATTATTATAATTTATTATTATGTTCGTTTGAAAATATAAATGCTAGTAGTAGGTATTGTTTTTTATGGAACATAAATTTTAATTCGAGGTATAATTATAATATTACTATATAAATTAAAAAAATATAATGTGATATATATATATATATATATATTTAAAACAAGATATTATGTACTATTTTTATTACAAAATTGTATTTAAATTTTGTTGTAATAAATCGCACGACCCAGATTACCGTTTTGAATTAAAAAATAATCCTTTTTAAAGTGCCAACCAAAAAAAGACCAATGCATCATTATTAATAAACACAGCTTAAACCCACATCAAGTGTTAGCAAAAAAAAACCTTTGGTTCTGAATAATTTACCCAACCGACGCTTAGTAGTCGCTCGTAAAACGCAATGGCAAATTCGGTAAAAGGTCTTCAATGTTTGGTCGAGCTATAATTCAAGCCCCAAAAATAGCGAAGGGGATGGAGCCCCCACCCCCGCGTCTCTCCCCCCGGACCTCAGCCTCCGATGATCTTTGCACGCAACTCGTAATGGCTGTTTAGAAAAATACATAAAAAGCCCTCCTTGAGTTTTTCGTTGAAGATTTTTTTTTTAATTTATGGAGTATAAAAATATGGCAATATGAGGGTTGATTAAGGAGTTTTGCTGTGCTATTTTTATTTTGTTTTGTACCTGTATTGCCGGAGGGCGTGTGTGGGTTGGATGTACCCACTCGTAATTTATCTATGAGTTGTATTCTTTGAGATAATTAACTTCTCTTTTATATTTTTCTGTTAGAACTGTGTATCAATAATGTGGCTTTTATTAGTTTTGAATATTATGTGAATACCTGTAGTTTTTCTGTTGTATTTTTTTTTTTTCAAAACTAGTATTATAAATGGGAAATAGTATTATAAATTATTATACTATTAATTATTTATACTATTATTATTATTATTATACTAATTATTACTAGTATTATAAATTATTATAAATGGGAAAATGATTTTGATTATTTTATATGCTTTCGTGCTTAAATTCCTGTACCGATTATGATGAATTTTCGTACAGAGATAGACAGAACCCTGGAGTCGGTTACAGGTTTTTTTTTGCGAAAATCTTTATTATCAAATCAAAATCAGTTTTTAGTCAAGGGTCACCTAAAAATTATTTTCGAGTGTAGAATTTAAATATTTTAGTAGGTAAGTAAACGACCCTTCCCGTGGGATGATCAACAGCTGATGCATTGTTCTGTCATATTTATGCTCCATTCCAGCGAAGTTTAATATTTATGCCACGGTGGGGTTATAATTACTTTATTTTTCATTTTAATTGAGAAATTGTTGGGCCATGCATGTTATTTGAGTCGTGGATAAAATATAATAGCCCTATACTGTTAACATACTACATAAATATTTGGAACAAATAATTTTGATTGGTGTTCCTATGAAAGTATTCTATGTTGAGCGATGGCTGTTTTGCGCGAATGTGACGCATATCTTCCCAACTTCCATAAAATTGTAATTTTGTTTAATTTAATTTCTTAATATTGATATCTGTCATTTTTGGCGCAAATAAACGCTATTTCTTTCTTCTTTCTATGTCCTATTCCAGGACATTGTTTACCCGCGCGGCTAAGTTTTATCCGAATCCATTCAACCTTTAAGACAGCGTTACTTGCTTGGCTGAATGCTGGTCCTGCTCCACAGCCACTAGGGCGCACAAAATAATCTGTTAGCATTTAGAAACATTGTTGGACCGGCTGAAGATTGTAAAAAACAATATTTGCATTGTATAGACTCAATTTATTTAGCAATGTATAATTTCAACCATTTTAACGGCACATGTGTGAGTTCTGTGTACCTTAAACTTAAGCTATAGCTATCAGTTTTAGGTTTGTTTTTGACTTGAATGTACCCTGGCGGTTGGGAGTGTCATGCTCACTCAAAAGTCTTGCTGATGGTGGCGTATGCGTTGGATCATTTGGCTCCCTTCAAAATGATTGAGCCGAATGGTGCTAGCGCATGCGTCATGTTCGTGAACGGACGCTGTCAGTTGGGACTGGTCATTTCTCAGTTGCCATGGTTTATTTTAAATATTTCTTTGAATTGTTCCTTTTTTCCCGGACGCTTTTATCCTGTTCGTCTTTTACATCGTTCTCACATGTTTGTATAATTTTAACTTGATGTAAACAAAACTTTGTAACAATTTATTATTTTTAAAAGAGTGTCCGTGGAGTTTCTTGCACGTTCTTCTCCATAGAGATCTACGCTTTGGAACGTGCAAATAGCTTCATCTTTTTGGACTGACCGACCTTGAAAATTCAAAAGTGCCTGTAAATGGTTTATTTGAAATATACGATTTGATTTGATTGATTTGATTTGATTGACTTATTGGTGAAGATTTGTAGATCTATCTATTGGAATTATTTTAAACTAGTTGACCCGCGCAACTTCTTCTCCTCCGCTCCTATTGGTCTTAGCATGATGATATATAGCCTATAGCCTTCCTCGATAAATGGGCTATCTAACACTGAAAGAATTTTTTAAATCGGACCAACAAACAAACAAACTCTTCAGCTTTATATATAAGTTAGCTTTTTTGTCATTAAACCCCTTAAAAACTAAATATATGCGGTTAGGTACGAAGCAGCAGTTAAAGCGGCTACCGGTAAGTCTAAGTTTGACTCTAATGGGTGAGCCTATTGAGCGAGTGGATGAGGCGCGGAACCTTGGATTGTGGATAGACAGCGGCCTTAGATTTGAGAAGTACGTTGCTGACTCCGTGAAAAGCTGCTTCTATCGCCTGAGGCTGTTGTACAAAATGAGGCCCTTTTTGTCCGAAAAGCTTCGCGAGAAGCTGGTCGAAACCCTAGTCCTTTCCAAACTAAATTACGCTGATACGGTTTACGGCCCGCGCTTGCTGGCTCGTACTGAAAGGCTCATACAGAGAATCCAAAATGCTTGTGCTCGTTTCTGTTATTCGGTTCCCCCTAGAAGTCACGTCACCCCCTTTCTAAACACACACTACCCTTAAAATGAAGTCGAGGTGCAAGTTACATCTGGCCTGTCTTCTTTTTGATGTTATTGGATCTTAGAAGCCGAGGTTTTTGTACGACAAACTTAGTTGGATGGCTAGTAGACGAGAGTGCGCGCCCAGGCTTCGCGCGCAACAACTATCAACACAGTCTCACAGAACGGCAGCCTTCAGAGGCAGTTTCCGATACGCTGCATCTAAGGTGTGGAATAATATTCCACCACCATTGCGTGTACTGGGAACCATCCATACGTTCAGAACACGTTTAAGGCAGTATTTGATAAATGCACAGCAAAAACAAGATATGGTCAACATAAATCTTTACATTATTTAAATATTAAGCTTTGCAAAACTGAAAAAAAAATATGTCTTGTCAAATATTTTTCAAACCTGCTATAACACATAAATATAAGTACACTAGCTGACCCGCGCAACTTCGTTCACGTCACAATTTTCATAACTGCTCCGCTCCTATTGGCCTTAACGTGATGATATATAGCCTATAGCCTTCCTCGATAAACGGGCTATCCAACACTGAAAGAATTTTTCAAATCGGACCAGTAGTTCCTGAGATTAGCGCGTTCAAGCAAACAAACAAACTCTTCAGCTTTATATATTAGTATATAGATATACTTATTTCAAGTTATTAAATGTCGCTTACCCTCATCTACCCTCGTTTGCACTTTTTTTCCAATGATTTCTACACTTAACACCCTCTCCAAAACAGAAACAATTTCAATTGACTCACTGTTTAAGTACGTAATTATTTTCATCGCATTTTGTTATACCATTTTTTTTTGTCATACCAATACTTATTACAAAGCTTATTTCGTTCCGTCAGTGATATTGTTTATGAACAAATTAAACCCACAAGCACAATCATACACATTCGTATAATATCTTCATCAGTTTTATTATTTTTTGTAATTTATACCATATTTTAACTATATATGTTTAAGTACTCTTATATCTACTTTATGACTATGACATTAACTATATTATAATATTTTAACGAATGAACCGTCGCTCTTCCTTTAAAAGGTTCATTTGAAAACCAGTGTCAGACAGCATTAGTCAGCCTGACACATCACTGAAATGGACCTTTTTAGTGTAACCGTGAGACACACAATAGTTTCTAGTATACCCTTTTTGTTTGTTATTTCTAATTCTATGTACCGTGCGTGTTTCATATATGTGCTAAATAAATTGTATTCTTTCTTTTTAAGTATAGATATTGATTTTGTCCAAATATTACCTTGACCCGAAGAAATAGGTCATAAGCTACAAGAGCTAGTTTTCACTTCAAATCATAAATTACTGTATGCAGGCGGTTAGTTACGAGCTAGAAAGTTCCTAGAGGACATTTTAATTTGCATGTATAGGCTTGACAATGCCATTTTTAACTACCTGCAATTTGTAGCCCGTGAGTATATAAAACAGCTGCCCATTTGATGAATGAACTCATGTTTTACCAAATAATTTCAGTTAACAAAATAATTGCTTTGAAAATTGATACCTCAGTTTAAAACAAACATAAACATTTATTGTTTACTAATTGGTTAGTACTTCAAAAATTTAATTAAACCATCCAATTGTGTTATTCAAACATTTAACGGTGTCAATTGCAATCAAATTACGTTAGTATTTAATTGAAATCAAATTAATTTCAATGTGCATTCAATATAACTACAATTAATTTAATTGCCCATAGTTTGAAAAAAAACTTAGTAATTTTGATTGCTCATATAATTTGGTTCACAAACGCTCAGCAGAGTATCTGCCTATAATTATTTAAGAAGCGAAAGATAGCTCAAAATATCATCATAAATTCAAGTAAAAGAAAGGTCTACAAATAAGTTTGAAATAACATCTATTTTTCTAATTATTTATCTACTAGATGACCCGCGCAACTTCGTGTGCGTCACAATTTACATTACTGCTCCGCTCCTATTGATCGTAGCGTGATGTTATATAGCCTATAGCCTTCCTCGATAAATGGGCTATTTTATACTGAAAGCATTTTTCAAATCGGACCAGTAGTTCCTGAGATTAGCGCGTTCAAGCAAACAAACAAACTCTTCAGCTTTATATATTAGTATAGATGATAGTGAAAAAACAAACAGGAAAGAACACCAAAATCATCCAATGTAATTGCTTTTGTGTATTGTTTATTTTTGTTGTGTTCCATCAAATAAATGTTTTATCTATCTTTCTTCATTATGAGTTAAATACGTTTTAAATTGTTCATTTGGTACAAAAAGTAGACACGTTAATCGTTCATGTCATAAATTATTCCACATCTCATAAAGATTTGCCCGAAAAGTAAAATCACAAACACATACACAGACACACAGATACATGTCAATGGTCCTTGCATCTCCCGTGCATCAATTTGGGGCCCGTTTGGTGCGGTCTCTCGCTCCCAAACCGTCAGTCGCATGCGAGCGCCGACCAAATTCTCTAACCGCAAACATTCGGCCAAACGCTACATATTTTGATTTTACTAATGTTACGTTTTTGAAACGTGTTTCGATTTAGGTGTATTTGAATTTGGAATTGGATTTAACTGGTGTGTATTTAGTGAAATGTATTTTGTAATGATTGTGTGTTAAATTTTTTTTGTGAAAGATACAGCCGTATTAAATGTCGATTGTAATCTAAATGTAGAGTGCTTTTCATTTTTCAATATTATTTCAATTTAAGGATAGGTCAGCAAAGATTAGGGTAACATGGAAACTGTTGGAGGAGGCCTATTCTCGCCAGGGGGCTTTAAGGTGTCAGTCCATTACAGCGGAGCGAGGCAGCGGAGCGGAGAAGTTTTAACCAATGGAATTGCATAAAATCTCCGCACCACTTAAGTTACTGAAATTTTTATTGACATGGTTGCCATGGTTGGTTAATATTTCTCCGTTTCTCCGCTCCACTGCCTCGCTCCGCGCATATTTTTACCAATGGAATTGCATAAAATCTCCGCACCACGTAAGTCACTGACATTTTGACTGGCATGATTGGTTAATATTTCTCAATTTCTCCGCTCCGCTACCTCACTCCGCGCAAATGCATGTCCATTACAGCGTGCTTCGCAGATTTTATGCAATTTTATTGGTTAAAATGTCTCCGTTTCTCCGCTCCGCTGCCTCGCTCCGCTGTAATGGACAGCACCCTGAGGCTGCGTTTCCACCAGAAATGTACGAGGGTGCCACATTTAGATTGCTTCATTTACCTAGCCTCGCTCAGCGCAAGCTATTTATTGTTTCTTAGCAAACACATCTGTTTTAGCAACACAGCCTTACTGTATATCTGCTCTAGTATAAGTAAAAATGTGTAAATTATTTTTTAATCAACACTAATATTATAAAGAGGAAAGATTTGTTTGTTTGTTTGAAATGCTCCGAAACTACTGGACCGATTTGAAAAATTCTTTCAGCAATGGATAGCTACATTATCAGGGAGTTACATAGGCTATATTTTATCCCCGTAATCCCACGGGAACGGGAACTACGCGGGTGAAACCGCGTGAAGTCCACTAGTTTTGTATATTAAGGAAATATAGGTTTTTGTTTTTCGTATTATTGGCTGACAGTCTTATTTATTGTTTTAGCTATAAATCTTCTATAATGCTTAAATAAATAAATAAATAGAGTTGTTGTTTTTTTTTTAATTATTAAAGACTGAGTTACTAACGAGTATTTAGACCACTTTATTACTGATTACTTCCGATATATTCGGCACATGCTTACATGCCTAGCCTTTTCCCAAGTCTATTGGGCTCGACTTCCCGATGCAGCTGAATGTAGGTATTTATGTATTTAAGAAAAGGGCATAGAACCATTGCAGCTGAGCCTCAGAAGAAACTAAAACAAACAAAAAATGTAACAATTGTTGTTTGTTTTGTTTAAGTGTCTTCTACCATTATGCATGTTAAATCAAGCGCCGCATCTTTGAAAGAAATTCTAAATGTCAGCTTCCATAGAAAAAAGTTGGAAACCCTTTAAGGCACATTTTTCCAGAAAGTTGCCCACGGGTTATGACGTCCATCTTCCCCAAAATCACGCGCAAATTCTTCTCAAAGAGCCTGTTATGCTTTTATGTGAAGAAGAATCTAATGACCGAAAAATGGTCAAGATAAAGCCTTCTACCTAGTCTTAATATAGCCGGTAATAGGGACCTTCGTCATTGGTGCGGGAGGGCTGGCATTGCGGTCAGCTGACCATTTGTCCGGCAAGAAGGTGTTACCTCCTGTTTTAATCTTCTAAGTAAGATGTAATTTTGGAGGGAGTATTTACGCCTATTAAAATCCACTTCATCGCCCTTCATTTGGTCGGTACTTACGTTATTTTCGTCTGAAGTGGGACACGAAAACAGGGGAATGATTTAAGAAGTTCATAAATCGCAAACTCATACTTCCACTTTTTCGTGGGCTTTATAAAAAGCGGATGTCGTCATTTTGCGCCCTTAAATTAAGGTCGTCAATGAAAGCGTTTTTTAGGGTTCCGTACCTCAAAAAGTGAAAAAAGGAACCCTTATAAGATCACTCTCTTGTCCGTATGTCTGTCCTTGTGTCACTGCCTCCACTTTCTCAGGAACGGGTGGACCTTTGAAATTTATGCCAGATACTGAGGTCTATAGTCCCTATTAGGTGAATAAAAATCAAGGTCCTGAGTCAACGCGATAAAAATATATGAACAAATTTTGGTTTTCGTGAAATTTGTAAGTACCAAAATTTACCTTAATTTTAAACTTTTTTTATTTTTCGAAATTTTCCCTATACTTATGCTGTTAAGACCTTGCTTTTAACCAAAATTGTCAATTTCACTTTTTTTAGGGTACTTACCCTATAGGTTTTGGGTCGAAAACCTATATGGTAGTTCTCGTTGACCAAGAATCACGAAATTTGTCAAAACTACTGGCTTCAATTTAATAAGGCGGAACTTGTGAGTCACGTCACATGACATTGGTGCTGTCTCAGATTTTAAAACACTAACACCGCCTTTTTTTAAATATTAACCATTATTTTTTAACTGCGTCTTGATTGCTCTCTATGTTTTGAGAAAGTTTTTATTATGATCTAGATTACAAATGGTTCAAAATGTAGAAGTTCTCCACACAAATAGTTACCACAGGCGTCCACACTTTTACAGTCCCCCACAATCACGAACCCGAACTCTCCAACTCTTTCAAAAGACAATCTCAACGAATATTTTCGTCATACCCGCAAAATTTTAGATTCCTAGAACTTTGTTAACTAAACAAAGGGGGTACGACCTACTTATTAAGCATTCAGTATTGAATATTTGAGAGGCTATGTGCTAACTGCGGTTGGGGATGTCTTCGGGTCTCGTTCAACTCTGACGTGTGCTTTTGTTAGAGGCGTGAGTGACGGGGAATGGAAGAGATCCAATTAGGCCTGATGAGAGTTGTAAAGGATTGTACAGTTGTAACTGTACGGGGTTCTAGAAAATGTACGTAAGTGGAATGAGGTTGGTTTGTAGAACAGGGATCAGTCCTTTTCACAAATCAGCGTGTCGGTGTTGTTTTGTTTTGGAGCTGATAGCTTTTATTTACAAATTTATTATCTGCTTCTTATCGTGTGGGCAGTAAGGTCTAATGACCCCTAGGGTCAAAGTTTCTGAACCGCCTCAAGGGCCTCTGATATACTTTATTTGACGACCGCCATTTGGCGGCCGGGACCACCGGCTTAAACGTGCCTTCCGAAGCACGGAATCATCTTTTTATCAGAAAATTATGTGATTCAAGCCTGCAATGTCCTAGTCAAACTGGAAACAACTTTACAAAGTATGCTTCCCGTGGGAATCGAACCCACGACCACCGGGTCACAAGGCAAACGCCTAAACCACTCGACCACGGAGGCAGTTAATAAAAAAAGTAAGTTGTAAAACTTTATTGTGATAGGTATGGAAATAGATGATTGTTTATGGCATTGTGTTTTGATCAAAAGAAATACGCAAATAAATATTCTACTATTGTGTTATAAACATCATCACGTAAACTAGGTATTTCGACTTATTGCTACGTGAAATTTCAACAAGTATATTGATATTATTATCATGGATGCAAGCAAGCCAATCCAGAGTCAGATAGACGCTATGTAGTTTCTCAGTTTTTGGAAGACTTGATTTAATCTTGTATTTAACTTATCAACAATAAAAACTTTGTTTTTTTTTTAAACGATGCCCCACACTAGAAATTTCTCCTGTATCGTGGGTGCGTTCACAAACACACAAACGCACATACACAAACAGCCAATGGTATTAATCAATGTTATTATTTTTGTCGTTTTATCGACCTGTTTTTTATTGCTATTGCCATTTTTGTCGTTTGCAATTAGTAGCAAAAGATAAACAAACCTGTCACCTAAATCACAAATAATCCTAACCACAGCTCACCAAATCAACATAGGCACAGCGCCTAATAAGTTTCATCACGACTTCACGAGACGTACATCGAAGTAATCAACGAAGGCGACAATTATATCGGCTACCACTTTACGCAACACGAAAGGGAGGGGGTGATAGAGCACGATACACAGTCGTAAAAATACCACAATTACACGGAATTTCGAGGAGAATACACGTGCTTTTATTATCGTAATGGGTTTTATTGTGGCGGAGGAATTGTTTTGTCAGTGGAAAGGATTGTGAATACAACGAGTTCTTTAAGGTCTGCATATTTTATTTTTAAGATACATTGTTATTAGGGTTCCGAAAAAAAAAGGAACCCTTATAGGATCACTCGGGTGTCTGTCTGTCTGTCTGTCTGTCTGTCTGTCTGTCCGTCTGTCACAGCCAGTTTTCTCCGGATCCACTGGACCGATTCTGTTGAAATTTTGTACACATTTGGACTTCTATGACCCAAACACGGATGCGTTACGAAAATTATTAAATTTTTTGTATGGGGTCACTTTTGGGGGTCAAACAAGAAAATTAAAAAAAAAAGTTTTTTGAATAATATCGTGTGACATATGAAATGAAAGGGCTTACTGTGAGGATTTTAATTATATTTTTTTCATAATTTTAAAATAAATGATTTAGAAGTTATTCAAGAAATTAGACGAAAAATGACCATTCCCCCCCACTTATCTCCGAAACTACTGAGCCTAACATTTTGAAAAAAATGGAGATAATAGATCTTAACCTAAAGATTACAGGAAAACCTATTAGAAGTCTGTAGTGTTAATATAACATGTTATAAAAATTAAATTCGTTCGGAACCCTTTGCACGCGAGTCCGACTCGCACTTGGCCAGTTTTATTTGGTACATCTTGCTTATCAACGTTGGAAGGCCTCTCACAAGGTGGACCGATGACCTGGTGATGGTATCGGGTAGCCGATGGATGGATGAGAGACGCACATGACCGGTTGTTGTGGCAACACTTGGGGGAGGCCTATGTCCAGCAGTTAACGTGTTTCGGCTGATAAATGATCATGCCTATCATTGCTGTAGGGTAAGCCAGAGATTACTTACCTATATATTATTTTACTAATAAGTTTAGGTAATAAATGGTGAGCCTATTTAATTGACAGCAATTGGGATTGAATACAGACTCCGAGGTAATACTGAGAAATTCCTCATTGAATATATTATGAAATATGACGAATGAATTTAACATGCTATTTATTGTTTACTAGCTTCTGCCAGCGGCTACGCCCGCATGGTCCCTAGGGAACATATTCCCGGGATAAAAAGTAGCCTATGTCCTTTCTCAGGCTCTAGACTATCTGTGTACCAAATTTCATTTAAATCGGTTTAGTAGTTTTGGCGTGAAAGCGCGACAGACAGACAGACAGACAGACAGACCGACAGACAGACAGACAGACAGAGTTACTTTCGCATTTATAATATTAAGTAAGGATTTACTTGTGCAGTACGGGCAAATGTAACGAGAAATAATTTACAATTGAAATTTTCATATAAAAAGGCTCCGACTTTAATTTGATTTGAAACGGACAACACCACTTCTTTCATAATAGGGTTTATAAATTAAAACACACTCTCCAATAAAGAGTCTTGAGCATCGACGACGAGTTGCTAGCCTGTCGGCTTTCTACCGGTTGCATTTTTGGGGAATGT
This sequence comes from Lacanobia wlatinum, assembly GCA_947578705.1. Classification (NCBI taxonomy): domain Eukaryota; kingdom Metazoa; phylum Arthropoda; class Insecta; order Lepidoptera; family Noctuidae; genus Lacanobia; species Lacanobia wlatinum. The sequence goes on from OX388031.1 coordinate 25,921,271, forward strand.
GCGATGGAATTGCATAATTTAATTCCGCCAAGCCCGTTCCATCATCGGACCACAAGACGAACGGCGATGCGACACCGGTATATGGTGGACATCCCACCCACCCACACAAAACGTTTTGGGAACACATTCATAGTGCGTACAGCTAAGGAGTGGAATTCCCTGCCGGAGTCTATGTTTCCTGATAGCTACAACCTGGGAGTCTTTAAGACAAGAGTGAAGGTAACTTCTAGGCAAGCGTGCTCCATCTTCGACCACATCATCGCTTACCATCAGATGAGACAGTGGTCAAACGCGTGCCTATCAATAGTAAAAAAAAGATTTATTTAATATCTTATTTAATAATCCATATCACCATCCACCTGCAAGAAGTTTTTCTTTGGTTCGTCAGCTCATTGCCACTGGCTTTGGCATCACATACCTTCAGCACTCTGTACAAACTTCTCTGTAAGCAATTTCGAAAAACTTGCACTAATTCCGCGACATATAATCGAGCCTGGCGGAGTTCTTAGTGCACAAACAAAGGCTTAGATAAGAACAACTTTATGCACTACGTTGTGCACTATTGTAACTTTGAATCTTTTAGAACTTCTGATTGTTCCGCAGAGGAAAGCTGTAGGTAAGGCAGGTATGTAGGCATAATTATACCAAACTAAACAAGTAACAGCATTTGGACCGTATTTGGTGCACCAACATCAAGGTGGTAAGTTATATATTCCTCATCTATACTAATATATAAAACTGAAGAGTTTGTTTATTTGTTTGCTTGAACGCGCTAATCTCAGGAACTACGGGTCCGATTTGAAAAATTCTTTCAGTGTTAGATAGCCTATTTATCGCGGAAGGCTATATATCATCGAGCTAAGACCAATAGGTGTGGAGTAGACGAAGTTGCGTGGCTCAACTAGTTATTTATAATCAGTTGTTATATAATGTTGGTCTGTGCAACAATGCCTCGGATCGCACGTTAAACCGTTGTTCTTTATATCTAAATTTGACACCAGTCTTGCAAAGCGGCATTGTTTTATTCAGTTACTAGTTTTTGCCCGTGACTTTGTACACGCATATCCCGTTTTTTCCCGTTCCCGTGGGAATTTCGGGAAATCTTCTCTTAGTACTCTCTTACACTCCTCAAGGAACGTACTCGTAAATGCCAAATTTCAGCTTTGTTCGACCAGAAATTTCGGCTGTGCGTTGTTTGTCAGTCACTCAATCAGACAGTAACGGAAGAATCTATACTAATATATAAAGCTGAAGAGTTTGTTTGCTTGAACGCGCTAATCTCAGGAACTACCGGTCCGATTTGAAAAATTCTTTCAGTGTTAGATGCCCATTTATGGAGGAAGGCTTTAGGCTATATATCATCACGCTAAGACCAATAGGAGCGGAGCAGTGATGAAAATTGTGACGCAGGCGAAAGTTGCGCGGGTCAGCTAGTTTTATATGTATAGATTGATGGCTTTGTGGAGGTCGATACTTGCTGCATTATGAAATACTGGTATACAGTTGCATCTGTTTAGACCTGAACCTTAACATATTTGGATAAATACTAGTCAGATTCCTTCATGTACTAGTACTAAGATGATGATGACGTGACCGGGGTCAATGGAAACGCAGGGGTGAATATAAATAAAACTTTGAAGGGGATTTTCAGTTTATTTCATTTCCACTTCATTATTCATAATTAAAAAAAAATATTAAGTATTGATATTTTTTTAAAAACCATTATTGTGGCATTCAAGTAAAAATACTTCTCAAAGTTTTGTTTGTGTTCGCGTGTCTATTCTCCCCGTTTCACCGATTTTTTTTTTATTTAAGATGGGTTTGCTCTTGTCTCTGGTCTAGGTCAGAAATGACAGAGAAAAAGTCTACGAGCTTACCCAAAAGTAGCCTGTTCACTGTAACTTTTAAAAAGATCAGGGTTCTAAACGTTCGAAAACACAGACCTAAGATTGATACTCGTTATTGTATTACAGTCAAACCTGGATAACTGGGACCTTAAGGGACCTGCAAATTTGTCTCACTTAAAGAGGTATTCCACTTACCCAGTGTCTCAGATATCCAGGTATAAATAAATATCTGTCTCATTTACAGAGGGTTTCATTATTAGAGGTGAGAAAAGATGTTATTTCAGTTATAGAGGTGCAATTATTAAATAAAATAGCGTATTTTTTCTAAACATTATATACGAGTTGTAATCTTTAGTATCAATCAAAAAGCTATTTAACAAAACTAATTAAGCACGTTTTTTATAAACAATACAAACGTTTTAGTTTTATTGTCCTTGAGAACATTGAGACTAAATTACATCTTTTTTCTGGATGATTCCACAAAGAGTAGATTTTGGCACTTTAAATTCGACACAGACTTCATCGCGCGTCTTTCCACTTTCATAAACATATATACTGTACTGATAAAGACTTAAGCCTTCGCTTCGGCATTTTCAAATAAACATCCGGACGATTAAACCAAACTAAAACTGGAGGTCAGTTTTACACAATTAGCCAAGTGCGAAATTTGCAGATAGAATAAGAATTAACGAGAACAGTACAAAAAATAAAGTCTCAGTAACAGAGGTAAAATATACTTTTTGTCTCAATTATAGAGGTTGTTATGACGATAAAATCGAAAGAACTTATCCCAGATATAGAGGTTTGTTTTGTCCCACTAGCAGAGGTAATAAAGAACTAAAGTGTCGGGACCTAAGCATGAGTTCCAGCTATGGAGGTTTCTCACTTATCCAGGTCCCACTTAACCAAGTTTTACTGTATTTTGTTTGTTTGTACACGCTCCTGAGTGAGACAAGGTCCATGTTCTGTAAGATAATTCCTTACACCCAATCCTAAAAACGTAGTAACAATTTATTTATCTTCAACTCCATAGAACAATCTCTGACTCATTTCGAAAGACTTATGACCATCAATAAAGTGTCAAATGTTTGCTTAAAGACCCTTTATATTCTGTACACGCGTCGCTATGTTTTTTTTGTATTTTATTTATTAGTTACAATCGCAATGCCAAGTTTGGAATCAGACCTTAGTCTGGGATGGATTAATTCTGTAAATGTTGAAAGGCTATCAAAGCTCATACCATAATCAGTCTATGATGTTCATATTGCTAAGACACAGCCCACATGCCTTCTCTTCGTTAGAGACAGAGTGGTAATCCACTATCCGATAGGTCGATGACATATTATCCCACCCACACGCATAAAACGGACACAATCATTGTGCGTACAGCTAAGGAGTGGAATTCTCTACCAGAGTCTGTGTTTCCTGTAAACTGCAACCTGGAGGACTTCAAGTCAAGAGTGAATAGGCTACTTCTTTAGGCAAGCGTGCTCTATCTTGGACCACATGGCTTGGACCATTGGCATGGTTTACCATCAGGTGAAAGAGTAGTCAAACGGGTTGCCTATTAATGAATATCTTTTCGTTTTTTTTTGTTCTAGGACATGCTGGGGTCTTCAATGTGTAATCCATCACTGTTTTGAGAGCAGTGGTGATAACTGGGGTGTAAGTAAAAAATTGCATAAAATTAAGCCCCTGTCTGAGTTTCAGCCCATGTTTAACTCGTAAGTCCGGGCCTTAACCCATTACACTTGTCCAAAAGCTTTCCAACTTTCCAACCAAAGTTCTATTTGCTATCTCGTTGTACAAACACGTCAACGCCATCACACAACTAAGCTAAAACAGAACATAATTACTTACTCACACAAAACAAACTTTCGCACCCACAAAAAACATACAGGTTGGAGTCAAAACAACATCAGCGGAAGGTGTCAACAACAGGGATGTGTCAGCGCCGGTCAAAACCGCACGAACGCGGGGTGGGTACATAGAAGCCGCCTAGTGGGTACGTAGAGGGTACGTTTTCACGCACCCTTTACGAAATACACTCTGTCAACTGCAGGATTTCATAGGTGTTTGTTTGAAGGGCTCGAAACGGTTTGTGAAAAAAATATACATGCTGTTTATTATGAGGTTTGCTGTTTACGGGGGTCGTTCATGAAGGGCGGTTTACTATTTTTTGGGAAAACTCTTAAAACTCTAATCTACATACTTGATGAAAAGTATAAGAAGTTAAATTCTATAATATTTGTATGTATATGGGGACGTGACAAAGTCTGCCAGACTCAAATGTGACTGGGCGGGTCACAATGACTGCCAGAGGATGGGTGTCAAAGAAAAAAAGTGTATCTGAAAAGATTTGGGGTGAGCTTTTGCCCAGTAGTATGACACTATAGGATAAAAAAAAATACATGGAGCAAGCAATTACCACGCGTTGGTGGTCGGAGAAGAAGAGTAAAAGAGTATCTGAAAAGATTTGGGGTGGGCTTTTGCCCAGTAGTACGACACTATAGGATAAAAAAAATTACACGGAGCAAGCAATTAACACGCGTTGGTGGTCAGAGAAGAAGAGTAATCACAATTCTTTATCATGACGTAGACACAACAAACTAGAAACTATCCAACATGCAAGGCTCTCGTATCAACCCGAAAAACCAATCAAAACTTTCCTCTCGCACATAAATAAATGTCAACATAATCCCAAACACACTAAAAATAATTAAATTGCGAACTAACATGGCTGCTTTAGGAATAATTTAGTACAAAGGCTCTGCAGAGGCAGCCGACCGGGCAAGCTTATGCCCAAAGAGTGAATACAGATATCGGCACAAGTTGCCACAAACTGTTTCAATAGCCCCCTTACGTGCTTACTATTCGGGACAAAGGGGACCTGTGGACCCCTAAAACTTAGGGTTGCGAATGGACCTTGTTAAATCTGAGCATCATTTTCGGGGGCCGTTGTGAGACGTTCTTTTATTTATTTTTTTAGTTTGGGTAGGAGGTCATGCGTTTGCGAATAATGGTGCTTTGAAAATGTTTTTTGGACGTGTTTTTGGTAAGATAATGATTTTGATACTTGAAGTTTTGTCCACGAAAAGATCACTGTTTCGTACCAAAAATACGCACACTGTTTGAGAGACGTTATGTTATTATGAAGTAAAATTTAGTAAGGACGACGAGTTTCTAGCTAAATAATAACAGCTGCAAGGGTTAATCTTCAAGGATAAGCAACTCTTGCCGAGGACGGTCCGTGGATCGGTGGTCATTAATTACAACCCGAGACTCCTCCGTAAAGTAGCCGGCACGAGTCATGAGCACAGATGAATGCAGCAGGGCGATCCCGCCAATGTACGGTAAACTAAATAGTCGATAACTGGCAAACTCAATAATCGATGAGCATTGACTGATGAACCAATAACGTGAAGCGTCACAGCTGTCGTCATCAAAATGACCAATAGCGAGTGTGCTCTCGAGTCGTGCCGCTTATTATATCTCATTAAGGCCGTTTGGTCACGGCTTTCATTTGTACGTCTTTGACAGTTGTTACGTATAGTCAGAAGCCAGAAAATCTGACACCAGTCTTGTCAAGACGATCTCATTAAGGCCGTTTGGTCAGGGCTGTCTTTTGTACGTCTTTGACAGTTGTTACGGATAGTCAGAAGCCAGAAAATTTGACACCAGTCTTGTCAAGACGAATCGTGTAGTCCAATAAACGAGTTTTGGAGGTCATATAGGCAGTCGCTTCATGTATTAGGCACTTGTCTCAACACCCCGGTAAGGAAGCGAGTAGCTATCGACTATTTGCTCGCTGAGGAAAGGGACAAAAGATATAGATCTCGTGTGAGTAAAAGAGACACATACATTCTTAGTCGATAGCCGGCTGTTCACACTGTCGGCGAGCGGCTCTTACCTCTAGTTGATCGCAGCGACAAGAGCTATCAAAGATTGTACTCGCTCAGCGACGCTCGAAATTTATAGTGATTGTAGCGCTGTATACAACAATTATTTTAAAAATATTGTCTTACATTTAAATAGATGTGCGACGGAATTGCATAATTTAATTCCGCCAAGCCCGTTCCATCATCGGACCACAAGACGAACGGCGATGCACCACCGGTACATGGTGGACATCCCACCCACACGCACAAAACGTTTTGGGAACACATTCATAGTGCGTACAGCTAAGGAGTGGAATTCCCTGCCGGAGTCTGTGTTTCCTGATAACTACAACCTGGAAGTCTTTAAGTCAAGAGTGAATAGGTTACTTCTAGGCAAGCGTGCTCCATCTTCGACCACATCATCGCTTACCATCAGGTGAGATAGTGGTCAAACGCGTGCCTATCAATAGTAAAAAAAAAAAAAAGTTTTTTTTTTTTCAAGCTAGGTAACATAGTAATCGTAGCACGGCGGACGGAGCTCCGGCAGGATCTCATGGCAGTATGGAGACAGCGACTGTCGCAACCCAGCGCTGGGCACGCCACAATTGCGGCGATAAGTCCCCTCTTTGAGGAGTGGCTAGAGCGGCGCCACGGCGTCCTCACCTTCCGTCTGACGCAGGTACTCACCGGACACGGTTGTTTTGGGAGGTACCTGTTTCGAATTCAGCGGGAGGATACGCCCGGGTGTCAACACTGCGAGGATCGCCCGGAGGACACGGTGGAGCATACGGTGGAGGTCTGCCCTGCTTGGGAGGAACACCGCCGCGTCCTCGTCGAGGCGATTGGCGGCGGCGACCTCTCGCGTCCGGCCCTGGTCCAATCCATGGTCCGGAGCGAGGAGGCATGGGAAGCGGTCACCTCCTTCTGCGAAGCAGTAATGCTAGCAAAGGAGGAGGCCGAACGCGCGAGAGAGAGGGAAACCTCACGCCCCAGCCGCCGCAACAGGAGAAGACGCCCCGGGCGTCGGGAGTCGCAGGGCGATTCCCGGCCACCGTAGGCACGGGCCTGCGGACGGCGAGCATTGGGTGGCTCGCTGTCCGATCAGAACCAAGCCCGGGTCGACGGCGCGCTGTGTTCCACGCGCGCCTTAAAGAGCTGTCAGCGTAGAAGACGGGGCCCGCTAGGGCCAGCGCCTGTCGGTGTCGCGGAATCTGTTCGAAAGAGTCGTCGCGGCCCTGGTACACAAAGGGCATTGGGAGGAACACGGATGGGTTTTAGTCAGTAAGAGTCTGACACTCCCTTCTGCTTCACCCAGAGCGGGAGGAGTCATTTGATGATTTCCCATACTTAAAAAAAAAAAAAAAAAAAAAAAAAAAAAAAAGGTAACATAGTAAACTTAGTTATTAGTTACTTTTTGTTTGAATTTGGATTATATTTTTATAGAAAAAAAAAATATAATTTCGGACGAATAATTACCAGTAACTCTCTGTTTTGCGGAATTATTTTTGGTGTATTACTGTATGAAACATAATAAGTTGATTAAAGCACTCCAAAGTAGAAAATACAGTTGTACCATAAACAGTTTTATTAATGACTAGCTGTGCCCGCGACTTCGTTCGCGTGGATGTCGAAAAATATCTGTTGCATGGATAAAATCTACTTTAAGTTAATACCTTGCGTATCCTGATCTCTCTAAAATTAAGATAACAGGAAGAGGGTACCTATTGCAGGGCACTGATGAATAAAGTTGATTCTGAATTTTGTCCAGTCAGCAAAAAGAAACAATTTCTTTGATTTTCCCTGACAATTGCAGATTACGGAACACCGATTAATTTTTACATTTTATGTTAAACAGTTCTACCGGGTTTATAGAATCGACTTACTGTGTAAGAATAATCCATTTTTTTAAATCTAGGTATATTTAGTAGGTACTGAAAGAGGAGACTTATTAAATGAGGAGCTCGTAGCTAAATAATAACAGTCGCACGGGTCGATCTTCATGGTTTACCAACTCTTGCCTAGGTGGCTCTGTGAATAGGTGACCATATTATTTAACATACCGCGACTTCGCCGTGTTGATCGGAAGCTGATCCGAATATAGTTGGGAAAAGGTTAAGCATATTATATTAAAAAAGACAGACAATACCATTTGGCCCCAATTTGGGCTGACGGTCCTTGAGAGAGTACCTCTGCCGTTTTATTGTCCTTTTCATTGAATGGCGGTTAATCCCCAATAAGCAAATGTGTCAAAGTGGCGAATGGGTCTGTCACGTGACAACATTTAATGAACAGGCTGGCAGATGCTTAGGCCGTCTATGAATAGGGTAGGTAAATGTGTGACGAAAATATAATTATGAATTTATTTATTTTTTGGGAATCCTAAATTCTATTAAAGGATGTAACTTAGACCGTCTCCCTAGTGGATAAAGGAAATTGAAACAAAATTACGTTTGTAATCTGTGCCCAGTTTTGCCTACTGTAGATTAAGTGTTTTTCGCAAATAATTTCAGTTTTTTACCATGAAGCATCATCTGCCTAGCCTTTTCCCAGCTATATTGGAGTCAGCTTCCAGTCAAACGGGATTGGAGTGGCTGCCTACCAGTCCTGTACAACCCTACAACACTGGGTAACACGATACTTCTTGGCAAGACTGGTAGGTGTCAGATTTGTCGGCTTCTGACAATCCGTAAAGACTGCCTGAGATCTCTTCTCGGTAGGTATTTTAAAATGGTCAACCATCAACAGACTGACCTTGGCAAGCGTTGCTTAACCTTGAAGATCAACCTGGGCGGCTATTATATTCTGTGGTACTTAGGAATCTCGGTATGTTAAAATGGTCACCCATCCACAGATTGACCTTGGCAAGCGTTGCTTAACCTTGAAGTTCCACCCGGGCGGCTATTATACTCCGTGGTACGTAGGAATATCTGTATGTTAAAATGGTCACCCATCCACAGACTGACCTTGGCAAGCGTTGCTTAACCTTGAAGATCGACCCGGGCGGCTATTATATTCCGTGGTACGTAGAAATATCTGTATGTTAAAATGGTCACCCATCCACAGACTGACCTTGGCAAGCGTTGCTTAACCTTGAAGATCGACCCGGGCGGCTATTATATTCCGTGGTACGTAGAAATATCTGTATGTTAAAATGGTCACCCATCCACAGACTGACCTTGGCAAGCGTTGCTTAACCTTGAAGATCGACCCGGGCGGCTATTATATTCCGTGGTACGTAGGAATATCTGTATGTTAAAATGGTCACCCATCCACAGACTGACCTTGGCAAGCGTTGCTTAACCTTGAAGATCGACCCGGGCGGCTATTATATTCCGTGGTACGTAGGAATCTCGGTATGTTAAAATGGTCACCCATCCACAGACAGACCTTGGCAAGCGTTGCTTAACCTTGAAGATCGACCCGGGCGGCTATTATATTCCGTGGTACGTAGGAATCTCGGTATGTTAAAATGGTCACCCATCCACAGACAGACCTTGGCAAGCGTTGCTTAACCTTGAAGATCGACCCGGGTGGCTATTATATTCCGTGGTACGTAGGAATCTCGGTATGTTAAAATGGTCACCCATCCACAGACTGACATTGGCAAGCGTTGCTTAACCTTGAAGATCGACCCGGGCGGCTATTATATTCCGTGGTACGTAGGAATCTCGGTATGTTAAAATGGTCACCCATCCACAGACTGCCCTTGGCAAGCGTTGCTTAACCTTGAAGTTCGACCCGGGCGGCTATTATATTCCGAGGTACGTAGGAATATCTGTATGTTAAAATGGTCACCCATCCACAGACCGATCTCGGAAAGCGTAGCTTAATCTTGAAGATGGACTCGTGCAACTCATCATCTGCCTAATCTTTTCCCAACTATATTGGGTCGGCTTCCAGTAAACCGGATTTAGCTGAATACCAGTATTTTACGTGCGGCTGCCTACCAGACCTCCACAACCCATTAATTGGGTAACACGGTAGTTCTTGGCAAGACTGGAGCCAGATTTACTGGCTTCTGACAATCCGTAACGAATGCCAAAGATCTTCAAATGACAGCCGGGACCAACGGCTTAACGTGCTTTCCGAGGCACGGAGGAATTTTGGTATGTTATGATGGTCTCCCATCTACATACATACCTTGGCAAGCGTTGCTTAACCCTGAAGATCGACCCGTGCGGCTGATATAGATTAATTATGTCATTTCGAATCACAATAAAATTCATGAATCACTACTCTTCTCTTTTTTCTTTTTCTATCAAACATATCGTTATCACCTTCTAATTAGCTACATAGCATAGGTATCCAAACTTTATTTGTCACACATGGACCAATCTGCTGATAACCCCGCAATTCAGAAAAACGCATCATCAGTACATCGCCATCAATCGACAATGTAGTTAAACTGTCAAAATATAAGTTCAAACTTAGAAGCTGAAACGATATGACTAAATGTTATTTTTTTTTACACATTCATTCATTAAACAATTCTAAACTGTTACTATTTAATCTCAATAGATGGCGGTGCATGTATGTGCTTCACGTAATGAAACTTTAAACGAAACCTTTAAATACAAATATCTTTTGATAGAGTGAACCGATTGCGATGAAACAAAGACTAAGTTATACCTCCAGTTACGTACAATTTTAATGCGTGAAAGTTATCTTCGTTATTTCTTTACTTTTTACGTGATGCCTGCACATCCAAACAGATAAACAGACAAACAGACAAAAATTCCAAAAATGATGGAAATGGGTTGTGTAAGTTACCCTTTATCTCCCTAGCTATTTTTTTTATTATTATTTTGAATGTACAAAAACGACTCTTCAACAGATTTATTATATGTATAGATTAAATTATTATATCTTCGATGTACCAAAGCATCAAAAGATGCCCAAAGTAAAATTTTATGAAACATCCTTTGCAGAGACAAGGTATTTACTAATTTACGTAAACAAATTGAAATATTTATTTAAAGCACTCCCAAGAAAAAGAATCAAATTTTCTTGGCCATATATTTTTTTAAATTTGTGGCTATATGTAAACAATAATCACACATCAAAATTCGGGTCAAACTTAAACACACACCCCAGTATTATCTAGCATACATGCCTGAGGCTTATCCTTTTGCAGCAAGTTACACATTCAAGGACTGCCCAGACCAATGTCTTGGGGCCAATAAGTTGGCTATCGACACTCGGTAGACCGCTTGGGGACCACGCTATGTTTGGCAGATAGTTGGCCGAAGATATAAAACTTGAAGCCAATAAAATTGATTGACTATGTAAGTGTGTCAGTGTTTTAAGCAATAATTATATTGAGAGAGACAGAGCAACACTTATTTACCCCAAAACCGTATATGCTATCTCACACACACAACCCAGTATTATCACCCGTACAAGCCCGAGGCTTATCCTTTTACTGCAGCAAGTTACACAAGGACTGGCCAGACCAATGTCTTGGGGCCAATAAGTTGGCCATCTACACTAAAATTATAACGGGAGACCGCTTGGGGAGCACGCAATGTCGGCAGATAGTTGGCCAAAGATATAGAACTTGTGTTTAGTGGGACTTTAGTCTTGTTACTCTATAAAGTTATATTATGAATACTAACGTTTACGTGCGGTTGTAAGGCGTAATTGTATAGTTCAAGGTTTAACAGTAAGTTTTTACGTTCGTTTTGTTTGATGGGGTACAGAATAAAAAGCCACATTAAACGGTGGGCGTATATTTCTATTGCTAATAATGTAGGGTATTAACAAAGCATATTAGAAGGAAAAAATAGCCATAATTATTCCTACACTTATAGCTTACTAGCTTCTACCAGCGTCTTCGCCCATATTGTAGTCCTATTAAACGATATGGTTAACCCGTATGTCAAATTCCATTTAATGTTCAGCCGTGAAAAAGTGACAAAAAAATAAACAGGCAAAGTTACTTTCACAATTGTAATTATTATCATCATCATATCAGCTGTAAGACTTCCACTGCTGGACATAGGCCTCATGGGAGGCCTTCCAACGCTGTTTAATATTTTTGTATGGATGGATATTTATTGAACTTAACGTCCTTGATTTGAGAATATTATTCTCGATCAATGCTGGTTTTTTTGAAGATGAGGATTGCTACTCTAAAAGAAAGACAAGAACATGAGTGTAATTACATGAAGGTCTAATTTAAAATTAGATCTTCATAAGACAACAAAGAACTGTAATTAAGGCGACGACATACGCCAGCGACCTTGAGAGAACAACACGCGCACTCTTTTAACACCCGCGTGACACAATATTCAGTAGTTTTTTGTACGTACCTTATTATTCTAAGATTTTAAAATAAATAACCCCATATCAAAATGTAGAATAGTTAAATTGTCTTTGAGATTGTGTAAATTCCATAAAAATACGCCCGGCAGTTTTGGCCCAAGTGTCGGTTTTATGTCCGTGTTAGGCATAACTTTACAAATTAATTACACTACGTTGAACGAATAAAACTCAAAAATTTCATAAAGCAAATTATTAAGAAAATAATCTAATGTAACATATATTTTTTCCAAAAAATTACGTCTAGCCGTTTAGATGTGATTCTCATTTTAAAATCAGCTACTCGCAGGTATCTCCGCCTTAATCAAAATAAATAGATCCTCACTCAGACTGTAGCCTGAGCTTACCAACCACAAACTACAAACAAATTGACTTGGCTGCTCTCTCGAGAAATGCTTGAAAACAGCGTGCAGATGAAGCAACTTTTCGTCGGCATTTACTGAGAAATAACATCTGAAAAAAAATATAGTAATCTACATGATATGATACGTAATTAGGTTTAGCCAGAATTTATGTATCGGTTCTTAATAAGATAAAAAAATCACCAAATCACCTCCAAATCGTTGAGATGAAACCATTTTACTCCTTCATTTTTTAATAAAAGTCTTAAAAAAAATATCTACTGCTTTGCAATACAAACATGAATAATTTGGTTTTGTTACTTTTTTAAAATGTGTGTTTTTTTTTTGTAATAAATTAAAAATGCATGTAGCAAGTGGCGCGTAGAGGAGTAGTTAGCTCCGTTTATATGCACAAGGTCATTGGCATGTATACAAGCCTTAAACCACAAAATAAATGGCCTACTTAAAAACCTCAACGAATTCACCTTCACTAGTTCGACACAATATAATAGTTACGTCTTCCAACAAAGAGTTATTCGCCCCTACTTTCGCCCCATTGTGCGAACAGATGCTCGCTTCAATGGATTTCTGCTGCGTCACTTCTATTTTGCGTCGAACTGTCCGGCGGCGGCAGTGACTCGTCATTCACTATAGAATGCTGAACGGTATGAAATTGGTTTACTAACATTATAATGGGTATTTTTCGATAAATCATTTATTGATATTGATGGTTTTTTACTAGGTTAAATAGTCATTGGTCAAGATTATGTGCATTGACCAAAATCTATTTAGGGTTCCGTATTACTAAGCCTCCGCTGTCCGTCCGTCCGTCAGTCTGTCAGCAGGCTTTATTTCAGGAACACTTATAGATAGACAGTTATAATTTTCACAGAGAGCGTATTTCTATTGCCGCTATAAGAACAAATAATAAAAAATAAAATATATTAAAAATTAAAGGGGGCTCCCGTACAAGAAACGTGTTCTTTTTTCGGTTTTTGGTACGGAACCCTTCGTGTGAGAGTCCGTCTCGCACTTGGCCGGTTTTTTTCCAACTGTTTTGGAGTCGAAAATGGAGTATGTTAAGATGGTGACCCATCCATATCCAACCCAACCTCGGCAAGTATTGATTTACCTTGAAGATCGACGCGTGTAGCTGTTATACTTTTGTCACGAACTCTTAAAGATCAATTTTGGATATTTTTAAAAATGACATAAGGGACACATACCCTAAAAATATCTCAATTTAATATTCTTTTGAACACCACATTTAATTTACATATCTACAATAATAAAGCGATTTACCATCACCGGAGCATAACAATAAAACCATTGCATGTCATTCAATACGCTATTTTTTATGTCACCGTATCAACATCAGAACCCTCTTTTTAATCCGGCTCAAACCAGTTCGGACCAGTTTAAGCAGAATCTTGGCGCGTGGACATTTCACCCCCGGATTCGATACGGTTTGAAGGTCATTGAACCATGGGGCCCAAAACTTGGGGTGAAGCTACTAGAGAAATAATCGATATTATTTTAGTTTTTTGGCATAGGTGTGTCCCTGGGGTTTGGGTGATCAACAAAGTGCTGTCGCGTGTATTTTAAGTTTTTTTTTTGGATTTGTAATTGGATATAATTTAACTACGGGGTTGAAACATTGTGGTTGGTTTAAATACTTTATTAGAATAATAATTACCCAGCATTGGAACACAATTATTTCAACTCCTATAACACTGTAATAAATCCAGCCACAATACTTTAACTTCAAATTGTCATGTAATTAACACTTTCAGGACTCAAATGTACAGAGGCAGACTTAATGCCATAGGCATTCTCTACCAGTCAACGTTTAGGTGATACAGAGAATAGTGGTAGACGAGCAATATGGAGAATTAAAAGCGATTTATAATATAATTATTCAAATAGAATTGAAATGAAGAACAAACATATGTAAAGTATATATACCTACAATATAAAAACATAATACAAACTCTAATTAACAAGATAACGAAATGCTTAAACAATTATTTTAACTGCATTGCAAAAAATAACAGTGCAAAAAATACATCATCAACGCAAAATGCACCTTCAAACAATTCAAAAAAAAATATTTATTTATTTATTTATGTACACACAATAAACTTAAAAAAAGATAATTAAATAAAGACAAAAGACCACAAAGGTACTGCTTATTTCAATAGAAATTTCTTCCAGCAGACCTGCGATAGAAGGGTGGGATAAGAAACGTAGACACAGTGTGTAGAGAGACAGAGAAGGAAACTTAAAATAGACTATACTAACTTAACTAAAGTATATTATGTACTACGCAATAATAAACAATAAACCACTAATAATATCTACTACATTCCTGCTTTAAAAGCAATTACAAAAAACTTTTGTATAAACTGCATGCCTATTGTCTTAAATCGACCCACATCGTACCTGCCATTCCATGCACGAAATACGACATAATTACAAGAACAAAAAAATAATCTACTACTTCTATTTCTTGCTTTAAAAGGAATTAAAAAAAAAAACTTTTAATAAAATCTTCATGATTATTGTGTTAAATCAACCCACATCGCACCTGCCATTTCATATACAAAATACGACATGATTATACACATTTTTAACACAAAGTACCACTCAATCGTTTGTCCCCCGGTGTTCAAGCGTGATAATATTTTTACAACCAAACATTTTTTCTAACAAACTTGCGATAAGAATCAAAATACCCAATAGTGTGACTTATTTCGGGGACTTCCGTTGCACTTGAAGGGGACAATATAGTTACAAAAATTAGTTGAAATGTTTAAAAAATAAGATTGAGTCACTTGACATACCTGCTCGATGTTTGTACCTCAAATTATTATTGATGCAATTTTTTACAAAAATAATATACTAAAGGGAAAGTTTTTTTTTTTTTTTTTCTCTTTATTTTAAGGGCTTTATCGCTGAGCGATGATGTCGCCCTGTAACATCAACATATTCGCTTACTAACTACTGCTAAAAAATATCTATTTTAAAACAAAAAATGCCAGTTTGTACAGGATTCTGGCTTGATCCGATAAAGGATAAGCCAGGATGGCATTACACTCTCCAACATCGTAAAGGGAAAGTTAATAGTCATCTTTGAAGAAACATTCGCGTCTCAGTCGCAAATTATCAAAAACTTCTGTAATTTCACCATCGTTTAGATAAGTTTTTGATATTAACTTCGAATGAGATGACTGTCATCTCGTTCAAAGTGAATGCGAACGATTTCAAAATAAATTATGGGGTACGTTTAGACCATTTTAGTCATGTGTCCCGCCGCTAAAAACTGAAAAGCGTTAGTTTTGGGTAAGTATATGAAAAGTAGGTATTTAAGATGTTAGTACATATGTACGATGAAGTTAAAAGGAAAAATAACATAAAGATATAATAGTTTTCTTTTTAACTTCACTATGGCTAGGTCATGGTTTAATCTAAATCTAATTTTATCATGGTCGGGCAAAAACTACGGAACCCCACACTTGGCCCGTCACACAATTGTCCTGTATGAAGTTCGAAAATGTAATACAACTTGAAGATTAGGCCAGTTTTTAAATAACATGGCTCCCCAAACCTTACCAAACTCCTAGAGGAAAAAACAAATCATAAAAAAACTTCTAAAACTATTCTAAACATTCATCCCCCTCTTCCCCAAAACTGATCAAAGACCATAAAGCAATACAAACTCCACTTGTAGTCCACAAACTAAGATGGCTATCGATGACCAAAAAGTTGTCGTACATATTCGGGAATTTTCGGCATTTTTCGTACAGTGTCGTGTGCACTAAAGGTTTGAACACGTGAGGGTGTGCTATCGAATCGTACCCGTTGTATTTAAAGGCGAAGGAGACGGATGTGTGATGTGCGATTAGGAGTGGTATAGAGTCGTAATAATTGTATTTTTCCAATAAAAAACAGGGTTCAAATAAGTTAATTTTGGAGCCTAATCCACTAATAATGTTTTTTTTTATTTTTTGTCGAGGGTTAATGAACAAATAATATTTATCCTTTATTTGACGCTGACTTAGAACAGTGATCATTATACTATCAACTTTGTTTTCTAGAGAAGTAATTTAAAACCGATTCCCTTTAACGCACACCCTGTGCACTTACGGAATTGTAAATACTCATAAAGTTTAAGTTTAATATTAAAATAAAACTCTGTGTTGACGACCTCGAAATAATTGTACAGTTTACTTATCTCTTTTATGAGTCGTTTTATAAAGGATTAAAGATAAATTGAACTACTGCTACGACACGGAAAGAAATTTTAAAAGATTTGGTAAAAAATCACATTCCTTATATTTTTCACTAATACTAGAGAACTCTATAATATTAGACAGTGTACTTTCATTCAAGGAATCATGTGTGTTTTAAAAACAGGTAACAAACATTAAGAAACGTATTTACAAAAAAAAAATATCGCAACATAACAGCGACTCCACACATTCCTCCGTCCCCCAAAACTGTGCGCTAAGAGAAGGGCTCGGACTTGGGAACGTTATTGATTTCCATTATACCCGCACCGCTGCTCGTCATCTTAAAGACGTGTCGCGTTTCACACACTTTTATATATCGTTACACTTACACTTTTATATATCGTCATACTTTTATATGTACAGCGTCTCATTTGGGGGGTCGAGGTTAAGTTATAACAGTCATACGGGTTGAAGGTTGTAAGTGTCAGAAAGAAGGTCAAAACTCTGTCCTCTTGGTTTCGGCTGCCATCAAATGTTTTTCACAGTTGTATACGATCAGTATAGTAGCACGAAAGTCTAGCTATCTTTCTTCAATCTTACCAGGGTCTTATCATGTGTTCCATGTACTCCAAACCAAGTAACTATATTTTGAAGGACAGATATCTTAAGTAGTCGCTGTATGTTCAGCATCGGTAAAATGGGGTAAATAGAAACAGGGGTGAATAGAAACAAATGAATTGAATGGTATTTTCACTTGAATGCCATATTATTGGTTTAAAATTAGAGTCTTTAAATGTTGCAAGCCGAATTTAAATAAAGTGAAAATACCCTCTAAAGTTTTGTTTCTATTCACCCCGTTTTTTTTAAGCATGGGAAATCATCAAATGACTCCTCCCGCTCTAGGTAAAGCAGACGGAAGTGTCAGACTCTTACTGACTAAAACCCATTCGTGTTCCTCCTAATGCCCTTTGCGTCCCAGGGCCGCGGCGACTCTTTCGAACAGATTCCGCAACCTCGGCAGGTTCTATTCACCCCTGCGTTTCTATTCACCCGGTTTTAGGGTGCCTTTCCACCATAGATGCTGCGAGAATGCAACAGCTAAGCTACGAAACTATGTGACCGTTTCCACTGAAGCTAAGCTATTTAGCGGAGCAAGTAAGATGTGCTATGAAAATTCGCCGCCGCACGGTAGCTGTGCGAGGAAGATGCGCAGCTGGAGTTATGCGACGTATCGACAATAGGGAAGGCATGCACTGCTCTGCACATCTGCACATATCTACACAACACACAAATCCATAGTACGCATCCTTGCGTATAAAAAACGTAGCTTAGTTAAATCAGGTTCCACCAGTGCTATGCTGTGTGAACCAATGAATATGATTGGTTGATATCAAACGCATCCATAGCAACGTCGCATAGCACATCTATGGTGGAAAAGCAGCCTTAAGGTATAAGGCCTATCTAGTTGCATCTGGTATTCTGCAAGCCGGAACATAGTTGAGAAAAGGCTAGCCAGATGATACACACACACACCACACACACATTTATATAAAACGTAACATTTTCTCGTTGTGTCAGCGTTTCTGTGCTATTAATATGAAATATTAAGGGAAAGAGATATACTGTGTTGGGAACAAATATATTAGAAGGGCAGAACGAATGTGATGATTGTGTAATATTAAAGACAAAAAGGTTTTTCGTTATGAGACACATTTGTATGTGTGAGAACGCAGAAGTGGTTTACTATCTGCAAGAATTCAGAGATACAGGCTCTGCCTAGTTTGGGAACCACTGTCAAATGACCATGCCAATTTAATTTTGTTACTGTAAGCATATTTTATAAGTATATCTACCATTTTTCATCTTATTTTTAATAACAATGGACCGATAAAAAATAAATTAAATTAACCATCGATTTTGCGTCTTAGCATGGCAGTAGCGGTCTAAGTTATAACCCATCGTCTAAGTAAAATTCAACAACAACGGAAATTTATACATGTAGCCATCCTGAATTGATAGCCTTTGAGATCCTTAAAACTTTTTTAAATGGATAAAGATACATACGCGGCTTTTTTTCGGGTTCCTACAAAGTTAATAATATACTCGATATAAGAAAAAAAGTAATGCCTGCTTATGCTATGCTAAAACAGAATATATTATACACGGATATTTATGTTTTATTAATTATTGCATTCTTTATGAAACAGCTGATATTTTTTAGGGTTTCTTACACAAAGGATAACCAACGGAACCCAATAGGGGTCCAGTAGCGGAGGCTTAGTAATAACTAAGCCGTCCGAGTCTGTCCGTCCGTCCGTCTATCTATCAGCGGGCTGTATCTCAAGAACCGTAATAGGTAGACAGTTGAAATTTTCACAGATTGTGCATTTCTATTGCCGCTATAACAACAAATAACAAAAATTAAGGTTTATGGTACGGAACCCTACGTGTGCGAGTCCGACTCTCACTTGACAGATTTTTTTTTCGAGTTTTCAGGGTTGGTCTTAAACTAAAAGTTGTTTATAATCATGTGTACTTTCACTCCCTGAGAGATTGATAGTGTTTTACAAATAACCCAGTAAACAGGTTACTTAAGTGTAGTAATAAACAACTAACTAAAACTTAAAATTCACAACAAAAATAAAATAAATCAATTCACACCCACATTTTAATATCGGACTAAAGCACAGCTATATTTATGAAGTGACAAAAAGACCGAAGAAATAGAATGAAATATAAATGAATGAAGGCGACGTTCGATGGTATCTGATGAACGAATCGAATGAATTCCTGTGGAGGTGAATGATTCGTTTTTCCCCGAGCAGAACAATGAAATGAGATAGATAAGATTGAAAACTGGAATAAAATGTTGAAGGAATACTTATGTAAGAAAGTAATTTAAATGACGTCGCGTCATTGAGTCAGGTATTTCTTGTCGTCCTAATATATAAAACTAGCTGACCCGCGCTACTTCGTCTGCGTCACATTTTTCATTATTGCTCCGCTCCTATTAGCCTTAGCGTGATGATATATAAATGATCTATCTTACACTGAAATAATTTTTCAAATCGGACCTATAGTTCCCGAGATTAGCGCGTTCAAGCAAACAAACAAACTCTTCAGCTTTATATATTAGTATATAGATTCTTCCGTTACTGACAGACAACGCACAGCCGAAACTACTAGTCGGAGAAAGCTGAAATTCGGCATGTAGGTTCCTTGGTGAGTGTAGGGGAGCACTAAGAGAAATTTCTACGAGAACGGGATAAGACGGGATATGCGCGTACGAAGTCGCGGGCAAAAGCTAGTCGACTATAGAAGATTTCCGAGTTTTTAATTAGACGAATTAAGACGATATAGTGCGTTGGAAACACGATTCACGTCACTAAGATGGTACAATTTTTACCAGCGACATGACGTCATGCGTGTCTTCAACGCACTTTATCGTCTTCATTTTTTGTTTACGTGAAAGAAGAAAAATAAATGTCCAATATTTTTTGACGGAATAATTATATTTTTTAAGTAAAAAACTTTTTTACTAAAAATATAACCGACTTCCAAAACAAAACACTACAAAGTATAAAATAACTTTAATTTCGGAAGTCGGTGTTTTTGGTTATTTCGTTTTTTGACACCGACTTCCAAAATTAAAGTTATTTTATACTTTGTAGTGTTTTGTAGCAGAGGCAATGAAGACACCCGATATGCAATGGATGGTCTTGGTCCTCCATCCCAGACCATCCTCGGCAAGTGCTGCTTAATCTCGAAGATCGAACCGGTTACACAGAATTAAAATTAATAGTAATTATTTATTTTATGTGGTCTAACTCAGCATCAGGGTAAAAAAATTGTATCTCAAACTATCATGACATATACCGCAATGTTTCCACAAATCAGATAAGCATTAAATCATTTAAAGACAATACTAAAAGACCTCAACCCGACAAGATAAGACAACTGTCTTAAAAAATACACAACCGAACCGTCCATACATATCTGCCGATCCTCAGTGGGCAATAAAGGGTGATAGTTGGAAGGGATCGGTTATCGTCGTATCTCGTACTCATCGGGAACTACGAATGTGGGTCGGGCTCACACCGAACTGGCAAACGGTATATACAGGGAGTATTTTATTTGGGTGGCTGGCATTAAGAGCGTTTATTCTGAGAGCGAGAGTTATTTATATTGATAAAAAAATACACTTTTCTCTCAAATCATCAATATAAATAAAATTCTTCCGTTACTGAGTGATTGAGTGACTGAGTAACTGATTGACTGACAGACAATGCACAGCCGTCAATGCAATGACATGTAACACACAATTTGACATGTAAGTTTTTTGGGGAGTGTTGGGGAGCGTTACGAGAGGATTTCCCAAAATTCCTATGGGAACGGGAAAAACGGCATACGCGTGTACAAAATCACGTGCAAAAATTAGTCCAAAATTATAAAATAAAACAGCAGAACTTGGTGTTTGTATGTTGGAAGAAAAGTATAAAAAACATAGTACTATTTTTAAGGCACTCGTGTAAAAAGAAAGAAGAGAACTAAAGAGTAATAAATCACAAATCAGCGATTTTTAGAATTATTTTATGTTTATTTGTTTGTAAGTGCACATCTCCGAAACTACTAAACATATTTGTCGCCACATCGACCGGTCCTGTGGGCCTCGCATCTAGTGGATTCGAGTATTCCGGTACACGTTCGGTACTCCAAATTCTTTCGACTCCATCGATGATGTGTTCTGCACGCAATGTCCTGCACAATTCACCACAAAATTATTTTATTTTAATTAAAAATTCAAACATCAAAATAAGTCTACACCCTATATAACTCTGTGGGTATAATTAGTAAACCTTCACAGTTATATGAAGTGATATTTACGTAGTTGAGGAGGGTATTAGGTAGAGGGTTGAAAAGGGGTGTAAGCGCTACTTTCACGTGGCATCAGAAATAAAGGGACATCGGTACCCATTGATTATTGAGAAAAGTATTTATTTCTCTCTCCTCAAAGGTTGGCTTAGAATTAACATCTTAGGGCTAAACAATAAATGAAGACCAAAAGCTCCTTTGCGAGAGACTGGAGTCCGTACTAGGGAAACCCTGTGTTACAGATCTCCAGGCTCCCTGTGATTATGTCATCTTAAAGTACATTGCAGAAGTTTAGAGTACAATCACATTCATTATGATTTATATGAAAGATAAAAAAAGGAAAAAATAATTGTTAAAATAAATATCAAAACAAAAATAATAAAAATTTTAAAAAAGTTATGGGTTTTGGTTTTATATGAATTACTAGTGGACGTCACGCGGTTTCATCCGCGTAGTTCCCGTTCCCGTGGGAGTACGGGGATAATATATAGCCTATGTTACTCTCTGATAATGTGGCTATCCATTGCTGAAAGAATTTTTCAAATCGTTCCAGTAGTTTCGACGCCTATTCATTTCAAACAAACAAATCTTTCCTCTTTATTATATTAGTGTAGAAAAAGGTGATGCAATACACTGCTATTGGAATAAAAAGCGGTATATTTATATCGGAGATGGATCTAAATACGAAATCTAATCGTTGTCTGCCATTTTGCACGTGGTTGAGTAGAATCAGTGCGCACAAACGGCGCGGTCGAGCTCTGGGTGTCAACTGTGTCGTGTCGCTAACAGACTAGCCCCACCTTGGCATATGACAGACATAGGCTATATATTATCCCTGTACTCCCACGGGAACAGGAACTATGCGGGTGAAACCGCGTGACGTCCACTAGTATCTTCTAAAAATCCAAATCCACCTTCAATACCAAAATACCCGCACAATTTTGCTAACAGCCACTCCATATTAGCGGGCGACCTACTCACTCTGCTGACCCCCCTAGGGCCCGAAGTTCCATAACTAGTTAAGATTTAATTAAATGCTCCACAACAGAACTGTAGCTAATATGCTAAGCCAATAAACTGCTGCGGTATAGAGACCATCAGTTGTACAATATTCATCTGGGTTGAAGCTTCTAACTCATTGCTATTCCAGTTTAATGTTAGGGTTTAAAGTGGTAGTTAGTTTAAAGATGGTCAATTTGTCTGTAGTTTAGTCAGCTGACAGACAAACGGACAGACAAACAGAGTAGTGATAGGGAAAATTGCTTCAATTTTTGATTCGATGAGAGAAAACGGAGACGGATATCCAATTCATAATGTGTGACTTACGAAAAAAAAAAATTATTGAATAGTTAGAAGAGAAATGTAAACAATGCATCATCATCATTTTTGATAAACTTTTGATAAATTATTTTCGCTCTTCATATTACTTTCAATAAATCACGCAAATAAATAAGCCATGTGTACATTTTATAGCGAAAAGTACTTAGTCGAAGAAATACATTTTCGTAACTGCTAAATCACTGGATACAGGTAATTTTCTACCGAAAACTAATCAACAAGATTAATTTTCTTAACTCCTGCATCCCAATTAATTAATATGTAAATATTCGAGTAAGTTACAATACAGTGTAACATACAACGCACACGGAGGAGTAAGCACTACCCTGATATAAGTTGTGTAGCCCGAGGCAAATAGGATGGACTTAAGTTCCCGAGCTTAACTTCAACCAATCCTGGGAATAAGTTGAAGATAGCTAGTGATATTGTACAGGAACTTATATGTAGTGAATGGTACTGTGTTTTGAGATAAGAAAACGCTTTCATATGCCTTCGGGTTGCCTTGGTCAGTTTATTCTTCAGTTGGTGGAAGCTTATCATTTTTGAAAACAAAATATAGTGGGTATTGTAACACCACAGGAAGATTCTGATCAATTTAGGCCTGGCTTAGTAGGAAGCTAATACGCTATCACTTATTAAAGCATATTTTACATTCATAATTCAAACACTATTTATACTTTTGTCAGATGCTTCCAAAGTTCCAACGACTAACTTGTCTGCCAGTGAGCTGCAGCCATGAAGTTCATAGCACATTAAGTAAAACTTAAAAAAATATAAATAACCGACTTCCAAACAAAACACTACAAAGTATAAAATAACCTTAATTTCGGAACTCGGTGTTTTTGATAAAAATAATATTACCGACTTCCAAACAAAACACTACAAAACTGTTTTGTTTGAAAGTCTGTAATATTTTTTTTATTATTCACTTTTTAGTAGTGATACTTGGACGACGTCATCGTCTACGCAGAAATTGAAATAAGCAAAAAGGCTTATAAAATAAAAACTACTGAGCCAAAGTGAATTCAATTTTTACGGACAAATTGGAAGTATCAAACTAAAAAAGAATCACAGAAATTGGATTAGAAACTTCGGAGTAATCGGTGTTTATACATATACACCGATATACCGGTTATACCGGTGTATATATATGAACCGAATTGGAAACCTCCTCCTTTTAAGACAGTTAAAAAAATAAGGAGAGCTTGATAGAATCTCACTCACCTACAAAAGCATAGACTCTATTATTTGCTCTGAGAATCTCAGTCGGTCTGTTTTGCGTGGCTCACTGACCAATACTACTTACTACTTATCTTACTATAATAACTATACTTATATTATAAATGCGAAAGTTTGTGAGGATGGATGTTTGTTACTCTTTCACGTCAGAACGCCTGAAAGAATCTTCATGAAATTCATGGCACAGAGGTAGATATAGTCTTTTTATCCCGGGAGTATGTTCCCTAAGGATCACGCGGTCGAAGCCGCTGGTAGAACCTAGTAATCATATTTTAAATATTTTTTTTGACAAACACCAACCACAAAAGCGATGAGCTGTCATTGGAAAGCTTTTTTATTAAAGTACTGTTTGAATTGAATGTTTGGTAAATAATAATTCAAAACTCGCCAATGGATAATAAATCACTGAAAATCTATAAAAGCATCTAAAAAAAGTACAAAAATGCTGAAACCATTAAATATTTACATCAAACAAACCGCGGTCCAACAGTCTGATGACACAGTCAAAATATTCAGTAGTTGCTATCAAATAGTTATCGATGGCACTAGAATAGAATTCCATTTTGACTGATTTATTCGAGCACGAAACAGCATACCGTAAAATAAATAAAAATAAAGTTGCAGTACTAGGTAATAAAATGTTTAACAAGAATTCAAGTAGTGAAAGCAGGCAATGACATGAATTCAATGTGGAAAATAAAAATAATGTAAAAAGCATAGAACAATGCCACCGACGCTGCAATTAACGTAGCCACCTACTGGGCTCAAAAAATCTAAGAAGTTAACCATCGACACGAAAAGAAGAAGACAACTAAATCAACAATCTCTTAAATTGCACTGTATTGAATTGTTTCAATAAAACATCCTACCATAGCATTATTTGCAAAGCAAAGCAATTCTTGACAAAAAAATTTTGCCCGACGGGTGTCGTCTATCGGCGTTTTCGTGGAAGGCTACCTGACACCACGACTCAGTGCAATACGTCGCCGACCCAATGTAGCAAATAGATTTAGTTTTTATGATTTTAATATGTATTAGTGTATTTTTCTGTAATATTATATTATGTATTCTTTTCTATGGGCCTTAGTCGCCTGACGATAAAGCATTTTTAATATTGTTATATTTATCTCTCCTTTACATACTTGCATAAAGGTGGATACATTTTGATAAATCAGGCTAACATCAGCAACTCAGATGATTTTATTTTAATAAAATCGTCTGAGTCCGAATATAGACGCTTGAGGTTACACGTTGTATATTCCTCAATAATATCTTCATCGGGCTAGCCTTTCCGTATTATGATACGATCGGGTTTGATTTTAAATGGATGCAGCTGAATACTAACTGAAAAACTGAAACCCCAATAAAAACTATAAAAATAAACCCATACGTTATAAGCACCGTCCACTGCGCGTTGAGTATTGAAACCCGCGCAGTCATTGCGTTCACATAAACACTTTTGTGAGGACTCATCGTGATCAAATGCTGGTAATAAAGATAGATTAATGGCATCCACCGCGCCGGGCGTTGCCGAGCGTTGCCGAACTTTACCGAACTAACATGTGAGAGCGGAGTACGAATTGCAGAATAAGTTTTATTAATGGTCTTTTGGTTTTTTTTCCGGGTTTGAAACTGGATGTAATTTTAATATGGGGTTTTTTGTCACTTATTTGCTGACTTTGGCAGTCTGGCTGTATGGCCTTTAATGCAGAACCTTGTTAGTCTTTTATTGAGTACTCTTTTATGTGTTTATCTTTCAGTCACAAGTCTGAACTCGAAATAAAATTTAAAACTTCGCAAATTCACAACGTCCCTTGAACTCCACAAATCAAGCTATATCTGCGATATCAAATCAATTTTCGAACTAATGCACTGTCACAAAACAAAATCCATTCGTCAGAATCATTTTTTTTTGCCAACGTTACCATTGATGCAATCTATCTCAAGACGAGTCTTGATTTATTCTGTTACAGCTAAGTGTGCTTGCTTGACAGCCAAAAGATTTATTACAACATTTTTTCCGCTCCAAAGGTAGAGCCTATGTTTATCTTCACCAACTATCTGAATACGGTGGTATATTAAGTAAGTTGTTTCTGCCTGGTTCATTTTGATCGTATAAGCGAAAAAATATTTTCGTGGTAAATTCTGCTGAGCTTTCTGTATATAGATATTTTCTTCTTTTTGATGTTGTAACTTAGCTTTATCCTCTTCAATTTATACTGAACCTTTTATTATTTGGTCTATCTTAGTACAATTTTACAGTGTGATTCTTATCTTTAACAAACAAATCATTATTGTTTTTGATCTTATGATCAAAAGCAATGATGATTTGTACCCTAGCCTATTATTTTTTTATCAGAAGTAGGTTCAGTATTTTTTCGAGAACAATGAACGCAATGAGCAACGTTTGCCTTTTTCTGTTTTGTATTTCAAAAATAACAGTCGTTTGTGAAACTCTCAGTACATTAACAAAATTGTCTTCACTAAAACAAACAAGCTCTTTGCGCAACTTCAAAAACAAAGCAATGGCAATTTCATACCCAACTTTTTGCACAACAAAAGAAAATATCCTTTTCCCAATAATACTAACGACGAAAATTGACGCTTCACAAAAAGGGATCCAAATTATTATTCCAGCTTTGTTTGTCGTCGTCAAAAGGAGAAAACCTTAAAGGTATCTTTAAAAATCCATTTCAGAGTTATCCGGTAAAAATGCCTCGGGTGATTTTTTTATATCCATATTCACCATTTCAGAACGCTGGGGTGAAGGTACATGGTGACACACGGTAACAAAGATTAATGATACAGATCTGAAAAGTTTTTTAGTTTAGTATTTTTAGAGGATCGATGAAGCGTGATTAATTGTTTTGAGCGGCGTATACATATTAGAAGGCAAAATATACATACACGTTAAGGAAAGAATTAATGAAACTTACTGGGAAACCATGATTAATCAATGGGAATGAACGAATTTTCGCGGGTGATCGAATTGTTTTTTTTTCTGATTTTAATTTGTCTTCTAATCAATCTCACAATTAGTTCTGAACCTGAACTGAACCAACCTGTGAAGGACCTGGTAAATGGTACGAGTATAAGGCACTTGTTTCAACACCGGCGATCAGCGAGTAGCGAGTAAAGCTTCAAACTCGAAACTAGTTGGTGAGTAGCGAGTGAAAAGTTTCGATAGTTTTGACGCTCGGCTTTCAGC
This sequence comes from Lacanobia wlatinum, assembly GCA_947578705.1. Lineage (NCBI taxonomy): Eukaryota > Metazoa > Arthropoda > Insecta > Lepidoptera > Noctuidae > Lacanobia > Lacanobia wlatinum. Next base: position 25,948,547 of record OX388031.1, read on the forward strand.
GAGTGCTTTTGTGCGATGGGCTTTTACTCGCAATACTCGGTCCGGCCCGCACTATAGGTAGAAATTACCGCTGTTTGGTGAGTTTTGACGCCAAGCGAGCATCGTCGAGCGAGCGTCGCTGAGCGAGTATAATTTTGATAGCTCTTGTCGCTGCGATCAATTAGAAGTAAGAGCCGCTCGCCGGCGATGTGAACAGCCAGCTATCGACTATGAATGTATGTCTCTTTTACTCACATGAGATCTATATCTTTTGTCCGTTTCCTCAGCGAGCAAATAGTCGATAGCTACTCACTTCCTTGCTGGCGATGAGACAAGCACCTAAGGCTCATTATCATCATCTGCCTAGCCTTTCTATATTAGGGTCGGCTTCCAGTCAAACCAGACTCATCTGAATACCAGTACTTTTTTTTTGGTAAGTCGTATGGTAGTCGGCTCAATGAAAGCAAAATTAAGTCTTAGTTGTAATTTTACCGTTTCACAGATCAGGTACGGACCAAAGATAGCTTCCTGAAGCATCCCACAGTGTGTCTCTCTTAAAACTCAATAGGATGGTGGGTGTGACCGTTTTATTCTGCCGTCTCCTCGGCTTTGCAATTCGCTCGCCGTTCAGAGGGCTACAACGAAGGGGAAGTGCCCAGATGTCGCCCGAACAAATTATTTACTACCCTTCCTTTTGTCGGAGGCCTGCATCTCCATATTTGTTATTGCGAAAACGGTGTCATCCGAATTGCGGAGCATACCTGGAATTGGATGGCGCGATTCATCTTGATTCTTTTTATGGAGCAAATTGGGTTTGATAGAGTGTGTAGGCCTGGTAACCATTTGTTAATGTCCACGGGTTTTGGCAACAGATAGAAAATGTTCGGGTTCCTATGAAATATTTTTGCAAGAACATTCAAATGTCTTACAATTTTTTTTGTGTCCTGTTACTATGAATGTTGGATTTTTTGCGACATTTTCCGCTAGATAGAAAATTATGAGTGTTTTGACAAATTTTTCTACGTAACGTGTCCGGCTACGACCGGGCTAAATTTGTACCAATTTCTTCAACAAATGTGATAAAAGCTAGTTCATGGTTTTTAATATCGTTATCTTCAGATATTTTTGTATTAATGCAATAAGTTTAATTTCATCATTAGTATGAAATAGTGCACTCATAATCGCAGCGTTCTATACCTCTAGAGGTGGCCGGAAACAAACGCAGGTTATAAAAAAGTCACCGGCACATGTCGCAGTGGAGTGCACTGACCGCACATGCACTTGGGCTCTAATAGTACTGGCTCTCGACTATTATGACTGGATTAATGCAAAGTATAGAGGTACTCACGAATGTTTTATTGATAAGGAAACAATCAACAAAATAATTTCACAATCGTTGAATCCGAATAAGGCTAAGAAAGAAAAATACATGATGCAGCTGGTTATCAAAATCAGGTAGCTTCTAAAATCAGGAGATAAACAGTTGAACTAACTGACTCGGATCTTGGAAAACTACCACTTAAATAAGTTTAGAGAAGTCTTAATAATTCTTTTGCACAAATTAGGTGAAATGGCGTCATTCAGAAAGACTTCTCGTCAATCAGATATTACCACACTGTTTCCATTTAACTTTAAAGGTTTAGCTATATCAACGGATGGTACGAGCTTTAAAATTTCAAACACGTTTGTAATTTCAAGGAATCTTGTAATGTCACGTCTACAACCTTATGTTGCCATTTGTTGTTAGAAACTTCAATTTACAACTGAAATTTATAGAAGTCCAAATTCTCGAAAATACTTTAGGTACCAAATCCTTCAACGCAAAATAACTCAAAACAACTTTCTCTGGAATATGAGTAGAGACATTTTCCCGTGATTTAGACACCAAATCCAGCTCATAACAAGGCGAAATGGGGAAGATAAGTACAAACAAAGCTGCAGCGTACTTCATGCAACATATGTGGACGACTCTTTTATAGCAGCGTCTGTGTTTGTGTTATTGGTCGAATTCATCCGGGGTTTAATTCCATTGCATGTGTTTTTATATCGCTCGGTCTGTTGCCTTTTTTGCGTGTTGGGGCTTAGGAGAGTTATGTTGTTAATTGAAATGTGCTTGCCTTTTAAGTTTTATTTTTAGCTTCTATGCGTTTTTGAGGGTGAGAAGTGTGAATATTTTCTTTAATGGTTGTTTGTATTTGTGAAAAACTTTTACCATCAGTAAAATGCCTTGAAAAAATTTGACAAATAAGTGTTTGAATTATTATGTTCGTTTTCTAATAACAAAATTATATTTAATATGAACAAGTGGGTCCTTTTGGATCCAATGGGTTCTTACACGTACGCATATTATTATACCATTTATTTACTAAGCAAAATCTTTGCTCTACCCAAAAACGTTGTCTAAAATGGAGCACAATTAAATATCCCGAGAAATGTTTATCCACTTCCATCCTAAATATACCAAAATTGTTTAAAAGCTGGCTGCTATTTGTCTAGTCTCATTTTCAACGTATTCCCAGAGCGCCATTTTATCTCATTTTCACCAACCTTAACACAACATAGAGAAGAAATTCGAAACATCCAACTCGCATCTGCCGCATACATGTAAAATATCGTATAACCTACCATATTTGTTTTCCATTAATCCACTAGTTTGCCAGAACAAAGTAAACACGATTCCACTAACTGTTGTAACGAAACTTCACTTGGAGCATGCTCTGCCTGCCTCTAACTTGGTAGGTTCGAAAGAGATGGGAGCACCGCGATGCTGTGTTGTGATAATGCACAGTGTATCGCTCCTACGAAAGATGAAGTAATCATCTTTGAATATGGTAAACAGTTGAAAATTATATTGTTGTTAGCTCAGGGTTACGCTCGTTTTCATTTAGAATGAATATTAGATGGCTTCGTTGAGATTCCCACAAATCGGTTCATCTACAAAACCATATTGTCGTCATAGACAGTGGTATTGCTTTCTGTCATGCGGAAAAAACATACGTAACGCTTTCTGGTGGGACTCCATGTTTGACAACGAATCTTGCGGTAACCACTCTGTCCGTTTAAACTGTAAACTGGTTGTTTAGTGGTTGGAACCTCTAAACAACCAGTTTTTGAATTCTGCCATAAATAAATCAATGTAAGTGGTGCGCTACGAGAGACCCCCTTTGGCACCAGTTTGGTAACGACCGGTTTAAACTTTGGAAACTTTAAAAGGGTCTACCTTTTCAAATAGAAATAGGGTGTTGCCTAGCAAAGGTTTTATAAAAGGCATCTTAGTCGCCGCAGCAACTCCCTCAGAAAAGGACGTTCAATGAATGTATCGTCTACAACATCTACTAATAAGCTATTGTGAAAATAACCACGAAACTCATTAGCAAGCAGTAGGAACATTGAGGGGATAAATAAGAGAACCTTCTTTTTACCAACAGAATTGATGAAGCACAACATAAGGTATTTTAAATAATTTGTCCATTGCTTTCAGTGGACCAATTATTTAAAATATCTCTAATTACTTTTAATTTATTTGGTTTTCATTATTACTCAACCCCTAGAGCAGCGTAGACTAGTTTTGTTCGTTGACTCAATACCACACTGTCTGGTTGCGACTTTGAAATAAACTCCTATCTCAGGTCGACAAATAGCCACATTTTAGACGGATATAAATGTCAGGTATAAAAATCGTTAGATTTTGCGTACCTGCTGAATTCAGCAAATAATATCAATGTGGATAAGGGTAAAAGAAAAATAACAAAAAATATGGATAGATAGTGTAAAATAATATACGACTAGAAAGGTGGGACTGAGATAACAGCAAATAGAGATGTATTAAAGAAGAAGAAATGACCCTAAATCGATAACGATAAGGTCAGGAAGATGACAATGATGATGATATACTTGTTATATGTTTTTATATCTAGTCCAATAATAAAAATAAAGCCATTACAAAGAGAACAGCTTACTCCAGTATCGTCGGTCATCTCTTCACAAATGGTCGCAGTAGCCAGTGCGTTTTATTGCCCCACAGGTCGTAAGGGCACATGCAAATATGCGTTCCGGTTTCACTGTTTATGTTATTGTTGCTGTTGTTTGCTTAATATTGTTATTTTACGGAATTTTGAATATTTCATCGTGCCCATTAATTTAGCTTTGTATTGGAAAATTGTAACAGGCAGTTATTAATTTTGGAGGTAAAATTTGCAAGTCACGTATTTGGAGAGCCTATATCCAGCAATAGACTTGGTCAATTCTAATATATAAATTTGTCCATTACTGAGTGAATGAATGACAAACAACGCGCCGCCGAAACTACTGGTCGTAGAAAAATGAAATTTGGCATGCAGGTTGCTTGCAGAGTGTAGGGGAGCACTAAAAGTATTCCCTAGATAGATATATAGGAAGTATTTCCTGAAATTCTTACTGGAATGGATAAAACAGGATATGTGCGTACGAAGTCGCGGGCAAAAGCTAGTTCTTATATATATAATTCTTCCGTTACTGAGTGGGTTACTGACAGACAATGCACAGCTAAAACTACTGGTTGTAGAAAGCTGAAATTTGGCATGTAGGTTCCTTGGGGAGTGCTTGTGTTTGCGAAATTCTTACGGGAACGGGAAAAAAAGGGATATGCGCGAACGAAGTCGCGGGCAATAGCTAGTTCTTTCCATATTATTCCACACCCAATGCAATCTCAATACCTTTAACTAACACAATTTAAATGTAGTAGATAGGCATGTATTCAAATTTGAAGACAGTGGATATGAATAGTTAACACCCTCAGTAATGTCGGCCGGAACTACAATCGTTCTCGAGCATACATTAACGGAATGCCAAGCAAGTTAATGCGATAACTAGCATTTGAATAAGTAGAATATAAACAAAGCTTATAGATACATTGTAAATAGGTCATCATAACATAATCCTACAACATTTAATACAATCTACCAATTTTCATCATTCTGGAGTGGCCACCGTGAACAGAAGAGGCACCTTTCAAAGTCCTCCCACAAGACGCACTGATGGCTGGGTGAAGTCCGTGGGAATTTGCTGGATGCGAGAAGTACGATGTGGTGAAACTCGGGGGAAGCCTATGTCCTGCAGTGCACGTTTGGAGGTATTGCGAAACAGAGAGTAAAGTCCCACAAACGTCCAATGAAAAGGGAGGATCCTCCGACGGTTGTTGTGCCTAAGCTCTGCTTACGCGATGCAGGATTTCGACGTAGTAGTTCGCTGCTAGTTGGATAGATGGCGTTTCGGTTCTTTTTGTTGCGATGTAGATTTGCTGGTTTTTTCTTGTATTGATGTCGCTACACACGTTTTCGACGGTCAAATTATTTCACGTAAAAGCTCTTTGCATGATTTCAGGTGATTATTGTGTCCTAGTTCTACGTTCTTACCTGTATATTCCAGGTTATAAATTCTACCAGCTCGACTCTATCTCAAACCATCAAATTGACAGTTACAACTTTTTTATTTATTGACCCCTTGTCATGGCAACTAAGTCGAGTGCTTCCACTCGACTTCCTTCAAATCGACTTAGAATGTCCTTTTTTCTCAACCCCAATGTTTTCTTCTCATTAATTATTTCACCCTTTTAAATTTTTAAAAAGATGTAAACTTACAACAAAAGTACAACAACAACTCGTAAACAAGCTCATACTAAAAAAACCTTTCTAAGAAAAGCATCATTACACAAAACACATTTTTTCTAATCCTCCAGCATTATGTACACGCTCTTCCCCACTTTTACGGCTTCTTACTTTATTCGGAGTAAAAAAAAGTAATTCGGCTATGATGCCTTTATTACCGTCCGTAGACGTATGGAGTTATAGCCCTTCTCATTTTGTTAGATAGCCTTTTGTTTAGAGGACATATAACTTTTTTATATCGGTGCCTGTCATCTAGTTTTTTGTGTTCATAGCCATTTGCTTTTTCGATGATGCTGCTTACCTTCGTTTATAAGGTGTGTCGTGTTTTTCAGGAAATTACTGAGTATTTGTTTTTCGTCATATTTTGGAAAGATCGTTCACAATCCTCCTTCTATTCAGTCGGTGCTAGCCATAGCCTTAGAGTTCTTTACGTCCGAATGCAAAACAGAATACTTTTAGAATCATTCGAGTGTATCTCTCTGTCTGATTGTCTGTCTGTCCGTCGGTCACAGCCAATTCTCTAAGAGTCAACTTTTTTTTTTATTTGTGATGGGTTTGCTCTTGACTCTATTCTAGATCAAAGATGACAGAGACAAAGTCTACGATGGAGCGAGCTTACCTAGAAGGAGCCTGTGCACTCTAATTTTGAAGAGATTAGGGTTGTAAGCGTTTGGAAACACAGACGCAGGCAGAGAGTTCCACTCCTTTGCTGTGCGCATTATAAAAGACGTTTGGAAGCGCTTAGTGTGAATTTGTGGAATAGCAACAAGGTAGGGATGGTAAGATGCAGTGCGTCTGGATGTCCGATGGTAGAAGGGGGCCGGTGGGATGAGGTTGTGGAGTTCTTGGGCACACTCACTGAAGTACAATCTGTAGAAGACCGACAAGCAGGCAACCTTACGGCGATGAGCCAAGCTATTTAGCTTGGCATCCACCAACTGAACCAGTTCAAATTTGGAACTTTTGTGACCCAAAGACGTTTTTAAATTATAATTTATAAAAATATGATTCGTTCAGAATCCTTTGTGCGCGAGTCTGACTCGCACTTGTTTGAACGTGTCTAGTGTGACATAGGCTTCCTTAGGTATATCCAAAATTTAAAAAAATCTAAACTTTGTAGAACTTACTATAGTTTATAGTAACACAAGCAAAGCACGCTATAATAAAATGAGTATCTAGCTCAGGCTTCCTTTGACCAGCTGTATCTGGATTAGCTTCAAAACAGTATTTGTATTTTGCACTGAGCGACGTCCATCTGACCTCCGTAATCCGACTGGTCACTGTCGGAGTCGTGAATAGGACTAGCCTGATTTCGGGCTACTGACCAGCCGTAACGAAAGTATTGGCATGAAAATCAAAACCAGCGGGCTAAAGGGATTTTAGACGGATGGTCTCGAGCTGCGTATTTTATCCTATCCTTATAACCCTTAACTACTATAGCAATATATAGTTATATTATAAATGACATAATTTGCGAAAATGTATGGTTGGGTGGATGTTTTAAGGCTTTGGATTTGGCACACAAAATAATCTAAATTATCACAAAGAAAACTTTTTTCCCGATTGAAGTCTACGCAGCCTATCTTACAAAAACCTTGTATTTTTCCGGGATAAAGTAACCTATGACACTCAGACGGTAATTTTGTATCAGTGAATTTTTTTCGATATCGTCTATACTTACTAATATATAAAGCTGAAGAGTTTGTTTGTTTGCTTGAACACGCTAATCTCAGGAACCACTGGTCCGAATTGAAAAATTCTTTCAGTGTTAGATGCCCATTTATCGAGGAAGGCTATAGGCTATATATCATCACGCTAAGACCAGTAACAGAGGAGCATTAATGAAAAATGTGACGCAGCCGAAGTTGCGCGGGTCAGCTAGAATCGTATATTATTTTATACTGCCAGCTTTCTTCTTCTTTTTCATCTACAAACAAACATTTTCACATATTTACGCGAATGTTTATATACCTATACTTTGTTCTGAGCTCAAAACTCCCAAAATATGAACCTACGATTTTGATAAGCTACAAATAATATTTTTACCGCATTATATTTTCATCGACATATTGAAAACCGGTACAAGAAAACCCCTTCGCAGCTAAATCTAATACATATAGACTGAAACCCGAACAAACACACGCCTTCCCTATTCCTGGGGCGGTAAAGTTCAATATTGTTTAACAAAAGGATAGTTCGGAGTAGAAAGTTGACAATGGCAGAGTGCGCAGCGCCAAAATGTTTTGAGCAAATATTCATTGAATGTAAATCCACCGAGGCCGTTTGGATTAGGAGTGGTATATACTGTATACGGTAGCAATTTTAAAACGTAAAGCGAATTGTTATTGATTTGGCGAGAGTTCATCGGTTTGTGGGGGTTTTCACGGTAATTTTCGATACGCAGAGAAGCGTACGTTTGTCGGAATTGATGTCAGTAGAATAGGCATACTGAAATTGCGAACTTTTATTGAAAAATAGCGCAGTTTTTAAGAAAGTTGAGTAATCAACCCTCTGCAATCTATGATAATTTTTTAGTTTTAGGTTATCTAGCCTTTTTCCAACTTTATTAGGGTTTGCTTTTTCAAAATGGATTCAGTTGAATACCATGTGAGACTTACTGCTATCTTCCAATGCACATTTTTGCTATCGGGACACATTATTAAAACAAAATACCGACTGTCCCAACTATACAGGGTTACCTATTTGTAAAACACCAACAACCTCTTAGGCAGTGAAAGTACACATGATTATAAACAACTTTTACTTTGAGAACAACCCTGAAAACCCGAAAAAAAAATCAGCTGTTTCATACATTTTCATTGGCTAAATATTGCATTTTGTATGAAACAGCTGATATTTTTTTCGAGTTTTCGGGGTTGTTCTCAAAGTAAAAGTTGTTTATAATCATGTGTACTTTCACTGCCTAAGAGGTTGTTGGTGTTTTACAAATAACCCTGTATACGTTGACCTCTGCTTCACGTGTAACTCGATGCATTAAGAAAGCATTCCTGTAATATAGCTTGTTAATGCCATAATGATTCCTTGTTGAAAAAGGGGTAGTGCATTGCTCCATCTCTCTCTCTCTCTCTCTCTCTCTCTCACACAACAGAATAAAATTACGATGGCTCAATTTGTTACATAACTACCAGAACCTATCTCCTCAGTTAGTGGTCAAAATAATGAAGTGAAGACAGGATTTTCACTTCCAAAACCATAACTTCCCATCAATCCAAGTTAACCTAATTTCCCCTCACCTATTTTGAAATGCCGAGCATGAAGTCATAACCTTGATCAAAGATTCGTGAAGATAACGCCGTAATTACGGCCACGCCTGCTACGTATGTATGATGTATATAGGTACCCATGTTCGTCGATTAGACCGTAATATCGTGGTACACATAATAAAATGGCGGTGCCTTCCCTTTGGCGAAATCCCTTTGCATAAGGCACAAACAAATATATTGTGATGTAATGATTTTGATATGTTTAGGATAGCTTAGACTTGAATGAATTTAAGATGACATATTCATTAATTCTTTTAAGGCAATCTTTTTTTTTTACTTTCTATCTAAACCTCTGATATATTCTTCAGAAAGAAAAAAAAAATGTTTACACTGCAAAATGATGCCCACACAAGTGGCATTTAGATATGCATTGATTACCAATAACCAAACCAAAACACACCCACGCACGCACCGCCTTTGTACAGTATTTTTTACTTGTGCATAAAGTTTTAATAAATAAATAAAAAAATATCACGATGTCATAAATCTGCATGCAGGAGGCTTACGGGACCCTCTTTTGCAAAATAAGAGCAGCTTCTCCCCACCCATAGTGCTTATGACAGGGGCTTGATTTTAAGCCAACGCTTTATCGCTGCAGAAGTCATAGGTTCAACATCAAAATAAAGCCCAATACTCTTTCTTCAACAGTTCCACATAGCCTGAAAATATTGTGATCTCAGTCTACAAAATTTCCTAAAAAAAAAAAAACTACAAAAACCGGCACAAAGCTCCGAGTTGTTACAGTTTATAACTGTAGGCGCTGGTTCATATCACTCGCTCGCATATGCAAGCCAGGCTTAAGGGTGGAGTAATTAACATTTTTATATGAGTCATTTGCATACCACCTTGATAACTCTATGAATTTAAATTTATTAAAGGTTGCTCTACTTGTTGTAGTCATTTCAGTAATCAAAGGGGTCAGTGTTGCTTTTGTTGGCGAGTTACTTGAAAGTTTTGTTTATATTGTTGGCTTACTATTAACCCTCGGTATGCTTGGTAGCAAAATGTTACGCGGTATACCTGGTGGGTCTGTCAGACCCTAATTAAAAGTGACCATTATTCGTATTAGTTGTGGTAACTGATGTATTTTAACATACTTACTAGGTACTAGGGGTATATAGTAGGGATAAAAATGTAAAAAACAAATCCACCATAATAACTAAATAAATTAATAAGTAATAAATTAAAGGTACGCAAAAATAGGCCTTTATAACACTTATGTGAAAAAAAAGAACAAAATCAACAAAACTTTAGATAGTAGAAGGCACAAGACAAAGACCATAGATAATGCTATAACAATCAGTCCTTGTCACTCCCATCAACGAGTATAGGCAGAGGTATAAGGAATTACCTCTGGATTTGACACGGGCACTCGGGGTTTTTTTGTGTTTTTCCACCATCCCAGCTGACTCCGGACTAAATTAGTGGCCATAAGGCTTCAGTTGGTTGAAAATATTCAGCTCCTGAGAGTGGTAGCGCAGAAACATCATATTTTAATGAAATACAACGGTTTAAGTAACAGGGTGGGTCTGGCAGACCCTACCAGGCATACCGAGGGTTAAAGTGAGAATGTTTTTGCCTACCTTTAGTGTGTCAGGTTTCCCGTTACGTGAAGTAAAATCGTAAAACTACACCTGCTATAGTTTCTTTAATACATGCAGTTTCTTTAAAATAATTTATGACATCTTTCTTACGTAGCTATTTTATTTCAGGTTCAATTTCATTCTGAAATATTTTGACTTTAGTCAGTCAAACTTGTCAAACATTTTTAGCAGAACCTAATGATCAAGTGTATTTTGACCCTAAAATCAATTAAGAATATATCACTACAAAAACTTTTTACAAAAAAATGTAACCGACTGCCGACTTCCAAACAAAACACTGCAAAGAATAAAATAACCCTAATTTCGGAAGTCGGTGTTTTTGGTTTTGTTTCTTTGTTTTTTAACACCGACTTCCGAAATTAAGGTTATTTTATTCTTTGTAGTGTTTTGTTTGGAAGCCGGTTATATTTTTTGTAAAAAGTTTTTTATTTTTCACTTTTAAGTGGTGATACTTGGACGACGTCTTTGTCAACGCAGAAATTGAAATAAGCAAAAATGCTCATAAAACAAAAACTACTGAACCAAACTGAATCAAATTTTTACGGGACCAAATGGCAAGTATTCTGCATCGAACTAAAAAAGAATCGCAATCTGATCAGAAACTTCGAAGTAATCGGTGTACATACATAAAAAAATAACCACCGAATTACCAAATTGAGAACCTCCTCCTTTTTTGGAAGTCGGTTAAAAACATGATAGATATTTTGCTTTTATTTGAAACACAATCATTAAAACAAAAATTATTGTTGTGTATCAAATATATATTTTTCATAATATTGTACGCTATTTCCGCCATTACACTTCCAATCACTTTCATCCCGTCAAGTCGTGTTATATCAGGAAGTCATAAATACTGATCACGTGTCCACTTTTTGCGCATCATCTCTGAGAGTATCGCGATAAAAAGCGACATGGCCGCCAATCATGAGTCGCCATAAAAATGACATGGAAGTGCCGAAACACTTGAAGTGTTCACTATTTTCCATTGATCTTCATCATTCCCTTGCACTAACTCCAATTAGTTTAGGATTTATTTTAATTTATTTTGTAGATCTTTTTCTTATCGTATGCGCAGTAAGGTCTAACGACCCCACGCACCCTAGTGTCAGAGTTTCTAAACCGCCTCAAGGGCCTCTGACATGGTTTATTTGACGACCGCCATTTGTAGATATACCACAAAAACTAGCTAACTAATTTAATTTAACCTAGTGTGTTATGTCCCACTGCTGGACAAAGATCTCCCTCTCACTTTTCCACACATGTCTGTCCTCTGCCATTGCTTAAGGAAAAGTTAACATTTATAGCAGTGATTCCCGGTCGATCGTGGCGAAGGTTTGATCAAGTTAGAGGGTCAAGCTTGCCCAGAGAGTGCGCAAGGTTTGGAAGGAGACAGGGGAGGCTTTAGCCTAGAAATAACATAAAGGCTATTAAAAATATATTTAGGAAATCATGTGTAAAGCAATTCAAATCATGAGCGAATCCAGATTATGTACATACAATGAGCATACGATGGCTGAAGAGTAATTTTACGATTTGTATGTGAAGGCTATCTGAATATATAGTAACTATATGATGATGTGGTAAACGTCAACTGACCAGCTTCAGTCATATTCATAGCTAGTTTACTAAACTTGAAAAGTATCAAGTTAGTAAGTCTATCAAAACAACGGAGGATACAAAGATACAAAACATTTGTTACACCATTCCACGTCTTTTTTTTCGTGCTTAGAAAACCAACAATGACTCGTAACTTAGTTTATATAACTTTAAAAAACCAAAGAGCTGTTACCAAAAACTTCAAAAAAGAATCTGCAACTGAACCGTCAACAAAACAAAAACAATAATTTCATCAGTGACGTCATCGAATGTCCCGCTGTCAGCCCATTCATAATTCGTCCCATTCATCATGTGACCGTCCCGAACTAATTTAGTGGACACTATAAATCTTAGCAAACGACATCGCGACAGAATTGTACCACTCAGGAATGTGATGACGCTGTTATTACTTTGATTGAAACGATTATATGAGCTAGTTTCTAAATTATCAATGTAGCTATAGTGAATATCTGTTTATTTATTTATTTATATATGCTTTATTGTACACCAAATTTAAAAATACGTACAGAAAATCTTAAACTTATGACATACAATTGGCGGCCTTGGCCGCGATGTCTTCCAGGCAACCTGGAATAGAAAGTGAGAGCCTGGACACGAAATGGGGTTGCACTTGGTGCTAATATAAAGTTACATAGAAAAAAAAAACATACAGAAATACAACATTACAATGTAACAGCTACTAAAATAGATACAGAAATACATACATATTTAATATATAAGTAAGAAAATGTGTAACAATTATGAAAACTAAAACGAGAAAGGAATCAGAGTGACATACTTGTCACTCTGATTCCTTTCTCGTTTTAATTTCAATCGCTGCCTGTTTTTAAAAAGCTTGTCAAGAAACACTACTTATTCCTTGACAAGCTTTTTAAAAACAGGCAGCGATTGTGCGCGTTTAATCGATACTGGCAATGCATTCCATAGACGAGCAGCTTGAACTATAAAATAATTGTCTAAAAATGTAGTGGAATGCATTGGCATTTTTAGTTTCAAGTTATCTGATGACCTAAGAAATCACGTGTGAGAGTCACAAAGAAACTGGAATCGTTCTATCTACGGATACATCCATAAGAATTAGAATAGTTCACGAGGGTAGTTTTTTTTGGATTTTGGAGGGAAACAATTAAAGGCACCTGGACTTTAGGGATATGTCCAGGGAGTGTTGCCTGCTTAAACCACCTCACCCTGCTTTAACTACCCTGGTTACATCATCAGCGCATAGAAGCAGCTAAGTGTTATCTTGAAATACCAACGAAGAATTTACAGAATCAAGATTTATTTTGCAACTCTAGCAAGTACTGTTCATTGCATGGTTATTTAAAAGTCAATATTGACTGTCTATAAATACAAATATGAAGAGATAATTTTGTAAAGTTAGAAAAAAAAAAAACTAAAATATTTTAACAGTACAAATACTGTTGTAATTACAGCTCCAGAATGAAAACACCAGAGTATTGTGTAATTCTACTAACTAAACTTTCAGAATAACATCTTTTTAGAGGAGATGACACTCGTCATTTTCATACACCTAAAGTTATGTTAATAAAATTGTAAAGTAGGATCCCAAAGGACGAAATGCGAGTGAGTGTTTTAAAGATTCAGGAGAGGGTAGTGTGAAAGTTGGTAATGAGCAAGGCTTGCATGTAACCCTTCGTTTTTAGCATAAGTGGTTACGAAGTGGAAACTTTATAAATGGATATCATGCTCTGCTTAAAGTAGAACATAAAACATAGTCAATATATATAAATCTGTTCCGTCTTTAGAGTTCCGTACCTATAAAAAATGGAACCCTTATAGGATCACTTTGTTGTCCGTCCGTCTGTCTGTCAAGATCGTTTATCTCGGGAACGCGTGGAGGTATTGAGTTGAAATTAAAACCATATACAGCTGTGAAAAAAAGAAAAGAAAAAGTGAACGAAAAAAAAGATACGGTCGTTTATGCCGCAAAAAAACTTATATTTCGACACTCTCAAGGTAATCAAAATGTATAAGGTACTTCCCATTGACCTAGAACTATGAAATTTGGCAAGTTATACCGTCTTATATTACAAATATATGGAAAAGTCTGAAACAATACATTTTTAATTAAATCATAAGAAATATAGTCTTTATTTAAAGTAATTTGTAGCTAAAAAATTTGTACGGAACCCTCGGTGGGCGAATCCGACTCGCACTTGGCCGGTTTATCTATTATATATATATATAGAACTGAGTAACTGAGTGAGTCACAGACAGATAACGCACAGTCAGAACTACTGGTCATAGAAAGCTGAAATTTGACATGTACGTTCCCTAGGGTGTGTAGGATTTCCCGAAATTCCTACGGGAATGGGAAAAACGGGATATGCGCGTACGAAGTCACGGACAAAAGCTAGTAATCTAAATAGAACGTCTACCTCCATCGATCGATCGATAAGACGACTCGCGAAACTAACTAAACTTTTATAGATTGCTATCTGACCCGACAGACGCCATTTTGTCAAAAGCTTTTGGGTAGTGGCAGTGATAGTTAAGAACAATTTGTAAGGAAAAATAAAATCATGTGATTATATCATACTTTTTCAGAAATCTTCAACAAAAATGGCATTAGTTCTACTAGCGCTCAAGAGATGGCGCTGATCTGAAACTGCAATTTACATCGCAATGTTAAAATGTCAGGAGATGGAGATCATTTCTGCATAAGAACCTTTTCAAAGCAACCACAATGTGGGACCCAGAAAATGTCCGGCGGCATCGCGGCGGACCCAGGCGAAGATGGACGAGCTTGACGCCTATCGACCGGATTGGTCCACATTAGCCCAGAGCTGAGAAGAATGGAAGGAAGAAAGGGAGGCCATTTCCCTGCAATAGGACGGAATAGGCTAAAAATGAAATAAAAATAAATAAGAAATTTCCCAGGACACCAAAGAAAAAAAAACGGGTCAAGAGCGAGTCGGACTCACGCACCGAGGGTTCCGTCATCATCATCATGTCAGCCGAAAGACGTCCACTGCTGAACATAGGCCTCCCCCAAGCGTCGCCACAACGACCGGTCCTGTGCGTCTCGCATCCATCGGCTACCATATAAAACGTGAATTTTTTTAAAATTTTCATCGACGAAGTCGACTCAATTTCAGCGCCACCGTCCGTAATTTTGTTGGCTCTGAGTCTTTGTTATTTCATCGCGACATTTTGTGACAAATTATTAAAATCAAAAACTATCTATTACTTTATATTGCAAAATTACTGTGTGATGGTTTGTGAAATTATTTTTTGTCATTTAGATTAAATGAGGTAAGTAAGATTTATTCAAAAAGTGTGTTTTATTTTGTGTATGTCAGGGTTTGTTTACTTCGTGTTTAGTTGTAGTTTTACTGAAAAACAAGAATATTAAGCTACTTTAATGGTTTATTTAAATAAAAGGTAACATATATAATTGTTCCAGTATTGCTAGTAATAAATTAAATATCGTTTTCAGATCGGAATGAGTTTTATTCTGAAGACCGGGTTTGTGAGTAGGTATCACTCGTGATATATAAAATTTCAACCACAAACCGTCTTAAAAGGAAAATTGTTAGTATCTGCTGGATATGTCCGTGAAGTAAAGTATGCTATTTAGAGACATCTTTTTATTTTTCCTACAGTCTTTACATAAATTTCTATCAAATAGAATAATTTCCGATTTTTCTCCATGCAAACTTTGGAGATAAGGGGGGAAACGGTATTGTTTTTCCAATTTTCGTCAAAAATAGAAAACCATGCGAAATCAAAAAAAAAATTGTTTGAGGATGTGCAAATAGAGCTCTTTTATATGATACCCCACATGCCCTAGTAGCCCCACTTTCAATTTTTAAGGACCGTTTTCAGTCGCTGTTACAAAAAAAAAACATTTTCATTTCTTTCTTATTTGCAAAATAGTTGAACAAACGTCATATAAAACTATTTCAAGTTGATAGCATAAGTAGTTCTTAAGATATCCAGCTGTGACAGATGGACAGACTTAGTCACACCATAAGGGTTCCTTTTTTCCATTTCAGTACAGAACTCTAAATTAGCCAAATTGGCCCCGTCGTTCTCGAGTTTTGCGCTTAGCAACACATTTAACCATTCATTTCTTTATTTATATAGAGAACTAGGAATTTCTGTTATTTTGTAGCTTTGTTGGGTTTCAATCTCTCAACACTTCATTAATTCTCTTTTCTTTTTAGAAGTAGTTTCTTTAAATGCGGTCCTTCCTAACTAATATTTTGAGTCATTGAACTGATTTCGATGAAATTCAGTTATAGATCCTGGAGACTGCTACGGACTTCTTGCAAAAATCTATTCCAACGCGATCAAAACCACAGGCAAAACTCATCATCATCAGGCGAAAGACGTCCACTGCTGGACATAGGCCTCCCCCAAGTATCGCCAGAATGACCGGTCCTACGCGTTTCGCATCCATTGGCTACCCGCGACCTTCACCAGGTCATCGGTCCACCTTGTGGAAGGCCTTCCAACGTTGCATCTTCCGGTTTGCGGTCGCCACTCCAGAACTTTTCAGCCCCATCGACCATCTGTTCTGCGAGCATTGTGCCCTGCCCACTGCCACTTTAGTTTGGTGATCCTTCGGGCTATGTTGGTGACCTTAGTCCTCTTACGGATATCATCATTTCTGATTCGATCACGCAAGGAAACTCCAAGCATTGCCCTCTCTATTGCCCTTTGAGTGACTTTGAGCCTTCTAATGAGACCCATTGTGAGCGACCACGTTTCAGTTCCATAAGGCATCACTGGCGACACGGACTGGTCATGAACTTTCGTCTTGAGACACTCGGGCAAAAACTAGTTTTGAATAATTCAACAAATGAAATCAATACTTATAAACTACTTGCTCTGGGCTGGCAGGATGTACGTCCACATGTGCATGCAGCCAATCAATGTTTTTTTTTGTGTATTTTTATTATTTTGTTTTTTACTAACATAGACTAAGTTCATACTAACACTATATGGATATCTTGGTCTGAAAAATTTTTTTTAATTGAATTGAATTGAAAACGAATTTAAGCAAAACAATCCCCAAACAAACTTCGCAGGTACTAACAAAAAACAGAATCAATAAAATCGAACACTACCAGCCGATGCGTCAGTTTGAACCTCGCAGCGCATACAAGGTCCACTCGTATGAAGTAACAATGGTTCAACACGACGACCGGTCATTTGCGAATGTCAGCCGCTTCCGATTTTTGTTCTACGACTTTTTTAAATTCGAGTTTTCGTCCTATCCGATCTGCGAAAGGAAAATGGAGTTTGGAGTATTTGTTATGAAGTATTGACAATCTCGAATGGTCACAGCGATGAAAAAGACAAGTTTACATATTAAAAATTGTTTTTGATTTTCCTTCACCCACCTGATTCATATTTTGGAAAAAAATCTTGGATGCGTGAATCTATCTACCGGCAACACCACCTTGGAAAAATGCGACCTTTGGCGAGAGTTGCTCAAACCCCCTGACTATTTCATCAAGACCCTTCCACCTAGGCACGTCTTGCCGTGGTCGACCTAGAAACCTCTTTATAAACTCCGTACTCGGCTCGGTACAGCCGAGATAACCTCTTCAGGTGGGGTTTTACGGATGGCTCCGATCTTCAGTGTTTGTGAGACGTTGCCCTGCCACCTGTACAAGTGAAGACCTTATGGCTGCGTCAGCGAATGGTATTACCAATGTTGAATACTGGGCCAAACATAAAATTTAAGTTTTTGTCATCGACACGCTAAGAAGAAGAATATTTTGGGCGCAACATGATTTCTTCTTCCATACTTCCATATTAGTCGTTATCTCATTGATCACTCCCTGTAATTTGTCACACAGCTATCATACTCAAAACTTCCAGCGAAAAATGTATTTATATCACAATGTTACGAGTAACTTTATTTATGCACACACAAAACACTAACAGATAGAAGAGCACAAAAGTGCTGCTTATTTAAAAATTTCTATAAATAGTAAAAAAAAATGAAAAATAGGAATTTCTTCCAGTAAACCTGTGACAGGAGAGTTGTATAAGTCGTAAATTAGAAAAATCAAAAAACCCGACTGCAAAAAAGTCAACCGGGACACTTTCATGAACGAAAACTAATTGAATTTAAACAGATAATAACTCATATATATTTTTGTAACCTCCATGTCGTTTCCTTCATTTTGATATCCAACTCGATAGGTGTGGTTAAAAAAAAATACTAACGACTTACAATTTAGCGCCCAAAATCCGCCATACTGCTTTTTTTTTAAAACACCTATCTTAGGACACTAAGGTTCTTGAAAAAAATTTAACGACACCTTAGTTGTCGAAATCCATTCAGCCATTTGGCACGGGGTAATAAAGAAATTTAGAAACAGAAATACAAGATACGCGCAAAAACTATCCCTTCCTTCGCAGTCGGGTAAAAATATTTAAATGACAACAAAAGTATAAAGTCATGTGAGAAAAATTCTTGCCTCTTAAAAAAACACACCACTCGGTTATGTAAGGACATAATTAAACCAGCTTAAAGTAAACCACAGCAAGCATCACAAGAAAATTTTTCAGAAAAACACTGGTAAAATAAACACGACAGAAATGTTTAAATTAAGGAACACAGAAAAATATGTTAGAGTTAATTAAGTATGAAGAATGGCATGTATGTGTGTGTATGAATGTGGGGGTCGGTGTGAAAACGAGACACGCTGATGTTCCGAACACACGAAGAATGTCGGGGGAAGAAAAGTTAAAATTATGAAGCAAGATGAAATTACAATCTCAAAACTTAATTTAAAGAAAATGGGGTAACTCATAATAGTGTTGCTATTTTTATTTTATTTTACTATAGATAGGCATACGTTTGACCACTATCTCACCTGATGGTAAGCGATGATGCGGTCGAAGATGGAGCACGTTTGCCTAGAAGCAACCTATTCACTCTTGTCTTAAAGACTCCCAGGTTGTAGCTATCCGGAAACACAGACTCTGGCAGGGAATGCCACTCATTAGCTGTACGCACTATGAATGTGTTCCCAAAACGTTTTGTGCGTGTGGGTGGGATGTCCACCATGTACCGGTGGCGCGTCGCCGTTCGTCTTGTGGTCCGATGATGGAACGGGCTTGGTGGAATTAAATCATGCAATTCCGTCGCACACTCCCCAAAGGAAAGGAAAGGAACACTATTTATGCCAATTGTTAGAGATTAATAAGATTGATGGTAACACTTTGATCATTATCGACTTGTCATCAAAACGCAATAAATAATAAAATTAGCCCATAAAAAAGAAATAGTGTTTGAAAAACCTTACCTTCATCATCAACATCATTTTTATCGAAAGACGTATGAATGAACATAACGATAGCATCAACTGTTCCTGTGTTTTTTACATCCAGCAGATTTATACGGTCTTCACCACCTATAAATTTATTGGACCAAATTCAAATGTTTTGGAAAATGTATCAAATGGATCCTGAAATTCAAATACAAGGAAATATATCTGTGCCGAATTTCTCATGAACCATTTCCCCATTTGTAACATTGGCTCAGCGTTCAATTAGTGCGGTCCGCAGCCATCGCCGCCATCTTGTAAATGAGCCATTTTAGATGTTTGACATTTTGTCGTAAACTTGCTACAGAATGGAAGAGTTTGTTACTTGGTTTACGGTTCATTATTTAGTATGGTTTGATTTGCTGATTTTATGGAAAATTGTAAAAAATATATTTTATTTGTTGGGTTTGTTTCTTGGAATACACAAATGTCCTACTTTTGTTCTAAATGAGCTGTTTGATAAAAGTTTTGACCAGTGGTTTTAACTCTATACAGGTTTATTTTCAAAAATAATATTTACAAATGCGAAACTGAGTTTGTTTATTTGTTACGCTTCAACGATGAATCGCGATATTTTTCCTCATACTTTATTTCCTAAAATCTATATAAACGGGAGCGAAGCCGCGGGCAAAAGCTTGTGTAAATAGATTTTACTGAGCCGAATTAAATTTAAAATCCTCTCTGTTTTCCGAACAAATGGATCAACAGAAAAAAAATACTGTTTGATCCTATTTGATTTCCTTGCTAGAATTAATCCAAAATAATTTAATTGAATCAACAGACAACCGCAAAATCAATGTATAACAAATAATACGCAGCATTCACCACAGAGCATAAAGCAATTCGAGTGTTTCCCACTCGCAGATGTGTAATAGTCGGTCAACATGCCCAGGGGGACTTTCGCAAATTGCGAGTACGAACGCTTCGAATTTTTAACACGTTTTTAAACGGAGCTGCAGAAAAATATATGAGGTGGAAGTGAATACGTACTTCACCTGGTTTAATACTCGTGTAGTAAGCGGTAGAACTGCGATCGGACTTCGGACTGAGCTGCGCTCACGGAAAATACTTAGGTCTTCAGTATAAAATCTCAGGTAAGACCCTTATCTTTTTACGGGTATAGAGACGACAATTAAAATTAGTGCTACGTTTTTTAGTAACTCAACTTTAACAACTTCACCCAAGGGACAGCCTCAATTTGCGACGATGTTACAGATTTTTCCAGCAGTGGAAATACAAAATTATGTACCTGCCTACAATCAATTTTGCTACATTGCCACTGGAGACATAATTCAGCACTGCGTTGTTTCAATTTTTGACCACATAAATATTGTAATTTTTGCTTCATTAACTCTGTTCTGAAAATACTACTATATCAGTTGGATAAGTTATGTACTAGTTTAGTTCAAGGTTTTAGAACAAAACGATTGAATGTGTCCTTTTATGGGCAGATATCTACTAGTTTTGTTTGGATGCATGGAATATTTAGGCATTTACCCAGTTTTTTTTTATTGAAATATAATTTATTGTATTTGACCACTATCTCACTTGTTTTATTTGAAAACTAGTTGACCCGTGCAACTTCGTCTGCTCCGCTCCTATTGGTCTTAGCGTGATGATATATAGTGAGATTAGTGCGTTCAAGCAAACAAACAAACAAACTCTTCAGCTTTATAATATTAGTACTAGCTGACCCGCGCAACTTCGTCTGCGTCACAATTTTCATTACTGCTCCGCTCCTATTAGTCTTAGCGTGATGATATATTATTATTATTATTATTCCTCAATAAATGGACTACCTAATTTTTCAAATCGAACCAGTAGTTCCTGAGATTAGCGCGTTCAAGCAAACAAGCAAACAAACTCTTTAACTTTATATATTCAACAATATAGATATAGATGACATTAATATTTAAATAGTCAATTTCAACACCTACGCAAAGAATGAGAACAATTTAGCCATTATCAAGCGATCTCTAGATATCTTATGTTTCCGCGGTTACAATTGCTTATACAAATTGCGCTCACAAAACTGTAGATAATTTATTTTATGTAATCTTTTTTTGATGACTCGTAATCAATTTCACCAGCCCCACCAAACATAAACCATTTACCCATTACGCGTTTGTGTGAGTCGGTCAACATCGCCCAGGGGACACAACAGAACACAATTTGCGACGAGCCACCATTTCAGGTTTTTGCCAAAACGGCCCAACAACAGATAGGTAAATGAACTCGCTCCGAATGTCTCGTAAACCACGCGAGAAAAATAACCCTCCAGCGGTAATTGAATTTTTGAATCCTTTTTTTTAGGCGACCGTGTTTTTTTATTTTAATTTTTTTTACATGATTTTGAATGTAGATTTACAGGATACAATTTTGTGTTTTTATTAATTTTTTTTATAAATTAAATTATGATTTGTGTGCATTGGGTTTGGTTGTGTAGTTACTGAACGGGCGATTAGTCAATCGCTACGGCAAAACCATGTCGGCCAAAAAATTTAATATACGTATTACGTAGTGATTTAGCTGAGGTCTGATATTTTTCTGAGGATTTTTAGGGTTCCGAAAAAAAAGGAACCCTTATAGGATCACTCGGGTGTCTGTCTGTCAGTCTGTCTGTCTGTCCGTCTGTCACAGCCAGTTTTCTCCGGATCCACTAGACCGATTCTGTCGAAATTTGGTACATATATGGACTTCTGTGATCCAAACACGAACGCGTTACGTAAATTATTATTTTTTTAGTGTGGCGGTCACTTGTGGGGGTCAAACTAGAAAATTTAAAAAAAAGTATTTTGAACAATATCGTGTGACATATCAAATGAAAGGGCTTACTGTGAGGGTTTTAATTATATTTTTTTCATAATTTTAAAATAAATGGTTTTGAAGTTATTCAAGAAATTAGACGAAAAATGACCATTCCCCCCCTTATCTCCGAAACTACTGAGCCTAAAATTTTGAAAAAAAATGGAGATAATAGATCTTTACCTAAAGATTACAGGAAAACCTATTAGAAGTCTTTAGTGTTAAAATAACATGTCAAAAAAATTAAATTTGTTCGGAACCCTTTGCACGCGAGTCCGACTCGCACTTGGCCAGTTTTATTTTTTCTCCTTAACGACTTTCAGTAATAAAAGGTTACAATCCGGTAACTTGACATTCAAATAAATACACTGTGTTTCTTCTCTCGACAATATTCCTATTTACTTCCACGAAGACACTCAGCTCAGTATTTCAATCTAACGAATAAATTCCAGACTAAAACCAGTTTTATTTTATTATTGATGGTCTCGATTTTGATCATCTTCTTACAATGATGTTTTCGGCGAGTGAAGCACTCTCTAGTAGTAACCTACTCACTCTTGTCTTTAAGATCGTCAGGTTGCCGGTATTAGTTTCCTTCCTAACTACTCTACAAGAACTTACTACCATATTGTCACCATTATCATCTCAGCCGAAAGACGTCCACTGCTGGACATAGGCCTCCCCCAAGTGTCGCCACAATTACCGGTCCTGTGCGTCTTGCATCCATCGGCTACCCGCGACCCTCACCAAGTCATCGGTCCACCTTGTGGGAGGCCTTCCAACGTTGCGTCTCCCGATACGCGGTCGCCACTACAGAACTTTTCAACCCCGTACCATTTTATACCATATGTAGTAGTATGTGTGTAGTATGGTCATGTGAAGAGGAGGGATGAAACGCATGTAACTAGAAGAGTTATGAACATGAATGTGGATGGATGGAGAGGGAGAGGAAGGCCAAAAAAAAGATGGATGGATTGTGTGAGGAGCGATATGAAAGAAAAGGGACTTAGTGATAGAGTGACGACTGATAGAACAGAATGGAAGAAAAAAACGTGTTGCGCCGACCCCAAGTAACATGGGATGAGGGCAGGAAGATGATGACCATTTTATACCATATAATAGGCTACCATAGTATACTATGCCCCAGATACTTACTTGAGTGTATACACATATAAGTAAAATCTTTGCCGCAATCAATCCCCATAAAACAAACAGCTTATCGCCTAACATCGATAATTAAATGTTATTGCGTTGGCCGTAAATCCTCGGTTTATATGCCTTGTGACGTCAGAAGAATTGCGAATGCTATAGTGGAGGAATTTGTGGAAGAAAGTCGGTGTTGTGTGAGAGAAATAATAGGAAAGGTGAATGAATGGGAGGAATTTAATAAGTAGTCGCGTTGTCTTGTTCTTATGTCGTGCTGTCTCTTATTGTGGTTATTGAGGAATGTAAAGAGAAATTTAAAGGTAATAGGAATTATTTATGTCCAAAAAATCTTTCTACGTGTATCTTTTGGTGTTTCTGAAATCTGTTTGTAAATAGATAATTTTGCTAAGAGTCATAGAAAGGGGGACCTATGATGACCAGTGGGACATCTTCAAATATGTATATTGTAAATTACTCGTGACTTAAAAAAAACCACTGAAATTAACTTTACGGGTAGATTCTTTAATTATGATTATTTATAAAACCCAAACATTAGTTTTCTAATTATAATAATATTTGTTATATTGTTTATTTCAGGTTCTATTCGCGTGTCTACTTTAAGTTTGTTCTCTCTTTTTTCTGAATTGTGTATTTTGAATTCAGACCATGTCAAACCCTACTTTAATGCCAATAATATAACAGGCTAGCGTTTGAGCAATACTCAACTTTAAATGCATCCGAAATGTGCTTTATTTTTTTTAAGGATGGGAAATAATCAAATGACTCCTTGAGCGTCAGACTCTTACTGACTAAAACCCACCCGTGTTCCACCTTCAAAACGAGTAAGTCTAGCCAAAACATAACCTAAATACCCTAATACTTAGGCATCCAAGCTATACTAGAATGTCTGGCCCAGAAAAAACCTATCCGTCCGTATTCTAGCCGCCAGTTTATCACGTCGTAAAGATTGAAGTGAAGGGAATAGGTTCGCCCTTTATCATCAGCTCTTAGCGATACGATAAAAATCGTCGTTTTGTGACAGACTCGACAAATATAGGCGATATGGAAATATTCTGGACATTAAATTTCTGGTATGGAATATTCAAAGCTATCGCATTGTTTTGAGCGAAATATAGAAAGAGAATATGACAGTTTCGTTGGAGACTTATAATTTTAAGTCAAAATCAAAATCAAAAGCAGCACTTTTTGAACGTCAAAATTTACATGAAGACAGTCCCCCAAATCGCCCAGCCCGTCACCACTTCCTAGTGTTTTAGCTGGGAAGAAGAAGTGGCCACAAACTCCCCAGCAACACAACTGTCTGTTAAGTTTAAAGAACTTGAATTTATATAACATTATTCAACATTTCATGATAGATATCGATCAAATTAAATAAATGGATGGCACATGTCCGCTAGCATATTATCCCAGAAATTAAAGATGAAACAATGATAAAACTAATTACATATATAGGTAATTAAATAAGTAAACTCAAGCATACAATACTAATCAAAATGAGCCTCCGGGAATAAATGGCGTGCCCGCTTACATGTTCAACAATGCAATTTAACCATAATCTGTGACCCAAAGTCACAAGTGATAAACTAGGACCATCGCAGTTCAATTATAACACTTAAAAATTTTAACAATAATAAACCACGGACAGCAAGACGACCAGTCACCACAAGCAGCACCCGTTCACGAGCATAACGCAAAGATCAGCCATTACCTCCCTCGCCATATTAGAGGGAAGGAGGTAACCCGATACCCGACGCTACCGCAAGCACCGACGTCTAAGGGAGCATGACGAACCTGCTGCCGGTTTCTCAGACAAAATCATACTTATCAATTTGTCGAGGTCGCTAGTTAACCACATACTGCAATACAACTCATAAAAAAACAAGCTAATGAGAAGATTATGTCAATAAATAAAAAAAACAAAAATGACCTATACGGTCAGAATAATAAACAATGTCATCTTGAGCAAGTAAAGAATCTACAAAAGAACATTTAGCATTGTCTCGTGTTCAACACAGCGACCAACTATTTTTATCGTCGAAGTAATCGTTTATAGTATAGTATGCCTTCGAAATAAGGTTAGATTTCACTTTCGCTTTAAAAGCATTAAAAGGAAAGTCTAGAAAAGAAAGAGAAACTTATTATAAAAACGGATACCGATCCCCACAAAATGGCCCTGGACCTTACGAAGACGGTGGAAAGGAGCATGTAGTTTGTGCTTATTTCTGGTGTTAAAGCTGTGGATATCACTAGTTTTGGCATATAAATGTATATTTTGCCTGATATACACTATGTTGGCAAAAATGAACTGCGAAGCAACCGTGAGAATACCTATAAACTACCTCTTTAAAAAATTCCCTTAAAGAGACATACAAAGAGACACAAGTATTATAGATACGACGGATTCTCTGATAGCGATAGCGTGATGTCGGACAGGACGAGTGGAAGAAGTACATATTGTAGCGGCTCCACACAAAATGGGATAAGGAGACAACTGGTGACAGCACCATCCATGTCTAGGTTCAGACAACGGTGAAGAAAACCAGCGCTGGGTGTCTAACGCTCAGCAAATGCTGAGATGGCTACCCTTTCGGTATGGGCACGCTCAACGCAATTATTGTGTACTCGTACCTACTATTATTTCTGTTCACTTTGTCTATGTTACTGTGAGTTTGTGTCTATGCTGAATAAAAGTTTTCTATTCTATTCTATTCCAAGATGGGCCTCCCGTTTTCTGTTTGGTGAGGCGTAAATAATCTGTGAATGTCATAAGCTGTATTATCAATCAATCAATTGATTGGCTGAAAGAACGCACAAGCCAAAAGTACTGGTCGTAGTAAGCTAAAATTTGGCGTGAAGCTTCCCTACACTCCGTAGGGGAAAACTACGAGACGAGGATTTTCAGAAACTACAGAAACGGGAAAAAACGGGATATGCGCTTACGAAGTTGCAGGCAAAAGCTAGTCAATATATATAAAACTCTTTCAGTACTGACTGACTGAGAGACAGACAGACGGACAACGCACAGCCGAAACTACTAGTCGGAGAAAACTTCAATTTGGCATGTTTCTTTTTTACTTGGTATGGGTTTGCTCTTGTCTAAGTCAGAGCTGACAGAGACAAAGCCGATGTAAGTTCCTTAGGGACTGTAGAAGAGCAGTAAGAGAAAAAACTGGCCAAGTGCGAGTCGGACTCGCGTGCAAAGGGTTCCGAACGATTTTTATTTTTTGAACACTATAGACTTCTTATAGGTTTTTTTTGTAATCTATAGGTAAAGATCTATTATCTCCATTTTTTCAAAATTTTAGGCTCAGTAGTTTCGGAGATAAGGGCGATGGTCATTTTTCGTCTAATTTCTTGAATAACTTCAAAAACATTTATTTTTAAATTATGGAAAAAGTATAATTAAAACCCTCACAGTAAGCCCTTTCATTTAATATGTCACACGATATTGTTCAAAAAACTTTTTTTTTAATTTTCTAGTTTACGTAACGCGTCCGTGTTTGGGTCACAGAAGTCCATATGTGTACCAAATTTCAAAAGAATCGGTCCAGCGGATCCGGATAAAACTGGCTGTGACAGACGGACAGACAGACAGACACCCGGGTGGGTTCCGTTTTTTGTTCGGAACCCTAAAAACGGGATATCACACACATATACAAAGTTGCGAGCAAAAGCTAGTAAAGACTAAACTACGCTAGACCTTACTGAAATAGATATACCAAAGTACTCGTATTATCAACTGAACAGGCAACTTACAACAGATACCGTCAACGGTGCCCAATTCTGCGCTTATCGCATCGATTTTGACCTAAATTCTTGCTGAAATTGCCGATCCATCACATGGCCTCGCTTCTTTTCCCGTTCATTGGTCACCGCTCTGTCAAGGCAAATGGGGTAACCCGTGTAGGCAATTTTTCCTTTTTAGCCATTTTAGCTATAGAATGATATTGTGTTGACGACAGTAAATGAAAACCGCATTACCTTTTGTTCATTTCATCCAAAAGTTGAGACATCTGTAAAAGATTTCCTAAGCGATAAGACCGATGGTCGATGGGGCCGAAAAGTTCTGGAGTGGCGACCGCGAACGGGAAGACGCAGCGTTGGAAGGCCTCCCACAAGGTGGACTGATGACCTGGTGAAGGTCGCGGGTAGCCGATGGATGCGAGACGCACAGGACCGGTCGTTGTGGCGACGCGTGGGGAAGGCCTATGTACAGCAGTGGACGTCTTTCGGCTGATATGATGGTGATGAAGCGATAAGACCACTCATTCTACCCTTGTTTTTTATTGTTTGTCCTGTGTTTAATGAGATGCACAATACAGACGTAATTAGGTAATATTGAAAGTATAAAACTATTTTTTTAGCAATCGAGTTAAATAATGATAAATATGGGCCGACTTGCTAAGTAAAACTATTTGGCATTTGTCTGGTTTCGGTATACAACCTGCAAATTTCATTGGACAATATGTCCCTAAAGTTAATATTAGTGAACTATCCCTTCTTGTTAACATAACCAAAATGATCGTCAATTTAAACCAAAATATCACAGCAAAAAAATTCAAATTACGGAAACCAGTTAGTGAGGAAAAAAGCGATAAAATTCGAAACGCAATAGCGCTTCGAGCGCTGTGGCGGGCGAGCCGCGAACGAATGAGCGTATCTCCTCAAATGGAAACAACATGGCGAAAAAACCGAGTGAAGCTCGAGCTAGTGGATTATTCTAGGGTCCCGTACATTGTTGACTCGTAATTTGTTGGAACTGAGAGTTAGCTATTAAGGTAAGTAGGTCCATGTAGAATGTTACAAAATTCGTAAACACACTAAACATTGTTTTATAATTTGATTCAATCAAATTAGGTTGTAAACCTAGTATGCATAGCTGGCAATATTATTTACAATGTTGGCAGACCATGACCAAGTTTTGACGACCGAAAAATTCAGTATGGCAACAAAAAGTTTATATTCGTAGCAACCACCATATTCTACCATCGTCCTTACACATACTAACTGTTTTTTTTTATTATTTTTTTGACATTTACCCATGATTTCCTTCCTAAAGGCTAAAGTAAAAGATAAATCAATGACGTAAATTCAATAAAACTGGCCAAGTGCGAGTCGGACTCGCGTGCAAAGGGTTCTAAACCAATTTCATTTTTGTAACATTTTATTTTAACACTAGAAACTACCTATAGGTTTTCCTGTATCTGTATTTGTTGTATCTGTATTTTCTCAAAATTTTAGGCTCAGTAGTTTCAGAGATAAGTGAGGGGATTGGTCATTTTTGGTCTAATTTCTTCAATAACTTCTTATACAGTTATTTAAATATTATAAAAAAAATATAATTAAAACCCTCACAATCAATTCTTTCATTTGATTTGTCACACGATACAGTTTAAAAAACGTTTTTTTTTTTATTTTCTATTGTGACCCGCAAAAGTAACCCCTATATTTAAAACTGATTTATTTACGTAACGCGTCCGTGTTTGGGTCACAAAAATCTATATGTGTACCAAATTTCAATAGAATCGGTCCTGTGAATCCGGAGAAAACTGGCTGTGTCAGACAGACAGACACCCGAGTGATCCTATAAGGTTTCCGTTTCTTACGGATGTTCAGAACCTATGTTATAAAAAATAGGACTACTATTATTCGCAAAGGGAACTCTAAATTCGCGGCGCTCGGTCGGCTGGTCGGAATTTTTACGCGAACTGTTATAGGCTTTCCTGCTAATCTCTTAACTTTTAACTGGGAAACAATAAAACGTCGCGGGCAGCGGAAAAAATGTATATTTTGGTTAAAAAACTCGGATTACTGGCAGACATTTTTTGTTGGTAGACGGTGAAAGAGAAAAGATAAGTTTTGCTTTGAAAAATTGAATAATGGAAAATGTTATGACGTCTTTCTGCTTATAAAAGTAAAGTTTTCGTTATAATAAGCAGATACATACAACTAATAAACGTTTTCATACGCATGTATCAATTGTTCAATTTGTTTTAAGTTTATCTTATTAACATTTTTGTTAATCCAAAAAAGACAAGCATGACCAGTTGAAAGCCCAACCACCTGTAGCAACTAACTATAATTTCATAGATGGTGTGCTCACGTGCCCGCAATGTGGGAAGATCTTTACAAAGAAGATTGGTTACATAAGCATGCGAGCTCACGACTACTACAGCGGAACTGAACCAATCGCCTTGGCCGAAATCGGTCGGATCACATCATCATCATCATCATCAACAACATTTTTGGTGCGGTTCAGCACCTTTTTTTTAATCCACGAGCCAACTCTCTTCCTCAGCCCGATTAGTATCAGTAGCTTAAGCTTCAGTTCAGGAATAAATAAGTTGACAATAGAAAACCAAATACATAATTACAACACAAACATATTTAATTCCTTTTCCACAATAATTAGAAAATCATACTTTATTAAATCCAGCTATTAAAACTTCTCCAACCTACATGTCACGAACGTAATGATGAAAGGATAGTATCTACCCTAAATACTTATCCATACTTAATATTATAAATCCGAAACTAACTGTCTGTTTGATTGTTATATCTTCATATACTAAAGGATTTGGAGGAAACTTGGCACTCGGGTCATCCTGGAATAGAATAGAATAGAATAACTTTTATTGTCTCCAATATTACAGCTAGTTAGAAATGAAAATTTATAAATATTCATTAAATAAATTATTAATAAACCCATAAATAAACATAATTATAACTGCCTAATTTCTACAAAACAACTTCGATACAAACAACTAGACTAATAATCACGGCATTATGTACAAACGCGTATAAAAACAAAATAAATCATTGGGCATCAAAAAAATAATCCACAACGCTATCAATGGCGAAACTACCCAGAACACTGGCAGCATTGCCGCGTTGAAGTGCAATGCTGATTCTTTGGTCGAAGAGAAACCCAGCCCTCTGGTCACGTGAACAGTCGACAAGTTGTTTGCTGATGTCCTTAAAGACTCGATGCGCACTTGGACCCCATGGGCCTAGTGTATAAACTCTAAAAGGCTCAAATATATAATTCCCAAGCTTCTTTACAGCTCGTAGTATTGGTACATACACAAACCTATAATACCGGAAGCAAAAGGTTCAAGCGTCAGCATAATGCTTAGGAATAGGACATAGGATACTTTCATCCCGGAAGTATTTTCCCTTGGGATAATTTCAACTCTCACACGGGTGAAGCCGCTGGCAAAAGCTAGTTATTTTCGTAAACTGAGCGTCAAAACAAAATTTAACAACAAACAAACCTGCATTCAAATTCATGTCCACCTTGCAACGCATATGACAATGTATTCATCGAGACAGCCCTCAGCCCGCTAAACGCACATCGCCAGGGGAGCGGCGAGTTTTACGACATAACGAATAAATTCCGCCGCGTTTATTTACTTTTTACAGCGTCTAGGCTGAGGGGATGCGTCTACATGAGGTTCGTGCTAGTGTTAGTGAGGATGACTGGTTTAAAAGTGCACGGTGAGAGTTCTAGCTTTTGAATCAGCATACAGCACACAACTTTTACTTTTACCAACACCGAAATCGCGAAAATGATCGCTGAAATTGTTCATAATTATGAGTAAAATTAACCCTTAAGAGGTATTGCGTTTATTCTGTTACACGATGTGTACGAAAACAGTCTAAATATATAACCTAACCAAAGGCACACTCATTTTACGACCACCTTCTTCCACAACAAATAATATCACTTTTAAATTCCCCCTCCCCCAGTAATAGAGGTTGAGGCCACTCAACGTAAGGCCTCAACCAGCCAGGCCTCGGGAGTCAAAAAACGCGGGAACCGGAACGAGACGCGACCTCACTTACAATTTCCTCCGTTTCCGCTAAGGGATGGGGACGCCATGTTTAAAATTTAAATGAGATATTTTTATCTGCAACATTAAAATTATCACGCATTGAGATACTGCTTTATGACGGACCTTTTAATTAGGGTGTCCCTTGTAAAATTATAACGCCTGTAATTGTAGGGACAGTGCGGAAAGAGCGGTGTTATGCACGTATTAATTTTAATGTTATGTTTTGGTTGGGGATGAGTAACGGTGGATGACAGCTATTCTCTCATTTCTGATACGATGATACACTATTTAATAGTTTGGACCCGTCAGTGGCGTCATTAAATGCAGTATCAGTGTCCATGAACACAAAAATGTGGGTTGTGTTCTGGACATGGACAATTCACTTGCATTTGGTATCAGACTGGTCTATTGAACCATATTTTGTCAAAAAACAAACTAGCTTGACAATCACGGGCTTAGTTTTCTTTAACAGTAGCTAGCTTCACCTTTTCTAATAGCAAGACCCTCCCTTTGACAATATCCATTTCAAATTAAGTGCTCTTCACTACAATTCCAACTAACCTCTTTTCAAATCCACCTTCCCACACCACCATTCTTATCTGAACATTTATGTGTTCTCAAGCAATAATTGTACCCATCAAAGGGTAATTTACCTCGAGCATTGCAACGAAGTATGAGGCGTCTCGATCTTCGATAACTTGCATAACAGTCGGCTTGCATGCGGCGTTGCATGCACGTCTAATAGTTACGTCTATTGCTTAGTTCAGAGGTTCCCAATATTTTTTGGATACGAGTTATCTACCGCGGGCATGGAGGTCCGCGCTTATGTTTACAGTATTATTATTTGTTTACAAGGTTTTTGTTTTTGTTACTTACATTATGTGCTCCTACATCGGGCACGTTCCTTAACAACTACGCTTATGTCTACAACGCTTCCCAATATTTCATATTGTATGACTCCCTTTAAATGTTTTTTTTTTTTTTGCGACGCCTTTGTAAAGGACACTACTTGTTGCAGCTTCTTCGGAACATAAGTAGATGAGTACAATCAACGAGACGGTTGACATTACTTTTCTGATTAAGATTCACTGAAAAATATTTATAAAATAGGCTCATCCACTGCAAAAATCTAATTAGTCCTTCCGTTACATTATCAAAAAATATTTGACCCGTTTTTTTTTTGTAACGTAAACCAAAATTGACGAAGAAACGACGCTTTTAAAATTATCAATACGTCACGCCGTGATATAATTTTTAGTGCGTTCTGACGTCAAAAGCCCCCACTCCCGAGTAATGATGCGTTTTATCTTTGTCAATACATTTATTGATTTACAAAAACAAAAAATACATGTCCATTATTTTTCAATACTGACGGACTAAATAGATTTGTAATTTATTGATGGTGCAAACTAGTCTATAGTGTGCGAGCAATAAGTGTTTGACCAAATCAATTTATTGGCTTCAAATTATATCTTCAAAAGATTTTGCATGCAGCAAGGCTTTCAAAACAGGACGTTGCCATTTTATTTTCCAATTGCAGTATTTGCGTTTCATTTCCGTAGCAGTTTGCGACGCCTCTAGGAAAGCACTGCGACGCCCCGTGGAGTCACGACACACAGTTTGGGAATCCCTGGCTTAGCTCACTACACACGGTCTCGCGTTCTACGCAACAATGTTAGGAATGTATCGTGTTTATTTTGCGTGTTCGAGAAAAACATGAATGTCGCGCTTTGTCTAACTTGTCAGAGTGAGTTATTGTGGCTTTCGTGTGTGACCTGTCGAGTTTGTCACTGTTTATACTTGTACGGCTGTTGTAGTAATTATTTTAGTGACGTTAATGGTGAAGTACATTGTGTGGACTTAAACGCGTTTTAGTGGTGGTTTTTGTTTTAATTTTGTTATCTAAGATTGACGTTAATTAAGTCTAGGTACAATAAAATCATTATGCTAATTTAATTTAGCATGCCTTAGCTAGAGTTTTTTTCTGTGCCAGTTAACGTTTTCAGCTGAGCTTTTTTTCAAAAAGAGGCGATTTATAGGTAGATTCTTGTGGGCATAAGCACAATGAAAGTAATTTGATTTTCTGTCCTTGATGCACTTTTATTTTTCCGAGAAAATCATATCATCCTTTATTTCACATTCAGTCGATTCTTTTCTGGAACGGGGGTCCTCTCGAAATCAGGACCAGTCGTTTGCATTTAAAAGAAAATTTCAGGGTTATTTTCATCACAAATAAGCAGTCTACTTTACTTATTTTCTTACTTTACTCATGTTACTTGATAAATAACCTAATACCTTAGTCTATTCGCCAAACTTCTCTCCCGTAAGTTCCGGGCGTTATCGGGCCGATGATGAGGCTTCCCGCCCCCGTGTGCTGTTCAATCGACTTATAATCAAACATTTGATACCATCGCCATGTTTTCACATGTTAAATTACTAAGAAAATAATAGCGAAACTCGTGTCGATTTCAAACTTGTTCGATTTCTACGAATGGTAATTTAATAGCTTTGCATACGTGGACTTTCTTGGCATTGGACCTCAGTGTTTGTACGGAACATGGTTTTATTTCTTCCGATGACTCATGCTTGACTGCTGACATATAAAGGTTGATTCAGAGATGGTATCTTTATTACGTATGTCAGTTAATCGGATCTGATAGACGAAGTCATGATAGCTAGAATGGGTGCCCTGATGCACTGAAATAGTAACTACATGGTCAGTAATAGTTAGGGTTTTCATTATTGAACCAGCAATCAATTGGCATTACCTTCCATTATTTATGGATATATTCTTTCCTAACCTACATTTTTTCCTCGGAAGAACTTCTGAAATTAAAAATACCTAATCATCCTTTCTTCCTTACTAATAATTATGCTTATCGTTACTTTATATTATAAATGCGAAAACTACTTAACCGATTTAAATGAAATTTGGTTCACAGATAGTCTAGAGCCTGAGAAAGGACATAGGCTACTTTTTGTCCCGAGAGTATATTCCCTAGGAACCACGCGGGCGAAGCCGCTGGCAGGAACTAGTGTTTTTATAAATGCTAAGCACGTGGGACAGAAAAACGTGACATCTTTTCTATTCCTAAAACTAAAAATAGAAATTTACATCATTTTAAAATTATTCAGCCACAAGCGCCCATCAGATAAACTTCAGTAGGTACAGACTATCAAACTGAAGCAAAGTACCAGATCAGGCACATGTGAATGATGTCTTGCACGTTACGATAAGCGCCGGGCTCGTTAATCTGTACCACTATCTACAATACACAGCAGATACTTAGCAGGAATCGTTAAATTCAAGAGAAACAGTACACAGTCAGTCTTCAAAGTCAAAAATAAAAACGAGAAATAAGTAGCAATCTCCCATAATACCATTGGATTTTTGCCAGAATTTAACCTTTCCTAAGACACATTTAACTATCATCAGTATTGAAATTGCCTGTATATACCCATTGAAAAGAAAGAAGTGCTAATTTTCTTGCATGATGAAAGAAAAAATTACGTCCCTTTAAATATAAGAGTAAATCCCAGCCCATTCTCATCATCTGTACCATAAAACGCCCACCAGATAAACTATCAAACTGAATCAATGTTCCAGATCAGGCACGTGTGAATTAAGTCTTGCACGTTACGATGAGCGGTGGGGCTCGTAAATCTGTATCACTATCTACAATACACAGCAGATACTTAGCAGGAATCGTTCAATTCAAGAGAGACAGTACACAGTCAGTCGTCAAAGTCAAAAATAAAAACGAGAAATAAGTAGCAATCCCCCATAATACCATTGGATTTTTGCCAGAATTTAACCTTTCCTAAGACACATTTAACTATCATCAGTATTGAAATTGCCTGTATATACCCATTGAAAAGAAAGAAGTGCTAATTTTCTTGCATGATGAAAGAAAAAATTACGTCCCTTTAAATGTAAGAGTAAATCCCAGCCCATTCTCATCATCTGTACCATAAAACGCCCACCAGATAAACTATCAAACTGAATCAATGTCCCAGATCAGGCACGTGTGAATTAAGTCTTGCACGTTACGATGAGCGGCGGGGCTCGTAAATCTGGACAACTATCTGCAATACACTAGTTGTCTGGAGAGCACTTAGTACTGTCCTCGACTTCAGGAGCTGGTGCAAGGTAGACGAGGACTGATGTGGCGGGTAGCGAAAGTGTACCTTTAAGGAGGCGTTCTTGCAGGACATACTGTATCATACGTACACCATATTTTAGACCACCACTGAAAATTAACGCCGTGCAGTGGGGTGAGTCAGCATCGTGCTGAGTGGGAGCCGCATCGTCTTCCCTTTATTTTCAGAAAACGTTATCCAATTTGGTTTCACTAACAGTTATTTAGTAACACGGGTTTTCCTAGCATGGGGGTTTTTGTTCTCATCAGTTTATTTTTTCAGGATCCACAGAATAGGACATGGGATTGATATGTTTTAGTAAATACGGCAGGAACTAGCTACATCTACGAACATCATTCCGCAGTAGCGTCTACCCAAAAAGAAGAAAGATAAGACGATTCCTCATTAGATTAATTATTATTATGCCACAAACATAAAAAACAGCTTATTATAATCGTTCTACCTTCTAACATATACCAACAAGGTAACTTAGACTTCTCCCGCTACCTCTCCCACCTTAGGCCACGTTTTCACAATCGGCTATACCGGTTTATGCTCTTTTTAGCGCCGTGCAAAGAGCTCACGAGCGGCGTCTCGGGCAGCAGCTGTGCGAGCCCCTAGATGGCGCATTTGTTAGGTTCAGTCACTGTTGTGTTATGTGGAAGGCTAGACGTTTGTTTGGTTGTAGTAGAAGGTTATTTTGTAAAAGTTTTTTAGGGTTCCGTACCTCAAAAGGAAAATACGGAACCCTTATAGGATCACTTTGGTGTTCGTCTGTCTGTCTGTCAAAACCGTTTATCTCGGGAACGCGCGGAGGTATCGAGTTGAAATTAAAAGCATAAACTCAAGTTTATGGCCCCTTGCAGCTGTGAAAAAATCAAATGTCTAAGTTAACGTAAAAAGAAAAGATACGGTCGTTTATGCCGCAAAAAACGTATATTTCGACACTCTCAAGGAAATCAAAATGTATAGGGTATTTCCCGAAGACCTAGAACTTTGAAATTTGGCAAGTAATACCGTCTTATACAACAAGTTTAGGGAAACTCTGAAAACCATACATTTGTAATCAAATCATAAAAAATAGTCTTTATTTAAAGTAATTTGTAGCTACAAATTTGTGCAGAACCTTCGGTGGGCAAGTCCGACTCGCACTTGGCCGGATTTTTGAAGTGAAAACTTCTTTAGCGGCGTTGAGCACTTTTTCTGTAATGGGTATAAAATCTTAAACTCGCGTCAGGACACGTGACCTGATCGAAAAAGCGTAAGACGGACTCGCGTCAGGGTCACGTGATGCTGATCGAAAAAGCGTAAGACGGACTCGCGTCAGGGTCACGTGATGCTGATCGAAAAAGCGTAAGATCGAGGGGAAGGGAGAGGAACTAGTATCTCCCACTCTTTCTACCGTGCCTGAGTGTGCTGCTCCGCTTAGGCGGCACAGGGCGCTTGCGCGAATGTCCGTCTGTGTTTATGTACAGCGTGCCACGCGTATCCAAGGATACGAAATTACGGAATTACGAAATTATGGATGAAAGTTGATTTTTCTAAGAGATAAAAATTAATGTAATATATAAATAAATAACGATATAATATTATGAATAATAACATGTAAATTGTCATATTTGTGTACGATAGCGCAATAAATGAATATTGTATTCTACCACATAAATGATAGTACTTTTATACTGATAAAGCAATTGGTGCAAAATTATTCCCTAACCATTCCAAAATATCAAACATGCTCAACGTTAATAATCAAGTTTTCACTTCTGCCGGCACTCCCGGAGTGCTACCGGTGTTTTTTTTTAATTATTGCGGTAGACTCACGTTTATCCACTATCCCACCTGATGAAAAGCAATATGTGATTTACGATGAAACACGCTTGCCTAGAAGTAACCTATTCACTCTTCACTTTACGTGGCTTGACCACCAGGCTGTAGCTACCAGGAAACACAGGCTCCGGCAGGGATTTTCACTCTTTAGGTGTATGAATAGCGTTTTTATTGTAAAAGATTGCAATTAAAAAAAAGATGAAACAGGATGAAAGGATACAAGGTGGCGTCGCAAAATGTAAAATTTATGAAAAATGTTAATTAATATACGTAACGTAAGTTACGTAAGTTATCTATAATATTCAATGAAGAAATATCTGTTTCAATTTTAATTGCAATGCCTAAACAGACAACTAAGTTATAAGAACCTTCATATTTTTGTTAACATCTGTCCTGTACCTACCCGACACTTAGTTCGCAATAAAGAATTTTGAGTTGAGTTGAGTTCTTTACTTTCTACCTACCCCCGTGGGTAAAGAGCGAGAATGATAAATGACGCTAAAACATACATCGTCTGATGTTAGTCGAACAAGAGTCAATTTCAATAAGTGAAAAAACGACTTTTGGAAGAAAATATCTTCGGGAATTAGAGGCTCTTCTAAACCAAACATGTTTTGACAAAGTCTAGTAGGCACACTTAATTTATTTATAGCAATAATTCCACAGTAATCAATATATATAAAACTAATTGACCCGCGCAACTTCGTATGCGTCACAATTTTCATTACTGCTCCGCTCCTATTGATTTTAGCGTGACGATTTATAGCATATAGCCTTCCTCGATAAATGGGCTATCTAACACTTAAAGAATTTTTCAAATCGGACCAGTAGTTCCTGAGATTAGCGCGTTCAAGCAAACAAACAAACAAACTCTTCAGCTTTATATATTAGTATATAGATTCATCGTTACTGAGTGATTGAGTTAATGATAGTCATCGCATAGCCGAAACTACTAGTCGTAGAAAGCTGAAATTTCCCAAAATTCCTAAAGGAACAGAAAAAATGGGACATGCGAGTTGTAAGTCGCCGGCAAAAGAGCTTCTAAAAGAGGATCGAACTAAGTCCGATACATAATCATAGGCTCAACTGTCTATGTAAAGTGGAAAGCAGAATCGTGGTAGAAAGATAAAAAAGAATGAACCACAGCTTGCGTTAGTTTTTTAATTCAAATTGATTTTTAAGCTTAAAGACTAACTTGCTATAGTCCCGCGGCCATAAGAGCTTAAAGAGTTCGAAACGCGGCATCGGGCCTACAGTGACATAGATATACATATCTATTAGAACGTGTTTTTTATTACAAAGTTAACTGGTAGGAATAATCAGTTATTTTTCTGTATGAGTTCCAGTCAGCCAATGGAATGAAAGACTAATTTGTCAGATAGTGAATAGGTTACTCTAGGTAAGCGTATTCAATCTTCGACCACATCATTGCTTACCATCAGGTGCAACAGTGGTCAAACGCGTGCCCATAAAA
Organism: Lacanobia wlatinum; assembly: GCA_947578705.1. NCBI lineage: Eukaryota > Metazoa > Arthropoda > Insecta > Lepidoptera > Noctuidae > Lacanobia > Lacanobia wlatinum. The sequence goes on from OX388031.1 coordinate 25,987,240, forward strand.
AAAAAAGTTGTAAAATCTTGCTTCTCACTCAACATAAATGTGTTCAAAAACTTGCTTAGAGCCGACTAACTCAACCTCAAAAACATGCAAATTTTTCGCAGGTATAAAAGTTTCTTTTCAATACACTTAGTCCTCGCTATGAAGTGTTTTACGCACTCGTTCGGAAAAATGTGACAACCTGCAATTTATTGTAATCAGGCTGGTAGCCGGGCAGCCCCTATTGGTCGCCGGTCAACCCCCACGGAAATCGCGGGGGCACAAAATAAAAACGTTCATGTTTCATTGCACCAAAATGTACTATTCCAGACCGAATTGGTGTATCATGAGCTTGTTTATACTTATTTCAAGTTACAGATATGATGCAGAAGAACCATATTCAGTACACAAACTTGAAAACTTTCCCTTTTCATAACCCTTGACTAAACACAAACAATACAGGTACACACAGTCACATATTTAGCTTTACTACGCCAAGTGTCAAGCCAGTGCATACCAAATCGATAGTGTGAACGATGCCTAACTTTAGCACGTAAACACGTATTAAACGCTGATTGGGTCGTGATCTGCTTCAAAGGAGTTCACTGTCTATCATAGTTGTGCATGGGTTAGTAGAAACTGGGTTGATAATTTGGGAGGGAACTAAAAACTTCATTATGGTATTTGAATCTATGTAAAATAAACGAACCGCAAAATACTGGGAAACCAAATTTCTTCAAGTTTTACGCCATCATAATATAACATAAGTAAATTAAATTATTATACTAACCGGAATACCCCTCTCCAACCATGAAGAAGGTCGGAGAGAACTCGTACGCGCTGAGAGCTTCCATTTCGAGGACATGCAGCAGTTCCAACCTGCAAATAAACAAAACTGATATTAAAAACTGGCCAAGTGCGAGTCGGACTCGCGTGCACAGGGTTCCAAACCAATTTCATTTTTTAACGCGTTATTTTAAGTTTTAGATACTATTTTCTGCAGTTTATTAACGCACCCACGATACAGGAGAAATTCCTACAGCGTGGCAATGTTTTTTTTTAAAAAAAAAGAACTGCCAAAATGTGTAGATACTAGAATTGTCCCAGTTATAATCATTTTTATCTAATAGGGAATATGCATGCAAATTTTTTATTTACAAAATGAAATACTTGTTAACTCTTATAAACAATTATGAAATTATTTTTTAAATACCTTCATCAGCGATGAAGTTAAAAAGCTTCAAAGTTTACAATTAGAAAGAGAAGTCCGATATGAATTTTGACGTCAAAGTTCTTGGCGCCTATACAGCTGCCATAGAAAACAGCGTTTTCGCGAGAGGGACAGATACATTTGTTTAAAATAATTATATCTCGTTTGTTTTTCGAGCAATTTTGATTCTATTTCCACTGTTAGTATTATATTTGTGTATATTTTTAGATAAACTGTATAGATAATAATTTTTTTTGTGCATATTCCCTATTGCTGCTTTCAGTTTTATATGCACCCAACTGTACAAGCTAGAATTAAAATGAAAAAATTAAACAAGTCCAATTTAAAAGCAATCATTATAGATTTCCTGATCTGTCCATCTGGAATGCGTTCAATTAAAATGTAAATGTTCCCACCATCAACTTTACCCGACGCCTTTCAAACTTATCGGAGTCCGACTAAAACCGACCCATGAATAATACATGTGCTGCCATCTGTTATTTTAAACAGGCGACGTCTTCAGAGTTTTAATATTACATTACTGTTTTAATATAGAATAATTATGGTAATGTCAGACATTGCAGGCAATGGGAGTGTAACTGATTGCAAGTCTGAATTTGTACGCTAAATTGTTGGTGTCGTGTGGTTACTTGTGTTTTTGGTGTAAGTGCTTTCAGAGTAAACATCAATTCGTACAACTTCACGCAGGAAATTCCTGTTTCTTATGGGGTAGCTTTGAAATTATTTTATACGCTATCGCCTTTTTATATTACCCTTAGACTACCCCTAAACTGTTCTAGCATTTTAGTGAGATCGTGTCCTTTTATTCTGTCAGTTCATCCACTGCTAAACCCAGTACACTATTCCTGATTACTGCAACTGTTGAAAGCCAAAATAAATGGTGCAGACCACAAGAAAAGCGACTAGTCAAAGAAGCTTGGCGATGCGCGGAGGAACCATACAACAGTGAATGAACATGAATCTCGTAAATAAATAAATCAGAAAAGAACGGCGGAAGAGTAACATAATTTCCACTTCCCTCCTTATCAAGTAGGAAACTGAACACAATAGGCCAAAAAGACGTGTAGCATAACTATGCTACACGTCTTTTTTTTGCAACTGCAAACAACCGCGGATTAGGACTAATTAATGTATAGGTGACGTAATGATACTTTCAGTCAGGAGGATTAGCATAATAATAAGCTAAATTAAGAACCAGCTTCATCATACCAAACATCCAACCCACACACAAATCCTCTTACCTATTAACAAAAGAACGGGAACTAAAAACTAAAAAGCAAGCCAACGTTTTCAGTATCCGATGCAATTTGCGAGTAGGCGGGGCGTTCGGAATCTGCCGAAAGATTCCGAGCGCGTGCCGAACAAATCCGATAACGCGTCACGCCGAAACTTGCAGACTCAATTTCAGGAACACGATTACTCCGCGATGGGAACAAGAGTTGAATCTGAGAGTACCTGACTCGGATCTGTGAGTTCATTTTAGGTGTAGAATGGTGTTTAGAGCGGCTATAGAACCATTTTGCTGGATCGTCGTGACGCTATCTAGTAGAAGATTAAAGTATAGCTAGGTACTGGACATTTTGAATAGTCTCTTACTGTTTCTTTGGTTTATAAAATGAGAACATGGGCCATTGCAGTCCATTGATACCTGCGAAAACTGACTATTATGCCAAAAGAGACAAGCAAAGCATCTGTCTATTCACATTAGTAAGAGTTGAAACAAGAGGAGTAATTTTGGTATTTTAAGGAGCGTCAAAATCGCCTCTAATTTACCCACATTTTGAAATTTAACATTAATCGTCACTGATATGATATTTCAACTTGAATTTCAGTGCTTTTTAAGTACAAGAACTAACTAGCCTTATGATGACAAAATACGTTTCAGCCGCTATTTGAACTACCATACTGACCTCACTTTGTGGCAATCATCTGGTGAATTCAGTCACCACGATCTACTGATCTACGGAAGATGCAACGTAGGAAGGCCTTCCAAAAGGTGGACCGATGGCCTGGTGAAGGTGGCGGGTAGTCGATGGATGCGAGACGCGCAAGACTGGTCGTTGTGGCGACGCTTGGGGGAGGCCTATGTCCAGCAGGGGACGTCTTTCTGCTGATATGATGATGATGATCTACTGAATTGGTTAGGCGTGGAATTTTTTTTCCGCGTCACCAATAAAGACAATGCAACGTTCACGGTCAATAGAACGTCCACATTCTGAAATATTTCCATGGCATGAAGCAGCATATTTTTCCGGTGTAAATATTCACGCGTTATAAAAGTCAACTGGGCACAACAGCGATGGTTCGTAACTCGTGGGGTAGGCTAACCGGGTTCTGCTTTACGCACCATTGCAGACTTTAAAATTGTACTTTTTACGAGCTTTTAACTGTGCATTGCTGGTTCTCAAAACTTTTGGTATGGGTAAAGAAGTTATAATTTTATATCTGAAGATATCACCTAAAAATATTTATTAAAAAAATTGTCAGCACTAGTAAATATTAAAGTCTCCGGATTACTGCAAACACCGTAAGATTATAATTAAACGCGTAAGATTGCAAATTCTTTCCTTTCGATATAAATGTAAATGTGAACTATCGAATTTGGACGGGATTTATTGGATCCAAAATTTATTCAGAGTTTATAACAAAATTATGTTTTACTAGTGGACGTCACGTGGTTTCACCCGCGTAGTTCCCGTTCCCGTGGGAGTACGGGGATAATATATAGCCTATGTTACTCCCTGATAATGTAGCTATCCAATGCTAAAAGAATTTTACAAATCGGTCCAGTAGTTTCGGAGCCTATTCAATTCAAACAAACAAACAAATCTTTCTTCTTTATAATATTAGTGTAGATTTCACACGATATTGGATAAAAACTTTTTTTGAAATTTTCTAGTTGGCCCCCAAAAGTGACCACACAAAAAATTTATCCGTGTTTGGGTCACAGACGTCCATATCTGTACCAAAATTCAACAGAATCGGTTCAGTGGATCCGGAGATAACTGACTGTGACAGATGGACAGACAGACAGACACCCGAGTGATCCTATAAGGGTTCTGTTTTTTGTTCGGAATCCTAAAAAATATAAAAGACATACACAATTTGCCGAACCCGCTTCACACATACTCAATTTTTTGAAGTCAGCTAAAAAGATAACTTCGTTCGTCAACATATTGCTACGGCGTAGCTGACGCGCCGAAATGTAGCTGAAGCTACGATGACACAGCTACGCGATCGTAGCAGATAATACGTCGCATTTTAGAATGTTCAAGAAATATTTTCTTGGCTTTTGCATTTTCGATCTTTGAGTTAAAACCATGTATGGTACGCGTTTTTAAATGTTTGCAAGTATTACCTGTACGTACACGTACACCCCATAACGTACCTTCGAAAACCGTTTGGATAGCCGTCCAATATTAGTGCAAACATTTACCGTGGACCTTTTAAAATGAAATAACAAGAAAAAACATCCCAGTTATTTGCAGCGGTTGACAATAACGGTTTAGTGAGCCAAATACCGGTTTTTTTGCCGCCCCCTTTACGAGCATCGGTATTATTGAATTTCGCGAATGTTACGCAAAAAGCCGATATCATGTAATCGCCAAAGGGCTGAATTGTGATTTTGAGGGCACTTGCCGCAAATCCTTTTGGGAATTTTTATCTCTTTGTTTATTTTAGTGTTTCGGGTCTCCTTTTACATGCTGTTAAGCCATGTTATGGGTTTCGGTCTGGCGATATTGGATAAGATGCTCTGTTTCGGCTCATTAAAAGTTTTATTGTGTTTGTTTTATTATCGGTCTAAAACTCTTACCCTTTTGCAGTGCCCTTTTTTAGGTATGGAAAATCATCAAATGACTCTTGCTGCTCGAGGCGGAGCAGAAGGGAGTGTCAGACTTTTACTGACTAAAATCCATTCGTGTTCCTCCTAATGCCCGTTGCGTTCCAGGGCCACGGTGACTCTTTCGAACAAATTTTGCAACCCTTTCACAGTGCCTGGAGTTTAAAATTATAAGGTTTAACCTGTATCACGGTTTTCAGGGTGTACCCTTGTTTTGCAGACGGAAATTTTATAGAATTTCGTTTTGCAGAAAATTTATCTCACAATATTTGTTCCTTGTAATTTTAAGTAAAATATTATTGTTTCAGTGACTATTTACTTGAATGAAACCTATTTCACAGAAAAATAATTCAATGAATTTCATGATCACATTTTTATTTAACAAACTTTTCAAACAGCAGAATTATTTTTTAACGAATATTGTTTGCCCGGTGTTTTTCCATGGTATTTTATATTTCAGCGAAAATGAAATTTTAATTAAATATTATTGTTTTATAGTATGTCCATGGCATATTAAGATAAAAGAATTGTATTCGTAATAATTTTTACTACGTATATTGCCATTTCTATAAAATAGCTTTTTAACCTTAAATTAAAATTAAAATATGATATAAAAAACAACTTGTGCTAAAAAAAATTGTAACTGAAACGAATCGTTGTAAAACTGACCCCACGTAGCCTTGTCTGCCCTACCCCTAGAGTGTAATTTAAGCCCGCGTAGGCGCGAAGGGCCTGCAGTGCCGGAGCCGTGACAGAAACCATGCTTGCTGCATGCTTGCTGTATGCTTGCTGCATTCATGTTGCATGCACGCCTGCATACTGTATGCTTGCCTGCATGCTGCATGTTGCATGCTTGCTATATGCTTGCTATATGCTTGCTGCATGCTTGCTGTATGCTTGCTGCATTCATGGTGTATACTTGTTTGCATAGTTTTGTCTTTTATTCCCATGGCTTTGCCACCGTTGCCGCTTCGCGGGGTTCCGTCGAGCGGGTCCGAATGAGGGTATGCATTTTGTCTAACGTTTAGAAACTGTCACTCGATAAAATGTTTTTCTTGGTAACAAGTTTTATATTAACTAATCAATATGAGGATGTTTGATTTGTTATTCTATGATGCAATGAATATCGAAACAAAGTTTATTTGTAACAAAAATCTATGATTTAAATTTATTCAAAGTAAGTATTCTGCGTATTCTATGAAATGATAGTACGAGAAAAAAATTATGTGAAACGAAATTCTATGAAACTGTCTTCTATAAAACAACGTACAACCGGTTTTCAGATATGATTATCACAAATAATCCACGAACTAAAATTACCTTTAATAAATTCAAAGTAAAACAGATTCAGAGTAAATGCAAAAGCCTGAAAGATATACAAACAATTCCGAAATGTTATTAAAAATATTCTCCAACCGAATCGAGATCTCTACTGTAGATTTAAGCCGCACAAGTCTTGACTAAACCAGGGAGCTGGCTTCAGCTAACCATTCGCCACAATTGTTCGTATAGCTTATTTACGTTGGGGCATAGAACAGATTGGTGCAGAAGGTCAGCTACATACAACATGCACACATTTCTGTACCTGTTTTATACACGCGTCTACTTATTACGCGAAAGGTATTTCTTACTGATGAAAGTATCAGATGTCAACAGCTCAGTTTCTGGAATGAAAAAATCTCTTAATTTGACAAATTGTCAAATTGATATTTGCTGATGTGATTGTTTCAATATATGTTCAACTTCAACAGCATCACCTAATTTGCGTATAATTTGTGATGCGTAGATAATAATTTCATTCCAGAAAATGTATTGATATTTAATCGGTTTTATTCGTTTCCACACAATAAGCAAAAATGCACCCAAACAGTCACATATGAACGAAAATCTTGAACTTTCTCAAACTGGCTCCGAACGTTTGCCAATGCAACGTTGCCGTTGGTTCACCCATAGTGTCAATGGTTAGTTCCAAATCCAATCGTCAGGTTTAGTTAAACTGGAAAGGATCTAATGTCAGACGTTAGCGTCAAACAAATGCCAATCGCGAGTGCGTTTGCACGTGAAGCATGTCTACGTGTGCGTGCGTTTTCGTTGTACACATCTGACCTACTGCATCTATCTATTCTGTGGCCGGGGCTTGCACCTGTCTTCCTTTCTATTGGGGTGATTCTCGTTATTGTGGCACCGTTTGTTAGGGCTGTTTGTGCTACCGAAGTTACGGACGAGAAGTGAACAAGATTTTTGGCGTTTCGCAGCTTGAGGGTTGAATTTTGGCGTAATTGTTTGGGTGAGGTTTTGTGGGGTTAATTAAGGTAGGGAATTGAGAGAGGGAGCAAAAAGGCATTCCATTGCAACGTTATTAAAATGAGGAAGAATACTAGAAAACTCTCTGACAGTTAAAAGTATATAGCACATTTTTCAGAAGACCTATTAGAGCCTATGTACACGGCATATTTATAACGCACCGGTGACGCATGTTTTACGAACACGCGCTCATGGCGCTGTAGATGACCAAAAACCAGTAGCGGTGTGCGTCTGTTTTTCGTTTGAAGCGCGTTTGCACGCGTCATCTGCATATCGTCGCGTTAGAAAAACGCCGTGTGCAAAGGCCCATATGCATTCAATTTTCGTTAACTCTTGTCAAGGCTAAAAATGCTATTATTCCCCAATATAATTGTAGGCTCGCGTTGGTCCACAATCTTACCAAAAGCGATGATGATCGACAATGGAGCACGCTATGTGTGATGTAATATGGAGGGATGCGGTACAGAGAGTATAGTCCCGCAAACCCCCATTGAAAAGGGAGTATCCTCCGACCAGATAGTTGTTGCGTCCGGTGTGGGCAACTGCCCGATAATTGATATTCGGGCTGATGTATATGTTCAAATCGCACGGTAAACTCTGCTTGCGCGATGCAGGATTTTGACGTAGTAGTTCGCTGCTAGTTGGATAGATGGCGTCGCGGTTCTTTTTGTTGTGATGTAGATTTTGCTCCGTTGGTTTTTTCGTGTAGTGGCTATTAATGCCGCTACATCACTCCCCTCTGGAGACCGGAGGTCGATAGTGGATGAGTCGTCCATGCATCTTGAGATGCTTGACAGACCAGTGGAAGGTTGGTTTCAGTGAGTCGGAACCGCAAGTCGTAGAGTTCGCGGTGAGTCGGAACTGTCTGCGGTACCCCAGTGAGCTGGGGATGAAGCTGCAGGCTCCAGTGAATCGGAGTGTTGCTGTAGCTAGCTGCAATGAGTCGGAGCGGTGCGACGTAGTGACATGACTGCTGGCGTCGACCAGGAGAGGTTCTTTATGGCTCTTCATGTGACTGGCCGAAGATGTAGTGAGCTTGCCAAGGTCGCTGATGAAGTTGAGGGTGATGATAGAGGCTGAGGATGCTGACCAGGAATGCGCGGCCGTTGCATGCTGGTGATCAGGATACCCGTAGAAGCCGTGGGTACTGGTTTGCTTTATGACTCGTTGCTCGAGAGCTTGAGGTCTCGATGAGGAGAAGAGATGATGACGTCACGCTGAAGTTGTTGCACGAAAACTGCGCTGATGTTCAATGTCGAGGGTCACCAGTATCGAGGGATGTGGTACAGAGAATAAAGTCCCGCAAACCCCCATTGAATAGGGAGAATCCTCCGACCAGACAGTTGTGTCCGGTGTGGGCAACTGCCCGATAATTGATATTCGATCTAATGTATATGTTCAAATCGCACGGTAAACTCTGCTTGCGTGACGCAGGATTTCGACGTAGTAGTTCGCTGCTAGTTTGATAAATGGCGTCGCGGTTCTTTTTGTTGCGATGTAGATTTTGCTCCGTTGGTTTTTTCTTGTGGCGGCATTGATGCCGCTACAGTAACGTCTATAATGGAGCACGCTAGCCTATAAAAAACTATTCACTCTTGAAATGTATTAAATTCTACAGAGAACAAACGGTTCACACAAAAATAAAACCTTTGAAATTGCCTGCCAAGAATCTAAAAGGGAGAAAGCATCAAACACTTTCAGGATAAATCGAAGGGACCAATATTTGAGTTCACTTGAGGCCTGCGTACATTGCCGGAGTAAACGGCATTTATAGTGACATGCTTTGCCTTGCTCTTCAAAACCTATTACTATGTGGAATAGGTATCCTTGATATTTATCATAGTACCTCAACAAGGTGACAAAAAGTAAATCTAATAATATAATCGTATTTACGCATTCATCTAAACTTTTACCTATGTACTTATATTGTAAAGAATGTAATTAATTATGTTTTTAAATTTTTGGAAATATTAGTTTATCGTTTAGTGTCAAAGACTAATAAATACTAGAAAATGCATGGTTCCTGCTAGAACGTACAGAAGTCACGGAAACGATTAAGTACACGAACAAAGCTGAATAATGTAGAGTGCAAATGCAAATACACGTTAACATTTATTATCATCATCATAACAACAGCCGAAAGACGTCTACTGCTGGACATAGGCCTCCCCGAAAGGGCGGGGTTTGCCATAATCGCCACGCTTGGCAGGTGGGTTGACGATCGCAGTGTATGGTGTTGAGTTTTACAGAGAACGCTGCTGCCCATTCTCTGGCAGGTCCCTTAGTCGCCTCTTACGACACCCACGGGAAGTGATGAGATGGTATTATTCTTTAACGGCACCATACGGCACCGGCTGACACCATACGGCGAGCAACATTTATTATAATGATTGTCAATGCAAATTTCAGTGAAATTTTTGAATACTCATTGTATTAAAAATTTCAGTGCCAGCGGGCTTGAATCCAGAAATCAAAATGCAAGTTGTCCGACTCAAACCACGTCTACTGGTACACTAAATTAAATTTAGATACAAAACTGCACCACCCATGCTCTGCATGCTGCTGCTGCATGGTCGTCATCTTTACTAATGTAGGTCGCGCGTGTAAGTGCAAAGATGCGAGCCTACTTATTGCACAACTCATTACTTACTAAACAATTTTAAGAACCATCTACGTGCACCGTACAGATACAAATTAATTGATATCGTTACATACGACTGATATTATTTACCATTTTATTTACTAAATGCTGCCTAACATTACCTCGATCTAAAAGTAACAAAAGTTAATTAATATGTGATCAGTATTTTACATCTAACTGTTAGATACTTTTTATAAAAATATGTAAATTAATTTCATAATAAATTCTCTTTGATGAATACTTACAGCATAAATATGAAAAAATTTAGTTACTTTTTTGCAAAGTAATTAAAAATACTAACTGGGTGCGCTATTTAGAATATTAAAAGTCTTTTAAATAAGGTTGTGCTACAGGCTATGCATATTAAACAGCTGCCTCTTAAATACTTAGACTGTGAAAAATATACAAAACATCTTTCATTCTTTCTTTTGTAAATGACGTTGTCATTAAACAAGTTGAAGTACTATTATTATGTAAAGTTAAAGACTAAAGCCAAACTATGATAAGGACACGATTGATGTTCAGAGGGCTTAGCACAAATGTTTTTGACGTAATATTTATTTTTCATCATCTGCGTAGCCTTTTCTCAACGATATTAGGCTGGGCTTCCAGTCAAACCGTATTCAGCTGAATACCAGTGTTTTACGCGGAGCGGCTGCCTACCAGACCTCCACAACCCATTAACTGGGTAACACGGTACTTCTTGGTAAGTCTGGAGTCAGATTTACTGGCTTCTGAAAATCCGTAACTACTGTCAAAGATCTAGAAATGACAGCCGGGAGCAACGGCTTAACGTGCTTTCCGAGGCACGGAGGAAACTCGGTATGTTAAGATGGTCACCCACCCACAGACCAACCTTGGAAAGCGTTGCTTAACCTTAAAGATCGACCCGTGCGGCTGTTATTATTTAGCCACGAGCTCCTCAATCCAATATTTATTTGTAAGTGATACTATATTCATATATTTGTATGATACAAATTGTGTACGTCGCATAAAAATAAACTAAAACACTATAATAATAATAATAAAAAAAATATTTCGGAAATCATCCATATGGTGTTAGTATTAGGACTTGTTAGTATCACAACAAATTCTTTTTATAAATCTTATTCAAATATTTTTCCTGAGCACCGGGCCCGCAGCTATGTCTACGGGACCAGTGCAACAGAAATGGGCAGTCTGGCTTCTCCACAATAACTTTCAGGATGCTATTGGAGCTTCCACGTATCCTATGCATTAGGGATGATGTTCTTTTGCGCATGACAGCTTCAAAACTATCGATGCCTGCCTGCCTATGGGGTTGTTGTTTTACATATTCAAAATTCACTTACGTTAACGATACAGTATCGTTACTATACGTCAAAAAAATCGTGTTAGGCCCTCAGAACTGCCTGTAGACAGCGCTTAGTCGTATTCATAAACGTGTAATATGGTAACATTGATAAACTTTCTGCCGCTGGGAAAGTATTTCAATACCAACATTTTTTCTTCTTTTGCTCAGTAAGAAAGCACCACAAAAAATATCCAGAAACCCCAACTTAAATATTACAACAAAGTCGGGGTGTCTGTGCAAGCTTATTTAAACACGCTATGACATCATATTCTCTCATACTCATCCCTTAAAATCGGCTTAATTGTTTATAGGTAAAGGTGGGACAGGAGCAGTGGTGGCCGAGTGGTCATGGCTTCGACTTACGAGTTGTAGGTCGCGGGTTCAAACCCAGCCAGGCACATTACTTTGTGTAATTTATTTCATCACCACTGCTCTCAAAACGGTAAAGGAAAACATCATGAGGAAACCGGCCGACTATGCTAAAGGTGGGACATACGTTAATACAAACATACATCATCATCATTTGCCATCCACTGCTGAAAGTAAGCCTCCACCAAAAAACGCCAACCATCCCGGTCTTGAGCAGTCCGCATCCATCCGCTGCCAGCCACCTTCTTCGAATCATCGATCCATCGTACCACAGAGAGTCCCATACTACGTTTGCCCCCGTTTTTCATACGCGGTCTCCACTTCTAACACATGTCTGCTCCATCGACCGGCCATGTCTGTAGACGGACAAAACCGTCTGTCCATCTACAGACATGGCCGGCCCACTTCCACTTCAGCATGCTGATTTTACGCGCAATGTCGGTGACTTTAGTTCTCTGGCGAATGACTTTGTTGCGAAACATACATAGACTGTTAAAATCATAACCATTCCTTATGGCTTTGCCTTTATCGGCTGCAACGCCAACACCGATGTTATTACTCTATCGATCCACCAAAATGAATGTTTGCACCAACCCTTTGTAAACAAAACTTGTAAACGATACTATAAAATAAAATTAAACAAGCAAGTTAATTCCATTAGTCAAGTTACCCTAACTTAAAGCTTGTAACTTAATTCGTTTGCATCAATCACATAGCAACAGCACAAAATGCTTTTACTTGAAACTAGTAGCTTACTGAGCTTAGGTATTTGTTAGGTTTTTACCACGATTTAGTAGTAAAAATGTAACATAACCAACCGTTTTCTGGCAAGAAATTAGAACTGAATTGAAAATATTTATTCGTCATAAACACAACACATTAAAAAATAATAGTAACTAGTGGACGTCACGCGGTTTCACCAGCGTAGTTCCCGTTCCCGTGGGAGTACGGGGATAAAATATAGCCTATGTTACTCCCTGATAATGTAGCTATCCAATGCTAAAATAATTTTTCAAATTGATCCAGTAGTTTTGGAGCCTATTCAATTCAAACAAACAAATTTTTCTTCTTTATAATACTAGTGTAGATAAAGAATTGCGCTGAACGTGCCCCATACCGAAAAGGTCCACCACCTCATTCATTGAAGAAAGGAAGATTAAGTGCTAATCAAGCAATGTCATTGACTGTGAAAAGTTATTAAAAACCGTCACAGCAGCTATCGGATGACTGTCACATTCATTTCGCGATTTTTTTGCATTCTAGAAAGTTAAGTTGGTACAACATTCTTGACATTGGAAAACCAAACTTGAAACCCGTTTCATTGATTTGAAGCAACGTTTTAACCGAACCTTAGGATAAAGCAGACTCTTCGTATTAATTCTTTACAATTTAACTGAATGCACTACCTATTCAGAAAGCCTTTCGTATACTTGAGACTGCAATTTCATTGAGCCAAAACATTTGCATGGCGAGACATTCAGACGAAGACGAAATAAATAAACCATGATTCAGGTCATAAAAGAGGTGTAGTTTGAATTTTTATGAAGCTCTGACATCTTGGTGACGTAATTCTGTGAATATGAATCTATTTTCCAAGCATGGATATTATGAAACAGCAAAATATCTTCAAAACGGTCATATAACCCAATCAAACAAACAGCTGGATTTTTGGACCAAAGAATTGGCGTTGCCTGTCTTGTTCTCGGCACTTTTGCTATTGACAGCGATGTGGATGAATTCTTTGATACCCAATAGTTACTTACAACTTTTTATTTTGGGCACTATATGATTAACAGAAAAGATAGATGAAGAAAATATTTCATAAGTTTTTAAAAGTGTTTATTTATACCCTGTAGTAAATAAACACATTAATAATATCTATCAAGCAAATGTAATTTTCAATATGGAACAATACATTTCTGTAGCTTCAATACGGTCATCTACTTACTGCTGTTGTGACAGTCTGGCAGAATAAGTTTTGTTCTCTTGGGGTATAAAGTTCAGGTACAGGAGATCTTGTACTATCTAGACAGTATTCGCAAACATCTTTCTGAAAACCATGTGGTTAAAAAAAACTACATTAGGTGAGGTCAAGCTATCTTCCTTAAAGAAAAAGTAGCTTTATTTACCCATCAGCTTTTATGGTGTGATCCTCCCTTTTTTAATAACTAGCTGACCCGCACAACTTCGCCTGCGTCACATTTTATCATTACTGCTCCGCTTCTATTGGTCTTAGCGTGATGACATATAGCCTATGGCCTTCCTCGATAAATGGGCTAACTAACACTGAAAGAATTTTTCAAATCGGACCAGTAGTTCCCGAGATTAGCGCTTTCAAGCAAACAATCAAACAAACAAACTCTTCAGCTTTATATATTAGTATAGACATAGATAATTAGAAAGGATAACTATGAAAACATTTGAAATCGTTAAGAGGATAAAGTACTGTTCTAAAAAACACCCACTACCTTTTCCATCTTATAAAAACTCTATAACGAAAAAAGTACCAGTAATTCATTCAAAACAAACTACACGTTTATTGAAAAATACTCCAAAATCAATAACAACAATAACCTGAAAACTATCACTCAAACTTACCCAACCCGTTTCAAAATCCCGCAGTCGTGCTGTGCTTACACACTATATTAAATTGTCGGTCCATGCCAAGGACTGAGTGAACGCAACGATTTGTAATCTCGCCATTAGCGGAATGTATCGTGCTTGGCGGCAGGCCTACCAGGCCGCCAAATCTGCCAACAGATGGCACAAGCTGGACCAGATACTACCACTGTTCCGCTTGCTTGCGGAGATTGCATCGGTAATCTTTTTATTGAGGTTGTTCAGCCAAATGTTTGTGGAGATTTGTGAGTTGGTGGGGTAAGATGTAGTGCGGGGGGTAAATGTTTTATAATGAACTGACAGATATGTATGACAGATGTTTATTTAACTTATTTAGTTAAGCATTCCCACATACAATCATTTTTATAGTTACCTAACAAAATAATCACAAATTGCCACACAGCGAAATGACACTCAAGAACCGATCACACACATTAGCTCTAAGGTTCATCAGTCCAAAGTAACGCCTCAGAAAACCAGCCGTTACTACGCTGCATATAAGCATCTTTCACATTAATCATGCAATATTATTTTACGTCTATTTCCATAGCCTCTGGCCTTGAGTGATAGCCTAAAAGGGATCTTGAAACTATTGTACATCAAGAACATCTTCGAACATCTTCGAACATAGACAAGACAGTAGAACAAAACGTCAAACCACGAGGAACCTCAAAACAATGCCCCAAAGGCCTCACTATAATCAAGGCATCCAATTCTGCAACCGTAGGCTCAAACAATACGAAACAAGAGCGGTCAGGCCGGACAGTGGGCAAACGGCAACATGTAGCATAACAAGGAGGAATAAAGAAGGGGAAGAGGGGTCTGGGGCAATTAGGATCGCAATTACAGGACAGTATGTCCCAGATTACGACCGCACTCCACACAGATTCACATTCCGGTGTCGGGAATAACAAAGCTTGCCAACTAACTATTAAGACGTTCTGAACTCGGGCCCGCTTTATGGTCGCTCAAATTGCACTTGTATTTTTGTGTTAAAATTGCCCCGTCGTAATCTAGGATTTGTTGAGGTTTTGCAGTTTTGCTAGGGCTTTTTTAGTGCGTTTTTTGGGGAGTTAGGATGTGCCTGCATACATATCGGATTGTTAAAATTTATGTGTTAAGGTATTTTTTACACGAGATAACGAACCAAAGACACTTGATTTTTGACATTATTAATCGTCACTGAGATGACAAGACTTGAATTTGAACGCTTTTTACGAATTGGCCTTCCTGTATCCGTTATTTAAGTTTTAACTGAAACTACGTTCCCGGAGATGATGAAGACGTTTTTGAAGAACGGTATTGTTAATACCGTTCGGTATTGTTAGTACCGTTCTTATCAATACAGGTTAGTAAGACATGCAAAATAGAACAACAGATGAATAGCTTCAATATAGAAAATTAGATGCACTCGTCCATTCGCAAAAGCGAGCATGTTGCAGCAATATTTTTAAATTTGTTTCAGCGGAGACGGACTTTGCATGAATATGCGAATTGAATTGTCATGCGAGTATGCAAATCACAAGTTTTCTATTTCATTTTTAAATAAAATGTATGTTTATGAATTAGGTACGTTCCGCAATATGTTTGTTTGTGTTATTTTTCGTGAATTTTTCGTAGTTGTTTATCCACGTAATTGCGTGGTTTTCTTTTTCAGTAAATTCGTTAGTTTAACTCTAAAATTGAAACAGCGAAAAATGGTGGAAATCCTAAAAGTTCTAAAGTTAAATCCCGTGTTAAAATTTTTAAAATTCTTTATTTATTCAAATAATTATAGTATAATTTATGTGGAACACATTTGCTTACGCTGCTTTGATAACAAACATTCATCATTTTTAGAGGGGATCCGGCTTTGGCTAAAATATTGGTTTCTGAGAAATATAAATATAACACATTAACATTATCCTATGTATAAAATTCCAAACGCTTTTATCCTGCTCGTCTTTTACATTGTTCTCACATGTATGTATAATTTCATCATGATGCAATCAAAACTTTGTAACAATTTATTATTTTCAAAAGAGTGTCCGTGGAGTTTCTTGCACCATCTTCTCCACAGAGATCTACGCTTTGGAACGTGCAAATAGCTTCATCTTTTTTTGACCGACCGCCCTTGACAATTCAAAAGTGGCTGTAAATGGTATAATTGAATTAAATGCTTTGAGTTTTTGAGTTTTATTGACAAAAAAATGCAGAACCTGAAGAACGGTATTTTTACTCAAAACTAAATCCAAATTATTTGGAAGGCATCTGTGCCTTCCAAATAATTTGGATTTAGTTCTGATAAGCAATAAATAATCAGCTGGTCTACAAAGCTCTAGGGTCAAATGTCCCGCTGGGCGTACGGGCATCCAAGGCATATAATATCTGCCTAGCCTTTCGCCACAAAGTTGGTTTTGACTTGTATTCTAAACAGATGCAGTTGAATACCAGTTTTTATACAGAGTACTATTTTAGTTGTCTTACAACGGGAGCCCACTTCATTTATCCAATGCAAAAAACACATTTATTAAAAAGTATAAATATTAATGAACATTTGAACTATCACAAACATTATAAAATTATTAATTATCATGACGTAGTTCGAAATATTCACTCAGAGCAGTCCGAGCCTTGTGTTCCAAGGACGGCGCGGAATGGAACGGCGACATTTTTTTTATACGTAACCATTATTAACAGGGTGCTCCACATCCACACCCTGAATTTGATCCGCCACGGTAGCAAAATATTAATAGACTACCGGCAGAATTGCCGTATGGTGTCGGCCGGTGCCGTAAGGCACCGTAAAATAATAATGCCATCCCATCACATCCCGTGGGTGTCGTAAGAGGCGACTAAGGGACTCGTCAGAGAATGGGCAGCAGCGTTCTTTGTAAAACGCAACACCATACACTGCGATCCCCAACCCGCTGCTAAGCGTGGCGATTATGGCAAAGTCCCCCCCCCCCTGTGGGAGAGGCCTGTCCAGCAGTGGACGTCTTTCGGCTGATATGATGATGATGACCGGCAGAATGGATATACGCAATTATGAGGCAGCATATACCTGGTGGTCCACACCACAGAAGACTGTATGAATTGTCGACGTATGCGCTTGCGATCCTCAGCAGTGAGGTTACGACAACAAAGAAGAAGAATAGTACTACTCAACCAATAAAACAGTACCAGCAAAAAATATGTAAAGAAGTTCTCTACAAATACACCATACCTATAATATTGTATTCCCCCATTTTCGTTTATATTCTAGCCTTTTGAACGAAGCACCCCGTCCGGTGGATCTGCTTTTTATGTAAAACCAAAAGGCTATTTGTCAAGGTAATTTGAATTTACTCGCACGCTCCGGCCCTTTGAAATGCATGCTTTAAAATATACTAGTTTTTACATGGACGGTTTCAAACAAATGGAAATAGAGCAGCTTGACGTTATGTGGCGAATATTTTTTGAGGATTATTTAATATTCATAGGATTTATGATGATTTTTTGGTGTTTTTACATGGCTATCATATTGCTGAAAATCGTTTGGAAAGTTAGTTATACATCTGCTTCAATATTTTCTTAAAAATAATCATTATTTAGAATACGATCTAAACTTAAGTTGAAGCTGTTGCAAATTCAACCAAGTTGAATTGAGAAAATCTTGAATTCATCAAATAAACACTGATAATATCTGCCCATCGTGAAATAAATAAATCCCAGACAAACTCACTTAGAAAAACCAAAGTAAGATAGAAACATAAAAATTATTCCGCCATCCATATTTTCATGCTAATTAAGCCATAAAATATAAATAAAACATCTATCTTCCGTAGAGAATATTGCCTCGTTTTGCTTATTATTTACGGCGCAAAGAATACCCTATTAAATCTTAATAAGACTCTTTAATTAGTTCTATGCGATGGTAACGCTTCGGGCAATACTGTGTATACAAAGGAGCTAGTTCGATGTGTTGTTATGCGAGAAAAAAATTGAGTACAAGACACGTGCCATTCGTTTTTGTCGCATAGAGAATTGTAGTAATATCTATGCATATTTTCTCTCATAGACACACGAGTTATATAAATACAATCATTCTTAAATGCAAACTAAGTAAATCTATACTAATCTTTATCTATATATATATTCTATACCTATATTCTATACCCATATCTATATCTATATTCTATACCCATATCTATGTCTATCTATATCCTAGCTTCATATATTGCTGAAGACGAAGTTGCGCGGGTCAACTAATAATATACAAAGTTAGCAGAATAAACGCAATACCTCTTAAGGGGTCATTGTACTCATCATTCTGAACAGCTTTTACAATGGGACCAATTCCGAAATCGCGAAACAAAATCTGGTGTTCAGTACATTTTGTCTAGTTATGCGCACGTAAATGTATGGGAGAGTCGATTTTTTTTACGATTTTAGTATTGGTCCCATAGTGAAAGTTGTTCGTAATGATGAGTTCAATGAACCCTTAAGAGGTATTGCGTTTATTCTGTTACAGGTTGTATAAAGCTGAAGAGTTGGTTTGTTTGTTTGTTTGTTTGCTTGAACGCGCTAATCTCAGGAACTACTGGTCCGATTTGAAAAATTCTTTCAGTGTTAGATAGCCCGTTTATCGAGGAAGGCTATAGGCTATATATCATCACGCTAAGACTAATAGAAATGTGGCAGTAATGAAAAATATGATGCAAACGTATCATTGCGCAGGTCAGCTAGTACTTTTTAATATATAAAGCTGAAGAGTTTGTTTGTTTGTTTGCTTGAACGCGCTGATCTCAGGAACTACTGGTCCGATTTAAAAATTCTTTCTGTGTTAGATAGCCTATTTATCGAGGAAGGCTATAGGCTATATATCATCACGCTATAAGACTAATAGGAACGGAGCAGACGAAGTTGTGCCGGTCAACTAGTATATTATAAAACTTTTCCGTTATTAAGTGACTGACTGAATGACGGACAGATGAAACACAAGCACAGCTGAAATTTGGCACGTAGATTCCTTGGGGAGTGTAGGAGAACACTAAGAGAGGATTTTCCGAAATTCCTACGGGAATAGAAAAAACAGGATATGCGCGTATGATGTCGCGGGCATATATAACTATAATGAAGTGTACCTAACTGTAAATTAGTATTTAACCCAAAATGTTTGCATGTCACATAATTATGACTAAGTGTTATGGATCTATAAATAATTCATTACGTTAAGACCGAAATTGTACTAACACTTACTGCGAATAAATTGATTGATTGATTGATAAGCTAGTATAAATACAATCGTTCTTCATATACAAACTCAGTAAAAATATGGCACATAAAAATAAGCAAATTGAATTCCTGAACATTTTTATGTATGTATGGAATTTAGTGATGTAACGAATATTCGCATTCGCGAATATTCGCATATTTTTGCATATTCGCATTCGTTGCATGTATAATTGCACAACGTTTTTGCGTGTATAATTTTTTTAAGTAGGTTATAATAGTTGGTTAATATAAAAAATCCAATCCGATTAATTTCTTATGTTTTTTAATGCAATAAATAGTAACTTAACCTCGTAATTACATTATCCGTCTTCTATTTATCATTTGGTATCATTTATTTATTTAACTTTGGGCAATGAAGTTTAACAATCAAACTTTCATAACAATTTAAAAACAAAACTATATACTAATAGTCACCAAGCCATAGACAAATGGCGCTAAATTTAAACAAAAACTGAATATTCGCATTCGCGTTCGCGAATGTCCAAAATATGACATTCGTGACATCACTAGTATGGATTGACAGTTCACTTCTTGTTCATGTCACCTAAGCTAACATGGTGAGATGTTCACAGAATCGCAAAGATAATTTAGCCCAGATATATGTATTCTTGCACAACCTCGAAGGTAGCGCACAGTAACAGGTCTCGGGGTGACATGACCATTGTACATGAATTTGGTTTTGTCCTAGAGAATAGCTCGTAGACATGGCTCAGGAGTGAAATGGAGCGGTAATTTTTGAGGAGCGTGTTATCGCCCTTCTTAAAAAATAATACCACCACGCCCCTGCGCCATGGCTCCGGTATTATGCCAGTGTGGATGACGGAATTGAAGAGCTTTACAAGCTCTGTAAAGACAGGTGTTCCTCCTGCCTTGAATAGCTCTGTGGTTATCCCGTTATCCCCCGGAGCTTTTTTGTTATGTAGCTGTCCGAGAGCTATTCTAATCTCACCCAAATCAATGACGGGAAGCTCGTCTGTGTGATGGCGTATAAGCCTGGCCCATAGATCATCCGCGCCGTGGGCCTGAGGTGAGCATGTTACAATTGCCTCAACTTAAATACACGTGTCGATGAAGTCTGTGTTCGTGGGCTTCAGATTTTTTTTGGATAATTTGTGGTGACGAATTCCATTTTAAGATCACGGTGAAGGTCATCATTTCTTATGTACCAGGGTGCATTGACAGCATCCCTGAGTACTTTATTTTGGAATTGTTGAATTATTTTGACGTGGCTTTGTTTAGTACAGCGCCAAAGTTGGATACCATACGTCTAAATTGGAATCAGAATATGCTTGTTTATGTTTAATTTTACTGTGTACAGAATCGCAAAGATGTGCTCCATAACAGAATGACTGGGGCACGATACCCTTGAATGAAAACCGATCAAATGCTCTAAATCATCCAAAGGGGAAACTCGTACGACGGCATTTAAATGAAAGACCTGCTAGTAAAGCTCCGATATACACGTGAAAATTTAATCATGCGTCCGCCCGGACACTGACCGTCCATACGCTTCGAACGTGGACCGGTAGCAGACACCGGGCCAGGATTCCCCGTCGCTTTTTTTGAATACATGCGGATTTCCGCGTGAATTAAAATCTGCTCCGTTTAAAACGTTGCAAGAATCCTTGTAGTGGGAAGGTGAAAATTTGCTTGTTTTTATTATATATTCAAGACAAATATTGTAAGATAATTAACTACTGATAATATCTTACTAGTGTACTGAAGAATTAAATTTATGTGATTTTATATTTGAAAAAGAAAAATGTTTAGTAACCGCTGGAAGTTTCGATTATAACGCGTCTTTCATTGATAGAAGTATACACTATTTTTACCCGACTACGCAATTTCTGAGGGATTAGCAACGAGAACCAAGCCAGGGGAAAAAGCTAGTTGTTCTGTAACAAACATGCATATTTTGCCTTTCCTACACAAAGTTGTAGTATATTTACATACATAAGTAGATAAATGACATAAGATATTTTGAACCTAAGGAGCATAGATACCACTTGAAACTAACAGTAATAACATATTGAGTTTACAGTTCGTAGTTCTAACTGCATGCATAAATAGCTAGTTGGGGTTTTATATTTGGATGTCCCTATCAGCCTCTAACATTGAGAATGAATTTATATTCATCGTATCATCTAAATGACAGATTAAATTAGACATTTATAACGCTTAAAGTTATGCTGAAAAGTATACTAAATAATTATAATGATTTTAATTGTATGTAACATTTAAATTGTTGTAATTCCATTCAAAGAACCATGGTAATTTCTGCCTAATCGTAAAATAAACAAACAAACATAACTTGGTTTATGAGTTATTTTTAAAAGTGTTTCGATCATAGTCTGCTTTAGTAGTACCTATCTATATTGTAGTTGCCATTACTCACATTTGAGGCAGTTGGGAATAAATTGTTTTAGTAAAAAAAGTAAAATAAAAATACAATTCGATATCGAAAAATTGCAATATTTTCCTCGGTTCCTACTAAACTCTAGCGACAATAAGGTATTTAAGACGTTCAATAAAATTAATTGCGCCCAATAACACTAGCAACACTAAACCGCAAAGCGGCCGCAATTTCTCTAAAGCCACAATCAGACATTATAGTTTTCATTTACTTTAAAACTTTAGATTGAAAGTCATGATTTACTGTTTCGTACTGTTAGCGACAAAAATCGATTGACGCTGCACACATCATTGCAGCAGTTGACACAATAACAAAGTGGTAATTTTTTGTTGCTCACCATCATATCAGCGGAAAGCTGGACATAAGCCTCCTTCCACCCATAATAAGCGGTCCCGTGCGTCTCGCATCCATCGGCTAACCGCAACCCTCATCAGGTCATCGGTCCACCTTGTGGGAGACCTTCCAACGTTACGTTTTCAGGTACGCGGTCGCCACACGCCACACGCCATTGTTGCTGACTGTACAAAATCTATAGCAATAGGTAACATGAAAACTATCTGAAAGTACAAAAGTCATAAATTTTTCCCGCCAATAGCGAGAGTTTTGTAGGTGGTGTCAATTGTTTTGTTCGGGATGGTGGTAGGGTCATCGCTTTGTGGTTTTTGTTTGTTGCAGAAGATATTTCCATTGCGATCATAAAGTAAATCTTCTTGGCAAATGAATTTTCACTTAGCTACAAAGCCAAAACAGCCTTTTGCAGCCTAAATGCCTAAATTAACGCAGAACGAGAAATTGGAACTAAAAAGTAAAGAGATACAATCATAATTGGTAATGAAAAAGTCAAAGAATAATTTGAATTTACCGCTAAAACCATATTATCGCGCGGAATTCAGACAAAACTGTTGTAAAGAATTTATATGTTCTATCCAATCTACACTACTTCTTAATTTGGTCAATACTTTTACTTTAATGTTTCAAAAGAAACCTTTTTAATGGAGTTGTCAAGTGAAAGATGACCTCAGATGGCGCCACCACTACACGAACCTATGTTAAAGTGAGATAAACACTATTAGTCCGTGATTCCAGTCTTTTATTCGTTTGTTTGTGTATTATAGGCAGTCTGATTTATTTTAAGGTTTGTAAAATCGAATTCGCATTATCTTACATTATAGGTTATGTGAGGTTATGTGATGCAGGTAGATTTGGGATCGTACAAATAATTGGAAATAGTTTTTGACGATCTAATCAAAATGAAAGTAATCATTTACCCAAGTATTTACTCATCTTTTCATCAAAAACTGCTTTGTTATTGGTCTGTGCGCTACTAGCGCCACTTTGCCAGTTATCGGCCCCATTCCACAGCTCCACGTTGTCCTTGAAATATTTGCAACATAACATTTTTACATCCCATTGTGACAGCCCTATGAACTAGCGATTATTACCGAAGCGGGGCGTCGCGAAGTTTTGAGGTGTACTCGGTATTCTGCCCCGGTTCCAACGTTTGTGCACTGTGACACCCGCACTAACTTCTGTTGATTTTATTGATTCAGTAATGAATGAATAGGCTTCAGTTATTTATGAATAGTTTGTTGTTTGACTAAATACCTCAATTTCATGTTGTGACATTATCGAATTGACTCAAGTATCCTGAAAACTTTCTTCGTGCTCAAATTTTATAATCTTGATTTATTTATGGACATGGTCTGAAATAAAGATATATTATTATTATATCATATACAAAAAGGTAAAAATAAATATGAGAAATACTTTATTTAGAATTTGCTCATATAATTTTTTAATAAAAATGTCATCGGTAGAATAGAAAACAACACAAATCCTTGTACTCAGTAAAAATAAATTTACTCTTTCTTTTTTTTCTTTAAAACGGAATCCAATTTTTGTTATAACTTGGAAATGAGAAGACCCAAAAACTAGCTAAGTGCGAGTCAAACTCGCACATACCACCTTAATTTTTATTATTTGTTGTTATAGCGGCAATAGAAACACACAATTGTGAAAATTTCAACTGTCTACCTATGAAAAAAAAAAATTATTATTATTAATATTTTTTTTGTCATCGACACGCTAAGAAGAAGACCATATTGCTGCATTGGTCAATGCATAGAACTCGTCACCAGCGCGGGTCAATAATTCTGCCTAGCCTTTTGCCACCTATATTAGAGAGATCGGCCTTCAGTCTAATCAGCTGAGTACCAGTATTTTACACAGAGCAACATCCAGAACCCAGGTACTGGGTAACATACCTCTTGGCAAGACCAGTGTCAGATTGTCTGGCATCTGACTGTCTTACCGATAATCAAAGATCCACAATTGACAGTCGGGACCAACGGCTTAGCGGCACGGAGGAAGCTCGGTACGTAATGGATAGTTCATCCACTGACCGACTTTGGCAAGCATTGTTTAACCTTGAAGCTGACGTGCGGCTAATATTACTAAGCCACGAGCAGAACAATGATGAAAATACCAAATTAAAAGAGTACACGAAGATCCAAGCTCGAGGAGCTCGTGGCTAAATAATAACAGCCCCACGAGCCGATCTTCAAGGTTAAGCAACGCTTGCCAAGGTTGGTCTGTGGATGGATGACCATCTTAACACACCGAGTTTCCTCCGTGCCTCGGAAAACACGTTAAGCCGTTGGTCCCGTCTGTCATTTGTAGATCTTTGGCAGTCGTTACGGATTGTCAGAAGCCAGTTAATCTGACTCCTGTCTAGCCAAGAAGTACCGTGTAACTCAGTTAATAGGTTGTGGAGGCAGACGCTCCACGTAAAATACTGGTATTCAGCTGAATCTGGTTTAACTGGAAGCCGACCCCAATATAGTTGCGAAAAGGCTAGGCAGATGTGACAAAGTTCCAAGCACGTAGAAATCTATAGCTCCGACAACCCAATGACAAATGGACATGAATTTACGTATACATGATATGTTTCATGTGCTCCAACGCGAACATCATCGCAGTACAATACAGCCGATCGATTAAGAGGCAGGGAGAGCACTTAATCCGCTGAGTGCGTACTCAGGTCGAGCACGGCAACACACCGCAACAAGGCACGTGTAGGATTCCACGTAATGCGCTTGTCGAGTGTCTTACTAATTTATTAGATGCTGATAGTTGAAGCGAACAAGGTACGTGAGAATTTGTGTCTTCAAAGACGTAATTGTAATTTGAATGTACACCACACACCTTCTGTCTGTATGTAACTTCATCCGTTGATCAAACAAGTTGTTTGATCAATTCGCATGAACGTCTGTGGGAAACTTTGATAAAAAATGATTCGTCAGATGCCATGAAGTAATACGGTTCTATTTGATCAAACACAAAGTCAAAGTCAAAAAAAGTCTCAGTGTCTTACTGACTGAAAGCCATCCGTGTTCTTCCTAACGCCCTTTGAAAGAAAAGAAAAGAAAGAAAGAAAAAGCGTTTATTGCCGCGATGACTCTTTCGAGCAAGTTCCGCAACCTTGGCAGGCACTGGCCCTGGTGGGCCTTGTCTACTTTGCTGACATCTCCCTGAAGCGCGCTTGAACTCAACGCGCCGTCGATCCGAGCATGGTTCTGACCGGAGGGCGAGCCACCCAACGCTCGCAGTCCGCAAGCCCGCGCCTACCGTGGCCGGGAATCGCCCTGCGACTCCTGTCTCCCGGGGCATCTCCCTCTGTTGCAAAGGCTGGGGCATGACATTAATCCACCTAAAAATACTATGTTAGACTGTTTTCAAATTGTCCTTCGCCTAGTACTGTATTCATCACAGAAACCATTCCGAGCCTATTAATTACAGGCCAATATAAGCGTCTTACCCGCTTTACAGGATTAATACAACTGTATTGAATACGCGGCCGGTTACTAATCAATCGCCAAGTAACAAATTAGTATGATTCTAGTTACATTCACCGAACTTACTCATCGTCATCTCTAGCCTTAACATGCTTGTCAATTAAAAAGACTGACATGGTTACAGTAAACTTTAACTTTGTCATTGCTTCAGACGCAAAGATTAAAAGCAATGCACTGAAAAGACCAAAACAATTGTAATCTCCATTTAATTTCGAAAGGTTTTTTTTAAATTAACGGCTTACAATTTAGCCCCAAAAATCCTACATTTTGTTTTTTCAACACCTATCTAAGGACACTTGGGTTTTGAGACAAATCTAACCAGCCGTTTGGAAGATAATAAAGAAATTTACGAACAAACATTTTTTTTTTTTTTTTTTTTTTTTTATTTGTGATGGGTTTGCTCTTGACTCTAGTCTAGGTCAGAGATGACAGAGACAAAGTCTACGATGGAGCGAGCTTACCCAGAAGGAGCCTGTTCACTCTAACTTTGAAGAGATTAGGGTTGTATGCGTTTGGAAACACAGACGCAGGCAGAGAGTTCCACTCCTTTGCTGTGCGCATTATAAAAGACGTTTGGAAACGCTTAGTGCGAATTGGTGGAATAGTAACAAGGTAGGGATGGTAAGATGCAGTGCGTCTGGATGTCCGATGGTAGAAGGGGGCCGGTGGAATGAGGTCGTGGAGTTCTTGGGCACACTCACCGAAGTACAATCTGTAGAAGACCGACAAGCAGGCAACCTTACGGCGATGAGCCAAGCTGTGTAGCTTGGTATCCACCAGTTTTTCGTCACCGATGAGCCTCTTAGCTCTGCGTTCCACCGAGTCAAGCGCGGCAAGCTGATACTTAGCTGAGCCATCCCAAAGGTGGCTACAATACTCCATGCAGGATCGGACTTGCGCTTTATATAGAGTTAAAAGCTGTCCAGGCTTGAAGTATCTCTTCACCCTATTTAGGATGCCCAGCTTTTTGGCAGCGGTTTGGGCTTTGTACTCGATGGTGGCGCCGAAGTTGAGACTGGATGTCAACTCCATGCCAAGGAGCTCGAGCCGATCAGTCACAGGAACAGATGCACCCCGAAAAGTAGGAGTTTGGTCAAAACGACTCCTTTTTGCGGTAAAAAGACACGCCTGTGTTTTGGTGGCGTTAAAAGTGACCACATTGTCATCACCCCACTGGGAGACAAGGCTTAAGGTCGAATTTGTCCGCTCTACCATGGCCTCTCTCAAGGAACGAACTTCATCCCCGCTGGTTGTTGCTCTGGACAAGTATCTCTCTGAAACCGTACTGTCATCTGCGTACCCAACAAGACCAAGCTGAAGTAGGTCATTGATGTGCAGCAGGAAAAGAGTTGCAGAGAGAACGGACCCCTGAGGAACTCCGGCATTAATAGCCATGAGGTCAGAGGAGCAGCCGTCAACGACTACTCGGATCGACCGTTCACTCAGGAAGTCTGATATCCAGCTACAAAAACCAACTGGGATGCCATAAGCAGGAAGCTTGCTGAGCAGACCTGCGTGCCAAACCCTGTCAAAGGCCTTCGAGATATCGAGCGACACGGCAAGTGCTTCGCCGTGTCTCTCGATGGCCTCGCCCCAGCAGTGCGTGACATACACAAGAAGATCGCCAGTTGACCGTCCCCGGCGAAAGCCATATTGACGGTCACTGAGGAGATCATTGTCTTCAAGGTAGGTCAGCAGCTTACTGTTAAGAATCCTTTCCATAACCTTGCATAGGATGGAGGTAATGGCGATCGGACGGTAATGTGCAGGGTCAGCACGGTCTCCCTTTTTGGGCACCGGTTGCACATTCGCAAGCTTCCATGATTTCGGCACCGTTCTTTTCTCAAGAGAGAGGCGGTACAGGCGTGCTAACACAGGAGACAGTTCAGGTGCACATTGCCTCAACACTCTCGCTGGAATGCCGTCAGGCCCGCTGGCCTTATTCACGTCTAGACTGCACAATACTCTTCGGACCTCTTTAATGTGAACTATGATCTTCGGCATCGAAGAGTCACAACGAGGTAAAGTTGGTGGTTGCTTGGAGCCAGCGTCCAGACGCGAATTGCTTGCAAAGAGAGTTGCAAATAAATTTGCTTTCTCACTTGCAGAGTGAGCCAGCGAGCCATCAGGTTTCAACATAGGAGGCAAAGTGGGTCGACAGAAATTCGTTTCAACCGCTTTCGACAGGGACCAAAACTGCTTACTACCAGGAGGGTGCAATGCTAATTTGGCCCCGATACGTCCGACATGGTCAAAACGTGCCCTACGTAAAACCCGCTTGCAGAACTTAGCGGCAGAATTAAAGGCTCTCTTCCTCGCGCGAACCCTACGTGCTTTAACCTTTCGGTCGCGGGCCTTGATCCACGCTTGGTATGCAGACTCTTTACGGGCCTCAGCGTGAGCGCATTCTGCATTATACCAAGGCCGGGATTTGTGACCGAGCGGGATGTCGGAGAATGGAATGAAATACTCCATCCCCTGCCGAATCACGTCCGCAATCAAGTCAGCACAGCACGAGGGGTCACCCGAGGAGAAGCACACTTGCCGCCATGGATAAGATGCAAAAAAGTGCCGCATCTCATCCCAATCTGCTGACTCGTATCGCCATACTCGTCTCGTGCCTCTAGGACTCTTATCTGGAGGAGAGCAGGTTAATACGGATTTCACCAGGCAATGGTCAGACGTTCCCAGCGGGGCTGAGACCGATACTGAATGACTGCCCGGATCAGTTGTCAGCAGAAGGTCCAAGCAATTGGGTGTATGGGCGTCAACATCCGGTACCCGCGTTGCCTCATTCACCAGCTGGGTTAGATCTAGCGTTAAAGCAAACTTGCGCGCCTCTAACCCGGCATGGTCAGTTTTCTGGTACGGGAACAACCACTCTTTATGGTGGGCGTTAAAGTCCCCCAGAAAAATGAGCTTCGCTGTTGGGTACCGTTGTTGGGCTACGTCCGTCGACTCCACGAGGGAATTAAACAGCGCTGTTGTCTCCTGGTCACCGCTGTGTGATCGGTATACGCCGATGTAGATGATTTTTTCCACGCCAGTGTCCACAAGCAGCCATATGGCAGAAAAACCCGATTTCTCAAAGCAACGGAGACGACGACAACAAATGTCATCGCGGACGTACACACAGACCCCAGCCTGCTTCTTGAACTTGTGTTCAAGAGAGTAGCCCGGGTAGTTGAGGTACGCCACGTCCGACGGGGTTGTTATCTTCGTCTCCGTTAAGAAAAACAGGTGCGGCTTCTCGGTCTCAAGATGGTGATGGACCGGATCGAGATTGGAGTGCAACCCCCTAATATTAGAGAGGTGCACTTTTAGCGGGAGGAAGTGCAGCCGTTGTTTTACCTTGCTTTTCTTTTTAACTTTTGCCATCATGGAGAGTAGTTGGGGAGAAAAGTCGAACTGTCGAGGCGCTGCTCAGTAAACCAAATGGAACACTAGAGCTAAACTAACCTATGGGGAACTCATTTGGAGACTGCGGGGACGCCCGAACCCCCCCGGATATGGCCACCGGGTCCTCCCATCCAGTCGCCGGCTGGCACGGTGGAGCATATCGGGATTTTTCGCTAGTTGGCGGGGCAGCCTTTCACACGTGGCTGGCGTGCTACTTGGGCCCCCTACTAACTGCGGTCGGCCAACGGCTGGCACCGTGCTTCGGATCCCGCTACCCTCCAAAATGAGTTACCCGGAAAGCCCAGCCCAGCGACCAAGACCGGTTCTGAGCAGAACAACTGACAATCTCCTTCTCCCCCAAAGGCACTGGCACTCCCGCACACCGACGGAACACAGCAAGCTGCTTGGCGCCGGACTTCAGCGGGATGGTGGTAGCGAGCCAGGCGGCTCCTTGCGGAGCCTACCACCGCTTTTTAGTGGGATCGTTCTGCCGTACCACAGGCAAGCCTGTGGTGCCGTTGCCCGGGGTGGACCGCGAGGAGGTAGATCCCAAACCACCCCAAAAGTAAACATACAATATACGCTCGAAAAACATAACCCTTCCAGTATTAGCAGTCGGGTAAAAATATTTAATATACCTATGTTTCCTTTTAGACTACATTTTTCAGTGCTTGTAAATAACTTATATAGCTTTAATTTTGATAACCTCCGACACAAAAATTAAACCACAAGTTAAACCATATATGCTACAGCAACTCGAAATAAACGACAAAAACAAACCAGTCTACATCATCAAAGATTCGTCTCCCTACATATCTCCTGCATTTAAACCAAACTTCAGCAGAAGACATTGAATTTGATGCACACGTCCCCGCTTGCTCTATAAAATTAACAATTCTTATCACTGTTGGCGCTCGTAAAGTCGCCGCATGACTCTGTCACGATGGGGGAGGTACTATCGGTTTTAGATTTGGACTCACGAAAATCATGCCTGCATAAATGTATCTTTCATACAGGAAAATAATTGAAAGTTAGTTATTGATAGGTACAGATTGTACTTCGGCGAGTGTGCCCAAGAACTCCACGATCTCATCCCACCGGCCCCTTCTACCATCGGACACACTGCAACTTACCATCCCTACCTTGTTGCTATTCCACCAATTTGCACTAAGCGTTTCCAAACGTCTTTTATAATGCGCACAACAAAGGAGTGGAACTCTCTGCCTGCGTCTGTGTTTCCAAACGCTTACAACCCTAATCTCCTTACAGTTAGATTGAACAGGCTCCTTCTGGGTAAGCTCGCTAGACTTTGTCTCTGTCATCTCAGACCGGGACTAGAGTCAAGACACATCCATCACAAATAAATAATAAGATCTACCTGTTAGATTATATCATTGTACACAAATATTATTTTTGTTTCGGATTTCAAAAGCTTAGGAATTCTTCCTACTTAGTTGAAACATTTGGTAAAGCTGATGCGGTGGAAAGGTTTTGGAGTGATGACGAATCAAATGGTTAGAAGGCCTCCCACGAGGTGAACCAATAACCTGGTGAAGGCCACGGGATGCAAGAAGCACAGGACCGATCATTGTGGTGACATTTGAAAAGGCCTATCTATGATCAGTAGTGAACTGCTATGATTATGATTTGGTAAAGTGTCGGAATCCGTAATTTGTTTGTAAGGCACCAAAGATAAAAAGAACAATTATAATTAAACTTATCATTTAAATGTTTTTCTTTATTGTACACCAAAATAACAATTAGATACAAACAACTAGACTAATAATCATGGCATTATGTAAAAACGCGTATAAAAACAAAATAAATCATTGGGCATCAAAAAAATAATCCACATCGCTGTCAATTGCAAAAGTGCCCAGAACACTGGCAGCATTGCCGCGTTGAATGACAATGCTTATTCTTTGGCCGAAGAAAAGCCCTCTGGTCACATGTCTTTTAAATTGAAATAATAAATGTACAGAAGGTATCTTCAAAAAAAACAGGAAGTCTCAGTGCTATCGAAAACCAGAGGTAACATCGAAAATCTCATAAAAATCACACTATCACGTGACTTCGTGGAGTCGTGAAAAAAAACCATTTGACAGCCACTAACTTCGAGCAAAAAGATGGCTTCCTTACTTTAGTGTCACCGCATTATTACATCGCTTGCATTTTAGTGAGATCTCATCAGTTAGGCCTTGGAATACAACAGAATCCGAAATTATACAAAGTGTATCAGAATAACGCAATACTTGAAAAGGAATCATTGTTCTCATCAAATCAAATCAATCTCATGAAATCGCGGAAAAAACATCGACTGCTATGTATGGGACATAAGCGCGTGTTAACTCGACAAAATGTATTGAACAACAGATTTTTATCGATGGGATATATGCTATCGAAAGCACGGCTTGGGTACAGATTGCACTTAGGTAATTACTGTGTAGGTACATTAGAACTTATTTTTCGCGACAAGATTCCTGTGGGACAGGCCTAGCCTAGTGCAGGAAGTTTTTGAAAATCTATTTATACTTATTTTTAAAGAAAACCAAACTTTTTTGTATACTTAACAGACTCTGTTATCTTAATTTTCTTTTTAAAATATGTTGTTATATTTGACAGTATTCAAACTTTTTATCACAAACTCTGCTAGTTATTCCTCTGAGAATAGAGCGAAACCCTTGAGGTGTCTCCGAATAAGTTTGTCTTTGACTACAAGCGTTCCAGAGATGTAATTTGGACAGATTTGGCAGCATTCCAATTTGATTCATAAGATTTAGTATGCATCTAGGTGCACCTGAATATAATGCTACTTGGAAACCGATCGAGCAAATAAGAACTTTCTGCGCTTATCTGCATTCAAAGGCTTTGGTGGCTGATTATATTAAAGTTTTAGAACAAAATGTCGTATTTACCACGTTTGGGACCCAATTTTCAAAATTTCTGATTGTCGAAGGTTTCCATTCGTAGCCATGCATAGGTAAACACTACACGTTTCGTCGATTTTTTGGTTCTAGAATTTGACGGATTTTTCACGATGTTTTCCTATACCGTTTTGAGTCACATCAAAATATTCGTGCTAGGTCCCTAGCACGAATATTTTGATGTGTAACGTCAACGTAAGTGAACTTTCAATGTGAAAACCAACCCCATAGTATTTTGGTTTAATTTTATGGGTCATACACAATTTAAATCATCTATTCATATCATACAACAGTAGAGACCATGATTTCTGTACATTAAATAAAAATACCAAAAATCGAGTAGGGCTGATAAAAAAAAGATATAGAATACAAAAAGAGCATTTTTTGTATTCTATATCTTGAAGCCAGGATCATGTCACCCGCGAGCAGGTGGCGAAGTCCCATGATACAGGAGTCGTAAAAACAGTTGAATTAGCTCGGTTAATCGGATGTCTAACTGTGTTCCAAAATGAAGGCTGTGGGAGGTAGCATTACAGAGTGATCCACACTGAAGAAGACCGAATGGCTTGGAGACTCGACGTATGTGGTCGCGATCTTCAGCAGTGAGGAAACGACAATGAAGAAGCAGGCCACTCAAATGCGCATAATTTTACGAATACTGTTAAAAATTGCTGACGGCGTATACCACAATCAAGAAGGTGGTTAGGTTATTTTAGAAGGTAGCCTTTGTTGTCCCGTTGTTTCAGCATTCATTCATTTCTTCTGTGTACGGGGAACCACCGACCAAGCAGCAACCATCAATATGCATAATATTGATAAATGTTTGTGGGGAAAAAATTCCATGATTTCGATTAAATATTGCAAAAGCACTCGGCTGAAAGTCACACATACCCAACTTACTGTTATAGTAGCTCAAATAAGATTTCGGCTGATTGCTCCAGTGACGAAGTGATCATTTCCAGAATCCCCCTCATTCCTAATTATTTTCCATTTATTTTCAAAACTGGTAAATTCCCAGTGAGCCTATGATAGTTACGTCATGACCAGCTCAGGGCCAGAAATTATCCGTTGCGGGCTTCATCCTCCAGTGGTTCATGGGGAACTGTAGATCCCTAGGCAATAACGCCACAGACAAACTCGCGAAAAGGTTCCAAGATGGTAGTGCTGGACCCATACCTATTCTTCCTGCTACCTTTCTCACAGTTTCGTACATGAATTTGCCAGAGATCAACGATGGCAGTCAAAAATGGTGACTAACTTAACTACTTCTCAGCCTTAGTAGAACTACCTTCCGAATAATAATAGGTATGACCACGGGTCATTGCCCTTTAAAAAAAAACATTTTTGCAACAAATGCGCCATAGACAACCCAATTTGCAGAGGTTGCTTCGACGCCGACAAATCAGTCGCCCACTTCATCCTGGAAATGAGGTCGTTGCTTCCCGACGTGAACAAATCCTTGGAACGGTGAGTTGAGTCGCTCCGTGAAACCTGTGGAGCACCCAGGGTTCTGTGCATTTGGATGGATTGGCTAACTTAGCCAGAACACTTTAGCGTTACGAAAATTACAAAAAAATTACTAGGGCTAGACGGCATTTTAAACAGAAGAGATGATACAGCCAGTGCCTTACATAACAGTGTTCCAAATTCCTAATTCTAAGAGGAGTCTAGCAATGTTAGATACTGACTGTTTGTATATCTTATCTTAGCGATCTTACATAGCAACATAATTTTACTTTTCGACATACACGCGAGCAAAGTCGTGGGCAACAGCTAGTTCAAAAATATGAACATAGTATCTAATTCAAATAAATATTACGTGCGAGACGAGTATTGTAGCTATAGTAAAATTTTACGTTACGTTACTATACGTCAAAATATTCGTGCTAGGCACTCAGCAGTGACGAAAAAAATACCTCTGGGATACCACTAGGTACTCGTCCTATTATTTATAGCCAATTGGTATTTATAAAAGAAAGCTGAAAGACTTCCTGATTAATAAGGCGTATTATTCTATAAAAGAATTTTTCGAAGAAAAATAATTATACATAAGATAAAAGAGATGTAATACTAAGTATAATGGGATATATGTAAATTATACAATATAATGAGAAAATGTAAAATTTTATGAAATTTTTTAATTAATATACTATTACGTAAGTTATCTATAATATTCAATGAAGAAATATCTGTTTCAATTTTAATTGCAATGCCTAAACAGGCAACTAAGTTATAAGAACCTTCCTATTTTTGTTAACATCTGTCCTGTACCTAACCTACACTTAGTTCGCCATAAAGAATTTTGAGTGTGAGTTGAGTTTGAGTTTGAGATAATGGTTGTTAGATATGTTGGATTTCAGGTATGGACGACGAAAATATGCTACGCTGACTACATATAAAAATGCAAAAGGGTTGAGCAAAGATGATGCACTTGGCCAAAAACATATCTATTTGGCCACAAAAAAATACAGGAGAATCACATTTTCCGACTTGACCAACTCATCCCAACTGGCTTCTGCCAAAAGTCTACCAACTGTGACAGTTGCTAAGTGTAAATAAAAGAGGCGGACACGGCGCGGCCGCATGAACGGCACATAAAGCTCTCCTGAGAGGCTCGCCAGTTTAATGGCTTCACACAGGGATGTTGTGAATGCAGCAAGCTTGACAAAATTTAACGCTTGTCTATTGTATGTTTTTAGATGACTACAGAAAATCCAAAAAATAATTTAGCAGTCTTTTTTTGTGTTTATTTTAATTTGGATTTGGAAAAAATAATTGAATGAAGAAATATGTAATTCATCCATTGCTCACCAAACAAATTGAACCTTAATGAAGGTCGTAGAAGGTATCTAAAATCTGTTGGAATAATTTGACAAAGAAATGTACAAAAGTTTGACTGACATAGTAACAAATGATTGAGGAGGATGTAAGTTCACGCTCTCTACCTAGGCTTTTGACGACTATGTTGGAATCGGCTTCCAGTCCTACCGGATGGAGCTGATTTTTTTTTCCACAACCCGGTAACTGGGTAATGATGTCAGGTTCTCTGGCTTCTGACTAACCGTAATGACTGTCTAATATATGCAAGACAGCTGGTACCAACGGTATAACATGCTTTCTAAGGCATAGGTGGCAAGAGGTATGTTATGTTATGTTATGGAATTAAGTAGTGGCATGTAAGTCTAAATAAATTTTAAAACTCCCATAAGAAAATAGCAGAGGTATAGGAAAAACAGGAGCAGTTTATGACCACAGACTCACAAAAAATATTACAAACTGTCGTGAATAAATGACAAAAAAACTATGAAACTTTATAGACGAAGTTACCATATAAATGGCGACCCACCTGACTATGTATCAAAATATGTACGGTCGTTAACTACGCAAGTTGCACTTAACGCAAAAGGTTCAACTTTACTGCTGGGCGTGCCATAAAACTGCACTTTACGAGTACGTTGCCGCAAAACGAAGGTACACTCAACCACACGACTTTAGCAACCACAAGAACCACCCTTACTGCTACGACAGAAACATTTTTAATATTATTAATATTGACAAGCTTCTACCAGCGACTTCGTCATCGCGAAAGTAGAAAATTATATATAGGGAACATATAACCGAAATAAAAATTATTCTGTCTTATTTCAAGATTTATGATTTATCCATGTGTAGAGTTTTATACAAATCCGTTCAGCCGTTAAGGCTGCTCTCTCGAGAAATGCTTAAAAACAGCGTGCAGATGAAGCAACTTTTCGTCGGCATTTACTGAGAAATTACATCTGAAAAAATAGGTATAACGTAATTTGGTTTAGCCAGAATTGATGTATCATTATCACATAATAAGAAAAAACATCACCAAATCACCCCTAAATCATTGAGATGAAACCATTTTACTCCTTATTTTTTATCAAAAGGCTAAAACAAATATCTACTGCTTTGCAATACAAACGAGGTTTT
Source organism: Lacanobia wlatinum (assembly GCA_947578705.1). Lineage (NCBI taxonomy): Eukaryota > Metazoa > Arthropoda > Insecta > Lepidoptera > Noctuidae > Lacanobia > Lacanobia wlatinum. Next base: position 26,023,357 of record OX388031.1, read on the forward strand.
GTTACTTTTTTAAAATATGTGTTATTTTTTTTTTAATAAATTAAAAATGCGGGTAGTGGAGTGGCGCGTAGAGGAGTAGTTAGCTCCGTTTATATGCACAAGGTCATTGGCACCTCATTCATCACCATCATCATTTCACATCATCACCTTCATCATCACCTCATCACTCGGTCATTTTCACCTTAAGGCGTGAAAAGGTAACAAACAAACTCTTATCGTATGTATAATATTAATTACAGTTAGGATAGGCCGAAGTTTGTCTGCAATTTCACCTGATAGCAAGCGATGATGTAGTCGACGATGGAGCAGGCTTGCTTAGAAGTAACCTATTCACTCTTGACGGTCTTGTCGGTCGATGGAGCAGAGATGTGTTAGAGTGGAGACCACGTATGGGCAAACGTAGTGTGGGCCGCCCTGTAGCATGATGGATCAGTAATTTGAAGAAGCAGGGTAAGGTGCAACTATTAGGAAACACAGACTCCGGCAGGAATAGCTTAACGCGGAATTACAGTATTCCCAAAACGTTTTGTGCATATGCCTGAAATGTCCATCATGTTTCAGTGATGCATCGCCATACGTCGTCTAGTCTGGTGATGGAACGGGCTATGCTATGATAGAAAGTAACTGTTAAAATAAAATTGATTCCAAAGTCGTGCAGTTGACAGTACCACTAAGTATAAGGGTATGTAAAGTTTTTACTCTCTTAGATAAACAGGTGATACAATCTGTATGGGCTTTTGGTCTTGCGGTAGTAAAATGTGACAGCTGTCAGACGAATGTGTACTAGATAAAAACCTTGTAAAAATCTCCCCACTTTAACAAAACTGGTTTTACTTGGATTGAAAATTCACAGGAGTTTTTACAGAATATGGGCGAGCATAGACAGAGCTGTGTTCTGCTGCTGTGTGCGCTTACCCTAACTTACACTTGTTTTAAAGGTTTTTTTATACTAAACTAGCTTTTGCCCGTGGCTTCGTTAAATTTAGGTATAAATAATATATAAATATAAAATTATTGTACTCGTCTTGCCAAGATCTACCGTGTTACTCATGTAATGGGTTGTGGAGGTCGTGTAGGCAGCCGCTCCACGTAAAATACTGGTATTCAGCTGAATCCAGTTTCACTGGAAGCCGACCCCAATATAGTTGGGAAAATGCTAGGCAAATGATGAGGTTGATGGAAGGAATGAGGAATTGAAGAAGCTGTGCAGCAGCTATTGGGACTTGGGAGTGTAACTCAGACTGGACTCTCAAGTTTCTGCCCTGCTACTTTTGTTGCCGAGTGGCCTACGACCACCGAATTTACTGCTAGCTTTTGCTCCCTGCTTTGCTCACATTACCTATTTCCGCAAAAAAGACTAATCGACTCCAGGGTCCCCATCTATCGGCCACCGTAGGCGCGGACCTACGGGTGGCGAGCATTGGGTGGCGAGCGTCCGATCAGAACCAGGCCCGGTTCGACGGCGCGTTGTGTTCCACGCGCGCCTCAAAGAGATATCAGCATAATAGACGGGGCCCGCTAGAGCACTGGCTCTAGCGGGCCCCGTCTACTATGCTGATATCTCTAACAGGCACTGGCCTGCCAGTGTTGCAGTTTGTTCACAAGAGTCACCGCGGCCCTGGAACGCAAAGGGCACTAGGAAGAATACGGATGTAATTTAGTCAGTAAGAGTCTGACACTCCCTTCTGCTCCGCCCAGAGCGGGAGGAGTCATTTGATGATTTCCAATTGTTAAAAAAAACAAGTGTCCCATCTATTTCTGTACAAAAAGTCTTAATTAAGAACTGAAAAATCATTTAAGCAATTGTTTTGACATTTTATTGAAAAAAAGTAAACCATCTATACACATATTCTAAACAAATAACATAACCTCAATGACCCATTTTTGGTCAAACACAATTTTGAACCGCCATCTTTCAAGATTAATAGGACCCCTAACTCCCAAGTAATATTTAATAAACCCTGCCCATTAATCAAGTCTCTGAAGTATAACAAGTAATATAATAATCTGTTCGTTCATAAAACAAATCCACTTTGCAATAATAAGTAGAAGAGAAACAAAAGGTTTTAGTGAAAAAGTTTGTAATTTCCAAGGCATTAGTAGCCGTGCCACGTAACTGTGCGTATGAATAATTTAGAAGGCGCCTATATTTGGGCTACACTTGTGGTCTACTGAGGGTACAACTTCGTGCTAGGGTAGTATTGCGTTTCTGCTACTAATTGTACTCGAAAATTACGCCCTGTTTATGAGTAACTACTGTAAAAGTGATATTCTGTTGACAACAGATCCTATCTTCACAATAAATGCACAAATATTTAGTCTAGAATTTTATCAAAATGAAAAAGTAAATTCAAAACCTAAAACCCGACTACTGAAAAATCGCACTCTAAAAAGTACATTCATAATTATGAAACAAAAAAATTTTCATAGTGATGTTCGGAAGATAGCATAGTGATCGTTTACCACTTTTCCCTAAAGCTTAATTTTGTTAGAATGTATTGTTTGTTAGAGTAGGCGGCATACGACCAGAGCACAACGGTGTAGAACAAATAAATAATACATATTTAAAATTAATGTCATCATCATGAAGCATTAAAATCCTTACCAATATTATAAATGCGAAAGCAAATCTGTCTGTCTGTCTGTCGCGTTTTCACGCCAAAACTACTGAACCGATTCAAAGAAATTTGGTACACAGATAGTCGAGAACCTGAGAAAGGACATAGGCTACTTTTTATCCCGGGAGTATGTTCCCTAGGGACCATGCGGGTGAAGCCGCTGGCAGAAGTTAGTAGGCTATATAACTATATAAGGCTCAACTAGTAATATTATATGCACGTTCAAACCAGTGGCGACCGCGTACCGAAAGACGCAGCGTTGGCGCGACCTCCCAACAAAGTGGACCGATGACCTGGTGAGGGTCGCGGGTAGCCGATGGATACGAGACGCACAAGACCGCTGATTGTGGCGACACTTAGGGGAGGCTATGTCCAGCAGTGGATGTCTTTCGACTGATAACATGACGATTATGATTCAAACCAACACTGCTTCTAGTTTAACACATCCACATCCCTAAAACTACTACAGTTTTAAAACTCGTGTAATTATCACCTCTAGCAGCAACTAACTGAAAAACAAATAGTAAGACTGCAAACCAAAACCGGCTCAAAGTTACGAAAAACGGAAACCTTCGCTCATTCGGCTAATGAGTTGCTCGACTTTTTGGACGGTTTCAAAAAACTCTGGAATATTTCCCGAAGTACGTACCTGCGGCTTGGGAAGTTTCCCGACGTTTTTTGTTTAGACTCCACCGCTTGTGAGCGACGCCTGTGTTTGGCAGCTTTTCAAAGAAGTATTGTTCTTTAGAGACACACGAAAATATGAAGATAGGGGTAATATTATATAGGGCTGGTGAATAAGAACTAGCATACTCTATACTATAGTGTATGCTAGTTTACACATCTATACTAATATATAAAGCTGAAGAGTTTGTTTGTTTGTTTGCTTGAACGCGCTAATCTCAGATACTACTGGTCTGATTTGAAAAATTATTTCAGTGTTAGATAGGCTATAGGCTATATATCATCACGCTAAGACCAATAGACAGACGAAGTTGCGCGGATCAACTAGTTACGCTATATAAAATGTGAGGTGAATCACATAATCCACTTTTACTTAAGTCACTATGTATGTATTCTTTTTTCATATTAATTGACGACACCGTTGGCGCAGTGGTTGAGCGATTGACTGCTGTGCTGCATGTCGCGGGTTCGATTCCCGCACGGAACAAATATTTGTATGACCTACAGATAGTTGTTCCGGGTCTGGCTGTTTGTGCATGTGAGTTTATATGTATGTAAACGCACCCACGATACAGGAGAAATTCCTAGTGTGGGGCAAAGTTTTATTTAAAAAAATTAAAAATAAATAAAGCTGTCGGCATAATACTAGTTGACATGTGCCATTCAATTACATGTAATGTAATTTCCTATTTCTATCATGAAATGTTTAATTACACCATTGTATAAACTCAAGTTCTTCAAACTTAACAGACAGTGATGTTGCTGGAGAATTTTTTGCGCCACTTCTTCTTCCCAACTAAAACACTACAGAAAATGGTGTCGGGCTGGGCGATTTGGGGGACTGTCTTCACGTAAATTTTGACGTTCAAAAAGTCCTGATTTTCAGCCTAGTTTGAATAAATGTCTTTTGATTTGATTTCAAGACCATGAAAGCTCTGTCAAGTGTATTAAGACTTAAAAAAAAGAAAAAGCTTACCTCATCTGTGTCTCAGTCATTTTGGATGGTTTCCTAGTACCTGTAAAATAATTAAAATAATTAATAATGCACACACCTATTAATTTGTTTTTAGAAAAGGTAACCCATTATGATATTTTACTGAAGATAACAGAAAACCGAAAAGAAAGAAACATGTTCCAATAATAAGTATAAAAACCGTCTCGTCCCAGCCAAGTGCGAGTTGGACTTTCACACGAACGGTTCCGTGCCATAAACCGAAAATAACGCTCTTCTAGTACGGGAACCCCATTTAATAAATTAAAATTTTGATTATTTGATGTCATAGCGGTAATAGAAATACACATTCTGGGAAAATTTCACCTATCACGGCTCTTGAGATACATACAACCCGCCAACAAATAGACGGACGGACGAACGTACAGTGGAAGCTTAGTAATAGGGTTCTGTTGGTTACCTATCGAATACAGAACCCTACAAACTAAATTAAACAGAAACTTTCCCAAAAACACAAAAAGGTGGCAAATAAAAATGAATGGGCATTGCATTGGCTACCGAATAAATTTGGCTGAATTCAATCCGGTCCAGTAACAGTTGCGGAACCATCGGCAGATTTGAGCAAGTTCGCGCCGACCGGCCAAAGCCGGGCCGCAACGAGCGCGAACCGGCGGATATGGTATCTGTACGGTTCCTGTTATTGTTTATTTGTATTTCACTGGTTTGATTTTATTTGTTTTGAGTTCTGTTAGTTTCATGTTTTACTGCAGTCTGTGAGTCTCTTTGGGTGACTTGAGTAAAATGAGTCTCCGTCTGATTAAATGACTTACGACGGATCTACAATTATGGTAACCGCCAGATAAGTAAGCAATAACGAGTCATAGACCCACACATTTTATAGAATTTCATAGTATTAAAATCAGAAAAAAAGAAATAAAGCGGTCTTGAATATACTTATATCGTGATCCTTTACGTTCTCCTTTAATGAAAAACGGTTCAAAATTTATTGATCGGGTATCTTCCAAAGGATATTTTTTTGTGATGGGTTTGCTCTTGACTCTATTCTAGGTCAGAGATGACAGAGACAAAGTCTACGATGGAGCGAGCTTACCCAGAAGGAGCATGTGCACTCTATTTTTGAAAAGATTAGAGTTGTAGGCGTTTGGAAACACAGACGCAGGCAGAGAGTTCCACTCCTTTGCTGTGCGCATTATAAAAGTGTAAAAGTAGTGCGAGTTGGTGGAATAGCAACAAGCTAGGGATGGTAAGATGCAGTGCGTCTGGATGTCCGATGATGAAGGGGGCCGGTGGGATGAGGTCGTGGAGTTCTTGGGCACACTCACCGAAGTATATAGGGCTACTAGTATACTTTGTTGAAAGACACCTACCATAGTCTAAGCTGATTCGGCAACACCATAATGCAACATAGAATTCTATGATATCTCTTGACATATTTTTTTGCTTATGTTGCTGATCTTTTTCTTCATTTCTTAGGTAGGTTTGCTGTATGCTGTGCTTATTTATAAAGATAATTGAAATCAGTATTCGCTGAAACTGAAGATATTGAACACGTTCTTACGTGTTACCAGTTGCTGTTTATTTCAAAGAACCTAGAGAGTAAAATCACTCTAGGTTACCCTTGATACCCCTCACGTATGTAAACCATGATTGTGGCAAAGGCAAACTACAGGGCAACTGCAACAAATTTTTTTAATTGCCAATGAAATCGTAGTTTTCATTGCAACCGCTCTTCACATATCCACGGTACGCGGCGGAGACAAATCTGCCTGGAGCCAGTCGACGACTTTAATTACTTTTTATTGGAGCCTGCCTCGTACACTACGATATTAGATCGGTAAACGTTCGTGTGGTTTGCTACAGGATGTGTTTCTATTTCTATTGATTTAGAGGCTTGAAAGATGGCTGCAGTGTGAGCGATTAAATTAACGGTTGCTCGAAGTTTATTCAATTTAATCTGTTTCCAAAAATGATCTTAATTAATAGACAATAATATTCTTCCTGCTTCTAACTCTAAAGGAAAATGGAGCTTTTTAAAATCGATAAAAAAACCAATTAGGCTCTTCCTCTCATCATCATCATCATTTCAGCCGAAAGACAACCACTGCTGGACATAGGCCTCTCCCAAAGCGGGGGTTTTGCCAAAATGGCCACGCTTAGCAGACGGGTTGGCGATCGCAGTGTATGGTGTTGCATTTAACAGAGAACGATGCTGCCCATTCTCTGATGAGTCCCTGAGTCGCCTCTTACGACACCCACGGGAATTGACGAGATGGTATTATTCTTTTACGACACCATACGGCATCGGCCGAAACGTATAAGTCGTATAATAAGTCTTCCTCTAGACTTAGGTAAAATGGATAATAGTTAAGTGATGAATCGAAACTGATCAGCAGACAATAGGATGTAGCGAGTTTTCATTATCATCATCACTTCATCTGAAAGAGATCCACTGCTGAACATAGGCCTCTCTCAAGCGTCACCACATCTGCCGAACCAGTTGACTTCCGTGGCCACCACCAGGTCATAGTTCCACCTCATTGTAGGCGTTTATATCGATATTTATTTTTGCAAATAGGTTACAAGTAACTCTTTTACACGTTCTTATTGTTTCTTATACTAATCTAGATGAGGCCAGTGTTTCCCAGCTGATTATTCTGAGAAAAAACTCCGAAAGGAACGACTGATTTCTTGATGATTTTGTGGTAAAATATAAACAAGTTACGTGTGCAAGATTTCAGGCACACCTATACTCTTAAGCTTATCATAATAAAACTCACCTCAAACTTACAAGTTACTATTCTTAGTGGTTCCCATTTGTTATACATTCCGTACAGCTCCTACTCGCGCACGCAAACTTCTTTGATTACACTTTAAACAACATCACATCGCCTTCACAACTTAACTACTTAGCATCTAACAGAATTCTAAAACTATTTCAACTTGAATACATCTACAATTAACAATGACAACGTCGGTTGTAGGAATTTGTATAAGTTAAGACTTACATGGCCTTGTGTACGAGATGACTTTGAAAGAGATTGTCTAGGAAAGGTCTTTTTTTGGACCATTTGTAGAGTATCACATTAGAACTCACAGCCTAGACCCTAGCACTCCAAGAGAATCACTATATTGGATACCTTATTCACTCTTCTTCTTATCGTGTGGGCAGTAAGGTCTAACGACCCCACACACCCTAGTGTCTGAGTTTCTTAACCGCCTCAATGGCCTCTGACATGGTTTATTTGACGACCGCCATTTGGCAGCCGGGACCAACAGCTTATACCTTACTCATTACCTAACCTTATTTGAAAAATAACAACTAGATATAATTATTAATATCCTAAAGGGCTGCACTTATATCCCAAACGTTTTGTTAGAGGTATAATATAGAAGTATAGAACATCCACATTTCGCCAATTATGTTTAAGTCAAATGATGCGAGCTTCTTCCCAGTAACCGGGCATAAATTCAGAATCTGGGCGGCTACTGAAAAATTTCACATCAAAAACCCATTAACACACAACCTCTGCCGACCCGATACTGATGTGCTAGTAACATTGATTTATAAAAAAACCCAAGATGCAGAGTCTCGAACAAATGCAACACTCGAAACTGTCGTCAAAAACTGACATGTATCAAGTGTCATGTGTGAGTTGTGTGTAGTTATACTATAAACAATTTTTTTTTTGCAAATTCAACCTTACACGGATCGCTTAAAGTTGTTTTTACAAAGTAGTGCAGTATGGCGAGTGGTGCGCAATTTATTTTGCAAATTCAGCCTTACACGGATCGCTTAAAGTTGTTTTTACAAAGCAGTGCAGTTTGGCGAGCGATGCGAGACTGTTTGAAACTAGCGCACAATTATACATCGTGCGCAATTATACATTATGCATCGTATGTTTTTTGCGGACCTTTTTGAGATGCTCAGTGTGTATCTTGGGTTTTTTATATACCAATGGCTAGTAACCCCAAAACCAACGAGGTCGCAGTTAAAAGTCTTATTAAACCAAACTTTCAAGGATCTCATGCTAAGACAATCTGCCTAAACTTTACCCAACTGCCTCCGTGGTCGAGTGGTTTAGGCGTTTGCCTTGTGACCCGGTGGTCGTGGGTCCCGGCCGCCAAATGGCGGTCGTCAAATAAACCATGTCAGAGGCCCTTGAGACAGTCTATAAACTCTGACACTAGAGTATGTAGGGTCGTTAGACCTTACTGCTCACACGATAAGAAGAAGAAGAAGCCTTTTCCCAACTAAGTTAGGGTCGGCTGCCCAGTAATTAGGTTACACAAAATCCCTTGGCAACACTGTTGTCAGATTTTGGCTTACTACCCATAACTATCGTCAAAAATTTTCAAAATGACAGTTAGGTTGAACGACTTAACGTGCTTTCCGAGGCATAATAGCATCTTACCGACATGTTAAAAATGGTCACTCACCACGATCTGAACTCGGCAAGTATTGCTTACCCTCGAAGATCGACCCGTGTGGCGGTTATTATTTAGCCACTTGCTCTTCAGACATTAAATAATAAAACCCGTACAGGAAACGCAAGTACAGGATAAAACAATGACATAAATCGGACAACTAATTACGATTGTCTAGATCAGATGGCAGAGTTACCGACTTATGAGAGTCCAATGTCCACATTATAAAACGAGGCTTAGTGTTGCGCGCGGCGCCGGCGGCTGTACCAGTCTTGTTGGGGGACATACGGGTCCATAGGATAGATGACTTTGTTGGGCCACCAAAAAACACATAAATCATTTTGGTGGCCACTTTGACACCATATGTGAGTGGACCGGTGGTTGTGGCGACACTTGGGGAAGGTTTATGTCCAGCAGTGGACATCTTTTTGCTGATATGATGATAATGTGAGTACAGTTCTCTCGTCCGAAACATGGCCCACTTGATGGAGTGCATCAAGTGCCCATACATCATTGAGGACCTTAATGAATGCCACTGATGCCGCTATAAACATGGGCAGCTACTGGGTACAAACATTTTTAGGTCCATCGACACGAATAGAAGTAAATTTTGGGTCTGGGTATGTAGGTAGCGTGTAACCTGGGTAAGCCCACCCAAATGGTGAAGTGATGACATGGTTAGAGTCGCGGGCAACTACTGGATGTGGGAAGCATATGATTGTTGAGCTTGGAACCAGTTTATCCCCATACTTGGGACAAGCTTAATCCGCTTTCGGAGCGTTAGCGTCGCGTTGGTGTAGCGTCAATGTTGTATAATTATTATTAGAGCAACGCTATGTGCAATAGAATTCCATATCACTTTTGACAAAAATCACTCTTTTAAAAAGGATCAGCTTTCAAGAAGAAAAAAACTAATTTTACATCTGCTAGTTCATTCTGAAGTAACATTCAAAAACAGTGTTAAAACTCCATTAACAATTACTGCCAAGGCAGTTAAGTACATTTAAAAAAAACATCCTTTTCCACAGTTTTCCATCCTCGACGTTCATGTGTCCCAGCATATAGCTCGGAAACTCGCTGACGGACAACATGCTCCTTTGTGCTACATACTCCACACAACTTATATAGTACCACTCTATTAAACTTTACCATGGCCCCGGTTATTTTTAGATAAAATTATTATTTGGAATTACAGGGATTTCTTTCTTCAAATGGAGGACGAAGTTTCAATTGAGATGTTGTATGGGAAAATTATTATCAAAGGTTTGAAATAAGGGCCAAATTATGTAGTAGAATTGAGGACCTCTCATTGTGACTTTTTTCACAGAATTTGGAAAACAACATTTTTTACTTACGGTGAGATAATAATTTTCCTAATGATTATATTGTTACTAATTTGGAAATTAAATTATTGCGATCGTCATTACTAATTGTTCCTCTACTTTAATATCAATGCCGCCACAAGAAAAACCAACGGAGCAAATCTACATCGCAACAAAAAGAACCGCGACCCCATCTATCCAACTAGCAGCAAACTACTACGTCGAAATCCTGCATCGCGCAAACAGAGTTTACCGTGCGATTTGAACATATACATCAGCCCGAATATCAACTATCAGGCAGTTGCCCACACCAGACACAACAACCGTCCGGTCGGAGGATCCTCCCTTTTCAGCGGATATTTGCGGGATTTTACTCTCTGTTCCGCATACCTCTAAAGCACTACCGTGAATGGCAAAATTTAAATAAAATGACAGCCCTGTGTTCAAAATAAATATTATTAAGGCAAAAACAAACACTATTATCATAATTCTACACATTACTTGAACCTCGCTATCGTATCAAAATCGAACCCTCTTGAATCAGTCTCGAGACGAGTTAAAACACTTTACAATTCAGAAATATTGTAAAAGTCACGTCCCAGTATTACAGTCACCCCTTTCTTTCAATCTCGTCTCAGGACTTTTGTGGAAATATAAATTATTCATATTCGATTACCCCAAGTCGCTTCGATCAATGTATGTGGAGCCAAATCTTTTTCGTTTTCTCTGAAACCGTTTCTCGGCCTATTTTTCGAGCACATTTTTCTTGCGGCAATTGTTTTTGCTCTCATTAGTCACTCACGTGGCCATTAGGTGCCTTATTCGTTTTTACTTTAACTCCTACTTAAAACGTTTATTTGCTATCCAAACAGGTAGTTCGTTAAGAACACCTTTGCGATTTCTTAGGGTTCTCAACGTTCGTATAAAAAAACGGGACCCTATTAAAACACTCGTCTGTTTGTCTGCCCGTTTGTCTATTGAGTACGAATCTCTATTGGCTGGTCTTTCTCCATCTTCATTCTCTAGAAGTGGTCAATTTGGGGATAATAGATAAAGATTGCAAAACTTAAGAGTGAGGTAAAAACGCCTTTTCAGGAGCCTAATATAAAAGCACCCCTTAAATGGTCCAAAAAAATGGCTTTTTTATACGGAAAAGCAGAGAAAATTAAGACAAGCAGTAATTAATCCCTAACATGAATATTACATACACATCATTGAGATAGGTACAAACTAAAGTACTAACTGTTTATGTTAACTAAGCTATATAGATAGTCAAAGGTCCCGTAGACAGGAGCAACAACACATTGACTACAACGATGAGATGAAGCTATTTCATAAAATAGTTCTTTTAGTCAAAATAGATATTTCAAATAACAATAACTCCAACAGAGCCGAATCTTAGTAGAGACCTTGGGTACACCAGTAAAAATAAAGTGCCAAAAGTCCCCAACGATCCCATGTGTGCTAAAAAAGTTATTCAAAATCAAAGGTCAACATTTTCGGTTTTTTGGATTATCCTCGAAAACGGTAAGTTCTATCAAAAATGTAGATCAGACAAAAATTGTAGATTATAAAATTGTCTACAAAAATGGTTCACTTCTTTTTTTCCTAAGAATCACTACTCCGAAGATATGATGATTCTAAAAGTTGAAGTGTCTGAAAGAGTCTGGGGTTTCTAAGTCTAGAGTAGAGGAAAAAATTTCTTCCTAGAAAAGGATGGAGCCCAACATATCATGATCAGGGATGAATCTGACTTTCCGAAAAAATGACTAGGTAATATCAATTAATTATAGTATTTCGTAATAAGGTCGTTTTGTTTAACTCTTGTATTATTGTCGTAACTTTCTACGTAGAATTTATTTTTTAAAAGATTTAAAAACATAAAAAATCTATTATTTATTTGCAGGCATGCTCTAAAGTTAGTAAATACGTCACTAATGTTATATTATTGTAATATTACTATACATACACGATATACCTACTTTCATTCGCTATACACACAACGGAAGATTTATTCTGTTCAAATTCTACTACAAATGGAGTACTTTGGTATCTCCAGTACAAACTCCAGTCATTTCGGAGTATGCTATGTTACGTATAATAAATCAATTCATGTGTTTGGTCTCAGTCTTGATTATGAATGACAATGTTAAAGTCATAGATGATATAGAAAACCTTTCAGCTTCAGCATCATATCAATGTTCCCCGGAACAAGTTAACTCATACCTACAAAACGTTAATCACGCCTTGAAAATTTTTCACGTTAACATTAGAAGCATCGACAGTAGCGCAAATTTTAACAACCTCCTGATATTACTGCATCGAATAAAGATACAATTTGACGTCATGGTCTTATCGGAATGCTGGTTACGTAAATGCCCTCATCTTCCCTCCATACCGGGTATTGTATCTAATTACTCTGATCACTCAAACCAAAACGATGGAGTTGTGGTGTATACTAAAGTAGAGTTACAGTTCCTTTTAGAAAAGCCTATACTCGCCGATGCAAATTGTCTTGTATTCAAATTTAAAAATGAGGTCGCGCTTATCGCTATACACTCTTTAATTTTGATCGTTTTAATCCCGTGGAGGGTCGATTCACTACATGAAACACTATCAATTTGTAAAGATAAAATTAAAAAATAAAGTACTTTTTTTTAACTCGAATTAATTTACGCATGTACGAAATTAATTTCTTTAAGTAAACGTCAGCGGGGCGAGTTCAATGACCTGTAGGTAGTTAGTACGCAACGACCGACAACTACCTAAAAGGTCATTGACTCGTTTACCTAAAGAAATTAATTTCGTACATGCGTATATTAATACGAGATTTAGAAAAATGTATTGTATTTATTATTTTATCTTTACAAATCGACAGAGTTTCATATACCGTCTCGACCCTCCACGGAATTAAAACAATCAAAATTTAACGGTGTATATAGGTCACCTTCAAATAGAATATCCAGAACTTTATTACTAGTCTAGATGTAATCCTCAGTTCACTAAATACTTTCAGAACCATTATTTTGGTTGGAGATATCAACATTAACATGGCCCCAAATTGTGTTGATTCGAACTCAGACATGTACCTTAATGCTGTTTCGTCACATGCTATGTTGCCTGCTAATGTTTTACCGACACGCAACGATAGTTGCATTGACCACGTTATGCTAAAATCAAATAAACAAGCTATTACCTTAGTTCTTGACTCTCTAATTACTGACCATGCTCCTATTGTAGTTTTTGGTATCCTGATATTAGATATCCCTAAATCACTATCCCGCCAGAATCGTGTAGATATTAATGCTTGCGTAGTAGCTCTTGAAAATGTTGATTTTACTCCCGTTATGAACTGTCAAGATGCAGAAACTGCTGCTTCCATCTTGGTCAAACTTATTTCCTCAGTTGTTGTTAAACACAGTCGTGATTCTGTTGTCTCGAACCGAAAACGCATTATTAAGCCGTGGATCTCACCTGGGCTTCTTAGATGTATTCGAAACCGTGACAACATGTATCGTAAAATGAAGAGGGATGCTGAAAATAACACTCTGAAAATCACCTATAATCGGTATAAAAAATATTGCAACAATTTATTAAAGAAATTAAAACGAGAATATTTACGAAATGAATTTGAAAAGCACCGTAGGAGTCCGAAAGCTACTTGGAATCTCATTAGAACTATCTCCTATCTTCAAAAGAGTAGGGACTCTCCAGAGAGTTGTTATCTATAACTCCAGATCCAACACAATCACTTGATACGGTTAACGACTTTTTCGCAAACGTAGGAACAAAACTAGCATCTGAAATCCTTAACTCTCCAAACTATAACTCTACCAACATTTCTGACTATAGCACTTCGGATGTCCACCCTATCTCGATGGCTATTTTTGGCACGGACAGCGAAGAGATAGATTATCTTATTCGTGGCTTACGACTAAATAGTGCCACGGGTTGGGATGGTATCCCCGCAACTGTATTCTATAGTGCTAGAAGCACTCTTGTCCCGGTTATCTGCCACGTCTTCAACCTTGCCCTTGCATCTGGATTATTTCCAACGGTGTTCAAAAAGGCGGTTGTGCACTCTATTCACAAGAGTGGAGACAGAGAAAGTGTCAACAACTACAGACCTATATCGGTACTATCAATTCTGTCTAAGCTCCTCGAAAAAGTAATGAACAATCGTCTGCTGGATTACCTTAGCTCACAAAATATACTCGCAAATCACCAATATAGATTCAGATCAGGCAAAAACACAGAGGATGCCATATTAGAATTAATAGGTTCAGTAGCTCAAAATCTAAATAACAAATCTATAGCTATCTTTCTTGATCTTTCTAAAGCTTTTGACACTGTCTCTGTCCCCCTTCTCCTCAGTAAACTAGAAACGATTGGTATAAGAGGCCTACCGCTTCGCCTGTGTAAGAGTTACCTTAGTGGTCGCTCGCAAATCATCAGGATAAACAACCACACCAGTAAGGAAGTATTCCTCACCTGTGGAGTTCCACAAGGTAGTGTCTTAGGACCTACTCTTTTCCTGGTTTACATAAACGAGCTCTGTAAACTTGATTTAAGAAACTCCAAAGTAATTACTTACGCTGATGACACTGTTATCTTGGTTCGTGGTAGTGACTGGAATAAGGTTCAGCTTCAGGCAGAGTCAGCCTTGCAAGTTATTATGAGATGGCTGACACAGAACCTGCTCACCCTCAACTTGGATAAAACCAAATTTATCACTTTTAGTCCAAGGAAAGCGTCACAGCCAGCTCTTTCCTTTCGTCTGACAGCTCATGCGTGCTTTACAATGAGGACTGTCACATGTGGCTGTCCTGAAGTAATTTTTATTTGCTCATTCCATGTTGACATGGAATGAGCAAATCAATTCACTGGTCTCTAGGGTAACAAAATTGATATTTATTTTTAAAATCTAAGAACCTCCGCCAATTCCTCTACCCTTAGAACTGTGTACTTTGCTCTTGCCCATTCCATTTTAACGTACTGTATTTCGGCCTGGGGGGTGCTGATAAATGTAATTTGCTGCGCTTGGAAAGGGCGCAGAGAGCTGTCTTTAAGGAAATGGCCTTCAAACCCTATCGCTTTCCTACCAACGAACTGTATACCCTATGGAAGCTACCTACAATAAAACAATCTTTTGTTCTAAGTACAGTGTTGCGGAAACACTCAAACTTGTCTTTTGACCCTGAATTTAGAAAACAAAAACGTAGAACTGACAGAGTGTGCCCGACTTCAGTTGTTAAATTAGAAATTGTCCGCCGGCAGTTCATTTTCCGCAGTTCTGTGCTTTACAATTGAATTAATAAAGTGCTGACCATTTATCCACGTACTCTCCGGGATTGCAAAAAATTATCGATCAATGGCTTCATACTTTCACCTATGAAGAATTGGCGAATTGAGTGAAACCCTAAGGATCTTGCACAACACTAAGCACTTACCTATTTTATGTTTTTATTGTTTTAATTTTTATTTTTTCTTTCTATTTTAATTGTTTAATATTTGATTTTTCTTTTTTAAACACCCACCATATTTATTTTTTTGAAATCTGGAACGCTGTCGTCTCCCTCTTGGAGGTGGGCGTTAATAGCTGCGACACAGTTTTGAACTAATGCAGCTATTTACGTACGCAATCAATTTGTAAAATGTGGTTTTTGTTCCAATAAAGATTATATTTACCTAAGAGTGAAAAGGTTACTCTTCTAAGAATACTCCATCGTCAACCATATCATTGCTTTCTATCAGGTGAGATTATCTTCGAACGCGAGCCTATGAGTAGGCGCCAGATAAACGTACATTAACCTTTCCCTAATATCCCTTCGTAGATACTCGAACAATAAATAATTAACCGTTTTTCATTACTAAAGAACGTAAATCGGATCACGACAGAAGTCGATTCAGGACAGCTTTATGACATTTTTTTTAAGAAAGCCAATAAATGTATGGATAAATGGTATAAATGGATCAATGACCGTTATTACACGGGTATCTGACGTCTACCATATCCTACTATCCTACTAATGTTATAAATGTGAAAGTTTGTGAGGATGGATGTATGTTTGTTACTCTTTCACGTCAGAACGCCTGAAAGGATCTTCATGAACTTTGGCACAGACGTAGATTATAGTCTGGAATAGCACATAGGCTACTTTTTATCCCAAAAGTATGTTCCTCAGGGATCACGCGGGCGAAGCCGCTGGCAGAAGCTAGTCAATATTAAAGAAGATAGAACAAATTTTTTGACCAAGTAGTCGCATTGTCGCGTTCGCCTATCCGCAAGCCTTAAATCGCTTTGTTATTTTATTTATTTATATAATATTGAATGTTCAATACACCTACGTTATCAAAAAAAAACTCTTACTTTGGTCCATCACATCCAATCCAAGTCGTTCAACAAACTTATTATTTTTTTTACTCTTGATAGGCACGCGTTTGACCACTATCTCACCTGATAGTAAGCGATGATGTGGTCGAAGATGGAGCACGCTTGCCTAGAAGTAACCTATTCACTCTTGACTTAAAGACTCCCAGGTTGTAGCTATCAGGAAACACAGACTCCGGCAGGGAATTCCACTTATTAACAATTCAAGTGGAACCTTTCACGTAATGCAACTTGCAATTTTTTTACATATCTTAAGAGAATAAACAAAATCTACTCGCCTCGTCCAATCCGTCGCGTTTTCTTTTACATAATACTGTGGCCATGAAATTGGAGTGGCGGCTTGTCATGAAAAGTTAACTTAATTTATTTTATTTCTGTTACGTCTCAACTTAACGAGGTCCTCACTTTTTAGTTTAGGTATGACTCACAAAAGTGGCTAGGTTTTTTTAATGTTGGATACTAAAAGTCTAACACCAATTGAAATGGTCTTTCGTTGTTTTGGTAGATATTTTCGGTTGTTTCGAAGCTGTTGGTGATACAATAACTTATTTCCGAATGTGAAAATATTTGCAGCCACTTTCATTTTATCATTTTTAAATCCAATAAATATGGCATTTAAATATTTTACTGCCAAAGAAACATAGTCTTGCCTTTTGGCACAATATTGTTCTACATAACTATTGTTTTTGATGATTGTAAGCCGTTTTTGTTGTGCCAATAAATGCGATTTTCTTTCTTTCAAATAAATTCAAACCCATCATCATTATAGAGAGGTGTTCTACCCGTCTACTTCGTCAATATTGCAACCTTACTAAAAAGGTTAACCATCCAGATTCCAGACCTATTTAGCTGCTAACGTACTTAACAAAAAATCTTCGCCTTACCCAACAAAAGCTAAACGCTGTTCTCCCAGGCCGAGTTTAAAGCGATCTTTTCTCAGATGCCAGTCACTATCTCCGCTTTTGTACGGAGGCTATTCAACGTCGGCGCTTGAAGCGCGGAATTGGACAGCCAAACCCAATTACCGTGGAACGTCCGCGCTCGAGTTTTTATTTATGCACTGGTCCTTTGAAAAACGTGCCCCTGCTAATACAATAGCTTCTAGTCTTGTTCGTGTTTCTCGCAGGAAGGTAGAGGAGGTTGTTATGGATCAGAAAACGATTTAAATCCGACCAATTACGATTCGGACTCTCACATGAAGAGTTTCGTACCATAAACCGAGTATGGAGCCCTCTTTACTTTGAATTAAATTTATTTTTTACTAGTTTCTGCTAGCGGCTTCGCCCGCGTGATCCCTAGGGAACATACTCCGGAATCCGGAATAAAACGTATGTCCTTTCTCATGCTCTAGACTATCTCTGTACCAAATTTCATTGAATTCCGTCCAGTAGTTTTGGCGTGTAAGCGCGACAGACAGACAGACAGAGTTACTTTCGCATTTAAAATATTCGTTAGGAAGTAAGGATTATTTGTTGTTGTGTCACAGAGTATAAATTTCCATTCATACTCTGTGAAAATTTCAATTTCTACCTATGACGGTTCTTGAGATACAGCCCGCTGACAAACAGATGGACGAACAGACAGCCGATGCTAAAGAGTTCCGTTGTTTACCCTTCGGGTCTTCTCTGTCGTCACACTCTTGGCAGAGTGGTCGTGGTCGTCATGACAGGGGTGGTGGCGAGCTTCACAATTCGTCACCAGTCCTCTCGAACTGTTGCTTGCCTCGTGCATTCGTGCAGTTTTGATTTGGTCGGTCCAGCGCATTGGCGATCTACCGCGCGCCCTCGTGCCCTCAATTTTGCCCTGAACCACGATTCGCTCCACAGACGTGTCCTCTCAACGTGTAATATGTACAAAAAAAGTGAGAATACGACCTTGAACGATGGTACCCTTCGGATAAAAACCCTAAAAATGAAGAATGAGTGTCCAGATTTTTCAGTAATCTGTAGTAGACAACTAATTAACCATGGCGGTTTTGGTATAAGATGAAACGACAAACGACGACAAGACGTACGGCAATGCGCCACTGGTGGGGGATGTTCATTATGTACTAGTGGCGCATCGCCATACCCATATCAACAAAATAATTTGGGAATTCCCTGCTGAAGTCTGTGTTTCTTGATAGTAGCAACCTGGATGCTTTAAGTCAAGAATGAATAGGTTAGTTCTAGGCAAGCGTGGTCCATTGTCGACGACATTATCACTTTCCCTCAGCTTCTTATTGTCAGTGAGGTAGTGTTCAAACGTACGCCTATTAATAATAATAAAAATACAAATCAGTGCACCAAATTCATATAAAGTACAAAATCAAGACCAACACGCCATTATCAAATGTCGAACTAAAATCTTCAATACGAATAGAAATCTTTCATCAAACGATGAGATCTCCTAATGATGCGAGATTAATTCAAATTCAAAACGAAAAACTCGATACAAAAATAAAATCTGCAGAAAACCTTCAATTTTTATCTTTCCACTACTTAAAAGCAGCATAGTTAAAGTGCCTAGAATCAATGCATTGAATATGACTGAACGAGACCCGATTCATTCGTTCGCGAGTGAAGTAAGGACGACTACACACGGTCACGTAGTTTGTCGAGCAGCGATGAGCTTGTAAAAGCGTTCGTGCGTCACAGATCATACAGATTGCTGGCAGCGTTCCATTTTCGAATATGATTCGTTTTTAAATTATCTGTGAACGTTTGTCGTGACTTACGAATTTTCTTGTTCAGTGAATCAGGAAAATCGCAAGCAACCGCCATCATGGTTGAATCAGATTGTGATTACGATTTTGTCTTCCTTGCAGTCTTGTGCGCTCATGAGGTGTTATTTTTTCAACGTTTTACTGCTTCACATTTCGAAATAGCTGCAATCAATACTGTACTTTATTATACCCGTGCAAGTGGGTCCTACTTATCTTTGCGAGGAAGATTGTAAAATATATATAAATTAAAATAAATTGAATTATGTTACTGTTAATTACTATTTTTATATAACTACAATCCGAAGACATTCTCATGACATTGTTGTCTATTATCAATATTTTTACTTCGTTAGAATTGACAATCATAATAATTTAAACTAAAATAAAACAGGAATTTCCAAGAACAAACTTTAGCAATATATCCTATGCATGTTATAATATTACCTCACAGACAGGTAGGCTAGAACGAAACCAGAGCCAAAAAGAGCCAGTCAATAAAACACAACATTTTTACTCAAACTTCAGCCGAGAAACTTTATTTGGCAAGCAGTCTTGGCTTCAAAGTTGGACGTCCATTTGAGCCGTGGATCACAGCTGGGCCAACTTCAAACCAACGGGTGCTTGATCCAGCCTCTCTTTTTTAATTAATACCACTTCGAACATTGAACCGAAAGAATGCTTCAAGTCATTAAAAGTTTTAATAGCATTTGACTTGGAGTTGCAAGGATGGTAACAAATTTTAGTCGAAAACTTTTTCGGTTTTTGAAACTGTAAGAAATAGTTTGCGCGGCTCGAGTTTTTTAGAATGGGAAAAGTGTTGGCCTGAAAGGGTTGAAGTTAGAGTTCGGGGAAATATGGTGATTGTGTGTGTTGAGTTATACCGACGGAACGGGGTGGAAACCTTTTCTCGTTACTTTTGTGTTTGTCAAAGTTTGGCTCTGAAAGGGTCCAAGTGAGGTTCAAGACCTGTCAGGTTAAAAAGAAAAGTAATGCATGGTTTACATTTATATTTTACTGCGAAGAAATATCTTTCACAAGTTTGTAATGATGTATGGCGCACAGCTTTAGGTAAGTGCTAGCGACTCCAATCTAAATATAATACAAAGGCTGCAAAATGGGATCCTAAGAACCGTTTCAAATGCACCATGGTTCATCACCAACACAGAGATCCATGAAGCTCTGAGCATAAGAACTGTTAAGGAGGAGTTAAAACTAACAGGAAATAACTATTAAACGCGGCTGGAAAATCACCCAAATGACCTGGCTACTGCGTTAGCAACTATCAGCTACACTAAACGACTGAAACGTCATGATATACATAAAAAAATCCATATATACTAAAGTATTTTCTTTCTTTCTTTCCATATTTATTAAAGTATTTTCTTTCTTTCTTTCCATATTTATTAAAGTACTTTCTTTCTTTATATACAGAAACTGGGTGACAGATGGTGAAGGATGCAGATGAGGGATCTCCTGCTGGGGAGATCCTTTTACATGATAAAAACGACTCCGAACTAATTTGCTTATAGTTTGAGACTGATTGCAGATAAGAACAAGAAAAAAATTATTGGAATAAACATAAGTAAGTTTTGTCTTTTTACAACAAACTTGTCAGCAAACAAACTAATGAATACTACATAAACGAATCAAAATCTAAATAAAACAAAACAATCTCTACCCCTAACACACAGGCTTATCCCAAACATACAAACAAACATTGAACCAACTCAGTAATCATTACAGAATCCCCAATTTAAACCGTACGTACAGTCTCGGACACCTGTAAAAACATAATTCTGTGTAAGGCCTTACATGGCCACCCTCTGCCTTTAAATCGAAAACCAATTACGGAAAAACTGTACATAAATACAGTGGAGCATTGTCCGGACGTGTGTGTATATGCATATACATAGAAACGGTAAACGCGACAGCCGAGAACTTGTTTGGCTGGAAACGGTCTATATGGAAAGAGAAATTGAAAAACGATGATGACTTTTTATTTTCTGCTGTCGATTCGTGGCTTGGTCAAGTTAAATCTTGTAACGTTCTTGGTAGCGACAATTGATAATATCATCAATGTGAGTTTATTCAAAATATGGTCGACAATGAAGCTTGATGACCAGAATATATTTTCCACTAACTAGAATAAAGTGTGAAGATAAACCACAAGACAACTCTTGTGCCCTTTTTTGTCAACTAAACTAAAAATCGAACTGCAACCAGTTCAATTTATTTAGATAATTCTAGAATAAAGAAGAATCAAAACCATCTGGGTGTAAATTAAATTATCTACTACTAACTGCAAGAGAACATGACTCGAAAAGATAGGGTTAAAGGCCCTCAGGTTAGATGGAATGCAGGTATTCGCAAGTACCTAAAAGAAGCCGAACAAGAGCCAACTATTGAATCGGAGAAGCCTGTTTTCAGCAGTGAACTATTAAAAGCAGAAGAGAATTCTACTATGCCTTACACCATTCCAAAAGCAACCAAAGTCCAGTACCCCATCCATACAGCTTTATATACCAGCAGATAGCACGTTTAATTAACACAAGTGACAGGCCGATGTGAGTCGACGCACTGACTGGCACATATAGCGGAATAACAATACTCTGCTATGTAGTGCGGATTATAAATGGGTTTGATTTTAACACGTAGGTTTGTAATGAAGAAGGAGTCTTTGGTTGTTTGCTTGAAAAAAGTGTTGGTATTTGAGGACATTGGATGTTTGGGCTGAGTAAAAATTGTTTTGGGTAAATTACTGTAAGAAATACGGAGATGGCCAATATTGACAGAATGGTGACACATACAAAAAGCGGTAACGATACACCAAAAATTTCGAGCAGTTAGGCACAAATAAATAGCTATGAGAAACGACTAAATAATAAAAAAAAAACACAAAATGTTTCATTATGATTAATTTATGATTAAACAACATAGCTAAAAGAGGTTAATAAAACTAGCCTAAAGATAAATTAGCTTTTGCTGTGTAATGAATTACAATTCTCAGATTTACACTTATTGCACCATATTTTTTTATGTCACTTTTATAAAGTAACCGTAGTAATAGTTCTGTTCACGACGCACCGACTGGCACATATAGTGGATTAACAATACGCTGCTTTGTAGTGCGGATTATAAATGGGTTTGGTTTTAACACGTAGGTTTGTAATGGACAAAGGATCTTTGGTTTTTTGTTTGGATGAGGTGTTGGTGTTTGAGGAGAGTAGATAGTTGGGCTGTTAGATCTAGATGAAAATTATTTCGGGAAAATCACTTAATACGGAGATGGTAGAGAAAGTAAATCGCTATTGATCAAATGGTGACCAAAGATAGGCCATAAAAAACTCAAAAGCAGTATCGATTCACCAAAGTAGTGCGAAACACTTAGATGAGGTAGTCGTAGATCAGGGAAGTTTGGCATAAATAAATCGATGTCATTTTAGACTGAGAGGATGTAATAACGATGACTAGGAGCAACTACTTAATAATAATAAAAAAATTACATTTTTCGTTAAGGTTGATTTATGATTTTGAAATAAAACTAAAAAATGTTATGATTACACCAATAAATTTTGTGAAAGTGAAATCCACAGATTTACATTTATATTTTTAATTTCACCTTGTTTACCTAACCAAGGTAACAGACCATAGCAATAATTTTCATGTAACATTGACGTTGATACGGATGACTCATAATTATACCGAGTCGTAACAAGATTCTCCAATGCTTTCTTCGGTATTGAATTCTACCCTATTATAGTTAGAATATATCATCTGTTAAGCAGGCAACGCTTTAAGTACCCACACAGTTTAATCATTGTCGTCGTTTCATTGTTTATGTTCACAATTACGCCGCGAACACGCTACTACATTATTTTAAAACTTTCTTATTTATATGCAGATGTAGTGCCCCACATAATGATTTACAAGCAAGGAACAGCATTAATTCATTACGAAACAAATTAACATAAAATAACAAGAACGGAAAAATACATAAAATATAGAATAATATAAAATACAGACGACCATCCATATTCACTAACAAGGGAACGAGCATTACCATAATTTCCGACCTACCTAGTATACAGATACAAATCCATTTAACCTGTTTTATATTCCGCAAAAGTGCCCAGAAAAGGCCAGAGGACTTAACGAGTGAATTAGAATTTTACATTGTAATGGTTGTTGGCCGCAGAGAAGGGTGAAATAGGGGTAAAAAGTAGGGGGATGAAAAACGCGAACGTCGAGAGGCATCTCACCTAGGAGCGGCGCACACTTCAGGCTTTGAACTAATTATCCGGTGTTGTGTACGCCTCGCAAGCGACAATTTCACTAATTATTACATTCATTGAGAAACTGTGAAAATTAAACCGTATTTTTTGGTAGCGAGTAGTCATTTAAATGTTTTGTCACGAATGTGAAACTGGAGTAAATTGGTTTTATACTTCTTTATTACAAGTGCGCTTGTGTACGCGTTTTCGTCGTTGACTTGTGTACCTGCACAGTTGTACCGGCAGCGCTGCAAATTGACTCTGTATTTTCACTACTTGAAACTAAATGCTTTTCGCTTACTGCCTTTCCACTCATGGCATTAAATTGCTCAAAAGGGTTGAGTATCTTTTTTTTACTGTAATTTCGGATATTTTACAAGCAGATTAACGAAAATAAAAACATTTTTGAATTCAATGAATGACGAATCATTGCAATCATTACGACATCTAGATAAACATGTTTTTTACATAGAAGATGGAGAGTCTAATCTTATCAATTGAAACAAACTTTCAATGATCCTTAACATAAGCAATATTTAAAAAATGCCCAAAGAACAAATAAAATATCCTTCGACCGAGTCAAAATCTAAAACTTCCATCAGAATGGAAACTTGGCAATATCCAAGAGCTAGATCCATTTAACTTCTTTCGAACTTATACATATTAAAAGAATGACAGCGAACTTGAACACAATTGTGAGCCGTGACAATTCACAATGAAACTTTATTTGAATTTAAATAGTTCGGAGTCGTCAGCCGGGGATAAATGCGTGGATCTGAATCTGCCAGGGGACTCGACTGACGTTTGAAAAGCAGCCAAGAAACTTAATACGTTTAAATTCTTTGCATTATTGTATTTTATGTGTTTTTTTTTTTGTCGGAGGATAGTGCATTAGGAATGAGAATGTATTTCTAAGTAAGGAAGGCAACTAGGTAAGTTGCTCGGTTTAGATTTTTCTGATTCAATTGAGACGAAACGATAGAATTTTTAGATTAGTTGCAGCATTATGGTGACTGATTTCCATTATGAACTGTTGCATCACAAATTTTTCAAGTTTATGTTAGGTACTTTATTTTCTATATTTTTGTGTATGCATTACAGGTTTTCTTAAATTGCATTATTTTTGCTACCCGATAAAACAGTGCAAGTATGCAGAATTAGTTGCACTGTTACATACGATTTAATAAAGCCTTTAATTTCAGCGGTACAAAATGTTAAACTTAACTTAAAATTAATTGCAGTGTTCTTTTGTGATCCATTAAAACATTAAAATTATTTCTGCACCGTTCAGTTTAATGGAGCATTGAATTTCAACGACACAAAAAATTAAACTTAACGAAACCGTTCCATTTAATTTTAAAGTCCCAAAATTCGTTATAAATGAAAAATATTAATCCAAATTAAAACGCGAAATCGGAACACATCAGCCGTAGCCGAGTTTACCGGCTTCCGATGAGTAATATACCACGCTCGATGGCTTGCAGATTACGGACTATAAATTATTATGAAGCAATCAGTGTATGGCAAAAGTTTGGGCCTTGTTTTGTTTCTGCGATACGGGTACGATACGACGTGTGATGTTTCGTAGCAATATCATGATACAAACCTCGAACAATTGCAAATAAATTTTTGCAATCGTAGGAAAAAAATTAACAGATACCAATATTGTTTGTGACCTTAGGCTCTAGACAAACGGTATCTGTCAGTGGTAGCGTGGCGAAGTCGATTATCAAAACGTCAAAAATGTACCTATGGGATTGTCAAACGCTGACAAAATGTCAGATGACTGATCATCTGACATTTTGTCAGTGTTCCAGCGTGTCAGCAGGACTGATCCTATATACTTTGGCATTTCGAACGTCATCATCGCTTGTAGAAAGGCAATTATTATTAATTAAAAGTAGAAAGCCCGTTTCATCATCGGACCACAAGACGAACGGCGGTGCGCCACCGGTACATGGTGGACATCCCACCCACACGCACAAAACGTTTTGGGAACACATTCATAGTGCGTGCAGCTAAGGAGTGGAACTCCTGCCAGAGTCTGTGTTTCCTGATAGCTACAACCTGGGAGTCTTTAAGTCAAGAGTGAATAGGTTACTTCTAGGCAAGCGTGCTCCATCTTCGACCACATCATCGCTTACCACCAGGTGAGATAGTGGTCAAATGCGAGCCTATCAATAGTAAAAAAAAAACACCGGTAGCACTCCGGGAGTGCCGGCAGAAGTGAAAACATGTAAATAATACATCCTTACTGTCGCGGTCACATCATAGACAAACCACCGACAACAAAATAAACAAAAAGACACTGACGTGTGGCCGCGACAGCGACTGTCAGTGACAGATGTCAATCTTGACACAGTTCCTGACATAAACAAAACGAACCATAAAAACAACAAAAAATAACGTTGTGTTTAATTATAAGTACAAAAATACTATCATTTATGACGAGGTAGAATACAATGTTTATTTATTGCGCTATCGTACACAAATATGACAATTTACATGTTATTATTCATAATATTATATCGTTATTTATTTATATATTACATTAATTTTTATCTCTTAGAAAAATCAACTTTCATCCATAATTTTGTAATTCCGTAATTTCGTATCCTTGGATACGCGTGGCACGCTGTACATAAAACGGCACGGTAGAAAGAGTGGGAGATACTAGTTCCTCTCCCTTTCCCTCGATCTTACGCTTTTTCGCATCACGTGACCCTGACGCGAGCCGTCTTACGCTTTTTGCGATTAGGTCACGTGACCCTGACGCGAGTTTAAGATTTTATACCCATTACAGAAAAAGTGCTCAACGCCGCTAAAGAAGTTTTCACTTCAAAAATTGTTTAGAGCCTCAGGTTAAATAAATTCATTTTATTTATTTATTTTTTAGCATCTTCTTTGTTCTAACTTTGCCCCGTTACATTTTAGATTTTATTTTATCTCTTACCAAACATTATTCTTGTCATTCAATCCATTACAAGAAGCAAAATAATCTCCTCACACACATTAAAACAGACACGACACAAAAACAAGATCGCCGTACATAAAGGCTCTTGCTCACGAACCGTGAGCCTCCGTAGATTTATTGGTAATATAATTTTGATTGATCGAAGCGATTTCAGCCACCAACTTGAGGTTTAAAGCGACGCACCGAGAGCTAAGCTGTAATCAATCTTAATCGAGTGAACTAATAGGTTTAGCAGGTGACATAATAATATGTTCAAGAGTTTAGTGCATCGGGCGAAGGGATTTTGCAAGTGATTTTTTTGCATGGAGATTAGAAGTTAGACGTATGCTAAGTATAAAAATGACTTGTTTTGTTTTGTTTCACTTATTACATAAATAGAAGTGTACCCGGATGACCGTTTTTTACCGTTTGCTCGTTTTTTTTTACGACGTTTTCTAAAAATTTAGCCTAGCTAGATCGATTTGTCGCCCCCGAAACCCCCTGCATACTAAATTTCATGAAAATCGTTGGAGTCGTTTCCGAGATTCAGATTATATATATACAAGAAATGCTCGTTCACTCGGGTGTCTGTCTGTCTGTCTGTCACAGCCAGTTTTCTTCGGATCCACTGGACCGATTCTGTTAATTTTAGTACACATTTGCACTTCTGTGACCCAAACACGGACGCGTTAGGTAAATTATTAAATTTTTAGTATGGGGATCACTTCTGGGACCAAAGTAGGAAATTAAAAAAAAGTTTTTTGACAATATTGTGTGACATATCAAATGAAAGGGCTTACTATAGGGGTTTTATTTTATTTTTATCATAATTTTAAAATAAGTGGTTTTAAAGTTATTCAAGAAATTAGACGAAAAATGACCATTCCCCCTTATCTCCGAAATTACTGAGCCTAAAATTTTGAAAAAAATTGGAGATAATAGATCTTTACCTATAGATTACAGAAAAACCTATAAGAAGTCTATAGTGTTAAAATAACGTATTAAAAAAATCAAATTCGTTCGGAACCCTTTGCACGCGAGTCCGACTCGCACTTGGCCAGTTTTTTTTATTTGTATAGACTTCCTTTCAATTCGCAATTAAAAAAAAAAAACTGTTTGCAATACAATCTAGTAAAACAAATAAATCATAATCTCACTGTGTTTTGAACGATTTTAAGTTATATTTTACATTAAAATACAATTTTACAGTAGGCTAGTAAAGTACTTTTTATTATTTCATTTAATGAATACCTCAAAATCATACAAAACCATTATTATCAAAACGTCAAATTACCGTAACATAAAGGCCAATAAAAAATTTAGTTTAAAAAACTGTAACCCGACTACAGAAAAATAAAAGGGATCTGAAAAGTATGAAACAAGAAAATATTTCAAAAACAAATTAAGAGAGGTACAAAAATGGTCAAAGTAAAGCCGTGGTCGCATGCCTGTATATCATGTGGGTGCCTGGCACACCTATAAAACCATAAAGGCATGCGACCACGGCTTTACTTTGACCATTTTTGTACCTCTCTTAATTTGTTTTTGAAATATTTTCTTGTTTCATACTTTTCAGATCCCTTTTATTTTTCTGTAGTCGGGTTACAGTTTTTTAAACTAAATTTTTTATTTCATACTTTTCCGTTTTAAAAATCGTTTCTATTTATAACTGCACGTCGCTATCATTTTAATTATAGTTGTACATAATTAAAATGATAGCGACGTGCAGTTATAAATAGAAATGCTCGCGACTTTGTTCGCGTGGATATGGGCGAAAAAATGTGATGGTGATGCATAGACAAGATGTAAAAATTTCATTAGTTTTTTCTTGCTGTTTTCTGCATTTGCGGGTGACACTCAACCGTTCGTTGACTTTTTTGTTACGGTCGGGTGTCACCCCTTAACAGGGGACGCAATGAAACCTGTCCGAGATAAGGTTTAAAAAAAATCGAAAGTGGCTTGTGACTTCCGTCACCGCATAAATATTTCGGGGTGCCTCAGGTGTCACCCATGCTAGCTACGCCACTGTGGCTGAAGTCGGTCTGTGGATGGTCGATCGTCTTATCTTCTCATACCAAGACTCTGGCGTGCCTCGAAAAGTACTTAAATCCGGTTGTCCCGCCTGTTATTTGTAGACTTTTGACATTCGTTACGGATTGTCAGAAGCCAGAAAATCTGACACCAGTCTGGTCAAAAGGTACCGGGTCACCCAGTTATTGGGATGTGGTACTCAGCTGGATCCAGTTTGTCTGGAAGCCGAACCTAATATATTTGGTAAAAGGTTGGACACATGATGAAGATTTAGAACATAGATAGATAACCAACACTTTATGTCGCGACGAACCTATCACGGGGCACGGGTGACCTAATGTTGCCAGGTTTCCGCATAAAACCGGAAATTTGATTTTCACTGAAATTAAATGAGTCATAGTTCTTTAACATACAGTATGTTAAAGAACTCTCGACTCATTTCATTTTGTTTATCTATTATAAGTTAAAACGGTTTAATGTTGCTAGTGGTCTTAAATTCTGGATTTACTTACAATGCTACTTAATATTAGTCACTAACATCAGGACTTTGTTCGCAAAATTTGCGCTTTAACGAAGAATTGGGGATACCAATAAGACTTATTATTATTATTTTAAAGATACAAAATCATAAGTAACATAAGTTGTCAGACTTTTCATCCCATTAAATACGGCTAATTATCAATATTAGTCTCTGAGAATCTCGGGGCTAAATGATACAAGCCACGCGAGTCGATCTTCTCAGTTAAACAACGCATGCTAAGACTCCTTCGTGCCTCGGAAAGCAAGTTAAGCCGCTGCATGGTCACGCCTGTTATTTGTAGATTTTTGGCAGACGTTACGGATGGTCATAAGCCAGAATATCTGACACCAGGTCTGCCAAGAAGTACCGCGTTATCCTGTTTCTGGGTTGTGGAGATCTGCCGCCCAATGTAAATTACTAGTATGCAACTGCGGAACGCTGGAAAAAGGCCGGATAGATATTATATATTATACATATCTATCAGCTGTTCCATGCGACTTTCTAGTTTTAAGACCTGGCAAACTTATACGGGTCTTTCTTTTAACAGCTTTAGCTTATTATAAGTTTGGTTACATGTGTTAGCAGACATGAGCGGGGGTCCTTCTTCCGCGAAGAATACCGCTAAATTGAGATCAAATTAAGAATGCTATCCATCGACCTTGAAGTTGATCTGGCAAAATGTCAATTCGGTTACATATATCGATAAATCCCTAACGATAAGATAAGAAAATGCTTACTTTTCTTTTGCTACGTATCAAAAGTTTCACAAATAACTCCACAGTATGTAATGTTCTGGTGTTATTTCCATGAACTGGTAGTACTATTTTTGTTCAATAGATGGCGTTACGTGTGTGTATTTGCTTTACGGAATGAAAATTAATTTTAAATTCACATATCTTTTGATTGAGCGAACCGACTCGGATGAAATAAAACCTTAATTTTGTACTTTGAGTTACAAAATTACAATTGATAAAAGTTATCTGCATTCGTTTTATACTTTCCACGTGTTTTGAGCAACTAAACAGACGAACGATCAAAAAACTAAATACTGGAAATGGTTTCTGTTAGTACCTGTTCCTGGCTATTTCATTTTATTTTAGTGTACAACAACGACTCTTTTACAGATTCTACACAGATACTTATTCAGTAATACTCACTGTCGCTTGTTTGTTAACAATTTACACATATTTATTTACTTAGACAATACAAGATATGTACATATTTGTAAAGTGCTCGTTAAGACCTTTCCTTTGATACCAAACATGTTATGATTATCTCAATTTAATTTTTTTCAGAGTCAGAAATTTACGTGTATTTTCTCGCATTTTAAATAAAGTGAAAATGTTTACCTAGCCTATGTCACCCGCAAAGTTCTTACAAATCTATTGATACCTTATTCATCACAATCAGTTCAGTAGTTTAGTTAGGCGCTAGAGTGGAACATACACAAATACATACATACATAGACAGCTAAAATCATAACCCTTTCTTTTGGATTTGCCGTAGTCGGTTAAAAAACAAACGAAACCTGTTGAATGCCGACTAGGTGTCGCGAAATGCGACACGATAACTTCGCCGCAGCGCCTTGCAGTATACAACATGCATTTATACACGTTGCGTATGAGTTGCTATCACTTTTTGGGCAGGAGCACACTCGACGAATTTAAGCATTTGTAGCTATGGAACACAGTGAGAGGCTCGTTTTACGGGTCGAGGGGTTGCCAAGGGCAGGGTCGTGACCACTCGCCACGTCCCATCACGGGGACGAAGCGACATCAGAGACGAAAGCATGGCGTAATTTATTTCGACGCTAACACCATCTATCGAGCTTCGAAAAAATTCGAAACATAA
Source organism: Lacanobia wlatinum (assembly GCA_947578705.1). NCBI lineage: Eukaryota > Metazoa > Arthropoda > Insecta > Lepidoptera > Noctuidae > Lacanobia > Lacanobia wlatinum. The sequence goes on from OX388031.1 coordinate 26,054,100, forward strand.
ATATTTCGCTTTATGTATTTTTCTTCTAACGAGTAGCATAACAAATCGTAAAGATTTCAAAGATTTGATTAACTTCGCGTTGATCATGACTTTGATCATGTTTTTCACTAAATTGTACAGTCACCTCGAATAAAGTGCAGGCTTGATTTTACTTGTTTGTTAGCAATTTAAACATATTCATTGACCTAGATAATATGATATACATACACATTTGTAATGTGCTCATCAAGACCTTTCTTTTGATATCAAACATGTCACAATTATCTGAAATTTATTTTTTTCGTGGTTAGAAATTTACGTGTCAAGTACACCATAATAGATTTAGGAAAAATTTATATAACCTATGTCACCCGGAACGTTTTCAAGAATCTATTGATACCTCAATCATAAAAATCGGTTCAGTGGTTTAGACGCTAGAGTGGAACATAGTTATATACATACATACATACATACATACATAGACAGCTAAAATCATTACCCTTCCTTTTGGCTTTGCCGTAGTCGGGTAAAAAGACAATTAAATTCTAATCCAATACAGGTTGTATCAAGGTAACAGCTGGGAGACATGGCGGAGACATTCATTTTTCATTCTTAATGTAGTAATGCTGTAATAAAGGCGACAGGTGACACTGATTCCCTTGTCTTCGTGTAATCTTACGGTGGAAGCGTAAATTAACTCTGATATTGAAAGACTTTGCTTAATTTTCTTATATTAAAACAACAGAACAATAATTTAATCACAGCCCAAAAATGTGACATAAGAAAAATTTAATTGACATTCAAAAGTTTGTTAAAATTACGATGGCTAAAATCCACTCTGAAAAGACCAGTTACTGAGAATGAAATTTGCATTTGTCGTAGCCATATCGTAAAAATGGCAACCTCAAACCTAACCTCGACGACGGAGCCACGGAGGCATCTATATCTAGCTGCAGGGTTTAAAGGAACCTAACACGAGAGAGATAACAGGAGCTTAGTTCGTTCATCTAGAACGCTTACTCTAGCTCCCGTCATCCCATTCGAAACTGATCTATCTGTGCCCAGCCTGTTCTACGACGTGACTACAACACATACATAAACAAAACTAAAAAAAAAATATCTGTATTCAATTGACAACTTTAAATTCACGCAACAAAATTTCAAAACGAAAAGTTTTTCAAACAAAGCCATTGATAACTCCGCTCAGCAGTAACTACCAGTTTGCCAAATAATCTAAAAAATATAATTTGTCACCCTTTCAAAAACACGTTGTACAAAACAGCACGTCAGCGACAGAACGCCAGTTTTTAATTGCCAAACAGCGTGCCTAGTGCCATTTCATTCAATTACTGGCATGCCAACGCTCTCACATAACACCGACGAGTTTTGTAGATAATTCCATAATGTATGTTAAAACTTTGTTTTAATTCTGTTAGCGTGGAACGGAGAAAGGTGTGCAGGCACGTTGACAATTAGGCTTTGTTGCATTTGTAGACATTTAAATTAAAACGGATTTGTTGGAGCTAATGCAGAAAATTGCAGTCTGGCAAAAAATGGATACGAATATATTTTGAACGCTCATTCAATTTTAATTATTTATTTATTTAGAATCGCCAACAGAGGCTACACAATCACATGCACTATAATACGGACAGGGACAAATACAAGAATGCGCCCCCAATTACAGGCGACCACAGCATTCACTTACTATCTAGGTACGTACATTAAGTTTGACAAGGACGAATACATTTAAATAATTATTGAATATAAGTGAAACATACCATACACAGGAACTGTAATAAATGGGAGTGAAACTGGAATCTGAAAAAAACGATTGATTTCGCATGTGGCCATCGAATAACTTGTTAATCATTATGACATGAATTTTCTTGTAAATCCCACAGGTCATACCTACAGATAATAACTAAAGTAGTGATCGGGAAAAAGTCAAAAAGTTTTCTCCAAAAAAACACAGAAGAATGTATATTATCCATTCCACACAATTTACACTCGACGTCCCAATCCCTATAAAAGAATCCTCGAGTCTGTAAAATTAGACTTGCCTCTCCTTCGATAACCTGCTACTATTAGGTTACGCTCACCGATCCTATCCCCACGTGTTTGTTGCGGCATAATTTTCTTGTAGACCGCACAGCTCATACAAATACAAAATAACAGATGAAGAAGCTAAAGTAACTGCAGCAAAATACGCTCACCGACCCTATCTCCACGTGTTTGTTGCGGCATAATTTTCTTGTAGACCGCACAGCTCATACAAATACAAAATAACAGATGAAGAAGCTAAACTAACTGCAGTAAAATACGCTCACCGACCTTATCTCCACGTGTTTGTTGCGGCATAATTTTCTTGTAAACCGCACAGCTCATACAAATACAAAATAACAGATGACGAAGCTAAACCAATTAATGAGAAAACGTCAAAATAGTCTTAATTACAAAAAAAAACAGAAGAAAATTGTCCATCCCACACAATTTACACTCGACGTCCCAATATCCACCACATACATACAAGCACATCTCCCGTCGCCGCTCGTCTGCTCACCAACTCGCAGCGCCTGACTAGGCGTTCATATAACTTGCATTTTCGGACATAATTAAAATTTCCACGCCTGGGAATTCTATTATGGAATTTAACACATCCCGAGCCGTGCGGATTTATGCTGAAATCATTGTATTTTCCGCAGAATGAATCCTATGAATTTTTGAGGATGGAATTTTTGAAATATTATGTTGAATTTTATGTTCTTTGAATATTTTAGAAGAGTTTAAATAGTGGAATTATTATGATACTGTTTGTCTAATTATTTAACTTTAACTTTGGTGTGTTTTCTAGATTAGCTTTGATGAAGTGCCTCAATTTATATTTAGACTAGCATTAGCCCGCGGTTTTGTTAGCGTTGATTTAGATTTTGGTAAAAAGTAGTCTGTAGACATTTCCATGGTCCCTTTTACCTCTGTGCTAAAGTTCATCAAATTCAGTTCAGTGATTTAGGATGAAAAGAGTAACAAACAAATAAACTCACTCTTGCATTTAGAGGTATTATGATAGGGAAATTAACCTAATTACAGCCAATATACCCCATAAACAACAACATACCCCAACAACTTGGGACAAAGCTGATCAGCTGGTAATGTCTTCCATCAAACACAAAAATCAAGATCCTAACATACAAAACTACTGACTGACTGAGTGACTGACAGACAACGCACAGCCGCAACTACTGATCGTAGAAAGCTGAAATTTGGCATGTAGCTTCCTTGGGAAGTGTAGGGGAACACTAAGTTAAGTTTCCCGTTCCCAAAATTAATGGGAATGGGTAAAAACGATACATACGCCTACGAAGTCGCGGACAAAATTTAGTCAAAGTATAAAACCTAATTAAATTAACCACCAAAGCACAAAACAAACCACTCATTCAACTAACAACGTTAAATCGTGCAGCGAGAACATTGAAGTACAACACTAGTGCAAACAAAAGAAAAGTTTCCATCGATTCACTCGGAACAAGTGCTTCCGACAACCAATTATGTATGAAAGTGTTGTTAACGAACTTATTTTATTAGCACAACTAAGGAAATGCCCCGTCATTGTTTGTATAGGTTTGAAAGTTCAAGAAAAAAAGAAACCAGAATTAAGTTTTGATGTTTTCCGTAATCGTGTTTAGTTTTGCCATAGTTTGTGGGGCTAAATAATAACTTCTACAAAAGATGATGACGATACAGTGCGTTGAAGACACGCGTGACGTCATGTCGCTGGTAAAAATTGTACCATCATAGTGACGTCACGCGTGTTACTATGCACTATATCGTCTTCAACGTAAGGTTCAGTTGAAAACCAGTGTCAGGCAGCTCCTAGCTGTCTGGCATTTTGCTGAACTGGACCTATTTGGCGTTGCTGCGGGGCACACAAGGCAATTGTTTTAGAATTAAGTTTATATATTGTGTGTATCAGTTCGGGCCAAATAAACTTATTTTCTTTCTTTCTTCATCTTTTGTTTACGTGAAAAAATAAAAATACGTGTCCAATATTTTTAGGAAATCTATCTGACGAACTAATTAGATTATTTAGTAAAATACCCTATTACTGCTAAGCCATTGGTCCCGGCTGTCATTTGAACCTCTTTAATAGTCATCAAGGGAATTCCGATGCCAGAAAATCTTACACCAATATTGACAACGAGTAAGACAGGCAGTCACTACATATAAAATACTAGCTGACCCATGCCCCCCGAAAAATACCGCTCAACGAAGTGTCGTTGAGCGGTATTTTTCGGGTTAATATATAGCCTATGACACTCACAAATAACGTGGCTTTCTATTGGTAAAATAATTTTCAAAATCGGATCAGTAGATCCAGAGATTACCCCTTCAACCTCACAAACTCACAACACTACAAACTCCCAAACTTTAACTCTTTATAATATTAGTATAAACTCGCCATTTGCCATTCAACGCAGCAATGCTGCCAGTGTTCTGGGCACTTTTGCCATTGACAGCGATGTGGATTATTTTTTGATGCCCATGATTTATTTTGGTTTTATACGCGTTTGTACATAATTTCGTGTTAATGAGTGTATATAGTTACTTGAGTAGTATAAACTAGCTTTTGCCCGCGATTTCATAAGCGCATATCCCATTTTTTTCCCGTTCCCGTAGGTATTTCGAGGCTTATCACTTAAACTCCCAACGGATTCTAAATGCCAAATTTCAGCTTTCTACGACCAGTAGTTTCGGCTGTGCGTTATCTGTCAGTCACTCAGTAACGGAAGAGTTTTATACATATTGATTGATTTTCAGATTTACGAAGCCGAAATGTGGACACTCACCATTGCTGGATTCGCTGGTGGATAGAATTTGCAACGAAGTTATTCGCCAGAGAACTAAAGTCACCGACATTGCGCGTAGAATCAGCATGATGAAGTGGAAGTGGGCCGGCCATGTCTGCAGACGGACAGACGCACGATGGAGCAGACACGTGTTAGAGTGGAGACTGCGTATGAGCTAACGTAGACACCCTGCGGCACGACGGATCGAAGATTTTAAGAAGGTGGCTGGCAGCGGATGGATGCGGACTACTCAAGACCGAGCTGGCTGGCACTCTTTGGGGGAGGCTTACGTTCAGTAGTGGACGGAGATTGGCTGAAATTATGATTTATTTTCAGCTCCGGGTCAAGCTGAAAACCGACCGCAACTTAGTAGGGAAAAAACTAGGCGGATTGAATATTTGATTTTGTAATAACACTACAGACGATCAAGGAATTGAATGTAATAGTAAAGTAATCGTTGATGTATTATTTACGGAGTTAGAGGAAAAAAGCTGTAATAGTGCTGATAGGAAACGGCATTCGGAAATAAGCGAGAAAATACTAAAAGCAAAAAGAATCCATAGGACGGCCATCAAGCACAATCAGTAAAGTAATCTGTTACTTTCGCCTTATTTCTCTAATTCATCTTTGGTAGAAGTAAAAACGTTGGTTTCATTTCAATTAATCATTCGTCCCCTCGGGACCACTCCGAAACGTCCGCCACTTCGAAACTTATTAGAGAAGAATATAAAAGAACGAATAAAAACAATAAGTAGCGTCCAACGAATGAATATATGAATAAAGTCTTTGTCAACTTTTGTAATCAATCTGCTGCGAGTTTCAACAGTCGCTAACGATCTCATTCATAACAAACTTCGAATAGGAGACAAGCCTTAATTAAATCGTCGATTCATATTCCCCGATACCCAATCAAAGGCAGATAGGAATCGGAAAAAAGTCGAAAACGGCAAAGACTTTTGTAATTAGCCGAGTGCGGGAGTGAAAAAAAAACCGGAAAAGTGCGAGTCGGACTCGCCCACCGAGGGTTCCTTACAAATTTGTAGGTATATAAATTATTTTAAATAGAGACTATATTTTTTTGATTAAATTAAAAATGTGTAGTTTTCAGACTTCTACTTCCTATACTTGTAATATAAGACGGTATTCTGGCTGTGATTCTGGCTTTCAGGAGTTGCAGTGTGTGTGTGATGTGTGGCGTGCTTGTTCCAAAAAAATTAAAATGAGACGGTATTAATTGCCAAATTTCAGAGTTCTAGGTCAACGGGAAATACCATTATACATTTTGATTCCCTTGAGAGTGTCGAAATATACGTTTTTTCGCGGCATAAAGGATCTTGACAGACAGATGGACGAACAACAAAGTGATCTTATAAGGGTTCCGTTTTTTCTTTTGAGATACGGAACCCTAAAAATGTATTTCGCTCGTCCTATGAATATGCAGGGGTGGTGTTTGTCGCGGCAAGCCCGCGGCCACCGCTGAATTATTAATGTTTACCTAAAGCGGACGAGTCTCACTCTAGATATAATGTGGGTAAGTAGGGATTACGCTGGCAGAAAGACGAAACGCCTCTGCTTTATTACAATGAATTGTCGACGTCAAGGCTTAAGGACTAAGTCGGAGCACAATAGAATTGTATAACTTTCATACCTATTATGATAAATTAGCTCAATGGATGAACGACTTACGGGTTTAATTTGAAGGGGAATTGGTGTTAAGGTGGCTTCCAATTTTACTATTGTTTCAGTCTGTGAGGGGATCCTACTTTCAATGTTCATTCCTTCTTCACAGATCATGGTGTTTTAAATATTTGTTTGGGCTGCTTTGAGCGCCGTTTAATTGTATGATTTGCAGATACATCGACTGTCTAACGAAGATGGCTGGCAGATTGGATACGGAAGATGGATCACCGCACTATGGAAAATCGTAGAACAACTACTGATTATAGATAGTTTTTGTCAATGTTGCTACCAGCATGTTTTTTTTTATTTTACTCAATAGTTTAAGGACCAAACTAAACTATAATATCAAAAAATTATACATATTATATGAAATGATTTTTTTACAAAACCACAAACTTTATAGTTTTGTCGGACGTCCATGCACTTCACTTCACTTCATCACTTTCAAATTGATTTTATTGTTATACGTTACAGGAAAAGGTATTATATATTTCTGGAAACCTCGTTTTTTGAAAAATATGAAACAACTAATATGTATTTAATATTATGTTAACGTTTATCTTAAAATAATTGCAAAATAAAATATGGTGAAAAAAAAGTTTTTTTAAAGTTTATCGAGACTTTTGACAGTTGCCTACGTTTACCCCTGCTTTACATTTAATATTTATTTGTAGCCTAGCTATCCATAAACATAATCAAATAAAAAAAGCTGCAGATATTTGCGGTTTTCGGAGTAATTAGTAAAGATGTGATAAAAGTCAGAAAACGGAAAACCGCTCGCTATCTATTGCGGTTTGAAATGTTGCTGTTTACATCAATAGTTTGCGGTAAGTTTTGTAATTTATCATTAATATTAGGGCGTTTATCTTTTTTACACTCATGTTGCGTGTAAAAATATTAATCAACAAGATGCACACTACCCTCATAATAATTTCATATCTTAATAAATATAAATCACGTGTCACGTTGTTTGTCCACAATGGACTCCTAAACTACGGAACCGATTTTGACGAAACTTTTTAACTATCTTTTATTTGATCCAACTTAAAAGATAGGATAGTTTTTTGGAACGGGAAAAACGGGATACGGGAAAAAACGGGATAAGTCGCGAGCAAAACCTAAAAGTATATAAACAGTTGTTTCATTTCATCGTAAATAACAAAATAGTGGTGAATTAACAGAAGTGTAATTGTTACGAATAAAATAAAACTACGTGTTTTGTTGACTCTTCAAAATGTCTACTTTCAAGTGTTCTAAACGTGAAATAATACTTTCGTACATCGAAGGAGGAAAATCATTGGAGACATTATCAACAGTTTTAAAAGAAAATTATCATGTATCTGAAGACAACTTATGTTTCATCCTCAGTGATTTTCAAAGACATATTATTCCCGCTTTTAATAAACGATGGACAGAAGCTTCGCGGAAAAAGGAAATATTTTTTATGAAAAACAGTAATTGGTTGGAATCAGAATATTCAGTAACTTTACCGAACTCTGAAGACGTTACAACCGTCTCCACACCATCTACTTCTTCTGGAATACGTGGGAAACCGTGCACATCTTATCCAGACTTGTCAGAATCCAATAAAAGAAGAAAAAATACAATGATACTTAATGAATATGGATTTGAACACGTCTATAATGCGTATCTTCAAGGCATATCTTTCGTTCGATAGGAGAAGGAACAGAAGCTAAACTTGTGGAAGCATTAAGGTTTGCTGACAGTGAAAATAAGACCTTATTCTGGAGTCTCATAGAAGACGCAAGGCAGACAAAAATGTTAGCGGATGAAGAAGCATTGAGCGTATTTATTGACTTGGATTTAACTAAAGCACAATATTTGTACTTAAGAAATTTAACGAACGAACGAAAATGTTTTGTGTTTCCACCATATTACAAACTGCAAGAAGTTACTAGACTTGCTATCCACCATCTTCAGCTATAGAAATAACAGACACAAGTGTAAAAATAGTAAGACTTCAAGATTTATTAGATTACACTGCAGCTAGAATATTGACAATAGATTCAGTGTATAGGAATGGATTGAATAACTTACTTCTATACAGTAAATGGGGCTGTGATGGCTCATCCGGTCAAAGCCAGTACAAACAGAAACTGCCAGAAGAGACTGAACTAATTTCTGATGCAAATTTATTTATCACTTCTTTGGTGCCTATTAAGTTAATTAACGAGCTAACAGGTGATGTTGTCTGGCAAAATCCGGTACCTCCATCTGTTCGTTTTTGCCGGCCTATAATAGAATTTTGCAAAGAAACTCCCGAGAAAAGTTAAACTGTTGTGGATAAAATAAAAGGTTAAATAAATTCTTTTGGTCCATCATTAATTAACAAAGAAGGTGAGGGAGTGCAGGTGAAGCATGATCTCTTTCTTACAATGATAGATGGCAAAGTAGCTCAGGTATTAAAAGATACGCCTTCAGGTTCCACATGTACAGTATGTGGAGCTAAATGAACGATTTGACTAAAGTGACTGCTAGGCCTGAAAATTAAGATTCTTATCAATACGGACTGTCTACTTTGCACGCCTGGATTCGTTGTATGGAAATGATTTTATATATATCCTACAATCTGTCTTTCCAAACATGGTCAGTCATAAGAAGCGAATAAAAGAAACGACCAAAGCAAGAGCAGAAAACCCTGGTACAAAGGCGTTTCCGTGAAGAGCTAGGATTGATCATCGACAAACCAAGACAAGTAAGTGGTAATTCTAATGACGGTAATACTGCCAGAAGTTTTTTTCACAATGCAAGCTGCTGTGCTGAAATTACAGGAGTGGATATAAATTTGATTAAACGACTTTACAAGCTCTTTCATCGGGTGTAATGATAAATGCTGAAAAATTTGGCAATTACGGAGGCTGCCTGAATCTATGTGAGCAATTATGACTGGTACTACATGCCATCTTCAGTTCACAAAATTTTGATTCATGGAGAAAGTGTCATAAAGCATTTTGCAGTACTTCCTATTGGTCAACTTTCGGAAGAGGCACAAGAATCTCGTAAAAAGGATAAAAAAAAGTTTGTCTACATCATGCTAGAAAATGCTCAACATCCGCTACAAACGAGGATGTATTTCATACTCTTTTTTATACTTCAGATACATAACCAGCATTAGAAAACCGTATACTAAAAACGTGAAAGAATTTGATAAAGACACCTTAGATCTTTTGAAAGTGAACGAATTAATTTTAGATCTCGAAGTTCATCAAGTATAAATAACATAACATTTAGTAAACATTACAATGAATTAATTAATCTGTGTTCGATTGTAATCACAATATTTTTTTTTTTCCAAATAAAAATGTTGTAATTATTTAAATTAATTATTATTTTGATGTACTATATGATTGTTGGTTTTTGTAAAAAATAAAATAATAGTATTCATTGTTAAAGACATTTTTGATCATTTTGAATTTGTTTTATTTTTTAATGTATGGTTTTAAATTCAATCATAATAAATTACATTCCATTTGAATCCATATATAGTATTCTATATATGTGCAAAATTTTTAAACATAATATTCAGAAATAAAAAAGTTACTGATTTTTAATCAGAAACAGGCCTTTATTTTCTATCCGGGTCCAGCTGTGGACTGTGATAGGCTGAGTGGTTTGATTGATTTTAATGTAATCTTGATACTTCTGCATTGCACGTAGGCATCAGTAACTCGAGAATATATCTTATGTGTCCATATATTTTGCATTCTAAACTCATCAACAGAAACCAGAAAAGAACCTAAGAACCTCCTACTGAACAGGCTCCGTTGAAGAGACATACGTATTCATAACACTGTGACCACAATGCCGAGACTTAGCAGCATGTTCAACAGTTCATTGGCTTTGTGATCAAATTGTAATTAAAATGTAGCAGGCAAAAGAATATTAGGACGTTTTTGACATATTAGGAGGTTAAGTTCAGAAATCCCATTCAGCAAGTTCACCGGACAGATATAAAGTCTAAAGTTTTTTTTTTACTATTGATAGGCACGCGTTTGACCACTATCTCACCTTATGGTAAGCGATGATGTGGTCGAAGATTGAGCACGCTTACCTTGAAGTAACCTATTCACTCTTGACTTAAAGACTCCCAGGTTGTAACTATGAGGGAACACAGACTCTGGCAGGGAATTCCACTCCTTAGCTGTCGCTTTGGACACCACCAGAACCTTATTCCAGTGCCTCACAAGGACACTATCCGTTATGGTGTTTAGAAGGCCATTGGAGCTGCTCCGCACACGGCGCATCAGGTAGGCCACCCTCTTGCGCACTAATGCTCTAAAGCAGTCTGTGCTGGCCCCCTTGTTGCACGTTTATCTGGCGCCAACCATAATTAGTTCCAATAATGATATTGGAGATATTGAATACCGGTTATTAAGTGGGACTTCTGTCAGTTATTCTTTTGTTTGCACTTTGCTAAGGATTCTGACAATGACCTTCATTATTTTCGTGTGTCTTTCGTTTATATTCTTTGTGTTAGCATTATTTTTCTACATGGATCCTTCTTTTAACGAGCCTCTTTGAGATTTGATCTGCAGTGAGGCGTTTCAATTATTATAATAATGAGAATATTGTTACAATTATTTTTTGTTCTTTTATTTATAAAAAGATCTTGTATAATAATTAATTTAAAATATTATAAACATAAATATTTATTTCAGAATCTCTTTCATACACATATCTTCTACTTATTCCGTTTTAGAGTCTAAACTTTAGCCGTCCCCAACTCCAGACATGTTAACACAAAAACAATGCTACAATTAGCATCGCACGCTTGGTCGGCGAAGACTGGGCTAGCTCCGAGTCGGTACGTCTTACAAATGTTACCTAAGTCCGTGCTAAGTTGTTTGGTTAACTTCAGCTTGACGAAGTCCAGTTACTAGAAGTACAGGCGTTAATTGGAGCGAGAAATTTGTGTGTTTTAAAGCTGGTTGCAGACTAGGAGCTGAGCTGAATTAGGTTGGCTTAGCTCGAACGACTGAGTAACTCGTGGCGAAATAACAAAAGCCGTACCGACCAGGGGTTGATCTTCAAGGTTAAGCAACGCTTTCCGAAATTGGCCTGTGGATGGGTGACCATCTTAACACACCGAGACTCCTCCATGCTTCGAAAAGCACGTTAAGCCGTTGGTCCCGGCTGTCATTTGTAGATCTTTGGCAGTCGTTACAGATTCTCAGTAGACAGAAAATTTTACACCAGTCTTGCCAAGAAGTACCGTGTTACCCAGTTAATGGGTTGTGGAGGTCTGGTAGGCAGCCGCTCCATGTAAAATACAGCTGAATCCGGCTTGACTGGAAGCCGACCCCAATATAGTTGGGAAAAGGCTAGGCAGATGATGAGCTCGTACGGCTGAGAATATCTTTAGGGTTCCGTACGTCCGTGTGAAAAAACGTAACCCTTATAGGAACGCTCGTGTGTCTGTCTGTCACAGCCAATTTGCTCCGAACCTACCAGACCGATTCAGTTGAAATTTGGTGCATATATGAAGTTCTATGGACCAAAACATGAATTTGGATGCGTAACGCAAATAAAAAATGGGTAGTATTTAAACGCAAATCAATAAATATCCTTTTTCTATGCAATAAGATTCCGAATTCCCATCAAAATTTCTGATTGCACAGCAAAATATTCAACTTAAAATATCACTAAACACACTACAATTTATTTTCGCAGCGTACAGCGGTTTTTCCTAAAGCAAAATGTCTCATCAATGCACAGCTAATAACCTTAATGCACGACAAAACTGTACTGCGACTCACCATAGTTCCGGGTGGTTTAAAAAAAAATAACCACGAAGGCTAAGGCGGGAGCTCCGCTCCGCTTCGCTCCCGCCTTAGCCTTCTAATCTAACCTATCCGAGTCGGGGTAGTCTGAGTCGGGGTGTTGTCCATAAATATGGAAAATTTGCTGTGCAGTCAGTATTTATGCTATGTATGTAGTATTTTTGTACAAAAATAAATTTAACTGTATTGCATTATGAGGAAAAAAGTAATGTCATATTGATGTTTGACTGCAGTTTGAGTTTTGTTAAACATTTAGTTTATTTGTAGTGAAGTAAGTTATTTGATGTAAAAAAGAATATAAATGATGAGTATGTATTGATAGGATAAGAAATGTGAGTATAGAGTCACTTTGGAGGACACAACTAAGCTAACAAAAATTAAAAGTAAAAATCATCCAACTCTTGTAAATTGAAATATCTAGCAAAAGTCATTTGGTGTTCTATTTTTAACCGACTTCAAAAAAAGGAGGAGGTTCTCAATTCGGATGTATTTTTTTATTACTTGTTTTTTATAAGCAACTCAGAGCGATTCTTTTTATTCAGAAGCAACTCAGAAGAATTTATACCAAAAACAAAGAGGAAATAAATCGCATATAAGTTTTAAAAAGCAAAGGCTCATTCTTCCGTTATTATATTATCTAGTAGTTATCATCACAAATGCGGGAATATACCAACTATTATCCCTTTTCTTCCATTCCTTGAATGGCCTACTCGGAACCCAAAAATCCCACACTACACCCTCGATAACAGACGTAAGTAAATACTCGTACCAATATCACAAGCAAATAGTAAGGTTTGCGGTTTTTGAACGCAGCGCGGCCCGAATTTAACCGTATTAAATTATATTATTTTCGATAGCATACAACAGCCAAGTTATGGCGGCTTGCGGATACAACTTTCAAATGAATCAGACTTGTTTCTGTGTAAATACGTGATCATGTTTTGTTTTATTTGTGTATGATTCCAACTACTAACTTTGACGGAAGAACGTACGGTTGCCGTAGGATTTTCTTTATTGTCCATCCGTCCGTCCGTTCGTCCGTCTGTCATGACCCTTTATCTCGGGAATGCGTAGAGGTATCAATTTCAAATTAAAACCACATAGGTACTTTGGTCTATAGTCCCTTGAAACTGTGAAAAAATCAAAATTCTAAGTTAACGTGAAAAGATACAGCCGTTTATGCCGCAAAAAAACGTATATTTCGACACTCTCAAGGGAGTCCAAATGTATAGGGTATTTCCCGTTGACCTAAAACTATGAAAGATGGCAAGTAATACCGTCTTATACTACAAGTATAGGGAAAACTCTGAAAACTGTAGATTTGTACTTAAATTATAAAAAATAAAGTCTTTATAGAAATATATACCTACAAAGTACGGAACTCTCGATAGGCGAGTCCGACTCGCACTCGTCCGGTTTTTTTATCGTAATATGTATGACGTGGAGATCTTCTATTGATTTCAATCTTATCTATACTAATGAACTCAACTCACAGATAAACCTATAAAAGCATTTGTCAATTAAATATTAAAGATTAAAATCTAATCAGAACTATACTTTTATTTTACCTACCTAATGTTAAACCAAAAACTTTTTATAGGTAACTGTACATTATTGTCCCACTGCTGGGCAAATTATCATTCCGTACCCAAAGGGTAACCACCGGAACACTATTACTAAGCCTCCGCTGTCCGTCCGTCCGTCCGTCTGTCTGTCAGGGGGCTGTATCTCAAGAACCGTAATAGGTAGACAGTTGATATTTTCACAGATTTCTATTAACGCTATAACAACAAATAATAAAAATTGAGGTTTACGGTACGGAACCGTTCATGCGCGAGTCCGACTCGCACTTGGCCAGTTTTTTAGTAATGAACGCATGAAAACTTCTATTTCCCAATGCAGTACACAACATTTTAACAAACAACATGCATTTTTACAATATCTAAAATTCCATCCAATCTTCAACGAAAAATAACCTTGAACAAAAATATATACGGTTATCAATATCAAAATGCCACCTCGAATATTCACACTAGTACTAAAATAAAAATGTATTCCTGAAAGACCTAGGTATCCCGACCAACTGAAGCCGAGCTAACTTTCTTTATAAAACTTTGAACGCTAAGTTTTATTCCGGGAATGATCCCAAAAGGCTATTTTACGAGACTCGACCCCTTGCGAGTCTGGGAGGTGAAATATGTTTATTTCACTTAAAATATAAGCAGTTTCTTTTAAATCTATACTTAATACTTATTTTACTTATTACTTAATCTATACTAATATATAAAGCTGAAGAGTTTGTTTGTTTGATTGAACCCGGTAATCTCAGGAACTGCCCGTCCGATTTGAAAAATTCTTTCAGTGTTAGATAGTCCATTTATTAAGAAAGGCTATAGGCTATATATCATTACGCTAAGACCAATTGAGCAGAGCAATAATGAAAATTGTGACGCAGACGATGTTGCGCGGGTCAGCTAGTTACTTAATAAAGCTGAAGAGTTTGTTTGTTTGCTTGAACGCGCTAATCTCAGGAACTTCTGGTCCGACTTGAAAAAATCTTTCAGTTTTAGATAGCCCATTTATTGAGGAAGGCTATAAACTGTAAATCATCACGCTAAGACCAATAGGAGCGGAGCAGACGAAGTTGCGCGGGTCAACTAGTTATTCATAAGGATAGAAGGAGTTTTTGTATATCGGATTCTATAACATACCGAATAGAATAGAAAATTCTGTATTATGTACACCATTTAAGTTACAGGAAAGATAGATGAAGAGAACATACCGAATACCTAATGATGACATTCTTCAAAATGTTGTGCGCAGTAGTTATATATTTCAAGGACTATTGAACTCTACAAAAGTTATAGTTGCCAAATTTGTACACTAGGGCTCTGTTGACAGCGATTTATCGGTCAATTTTAAGCATTTTGTGAGAGTTCTAGTGCTTATACGGTTATTAAATCATAAAAAAAGAATTGTTTGTGAAATATCTCTTAAATCGGTCCAATTTGGAGGAAAAAACAGTCGAGAGCCAAACCTCGAATTATGCTTTTTACATACAAAGTCTCGCTGCCAGCATTTCCTCTTAAAACCGCCAAGAATACAGCTTCTAGACACTACACAACATGGTTACCACAGATGTTTATGGATTAAAAATGTCCTATGATGATACAGAGAATTTACTGGTTGTGCTAAAGTGATTTTGTTTATACAATTCTTGACCTAGTTTAAGTACCTTGTTATTTAAAAAACTGTACGATTTATACAATTTTAGACCTAGTTTAGTTAGTTATCTAGAAGTTAAGTTGTTAACTGTCTATATCACAGATTTTTTACACATTTGTATTGTACTATAGAATCTTTTTGATTATTTGTTAATTTTAAATTATTTTAGATCTTCTCGCCTGAAACACAGGATTTCCTAGTTCAGGCTCGTAATCCTTAGAATTAAGATATATATTTAAGACTCTATGTAATTTGTCCAGTAAAATTGGTAATAAATAAATAATAATAATAATAGACATGGCCATAAGCCAACAGGTTCGTCGATCCCGCAAGGATCTGTCGACATGTTGGATAGACTACAAGAAGGCCTATGACTCTGTGCCACATACTTGGCTCATGAAGGTGTTGGAGTTGTACAAAATAGATGCAACTCTACGCACCTTCCTTGAGTCATGTATGAGGCAATGGAAAACAGTCCTTCGCTATCCAGGATGTCGACCGATTCAGGGGAATGATGAGCCTGTATTGATTAAACGGGGAATATTTCAGGGCGACAGTTTGAGTCCGCTTTGGTTATGCCTGGCTCTGAATCCTCTAAGCACATTGCTGGAGGATTCAGGTCTGGGCTATCGGTTGAGAAGAGGTGGTCAGGCCATATCTCACCTTCTTTACATGGATGATCTGAAACTCTTTGCCTCCAACAATTCGCGACTGATGGAGCTACTGAAGGTAACTGAAACCTTCAGTAGTGCCATCAGGATGGAATTTGGTGTGGACAAATGTGCAGTCATGCATGTAAAGAAAGGGGAGATTATGGAATCTGAGGGAATTCATGTCTCGGATTCCATACAGGTTAGATCTCTCAGCTCGACCGAAACCTACAAGTATTTGGGTATGTCAGAAGCATTGGGCATTAATGTTGCTGACATGAAGCAATCGTTGAAGGAACGCTTCTTTGGTCGCCTGAAAAAGGTTTTGAATAACCTTTTGTCGGGCGGAAATAAGGTGCGCGCCTTCAACGGTTGGGTCATGCCAGTATTAATGTACTCTTTCGGCATACTCAAATGGACTCAAACCGAACTCGACGCCCTGGATAGGAGAGTCCGCACACTGTTGACCGCAAATCGGATGCATCACCCACGATCGTCGGTGATGAGACTGTACATCCCGCGGAAGTGTGGAGGTCGAGGCTTTTTAAACGCCAAGACTCTCCACAACCGCGAGATGTGCAGTCTCAGAGAATATTTTCTCAAAGCTGATGTGGGTATGCACCGAGATGTGGTCACAGTGGACAAGGGACTCACCCCGTTGTCCATGGCTAAAGAGAACTGGCGCAAACCTGTGATACTTACCACAGATGACCGCATGGAGGTATGGAAAGGCAAGGAGCTTCACGGGCGCTTCTATCGGGCTCTTCATGGGTCCGATGTAGATTTTTTAGCGTCCGTGGCCTGGCTACGTTTCAGTGATCTCTTCGGGGAAACTGAAGGTTTTGTCTGTGCGATTATGGACGAAGTTATCTTGACGAATAACTACCGGAGGCATATTATGAAGGACGGGACAGTGGACGTGTGTCGGGCATGCCACCGTCCGGGTGAGTCTATCAGACATATTATCTCCGGTTGTTCTCGTCTGGCTAACGGCGAGTACTTGCACAGGCACAACCAAGTGGCCAGGATTATCCATCAGCAACTTGCTTTGAAATACAAACTTGTAGATTCTGAGGTACCATATTACAAGTATGTGCCCGACCCAGTTCTCGAAAATGACCATGTCACGTTGTACTGGGATCGGTCTATCATCACTGATAGGACTATTATAGCCAATAAGCCTGATATAGTGGTGATAGACCGATTAGCGCGCCGCACAATGATAATTGATGTTACCATCCCGCATGACGAGAACCTCGTGAAGGCTGTGAAAGAGAAGCAAATCAAGTATCTCGACTTAGCTCACGAGGTTGTCGACATGTGGAATGTGGACTCAGCTGTCATTGTGCCGATAGTCGTCACGGCCAATGGCCTGATGGCCAAAAGCTTCGACGACCATCTGTCGAAGCTGGCGTTACGCGGTTGGATAAAGGGCCTGATACAGAAGGCAGTACTCCTCGATACGGCTCGTATTGTGAGGAGGTTCCTTTCTCTGGAGCCCTAACCACCGGTAGCTTGGACCCTGCTTTCGACACCGGCGGACTACTATTTTTTATATTTTTAAATGTTTTTTTTTATAATGTCTTGTTTTTAAGAAATATTTAAAAATGTAAATTAGTATGCAAGGATAAAAAATAAAGAGAATAATAATAATAATAATAATTTCTGTCAACACATCTGTCATTAAAATCTGTTGTCACCACTTTAGTCAGAGATGAAATTAAGTGTAGTTGCATCATCATCATCTGCCTAGCCATTTCCCAACTATATTGGGGTCGGCTTCCAGTCAAACCGGATTCAGCTGAATACCAGTATTTTACGTGGAGCGGCTGCCTACCAGACCTCCACAACCCGTTAACTGGGTAACACTGTACTCTTTAGCAAGACCGGTGATTTTCTGGCTTTTGACTATCCGTAATGACAGCCAAAGATCTACAAATGACAGCCGAGACCAACAGCTTCACGGGCTTTCCGGCTTGATATGTTAAGATGATCACCCATCCACAGAACAACTTCGGCAAGCGTTGTTTAACCTGGAAGATCGACCCGTACTGCTGTTATTATTTAGCCGTGAGCTTCTTTTAAATGCAGTCTGTATTTCCTGATAGCTACAACCTGGGAGTCTTTAAGTCAAGAGTGAGTAGGTTACTTCTAGGCGTTCCATCTTCGACCACATCTCATTGCTTACTATCAGGTGAGATAGCTGTGAAAGTAAAAAAAAAAGTTGCTACTCTAATTAAAATATGCAATTCACTGATGAATATCACTGAGGTGACACGCATCGATATATATATGAAATAAGAGTAATTGCATCTGTTTAGTTCTGCCAGTCAACCAACAGGTTTTTAGTGGCTGAATAGTCGCAAAGCCAACAGCTTTGAAAGCATTAAAAACCTCTGTTAAAAATCACACACATCAAAATTCACAGTCTGTACCATAACTTCTACCCCTACAGCTCAGCCTGCTCCTCTCTGTAACAGTGGGCACACAATACATTGACAGTAGCGGGTCGACCCTCATCACGGCAGATAACGTCAAATCAAACACTGACGCTGACGTCGACGCTGACGTAACTGGGGTACGTCACTACGTCAAAATTACTCATTAATGGGTAGGGAGGTTTATTTTTATTTGGGACATTTTATATTTTAGAATGTGTGGGAATGAGGTGGGCAGGATACCTGGCACAGCGCGTTAAGATGTAGTAAAGAGGTGAGTGGCGAGTGGCGTTCGCGGACTGGACAGAAAAGAGTTGGTTGTTGGGTGGCAAGATGGGCAAATACCACTGTTGCCATCGCGGATAGGACAAAGGTAAAAGAAAAGAGATGCAAAGTTAGGCAGTTGAGTGAGTGAGTGATGAGTTCTTCCTTGAAATACAATATCGTCATGAAACTGGACTAGAATGGTTTGAAATTTGAGAATATGCACTTCTACGAGCTTTTCAGAGTTACTGAAAAGAAATAAATCAAAACTAATATTTAAAGAAGTAAAATTGGTTGTTAGGTTGTAAGGCCGCGGACACGAACTCAGCGGGCAAGTAGCGGCGCGGCGGCGGCGCGGGCAGTTACATTATACATCTATGCATTTGACGCGACCAGCGCTGCAGCGGGGCGTTCGAGCGAGGGGGGCGATCTCTGCAATTGCTTATTTAACTGTTTAAACTTTATGTACTGTACATAGGCAACACTAACGCAGAACTTAATGAGACTAAATTTAAATCTTGTATTAAACGCACACTATGCAGGCAAGCATATTATAAGTTGGGGGATTATATTGAAGATAAAAATGCTTGGCTGAATGTTGGTCCGGCTCCACAGCCACTAGGGCGCACAAAATAATCTGTTAGCATTTGGAAACATTGTTGGACCGGCTGAAGATTGTAAAAAAACAATATTTGCATTGTATAGACTCAATTTATTTAGCAATGTATAATTTCATCCATTTTAACGGCATATGTGTGAGTACTGTGTACCTTAAACTTAAGCTATAGCTATCAGTTTTAGGTTTGTTTTTGACTTGAATGTACCCTGGCGGTTGGGAGTGTCATACTCACACAAAAGTCTGGCTGATGGTGGCGTATGCGTTGGATCATTTGGCTCCCTTCAAAATGGTTGAGCCGAATGGTGCTAACGCATGCGTCATGTTCGTGAACGGGCGCTGTCAGTTGGGACTGGTCATTTCTCAGTTGCCATGGTTTATTTTAAATATTTCTTTGAATTGTTCCTTTTTTCCGGACGCTTTTATCCTGCTCGTCTTTTACATCGTTCTCACATGTTTGTATAATTTCAACTTGATGTAAACAAAAATTTGTAACAATTTATTATTTTTAAAAGAGTGTCCGTGGAGTTTCTTGCACGTTCTTCTCCATAGAGATCTACGCCTTGGAACGTGCAAATATCTTCATCTTTTTGGACTGACCGACCTTGACAATTCAAAAGTGCCTGTAAATGGTTTATTTGAAATATACGATTTGATTTGATTGATTTGATTTTAATTTAAATGTTTCTCTACCAACGAACCTTTGGATTAAAAAAAACTGGTGGCTGAGTAATTGCTGATCCGATTTCAAACATTTTTTCACGGGTATCTAGAAGCCACACTACTGTTAGGTGACTTTTCACCCCCAAAAATGTACGGATCCAATGAGATAAGCTACGAAAATTTAACCCAGGCTCCACATGTGAGCAGAATATCCTTCTCTAGCCAACTAACAACATACAATGTTATGTTGTTGTTATTATCTAGTCCAAATGACACATTATTAGGATGTCGTAGTCCATTATCCTTGCTCAGCAATTAGCCTCATTAGGTATCTGCTCATTGGCTTCAAACTAAACACCCATCCATCCATGCCATTGAATGTATAAGTTATCTTAATTAGTAAGCAAAACTAAAATGAAGGTGACTGGCACGCACAAGTGCCGCTAAGGAGTGGATCTCAACAGAAGAAAGTTTTTCTTAATAGCTGTAATCTGCTAGTGTTGAAATAAAGCAACTGATGGAGTGCTTACTACGTAACTTCCGTGATATCGTCGTTATGGCGTAAACCAGAAACCACCCAGACTTGGCCCCAAAGTTTTGCATTGACGCGCAATATGGACGCCACAGCTGACCGGATAGCTGTAACCTGCTAGTGTTGAAGTATAGAGTACATAGGTCTGGGTAGGATGTGCTCATCGGCGACCACATCATCGCTTACCTTCAGGTGTGATAGAAGTCAAATGCGAGCCCTTCAATATCAATATATAAAATCAAGGCCTAAACAATTAGACTGTGTTTGAGTTTACATAAGACTGACTTAACATAAGAAAGTATACCACTATTCAAAATGAAATGACTAGTATCGACTGTTTTCTATCGGTTGCGTTTTAGGGAGTGTGCGACGGAATTTCATAGTTTAATTCCGCCAAGCCCGTTCCATCATCGAAACACAAGACGTACGGCAATGCGCCACAGGTACACGGTGGACATTACAACCAGACACACAAAACTTTTTGGGAACACATTCATTGTGCGTATAGTAAGGAGTGGAGTTCTATGCCAAAATCTGTGTTTCCTGATAGCTACAACCTGGAAGTCTTTAAGTCAAGAGTGATTTCTAGGCAGGCATGCTCCACTTCGAGTTTTGACGACATCATCGCTTACCATTCAGGTGAGATAGTGATTATACGTGTGCCTATCAATAGTAAATAAAATAGTGCCAACTGTCTCAATATAGAAAGGTTCATTGAAAACTTAGTTAAATTAACTTTTCATAAATGGCCAGTTCTTTCTCACTATTTTCTCACAAACAAATGAAACGAAAAACCGTTTACTACAAAATTCATTACACTGCATCCCCAATATAATAATAACAAAGAAATAAAGTGTTTACTGGCAAACGTACAGCGAATATCATTTTATATAAAAGCTCTTAGTTAAATCCTGAATCGAATTCCATTTGTAGTAACTTGTGTTAGGGTTACATTCGTTAGATTAAGCCTCGCCCGGTTCTCAGCGATAGGAGTCCGCAGGGACTGCCAGAGAACGCTTGCGTCTAGCGATGTGGTGTGAAACACGAGCGGTAGCGATTTATGGGAACGGATTACCGACTTGAGTAGCTGTGCCACCGTCAAACAGGCTAAAGATGTTTAGTTATACAACTGCAAGCCAGCCTATACTGCAAAAAAATATGAATGTTTAAAGAAAATACTATTATTTTATTTTCATCCTGTTCTGTTCCACTGCAAGGTATTTACTTCCCTTTATTTCCTTTCCTCCCGGCTTTGGCCAAGTGTGGACCAATCTTGTCGAAAGGCAATTGAAAAATTGTGTTAAAAGTTTTGGGTAGAAATCTCATAATATTATAATCGTATGATTGAACAAAAATATTGTTTCTAATGCAATAAATAAATAAAAAATCTCCATAAATCATTGTATTTAGGCACTGCTGAACTTTTTAAAGGGTTTTTAATCTTTTTGCCATTCTCTGATGCTAGAGAAGACAGTCTCAGTCAGACGATACTACCCGCTACATCTCTTCACTTACAACTTCCACCGAGACGAAATTGGACTCGAAATGATTGAATGCAGTTGTAAAAGCGAGTAGTTTGAAATATACGGAACCCTTTGTTCTAGATGTATTTATTAGGGGCTCGCCGTAATAATGTGTAACTTTCATTTATTGCTCTCATGCAATTTGCACGGAATGTGCATTTTGTTTGCACATCACACTATAGTGTTGCCAGATGCGAAGATTTGGTGTTGTTACGGAAATGTAAAGATTTTCTTGCTTTCTCCTTTATTTTGGGATGAGTGACTTGTGTTGTTGTGCGAACTTGTGGGAAGGTTTTTAATGTCTGTGGTGTTGGTATTCTTTCATACTTTCAGAATTAAAGAAATAAGATTGTAAAGGGAATGCTTACAGTTTGCTTGGGTTATAGCTGCTTGATTCGTCTGCTGGGAGAATATGTAGTTTAGTGTTTATTTTTACTACTTAAATTCACATTTCTTTATTACGTAATCACAGTATTCTCAAATCCTACCCACACGCACAAAACGTTTTGGGAACACATTCATAATGCGTACAGCTAAGGATTGGAATTCCCTGTCGGAGTTTGTGTTTCCTGATAGCTACAACCTGGGAGTCCTTAAGTCAAGAGTAAATAGGTTACTTCTAGGCAAGCGTGCTCCATCTTCGACCACATCATCGCTTACCATCAGGTGAGGTAGTGGTCAAACGTGTGCCTAACAATAGTAAAAAAAATTGTAAAAGCTTTGCAATAAGTAAAAGAAACTTATTGTAAAGGTATCACAAACTAATCGTGTGCCAGAAACCTGAAGACGATTGGACGATACGTTTAGATTAAACGATGTATGTACAAGGTTCAGACAAAGATATATGCTAGCAGCAGTAGCGATTGACTAAAGTCAAAAAATATCTTAAATCACTATGTGAATTCTTGGCGTTTCAAGTTTTCAACCATTGATTTCAACCCTATAATTTTGTTTTTTTTTTTACAATCGTTATCGTTTGTAGAATGTCACTTTTTCAAGAAGAACTTAAGTGAAATGAATCGCAAAAAAAAAATTGTTGATAGTCTGGATAAAATCCTAGATTCAATTGAATGGACCAATTCATAGTAACTTATATTGAGTAGCCTAACACGCTCTAAAACGATCAGCTTCACATTTTACAGTTTTCAGAAAGGAAAAGTTTATTTTATTTTATTCTGTTTATTTAACACGGGATTTTTATCCACATGGATACGCCATCCCCATCGTACCCTATTACTTCTTATTACACTTACATAAATAACAAATTTGAGTGAGAGGGACTCATCAATTAGATAGCCTTGCTAGACTACTTGACCTTTTAGCTAACTGCGATTTAGGACTTGCCAAAATTGTTTGAATCAACCCAACATCTAAAGGAAAAAGGTAATGGCTCCACCTTGAAACCCTCATGTACCTCGTCTCCTCATTGATTATTTCCATGTTTTAAAATAAACTCTTTGTGGCTTTGTCTCAGTTGTCTAAGCCACAGAAGATTATTCTTGGCGCTTTATTAAAAGCTGGTATTTTTCCCCGTTCCCGACTCGACGGATTTTCAAGTGAAATGTAAGATGCTTTAGTTTGTTAATGCTCTTGTAAATATTTTAGGAACTGGTTTTGGTGACTACATTTGTATCTAATAGATATAGTGGTATAAGGTTACCGACATAGATATAATGCGGCATAGGTGCATAGGAGCATAGGATATGGATGCATAGGTATATTACTAGAATTCTTGTGTTAGTTTCTGATTTTAATTGTAGTTATTTTATGATTTTAATTCTAAATTTCTGATTTGACAGTTTTAATTTTAATTATTTTATTTGATTAATCTCGTTTATTTTTTTACATATACTTCATATTTTTATATATTTCAATAAAAACATAAAAAAAAAACATTTAAAAATATAAAAATAGTAGCCCACCGGTATCGGGAACAGGGTCCAAGCTACCGGCGGTCAGGGCTCCAGAGAGAGGAACCTCCTAACAATAGGAACCGTGTCCAGAAGTACCGCATTCTGAATCAAGCCCTTGACCCAGCTGCCTAACGAGAGCCTCCTGAGGTTTTGGTCGAGGCTCGTGGCTACTAAGCCGTTGGCTGTCACAACTATCGGTACAATGATTGCGGAGTCCACTTCCCACATGTCGACAACCTCGCAAGCCAAGTCAATATACTTGATTTGTTTATCTTTCTCGGCTTTCACTTTGATTAATTATTGTTATTATTGTCAAACTATAATTACTGTGATTTATATTTTACTGTCAGACATTGTTTTTATATTATTATTATATTTTATGGCTATTGTGCAATGGGTTCAAATTACCTAAAGAAATAAATGAATTATTATTATTATAATAAATAAGTTTTTTATATTTCTATGGTTACCGACATAGCCCGAAGGATCGCCAAACTAAAGTGGCAGTGGGCAGGGCACATTGCTCGCAGAACAGATGGTCGATGGGGCCAAAAATTTCTGGAGTGACAACTGCGTACCGGCAGACGCAACGTTGGAAGGCCTCCCACAAGGTGGACCGATGACCTGGTGAAGGTCGCGAGTAGCCAATGCATGCTACTGCGCTGTCGAAATGTCACGTAAACAATTCCTGAGTGCCAATTATATTAGTTTTTAGGGTTTCGAACATCCGTAAAAAATGGAACCCTTATAGGATCACTCGGGTGTCTGTCACAGCCAGTTTTCTCCGGATCCACTGGACCGATTTTGTTGTGGTACATATATGGACTTTTGTGACCCAAACACGGACGTGTTGCGTAAATAAAGAGTTTGTTACATATCAAATGAAAAGAATTACTGTGAGGGTTTTAATTATACTTTTTTCATAATTTTAAAATAAATAGTTTTGAAGATATTCAATAAATTAGGCCAAAAATGACCATTCCCCCTTTATCTCCGAGGCTACTGAGCCTAAAATTTTGAAATAAAAAATGCATGTATACCTAATAATTACAGGAAAACCTGTAAGAAGTATGTAGTGTTAAAATAAAACGTTGAAAAAATGAAATTGGTTCGAAACCCTTTGCACGCGAGTCTGACTCGCACTTGGCTAGTTTTTTAGCAACGTTCGCACTCGCACGTCAGTGACAAACTGTCAAAAATGTAAGGAAATTAAGGCTTTTTTGACAGATTGTGACGGAGATTCGAATGTAAACGTTGTTTTTGTAGAATTGGCCCGCTTATAATTTATTTACACCACCTGCACAAAAAACATCAGATTATATGTCATGCAAACTCAACCTAAAGTGAGTCGTTATTGCCCAGTGGGTTATAATGGAATTCAGTACAATATTATTGCCCGGAGGTCAATAATGTGATTTGAATTTGGAATTCAACTTGGAGACTGACGGGAACCGTTTACGGCTAGACACTTCTCTTCTTCTTGCGAACAATTTTCTTGCAGTAGGTGTGAAAAGTAGAGTAAGCTCCTTTGGGATAAAGGTGTCTTTGCCTTGGGCTAGTTTGAATCCCTCGCTGCATTCAAGATTCTTGTATCAAGTCTCTCGCTTCGCTCGTGCTCCCTCGCTAACTTTCGAAACCTTCATTACGTTCGGCATTCAATATAACTTCCGTGTCATAAAACACTGCTTTATCCCCTCGGTGCATAATCTACTATTTACTAGCTGACCCGTGCCCACTTTGCTGGGCGGTATTTTTCTGGACTATTTATAGCCTATGACACTCACAAATAGCGAGGCTTTCTATTGATAAAAGAATTTTCAAAATCGGATCAGTAGATCCAGAGATTACCCCCTACAACTTCACGAATATACAAACTTTACCTCTTTATAATATTAGTATAGAAGTATAGATTTCGATAATTGCAACGCTGATAGAATAGCACTCTGGAACCTCATATGTCCTTCCAATTACAAAGCCAAACTAATTTCACAGGAATGCCTCTAATTGGTATCCGAATCATTTTCCTCCAGCATAACTCGAATTATTATTCTATCACAATAGCCAGGCTGTATATCTAATTGGCGGGCGCGCTAATGAAAAATACGCACGCTTCGGCATTCGGCATCGATCCGTCGACGCGTTCGATGTTACGTGACTGAAGGGCTGTCTGTCACACCGGAGTGTAATGCGAGTTTGTTGAGCTTACAAGTGAAAATTAGTAGAACATACAATTTATAGATGTATATCCCAGTACGATAAACTTTTGTATGTTAGAAAAATAGTCTGACGTATTTGTAGCTACTGTGATAGCAATTCAGACTATTAGATGTATGTACATACAGCGTACACTATGAGGCATTTTTACATCACGTTTTCTAAACAACACGTCATGTATGTACGATACACACGCTGAGCTGCAGTAGCGAAAATATTTGACAATACTTACCTACACTGTAACATAATTATATTGGTAAACTGTAATTAGATAGAGGGACTAATGTCTTTAAACAAAAAACAGTGTGGATTAGTTTTTTTAAGATTGCTTGCTTGCTGATGTCGCTCCAAGGCTAGTTCCATTACAAACGGCGAATCTTCGGGAAGCACCTTAAACTATTTGTACCTCCTGTCATTTGTAGATGTCTGACTGTCGCTACATTAGTCAGAAGCCCGAAATGCGTGTCTAACAAACTCTGTTCCTAGATTGTCGAGATAAGATAAGTTGTCGCTGCTAATATTGGCATTCAGCTGCATCCGTTTAGACTGGATACCAAACCCGAGAAAATGGCTTTACAGATTGACTAAGACAGAAAAAAATCTATATACTATGCCAGTTACAGATTGCATCACAAAAATGGCTCACAAAAACGATCAGACTACACCATAATCCTTCTTGTTACCCTGATGTTCGCAACGGTGTAACAGCCACCCTACTTAAGCTTAACATGCCGTTGGCATCGTAGAATATTGGAACAATTTATGAGAAGACCTTTGTAATTTAGAAGAGCAAATTGAAGGTATGGAGACTGACACCTTGGCCCCTCCACGGAATTTAGATGACTCGTTTTGAAAGGTCTGAACCTTTAAGCTTCGTCAGTTATAATATGATCAGTCGTTGTAACCGGTCTGAGTTTTATTGGGACTGTTGGATTTTTTGAGAGAGTAAGGAATCTAATTTTATAGGTGATAGATTCTGAAACCTGTGTACAGATTATGGTGGTGTTAAAACCTTTTTATATTATAGGTTTTTAATTTGGGCAAACAACTTAAATCAAATAGATTTTAAGAAAAACACTATGACATCTTAAAACCATCATGATTCCGAGCATGGGAACCGATTTGTATTCTGAATAGTTTCGGCAGGTACTAAGATAGTAAAATACTTTCGCATTTTAGCTAAAATTAAATGATGTTGTGTGTGCTACTTAAAATTTAATTTATATCATTTTGTAACTCTTATAAAATAATGTTTTAAAATAGTTTAATTGTTGCTTTTTTTTATTTGGAATTTCTAATAGTAACGTAGCTTGGATTTACCTTCAATTGATGACAATAGACTCGCCATAGGATTCAAATATAACTAACAAAATATACATAAGAAGGCCAATTTCCGTCCACTGCTGAACGTAAGCCTCGGACCAAAGAGCGCCAACCATCCCGGTCTTGAGCAGTCCGCATCCATCCGCTGCCAGTCACCTTCCTTAAATCATTGATCCATCGTGCCGCAGGGCGTCTGTTACTACGTTTGCCCATACGCGGTCTCATCTCTAACACATGTCTACTCCATCGACCGTCTGTCCGTCTGTAGACATGGCCGGCCCACTTCCACTTCAGCATGCTGATACTACCTACGCGCAATGTCGATGACTTTAGTTCTCTGGCGAATGACTTCGTTGCGAATTCTATCCACCAGAGAAACCCCGAGCATTGCTCTCTCCATTGCACGCTGAGCAACCTTGAATTTGTGGACCAGGCCTATGGTGAGTGTCCACGTTTCAGCTCCGTAAGTCATTACGGGTAGAAAGAAGAGAAGGCATACAGCTCAACAATAATTCTGTAAATATCTCATTGTAAAATCTTAGGAGGAGTGAGCTTGAAGATAACTGTCATTATACCTTGATTGTGTGAGGTGACAGCTCACTTCAGGTTCGCTGTACCATCAGTCACTGTAAGATTTTTACAGAATAACACTTTACCCTAAGCCTCCAGGTAAAACAAGTGTGACATATATATTTATATCCTATGTTTAAAAATGTAGTGGTGTCAGAGTTGCAGCAAGCTACCTTCATATTTGGGACGGATCTGCCAGATACCAGCTTGATGCCCTTGAGTCAATTGAGAAACGAGCCAAGAGGATCATCAGCAATGAGAGACTGGTCGCAACGAAGCTCCAAAGTCTTGAACATCGACGACGAGTTGCTAGCCTGTCGGTTTTCTGCCAGTTGCATTTTGGGGAATGTGCGACGGAATCGCATAATTTTATTCCGCCAAGCCCGCTCCATCATCGGACCACAAGACGAACGGCGATGCGCCACCGGTACATGGTGGACATCCCACCCACACGCACAAAACGTTTTGGGAACACATTCATAGTGCGTGCAGCCAAGGAGTGGAATTCCCTGCCGGAGTCTGTATTTTCTGATAGCTACAACCTGGGAGTCTTTAAGTCAAGAGTGAATAGGTTACTTCTAGGCAAGCGTGCTCCATCTTCGACCACATCATCGCTGACCATCAGGTGAAATAGTGGACAAACGCGTGCCTCTCAACAATAAAAAAAAATAAGAGTAAATAGGATACGTCACAACAAAATAATTCCTATTCAAAACCCTTTCAATATCTCCACAAATTCATTCCAAGATCACTCCTATTCACAGCCTACAAATTCCAGTCTACCAAAGACCCAGTGTTAATCCGGGCGTCCCGGAACACCGTGATAACACCACAACACGCCCCACAGACGGACAATAGCCTGAATTATCTATACAGATCCGACAGGCCAACTACTCGGTTTGCATCGAAACAGGCAGTGTTTAGCTGTCACATGCGGTTTGACGATTAGTGCGACGTATTGGTGTACTGGGTAAAAGTTGTGCAGCATGTAGTTAGGTTTTTTTTAATTGTGGATGTAATGAGGAATATAATTGAGAGTTGGCTTTTTCACGCAGTTTCGCTCAGGCAGGAATGTGGTTGATTAAAAAATAGCCTATGTTACTTAACAATATAACTCTAGTGTAGCTTTTTACAAGATTATTTTAATAATTTTTATTTTACAAACTCCTATTATTAAAAAAAAAAATACGCCTTTTAGATTTTTTTATTAGTGATGGGTTTGCTCTTGACTCTAGTCTAGGTCAGAGATGACAGAGACAAAGTCTACGATGGAGCGAGCTTACCCAGAAGGAGCCTGTGCACTCTTACTTTGAAGAGATTGATTGATGATGATTATTGGAGTTTATAGTACTATGATTGTTTTTTTTATAATGGAAACAATGTTGTTTGTACAAATTAAATTTAGAAGTTCACATTTTCAAATGCAAGAATCATGGGTAAATAATTCTCATAATTAAAATTAAAAATAATTCCGAAAAGCGCCACATGTCCCAAAATTTTAACACCTTACAGAATATTATTCCTTAGTTCTCAAGCTTTTCTACATAAGTAAACACGAGTTATGTCGACCTCTGTATGGGTTAAAAAACCTATTCGAGTCGGGATGCTGAAGATGCACCCCCATAAAATAGTCCTGTCGGCGCCCATTTGCGCGCTGATTCCTAAAACACAGGTAGACACCACACACACACCTAGCTTAGGAGTCAGGGTATTTAAAATTACTTTACTAGTTTTAAGCTTTATGAGAATTTTTTTGGTAAAATAAATAAATTATTAAATATTATTTAAATGTCAAAAATACCTACCTCAAAACAAACCAAGTGCGCGGTGCAAAACAAACCAAGCTTGGATATTATGTTAACATTGGAAAACGAAACCGACTTCTATATCTGATAACTTTGTCTACATTCTACATATTTTTTCATGTAGTTAAAAATACAGCAATATAAAAATACACGTGAAACAGTTTGCAGTATTGACTGAAACTTTATCTACAGCATGCGTCATTTTGGCATTCACTTTTTTGGCTATGATTTTCATCGCAAAATAAATAATTGATATTGAAGCCTGGATATTGAAATAAATTGGATCGTAAAAAAATATAGATAGCTCAGTGAAGTAATGAAAAGGCTTATTTTGTGGCGATAAAATGTAAATTTTCGAGAAAATCTTTATTTTATGAATAAAAAAAAAATGAAAATTTTTAATTTTGCACACGTGGTGTTAATATATTATATTTTCCACCTACATTGAACTTACCAAGAAGAATAACATTGCTTGATTTACTTGGTGTTTTTATGTATTTTAATAGAAGTTTGAATTTAATTATTGCATTCATAATAAGATCTATATCTATACATCTATATATAAAGCTAAAGAGTTTGTTTGTTTGCTTGAAGGCGCTAATCTTAGAAACTACTGGTCCAATTTGAAAAATTATTTCAGTGTTAGATAGCCCATTTATCGAGAAAGGCTATAGGCTATAATATCATCACGCTGAGATCAATAGGAGCGGAGCAGACGAAGTTACGCGGGTCAACTAGTACCTCATAATAATAATTTGAGAACTATTCCTGCAAACAATTTAATGGAAATATTTTTTTTTACATTGCACCAAAAATAACAAGTAATATTGCTTGATGACATGTATCATAACCTACTGAAACAGAAACACTCAGAGAAAAAGAGACAATTTTACACAAGTACTCAAAATTTATCTATCTATCTCTTTCCAACTTAGTACCTCAGAAATGGTAATAAAGCAGCATTGTGTCCACAAACAAAGAGGACAAAATTATAGTATCCATACTAATGGTATGAATGCAATTGTTTGTCTGTCTGTCCGTCTATTTGTTGCATTTTCACGGTAAAATCGCTATACGATTTTTAATGAATTTTGATAAATATGCGGTGGCCATATCGTAGAATACGGCCATTTCATGAAGTGGTCGGCCATAATCTTCAAATGATTGGCCACTTCATAAAATTGGCTTCTCTGTCTGCAGGGTTTAAAGGAATCTAACCTGAATGGTAAGACGGGATCTAAGTTCTTTCGCTCACTCACGCTAACTCCTGTCATCCCATTCGAAACTTTACCTATCCGTGTAGGCGTGCCCTAAGTTCCCTCAAACCTAACCTTGGCCACATTATGAAATGGCCAATTCTACGATACGGCCACGATTCACGACACATAGGTAGATTGGACCTCGGATAAGATATAAGATACTAATTATTTCGGGAGTTCGTTTCCTTGGCATAACTTCCGACTTTCACACAGGCGAAGCCGCGGGCATAAGCTTGTAGTTTATATAACCATTCACTCCTTTCTCTTGCAAATCAGCAACCAGTCATTTAGACTGAATTATTCATCGCGTTCCACCAAGACTTACTTTTCAAAGTCTTTTATTATTCAATATTCTCGATATTTAGGTGATTGTGTTATAGAAGTTTTCTATTCTGATGTAAATTATTCGGAAATATGCAAATTAATTTAGTTGCTTTTGTAATTCAGTTTTTTAGGAATAATCCCAGTTAACAATTATAAAGTCACTGTATTTACTTCTTTAATTTTATCATCACAAAATTATTTATTTTATAATTACTAAATACGGGTGTTATAAAAAAAAAACACTAAACAATGTATATTTGTACGTATATCTACACTAATATTATTAAGCTGCAGAGTTTGTTTGAACGCGCTAATAATTATGGTTCCGTACCTCAAAAGGTAAAAAAGGAACCCTTAAAAGATCACTCTCTTGTCCGTCTGTCTGTCCGTGTGTCACCACCGATTTTTTCAGGAACGGGTGGACTTAGCAAGTTGAAATTTATACCAGATACTGAGGTCTATATTATAGTAGTAGTATAATATAGTAGTAGTAGTGTATAAAAATCAAGGTCCTGAATCAACACGATAAAAAGATATGGGCAAATTTAGATTTTCACGAAAACTTGTAAGTACCAAAATTTACCTTAATTTTCAACTTTTTTGGTTTTTCGGGTCCCTTTACTTGTGCTGTAAAACCTAGGTCAACTGAAAGGACCCTATAGATTTTGCGTCGAAAACCTATATGGTAGTTCATGTTGACCTAGAATCACGAAATTTGGCAAGTAATACCGTCTTATACTACACTAGTGGACGTCACGCGGTTTCACCCGCGTAGTTCCCGTTCCCGTGGGAGTACGGGGACAAAATATAGCCCATGTTACTCCCTGATAATGTAGCTATCCAATGCTGAAAGAATTTTTCAAATCGGTCCAGTAGTTTCGGAGCCTATTCATTTCAAACAAACAAATCTTTCCTCTTTATAATATTAGTGTAGAAGTATAGGGAGAAGTCTAAAAACTATACATTTGTAATTAAATCGTAAAAAATATAGTCTTTATCTAAAGTAATTTGTAGCTACAAATTTGTACGGAACCCCCGGTGGGCGAGTCCGACTCGCACTTGGCCAGTTTTTTTTTTTTTTCAATTCGAACCAATAGTTCCTGACACAATAGGAACATAACATCAAGCTACGAGTACGACCAATAGGAGCAGAGCATTAATGAAAAAATGTGACGCAGACGAAGATGCGCGGGTCAGCTGGTATCTATACTAATATATAAAGCTGAAGAGTTTGTTTGTTTGCTTGAACGCGCAAATCTCAGGAACTCCTGGTCCGATTTGAAAAATTATTTCAGCATTAGATAGCCCATTTATCGAGGAAGGCTATAGGCTATATATCATCACGCTACAACCAACAGGCGCGGAGCAGTAATGAAAATTGTGATGCAAACGAAGTTGCGCGGGTCAGCTATTAATAGATAAATTTAAGTAGCACTTTAAATAAACAAAACGTTTTGGGAACACATTCATAGTGCGTACAGCTACGGAGTGGAATTTCTTGCCAGAGTCTGTGTTTCCAGATAGCTACAACATGGGAGTCTTTAAGTCAAGAGTGAATAGGCTACTTCTAGGCAAGCGTGCTCCATCTTCGACCACATTATCGCTTACCATCAGGTGAGATAGTGGTCAAACGCGTGCCTAACAAAATTAAACAAAAAAAAAAACTGGTAAAACAAGTCACACTCCATACATAGAAGATATACTCACTTCTCAACAAAAAATAGCGCAAACTGTAAACAAAAAAGAACAACACTGAACTAGCACCTCATTTTTCACCCCTGCACCAATATTCTATCAAGATATACAGCCCATCTCCAGATGGATTTCCTCCATAAAACACACGACACTGTGCGAATTTTTTCACATGTGACCACATTTCGTACACATCTGATACAGAACCATGGCTTTGTACCATAAAAAATCGGTGAAGTGTGTGCCACACAATTATTTTGAGGGTTCCGTGAAAGCTCTAAGATGACTTAGAATTATCTCTAAGTCGGCGTCTGTAGGGTTGGTTTTTCAATGGTCGAATAACTTTTAACTGAAGAATAAAATTGCCGGTTTGACGTATTGTTTCCTTTACCTACAAAAGATGTCAAACGATCATTTTAATTCCCGTATAAAATGATCTGACGATTGAAAAATCAGACCTGTAGTGCTATTCTGTAACAACATTTTCGTTTCTCGACAGTGGAATCCGAGGTGAGTTTCAAATTAAAACCTTTATGTTGTGTGCAAAACAGCTCATTTTGTGAGTTTTGTCAACCAAAAAAGATGACATAGATATAAATGACGACCTTTAAATTTGGATTCACAAATACTTAGTTCTACAGTTTAAACAGAAGAGCCGTAAGTAACTTTTATCACAAAATTAAATGTTCCCTGCCTGTAAAATTGCATCATAATCAATTAAATAATGGCAGAGTAATTAATACTGGCCTATATCCAGCAGTGGACGTCTTTCGGCTGTTATGATGATGATGATGAATTAATACTGTCACAATTTACACAACAAGGGTTTCGTTTGTGCCGTTTAATTTAGGCAGCGGAACTCTGAAAACACCATGGCAACCTCTCAGCGAAATTGAAACTATAAACAACAGCAGGTGAGGCGAAAAATCAATCCCGTTAATAGCAGTTTGGTAGAAGCGAAGATATATATTACGTTGGTGCGGTTTTCCATTTTTTGGAAACCTTACTTAGTACCCCGTTTCTCGAAATAGTTTCCTTAAAGAGCTGATGGATTTATTTAATTAAATAAATAATAATCATGACCTGTAAAAGTTTATTAACATTAAATACGAAATTACTATTCGATTCTATTTTTCGCATTATTTATTTATTTAAATTTTTGTACAATAGTGGTACATGCGCGGACTTAATGCAACAAGGCATTATCTACCACTCAACCTTTGGGTTAAAATAAAAAGACTACTCTCTGCCTGCGTCTGTGTTTCCAAACGCTTACAACCTCTCACTTAGTCTCGCTTAGTCTCCTTCTGGGTAAGCTCGCTCCATCGTAGACTCTGTCTCTGTCATCTCTGACCTAGGCTAGAGTCAAGAGCAAACCCATCACAAATAAAAAAAACACTGTATGTACGTTGATGTACAACAAAATATAAGTAAAATTTAAAATTAAATCTATTCGGAAACAATATACAAATACTAATAAAATACATATAGTTTTGAGCTAAAATAATATACTAATAAATATGATGTTTTAAAATAATCGTACTTATAATACAACTCACAATAATCATGACGAAGACCAAACTAAAAGTAAGGTTTTTAAGCAGTGTTTTCGGATTTTACGCTTAAAAGAAAATTTTGACTCCGCCTTCTCAATGTATTCCACGGGTTGTTTTAGAAATGCTCGGTCATATTTAAGGGTGATTTTGTAAATCTGATACACAGCATAAGGGTGCCTGTCCATTACAGCGGATCGAGAAACGGAGAAATTTTAACCAATGGAATTGCATAAAATCTCCGCATCACTGACATTATGACTGATATGATTGGTTAAATATTTCTCCGCTTCTCCGCTCCGCGCTAATAGACCCTAAAACATGACTGCAAAGAAACTTTTGTTTTTGTTTTTTTGCAATTGTTTCTTTACTGATATTAGATACGTTTTCATACTTTTTTTAACTACAGTCGCTAGCGAGTAAAGATTGACAAAACTCATGGTAGACGTACTGATTGAAAAGCAATAACGTATCAATTACCAGTAAACGATATGAAAGCACTTCAATCATCAGTGCCTACAGGTAATTTGATTGGCATTTTTAATTTCAAGAATTGCCAGCCGATCTCCTTCAGGAGGAGCTCGTGGCTAGATAATAACAGCCGCACGTGTCGATCTTCAAGGTGAAGCTACGCTTGCCAAGGTTGGTCTGTGGATGGGTGACCATCTTAACATACCGAATTTCCTACGTGCCTCGGAAAGCACCTTAAGCCGTTGGTCCCGGCTATCATTTGTAGATCTTTGGTAGTCGTTACGGATAGTCAGATTTCAGTAAATCGGACTCCAGTCTTGCCATGTCTTGCCATCAGTATTACCCAGTTAATGGGTTGTGGAGGTTTGGTAGGCAGCCGCTCCACGTAAAATACTGGTATTCAGCTAAATCCGTTTTGACTGGAAGCCGACCTCAATAAAGATGGGAAAAGACTAGGCAGATGATGAAGTGCTATCCCGAAGGTTGATTCCTTGAGAATGTCAAAATATACGTTTATAGCGGCATAAACAGGTTCACCCTTGTTTGGTCGAACAACGTTTGATACAATATTACTAAATCGAACAACGTTTAAGAAAATCATCACTTAGTATAATATCGTTTGAAAGAATTTTCAGTTCGTCGAATATTTATTTGCTATAACAACATTTGTGCTAATGATCAAAAGGTATAATGTTCATTTGATGTAATGTTCAGATGGAATAACATGTATTTTATCGAATATTCAATTGGTGTAATGTAATGCAGAAAAGAAAACATTGTAAATATTTGCATTTTTTTTTATTTTGAAAAAGAAAGCACAGACTAAAATTATTAAACAATATTCTGTTAGTATTTTTTTTTGTAGTTACAGGCATTTTTTTTAAATAGTTAATCTCGTCTAACTAGTTCAGTTTCGAGTAGCCTTTTTTTAGGTTTTTTTTTTCAAATTTCTTTCTATATAATCTAGTCGTTTCTGGCCCTCGCCGGCCGCTGCCGCGGCACTGCTCGCTTCGCTCGCTCGGCTCGTGCGTAGGAGGTCACAGTTCTAACCTTTTTTTTTTTTTTGAACGGGGGTAGTCCTCATGGATGTCCTCCACCCTGGGGCGGGCAGAGGTGTCTGTCAGACTCTTACTGACTAAAACCACCCCGGTGTTCCATCTCTCACCTACGCCGGGGATCGTGGGATCTTATGCGACTTCCGTAATCCCCGGCTGGTGCCGGCCCGCCTCTGCGGGCCACCTCGGGTCAGCGGGGGGAGTGAGGTGTTTAACTCCCCCCGCGACGTCAAAGAGGGGCGCACGGGAACACCACGCGCCGCCACCTCGGGTCCGGATGAATGGGGGACGACGGACATCCCAAAGTCCGTCGCCCCTGGACCTAGTTAGGGGGGCCGGAAGAGGGCAGTATTGATTAACATAATTTTCATTTCATACTTCGAAAAAAGGTTCATAACTTAGAAAAAAGGTTAATTATTTTAAAAAAAATGTTTAGGTTAGGTTAGGTTAGAACTGTGACCTCCTACGCACGAGCCGAGCGAGCGAAGCGAGCGTTGCCGCGGCAGCGGCCGGCGAGTGCCAGAAACGACTAGATAATATAGACAGAAATATGAAAAAAAAAACCTAAAAAAGGCTACTGTTAGTATCATATTCGATACGATCTTTCGACTAAATCATTATTAGTCTAGTGAAACATTAGTTTAAATAAAATTAGTGCATTTGAAAATTCGGTCAAATGAAATTACTTCAAATAAATAATTATGCTAAATAAAAATTTACCAATGAATTATTCGGTGAAATGAATAATTCTACGAAATGACTTTATTGCAACTAAAATTCGACGAAGTGATTTTCGACGAAACGTTGTTATACCAAACAAGGGTGAACCGCATAAACAGCCGTAACCTTTTTTTACGTTAACTTAGAAATTTGTTTTTTTTTCACAGCCTCAAGGGATTGTAGACCTGAGTGTATGGTTTTAATTTCAACTCGTTACCTCCACGCGTTCCCGAGATAAAGGGTCTTGACAGACAGACGGACGGACAACAAAGTGATCCTATAAGGTTTCCGTTTTTTCCTGTTGAGGTACGGAACCCTAAAACCCCGCATCTTTGCAAATCGCAGTCCTATTATTATTTAGGTGAGTAATACATACAAAAATCAACAATTCGCCCTTCATAATTTTGGTCTTTAAAATCTAAAGTCCTATCTTGAGGCATGCCTTATTCAAATCTGTGAGCATACTACTCAAGCCCTTCACACTATCTCCCTATTGAAAAAATTCTATCTAACATCAAAAACTTTTTAATAAGCTCGGGTGTCAACAGACGCAATCTCATCACCGTCCCGCTTCCCCAATTTTGACGCGGAACACTAAAAATCAATTCGCAATTTCCTACTCCGAATAACGTACAGTTCAGCATGCAATCAGTGTTCCCTAATTACCGATCTCCAGACGGTTATTCAAACAAGTAGGAACATGCAATCTGTAACATCAAAGTCTGCTAATAGAGCCTGCAGATAGGGCACCGTGCAAAATTGAATACGTCCCAGGACAATCTCCGCGATAGATGCAGGCCTAAGTTATAAGTGGAATGAGTTTTGGTATTTTTCTTAGATTTTTTTTTGTTTTGTACTGCGTAGAAATTAAAAAAAAATTTGGGGGCATTAATACCGCCACAAGAAAAACTAACGAAATGAAATTTGTACGACAGCAAAAAGAACTGTAATGCCATGTATCCCGCCAGCGACGAACTACTACCGAAATCCTGCGTCGCGGTTTCAGAGTTTTCCGTGCGACTTGAACATGTACATTATGTACAACAGCCCGAATATAATCTATCGGGCAGTTGCCCACTGGACACAACAACCGTCCAATCGGAGGATCCTCCCTTTTTAAAAGAGGTTTGCGGGACTTTTCTCCGTAGTAAAGTTTCGCATACCTGTGTATCAGTATGATTAAGTGTTTGTTCGTCGTAAGAGTTTGTTATAAGCTACATTGAGACCCACTTGCATAAAGCAGAGTTTTCTTTCAACTCTGAGCATTTGTTAACACGAGATTAAAATATAACAAATGTTTCATCAACGGCCCCGGTTAGCGTCTTACTCGAAGTCAAAATAATTCTGGTCTGTGCAAGCGGGCCTTAAAATAATTGTCATCATCTGCCTAGCCTTTTCACAACTATATTGGGGTCGGCTTCCAGTCAAGCCGGATTCAGCTGAATACCAGTATTTTACGTGGAGCGGCTGCCTGCCAGACCTCCACAATCTATTAACTAGGTAACACGGTAGTTCTTGGCAAGACTAGAGTCTGATTTACTGACAATCCATAACGACTGCCAAAGATCTACAAATGACAGTCGGGCTTAACGTGATTGTCTAAATCGCAAGTTTCAAGGGATTTATACAAACTCTCGTCAATATCGCATTTTTGTTTGATTCATGATGACAAAAAATATCTCGACCCAATAATGAAAAATTTACCGGTCCTGGGACGTCTCATAGACGGGACTATGGGACGCCTATAAACCATCAAGACCCAGGGGGGCTACTCTCTAAGCCCGAAGTCCGTAGTTTCGGGCTTAGTTGTAGACGTATTCAACTCCATATCACTTACGGACTAACAACACGATTTGACAGTTACTGTCAAATCGTGTTGTCATTTATTCTTAGTGCTTAAGTGATACGGAGTAGAATACGCCCACAACTAAGCCCGAAACTACGGACTTCGGGCTTAGAGAGCAGCCCCCCTGGTGTGAGCGTAGGAGTATTCCTTTTTCAACGAACAAAATCACGATATCGTTGGCACGTTATACCTAGGGCGCATAACAAAAGCTAAAAGACAGAGTAAGCAAAATACGCAGAAATTAATAACGTTTTAATTCGATCACTACCAACGAAATCCCACAATAACTTAAACAAAAGCTTCTTATCTTAGTAAAATAATGTTGTAATAAATTCAGAGCTGAATTGTTAATAATAATCGCCGCGACCTTTGGAACTTAGGTACGAAGTTTATAAAGTTATTAGTTGAGTGAGATGGAAAGGTTCAGCCAAATTGAGACGTGACCTTAAAAGGCTAGTTATGTTTTATTAAATAAAAGGTCTAGCTTTTCTGAAGGAAGGATTGGCTAAATTTTATTTAAGGGAGGTAACTACTAAGTTTTCTATTACGAGTAGCTAGTAGAGACTATATAAATCTAATTAAAACATTTATTTGAGTTTGAGATTGAATAGCTGTTTTTCATATTTCAATTTGTAAATAAATGTAAACGGATACTTTGAGCTCCTGGAAGATAACCAGTTATCCTGACAGACTTTTATTAGAACTCATGGCAAAATTATGACAGCAGCACTGCACGGGTGCTTCTTCTTCTTATCGTGTGGACAGTAAGGTCTAACGACCCCACACACCCTAGTGTCAGAGTTTCTAAACCGCCTCAAGGCCCTCTGACATGGTTTAGTTGACGAACGTCATTTGGCGGCCGAGACCACTGGCTTATACGAGCTTTCCGAAGCACGGAATCATCTTTTATATCAAACAATCAGGTGATTGAAGCTTGCAATGTCCTATCCAAACTGGAAAACAACTTTACAAAGTATGCTTGCCCGTGGGAATCGAACCCACGACCACCGGGTTACAAGGCAAACGCCTAAACAACTCGAACACGAAGGCAGTTCACAGGTTGATCTTCCAGGTTATGCAACGCTTCAGATAAAGCACGTTCAGTTCGTTGTTGTTTGAGGAGTCAAAAGCCAGAGAATCTGACACCAGTCTTACCAAGGAGTGTCGTGATACCCAGTTATTGGGTTCTGGAGTTCATATAGGCAGTCGCTACATCTGGTTTGACTGGAAACCCTAACTTGCTTGGAAAAAGGCTAGGCGTTTTTAGCTCCTTCATGACACACATAATAGACTAGCTGACTTCGTCTGCTCCGCTCCTATTGGTCTTAGCGTGATGATATATCCTTTCTCGATAAATGGGCTATCCAACACTGAAAGAATTTTTCAAATCGGACCAGTAGTTCCTGAGATTAGCGCGTTCAAGCAAACAAACAAACAAACTCTTCAGCTTTATATATTAGTATAGAAGATATCCGAAGTCATCGGAAAACTTGAGATTAGAGATGCCAATGCATTCCACCAGCTTCTACGACAATCTTTTACAGTTCAAGCGGTGCGGTTATGGAATGCCTTGCCCGTGTCGGTAAGACGTGCTCAATCTTTGTCTACTTTTAAAACAATGGTCAAAAATCATTACCTTTCTCTTTGATCGTTTTTACTTGGGTTCTATACTTTTTATTTCATAATTAAAATTGTATATATTTATCTATTATGTATTTATTTATATAAATCGTACACCTAAGACTACCTACAGTATTGTATTTCCTTTCTCTTTAAAATCCATCCAATGGTTGTCATGAAAAGATCGCTTTTAGCGATAAGGCCGCCCATTGTGTCACCCTATGTAATGTTTTCTTCATCTATGTTTTCTGTAACTTATATGGTGTACATAATAAAGAGTATTCTATTGTTTGAATTTTACCTTTAAATAATATGCAATAAAATAATACGCTTATAACTTGCACCAAATCAGTGAATGTAAACTGTAATAGTGAGCCACGGGCCGATAATATGTATTTCTAACGGCTAAAATGTGTTTGCTTTTCACGAACGAACGGCAGCCCAGAATAATATTGAAAGAGTTACAACAATAACGTTTTCAACTTAAAATGGAAATTAATTTCGTGTAGTTTTATTTTGTTCGTTGATAGGATTGTGCCTCGAGGTTTTAATATTATTATAGCAATGAAAAAAACGTGTTGTCTCTTCTTTTTCACAATTAAGTACTTTTGTCAGATGATTGATATTTAAAATCGTATTTTTCCAAAATAAGTAATGCTGAAATCTTTTAATGTGACTAAAATAATCTATTAACTATGTACACTCATTAACACGAAATTATATATAAAAACAAAATAAATCATTGGGCATCAAAAAAATAATCCACATCGCTGTCAGTGGCAAAAGTGCCCAGAACACTGGCAGCATTGCCGCGTTGAATGGCAATGCTGATTCTTTGGCCGAAAAAAAGCCCAGCCCACTGGTCACGTGAACAGTCGACAAGTTGTTTTCATAATCTTTACGCTACTTAGGGCTTCAGATATAGTAATATTCTCTTAGCCATCATCTTCCAGTTCTTGTCCCATGTTTCTTGGAGTCGGCGCAACACGTTTTTTTCTTCCATTCTGTTCTATCAGCCGTAACGCTATCACTAACTCCCTTTTCTTTCATATCGCTGCTCACACAATCCATCCATCTTTTCTTTGGCGTTCGTCTCCCTCTCCATCCATCCACATTTATATTCATAACTATTTTATTGACACGCATTTCATCCCTTCACATGACCATACCCAGACAAGCGATTCCCTTTTAACTTTTCCGTCACTGGCGCCACTTTTAAACTACCTCTAATGTACTAATTTCTCACTTTATCCATTCTCGTTGCTACACACATCCATCTCAATATTCTCATTTCTGCTAACTTCAACTAGCTATTCATCATCATCTGCCTAGCCTTTTCCCAACTACATTGGGGTCGGCTTCCAGTCAAGCCGGATTTAGCTGAATACCAGTATTTTATGTGGAGCGGTTGCCTACCAGACAACTAGCTATTATGATCGAAAAAAAAAATCCTAAAGTAGGATTCATAAACGGGTCGCGCCCGTTTGGTAACGCTCCCGTTT
Source organism: Lacanobia wlatinum (assembly GCA_947578705.1). Lineage (NCBI taxonomy): Eukaryota > Metazoa > Arthropoda > Insecta > Lepidoptera > Noctuidae > Lacanobia > Lacanobia wlatinum. The sequence goes on from OX388031.1 coordinate 26,096,185, forward strand.
GGCAACGCTACATATATACATTGGTTTTGTTTGTAGATATTACGTACCTAAGCACACTTAAAGTACAGTCAGAGTAAACCCTTTTGGTGTGCCGAAATTATTTAATATGTAGGTATTCATTTTAATTGTACATTTTAAAACTACCATATTTATAACTAAATATGACATATAATAAAATTTAAGTAACCTATCTAAATTACAATATTTTTTAGAAAAACAGGGAAAAAAATGTAACAAAAGAAGTTTTAAATTAATTCTATCTGTTTTACCCTCGAAATCTCTGTCGACCCTGTGATAATTATACTTCTAAAATGCCACTTGTTAATTTTCATATGCATTGGGTGAGCACAATATTAAATGATCATTTATTGTCATTTTCCTCATGCTTACTTATCTTCGTACCGGCAAAAGATACCTATTTTTAACCTGCTGCTCCTGCTGAAAAGTGAAGATGTGGTCGATGGTAAAGCACGCTTGCCTAGAAGTAACCTATTCACTCTTGACTACATACTTATTTGATTGATTTACCAGTGGCGTAGCTAGTGTCCCTGTATTAAACACTTTTGGGGGGCCCGTTTTTAAGGGCCCATATTGTTAAAAAAAAACTGGCCAAGTACGAGTCGGACTCGCGTGCAAAGGGTTCCGAACGAATTTTATTTTTTTAACATGTTATTTTAACACTATAGACTTCTTATAGGTTTTCCTGTAATCTTTAGGGAAAGATCTATTATCTCCAATTTTTTCAAATTTTGCTATTTCAGTAGTTTCGGAGATAAGTGGGGGAATGGTCATTTTTCGTCTAGTTTCTTTAATAACTTCCAAACTATTTATTGTAAAATGATGAAAAAAATATAATTAAGATCCTCACAGTAAGCCCTTTCATTTGATATGTCACACAATATTGTTCAATAAACTGTTTTTTTTTAATTTTCTAGTTTGACCCCCAAAAGTGACACCCATACTAAAAATTTAATCATTTACGTAACGCGTCCGTGTTTGGGTCACAGAAGTCCATATGTATACCAAATTTCAATAGAATCGGTCCAGTGGATCCGGAGAAAACTGGCTGTGACAGACGGACAGACAGACAGACAGACAGACAGACGGTCAGACCAGACAGACAGACACCCGAGTGATCCTATAAGGGTCCCGTTTTTTTTTTCGGAACCCTAAAAACATTTTTTTTTAAACAATATGGGCCCTACCAGCTCATAACTGTCTTGACAGGCCACGAAGGAGATGGGTGAACTATATGTATAGGTAGCGTCGAGGCTTTTGTAGTACGGGGGCACGTATCTTTGATACAGTGCTAGCTACGCCCCTGTTGATTACATGTTTCGCATATTTCCATTTTCAATCACACAATATGGTTCTTTTCTTTATTCAATTAAACTATACTAAATATATACACTTAAAATAAAAAATCCTAACTAAAATAAGTTGTCAAAAAATTCATCGCATCGCTGTCCACTGGAAGTGAGCCCAAAAGACTGGCGGCATTGCCACGTTGTAGGGCAATGCTTATCCTCTGTCCGAGGTAAAAGCCAGCCCTTGGGTCACGCGAAGTGTCAACTAAACGTTTAGAAAGATCTTTAAATAAGGCATGAGCACTCGGACTCCACGGTCCAAGAGTTTCAACCCCAAACTGCTCAAAAATATAATTGCCAACAAGCTTATTATATTTCCGCCGCTTGAGGTTCTCAGCAGCCGCAGCGTCAGTACCAGCACAGCACGACGAGCTAGGAAGATGGGATGGCGCAAGAGTATCGACACAAGTAGCGTCCCACACTAAAGGCCTACCCATCTTCCATGGAAACAAAGACACACAATTCAAACAATTCTACAGACATAGACATTCTACTACCCAATCATCAATTCCTTATATACCTAATTCTATTCGCCATACATTCTCACCTATACCTAGAGACATACTCGACGTGAAGCATCATTGTACTCAAGCACGGGGCGAATGCGCTCAACAGCGTAAACATTTTTACGTCACCATCCTATCCAGATCTTCCTCACCTATCTACATTGACCACATCAAGGTGACACAGGGGTTGTTAGTCCCAGATCCAGGGGTCAAGTTAAATGGTTACCGTTAATAGTATTGGCATGGGAGGCGCCAGGGTTCTTTATGGTGGAGACGAGCGTGCGTGCGGCGCCGATGACGTCACCAGAATGACGTCATGTAGTGCCTGTTAATTGTTTTGAGCCTCCATCGTTCGGTATGCAAATCTGGCGTAATGGAGTCTTCGAAGAAATTGAGTGGGTTGAATGTATAATGGTTTAATTATTTTGATGTATTTCTTTTCTATTTCTAAGTAGAACTAACTAATTTTGGGTACAATAAAGTATATGATATCTATCTATCTGTACACCCCGTTGTTCTGTTTTCCACAACCGCTGTCTTTTCATTAGGTCTTAAGTTTGATTCCCGAGTTGGGCAAAAGTTATTGGGTTTTTCCATTTGTTTATAGGGTTCCGAACATCCGTAAAAAACGGAACCCTTATAGGATCACTCGGATGTCTGTTTGTCTGTTCGTCTGTCACAGTCAGTTTTCTCCGGATCTGCAGGACCGATTCTGTTGAAATTTGGTATACATATGGAATACATTCAAAATTTGGTATACATTCTGTGACCCAAATACGGACGCTTTAAGTAAGTAAATAGATTTTTAGAATGGGGGTCACTTTTAGGGGTCAAACTATAAAATAAAAAAAAGTTTTTCAAACAGTATCATGGAACATATAAAATGAAAGGGCCTTATTGTGAGAGTTTTAATTATATTTTTTTCATAATTTGAAATAAATAGTTTTGAAGTTATTCAAGAAAAAAGACAAAAGTGACCATATCTTCGAAACTACTGAGCCTACTATTTTGGAAAAAAAAAACAGTCGATAATAATTCTATTCCTAAAGATTACAGGAAAACCTATAAGAAGTCCGTAGTGTCAAAAATACATGTTATAAAATGAAATTGGTTCGGAACCATTTGCACACGAAGCCGACTCGCACTTGGCCAGTTTTTTTTAATAGCGAAAGCTCGCCCCGTTTAAGATGAGATTTGCATAACTGGCGTCATATGGGTATACTATAGGTACACCTCTGCTTAGCGCTTCAGGGGAGAGAGGCGTGACGTTAAGTTTTTTTTTTATTTGTAGGGCAACTGACGAAAACCGGTGGCCGGTGGATGGAGCAGGATGGATTCGATAAAGGAATAAAGTACAGTAGGTAGGTTTATATTGACTTTCAAGCTGCATAACACAGCTAGGAAGTCAATATAAACCTACCTACTGTTGTTCATACCTGAAGGACTGTCGTCAAATCCTTATAAATCAATCATCAATATCTCTAATATATAAAAACTGGCCAAGTGCGAGTCGTACTTGCGTGCAAAGGGTTCCGAATGAATTTAGTTTGTTTAACATGTTATTTTAACACTACAGACTTCTAATAGTTTAGACTTCTAGTAGTTTTCCTGTAATCTTCAGGTAAAGATCTATTATTTCCATTTTTTTCAAAATTTTAGGCTCAGTAGTTTCGGAGATAACGGGGGGAATGGTCATTTTTCGTCTAAATTCTTGAATAACTTCAAAACCATTTATTTAAAATTATGAAAAAATATAATTAAAACCCTCACAGTAAGCCCTTTTATTTGATATGTCACACGATATTGTTCAAAAATCTTTTTTTAATTTTCTAGTTTGTCCCCCAAAAGTGACCCCCATTCTAATAATTTAATGATTTACGTAACGCTTCCGTGTTTTGGTCATAGAAGTCCATATGTGTACCAAATTTCAACAGAATCGGTCCAGTGGATCCGGAGAAAACATAAGGGTTCCTTTTTTTCGGAACCCTCAAAATCTCGTGTCACGGTGTTTGCTACCGAACTCCTGCGAAACGGCTCGACCGATTTTCATGAAATTTTGTGTGTATATTCGATAGGTATGAGAATAGGTGGTAGGATACTTTTTTTTTGTATGGCAAAACAACGTTTGCCGAGTCCGTTAAATTTTTTCCGTTACTGACTGATGGTGTGACTGACAGACAACGCACAGCCGAAACTTTTGGTCGTAGAAAGCTGAAATTTGGCATGTAACTTCCCTACACTCCGTAGGGGAGCACTAGGGGAGAGGATTTCCTGAAATTCCTACGGGAACGGGAAAAAACGGGACATGCGCGTACGAAGTCGCGGGTACAAGCTCTACTCTTTTTAAAAATACATAATTCTTCTTTCTTCCATTTTTCCATGCTTAGTTAGTCTACACTTCTACACTAATATTATAAAGAGGAAAGATTTTTTTGTTTGTTTGTTTGAAATGAATAGGCTCCGAAACTACTGGACCGATTTGAAAGATTGTTTCAGCAATGGATAGCAACATTATCAAGGATTAACATAGGCTATATTTTATCCCCGTACTCCCACGGGAACGGGAACTACACGGGTGAAACCGCGTGACGTCCACTAGTATGAAATACAATAATTGAGAAATACTACTTCTAATATTATGGTCAAGTTTTAATTAAACAGGCAATTTTGACACTAAAACCACAACTTCCCGAAGACAAAAAACGCCATCCTACATAGTTCACCGAACATCGTTCCCAATTAAAGTTGTGAACTTCAGAACCAGGTCGCGTCCATTAAAGTTTAGAACAAAAATCAAAACTTTTCCGAACACCTGCGAAATTATTATCACAAGCGAAAGTGACTTAATTAAAATTTCTTATCTTCACTGTCTTTTTCTCACATTTTTTAAAACAGATAGTAAGTTTTTAATAAAGTGTCTGTGGTTACAGCAACGTTACTTTTTCAATTTCGTTATGATCTGATAGTACACAATGGTCGACATTGGTTGATAGACTTGTGAAAGTCGAAGGAATCCGGTGGACGCGAGCAGTGCAAGGCCGATCGTTCTGCCTGGGAAAGATTGTATCCAGCTATGGAATTTTTTTATGGTAGGCACCAGTCAAATTAGCAATAAAGTACATTGACCTTTCCCAAAGGGCCTTTGCACACGGCATTTTTTTAATGCACCGACGACGCGCAGATGAGGTGCGCTAAATACAGACATTGCGAAGCATGCGCAGCGCACGGGCGCTCATCGCAGGCTTCGAAATGTGTGGACGTTCATACATTCTTGGGACATTCGTGGTGAGGCATGGCTACCCAGGCTTTATATCGAAGCGTGTGCGTTACGAGTCATGCGCGTTCAAAAAACATGTGCTGTCGTCGGCGCGTTAAAAAATTCGCCGTGTGCATAGGCATGAACAGTTATTCAATCCTCAGCAAACGCAAAACAAAATAAATCATTGGGCATACAAAAAATAATCCACATACTTGAAACACCATGGGGTCCGAGTACGCATCGAGTTAAGGACATCAGCAAACAACTTGTCGACTGTTCACGTGACCAGAGGCCTGGGCTTTTCTTCGGCCAAAGAATCAGCATTGCCATTCAACGCGGCAATGCTGCCAGTGTCCTGGAGAGCTAAAATGGCCACTTTAGGAGAATCATAATATTAATCACGCAACAATCTGTTTCATTTTCATCTTTATAGCTAACGCATTAGGTTCAAGGTTGATCGGGATTTGACTATGTGGATTATTTTTTAATGCCCAATGATTTATCTTCTTTTTATACGCGTTTTTACATAATGCCGTGATTATTAGTCTAGTAGTTCAAATATCGTCAGCATGCTGAAGTGGAAGTGGACCGGCCATGTCTGCAGACGATCAGATGTTTGATGGAGCAGACATGTGTTAGAGTGGAGACCGCGTATGGGCAAACGTAGTGTGGGACGCCCTGCGGCACGATGGATCGATGATTCAAAGAAGATGGCTGGCAGCGGATGGATGCGGACTGCTCAAGTGGCGCTCTTTGGGGGAGACTTACGTGCAGCAGTGGACGGCAATTGGCTGAAATGATGGTGATTCAATCCTAGAAAATTTAAGGGTCAAGAAAGGTGTTACATACTTTTTCCAGAATTTGGATAACTTCTTGGCGGGAAAGAATTCAATATCCGAGAGGCAGTCCAAAATGCCTTTGAAGAATCAATAACCTGCCACTGAGTTGGCAAAGATGCATCGATTGCATGGGTGATTACTTACTTATTTATAATTATTAATAATAATAGATTTAAAAATATGCAAAAAAAATACGTGAAATTATTTCATAAAAAAACGGCAATTTCATAGGTAAAGATCTGATATTAAACAGCTGAAGAGTTTTTTTTTTGTTTGATTGAACACGGAAATCTCAGGAATTACTGGTTCGAATTAAAAAAAACTTTTAGTGTTGGGTAGCCCACTTATCGAGGAAGGAGGCTTATACAATATATTGTAAGATATTTTTGTATTAAAACATAAAAAAAAAACAATTTTAGAACGTGTTTTTAGGGTTCCGAACAAAACACGGAACCCTTATAGGATCACTCGGGTGTCTGTCTGTCTGTCTATCCGTCTGTCACAGCCAGTTTTCTAAGAATCCACTGGACCGATTCTGTTGAGATTTGGTACACATGTGGACTTTTGTGACCCAAACACAGACGTGTTACGTAAATTATTAAATTTTTGGTGTGGGGGTCATCTTTGGGGGTCAAATCAGAAAATTTAAAAAAAAGTTTTTTGAACAATATCGTGTGACATACGTATCAAATAAAAGGGATTTTATTATATTTTTTCATAATTTTAAAATAAATGGTTTCGAAGTTATTCAAGAAATTAGACGAAAAATGACCATCCCATCCATACTCATTTACATAGGTAAAGATCCATTATCTCCATTTTTTTCCAAAATTTATCTACGGACTTCTTATAGGTTTTCCTGTAATCTCTATAAATTACAGGAAAGTCTATAGTGTTAAAATAACATGTTAAAAAAAATTCTTTCGGAACCCTTTGCTCGCGAGTCCGACTTGCTCTTGACCGGTTTTTTGTTTGATTGAACCCGTGTTCAATCTCAGGAATTACTGGTTCGAATTGAAAAAAAAATCTTTTAGTGTTGGATAGCCCACTTATATATAGTGCAAAAATATCTTATACAATATGTTGTATAAGATATTTTTGTATTAAACATAAAAAACTATTTTAACACGTGTTTTTTTTGTTTGTCTTGGAGTTATGTATTTAACTAAGTAATATAAAAATTACAGCGGTACACACAATAGTTTTGAAGCTATAATGTTGTCTAAAGTGTCCAAATTCAAAACTCAAAAGTGACGCGTTATGGTCAGTATGGTGGCGAGATAATAATATTATTACTAAGTGTCGCTAAGCGCGAACTGTGTGAGCGGGACGGCACGCGGCTTGCTTGAGCCTTTCGCTTCACTCATTGTCATTCATTCAATCATTGGGCTAGTCGGACAAGAACCTCGCGCATAACTTGCTGACCTGCCAAATAATATTTTGTATTCTCATATTGTTTTCGTGGTCTTGTGATCGTGCTGTGCCGTCTATTGTATGTGACTATTGTCTTTCTCCTTCTGTATTTGTATATCGTGTTGTGCACGGATATTATAACAGCAAGTAAATGTAATAGTGACTTTTACAACTTCTCACCCGTACACATATGTATATCATACACGTAACTAAACTGGTGACACCGTTAAGAACACTATAATAAAATAGACAATGAGTGACAGAGAGTGTGAACACGCCAAATTGGCGCCGTTGGTGTGCGCTGCGTTGCAAGCAGACAAGCAGCGCTTATCGGGTCCAAAGTCTGAGCCGGCCGAGGTACAGCGCGTCATGTTACACCTGCCACCGTTTTGGTCCCAGATGCCCAATGTTTGGTTCGCGCACATAGAAGCTCTGTTTGAGAATGCTGGGGTGACGGATGACTCCACTAAATATAATTACGTCGTTGGGTTCCTTGACCTCCAGTTTTTAAAAGAGGTAGAAGACGTCATCTTGTCCCCTCCCGCCGTCAACCGGTACGAGACGCTGAAAACAGAACTGGTGCGGAGAATCTCAGCACCCCAAGTGCGAAAGGTGAAGCAGCTGCTGATGAATGAGAAGCTAGGAGACAGAAAACCATCTCAATTTCTTCGCCACCTGCAGGGGTTGGCAGGATCAACAGTGTCCGAGGACTTCGTGCGCACCATTTGGTGTTCCCGACTCCCCAGTAGCATTCAGCCCCTTCTGGCATCGCAGTCTCAAAGCACCCTGGAGGAACTAGGCGAGCTGGCTGACTGCGTCCAGGAAATCGTCGCGCCAGCAAGCAATGCCGCAGCAACTACTTCGGCTGCAGGACCCTCTGTCAGCGAGCTGGCAGTCGAGATCGACGAGTTGAAGCGTGCGGTGAAGGACCTAACGCTGCGGCTTCATAAGAGCCGTTCGCGGAACCGCTCCCACAGCCGTGGTCGAGATGCGCAGCGGCCCGCACGCCTTCGGTCTTCAGCCCGCTCGGAGTCGTTGTATCACCAGCAACCTGTGTGCCATTACCACTCGACGTACGGCGACAAGGCGAAGCGCTGTGTCAGACCCTGCGACTACCGGTACGGAAACACCGCGGGCAGTCGGTGATTACTGATGACGCTAGACTATTGCCCCCGTTCGACTGGTCGCCTGTCCGTCACGGACTGGAGTTTCTGAACGACACGACCTCTGCCTCTACCCCCGTCGCCGTCTACTTAGTGAACGCCGTGTATGCATGAATTACCAACTTGTGGTCGCGAATGGTAGTGTCCTACGACACTACCATTCGCATTCGCAGTTAAATTTAAAGACTACTACTAATTAAAGTCTTTATTACCTAACTGGCGTTTTGTGGTTACCGAGGTAACCAAACCGATGATCAGTGTAGACTGTTTAAGTTTTTACTCGTTTTTCAATGTTAGTAAATAAAACGATCAAGATAGATTTCGATTCAGGACAGCTTTATTAAATGTCTTTAAGTGAAGATGACCACTATTGCTTTACTAAATTACTTAATCTAAAGTGTACTAGTCTAAAGTACTTAATTATAACATAGACATCAAGAATATTAACTAAATGGTGTAGGTAACTCATTCGATGGTACATATTTTGTTCCTATTAAGTTTTGTTTTGTTTACGCGCGAAGCGAAACGGCAACGTCGCATTTTTTGTTCGCGCTTCGCGCGCATTTGTACCGACCTTCGCTCGGGACCCCGCGCCGCTCGGTCGTGCGCATTCCCGCCAATTCTTTTAGGCACTTATCTCACCGCCGGCCATCAGCGAGTAGCGAGTAAAGCTAGAAACTCGAAACGACTTGGCGAGCAGCGAGTACAGAGTGAAGTTTCGATAGTATTGACGCTCGGCTTTAAGCGAGTGACTATGAATGTATGTCTCTTTTACTCACACGAGATCTATATCTTTTGTCCCTTTCCTCAGCGAGCAAATAGTTGAAAGCTCATCGCTTTCTCGTCGGCGGTGAGTCAAGTGCCTTAGTTAGGTAGTTAAATAAAGGTAAACAATCTTGATGTGACTTTTTAACCTTTTTAGGGTTCGTTAGGGTTCCGTCTGTCTATCTGTCTGTCTGTCTGTCCGTCCGTCTGTCACAGCCAGTTTTCTCCGGATCCACTGGACCGATTCTGTTGAAATTTGGTACACATATGGACTTCTGTGACTCAAACACGGATGCGTTACGTGAATTTCTAAATTTTTAGCATGGGGGTCGAACTAGAAAATTAAAAAAAAAAAGTTTTTTGTACAATATCGTGTGACATGTCAAATGAAAGGACTTGCTGTAAGGGTTTTAGTTACATATTTTTCATAATTTTATAATAAATGGTTTTGATGTTATTCAAGAAATTAGACGAAAAATGACCATTCCCCCCCTTATCTCCGAAACTAAAGAGCCTAAAATTTTGAAAAAAATGGAGATAATAGACCTTTACCTAAAGATTACAGGAAAGAAGTCTGTAGTGTTAAAATAACATGTTAAAAAAAATAAATTCGTTCGGAACCCTTTGCACGCGAGTCCCACTCGCACTTGACCAGTATCTTATCTATAAACTCAGTTTAAAAATAAAATGTAGTAAATACAACAATAACGTTTAGTAAATCAATTGAACCGTTAGTTTAAGCAGTCGTTTATTTTGTTTAATACGTGTTTCTGTAAAAAGTCACATCGAGATTCTTTTCCTTTATTTCATTTATTAACTACCTATAACTTCCTAGTAGGTATATGTAATGTGTGTAACTGACTGAGTTTGTATGTGAACGCTGAATATACGCCTTTTTACCGAGTGACTGCGTCTCATTGTGGAAAAATCTCTCCCTAAATAATGCAAGGTATTCAAAAACTATCATGTTCGAGTATTCCAGCTTATTTATTTTATTATTCACTAGCTTTTGCCCGCGACTTAGTACGCGCAAATCCCATTCCCGTAGGAATTTCGGGAAATCCTCTCTTAGTGCTCCCGTACACTTCACAAGCAACATACATGCCAAATTTCAGCTTTCTACGACCAGTAGTTTTGGCTGTGCGTTGTCTGTCAGTAACGGACGAATTTTATATTAGGACTAGTTGACACGCGCAACTTCGTCTGTTCCGCTCCTATTGGTCTTAGCGTGATGCTATATAGCTTATAGCCTTCCTCTATAAATGGGCTATCTAACACTGAACAAATAAATCGGACCAGTAGTTCCTGAGATTAGCGCGTTCAAGCAAACTTCAGCTTTATATATTATTATAGAAGTATAGATTGACAAGCTCGCGTTTGACCACTATCTCACCTAATGAAAACCAATGATGTGGCCAACGACGGAACAAACTTCCCTAGAAGTTTCCCATTCACTCTTGCCTAAAAGACCCTCAGGTTTTAATCAGCTCATTGTTTTCTACTAAGAAACTTCTTGAAAATATTTTCGGCGCCTAACTTTGTTATACAGCTACCCCACTTCTGCATAAAATAAACTCCGCTACTTTCGCCCTCATAGATTACCGCACAATACCTTGCCTACCACAATACAACCTTTTGGCAGAAACATGTAAGAATGCTGCCAAAACCTGCATACTGTTAGAATGTATGACACACGCCTAGCAGAAGTTTAGCTAAGTTTCATACAAGTTCATACAGTGTTCGGCCGCGCAGTACGACGGATTGTAACTTGTTCCAAGACTTATTCAAGGTACCTACGTGTTTCATTGGTTTATGAAAAGTTTACAGTGTTATTTTCAGTGTAGATTGCATAGAGGATAAAGCTGATTTAAGCTACACGATGTCTGACAAATGCTTGTAGGTACTGTTTGGACAAGTCCACTCAAATCTTTGTGGATCTTTCTTCAAAAGACCACCTCAAACATTAACCTACATGGTTCTCTTGCAGCGTAATAATTGCACTGTATATGTAGATTCAATGTCATTAGTATTATCTATAATATATTTTATTGCAAGCACGATCTTGGCAATTCAAAAGTTATCAATCAATATCAATATCTAATATATAAAATTCTCGTGTCACAGTTTTCGTTGCCATACTCCTCCGAAACGGCTTGACCGATTTTGATGAAATTTTGTGTGTGTATTCGGTAGGTATGAGAATCGGCCAACATCTATTTTTCATAATAAAAAAAAAAAAAAAATAGGCGATAGGAGTAGGGTAGGAGTAGGGTAGGAGTAGGGACGGAGTAGGGTAGGAGTAGGGTAGGAGTAGGGTAGGAGTAGGGTAGGAGTAGGGTAGGAGTAGGGTAGGAGTAGGGTAGGAGTAGGGTAGAAGTTATATTATAGATGAAAATTGTGACGCAGACGAAGTTGCGCGGGTCAGCTAGTAGGTATATAAAATTCTTCCGTTACAGACTGTTTGAGTGACTGACAGACAACCCACAACCGAAACTACTGGTCGTAGGAAGCTGAAATTTGGCATGTAGGCTACTTGGGGAGTGTAGGGGAGCACTAAGAGAGGATTTCCCGAAACTCTTACGGGAACGGGTAAAAACGGGATATGCACGTACGAAGTCGCGGGCAAAATTTAATCTACACTAATATTATAAAGAGGAAAGATTTGTTTGTTTGTTTGAAATGAATAGGCTCCGAAACTATTGGACCGATTTGAAAAAATCTTTCAGCAATGGATAGCTACATTATCAGGGAGTAACATAGGCTATATTTTATCCCCGTGCTCCCACGGGAACGGGAACTACGCGGGTGAAACCGCGTGACGTCCACTAGTTTGAAATAAAAGCTTTGAGTTTTAGTGTCATTTTAGCTAATAAATATCGACTTCGGAAGATAAACCATGGAATGAAGGATTATGAAGTATTTATTTATTTATTTATACATACATACAAATATCTTTACAGGCTAGACCCAATGCGATATTGTATCACACTTAAAACTTAAATAGTTCCACTGTTTTAACTATAGCAAATTCTACAGGTAGCTGTTCTTGTAAATTCACCCAAAGTGCAACAGAATATGTCCAAGTCCTCAGCAATGAGGTTGAGAGTGCGGAGCGCGCTCGTGAGCGGCGCCTCGCGCAGCAAGCTAGTTCGCGCGCGCGGTTCTGCCAGCAACCGCGGTCGACGACGACGCCCCACATATCCATCTGGCACGACTAGCTCCACCCTTCGCAATATATCCGCATTGTGTATCTTCCCTCTAATTATCTTAAAGATATAAGTCACTAGTGTGAGTTGCCTTCTGACCCTCAGTTCATTATATCCGACCATACCCAAGACAAATAGAGTTGGATACATCAATGGATATACCCCGTATTCCCTCATATATTTGTACCTAATAAATTTATTTTGCACTCGCTCCAACATGAGACTATACTTAGTTTCATGTGGAGCCCAGATAACTGCATTACATTCTAGTTGGCTTCTTACTAAAGCATTATATAACGCCGTTGTAGCTTTAATATTTGTGAAGCCTTTTACCACTCTAAGCACAAATCCTGGGTTTCTATATGCTTTTTTGCATACCTTAATTATATGATCACGAATTAAAGAGTAATAAACGTAATATCACGCCGAATTTCGCCAATGGTCAGGCAGAAGTGTAGCTATGTTTTACTCACATTTTGCCTATTATGTTTTAACTCCCACTGTAATAGGTCCGAACTTTTGGTCAGCAACTGGGCGTACATTTTTAGAGTTCCGAACATCCGTAAGAAACGGAAGCCTTATAGCATCACTCGAGTATCTGTCTATCCGTCTGTAACAGCCTTTTATCTCCGGATCTACTGAACCGATTCTATTGAAATTTGGTTCACATATGGACTTCTGTAACCCAAAACGGACGCGTTATGTAAATAAATAAATTTACTCAAAATTTAGTCATCAATAAGGGTCACTTTTGGGGGTCAAACTAGAAAATTTAAAAAATAGTTTTTCAGACTGCGTCTTGTAATATACAATTCTTTTGTTAAGCCACATTTATTATACTTATCTCATCGAAATATGGGCAACTCATCTAAAACTAGTCTAACACAAAAAAAAATTACAAATAAAGATAGTTAAAATACTATACAATTTTGACTTTCTAACACCGACAAAAACTATTTACAACTAAGTGACAAAACTACTTAACATCACACGACTAATTCACTAGTATACAAAAAAAAATCCTTGCAGTAAATTATATATTTTTTTTTATTTTTTATTATGCGAACATGTACATTTTTATTTTTTATCACGTCACAGATGGAACTTATCAACCCCCAAGTTTTGGCTACCCACAATTTTGTTCCGAAATAGTTTTTACATTTTGTTGCAGTCTATTCTTCATTTTTGATAAATGTTGGTTTTCAAAAGGTCAAAAAGGTTGTTTAGAGTACATTCTGACCGTTTTTGATGAACTTATTGTATCCAAGAAAGAATATTCTATAAAGAAAACGCTCAAAGATGCCTATCATTTGTTACTTGAAAATTCCGGTCTCTCATCAGGATAAAAGTGGGGTTTCTCAAGTGTTTAAGGAAAAAATGTAGAAGAACGCTAAGCTGCTGGAATACAAGTGTAAATAGATTGTTGAAATTGCAAGCAAATGATAAAGACCCACCATGCAACCACGAAACTTTGTTACTCCTGTCGCTAAAAGCATTTGGCTTTAATCACAAAACCAAGTGTTAAATTACACGTGCGTATGTCCAAGCAGCTATTTTTCAATATTTCAAAGGTGCTAAAAAAGGCATTTGGAATATTAAAACAATAAAAAAACGTCGTAACTAATTCATTTTTACTCTCATTATGTTTGCTGTAATATTAAAAATTCTACTTTAAATTTTATTTATTAGTTGTACACCTACCACAGCGTAATCTTTTTATCCCAAAGGTTGACTGGTAGAGAATTCCTTGTTGCATTAAGTCCGCCCATGTACTATTATGCACAAAGTTTAAATAAATAATAATTAAAATACTACACAATTTTGACTTTCTAACCCCGAAAGATGGTCGATGCGGCCGAAAAGTTCTGGAGTGGCGACCGCGTACCGAAAGACGCAACGTTGGAAGGCCTCCCACAAGGTGGACCGATGACCTGGTGAAGGTCGCGGGTAGCCGATGGATGCAAGACACACAGGACCGGCCGTTGTGGCGACGCTTGGGGGAGGCCTCTGTCCAGCAGTGGACGTCTTTCGGCTGATATGATGATGATGATGAACCCCGACAAAAAACTATTTACAAGAAAGAGACAAAACTACTTAATATCAAACGATTAATTAAATACACGGTGCCATTTAATTTGTCTTACAAGGGCAGTCCATTTCATCTATCCAATGTCTACTACTCATTCATTAAAAAAATGATATTTTATGAAAATGTAAATTATTAAAAAAAATTAAATACTATTCATTATCATGACGCATGACGTAGTTTGAGACATCCAAGAGCGAGCGCCGTCCTAGCCTTGCATCCCAAGGACGACTAGGAATGGAACGGCGACATTCTTTTGATACAGAAGAAAGAAGAAGAAGAAAGACGTTTATTTCACCGAAAGCGACGCACAAAACACAAAATTAAAAGGAAATAACTTAAAAACTAACTACAAACTAAATAACCTATTATTACTAGAGGACTATGTCGAGACCAGGCATCATCTGACACGTCTTTGTTCACATATATACGTAAACATTATTAACAGAGCGTTTCATAATTCAAATGCATTATTTTTTTATTATACTATTATTTTAATTAAGTATTCAAAAAAATAATTGCACCTAGAGGTAGTTAATGTCGGGTACATTAAAAGGAAATGCTGGCGGCGAGTCTTTGTATGGAAAAAGTCATAATTCGAGGTTTGGCTCTCGACTGTTTTCTCCTCCAATATTGGACCGATATAAGAGATATTTCACAAACTGAATAAGAAGGATGTATACTGTGTCTCTATGTTTTTCTTTTTCACAGCGTACCGGCGTGATGTTATGTTATGAAAATAAAACTTACTAAGTACTTTCGGTGTTAAGGTCTCGTCAATACGAATGAAATAAGCCCAAACACTTGGTAGTTCCTACATACCGATGTGGAGTTCCCTTGACTCTCTGTCGTCTCCATCATCAGGTCTGATCCAAACATTCATTCCTTTGTTATCACCCGATATACACATGAATATCAAGTTTTTACCAGATGCGTGCCTACAATTTTCGAGAGTTGCCCTCGATTTCTCAGGGTTTCCATCATCAGATCCTGACGTGTTGGCAATGGGACCACCTCGACAGCATACCCTTTCATATAAAAAATTACAACAAAATGTACTGATCAGCTGATTTTTCTTTTGTGATTTCGGGGTTAATCTCATAGTAAAAGTTGTTCATAATGATGAGTGCAATGACCCCTTAAGCGGTATTGCGATTATTCTACTACACGTTGTATACATGAGTTCAAATAAATGGTATACGGCGCTGCCTTCCCCTCTATGGGCTTTAAGGGTGATATTATAATGTTACGTCAGTATCTGATAGATCATTCTATCCACACGTATCAAGACATAATAACGTAAACACACGCGTTTTCGTTCACCACGTAAACATGGAAAGATACGAACTCGAGAACAGTGAAAGCCTTGATATTTCGCAATCACATCGAGACATGTCTGTAAACCATTTTAGGTCAAACGCGGCCTCGATTAAACTGTCTAGGTAAGAAGACCTTTTATTTGTACCCGAGCGGAATCTATGCAATATAACATTGTGACAATAGATGAATCTGAATTGGACGGAGATACCTTTTTTTTTTTTTTAAGGATGGGAAATCATCAAATGACTCCTCCCGCTCTGGGTGAAACAGGAGGGAGTGTCAGACTCTTACTGACTAAAACCCATCCGTGTTCCTCCCAATGCCCTTTGCGTTCCAGGGCCGCGGTGTCTCTAACGGAGATACCTACTACCTTCTTCGATATTAGAAAACAAGTTGTAAGTATAAAATAACTTTAATTTCGGAAGTCTGTGTTTTTGGTTTTGATTCTTTGTTTTTTAACTCAGACTTCCGAAATCAAAGTTATTTTATACTTTGTAGTGTTTTGTATAGAAGTCTGTTATATTTTTTTTTTGTAAAAAAGTTTTTATTTTATTTTTAATCGACGTCCAAAAAAGGAGGAGGTTCTCAATTCCAACATTCTACTCCATCACTTCCACTTAAAAGTTAAAAGTTTTTTTTTTATTTTTCACTTTTAGGTGGTGTTACTTGGACAACGTCATCGTCTACTTAGAAAAAGAATGAAGCATAAATGCTCATAAAATAAAAAATACGGGATCAAATGGCAAGTATGCCGCATCGAACTAAACAATAATCACAGAAATCGGATAAGAAACCTCGGAGTAATCAGTGTACATACATAAAATATAAATAAAAAAAAATGGAGAAATTCTCCTTTTTGGAAGTCGGTTATAAACAAGTTGAGGCACTCAAATTGAGTTATCAGAGGCTCTAGCTAGACAAGTGACATTATGTCGGCGGTAGCCTGGCAAATGCAATAGACAAAACGTCAACAACTAACGCTGATGAAATGTGACGTGATTACCTAATCCTTTATATTTTGGCATTTCGACAATCGCCACCGCTAATAGCACTTTGCAACCACACACATGCACATGGCAAGGCGCGGTAATGTCAGGTGAAGTACCTAAGGCAATGTCTAAGTGGCGTCCAAAGATAAAAGGGACGTTGGTCGTCCGGCAGCTAGACGGACAGATGACATCGCTGCCATCGCAAGTAGAATAGATGAGTTTGGCATAGGAGCGTGGGGATTGCCAGAGGAAGAGAGATACCCATGCACATGAGTATATTTGTGTGCGTAAAGTGTTAAAGAAATATGCCCAGTGGATAAAGACGAGCTTGTGTATGAAGATTCCATTTGTAGGTCGGAAGGCTACAGGACACGGTGGAGGTCTGCCCTGCTGGAGCGGAGCAACGCCGTGTCCTCGTCGAGGCGATTGGCAGCGGCGACCTCTCGCGTTCGGCCCTGGTTCAAGCCATGGTCCGGAGCGATGAGACATGGGAAGCGGTCACCTCCTTCTGCGAAGCAGTAGCAGGCTCGCCGTCTAATCAAACCCAGGTCTGGGTCGACGGCGCACTGTGTTCTACGCGTGCCTCATAGAGCTGTCAGCATAAAAGACGGGGCCCGCCAGGGCCAGTGTCTGCTGGGGCTGCGGACTTTTGGCCCTGGAATGCAAAGGGCACTAGGAGGAACACGGATGGGTTTTAGTCAGTAAGAGTCTGACATTCCCTCCTGCTTCACCCAGAGCGGGGGAAGTCGTTTGATGATTTCCCATCTTTAAAAAAAAAGAGGTTGGGAGACCACTGAATGAGAGAAACACATAACTGATCCATATGGGTCTCCGCTTTCAATTCCTGACACTTTAGGAAGCCTATGTCTAGCTTTGAACGTCTTTCGGCTAAAATCACAAAGTAAAAACATAAAGTAACACTTGAAAAAATTACGTTAACAGATTGCTTTTAGTAATGAAAATGTCGGATGCATATTAATGTTCAATACACATCAACATGATTTTTTTATATAAATTACATAATTTACTGTTTTTTAAACTGTGATGGAGCTATTCGCTTAGACAAATGAAGCTTTTTGCACGTTACAAAGCATAGATATAGGTATATACATAGAAGAACAAGCTATAAACTAAGGGACTTACAAATGAGAAATCTTACAATCTATTGGTTACATCGTTAATGTTAAAATTATACATGTAACAGTTTCAATATCTCCACTTCTAGACCTCTTTTAATTTACTTCTTCAATTTCTATCTGGCTTGGTGCCATTCGTAATTCAGTAACTGATGCCATAAACGAAGCCATATAAAGTTTGAGAGGATGATGTAGATACCTATTTTGTTTTGAAATTTTATTTTAAATTATTTAATTATAACTTATTGACATTTTATTTACTTTAAAATTTATACAGATTTTATTCAATTATTGACATCGTTAATTACTGACATTTTCAATTTGATTTTTTGTTGTTAACAATTTTATTTTATTTATTGTATATTTTCAACTAATTTCAAATGTTAATTCCAATTTAAATTTTTACACTTCAATTTTATTAATTTCACTGGTAGTTTTATTGTTTTTCTACTGATTTTAAACTAACTTAGTATTAAGTGCTACTAACATATACTGTGGACCTAAAGTGTCTTATGTCTGAATAAATATACATATTATTGACCTTCATAGTCATAGCATAGTCGGCCTTATAATGTTCCCACTGTTGGGACTCAGGCCTCCTCTCTAGGAGAGGGAATGGGCCGTAATCCACCACGCGGGCCCAATGCGGGTTGGTGAATGTCACATGTCTTCGAATTTTTGGTTCTAGGACATGCCGGTTTCCTCACGATGTTTTCCTTCACCGTTTTGAGAGCAGTGGTGATGAAATAAATTACACAAAGTAATGTGCCTGGCTGGGTTTGAACCCGCGACCTACAACTCGTAAGTCGCAGCCATTACCACTCGGCCACCACTGCTCGATCGAAGCCATTGCCACTCGGCCACCACTGCTCGAACCTTTATTGACCTTCCCTCCGACGCAACTGTACCTTTAAAGACAAGTTAGGTCAAGGCTGACCATAAGTTTTTACGTAACTATAGATAGTTATATGCTGACTAAAAGGTTGATGTGAAGACATCATCACGCTCTTATCATAGAAGTAATAAGCTTACTTCTATGATAAGAGCTTGAAGAAGAGGACTTTTACCTTTAAAACAGATGAAAGTCTCACTAACATTTTTAATTTATAATATTTTACATTGCTTGCAACTTCTGTACAAATATTCATTCTTAATTCGAATCTCAATTAATCTATTGTTTACACCTTTTCTTGTAAAATTTCATATGTTAACTAGCTTTTTCCCGCGACTTCGTATGCACATATTCCAGATTTTCCCTTTCCCGTAGGAATTTCGGGATATCATCTCTTAGTGCTCCCCTACACTCCCCAAGAAACCTACATGCCAAATTTCAGCTTCATATGACCAGCAGTTTCGGCTGCCTGTCAGTCTGTCGTTATCTGTTAGTCACTCACTCACTCAGTAACGGAAGAATTTAATATTATATATTAGGATGTTGTGGTTATCTGTAAGTGTTGCAACACTAGAAAAAAAATATTAGTCTTAAGCCGGCGCCAGAGATAGCGACAAAGATTTGCACACTTCTTTGAAGACTTTGCAAAGCTTTGAACACACCTTTGAGCACTTATTGACGCAACCTGCCAGACATGCTTGATGCTTGATGATTTCGTGGACGCTGTGTGCCTATAATATGTAAGTGCATGTTATTATTTAACACATGCGCAACATAATATTCGGATTTTGGTTTCCATATATCTGGTTCCCCTTGCAGCAACTCTGCAAACTCAAGGACGCATAAGTTGCTCCAGTCCATCTTAAAATATTGCACGCAGTGTCACACAACCGTTTCGCACAACAACGCTCGCGCAAATGAGCTTTGCGCAAGTGTGGCCGGGTACACAAACATTTGAACATTGAACGCTTTGACGTGCGTTAAAAAACCGACACCGCATGGCAAAGTGCAAATCTTTGATCAAACTTTGAACACATATTCAAAGTTTCGTGCCACACATAGCAATTAAACAAGTGAAGCTATATCTAGCGCCGGCATTACAGTGCATGCAACGTTGACGATCCTAATCAATAAATAAATTAATTAACCCTTTTCTTGTCCATCAAGTTTAGACGAACCTGTTGTACCATAGCAAGACTAGAGGGTTCTAGTTCCAGTAGAGCCTACACTAAGTGACATTGGATCGACTACATGACATTTTGGTAGCATATGTATTGACATATCGATAAGATTGTCAAAAAGTCCACAGTGGCAATCCACTGTGGACTTTTTGACAGTCTTTATCGATGGTTATATGAGACTTTATCTACACTCTCTTGACTTTGAAATTAAGAGAAGCTTTTTGTTTTGAACTTTCTCCATTTCCATTTCCAACAACCTGTATTTTACAACACGAAAGTACGTGATAGACGTTCGAGCAAGTACGCGTACTTACGGCTCGACAACCTTTTTGACCGCGTGTGTCACCCTAAGTACGCGTAAAAGGTCGTCCAGCCATAAATACGCGTACTTGCTCGTACGTCTATCACCCACTTAACAAACTAAGAAAGTGTACCCACTGATATAGGACCAAACGCTTTCTTTAAAGTAACAGCCACTATATCAAAAAAATATTCTCAGTAAATTGGTAAAAATACTTCCACACTATATTTCAATAACTCCAACATACTTAAAAAAGAACATAATTTTCGTACCCGCAAAAAAAGGACAGCCCAAAAATTGTTACTAAAACCCGTGCCAGAAAAGTAACTTTTGAACACTTTTATATGGCTTTACGGTGTACAGTGGGCTAATACGTTTAGGTTGTCTTCTGTGCCAGCAAGTTTCGATATAAATCGTAGGTCGGAGTGTGGTCTAGAAGATAGCAGAAATTTTGGCAGGCAGCCCCACGGCAACCAATAGGTACAGGAGTAGGTTGGCTCGAGTCGCCTTGTACAGTCTTTAACGGTTATAGCCGTGTAAGTGAGCGAATTGAATCTTTGTTTTTATGCTAATTTTGGCAAGCGTTCCGGTGTTAAATGGCTGTGTGAAAGCCGGGTATTGTCTTTTTGCCAATTTGTAGGCAGTCTTGTATGGTATAATAGAATCTAAACGTTGGATTCGACACGCCAACGTTCAGATTCTAGATAAGACGGGGATTTTTTATATTGTTTCTTGAACTTTTAATTTGTTCTAACATAAATTATTACTTACTTAAAAGTAGGGTGGCTTCCTGCCTAGGGTAGGCAGAAACGACAGAGAGGCACATTCTGGAAAAAGGCGTGAGGCTATGGGTCATATTATCAGCCAATTGCCGTCCACTGCTGAACGTTGGCCTCCCCCAAAAAGCGCCAACCATCCCGGTTTTGAGCAGTCTACATCCATCCGCTGCCAGCCACTTTCTTCAAATCATCAATCGCAGGGTGTCCCACACTAGGTTTGGCCAGATACGGTCGCCACTCTAACATATGTCGGCTCCATTGACCGTCTGTCCGTTTAAAGACACGGCCGGCACACATCAACTTCAGCATGCTGATTCTACGCGCAATGTCGGTAACTTCGAGCATTGCTCTCTCCATTTCACGCTAAGCAACCTTGGATTTGTGGACCAGGCCTAAGGTGAGTGTCCCACACTACGTTTGCCCATACGCGGTCTCCACTCTAACACATGTCTACTACATCGACCGTCTGTCCGTCTGCAGACATGGCCGGCCCACTTCCAATTCAGCATGCTGATTCTACGCTCAATGTCGGTAACTAGTTCTCTGGCGAATAAATTCTGGTCCACAAAACCTTGGATTTGTGGACCAGGCCTAAGGTGAGTGTCCACGTTTTGGCTCCGTAAGTCAGTGCGTGGTTATGCATCATTTAGCTGGTTATATATGTATGTAAAGTGATTTTGTCAGTAAAAAACGTGTTAGCAGAAAAGAATGAGGGATATTCTCGTCCAGGAAAATTAAAACTACTACGCATGAACGGCAATACATGAATCATGATGCTACAACGATTCTACAACCCATTTCATGACCTTTTAAAGTATTATTCAATACATTTCATGGATGAGTTTCTGATATATAAAATTAGACTCAGTTCTATTCACCGGAATTAATTATGAGCCATATTTGTTAATTAACAAACATAGGCTAAATATTACTTTGCAAATTTATTTGTCAAAATAATACCGATGAACATTTTCAATATTATTTATTTGAATGGTGCATTGTATTGATAAATTAGCATAACCTGTTGAATGACAGGTAATTAGTTATTTTGAATGTTTGTACGAATAAATATGATGTAATTATAGGGTAATATGCTTGTGGGTGACATTTCCGTGGTTTATGTCTGTTTGTGCACTTAAAATGGCAAAATGTTTACAATTGAATATAAGGTGAGCCTATACTTAACTTTGCATTGAAACAACAATTAAAATTATTGTACGTGAATACCTAATTACATAGTTGTAAAACTGGCCAAGTGCGAGTCGGACTCGCGTGCGAAGGGTTCCAAACGAATTTTTTTTATCATGTTATTTTAACTCTATAGACTTACTTACTTACTTATAGGTTTTCACGAACGAAGACCTATTATCTCCATGTTTCTTTTTTTTATTTTAGGCTCAGTAGTTTCGGAGATAAGGGGGGGCGAATGGTCATTTTTCGTCTAATTTCTTGAATAAAATCAAAACCATTTATTTCAAAATTATGAAAAAAATATAATTAAAACCCTCACAGTAAGCCCTTTCATTTGATATGTCACACGATATTATTTAAAAAACATTTTTTTAAAATTTTCTAGTTTGACCCCCACACTAAAAATTTTATGATTAAGGTACGTAACGCGTCCGTATTTGGGTCACAGAAATCCATATGTGTACCAAATTTCAACAGAATCGGTCCAATGGATCCGGAGATAACTGGCTGTGACAGACGGACAGACAGACACCCGAGTGATCCTATAAAGGTTCCGTTTTTTGTTCGGAACCCTAAAAAAGTAGATAAATCTTATAAATATGTATTTGGTAAATGATTTTCTTATCTAACCTGATGGTAAACGACAGCTAAGCTATCGCTTAATCACTATTTATTATTTATTTATTAATACTTCGTGCACATAAATGTACAGAGGCGGACTTAATGCCTTAGGTATTTTCTACCAGTCGACCTTTGGGTGATGCAGAGACAATTAGTGGTAGGTGCAATTTTGAGCAAGAAACGCGATTAATAGATATTTAATAAATACAAAGATATATATAATTATATATATATATATACGTATATGAACTATACATACAATAGGTACTATAATATATATACTCAATGAACAAACTAATACACGAATATACATTAACAGTTCATGCAAACCAACAATGACTTAAAATTTAGGGCTGTGACGATACTACTGCCTCCTCTCCTCAACCCAACCTCTTGCGAATGTGCTCGCGAACTCTGACCTTGAAGGTGAACCGGTAGGTTGTCATCGGTGGTTTGACTATTAGCTTACAATAAAATTTTAAAAAAATATAATGAACGTTTTTTATCAAATATTTATGTTTGAGCTATGAATAGACAGAGATATTTAGCAAAAGACAGTAGTTAACCATATTGCAAGATTTTCCACAACGAATTTTGTTGTCCATAAAAATATTCGTCATCGTGGCACATCTGCTGCGAGACCGCTACGAAGCTACGCTTTTCCTACGCCGTAGCAAATGCAATATGTGCTTCGTCATTCACGCCTCGTTTTCACAACAATCGGAAGCAGTTTAATTTGAAACGAAATATAAATTTTATGTTTACTGTTTGTTTATTGTGTTGTTCTGTGTTTGAATTAATAACAAAGCATTTGAGTAATTTAATTAGATGTGCTATCTGCAATTGATTTGATTGAACTTTAGTAAATATTCGTGATAGTTAAGCGCAGTTCTGTTTATTTTTAATACTCTTCACATACGATGGCTAGCCTTTAAAAGTCTTTCTTTAAAATTGTGTTTAGTATGTGGTTTCGTATTACATAACGATAGTAAACACACGTAGACATGTATTAAGATTAACTTTTAACTAGAAGAAAGAAAAAGTCGAAAGTAAAGACTTGAACTAGGAAAAGATTTATAAATCATGGGCATATTTTCTAAAACGATTTAACAGTGCAGTAATAATTACACTTATTGAAACCGAAATAACACATACCTATTATAAAACTATCCAACAAATACTATAAAGAAACACTGAATATAGTACACAATCCTAAACACCAAAAGCTAGCATCAAAAGCCGTGCAACAATCGCGTCATTACGTGCAACCGACCAGCACCCCCCTACATCCCCCCCCCCCCTGCCGCCATTACCGCGAGATGAAGATATGATCCCAGATGCTGGTCATGAATAATTCCATGGCATTACTGATGCCGACTGGGCTGGGCCATTCATTGGGTGATGCTGGGGTTTATTGAACAGTTTCTGGAATAAAAGGTTTAAGGGATATTTCAGAGGATAAAGATGGACCTAATGCCCACATTTTACTTCAAACTTGTTATTTATTAAAACTTTATGCACAAGTAAAAAACACTGTACAAAGGCGGACTTAATGCCGTAGGCATTTTCTACCAGTCGACCTTAGGGTGGTGCAGAAACAATACGGCAGGTGCAAATTATAGAAAAAACAAAAGAGAGAAAAAAAACAATCATAAATACATAGATACAATTATATACACATAAATAAGATTCACAACGAGAAAACGAAACCAACGAATTATCGATGTGTTGATTCTACCAAATTCTTGCCAATATGCTCCTACTTTAAAGGACAAACGACTGGTTGCCGTCCTGATGTTCAGACGGAGTGCATTCCAAAGGGGATATTATAAATTGCATATCAAATAAATAATCGCCTATCAATACATACTCATCATTTATATTTTTTATATCAAATAACTTGCTTCACTACAAATAAACTAAATGTTTAACAAAACTCAAACTGCAGATAATTCGAAATCATACATCAATATGACATTACTTTTTTCCTCATAATGCAATACAGTTAAATTTATTTTTGTACAAAAATACTACATACATAGCATAAATACTGACTCCACAGCAAATTTCCCATATTTATGGACAACGCCCCGACACAGACTACTCCGACTCGGATAGGTTAGGTTAGAAGCGTGTGTGAAGTGCCTTCGTGGTTTTTTATTTTTTAAACCACCCTGAACTATGGTGAGTCGCAGTATAGTTTTGTCGTGCATTAAGATTATTAGCTGTGCATTGATGAAAAATTTTGCTTTAGTAAAAATCGCTGTACGCTGCGAAAATAAATTGTAATGTGTTTAGTGATATTTTGAGTTGAATATTTTGCTGTGCAATCAGTAATTTTGATGGGAATTCGGAATCTTATTGCATAGTAAAAGGATATTTTTTATTTGCGTTTAAATACTACCCATTTCAAAGGCAGATCGCCTGGACAAACAAAGAGGAGTGGATAAATCCAGAGCAGTGGGCAAACTTTATTTTTATTCTTCTTAACAAACTTAAACTAAAATACCTAAGTAGGTATTTACCGCGCTAAGTGAAAATTCTTAATATAAAACGTGAGAACACTTGTACTACGTCGCAATAAAGCGAATTTTCCGGACTATTTGACTTTTATAATACTTTTATATCCCGATGAGTTGTCGGAATAACGAGCGAATTATGATAGGATCTATCAATACCTATCAATATAGACGTAATGATGATAGAAACCTGTGAAGGAACGTGAAATACTTTGTTTTTGCTAGCCTGAACTGTCCCGCTTCTAGTCAAAATAATTAAATAACCGTAGTAATTAAATGACTAGATGACTGGACTTTGGCATAAATTATGTCATTATCATCATCATATCAGCCGAAAGACGTCCACTGCTAGACATAGGCCTCCCCCAAAGGCGGGGTTTGCCATAATCACCACGCTTGGCAGGCGGGTTGGCGATCGCAGTGTATTGCTTGCCATTCTCTGGCAAGGCCCTTAGTCGCCTCTTACGACACACACGGGAAGTGATAAATTATGTGTGTGATAATAATTATACATTTGAACAATGTACAATGTAACTTTAATTTTGCCGTCTGAATTGTTCCACTTCTGGCAAAAAGAATCGAATAACCTTAAGTAGACATAATTTATGTAATATAGCCATAATAAAACAAACTATAGATGAACAGTGAGACTAGGTACTCGTAGAAACGTGCCAGATAAATAAATTAAATATACATATCTATTTAATTTATTTATCTGGCATGTTTCTACGAGTAGTCTCACTGTCTATGACTAGCTAGTAAAAAAACTGCCTGTATTTGTTTTTCGACTTTCAGAATTGTTATTATTTACGTGATAAACTCACAAACTCTGCTTTTTTTCGACAAAAACTATCTACTTCTTAAATCTCACTCGTTTCCACAAAACTCAACAGCAATCATTACACAGCCACAGACATCAATACCAA
Source organism: Lacanobia wlatinum (assembly GCA_947578705.1). Taxonomy (NCBI): domain Eukaryota; kingdom Metazoa; phylum Arthropoda; class Insecta; order Lepidoptera; family Noctuidae; genus Lacanobia; species Lacanobia wlatinum. The sequence continues at coordinate 26,122,644 of OX388031.1, forward strand.
TACACTTGAGGCCATAAAATTTTCATACACAATTCCGTAATGTAATCCAGTTTGAATAATTCCGAGGAAGCCTGGAGGCCTGAGGAGATACGGAGTGTCGGCCGAAGATAGTGCTTAGGCCGATTTCTTGGCACCAAGCCTTCAATAACCGCTCCTTGGACTTGGCCTGGCCTATTCTATAGACGCTTGTGAACGAAAAGCGATCCAAGTGATTGGTTTGACAAATTCTTAGTAATATGAGTTGTTTTATTAGTTTGTTTGTGCTGCTTTCACGGCTCAGTGACTTAGAGAATTGTCGTGTGATTTGGCACAGGACTGACGGGTAGGCTCATATTTTATCTGTCTCGCCACGTGTAAAGCCACGAGCCAAGGCTAAACCTGTGATATTTTGTTACGCACGAAAAGGAATTATTTCACTTTTGTACTTACAGCTAAGGAGTGGAATGCCTTGCCGGTGTCTGTGTTTCTCACAACCAGAGGGACTTTAAGTCAATAGTGAATAGGTTAATTCTAGGCAAGCGTGCTCCATTGTTGACCACATCGCTCGATCGTCACATTCCATAAGAAGAAAATGTAGTCAAACGCGATCCCATTAAGAATAAAAATTAACTCACACATTAAATACTTCTCTAAAGATTTTTTTGGGCTGGAGTAGAATACTTATTAGGCTTAAGAACCTTAAAATCTTATTTCTTAGCTTACAAGGACGTTCATTTGAATTTAAATGTCGCAATAAAATCTTAGAATTCCTAAAGACTTAAGTACTTCTTCAACCTTGTACCGTATTTAAAAAGAATTTTGTAGTCAACAAGAAAATTGAGTCAGTGTAAATTGTTAAAAATACATCATTTTAACCGAAAGAAATCTGTCCACTGCTAAAATTGGGCATCCCCAAAGTGTCGCCACATCGACTGTTCCTGTACATCTCACATCCAGTGTTCTTCACCACGTCGTCGGTGCACCTTATGGGAGGCCTTACAACGCGAACTGAAGTGCCGAACGCGCCACACCAAAACCTTTCGGCCCCATTGAGCATACGTTTCGATTCATTTCATTAGCCACATACAATAGCCGATAATTTCACTCTAAACTGTCCAACCAGGAGGGAACAAATAACGATTTCCGCACACAAACTACATTCAATTCCCCCTACGTTCGTAAGTCAATATCCAAGAACAAAAACGGGTCATAGCTAAAACTCAATACGAACTATCGAATTTTATAGGCAACCTACAAACGATTTGTTTGCCGAAAATCGGTTACCCGAATATATATGCACTGTGGTCCCAAAATTGCGTTCGGCAAAAAATGTATATTATGAAATTTAGCTGCCGGCCATAGCATAAAGTTGTGGAAGTTTTGGTACACAACAAAAAGGCAGAAAGGGACGTCGTGTTATAGTTGTTTATTGGTTTCGGGAGGTGACAGGATTTGTGGTGGTGATGGCAGAATTGGGGTTGAATTTTGTCAAAGTTTATTTTGTTTCAATCTGGCTTTGGAGAATTTGGTTTAATTTCTTAGGCCTTTCTACTCACATCGTAATATCCACATTTATTTCATTGACGACACGATGGTGGTTATCATGACTTAAAGACTGTTTGAAAACGGTAAAATTTCAAAGGCTAAATAAAAAAAAAACTGAAAAGCAAAAAAAACATTTTAACTTAATTTTTTTTGTAAAAAGTTTTTATTTTATATTTTTTGTGGCCACAATCTACTAATTACTACATACTTAATTTTTGATTATATTTAAAATAGCTACCTACCTTACTTTAGCTACTAACCGTTATATAATCCTACTTTAACTATTATTTATTGTATAATATAAATACTTAAAAAAAACAGGCTTTATCTACCAACATGGTTAGGCCTACAAAAAATGCTACACAACTCAGCATTAATATATGTGAGTGTACAAAACCCCTATTTTCCCATCCTTAGGGTAGGATTTTTTTTTCAAATGTATATGAAACCAATTTTGAGGTATACCCTATCCACTAAAAAAAGAATGATCAAAATAGGACCATTCTGTAAAAAGTTATGCGTGATCATACATTACAATCAGTGAGTGAACAATCAATCATCCCCTGCTGCCCTTAGGGTTGGATTTTTTTTCCAAATTTATATAGGACCAACTTTGGCGATTACCCTTTCCAATAAAAAAAGAATTATCAAAATCGGACTACTCTGTAAAAAGTTATGCATATTCATACATAAAAAAAGAACTTGAGAACCTCCTCCGTTTTTTCGTCGGTAAAAAAAAAACTAAAGTTCATTGTTCAGAATGCAATGCGACAGCACTGCTCGCATATTCCTTAACCATTCTCAAAAGCAAATCCAATAGAAAGACAGCTTACTTTCTGCATGAAATTAAAGCTCTGAATTTCCCTTTAGCAAAACATACAGGTGTAAGGTGTAATAAACCTACCTAAAACAACATCCACTACACAACTCCATTCTTCCGAACTCCACTAGAAACTCAACAAAACTCATTTGGCAAGTTAAAGAAGTGTTCACGGATGATAGGCAGATCAAATTATCCGAGTGTGTAGGGGTAATTAATTAAAACCCTGGAGCGTCTTAGCGGGGTCTTGAGATTCCCGAACTATCGGCTTACTCAACTTGCTGCGACCTGGAATGTTCCGGATATTAACCTCTTAGGGGATGGTGCAAGGGAAGGTGTTGGTGAATTTTTGTATCATAATTATATCTAAGGAACACCTAGTGTAATGCCGTATAGTGTCGGCCGGTGCCGTGTGGTGCCGTAAAAGAATAATACCATCCCATCACTTCCCGTGGGTGTCGTACGAGACGACTAAGGGACTCGTCAGAGAATGGGTAGCAGCGTTCTCTGTAAAACGCAACAGCGATCGCCAACCCGCCTGCCAAGCGTGGCGATTATGGCAAACCCCCCCATTTGGGGGAGACCTATGTCCAGCAGTGGACGTCTTTCGGCTGTTATGATGAACACCTAGTGCCAGTTGATTCTGTAGTAAAATAAGTTGTCATGCCAGCTGGGTAATAGGGATTGACAGCTCCCTTCTAATTTTCTTCACGTGACTTTTCACGGTGTTTTTTTTTTACATAAAAGCATTACAGACTACGTAGTCACTTCTACCTCACGTGCTCTCGTGAAGCCATTACGTGTTAATTCCGAACAAAATCTTAGAATACAGAAAATCAAAAAGCAAAAAAAAAGTTAATAAATTTTTACCACGCTTAGTAACCAAGTTTTTATACAGCCAACCCTGTTCACTATCGTGATATACATTCTTTCGAAATTTTGATGATGCTAGCTACCAAAATGATACCATTTTATTGTTGAATATCAATGTAATATGGTTTAAAATTCTAATTTTCGAATCTTATATGCTACTTATGTAATTGCACAGAAATTGAAATGTTTGCCTTTAGAGTCAGTCCAAGTCCTAAAGCCAACTCGCTCGCTCTCCGCTCATACCTTAGACAGAGACTTAATAATTCCATAACTAACGCTAGATGACTATGGTACTCTATTAAAACACGATAAATTGTTGATCACCGTGCCAAATTTTATAACTATGGTAATCCAATTACATTGTCTATGATAGGGGATACTTTGATCACGTATTAAGATTGTGGGATATAATATAACCCTGAATTATGGGATAATATTATAGCCAAATAACTTTTTGACTGTCAACTATTAAGCATTATGTCATGGGATCAGCCAGAATATTGTATTAAAATGTGTTAGTATAAGTGAAGTGAGCATGTAGTGGACTATAATTACATCTGGATGTGATTCACGTGGATTGTATGTCGCTTCACGTAAGTTTATAAGTTCAATCTCCGTTGCAATTAATGGTTTAGGGATAATTTCTGCAGGCAAAACTTAAATCACTTGAACACTAACTGTAATTTTTTGTCAGTTTCTTTGTTACGTTTTCATGCCTAAATGGCCGGTGCAATTTCGATGAATTATCGCACAGACTGTTATTTATTTACAGAATAATCCTGACTATTATTACCTACTTTCATCATCATCTATACATATAATAAAATCGTAGACTAACCGTGTCTGTACATTGAATATTTTTGCATGAAAATTACATCTATACATATAATAAAATCGTAGACTAACCGTGTCTGTACATTGAATATTTTTGCATGAAAATTACACAGAAAACTCAGGAAAAAGGTATAAAACACAAAAATGCAATTTTTGAAATTTTTGTCTGTTTGTCTGTTTGTCTGTTTGTCTGTGCGTTTGTGTGAGCATCACGCATAAACCACAGATTGGATTGCAAATCTAAGTACTTAAAAATATTAAGTGATAACCCGAGTAACATTTAGCGTTTATTTCATCAAAATCGACCCACATAATCAAAAGATATTGAATTTTTAAGTTTAGGAAGAAACTTCCTAATGTATTCTGATGAGACAGAGCGCCATCTATTGAGAAAAATAAATGCACGAAAGCATTCAAAATTGTTTAGTTATTTGTGAAACTTTTAATACGTGGCAAAATAAGAGTGATCATTTTATAGATTTTCGTTATTGATCGATACAATCGATCCACAAAATCAAAATATATTGAATTTTTAGTTTAGTAAGAAACTTCCTTATATATTCTGATTCGTCAGAGCGCCATCTATTGAGGAACCAAAAAATGCATGAAAGCATGAATGTTACAACAAAACACATTGATTGAGTTATTTGTGAAACTTTTAATACGTAGACGTAGCAAAATAAAAGTAAACATTTTAATACCTTATCATTATTTACTGTTACATGCTTACTGTTAAATAAGAAGCCCGTATGTCTTCCGCTGCCAAATATTTTGTCAGTTTACATGGTCGCGTTGCACTGATGACGCGTTTTTCTGAATTGCGGTGTTAAGATTTTCCGCTGGAGAGTGACCTCACACAATTTCTAAACACAGTCGTGTTTCGAAGGAATTTCGGTTTGGTCTCTGAAAGGTCTTAAACTGTTAGGGACAATAATTAGTTAAATCTCTGGTGCTGGTTTCGTTTAAAGTGCATTTATCGTAGAGTCTTAAACTGATTTCAGAAAAATCTTATATTTCAGACAGAGTCCATTTTTAGGGTTCCGAAAAAAAAGGAACCCTTATAGGATCACTCGGGTGTCTGTCTGTCTGTCTGTCCGTCTGTCACAGCCAGTTTTCTCCGGATCCACTGAACCGATTCTGTTGAAATTTTGTACACATATGGACTTCTATGACCCAGACACGGATGCGTTGCGAAAATTATTATTTTTTTAGTATGGGGGTCACTTTTGGGGGTCAAACAAGAAAATTAAAAAAAAAAGTTTTTTGAACAATATCGTGTGACATATCAAATGAAAGGGCTTACTGTGAGGATTTAAATTATATTTTTTTCATAATTTTAAAATAAATGATTTAGAAGTTATTCAAGAAATTAGACGAAAAATGACCATTCCCCCCCCTTATCTCCGAAACTACTGAGCCTAAAATTTTGAAAAAAAAATGGAGATAATAGATCTTTACCTAAAGATTACAGGAAAACCTATTAGAAGTCTGTAGTGTTAATATAACATGTTAAAAAAATTAAATTCGTTCGGAACCCTTTGCACGCGAGTCCGACTCGCACTTGGCCAGTTTTTTGGTTAGTAGTTAGGTTTAGGTTTAGTGTAAGTTAGTAGTTTGGTTTTCTATAATAAGGCATCGTACCAAAGGTGGTCACGGTGACGGGAGCGATCGATTTTGGGAGGCTACTCTCTAAGTCCGAAGTCCGTAGTTTCGGGCTTAGTTGCGGACGTATTCTACTCCGTATCACCTACAGACTTACGATTAGTCCCGAACCCGAACTAAGAATGAATGACAACACGATTTCACAGTAACTGTCAAATCGTGTTATCATTAGTTCTCATTGGTTAGGTGATACGGAGTGGATTTTTTTTTTACAATAGATAGGCATACGTTTGACCACTATCTCACCTGATGGTAAGCGATGATGCGGTCGAAGTTGGAGCACGTTTGCCTAGAAGCAACCTATTCACTTTTGTCTTAAAGACTCCCAGGTTGCCCGCAACTAAGTTTTTAATTCGTGCTAAGTATCAAACGGTTCGATTTGCGAGCCAAGACAAATTATAGGGTTCCGTGCCAAAGTTGCTAATGGGACCCTATTATTTAAGCCTTCGCGTACGATTTTGATTCGTGCGAACCCAGTCGATTTTTAGGGTTCCGTACCAGGTTTGCTAACGGAACCCTTTTTTTTAATAAGCCACCACTGTCCGTCTTCCTTCAGTTTATGCGTTTTATTTCTGTCTCGCTAATATAAAAAATGTCTTCTAGAAAAAGGTCGAATCTTTCACAATATAGCAAAATTCTTAATCTTCTTAATATATTTAAAACAAAGTCGGGTTTGTTCGAACACTTTTCTAACTCGAGAACGGCTCGACCGATTTCCATAGTTTTTGTGTTTTTGGGTTAGTCTTCGTCCAGAATAGCATAATAAGAATTAAAATACAAAAAAAAAGAGTAGGTAGGTAGGGTAGGTAGGTAGGGTAGGTAGGGTAAGTAGGGTAGGTAGGGTAGGGTAGGTAGGTAGGTAGGTAGGTAGGGTAGGTAGGTAGGTAGGTAGGGTAGGTAAGGTAGGGTAGCTATGGTAGGTAGGATAGGTAAGTAGGTGGAGTAGGTAGGGTAGGTAGGTTAGGGTCGGTAGGTAGAATGACGGGAGCGAAGCCGCGCGGGTCAGCTAGTTATCATAATATTAGCCGAAAGACGTCCACTGCTAGACATGGGCCTCCCTCAAGCGTTGCCACAACGACCGGTCCTGTGCGTCTCGCATCTATTGGCTACCCACGACCTTCACCAAGTCATCGATCGGTCCACCTTGTCGGAGGCTTTCCAACGTGTCCTAGGACGCGGTGGTCTCCTTCTGCGAAATAGTTATCGCGCAGAAGGAGGCTGCGGAAAGGGAGAGGGAGATCTCGACCTCCCTCCCGGCCCGCAGCAGACGTGATGTGTATGTGAAATATTTTCAATACCCTTAAATAACAGATCCCTATCGCCTATAAAAAAAAACCTTTATAAAATAAAACACGCACGATAAGCTATCGCAAAACGGGAATATTTTAATAACACCGAACGAAAGTTAAAAACGGTACTTACTGGGCATAATTGCCGTAAACACACATACTACAATAATCTTATAAAGTAAATGGCGAATCAAATATGCTTTTATCACGGCAGGCGGTGCATTTATACGGCAATGACGTGTATTCATTGTACCTTAGGCTTTAGTTTGATCTGTAATAAATTATGTTCGTAAATAAACATGGTAATAAAATATGTATGGGTACCATCATCATATGTATGGCTGCATCTCTGGGTACATTCTATCAGCGATCTTGGTCTCTCAATCCCTCACATTTAGGTGTTTTGACGACGGCCTCCGTGGTCGAGTGGTTTAGGCGATTACCTTGTGACCCGGTGGTCGTGGGTTCGATTCCCACGGGACGCATACTTTGTAAAGTTGTTTCCAGTTTGGCTAGGACATTGTAGGCTCGAATCACCTCATTGTCTGATAAAAAGATGATTCCGTGCTTCGGAAGGCACGTATAAGCCAGAGGTCCCGGCTTTCAAATGGTGGTCGTCAAATAAACCATGTCAGAGACCCTTGAGGCGGTTTAGAAACTCTGACACTAGTGTGTGTGGGGTCGTTAGACCTTATTGCCCACACGATGAAAGATACAGAGGTGTTTTGACAAACGTTTTCGACGATAGTATTCCAATTATTTGTCCAGACGCTCTACAAGTGACATTTTGCCTTCGGAAGCGATGGCGAAGGCGTTTAGCAAAACGTCAAAAATGCATGGGATTGCCAAACGCTGTCCAAATGTCAGATGATCAAAACCTTTTTATTTTAATTTTGACAATCACTTTCGCTAAAGATAGCCTGAGGCCTGACGCTCTAGATGAAGTCATCTAGAGCGTCAGGCCTGAAAAAGGAAAAATTAATAATATGCAGCTAAGCCGTGGAATTCTCTGCCGGATTGTGTGCTTCGTGATAGATACAATCTGGGTGTCTTTAAGTCAAGGGTGAATAGACTACTTTTAGGCAAGCGCGGTGCCATCGGTGACCATATCTTCGATTACCACCAGGTAAGAAAGTGGTCAAAACCGATCCTACCAATAATGAAAAGCAATGATATTCGGCGGTGGAAACAAGCATAGTAGTAGAATTTTCTTCTACATTTGTTATCACAAGCAGCTCCATTTATACTTCTTATATCTACTGTTTCTTAGGGTTTCATACCCAAAAGGTAACTAACGGAACCCTATTACTAAGCCTCCGCTGTCCGTCCGAACGTCCGTCTGTCTGTCAGCGGGCTGTATCTCAAGAACCGTAAAAGGTAGACAGTTGAAATTTTCACAGAGTGTGTATTTCTATTGCCGCTATAACAGCAAATAATAAAAATTAATTTAAATTTAAAATTAAAGGGGGGCTCCCATACAAGAACCGTGCTTTTTTTCGTTTCATGGTACGGAACCCTTCGTGTGAGAGGCCTACTGGCACTTGGCTGTTTTATGTTAACATCAAAGTCGCTTGACGGTGACGAGTCACACTAACACAAAATTTTACAACTCTTTTAAAATTATATTTCAAAGAGTAAATCCTCAGAATATCCCATCTGTCTTCGTTCCTCGAATAAATTATTTCTCATATCGCCGTCTGGCGACAATTGCTAAGAATCGATATCTAAAATTGTCCGTCTGTCAGTTATGTCTTGCGCGGTCATTTAATATTTTAGAAGTAGTTGTGGGGAAGACTGAGATAGTAATAGTAGGCTAGGCTAGGTGGGAACTTACCTGCAGTTTGTTTTCTGACTAACGTCATATTTGTGAAATATAGCGAGATTTTTATCTAAACACGTTGACACTTCGCGTGACCCAAGAGCTGGCTTTTACCTCGGACAGAGGATAAGCATTGCCATTCAACGTGGGAATGCGGCCAGTCTTTTGGGCTCACTTCAAGCCTACTGCGATGCGGACGAATTTTTGACGCCATATTTTAGTTAGGATTTTTTTTATTTTAAGTGCATCTAATACGTGAATATAATAATTATTTTGGATGTAACTAGCTTCTGCCCGCGGCCTCGCACGCGTGAAAGGCGGACATCGTAGGTGTTTATGCTCTAAACCAGGATATAGTATGGAGCTGGATGATGAAGGAATTTGGCACGTGGTGTGCCAAATTCCTTCATCCAATTTCATTTAGCCATAAAGACGTGAAGAGGTGACATACAGGCAGACAAGAGTTATAATCGCATTTATAATCGTTTTTAGGGTTCCGAACAAAAAACGGAACCCTTAAAGGATCACTCGGGTGTCTTCTGTCCGTCTGTCTGTCTACCTGTCTGTCCGTCTGTCACAGGCAGTTTACTCCGGATCCACTGGACCGATTCTATTGAAATTTGGTACACGTATGGACTTTTGTGACCCAAACATGGAAGCGTTACGTAAATTATCATATTTTGAATATGGGGGTCACTTTTGGGGGTCAAACTAGAAAATTTAAAAAAAAAGTTTTTTGAACTATATCATGTGACACATCAAATGGAAGGGCTTACTGTAAGGATTTTAATTATATTTTTTCATAATTTTAAAATAAATGGTTGTGGAGTTATTTAAGAAATTACACGAAAAATGACCATATCCAACCCTTATCTCTGAAACTACTGAGCCGTAAATTTTGAAAAAAAATAATAGATCTTTACCTATAGATTTCAGGAAAATCTATAAGAATTCTATAGTTTTAAGATAACATGTAAAAAAAAAGAAATTCGTTCGGAACCCTTCGCACTTGAGTCCGACTCGGATTTGGCCAGTTCGTTTTAAATCGTTGCCCCATACTAGAAATTTCTCCTGTATCGTGGGTGCGTTCACAAGCATTCAAACTTACATACACAAACAGCCAGACCCGAAACAAGTTTCTGTAGTCCATACAAATATTTGCTCCGTGCAGGAATCGAACCCGCGACACGCAGCGCAGCAGCCAATTACTCAACTTCGTCTGCGTCACATTTTTCATTATTGCTCCGCTCCTATTGATCGTAGCGTGATATTAAATAGCGTATAGCCTTCCTCGATAAATGGGCTATCCAACACTAAAAGTTTTTTTCAAATCAAACTAGTATTTCCTGAGATTAGCGCGTACAATAGAATATAGAAGATACAGATTTGCGTATAATTTTGCTTCATGCAAAATTAGCTTGTGCCTGACCTTTAAATCCCTTTACAATATAATTTCAATAATCTCAGTCAAGAAAGTAAACCTCAATCTTATTATGGACATAATTAAACTCTCACAGCTTTCTCAAAATTAAAGCTAAAAAGCTAAAACTAGCTTCAAATAGAAAGCCATTAACAGACAAATTAATAGACTGAACCTAAGCGTTTCTAGCTCGAATACTCACAGGGATCGTGTGTTTAGGTGTTAACAAAACGACTCGTCAATACCGACCGTGTAACGGGTCAATTAGCTGCTGAATTCGAAAATGCAATGCTTAGGTATACTTGTTACTAATTTAGAAGTAGGTATTAATTTTGGCTCGTGCATGGATAAATAATAACTGTCGCACGGGTCAGTATTCGAGGTTAAGCAATGCTTTTTTAATTATTTTTTTTTTTGGTACAAGCCCGCCACACATTCCCAACCACTGCAGTAGTGCTATTCTCTAACAACATTTTCGTATCTCGACAGTGAAATCCGAGGTGAGTTCAAATTAAGACCTTTATGTTGTGTGCAATAAAGCTCATTTTGTGAGTTTTGTCACTCAGGTGAAGCTCGATATCGAAATAGTTGTTTACAGAATAGACTAGCAGTTCCTGAAAGCCAGAATAAACAGTGGCGACCACCAGAAATACGCCAATGAAGCCCGGCGATTCCCGGAGAAACGATTTAACTGTTTTTAAGAAATGCTTGTCGAGGTCAATAGGTGGATGGGTGACCATCCATTTTATCCTGAGACTCCTCCGTGCTATGGAAAGAACGTTAGGCTGTTGGTCCCGAATGTCATTTGATCATATTTGACCCGTTAGGCCGCGGGCACAAACTCAGCAGGCGCGGGGCGGCGGCGCCGGCAGGGGCGGAGCGGGCGCGGCAGTTTCAAATGCATAGATTTATATGGAACTGTTCACGAAGGCAGCGGCGCGGGAGCAGCACTGCGGCGACGTACGAGCGACGCGCGCCATTCGAGCAGTGCCCGCGCGTCTGCAGTAAGTAGTCATAGATAGGCAACTTCTGTTGCCGCTGGTGTCGTGAACGGATCTGCGTCGCCACGCAATGATTGAGTTGCTGACACAATAATAGGCTACCGAAAGGCGTGGGTCACGTCAGCAATGGTAGTAAAAATTTGTCATTTTAATATAATTGAAAAACAACAACAATAACAAAGGAAAACAATAATTTCACAGTACCAAATTAAATTAAAACATCATTACCAGTTTTCCCACAAAAAAATAAAACTGTTTTTCCTGAAATAAATCACACTCATTTATATAAAAGTCTTTTTAATTCGTTGAATCTGTTTCCTTTTCACGAATGTTTCAGCCTGCACTGCGAATGGTGGATGAAAGGCATCATACACACGTGCCCTTCTATAATACAGCAATTAAGTAAAAGAGATATTTAATTACTCTCGTTTGCGACAAGCTTTACAACTCCTCTTTCAATATTTAAACACAAGATATTATTTCAATCGACTTCCATCCATTAAAAGTAACGTTACTCTTTCAAAGAAAAACTTAATTTTTCTTTGAAAGAGTAAACTGTAAACAGAATGGTTAAATAAATGATTGTTCATTTTAATTAATAAAGCAAACTAGTGGAGGTTAATGAGTGTTTTAATTACTGGCTTTTTATGCCGTTGTTTTTGTTTGTTTTTCATTTAATTAGCTGTGTGGTAGTAGTTCAACAGGCTGGATGATAGGAATTAAAAATATTTTCATCTCGCATCACTTTCATCCAAATGGAGAAAATAAAGAAAGAAAACTTTAATTTTTTTTCACATATAGATACATAACGAAGTAACAAAAATAATGAAACTTATTTTAAAACAATAACATAATGCGCCTCACGAAAACAGAGAAAGAGAAATTATGTTACACCAAATTAGCGTACCTTAAAAAACTGGTCAAGTGCGAGTCGGACACGAAGGGATCCATAAACCTTAATTTTTATTATTTGTTGTTATAGCGGCAATAGAAATACCCAATCTGTGAAATTTTCAACAGTCTACCTATTACGGTTCTTGAGATACAGTCCGCTGACAGACAGATGGGCGATGGACGGACGGACGGACGGACAGCAGAGGCTTAGTAATAGGGTTCCGTTGGATACCCTTTGGGTACGGAACCCTACAAAACTAATTTCACCCCTTACATAAGCAAATATCACTCCGGAACGCGAGAAAAGACCTTTTAACTTTTTAACAGTCCTCTTCCAACATTATTTTAACCTTTTACCAACCTACCCTCTTCGCCTAATCTAGTCTAAGATACACAGAAGTAACCTTTGATAACCAGAATCCTGTACAAACTGGCATTTTTAGGGTTCCGGACAAAAAACGGAACCTTTACAGGATCACTCGGGTGTCTGTCTGTCTGTCCGTCTGTCACAGCCTGTTTTCTCCGGATCCACTGGACTGATTCTGTTGAAATTTGGTACACATATGGACTTTTGTAACCCAAACACGGACGTGTTACGTAAATCATTAAATTTTTAGTATGCTGTCAAAATAAAAATAAAAAGAGTTTTTTGAACAAAATCGTGTGACCTATCAAATGAAAGGGTGAGGATTTTAATTATATTTGTTTCATAATTTTAAAATAAATGATTTTTAAGTTATTCAAGAAATTAGGCGAAAAATGACCATTCCCTTATCTCCGAAACTACAGATCCTAAAATTTTGAAAACAAAAGGAGATAATAAATCTTTACCTAATGATTACAGGAAAATCTATAGAAGTCTATAGTGTAAAAATAACATGTTAAAAAAAATAGTTCGGAACCCTTTGCACGCGAGTCCGACTCGTACTTGCCCAGTTTTTTGTTTTAAAATAGATAATTTTAAACAGTAGTTGGTTAGTAAGTGATTATGTTGAATTTACAGGGCGACGATATCGCTCAGCGATAAAGCCCTTAAAATAAAGAAAAACAAACCTTTGATAAACATACACACTTACTTAGGTACATTAGATGTTTCGCACGCGTGGGAGCGCCAATACCATCCTGAACGTGCTCAGCCACAAGCTGGACAGCCCCCTTCTGGGGCACTGGGTTCAAGTACAAGTGCGTGTGTCCGGGGCCCCAGAGGGCGGCAAATACTTAAATTAATTTTTAAATGTACCTAACATAGTTTTTAAGTCTCATTACTAACAATATTATGGACCAAGTATGTCTGAAATAAAAAAGATTTTATTTTATTTTATTTTTATTTATTATTTATTTATTAGAATTTAAATAGGTGTATTCGCACGTAACGTTTAGTCGGCACGGTTGGCGCAGTGGTTGAGCGATTGACTGCTGCGCTGCGTGTCGCGGGTTCGATTCCCGCACGGAACAAATATTTGTGTGACTTACAGATAGTTGTTCCGGGTCTGGTTGTTTGTGTATGTGAAATTGAATGTTTGTGAACGCACCCACGATACAGGAGAAATTCCTAGTGTGGGGCAACGTTTTATAAAAAAAAAAAAAAAAAAAAAAAATTTCATGAGGTGATGTTATATTTAAAACCCCCCAAACGCCTAATTCAATATTTCTATTCATAATTCAGACATCATCATGTTTGGCGAAATTAATGGACGTTTTAATGTTATTGGTAAACAGGTGGGCTAGAATTCCTATAAATACCTAAATTAACCAATTTTTGTATAAAAAGGGAAGCACAATCGAATATCGGTTGCAATTAAATTATATTTTAAATATTATTTATTTGTTGTACACATACTCGTGTAGGTAGGCCTCCCTCACGGTGGATCGATGACCTGGTGAATGTCGCGGGTAGCCGATGGATGCGAGAATACCAAAGGAAAACGCAACCCAAAAAATCACAGTTCACACACACCTGTGCTACCTTTCGTCAATTTGTAACCGTCCATTCAAACTCACCTACGTACTTGCTCTCTATAGCTTATTCATACTCCATGCCTTATCCAGCTCAGCCTGAACTAGGTCGTTGTGCCATCCGCCTAATATAATTCCTCAGTCGCCGAGGACACTTAGGGGAAGAGATTGGATGGCTTATTCTTAGCCCTAGACTAGTGGTTCTCGGAGGAGCATAAGCCATGCAATTTCTTTCTGTAAGTGGTTCCTCTGAAATGGTCTGTTCAAGATGGATGCAACAGGGAAATGCCTAATCGTGTGAAAGAGCAAAATTTATCGTGGGATTGAGTTCCATTAAAATTAAAAGGCATTTATTGAAAAACACTCAACCTTCGTCAATCACGAAGCAGTAACATAAGTGCGAGTCGGACTCTCACATGAAGTGTTCCGTAACATAAACCAAAAAAAAACCGGCCAAATGCGAGTCCGACTCGCTCACCGAGAGTTCCGTACAAATTTGTAGCTTCAAGTTACTTTAAATAAAGACGTTGAGTATGGTTTTAATTTCAACTCGATACCTCTACGCGTTCTCGAGATAAAAGGTCTTGACAGATAGACGGATGGACAACAAAGTGATCCTATAAGGGTACTGTTTTTTCCTTTTGAAGTACGGAACCATAAAAAACACGTTTTTTACATGGGAGCCCCCTTTAATATTTTATACATTTAGTTTTTATTATAATTCCTGTTAAAGCGGCAATACACATTTTGTAAAAATGTCAATTGTCTACCTATTACGCTTCTTGAGATACAGCCCGTTGACAGACAGACGGACGGATGGATGGACAGACGGGCAGCGGAGGCTTAGTAATAGGGTTCCTTTGGCTACCCTTTATTTATGGAACCCTAAAAATTAACTCTATGTCGAAGGCCATTAACAAGCACTTTTTAAATCAGAAAGATGCTAGTTGCACGTTCCAAAGTGTAGAGTGTTCTGTGGAGAAGAACTTCACAGACACTTTGTTCGTCCGGAGATTGGATCACCATAATTATGTTCATATTTTAACGATCGTTATTGTTTTTGTTTTGGTATCGATATTTTAAATCAATTAATAACTGGCACAAAACATTAGTAACATTGCTTACGTAGTTTACCTACCTATTTTTTTCCGTATTCCTTAAAAATAAAGTCCTTTGCGTTCCAGAACTGCGGAACCGACATTATAAATAACAGTTTCACCAGGAAATGCCAAAACACCCCAATACTCCACTGCCAAAACATTGAAGCGAAGCGCATCTCGAGACAAAACTTACAACACACACAAAATGGCCGCCATCGCTGTCGCTCCATCACGGCAGCCGCCGCAACACCACATTTGCATTTTATTAAAATCACAATTTTATTTTCAACGCCAACCTTCAAAATCCAGACTTTTGCGGAGGATTTTGGATGTCTCTCTTAATTAATTCCCCGCCTGTTTTGGATTTTAATCATGCGGTCTTCTGATTAGGTCGGGCAATAAAGACGGCGAATCTGATTAGATGTACCAGGGCGCCATAAAACGGTGGTGGCATTGTGAAGACTGGCGGTTTAATTTGGATCGGATTGAATGTTGCTATAAGCTTGTTTTAGACCGGGGCTGAAGCCTTTGAAAATGGTTAAAAGTGAATAAAAATAATAGTAGGATGAAACCCATTGGAAAAGGAAGAGAATATTACAAAATGAAAGGAAAAATAATTTACGGGCGATCTGAGGTCGGGAAGTGGATGGGGGTGAGTTTTTAAGGGTAAAAACGGTTTAACTCGATTTTCGGTATATTTTTTTACACCATCAGAAAATAGAGATTTCAAAGAAAAAAAAGCCTATCGAATTTTTTAAAACATAAATATTTTAACTCAAAAACATTAGTGTGTTTGGGACATAAAAAGGTAAGTTTTCATCAAATTTCGTAAAAGAAAAATAAAAAACCAAAAACTTGGTTATTTGAAATTTTCACATAAATTTTGAGGTTATGTGAAAAAAGTGTAAATACAAAAGTTGTAGATCTTTTTATTACCTACAACTTTGTCATTTAACATTTTCCCATAGAGATTGTAGTTTTGCCGGAAATCGAGATAAACCGTTTTTTATCCCTTAAAAACTCACCCCCATCCACTTCCCGACCTCATATCGCCCGTAAATTATTTTTCTTTTCATTTTTGTTATATTTTCTTGCTTTTCCAATGGGTTTCATCGTTATATTTTTTTTTTGGTTTCAAAATTAGCGAGTCTGGTCTATTTTAGCTGGTTCCTTGTTCAAATTATGTGGAAGTAAATTGTTACCGCTTATGCTATTCTAGTACCTTAATAAGTTTGAGGCCTAGTTTTTCTGTTATATTAAGTGACAGGTTTAGAGTCTAGGGTTGGAATGGTGGCCTATAAATAGCGGTAAGCTGGCCCCTAATAATAAAGTTACCTTAACCGTCATCAGAGAATTGCGGGTGTAAGTTAGTGCAACATTACCTTACCTTTTGGTGAATTTAGATATCAAATAACATAGCCTAGAACTGATTTAACCTGTTGTTTATAACTAGTTTGAATAGGGAAGATGCAAATACAGAATTTATAAGAATGTTGTTAGCAAAATGACAAAAAAATATAAAATAAATGCCATCACAACGTTTTTATTTTAGTTAATAACGATTTTTAACAACATGTAACGTGAAGCGGAACGTATTTAAAAACAAAAATCAGCGTTTAGTGACGTCACTACTGTTATGACAACGAAAAGGCAACCTTATGTCTTTGAGTTAGGACCACTTGACCAATGGCAGACAGGAGTGACGTCATCGTCCGTTTTCGCGCGAAAATTTAAACTGTCGATTTAAAAACGCAATTTTAGCAATTAATTAAAGCGTTTTCATTTCTTATTTATGTGGTGGTCTATTATAGATGGAGTGCTTTAAAATTAAACCAAAAATGGAAGTATTGCATGTTCCTTATTTCCAGTTAGAGACAAGTGAGTTGCCATTGTCATAGTGGAGAAAATAATCGACGGTAATGCATTCTCCATTTGAAAAGAAGTGTGCACTACAGTCGAACAATTTTAGTACAAACTGATGTTTGCTATGTTACGAAAACCAGTCAGTAAATAAGTCAATACATTTACTCCCAAGCCATATAAAACTTTTACCTCACAAACAAACATGATTGCAAACAGCCACACATCAATAACATCGAAAAATGTTGTCAACGTAAAAATTCAAAACTATAAAAGTGCATCACGAGTTTTACGATTCGGTACGAGAAATTTTTAATGTGAAAACAGGGTCCATTAGTGGCGGAATTCTATGAAGCGACGACGTAGTTTCATAGCCAAAACAAACCGTGCATCACTGCCAAAATTCTCGTGACGGCGGCGGGCCGCATTAGCCGGGACTACCTATCTTTGTGTTACATTTTATAGGTACTTGCAGACTTGCTAACGAAATTTTGGTAAGTTGAAAATGAACTGGAGTGTATGTGTCGGAGTTTTTTGGTGTTGATGTTGTCGTGTGTATCATTTTTCCATTATCTACTGAGTAATTGACAGACAACGCACAATCGAAACTACTGGTAGTAGAAATTTGGTATGTTTTTAAGAGAAAATGCTGGCGGCGGGACTTTGTATGTAAAAAGTCATAATTCGAGGTTTGGCTCTCGACTGTTTTCTCCTCCAATATTGGACCGATTTAAGACATATTTCACAAACTGAAAAAGAAGAATATATACTGTGTTCTCATGTTTTCCTTTTTGATGATTTATTAACCGTATAAGCACTAGAACTCTCACAAAATGCTCAAAATTGTCCAATTAATCGCTGTCAACAGCGCCCTAGTGTACAAATTTGGCAACTATTAATCTATAAAGGAACATAGAGACACAGTATACATCCTTCTTATTCAGTTTGTGATATATCTCTAATATCGGTTCAATATTGGAGAAAGAATCAGTCGAGAGCCAAACCTCGAATTATAACTTTTACATACAAAGTCTCGCCGGCCGTATTTCCTCTTAAGTTCCTTGGGGACTTTAAAGGATTCCCCGAAATTCCTACGGGAACGGAAAAAAATGGGATATACGCGTGCGAAGTCACAGGCAAAAGTTTAGTATAAAGAATTCTCTTCAGAATAAAATACATTCTACTTATTTTTAACGCCTTTCGACTTTATGTGATTGTTTTTTTTAGTCGAAAAACTCATCATATAAAGTCGAACTTCACACATCACATCACAGAAGCCTGAAAGCATCAAAACACAGTACGTTTCGACACACAAGGAACTAAAACACTGCCTGTTTTGTAATTTCGCTACAGGAAAACTCTAACGAAAGATCTATATTCCCGAACCAGATTTTCCCGATCAAAACACAGCATCTTCCTCTTTTCCAAGCATCGAGTCAGCCCCCAACCTGCCACCCACGTTTAGACCATCAATAAATTAAAAGAAAATAATGATAAAAAAGCGACCGCATCCTTCAAATAATGATAAAAAATGTGACGCCGTCCCAAGCAATTTGTATTTGAAATATTGTCCTGTCCTATCATATTTTAATGTTCCTTACTTTTTATATAAAAGCAAAAGGAAAACGTAAGCAAAGAACTTGCTTACGTTTTCCTTGAGACACGGAGTATTTAGTAAATAGAAAGAAATTCTAGAGAGTGGAGAAAAAAACATGGTTCTCGTAATGAGACTAGGCTACATTGTTGTGTTTTTCTAAGAATTCTGAGTTGATTGAAGGAATAACATACCTCGTAAATACATTATTATAGACAGTTATTTTTGTTTAAATATAAAACGGTACCTAAATAGCCGTAAAATAACGAGAACTTAGACCAGAATATGAACCCAGCAACCAAAAATAAAAAGCTAGATTTATATTTGGTGACTTAATCTAGTATTAAGTATGCAGAACATATTTATGACAGTTGATTTGTACGCAATAATTTATTTTTGACATTGAATTTTTCTTATTTGTTTATTTTGACTTGAATGATTTGGAATTTGGATTATTATTTTGTGGTTGCACATTGTGACAATATCGATAATTTTTATACTTATTATTGAACTTTATTTTTGAAATTCAATTTTTATCTGACTGGAATAATTTTAAAATGGAATTTGCATTATTATTGCATGGCATTATTGATTTGCTTCCAAATTTCTACTGATTTTTTTTTGTTTTTGACATGATGATATTTTATTCTTTTTTTATTTGATTTGAATGAATTGGAATTGAAGAATTTGGATTACTACAATTATTATTTTGTAATTGCACATGTGACATTATTGATCTTTTTATATATATATTTTTTTAATTTTTATTTTTGACATATTTTGTTAAGGTTATTTTTATGATTTTGTTTCTACATATTATAATTATTATTTTTCTACACAATGTATATTGTTAAGAAATAAATCACGTAAGACATAACTCACTAGCTTCTGCCAGCGGCTTCGCCCGCGTGGTCCCGAGAGAACATACTCCCGGGATAAAAAGTAGCCTATTTCCTTTCTCAGGCTCTAGACTATCTGTCTACTAAATTTCATATAAATCGGTTCGGTAGTTAACAGACATACAGACAGACAGACAGAGTTACTTTCGCATTTATAATATTATTAATTAGTAAGGATTATAATCAGGACTAGTAAGGATGACTCAGCTAAATCCGGTTACACAGGAAGCCGAGCCAAACATATTTGGGAAAAAGCTACGTAGATTGAATGGTATCGAAACAAAAAGTTTCGTTAGAACATAATATTATCTGAATGATCGCAATATTCCTATCTTATTGCGATAAAAGAACAATATTGTATTGACTGACTATTTCTGTAACACAGTCTATCGAGTAGTGTCACGAAGTGAGCGACATTGAACAACCTTAGCTTGAGGATATATGAGTCACGGTAAAGCTGCGTATTCACTAGACGACAAGACTTTTTGGAGATTAAGTTCCAGTTAATATTAGTAAAGGCTGAACCAATAAAGAGAAATAAGAGCTCAATTATGTCATTATGGTAGGCGTCAGGTAAATGTACAATAACGGTCATTGACCCACATACATTTACTGACTTTCTTAACATCAAAACCAGAAATAAAGACATAAAGCTGTCCTGTTTTGTTTTTTGGTGTTTTCTTTTTTTTTTGACATTTTCATTATTTTGACATAGATTTTATTTTTGACATTTTAATAATTTCTCATTTCGGTCTGACTTAATTGGAGTATTCAATAATATGTCATTTTTCAATTTATCTCTAATTTAATACCATGATTATGCATGATTTTTAATCAATTTTAATTTGTAATCCTCACCTAGAGGCGTACAAATGTTGCACACAATATTTGTACGCCTCCTGGCATAACATAGCGCTCTGTTAATCAAGATAAACTCTGTATTTCTTTATTTATGTTAACAAATAAATAAATACTGAATCGCTTCTATCGTGATCCTTTACGTTCTCAGTAATGAAAAACGGTTCATAATTTATTGTTCGGTTTTCTACGAAGGGATTTTAGGGAAGGTCAATGTACTTTATTGCAAGTTTATCTGGCGCCTACCATAATATGCAAATGACTCATCACACTTTTTTATGTTTTTGTGATGAGTCGGGTTTACAGGAGTTCGTGGCCAAGTAATGACAGCCACTGGTTAGATATTCAGGGTTAAGCAGCGGTTGCTGAGGTCATTCCCTGAATGCCCTCAGCAACCACATCCATCATCCATCTTGACCACTTTTTACGTACATTTTTACAAAACAGCACTACTGATGATAAACGGAGATGTTGTCGACGATGCAGCACGTTTGCGCAGTAACCAAATTACTGTTGATTTAAAAAAAACTTGATTTCTCACAGCTCACCTGCCTAGATATGCTATAAAACTTATACACCTTATACCAATCCTGATTATTTTATGTATAATTTTTAGTCCATTTTAAATATTGGCAAACATTCTTAAATTGGCATTATTATTTTTACAGACATAAATCATTAATATCATATTCTTATCAAATCAACTAGTATTTTGTTTTTATTTTTTGTATTTGTGTCATCTTAATCGTGGAATTAGTATGTCAATCGCTTATATTTTTGTTTTTATTTTTTAAAGTTTTGTTGTATAAGTCCTGGCTACTCATTAATGTGTAAGTTCTGGTTACCTAGTTGAGTGTGCATCACACGAAAACGTATTGTGTAACAAGTTTGTATTTTGCAGAAGTTTTTGTAGTGTACTTACCATGTACTTACTATGAACAACTTATACTATGGGACCAACACTGAAATCGCGAAAAAAAATCGACTCCCCCATACATTTCTGTGCGCATAACTCGACAAAATGTACTGAACAACTGATTCTTTTTTCGCGATTTTGGAATTGGTCCCATGGTAAAAGTGGTTCATTATGATGAGCCCTTAAGAGGTATTGCGTTTATTCTTGTTTATACACGTTGTATAAGATTATGTAAGTTATAAGATCATTATAGTTGGTAGTGTACATGTGTATTTTAAATTAATATTTGTTGGAGCGGAGGACACAGAGAACCATTACACTATAATTGTTCCACTCTTTTTTACCTGTGTACACAAAAACTGTGCAAACGTATTTGATTTGATTAGATTACATCAGTATATCGTCAGCCTTAGAGACTAAGCACATTCGTTCGTTTACGATCGTTTTATTTCGCAATCAACCGCAGAATATAACAGATGGAATATGTAGTTTTGCTGCATAGTTCGTTGCACTGTTACTGTCTTTTGCGCTTGCTAATAAAATTTTCATGAAATTTCATGTCGTAACTACCTAGTTTTTGATTGTCATGTTTTATCGAGTCTGTAGTTTTGTTCAGTTTTAGTGATACAACTTCGCTTACGCATTTTTTTGACGTGATAACGTCTTATAAATCGATGAACGCTGGCTGCAAGCACGAAAAAGTGTTCTGTTCCGAGAGCGAGAGCACGGAATAAGCGATAGAGAGGCACGATCGGCCTAAGCGTTCTGCTTGTTTGTTAAGAATTCAATTGTTTTGTTATAACGTTATCACGTTAAATTATCGTCCGTAACCCGATTTTACCGACAGCCAATTTTTTTCCAAAACCGGTACTGGGGAAAACTCGTTGAAAATTTCAATGTTGTTCTCTATGTTTCGGGTCAACACGATTTTTGTTTGTAAAGGTTAGATTTGATTGATTTGGAGCAGAGCAGATATAATTGCCCACCGAACATCTGTCCATGTAAAAACCTCATCTGCGCAACCTCGACCACTCTCACAAGAGTGTCCAATTAAGAAGCAGAGAGGAATGATTGAGCTACTCAGCTATGTTGTATGGTGATATCTATACTAACATATAAAGCTGAAGAGTTTGTTTGTTTGCTTGAACGCATTAATCTCAGGAACTACTGGTCCGATTTGAAAAATTCTTTCAGTGTTAGATAGCCCATTTATCGAAGAAGGCTATTGGCTATATATCATCACGCTAAGAACAAAAGGAACGAAGCAGTAATGAAAATTGTGACGCAGACGAAGTTGCGTGAGTCAGCTAGTTATTGATATTATTGAATCGATTTGACCCCGATAATTATTTTGAGAATTTAATTTATTTGTTTAGTTTTCCACAAAACTACCAGTATTAGTTAACCGGCTTTTATATCCTCAGTTCACGGCACTGGAAAAATAGTCAGGAATACCCTAGTTGCCACACTGATCAACTTTGATGTGCCGTGCTTCACCGAGGCTGTTTATTTTAAGTGTAAATAGTTTTTAAATCAAATTCATGGATATTTTTATAACCAATTCCCCTTTCTTACCTACCTATAGGTACTAATTGTTTAGTTTTATGTTTATCACAATTTTCCTTTCACAAAAATTCTGGTTTTCTGATTAAAATATGCTTACCATGATATCGAAACTGTCATCGAGATTGCATTACAAACACTTCTATTTTGAATGGCATCTCGGTGACAGACTAATAAATTCATCACGGTACTTAGCAAAAAATAAACAGAAAAGAATAGCTATAGTGCGGTATGCACTTTAAAGTTTAGCTCAGCAAGTAGCCTGCCGGGGTTGCGGAATCTGTTTAAAAGAGTCACCGTGGCCAGGGAACGCAGAGGGCATTAGGAGGAACACGGATGGGTTTTAGTCAGTAAGAGTCTGACACTCCTTCTGCTTCACCCAGAGCGGGAGGAGTCATTTGATGATATCCCATCCTTCCATCCTTAAAAAAAAAAGCTCAGCAAGTAGCAGGCAAATATACCAGGCTCTGGTATTCTGCTGGATCTCTGCGGTGACATACGGACGTCGAGCTGAATTTGCGAAAGAAAAGTTATGTCTGTGTATTATGTGTGTTAGTTAGGCGACTAAACCTGCAATTAATTATATTCAATTATTGAATACTGTAGTGTAAGCAGTGAAGTTTTGCATAGGGAATCGTTCTTGAAGTGAAAGATGCGTCCGTGGGTCATAAAACACACTCGAACAACCTATACCGTCGCGCACACATATAAACAGTCCCTAACCAAAACGTCGCGAACCATTTGCGTACCCATTTTAACGGTACCAATAATGTATTGTCACTTTATGTGACAGTGTGGCAAAAATGTGTAAGATAATGTACCGATACCTCCTACCACAGAATAAGAAAGTATAGAAGTGACGCTGAAGATTGGCGTTTGTGTGACAGGCCGAAGAAATGAGTAAAATTACTGTTGAGTGCTTTCCTGAAAAATCTATTAAGTCTGTCATTAAGATTACCAAAAAGTATTGCACAGTATTTTTGCTTTAGTTACAAAAAAAAATGAAGGATACAGTGCGTTAAAATTTCGAGCTTTGGTACAAATTTCACCAACAAGTGACGTCACCAGCTCTCACTTCTTTGATGAGCTCTATTCTCCGGAACTTTGAGGCTCTTTATCTTTGTCAATTTGTATTAGTTTGAAAGGCTTAACGTACTTGTGTAATGTTTATTTTATTTAACTGGGGAACCAAAATCCAGGAATATACGCTTTGAAAGTCAGCAAATAAGTTTTAAGCCGTGCGTAAATAGGATCCGTAAGAATCGATTTCGAAATGGATTTTCAGATGCAGGTGTGAACCCCTGCAATACGCAAAGTTCTTGTTACCCAGTGCGGGCCGTACATTCCTTTGTGCGTGAGTCAATGTTGTCAAAATTTTCACCCATAGCTACCCCAATCCCACGCAAGGCATTGTCAATTTTGGCTATGATGAAACACGGTACGCGTGGCAAGCACTGGAAGCATCGACACAATAACTCGACTATGTCGAACATTTCAGGCACCCGGAAAATGTAGGCAGCAATGCGTTCAAAATCAGAATCAGAATGATTTATTAATTGGGTTTTTGTTGTGTATTGCAATATCAAGTGTAATTTCTTGTGTTTTAGCAGCATTACCGCCATTTTAAAGAAATTGGACAGTTGAGAACCGTTTTAAATGTATTTTTCTATTTTTTAGTATAGTGTACAAGGATCTGGCCCAGGCTCCATACGTTCTGGAACATCTCCTTTCACTCTTAAATAAGTACAATTATTTTACGATTTGTGATTTACGGTCCAACATGAAATTCATATTATTATAACTGGATAATAGTAACAATGTCAAAATTGGGTACTTATAAATAAGTAAAATAGTTGGGACGAGAGGTGAAGGAGAGACAAAGTCTAAACTACAGTTTTTGCTTACTACACATGAAAATTGTCAAACAACGATTGCAAATGACCGTGGGTAATAACAGTCACATGGGTCGAACTTCAAGGTTAGAGGTAAGTCAGTGCATAGTTGACCATCCGTTACATAGATACAGAGATGTGCCTTGTGGTTGACATTCGTAGATCTTTGACAGGCGTTAATGATTGCCAAAAGCCAGATTTTCTGACACCATTCTTGCTAAAGAACCTACCTGTGTGTGCGCGTTGTTTACTAGTTAGTGGGTTGCAGGTTGAGATAGGCAGTTGCTCTATAGAGGTATGCGGAACAGAGTATAAAGTCCCGCAAACCTCCATTGAAAAGGGAGGATCCTCCAATTGGACGATTGTTGTGTCCGGTGGGCAACTGCCCGATATTAGATATTCAGACTGTTGTGTATGTTCAAATTGCACGGAAAACTCTGACACCGCGATGCAGGATTCCGTTTATAGTTCGCTGTTAGCGGGATAAATGGCGGTGCGGTTGTTTTTGTTGCCGTACAAATTTCGCTTCGTTTGTTTATCTTGCTACAGCTCCATTAGTAAGACAGAAACCGACCCCAACATAGTTAAGTGATGGTCCGGCCCAATGATATCGGCATAATTTTTAGGGTTCGTACCTCAAAAGGAAAAAACAAAACCCTGTTGTCCGTCTGTCGGTCAAGACCCTTTATCTCGGGAACGCGTAGAGATATCGAGTAGAAATTAAAACCATATACTCAAATCTACAGTCCCCAAAACCTGTGAAAAAACAAACTTCTAAGTTAACGCAAAAAAACAGATACGGCCGTTTATGCTGCAAAAAACCTATATTTCGACACTCTCAAGGGAATCAAAATTTATAGGGTAGTTCCCGTTGACCTAGAACTTTGAAATTTGGCAAATAGTATTGTCTTATTCTACAAATATAGGAAAAAGTTTAAAAACTACACAATTGTAATTGAATCATAATAAAAATATATCCTTTATTAAAAGTAATTTGTACTAACAAATTTGTACGGAACCCTCGGTGGGCGAGTCCGACTCGCACTAGTCCGGTTTTTTTTTTGACAATCGTTGTTTTTTTTAATTTTTGTTTGTGATGGGTTTGCTCTTGACTCTAGCCTAGGTCACAGATGACAGAGACAAAGTCTACGATGGAGCGAGCTTACCCAGAAGGAGCCTGTTCACTCTTACTTTGAAGGGATTACGGTTGTAAGCGTTTGGAAACACAGACGCAGGCAGAGAGTTCCACTCCTTTGCTGTGCGCATTATAAAAGACGTTAGGAAACATTTAGTGCGAATTGGTGGAATAGCAACAACGTAAGGATGGTAAGTTGCTGAAAGAATGTCTCCTCATTTAGTGCCTCAGGAGTGTCCTTTCTATACATTCTTAGTCTACGCTCGAATCGAATACGGGGACGGATTTCGTAAGGTACCGAAGGGAACGTGCGAATAAATTCTGTGTTTTATGAATGATGAGAGTTGTGGCTCGAAGTATGGGATAGTGTTCGTACGGTTTCACTTTTTTTGTGGTGATAGGTTTTCAGGAGGGGATTCCAATTTTGTTTTTTTACGGGGTGTTTATTTATGGAGTGTTGGTGTTGTGTTATTCTGAGAATAGGCTACTGAAATTTTCGGCTTTGGGAGGGTTTTTTTTGCCATAGAGTTACATGCAAGTAGGCGATGCACCTGATGTTAAGTTCTCATAAATATTTGCAAAACTAGACATGAAAAAATACTAAGTGTGTAAGTTCACGGCTGCATTAAAAAGGTCCGTTTCAGCGATATGTCAGGCAGACTTATGCTGCCTGACATTGGTTTCCTAATGAACCTTTAGCCTTAGTAAGGTGTCGTTTTCAGCATAAGGGTCAATTCACAGAGAGAGGCGGTGCGAAGATGTGCACAATTATTAAAATAGCGATACAAAGTACTAATTCAAATTCCGGAAGTTGCACTCGAATTCCCCGCGCTCTTGTGCGCGTATCTTCGCGTCGCGAACCTGAAACTAATGGTGCAATTACACTTGGTCATTAGCCCGTATTCGGGTGCACGAAAGACGTTACTCGAATTCGGGCACCCGATGCATGAATTACATTGTTTTACTCACGTTCGGTTACTGAAACACGGCGTCAGGTAACTAAAACGAAAGCTGTTTGATTCTCGACTCCGTTTATTTACACTTAGTCGTTTGTCCGAATTCCATTGGCAATCGAATACGAGCTAACGACCAAGCGTAATTGCGTCATAACCTTTTCATCTAATCCTGCGAAAAAAAAAAACTAAAATTCTACAAAAAACCGTTTCACCGTCACAGGCACACCGGGCGCAAATACAAAGTAATCCAATTGTTTCAAACGACCAATCGGCAATGCGAGACATGGAAAAAAATGTAAATTCGTTAGAACTAGCAATCAGTCGGTCGCTAGTTTGTGGACTACAGATTTGCATACTGCATTATGCATCGATGCATCGCAACGTCGTGGATTGATGCTCGCACTTCAATTCAGTAAATGGGGATGTCGAATGACAGGCGCTTGTTTAGGCCTTGGGATTGCAAGTCCGGGAGATAATGGGAACTACCAAACATCCATACTAATACTAATAAAGTAATTAAGAACCAAACTAATATTATAAATGAAATTATCTCTGTTTGTTTCTTCACGTTTGAACGGCTCAACGTATTTGAATGAATCTTGGCACATAGGTAGACTATGTCCTGAAATAGGACATTCCATCCCAAGAGTCTGTTCACTTGGGATATTTTTCGTCTTTCACGTGGGCGAAGCTTTTTTTTATGAATACGAATTTTACGAAACAAATAGCACAGCATAAAATATACTAGTCCAAATTCAAAGACATAGTAGTATTTTTTTAATTGATCAATAAGAAGTACTTTTATTTCAAACAATAACAATTCTAGAAACTCATTAAACTTCAAAAGATCGTATGCTCAAGCATAAATCTCAAAATAAAATCAGATTAAAGGACAGATTATCGCGAAACCTAACAGATTTTGAACCAAATTTCATGCTCGAACACTGTTCACATGTGCCTTAAAATGCACAACCAGCTAATCTCATACATAGCGACATAAGCAACATGTCACGCCATACAATACATAATCACACGTAATCACTGAACCCGGCTCCTCATCCAATTAGCCGGGCCCCTAATCCTGACAGAGCGGCAGCGTGCAGCGCCATCTAGCGACGCAATTACACATTATATTTACACACATATTTGTGCAGCTGCGTTCGTTGATTCATTGCAAACAAGCTGCAATTTGCATATCGCTCGGTGTGTCGTTGTCTTTAGGCCTGGATATTATTTAAGTTTGTAGTTTCGTGAAGGATGCTGATTTTGGAAAGGTGATGTTGTAGTTTAAGGTTGCTAAAATGGGCGTTTTACTTTTCTTTTGTAGACTCCAGTCTGGATTTTTACCCGGTGACGGATATAAGCTCGCCCTTATTACTTTTGATTACAAACCATAGGCATCACTGCCTAACTCTTCGCGGTATACAACCATGATGATAATTATGTTATCTTGCTGACTTTTGACAACTATTTTGTCTGATGGTAAAGCCTTAATTTTAAGCGTCATTAATTTTGCATACTCATCACAATTTCGGCTAAAGCACTTTCACTGCTGGACATAGCTCTCCCCCAAGCCGGCCCTGGGTGTCTTCCAGATTATAGTCCACCTTGTGGGAAGCTGTCCAATGCTGTGTCTGCACGCTGACATCATTCCAGAACCAGAATCAGAAATCATTTATTTGCACAGAATGTAGGTAACAAAACATAGTGTTGATGGAAAAATAAAACATGTAGATCCAGTACATTCGGTAGAATGTACTGGATCTACATGTTTTGTTTTTTTTTTATACGGTAGTATGGCATGCAACATTAAGCACTATTATAATAATCATAAGTATTGGTAATCTATTTTAATAATTGTCAGGTAATCAGTTTATAATGTCATAATACCTTTCGGACCCCATCGACAATATATTGTCCACATTGGGCGGGAATGTGCCCTGCCCAATGCCACTTAAGTTTGGTCATAATTTTGTACCTGACTTGTGGAAACCCCCCTTTTTATTAATGTTGATTTATATCTTTGCATACCCACCTACCTACATATCACCACGCCTGTATTGGCAGCGTCGTTGGCAGATGCCATCTAAATGTGGGTGAGATTTACATAGGCACGGGAATAAATCCATACCTGAGACAACTTGTGCCAGTTTTGTAAATCCAAAATATTATTATTATTTAGTAGTACCTACCTTCCTTTATTTCTTCTCAACAGCGTATCGATGGTAAAATAAATTTAGAAGTTCTTAAATATCGTGTTTCCCAATTTTCAGCATACTTATTGATGTTCTTAAAGTCTCAGACCTATCTAATGGTGAGCCTTGCATGCAGCATTGCATTAGGGTGCCTGTCCATTACAGCGGAGCGAGGCAACGGAGCAGAGAAACGGGAAATTTTAACCAATGGAATTGCATAAAATTTGCGTACCAATTGAGTCAGTGGTCAGGCAGGGGTCAATAGTTCTTCCATAGTAAACGATTAGCAGTCCACTAAACCACCCAAACCCATAGCGTTTAATCTTTTGTTTCCATATTTTGCAATAGTCCTGCTCCAACCGGGGATTATCACTTTCACAGTGCATACAGGGATAATCGTCGGTTGGCGCCCCCTTCCATTTCAAATGTCAAACGGGGCCTCTGCGAGTTGGCTTCGGCTCCTCGTACGCCTATCAAAGGACCGGGTCTCCAGGGACCCGAGAAAGTGAAAAACAAATAAAAAAAAAACAACTTTTTTAAATAATTGCAAACAAGACACTAAACCAAACATTTTCTTCATAACACGTTATGATTGTTACATTCCTCCTTAACAGAACCAAATACCTGAACACGCCATAATTTATATTCCATACAAACGTAGCTAAAGGCATTTAAGAACCGATTCACGAAAGCAGGTGGAGCCTAAAACCGGCTTGTTTTTGCCAAATAACTCAATTAGTTAGGACTCGCGGTGGTTTATAGTTGTACAGGTTTATTTGCCGAATGTTTTCCTTTTTATTACACGTTTTTTCAGGTAATTGAATGCGATGGTAAGGTTGTAAGTTGTTTGGTAGAATAGTAGACTTTTGTAAGTGGTGTAGGATAGTGGATTTTGGGGTGGCGGAATTTATTCGGAAGAGCCACCGCGGCCCTGGAACGCAAAGGGCATTAGGAGGAACACGGATGGGTTTTAGTCAGTAAGAGTCTGACACTCCCTTCTGCTTCACCCAGAGCGTGAGGAGTCATTTGATGATTTCCCATCCTTAAAAAAAAAGTATAGTGAGTTTTAATGGAGGAGGGGCTCGTGGCTCAACTACAACAGCCGCACGGTTTGGTCTTCACGGTAAAGCAACGCTTGCGAGGTCGGTCCGAAGATTGGCAAACTTCCGTTACATACTGATATTCCTCTGTACCTCGAAAACCATTTGTTGGTTGCGATTGTCATTTATGCATCTTATACAGTCCTTACGGATGACCATACGTACTGGTGCTAGATTTTCTGGCTCTCTAGTCAGAAGCCACCAGTCTTGGTGGTCAGATGAACAGTAGCTCCTTGTCAAATATTATTACTACGTAGCTGGGAAAAGGTTAGATAGATTTGTGGGTTTTTTACGTCAAAGCACAATGGACAACTTTATTGTAGCACTTCCTTACCTACCTTAAAATGAAGATCCAAATAATCTCAACATTTTATTGTATGACAGCATTTTCATTTCAACATTTCAGCATTCTCCCGTTGATCTTTTCAGCTTTAACCAAAGCAGTTCCAGTCTCAAAGAATTCCGGCGTCCCGTCGTACAGATAAAAAAATTGCCAAAAAAAAAGCAACGTATTTATAAATACTTTTATGTCATTATGTTATAAATTTATGTTGTTTATAACACCAGTGTCCTGTAGGAAAGGTTTTTACTGTGACTGATATATATAGGTGGTTAATTAATCAGATTTTTTAGGGTTCCGTATTCGAAGGTTACCCAACGGAACCCTTTTATTAAGTCTATCCGTCCGTCCATCCTACCGTCCGTCTGTCTGTCAGCGGGCTGTATATCAAGAACCGTTATAGGTAGACGATTGAAATTTCCACAGAGTATGTATTTCTAATGCCAAAAAACAACAAATAATAACTACCTTTGTAAGGTAAAAAAAGCCTCTAAATAAATAAAGAAAAAAAAAACAAATAATAACAATTTCATTAAAAATTAATCGGGACTGCCATACAAGAAACGTGTTTCTTTATATTAATAATAATAATCTTTATTAGACGAGAAAGGTATACATATGTTCACACAATTTGTCAACAGGCTCCTAAAATTAATCTTAAAATTATAATTACATAATTGTGTCTATTTTTAGCATCTGCTACCGAACTAGGTTTATAGCCTGTGTTTCAGTACGCAGCGCCTCAAGCCCTCAAACTAATATGCAAGTATGAGCTCACAAACAAAAGTAAACATTAAAATATCTACTTAACTAAAATTCACAAGGTTTACATGCTTATATACTTAATACTTTTAAAATAAGGTTATTGTCCTCTTTTTTTTTTTTTTTTAAGGATGGGAAATCATCAAATGACTCCTCCCGCTCTGGGTGAAGCAGAAGGGAGTGTCAGACTCTTACTGACTAAAACCCATCCGTGTTCCTCCCAATGCCCTTTGTGTACCAGGGCCGCGGCGACTCTTTCGAACAGATTCCGCGACACCGACAGGCGCTGGCCCTAGCGGGCCCCGTCTTCTACGCTGACAGCTCTTTAAGGCGCGCGTGGAACACAGCGCGCCGTCGACCCGGGCTTGGTTCTGATCGGACAGCGAGCCACCCAATGCTCGCCGTCCGCAGGCCCGTGCCTACGGTGGCCGGGAATCGCCCTGCGACTCCCGACGCCCGGGGCGTCTTCTCCTGTTGCGGCGGCTGGGGCATGAGGTTTCCCTCTCTCTCACGCGTTCGGCCTCCTCCTTTGCTAGCATTGCTGCTTCGCAGAAGGAGGTGACCGCTTCCCATGCCTCCTCGCTCCGGACCATGGATTGGACCAGGGCCGGACGCGAGAGGTCGCCGCCGCCAATCGCCTCGACGAGGACGCGGCGGTGTTCCTCCCAAGCAGGGCAGACCTCCACCGTATGCTCCACCGTGTCCTCCGGGCGATCCTCGCAGTGTTGACACCCGGGCGTATCCTCCCGCTGAATTCGAAACAGGTACCTCCCAAAACAACCGTGTCCGGTGAGTACCTGCGTCAGACGGAAGGTGAGGACGCCGTGGCGCCGCTCTAGCCACTCCTCAAAGAGGGGACTTATCGCCGCAATTGTGGCGTGCCCAGCGCTGGGTTGCGACAGTCGCTGTCTCCATACCGCCATGAGATCCTGCCGGAGCTCCGTCCGCCGTGCTACGATTTGCCGGGCAGAGGAGTCTCGCCCCGGCGTAGCGCCTCCACGCGCCATTCGTAAATGAGCGCGAGGGCTCTCGCCTCTAGATCTCATGGCGGTAGTCCGGCAAGGAGGCTCGCCGCCTCGCCAGAGACCGTGCGGTATCCCCGGGCCAGCCGGATGGCCATGACCCTCTGGGACGCGTTCAGGTACCGGGCAGGTCGCTTCCTCAAAGTAAAGGTTATTGTCCTCTGGGTGTGTAAGATGAAAGGGATGAGTGTGTGTGTGTAAGAGGGTGTGTGAGAGAGTTTTCCGAATATTTTGCTATTGGATTCATGTAGAAAAAAAATAAAAATATTGGTTTATGATATAGCGGTATGGTGGTGGTTGTTTCGTGTGTG
This sequence comes from Lacanobia wlatinum, assembly GCA_947578705.1. NCBI lineage: Eukaryota > Metazoa > Arthropoda > Insecta > Lepidoptera > Noctuidae > Lacanobia > Lacanobia wlatinum. The sequence goes on from OX388031.1 coordinate 26,155,239, forward strand.
TTCGGTTTTAACAGCAGAATTCGATTTCGAATTGCACTCTGCTCATACCCTATAACATAAAACACGTTCAACCAAACTTCTGCCTACCCTTCCAGGTAATACAAGTTTGAAGAAAGGTAGCTCATGGTATGTTCGTCATCATCATATCAGCCGAAAGACGTCCACTGCTGGACATAGGCCTCCCCCAAGCGTCGCCACAACGACCGGTCCTGTGCGTCTCACATCCATCGGCTTCCCGCGACCCTCACCAGGTCATGGTATGTTACTGAACTTTAAATGGCGTCTCTCCTAAAATAGAATGAGCACGTACCTACATTGTTAATCTAATAATCTCGCCAACTATCGGCCCCAACTTAGATTAGTTCCAGCGATTACAAAGTTATCGCTTCAGGACCTTTGTATGTAGGGTAGTTTAGCTATAAAATACTATTATAACGACACCTCCCCCTGCATGATAACAGGTACAATTACACAAGTTTGTAACCAATAATCGCAATTGTACATTTGCTAAATGCTGGATTAATTTCTAACTAGCTTCTACCAGCAGCTTCGCCCGCGTGATCCCTAGGGAACATACTCCCGGGATAGCCTATGTGTTACTCCAGACTATAACCTACCACTGTACCAAATGTCATCAAAATCCGTTCAGCCGTTCTGACGTGATTGAGTAACAAACATCCATACATTTCGCATTTATTATATTACTAGCTGACCCGCGCAACTTCATCTGCGTCACAATTTTCATTACTGCTCCGCTCCTTTTGATCTTAGCGTTATGATATGTAGCCTTCCTCGATAAATGAGCTATCTAACACTAAAATATTTTTTCAGTTCGAACCAGTATTTCCTGAGATTAGGGCGTTCAAACAAACAAACTCTTCAGCTTTATAATATTAGTATAGAAGTATAGATACCTTCTGGCATTCAGCTGCATCAGTTTGCCTGGAAGCCAACAGCAATTTTATGGGATAAGTCTAGGCAAATTAGTGGATGTTAATTGTATGTATGTTAATAAGTATAACACTAACATTTTTAGTCGACTACCCAGGAAGGGTTATGTTTTTCGCGCATATCTTGTATGTTTGTTTGTAATTTGCAAATTTCTTTATTACCTTCGAAACGGCTGTATGGGTTCCGACTGCTGAAGTGTCGTTAGATTTCTCAAAAACTCAAGCGTCCTTAGATAGGTGTTTAAAAAAAAACAATATGGCGGATTTTTGGCGCTAAATTGTAAGTTAGGAAAAATGTTTCGGTCTTTTTAGTGCTTATAAGTTCACTTTTTTGCAGTCGGGATTTTTTGATATTTTTAACCGTTGCATTTGTTACTTACCTCACCGTTTCGATGACAGCAGTCACGAACTTTAATTAAAATGTATAAGTAAGATTATGCAATAAACAAAATTAAAGAAACTAGTAACGTTTATGCACACTTTTAACGAGGTATCTTATTATAGAAGTATCGTAAGTACCGTAAAAGACAACTATTTACGCGCTTAATCAATAATTTCATAATTTCAGCTGAAAGACGACCACTATTGGCTCGCATGCAGCGGACTCCCGCGGCCAATTAATCAATCAATTAACTCATAATAATTAATTAACAAGCTCATCAATTACCAACACGTTGATCAATCTTGGTCCATTGTTTACGAAACATAACCTCTCTTTTTTATAGAATTTAACCACAATATCACAAGAGGAAAACGACAATGTGTTCAGCGATGGAGCACGCTTGCTTAGAAGTGACCTAACTTGTATAGGTTTCAAATTTTGTTTTTATTCGTATGTTAATGTGCTTGGCTCAAGTATAAAAATAATAAATAATAATTTATCGTTTATTCTCTGTCCACAAAGTTTACTTAATGTTATTTTTTACAAAAAATGCTTGGCTCAAGTAAACTCACTCTGTATTTCTTCTTTCTATCATAATGCTAATCATAATTAGCAACCACACAAGCAGCCGATCCTCTTGACGGTAAGCTTAGAGGTTACCACTCTTGACTTAAAAATACTATAAAACACAAAGTTCATCAGCCAACAAAACATCTTGAAATTAAATCTTCACGTCGCGTCATCTACTTACCGTGTTACATCCAAAACAATCGCACGAGAACTGAAAAGTACGTCGTCGTAGAACGCGGTCGGTTTACGCGCCACACATTATGTGTCCGTGACGTCACGCCACGGCGCGCGTGCGTGGCGGTCGACGGCCACGCGGTACTGGCCACGTTCTCGGGAATGCACGCCCTCTATCGGACTACGGACTATCTCCGTGTTGAGAGGATGTTCGGGTTGATGCCGTTTTAGTTTTAGTGTCAAGGTTAGGGTTTTAGGTTTTGTGGCAGGAACGTTAGATACTAATAATGTAAAGTTGGTAATACTGGTATTCAGCTCGAAGAAGTCGACAAGAATATAGTTGGAAAAAGTCTAGGCAGATTGATTGATAGGAAAGTTAGTTTTTAGAGTTCCGTATCTAAATGGTAACCAACGGAACCCTATTACTAAGCCTCTGCTGTCCACCCGTCCGTCTGTCTGTCAGCGGGCTGTATCTCAAGAACCATAATAGGTAGAGAGTTGAAATTTTCACAGATTGTGTATTTCTATCGCCGCTATACTACTCTACTTTGCCGGTTTTTTGAAAAGAATTTTAGTGCGATATCGAGAAGTGAAGAAAGGATCCTGCATCTGTATGTACGTTTGATGGTTAAGGCGGAGATACCTGAGAGCAGCAAATTTTTAACTCCCGACTAAAAAAGAGGAGTGTTATAAGTTTGACCGCTGTGTGTCTGTGTGTCTGTCTGTGGCACCGTAGCTCTTAAACGGGTGAACCGATTTGTATGCGGCTTTTTTTTTATTTGAAAGCAGGATTTCCAGCGATGGTTCTTAGACAAGTTTTATCAAAATCGGTTGAGCTGTTTGAAGATCATCAGCTCTTTTCTAGTTGATGAAGGCATTTAACCAGCTTTTACGGGTCTGATCGATGCGAAATTTGTGTATTCTGATACTTCAATGACATTGCAAAAACATGGTTATATTGGCCTGATGCTGTGGCACAACCTGAGGTCTGCAGAATACCCAACTCCTCACTAAGTTACAGCAGAGGTATTGTGTTTGAACTCAATGAAATGGTTTCAATGAACAGATTATACACTTCTGGACACATCTATTGGCCCACCTTAGAGTTTAGGTTTCGATGGCCCCTACCGAAATATGATTGCTAGATTGAACAAAAACTGTTGATGCAGTTTTAAACCTGATACATTTTACCATCTTTTTCGATCGTATTGTTTTAAATTTGAATTCAGAATACCATACGACATGGAGCTACGCCTAACAAGTCGGATATGCGCCTTGTTAAAGGCAATTGATTTTTGAATAAAAAACATGTTTTATGAAATAAAGGTTTAATTTAATAACGCGTGTTGCCTCCATGGGCATCTACCACAGCTCTCATACGATTAGGCATAGAGTTTATCAACCGCTCTATGAAATTTTGAGGGATCATCTCCCATTCCTCTTCTATGGCAGTTTTCAACTCCTGCATCCTCTGGGCAACTGGCTGACGAGCCCTAACACGTCTTTTTAGCTCGTCCCACATGTGCTCAATGGGGTTCATGTCTGGGCTTCTGGCTGGCCAGTCCATAACAGTGATGTTCACATCCCGAAGATATTCCCTGACGATGCCGGCCGCATGGGCTCTTGCATTATCATGCATAAAAAGGAAATTTGGGCCCACATAGTCCGCGTATGGTATCACGTGAGGTTCTAAGCACTCACGAATGTACCTTTCAGCATTTAATGTTGGCAGCCGTGGTCCTGTAACAACCTCAACCTGAGTTTGCCGCTCGCGGATATACCGCCCCAGACAGTCCATGAGCCACCGCCATAAGCAACCCCCTCTTCAAAACAGCATTGTGCGAAACGCCCTCCCTTACGTCGGTAGACCTTCTTCCTTCCATCATTGCCATGTAACACAATTTTAGACTCATCAGAAAAGAGTACACGTCCAATCTTGCTGTGTCCAATTTAAATGACTGCGTGCGAAATGAAGGCGCGCTGTTCGGTGGGCTCGCGTTAGTTTGGGCCCATTAGCTGGCTTATGTGGTACCATATCGCGTTCTTTTAACCTTCTCCGAACAGTTCGAGCGCTCACAGATACTCCGTGGAAGTCGCGAAGTTGGTTTTGTATCTCAATGGAGGTAAGGTGACGATTTCTCAAGCTGGTCGTCACGATGAATCGATCCTGCCTTTCAGTTGTGACCCGAGATCGTGGCCTTCCTTGGCGACGAACAAAGCCGCCAGTCTCTAGGTACCTCCGATAAACATTTCGGACCGCAGATCGACTTAAGTTGAGCACTCACGTTTCTTTGGCTGTGTCCGGCCTGAATAAGTGCCACAGCTTGGGCGGCGACTTCAGGTGAAGTATCCATAGATTATTGATAGAACCTCACCTTAATGTTAAGAATAAGTAATGTTTGTTGCAAAACCAAAGATATCAATCACTTTTTCAAGAATTAAATCCAAGTAAACCAATAAAACCAAGTTTTCTTAGTATTCGATTGTTTGATATCAACAAACAGGCTCCAAATTGTCTTTTGTTTCTTTAAATTCTGTGTTCGAAATTCAAAAAAAGACTATTGAATGAAATTGTGAATGTGCCAGGTTCAAAACTGCATAAAAACTTTTTGCTCGACCTAATATAAAATTTTAGCTAGCACCAAACGAAACTGAAAATACAAGGTGGGCCAATAGATGTGTCCAGAAGTGTATTTAGATCAGTAACCTTAACATGATGCTGAAGCATGTCCTGAAATCTGCAGAATACCCAACTCCTCACTCACTTACAGCAGACCTTCCGTTTTCGTATTCATTTAAATGGTTGCAATGAATAGGTTATAAATAGATTGTGATCAGGGGCTGATGATGAAGCAGAAAAGATAAATGAGTAAATACATTGGTGAGAGATGCAAAGCTACTTTCCAAGCTTGTAGGATGTAGTGCCGTTTAGGTGAGTGTAGATCATATGTGGATGGATGGACAGGGAGAGGAAGGCCAAAAAAAAAGATGGATGGATTGTGTAAGGAGCAATATGAAAGAAAAGGGAGTTAGTGATAGCGTGACGGCTGATAGGACAGAATAGAAGTAATAAACGTGTGGATAAGGGTAGGAAGATGATGAGATTATACGTTTTCTAGTAGTACCTATTAGGTAAATTAAGTTTAAAAAGCAAAAAATAAAAATTAAATTAAAAGTTTAAAAAACCCGTGATTAAAAAATAGCTATAAAAAGTGAAACAATAGTACATATTAATTTAATATAGGTACGATTCTTTGGGCCAAGCGTCATCGCGTCGGGGACCGCTAATAATATAGAGGTACTTAACAAATACCAAAATTTGCGGTCTCCCGACGCGATGACGCTTGGCCCAGAGAAGCGTACCTATATTAAATTAAAAGGATCAATATGTATTATTTTTTCACTTTTAAAGCTATTTTTTAATCGGGGGTTTTTAAATTTTTAATTTAATTTTTATTTTTAAATTACGATCACGACGAATTGTTGAGCTTATCTTTGACAAACCAATTTTTTAAAAGTTTCTTTTAAAAAATTGGTTTCTTTTTGGCGGATACAAAAGAAATTGTTTGAATTCCGACCGATCAAAACATTTAAAAATGAGCTGCATTTGTGTAGTACCGAAACGTTTATTTGTTGGCACGTTGTTCTACAAATTGGTTATTTACATGCCTTAGTAAGGCTTGCATAGAATATAAATCTCAGTTCAAAAACGATTCATATTAAACGTTAATCGAATCCAAGATAAAACCTACCTACTTATCAGTCTATTTCCTGTAAACTTTTTCCTTTTGAATCAATAAAGGGCGGACCCTCGACGGCGCTGGAGCCGAACGAATTAGATGCATTGAATCTCCGGAGCGGCGTCGTTGCAGATGAGAATTTTTAGGGTTCCGAAAAAAAAAAGGAACCCTTATAGGATTACTCGGGTGTCTGTCTGTCTGTCCGTCTGTCACAGCCAGTTTTCTCCGGATCCACTGGACCGATTCTGTTGAAATTTGGTACACATATGAACTTCTATTTCGGGTTATAGAAGTTCATATGTGTACCAAATTATGTGACCCAAACACGGACGCGTTACGTAAATTATTATTTTTTTAGTATTGGGGTCACTTTTGGGAGTCTAACTAGAAAATTTAAAAAAAAAGTTTTTTGAACAATACCGTGTGACACATCAAATGAAAGGGCTTACTGTGAGGGTTCTAACTATATTTTTTTCATAATTTTAAAATAAATGATTTAGAAGTTATTCAAGAAATTAGACGAAAAATGACCATTCCCCCCCCCTTATCTCCAAAACAACTGAGCCTAAAATTTTTATAAAAATGGAGATAATAGATCTTTACCTAAAGATTACAAGAAAACCTATTAGAAGTCTGTAGTGTTAAAATAACATGTTAAAAAAAATAAATTCGTTCGGAACCCTTTGCACGCGAGTCCGACTCGCACTTGGCCAGTTTTTAATCACGAGACCACATAGGTACTTATAAGAATAAATAGATTCTACAATAGGCATTTTTTTGACGTCTTATTTTAGTTATGATTTATTTATTTTAAGTGTATATAGTTTGTTTTAATAAAAATAATTAGCTTGTATGTTTACAAGAACATCAGGTGTGACCAGTCACGATAAAGGGTTCAAGTGTGCCTTCTGGGTTAATCAAGTAAAATGTGCAGACGTGCTATTTTCTAAAGCTGTTCATTGTAGTCATTAATTTACATAGGTACTTTAGATAAGCTTGCATTTTATTATAATTTCACCTAAAGTTAATATTAAGAAAGTTGAACCAATCCGGATGAAACCTACCTACTTGTCAGTCTATTTCCTGTAAACTTTTTCCTTTTGAATCAATAAAGGGCGGACCCTCGACGGCGCTGGATCCGAACGAATTAGATGCATTGAATCACCGGAGCGGCGTCCTTGCAGATTAGATTTTTTAATCGGAGGACCACATCCGTATAAGAATAAATTGCTCCTATAGTAGGTACCTATTAAATAATAATATGGTAAATGGATTTTTAAGAGACGTATCTAAGTGACCGATACAAATGAACCTTTTTAAAACTTGAACATAACACATGTAAAAATATTTTTATTACTCGGAAAGTAGGCCTGAAGTTGCCTAAGGAGCGGGTTGAAAGTATTACTTTTCAGCCCTGGGGAGAATCGTTTTCAACTACAGCCGTCAAATTAAAAAAAATAATTCTATATGACTCTCTATACAGCCTCTCAATTACAGCGCGATATGAAATTGAAATAACATAAAGATCAGTATTAATTAAAGATTTATTTTTATTATAATTTACTTTATAACATAGATTTTGGGTAAAATATTGACCATTTTTTCAATTATGAAAATGGAACATAACGGCTGAGTAGCTGGCCGGTCATTGAAAAAAAACTGGCCAAGTGCGAGTCGGACTCGCGTGGCAAAGGGTTCCGAACGAATTTAATTTTTTTAACATGTTATATTAACACTACAGACTTCTAATAGGTTTTCCTGTAATCTTTAGGTAGAGATCTATTATCTCCATTTTTTTCAAAATTTTAGGCTCAGTAGTTTCGGAGATAAGGGGGGGGAATGGTCATTTTTCGTCTAATTTCTTGAATAACTTCTAAATCATTTATTTTAAAATTATGAAAAAAATATAATTAAAATCCTCACAGTAAGCCCTTTCATTTGATATGTCACACGATATTGTTCAAAAAACTTTTTTTTTTAATTTTCTTGTTTGACCCTCAAAAGTGACCCCCATACTAAAATTTAATAATTTTCGTAACGCATCCGTGTTTGGGTCATAGAAGTCCATATGTGTACAAAATTTCAACAGAATCGGTCCAGTGGATCCGGAGAAAACTGGCTGTGACAGACGGACAGACAGACAGACAGACAGACAGACACCCGAGTGATCCTATAAGGGTTCCTTTTTTTTTCGGAACCCTAAAAAATGGGCGGGAAAGCGCCAATCCGATCTTCATTTGTTTTTTCGAGTTGTAGTGTTTTGTTCTCATGCTTTCGTATAGTAGAGATTTGTAACACTATGAGTTCATCAGATTCAGATATGGATGTTTTCTTCAGCTGATCCGTGTTTTTATTTTTACTTTCCTCGTATTCGTAGTGTTTACCTCGGATGAAAGACTTATTTAGTCCCTCGAACAATTATCACCCTCGCTACGCTCGGGCGCCAAATTTCGTCTCGGGACTAAATCAGTTACTTTCACCCCTAAGATAACAATAATATTTAATAAGAAAATATTTTTTTAATTGATTATTATACTTTATCCCCATATGTAGCAAGTTAAATATAGAGCACTATTTTTTTAGCATAAATGCATCTCGTGAGTAATAATTCAGTCCGAAATAAATTAATGCTAATATATAATTTATACTAATAAAAAAACCGGCCAAGTGCGAGACGGACTTTCACCCGAAGGGTTCCGTACTATAAACCGAAAAAAAACTTGAGAGGTGTCAAGGGACACCCGGATGGAACGAAGTTCGGAGTAGTAATTAGTGAAGGAATTGTAATTAATAATAATATTTTTTTTTTTTAAGTTTTAATAATATTTTTTTATTATTAACAAATATAATGTAATATAAAATTAATCAGTAGGCTCAATTTTAGACCCTACCCACCCTACCTACCCTACCCACCCTACCCACCGTACTTACCTTACCTACCCTGCCTACCCTGCCTACCCTGCCTATCCTGCCTACCCTGCCTACCCACCTACCCTGCCTACCCTGCCTACCCTGCCTATCCTGGCTACCCTGCCTACCCTGCTTACCCTGCCTACCCTGCTTACCCTGCCTACCCTGCCTACCCTGCCGACCCTGCCTACCCTGCCTACCCTGCCTACCCACCTACCCTGCCTACCCTGCCTACCCTGCCTACCCTGCCTACCCTGCCTACCCTAGTACCCTGCCTACCCTGCCTACCCACCTACCCTGCCTACCCTGCCTACCCTACCTACCCTGCCTACCTTACAAATATAATGTAAACAGAAATAGAAAGACGAAACGAAAATAACTGGCTTGCTTTCTATGAGAGAGAGAGAGACAGACAGAGAAACACGCGCACGTCGCACGGCTTACAACTATAGCAAAAAGTGTCGTTACAACTTTTCGTGAGAATTTTTTCCGTGGGCGTCCCTTTCACAACGCGCGATAAAGAACTTCGTTCCAAAAAAACCGTTGCTTAACTTCGATGATTGATTACGTACCTACTTGAAATCAAGCCTTTTTTATGATTTCATTACAAATGTATAGTTTTCAGATTTTTCCTTATACTTGTAGTATAAGATGGTTTTATTTGCCAAATTCTAGTAAATAGTTCTAGTCCACGGAAAATACCCTATAAATGTTGATTCCCTTGAAAGTGTCGCATTATATGTTTTTCGCGGCATAAACGGCCATATCTTTTTTTTACGATAACTTAGAAGTTTGATTTTTCACAGCTTCAAAGGACTATAGACTTGAGTATATAGTTTTAATTTTAACTCGATACCTCTGCGTTTTCCCGAGATAAAGGGTCTTGGTAGACAGACGGACGGACAACAAAGTCATCCTATAAGGGTTCCATTTTTCCTTTTAAAGTACAGAACCCTAAAAATAATGCTCATTTCTAAAATAATGCTCGTTATCTACACAGATATGCAGATCAGTCTATGCAGAAGACTACGGTACGAAACAGATACAGTTGTCCTCTTTACTCTAGTTACCCTAAAAAAGGGTTAAAACTATCACAATTAAACTAATTCTACGAACAAATTCGCACAGTAAAAACCTTTCCCAAACATATTACAACCACTATCAAGAACTTACTCCATTACTGAACTACCCAGTAACGCCCATAAAACGCTCCCGCAAAGTGTCCACATGAAATTTTGAAGTACAATTATAATTCTGTCTCCTAGCACAGACTATTATGTAGTAACTAAAGTGCCTAGTCACGTGGTCTCGATAAATTACAATAAAAATTACCCGCAAAACGTGGAGATAGTCGGAACCGAAGTGGGGAGAAAATGTGGTAGTGTGAGTGAGAGCTGGGTGCTGGAGTTCCGTACTAAAGTCACCAACATCTAAGAAGTCTGGTTTGACAGCTGAGTAGAGAGGGATAGAAGATTGCTTTACCACTAAGTGCGAAAGAGATTTATTTTTATGTCTCTTTCATACTTACTAGTAAAGCAATGTTGTATCTTGCTGTCAAAACGGGCCTTTTATTTTTTGACAATTCTATAATTGGTTAAATTATTACCTTAGATTTAAAAATTTTCAATCACAACTCATTATATGATGTAACTAAAGAAACTAAGCTTAAGAGTGTTTACGACCTACGGCAGAGAACATTTTCGAAATGTTTTTTTTTTTTAATTGAATTGGAAATCAACAGATTTCCAATTACATTTTTTATATATCTATGCTAGCTATGGAAAATTTAAAATCGGTCGAATTTAGTTGTGACACTATTTTTCGAAAATTTTCTTTACTTACTTTTTAGACCTATGTTTTCTGCTCATAAGTAGGAGGTTTCATTAAAATCGGTTCATTAATTTCGAAAACTATGGATTTGGAAGTTTGTATAAAGTGCTGTACGGCGAAAACGCTCTTAAAACAAACGAACGAATTATCATTTCTTACGAATAAAGTTATATGTTAGGCATTGATATATAAAAAACCCAAGATGCACAGTCTCGAACAAACGCAACACTCGAAACTGTCGTCAAAAACTGACATGTATCAAGTGTCATGTGTGAGTTGTATGTATGTTATACTATGAACAATTTTTTTGCAAATTCAACCTTACCCGGACCGCTTAAAGTTGTTTTTACAAAGCAATCAACAATTTTAAATTGTGCGCTTGTTTTATGCGGATGTTTTTGAGATACTGAGTGTGTATCTTGGGTTTTTATATATCAATGATGTTAGGATTTTTAAAGTGAAACTTTTATTACATCGTCTCAAACTTTTTCGTCTGTGTGTTGCATGTCGCGTGACGGTCGGCCGGTCGGTCGCCAATATGGCGACGCCTATAGTTCGAAATATATAATGTGAAAAAAAGTTTCACTTTTACCGTGGTTTCATAAAACCACACAATCCTTTTTTTTTGTTGTCTGGATGTAAAATTACAGAGTTTGACATCGAAAACATACAGCCGTTTAATAATTAAACATCCATGTTTTTTTACATCAATTGAAAACGTAGTTAAATTCGAAAGAACAATTGTGAATTTTGCTCAAACAAAAAAAAATAAGCCACAAAATCTAAATCTCCAGAAAATAAATTATTACAAAGGCGTTTCACAAAATTCAGAGAAATCAGGTAACATCAGCAAAGTTTCCCGTTCCTTATTCTACGGAACCCAAAAAATTAACAGGTGAACGCGACTGTAATGAGGAAAGTTGGGAATACCGAAGGATTGCCAATTTAGATATTCAAATCGTGTTCGGTTCATTTTGCGGATATTTTGTGTACGTAAGGATGTTTTTCTAAATAGAGAGTCGATTGGTGGAGTGCGGGGGAGGAGGGGGTTCTCGAAGAAAGTCGGGCTTTTTTTTCTGAAGTTTGTATGGAGTGAATTATCGGAGAGATTAATGGGTTCCTTTCAGGTGTTCGGTAAGGTTGTTGATCGTGATATTGAATGGAAAAGTAATTTATGTTTGTGAATTGTTAACGGTTGAGTTGAAGTTCGATTTGGTTGAGGTATAGAAGGGTTGAGTGACGATAATATTACCAGTTCTAGCAATTATTTAACCGACTTCCAAAAAAGGAGGAAGTTCTCAATTCGGCGGTTATTTTTTTTAATGTATGTACACCGATTACTCCGCGCTTCCTCATCCGATTTGTGTGATTCTTTTTTTGTTCGATGGCATACTTGCCATTTGGTCCCGTAAAAAATTGTTTTAGTTTGGTTCAGTACTTTTTATTTTATGAGCATTTTTGCTTATTTCAATTTCTGCGTAGATGAAGACGTCGTCCAAGTATCACCACAAAAATGTGAAAAATAAAAAACTTTTTAAAAAAAATATAACCGACTTCCCAAAAAAACACTGCAAAGTAGAAAATAACCTTAATTTCGGAAGTCGGTGTTAAAAAACGAAGATACAAAACCAAAAACACCGACTTCCGAAATTAAGGTTATTTTATACTTTGTAGTATTTTTTTTTTGGAAGTCTGTTATATTTTTTATTTTGTGTTTTTTACATAGTACTTAATAGCCTTTTTAATCCAAAGGTTGCCTTGGATGCCTTGTTGCATTAAGTCTGTCTAACTTTGTACTCTGCCGCGGTTGCAGAATTTTTTCGAAAGAATCACCGCGGCCCTGGAACGCGGCGGGCACTAGGAGGAACACGGATGGGTTTTAGTCAGTAAGAGTCTGACACTCCCTTCTTCTTCACCCAGAGCAGGAGAAATCACTTGATAATTTCCCAACCTTAAAAAAAAAATATCCTTTGTATTGTAGTACTACTTGAACTTTGTACTTGAAGTTTTAATAAATATATCAGGTTATGCATAAACTGTCAAAATTGAACCTTAAATAAATAACACGAAGACTCCAAAAACAAGCACCATACCAGATAAGCAGTCTATTGTATAATTCATCAACCTAAAACTGAAGCAAATTTTTCAATTAGCTCTAAAATAAAGCCAAAAAAAACCAAAGACGTGTCTAATTTGATTCCCAACATGAATACGTAGAGAAACTCAATTTAACTAGTGCTAATGTCGCGAAGCGTCGTCAGAAGCGAACTGCGAAATTGCTGTACACTCAAACATTTCGGGAGAGTTAGCTTGTCACAAAAACTTAGACTCGCAACTTGAGTACGCGGCAATGCCTGAAAGCGGTATTATTCTTGTAGCGCTAGATATTTTTTGCCAGTCTACATAATAACGAGTAGTTGTAAACCGATTATTCTAAATTCAAACATTTTGGGGAGAGTTAGCTTGTCACTAAAACTTATACTCGCAAGTTGAGTACGTGGCAATGCCTGAAAGCGGTATTATTCTTGTAAACTAGATACTTTTCGCCAGTCGACATGATAAGAAATAGTTGTAAACCAATTATTCTAAATTCAAACATTTTGGGCAGAGTTAGCTTGTCACAAAAAGTAAGACTCGCAACTTGATACGCGGCAATGTCTGAAAGCGCAATTATTCTTGTAGCACTAGAAATTTTCGCCAGTCGACATAATAACGAATAGTTGTGAAACAATTATTTTAAATTAAAACATTTTGAGGCGAGTTAGTTTGCCACAAACCCTTAGACTCGCAACATGATATGCAGCAATGCCTGAAAACGCAATTATTTTTGTAGCAAGGTTTATTTTCTTTAGTATCGACATACTTAAGAAAAAAAACTTGATTATTCGGCACACATTATGTGATCGGATGGTTATAAGCAAATAGCTGTAAACTCAAACATTTCGGATTTTGCGTTTATCAAAATCTTATTTTTCGGCACTTGTAAATGGGTAAAAGCACTTTTATTTATGAAACACAAGAATATATTTCATCTCGCAACTTTGAAATCAAAGATCATTTTAGTAATTCAATCTAACATCACGAATTTGTGAAAAATAAATAGTCAAGCTTAACTTCACCGGTCTTTTCATAATTTATGAAAACTGAAACGTAACCAAAACACGTTCAGTTCCCCCAAAAAAATATTTGCACGTTTACACAAATGTAGGCAAATCCTGTAACTCAATTTACACCTTTTGGCAAAGTCTTTGTAGGTACACATTTCTGCAAGTAATAAAAAGGGTACGTGTTGAAACATATTCTTAAATAAAAGTGGTTATTTTATAACCATGAGCTGAGAATTTTTGTATTCGAAGATTCTGTAATTGGAGCTTTTTTGTAGAGATTCTAATAGAATATTTTTTATTATACCACCTTATAATTTACACAAAAGTTAGATGCTGAAAATAATCGCGTTGCATTATAATAGAGTTGCATTTGCGCATTTAGAATAATTAGAAATGGTGTAGTTCATAAAAATACTGAGCTTTGTTTTAAATCATCGCAAAGATACCTCGATAAAAGTTCGGATTTGTTTGTTCTTTTTATTTTTATTAAGCATCAAAATGACTTCATCGAATTACACTACCACTTTCATTTCATTGCTAAGAATGCTGTTGTTTTATCAGTTTTTTTTTTTTCTGAAACTTAATAATGCGAAAAAATAAATAATAATATTTTACGTGCCGCAAGTTTCATATGCTTGTGAAGTTACTTAGCACCTGAATAAAACCATCAATTTATACATTCTCTTTTGTTTGATAAAATATCGAGTGCTCACCCAATTGGCCCCCTTCATACAAATCTAATGCAACAAACTACTTCTCTTCTCGCTGACTATTAGCTGAATGGCTCCGACGTTAATTTTTACCAGTACACAAGAGTCCACACTTTTGTACACAGTTTTATTTTGTGTGTACTGTCGCACGCTTTTGGAGAGGTCAGCAAATTGTTTTGTGAACACTTTTGTATGGTTTGCACGGTTGTAAAATAAATATTTCAGTCGGGCTGTGAAACTGGAGGTTTTCTATTTTATTTAATGATTACTTTTCTTTTTGTATTTTTTTGTAAATATTATTTATGATTTATTTATTTATTAAGTAAGGCACACCAACGACATATTTACAATTAAAGATAACAATAACTGGCAATCACAAAACTTCAATTCTGTGTAAACACATCACTTATAGGTATGCACAGCATTCTCAATGAAAGATTTACAATTTATAATTAATTTAAAGAATTTATATGAATAACTAAATTAAAATAAATCATTCCATTATCAAATAATTAGTAAAAATATAGGTACCTACAGGCCTATTATAAAAATTAAGAAAAAAACATTTTAAAAAAGGAAATAGAATAAATATGTATTGCAAGCTATTTGTTGTCCCAATGTATAAAATGAAATAACTAATTAATTGGTCGGATAGATTCGGAGAAAATTGAGTGTGATAGACAGACAGATAGGCAGTAGGGAGGTGGAAATGATACATTTATTTAATACTCCTCCGCTGTACTTTTCTGAATTATTTCATTGCGGGATCCAAGACAGTCGAATCGTTTCTCCGGGACTCGTCGGGCTTCATTGGCTCGGCATTTTTCTGGTGGTCGCCACTGTTGATTCTGGCTTTCAGGAGTTGCAGTAGTTGGGAATGTGTGGCGGGCCACCCAGCCAATTTTACGTGGAGCGGCCGCCTACAAGATCTCCACAACCCATTAACACGGTAATTCTTGGCACGACGAGTCAGATTTTCTGGCTTCTGACAATCCTTAACGACTGCCAAAGATCTACAAGTGACGGCCAGGACTAACGACTTAACGTGCTTTCCGAGGCACGGAGGAGTCTCGGTATGTTAAGATGGTCACTCTTCCGCAGACCGACCTCGGCAAGCGTTGCTTAACCTTGAAGATCGATGCGTGCGGCTGTTTATTATTTAGCCACGAGCTCCTATAGTTCCTAAGGCACTACACGATTACAGTCTGCTAAATGCCAATTGATCTGGGCGGGATGTCTCGACACAGGTACCAAACGCCTTTTTTTTAATGATGGGAAATCATCAAATGACTTCTCCCGCTCTGGGTGAAGCAGAAGGGAGTGTCAGACTCTTACTGACTAAAACCCATCCGTGTTCCTCCTAATGCCCTTTGCGTTCCAGGGCCACGGTGACTCTTTCGGAGAAATTCCGCAACCCCGGCAGGCATTGGCCCTAGCGGGCCCCGTCTTTTATGCTGACAGCTCTTTGAGGCGCGCGTGGAACACAGCGCGCCATCGACCCGGGCCTGGTTCTGATCAGACGGCGAGCCACCCAATGCTCGCCGTCCGCAGGCCCGCGCCTACGGTGGCCGAGACTCGCCCTGCGACTCCCGACGCCCGGGGCGTCTTCTTCAGTTGCGGCGGCTGGGGCGTGATGTTTCCCTCTCTCTCACGCGTTCGGCTTCCTCCTTCGCTAGCATTACTGCTTCGCAGAAGGAGGTGACCGCTTCCCGAGTCTCCTCGCTCCGAACCATGGCTTGAAACCGGGCCGACCGCAACAGGTCACCGCCGCCGATCGCCTCGAGGAAGGTACCAATCGCCTACCGACCCTATTCGGTAAGACCACCCATTCATAATCAATCTCGAACGCGATCCACGATCAATATTAATGATCTGATCCATGGATCTTGTTCGAGATTGACTGAGTCCGGGGCCTTAGGACTTAACGACCGAATTTGATCGGTAACTGTGTCGAAACTTCCTGCCCAAGAAATAAACACCTCGTATACCAACAATGCCCCAATCCATCCATCACCCACATAAAAATAAACTAGAAACAGGTTTATCCATAAAAATGTAGTAACATTAGCCACATCCACGCTGCAAGACATGATATACTGTCGGAAGCACTCTTTGGCAAGGCCTACCTCCATTATGCATGGTGCTGGCAATCTTGGCGAAATTGTGTCATTATGCCAAATACCCTGTACTTTGAGATTTTAAAGTCGGGAACATTTTTAGTTGGCAACTGCCGCGATATTGTTTTTAATTTTGTAACATATGGCGTGTAGTTCCTGGTGAAAAATTGGCAGAGATACCTTTCCTGTGGATGTTTTTGACTTAGTTGTTTTGTCAGTTGGTCGTGTAGATGAGGGGAATGGTTTGACTAATGTATATAGTGATGGTATTTTTACTTTTCTTATTTGATGATGTAATACACGTGAGACATAACAGCACTGGTTTAGCGGTTCATCAGCGAACCATTTGGTACTGTAGTGCTATTCTGTAACAACATTTTCGTATCTCGACAGTGAAATCCTAGGTGAGTTTCAAATTAAGACCTTTATGTTGTATGCAATAAAGCTCATTTTGTGAGTTTTATCACTCAGGTGAAGCTCGATATCGAAATAGTTGTTTACAGAATAGACTAGCTGAATGTGAATATACTGGTGGTGCAGTTTTTTTTTTCTATTGATCGGCACGCGTTTAACCACTAGGTATCGCACCTGTTGGTAAGCAATGATGTAGTTGAAGATGGAGAACGCTTGCCTAGAAATAACCTATTCACTCTTGATTTAAAGATTCCAGATTGTAGCTATCAGGAAACACAGTTACATTATTTGAGCAATATTTATAAAAATTCGTAAGCCTACTATGTTCCTACAGATGGAACATAAGGTTCCAATGCGGGTCCAATGAGGTTCACAGGATCTCACTAAAGTCTTCAATGTTTCTCACGATAGTTTTCAACATCCAAAACAATTAATTTTTCTTTTATTTAAAGGCAGAAGCTACTAAACAATAAAGAATCGAAAAATAGCTTTATTAATAGCTATATCTATACTAATATATAAAGCTGAAGAGTTTGTTTGTTTGTTTGCTTGAACGCGCTAATCTCAGGAACTACTGGTCCGATTTGAAAAATTTTTTCAGTGTTAAATAGCCCATTTATTGAGGAAGGCTATAGGCTATATATCATCACGCTAAGATTAATAAGAGCGGAGCAGTAATGAAAAATGTGACGCAGACGAAGCTGCGCGGGTCAGCTAGTATACTAATATATAAAGCTGAAGAGTTTGTTTGTTTGCTTGAACGCGCTAATCTCAGAAACTATTGGTTGAAAAATTATTTCAGTGTTATCTAGCCAATTTATCAAGGAAGACTATCGGCTGTTATATCATCACGCTAATACCAATAGGAGCGTAACAGACGAAGTTGCGCGGGTCAACTAGTCAATATTTATTGAGTGACTGAAAGATAACGCACAACTGAAACTACTGGTCGTAGAAAGCGGAAATTTGGCATGTAGGTTTCTTGAGGAGTTTAGCGGAGTACTAAGAGAAGATTTCCCGAAATTCCCACGGGAACGGGAGAAAAGAGGGGACGCTTCGTACGCTCATGCGTACGAAGTCGCCGGTAACAGCTTGTCTATCTATATAAATAAAAATGGATAGCCAAAATGTATGTATGCGCACAACTTCGTAACGGCTGACCCAAATTGGATAACTCGTTTAAAAACTGTCAGGGCGAGGTTTGAATAAAAGACAATTTTGAAAAAAAAAATACATCCGGGTGAAGCCGGTGCAGGCCACTAGTAATCTAATAAAAATCCTCAACAAATAATTCACCAATTAAATTACAAAAAAAGCAAATTAAAAAAAAATCCGGCAATAAATAAAACATCCCACAATTTATTGCTTGACTTAACTTTAACAACATAAGACCAGAGTATTAAAACAATGATGATTAAGATGTTTTAATTAAAGTTTATTTTTTGTCGGTTCATTAAGTTTTAACGAAGCCGCGCTGAAACTCAACACCTATTAAAATAAACGCGTCTTCGTAGGTACGTACTAAGTTTATTATTAAGTTGGGGTGATTGGATCATCAATTTGGAGTGGGTTTTAAATTGAACAGTGAACTCCATAACAGCCGCACAGTTCGATTTTCGAGGTAAAGCAACGCTTGACGAGGTTGGACAGTGGATGGGTGACCATCTGAACTTACCGAGATTCCTTCGTGCCTCAGATAGTATGTTTAGTAGCTGATGGTGGCGTATGCGTTGGATCATTTGGCTCCCTTCAAATTGGTTGAGCCGAATGGTGCTAGCGCATGCGTCGTGTTCGTGAACGGGCGCCGTCAGTTGGGACTGTTTTTTTTTTTTGTTATTTCTCAGCTGCCATTATTTCTTTGAATTGTTCCTTTTTTTATGGATGCTTTTATCCTGCCCGTCTTTAACATCGTTCTCACTTGTATGTATAATTTCAAAATGATGTAAACAAAACTTTGTAACAATTCATTATTTTTAAAAGAGTGTCCGTGGAGTTTCTTGCACGTTCTTCTCCATAGAGATCTACGCTTTGGAACGTGCAAATAGCTTCATCTTTTTTAACCGACCGACCTTGACAGTTCAAAAGTGCCTGTAAATGGTTTAATTGAATTAAATGGTGAGTTTGAGTCGCGGCTGTCATTTCTAGGTCTTTCACAGTCGTAACGGGTAGTCAGCAGTCTGTAAATCTGATACCAGTCTTGCCAAGAAGTACCCTGTTACCCAGTTACTGGGTTATGGAGGTCTGGTAGGCAGTTGCTTCACGTAAAATACTGGTATTGAGCCGAATCTGGGCTCACTGGAAGCCTTCCCTAATATACTTGGGATAGGGCTAGGCCGATGGAAGAGTTTGAGTGAAAATTACTTTTAACAAAAATTGTGATAACTTTTGTAATGTGCCACAAAATTTAAGCACAAGTATTGGTTGTCTTTTGAATATTTTATGGCATAAATTTTTCAATAAATGATTAGATAACCGTTTTTATCCAAATTACAACGCAAAACAGTAAAGCAGGATCGATTTTCACCCTTTTAAACACAATAAAGACACCAAAATTCACACTTTAAAACCTTACACTTCATAATACAACCACATTGAAGTGCTAATCACAGTTACCGGAAAGTGGCCCAGTTATAACATAATCGCATCAGCGACGCCGCTATAAACAACGATACCTTGGCCCGTGCGTAAATTTTCATTTGTTGCCCGTGGCCGCACAGCACAACACTATATCATAATTCTACCATTCTACCATTGAACTCTAAAATATTTCCAAAGCTCACGTGAATTACTGTGTTCTGTAAAAGTGCCGTATTTCATGGCGTAACGTTATTTATTGATAAAGTTTTCGATGCAATATGTATGAGGCTTTTGTTTTTGGGCAATGGAGGCCGGTGATGGCCTGAAGTGTATTAAAGCCTGTTTGCGTATAGATAGTTTTTTTTGAGCTGGCAATTTATTTCGTTGGTGAAAAGTGTAACAGCTAAACTGAACAGTTAAAGAGAAAAATGCTCAGGCTTGTCAGATACATAGATATAGCCTTGGTTATAAAAAATAATCAATACATAATATGATTAATTGAAATACTAGTTACCACATTCGATATTCAAATTCTCTATAGTATATTTCAATAAAATTAAATGTTCTTTTATTTAATGTTCTTTTTATTAATTTAATAAGCCTTATTATTAGTGCTAATTCCCAACCCTAATGCCTTGGTCACACGTATCGAGTAAACCGGCGAGACAGTAAAATGTTGCTGGACCGAGACAGTGATGTAAGCGAGTTATAGAGATAAGTGGTAGGCCGAGCACACTCGGCGTTGTGTTTACACCTACCGAGTACTCGGCCGAGAGCACTGTCTCGCCGGTTTACTCGGTACGTGTGATCAAGGCATAAGGCTTCCGTAGACAGGTGTGACCCGACAATCCAGCAACGACGTGACGATCATTTCTCAAAGATTAAGTACGAGTATTTATATTTCTTTATAATTTGAAATATTGAATCGACTCAACCGTTCTACCATTTGTTTATGAAATACAGGATCTACAAAAGGTAAACACAAAACATTCTCTTCAACCAGATTCAACTACAACACACAACATAAATTCATCCGATCTGCTTGACACACAAGGACCAATAAATTCTTATCTGGCAGCATTACCACGGCTATACATTACCCAGTAAGTAACCGATTAAAACCGCTTTTATCGTCTTGTCATAAAAACACACACGATGTCGCTTTCTGGGCTCTGAAGCTCAACCAAAAGTATTTATTGTCAACCAGGACGTACTCGTAAAAAGTTTCCGAAGACCAAAAGTAACTTGTCTGTATATGTGTCTGTTTGTTTGTTTTTTACCTCTTCAGACATGGCTACTCCAGTGCAATTTCCTGCTCATCTTGCATCTTCCTCTGATGCATGCCTGAGCAACCATAATGCATGGAAGAGCGCTTGATCGCACGCTGATCCGCCACCGGTGGGTTTGCGTGCAACATTTCGAGAGATGTGGACAATACGATACGTATAGACGATAAGCTGCATGCTTCTTTCGGCACAGACCTTGGTGCAAGACGGATTGAAAGTTAAAACCCAAAATGAACAAGAAAGCGCAATTGAAAAGTGTAGAGACATAGCTATAGGATAGTTTTCATCCCGGGAATTTGCGGAATTAGTTATTTATAAGAGTTTATTATTTATTTTTAACCTATTCTGTCCCTCAGCAAATTACTTCATAAAATTCAGTCTATGTTTCAATGACAATTAAAGTGCAAAATTCAGAGACAACCCGTTTATTTTGCTTTCACCGGCTCACCTTTGAAACCACAACACAGGAATGCTTCTTAGCTGAAATCTTCAGAACAGAGGTAGTAAATAAATGGTTAGAAACTGAGACGAGAGAACTAAACGCTACTAAATAAGAAAAACACTTGTTAATCATGTTTGTATGCATGATCTTTTAGGCCTATGTTCATTTATTTTAATACTAGTGGCCCGGCCTGTACGCACGGGTGAATATACAAACTTTCCTTATTTATCACTAGCTTCTGCCAGCGACTTCGTCCGCGTGGTCCCTAGGGAACATACCTAGCTCTAAAAATGACGATACTTCCATACAACTTTTCATACCCCCCATTCAAACCCTTACAACCCTTTTTTCGCATTAAAAAGCCTATGTCCTTTCTCAGGCTCTAGACAATCTCTGTACCAAATTTCATTTAAATCGGTTCGCTAGTTTTGGCGTGAAAGCGCGACTGATAGATAGTCAGACAGATAGACGTCTGTCTATCTGTCTGACTATCTGTCAACTTTCGTATTTATAATATTAGTAAGGATTATTTAGACTAGGCTAGCTTCTACCGTGTAAGTCGAAAAGTTCCAAGGTAATCATACGCCCGAGATAAAAAGTACACCCACTTCTAAGTTAGGACTTAGGAGTATTTTTAGGACATGGTTTACCCGTGTTACAGACAAATCCGTCCAGCTGTAACGATGGGAAGATAGGTAACACACAGGCGAACCGAATAACAGCCCGTTCCCACTTGTCGTTGTCGGGCCCGGATTTTAAACGGGCGTCGGCGTTTGTATCAAATCGGTGTCAGACGAGTGTGAATAGCTTCAAATAAAAAGCTCTGCCACTGCAACATCCGATTAAAATCCGGGTCCGACAGCCGAAAAGTGGGAACGGGCTGTAACTTTCGCGTTAAAACAAGTATGAATTCTAACACAAACAATATTACTACTTTCCCTTCATAAGGTACAAAAGTACTACATAAAAACTACCCAAGCATTATTCTTCCAAAGTCAAAGTCAAAGTCAAAGTCAAATGATTTATTTCAACTGGACCAATAAAGGCACTTTTGAACGTCAAAAGAAAATAAAATATAGTGACTCTAGTCGTCCGTTCGCAAAAGGTAGATTCTTATGGAGAAGAACGGACAAGAAACTCCATAGTTACTCTTTTCAAAAATAAGCTTTACAATATTTGCATACATTAATCAATTGATTATATGTTAGGACGATGCTCCCAAAATAGCACTTATATACTACTAATAATTACAATAAAGAAATGCCAGCAGAGGTAAAATTAATAAGTTTGCTAGTAAGGGGACATAGTACTCACATACGTACAAATTTTGCAACTATTGATTTAAATGATCAGTGTGTGAGTTAAATTAAATATAAAAATCAGTAAATAAACCTGTATACATAATAAATATTAATACAATAAACACAAACATATCAGCCAGTTTCACTATGTCAACTACACCCTAGATTGTCCTATGGAGCAGGACCAGCATGTTTCCAAGCATTCTTATCTTGAATATAATCATCTAATTTGTAATATGCTTGTTCACAAAGTGCCTTTTTTACACACGTTTCAAATTTTCTTTCATTTAATTCTAATATGTTAGAAGGAATTTTGTTGTAACATTTAATACAGTACCCCATGAAAGATGTTCGTACTTTGGATAATCTAAAAAATGGTTGATCTAGTTTATTTCTATTTCTAGTATTAAAATTATGTCTATCACTAATTTTGCTAAAGAGATGTCGATTTTTCCTTACATGCATTATATTTTCATAAATGAATTGAGAAGGGACTGTCATAATATTAATATTTTTAAAGAGTTCCCTAAGAGAATCGCGGCGACGAAGATTATAAATGGCTCTGACAGCACGCTTTTGTAGAATAAGAGCTCAGACGACGTCCAGCCCATAAGAGTTGATGACACATTACCTAAAGTATAGACCGGTACTAACCATATTTTGGTTCCCATCGTCAATCGTTAAGCTGACCCTAGCAGTAAAATAACTTATAGGAGACTCGGATACTTCATGATTGGTCAAATAAAAACCAATTGCTTACGTAAATGCTGAGGTCAATATTACCTGGGTAAGTAAAATGTCAATGTGTCACTTTCATAGTGAGCGTCCAATTTATGGAAATACTGCCTATGATCGTTATGATTTGATTATGACATGATGACCATGATAGGACTCGTGTGCAGGACAATGAAAATCAGTATACTGTATGAAACTGTCACTTTATTAAGGGGAAGACACTAACACCTGCAACACAGTTTTTACTAGCGCAGGTGCTAGGGAATCCTATAATCCAAATTGTATTCATTATGTCAATAAATAATTATTATTCTCTTTATTTCTTATCCTTACATACTAATTTATCATCATCATCATCATCATATCAGCCGAAAGACGTCCACTGCTGGACATCGGCCTCCCCCAAGCGTCGCCACAATAATAGTACTAACTAGTGGACGTCACGCGGTTTCACCCGCGTAGTTCCCGTTCCCGTGGGAGTACGGGGATAATATATAGCCCATGTTACTCCCTAATAATGTAGCTATCCAATGCTAAAAGTATTTTTCAAATCGGTCCAGTAGTTTCGGAGCCTATTCAATTTAAACAAACAAACAAATCTTTCCTCTTTATAATATTAGTGTAGATTTATATTTTTTAAATATTTCTTAAAAACAACACATTATAAAAAACATTTAAAAATATAAAAAATAGTGGTCCGCCGGTGTCGGGAGCAGGGTCCAAGTTACCGGTGGTTAGGGCTCCAGAGAAAGGAACCTCCGCACAATACGAGCCGTATCGAGGAGTACTGCCTTCTGTATCAGGATATGTTATGTATTTGATATGTCACACGATATTGTTCAAAAAACTTTTTTTTTAATTTTCTAGTTTGACCCTCAAAGTGAACCCCATACTAAAAATTTAATAATTTACGTAACGCGTCCGTGTTTGGGTCATAGAAGTCCATATGTGTACCAAATTTAAACAGAATCGGTCTAGTGGATCCGGAGAAAACTGGCTGACAGACAGACACCCGAGTGATCCTATAAGGGTTCCGTTTTTTTTTTTCGGAACCCTAAAAATATACTATTTATTTAAAGTTATATTATGTATCTACAAATTTTTACGGAACCCTCGGTGGGCGAGTCCGACTCGCTCTTGGCATCATAGGTTTTAAGTTTACTATCTACTAACAACAACCTGTATTATTATTATTTACTAGTGGACGTCACGCGGTTTCACCCGCGTAGTTCCCGTTCCCGTGGGAGTACGGGGATAAAATATAGCCTATGTTACTCCCTGATAATGTAGCTATCCATTGCTGAAAGAATTTTTCAAATTGGTCCAGTAGTTTCGGAGCCTATTCATTTCAAACAAACAAACAAACAAATCTTTCCTCTTTATAATATTATTAATT
This sequence comes from Lacanobia wlatinum, assembly GCA_947578705.1. Lineage (NCBI taxonomy): Eukaryota > Metazoa > Arthropoda > Insecta > Lepidoptera > Noctuidae > Lacanobia > Lacanobia wlatinum. Next base: position 26,179,880 of record OX388031.1, read on the forward strand.
AATAATAATATATAGTATAGATATGTTTTTTTGTAAAGTATATATCTATGGGCCAAAGTAGCCTGAAAATAAAGAGATTTATTATTTTATTTTTATTTATCCTATTTGGCCAATTCTGACCAAAGTTTACACCATAGCATGAAACATTCTCCTGTACCTCAATAAACGATAAAGAAGCTGACTTATATTGCTTTGTTTACTACCAACATTACAGACATAACCTGTCATGATAGTATCTACTTCTATAACTTTTTATTCCAGGTATAATTTTTACAGCGTACTTCCTTTACGTAATTCAGGACTGCGAATTGACCTCACCTCGCTTTGAATTACTCCAACCGGAACATGTCTTTGACATAAATTTGGTAATTCGCAAACTGTATACGGGGGAACAAACAATTTTATTAGCTTAGATAGCACAAAATGTACAAAAGACAGAACTGACAGAAGTTTCATTTGAAGGCCAATACAAAAATGTCTGCTTATGTCAAAAATTTATGAAAATTGAGGTATTCTGGCCGATTGCAACAGAGATGCGATGTGAGATGAAAATAAGTAGTAATATGGCGTTCTGATTGCATACTATCAAGAGGCAGGTAACTTATCTAACATTTTATATAAAGTGATGCTGCTATTTTTCGCATAAACTTAACTTTATAACAGACGAAAAAACGGAGGAGGTTCTCAAGTCGATGCGTATATTTTTTATGTTTGCACACGCATAACTTTTTACGCAGTGGTCCGATTTTGATCATTCTTTTTTATTAGAAAGGGTATACCTCAAAGGTGGTATATATAAATTTGGAAAAAAAAATCCAACCCTAAGGGTAGAAATATAGGGTTGATTTCTTGTTCACTCACAGATTTTAATGCTGAGTTGTGTAGCATTTTTTGTAGGCCTACCCATGTTAGTAGTAATTAGTAGATTATAACCACAAAAAAATATAAAATAAAAAATATTTAACAAAAAAATTAAACCTCCGAAAAAACTGAAAAGAAAAAAATAATAAACCTTTTTACAAAAAAATAACTTTAATTTCGGAAGTCGGTGTTAAAATACGAAGAAACAATAAAAAAACACCGACTTCCGAAATTAAAGTTATTTTTTTGTAAAAAGGTTTTTTATTTTTTTCTTTTCAGTTTTTTCGGAGGTTTAATTGTTTTTTTTGGTAAATCAGCTGTAGAAAAGTTTTTTGTTAAGATAGTTCGTCCGGTTTTTGTAAGATATATGGTGACGGCCGGTGCCGTATGGTGCCGTAAAAGAATAATACCATCCCATCACTTCCCGTGGGTGTCGTAAAAGGCCACTAAGGGACTTGACAGAGAATGGGCAGCAGCGTTCTTTGTAAAACTCAACACCATGCACTGCGATCGCCAACCCGCCTGCCAAGCGAGGCGATTATGGCAAACCCCCCCTTTGGGGGAGGCCTATGTCCAGCAGTGGACGTCTTTGGCTGATATGATGATGATAATGATGAGGTCGGCAAAAATCTTTAAATACAGACTACTACTACTACTACTGATTGCAGAGGTCTATATCTAGCAGTGGGCCGCTGTAGGCTATTGATTTTGCAATTGATGGCGTACAGTTCTCGCCAAAACAGTTCATAAAAATCACTATTATTACTAGTTCTTTTTTTATTTGTGATGGGTTTACTCTTGACTCTAGTCTAAGTCAGAGATGACAGAGACAAAGTCTACGATGGAGCGAGCTTACCCAGAAGGAGCCTGTTCACTCTAACTTTGAAGAGATTAGGGTTGTAAGCGTTTGGAAACACAGACGCAGGCAGAGAGTTCCACTCCTTTGCTGTGCGCATTATAAAAGATGTTTGGAAACGCTTAGTGCGAACTGGTGGAATAGCAACAAGGTAGGGATGGTAAGATGCAGTGCGTCTGGATGTCCGATGGTAGAAGTGGGCCGGTGGAATGATCGTCGTGGAGTTCTTGGGCACACTCACCGAAGTACAATCTGTAGAAGACCGACAAGCAGGCAACCTTACGGCGATGAGCCAAGCTATGTAGCTTGGTATCCACCAGTTTTTCGTCACCGATGAGCCTCTTAGCACTGTGTTCCACCGAGTCAAGCGCGGCAAGCTGATACTTAGCTGAGCCATCCCAAAGGTGGCTACAATACTCCATGCAGGATCGGACTTGCGCTTTATATAGAGTTAAAAGCTGTCCAGGCTTGAAGTATCGCTTCACCCTATTTAGGATGCCCAGCTTTTTGGCAGCGGTTTGGGCTTTGTACTCGATGGTGGCGCCGAAGTTGAGACTGGATGTCAACTCCATACCTAGAAGCTCGAGCCGATCAGTCACAGGAACAGATGCACCCCGAAAAGTAGGAGTTTGGTCAAAACGACTCCTTTTTGCGGTAAAAAGACACGCCTGTGTTTTGGTGGCGTTAAAAGTGACCACAATTCTGCAAGTCAGAATCTCTTTGCTTTACTAACGGAACCCTATTACTAAGCCTCCGCTGTCCGTCCGGCCCAGCGGCCGGCGGGCTTTATCTCAAGAACCGTAGTAATAGGTAGACAGTTGAAATTTTCATAGATTGTGTATTTCTATTGCCGCTATAACAACAAATAATAAAAAATAAGGTTTATGGTACGGAACCTTTCGTGTGAGAGTCCGACTCGTACTCGGCCGGTTTATTTACTTAATTCGCCTTCTTTATTCAAAAAACCTGCAGTAAGTTGTAGGTTCCATGCATTTACTATAGATCTTGTTTACGAGTAACGTTGTGCAATTAATTTCAGGACCTCTTGGTTTTGATAACTCTGAGCTTATTTGATTTCATTCGCAAGCCAGGTTTACCGTTAGATCGATAATTATCGGAAATTCCCTCCAAAACTTCTGTTTTATTTTTCTCGCATGACTGACATGTAAGTTAGGTGCTTTAAAATGAGGGGCCGTTGTCGGCTCGCAAGTAGCTTTTTACAGCCAATAACAGCGCTAATAACTTTGTCAGTAAAATGAGTTTACGTTATACGAACGATCGTACGTACGGATGAATTTGATGGCGGATCAGTCAGTAGGTACGTACAGGTTTTATTTTGTTACTCGTTTAATGGGAAAGGATCTTTAGTAGGTAAGTTACTCATCTATCTGCCTAGCCTTTTTCCCACTATATTGGGGTCGGCTTCCAGTCAAACCGGATTTAGCTGAATACCAGTATTTTACGTGGAGCGGCTGCCTACCAGACCTCCACAACCCATTAACTGGGTAACACGGTAGTTCATGGCAAGACCGGAGTCAGATTTACTAGCTTGTTACTGTCTACACATGTTAGCCAGGACCAACGGCTTAACGTGCTTTCCGAGGCACGGAGGAAACTCGGTATGTTGAAATGGTCACCCATCCACAAACCAACCTTGGCAAGCGTTGCTTAAAGGTAAGTTATCCCAATATAGTTGGGAAAAGGCGAGGCAGATGATGATGATACATTTATGTGAGCGTAACTCGACAACCGACCTCGAACTCGACCTCGGCTGGTGAAGGTCGCGGGTAGCCGATGGATGCGAGACGCGCAGGACCGGTCGTTGTGGCGACGCTTGGGGAAGGCCTGTGTCAAGCAGTGGACGTCTTTCGGCTGATATGATGATGATGTTGAACTCGACAAAATGTAAAAGTTGTTCATAATGGTGACCCCTTTTCAAGTATTGCTTTTATTCTGTTACACGTTGTACCTATATATCGTTTGATTATGATGGTTAAAGAGCTCCTGACTAAACAATAACAACCGCATGGATCGGTCTTCAAGTTTAAGCAACGCTTGTCGAGGTCTGTGTGTGGATGGGCGACGATTCCTTGCATACCAATACTCCTCCATACCTTGGATATCACGTCAAGCTATTGATACCGGCTGTAATTTAATAGACGGTTGGATAGCAATGGCGACTAACTTAGGTTCACAAAATGAAGTGCTTGTCGAAGTTTTAGCCCACGACTTACGAGCACCCAGGTTGTAGCCACCACAGCACCCAAGTACGAAGACAAGAACTCATCATCATCATACCAACCGAAAGACGTCCACTGCTAGGCAGGTCTGCTGGATAGGCTTCCCCCAAAAGGGGGGGTTTGCCATAATCGCCACACTTGGCAGGCGGGTTGGCGATCGCAGTGTGTGGTGTTGATTTTTACAGAGAACGCTGCTGCCCATTCTCTGGTGAGTCCCTTAGTCGCCTCTTACGACACCCACGGGAAGTGATGGGATGGTATTATTCTTTTACGGCACCATACGGCACAGGCCGACACCATACGGCAAGTATTACTTGAACTATAACTTGTTTATCTTTCGTCCAGGGTTGCTGAATACGATCGAAAGAGTTATATTACCGCGGCCCTGGAACGCAGAGGGCATTAGGAGGAACACGAATGGGCTTTAGTCAGTAAGAGTCTGACACTCACTTGCACTCTGTCCCGAGCGGACGGAGTCATTTAATTATTTCCCACCCAAAAAAAAGGTCTTTCGTTGAGGTGTAGTCAAGTCTTTAACACCGTTCGTCTTAGTGTCTCTCACATGTTAAAAAGTTATGAATATTCAAAGATGCTTGCGTCGTTATTTTAAGGCTGCTCTCTCGAGAAATGCTTAAAAACAACGTGCATATGAAGCCACTTTTCGTCGGCATTTACTGAGAAATTACATCTGTAAGTATAGTTAGTAATCTATATGATACGATACGTAATTTGATTTAGCCAAAATGTATGTATTGGTATCACATAATAAGAAAAAATATCACCAAATCACCTCCAAATCGTTGAGATGAAACTATTTCACTTCTTCATTTTTTAACAAAAGTCTAAAAAAAAATATGTACTGCTTTGCAATACAAACGAAAATAATTTGGTTTTGTTACTTTTTTAAAATATGCGTTACTTTTTTAAAATAAATTAAAAATGCGGGTAGCGGAGTGGCGCGTAGAGGAGTAGTTAGCTCCGTATATATATATATATATATTTTTTATTTTTATTTATTAACTAATGAAAAACACAAAACAAACAGAAACATCACAAAAACCTTTATAGGTTTGTCTGGATGTTGAAACACCTTAAAGTAGCCTTAATACTACAAAGTAAATCACTGTTGACATACAAAATATGCACAAGGTCATTGGCATGTATGCAAGCTTTAAGTCTGCACACCAAACTGTTTTGTTGACTGTACATAACATAACATGACTGAATATTCACGGATAACATTAAAATATTCTGTGTACATCATGTCAATGCAAATATTTGTAATCGAATCCGCAACCATTAATACAAATAAACCGTATCAACACCTCTTTTTTATGAAGTTGATAAATATTGCAAATAAATATCCATACATAATTACATACATACAAATATTAACAGCTTTTACGACATGCATATGACATTCTACACGATACTTTAAACATTTTTTTTGTCTTTCTGTCGGTTTTTTCCGGTTAATCTCCTAAACGACTACAACGATTTTGATGGGTTCACTGGCAGGTAGCTGATTTGTTATAAAAAGTAATTTAAGTTTCATTTTAGAAAAGTGATTACGATTCCGGGTAAATAAAACCTATGAAAACATTTGACTACAGTCATCAGCACGCGGGCGAAACCGCAGACAGAAGCTATCTATACTTCTATACTAATATTATAAAGAAGAAAGATTTGTTTGTTTGTTTGAATTGAATAGGCTCCGAAACTACTGGACCGATTTGAAAAATTCTTTTAGCATTGGATAGCTACATTATCGGGGAGTAACATAGGCTATATATTATCCCCGTACTCCCACGGGAACGGGAACAACGCGGGTGAAACCGCGTGCCGTCTACTAGTTGCTAATAAAGTTTGATAGTAGTGGCACAGAAAATAATGATAACTCACTGAATTATGTAGGGCAACTCAAACTACTAATTTCCCTTCGTTACTATGATAAATTACAGGATGCGTTACTAAAAGGGACCCCATGACTTCCCTTGAGAGTCGTAAGCGACCAAGGGTTCGCATATTATGGCAACACCATGTATTCTAAATTCTAAGTTTGAATTATTACTTCATGCGCCTTTTACGTCAGACGGCTTCAGAAGTTTTGAAAATTTTACCCTTGTAGATTATTTTACACCATGTATTCTAAATTCTAAGTTTGAATTATTACTTTATGTGCCTTTTACGTCAGACGGCTTCAGAAGTTTGGGAAATTTTACCCCTGTATATTATTTCACACCATGTATTCTAAATTCTAAGTTTGAATTATTACTTTATGTGCCTTTTACGTCAGACGGCTTCAGAAGTTTTGAAATTTTTACCCCTGTAGATTATTTAACACCATGTATTCTAAATTCTAAGTTTAAATTATTTGTTTATGTGCCTATTACGTCAGACGGCTTCAGAAGTTTTGAAAATTTTACGCTTGTAGATTATTTTACACCATGTATTCTAAATTCTAAGTTTGAATTATTACTTTATGTGCCTTTTACGTCAGACGGCTTCAGAAGTTTTGAAAATTTTACCCTTGTTGATTATTTTACTGGTCATGCTTATACTAATACTAACTGTCGCCCGCGGCACCGCCTGCGTGAATTACGAAACTAAAAATATCGTATTTGCAAAATTTCATCAAGATTCTTTCAGGCGTTCTGACGTGAAAGTATAACACACATTCATCCATCCTCCGTACCCAAAGGAACCAACGGAACCCTATTACTAAGCCTCCGCCGTCCGTCCGTCCGTCCGTCCGTCTCTCTGTCAGCGGGCTTATATCTCATGAACCGTGATAGGTAGAGAGTTAAAATTTTCACAGATTCTGTATTACCATTGCCGCTATAACAACAAATAATATAAATAAAGGTTTATGGTACGGAACCTTTCGTGTGCGAGTCCGACTCGCACTTGACCAATATTATAAAATGCGAAAATTAATCTATGCTTCAATACAATATTTTATCTACACTAATATATAAAGCTGAAGAGTTTGTTTGTTTGCTTGCTTGCTTGAACGCGCTAATCTCAGAAACTACTGGTCCCATTTGAAAAACTCTTTCAGTGTTAGATAGCCCATTTATCGAGGAAGACTATAGGCTATATACCATCACACTAAGACCAATAGGAGCGGAGCAGACGAAGTTGCGCGGGTCAACTAGTTACATTATAAAATAAAATAAAGTGTAATCAACATTGTCCAGTAACAAAAACCGGTAATAACCCAAGCATGTCCCCAGACTATCCCTTTTTTTTTTTTTTTTTAAGCATGGGAAATCATCAAATGACTCCTCCCGCTCTGGGTGAAGCAGGAGGGAGTGTCAGACTCTTACTGACTAAAACCCATCCGTGTTCCTCCCAATGCCCTTTGCGTTCCAGGGCCGCGGTGTCTCTTTCAAACAGTTTCCACAACCCCGGCCCCAGACTATCCCTACACAATTTAACACAAAAGTAGCTGAATCGATACATTAAAAACCACAAAACTCTAAAAGGAAATAGCGTTCAAAACTTTGATCATCGGCCAAATGTAATCCGTACCTGAAAGGTCCCGGCTACACAGATCTTGGCACGAATTCTTAAACTGTCCCAAGCTATGTTAAAATGAATACCTAGCGCAGGAGGGTTAACGTGGAAACTCGGGAGTTTCTCGTCTCTGAATTCGCCTTGTCGATTTGTGAAAGAGGAAAGATGGTGATGATCATCATTGTGCTTCAGGTCAGCAGAGTGTGAGCATCAAGCAGACTAATAGCGGCATCAATGCCGCCACAAGAAAAACCAACGTAGCAAAATCTTCATCACAACAAAAAGAATCACAACGCCATATCCCACCAGCAGCGAACTACTAACGAATTCCGGGATCGCGGTATCAGAGATCTCCGTGCAATTTGAATGTTTACAATACAGTCGAATATAATATCGGGCAGTTGCCACCGGAAACAACAACCATCAGGTCGGAGGATCCTCCCTTTTCAATGGAGGTTTGCAGTACTTTACATCCTGTTCCGCTACCTTTAATAGACTTGCATATGCCCAGTTTCTGTTCCTTCCTTTTCTTTCCAAGTCAATGTTAATCGTATGTGTCTTGACTAACATAATTTAAGTACTCTTAATAATATCGTTAAATATCTTCAGTTTATAGTTTGTACGCATGTTAGTTCTTTGAAAATACTTTTACTTTGTTATTCTTTCATCGTTCATTACCGAACCACTGTAAATAAAGAAAATAGAGTGAATGATAGCGTCACGGAGTCACGGCAGACAAGCGGGGAGAATGGTATATGCCTCAACACAGGTTTTGTTATCAAACCTATTGTTTTGAAATCTGACCCAAAACAACAGCGCAGTCTAGTGGAGAACTGGAGACACTAGCACATATCTAAGGGAATTCGGTCCATCGCTCATCCAACGCTTTTCAACAGTCGGTGTCGAGTTTAAAAAATATTTTATCACTTGGCAAGCTCACCTGCGCTAAATATTGTCACACATAGTCTGAAAGCTAAAGTAGCTGTTGCTATTTACCAACATGCATTTTACGAAAAGTATTTTTAAAATCACATACCTAATATAACATTACGTATTAAGAGGCCTATTACAATTTGACTGTTTTTTGCGTAAAATAGACAATTTTGGCTTTCTTATTCTTAGAAATTGAAATATTTTGACAACTTTAGCTTATAAGTTAGTCGAGAATAGTTTGTAGCGGCCTCACTTTTCGCATTTTTAACCGACTTCAAAAAAAGGAGGAGGTTATGAATTCGACTGTATTTTTTTTTTATGTTTGTTACCTCATATTAACCGACTGGATGAACCGATTTTCATGATTCTTTTTTTATTTGAAATTTGGTGCTTCCCGTGTGGTCCCATTGCCACCACGTCAGGATCTGATGATGGAAACCCTGAGAAATCGAGGGTAACTCTCGAAAATTGTAGGCACGTATTTGGTAAAAACTTGATATTCGTGTGTATATCGGGTGATACTACAAAAGAATGAAGGTTTGGATCTGATGATGGAGACGACAGAGAGTCAAGGGAACTCCACATCGGTATGTAGGAACTACCAAGGGTTTGGGCTTATTTCACTCGTATTGACGAGACCTTTACACCGAAAGCACTTAGTTTTATTTTCATAACATAACATCACGCCGGTACGCTGTGAATGGGTACGCAGGTAAAAAGCTAAAAAGTGAAAAATAAAAAACTAGTTTGTAAAAAAGTTTTTTTTTCTCTTACTTGCCAAAATTCCGAAGTAAGTTCCTCATGAAATGCAGGACAGCGCATTTATGAGCTCGTGAATTGAACTACTGTACTAACCAAATGAAATGAAAAATATATTATAATATTCCTTATATAGTAAATTAGTTCGTAGTGGCCTCAGAAATTTGAAACATGAATAGAAACAAAGCCGTATAAAAACTCCCATTCAAATCCATAAAAAACTACTAAAAATGCTCGGATTGAACTGTAAATTTCTCCATAATACATTAATATTATTACGTTAAATTTATACCAAAATAAACCATATTTCATAAGAAAAGGAAATTTAATAAATATTTATTAAATAAAATAATATTATGAGTCAGCAAAATAATGCTATGAGTCAGCAGTATTGTGAGTCAAAACGTAATTATGTGATAGGGCTCTTAAAATAAAGATGAGGTGCACCACATCTCCATTATTTTGATTTCTTGTAAAAAGCGGCGAGCATAAGGGCATCAACTAAACATGGAATTTTCATATGGAAAATCTTATAACACTTTCCAATTCAAAAATCGAAATTAGGACCTCATGCTCGGCATTAGTGTTAGCGATCACTAGACCAATGGAGCAAATTTAAAACCAATGATCATCAAAACGGAACTATAGCTTTCGTCCATATCAGTGAGATCGCATCGTGTACCCATGGTAGGTACTGCCAACAAACTTCCTCACTATAATGCAGTGTAGAAATTTTGCCTTCACGCCGTGCCGGGACAGGTAGGCGCTGCGAAATTACTTAACGACAGTTCCGAAGTAGTGCGGAGAATAATTACTGTCGTACTAGTTGCTGCGTCTTATCTGATAGAGTTATATGTGTAGCAGTGTGGGTTTGTGGCATTAGTTTAATTGTTTTGGGAGTCATCTTTGTCCGGGTAAACACCTGTAGGCACAGTTAGATAACCTATATACTTACGGCTTTGATAAGCAAAGATAACAGAAGCCGTGTGCTGAAAGCACTATCGAAGGCACGAATTTTGTAAATAGGTACGCTGCCAGCGACTTTTCATGCTGTGTTTGCAGTATGAAATTAACAATCTTCGGTTTCTTCCTTTTCAGCTGAATACCAGTATTTTACAAGGAGCAGCTGCCTTGGTAGGCAGCTGCTCCTTGTAAAATACTAAACGGCTAAACGGCTGCCTACCATACCTCCAGGTCTGGTGACCTGGAGGTATGGTAGGCAGCCGTTTCTTACCTTCCTACCCTATTACCCTGTTAATGGGTTGTGGATAACCCATTAACAGGGTAACAAGGTAGGTATATACTTCTTGGCGAGTACGTTACAGATTTTCTGGCTCCTGACAATCCGTAACGACTGCTCAAGATCTACAAATGGCAGCTGGGACCAACGGCTTATCGGCGTATCGCAAGGAGCAGCTGCCTACCAGACCTGGAGGTTTGGTAGGCAGCCGCTTCTTACCTTCCTACTCTATTACCCTGTTAATGGCTTGTGGATAACCCATTAACAGGGTAACAAGGTAGGTATACACTTCTTGGCAAGTTGGTTACAGATTTTTTGGCTTCTTCCAGTCCGTAACGACTGCCAAAGATCTACAAATGACAGCTGGGACCAACGGCTTAACGTGCATTCCGAGGCACGGAGGTGTCTCGGTATGTTAGGATGGTCACCCATCCACAGAGTCCACAGACCAACCTCGGTAAGCGTATTTAATCTTGAAGATCGAATCGTACGGCTGGTATTATTTAGCCAGGACCTTTTTAATAAATAAATAATTAAACCTATATTTTAACAAATATAACCTACATTTTAATAAATAAATAATTTGCAATTGCTAAAAAGTATAAAAAAGTCGCAGTCTGCCATAATTTTTACCCGTACAAAGCCGGGGTAAAAGTAAAAGTTGGTCTTCCAAGCGAAAGAAACATCTAATTGATAGTATTGAAGTTGAAACATAAGGAATGACCTTAGAGAATGTACTCGAAAAGCAATGAGAACTGGCGGCGATTATGGTCATAAAACATTTTACTTTTAAATCCGTTCTAAATTCCATCCAACCTAGTCACTTCCTTTATTAAGTACACAGCCTTTATAAAGAAAGACAAAACAAAATTATTTACTGCCGTATCTTCTAACAAATTAAACGAGAAAGTTTTTCTCAAAAAATATACTAATTAGCAATTGCTATCACGCAACGATATCTCGAGAAACTTTAATTAAATATAGTCATTAAAAATATTTATAACACCCGACGGTAAGACTTGCATTTTCATGAGTTTTTAAAAGATATTCGTAAGATAGCAAAGACGGCAGACCCGATAAATATGGTCGCTGTTGGTAATTAAGACTGCACGTGTATAATTTTATGCACCGAAAGTCTTCTTGCGAAATTAAGTCTTTTCGCGACCCTTTTCTTTTAAAACTTAAAAGGCGTACTTGTGAAAAGCACACTTCGAAAATTCTATCAGCTACTTTTAGGGTTACCTTATAGGATCACTCGGGTGTCAGTCTGTCCGTCTGTCACAGACAGTTTTCTCCGGATCCACTAGACCGATTCTGTTTTTAGTGTGAGTGCCACTTTTGGGGGTCAAACTAGAAAATTTAAAAAACAATATCATGTGACAAATCAAATGAAAGGGCTTACTGTGAGGGTTTTAATTATACTTTTTTCATAATTTTAAAATAAATGGTTTCGAAGTTATTCAAGAAATTAGACGAAAAATGACCTTATCTCCGAAACCACTGAGCCTAAAATTAAAATAATAATAGATCTTTACCTATAGATTACAGGAAAACCTAAAAAAAGTCTATAGTGTTAAAACATGTTAAAAAAAATTCGTTCGGAACCCTGAACCCTTTGCACGTGAGTCCGACTCGCACTTGGCCAGTTTTTTCGTCATGAGTATTGTGGCGTCATGGTGTGAATTGCTCACATGTCGTTCGTCTATTATTAAAAGTCTTCTAATTATTAGAAGCCACTTCCTGGCGAAGGACAATAACCTTGGTAGGTTTGGCTGCACTAGTCGTACTAACGAAAATTACTGTGAAAAATTACCATACCCGTTTCAGCCGCTGTGATTGGGTAAAAGAATTTTCAACAGACCATCGTAAGACTTGACTAGCATTTAATTTTAACACGTCGTTTTCTTAACAGAAGCCAGAAGCCAATAACTATATGTAGTATCCCTAAAATCTGGCAATCTACTAAAAAAAACGGTTTTACTTAAGTAGAGACAAAAAATTATGATAATAAATGACTAAGCTTATGTTTATGTCGCAGATGAATTGCTTTTTAAAAAACGGTTTGTAAAACAGCTAGCGGTTATGTAAAACAGCTAATTATGCGATTTGTGACTAAACCTCGTGCTGATATGTATGTATAAAAGCAGGCATTCAAGCGCAAACTTCTAGTAATCCATCATACATGAGATTATAGTAACTTTAACTGCAACATACACGGTTTACACCGCATCATAAACCGACAATGTCTCGGATTTTAGCAGCCAATGTAACGTCACCGATATTGTTTTATGACACCAATGGTGGCATTCTCAGGCATTCGCAGGTAATGTTGAAAGCTTTTACATGTATATTAGTCCTTTGTTATGGCTTTTATAGTTTGTGCTTTGTCTTGGTTATTTTGTAGACAGAGATAATGTTTAGAATATTATGAAATGACACAATGGGAAGCTTGGCAGGATTTTTGAAAGTGTATTTAAAGATGTTCCTATTCAATCGGATCAATCCACACATTTTAGGGGACCCCATTTCGTGTCCAGGCTATCTGTAACCATTCTAGGTAATCTGGAAAAGGTCGCAGAATACCATAAGGCCGCCAATGGTATATTTTTTTAGTTTTTTTTTTTCATATATTTTATCTTGGTGTATAGTAAAGTATACCTGTTTAAATGTCACAAATGATGGAATATCAAGCATCGACTATGGATAGTATAATCGTTATTTTTATATTTGTCTGGCTCCACGTTCTACCATGACTGACCAGCATCCTGGTTAACCAATAAACAAGGACGCCCCCTTTCTGTCGTCATACATAGAAAAATTAAAGATAGTATGCACATTTTTAATATTGCCCCATTTGGGCACTAAAAGGTAAAAGAATCTGGCACGACTACGTTTCGCTTCGGGTGACCTTAAAGACGACCATGTAATTAGGTTTAAATCGGTAGAAGACCACTATATTGGCAAAACCTTGTCAAAAACGCGGCTTTAAACCACAAATCAACCTCCCCACAATAAAACAAACGACAACACGATCCAAACATTTAACAGCTAATCCAACGCTTATCTAACACAACCAGTATTTATTCGAACATTGCAACACATCACTCGTTGGTTGCAGCAACCATTACACGGCCTGACACGCGATTAATCCCGGGAACCATCTACATCGGTGACTGAGCGGCAACCGATGGCTGTGCAACCAGCTATTTATCGTGCACTATAATGAGAGCGAAGGGACATCAGCTATTAATGTGTTTAGAACAAGCTTGATTGGGGATCGTTTAGTCCTGTTTTTGGTTGAGCGGGACTTGTAACGTGTAGTGTGGCTATGACCTAATAGGGAACATGCAATATTTCCACTTTTGCTTTTTTAAAGAACTCTATCTAGAATAGACCACCACATAAATAAAAAATCAAAACGCTTTAATTTATAGCTAAAATTGCGTTTTTAAATAGACGGTTTAAATTTTCTCGCGAAAACGGACGATGACGTCACTCCTGTCTGCCACTGGTCCTGTCCTAACTCAAAGACATAAGGTTGCCTTTTCGTTGTCATAACAGCAGTGACGTCAATAAACGCTGATTGTTGTTTTTAAATATGTTCCGTTTCACGATACTTTAATTCATTATATTTGTTGAAACACGATATTAACTAAAACAAAAACGCTGCAATGGCCTTTATTTTATACTTTTTTATCATATCATTAACAACATTCTCATAAATTCTCTATTTGCATCTTCCCTATTGGCTAGGTTGTTGGACGGACTGTTTGGTTTGTCAGGCTTTCAGTACTTGTATGTCAATCAATAGGTACAGAACTTAGATGGGAATTTGAAAAGAGTTTACAAGATAGCATGACGTGCTTTTTTAGTAGATCTTGAAAGATTTCTACTTTTATACAGCAGAGAACTACCGTACGCCGAGTGCAAGTGGATTGATTCTTCATTTAATTAAATTCAATTTAATCATTTATTTTGTAAAACTGGTGTGGTTACATATAGTAAATTATCTAATATAATTACGTGCACTATGTTTTGCCAATATATGGCGTACAAAAGTAACACAAACAATAAGGAATTACAATTAAAATGGCATGTCATTAGATTAATTTAAAAAAGTGATTCAATTTAAAATATGTCAGTTAGGTAAACATGTCATTACAATTTTATATACTTAAATAAACACATTCATTATAATTAATCAATAAATAAAATCATAAGTAAGTGTTGAGTTACTCGGAATCGTCTTACCTCTGTTTATCAGTAGTATTTTAGCGAACTATTATGTTACTTATGTTAGAAATACATAAGTTACCAGCGAAACTATTAACTTTTTAGAATCGTGCGATGTAGAAAGCCGCGGATAGGAAAGCACGCAAGTACTGAAAAGAAATAACATTTTCTAATCATAACGAGTAATCTAAAACAATAATCGGCACAAAGGGACAGCAATATTCTTTGAATAAAACGGTAGACTTACTCTGAACTATAAATCAGAAACAATCCACAGAACCGCTTAATCCATCCAGTCATTTAAATGCAAGTGGTTCTCATAAAACGGCTGCCAATAAAACGATCATTGTAGACAGCAACAGTTGTACTACCGGTCGCACTGAACAAGAGACAATCGCTGTATAAATCGCTGCATGAAAACATTCACGACTGCGATTTGGTTGTGCCAGGAAAGTTTGTGGATACACGGAAGAACAATTTACGCGGTGTCACAATAACTTTATTTCTGTTATCATCATCATAACAGCCGAAAGACGTCCACTGCTGGATTTAGCATAATTGCCACGCTTGACAGGCGAGTTGGCGATCGTAGTGGTGTTTCGTTTTACAGAAAACGCTGCTGCCCATTATCTGGTGAGTCCCTTAGTCGCCTCTTACGACACTCACGGGAAGTGATGGGATGGTACACTTCTCGCCAAACTTTTTGGCCGCCCTGAAGTTGGCTTTCCGATGCGCAAGGCACGGCGCGGTGCTATTTTTGTATGAGATTTACTACTGCGCAGCTATTATAGCCAACTTCAGGGCGGCCAAAAAGTTTGGCGAGAAGTGTATTATTCTTCTACGGTACCATACGGCAGCGGCCGACACCATACGGCAAATCTATACGGCAATTTCTGTTATACACACATACAAATGTGTGACGCCTTCTTATTCTGCATAGCTTTCTCAGATGTTTATGTATTTTGTCATACTATATCTCTCAATCTAGTGTTTGTTTAGGAAAAGCCTCCTCTTGCCGTTTCCATTGAATTCTGTCACGAGCCACTCTTCTGCGGGTCTTAAAAGGCTACTTTAGCAGAAGCAGAAAGCACATCACGCTACCCGTCACTGTCAAATTTTCCCAATCAATCTTGAACCTAATACTTTAGCTTTAGCGATAAAGATGAAAATTAAATTTGATAGATTGTTGAATAATTAATATTATGATTATGATTCTACTAAAGTAACCTTTTTAGACCCGTTGTTAGTTGGAGCTCGCTGTAAGTTTGATTTCATCTATTTTGGTATTTCTTCTTATGTTAATAGAAGGCATAAACGGTGGACCGACATCTTATCGATGCGCCCAACTCAGGGCAGTCTTTGTAACTACCATTGGAAGAAAAACCGTGTTTATTATCCAGCAGTTGACATCACTTCCCGTGGGTGTCTTAAGAGGCGAATAAGGGACTCACCAGAGAATGGGCAGCAGCGTTCTCTGTAAAACGCAACACCATACACTGCGATCGCCAACCCGCCTGCCAAGCGTGGAGTTTATGGCAACCCCCCCCCCCACCTCTTTGGGAGAGGCCTATGTATATGATGATGATGATCGGAAAATCATAACGATTTCTGGCCAGCATAATTTTATTACAACTTATTTTCTTTAAAAAATATAAAATAATATATTTTTTTTAAAAAAGCAACGTTTTCCTCCGCAATAGAAGTCCCTAGACATTTCTACAGTTTGGCTCAAGGCTCGAACCGCGGGCGGCCTGTAAAAAGTGGTCTACAATTAAATCGGTGCGCGCCAAGAAACCGTCAATATCTGTGCAATGCCTGTAGGCTCATAACGGTAAACTTGGCAGGTGACTGCGGGCCATTGTTTCATTTTGTTCGGTAGAAAGAATATTCAGTTACTAGAAGAAATTTGGTGTTTTGAACAAATGAGACCAAGACGGAAAGGAACACAAAATGGTTACTGTAAGATATCCAGGTATTAGTGTCAAATGGTAGTCTTCGTTTGTTAGCTTTTGTTGCTTGAATTGTTAGTTAATAAGTATTTATGGGTGAAATCTTACAACTGAAGTAATCCCCATACAATTGAGCCGACATTTTGAAAACATTTAAAGTTTGAATGTACGGAAGTGACATCATTCTAAATATAATATAGCGGGCTCTCAAGACTACTGACCAATTTATTTTTTAAGCAACCGCAAGATAATAATGGGTATCAAATGAAAGGGTTTGCTGAGAGGAATGAATGAAGCAGTGAAAAAAAAGGTTTCCTTACAACTACAAGTGCTTTTGTGAACTAAACGCTAAACTAACATTAAAATAATCGCTAAAAATATTTAGGTACTAGCACTTCGTCGGCTACTTCGATCGCGCGGTTTAGTTGGTACTCCACTAACTTCATCTCCCCTCTACCCTCGGGTAGTGTGTACATTACTTATTAATAGACTAAACGTAGGGCAGTTCGCTCGAACCGAACATTTTTCTTACTTAGAGTTTTTTATACCCGTCGTAACTTTTAAACTATAGGTCCAATTTGAATAATTTCATGTTTAATTTACATCTACAAAACCAACCTTAATTATTAAACAATTTAAATAGATAAGGATTAACATGATGATACTAAAATCACTACTATTCCATTTCACCCGGGTTTTGATTGAATAATTTGAACAAAAAGCGGTCATTGTGACTTAACCATAATACTTAGATATATACCCACTTTGCTCTATTGTCAATAGTTTCCGCAGCGTACGCGATGTAAGGATCTTTTTTTGGTATTGTTTTCACACCTTGGGTTAAATTATCGAAGTTTTCATACGGATCACTAACTTTCCTGAAAATATTCTATAGCTTATGTCCATCAGGGATAATGTAGGATTTTAATGGTGAAAGAATTTTTCAAATCGGTCCAGTAGTTTCGGAGCCTATTCATTTCAAACAAACAAATCTTTCCTCTTTATAATATTAGTGTAGACAATATGGCTCGCAAAATTATCGAAATTAAAAAAACCCTCTCAACCAACAAT
Organism: Lacanobia wlatinum; assembly: GCA_947578705.1. NCBI lineage: Eukaryota > Metazoa > Arthropoda > Insecta > Lepidoptera > Noctuidae > Lacanobia > Lacanobia wlatinum. The sequence continues at coordinate 26,197,541 of OX388031.1, forward strand.
ACCCACATTCCCTGACTGCTGTAACTCACATGACGAATCCATCACGACATTCATCCATTTGACATTGTGATTTTGACATCTAATTTCAATTCGATTTAAATTTTGACATGGCAGTTTTGTAAGTAACTTTATTTTTCATATTATAATTTCAATTTAATTTAAATTTTGACATTGAATACAAAATTTTTTTTTTGTTGTTTTATTAAACTAATTTTGTAAGTCTTAAATGGCAAAACATGTAGCAACCTCATCATAATTTATAAGACCTGTATGCTGTACTCATGTTTTACAAAATAAATACATCTATCTATCTATCTAATCATTGAAAGCTTCCCATCATACTAATCTTTTAGCGTTACTTTATTAGCTCCCTGAGGTACCCCGTGTTTATAGCGCCGCTTTGTCCAGCGTCGAGCGTTCAGTCTGCTACGGGTTTATGACAAGCGCGGTAAAACATTTTGTAAAACTGCGGCGACATAGATTATAGAGCATGTGAGATAGTGATGTGTATTTATGTAATGTGAATATTTTGGTAACGAACTACAAGCAATGTAAACCTTATAATATCCCAACTTTTTCTAACCAGAATCAGTGAAAAAAAAATACTATCCTAGGCATTTGGCTTTGAGCGAATGTGCTTTTTAAACGTTTTAAAAAACCGGCCAAATGCGAGTCGGACTCTCACACGGAGAGTTCAATTGTCTACCTATTACGGTTCTTGAGATACAGCCCGCTGACAGACAGACGGTCGGACAGACAGACAGCGGAGACATAGTAATAGGATTCCGTTGGTTACTCTTTTTGTTACGGAACCCTAATAATAGGGTTTTGTTGGTTACCCTTTATTTTTCGGTCTAGCATGCATTTAGTCTTCTACAATAAATGTTCTGCCATACGATGTGTATGCGCATCTTCCAATACTATAAGTATAGTCTTCTCTACTTCTACGTTCTAGCTTCAACACGTCTCAAACTCACATCCTATGTCCTAAACCATGAACCAGTATGCCCCACACTTTTATAGCCAAACCCACCCAGCTTACAAAGTCACTTTTATCGACCACCACATACATTAACGCACAACTTAGCCGCACTGAGTCGGCCGCTGGTCGTAAACCGACAATGTAACGCGCGTCGCTCGGAAGGATTTTAACTGCTGTGTTGATGGATTGCCTCAACGCGATGATACTCAATGGGATGATAAAATAAACGACGTGTTTATGTATTCGCACGGATTGGAGATCGTGCCAAGATGGCTGGTGTGTGGCAAAAATATATAAGGAAAAAAATATATGTATATCAAAGGAATTAAAAGTATTATTTAGGAGTACAATCAGGTATTCAAGACAGAAATGGAGAAGCACAATTATTTCTTTGATTAATGAATTAATTTCATGGGTGCAATGAGGAAATGGGAAAGGAATGTCAAGTGTCTTTCCGCAGTCTTTGACAATGCGAGTGAATCCAGCGGACGTGCAATTTATTTTACTTGAAATCAAGAAAAAAAAATTAAGACTTTTCTCAACACACTACATAGCCCTAAATGATCTCACTAGAAATCAAAAGCCACTAGACTCTAGTGGCTTTCAGTAGGTATCTGTCTAGTCTCTAGGGACTACTGAATAGGAATATATACTGCAAGAGTTAAATATTAAGTAGCAAGTCATCAACAAACGAAAAAACTATCCAAAAGTCTACTTCAAGCATTTCAATTTGATTTGAGTAAAACTTTTGCATACTATCCCGCCCGTACCAAATCTGGTATTGAAATTAAAAATACACACGTACCTCTTAAAACTGTAACTTTTCCTTCATCTCCAAACAGTCTCGAAAGTAAATTGCTTTTCCAACTTACATATAGAGCGGAGCGTCGAAATTTACAAGTCGTAATGTTTCAATTTATTTGTAAATCAGTTTAAGTTGCACAAACACAAGACTGTGCGGAAAAATCCCGAGTAGTGTTGCGTCTGTAGCGACGATCCCTAATATGTTAAGGGTGATAGGGATGGGACAACATGGGGGAAAGAGAGTCAAGTAACGATTTTTAAGGGTAGGTATAACACCTAACAGGATCATAGAAGTCTTCTTTCGCGTAACTACGGTTTGTCCCGTAAGAGAACAAATGTTAACCTTACGTTTATCTAGTGTACGTGTGTCGTGTGTAGTAGTACGTTTTTAAATGTATAAAAATTTACAACATTTAGATATGACACTGGATCCCGTTCTAGAATACCCTGTGTCCAGTATGATTCAGTAAAAATAAACCCTCCGTATCGCTGTGGACTGGAAGTGTGCCCAAAAGACTGGCGGCGTTGTCACGTTGAATGGCAAAGCTTATCCTTTGTCCAATGTAAAAGCTAGCTCTTACGTCAAGTGAAGTGTCAACTTAAGAAAGATTTTTAATTAGTGTATGAGCACTAACCCCCTAGGGTGTTTAAAAAATAATAATTTTATTCGGGGTTAAAACTCTTGGACCCGTATCTAAATTTAGATAATCCGTTCAGTTTGACATGTCACATCACTAGCGACGCCTTCTCAAGGCGACGACGCGTACTTTGCATGTTGAGTGCGCTGATACCAGCACAGCATCGCCTTTTGCACTTCACCCAGAATGCACTTTGGTTATCCAATTCAATTCCAAGTTTATGGTGCCGGCTTAGACTTAGAACATGCTTGAATTGTGGCTGGGTTTTGTTAACCCCATATCTTTCAATCAAAATCTATTTATTCAAACTAGACTGAAAATCAGCACTTTTTGAAAATTTACATGAAGACAGTCCCCCAAATCGCCCAGCCCGTCACCACTTCCTAGTGTTTTAGCTGGGAAGAAGAAGTGACCAACGAACTCCCCAGCAACACAACTGTCTGTTAAGTTTAAGTTTAAAGAACTTGAATTTTATGATAGATATCGATCATTAAATTAAATAAATGGACGGAACATGTCAGCTAGCACACCATATTATCCCAACAACTAAATATGAAACAATGATAAAACTAATTACAAATATAGGTAAAAAAAAAAAATAAGTAAACTCATGCATACAATACTAATCAAAATGAGCTTCCAGAGATATTTATCCCCCCCGGACGAGAAGGGCCCCGACGTGTGGACGCAAAGCTATACGTTAAGTCCCCCTGCCAGGGTTGCGGAATTTGGGGGACCCCCTCACACTGCTTACGTCCACGTCGTGTCCCCTGGAAACGGCCCAGTTCTGTCACCGTAACGGAGTGGCAGACTGGGTACGGCCAAAGTGCAGTGTGCCTTCGTAGCGATCAAAATATTTTTAACCTGCTTTTAAATATTTTATGCGTTTTTAGCTGCGAACCTGCTGGAGGTATTTTAACTTTTTAAAATGCCTACACCCTCGCGGGACGCCTACGGGCGATTTTCAAAACCCAAAGGCCCTTCTCAGGGCCAACCCAAAGGCCCTTCTCAGGGCCAACCCAAAGGCCCTTCTCAGGGCCAACCCAAAGGCCCTTCTCAGGGCCAATCCGACGCCTCGGCGTCAGAGGCCAGCCGCGCGCCGTCTGCGACTAGCCTCTTCGGTACGGCGGACTCGTTCTCGGACTCCGAAAATGAGTCCGTGATCAGCGTCTCGGACGCGGGCGATTCTCGGTCGCGGAAGCGGGCCTATCTGAAGGATGGGTCCGAGGGCTCCTCGGCCTCGGGTTCGGCGAGGAAGTCCAGAGCCAAGAAGCCGACGACGGCCGCAGACACCCACGTCGTGGGTCTCGCGGACGCCGAACGCCAATTAGACCTGGCTCAGCGGGAGCATCGCCAGCAGGAGCTGGAGGAGCGGGTTGCTGTGAAGGAGCAACGGGCTCGAGCTGCGCGGGCCAAATCCGGCTACGGCGCGTCCCGCGTGCTGTACGCGGACTACTCATTGGCCGAGCTGGAGCGGATGGCGGAGGAGGACGAGGAGGAGATCGCGGAGGTCGCCTCTAAGTCCTCAAATCTTAAGGGCACGTTCCAGAAGGCCCTTAAATGTAGAGCCGCGAGCATGCGCGGTATCGTCGCGGAGTTGGTCCAGCGGAAGGCGACCGACGAGACGAGGGAATTGCAGGCGATAGTCGATCGCCTGCAATTAGAAGTCAGCCAGCTTCATCAGAAGCTGGCTGAGGTCACGGCTCGACCAAACCAGGCCGAACCGAGACCTGCAGCAGAAGCCCCCTCCTCCAACCTTGAGGATGTCATCCGAAAGGTCGTTATGGAGGAGAGGGCTTTCACAAGAGCCTGTCTTGCGGGTATAGAGGACCGGCTCTTGCCCGAAAAACGCCTCCGACCGCCGCTTGCGGCGGACAAGAGGCGAAGCGAGCCGGGGCCGTCCTCTATGGAGGAAGACGCCCTTCTCCCTTCGACCACCCCATCCAACCAGCAGGGTTGGACCGAAGTGGTCAGGAAGGGGAAGGGCAAAGGTAAGGGCAAGGGCAGCAAGGCGGCAGTGGCCGTCCCTGCCGTCCCCGCCACCTCGCCTCCCGGCCAGTCACAGAGGACTGGTAAGGGAAAGGGGAAGGGCAAAGCCAGCAAGGCAGCGCCGGCCGTCTCCGCCGACCCCGCCATCCCCGCCACCACGCCTCCCAGCCAGTCGACCGGCAAGGGCAAGGGGAAGGGGAAGGGGAAAAGGACGCTCGTCCCCCCAAAGTCCGCAGCCGTCGTGGTGACGCTCACCGCGGAGGCTGCGGAGCGAGGGGAGACGTACGCGTCCATCCTCCTGCGGGCGCGTGCCAATGCCGATCCCACCCAACTGGGGATCGGCAAGGTCTCGTGCCGGCGGACCCAAGCTGGGGCTCGACTATTCGAGTTCCCGGGGGCGGAAGGCAGCGCCAGCGCTGACCTCTTCGCAGCCAAGCTGCAGGAGGTCATCGCTGACGCAGCCAAGGTGGCCCGACCCACAAAGTCGGCGGCGATAGAGGTGACGGACTTGGACGACTCCGTCACCAAGGAGGAGGTGGTGGCGAAGGTCGCAGCCATTGGGGGCTGCGGCGTCGCAGCGGTGCAAGGCCGGGACATCAGGCCCGGCCGCGGCGGTATGGGCACTATTCGCCTAGAGTGCCCAGTCGCCGTTGCCAAAGCCGTCCTTAATAAAGGACGGCTTACAGTCGGCTTCAGCTCGGGTGCGGTCCGAGCACTGGAGGACCAACCTCTCCGGTGCTACAGGTGCTTCGGCATCGGCCACACCCGGGCCCTCTGTCCGTCCAAGGTCGACAGGACGGACAGCTGCTACCGCTGCGGCAGGGACGGCCACAAGTCCGCCTCCTGCACGGCCGCCACACCGCACTGCGCCGTGTGTGCCGCCAGCGGCCGGCCGGCAGGCCACGTAATGAAGGGGAGGATGTGCAATCCTCCCCTTAAGAGGGGCAAAGCGCAGGCGCCGGTCGGGCCTGCTACTAGCGCCGTGGTTCCTGAGGCCGGAACCGCGGTGGCTGCGGAGGAGGGGGGTGCGATGTCCGATTGATGGCCGTATCAATCGAACATCGCATCCTCCAGGCGAACACCAACCACTGCCGGACAGCCCAGGATCTGCTGATGCAGACCATGGCTGAGTGGTTGGTGGACTTGGCGGTGGTCGCCGAGCCTTACTCGGTCCCTGGCCATTGGCTGGGCGACCGAGACGGCTTGGTGGCGTTGGTGGCGCGGTCTTCCACAGACTCCCCTCCCCTCTCGCTCTTAGAGAGGGGACCGGGATACGTGGCCGCCGCGTGGGGAGATGTGGCCCTGATCGGGGTCTATTTCTCCCCAAACCGCCCTCTCACGGACTTTGAGGACTTCCTGGAGGTCCTCACCGCAGCCGTAGGGAGGGCGTCGCCGCGCCAGGTCGTCGTGTTGGGCGACCTGAACGCCAAGTCGGTGGCATGGGGCAACCCGGCTGCCTCATGCAACGTCCGGGGACGCGCCGTCGAGTTTTGGGCGGCGTCATGCGGCGTGTCCCTCCTCAACAGGGGGGCGGTCCACACATGTGTACGGCAACGGGGAGGGTCGGTGGTTGACGTCTCGTTTGCCACCCCCGTCCTTGCCGCACGCATCGTGAACTGGCGGGTGGAGTTGGTGGAGACCTTGTCGGACCACCGCTATGTGCGGTTCGACATCTCCACCCAGAGCCCTCGTGGGCAGATGGCCCGCTCTAGCGGGTCTCCCTTCCCACGGTGGGCTCTCACTCGCCTGGACCGGGAGGCAGCCAAGGAGGCGGCCTTCCTCCAGGATTGGTTGTCGCCCCCTGTTGAGGGCCAGGACGTCGACGCCGCAGCGGTCCGGCTCAGGGAATCCCTGACCGAGGTGTGCAATTCAAGCATGCCTCGGTCTCGCCGTCCGCCTCCCCGTCGTGCCGTCTATTGGTGGACGGAGGAACTGGCGGGGCTCCGAGCCTCCTGTGTGGCAGCCAGGAGGGCCTACACTCGGAGCCGTCGGCGCAGCGCCCGTAGTCAGGCAGACGAGGACCGCCTCTACGCCTCTTACCGAGAGGCAAAGGCGGTCCTCAAGTCGGCAATGGGCGCTGCCAAAGACGCGGCGAGGGCCGAGATGCTCGAGGGTCTCGACAGGGATCCCTATGGGAGACCATACAAGGCGGCGCGGAATCAACTCCGCCCCCATGGTCCCCCATTGACGGAGACCCTCGAGCCGGCGCTGCTGGATGGGGTGGTTCGGTCCCTGTTTCCGCGCAGGACCGAATTCACCCCACCAACGATGGACCCCCCGTTGGGGGCGGCTTCACCGGAGGAGGCGATCCCTCCGGTGACGGCGGAGGAATTTCGCGCGGGGGTTCTCAGCCTCCGCGCGAAGAAGACGGCCCCTGGGCCGGACGGCGTCCCCGCACGGGTGGTAGCTATTGCTGCCACCCAAATGGAGGATCGGTTTCGGGAGCTTTTCAGTGCGTGCTTTACGGCTGGGAGGTTCCCGAAATCGTGGAAGGAGGGGCAGTTGTGCCTCCTCCGAAAGGAGGGACGCCCGGCGGACTCCCCCTCGGCATACCGGCCCATCGTTCTGCTCGATGAGGTCGGTAAAATGTTCGAGGGGGTCATCGCCTCCCGGCTCAGTGGCCTGTTGCGGGGAGTAGGGCCAGACCTGTCGGACGCCCAGTTCGGGTTCCGACAGGGGCGTTCGACAATCGACGCGCTGGCCCTACTCAAGGGCCAGGTAAAGGAGGCAGTGGAGGCGGGGGAGGGGGTGTTGGCGGTATCATTCGACATTGCCAACGCCTTCAACTCCGTCCCCCACTCGACTATATTGGAGGCACTCCGGTATCACGGAGTGCCCCAATACATGCGGAACATCCTGGCCAGCTACTTGGAGGACAGAGAGGTCCTCCTCGTGGACAAGCTGGCCAGGATGAGACGGTACGCTGCCGAGTCCGGTGTTCCGCAGGGGTCTGTCTTAGGGCCCCCCTTGTGGAACATCGGATTCGATTGGCTCCTGCGGGGAGCCCTCCTCCCGGGCACGAGTGTCATCTGTTACGCAGATGACACTCTCCTCACTGCCCGGGGGAGGACTTTCGGAGAGGCGGCCTGTTTGGCCTCGGCTGGCGGATCCTTGGTCGCAGGGAGGATCCGCCGCCTAGGGTTGAGGGTGGCGCTGAACAAGACCGAGGCCGTGTTCTTCCACGGGCCTCGGCAGCGCTGCCCTCCTGACGCCCACATATTCGTGGAGGACGTCAGGATAGGGGTCCAGGCCCAGATGAAATATCTGGGTCTGGTGCTGGACAGCAGGTGGCGCTTCGGCCCGCACTTCAGCGGGCTGTCGACGCGCCTGCTGAAGGCTGCGGACGCCCTGTCTTGGCTCCTCCCGAACCTGGGGGGGCCGAACGCACGATGCCGGCGGTTGTATGCCGGCATCCTGCGTAGCATGGCCCTATACGGGGCCCCCATCTGGGCGGACTCCCTCCATAGGAGGGAGAATGCCACCGCCATCCGCAGGCCCCAAAGGGCCATTGCACAGCGGGTGGCGAGGGCTTACCGCTCGGTGGGGTTCTCGGCGGCGTGCGCTCTGGCGAGCACCCCTCCTTGGGAGTTGGAGGCGTGGGTGCTCGCCAGAGTGTACGAGTGGACGGCGCGGCGAAGGGCGCTCGGGGAGCGCCCCGTCGCGGAGGAGCGGGAGGCCGTGCGGCGGGAGGCGAGGGACGCCATCATCGTCCATTGGACGGAGGACCTCGCCTCCGCCACCTTTGGCCGCCGAACCCTGGACGCGCTCGGTCCGGTCTTGCGGGACTGGCTCGAGCGCTCCCACGGTTTCCTCTCCTTCCGTCTGGTCCAGGTGTTGTCCGGGCATGGCTGCTTTGGATCTCACCTGCACCGGATCGGGAGGGAGGAAGCTCCGGCGTGCCACGACTGCGGCGCGGCGGAGGACACGGCACAGCACACCCTCGAGGTGTGCCCGGCTTGGTCCGAGCTGCGCCGCAGTCTAACCGCGGAGATCGACCAGGACCTCTCACTTCCCGGCGTGGTCAGAGCCATGCTGGAGAGTGAGGGTGCCTGGTCAGCGGTAGCCTCCTTTTGCGAGGCGGTTATCTCGCAAAAGGAGGCGGCGGAGCGCGAGCGGGAGGATGACCCTCTCGCTGCACCGCTCCGCAGGCGAAGAAGAGGTCGGAGAAGGCGGGGCCTTCTCCCTCCTCGTGGTGGTGATGGGCGGGCGACAGGCGCGGGGGCGTCTGCGCCCGCATTGCACCCGTCACCACCTTCGTCGGACATTCCCGGCCCTCCCCCAACGGGGAGGGCGTGAAGGGCCCGCCGTGAAGGCTGGCGGACGTCGGAGGGGGGCTGGACGTAAAGGCTCTGCCGATCTCCCAGTCCCTCTCCACTCAGACGATGCGGGAATGCCGCTGGGTTATTTTAGTGGGTATACCGGGCTAGCCCGGGGAGTCCCACACGGCCCCCCCATCCCCCGATGGGAGGGTGTGCGTAATGCATTTTTTCCCAGCGCAAAAAAAAAAAAAAAAAAAAAAAAAAAAAAAAAAAAAAAAAAAGGGTTGCGGAATTTGTTCGAAAGGGTCACCGCGGCCCTGGAACGTAAAGGGCACTAGGAGGAACACGGATGGGTTTTAGTCAGTAAGAGTCTGACACTCCCTTCTGCTTCGCCCAGAGAGGGAGGAGTCATTTGATGATTTCCCATCGATAAAAAAAAAATATTTATATATATATTTAGTCCCGCCATGTCCTTCGTGGCCTGCCAAACCTTAGTAGGGCTTATTTTGTTTAAAAAACAATACCCCTAAAATTGCCCCCCCCCCAAAACTGATACAGGGCGCGATTGAGAGTAGCTACGCCACTGCTTCACAACCCAGTAACTGGGTAACCTACCCTTTAGCCTTAGCCTCAACAAGCTAGTAACATCTTGCCTTACCATCCAAGCTTGGCATGTAATGCACGTGCCAAGCTAAAAGTGAGGATAGTTCTGTATACATGTGGCCAGTGTCTGGTTTACTAACTCAATCATACCATCCTAGCTTGATAACTAGCCTTGTGTAACCCGGGCTTTATAGACAAGCTAGCTTTTTCCCGCGACTTCGTACGCGCATATCCCAATTTTCCCCGTTTCCGTTGCAATTTCGGGAAATCCTCTCTTAGTGCTCCCCTACACTTCCCAAGGAACCTACATGCCAAATTTCAGCTTCCTATGACCAGTAGTTTCGGCTGTGCGTTATCTGTCAGTCACTCAATCAGTCAGTAACGGAAGAATTTTATATGTTTAGGATGAAAATATCCAGTCAAATAAAATAAGTCGACATAAAAAATTAGTCACAGAACTGACAAGCATACTTATAATACTCATAATTATGAACTTAAACTATAACCCTTAACGATCGACAGTAGGTATAAGCAGTAATTAGACAAGAACCACATTAAGCATTCTTTATTTCAACCATAGGGCTGCAAATCACAAGGTTTAATGTCGATAAACCCAACATGATTACTATATATAGCTCACAACGGAAGACAAATAAAATAAGGCAAAACTAAATAAAATAAGATGCCACCCTAGCTTGAAAACTAGCCTTGTGTAATTCGGGCTTTATACACAAGTGAAAATAACCAGTCGCCAAAAAAGAAATAGTCACAGAACTGACAAGCATAGTTATAATAATCATAATTATGAAGTTAAATTGAAATCCTTAACGATCGACAGTAGGTATTAGCAGTACATCGACAAGAACCACATTACGCATTCTTTATTTCAACCATAGGGCTGCAAATCACAAGGTTTAATGTCGACAAACCCAACAGGATTGCTATAACTCACATTCAATAGTTTTCCTAAACTACCCTCCATTTTGCTCTGAAAACAGCGCATAAAACAGTTTCGTCCACTGCTATTTAAGTCCACCATCCAAATTAACGCTCTTAATCATCCTTTGAACATAGTCCAGAAGCCAGTGAACAAAATATAACATTCATAAAAGCGCGATTTAGTCGCGGAGTCCTGCGACTCCGCGACATGTGACGACAGACACGACAGTACGTGAGTTGTCTGTCCTTAACTATGTACGAATTTACGAAACAAAGACTTATAGCCGGGAAAATCCTATTTCGAAAGTAACTTTGTTAAACGATTTTTAACTTTATGTGAGAATAGTTAGGTAGGGTTTGCAGTGGGGGCACGAAATTCGGTAGATAATTCAGTTTTGAAAGGCGTCTCCGTCTCGCATCAGTTTGTTGTTGATTCTAATAATTTTGAATTAATGAACGTTGTTTTATAGGCTTAGTTCCAAGTTTGAACTGTATTATTTGGGTTTATAGGTAGGTAACCACTTTCATTATAGACTTTCTCATTTTAAGGGTTCCGAAAAAAAAACGGAACCCTTAAAGGATCACTCGGGTGTCTGTCTGTCTGTCCGTCTGTCTGTCTGTCGGTCTGTCTGTCTGTCCGTCTGTCACAGCCACTTTTCTCCGGATCCACTGGACCGATTCTGTTGAAATTTGGTACACATATGGACTTCTGTGACCCAAACACGGATGTGTTACGTAAATTATTAAATTTTTAATACGGGGGTCAAACTAGAAAATTAATTGAACAATATCGTGTGACATCAAATGAAAGGGCTTACTGTGGGGGTCCGAGGGGGCCTAAAATTTTGAAAAAATGGAGATAATAGATCTTTGCCTATAGATTACAGCAAAACCTATAAAAAGTCTATATTGTTAAAATAACATGTTAAAAAAATAAAATTCGATCGGAACCCTTTGCACGCGAGTCCGACTCGCACTTTTTTATACTTACGAGAAGGATTCTTTTAAGAATAATTTGCATCATAGCAGTAAAGGCAAAATGCTACAAGTACTTCGACGAACGTAGCTGATGATTAAATGTTTTAATGACAATTTTAATTTTAACAATTTTATGTAATGAAAATGTTTGCATGCCGAATGGCAGAACTGATGTACCTACTTATGTATTACCCATATTTACAAATAAATGCTATTCTATTCTATGTCATCAGTGTACTCAGGGCCTCCCTATTATGACGTCATTATTCCTGTATAGGAGGGAGACGGAGCTATACAAGACGCATATCTTTTTTTCACATAATCATGACAGCATTAGGAATTTAGAGTACGTACCCAGGCAGATGCAAGTAGTGACGCGACAAGAAGACTCTCACTCAGTAGGATACTGTTCCATGAGACACTCACAACACGTCACTGTTTTTCACACAAAACGTCCCCTCTGTATGTAGGTACCATTATCTAACCTGACCAACAAAGAACCACTTCCACTGAGCGTCCAGCTTGCCAATTCATCCCACTAAAAAGGCTAAGACCACAAAACGTTCCATTCACAAATTCACATCGCAATTACGGGGACAATTTTCCGTTTTTTTTTTCGGGCAAGCGGTTGCCAAGTGTCCTATATGTCCAGGATGTTTGTGGTCCCGAGTGGCTGGCCAGATTGTAATTAAACCTTCGCGTGCCAAGAAACTGTCCCAACAACATGTGACCGCACATGTCCCGAGTTTTTTTTAGCAAGTTTTCACAAAGCTGATGTTTTCAGTTTTTCGGGAAGTTTATGATTATGTTGATGGAGTTTGTAAGTACGTCTAAGTAGTCTTTCATGTGGTTATCAAAGAGTCGTTTGTATGAATAACTAGCTCTTGTATTTCGCTAGACGTGTGTGAGGGATTGGGGCAATTATTTACCTACTAACGTATGTATGTAGATAGGTATGTATCACAATCTAAACTCGATTACCGATACATAGACAGCAATGGTAAGTTCTGCTATTAATTAAAAAGAACTCAGATAAGATACTACAGAGACTTTGAAGCAGCTGGCCTTTCGTTTTTAAGGGATTTTTAAGGAATAAAGCGGACAATTTCATAATGAACAATTCCTGTTGCAGGTTTTGCGTTTACAGAATATTTTCAACTAATTGACACGCTCATATTGGTCTTAGCGTGATGATATATCCTTTCTCAATAAATGGGCTATCTAAAGCTGAAATAATTCATTCAAATTGGACCAGTAGTTCCTGAGAATAGCGCGTTCAAGCAAGCAAACAAACAAACTCTTCACCTTTATATATTAGTATAGATATAGATGTAAGTACAGCTTAATAGAATTTTCTGCGGGAGATTGTGTTTCCTGATAGCTACCACCTGGAGGCCCTTACTTAAGTCAAGAGTGAGTAGGTTACTTCTAGGCAAGCGTGGTTCATTGTCGACCACATCATCACTTACCATCAGTCTAGGTGAGATAGTAGTAAAACGCGATCCTGTCAATAGAAAAAAGGTGTAACCAGCTGTTCTTCTTTACCTTTGCAAAGCCAAACAAAATGAAGAAATATCACCGCTACGTTCACGGCATAAAAATAAAAACATTCCCGGGAAAAGTAAAGTAAATCACACTTGGGCGATATATCGTAAGTTTAAAGACAATGACGAGTATCGGATTTGGATCGGCGCCACACGCGCGCCACAATGACGCGAGTTAGGCGCCCGCCGTGACGAGAAACGTAAGTGTGGACCGTCACTCATCCCTCCTGGTAGTGGCTTTGATTGTTGGGTAAAGGGTATAAAGAAAGAAAGAATTATGTTTATTTAATATCGCACAAGACATACAGCAAAATAAAATAAATTAATAACTAAGTTATGAAAGCTACCAGTAAATCTGACTCCAGTCTTGCCAAGAAGTATCGTGTTACTCTGTTGTTGGGTTGTCGAGGTCTGATAGGCGGCCGCTCTACGTAAAATACTGGTATTCAGCTAATTCCAGTTTGACTGGAAGCCGACCTGAATATAGTTGGGATACGGTTAGGCAGATGATGATATAACACGAATAACTTTTTTATTTGTCTAATATTTATTTTATTATATCTTTAAAAAGTTTGTTTAAAGAGTATCGATATCTGTTTATACTAGCTGTTGCCCGTGGCTTCGTTCGCGTGTATGTCGAAAAGTAAAATTATGTCGCTATGTAAGATCGCTAAGATAAGATATACAAACAGTCAATATCTAACATTGCTAGACCCTTCTTAGAATTAGGAATTTGGAAGACTGTTATGCAAGGTACTGGCATCTCTTCTGTTTAAAATGCCATCTAGCCCTAGTAATTTTTCGTAATTTTCGTAATGAGAAACTTCTGTACACGATGTTGAAGAGAGTTGTTAGGGTATACCAACCAGAAAAGAAGTCTACCCCCGCAACGGATGGAGTAGAGACTCCATAATTGCGCTAAAGTGTTCTGGCTAAGTTAGCCAGCCTAGATCCATCCAAATGCACAGAAGCCTGGGTGCTCCGCAGGTTTCACGGAGCGACTCAACTCACCGTTCGAAGGATTTGTTCACGTCGGGAAGCAACGGCCTCATTTCCAGGATGAAGTGGGCGACTGATTTGTCGGCGTCGAAGCAACCTCTGCAAATTGGGCTGTCTATGGCGCCATTGTTGTAAAAATGTTTTTTTTAGAGGGCAATGACCCGTGGTTATACCTATTATTATTTGGAAGGTATAAATTCTACTAAGGCTGAGAAGTAGTTAAATTAGTCACCATTTTTGACTGCCATAGTTGATCTCTGGCAAATTCATGTACGAAACTGTGAGAAACGTAGCAGGAAGAATAGGTATGGGTCCAACACTACCATCTTAGAACCTCTTCGCGAGTTCGTCTGTGGCGTCATTGCCTAGGGATCTACAGTTCCCCATGATCCACTGGAGGATGAAGCCCGCAACGGATAATTTCTGGCCCTGAGCTGGTCATGACGTACCTATCACAGGCTCACTGGGAATTCACTAGTTTTGAAAATAAATGGAAAATAATTGGGAATGAGAGGGATTCTGGGAATGATCACATCGTCAGAAATCTTATTTGAGCTAGTATAACAGTTTATTGGGTATGTGTGACTTTCAGGCGAGTGCTTTTGCAATTTTAAATAGAAATTAAATATGCAAATAAAAATCATAGAACTTAATAGGGTGATGAGTACCATTTCTTCCAAGCCCGTTTTCATGGAAATTTTCCCCACAAACATTTATCATTATGCATATTGATGGTTGCTGCTTGGTCGGTGGTTCCCCGTACACAGAAGAAATGAATTAATGCTGAAGCAACGGAACAACAAAGGCTACCTTCTAAAATAACCTAACCACCTTCTTGATTGTGGTATACGCCGTCAGCAATTTTTAACAGTATTCGTAAAATTATGCGCATTTGAGTGGCCTGCTTCTTCATCGTCGTTTCCTCACTGCTGAAGATCGCGACCACATACGTCGCGTCTCCAAGCCATTCGGTCTTCTTCAGTGTGGATCTCTCTGTAATGCTACCTTCAACAGTCTTCATTTTGGAACACAGTTAGACATCTGATTACCCGAGCTAATTCAACTGTTTTTACGACTCCTGTATCATGGGACTTCGCCACCTGCTCGCGGGTGACATGACTCTTGGCTTCAGGCCTAAAAAGGTTCATTTTTCTTCGTCTTTTCGAGTCGATGGTTAACTCTTTATGCTGTTTTGACCCAGTAGGTGGCTACATTAATTGCAGCATCGGTGGAGCATCTTTAGCTTGTTAACCTTAGCAAAAATAAGCGCACGCAAGTTAACGACTATTGTAAGCTTAACACCGCGAAAATGAGATCAAATGCATAACGCCATCTATGGAATATGTAGTTGAACTATCAAAAGATGAGTTATGATGTTTTAAATGTACCACTAATAACTAAAAATATGTTTTGGTGTAATCTCATGCCGTCGAAAGTACTATTTGGGTCAATAGATGGCATTGCAGGTATCTTTTTTACGTAGTCAGTTCATTTCATTTACGTTGCTACAAATTATCAGGTTTATGTGTTAAAGTTATGTTCTTTGGTTTTGTACTTTTTGTCGTAATACGATTGATGCAAACAAAAAAGATTACAAAAAAACAGAAAATAGGTCGTGTTTATAATCCTACAAATCCGGAATTTCAGTACTTCGTCACATCAAATTCCACACATTTTTAAACGTACAGGTATACGAAGTCGAGGCCAACGAAAATATTAGAGCAGGTACATAAAAAAGTAAAAATTAGTCACTAATAATTTAAAAAACGTTGGGAAAACTGGGATTCGAGCTTACACCAATTCATTCGTAAGTCAGTCATATTACCGCCGAGTCTATGAATTCAGTTGACGTTTGATTTAAATAGCCGATACTATAATAATTTATAGTTATTGACTGCTTAGCTCCTAGAAGATATAGCTTGATGATTACAATTTCTAAGGATATGTTTTTAAAGGCTAATTTTATACTAAATTGAACGAATAATTGAAAGTTGAACAAACGTTGATACGTAATTTTAAAATCTTTAAATGTCCATAACTTTTTTTTCCGGCCACCGAATTGAATGAAATAAAGACTTAATGTTGCTCAGAAATAAGTTTAATCTAACTTTGAAAACCCCAACAATCTGTTCAGTATTTTCGGAGATTAGCGTGTACAGCCAGACAGACAGATAGATAAAAAGAATAAAAATGCTCTTTTTGTGTTCTATACCTATCGCCCCTACTCGATTTTTAGTATTTTTGTTTAATGCACAGAAATCATGGTCTCTACTGTTTTATTATATGTATAGATATAGATAATTTGCGTGCCAGCAACCCTGAATCATATTTTAGCGGTTTGAATTAGTTGACAGGGTGTCGCTATATTCGATTTTTTGAACTTTCGATGCGAGTGTGCGGTGCGCCCGGAGAGAGAGATGCTAAGCCAGCCTTTCGAACTGACAAAAATTATTAACATAGGCTCTTAACAGATTTAGAAAATAGTACGTCAGAACATTTTACTCGATTAACCCAGAAGGCACACTTCGATACCATTCGCAAACCAGCTAACTCCATAATTATGAGCAATTTTTTCAGGAAACACTTAAATCTGTAGAATATTTTTTTTACAGCAAAATGAAATAAATTAATCACTAAGTAATGAAATCTACCAATAAATTCGACTCCAGTCTTGCCAAGAAGTATCGTGTTACCCTGTTGTTGTGTTGTGGAGGTCTGGTAGGCAGCCACTCCACGTAAAATACTGGTATTCAGCTAATTCCGGTTTGACTGGAAGCCGACCCCAATATAGTTGGAATATGGTTAGGCAGATGATGATTTAACACGAATAACTTTATTATTTGTCTACTTTGAATATTCATTTTATTCTATCTTTAAAGTTTGTTTAAAGAGTATCGATATGTGTTAATATATTCTGCGTGCGAGCAACCCTGAATCATTTAGCCGTTTGAATTAGTTGACGGGGAGTGCGATTTTTTACACTTTCGACGCGGGAGTACGAGGAGAGTGTGCGGTGCGCTCGGGGAGAGAGATGCTAAGCCACGCATTTCGAACTGTCAGAAATTATTAACTTAGGCTCTTAACAAACTTAGAAAATAGTACGACTGCACATTTTACTGGATTAACCCAGAAGACACACTTCGATACCTTAATTCGCAAACCAGCTAATTGAAAAATAATTTTGAGCTTTTCAGGAGACACTTAAATCTGTATAATATTTTTTTAGACTACATACAGCAAAATGAAATAAATTAATAACTAAGTAATGAAAGCTACCAGTAAATCTGACGCCAGTCTTGCCAAGAAGTACCGTGTTACCCTGTTGTTGGGTTGTGGAGGTCTGGTAGGCAGCCGTTCTACGTAAAATACTGGTATTCAGTACGCCTACCATGAGTTTTATCAATCTATAGTCGCTAGCGACTGTAGTTAAAAAATGTATGAAAACTTTAAATAAACAAGTTTGTAATTTATTTGTTTAAGTTGTTAACTACAAGCAAGTTCTAAGTAAAACTTTAGTTCATCATCTTCCTGCCCTCATCCCATGTTACTTGGGGTCGGCGCAACACGTTTTTTTCTTCCATTCTGTTCTATCAGTCGTCACTCTATCACTAAGTCCCTTTTCTTTCATATCGCTCCTCACACAATCCATCCATCTTTTTATTGGCCTTCCTCTCCCTCTCCATCCATCCACATTCAAGTAAAACTTTAGTTAACAACTAAAAAATAAATTAGAAACATGTTTTTTTTTAAAGTTTTCATACATTTATTTAACTACATTCGCTAGCGAGTATAGATTGATAAAACTCATAGTAGACGTACAGCTAATTCCGGTTTGACTGGAAGCCGACCCTAATATAGTTGTGAAAAGGCTAGGCAGATGATGATGATGATGAATTAAAGCTACTGACGAGCGAGGCAAGCTCCAATAGGGATTCTCTTTAGTCCGTCAGTTAGATTTATTATCTGAAAATATTGGACACGTATATTTTGCTCTATCAAATCAATAAAAATTGACGCAGATAAAACGCATCGTGGAACTGAAACGTGGTCGCTCACAATGGACCTCATCAGAAGGCTCAAAGTTGCAATGGAGAGGGCAATGCCTGGAGTTTCCTTGCGTGATCGAATCAGGAATGATGACATCCGCAAGAGAACCAAGGTTACCGAAATATCCCGAAAGATTGCCAAACTAAAGTGGCAGTGGGCACATTGCTCGCAGAACAGATGGTTGATGAGGCCGTAAAGTTCTGGAGTGGCGACCGCGTACCGAAAGACGTAACGTTGGAAGGCACAAGGTGAACCGATGACCTGGTGAAGGTCGCGGGTAGCCGATGGATGCGAGACGCACAGGACCGGTCGTTGTGGCGACGCTTGGGGGAGGGCTATGTCCAGCAGTGGACGTCTTTCGACTGATATGATGATGATGATGAAAACGCATCAAATATCAGGAGTGTGGGTGTCGCTATTTTGTAAAAATTGTACTTACAAGTGATGTCACACAAGTTTTCAACGCACTGTCTTAAACTTTTGTTTACGTGAAAAAATAAAAAATACTTGTCCAATGTCTTTTTGGAAATCTATCTGACGGAGTAATTAGATTTTTTAGTCATCTACCTTATTTATGCCGTGTGGTGTCGGCGTGTCCATATGGTGCCGTAAAAGAATAATGCCATAAAATAAAAAATTAGTTTAAAAAACTGTAACCCGACTACAGAAAAATAAAAGTGATCTGAAAAGTATGAAACAAGAAAATATTTCAGAAACAAATTAAGAGAGGTACAAAAATGGTCAAAGTAAAGCCGTGGTCGCATGCCTTTATAGTTTTATAGGTTTGCCAGGCACCCACATGATATACAGGCATGCGACCACGGCTTTACTTTGACCATTTTTGTACCTCTCTTAATTTGTTTCTGAAATATTTTCTTGTTTCATACTTTTCAGATCACTTTTATTTTTCTGTAGTCGGGTTACAGTTTTTTAAACTAATTTTTTATTTTATTCTTTTCCGTTTTAAAAATCGTTTCTATTTATAACTGCACGTCGCTATCATTTTAATTATGTACAACTAGCTATGCTCGCGACTTTGTTCCCGTGGATATGGGCGAAAAAATGTGATGGTAATGCATAGATAAGATGTAAAATTTCCTTAGTTTTTTCTTGCCGTTTTTCTGCATTTACGGGTGACACTCAACCGTTTGTTGACTTTTTTGTTACGGTCGGGTGTCACCCCTCAACAGGGGATGCAATAAAACCTGTCCGAGATGAGGTTTAAAAAATTTCGAAAAATGGCTTGTGACTTCCGTCACCGCACAACGCATAAATATTTCGGGGTGCCCCAGGTGTCACCCATGCTAGCTACGCCACTGTTGCTGAAGTCGGTCTGTGGATGGTTGATCGTCTTATATTCTCATACCGAGACTCTTGCGTGCTTCGGAAAGTACTTAAATCCGTTGGTCCCGCCTGTTATTTGTAGACTTTTGACAGTCGTTACGGATTGTCAGAAGCCAGAAAATCTGACACCAGTCTAGTCAAAAAGTACCGGGTCACCCAGTTATTGGGGTGTGGTATTCAGCTGGATCCAGTTTGTCTGGAAGCCGAACCTAATATATTTGGTAAAAGGTTGGACACATGATGAAGATTTAGAACATAGATAGATAACCAACACTTTATGTCTTGTCTTAAAAGTCGCGACAAACCTATCACGGGGCTTTGCCCCTCACCTACGGGTGATAAACCGTTAAGGCCTGCGGGTTACCTAATGTTGCCAGGTTTCCGCATAAAACCGGAAATTTGATTTTCACTGAAATTAAATGAGTCAAAGTTCTTTAATATACAGTATGTTAAAGAACTCTGACTCATTTAATTTTGTTTATCTATTATAAGTTAAAACGGTTTAATGTTGCTACTGGTCATAAATTCTGGATTTACTTACAATGCTACTTAATATTAGTCAGTAACATGAGGAGACTGTTTGCAAAATTTGTGCTTTAACGTAGAGTTGGGGATACCAATCAGACTTATTATTATTATTTAAAGATACAAAATCATAAGTAACATAAGTTGTCAGATTTTTCATCCCATTTAATACGGCTAATTATCAATATTGGTCTGTGAGAATCTCGGGGCTAAATGATAAAAGCCACGCGAGTCGATCTTCTCGGTTAAACAACGCATGCTAAGACTCCTCCGTGCCTCGGAAAGCAAGTTAAGCCGCTGGTCCCGCCTGTTATTTGTAGATTTTTGGCAGACGTTATGGATGGTCAGAAGCCAGAATATCTGACACCAGGTCTGCCAAGAAGTACCGCATTACCCTGTTTCTGGGTTGTGGAGATCTGCCGCACCACGTAAATTACTGGTATTCAGCTGCGGAACGCTGGAAAAAGGCTAGATAGATATTATATATACATATCTATCGGCTGTTCCATGCGACTTTCTAGTTTTAAGACCTGGCAAACTTATACGGGTCTATCTTTTAACAGCTTTAGCTTATTATAAGTTTGGTTACATGTGTTAGCAGACATGGGCGGGGGTCTTTCTTCCGCGAAGAACACCGCTAAATTGAGATGAAATTAAGAATGCTACCTTGAAGTTGATCTGGCAAAATATCAATTCGGTTACATATATCGATAAATCCCTAACGATAAGATAAGAAAATGCTTACTTTTCTTTTGCTACGTATCAAAAGTTTCACAAATAACTCCACAGTATGTAATGTTCTGGTGTTATTTCCATGAACTGGTAGTACTATTTTTGTTCAATAGATGGCGTTACGTGTGTGTATTTGCTTTACGTAATGAAAATTAATGTTAAATTCAAATATCTTTTGATAGAGCGAACCGATTCGGATGAAATAAAACCTTAATTTTGTACTTTGAGTTACAAAATTACAATTGATAAAAGTTATCTGCATTCGTTTTATACTTTCCACGTGTTTTGAGCAACTAAACAGACGAACGGTCAAAAAATTAAATGCTGGAAATGGTTTCTGTTAGTACCTATTCCTGGCTATTTTAATTTATTTTAATGTACAACAACGACTCTTCTACAGATTCTACACAGATACTTATTCAGTAATACTCACTGTCGCTTGTTTGTTAACAATTTACACATATTTATTTACTTAGACAATACAAGATATGTACATATTTGTAAAGTGCTCGTTTAGACCTTTCCTTTGATACCAAACATGTTATGATTATCTCAATTTTTTTTTCAGAGTCAGAAATTTACGTGTATTTTCTCTCATTTTAAATAAAGTAAAAATGTATACCTAACCTATGTCACCCGCAAAGTTCATACAAATCTATTGATACCTTATTCATCACAATCACTTCAGTGGTTTAGTTAGGCGCTAGAGTGGAACATACACATATACATACATACATACATAGACAGCTAAAATCATAACCCTTTCTTTTGAATTTGCCGTAGTTGGGTAAAAAACAAACGAAACCTGTTGACTGCCGAGTAGGTGTCGTGAAATGCGACACTGAGATAACGGCGCCGCAGCGCGCTTGCAGTATACAACATGCATTTATACACGTTGCGTATGAGTTGCTATCACTTTTTGGGCAGGCGAATTTAAGCATTTGTAGCTATGGAACACAGTGAAAGGCTCGTTTTACGGGTCGAGGGGTTGCCAAGGGCAGGGTCGTGACCGCTCACCACGTCCCATCACGGGGACGAAGCGACATCAGAGACGAAAGCATTTCGTGATTTATTTCGACGCTAACACCATCTATCGAGCTTCGAAAAAATTCGAAACATAAATATTTCGCTTTATGTATTTTTCTCCTAACGAGTAGCATAACAAATCGTAAAGATTTCAAAGATTTGATTAACTTCGCGTTGGTATCACTTTGATCATGTTTTTCACTAAATTGTACAGCCACCTCGTATAAAGTGCAGGCTTGATTTTACTTGTTTGTTAGCAATTTAAACATATTTGTTTACTTAGATAATATAATATACATACATATTTGTAATGTGCTCATCAAGACCTTTCTTTTGATATCATACATGTCACAATTATCTGAAATTTATTTTTTTCGTGGTTAGAAATTTACGTGGCAAGTACACCATAATAGATTTAGGAATAAATTTATATAACCTATGTCACCCGGAACGTTTTTAAGAATCTATTGATACCTCAATCATAAAAATCGGTTCAGTGGTTTAGGCGCTAGAGTGGAACATAGTTATATACATACATACATACATACATACATACATAGACAGCTAAAATCATTACCCTTCCTTTTGGCTTTGCCGTAGTCGGGTAAAAAATTAAATTTTTCAAATCCGAGCAATATATTTTTACAGGAAAAAATAACGTCTCAAACATACTAAAATGCAAAAAAAAAGTCTTTTATTTCAGACAGAGTCCATTATTTGGTAAGTATACAAAAACTTTAAAATTAGTGTTAGTACTTATAACTACTGGAAAACTACAATCACATACGATCTAATTTTAACATAACGCAATAGATCTTCGGTAAATCTACAACAAACACCAAAGAATAAAACATATACCTGAAAAATCCAACATTTTCATTAAAAAAAAACCGTCGTATAATGTTAAGATTCGTAACCCGTCGCGCAACGCATTATGGCGCTTCTGTATTCAGAGTCGGCGCCAAAGTACAATGGCGACGAATGTACCGTCATAGGTGGATGGTGATTAATGAGCCCCGACTATGCACCCACTTTGTGGTTACATTGACTGATTGCCACGGCCCTGGCACCGTGTTTTACAAATCGCTCTGGGCTTTTTGGCAGTTAGATTTTGGAGACTTGGAAATGTACGAAGAGTTGAAGACGGATTGTTTTATGGTAGATATTTTGATACTTAGTGAAGAAATAGCAGATCTTAATTCACCACATTTAAAAGTACTTATTTCTTCCTTATTTAGTTTAGTGGTAAATGTAAATTTAAGCTACTTGATGGTAACTGCCACCTATGGCCATTTACAATATTAGAGGTTACTAACAGGTGCGATACTGACCATCTGAGGCACATAATGACGAATGTACCGTCATAGGTGGATGGTATTGTAGGCGTTCCAATTAGGGCTTCTGGAAAGTCCCGGGATCGATTCAATAAAACAGCCTTTAAGCGATTTAAGAGATCATTATATTGAGCAGGTGCTCTCAAGAAAAACTTTTACAGAACTGTCATAAAAACAAATCAATCATTTTATGTCAATATTTGAACCTAAATTCCTAATTCTTCTAAAGCTTTTTTTATTATTAAATTGACGCAGGTTCCCGGAGGGTGAGCCATCCAAGGAGGTTGTATCACATGAGCTACGCCCTCACGAATAGAAGATACTAGGTAAGTCTTCCTGTAATCTTTTATTCCAAGCTTTGGAAGAATTAAGCACCTACCTATCCCTAACCAGGAGTCCCTACCTCTGACTCTTTGCTGACAGGGGGGCATATGCTTCTGGAGAAGCAGCTTCAGTCATGTCCTGCGATATACATTATACTTTAAATTATTACGCGCCATTTGCGCTGGACAATAACGCAGTCATGCTGAAACCCTGCTGCAGCAAAACTTGCCTAAAAGCCGCATCACATTGCCGGACGTCAACAAAATGATGTGAAAATTCACATCCATCCAGAAGGGATTGACTTCATGAAAGTTACCCTAACTAGTCTACGCGGCAGCCAGACGTTTAAGAAGCGAAGGTCTATTCTGTCAAAGAATTAACTCCTAACATCGAACTCACTCCAGTAATCAAAATCTGTTAGAAAAAATATGAATTGAAAATCTATTTGCCTCCATCGAACAGCTCAACCAATGGTGACAACTTGCCACCCCTTGCGAAGGCTATGCCCCGTATGCAAAGTTGGTATCACCGCGCATGGAGTCCTTCAATTGCGTTACAGTGGACGCTGAAACCTTAATAGAAATATAAAACTGGAATAACTTCAGCCTAGCTAAATATCGTTATCGTTATTACATCGAAGTAGTCTATCATCATCCGTATTCCAACATCACATGAAAAAGAAAAACCGATCAATAAACTATTCAACATACCAAACTAAAATAATGTTTTGTTTACATAAAATGATTATAGTATTGACATTTGATTTGACATCATATTTTCTTACCATAGATACATTTGTTTTTTTTTTTAACTCTAACGTAAAATGGTTTCAACCTATTCACATGGACAATATCTCTGAATCTCCTGTTGTTAGGTTTACTTATCACATAATTTACTTCTGAAACCCGCCTAACAATGTTGTATGGTCCTTTATACAACCTACAAAGTTTCGTGCTTCTACCTATATGTCGCCTAGGAGTATAAACCATTACCAATTGATTTACTACAAAATTCCTGTCTTTAGCCTTCTTATCATAAATAGCTTTCTGTCGGACCTGCGCCTTTTTTATGTTATCTATGGCACAACGTGACAGCTGAGTTTTCAGAATATGACGTCCTACAAAATCTAATGATTGATTCTGTTCCCCAATATTTATCGTTAAATCTGTAAGAAACGATGGTTCCTTAGCATATAATAATACGTAAGGTGAAATCTTGGTGCTTGACTGCTTACTGGTATTATACGCGAAACACACGAGAGGAACATAACTACACCAATTTCTCTGATCCGTAGCAACATACATGGACAACATTTGGGTTAAAGTCTGGTTAAAACGTTCGACCAGACCGTTCGATGCGGGGTGAAATGCTGTGGTGAAGCGTGACTTCGCCTCGAAGAATTCAACAGTGTCCTTCACCAAGTGTGACGTAAAAACCGACCCCCTATCCGACATTATTTCTTTTACACCACCATACCTACAGAAGATTTCTTCAATCAGGAACTCACTAATTCTTTGTGCCGTTGCTCTAGGAACCGCCTTGCAGACTGCATATCTTGTAGCATATTCTACACTAACGATAATATACCGATTACCTTTCATCGACTTCCTAAAAGGCCCTAGAACATCAATGCCTACTTTCTCCATCAAGCTTACATTTCTTGCTCTCCTGACATAACCGACAACTCCTCACATATTTATCTATCTCCCTTTCAGCATCCTTTATGTAATATCCTGCTCGAAATTTACCTAACGTCTTGGCTAGACCTAAGTGACCACCTGACCATGGATCATCATGCAATTCCCTTAATATCTCCTTCAGCAAACAACTTGGGATCACAATCAATTCTCGAATCCTATTCAATCTCCTTGCTTGTTTACATAACACACCATCTATGACACTAAAACCTTTGAGTGTACTTCCACTACTAGCTGCCAGTTTATCAAACCAACCTCTACAAAACTCATCTCGCAGCTGCTCTTCTCGAATCCTCACAACCTCTATCCTATACAACTGCATGCCGTCCTCTAACTGTTTCTCAGACAACTTTGACTCCTCCTCCTTTTCCTCGGCTAAGGGATTCCTACTCAAAAAATCTGCTATGACGTTGTCCTTCCCTGCACAATGCACTATGTTGAAATCATATGCCTGGATACACAGCGACCACCTAGCCAACCTTCCATTCATGTCCTTTCTGCTCCTTAACCAACATAGGGCTTTGTGGTCAGTCATCACCTGAAAAGTCAAACCCCATAGAAAATGTTTGAAATAATTCAATGCCCATACCAAAGCAAGACATTATTTCTCCGTGATCGAATATTTCTTCTCCCCATCGCTTAGCTTCCTTGACGCATATGATATAGAAAACATCACCTCTTCACCTTGCATAAGACAACAACCAACTGCTTCATCACTGGTGTGACTGTTCCTAAGTTACCCTAGGCTGATAAAATTTTCGTTTTTCCTTAAATTAGCCTAATTGATAAGGTAGGTCCTGCCGGTAGGCAGGAGGACCACGCCCCGCCAGCCGCGTGGTCCCGTAGGGCTCGTCTCAGACTGGACACCCTCCCGCCAATAGTAAGAAATGAATTCCCAGAAACTACTGCCTTGTCCGACCTTTGAGGCTGCGGGACAAGGAGGGGATGCAAGGTGAAGTTAATATTGGGAATTCACGGTTAGTATACATACGTAAAACAATAAATAATTATGGAACAATAACGAGATTACAATGTATGAAGTTAAGAAGACAAGAGGACTGCAAAAGGGAAAATGACACGTAACGCTTGTGTGAAATAGTTAATTTCAAAGCGCGATAGTGAATTTCTTTACAATAATCTAGAGACCCACCCCAGTGATGTACGGCCGTCTTACAACGGCCTGTACATTCCGATACAGATATGTATATATCCTGTACATGACGATACATTACGATTCCGTGCCGTCGATCCTAACGTGCATAGGTCTAGAGAGAACCTACTGCGGTCACAACAGAACACGTTCCCTACACTCAAGCATGTCTTACACAATCCTAAGGCAGAGGACTGCGAAGTGCCTCTGTCATTGAGCGAGACATGTTTCCAGAAATACTGGACGCGCGCTATAAAAATTAGCCCCTTACATCGGCCTATCAACCCTTTACTAACGCATTATATAACTTAGCACAAGCGTACCGCGTTGTCAGTCGTTTGCATAACTCTTTACACCGATTCTTGTTATCTGCGGAAGCAGATTTTGGGTTCGTCGCTTCACACTTCCATAATCCACCCATTTTTGGAAGACACTAGAGTACTGCTGCGATCGCTACCACGTCTGGCAACGAGCGTTCCATCTAGGCTTCATAATATAAGTATTTCGCTAAATATTATTTTTTTATATCAGTGAGAGGCCTCGGGGGCCGGGTGTGATTTAGCGAGATACAATCCCTATCGTCCATTAGGAGGGCTATCAATTCACTTCAACCCGTACTTGGTGAAGCCTACCCCAATGGAAGTGTGCAAATATCAAGAACAGTGCAAAGTATCCTGCACTCAGTCAGTCCATAGGGAGAGGCAACCTCTACTAATGTTTGGTTGATATGACATAACCTTAGATATTGCAAGGAAACATTATAGTTCAAACAGGCCCTAACTCGTGGCGAGTATTATTCGGTTCAGCCTTCCATAAGCAGTGTCTTAGTGCAGTGTCTTGGTAAGGTTTGTCTAAAGTCAGTTTAGAGTCATTGTTGTATACAGTCTGTTGCTATGTCTAAAGCACACTCTATAGGAAGGCTTTCTTCGACTCCCTAGAACCAAACACATATGTCGGTTACCTCGTTTAGGTCAGAGAGGGTTATAAGATAGGATAATACACACAGCACTCACCCATTAGTTCACCAACACACACACCACACATATTAAAACTAAATTAATCTAACTTAGATTTAACTTAATAAATAGTACTGGCTAAACTATGGGTTACAACAACACAACTCGCCATTTGGCATTCAATGAGTCCCTTAGCCTATACAGAGACATCGCCTCCGATCTAACCAACCCTAACTCCCGTTAACCTAAAAACAGACGTCTGTTTACTAGCGTGGCCAAAGCTTGAATCCCCGCCTTTTCCAAAGCGTTGTCCCAAGATAGGAGGCTGCTTTCTAGAAACTTCCAAAACACTTTTGTTTTTCTTGTATCTTCATTCTCGTAAGGGTCGTTCATAAGCAGGTACCCAGAGTTTTTGATAAGTGCGACGTGCTCGCGGCTATTCCAATATCGACTCTTAGGAATCGTAGAAAAAGGTCGCATTTGAACTAACGTAAAATATTGCATTCTACAAGCACATGTGCGCGTACCATAAATTCAATATTGAGTGCCTCTCCAATAGCTACGCAATTTTAAAGCTGATAACATATTTTGTAATTCTTGGAATAGTAAAAGTGACAGGTTGGCCCTTACCATTAAAAGTAAAATTTATGATTTTTCTAAGTGTCTGATAACATGTGAGCGTTTCGATACAAAATAAATATTTTGTACTATTAGGACTGATGGAGCGTCACACTGGCATCTACAATTATAACCTAGTGACCATGTTTTTATCAGTTGAATAAAAATGCAGAATAGGTGGTGATTCCATAATCTTTATAATCTTTCGAAATGCTTCTTCTTCCTTACTACCCCAAACAAACGCTTTATTTTTTTTTTAAAGCTTTGTTAGTGGTAATACAATCTGTGCAAAATCACTAATAAACATTCTCTAGTATGAAAACAACCCTAAGACGGATTTAACTTGCTTTGCGTTTTTGGTGTTTTCAAAGTTTTTAAAGATTGTAATTTCTTATTATCGGGTCTGACCCCCTCTCCTGATATCTCATGTCCCAAGACTGAAATTTTACTATACCCAAAACTACACTTGCTTGGTTTTAAGGTAAGATTTGCTTTCTTTAAACGTAACATAATCTCTTCTAACGATTCAATAAATTCATTAAAACTATTTCCCCAAACCAAAATATTATCCACATAACAAATGGCCTTCTTTTACTTAATTCCAGCCAGTACTTTGTCCATGACTCTTTGGAAAACAGCTTGACTTGTTTTAAGTCCAAAAGGCAAAACATTTAATTCATATAAACCTGAAGAAGTAATAAATGCAGTTTTATGCTTATCTTCTTCACACAATCTATGTTGCGTTGTATAATTTAATTGAGTTGTATAATCGGGTCCCCAGCTTTAATTTATAATGCATATTTATACCCTTTAAGAAAATCTTAATGAATATCTTTTCGTCGGTAATTCCGGACTGTAATCCGTAATCAGCCAGTCTATAGAAAAATACGACTATGTCTTCTTTAGTGTCTTGACGCGCATTGTAGAATTTCTCAACAAAATCTATTCCTGATGGGAATTCAGACTTCAGGCTGTCGCAAATCATCTTAAATGACACCCCTTCTTTGTATGTAAATTTGAAAAAAGCTAGGGCCGGGTCGTCCAAATAAGCAACCATAATGAGGGCTAAATCACTCTCCGACCATCTATTAATGGCTACGATTTGGCGAAACTGTATAAGGAAATCGTCGAACGAGCAAGTGGAACCCGTACCCGTGAAGATACTACTTTCGCCATCTTGCTAAATTATATTTATTTAATAAAAACTTATCTTACTACTACTACTACTACTAATCTTTATACTTATCTAGGCGTAGTAATTTCGCCTGAGCATCACTATAAAATGGGGGTCTTCATGCACTTTTTTACGCAGTGCATACGCGAAATTATCTTTATACAGTGTACGCCCTGTATACGCGACACTTGTATCTTTTACTATTTATTATCTACCCGGCACCCCCGCCACATGTGGGCGTTCCAATTAGGGCTTCTGGAACGTCCCGGGATCGATTCAATAAAACAGCCTTTAAGCGATTTAAGAGATCATTATATTGAGCAGGTGCTCTCAAGAAAAACTTTTACAGAACTGTCATAAAAACAAATCAATCATTTTATGTCAATATTTGACCCTATTCTAAATTCCTAATTCTTCTAAAGCTTTTTTTATTATTAAATTGACGGAGGTTCCCGGAGGGTGAGCCATCCAAGGAGGTTGTATCACAGTATTAATAAGCCCCGAGTATGCACCAACTTTGTGGTTACATTGACTGATTGCCACGGCCCTGGTATGGCACCGTGTTTTACAAATCGCTCTGGGCTTTTTGGCAGTTAGATTTTGGAGACTTGGAAATGTATGAGGAGTTGAAGACGGATTGTTTTATATATTTTAAGTATTTTGTAGATAGAACTAGAAGATATACAGGGAAATTGAAAAAGAAAACCCGAAAACTCTTAATCCTGACTTTGTATCATGACCCTGAACAACATTTGTTCAATGACTTTTCAAACTTCGAAACATTTTTTTCCAAACAAATAATATCAACATAGTCTAAATTTTGCATTTTCTTTATAAGGCGGCCGATGAAAGGCGGGCCCGGCTGGCGGCGCGGGACTGGGTGCGCGCGCGTAGTATACGCGAATTTTGCAGACTTCAAATAAATGAAAACAAATTGTTTTTAGCTACATTGTTTAGTTGAGGTCAAAGTCGTAGAACAAATGTTGTTCAGGGTCATGCTACGAAGTCAAAATTAAGAGGTTTTGGGTAGTTTTTCAATTTCCCTGTATACTCCACATTTCTGAAGTATTTGTCTGATTTTAATTGAGTGGCAAATAAATATGGTAGACCACTTGATGGTCACTGCCATCTTTGGTCATTTGCAGTATCAGACTTATCAAAGGTATGGATGCGATACTGACCATCTCTAAAACAGTCATAGATTCAAATAATTAAAGAAATATACGACCGTCCGAACGTTCGCTTCTACGCGTTTACCAAAACGAGCACCGGTAAAACGGGGTAAATAGAAACAAAACTTTGAATGGTATTTGCATTTGGAAGCCAGATTATTGGTTTAAAAAATATATATAAATCATTTAAAACTAATATTGATTTAAAAATTAGAATCCTTATATGCTGCAAGATGAATTTAAATAAAGTGAAAATCCCCTTCAAAGTATTGTTTCTATTCACCCCTGCGTTTCTATTTACCCCGTTTTACGGTATCGAAACTTAAATCACCACACTTCATCACAAAGCAGATTTTATACGACAGTTCAATATCATTTGTAAGTCTAACAGACTAACAAACTTTAATTTTAATTAGAGAGACTGAACTCGCACTAGACGGAAAGAGGCGTGTGTCGTCGTATTTGTTTTAAGGATAACTAGCAGAAACATGCGGCTTTTCTTGGACGTTAAATATTTAGGATATTTTTTTACCCCATACACAAAGGGTAACTAACGGAACCCTATTACTAAGCCCCCGCTGTCCGTCCGTCCGTCCGTCTATCTGCAAGCGGGCTGTATCTCAAAAACCGTAATAGGTAGACAGTTGAAATTTTCACAGATTGTGTATTTCTATTGCCGCTATAACAACAAATAATAAAAATTAAGATTTATGGTTAGGAACCCTTCGTGTGCGAGTCCGACTCGCACTTAGCCAGTTTTTATAACCACGCGTTGAAGTCTAAATCTGCCTAGCATTTTCTCAACTATGTTGGGATTGGGGTCGGCTTCTGATCCCGATGGAAAGTAAAATGTTGTCGCTAGATAAGATTTCTAAGGTAACATGTATACGAATAATCAATATCTAGCATTTCTTGACTCCTCTTAGATTTAGGAATTTGGAAGAGTATTAAGTATGCAAGGCACTGGATGTTTCACCTCTTCTGTTCCAAATACCGACCAGCCCTAGTATTTATACAAAGTATAAAATAACTTTAATGTAACTTTAAAAACTAAATAACCAAAAACACCGACGTTTTTGGTTATTTCGTTTTTTGACACCGACTTCCGAAATTAACCACTCTGCACGACAAGATTTTGACATATGACACACCAGCTGAGTCGACGGGATGTTGCGTAATACGTCATGAAATTCAGGAATTTCAAGGGAAGGAAGTTTTTTTCGTATTTTGACACCGACTTCCGAAATTAAAGTTATTTTTACTTTGTATTGTTTTTTTTTTCATTTGGAAGTCGGTTACATTTTTTTGTAAAAAGTTTTTTCTTTTTCTTTTTTTAGGAGTCCCCAACAACTAAAAACACCACTGGAAATCGCAGGAAAGCATAATAGGCAATTTCGTTTACTTGGATGACAAAAAACCGACATCCAAGTAAACAAATTTCAGCTATTTTGATTTAAAAGCCAAACTTCCCAACCGATTTTGATAAAATTGGACCAATCGGGAAGTATATCCTTTCAAATAAAATAATAATTTTTCAAATCGGTTTATAAATGACGAAGTTATGAGGTAACAAACATGAAAAAAAAAAATACAACCGTATTGAGAACCTACTCCTTTTTTTGAAGTCGGTTAAAAATAAAGAGTTATTCAAGAAATTACGACCATCCCCCCCTTATCTCCGAAACTACTGAGCCTAAAATTTTCAAAAAAAAATTGAGATAATAGTTCTATACCTAAAGATTACAGGAAAACCTATAAGAAGTGTTGTGTTCTGTAGTGTTAAAATGACAAAAAAAGAGTCCGACTCGCACTTGGCCAGTTTTTTTTTTATTAAAAAAAAAAACGAAGCGAAGCTAAATCTCCTGTATAAGACCAAAAAAGCTAGGTATCCTAATAATCTGGGGGGCTAAACATATCAGCAACTAAGCATTGTGATACCGACAAATGATGGCATCTGATGAGAAAGCTGGTAAGTAGAACTTAAATATCTGTGACAAAAATATGATAAAACTGTACGAGTGTCGCAGACAGACAGGCAATATTATTACGAAGTCACTTTCATCTCAGACGTCTAGGTTTTAGCGCAAGTGTGACACGGGAATTAGGCTCAGATTCAAGGTGATTTTATGTTTATCTTGTTTTAATTCTAGGTAGTTGGTACTCTTAGCATAGACTGCAGTTACCAGCTTGGGGGGTCACTCTCTAAGCCCGCTGTCCGTAGTTTCGAGCTTAGTTGCGGGCGTATTCTACTCCGTATCACCTACAGACTTACGATTAGTCCCGAACCCGAACTAAGAATGAATGACAACACGATTTGCCAGTAACTGTCAAATGGTGTTGTCATTAATTCTCAGTGGTTAGGTGATACGGAGTAGAATACGCCCGCAACTAAGCCCGAAACTACGGACTTCGTTCTGAGAGAGTGACCCTCCAGGCTGATATCTGCAGTCTATGCTAAGAGTACTTTACTACCTTAAAACAAGGTAAACAATACAATGTGGTGCTGTTGCCATATGCATCTCGGTGCCAGGTCACAAGAATTAATGGACAAGACGTGATGGGCAGAAATGAAAAAAGTGCGAGTCGGAGTCTCATACGAAGGGTTCCGTATCTTAAACAGAAAAAAAACACGATTCTTGTATGGGAGCCCCCTTCGTTTTAAGGGTTCCGTAACCAAAGGGTAACCAACGGAACCCTATTACTAAGCCTCCGCTGTCCGTCCGTCCGTCCGTCTGTCTGTCAGCGGGCTGTATCTCAAGAACCGTAATCGGTAGAGAGTTAAAATTTTCACAGATTATGTATTTCTATTGCTGCTATAACAACAAATAATAAAAATTAAGGTTTATGGTACGGAACCCTTCGTGTGCGAGTTCGACTCGCACTTGGCCGATTTTTAATTTAATTAAATTTTTATTATTTGTTGTTATACCGGCAATAGAAAATACACACTCTGTGAAAATTCCTACTGTCTACCTGTTATGGATCTTCAGATACAGCCAGCTGACAGACAGACGGATAGCGGAGGCTTAGTAATAGGGTTCCGTACCCGAACGGTAACCACCTTTGGGGTACGAAACCCTAAAAAATACCGAATTGGGAACCTTCTCCTTTTTTTGAAGTCGGTTAACAACAATAATAAAGAACGAACAAAAATAAAATAACATGAAATATTAGAACATGGATAACTTACTCTCATGTCTACCAGCAATTACCTAGATTTTTTATTTTTTTTTATTTATTTATTTCCATCCGATATTTTAAAAAGAGCAGCATTAATACTAAACACAACATTAAAAAATCCGTCCTTACCTACAATCAAATCTCGAAAGACCATAGAGAGTGAACGCAGAGGAAGTACCCTCCTCAACGGAAAATACATTTTTGCGCCGCCCGAGCAGACAGGGACCCAGGGGATGCTGGAAATACTTCCCTGCCTTTTACGTAGCGAAATGGATCGATCATATTTGTTTAGAAGTTTATATTTTTCATCTTATCGTGTAGGGGTCGTTAGACCTGACTGCCCAGAGTTTCTAAACCGCCTCAAGGGCCTCTGACATGGTTTATTTGACGACCGCCATTTGGCGGCCGGGACCACCGGCTTATACGTGCCTTCCGAAGCACGGAATCATGTTTTTATCAGACAATCAGGTGATTCAAGCCTGCAATGTCCTAGCCATACTGGAGACAACTTTACAAAATATGCTTCCCGTGGGAATCGAACCCACAACCACCGGGACAGAAGGCAAACGCCTAAACCACTCGACCACGAAGGGTTTTTCATGAAATGTTTTAAAAAGGACGGTCCAGCAGATAAAGTATCGGAAATGGTTACAAATTGGGTCAGCGCGGCAGTCAAGCAATGTGAACAGCAGCAGAACAAAAATAAAAAACTTTTTACAAAAAAAAATATAACTGACTTCCAAACAAAACACTACAAAGAATAAAATAACCTTAATTTCGGAAGTCGGTGTTTTTGGTTTTGTTTCTTTGTTTTTTAACCGCCGACTTCCGAAATTAAGGTTATTTTATTCTTTGTAGTGTTTTGTTTGGAAGTCGGTTATATTGTTTTGTAAAAAGTTTTTTATTTTTCACTTTTAAGTGATACTGACACTTGGACGACGTCTTCGTCAACGCAGAAATTGAAATAAGCAAAAATGGTCATAAAATAAAAACTATTGAACCAAACTGAATCAAATTTTTATGGGACCAAATGGCAAGTATACTGCATCCAACTAAAAATATTCACAGAAATCGGATCAGAAACCTCGGAGTAATCGGTGTACATACATAAGAAAAAATTACCCACCGAATTGAGAACCTCCTCCTTTTTTGGAAGTCGGCTGAAAAAGAAAGTGATCTGCACTGCACAGAGAGTACCTACTCTGTACATACAGGATAGGAAGGGTCAAAAACCTAAAGAGACAGAACCCAACTTATACCTACTACGACTAACCTCAGAGGTGTGTTTCTCGAGTTCGGTCATTCTTGCACGCAACAGCTCCCATTCTTGTCTCAGTAGTTCACGAGGCACAGTTAAGAGGAAATGCATGTAAAAAGCGAGACTTTGTATGTAAAAAGTGACTTTGTATGTACAAACGGAATAAGAAGGATATATACTGTGTCCGTTGATATATAAAAACCCAAGATACACACTCAGCATCTCAAAAACGTCCGCATAAAACAAGCGCACAATTTAAAATTGTGCGCTAGTTTCAAACAGTCTCGCATCGCTCGCCATACTGCACTGCTTTGTAAAAACAACTTTAAGCGATCCGTGTAAAGTTGAATTTGCAAAAAATTGTTTATAGTAGAACTACACACAACTCGCATAATGACACTTGATACATGTCAGTTTTTGACGACAGTTTCGAGTGTTGCATTTTTCGAGACTGTGCATCTTGGGTTTTTTTATATATCAATGACTGTGTCCCTATGTTTTCTTGCAAAATGCTTAAAATTATCCGATAAATCGCTGTCAACAGAGCCCTAGTGTACAAATTTGGCAAAAACACTTTTTCAAAAAAGGAAAACATAGAGACACACTATACATCCTTCTTATTAATTTTGTGAAATATTTCTTAAATCGGTTTAATATTGGAGGAGAAAACAGTCCGAAGCCAAACCTCGAATTATGACTTTTTACATACAAAGTCTCGCCGCCAGCATTTCCTCTTAAGTCTTATAGCAGAAAAACACGTGGTGGACGCAGTTTGGCATTAAAGCAAATGGCGGTAGCCATGTCTACTTCCATACTGGAACTATTTTAAAAGAATCTTTAGCTTTTTTTAATAATTCTTCAAATAGGTTATTTACTCGTGCCTCACCCTTAGAAATAAACGAGGTGTATGTGGATAAGTGTCGTCGCCAAGCCAGGCAAAGACAGGATTAGGAGCGAGCGTGACGCCCAAGAAAAGCCTAGACCTTCTAAAGGATTATCCGGAGAAAGCAACACAAAGGGTCACAAGCGCTTTGGGAAGACGTCGGTGCAACAGAATAATAAAATTGAACGGAGACAAGAGACGAGCTGACTTCCTTGGAAACGAGTACAGCCAAGATGACAGTATAGCTAGCTTTTTCAGTGTCGTAAGTATTTGCGTATCGCTAATGTAATCGACGGATATTCTAACTGTAGGTATTGTAGACGTACCTTGTTGGGGCTTCTGGAACGTCTCGGGATCGATATGAATAAAAAATCTTTTGGCGATTTAAGAGATTATTATATTGAGCGGGTGCTCTCAAGAAAAACTTTTACAGAACTGTCAGAAAAACAAATCAATCATCGTATGTCAATATTTGAACCTATTCTAAATTCCTAATTCTTCTAAAGCTTTTTTTATGATTAAATTGACTGAGATCCCCGGAGGGTGAGACATCCAAGGAGGTTGTATCACAGTATCTACCTAACTTTTTTTAAGGACTAGAAATCATCAAATGAATGGAGACTTACGGACTAAAACCCATTCGTGTTCCTCCTAATGCCCTTTTCGATCCGGTGCTGCTCTTTCGAACAAATTTCGAAACCTACCTAGCTACTGTTTGGGCTCAAGGTGGCCACGTTTTTTGAAGCGTCAATGGCCTACAGATCGTCAAGGATGCAGGTAGACGTCCAGTGAGGTCTGCGAAACACGTTAGTAGGTATGTCCCGTAACCTCTGTTGAAAAGGAGTATCCTCCGACCACACAAGTGTTATGTCTGGTGGGCAAGTACCCGTGATTGTTGTCGGGCTATTGTATATGTTCAAATCACGAGGAGAACTTTGATAGCTCTTTCTTTTAACAAAATATCAAATTGTGGTAAGTATTGAAGAGCTATATGTCTATCTTTAAAGTTACAATAAACCAGCTGGCTCCTATGGGAACACAGCATAAATAGGTACCTACAGTACCTACTTTAACAAACAGTCCTAAACCCTACAAAGAAATTCAGGCCCATTTCGAAGTTAGTTAAAAATCGAAATAAACTTTTCAATTGGTTTAGGACATCAAGGATTTTAAAAGCTGGGACTTGGTAGTCGCTGGTTGGGAAATCGCTGAAAAATCCACCTAACGAAGTAGGTAGGTACAAACTAATTAAGGAACAAAGGGGTAAGTAGCAGTGTATTATTAATCAAGTCGCCAAGTCCATTAGTAAATGTTCGCGGGACAAAAGAGTTGAAGACAATCGATATAATCGCGCGATGCCCGCAAAACGCTTCGTGTTTCCTAGGGAGACCATGATCAACGGTTTTATGCAACCTACAGATTATTCTGGTACTTTAAGTAGACGAGCTTAGTATCTAGGTACAGTTTTTAATAGCAATAACACCTGAAAAGGAAAAACCGGAATCCTTACAGGATCACTTTGTCCGTCCGCGCGTACGTCTGTCTGTCAAGACCCTTTATCTCGGGAACGCGTGGAGGTATCGAGTTGAAATTAAAACCATATACTCAGGTCTACAGTCCCTTGAAGCAGTGAAAAAAAAACAAATTTCTAAGTTAACGTAAAATAGGATACGGCCGTTTATGCCGCAAAAAACATATATTACGACACTCTCAAGGGAATCAAAATTTATAGGGTAATTTCCGTTGACATAAAACTATGAAATTTGGCAAGTAATACCGACTTATACTACAAGTACCTACAGGGAAAAATCTGAAAACTATACATTTGTAATTTAATCATAAAAAAAAACATTCCTTATTTAAAGTACGTAATCAATCATCGAGGTTAAGCAATGGTTTCTTTTTCGATTTATGGTACAGAACCTTTCGTGTGAGAGTCCAACTCGTTCTTGGCCGGTTTTTTTCATTAGGATGGGAAATCATCAATTGACTCCTCTCATACTGGGCAAAGCGTGCAGGAGTGTCCAGTGTACGACTAAACGCCGACAGACTGAACACCGACAAGACTTTACTTCGACGGGACTCTTCGCCGACAGGACACTTCGTCGACAGGACTCTTCGCCGACAGGGCTCATCAGCGACGCAACTTATCTCCGATAGTCAGATTTGGAAATCGATTATGCTTTTCTTGTAATTATACAATTCATAAAAAATAAAGATCTTGCATTGTTTATGTATCGGTATCAAGTGTACTACGTGACCTCGACAAATGGATGTGCGATTAACGCTTATGCGACAAAACTGTACTGCGACTCACCATATTTCAAATGCACGCTTGTGCGACACACTGAAGATCGACAACACCCCGACTCAGAGTACCCCGACTCGGATAGGTTAGGTAATAATTAATATTGAGTCGTTGATGAGCCCTGTCGGCGAAGAGTCCTGTTGGCGAAGAGTCCTGTCGGCGAAGTGTCCTGTCGGCGAAGAGTCCCGTCGAAGTAAAGTCTTGACGGTGTTCAGTCTGTCGGCGTAGTGTCTGCCGGCGTTTAGTCGTAGGTACACTCAGGAGTGTCAGATTCTACTCTC
The DNA here is from genome assembly GCA_947578705.1 of Lacanobia wlatinum. NCBI lineage: Eukaryota > Metazoa > Arthropoda > Insecta > Lepidoptera > Noctuidae > Lacanobia > Lacanobia wlatinum. Next base: position 26,235,285 of record OX388031.1, read on the forward strand.
ACTGACTTAAACCCACCCGTGTTCTTCCAAATGCGTTCTTTGCGTTCCAGAGGGAAAATGCATGCAATTTTTTATTTGCAAAATGACATACTGATTAGCTCTAGTAAACAATTATGAAATTATTTTTTAAATATCTTCATCAGCGATGAAGTTATAAAGCTTCAAAGATTACAATTAGAAAGAGAATTCCGATATGAACTTTGACGTCAAAGTCCATGACGCCTGTACGACTACCATATAAAACAGCATTTTCGTGAGAGGGACAGATATATTTGTTTAAAATAATTATATCTCGTTTGTTTTTCGAACATTTTTAATTCTATTTTCACTGTAAAGAAAATTAAAATTTTCATACAGCGCTGCAACCGCGCTGCTGTTCCGCGCGGAACTTTGCGACAAATTTGAAGGCGCCCTTATATTTTTGTATATTTTTAGATAAACCGTACCTATAGATAATAAATATATCATTATCATCATATCAGCCGAAAGACGTCCACTGCTGGACATAGGCCTTCCCCAAAGGGGGGGTTTGCCATAATCGCCACGCTTGGCAGGCGGGTTGGCGATCGCAGTGTATATGGTTGAGTTTTACATAGAACACTGCTACCCATTCTCTAGTGAGTCCCTTAGTCGTCTCTTACGACACCCACGGGAAGTGATGGGATGGTATTCTTCTTCTTCTTCTATATTCTTTTACGACACCGGCCGACACCATACTAAAACATACTACAACTATATACATTATTGGTCCATGCATATTCCCTGTTCCGCAACCATGGTCGCCCTACATGGTTGTCACCAACAAGAGCGATGATGGATGAGCGGTATCGCCTGAGACGCTTCTACACAGAGTACTCTGTCCTCTAATACTTTTTAATGAAATGAAATGTTTGTGTGGGTTTCTTCTGACACCATAGACGAAGATTAGGTACTTAGCTTCTGAATCTAGGGAAATAATTTCGTCTAGTTCGCTTCTAACCCACGAACTAAAACCCCCGCTATTATAGTTATTCGAAACATTTTTTGAATCACGAGGAGTGATTAAAATATTGATATCTCATAAATAGTGACTTCTAATTCGTTGACATATGTACCTTATCAATATTTCAAGTTGATACCTATCCATGAAAATGCAAAAAAAAAACATAAAGCATAAATAATGAATGTTATCTTACAACTTGTACCTAATATTAACATTATCGATAAATTCACAAATATGGAAAGAAAACAGCTGTTCAGTAGATATTTCACGTTCGCGCAAAACACAAACATATGAGTGGCTTACAACCTTAACATACGAGGAAACTGAGCAAGTTTTGGTTAGACTTGGTTAAAAAAGTTCTTTTTTATTCTCTTCGTATCTGTGATGTTAGTATTCACCGAGTTTTTTCTATAAATTGCTTCGAACACAACGGCACTTCAAAGAAGACGTACACATTCACACACACAAACATATACACATACCCACACACACACACACACACTCACACACACACACACACACACACACACACACACACACACACACACACATATACACAGACACACATATACACATACAAACTCAACAATACAAACCCTGATTTAAAAAAGACGTACATACAGTCTCACAAAGGCATACAGTTACACAAAGACCTGCTAATTAGTTTATAAGTCATTTACTGTTAATTATTCTTCCTAAATTTAATGTTTATCCACTTTTTGTAATAATTTGTGCAAGTCTCAATATTGTTGATAATTGGGAAAGAGCGAGATATGCTCCAACACAAGTATTATCAATTACTTACTGGGGATGTCTCATTTATAATCCATGTAATTGCTTTTGGGTCAAATAAACATTTTTCATTTTCATTTTCATATGATGGAACAGCAGATATTTTCGCGATTTTCGAGTTGTACCTATATCCACTAAAGCAAAAACACTAGGTGAAAAATATGTAATAGTAGTATTTATCAAATACGTTTGCCAAGCATATAGGTACTGCCTATGCGACACCATAATCCACTTCATCCCGTCAACTTTCAGCCGACACATTACTGGAACTGAGTCCGAACGACGATCTATGTTGCAGGATCCAGAAATTTAATATTCAAGCAACCGGTATGATCGCTAAAAGCAATCGTAAAAACATGAGGTATCTGGGGGGCTACTCTCTAAGCCCGAAGTCCGTAGTTTCGGGCTTAGTTGCGGGCGTATTCTACTCCGTATCACCTAACTACTAAGAATGAATGACGACGTGATTTACGTTACTGTGAAATCGTGTTGTTATTCATTCTTAGTTCGGGTTCGGGACTAATCGTAAGTCCGTAGGTGATAAGGAGTAGAATACGCCCGCCACTAAGCCCAAAACTACGGAATTCATGCTTAGAGAGTAGCCCCCCTATATTAGGCTTATAAACATAGTAGAAAGCTTTAGGAGTGTTTACCTATAACGGTGTTTCATTCAAAGAGTCAAGTCCTTATTCACAGAAAGTAACTATTTTGTCTAATCCTATACAAAAAGCCCTAGGCCTGGCGTAAAATGTACCTATCTCAGATCGTAGTAATCCTTGAAAGTGTCATCCTAATATATAAAATTCTTCCGTTACTGAGTGACTGACAGACAACGTACAGCCGAAACTACTGGTCGTAGAGAGCTGATATTTGGCTTGTAGGTTCCTTGGGGAGTGTAAGAGAGGATTTTCCAAAATTCCTTCGGGAAAAAACGGAATATGCGCGTAAAGTCACGGGCAAAAGCTAGTTTTTTACATATAGCGCAATACTTTACAATATTCCTCCTATTATGACTTCGAAATCTGAGATAGCCGGGCCTGGGGCAATTTTTGCGGTTCTTCTTTTAATGAAACTTGATTCGCAGTACGCAAGATACTATAAGTATAAACGTCTAAAAACTTAGTTAAGAACTTTTTCGAAAAAGAGTTTTCTGCCAGGTAGAAAAAATTCGGCTTGAGTTTAAACGCCTAACAGAAATGCACCTATTTAACTACCAATAAATTTGAAATACTGCCAGAATGGGTAAATGCTCACCAATACCTAACCTAACCTAATTTGGTGAGCAAAAAGAATTATTTTGGTGAGCATTTAAATTGTAGCCAAAAAGACTCTATTCTTTTTAAGTTGGTAAATCCTCTTTATTTTAACTGCCATCTCTGTTTGTAAAGTGGAAGTTTTATAAAATCTTCACGCTGCACTACCTGAAGTGTTGTGAAGATTGTATCATAGATGGCGTTCATAGATAACCAAAGAAAATGGTGGTATAGAGAACGTACACGGCGTTGACTATGCCACAGAGTACATTTTATATAGGGTATAGAGTCGTCACTCGCGTCATTTTGCGGAATGTATGGCGTATAGCGCCATCTGGTGCTTTGTGCAAGGAACTTTCGCACAAGGCTGCTAGCCTTCTCGTACCTACATTTTGAATGGTTTTAAAAAAATATTGCGACTGGAAATTAAATAAAACGAAATAGATAATACAAAAATCTGTTTTTATTTCTTAAGCCTTTTCGTACAGTATATATACGCGAATTCTTGAATTTCGTCGTTTTGTTCATAATCAGTCCTGGACCCTGTTAATAACTTATTAGTGTTTTTGCACCAGTTGTAAACAAATAAATTAAGAGTTATTTGCTCAATTCTTAAAATTATCTCTTTTTTATGCTCATTGCAGTTTATGAAACCGTAGTCAATCACTATTGATAATATGGTTTTCAGGTATTGCATTAAATTGTTAATATCGGATTTTTCCTTAATATACCCATGACCACATCTTGGATATTAGAAAAGCATGGATATTATCAATGAAAGTGATGGATATGTGAGACAAGTTTTGTTTTTAAAATATTCTCTAACCTTTATGGCACTTTCACCAATGTCTTTATTATACAATGACTCTCTACATAAACTACACTTTATTTTTAACTTGCGCAGAACATATCCAGTCACATAATCTATTTGTGCTCTTATTTTTGGATCATTCCTTTTGATTTCTAAAGCTTTAAAGATGTGGTCACTGTCAATATCTTCAAAATCTACTTCTGTTGTATAAGCTGACCTCTCACTTGTCTTAAAAAACAAGATCTTTAAAGATTTAAATGTGATGCAGGAATCTACTTCACAATTGGACCCTGGTGAATGCACACTACTCATATTGTTAATTAGCAGTGAGGCAAAAGCTGCTTCAAAGGAAGCACAAGAAGGAGAATTATTGCGGTACCCATGGCTTCTTATGCTTCCGAAAAAGTTTTCTAAAGGGTCCTGGTTGAAGTGGCGCATCCAAAGAGATGTAAGCTTATATTTTTTTTGTAATGTATCTACCAGATATTCTATATTATCAATAGTGTGTAACCAGTTTTTAATGGAGGGTACAGTAACTGATTTTCCATTTTTTTTTTGAAAACTCATTGTTGACAATACTTTTTTAGCATGAGCCCATACTTTATTATGACTCGATCTTGGCGATACTGGGCCCAGCAGTTTTCCTCTTCTCTTTTTAAAATTATCAAAACTACCGTTCACGGAGTCAAACAATTCGTCAAAGAACTTGAGCAGTGCAGCTGTTTCAGATTCTTGAGGGAGTACTCCTTGACCTGAAATGACAAAGCTGTTTTAAAATATTGCCTGACTGCTTACACGGTGCTAAACTTAATGTCCTAATTTCATGGCTAAATTAATAGCCTAAGGGCCGATTCATAGCCTATATTTTATGATTTTTGAATAGGTACTACTCACCAAAAATTATTTAATTTGGCCCTGTATACAAGTTAAAACTTAAATAACGCATGACCTTTTAAAGGGTCATTGTACTCATCATTATGAACAACACATCTATACTAATATGAAATATTTGTTTGTTTGTTTGCTTGAACGCGCCAATCTCAGGAACTACTGGTCCGATTTGAAAAATTCTTTCAGTGTTAGATAGCCCATTTATCGAGGAAGGCTATAGGCTATATATCATCACGCTAAGACCGATAGGAGCGGAGCAGTAATGAAAATTGTGACGCAGGCGAAGTTGCGCTGGTCAGCTAGTTATAATATATTTTGACGACAGGCGAATATAAATGTAGAGAAAAGCAGATTTTTTTCACAATTTCAGGTCTGGTCCAATAGTAAAAGTTGTTCTTAATGATGAGTACAGCCACAACACCTTGTTTATATATAAACAAAAGATATACTCACATGCTAATGATCCTAAGTGACCAGCTACAGTCCGGCTGAATATTTGAGTGGCACATTTTACTTTCATTTTAGAAATTTTATGTGGGATCACATGTCTGTCTGTCAATTTAGGTATTAGCCTAATGCCATCATATGTGCCATCTTTTTTATATAATTCGACAATGTGATCCCACTTTCCTGTGACATTTCTCCCATTTAAATTTGCTTTTAAGTCTGCCTGTAATAAATTATTTCTAATTCCTTTTATGAGGTGAGGGGGATCATATAAGGGCACTACTTCATTGCCATCTATTTCAAAAATTTTGTATTTCATTTCTTTACCTTTTCTTAAATATTTCGTTCTTGTCTCGTTTATTAGCCAGTTTATGGCACTCACATTAGTTGCACCTTGGTCACAAACGGTTGCCAATACTTCTAAGCCTATGGACTTAAGTTTTCTAATAATTGTTTTTATTTGACTCACTATTTCCAAGGATGACGTTGTTGAGGCGCAAAATGTATACGCCAAAGGCTGTTTATAATTCTTAAAAATCCCCCTAATCATAAAAACTAATGCATGGTCAGCTATCTTTCTCTTCCTGGTTTCCCCATCGTCGACAAATCCAGTTAAACAGTCTCGTCTCTTACTATATTCGAAGTGTGGTGCAAGTGCTACTTCATCAAAAAGTATGATGCATAGTTTCTCTGTGTCCTTCATTTTATCCACTTTGCTTTTTAGCTGTCGAAACAAATCTTCATTCATCCCTGGCTTTAGCGCTGCTCTCATACGACTCAGGGTTAAAGGTGAAGGTAAAACAAAAAATCTTCTAAGCCAGCGATATGATCTCGGACCCTGTTTGTAAAGGGCTAATGCCATAACTTTTTCATTTTTGGTGAATCGCCTCCCCAATATCTTCTTCCCAATTTCTCTAAATTGAAGGTGAGTAAATATTGTTGCTGCAGGCGTAAATTCTTTCATGGCTTTTTGAAAAGAAGTGTTTTCAGACAATATTAATGCCTTTTTCAACTTTTCTGCCATCGTGACTTTGGACTTTTGAAGATTTTTTATTTTCTTGTTCAAAGCAACCACCTCAGGATTATACAAAGTAGTCCTCTTCAATTTCCCTGGAAAAATATTTGTGAACACTTAAGTGACAAGTCTAAATATTTAAGCTGTCATCTTGAGCAGTCTGGGCAGACAACCTTACTATGATCTTACCGACTGGCTAATCTCTATACTACAACATGAGTTATTTCCATGTGAAAATACAATGTAAAATTTAATTAGTTGTTGAAACTTCACAGAAGTGAAGATTCATAATTTCAAGTACTCAATCATATCTTTTCTAGTTTTATTATCAAATTATCCAAGTAAATAAATTTAATATTGTATAGACTGTCCAGTCATTTTATTGAACAGTGAATTGGATATCAGATTGGACCTGTTTCATCAGTCACTCACTCAGTGAAACTTCAGTTAGTAGTCTTTGAATAACAATGTACTTACGCCTTGGCAAAGATTTGGATGTTGATAGAGTATGTTGACCAGATAATCCAGATGTCAATGGTAAATGTATGTTGTCAGTCGATGTTGATGGTAGACTGCTACATGTTTGCGCAACCGATGCTGTTGAAGTAGATGGTTGAGCGGTAGATGCCATTGATGTCGATGGTTGAGCGATTAATGCTGTTGATGTTGATTGTTTAAGGGTTGATGCTGTTGATATTGATGGCTGAGCGGTTGATGTGGACAGTTGAGCTTTTGAAAAATCCTGGTTGCCTGGTTGGATATTACTTGCAAAGGAGTTCTTGTTATAGCAGTTCGAAAACCTGTAAGGCATAAACATGACCTAAGTTCTTCATGTACTACAACAACATACTATCATGCCTGTATTTCCCATAAGGTGTACTTCTGCACAGCCACTCTTGGGATGATGAGGCAGTTTATTTACCATGTGGTAATAAGATAGCTATGAAAGATTAAAGACAATATTATTATTACCTCGCAAGTTTAATGTAGGTACTGCATTTGGGCTGAGTCTCTTACTCCAGGTGCGGTCCTTGTCATCAAAGTGTACATGGCACACTCGATAATAATCAAAAACAGTTTGATCTTTTATTAAAAAAAAGATCACCACCAATAGCATTAACCCATAATTTAAAATTTGTTTGGCTACTTGTTTGGGTTAGGAAATAAATGCAGGATAACATTATCTGCCCCTGTTAAGTGAAAAGAATTGTCAGTTAGTACAATAGCCAGAATACAAATAGTCATGGGTATGTGACACGTGTATAATAACAAAGTTGTAGGTATCAGTCCCGGATTAACCATAGCAAGAGTAGTAAATGCAACAGGCCCCGTGCATTGTGGGGCCCTGCCCTTGGACTTTCAAAATCATGTAAAAACCATGGATCTCTCTCACACACAAGTCCTTCTAATTCCCACTATACTGCGACAGCCGTTTTCTGCAGATAAAGTCACTAATTTGGTTTATTTTGTTATGGTATGGGTCATACTTCGAGCAAAAAACTCGTTTTCTTTCTTTTATTTCATGCTACTATACCGTCTGAAATCTAAACAACCCCAGATAATGTAGGCAAACCAAAAAAATATGGGATCTGGTGCTACATAAGAGCCCCGGGGTCCATGAGAAATAATAGAGAGGGGCTATAATTATTTTGAATGGATATTTTTGTTTTCACTTTAGAAAGGTTTTATGTTTAGGGGGCCCCCTTGGTAAAATTTGCTATAGGCCCCGCGCTGATTTAATTCGGCACTGATAGGTATTATACTAAATATAACACACTCAACTTAGACACAAACATTGCTTCCCTAACTGTAAAACTTGTACTAGGGGCGAAATGAGCCAGATAGCTAGTAGCTTAAAATAACATCAAATCTGAAATTTATGCTTTGAATCAAAGTCAAAGTCAAATGATTTATTTCAACTAGACCAATAAAGGCACTTTTGAACGTCAAATTAAAATAAAATAAAATATTATAGTGGCTCTAGTCGTCCGTTCGCAAAAGGTAGATTCTTATGGAGAAGAACGGACAAGAAACTCCATAGTTACTCTTTTCAAAAATAAGCTTTACAATATTTGCATACATTAATCAGTTGATTATATGTGAGGACGATGCTCCCAAAAAAACACTTATATACTACTAATAGGTACAATAAAGAAATGCCAGCAGAGGTAAAATTAATAAGTTTGCTAGTAAGGGAACATAATACTCACATACGTACAAATTTTTGCAACTATTGATTTATATGATCAGTGTGTGAGTTAAATATAAAAATCAGTAAATACACCTGTTTACATAGTAAATATTAATACAATAAACACAAACATATTGTTACGAGCTTGGGGTTCGTTACAATAAAAACAGCCGATTAAACAACCAAAACTGACACTTTAATTTATGACACTAATTAGCACTTTAAAACACACTAATTATAAAACACAATCGCACTACTGAACACTTTCACTATAATTCGCAGTTGAAGATCGCTCTCGAAGTTATCGTTTGTATCGCCAATTCAATACTGACTGCCGTCGCCGGATGTCCGCCCTTTATATACCGACAGTCATTTCCAGAACCCTCTTGTATGGAAACCTCTCGAAAGTTCAGGCACACACAGGTCCCGACCGACCAGGTGTCTAAACATCGAGAATGTTCTAGCACGTAAATGCCTGCTACTGGATACTAGATGACGCCAGCAGCACGCAAGTGTCTGCTACTCGATACTAGATGGCAGCACGTAAATGTTTCGTTACTTGAAACTAGATGGCGTTAGCAGTACGCAAATGCCGCCATGTACCCAACATTAATTCTGGCGCGTAACAATATCAACCAGTTTCACTATGTCTACTACACCCTAGATTGTCCTATGGAGCAGGACTAGCATGTTTCCAAGCATTCTTATCTTGAATATAATCATCTAATTTGTAATATGCTTGTTCACAAAGTGTGTATTTTACACACGTTTTAAATTTTCTTTCATTTAATTCTAATATTTCAGAAGGAATTTTGTTGTAACATTTAATACAGTACCCCATGAAAGATGTTCGTACTTTGGATAATCTAAAAAATGGTTGACCTAGTTTATTTCTATTTCTAGTATTAAGATTATGTCTATCACTAATTTTGCTAAAGAGATGTCGATTTTTCCTTACATGCATAATATTTTCATAGATGAATTGACAAGGGACTGTCATAATATTAATCTTTTTAAAGAGTTCCCTAAGAGAATCGCGGCGACGAAGATTATAAATGGCTCTGACAGCACGCTTTTGTAGATTAAATATGGATTCAATGTCAGCAGCTCGACCCCACAGCAAAATACCATACGACATAATGCTGTGAAAGTAACTAAAATAGACCAAACGCGCGGTTTCTATATCTGTTAGCTGTCTTATCTTTCTAACAGCATAAGCGGCTGAGCTTAGCCGCGCCGCAAGAGATGTTATGTGAGGTCCCCATTGCAATTTCTCGTCTAAAGTGATTCCCAGGAAAACCGTCTGATCAATAAATTCCAGTTTTTGTCCATTCAATATGATTTCACATTCGTTACTTTTAACATTAGGTAAAAAAAAATTTAATACATTCAGTTTTTTTTTCATTTAATACTAAGTTGTTTGCCGTAAACCAATCTTGAACCTAGTGAATAGAGTAATTGACATCATCAAGGTTTTGTGACCGTCGGTCTATTTTAAATATCAATGATGTGTCATCAGCAAATAACACCATCTTTGGTTCATTTTGAAGTAATTGGGGCAAATCGTTTATATATGCTAAAAAGAGGAATGGACCTAATATTGAACCTTGCGGAACGCCCATTGCCATTTCAGATCCTAGTGAGTTTACACCGTTTACCTGTACTTTAACCTGTCTGTCTTTCAAGTATGATCCAATCAAATCAAGGGATGTATTCCTAATCCCATAATGCTCAAGTTTCAACAAACAAACAAACACATATCAGATTTGGCAAGCGCACCGACGGTATGACAGTAATGCGTAAAAAATACCATTTAAAAAAAACAAAACATAGGTAGTTAGGTACTTATAAAAAAACAAAACCAAAAAAACAATAATAAAAAACAAATAAACAAAAACACAATCATTGTACATAAAATCGATTCTTAAATACGCCAATATTCATAGTTATGGTAAGTAAACAACAACGTGATAATCAATATTGCCATCCATGTTTATTGGAATGGAATGCCCTTTTGATTAAATTACGTATTTCGTAGATCGGGGTTAAGTATGATGGAAAATCGACTTTATAACTATGATAACAAAATCAAGTCTATATTTCGACGCAGCGTGGGGCGCATTGCGTTTGGCGATTGTCATATCACACCATAATATAACGCGCATGATGTATATCTTCTACAACGCGAGCATTTCATAACAATTACCACCGCGCGGCGCTTCATTTCGCGTCATGTTTGGAGTCATGGTGTAATGCAACATTCCTCGGTACGAAAAGTAATGTCATATTACATGACTTTAAAACGCACTGTTTTGCGCAACTCTAGAACGTAGGGCGTTAATTTTTCTTTACCACGTTTAATGAGTCATATGTGAACACACACACACAAATGCATTTATTGAGTGACACTAACAATACATCATCCGTCAAATGTCAATAAACTGTCATAACTACAATTAGATTAGAAAAACCTCGAAATGCAAACAATAAACTTGTCCGAAAAAGATGCACTGGGTGCTATGTCAAATTGAAAAACGAAGGATTATTGGCAAGAAAAGCTAAGCAAGTACACACTGAGTGCAAAAGGTGTGAAAAAGCATTCTGTTTAGAATGTTATAATGAGAAACATGCTTGATTTTTTAATATTTTCTTGTAATAAAATCCTTACATTGCAGTATTAGTTTTATTTATGGCAAATTTTTATAGTGATTAAATGATAAACATAAAAAAATCGCGAAATTTTCTTTTATCATTGTAAACATTAGGCTTTTTGCTATACGTCCACGTATGATTTAAATAAATATCATGTCACGTTCATACCGAAAAATGTGCCTCAAATTGTATAAAGAAATGAGTCACCTGTGACTCATGAACTTATTCTAGTACGTTCCTATGAATCATATATGACTCATTGGACAGGGAAGTTGTTAAGGACCAAAATTAACTAATAATAATATATAATTTTAAATGCACTTACGAGTTTTGCTGCAGGCACAACATCTTTTCATAGGCATGGTCGAGAAAATCCAATTCACAAAGCAAAACAATAAAGTCCAAATTCTCAGCCAGAGGTCAGTCGATGATAGCGGTAATATCGGAATCCAAGTAAAAGCCAGGTCAGTCGGGAACAGAAATAGTGTAACAAGCCGGGTCGTCATTGAAAATTAACAAAATACAATAAACGCATCCGTTCACTTCAGAAGAAAATAAACGGATTGTGAGATTTGAAAACAAACAGTTAATGTCAATGTCAATTAGACTTGTGTAAGTAATGAGATTGTTGCATTGCGCGTCATATAACCCGACCGCGTACTGTTCCATTACCTATGACTCGACCTAATTAAGCATTGCGCATGACTCTCAAACATGACGCGCGGCGCAACAGAACACTATCGCGGCGCGCTGTTAGGTTCGGTGTTCGTATTATCTCGGTAATTTTGGCTATGTGTGCAAGTGAGAAGGAGCGTGCGCCGATCGGCTGGCTGCTAAATAAGTGAACTATTATTTAGAACCGTATGATTCAAGTTATAAGGTTTACGTTTATTAACACCGCGGACTGCCGAGGTATAGTTACGTGATGTTTTAAATCATGACTGTCGCACTACGCGCACTGTAGGTAATACCGGGCGCATTGCGTTTGGCGATTGTCATATCACACCATAATATAACGCGCATGATGTATATCTTCTACAACGCGAGCATTTCATAACAATATCACCGTGTGGCGCGTCATTTCGCGTCATGTTTGGAGTCATGGTGTAATGCAGCATTCCTCGGTACGAAAAGTAATGTCATATTACATGACTTTAAAACGCACTGTTTTGCACAACTCTAATGTCAATAACACAACGTTTCATTCCTAAATGAGTGACTATTATTGACTATAAATAATTAACATATTCTACTCAATGGAAGTCAATTAGTAATAATCTATTATTAAAATAAGTAAATAAATTACAAATTTTTCATTTACTTCTTTTTTGTTCGCTATTTTATAAGTTTTTAAGTGTCTGCTGAAGAGAATGTAAATACTGAAAGTCTGCGTGAAATGAAATAAACACATGTCAATGGTGTTGTGTTGTAGCTATAACCAAAAAAAGAGCCAGTAATACCAGTCTAATAAAAATATTTTTATTTAAATTTTTAAATAGCACCATCTACTGTTCAGAGCAACAAACTTTTTGAAGATTCTATCAGGTTGTTCGAAGTTATGACACCATGGACTATGCCATCTAATGCCACATACTCGAAAATTTAAGGGTCAAAATACTTGACATTGCCGCTTCTGTGCTGCCACCTGCGGTTCCTGCACCACCCGAATCGCGCTAAAAACGATCACCCGATGCGTGCTAATATACTTAGTACCAAACTTAAGTATAGAGGGCGTCACCAGCAGAGGGGCAAAGGAAACGATGACTTGGCTGAGAGACAGGTGCTTTGACTCAAGATGGATTCCGGATATTGATACAAAATAAATTATAAGTAGTTAGTTACTTTTTAGCGAAGTATAAATAACAGTTACAATACAGTTTAGTACCATAGGTAAGTGTAGACAGCGCCACCAGCGGAGAGGCAAAGGAAACGCTGACAACAAAAAGACGGATGCTTGACTCAGGATAGATTCCGGATATTGACAAATAATAAGAAAGTCAATTGAAACAACGTAATCTTTTTCGAAAAATGTGCATACACCCCGCACATTCCGGTTATTTATAAAAACTAGCACTTCGCCCGCGACTTCGCCCGCGCTGTAATAGGGCCGTCAAAAGGCTACTTTCTAAAGGATATTCCCCATTAACGGCTGGGTCAAAGGTTGGAAAAAATATATGTGTATGGTAGATTCATAAACAACAATATGAACAATTGTTGTTTTCGTATGACATATAGTTTTGCTGTAAAAAAATATTTAACAACACGCTATTTTATAGATATTTCTTCCAAACGGCTTCGAGGTTTAAAAATATTTTTACATGGAAAAATTGCTAGTAAAGTGTACTACAAAGTGAACATTGCTCATGTAAATCAATCAATATTTTGCAAAGAAAATGTTCAATATTGAGTCTCCCATATTTTTAAAGCTCTGTTTGGACGAAGGCGGCAGTCGTGCGTTAGCACTGAGTAGAGTTGTGCAAAACAGTGCGTTTTAAAGTCATGTAATATGACATTACTTTTCGTACCGAGGAATGCTGCATTACACCATGACTCCAAACATGACGCGAAATGACGCGCCACACGGTGATATTGTTATGAAATGCTCGGTAGAAGATATACATCATGCGCGTTATGTTATGGTGTGATATGACAATCGCCAAACGCAATGCGCCCGGTATTACCTACAGTGCGCGTAGTGCGACAGTCATGATTTAAAACATCACATAACTATACCTCGGCAGTCCGCGGTGTTAATAAACGTAAACCTTATAACTTGAATCATACGGTTCTAAATAATAGTTCACTTATTTAGCAGCCAGCCGATCAGCGCATGCTCCTTCTCACTTGCACACAGCCAAAATTACCGAGATAATACGAACACCGAACCTAACAGCGCGCCGCGATAGTGTTCTGTTGCGCCGCGCGTCATGTTTGAGAGTCATGCGCAATGCTTAATTTGGTCGAGTCATAGGTAATGGAACAGTACGCGGTCGGGTTATATGACGCGCAATGCAACAATCTCATTACTTACACAAGTCTAGCACTGAGACGGGGAGGCTGTGTCGCTCGTTGCTCCGCTCGCGCTATCGACCGACTACGCGTATATGAATGTGTTAGTGCAAATATTTACGAACTTTTGTATTAGTGTGCGTTCATAGACTAGCTCTTTGCAGAGGAGCCAGTTTGATTGAGCGCGTGGGCGCATTGTACAGTTTCATATATTTCGGCGTCGCTCGGGTTTTATTTTTGTCTGCTTTTTTTTTTCAAACGTAGCCGACGTTAATTCTTAATGTCTTTTATTACCAACAAACTGACTAATATTAAAGAAAAATAAAAAATCAATATAAGTTTATTTATTCATTTAAACTTCATGAACAATAGTGGTACTTACATAGGCGGACTTAATGCAACGAGGACTTCTCTATTAGTCAACCTTTGGGTTAAAAGAAATACACTGTGGTAAATGTACAGCTCTTCAACAAAAACATAAACAATCACAAATTCATAAACAAACATTTATTTTCATTATTCGGTCGGTATATGCGGCGTGTCAGTCGCGTCTGTGGGGGACCGTTTGGCTAAATTGTATTGTTTTGATAAAATTATGATATCTTTTGAATGTTCGATTTGAGTAATTAAAAAAAATAAGTGAATTAAAGTACGATTTATTTTGATAAAACTAATACCAAGGTGCGAATAACGTGGTCTGTTTTGGTCTGTCATGTCGTATCTATTAATTTTTAAATAAAAAAAGTGACATACAATAATAGTTGGGCATTTGGTATCACTGCCTTTTCTGTATGTAGATATTGATGTGTCCTCTAAAATTCGAGTTTAATAATTAATAATTCATCAATCATTTTCGCAGCGCACGCAAAGGGAGGTAATTTGCAGGATTCCGTAGTTAAATAAGAATTTACAGCGGTAATTATTTTCAGACATTTCTCCAGTGTGTCTTCACTGTCACTTGGTCGGGTTTTTTCAACAATCATCGTCGTATTTCCAGTTTACAAAATAAACCGATATATAAACGTTATCAATTAAACACCTAAAACTTTCACAGGAATCACAGAATCTGAAGTTTTTGAGTTAAAAAAATTGCTACAAAATTATTTAGCAGAGCTGAACTATGAAATAGGCTTAAAATTTATTTATTTCATTTACTTTACTTTACTTTAGAATGTACTTTTTTATTTGAAATCTTTTTACGAGACTATAAAGTAGTATAGGCAGAAACAAAAAGTAGTAGGTACACTGCATACTCGAAACTCAAGGTCAAACTGTTACCAGTGCACTGGTAACAGTTGACCTCGAGTTTCGAGTAACTTTATATAGATCGTAAGCAGAAAAGACTAAACTGCTTCACAAAATTGTTTTTATCTGACCTATATTGTTTTACTTCTGTTTAACCACATTCGTATCAAAAATGAGACGTCATCGCTTACCATCAGGTGAGATAGTGGTCAAACGCGCGCCTATAAATAGTGAAAAAAAAAAGACTAGTGAATAAAATATGCGTAACGTATGTATCTATCTAAACTAAAAATAAGCCGTGCAATCGCCATACTCTTGTGTAGTCGTAGGCAAAAAAGCTGGCTTGGCGCGCATGTCTGCGTCCTCGCGTTATCTTTGATAATAGTTTTGAGGTAGCGCGTGCGCTACGGAAATGTTTGTGTGTGCGGCGCAGATATGAATGTGTGGCCCAGATGCTCAAGGTTATTGAGCCTACTACACACCTTAAAAGGATCCCTAATGTTTTTTTTTTCTAGACAAATTTTAAACTAAAACCTTCCCCGAGAACCACTCTATCAATTGGTGAAAACAGCATAAAGAAAGACGCGGCGGAGGACTTTGTTTTATAATATGTACTAATGACATCTAACCATTTGCGTTTGTACGTACGGCTTAAGACATAAGTACTAATTCTTTAAAGATTACACTAACGCATGACGAAATGAAATTTCGTAGTAAACCCTTGGCCCTCAATAAAATTATAAAAAAAGCAATATAACTGTAAAGAGGAAATGAAACAACGCTTATTTAATGTAATTTTATAAACTTTAATATATTATAAATAGACAACAGGAATGTTAGCGTGTTTACATAAGACTTTTTCCAAGTACATGAAGAATTTTACAGACCGAAGTTGACCGAAGTGAAGTTGAGTGTTGTTAAATCTCGAACGCGATCCACGGTTCAGCAGTGCTATTCTGTAAATAACTATTTCGATATCGAGCTTCATCTGAGTGACAAAGCTCACAAAGTGAGTTTTATTACATACAGCATAAGTCTTACACAAATACGAATTTGGTACCTCACCTCGAATTCCGCTGTCGAGACACTTACAGCACTACAGATCTTTGATTTTGATTGTGGATCTCGTTCGAGATTGACTGTGTACGGGCCGGCCTTACCAATTCGGTCGGTAGGAGATCGGTAAGTATACTTCCCGCCCTAGTGCACCTTAATGTTAAAGGATTCATAAACAGATTTAAAAGTTTTAACTATTTTCTTCTCTATATCATAATTTAACTTTTATACCTGCATGCGCAAAAGCATCTTTATATTTCCAAATTTTACACATTTTAATCTTGTCTTATTTTGTTAAAGATACCTAGTGATAAGTTTCAGTTTAATATTTAGATGTAAATAATACTGCTATGAATAAATGTCTTACCAAAATATACAATTATCAAAATTGGTTTAATTCGTTATTTTAATATTTATAGTCATATAGATTTAGAAGTAGTGATCTACGTCCTAATTCGTATCTATACATGGTGCCACTTTAGGTAGTCGTCTACAAAGGCAGCCCACTTATTATACCCGACATAAACTACATCAAGGCCCGACTTTTTTTTTAAGATTCATTAATATAATAGGTACAATAAAAGCAAATAATGCATTCGAATTATGAAACAGCCTGTTAATAGTGTTTACGTATCAAAACAATGTGACCGTTCCATTCCGCGCCGTCCTTGGAACACAAGGCTCGGACTGCGCTCGCTCGTGGTTGTTTCAAACTGCGACATACGTCATGATAATGAATAAGATTTTTATTTTTTAAATAATTTTAATGTTCCTGAATTTCATTTTTGTTTTAATGAATGCGTATTGGATAGATGAAGTGGGCTGCCGCAGTAAGACAAATAAAATAGCACCATGTATAAGTATTGTTCTGCGTCCTAATTCGTACTTATATAATAATTATTTCAGTTTTCTTTTTCTAATGTTACAAGCTTCTGTCAGCGGCTTTGTCGACGTGAAATTCGAAAATAATCCCAAGGGAATATAGTCCTGGGATGAAGAGTCCTATTCCAGTATATGGTTCATAAAAATACGTTCTTTCGTTAAGAAGTGAAGAGTTAACAGACAGAGTAACTTTCGCATTTATAATATATTTTATTTTATTTAAAAGGAACAAATAACAGCTACAGGCAAAGTGACCTATGCGTTGCCACCACCGATTCCGTAGAAGTGGCAATGTTGAGCCATTGAAATCTAAATAATTATCATGCCAGCGACACGAAGAAAAATTATTTTTGTGTGTATGCACACACTAAGCTAGCTAGCTAGCTATCTATCTTAGTGGCTTAGTGGCTTCTGGCTATCTTAGTGTGTGTTTGCTGTGTATGTGTGCAAGTGCACAGTAACTAAACAGTTAGTAGAAGTGTTGTGTTGTTGTATATAGTTTTCGCGAGGGTTTGCATACCTTAGCATGTAAGACTACATTTATGCAACCTGTCATAACTAAAAATTCGAAAAAAAAAACCAGAGCTAGACAACTATCTGCACAAATACGTAGGAAACATTAGATGTAGAACATTGGAAGATTCAAAATTTTAAACCTAGGAATTTTTAACCTCTTTAATTCAAGAGTGAATAGGTTATTTCTAGGCAAGCGTGCTCAATCTTCGACCATATCATCGCTTACCAATAGGTGCGATAGTGGTCAAACGCGTGCCTATTAAGACTAAAAAAAAACCACAAATATTGGATTAAATTAACAGACAAACATTTTAAAATAATCACGTTTCCTTTTTAAGGAACAAAACGATAACAACAATGGAAGCACTTTCAATTACTCCAAACTTATACCAACCGAAATCAACAAAATATGTCAAGACCATAACATTTTCTAAAGATTGCTTGATACCAAAGTCTTTTCGTTCGGAGTGAAATGTAGAACAGCTGCTATCGCATTTAACATGTGTTTCCTCCCGTCGTAGTCTGTGGACATGAGGTAGGCCATCACGACGTTCTTCAGGTACTCTAGGTTCGCTCCTTCGCGGGACTGTATGCGGCGTAGCCTGGAATAAAGTGCACAAGCGTTAAAACAAAATTTTCTAATAGAATAGGATACTCTTTATTATGTACTAGCCATTGATATTTAAAAAACCCAAGATACACAATCAGCATCTCAAAAACGTCCGCAAAAAACAAGCGCACAATGTATAATTGTGCGCTAGTTCCAAACAGTCTCGCATCGCTCGCCATACTGCACTGCTTTGTAAAAACAACTTTAAGCGATCCGTGTAAGGTTGAATTTGCAAAAAAAAATGTTTATGGTATAACTACACACAACTCACACGTGACACTTGATACATGTCAGTTTTTGACGACAGTTTCGAGTGTTGTATTTGTTCGAGACTGTGCATCTTGGGTTTTTTATATATCAATGGTACTAGCTTTTGCCCACGCCTTCGTACGCGCAAATCCCGTTTTTCCCCGTTCCTGTAAGAATTTCGGAAAATCTTAGTGCTCCCCTACGCTCCCCACGGAACTTACATCCCAGATGTCAGCTTTCTACGACCAGTAGTTTCGGCTGTGCGTCTGTCAGTCACTCACTCAAGCACTCAGTAACGGAAGAATTTTATATACAACTTGTATAACAGAATAAACGCAATACCTCTTAAGGGGTCATTGAACTCATAATTATGAACAACTTTCACTATGGGACCAACACTGAAATCGCGAAAAAAAAACCCATACATTTATGTGCGCATAACTCGACAAAATGTACTGAATAGCTGATTTTTTTCGCGATTTCGCGATTGGTGCCATACTAAAAGTTTTTCATAATGATGAGTACAGTGACCCTTTAAGAGGTATTGCGTTTATTCTGATACACGTTGTATAGTGATCGAAGATTGATAGCTCATACACGATGCCATTTAATTCGTCTTACAACGTCAGCCCACTTCATCTATCCAATGACTACTACACATTCATTAAAAAATATATATATATATATTTATGACATTTGAATTATAAAAAAAAAAACAAATCTTAATCGTTAGCATGACGCACGACGTAGTTTGAAACATCCAGGAGCGAGCGTAGCAGTCTTGCGTTCTAAAGACGGCGCGGTAAGGAACGGCGACATTATTTTGATACGTAAACATTATTAACAGAGTGTTTCATAATTCTAATGCATTATTTAAGGTTGACTGGTAGAAAATTGTACTACTTTCTTAATGAATTATTTACAAACAATATTTGCGCCTAGAGGTACTTTATGTCGGGTACATAAGGTTGGCAGCCTTCGTAAGACGACTAAAATGACACTATGTATAGTTACAGAAAAGGTGATACAATGGGCGTGCTTATCACTAAACGCGATAATATTAAAACGGTTTCAGGTTCAAGTTTCAGCTATGCATATCTTGAATATTATTAACATATTTCGGGACCTTGGAGTCCCGAACTTTATACGAGGGCCGGAGCCAATTCACAGAGGCCCCAAAATCAATCAAGTTAGCCTTTTCCCAACTACTTTGAACCCTCGCCTCTAAGTCCCAGGGCGGTGATCCGGCCAGTACACAACCCGACTCGTAGGAGATCGTGCGATACCCCCTGATAGCCATTGCCCTCTGCGGTCTTCGCAGTATCGCGATGCACCCGGCCGTCACGTCAGAAACCCACACCGGAGCCCCGTAAAGGGCCATGGATTGCACGATCCCTAAGTATAACCGCCTACAGGCGGTGCTCGGGCCCCCCAGATTGGGAAGCAACGTTGCGAGCGCGCCCGCGGAGCCCATCAACAACCTGGGCGTCAGCCGCCGAAAGTGGGGGTCAAAGTTCCACTGGCTGTCGACCAACAATCCTAGGTACTTCACGGTAGACTCGACAGCAATTTCGACCCCCCCCCCCCCCCCCCCGACCGTGACCCTGGTGGCGGCCGTGAAAGCCTATGGCCTCCGACTTCTTCAGGGCTACCTCCACACCCAGGCGTCGTATGCAACCCACCACCTGTGAGACGGCAGCCGTCGCCAGCAACGCTGCCTCCCTGTACGAGCTCCCCCGGGCAGTGACCAGCGTGTCGTCCGCATAACACGTCAGGTCCACTCCCGGTTGGAGCTCGCCCCTCAGCACCCAGTCGTAACCGATGTTCCACAGGGGTGGGCCCAAGACCGAGCCCTGTGGAACACCGCACGACATATCACGACGGCCCTCACTGTCACGTCCCCTATAGGTTATACACCTTTCCGCCAGATAAGCCCCAACGATGCGGCGGGGGTAGCGGAGCACCCTGTGGTACCTCAGTGCCTCCCGAATACAACTCCAGGGCAAGGTGTTAAATGCGTTGGAGATGTCCAAGGACACCGCCAGCATTACCCCGCCCCGGGATACCGCTTCCCCCGCCAGGACTCTCTCCCGCATTATGGCGTCGACAGTCGAGCGCCCGTGCCGAAATCAAAACTGACTGCCGTCTAGATCCGGCCCTTCTCTGTACAAGTGACTAACGAGGCGGGCAGCAAGTATCCGCTAAAAAAGCTTACCCACCTCGTCTAACAGCGCTATGCCGCTGACGAACCAACGACGTGAAGCGTCAATCATCGTGAAACTGACCAACAAAGGGTGTGTTCATGGCTCGTGCCGGTTATTATAACGCAGTACCCCTAAGCAAGACTGCTGTCAGATTTTCTGGTATTTGACTATCCGTAAAGACTGTCTGACTAATAACAGTTATAATTCAGAGTAAGTATAATTTAAATACCTGTCGATTTCTTCTTTCAAAGTTCTTATGACTTCTTTGAACCGTTCCTTTTCGATGGTTGCCTCACGTTGACAATCTCTGCAAAACATAATAGACAAATTTTAATTAAAATCGTAACAAATACAATTGGAATCACATAATGATTTGAAAAACAGTTTTTTTTCTTGTCTATGCTGGTATGGGACGATTAAATTAAACATAGACATTTTATAGTCGGTCATTTTGTCCATACAAACTTTGTGGGTAATTACGTGGAGTCATCGTTTGGCATCGTGACCCGGTGCTCGTGTGTTCGATGATTCCGTGCTTCGGAAGGCAATGTATAAGCCGGAGGTCCCGGCCGACAAATGGCGGTCGGCAAATAAAACATGTCAGAGGCCCTTGAGGCGGTTTAGAAACTCTGACACTAGGGTGTGTGGGGTCGTTAGACCTTACTGCCCACACGATAAGAAGAAGATCGTATATCGAAAGTTAAGCATAATATCGATTTGTCTCGTCTTCACGATCTGCATCTCCAAAACAAAATCGTACTAGGTGTAATAAAATTTTATAAGACAGTTATACCACCTTAATCCAATCGACATGAATCTGAATCTAATGCTGCTTGTGAAGAATAGCAACAAAACCATTTCAAATCTGTTTCATTTCATAAACACACTAAAATATTATTTCTCAATACTATCACGTTTATCGAGATCCTTATGTACGTATAGCTGTCTTGTCATTTTGATATCTGATATCTTGGAAATCTGCAATATCCCATTGCTGGGCAAAAGCGTACAATTCTTTTACTGCGGCATTTTCGACCTCGCCACCTCTTTTGAGCCTGTCTCAGTAAACCCGGTGCATCTTTGAGCAAATACTCAAATTACTGGTGTTCTTTATTTTCTTTTAGTAGAAACGTTGCCCCACACTAGGAATTTCTCCTGTATCGTGGGTGCGTTCACAAACATACAAACTCACACACAAACAGCCAGACCCGGAACAACTGTCTGTAGGCCATACAAATATATGTTCCGTTTGAGAATCAAACCCGCGACACGCAGCGCAACAGCCAATCGCTGAACCACTGCACTAACCGTGCAGTCTGTTGTTTAATTAGAGTGCAAAAATTCTTAAAATGGCGAGGAAATTCTTGCCCATTTTTATTCAATGGATATTACTATTTATATGTACCTGAACTGTCCCTCCATGATATGCTTCTCCTTCCGCAGCTGCGATATGTCGAGGTCCTTGCGAGCCAACTCGTGCGCATAGTGCAGCATATGCGGCGGTGCTGTCACGTCCTGGAAATAATAATGACTTTTTGTTTATGATACATATTTATTTATATTTCGGTTAAATATTACTATACTTCAAACAAAAAAAAAACTTATTTTTAATCTAGATTAGGACTGTGCTTCCCATTTAATTAGTTTAAGAAGAACCGTCGACACAAACGTGGAGGTCGCAGTCTCAAGTCCAGAGTTACAAGCACGTGTGGACTGTCCAGTTAGTGCGTATTTGTTCAGGTGCTCGTTCCAGAGTCGAACAGATTTTTTTAATCACTTACGTAGCGGTACCCTGCTCCACGACTCGCGTCCCGGCCGTGTCCCTGACGGGACACGGCCGGGACGGAGAAAACTCGGTTACATCCGATTTGTACGAACTTGCTCACACATATCCGTGTCAGGAGGTACCGGATCGTCAGTGTCCCGGAGCACGCACGGACGCCCTGACAGTGCTATCCGATTTTTTATCTCCGTCCCGGCCGTGTCCCGTCAGGGATTCAAGAGCACTTGTGCAACATGAACACAGAAAAATTAATAGAACTTGTCCGACAAAATAAAATTATTTACGATCTATCTAATCCACATTATTTAAATACAAAAAAGGGTGTGGGGTCGTTAGACCTTACGATAACCACACACGATAAGAAGAAGAAGACAAAAAAGAAAAATAATATAATATTTATAACTTGGAACTCGTATAGCTCGGAGGCGTGCGGCGCAGGACTACAAATGGGTCATGGACTGCGGAGAGGCCACACAAACACTGAAGATCGGAGCCATCCGAGAACCCCCACCTGAATAGGTTACCCTTACTGCGGCCGACCCGAGTACGGAGTCTATTAAGAGTTTTCCAGTGGTGTGGGTTCTCCAAAGCCTCGATGAAATAGTCAGGAGGTGGTGTTGCCGGTGAATGGATTCACGCATACAAGAAATCTTCGGTTTTTTAGTCTCTGGGGCACTAAGCTTGCCGCGCTTGACTCGGAATGCAGAGCTAAGAGGCTCATTGGCGACATGAAACTAATAATAATAAATTCTTTACTTCGAGAAATATTTGTAACAGACAATCTCCTTACTTATTTTTTAGTTAAAATTAAATATACACTTAATGTGTCAAAGGAGTGCTTTGGCATTCGTACTAGGATTACCCTGTATCACGAATGCCGTCACCTTCCACCGGGCACAGTTGGTCTACTTCTAATTTTGGAGAAAACTAAACAAACTAAACTAAATCAAATAATACTAAACAAAAATTAAACAAAGCATAAAAATAAAAAGAAACTAAGCAATACAAGATAAAATAAAATTGAAACAAAAGCAAAGCTAAAAAAATAAGCGAAATTCAAAAAAAAGCAGAAAAGCACAATAAAATAATAAACTGGTGGATGCCAAGCTACACAGCTTGGCTCATCGCCACAAGGTTGCCTGCTTGTCGGTTTTTTACAGATTATACTTCGGTGAATTTGTAGCGGCATGAATGCCGCCACAAGAAAAACCAACGGAGCAAATCTACATCGCAACAAAAAGAACCGCGACGCCATCTTTTCAACTAGCAGCGAACTACTAGGAAATCCTGCATCGCGCAAGCAGAGTTTATCGTGCGATTTGAACATATACATCAGCCCGAATATTATGTCTGGTAGGAGGATCCTCCCTTTACAATGGAGGTGTGCGGGACTTTATGTACCGCATACCCCCTATAAATGTGTCCAAGAACACCACGACCTCATTCCACCAGCCTCCTTCTACTATCGGGCATCCAGACACACTGCAAATTACCATCCCTACCTTGTTGCTATTCCACCATCTCGCACTAAGCGTTTCCAAACGTCTTTTATAATGCGCACAGCAAAGGAGAGGAACTCTCTGCCTGCGTCTGTGTTTCCAAACGCTTACAACCCTAATCTCTTCAAAGTTAGAGTGAACAGGCTCTTTCTGGGTAAGCTCGCTCCATCGTAGACTGTCTCTGTCATCTCTGGCCTAGACTGGAGTCAAGAGCAAACCCATCACAAATTAAAAAAAAAAGCTGTAAATGTGCATTGGGTGGCGTGAGTCATTTTCTAATTTCGCCCTTTCTATACGGCTTGCAACCGTCCTGCGAATTTCTGATTACGGTAAGTTGATAGCCAGTAATCACCCTCTCTTGGTTGACAGACTTTCGGGCTACTAATTACCCGTAACGTTTGTCAAACATTTTCAAATGATAGCCGGTACAACGGATTTAAGAGTAAAGGGCCGTCCACACACATCCGGGTCAGGGCTTCCCGACAGGGACGGGCCGTCCGTCAACACGGGTGACGGACGGCCCGTTTGTAGTCCTGCGCCGCACGCCGAGGACCTTATGGCTGCGTCAGTGAATGCTGTTACCGTTGCTGAATACTGGGCCAAACATAAAATTTAATTAACCGACTTCCAAAAAAGGAGGAGGTTCTCAACTCGGTGGGTATTTTTAATTATGAACACCGATTACTACCGAGGTTTCTGATCCGTTCTCTGTGATTCTTTTTTAGTTTGATGCGGTATATTTGCCATTTGGTCCCGTAAAAATTTAACCCAGTTTGGTTCGGTAGTTAGTGAGCATTTTTGCTTGTTTCAATTTCTGCGTAGACGAAGACGTTGTCCAAGTATCACCACTTAAAAGTGGAAAATAAAAATCTTTTTTACAAAAAATTTAAACGACTTACAAAAAAATAACCTTCATTTCGGAAGTGTATACGCATCATCATCATGAACGAGCTCACCACTACTACGAGACGTCACGGGTGTGGTTCCGAATTCCTCCGCGCGCGGCGCCTCCGTCACTTAACCAATCGCTCGACAAACACGCAGACGACAAACGCATTACTCTTGTCAAAGAACTGTAATTTTTTGATTATACGCCTTATTGCTATCGAAGAAGATTTTCATTCATCTACAAAACATACTTTGGACCTTCAACGCCGGATGCCGCAGAAGAAATGATTAATGTTAAATAAATGTTAAAAAAAAAAACAAAGAAACAAAACCAAAAGCACCGACTTCCGAAATTAAGGTTATTTTATACTTTGCAGTGTTTTGTTTGGAAGTCAGTTATTTTTTTTTGTAAAAAAAGTTTTTTATTTTTGCCATCATCACGCAAAGAACAAGAACTTACCGTAAGCATCCCATCTTTAAAATGTGCATTTTCTTCAGCGCTGACCCTCCGCGAGCGGTCGTTCCGCGCGCGGATGTAGTTGTCGGCCTCGTCCAGCAGCGCGGAGTAGCGCTCGCGCTGCGTTTGCACTTGCTTCTCCAGGCTCGCGATACGAGTCTTCAGGTCCGATACGATCTCCTTCTGGTATTCTTGCTCGTTCTTAATTTTCTGGAATGTTTCAATGGGTATTTTAGGATATTTATGCGACTTTATGATAATGGATTTTGATTTGTTTATGTATGTTCAGGAATCAAACCAGTTTGATTCACAATTCTAGTTTATAACAGTATTCGCTGTGAAATAATGAATTACTGTTGTACATCGAAATGTTGATATTAATATGGATCTTCCCGGGATCTAGTACATTTTGTTAAGCGGGGAGTGCTCTGCATTTCCGCTATTGTTTTCTTTCGTTCTCACAAGCTATGTTGTGCGAACTACAAATGTGGCAACATCGCCCGTGTGCGCATTGGAATTTTGCAACTTCGGACATCCCATTTCGTTGATGTAAATTTGGCAACGTCGCGCGTGCAGTGGTTTAAATTGTGTAAAACTAAATAACATTTTATTTAATAAATCACGCGATTTTTCTACTCTTTAAAATTAATCTCGGGATTTGAGGCATGTCCACTTTATTCTTTCGCTCTACGAAATCAGTGTAAGTGCACAAATAACTGTACCTAATTCCGAACTCTGTATATAACACATCCCAAACGCAGTGCCAGTGCGGAGCCCCTTCACAGGACATGCATCACCTTAATGACCCGTCATGCACAACTACCTGTACCATCCAAGATTTGAACGAGGCCAATGATACAGCTGTACAGGTTACTCAATACTGGTCGAACAAAATTTTGTACGAGTCAATCGACACGAAAGGACGAAGATTACATTCTCATGAATATTCAGTATTTAAGCGTTCGATACTAAATCCCTACCTGAATGAGTGTATTCTCAACACTGTTACAAAACTGGACATAGTCAAAGTACGGCGCAGTATCTACATTACGTTAACACAAAATGGAATGAATTGCGATCATAGCAGGGGTCTAAAAAGGCCACTTTAAAAAAACTGTAAACCTGGTGGATGCCAAGCTACATAGCTTGGCTCATTGCCGTAAGTTTGCCTGCTTGTCGGTCTTCTACAGATTGTACTTCGGTGAGTGTGCCCAAGAACTCCACGACCTCATCCCACCGGCCCCCTTCTACCATCGGACATCCAGACGCACTGCATCTTACCATCCCTACCTTATTACTATTCCACCAATTCGCACTAAGCGTTTCGAAACGTCTTTTATAATGCGCACAGCAAAGGAGTGGAACTCTGCCTGCGTCTGTGTTTCCAAACGCTTACAACCCTAATCTCTTCAAAGTTAGAGTGAACCGGCTCTTTCTGGGTAAGCTCGCTCCATCGTAGACTTTGTCTCTGTCATCTCCGACCTAGACTAGAGTCAAGAGCATACCCATCACAAATAAAAAAAAAAGCAGAAAGCTCATCACGCTACCCGTCACATTAATTGGCTACACGTGCATGCACATGCCTGCCAGCCCAGAGCCTGATAAACGGTTCATCAATCTTGTCTGCCAGTGTAGCTAAAATACTGTTCCGGCTGCCCCTGAATCGCCGCAACATCGATGCACACCGTTTGCGCATGATGGCATGAAGTCATCCACTCGCACTACCGCAAACATGGCCGATGCACTGCAAAACCGAGGCAGCCCCAACAATATCCTCAGCGCATTATTGTACTGGACGCGCAGAGCGTTGTAAGTCTTCTGCCCACAAGCTTCACGAGTAAAACGACTGGCAGTAGGCTTTGAAGAGCGCCAGTTTTACCTCGTCAGTGCATCGCGCAAACCTGCGGGCAAGCATATTGCATCGGGCTGCCAACGCTCTGCGCTCCCTATATATATCCTGGTCATCTGTGAGAGAACCCGTGACCACATGACCGAGGTATTTAAATTGAGTGACGACTTTTAATGGTGTTCCTTGTAACGTCACCGGTTGTATATTTGTGGGTGTATTGTAAGGTACTTTAAAAACCACCACTTCACTTTTAGTAGCATTATACCTCAAGCCATGAGCCTCCGCATATCTCTCACAGATGGCCAACAACTTCCTTAGACAACAGATTGATGAAACATTGTTGCCAGCCTATACTGTTCTAAATTTTTCTCGAGACTTTGTAGCCTATCATCGTCATCATAATTTTTCTGTATCATTTTGTATTAATTACTTCATTTACTTACTATTGTTTCGAACGACAGAAAAATCGTTTATTTGATGTCTAAATTCAATTTCTTAAAACTTAACAAACACATGAGTGGCTAGAAAATATGTTGCGTCGCTTTGTAAAAACACTAGGAAGCGGTGACGGGCAGGCGTTTTCGGCGAGCCGTCTTTACGTAAACCAGCCTTATTGTATGAATGACTTTTGTTTTTAATTTATTTTATCAAAACAAAACAAAACTTACCTCCTCATACAACTTCAAAGTATCCAACTTATCCTGTTTCTCCTCCTCCAGCACCATCTTATAAGTCTCCACCTTCTCTTTCAACAACGCAATCTCGTTTTTCAAATCCCCTACATCATCTGTCTCACTCCCAGCATCTCTCACTTTCATCTGCTGTTTATAGAGATCAAACTCTACCTTCAGACTCTCATACTCTTCTCTACACTTTAAATGTACGTTTTCATAGCCTTGGACTTTAAAAACCGTTGATATGTCTATGGGACTGCCCAGTTTGTCGTTTTCTGCAATCAGTTCTTTTTTCAAAATGTGTATTTTGTCTATGAGCGTCTGAAGGTATTCGCTGTCGGCTAGCTTTTCGTTGTCTGTCTCGCTCTTCTGTGATGATTCTGTTGTTTCTTCTGTAAAAAAAAAAGTAATATGAAATATTGATTCAGCATTCAGCAACTTTTCTGAACCCGCAACCAGGCAAGGTTGCGTTGTCTTGCCACTAGCTATTGACTTTGGTGACCTTCTGGCTCGCGTTTGACCACAATATCACCTGATAGAAAGCGATGATGCGGTCGAAGATGGGGCATGCTAAGGATGGGAAATCATCAAATGACTTCTGCCGCTCTGGGCGGAGCAGGAGGGAGTGTCAGATTCTACTGACTAAAGCCCGTCCGTGTTCCTCCTAATGCCCTTTGCGTTCCAGGGACGCGGTGACTCTTTCGAACGAGTTCCGCGACCCTGGGGAGCACGCTTGCTTAGGAGTAAGTTATTCATTCTTTACTAACTCAAAGACTGTCAGGTTGTAACTATCAGGAAAAAAAATCAGACGCCGGCAGCCCACTCCACTGCTAAGCAGTAAGCACAATGATTTTTCCAGTAGAGCTGGTCTGCTTGAAAGACGAAAGTTATACCAATTTCCGAGGAGAGAGGCCGAGGGACACGTGGCGAGACGACCTGGATGCGTACCGTGAGGGCTGGTAAGAGGTCGCGCGGGAAAAGAATTCCTGGAAAGACATGAGAAGGCTGTTGACCAGACAAAATATGCTTACCAAAGTTAGTATTAGCAGCGATCTTATCCATGAGCCTGCCGTTAAGCTCGTCCTTAAGCTGCTGTAAGAGCTGCTGGTCGAGGCGGCGGCGCAGGTCGTACTACCCCACGGTCTCCGACAGTTCGGCCAGCTTGCTCTCGAGGACATAATAAGTAGGTACGCTTACCAAAACTAGTATAAGCAGCGATCTTATCCATGAGCCTGCCATTAACCTCGTCCTTGAGCTGCTGTATGAGCTGCTGGTCGAGGCGGCGGCGCAGGTCGTACTGCCCCACGGTCTCCGACAGTTCGGCCAGCTTGCTCTCGAGGACATAATAAGTAGGTACGCTTACCAAAACTAGTATTAGCAGCGATCTTATCCATGAGCCTGCCGTTAACCTCGTCCTTGAGCTGCTGTATGAGCTGCTGGTCGAGGCGGCGGCGCAGGTCGTACTGCCCCACGGTCTCCGACAGTTCGGCCAGCTTGCTCTCGAGGAGGGCCACTCTCTCCTCTTGCCGGGCACATATCTTGCGAGCTGATTCCTCGGCGCGTTTCGCTTTTATTTGCTCCTGTAATAAAACAAATTGAAGGTTAAAATCACTTTTAATCATTATATAGTTATTTAAACAACAAGCCCTCGCTGCGTCTGTCTGTGTGTGCGCGATGAACTAACAAAGGCGGGCCCACACGGTGCCACACTTGCGCCGCCAGAGACGAGGCTAAGAGAGTGGCAACGTGCCGCCACTGCAGTGTTGTCACCCAGGACTCAATTTTAGGTCCTTTCTTATTATCAGTATATCATATAGGTAAATGTTGTCCCGTTTATTGCAAAAAAAAACTTAATATGGTGTTGTTCTCCGAAGACACTTTTTTAATTTTTTAAATAAATAGACGGACTAACAATCTTGACTCCATAAATAACGCCCTAATGCAGGTCCAAAATTGGTTTACTGCTAATAGTTTGGTTTTAAATGAAAAGTAAACGAAATGCATAAGATTCGCTTTACCGAATGTCAAAAACAGTGATTGCGGCATAATATTGAACAGGGAGAAATAACGTAGATATAACGGTTTTCCTGGGGATTACGCTTGACTCAAAGGTACAATGGGGTCCTTCTTCGAACTTCGCTTGGCTTATCATCATCATCATCATAACAGCCGAAAGACGTCCACTGCTGGACATAGGCCTCCCCCAAAGGGGGGGTTTGCCATAATCGGCACGCTTGGCAGGCGGGTTGGAGTTCGCAGTGTATGGTGTTGCGTTTTACAGAGAACGCTGCTGCCCATTCTCTGGTGTTCTTTAGTCGC
Organism: Lacanobia wlatinum; assembly: GCA_947578705.1. Taxonomy (NCBI): domain Eukaryota; kingdom Metazoa; phylum Arthropoda; class Insecta; order Lepidoptera; family Noctuidae; genus Lacanobia; species Lacanobia wlatinum. The sequence continues at coordinate 26,265,559 of OX388031.1, forward strand.
CTCTTACGACACCCACGGGAAGTGATGAAATGGCATTATTCTTTTACGGCACTATACGGCACCGGCCGTCACCATACGGCAAATGCTTACGCTTGGTTTATGCTGTTAGAAAAATCCGCCCGTTTGTTGTTGATACCGTGAGACTAGTTTATTTTAGTTACTTTCATAGTATCATGTCTTACGGTATCTTACTATGGGGACGGGCTGCAGAAAACCAATCTATTTTTATTCCGTAGAAAAGAACCATCAGAGCCATATACAATTCAAGCCGGCGCGAATCTCTAAGGGAAATTAACATCATGACGGTAGCTTGTCTATTATTTGTGCTGATCAGGGTTTTCTCTCAACTCTATTCCCCACTTTATTACTTACAATATGATTACCTCTCGTATAGCAACAGAGTGCGACTGTTCCAGCAGCGCCAGTTTCTGCTGCAACCTCACCAGATGCGCAGGAGTCTCCACCGTCCTCGCCTCAGCGCGCTGCAAGCGTCGCTGCGCCGCTTCCAGCGAACTGCTCAGGTCGCGGACGCGCTTCTCTAGCTCTGCTTGAGATGCTGGAAGGTATGAAGGTGTTTATATAGAGATGTTTGGTTAGCATGGGCCTGTAGGACCATTTGGTAGGTACAGGAGGTGGCGATGAACAGGCCTTGGAGGCTCTCGGGCTTTGACTAAGGGGGTTCCTATGCGAATGTTTGAAGAGGGGCTAGTTCTTACTTCGTTGGAAGACGAGGAACTGGTCCTCAATAGGAAGCCGGGGCGCCCTGCCGACTCTCCGCCCGTACCATACCGGCCCATCATGATTCTCGACGAGGTGGATAAGCTCTTTAAAAGAGTAATTTAAATGCAGACCGGCTATTTAGGCACCTGGAGGGGCCAGATCTGGCGGAGAACCAGTTCAGTTTCCGCAAGGGGCACTCGACGGTGGACATCATCATGCGACGACGGGGGATGCGGTGTCCCGGGGTAGGATCGTCTAGGCGGTGTGGATTGTGCTGTTAATACTATAAAGTTTCTTAAAGAAATTCGCGCGAAATTGGCCTTGTTTTTTTTTTTAACTCATTCGAACAATTCCGTCATCCTGGCAGGAGCATTTCCGCAAACCTGGCAGTAACTATTCCGCAACCCTGGCAGGAACGATTCCACAACCTTGGCAGAAACAATTGCGCAACTCTGGAAGAAACAATCGTGCAACCCTGGCAGGAACTACAGTTTAGAGCAAGTTTTTACACTTACTCAGTCCAAAAGTGTGTTTCCAGATAGCTACAACCTGGGAGTCTTTAAGACAAGAGTGAATAGGTTGCTTCTAGACAAACGTGCTCCATCTAAAAACCGCATCATCGCTTACCATCAGGTGAGATAGAGATAGTGGTCAAACGTATGCCTAGCTATAGTAAAAAAAAAAGTTCAAAGATCATGCAGACATGGAACGCGAGCAGCGTTATTCGTGAGAGCGAATAATATGATCGCCCGCAAGATTAGTGCGATACTCTAATCATGTAAAGTTACTGTACATCGTTCTACTCGTACAATCTGTGGGCTCACTAGAAGCTAACACTTTGGCATTTCGACATTTAGTATCGCTGATAGTTTGAAGGTATGCGGAACAAAGAGTAAAGTCCCGCAAACCTCTATTGTAAAGAGAGATTCCTCTGACCAGACGGTTGTTGTGTCTGGTATAGGCCCGATAGTTGATTTTCGGGCTGATGTATATATTCAAATCATACGTTAAACTCTGCTTGCGCAATGCAGGATTTCGACGTAGTAGTTCGCTGCTAGTTGTCCAGATGGCGTCGCGGTACTTTTTGTTGCGATGTAGATTTGCTCTGTTGTTTTTTCTTGTGGCGGCATTGATGCCCATAGATTAGAGTGCAATTTCGTCCAGAGCCTCAAGCTAAATACTGACACAAATATATGTTACCTTGAGCCTCGCTGGAATGCACAACTTTATCTTCTAACTTCTCTTTAGTTTTTCTCTCACTATTTAGTTTTAAGTGCAGCTCTCTGGAAAAACATGAAAATGAATTAATGCGCCTGAGTTCATCTATATGCACAAACTGAGATGGTCTGGAGTCTGAGTATAGAACTTCAAGGATTAAGGGGCTTGCTCGTTGTTTAATCAACAAAACACCCTTATTCCTTCAGAATAGGGAATATGCATGCGATTTTTTTATTTGCAAAATGAAATACTTATTAGCTCTAGTAAACAATCATGAAATTGTTTTTTAAATACTGTTACGAGCTTAGGGTTCGTTACAATAAAAACAGCCGATTAAACAACCAAAACTGACACTTTAATTTATAACACTAATTAGCACTTTAAAACACACTAATTATAAAACACAATCGCACTACTGAACACTTCACTTCACTATAATTCGCAGTTGAAGATCGCTCTCGAAGTTATCGTTTGTATCGCCAATTCAATACTGACTGCCGTCGCCGGATGTCCGCCCTTTATATACCGACAGTCATTTCCAGAACCCTCCTGTATGGAAACCTCTGGAAAGTTCGGGCACACACAGGTCCCGACCGACCAGGTGTCTAAACATCGAGAATGTTCTAGCACGTAAATGTCTGCTACTGGATACTAGATGGCGCCAGCAGCACGCAAGTGTGTGCTACTCAATACTAGATGGCAGCACGTAAATGTTTGGTTGGTTTCCGTTACTTGATACTAGATGGCGTTAGCAGCGCGTATATGTCGTTATGTAACCAGCATTAATTCTGGCGCGTAACAATACCTTCATCAGTGATGAATTTATTAAGCTTCAAAGATTACAATTAGAAAATGAAGTCCGATATGAACTTTGACGTCAAAGTCCATGACGCCTATACAGCTGCCATAGAAAACAGCGTTTTCGCGAGAGGGATAGATATATTTGTTTAAAGTAATATTTCGTTTGTTTTTCGAGTAATTTTTATTCTATTTTCACTGTTAGTATTATATTTTTGTACATTTTTAGATAAACTGAAAAAAAAAACATGTATGTTCCCTATTATACTTAGGAGTGTTAATGAAAAACAAAAATCAATTTTTCAATCATCTATTCGCAAGAGCGTAGCGCAACACGTTGTTCGTAAAAAGAACAGACACTAACTTTTTCTAATTTGTCCTCCAAATGACCTATCCTCAAAATTTATTTATTTTTGTTAAACATTACCCTATACCCTATCATCATGTCAGCCGAAAGACGTCCACTGCTGGACATAGGCCTCCCTGCGAACTACATACTATACTCACTTCATCATAGCCTGATGGTCAGCCCTCTCTTTCTCCCTCTCCTGTATCTCATACGCCACTTTAGCCTTCAAGTTGTTGATCTCAGCCAAGTGTTGCTGCACTAATGTTCGCGTCTCTTCTCTCATGGCGGCTATCTGGTTCTCATACTGTGGATGAAACGTTTATTTATTCATTAGCTGTGAGCGCGACTTCGTTCGCGTGGTTGTGGAAAACTAAAATGCCTCGCTTAGATAAGAATACAATCAATCAATACCCTGCGTCACCTGACCGCTATAGAAAATAAGAGGAGGGTAATGCAAGACACTGACTGTACCACCGCTTCCAGCATATAAAAACTTTTTTACAAAAAATATAACCGACTTCCAAAAAGAAAACACTACAAAGTATAAAATAACTTTAATTTCGAAAGTCGGTGTCAATAAACGAAATCACCAAAAACACCGACTTCCGAAATTAAAGTTATTTATAAGTTTTATATTTTTCACTTTTTAGTGGTACCTGCGTACCCATTCACAGCGTTCCGGCGTGATGTTATGCTATGAACTAAAACCTATTTAATAAAACTTACTTAGTGCTTTCGATAAGCTGTTCACATCGATAAACTGTTGGTGTAGCCACACTTGAAAAATTTATATTGTTAAATAGCAAAATAGTTTATTTAAACACATTGAAAGCATATAAATGGGTAACATAAATTAAATTTGTTCATTTAACGATCGTTTTTAATAAAAAAAAAAAACAAAGCGAAACGGCTTTTTTCAAATAAATAAAATGAAGCAACCGGACCCTTTTTTGCTGGTATCACTAACTGTCAGTGTTATTTAAACTGTCAGTGTCAAGGTTATGTTTTTTAGTTTGTGACTAGTACAGTTCCCGTCACGCAACTTTACCTCCCCGAAGTACGTCACAATCGAGTGCGCAGAATGTCAATTTGACAAAAAACATAACACGCGCATGCGCGAGCAGGTCGCGCATGCGCGTGTGTGCGCAAGATGGCGGGTGTAATGGCATCTCACTCGCTCGTATACGTTCGATGCATACGTGTGACCCGCTTGCTCAATGCAATACGACCGTTGATGCGAAAAGTGTTACACGTTGTTATTTTTTATAATTAATTATTTTGGTTATTTCTTACTATTTGATTTGTTTTTTGTTGTGTTTTTGTGGTGTATGTATTTGAGGTGTTACTTTTTGATATTGTTATTGTTACTGGTAGTCTTTGTTACTTATTTATAATATAATACGTATAAACAAAAATTATCCTAGGAACGTAACACTTGTTTACTCGATTGCACCTGCGCGGTCGTCACTAAAACCTAACTTCGGAGGGGTAAACAACGGTGATGCGAACTGTACCTTGTGTTGTTGCGTTTAAACCGCCAAGAAACTTCGTTTTATAAAGATCAATTACAGGTTTATCATAACATATATCTTGGTAAGTTTCGTTTTAGGTACATTAAATGAATCTAATATGTCAGCAGCTAAACGAAACAAGTATTTGGAGAACTTTAGTTCATGTTTCTGTTTCATTTTAGGAGTCTATAACAAAAACCCCACGCAAAAGAGTAGCCTATTTCACCGCCGATGAAAAAGCATTATTGGCACAATTGATTAAAAAGAGACCAATTGTGGAATCAAAAATAACACATGGCAAATCGGTCGCCAAGAAACAAGCAGGTGGCCACTGTATGGCTCAATTGATTTTAAACCCTACTCTCTTCTAATTTACAATTTTTACAGGCTGCACCTGTGGTGATTATAGAAATTAAAAATCCATTTGATAGTGATGGTACCATTTTAAATGCTATTGACAACAGTCAAGAACAGGACTTGCTAGGAAATAATGATACACCAACTTTCACTTCGGTATTGATAGATAATTTAGGTAAATAATTAAGAACAATGATGATAATTCATATAATTTTATCAAAACTTCTATGCACTCAACACTCTCTTGGATGGGAATCCTGACTGTATGTATTTGCAGATTAGTGGAAGAACATCATGTCAGCAAGTTTGAAGTTATGTGAGATGAATGTTTGAAGTGTGCAGTTATTTTTCTTTTCTTTAACTCATGTAACGGGCAGACAGCAGTTTTGTGTTAAAGCAAAAAACATTAAATAATTGCTATACTTATAATAATAATAATAATAGCCTTTTATTCCTAAACATAGGTTTACAAGAGGTCCCTAAGTTCAGTGTACCTTTTGGCATAGGCCTCCTCCAATTCCTTCCAATGGGTCCTGTCCCTTGCCACTCTCAACCAGAATGGTCCCGCTGTCTGTTTCAAGTCATCTTCCCATCTCCTGACTTGACGTCCCCTTCCTCTTTTGCCGTCTCTTGGTTGCCAGAGGGTGACTTGCTTGCTCCATTTGTTAATAGGGTGGCATAGCATATGTCCAGCCCATCTCCATTTTTGGGCGTCAATCCGGGTAAGAATGTCTGTGAGTTTTGTTCTTGTTCTTATGTCTTCTTTCCTGACTCTGTCTTTGATTTTTAACCCTAGCATGCTTCTTTCCATGGCACGTTGGCATTTTGTTAGCCTCTCCCTGTGGTGAAGTGTTGTTGACCAAGTTTCGCAGCCATAAGTAAGAAGTAGTAAGAATTGCTATACTAAAATGATGTTTAAAAAACATCTTATTGTTTTCAGATATTTTGGACATAGAGTACAAAATGAATTCTAACGAAAACACAATTTTTGAAGTGACTGAAACAAATAAAATGAACAGCCCCCAAATTGAAGATGAACAAAATAACACAGGTATTATAACATTTTTCTTATAACTAGTTGACCCGCGCAACTTGTGTCTGCTCTGCTCCTATTGGTCTTAGCGTGATGATGTAGCCTATAGCCTTCCTTGATAAATGGGCTCTCTAACACTGAAAGAATTTTTCAAATCGGACCAGTAGTTCCTGAGATTAGCGCATTCTAGCAACAAACAAAGTCTACAGCTTTATATATTAAGTATAGATACAACAATGTTTTATTTACTTTATCTAAAAACATCTTATGGTTAAATTTTAGATTACAGTGATAACAAAAATGTAGCAGTGATCAAAACCACAGATCAAATGTGTAGACCTATAGACTATATTCGTCGGGAGGCTGTGATAACAATCAGGCATTTAAAAAATAAGAAAAAGATAGACATGCAAATATTAAAAACACAGTAAATAACTATGGATTTCAACAATCAATGTTTATAACTGCGTTTTAATTTATAGCTAGCTTAACTTATATGTATACTTTTTCGCTTTGCAGTTGGAAGTTGAACAGATAAAAAAAAAGCTGCATTGTTAGAGGAAGAGAGGAACAAATGTTTATTAGAAAAAGCTAAAATAGAATTAGAGGAAATCAAGAAATCTATGCAAAACAAGTGCTATGGATTGAAATAAAAATATTATTATTTTATGGATTTTTATTTATTAAAGAATTAATATTATGAAAAAAACCTATCAACTAAAGATTGTCGCATCATGAATCTATTGCTGTTGGTGTTTTCACTAACTAGTGCAATTACATCATTTTCAATATGATGATAATCCCAGTTCATTGGCACCAAATAGTCAACCAATAATGCTATATTATGCATTGTTGCACATGCACATATGACAGCTACAACTGTATCCATCTTGATACTTATTCCCACTTGAAGACAAGGAAATCTTTTCCAAAGCATCTTTGCACAGTATTCCTGGTTTTAATTTGGCTTCTGTTATAGCTTTCTTGGGGAGTTGAATTGGTTAATAAAAATGGTGTCAGTAGCACATTGCTAACTGCATAATTACTAATTACCGGCAGTCCCCTAAAATTATCCCTTTCAATACACCAGTATTCAGTCTTTGCTTAATAGCACTGCTGTTATAAATAAAACTGTCATGTGTACTGCCAGGCCACCATGCTACTAAATTATAAAAGTTTGGCCCAGTCACTGCTTGAACATTAATAGAAAAATACCCTATTCTATTCCTATCAACTTCTGAAGTCGCTCCTCCTGGGCTTCTTATTTTAATGTGGGTGCAATCATTACACCCAATTACTCCAGGAAAATGTTAGCTCTAACTGCCACACTCAGAGACGTTTAATGGCGTTGTAAATTAAAGTGTCATTTTTGGTTAATTTATCGGCTGTTTTTATTGTCACGAACCCCAAGCTCGTAACAATATCTTTTTATGGGACAAGCCCGCCACACATTCCCAACCACTGCAACTCCTGAAAGCCAGAATCAACAGTGGCGACCACCAGAAAAAACGCCGAGCCAATGAAGCCCGACGAGTCCCGGAGAAACGATTTAACTGTCTTGGATCCTGCAACGAATTTAATCAGAAAAGTACAGCGGAGGAGTAGGAAAATAAATATATATATAATTTCCACTTCCCTCCTTTTCAAGCAGGAGACAGAATAGAGCTTGGCCAATAGGCACCAAGGGACATATACAACTGGGTTAAGCCCAGTTGTCAAGCACCACGGATTATATATTAATTAAAAACTAATGGGTCCTAAATTGTGAGCTACTTTTGATTCCAGTAATACGTATGGCAAAATCGCCTCAAAGCACGGAAATTTGTTCTGGTTTCTACAAGGTCCGTGTAGTAAACTACTCCAGATGTAACCTGAATACTATCTAACATAATATTGCGTTCAGTTTGCCAAAGAATACACTCCCATAAGATGTGGTGTGCGGATTGTTCGTATTCATAGTCGGCTGTAGAACATCGACATAAAGACGAGGCCACAAGCCTAAAGGAAAATAATTTACTCTTAAAGTTGCCATGACCTGTGAGAAATTGGGCAACACAATGATCCACCTCTAGCCATGTCCTATCCAGCCGCTCACGAACGGCAGAAAAAACTGGTGGAGGTGTCGGCCTTTAATGGAATTTTTCCCACCTACATTGCCATTCGGATAAAAGTTCCTCCCAGACGTCAGTCTGGGGTTTTAGTAATCTACAGATCTTAGCACGGTCGCGTTGCGGTAAAAACTCTGGGTCCGTGATTTTTCTAGCGTAGTAGTAACGCCGCTGCACCTCTAGATCAACTGGGAGAACACCCGCCAGCACCGGTAAGGCTTCAGTACTAACCGTCCTATACGCCTTGCATAAGAATATCAAAGCCAAACGCTGGCTTTGCAGCAATTTACGGCGTGCCGCCCCTATGGTGGCCCTGTCAGCCCAGACAGGTGCCCCGTAGCACATACAACCCAAGTAAGTAGCCCCATAGATAGTTTTTAAGGTTTGAAATGAGACACCCCAAGTAGCTTTTTTTTTTTTTTTTTGACAATGACCACTCGTAGTTCACCTCTAGACGGGTGGTTACTACTTAACCGGGCTAGCCTGTGGTGGCCTCAGAATGATTCTATTCTAAAGCCCCCCCCCAAGGCAACTTCCGCCCCCAAGTAGCTTTGGATATTCTTGTCAAGGCGTAGAAGTTCTTTTTTGCTTTTTCACCTACTGTTTTTATATGATCAATAAATGAAAAGTTCCTTTCTAGTAGCATACCGAGGTAGCACACGGATTCTTTTCTTTTAACGGGAACGTTATTAAATTTAATACTAGGCCAGGATTTTAGATTTCCTTTTAAAATAAGTTGATAGGTTTTATGCGGTGCAAAGGTCAGACGGTTTCGATCGCCCCACTGTGATATTAAACGTAGACATGTGTCAGCCAAGTTCTCGAGTCCAGCCCGAGTGCTTGCCTCAATGAGCAGTAAGCCATCGTCCGCGTAACCGGTATATGAACAGCCGCATGGGAGTGGAAGCGCGAGGAAATCATCGTAGCCAAAATTCCATACATATGGACCGATAACTGAGCCCTGAGGACATCCCATGGTTAGAGACTTAGAAATGGAATGATGTCCAAGTTTGAGTTTCGCGGAGCCGTTTAGAAAATACGAAAGAATCAGATTATAAATATTTTTGTAGCAACCACGGGTTTTCATTTTAAGTAGTAGCATCGGCCACCATGCGTTATCAAAAGTGCCAGATATGTCGAGAAAGATTCCAACCACGTATTTATGTTCCGATAAGTTAACAATTTTACGGACAGAAAGAGCCGCGTCGACTGTGGATTTACCAATAGTGAAACCAAATTGATTAATATGAAATTTAGGTCCATTCGGTAGCAAGCGCGGAACGATTAGTCGCTCTAAGAGTTTCCCCAAAGATGGAAGTAGTGTTATGGGCCGGTAGGACTTAAGGTCATCCGGGGGCTTATCGCCACTCTTCGGAATAATGCGTATAAAGCCTTGTCGCCATATTCGAGGAAAAATACCTTTTTTTTTTTTACTACATATTGGCATACGTTTGACCACAATCTCACCTGATGGTAAGCGATGATGCGGTCGAAGATGGAGCACGTTTGCCTAGAAGCAACCTATTCACCCTTGTCTTAAAGACTCCCAGGCCAACCCAGACCAGACCAGACCATGCATGCATTGCAGACCTTCTGCAATGCATCGGTTATATACGGATAAGATCGCGTCGCCCGCTGTTTTACACGCTTCTATAATCATTCTATTAGATATTTTATCTTCACCGGACGATTTTTTTAGAGGTAGTCTCTTGACAACGTTTATGAATTCGTCAGTGGATGGAAGGTCTGACTCCGGTGATTCAGGTGGCACCGCGGCCCACGTTCTAATCTGTTGGTGGTATTCATTATCATTTACTGATGAATAGTCTGGATAGATTACCAACTTATATTTACAGTTTATACTACACATTACTATCACTACAATAATTATTATAAAGCAAATTCCCCCAGCTTAACACAAATGTGTGTCTTCAAACCTAATTATCACAATAATTTGGTTTGAAGACATTTATTTCAATTCATTTTGGAGAATTCATTTTTCATGGCAGTTGTATTTTGCTGCAGTTCCCATTATCTCAACAAAATCTATACTAATATAAATAGATAAAGAGTTTGTTGGTTTCAATTTTCCATTTCTTATCTCTAGAACTACAAGTCAAATTTGATCAAATCAGAAAGAAAATCTCTACTTGCAAGTTAATGCCGGCCGCATACGTACGGTTTCCTGATTAGGTTTCCTAATAAGAAATTCAGATTCGGAGACCTGAATGCTCGTCTTACATACAAAATGTTCAATTAGGCGCATACCTACGTTTGTTTATTTTCCAAATAGGAAAAAAGATGACGTTCCTTTAAAAAACGAGCCGTGTGATCGGGTCAGAATAACAGAAAATTGAACGTCTCGCTGAATTCCGAATCTGAATTCCTGATCGGAAAACCTAATCAGGAAACCCTTCGTGTGCGGCCGGCCTAATAGCTCTACTCTACTTGCTTTTCGTCAATCGTCAGTAATGGAACTGATGCCTAAGGTCACTAAGGCCGGCCGTATACGTAACGTACGGTTTCCTAATTAGGTTTTTCGATCAGGAATTCAGAGTCGGAATTCCGCTAGACGTTCAATTTTCTGTTCTTCTGACACGATCACACGGCTTGTTTTTAAAATGAACGTCGTCTGTTTTTTTTTCGTTTGAAAAATAAACGTGTGCGCCTAGTTGAACACTTTATATGTAAGGCGAGCATTCAGGTCTCTGAATCTGTATTCCTAATTAGGAAACCGAATCAGGAAACGTACGTATGCGGCCGGCCTTAAGAGGAAACGCTGGCGGCGAGACTTTGCATGTAAAAAGTCATAATTCGAGGTTTGGCTCTCGACTGTTTTCTCCTCCAATATTGGACCGATATAAGAGATATTTCACAAACTGAATAAGAAGGATGTATACTGTGTCTCTGTTTTCTTTTTTTTATTAATAGTTGCCAAATTTGTACACTAGGGCTCTGTTAACACCAATTTATCGGAAAATTTTGAGCATTTTTGAGAGTTCTAGTGCTTATACGGTTAATAATACATCAAAAAGTAAACTTAGGGACACAGTATACATATATCCTTCTTATTCAGTTTGTGAAATATCTCTTAAAACGGTTGAATGTTCCAACATTCAACCGTTTTAAGAGATATTTATGAGAAAAAAGTCGAATTATGACTTTTTACATACAAAGTCTCGCCGCCAGCATTTCCTCTTAAGCTAGACACCAGATAAATGTGCGATGACGGTCATTGATCCATATACATTTATTGACTTTCTTAATATAAAAAAAAAAACGGACAAGTGCGAGTCGGACTCGCCCACGGCGGGTTCCGTACAAATTTGTAGCTGTAGGTACATATTACTTTAAATAAAGACTAGGTATATTTTTTTATGATCTAATTACAAATGTATTGTTTTCAGATTTTACCTATACTTGTAGTATAGGACGGTATTACTTGCTAAATTTCATAGTTCTAGGTCAACGGAAAATACCCTATAATTTTTGATTGAGAGTCGTTTTTTTTGCGGCATAAACAGCTGTAAGTATCTTTTTTTACGTTAACTTATATATATGAGTTTTTCACAGCTTCAAGGGAGTATAGACCTAAGTACATGATTTTAATTTCAACTCGATACCTCCACGCGTTCCCGAAATAAAGGGTCTTGACAGACAGACGGACGGACGGACGGACAGACGGACGGACAGATGGACGGACGGACGGACGGACAGCAGTGATCCTATAAGGGTTCCGCTTTTTCTGTTGAGGTACGGAACCCTAAAAACGGAAATAAAGACATAAAGCTGTCCTGAATCGGCTTCTATCGTGATCCTTTACGTTCTCTTGTAATGAAACGGTTCATAATTTATTGTTCGGGCTACGAATGGATATTAGGGAAAGGTCCAATGTATTTTATTGCAAGTTTATCTGGCACCTCTCATAGAGCTATAGCGCATTGCGTCATCGACTTGAATCTTAGATTTAAACATGTGCTGTACGGAAATGATCTAATCGTTAACACTTTCACGTGCAGTGACCTAAATTTCAGCTGTAAAAATAATCTTATAATAAATCTAATTTCTAGAAACCGTAATCACAATCTCGCTTAATCATTTTGTTTAACATCTGCAACCCATTTAAGTAAATTAATGTTTGCAATTGAAAATAACGTTCGATAATAATCTTGTTATAATTGAAATGAGTTCTTGATTTGTATAATATAATGGTTTGATTATAAACATTCCACTGTGTGGAAAAGTATAAAGCCATATAAAATTATTAGTAATGGGGTATCGATATCAATACCAAATGCGAGCGGGATGTTCATGATTAAGCTAAGGGCTATTTGCTGGCGTGTTCCAAATGTCAATTTACCGCCTACACTCTTGACTTCACGGGAATTGCCTCCTACAAATACTCAAACAATGTCACCTACCGCACTTAGACTCTCATTCGGGCCGTTGTGCGTAGGTGTCCTGGTTAAGTTAGCCAGCCTAGCTCCGCCCAGAAGCACAGAAGTTTCATGAGCGACCTCACCGTTCCGAGGATTTGTTAACGTTGGGTAGCCACGGCCTCATTCCAGGATAACGTGGGCGGCTGATTCACAATGTATTTCACTGTGCCAAAATATTATTTTACAATAGCCAATACAGTTCACTTTAAAACCTCCGTAAGATAGTCAGTAACCTCCAATCTTTCCTATCAACCGCTATCACTGAATCCCTTTGCCTTCATGTCACTCACCCCCACAATACATGCATCTTTTTTTGGCACCCTGTCCCTCTCCTTCCATCCACATTTATATTCATAGGTCCTTCAGCATTTTCATCCAAACCAACACATACCTTATCTCTAGTGAGTTTCTTGTCTGCCTGGAAAGCCTCTTCCATCCGAGACTTCTCCGCCGTTAAGGTGGAAAGAGACAGCATGAGAGCCGACACTGACTCATCTCTGCTTTCCTCTGAAAAGGGAGACAAAGTTTTTTAGTTCATTAATGAATATGGAAAATAATAGCTGCACTGGTTGATCTTCAAGGTTAAACAATGCTTGCAGAGGTAATTCCATGAATAAGTCAACATAAATTACTTAACGAGACACTTCCACGTCTCGAAATGCATGTTAGGCATTGATCCTGGCTGTCATTTGAAGATCTTTGACAGTCATAACTCGTCAGAAGCCATGAAATCTGGCACCAATCTTGCCAAAGCATAATATCATATGACCTAATTGTTATGAGAATTAGAGAGGTATTTGCTACATGCAACTGGAAGCGAACCCCAATACATTTTGAAAGGGCTAGGCAAATTGATTGAATAGAGTTTAAAGGTGATGTCAACAGGGTTGATAAAAATCATGATTTTTTTTTTTAAATAAAAAAAAATCGGATTGATTTGATTTAAATCGGATTAATTTGATTTAAATCGGATTTTTATCAGTTGCTTGATTACATCCAATTCTCCTTCAGTTATACATTTTTTCATATTATGTATTGCTATCCACCAATCAGTAAGAGTAGTTTTCTGTATGAGTAGTTTATCGAATAATACTCCTGTGAACGGCTCAACTTTTGCATTCATGTGAATAATGCTACTCATAAAACTGATTCCAGTCTCTCCATAGTTTTCTTGCAAAAATTGCAAGGCTGCATCACTTTCATCGGTCGACGACTTTTCTTGGGGCATTTTTGGATTAACCATGTAGGCTAGATAATGAGCCGGTGTCATGGCTTGTTGGTTACGATTCATGACAACCCTCATTTGCATCATGTTTAGTTTTTCTTCCAGTTGTTCTATTAATTATTTCCAGATAAGAACACTATCTGAAATAGAACACTTATCGCTCTGTACCTTGTCTAGAGCTTTGGATATTGGCTCCAGTCGTGCCACAATATCCTCTGCATTTCTTTTAATATTCATTATTTTGAATGAGGTTTCTGATGTCAGGGCTAATGGCCGTGCTGAAGACTAAACGGACGGATTCAGTCGCGAGTTTAAATTTCGGGTAATCCCTGAACAATGTAGATAAACAACATTGGACACGTGTGTGCGCGCCGTCAGGGGAAGTCCCTTGACACATTTCGGCAGTAAAAAAGTATTGATTTTTATTAAAAAATCACTTGATTTTAATCGCGATTTGAATCACTGATTTAAATCAAGTGATTTAAATCATATCAACCCTGGATGTCAACAATAAGAATTACTTTTATTAACATGCTTACCTCCTCCTCCTCCCTCAACAGTTGGTTCTGTTTTATTCAGTGCTTTCAAACTAATCTCCAAAGCTTCTTTCTCTTTAATAAGGCCCTTGTACGCAGCAACAACATCTGAAAAATTTAATATTGGCATCATTAAAAAAATCCTATTACTACCTAAAATTATAATTGTCGAAGTCTGTATGTTTGTCAGTTAACACATCTTAATGGATGAATCAATTTAGATGGAACTTATCCCAGATCATAAAATTATGCTATAGTGATATAATTTTAGACTTATATGCTTTTATCTAATAAACACGCAAGGTAAATTGTTGCTACATGATATAATAATAAAAAATTCCAAGAAAATGGGACAGGTCACGGACAGAAATACAGTAACTTGGTTTTAATCATTTTACTCTATTATTATTTGTGGTATTTTAAAATACATTGTATAAATCTACCTTTGAATTAAAAATCATCAAGTTTTTCTAACATCAAAATTTTTTGTTCTTTACTTTCTTTTTAGAATATCTCCTAATTTTCATTTTATTATCCCATCTTACTATCTAAATTCCTATGGCAAAACTGCTCAGAACACACGTGTTGAATGGCAATGCTGATTTCTTGGCCGAAGAATCAGCATTGCCATTCAATGTTGCCAGAGTTCTGGGCAGTTTTGCTATTGACAGTGATGTGGATGAATTTTATGATGCCCAATGATTTATTTTGGTTTATATGTGTTTGTACATCTTCCTATAAATATTTTAAGTGCTAACTTAGCGAATTTATAACACAGATAGAGTATGGGCTGCAATTGGGAGGTAGGACATTTTTTGTGCCAGTAGAATGTTCCCCAAGGGATAATTTGAGACATAATAATATATACGTACACAAGTGAAGCCACGGGCAGAAGCTGGCAATGACGAAAAACTATGTAAATCGAAGAGTAAACCAGTGGGTCTGGAAAATTATAATGGTACCAAAACATATGGTTCTATGTAAGTGATTCAATTATATCAACTTATTGCACTCACCTCTGAGACGACCTTCGTAACGCTTGATTTGATCAGCTTGTTTGGTAATAGTCGATATTAATTCTTGTTTCGATAATGATTCCATGATTTTCAACACTGTTTACGTTTGTACAAATTTATACACACAGATATTAAGTACTCGAAACACACTCTGGACACGTGTAGCAAATTTGATATGACAAACGCAATCGAATCTTAATTAAAAACCATATAATTATAATTTTCATTTGTCAGTTTGCTCACACTGTTTAACTCCAGCTTGATAATTTTTCAATAATATTTTCATTGACTGATTTGGACTGACTCAATGGACCAACCTGACTGACATGACACTGACATAATGAGATATGACAGTAGTGATGGGCGTTGAATCAACGTTGATGTCTCTTCAACGGGATTAACGTTGACCGTGTACAAATCAACTCGTTGAATTCGTCAACGAGTTACGAGACAACGACGTTTATGAATTCAACTCGTTTGACGAAACGAGAAAATAAACCCAACCTTTTTTTATTTTCAACGTACGTAAATTGTATTTCTTTAACAATAAAACTCCCGCAAACTGCATCAAATTGTTCGTAAATTAACATTACAACAGCATACGTTAATAAAAGCGTTTAGGCGTTTATCGTTCATGCAAGTTGACGTTCGTAACACGTTAACTCGTTGACGAAATTAACTAGTTGATCAACTAGTTGACAAACGCAATTCAACGTTAACGTTAGACTTGTGTAAGTAATGAGATTGTTGCATTGCGCGTCATATAACCCGACCGCGTACTGTTCCATTACCTATGACTCGACCAAATTAAGCATTGCGCATGACTCTCAAACATGACGCGCGGCGCAACAGAACACTATCGCGGCGCGCTGTTAGGTTCGGTGTTCGTATTATCTCGGTAATTTTGGCTATGTGTGCAAGTGAGAAGGAGCATGCTCCGATCGTCTGGCTGCTAAATAAGTGAACTATTATTTAGAACCGTATGATTCAAGTTATAAGGTTTACGTTTATTAACACCGCGGACTGCCGAGGTATAGTTACGTGATGTTTTAAATCATGACTGTCGCACTACGCGCACTGTAGGTAATACCGGGCGCATTGCGTTTGGCGATTGTCATATCACACCATAATATAACGCGCATGATGTATATCTTCTACAACGCGAGCATTTCATAACAATATCACCGTGTGGCGCGTCATTTCGCGTCATGTTTGGAGTCATGGTGTAATGCAGCATTCCTCGGTACGAAAAGTAATGTCATATTACATGACTTTAAAACGCACTGTTTTGCACAACTCTAGAACTTCGTTGACGGAAAACCTTCGACGACCCATCACTATATGACAGTGACATTTAGTAAGTAGTGTCGTGCCCTTGATGATATAAGGAATGAACCCTACTGAACGGCATCAAGTAGGTATGAAGTTACTGTGATCATTTTTACTCTGACTCTACTAAGCTAGATAATAATTCCATGCTCTGTATTTTTCTTTTTACTAATTTATCTAGATTCGCTTTTCCCAAAATATTCCAGGTGCATTAATAATATTTATTTACAGACTGATATGGGAGGTCGGACCGAGTCAAAAGGCACGCGAATTGACGCGAGGGATGAAACTTACACCCTCACCAGGGTCCTGACTTACGGTGTCCTTACCTACGGATTGAAGAAGATATTACCTATTCGAAAAGAAGTGCTGCTAATATCTTGTGGCACTTGAATGGCATTATTAGGGGCACACTGCGATGCTGCGAACTGTAAAATTGTCTTTGGAACTTGTTTTGAAAAAAAAAACAATTTAAAAACGATTTAATTCGATTTTACCTGTTCTCCGCCAAAGGTGCCAAAAGATCCTTGTCTAATAAATAGCCAAAGCTTCCTTATTTTTTTTACAATTTGATTTATTTACATAAAATTGTACCTACGTAAACAATGTTGTATTGTGGATAGGTTTTGAAATCTGTGTTTTGCGTTCTATTAATTCTTATAAGTAGGCACCTACCTAAGTAGGAAACACACAATTATTCAGGTATTAATGCTCACGTGGAATGAAAATAACAGCCGAGATTTTTGCAGCCAAGTTAAAACCAAAGTTACTGCGCAGGGCAAGAATCAACTTATTACTTATACTTACTTAATTATAAATTACGCATGGACTCATTGATATCTACTTTATTCAAAGTCAGGCAATCTCATTGAAACCAACCTTTGCATTTTTGGTTCAGTTTATCAAGCAGAAATAAAATAAATAGGTGGTACCTACCTATCCTATCAATAAAACAATACACAATTCATCTAAGTAGATACGTGATTTTCTCTAGGTTAACTATTTAATATTTTCTTGCGTTTCGAATGTGATAAAATAGGTACTTACCTACCTCATCATTCACGTTATTAAATTATTCTTTGATGTAAATGACACAGCAACCATTTTGCAAATCGCAGCAACATTGTAGCTATAAGAATAATAGCAGGCGCTATCGATGAGTTCATTCGTAGTTCGTAGTATCCTTGCGTGGGGTCATCGACCCTCCGATTTAAAAATGGGGTGGCATTCACCCCCTATTTTAATTAATGCACATGTTGTTATAAACGTAATGTCCAAATGTAGCACATAATGATTGTTTTGAGTTATCCAGTCATTGGCCGAAACATTTTGGTACGATTCTTGGTTGTGAAGCAAAATCGAAAACAATTAACTTGATGTCAATGAAATACGATTACTTGGTATCATATTCTATTCCGTAAGGCGTGAATAAAGCCTAATACCGGATGAGTAAGAAACATATTTATTACGCGCATCCAATTCCCTTTCGAGATTTCGCAAGATTAGGTAGTAATTCAAGGATAAGTAGGTACCTACCTTCTTACCCAACTGTAGATGCCTATTGAGGTACCTAATTAAGCGATAGTATGAGAATGCTTGATCGTTGATCCTAATTATAATTTAGCCAACATCTTGTCTTAGATCAGCCAATCAATTACTGGGTTGCCGTAGGTCAGTAAGACCTATTGCGTTCATGGCTATTTTGTTTGGAAGCATTGTTTCAGATTTTAAGTTCCAAGATGTCCACTGTCGCAAGCGGAACCCTCAAAAATCGAATTCTACATCGGGATCCGCTGGGAAGTAGTCCCTATACTATAGTATGAGAAACCTAATTTCGGCCACCTATTGTATTAACTTAGCTTTATACTAGTCACTGAGTGAGTCTTCAAAGCTTTGTTTGGAATCCAATACGCGGGTTTCTAGCTAAATAAAACGGGTGTGGCGCCTTGCTGTCTGTGGTACGGATCGATGCATGCGTACTGCGTAGGTACGTATCACCCCTGGCTTACATTGCCTACAACTTTTGGCTTTTCCAACACTTATTTTGATAATATAGTGGTAAAATAAGATCTGGCTTGTTTTAAACATGCCTTTTTTAATTCCAGAGGGTGACAGGGGGTACGAGTCGACGACAAACATATCCCACATTTCAGGCAAGGGGTGATTTGCAAATGGCGTAATCCGCCCGATGGAGCGGATAAGAAATGCTACGGTTATAATAAATTTAGCTGCAGTTAAAGCGAATTTTGGGGAATAAAAAGATTCAATGAAATAAAACATTATTTATATGTATTATTGCTAAGGTCAATATTTAATTTCTATCAATATCCCCTACGTCAGATTACATTCGTTGACATTATTTCAAAAATTAAATGTAAGTAAGCCAAACACTTTTTCATACATTATCGGCGATTTGTACTCTGTCTTATAATTCTAGCTACATTCTAGGCCAAACCCTACAATACCCAAACCTGCCCGAACTAAATACAAACGAAAAAAAAAAACTAAACCAAATCATTAAACGTGGGATAAATAAACACTACATAGAAAGATGTTAGTTTTATATAAATTAAACAGAAACTATTCTAAATAAATAAAATACCACAACTCAGAACACAAAACACTAAAGTTGAACCAAACGAATAAGTGGACAGGTGTGTACTGGTATTATTTTCGGTGGAGAAAGCAAGCGTATTTGTTTTTACCATTCAGGGACGACACAACATAGACTATCAGTATTAATTGTAAAATGGATTCTTGCTTATTTTATGCGCGAATGTTTGCATGTTAGCACTGTTAGCACGGGAAGCCGAAAGCGGCAATAAAATTCAAGTTATAAATTGGGTTTGATAAACTTTGGCCATTTCCTTCTAGCCGAATTTCGACTCTGTATCAACCCTTTCTAATTTATCTTCAATTAAAAGTTAGACGCTTCTAATGGCCACTCGCAGAGTTGGCCACTCGCGTGTACAATCGCGCACAAGTACAGCACATCCACATCATAGCATATAACTCAGAGGTACATCTACCTTTGACTAGTTTTGATACACACCATTTAGTATTTTTATGTATTGTGTGCTTTTTATGGGTATATTACTTATAATATTAAACCAAACACCACACCAACATAATTTTAAACCAAAATCCTAATCTACATTTAAATTAGAGAACACAGTATTCTTTAAATACTTAAGTATACATACTTAAAGATTTAAATGTTGCGCAAAATTATAACTGACTAGTTTCGCGTATTTTAAGTACTTTAAATAAATAATTAATATTAATGAAACATTTATCCTTACCATAGAAATTAAAGAAAATACTTAATCAAAATGCATTATACAAGCCCATCTTAGTGTCTGTGAATATCTCGCCTCGGTTTTTATTCCACTTTAATTATGATATGCATTTGACTATCAATAATTTAACTATTACAGAAATTACTATAATGAATATCAGAAACGATACAAACAGTTGGATAAGGTATAGTACTGAGTAAATTACCCAACTAATTTTGAACTTACACTACATTCAATATATTAATATAAACATCGAAATGAAATCTATAATTTCTATTACGATTATGACAATAAATTATGTTTACAATGAATTTTTAAGTTACTTAAATTTAATAATAAATAGTGATGATTATACAATCAAATTAGAGAGACAATATCATGATGTGAAAGTCAAATGTCATGGTTTTGCTTTGTGCAAGTGTGTATGCAAATTTTCTGGTGAAAATTGCATCAAAGTTTTAAAATTTAGATTTTAAATGCACACGAAAATTTTCCCATTAATAATTATCAATTTGACTTTCACTATTATACAATCACTATAATAAATTATGTGCCCAATGTGATACATGAAGGTATCCAAGTCATAATAAAATGTTGATCAATAACTAATTTAGTTGTAATGTCATGGTCCTTAAATACATAATTTCAATTGAGATTTTCATGTCAGATTTCAAGTAGATTTTATGAATGGAATCAAATTATACATAAGTAAATAATAGTTATGATCCTAATTATAATTGTTCTATAAAATGTATCCACCTTACTTATGACTTTGTGCACAATTCAAGCTCCAGAATTATATTATATCCAACATTATTATAATAATGGGGCCATTCTTATTTTATCAAAAAATGAATGGAAGTATAGTTTTTAGTCAAAGTTTTACTTACAAACATCATTTTATATATCAGTCAATGCATTTCTGACATCTTTGGTAATAATTATACAATGAACATTTTGTTTACATATACTATGTTTTATTATTGCAACTATTTTTCAAAAGAAAAAATAATAATAGTTGTTGGTACAGTAAAAATTGCACAGCATTTTAATATACATATTATAATAAAATATTTTTTTTTTGTTTTTTACTTACAGTAAAAAAAGTTTAATATTGCACTGTCAATCGTTAAACATATTATAATTATTGCCTGAATTACGGTTAAATATTAGAATCTTGTTGGCATCATTATCCTATACCAGAACTCTACAGGTTAGTCTTAAAAAAAAGACTTGTACCAATGGACATAAGTTAATACATAAACATTGAGTTAGCAAAAAGTATGCAGTTAATTTTTTATATGTATGTATGTCATTGTTCTCAATTCACATGAGTATGACTAAGCTACTGACTCCATCTGATTTATAATTCAGTTAGCCAGGTAAGCCATTAAAATATTACACAAAGTTTATCCATCTAAGTACTGCATCACTTGTTACTAACTTTATTATCTTAGGACATTATTATATCAGGTATTTCACTAGACAGGTATTTCATGGACTCCGTAAATTAAAAATTAGGTCAATTTTGTAGAATACTTGGTGTATAATGTCAGTCATTTCGAATTTTCTCTAGATATTATTGTGATGATTTTATTTTGTACTTATAATGTATGAACGTCGGTTCAAACTGACATCATGTCATGATTTGAATCACATTTATTCCATATTTCACTCAGTAATTAGTCCAACTTCAAACCATGACAAAGTAATGATCAACATTTTTGCATTAGCTACAATTTATTGACTAGAATCTGAATCATTTAAGATTTACTCTTGTTCGTTTTGAAGCTGACCTGGAGTACCTGGCCATTTAGCGAGTATCCATTCAAGGATTGGATGGCAACGACAGCCTCATCATAGTTGGTCATGGTGACAAAACCATAGCCCTTGCACTTGTTGGTTGTGGGATCTCTAATTATTTTAACACTCTGGACGGCACCAAATGGGCCAAAGAGCTGCCAAAGTACACTCTCTTCGGTATCAGCTCCAATGTTATAGACGAAGATGCACCAACCTGAGCCGCCAATGGCATTTCCCTGTATGAGCGGGTCGGCTAAAGGAGAAAATCTTTGAAGACCTTTGTTGATAGCCAGAAGAGCCTTTCCAGCAGGACCAACGAAGCGGCGAGCAGCAGCAGGTGCGAGGTATGCTGCCAGTGGAGCCAGTGCCTTGTTCTGGTTACTCGGGTTGTTGGCACACTTGACTGTGATGGGACCTGTTCCACCTGGAGGTATAGTGCCGTTCAACTCACGTATTGCGTTCTCGGCCTCATGTCTCTGATCGTAGCGGATGAACGCGACGCCCCGCGAGGGTCCGACGATGGTCGGCTCATCGCCGCCCACTTGCAGTAAATGGCCGACATTCACATTCTCATGCAGTATGCGCGAGCTGATGATAGTCCCGTACGGACTGAAGAGCTTCTCCAATTCTTGCTGTGTCATGTGCTTCGGCAAGCCCGACACGTAAAGATTGGCGCCCTTAATCGCGTCGGAACTAGGGCGGGCGTACGATACCTTAATGATCTTGTTCTGCAGCCTCAGGCCATTGAGCGTGTTCACAGCCTTCTCCGCGTCCTCTGCCTTGTGGTAGTTCACGAATGCATACCCCAAACTCTGCCCGTTCAGAATGTGGTCGGGGAATACTGTCACTTTGTCTCTAATAAGCTTGCAACTTTCTACTTCGCCGACACTCGAGAACAACGATCTAATCTCCTCCTGGGTCATCGTTTGCGGCAAATAGTTGATTATAAGGTTGGTCTTAGACTCATTATTGCAAGGTTGGACCTTGCTACCATTTTGCGTGGGCTGGTTCGCGTTTACGCTGTCGAGTGTATTTGCCATCATTTTTCCTATTTCTATGTTTACACCAAATTAGGTGAAATGTCACAGGATCTGTGACTTATTACAAAAAATATAAAACGGATGACTTAAAACATAGATCCACGGTCGTTTCGTTAGTTATAACAACACCACCACTTCGCGTTGGTTGAAAGCATATGCAAGGGAAGAAAATCAATAAGATGCTGTTCACTTTTGTACTTATCCTGTTTTAGGTGGTACGGCGCCGAGTCCGTTGAATCAAAATATAACGAGGAACACAAATAAGCTCTAGTTTATTAGATCTTATGGAGAATACGAAAGAAAAGTGAAAAGGAAATCAACCAAAAATCTATGCGACTTGCGACCTATTCTCGTAAATTCATTTCTTTCACTTCACTTTCTTTTTTAAAATGTTGCCAGAGTGTGAACTGAACTACCTTAGCTGAGGTACAACCTTTCAGCCCAAAATATTTTCCCCATTTTAAATTTTGAATTCTTTTATGAATTAAATAAAAAAGTTACAGGTAAAGCTATCTATTCAATTATTTACAAACTTTATTGTACTCATAAAAACCGAACATTTTTTAAAACAAGTAGTGTACAAATGGGCGGTCTTATGACACACGACAAGGCAATCTCGATAATTATGTTTTGAAATAAGATTATGATTTATTTCCCAATTAGAATTGAGGTCAAAAATAGAACAACAGATCATTTATTGCTGATATTAATTATTATGAAATCTTTACTTCTACAAAAACGAGAAATTGTGGTTTTTTTTTTCTCATATTTTGCATAGCTAGTAGTAGCGCTGTAGCTGGGCTTCGCTAAAATATTTTCAGAAACTTAAGAGCGTCGAGCGTTTACTCCTCACGGTGTTTCATACAAAGTTTTAAATCCTTATTCTTGGAAATGAATGAACCGAATTGAATTAAACTTGGTTTGCATACCCATATAGTTCTAAAAAGTTAATAACAACCATTTATGAAAAAGCGTTTAGAGGGAAAAAGAGAGCGATTTTAAGTTTTCTATAGAAAGCGAAAAATCGCTTTTCCTCTGACTTCTTTTTCAAAAATGTTGACAAGAATAAGGAATTGAAAGTTATGAAACATGACAATCAGTAAAAACAAAAAAGAGCCAGTCTAAATAAATGTTTGTATAACTGAATCAGCGATATTTATAAAAAAAGGGGTTTGTTTTTAATATTATTTAGCGTAAGAGACTCACGTCACAGATTTGTAGTTGCAGCAAGTAAGGGTAATATTTTATTACTTGCCACACCAAAACAGGGGTGCCAACATAAACGCCATTCAATTTAGCCAATATAAAAACTAATAAGAAAAAGCATTCATGGAAGTAGCTAAAAGAAAACTATAGAATTTACATAATTTCAATAGATTGATAACTTTATCGTAGTAAGTGATTACTAAAGTCGCAATTAATTTTTTTGAATCACAATTCGTGCTTTTGTTTAATTGATTTGTTTTACTTAAAATTGCAACGATGCTAGCGCCATCTATTATTGCGTAGAGTAAACTTTAAATGGGGTCAAAAAATTCTAGCATGTCAATGACCATGAAGGCCAGTGGTACTGGACACAATAGGCATAGCTAGGCTCTACTTTCTGTTTAATTAGTATCGTTAATAACTGTGTGGTGTGACTTAGGTACGTAATTTTCAGAGTAAAATGAAAACTGACTTCACTCAAATTATTAGGTAATTCGAGATCTTTCAATTCATCACTACCATTTACAAAAAAAATAGCTGATGAATTTATCTGGATATAAGCAAATAAATACGTTTTATACCACAAAATAATGATTTCGTGACCAACTAGAAAAGAAACGAGACTAAACAGCGTGCCCAGTATAATTTTGGCGTTGTCGGGGCCAATTATGATCGTTCATACTTTGAGGTTCTATGTCCAGCCGTGGACTGTTATGCCGCTGTTGATGATGGATCTCAGTGAAGATTATCAGGTCGGGCACTCATATTGCGTTATACCTACAATAATAATAATATGCTTTCATTTTCCCATTTCAAACTTACCTATTCGTGTGGGTTTTACGTTATCGAGCAGATGATTTTTAAACCTAATAAAGCAATGGATTTAGATTTCCTTTCCACTGTGAAGAAATACATATGCGAATTTGTAAGCTATGATTAGGGTGCTATGGTCTTCTAACCACCCAAAACGTCCTTCTTTCCCTCCGACCCTTCAAACACCACATACAACCCGTTTGCCTTCAAAGAAAGAGTGAACAGGCATCTTCTGGGCACGCTCACTCCATCATAGACCTCATCCATCGCTTTCCATCAAGCTCTCGAAGTCAAGAGCAAGCCCTCAAAAAGAAAGAGCTAGAATGAACAGGCATCTTCTGGCCTCGCCGTTTCGTAGTAGACTATTCCAGAGTTTTTTTATTAAGCAAGATCTAAGTTAAGTGCCAGCTGATCACGGGAGCGTAAGTAAAAGTGATGATGACTTATGCGGGGGGATTTGTTCCGTTACGCTTGCGCCACTTAATCGCTTTCTAGGAAGTAGTAGTGACGGGCGGACGTTTTGGGGGACTATCTTTATGTAAAGCCTTGACATTCAAAAGTTCAGGCTCTCAGCTTGATTTGAATAAATGGCTTCTAATATGTATTGATTTAGCCATAAATGCAGTGGCGTAGCGCAAGAGGGGCAAGGGTTGGGAGGCGAATGCCTATTCTAGCTATGCCACTGCATACATTATATATACCTAGGCCATTTTTCAGATGATCAAGTATGACAGTGGCGACCCTATTAATCATTAAAAAAAAACCTCAGAATGTTCTTGCCATGTGTGGCTAATACAACCTCTAGATCAGTGGTTCTTAACCGGTGGTCCGCGGACCACTGGTGGTCCCTGGTAGCACCCGAAGTGGTCCGCGATGCCACCACTAAATTATATATTTTAGTTATTTTAAAAATAATCACCGAAATCGGTTGGTAGTCAGTGCATTTGGCTTTGAGGAGCACTGAATCAAGAATTCAGAAATTAATTAAGAGTATGCAGTCACTGCTTTAAAATAATAGGTATCTTTATCTGGGAAATATTTATTGAAAAAATATTGCTTTACAAAATTATACCTATTTGCTATTTGCGGTGTTTTATTTATGAATAGTTTTTTTTTATTGATTTCCATTTATTGCATTATTACCTCCAAAAAGGTGGTGGTCCATGGCAGAGCAGAAATTTTGTGAAATGGTCCATTGTGACTAAAAGGTTTAGAACCACTGCTCTAGATTAATCGCCATGAGTACGACGGCAAATATCGTTTGGAAGATTGACTTGAAGCAAAGCGTTAAAACCAAATACCTACCATCGTTTTTTGCAGAGGTCAGAAATATTCAACTGACATGGCATTGGACAATAATTATATACAGTCGCATAAATTAACGGGTTGACCCTTTTCTCTAAAGTATTTAATTACCGAGGGGAACCGAATTATGCATTTATGCCACAGCTGCTTAGTGTCGGTGCATTTCTTTTTAGGGTTCCGTACCCAAAGGGTAACCAACGGAACCCTGTTACTAAGCCTCCGCTGACCGTCCTTTCGTCCGTCTGTCTGTCAGCGGGCTGTATCTCAAGAAGCGTAAGATACGTAGACAGTTGAAATTTTCACAGATTCTGTATTTTTATATATATGTTTATGGTACGGAACCCTTCGTGTGCGAGTCCGACTCGCACTTAGCCGGTTTTTTATTGATCGTCGTGATATATATGCCTGACAAAACTGTTACACTTTCTTTTGTGATGATCTTTGGCCTGATGTGCGCTGGAGACCTGTTTTTTCAAATTGTTTCCAGGTTTTACTTGGAAAAACCATCATATAGGTGTCCCCTGCACCTCCTTTCCTTTCATCTTTTCTATATTGATAAGTTTTTCGAGGTGGTTCGATGACTTTCGAGCGATATGGCCGAAGTATTGCAGTTCTCCCTGACGAAAGACCCTCGAAATTTTTTGTTCTGTTTGGATTTAGGATTTTTGAATTCGTCCTGGGTGTTATCCTATACTCTGGTATAAGGAACGTGCACGGCGTGGACTATGCCAGCTACTGTTGTATATTCGAAACTTTAAGAACAGCTAGTCTATTCTGTAAATAAATATTTCCATATCGAGCTTCACCTGAGTGATAAAACTCACAAAGTGAGCTTTATTGCCAACAACATAAAGGTCTTAATTTAAAACTCACTTCGGATTCCGCTGTCGAGATACCACCAAAATGTTGTTACAGAATAGCACTACTGGTACTTGACGTTGACGCTTCTGTGATGCCACCTATATTTCCTGCACGCTCCGTTTAGGGCAACATGCACGAAATAGACTGTGCCATCTAGCGTAACAATTTGGAAACTCAATAAGTAAAATATACTTGACAATGATACCTATATCCGTGCTGCCACCCATAGTTCCTGCAAGTTTCCTATTTGACTCCGCACTGTAGAGTACTGTAGACAGTATCAAAATATTTCAGTTCGATGACAGAGGGTCGCACGTTGGTGGTAAAAGTTTGACCTTGTACAATCACACGCCTTGTACAGTTCGGGAGTTTCAATAGAGAATGGGGCCAACTCATACTGGTTGTGTTGGCTCTGATGTGTGGCCTTCTGTACTTCTTTATGAGTGTTCTAGTTATTTGTTCCAAATTGGAGTTGCTTGTTGTTTTGGTGGAAACTTTTTTTTTAAGGATTGGAATTCTTCAAATGACTCCTTCCGCTCTGGGTGAAGCAGAAGGGAGTGTCAGACTCTTACTGACTAAAACCCATCCATGTTCCTCCTAATGCCCTTTGCGTTCCAGGGCCGCGGTGACTCTTTCGAACAAATTCCGCAACCCCGGCAGGCACTGGCCCTAGCGCGCCCCGTTTACTACGCTGACCTCTCTTTGAGGCTTTTGGTGCTACCTACTGAGTAATTCTCATATTGCTGTTGCAATCTTAAGCTGCTCTCTATCACATGGGTCTTGAAGTCAAGAGTGAATAGGCTACTTCTAGGCAAGCGTTCCAAGAAGAAGCCTTTTCCCTTATGACTTCAATACATCAGATGAGCTTGTGGTCAAAGTCAAGGCTATCAATAATTTAAATATGGCCAAGGAAGATTTTTTTTTTGGACAAGCTTGCCATACATTCCCAACCACTCAAACTCCTAAAAGCCAGAATCAACAGTGGCGACCACCAGAAAAACGCCGAGCCAATGAAGCTCGACGATCGCGGAGAAACGATTCAACTGTCTTGGATCCCGCAACAAATTAATCAGAAAATAGCAGCGGAGAAGTACGAAAGAATATAATTTCAAATAAAAAACATATTTCAGGGGTAAAACATCAATTTTACAGGCCACTAAAATCTGCTTCCGAGGTCTTACTGAGATAACCTACTGTAAAAATATGGCCTTACAATGTCTGTATGTCCTATCAGAAATCCATAATATGCAAAACAAAGGCATGTATCAGAGACGGATGTTCACAATGGATCCGTACTGAGTCACCGTTGCCGGGTGACGCGTTCGTACATATTGATTTAGTCCAAGTTACAGGAAACAGCGGGTTTACAGATTTTGAATTGAAAGTGCGAAAGTATGTACGTCTGTCACAGGACAGGGTTACGACGTGTTATGATTGGATTAGGGTAGAGATAAGAGACTCTACTATTCACTTGTTATGTGTAGTACCGTCTCTTTCTCGCACTCCAGTGCGAATCATCACAATTGACGAATCATGGTAAGGCCACATTTTTTTCCATCATGTCCATTGATTAATGTTAAGTAATTATTTAAGACTTATCAATATCTTGAGGCACCATCTTGATCCAGCCCATTGCTTTAACTTTTTCAAATTATTAGTGTTGACTAATTCCATATTTCTTTCGAAAAGGACTACCTGCCATACGGAATCTCAAGTTTAGTAATTTCTTGTGAATGAGCTGGAACTGCCAAATGCTCACTATAGTTAGAAAGTTACTATTTTATTGAGATTGAGAGGAACCTTTAAAATCTTCTGGGTAAACTCACTCCATCGTCGACTTTGTCTCTGTCACCTCTGTCGAACCTAGACTAGAATCAAGAGCAAACCCATCCAAAAAAAGGCGTCTAGACTTTAGAGGCGATCAGGGTGAGTGGTATTGTTACCTCACTAAAACCACCCCGATAATCACCATCAGCACAGAAAGAGCTCCGTGACCTCTTAAAGAACCACCCTTGACCTCCTCTGTGCTACGCCAGTTAGGGTTCATCCCTGGGGAGACTGGTCCCCTCAGAGCCTCACTGTACACAGCAGCACGTGATCACAATGCCACACTACCACCGTCTTTCTTGGGGTCACTCAGTGGGCCGACAGAGACCCACAAAGTATCCAGTTATTTCATCATCAGTTTTCATAATGACACGCTTTTCTTCCGCATCATTCTCAATCGTATATTGACACGGAAGAACGCCAAATAACAATAAAAACAGTTATGAAAGCAGATGAGCTAAAGAAGAAATCGTTTATCGTATGTGCCACACAAAAGTGAACTTGTATGAGAAATTATTTTGATAATCGGAAAGTTAATGACATGCAACATTGTAGTAAATAATGAAAATAACTTTCTTTTATTTATCAATAGATTAAGATAATAAAAACTGCATTGTATTGGTATCGTCACAACATGTCGCATCTTTATCAATAAATTGCATAAGTTGGGTGTTTTCAATAGGTACTGCACCTGCATCGAGATAACGTTATCTTGACACCAATGCAATCAAAAGTTATTGGCGTCGTAAGAATATTTTAGTATTGAATACTTCCAGGGGACTTGAATTTGGCTAACGACAGAGCAGTCTGAGTCGCCATATTATACTGAAGAAGCTGAATCAATCGAAACAAAAAGAAGAATATTTGGAACTGGAGAAGGTTATTTATTAGGTAAAAATACCCCCTGTCCCCGCTGCGCACTGTTTTTTAAAATGTTACAAAGCATGGAGACTTCTTCATAATCTGGAATAAATTATCTAAATTAAGGTAAAAAACTGCAACAAAATCCTTTGAACAGATTAGAAAAAACACAGACAGACAAGAAAGGCGCATTAAAAATGGCGAAGTCATAAGTTCCCTTGTAATCTTGTGTGAACATTAAAATATTAAGATTTTAATTTTATTTCGACATTATTTTCCTTATTTACTCAATTACAGTCTATTATTACACAAAAACACACTAAAATGGCCACAGAGACCTTCACCGATAACCCAAACAAAACTAAGATAAAATGATACATAATTCCGCTTATCACTTGCACCAACTTCAGACGTTGTACTGGGGCGTTTGAGTGCGTTCGGTACGCGTGCACTAGCGACCAGCCAGTTGCGAAACAAACGTCTGGTTCCCTTTACGGACAACCGTACGTAAGTTGTATATTTGTATCGTTTGGTCTGTGAACTCGGACCGTGTTAGTTAATATATAATTTTGCAATCTAATGCTGAACAGATGTTGTTTAGGGAAAATTGTAGCGCAGTTTTGTTTAACATTTATTTTAGAGGAAGGTTTATTGTGGATATTATTTTGTAAGCTTTTGTAAATGTTTACGCGCCTTCAGCCTCTCTCGTGTTGGCGCGATCGATACGAGAATAACTCGTGTTTTGGCGGAATGGCTATCAAGGTTGCCAACGGGGCTTACAATCCAGGGTGTGCTGAAAGTTTTGTTGATGTTTTTTTTCATTTTTAATACTCATCTCGTAACGTGAACATCACGTTAACTAAAAGAATTATGAATATAAATCTGAATGGAGAAGAAGAGGAAGGCAAAAGGAAAGATGTATGGATTGTGTGAGGAGCGATATGAAAGAACGATAGCGTGACGGCTGATAGTACAGAATGGAAGAAAAAAAACGTGTTGCGCCGACCCCAAGTAACATGGATAAGGGCAGGAAGATGAGATGATGATGAGCCATCAGTACCCACTACTAAGCGAAGCTAGTTGTTACCTAACCCCTATTTAGTTGAGGCTTATAAATGGTCAGGCTTATCCAAAATACTGATAAATATGTATTCAGTACCATCTGTTAGTAGTTTACGGAAATAAATAATGGGCCGACTATGGACTTGGCTCACTATCTCACAAGATGAATAGTCGGCACTCAAGTGCCCGACTATTCAGCCGCGACTATAAAGTCAGATATTCAGCTTTCTCGACTAGTCAGAATGTTTCAGTTTCGTTGATTAAATTACAGTTTGATATTTCGCACTGTTCTTAGTAGACTGATTGAATTCCTAGAAAAAACAAAACGTATATTTATTACTTGAAATTTTTTCTCTGAACTGTCCTGGAGCACATGACCTAATTGCTGACTAGTAGGGCATACTTTGCCAACTATTTCGCCGACTAATCGGCTTACGATATTATTTGAGAGTTGGACCCACTAGTCAGCTAGTGGGTCCAACTCTCAAATAATATCATACCTAATAATAGCTTTGCCGTTCCCGTTGGAATTTCGGGAAGTGCTCTCTTAGTGCTCCCCTACACTCCCCAAGGAACCTACAAGCCAAATTTCAGCTTCCTACAACCAGAATTTTCTGCTGTGCGTTGTCTATCAGTCACTCAATCACTCAGTCACTAAGTACCTACCGGAAGAATCCTTATGCGAAGGTAACTCTGTCTGTCTGTCTGTCTCGCTTTCAAGCAAAAACTACTGAACCGATTTAAATGAAATTTGGTACTGAGATAGTCTAATAGTCTTTTTTAATGCTAATTTAGAAGTTTGAATTTTTCACAGTTGCATGGAACCATAAACCTGAGTATATGGTTTTTAATTTCAACCCGATACCCTCACGCGCTCCCGAGATAAACGGTCTTGACAGACAGACGGACGGACAACAAAGTGATCCTATAAGGGTTCCGTTTTTTCCTTTGGAGGTAGGGACCCTAGAAAAAAAAATGTAATTAATGAATTCACTGACAGACAACGCAGGTCTTAAACTAGGTACTAGGTCTAGAGGCACAATAGTTCTTAATTTTAATTACTAATTCTCATCTTAGCAACAGTCAATATCAAAAACACTACAAAGTATAAAATAACCTTAATTTTGGATGTCGATGTTTTTGGTTATGTTTCTTTGTTTTTAACACCGACTTCCGAAATTAAGGTTATTTTAACTTTGTAGTGTTTTGTTTGGAAGTCGGTTATATTTTTTTCTAAAAAGTTTTTTTTTTTGTTTTTACTTTTAAGTGGTGATACTTGGACGACGTCTTCGTCTACGCAGAAATTGAAATAAACAAAAAGGCTCATAAAATAAAAACTGCTGAACCAAACTGAATCATTTTTTACGGGAACAAATGACAAGTATACCGCATCGAACTAAAAAAGAATCACAGAAATCGGATCAGAAACCTCGGAGTAATCGGTGTACATACATAAAAAAAACCCCCACCGAATTGAGAACCTCCTCCTTTTTTGGGAGTCGGTTAAAAACTGACATTATAAGGTCTGCGAAACGAATGTGAACACTTCTTCTACACTAATATTATAAAGAGGAAAGATTTGTTTGTTTGTTTGTTTGAAATGAATAGGCTCCGAAACTCCTGGACCGATTTGAAAAATTCTTTCAGCAATGGATAGCTACTTTATCAGGGAGTAACATAGGCTATATTTTATCCTCGTACTCCCACGGGAACGGGAACTACGCGGGTGAAACCGTGTGACGTCCACTAGTAAAAAATACGAAGACTTGCCCCGCAAGTGAACTATAAGAATTTTTGAAAATTAATTTCCTTAAGGGAAAAGGGTTATACGTAAGGGTGATGAAACATTGAATGGTAGTTTAGGTTGGAAAATCCATAAGTAACACAGATTTTTAAGCAAATAAATAGGTTTGTATTGTAAGCCGAATGTTACCAAAAGCTATAAAAACCCACTAACCTCGAAAACTTTATTTCAAGTTGCAAGGTCCACCGTCTAACGACACGAATGAAGAACCCCTGGACAGCAGTAAAACAACACTAAAATAAAATTAAGATTAGCTTTATGTAAGGATTAGCATTAAACTTAGTTCAAGTGAGGGTTTAAGTTTTAGGACAGGGATTATTGGGACAGCCAAGCGTGTTATAAACCCAGATCGAAAGATGAAGATGGTTATCAAATAAACAGAGGCGCGGCGAAGTTATCAATATATTTAAAAATAGCTTCTTTTTTATTTTGTTTTTCTTACTATAGATAGGCATACGTTTGACCAGTATCTCACCTGATGGTAAGCGATGATGCGGTCGAAGATGGAGCACGTTTGCCTAGAAGCAACCTATTCACTCTTGTCTTAAAGACTCCCAGGTTGTAGCTATCCGGAAACACAGACTCTGGCAGGAAATTCCACTCCTTAGCTGTACGCACTATGAATGTGTTCCTAAAACGTTTTGTGCGTGTGGGTGGGATGTCCACCATGTACCGGTGGCGCATCGCCGTTCGTCTTGTGGTCCGATGATGGAACGGGCTTGGCGGAATTAAATCATGCAATTCCGTCGCACACTTCCCAAAATGCAACCGATAGAAAACCGACAGGCCAGCAACTCGGCGTCGAGTTGCTGGCCTGGCCTGGCCAGCGGCTTCGCCCGCGTGATCCCCAGGGAACATATTCCCGGGATGAAAAGTAGCCTATGGTCCTTTCTCAGGCTCTAGACTATCTCAGTACCAAATTTCATTTAAATCGGTTCAGTAGTTTTTGCTTGAAAGCGAGACAGACAGACAGACAGAGTTACCTTCGCATAAGGATTCTTCCGGTAGGTACTTAGTGACTGAGTGATTGAGTGACTGATAGACAACGCACAGCAGAAAATTCTGGTTGTAGGAAGCTGAAATTTGGCTTGTAGGTTCCTGACTAGTGGGTCCAACTCTCAAATAATATCATACCTAATAATAGCTTTGCCGTTCCCGTTGGAATTTCGGGAAGTGCTCTCTTAGTGCTCCCCTACACTCCCCAAGGAACCTACAAGCCAAATTTCAGCTTCCTACAACCAGAATTTTCTGCTGTGCGTTGTCTATCAGTCACTCAATCACTCAGTCACTAAGTACCTACCGGAAGAATCCTTATGCGAAGGTAACTCTGTCTGTCTGTCTGTCTCGCTTTCAAGCAAAAACTACTGAACCGATTTAAATGAAATTTGGTACTGAGATAGTCTAGAGCCTGAGAAAGGACCATAGGCTACTTTTCATCCCGGGAATATGTTCCCTGGGGATCACGCGGGCGAAGCCGCTGGCCAGGCCAGGCCAGCAACTCGACGCCGAGTTGCTGGCCTGTCGGTTTTCTATCGGTTGCATTTTGGGAAGTGTGCGACGGAATTGCATGATTTAATTCCGCCAAGCCCGTTCCATCATCGGACCACAAGACGAACGGCGATGCGCCACCGGTACATGGTGGACATCCCACCCACACGCACAAAACGTTTTAGGAACACATTCATAGTGCGTACAGCTAAGGAGTGGAATTTCCTGCCAGAGTCTGTGTTTCCGGATAGCTACAACCTGGGAGTCTTTAAGACAAGAGTGAATAGGTTGCTTCTAGGCAAACGTGCTCCATCTTCGACCGCATCATCGCTTACCATCAGGTGAGATACTGGTCAAACGTATGCCTATCTATAGTAAGAAAAACAAAATAAAAAAGAAGCTATTTTTAAATATATTGATAACTTCGCCGCGCCTCTGTTTATTTGATAACCATCTTCATCTTTCGATCTGGGTTTATAACACGCTTGGCTGTCCCAATAATCCCTGTCCTAAAACTTAAACCCTCACTTGAACTAAGTTTAATGCTAATCCTTACATAAAGCTAATCTTAATTTTATTTTAGTGTTGTTTTACTGCTGTCCAGGGGTTCTTCATTCGTGTCGTTAGACGGTGGACCTTGCAACTTGAAATAAAGTTTTCGAGGTTAGTGGGTTTTTATAGCTTTTGGTAACATTCGGCTTACAATACAAACCTATTTATTTGCTTAAAAATCTGTGTTACTTATGGATTTTCCAACCTAAACTACCATTCAATGTTTCATCACCCTTACGTATAACCCTTTTCCCTTAAGGAAATTAATTTTCAAAAATTCTTATAGTTCACTTGCGGGGCAAGTCTTCGTATTTTTTACTAGTGGACGTCACGCGGTTTCACCCGCGTAGTTCCCGTTCCCGTGGGAGTACGAGGATAAAATATAGCCTATGTTACTCCCTGATAAAGTAGCTATCCATTGCTGAAAGAATTTTTCAAATCGGTCCAGGAGTTTCGGAGCCTATTCATTTCAAACAAACAAACAAACAAATCTTTCCTCTTTATAATATTAGTGTAGAAGAAGTGTTCACATTCGTTTCGCAGACCTTATAATGTCAGTTTTTAACCGACTCCCAAAAAAGGAGGAGGTTCTCAATTCGGTGGGGGTTTTTTTTATGTATGTACACCGATTACTCCGAGGTTTCTGATCCGATTTCTGTGATTCTTTTTTAGTTCGATGCGGTATACTTGTCATTTGTTCCCGTAAAAAATGATTCAGTTTGGTTCAGCAGTTTTTATTTTATGAGCCTTTTTGTTTATTTCAATTTCTGCGTAGACGAAGACGTCGTCCAAGTATCACCACTTAAAAGTAAAAACAAAAAAAAAACTTTTTAGAAAAAAATATAACCGACTTCCAAACAAAACACTACAAAGTTAAAATAACCTTAATTTCGGAAGTCGGTGTTAAAAACAAAGAAACATAACCAAAAACATCGACATCCAAAATTAAGGTTTATTTTATACTTTGTAGTGTTTTTGATATTGACTGTTGCTAAGAAGAGAATTAATTAAAATTAAGAACTATTGTGCCTCTAGACCTAGTACCTAGTTTAAGACCTGCGTTGTCTGTCAGTGAATTCATTAATTACATTTTTTTTTCTAGGGTCCCTACCTCCAAAGGAAAAAACGGAACCCTTATAGGATCACTTTGTTGTCCGTCCGTCTGTCTGTCAAGACCGTTTATCTCGGGAGCGCGTGAGGGTATCGGGTTGAAATTAAAAACCATATACTCAGGTTTATGGTTCCATGCAACTGTGAAAAATTCAAACTTCTAAATTAGCATTAAAAAAGATACGGTCGTTAATGCCGCAAAAAACGTTTATTTCGACACTCTCAAGGGAATCAAAATGTATAGGGTATTTCCCCTTGACCTAGAACTATGAAATCTGGCAGATAATACCGGCTTATACGACAAGTAGGTATAGGGAAAGTCTGAAAACTATACATTTTTAATTAAGTAAATCATAAAAAAATATAGTCTTTATTTAAAGTAATTTGTAGCTACAAATTTGTACAGAACCCTCGGTGCATCGCACAGGTATTGAAAAAATATCGTTGCTACGTTGCTGATACGGCTTGAGCTATACTCGGAGGTTTGCAGTGTCTATGTTTATCAAAAATGACTTTAAAACCGGACATAGTTTGTCTTATATTATCGTGTCCCCCAGGGTTCAATTCATGGCCCATTTTTGTTTCTTGTTTATATTAATGACTTGCCTTACCTCATAAAGGATAGTCAAGAAATAGTGTTGTTTGCAGATGACACTTCACTTTTATTTAAACTTAAACGTCAGCAACCGGTTACTAACGATATAAATAACGTTCTTTCAAAAATAGTACACTGGTTTAATGTTAATAACTTAAATCTCAATGAAAAAAAAACTAAATGTATTAGGTTTACAATGCCTCAGGTTAGGCAAGTGGATACTAGTGTGCTAATAAGGGGTAAAGAGTTGAGTCCTGAAGATACTACTGTGTTCTTAGGCATAACTTTAGATGCTAAGCTTCAGTGGGGACCACATATAGATAAATTATCTAAAAAACTTAGCTCTGCTGCATACGCTGTCAGAAAAATTAGAAATTTAACTGATTTAGAAACAGCCCGTTTAGTTTACTTTAGTTATTTCCACAGTGTCATGTCGTATGGTATTCTATTATGGGGGAATGCTGCCGATATCCAGACAATTTTTGTTTTGCAGAAAAGAGCTATTCGTTCAATTTATAAATTAAGTCCTAGATACTCCCTCAGAGATAAATTTAAAGATATAAATATAATGACTGTCCCTTCTCAGTTTATTTATGAAAATATTTTGTATGCCCATAAAAATATAAAAATGTTTAAAAAATACAGTGATATACATAATGTTAATACTAGGAATAAACACAAATTTGTTGTTCCTGTAACCAGGCTTAAAAAAATTTAGGGGCTCATTTAGATGCCAATGTATTCGCTTTTATAATAAACTTCCAAGTCACATTCAAGATCTAAGCATAAATAAATTCAAAGCATTTGTAAAGCGTAAACTTTGCCAGAAGGCTTTTTACACCATAAAAGATTACCTTGAAGACAAAAAGGCTTGGGATTGAGCTGTTCCAATAAAATACACTTGCACAGGTCTGTTTTTATTATTATTGTCAATATATATTTATTTGCTTGGTTTATACATTGACATTTTTTTTTATCAATTTATAGGCGTATTATCAGGATTGGATATTTTAAAGTAAAAAGTAGTTAGTTTACTTATTTATCAATTTTATTCGATTAACTCACTTAATTTATAATAACTGTGAACTCAATTAATTATCATATCATAATTATTAACTAAAAGGTTTTAACACGATATTAGCAAATCTAGGCGCTATGACAACACGTGTATCGGACCGAGGTCTAGAATAGAATGCCCCGATCGCTCCGCGCGGTCTCCTTTTACGTCCGAGCACAAACAAGTCGAGTAGTGGGGGAGGTGGGGATGGCGACATCGCCTGATCGGTCCGGTGCACGTGCCGTGTACAACCGTACGATGACGTAGCGCCGTCACGGCCATTCTGACGTGCGTACGTCCTCGGACGCGCACTTTAGAAGCACTTAGGTATCTTTAATGAGAACCACAATTTTACTGTTCGTTCATCCTGACATTAAAATCTTATCTCATGGTCT
The DNA here is from genome assembly GCA_947578705.1 of Lacanobia wlatinum. Taxonomy (NCBI): domain Eukaryota; kingdom Metazoa; phylum Arthropoda; class Insecta; order Lepidoptera; family Noctuidae; genus Lacanobia; species Lacanobia wlatinum. The sequence goes on from OX388031.1 coordinate 26,303,276, forward strand.
GGTCCGGTCCTACGACCCTTCAGAGTAATAATCTTCTGGTCCGGTCCTAAGACCCTTCAGAGTAATATCTTCTGATCCGGTCCTAAGACCCTTCAGAGTAATATCTTCTGGTCCGGCCCTATGACCCTTCAGAGTAATATCTTCTGGTCCGGCCCTATGACCCTTCAGAGTAATATCTTCTGGTCCGGTTCTATGACCCTTCAGAATTATACTACTGGTCCAGTCTGATGACCCTTCAGAGTAATATCTTCTGGTCCGGTCCTATGACCCTTCAGAATTATACTACTGGTCCAGTCTGATGACCCTTCAGAGTTATAATTTTCTGGTCCGGTCTAAAGACCCTTCAGAATTGTAACTACTGGTCCGGTTCTAACGACCCTTCAGTGTTATAATCTCCCGGTCCGGTTTAACTAACCCTTCAGGATTATTACTGCTTGGTCCGGTCATAGAAGACTCTTCAAGCTCTTTTAATTCTTTTTTCGTTCCTTGTTTTTCTTTTTTTTTTCTTTCCTTTTAAACGCTGCCCCGCATTAGGAATCTATCCTGTTTTGTGGGTGAGTTCACAAACATACAAACTCACTCGCACAGACCAGACCCGGAACAACTATCTGTAGGCCATACAAATATTTGTTCCGTGCGGAAATCAAACCTACGTCACGCAGCGCAGCAGCCAAGCGCCCAAGTACTGCGCCAACCGTGACATATCTTTTAATTTAAACTGTTCCTAGATTTGCTAGGCCGGACTAAACTGGTCCCTGTAGCTAATATAATAATAAATTAACTCGTGATTTGTCCTTACTCTATTGAATCAATTTTCTCTATGAATTTAAAGCACTTGTCACAACGTTAATTGGTTTAGGATCCAAAAACCCTTCCAATGATGTACCTACATGATCTATTAAGTTAACTACTGCTACTGGCTTTTTAAGTACGAGAGTCGGCATTTTTTTTTAAAAGTGTGAGCCCTAAAATTACTTACCGCTTAAAACTTTATTTTTATGGGAAGTTTCATGAACAAGTTCTTCATTATTATTCGCCGTCACGTCATCACTGATATTTTCTGCATCTAACGTTCATGTGAGCACTCACGAATTACTTTACGTTAATCTACAATCATCAAAATCATCGCTGCGCTGTGCGGTTCGAATCAATCAATGTTATTATAATCTCACCCGTATTAAATTGCACAAAATGGAAAATCTATTTAGAACTTGTAATAGCTCAGAATTCTCTGTACCTTTAAAGCTTTTATCAATGTCATTAAAATCAAATTGCTATTCATGATAGTTTTGATACTATCAAATTTACTAACTGATGTTATGTATGGCAAACTGCCTCCGTACGTTAATACGAAAGCCTAGATCCAAATTTTCACTAAAAAAACGTCTAAGTTGAAACATGACCTTGTGGTACTTGCTATGCAATAACTAAACCTAAAGCTCACACTGAATAAAATTTTGACATTATTACCGCCAATGGGAAACTCTTTTAAGTACTCGCTTTGTGCTAACTATGTCAAAATTACCTAGCACTATCAATGCAACCACCGAATTGGTATCAACCCCTTTAAAGCTTCGTTTGCTATTCAAATAAAACTTGAGCGACTCACCAAGTATTCCAGTCGGCCTTGAACGCTCTTAACCCCACAGATGTTGACACGATACTTGGCTACTGCAGTTTGCCAACCTTCGGTCTGTCACGCTCAGAACCGCTCAGAAGTTGCAGCTGCTCAGCAGTTGTTGCAACTGCTCAGCAGTTATGGCAGCATGCCAACCGCTAGCCTCCTGCTGGCTTTATACACCATGATACGATGTCTGAAACCGAAAAACGCTACGACAGTACAAGTCCAATAAAAGCTGTGGTGGGCCAAAAGGTTTCAGGTAAGTGTAGTAGTCACAGTATCAAAGTAAATAAAAATCTAAATTTTATCGGACCATTGGCACAAGAAAGCGGCCTATGCCTATGAATGGTGATATAAAATCAAAATATTCAAAATAAAGTGTTAGGTAACTAAATCGCTCTTATGTCCAAAAAAATAAAAGCTCGCTGGTATTTCACTTCGTGACTCGATCAGCGATAGCAGAATAATATCGCTTCATCAGCATTATTTGACCAATGACCAAGGCTTTGTGCCCATTTCAAGCGAACTCCTGTGCAACCGCCACTTCCAGGTATGTGCTTCCAATTCACCAAGAGTAGATAGCGACGGCAAAAGAATGGTCTCCCTTAGGGCAGTGTGTTGGCGCCGACGCTTTTTTTTAACATCTACGCGAACGAACCGCCTTCCACCTAACACACGGAGCGGTTCTTGTACGCGGATTACCTGGCCCTAGCAAACCAAGCAGCGACTTTTATGGACGTGGAGCATAAACGTACAATGGCACTCAGTGCACTACGAGATTAGTGTGACCACAACGCTCTACGGCCGAACCCATCTAAGAGACAGTCGTGCGCCTTCCATCTCTGCTATAGGCCCGCAAATCGAATGCTTAACATCACATGGCGTAGAGCCAAGGTCCAACACTGCTCGAATCCAAAATATCTCGGTGTGACGTTAGATATGGCCTAAGCGTAAAAGTCAAACTGTTACAATACTTAGCTCCGTCGAACCCGGAATAACTTGCTCCGTCACCTAATTTCCATCAATTGGGGAGCGGCACCCGATGTTCTCCGTACAACCGGCATGTCCCTATTTTTTCTGCTGGCGTGTTTGCTTGCACAGTGTGGCACCGACCTGCTCTTTCTCGGAAAGTAGACATTGCCCTAAACGAAACGTGTCAGATAATATCAGGCTGATTAAAATAGACTCCACAAAACAAACTCTACCCGCTTGCAGGCATCGCACCTCCTGCTGTTCGAAGGATCAGAAAACCGATTCCCGTCCATCCCTGTATGGCCACATGCCAACTTCGGGAAGACCAAAAAGTCTCAAGAGCTTCCTTCTATCTACACAGGCGATCCTGGATATGCCATCTAAAGGGAGAAGCAGACTGTGGGAAGAGAAGTATCCATCACCTTACGACTTCATAAAACCCAAAGCGCAATTGCCCCTGGTCGTGAATCGCAATGGCCTTTGGAAAGCGTTAAATCGCGCGCCAGCGCAATTTGCGCACCCAGGTAGGCCGCTGCAAACACAACTTGGCAAAATGAGGATGTAATGATCTGTTGTATACCTAACGTGAGTGCAGTGCCCGTTTTCAGAGCACGAGCCATATGTTACAGTGCCCCAAGTGCCCATTCTCCTGTAATTTGGAGTATCTAATGAATGCCACTGTTGCTGCAATTAACGTAACTACCTACTGGTCCAAAACAATAAAAAAGTTAACGATTGAATCGAAAAGAAGAAGTATTATTGAAAATGCTATCGCTTAATCAGCAACACTTATGCTATTAACAATAGCTTCACTTTAAGATAAAGCGACAGGCCAATTATCAAACATCGATAATTGCCATCCATAAAGGCGTTGCCTTTTGTAAGTCAGTCTCCACATCATAAAAATGAACACTCGTAAACAAAATAAAAAGCAACTCTACAGCAATTAAAAAGTTTAAACGACTCACCAGATTGGCGTAGAAATCTTCATATAAATTCACACTCCTCTCCTTGACCTGACCAGCTGTTGTGAAGTGGCTTGCCTCCGGACGGAACTAGTTTAGTTCAGGTTGATGAGGGTAGCCGCATAAAACTCGTCGAAAAGGAATTCGGCGCAAAGCTCTTCAGCGCCATATGGTAAAACAATAAACTGCTCTGCACATCACTGCATCCTCGACAAAACATACCACCACGGTGACACACTATGATCGTGTGTCGAACTTCGGCCTATCGGATTTAACTTCACGACACTTCACGGCACACATCAAGTTTTTAGCGTCTGGATAAACGCATGAGTTTTAAAAACAAACCGCAATTTTCACTATCACTGTCATTACATTTCAAAACGTAACCGCCACATATTTCACTAGCATTGTCACGAATCTCCATGTGGGCCCTTTGAATTACATCCCACTTCTGATATAGGCGTATTATCAGGATTGGATATTTTAAAGTAAAAAGTAGTTAGTTTACTTATTTATCAATTTTATTCGATTAACTCACTTAATTTATAATAACTGTGAACTCAATTAATTATCATATCATAATTATTAACTAAAAGGTTTTAACACGATATTAGCAAATCTAGGCGCTATGACAACACGTGTATAGGACCGAGGTCTAGAATAGAATGCCCCGATCGCTCCGCGCGGTCTCCTTTTACGTCCGAGCACAAACAAGTCGAGTAGTGGGGGAGGTGGGGATGGCGACATCGCCTGATCGGTCCGGTGCACGTGCCGTGTACAACCGTACGATGACGTAGCGCCGTCAAATTTTTTAGTTTTACTTTTGACATTTTCTTTTATTATACACAATTTGACTTTTGTACAATTTTTTTGTTTTTATATACAATTTGACATTTTTCTTTTTATTATATACAATTTGACATTTTTCTTTTTATTATATACAATTTGACATTTTAATTTAATTTTTCATAATTATACAATTTGACATAATTCTTTTGACATTATCATTATTTTTATTATGAATGGGGACTATGTGGATAATTTTTTATTTCATTGAGTAACTTTAATGTTTGTCTGGCAGTTTGAGTGCTTTGTACGGCCTACACAAATGTCCTTTCTTTGGTATTGTTCGTCGAGTTGTTGAGCTCCTATGTGGATTTGAGTTGAGCTATACGACTACTGACAAAGGCTTGCACTGACTGGACAGGTTCACTCAAATCTGTGTGGTTCTTTCTTCTAAAGACCATCTCAGACACTAATCTGCATGGTTCTTAAAAAAATGATGTATTGTAAGTGTGAGGACTATGTAGGTCGTTATTTTAAGGATTGAGTTCATGACTGTCTGGCAGTTTGAGTATATTATGCGGCTTACCCAAATGTCCTTACTTTGGTATTGTTCGTCGGTTCGTTGAGCTCCTCAAAGTTTTGAGTTGAGCTGCACGATTACTGACAAAGGCTTGCACTGTCTGGACAAGCCCACTCAAACCTGCGTGGTGCTTTCCTCAAAAGGCCACCTCAGTCCTTAACCTACATGTTTTTCATATGTTATTGGCAATTGTATGGACTTCAAAAGAGACTGTAACCTCTGAGTTTGTTTCGGTGTTTCTTCTCAGGGTAGTCAGCTAGGAAACATCCGGCCTCATCTAGATAAATATGTCAAAAAAAAAATTGACGTGTAAAAGAGTTACTTGTAACCTATTTGCAAAATAAATATCATTTATCATTATCATTTATCACTTAAACAACAGAATAGAATAGAAAAAAACTGACCAAGTGCGAGTCGGACTCGCGTGGAAAGGGTTCCGAACAAATTTAATTTTAATAACGTGTTATTTTAACACTATAGACTTTTTATAGGTTTTCCTGTAATGTATAGGTAAAGATCTATTATCTCCAAATTTTAAAAAATTTTAGGCTCAGAAGTTTCAGAGATAAGGGGGGAATGGTCATTTTTCGTCTAATTTCTTGAATAACTTCAAAACCATTTGTTTTAAAATTATGAAAAAAATATATTTAAAACCCTCACAGTCAGCCCTTTTTGATATGTCGCACGATATTGTTCAAAAAAACTTTTTTTTTTTAATTTTCTAGTTTGACCCCCAAAAGTGACCCCCACACTAAAAATGTAATGATTTACGTAACGTTTCCGTGTTTGGGTCATAGAAATCCATATGTGTACCAAATTTCAACAGAATCGGTCCAATGGATCCGGAGAAAACTGGCTGTGACAGACGGACGGACAGACAGACAGACAGACAGACAGACAGACAGACGGACAGACAGACAGACACCCGAGTGATCCTATAAGGGTTCCGTTTTTTTTTCGGAACCCTAAAAAAGTACAAATTAAAGTTTTGTACAGTTGGTCAGCAACTCTACCCCTCACCACCCACCAGTATTTCCATATACTAGGAACCTAGATGTATTCTGTCTGGGGCACCCCTTTGTGTAGGTAATTACCGACACGCAAGAACCATCAGCTTTGTTAGTAGGTACCTATTTTGTTCCTTGAAGAAGTTCAAAGGCGTTGGGATCCACTTTCTATTAGTATTCTTGTTATATCAAGAAAAGCACGGAGGAGGATGTATGCGAAGGATTTAATCCTCTTAAGGCTCTCTCGAGAAATGCTTAAAAACAGCGTGCAGATGAAGCAACTTTTCGTCGGCATTTACATCTGAAAAAAGTAGGTACTAATCTAATTTGGTTTAGCCAGAATTTATGTATCGGTATCATCATATCAGCCGTCCACTGCTGGACATAGGCCTCCCCCAAGCGTCGCCACAACGACCGGTCCTGTGCGTCTCGCATCCATCGGCTACCCGCGACCTTCATCAGGTCATCGGTCCACCTTGTGGGAGGCCTTCCAACGTTACGTCCAACGTACGCGGTCGCCACTCCAGAACTTTTCGGCCCCATCAACCATACCTTCTGCGAGCAATGTGCCCTGCCCACTGCCACTTTAGTCTGGCGATCCTTCGGGCTATGTCGGTAACCTTGGCTCTCTTGCAGATATCATCATTCCTGATTCGATCACGCAAGGAAACTCCAAGCATTGCCCTCTCCATTGCCCTTTGAGTGACTTTGAGCCTTCTGATGAGGAACATTGTAAGCGACCACGTTTCAGTTCCGTATGTCATCACTGGCAACACGCACTGATCATAGACTGTCGTCTTGAGACACTGTGGTATGTGGGACGAGAAGATACCGCACAACTTCCCGAACGCTGCCTAGCCGAGTCGGTAGCACACGATAATCGGTTTCACATAATAAGAAAAAAAAATCACCATATCACCTCCAAATCGTTGAGATGAAAATTTTATTCCTTCATATTTAACTAAAGTCTAAAAAAAAATACTGCTTTGCAATACAAATGAAAATAATTTCGTTTTGCTACTTTTTTAAAATATGTGTTATTTTTTTATAATAAACTAGTGGACGTCACGCGGTTTCACCCGCGTAGTTCCCGTTCCCGTGGGAATACGGGGATAATATATAGCCTATGTTACTCCCTGATAATGTAGCTATCCAATGCTAAAAGAATTTTTCAAATCGGTCCAGTAGTTTCAGAGCCTATTCAATTCAAACAAACATACAAACAAACAAATCTTTCCTCTTTATAATATTAGTGTAGATTAAATATAGCGCGTAGCGGAGTGGCGCGTAGAGGAGTACCTAGTTAGCTCCGTTTATATGCACAAGGTCATTGGCATGTATACAAGCCTTTATAAATAATATCCGTTTTACTACTTATCTGGGCCTTAGAATAATAGTGGTGACTTTAATGTAATCTGTAGGCAACCACTGCTTGAGAAAGATAAGAAAATGTAAAAAAATATTGTTCAGTTAAAAACAAAGCTACAAGAAAGAAACCTCATAAAATACGTAGTTAGTTACATTAGTAACTAATTCAATAAATTCCATTGTTAAGAAAAGCATATTTAAATCAATATTAGCTGAAGCGGTATGTAATCAACGCACTTGTTCTTATTGTATTAAGCTTAAGTAGGTACCTATTTCATTAAAACTTGTTGTTAAAACGGTATTTCTTGCTAACATATTCATTCAGATGCTAGTTATTATCTTAGGTGCGACTCTAGGCTTTATCCAAAACTAGCTTTGCCCGCGACTTCAAACGCGCGTATCCCTATTTTTCCCGTTATCGTAGGAATTTCGGGAAATCCTCTCTAAGACCCAGTTCTCGAAAGTGGCAATTGCACATTGTATCGGGATCGGTCTATCATCACTGACAGAACTATTGTTGCCAATAGGCCTGATATAGTGGTGATAGACCGACTAGAGCTTCGGGCAATGACTGTTGATATAGCAGTCCCTCATGACGAGAACCTCGTGAAGTCTGGGGGGCTACTCTCTAAGCCTGAAGTCCGTAATTTCGGGTTTAGTTGCGGGCGTATTCTGCTCCGTACCACCTACGGACTTACGATTAGTCCCGAACCCGAACTAAGAATGAATGTCAACACAGTGTCATTCATTCTTAGTGGTTAGGTGATACGGAGTAGAAAACGCCCGTAACTAAGCCCGAAACTACGGACTTCGGGCTTAGAGAGTAGCCCCCCTGAGAAAGATAAACAAACGAAGTATCTTGACTTGGCTCGCGAGGTTGTCGACATGTGGGATGTGAAGACAGCAGTCATTGTGCCGATAGCCGTAACGGCCAATGGCATAATTGCTAAGCGCCTCGACCAACATCTCAAGAGGCTCTCGTTGGGCAGCTGGATCAAGGGCTTGATCCAGAAAGCAGTACTTCTGGACACGGCGCGTATTATATTGTGAGAAGGTTCCTCTCTCGAGAGCCCTGACCACCGGTAACTTGGACCCTGTCCCCTACACTCCCCAAGGAACCCAAATCTCAGCTTGCTACGACCAATAGTTTCAGCTGTGCGTTGTCTGTCAGTCACTCACTCAATCAGTCAGTAACGGAAGAATTTTGTATTTAGGTACACATGAAATCGGCGTTTTGTAAGGGAGGAACACAAAGTCGATTTTTTTTTAAATATAATATATTTATTTAATCAAAGTATGTACCATTGCTATCTATGCACTTTTGCCATCTCATAGGTAGTTCATTGATCCCTTTACAAAAAAAAAACCATTCGGACGGGAATCAATAAAATCTTTGAAGGCGCTTTGGACTACCCCATTGGAGTTGAATATTTTCCCTTGCAAGAAGTTATCCAAATTTCGAAAAAAAATAGTAATCTGTTGGAGCAAGGTCCGGGGAGTACGGTGGATGTCTTAGACATTCCAATTGAAACTCCTCTAATTTGGTAGCCGTCTGTTGTGCAGTGTGTGGTCTAGCGTTGTCCTGAAGCAGCAGTGGCCTAGAGCGATTGACCAGCCTCGGCTGTTTAGCAGCTACCTTTTCCATCATGGTTTGCAGTTGCTGACAATAGACATCCGCCGTAATCGTCTGGCCAGATTTAAGAAAGCTGTAGTGAACGACACCGGCACTAGTCCACCAAACGCTCACAAGTAATTTTTTTTTAGTCATTTTTCGCTTGGGGCAGGATTTGGCTGGTTCGCCAGGGTTCAGCCATTGCGATGAGCGTTTCCGATTGTCGTACAGGATCCACTTTTCATCACAGGTAATGATTCGATTTAAAATCCCTTCATTATAATGCCGGTTGAGTAATGTAATGCAGCAGTCGACGCGCTTTTGTCGGTTTGCTGCACTCAATTCATGAGGTACCCACCTTTCAAGCTTTTGCACCTTCCCAATTTGCTTCAAGTGGATTCAAAACAGTTTTATCACTAACACCGCAGCCTGCAGCTAACTCGATCGTGGTTTGCGATGGATCCGCTTCCACAATAGCCTTCAAAGGAATTATATTAAGGATATATAATAATATTGATGAATACGAAAGTACAGTAAATATTTCTTTCTCTGTTCAGTGTAATGTCATTAAACATCATTTTGCTGGTCCAGTAATCCACAAACCGGGTACTTATATTCTTTTTTTCTCATACTGTTCATATATCAGTGGCGTTAAGCATGTTTGGGTTACTTTAATGATATAATTGAAGTCCTTCGAGCCGGATCTCGATTCGTTCAAATAAATCAGTTTTTAACCGACTTCCAAAAAAGGAGGAGGTTCTCAATTCGGCGGGTATTTTTTTTATGTATGTACACTGATTACTCCGAGGTTTCTAATCCGATTTGTGTAATGCGGCGGCATACTTGCCATTTGGTTCCGAAAAAAATTGATTCAGATTGGTTCAGTAGTTTTTATTTTATGAGCATTTTTGCTTATTTCAATTTCTGCGTAAATGAAGACGTCGTCCAAGTATCACCACTTAAAAGTGAAAAATACAACCGACTTCCAAAAACAAAAAAATAAATAATTCAAAGTATAAAATTACTTTAATTTCGGAGGTTATTTTTTTTTGTAAAATAGTTTTTGACTTATTACTTTATCCCCGTTGTTTATATTATTTTCATGAACACTTAATTCTATGTTTAAGGCTTGTATACATGCCAATGACCTTTTGCATATTATAAACGTAGCTAACTACTCAACTACGAGCCATTCCGCTGCTTGCATTTTTAATTTTTCATAAAAAATACTGGCCAAGTGCGAGTCGGACTCGCGTGCAAAGGGTTCCGAACGAATTTATTTTTTTTAACATGTTATTTTAACACTACAGACTTCTTATAGGTTTTCCTGTAATATTTAGATAAAGATCTATTATCTCCATTTTTTTTCAAAATTTTAGGCTCAGTAGTTTCGGAGATAACGGGGGGAATGGTCATTTTTCGTCTAATTTCTTGAATAACTTCAAAACCATTTATTTTAAAATTATGAAAAAAATATAATTAAAACACTCACAGGCCCTTTCATTTGATATGTCAAACGATAATTTTCAAAAATCTTTTATTTTTATTTCTTAGTTTGACCCCCAAAAGTGACCCCCATACTAAAAATTTAATGATTTACGTAACGCGTCCGTGTTTGGGTCATAGAAATCCATATGTGTACCAAATTTCAACAGAATCGGTCCAATGGATCCGGAGAAAACTGGCTGTGACAGACGGACAGACAGACAGACAGACAGACAGACGGACAGACAGACAGACACCCGAGTGATCCTATAAGGGTTCCGTTTTTTTTTCGGAACCCTAAAAAAGTACAAATTAAAGTTTTGTACAGTTGGTCAGCAACTCTACCCCTCACCACCCACCAGTATTTCCATATACTAGGAACCTAGATGTATTCTGTCTGGGGCACCCCTTTGTGTAGGTAATTACCGACACGCAAGAACCATCAGCTTTATGTGCCATAGCCATATGTGTAACAAATTTCAACAGAATCGGTCCAGTGGATCTGGAGAAAACTGGCTGTGACAGACGGACAGACAGACAGACACCCGAGTGATCCTATAAGGGTTTCGTTTTTTTTCGGAACCCTAAAAATACCTCGTATTTAAAAAAAGTAACAAAACCAAATTATTTCGATTGTATAAGGCATTGTAGGCAGTAGATATTTTTTTTTAGACTTTTGTTAAAAAATGAAGGAGTAAAATGGTTTCATCTCAACGATTTGGAGGTGATTTGGTGTTTTTTTTTCATGTTATGTGATACCGATACATAAATTCTAGCTAAACCAAATTATGTATCATATCATGTAGATTACTACCTATTTTTTTCAGGTGTAATTTCTCAGTAAATGCCGACGAAAAGTTGCTTCATCTGCACGCTGTTTTTATGCATTTCTCGAGAGCAGCCTTAAGAAACTTTTGCGCACAGTTGCTACTATTCTTATATTCCAAATACTCCAAGAACTTTTTCTGAAAAATGTTCGAACCCTTGTGATTGTAATGTCTCAAGGTTGTCGTCATTGAATATTCAGTTAAAAAGGGACTGAGAACATTCGACTGCTGTCGTCTTTGAACATCGTCCTTTCAGTCGGTTCTTTTGTACTTAGTTATTATATTATTGTTTTTGTTCAGTTTTTTTTTCGCGGTTTTGTTTATAAACCGCAAAACTGATTGGTTTTTGTTTTCATTGCGTGACCTAATTTCTGGTATCATTCGTTGTGGGTAGATACCTACCTATTATATGAATATGAGACGTTTTACATTTATGAATCAAAAACGGGTAGGTACAAATTCCAATCCATGAGACATCACAATTTATTTTTATCGAGACCATTACAGTATTTGCTCTCACAGAACTTCTTAAAAATGTCGCTAATAAAGGTACACGTGCGATGTAGATAGGTGCAAAATTATAAAAATAAAATTAAAATTTTGAAAAACCCCCGACAAAATACGTCTAAAAAAACCTCTTATCGTCGCGGTCGTCGCCTCGGGAGACCGCTAATTATCTTAATCGGTTCACTCGTTTAAGAGCCACGGTGTCACAGACAGACACACACACATAGCGGTTAAACTTATAACACCCCTCTTTTTGCGTCGGGGGTTAAAATGATTTTTCAGTAAAAATTACGTCTCCACCTAAAGGGCCGTCCAAACACATCCGGAGTAGGGCTATCCGAGTTCAGAGTTATTCCGACATCATGGAAATCGGTATCAGTGTAATCTGTTTCGGTGGTTGATACACATACAAACAACCCGATGATTTTCAGTATTTAAATAGTGTGGATTAGAAAGATCGTAAAGAATTTTATTATGTGGGACAAGTTCTACCTTTCTGGGTTCATTTTGCACAAGTGCTCTAGCATAAAATGTCCACGGAGGTAAAAGTCGGATAGCACCGTCAGGGCGTCCGTGCGTCCGAGCGTGCTCCGGGACACTGACGATCCAGATCCTCCTGACACGGATATGTGTGAGCAAGTTCGTACAAATCGTATGTAACCGATTTTTCTCCGTCCCTGCCGTGTTCCGTCAGGGACGGGAACCCGGATGTGTGTAGGCGGCCCTTAACTCTATTCTTCTATGAGATAGGTACATACAATATAGGAAATATCTTACATAACAGCAAAATAACACTCATTTATGGCAACAGTCTCTCAAAGCAGATTTCAGATAGTTTTTCCTCACTATTTGCCTTATTACCATTTACCTAGGTTGTTATCTGTTGCAATAGTCACCTAGTTACAGCGACCTAGCCGGCAATTTGCACTGCACAGTCGAACTGTAATAAAAGTGAAAGTATTGTACCTATCTATTTACTATTTCAGTATTATTTTTCCTTATTGCAGAAGTCGTTTTTATATAGGAAAAAAACATACGAAAACATATCTTTGAGTGTGCATTTGAACGTCAGTAGAAAACCTCTTGAACTAAATAAGTTAAGAGTAAGTTCCCAGTAACTGGGTGGATGTAAGCCTCCACAGGTTTAGATAGGCTTTGGGCTCAAATTCAAACTCTATGCTACTTCCGAAAATAAAACCTGTTGGAAAACCCAAAAAATACTTCGCCCGACTTGCGAATCGAATCCCGGACCTTATACTCGGCTGTAGGTAAGTACCGTGGGCGCACACTCAACCAATGAGACTGTTAAACTATTTTCATACCTACCATTCTTGTAAAACCACAGGATATACCTACTTAGTAATAAATGCAATACTTAATTGGAATTTATTAGGTATTGATACTTGGAGTATTTATTTCCTTATAAAAACTATTCAAGGTCTGTTTGTTCTCCAGCCTTTGTTGTTGAGCACTAATACCTAAGAACTGTGACTATTGTAAATATTTATGTTGTTGGCTCGAGACAAAAATATCTGGACGGACTTGGGGAGGCCTTTGCCTTGCAGTGGAACTGCATCGGCTAAGTAAAAAAAATTTTTTTTTTTAATCTTTTTCTAAAGAGCTTTTTCGCTAATGCGAATATGACACTCTGTAGGTAAACAAAAGGTTATTCATTTAAATTACTTAATAGGTATTAACATTGTACATCTAAGTTCTGGGTCTATTCTTCAAAGCGAACTTAACCATATTTATCACAGGAATTATATTGACTTGTCATTTGAGTTAAAAAAAAATAACCCGAATCCAAAAACACTAGGTACTACGCCAGGTTCATGCATAAAAAGAGATTTTAAGTTTAAAATACTGAATATCGGATTCTAAATTCAAATCTTCTATTGAAAGGAATAAAAAATATCTAATGATCAGTATTTAAAGTAAGCATGTTATGCGGTTCCAGAGAATGGGCAGCAGCGTTCTCTGTAAAACGCAACACCATACACTGCGATCGGCAACCCGCCTGCCAAGCGTGGCGATTATGGCAAACCCCTTCTTTGGGGGAGGCCTATATCTAGCAGTGAACGTCTTTCGGCTGATATGATGATGATGATATTATGTGGTTATTTTTTTACGCATAAGCCTGTAGAGGTTTTTCTAGACGTCTTCAACCCATAATGTGACCAAGCACTTCCATCCCCAAACTATAACAAGACATTCTAAGCCGAACTTCGCAAAAATGAGTCCCATTTTGTAGGTACGACTTAAGGCTTGTATACATGCCAATGACCTTGTGCATATAAACGGAGTTAACTACTTCTCTACGCGCCTCTCCGCTACCCGCATTTTTAATTTTTTATAAAAAAAATTACCACATATTTTTAAAAAGTAACAAAACCAAATTATTTTCGTTTGTATTGCAAAGCATAGATATTTTTTTTAGACTTTTGTTAAAAAATGAAGTAGTAAAATGGTTTCATCTCAACGATTTGGAGGTGATTTGGTGATTTTTATCTTATTATGTGATACCAAAACATAAATTCTGGCTAAACCAAATTACGTATCATATCATGTAGATTACTACTTTCCTGTTTTGTTTTTCAGATGTAATTTCTCGGTAAATGGCGACAAAAAGTTGCTTCATCTGCACGCTGTTTTTAAGCATTTCTCGAGAGAGCAGCCTCAACCAGAAACATCAAGACAAAACGGAAAAGAAAACGTCCAAAAACAATCAAGATTGTTCGTGGTCGTCTCCAAAGATAATCAAAACACTTCAATTTTCAATACATAACACCTTATACACACATACAATTGGGGAAACCGCAAGACACGCAGTTATTAAACAAAAGTTGCGTGGCCAAGTGCGTTCGGTGCACGCGTACTGAGGCCACTCACCTTTGTACCTACTTACTACATTATTGAGGAGTTACCGTACTAAAGAACAAGGCTCGGAAGGCGAAGGAGTCAGAATACTAATGAAATTATCTTTTAAACCTTGCGTGACTGACTGAATTACAGAAAAAAATTGTGCTTGAAACACTGAAAAGGACGATTAAATCAGAAATAGGTGCCGCTAAGTAGAATAGAATAGAAAACATTTATTCAGCATAGATACAAACTCACAGCAACATAGACAAAATGAACAGAAATAATAGTAGGAACAACTTTTACTATGGGTCCAACCCGAAATCGCGAAAAAAAAAATCTAATCCCCCATACATTTCTGTGAGCATAACTCGATAAAATTTACTGAACAGCTGTTTTTTTTTTGTTTTGGATTGGACCCATAGTAAAAGTTGTTCGTAATGATGAGTTCAATGACCCCTTAAGAAGTGTTGTGTTTATTCTGTTACAGGTTGTGTATCTATATCTACACTAATCTATACTTTAATACATAAAGCTGAAGTGTTTGTTTGTTTGCTTGAAGCGCTAATCTCAGGAAGTACTTTTCCGATTTGAAAAATTCTCAGTGTTAGATAGCCCACTACGCTATATATCATCACGCTAAGACCAATAGGAGCGGAGCAGACGAAGTTGCGCGGGTCAACTACTAATATTATAAAGCTGAACAGTTTGTTTGTTTGTTTGCTTGAAGCGCTAATCTCAGGAAGTACTTTTCCGATTTGAAAAATTCTCAGTGTTAGATAGCCCACTACGCTATATATCATCACGCTAAGACCAATAGGAGCGGAGCAGACGAAGTTGCGCGGGTCAACTACTAATATTATAAAGCTGAACAGTTTGTTTGTTTGTTTGGTTGAACGTCCTAATCTCAGGAACTATAGGGTTGGATTGAAAAATATAATATTAGTGTTAGATAGCCCATTTATCGAATTATCATCACGCTATGACCAATACGAGCGGATCATTAATGAAAAATGAGCAAACGAAGTTGCGCGGGTCAGCTAGTTCTTCAGCTATCTTTTAAATATCCAATGATTGGAAAACGTAGTTTCAGCCTCATCATAATCCTTTCAGTCAAAAAACGTCCACAACTGGACATAGACCTCCCCCAAGTACATTTAGTCGCATCGTGAGGATACCCGCGGCCTCCACCAGGTCATCGGTTCACCTTGCCTGCAAGGTGCACCGATGACCTGGAAAACTCCCACAAACCTCCTGAGGTTTGTGGGAGTTTTAGCTGCAATTTCATGTTCAGGTAAATAATGTTTTAGGAAGAAAGGAGTTTTAGGAAGAGTTTTCTTCGTCGCACAGAAGCCATCCAAGACCGTTCACCTAATGCGAGAACTAAGCTGTGGGAAAAACATCATCCCCCACCACTCTACTACTTGCAACCCCAGGAACATCTGCCACCTGGACGTGATCTGCAGTAGCCTATTTGGAAGGCACTGAGCCGGTTGCGTACCCAGGTAGGCCGGTTCCGACTCACTGGAACCAACCTTACACTGGCCTGGCAAGCATCTCAAGATGTATGAAAGACTCATCCACTATCGACCTCCTGTCTCCGGAGGGGAGTAATGTAGCGGCATCAATGCCACAAGAAAAACCAACGGAGCAAATCAACATCGCAACAAAAAGAAACGCGACGCCATCTATCCAACTAGCAGCGAACTACAACGTCGAAATCCTGCATCGCGCCAGCAGAGTTTACCGTGCGATTTGACCAGATACATCATCCCGAATATCAACTATCGGGCAGTTGCCCATACCGGACACAACGACCGTCTGGTAGGATCCTCCCTTTTCAATGGAGGTGAGCGGGACTTTAGTCTCTGTACCGCATACCTTCTACAAGTTAAGAAGCTTCCCTTATTACATAAGGAGTTAAGCCAAAGCCAGTTTAAATCTGTATATGCAGTTAGAGATTATTCAAATAGTGAAGATCATTTCGCCTCAACACGTTTCCTGTAGGTAGGTACAACAGTTGAGCCCTTACTGTCTTATCTCTCCATTTGACCCCGTGTATCATTTCCCTTCCCTATTTTCTAGCAAGGTAATTTTAAGAAACTAACTTTGTTCCGCGGCTTCGCTCACATTCAAGTTTTGTTTTCGCAAAATCTCCAGGATCTCATATATCTTTGTACCGAAATTCACTAAAACCGAATCATCATAACAGCCGAAAGACGTCCACTGCTGGACATAGGCATTCCCCCCCCCCCCCCCCCCCCCGGGTTGCCATAATCGCCACGCTTGGCAGCCGGGTTGGCAATCGCAGTGTATGGTGTTGCGTTTTACAGAGAATGCTGCTGCCCATTCTCTGGTGAGTCCCTTAGTCGCCTCTTACGACACCCACGGGAAGTGATGGGATGGTATTATTCTTTTACGGCACCATACGGCACCGGCCGACACCATACGGCATGTACAAGCATGTCAAGTTATGGCATGCCGTAACAAACAAAATCACTTTTGCATTTATAAATTAGGACTCAGTACAATCAAAACCTTATTTTCCGCTACATTCAGACGACAACGCAACCGCATAATAATATTTAGCCCCATATTTGAATACTTACTGTTCAGTTGAATGTAAGCAACTGAGCACTCTTACACAAACCAAGCTGATGATAAATACACAGCTACCCAAACAATGTCCGACATGAAACCACAAGCTTTAGTTATTAAACAAGAGAGTAAAATGTACAACGTGCAGTGCATTTAGTGCGAACGCACTCGGCCAACCACCTCTGTATTTGTGTTTATTTTTATTGAGGCTAAGGTCTTAAGTGGTAGTAGGCTTGTTCGCAGAACAGAGAGTCGATGGGATCGAAAGGTTCTGAAGTGGCGACAGTGTACCGGAAGACGAAACGTTGGAAGACCGGATGACTTGGTGAATGCGCTGGATGCGAGACGCACAGGATCTCGACGAGTTGATTTCGCATCACTTGAGGGTGGCCAATGCCCATCTCTTGTTTGGACTTCCAAGATTATTTAGAGAACCAGTGAATGGCGAAAAATGTCAGATCCTAATCCTATCTATACTAATGTATAAAGCTGAAGAGTTTGTTTGTTTGATTGAACGCGCTAATCTCAGGAAATACTGGTCCGATTTGAAAAATTCTTACATTATTAGATAGCACATTTATCGAGGAAGGCTCTAGGCTATATATCATCACGCTAAGACTAATAGGAGCGGAGCGGTAATGAAAATTGTGACGCAGACGAAGTTGCGCGGGTAATATTTAATAAGATCTTAAATATGTACCATGTTTTGTACAAATAAAATACATATTCTTATTCTTGAACCGTGTTCTAATTTCCTCTAGCATTGCATTGCAAAATCAGTCTATAAAGCCTCCACTATACTGGAATACAGGCCTCCATTTAGTAAGCGGGAGTGGGCTATAATCCACCACTCAGGCCGAGTACGAGTAGGTGTATCAGTATGTGCCAAGTTAATCTTTTGGAATGTTTCATCCGACTACGAATTTTTCGATGTAAAGGACCTGTTAGCTTGGGGATGGCCAACTTACCAGTGGGGATCTCGGCTCCCAACCAACATGCGATTTTAAATCACTAGTGTCTGACCAATTCAACCACCTATGTCAAATGGAGGCCAAAAGTGTTTGAACTCATAGACTAGTCTCTTTTGACTCAAATAGCCGAGGCTGGTATCTATCTTGCCAAATGCAAATCAAAGTAATCAGTCAGATCGGACTGACAATCAGTCAGATAATAATCAAATAAGTGTTTTACGCAAACCACTTTCGTCATACAAAACGCAACTAGCTTAGACTCACTATAAAAATAACTAATCTCGCTTCAAACTAGATACTAAAATTGAACACCTTCAGTCCTTTAGCGTCATAACAAAATATAATATACTTAAAGTGATGTGTCCGTCGGCGTCAGTCGCGGATGTTTTGTAATACTAATAACACAAAATGAGTTGAGACGGAGCCGTTGCTTGGAGCCGAGTGCGTTCAGTGCGAGTGCACTGAGGTGTACCCAGTCGAACTTTTGTACTTGAATGTACAGTTGCTTAAGAGGTAAAAGGCTAGCAATTATATAGCTTTAGGTACGTAAGTTGAGGTCGGAGGAAATTTTTTAATTTATTTTAAAGAGCTTAGGTGTGAAGCTGAACTTATTTTGCATTGTGTTTCTTTGAGGCATACTCCTCGGAATGTAATCGATAGAAAACCGACAGGCTTTGGAGCTTTGACTCGACCGGTGCATCATTGCCAATGAACTTCTTGGCTCGTTTCTCAATCAGCTCAAGCGCATCAAACTGGCTCCGTAGTAGCAACCATAAAAGTATTGGCGATTTTTTTTTGCGTTAACGACATTATGTTAATTAAAGCCAGTAGGTATATCAAGTCTAAATCTAGAATAGTCGAATTCGAAATCTGGCAGTTTCAAAACGACGTTTTAAAATTCATGATGATACAGTGAAAGGATATCTCCGAAGGCCTAAATGTATACTGTACCTGTTGACATTCTTAGTCATGATTATTTACAAACCGGAAAAAATCTAGTTATTTATGGAAAAATGTTGCTATGTCTATCTGAGTGCGTAGTGAGTGCGCGCGCACTGAACTGTCTGACTGTTACGATAATATTTTAATTCTTGCTTACTTGGAATCAACTAATCAGTTGGTATGACTAACCACGTCCTGTGATGCTGGTTGGAAAAACCCTTGACCATTTAAAACGAGGGCATTAGTCACGATAGTCATCAGTTTAAATTAGAAGCTGGAGATAACTTGGAATTGAGTTCATGAAGTTTTCCATTGAAGTTCTACTAAATTAGGCAATGAAACTTCGTAGTAGGAGATCTTGAAGACCTTGGTGTAGGTATTTCTTGGAATACTAAGGATGATGGCGTTGAATAAAAAGGCAAGCTGCGCGCACCTCATGTAAAATCGGACAAGGGTAGAAGGATAATGCTCATGAGCGGTCGAAAGTAATTTTTCACTTTCGAATTTTCATTTACTATTTTTTAATGTTTTGATATACTGTCTGTTAGACAAAGGCCTTACCAAAGTTCTATCTACTTTCTCCCGGACTACCTCTGAACATCTCCGATGGTGTATGTCCAAGTCTTTCGCCATCACTTCCTGTGTCAGCCTCAGCGCTGCAGTTAATCTTCAGGCTCACATTGAGTAGTGAATTTTGCCCAGCAGCCATTCTCCATGCAGCTGATGTATCATCGCAATACACTTAGTATTGCTTAAAAAGTAACCTTCAATTAAGAACAATAAAATCATAGGAAAATTCCCTTCCGAGAAAATGTAATAAGATAAAACTTCTAAGAAAATTCACAGGGTATATCCCAGTAGGGTAGAAGTTAGGCCTTCGACAAATAAGGACACGCTCGCCTTCCAAGTGACTTATCAACGCTGCCATTGGTTACTAATTTAGAGAGCGACACTCAGGGATGTCTTTTAACTATTGGAGGCCCTGGGCACAGTAGGCATATTAGTATAATGGGGCATCTATGAAAAGTTACAGAAAGTCATAGACGAAAGTCTAAGGACTATTCTGCTGAAACAGCCAAAAATAAAGAACAAAGTTGTAGATTTTTTTTGACTGCTAAATAAATGAAAAGGTAATAATTGGAATATTATCCGAAACAAAAAATCTTTAAGCATTTATAAGTTGGAGGTAGGAATAGTGCTTAAAAATCTAAAGATGTATTGAAGAGCCACCCTTTCTAGTTTTGAGATTTGCAATATCGTCAATCACATGTTCAAAGTCTATGTCTTACGCACTTAAACACATCACATTCTGGCAGCAACTAGGGGGCCCCCATCGACCGCGGGGCCCTGGGCATGTGCCCAGACTGCCCAGTGGAAAAAAGAGGCCTAGCGAAGCGACAGTTCCTACCAACCACTACTTGTGCTTGTGTGGCCAGCGAATAAGACAATGCATTGCCACTTCTCACCATTAACATTTGCATTCAATGGCGTTATGTTGTGACGATGTGTTGCATAAATTATATTAAACACAGCTTGGTAATTTAAAACATGATAAATTGGCAGCACAAACTCGTTACAAACTCGTCATCAAGTGCAATTTAAGTGCTTGTGTACTCAGACGGATTCGCCTTTGTACTAAATGGTCGAACGGAATGGTAATTAATTTGCGTCATTCAGTTAACCGTGTCAATTAATTTATTAATGGAGGATTACGTGCAAGTCTTGAGCCGGATTTGTTTTTGGAATAGTCAAGTTTTTTAGGTTCCAGAAATAAGCAACGATTACCGCATGGTCTGCTGCATTCTGGTTTACTTTAGCGACTGTAAGAGGTAAGTTTGCTTGCTTGTCTTGGTATACCGCGTGCTAGCGCTACTTCTAAAAACGAGAAAAACAATTCTACCTAGTACGTCTACCATGAGTTTTATCAATCTAAACTCGCTAGCGACTGTAGTTAAAAAATGTATGAAAACTTTAAGAAACAAGTTCCTAATTTATTATTTTATTTTTTAACTAAAGTTTTTCTTGCAACTTGCTTGCTTGTTATTTAACAACTTAAACAAATAAATTAGAAAATAGTTTTTCGCTAGCGAGTATAGATTGGTAAAACTTATGGTAGACAGTCGTACAGAAGGATTCCTGGATCGGTCAAAACGCTAGTGGATTTTTTCCATCTGAAGATTCTCAGTGGCAACCCTGGAGTTTTAATTTAATCTCAGTTTACGGAAAAAGTCTCGTCCCCTTAGCATGGGAGGTAACTAGCGTATAGTGGCTGAATCGGTACACCTCACAGTCATCATCATCATCATCATCATATCAGCCGAAAGACGTCCACTGCTGGACATAGGCCTCCCCCAAGCGTCGCCACAACGACCGGTCCTGTGCGTCTCGCATCCATCGGCTACCCGCGACCTTCACCAGGTCATCGGTCCACCTTGTGGGAGGCCTTCCAACGTTACGCCTTCCGGTACGCGGTCGCCCCTCCAGAACTTTTCGGCCCCATCGAACATCTGTTCTGCGAGCAATGTGCCCTGCCCACTGCCACTTTAGTTTGGCGATCCTTCGGGCTATGTCGGTAACCTTGGTTCTCTTGCAGATATCATCATTCCTGATTCGATCACGCAAGGAAACTCCAAGCATTGCCCTCTCCATTGCCCTTTGAGTGACTTTGAGCCTTCTGATGAGGCACATTGTAAGCGACCACGTTTCAGTTCCGTATGTCCTCACAGTACACCTCGCATTATGTTCTGTGTGTTGATGCTTTCTATTTGAACAAAAATGTTTGCACGAGTTACTATCTTATTGATTTGCCAGAAAGCCGCAGCCCGAGACAGTTAGGTCGAAGGACGAAGGCACGATTCTTGCCTTCTCACGGACTTTGTTTTTTAAAAAGGTTATATTCCATTCATTTCCTTTCCTCTTTTGGATTCCAGGACGAAGTCACAAAACAAGTCGCAAATTAGAAAAATCAAAAAAAAAACTTCGACTGCAAAAAAGCCAACCGGGACACTTTTATGAACGAAAACTGTTTCCTAATTGTATTTAAACATAAAGCTTATATATTTTTGTAACCTCCATTTAATTTCCTTCATTTTCATACCCCACTCGATAGCTTTGGTTAAAAAAAACTAGCGACTTACAATTTAGCGCCCAAAATCCGCAATGTTGCTTTTTTTAAAAAACACCTATCTAAGGACACTTGGGTTTTTGAAATGAATCTAACGAAACATCGATAGTCGAAATCCATTCAGCCGTTTGGAAGGAACGAGGTAATAAAGAAATTTACAAACTAACAAACAAACACAAGTTACGCGCGAAACCCTTTCTTGGCAGTCGGGTAATAAGAATTTTTTTTTCTGTCCAACAAATCCTACCATTTCAAATCTTTAGCATAGAAACAAGTCACTAATATGGAATCAAACCATACCGTCTTTAGTTTGCATAAGATTTCGTATTCATAATCACTCGCATCGTACGTGTTACATTAGCATTCAATATTAAATTAAATTCAGACAACGTTTTAATCTAAACTTCATATCACATGACTAACACCGCTTTCCTGTTTGTAACAAAAAAAAACTGGCGAAGTGCGAGTCGGACTTCCACACGATGGGATCCGTACCATCACAGATAATATAAAACTAGCGTAGTACCATACACCGAAAAAAAAATCACGTTTGTTGTTGGAAACCCCCTTTAATTTTTAATTTAATTGATTTTTTATTATTTTTAGGGTTCCGAAAAATAAGGAACCCTTATAGGATCACTCGGGTGTCTGTCTGTCTGTCTGTCCGTCTGTCACAGCCAGTTTTCTCCGGATCCATTAGACCGATTCTGTTGAAATTTGGTACACATATGGACATCTATGACCCAAACACGGACGCGTTACGTAAATGATGAAATTTTTAGTATGGGGGTCACTTTTGGGGGTCACACGAGAAAATTTCAAAAAAAAGTTTTTTGAAAAATATTGTGTGACATATCAAATGAAAGGCCTTGCTGTGAGGGTTTTAATTATATTTTTTTCATAATTTTATAATAAACAGTTTTGAAGTTATTCAAGAAATTAGACAAAACATGACCTTTCCCCCTTATCTCTGAAACTACTGAGCCGAAAATTTTGAAAAAAATGGAGATAATAGATCTTTACCTATAGATTAGGTTCAGGAAAACCTATAAGAAGTCTGTAGTGTCAAAATAACATGTTAAAAAAATTAAATTGGTTCGGAACCCTTTGCACGCGAGTCCGACTCGTACTTGGCCAGTTTTTAAACTCTTCCGCTGTCGCTTACCTAGAATATAGCGGCATCAATGCCGCCACAAAAAAAACCAACGAAGCAAATGACGGCACGGTTGGCGCAGTGGTTGAGCGATTGACTGCTGCGCTGCGTGTCGCGGGTTCGATTCCCACACGGAACAAATATTTTTTGTTATAGCGGCAACAGAGGTATACATTCTGTGATAATTTGAACGGTCTACCTATGTATTACGGTTCTTGAGATACACCCGCTTACAGACAGACGGACGCACGGACGGATGGACGGACGGACGGACAGTGGAGGCTTAGTAATAGGGTTCCGTTGGTTACCCTTTTGGTACGGAACCCTAAAAACCTGTTGAATATGTTCGAGAGAGTTCAATCGTCAATGGACACGTTTACTAACAAAAGCCGTCTCGTTTAGCCGAGTGCAATTTAAGTGCACGTGCACTGGACCGGCCGGTTACCTTTGCACTCAATTAAGTGCGCAACGGTAGATGCAATGATCACTGATCATTTTATGTGGTAGATGTTACTTTGATGTTGATTAGTTACAAATGTTGCAATCATTAGAATGATGAAATAGACTAGGTACATACAATTTATGATTGACTCGTCATGTTAGGATATGTTGTCTGTTTTAGGGCGAATTTCACCAATGAACCTGTTTGCGAAAAACCACGTTTACGAACAGTGTGAGTATCGATATTTTCTGTGGTATATTTACACTGACAGCTCTTGAACGCAGTTCAGGGGGGCTAAAAAGGCCACTTTAGGAGAACTATATTAGAACCATAAAATTAATCACACAACAATCTGTCAAATTTCATCTTTAGGTATCGCTAACGCTTTAAGTTCAAGGTTGATTGGGAAAATTTGACAGTGACGGGTAGCGTGATTTGCTTTCTGATTCTGCTAAAGTGGGCTTTTTAGAGCCGCTAATGTACCTACTAATCGCGATCAGTACGTCTACCATGAGTTTTATCAATCTATACTCGCTAGCGTCTGTAGTTAAAACATGTATGAAAACTTAAAAAAAAACAAGTTTCTAATTTATTTTTTTAGTTGTTAGCTAAAGTTTTACTTGCAACTTGCTTACTTGTTAGTTAAAAACTTAATCAAATAAATTAGAAACTTGTTTTTTAAAAGTTTTCGTAATTTTTTTTAACTACAGTCGCTAGCGAGTATAGATTGATAAAACTCATGGTAGACGTACAGTTTCATTGGTGAAATCCGCTCTTAGAGCGACTGTTGCCAATTAGATACGTACGTTATGCTGCATTCAGAAACGCCCGTATACCTCTGTACATTAGGTACAGTAGAGCGTACTATAGTACGATTCAGTACGTCTACCATGATTTTTATCAATCTATACTCGCTAGCGACTGTAGTTACAAAACTGTATGAAAACTATTAAAAAGAAGTTTCTAATGTATTATTTCAGTTGTTAACTAAAGTTTTACTTGCAACTTGCTTGCTTGTTAGTTTACAACTTAAATAAATTATCATCATCAAAATCAATTAATAAATAATAATTAATAAATAATAATAATAAATTATTAATTAAGTATCATCATTTTAGTTGTCTTACAAAGGCGTCCCTCTTAATTCACCCGACGTAAACTAACTCAAGGCGCGATTTTTAACCGACTTCTAAAAACGAAGGAGGTTCTCAATTCGACCGCGGATATATATTTTTCTTTTTTTATGTGTGTTCGCGGATAACTTCGTCGTTTATAAACCAATTTTGATGAATCTTTTTTTATATGAAAGGGTATGCTGCCGAGGTGGTCCCATTGCCACCACGTCAGGATCTGATGATGGAAATCCTGAGAAATCGAGGGCAAATCTCGAAAATTGTAGGCACGCATCTGGTAAAAACTTGATATTCGTGTGTATATCGGGTGATATTACAAAAGAATGAAGGTTGGGATCAGACCTGATGATGGAGACGGCAGAGAGTCAAGAGAACTCCGCATCGCGGCATCGGCATGTAGGAACTACCAAGTGTTTGGGCTTATTTAATTCGTATTGACGAGACCTTTACACTGAAAGCACTTAGTAAGTTTTATATCCATAACATAACATCACGCCGGTACGCTGTGAATGGGTACGCTGGTACCACGAAAAAGAGTTTTTTTTTTTTTTTTACAAAAAATACCAGCGGCTTCCAAAAACAAAACACTACAAAGTGTAACAATATAAAGGAAAACATAGGGAAACAGTATATATCCTTCTTATTCAGCTTGTGAAATATCTCTTAAATCGGTCCAATATTAGTTGAGAAAACAGTCGAGAGCCATACCTCGAATTATGACTATTTACAAAGTCTCGCCGCCAGCATTTCCTCTTAGCGTGTTTTCCGAGACCATCGTCTTTAGGTATAGGTATTCTATGTTAGTCTCATAACCTTCACCCAGTTTCTAATATAGAATATACATATATGTAGAACGGTATGGCCAAATATCAGTCATTCATAACTTGGCAGCCTCTTACAATTTTCCTTAAAACTGTTGTATTTTTGTCTTTAGCACATTCTTTGTGAATTAGTCAGTACGTACAAGCCGTGTCTGACTAATACGATACAGCTAAAGTACCTAATTTATTTGAGAATAAAACAGTAAGCACTATTAGTCATTGCACTCATTGCTATGACTGTTTGATTAAAGGGTCAAATAGCACAGCGCGTTACTGCCAAATGATATATGATAACTCTACCTACAGATTACAAAGATTCGATTTTTTTGGGTTCCGTAACCAAACGATAATCCAAAGGCAAAGCAAACAAAGCAAAGCAAAACATGCAAAGGGTAATTGAAGCCTATTACTGAGCCTCCGCTGTCCTTCCGTCTGTCTGTCAGCGGGCTGTATCTCAAGAACTGTAACAGGTAGACAGCTGAAATTTTCACATTAAATTAAATTAAAGGGCAAACAAGAAACGTGTTTTTGGAACGAAGTTCCTTATCGCGCGTTGTGAAAGGGGGCTAGACGGAAAAAAATCATACGAAAAGTTGTAACGACACTTTTTGCTATAGTTGTAAGCCGTGCGGCGTGCGCGTGTTTCTCTGTCTGTCTCTCTCTCTCTCATAGAAAGCAAGCCAGTTATTTTCGTTTCGTCTTTCTATTTCTGTTTACATTATATTTGTTAATAATAAAAAAAAAACATTATTATAACTTAAAAAAAATAAATTTTGTTACAATTTTTGCATGATTTAATTCCGCCAAGCCCGTTCCATCATCGGACCCGCAAGACGAACGGCGATGCGCCACCGGTACGTGGTGGACATCCCACCCACACGCACTAAACGTTTTGGGAACACATTCATAGTGCGTACAGCTAAGGAGTGGAATTCCCTGCCAGAGTCTGTGTTTCCAGATAGCTACAACCTGGGAGTCTTTAAGACAAGAGTGAATAGGTTGCTTCTAGGCAAACGTGCTCCATCTTCGACCACATCATCGCTTACCATCAGGTGAGATTGTGGTCAAACGTATGCCTATACATAGTAAAAAAAAAAAAAAAAGAATTCCATCACTAATTAATCGAAAGGAACTTCGTTCCATCCGGCAAGTTTTTTTTTTCGGTTTATGGTACGGAACTCTTCGTGTGAGAGTCCGACTCGCACTTGGCCAGTTTTTGTTATTGAATAGGTATTGCCCGCGGCTTCGCCTTCGATAATATGTTTAGATTTTCGCCAAAAAAGAAGCCTAAAAGCGTCTCGTCAGGAAGATTTTACTTCATTAAAATTGGTCCCCCGATTCCTAAATCGATGGACCGATTTAGTAATCGCGCCTACGTGACAGCACAGTGTAACAAACCAACAAACACCTAACTTGATAGGATAGGTTCACGTTCGACCGCTATCTCAAGTGTCTTGATGATTGATGATGTGGTCGACGACGGAGACACGCTTTTTTTACTATTTATAGGCACGCGTTTGACCACTATCTCACCTGATGGTAAGCGATGATGTGGTCGAAGATGGAGCACGCTTGCCTAGAAGTAACCTATTCACTCTTGACTTAAATACTCCCAGGTTATAGCAATCAGGAAACACAGACTCCGGCAGGGAATCCACTCCTTAGCTGCACGCACTATGAATGTGTTCCCAAAACGTTTTGTGCGCGTGGGTAGGATGACCACCATGTACCGGTGGCGCATCGCCGTTCGGCTTGTGGTCCGATGATGGAACGGGCTTGGCGGAATTAAATAACGCAATTCCGTCGCACATTTCCTAAAATGCAACCGGTAGAAAACCGACAGGCTAGCAACTCGTCGTCGATGCTCAAGACTTTGGAGCTTTGTCGCGACGAGCCTATCATCGCCGATGGTCCTCTTGGCTCGTTTCTCAATTGACTCAAGGGCATCAAGCTTGCCTAGAAGTAGCTTTCACTCTTTATTTAAAGAACCCAAGGTTGTTTCCAGGTTGAACCCCAGGTTGTTTATCTATCAGGAAACGCCAGCAAAGAATTCCACTCTTTAGCTGTACGCACAATGAAAATATAGCGTTAGTTAGCAGTATTCTCGAAATTACAAAATATCAGTTAGCGTTATTCAGCCCGCAGCGGCTACAATTTACCAGCTGACCTCTGTGACCTTCGCAGGACAAGACCGCTGGACCGCAACCCAATTAGTGAGGAATACAGAAACGTTAGATCGCTCCTCTGACCTTGAACTTTCTCACTGGCCATAACGACTGTTCTTGTGGTAATATCATACTGTGTATTACTCTTTTTGGTTTGGAGAGATATCAGGAAGGACACTTAAGGCTTGTATACATGCCAATGACCTTGTGCATATAAACGGAGCTAACTACTCCTCTACGCGCCACTCCGCTACCCGCATTTTTAATTTATTATAAAACAATAACACATATTTTCAATAAGTAACAAAACCAAATTATTTTCGTTTGTATTGGTACATAAAATTGCATAGTAGAAGGTATATTATTTTTTTGTGTTTTGTTAAAAAATAAAGGAGTAAAATGGTTTCATCTCAACGATTTGGAGGTGATTTGGTGACTTTTTTCATATTATGTGATACCGATATATAAATTCTGGCTAAATCAAATTATGGACCTATCATATCATGTAGATAAGTTCTACCTATTTTTTTCAGATGTAATTTCCCACTAAATGCCGACGAAAAGTTGCTTCATCTGCACGCTGTTTTTAAGCATTTCTGAAAGTGTTCTGGTTACCTATATCATTCTCACTGTTTCGGTGGGAAGTTAACAATATACGGAAGAAGTAGCTGCAAGGATCACCATCCTTGCAGGAAAAATTTAATAGTCCATCGACTATTTAACTAAATTTACCGAAAATAGGGAGACTAATTTTGGGAGAATAGGGAGAAAAATTAATGTAAATTTAGTAAAATACTATTTATTATTCTAAGAATTTTGAGTCGTTTTGGGTGGAAATGAAGGAATCAGTATAAAGACAAGAGATGCGCAGGTATCACGCATTCACGAATAGCGTTAAAGTGTAAAAAATAATTACAGAAAACCTATAGGGAAAATATACGTCATATCCAAGAAACGAAAAAGAAAATAACAAGAAAATAAATCCACGCCACGAGTCCCTTATTAAGCGGCAATTCCTGGAACCTTTCACAGTTATAAAAAAAATGCGAATATTTTTTCTACTTTATTTCAAGTACACGTGGTTAAGGTACACATGTACTTAAAGTACGCTTACCTTTGTACTGAAGATCGTGTCACGCTATAGTGACCATGTTTGCCCAAAACCCAGGACTTGACGACACGGTCCTTTTATGTTGCTTAGTTGTTAGTTTAGTTTGATCGTTAAAAGTTAAAAGGAGCTCGTGGCTAAAACGGAGCTCGCGCCTACATAAAAACGAAATACGTTTTTTTATCCCACTCTCCTGTCGCAGGTCTGCTGGAAGAAATTTCTTATGAAATATGCAGTACCTTTGTGCTCTTCTCACTGTATAACTTTTTCTTTTTTTAAGTATATTGTGTGTACATAAATAAATAAATAAAAAACAGCCGCACGGGTCGATCTTCAAGGTAAAGCAACGCTTGCCAAGGTTAGTCTGTGGATGGATGACCATATTATCTTACCGAGTTTCCTCCGTGCCTCGGAAAGCACGTTAAGCCGTTGGTCCCGGCTGTCATTTGAAGATCTTTGGCAGTCGTTACGGATTATTATAAGCCAATAAATCTGACACCAGTCTTGCCAAGAACTGCCGTATTACCCAGTTAGTGGGTTGTGGAGGTCTGGTAGGCAGCCGCTCCACGTAAAATACTGGTATTCAGCTGAATACGATTTGACTGGGAGCCGACCCCGGTATAGTTGGGAAAAGGCTAAGCAGATGATGATGTCAAAAGTTAAAAGAGATTATGGAGCTGGGATTTGGGCTAATTTATGGAGCTTTCGGTGAATGCATACATGGTATGCTTAAAATATTATGAATGCGATTTTTCCCGTTTGACCCGCTAAACTGATTTTGATGAAACTTGGCACAAAGATATGACCTGGATAGAGGATAATTTTGAACCCAGTTTAGAGGAATGCGGAACAGAGAGTAAAGTCCCGCACTCCTCAATTGTAAAGGGAGGATCCTTCGACCAGACGGATGTTGTGTCTGGCGGGCTACTGCCCGATAGATAATATTCGGGCTGATGTATGTGTTCAAATCGCACGGTAAACTCTGCTTGCGCGATGCAGGAGTTTAGTTCGCTGCTAGTTGGATAGATGGCGTCGCGGTTCTTTTTGTTGCGATGTAGATTTGCTTCCATGGTTTTTCTTGTGGCGGTATTGATGCCGCTACAC
Organism: Lacanobia wlatinum; assembly: GCA_947578705.1. NCBI lineage: Eukaryota > Metazoa > Arthropoda > Insecta > Lepidoptera > Noctuidae > Lacanobia > Lacanobia wlatinum. The sequence continues at coordinate 26,333,426 of OX388031.1, forward strand.
CAGTAGTAATTTTCTTTGGTTAGTTCACGGTTCTGTGTTGAGCTGAGTCTATTTTGTAAAAAGTATTGTTAAAATAGTTTTAAGATGTTTTTGTTTTGAGGTTTTTAAGTAGTTTCATTACGTTATACAGGAAACAAACAGAGTAATCAAAGAACAACAGAGATATGCAAAATGCATTGAATTTTCTTTTATGATTTCTATAATAATTTTGTATGCAATCTTAGGTGCCCAAAAATATTGTTTTCGGTCTCCATGTTACGTTTATCTTTTTAGTTTATCACTTTTAGTGCCAAGTGCAAAAGTGTTTTTACATTTTTAGTGCCAAGCACTCAACACATGGGCCGAACAACAATTCGTTCGTGTGCCCACAACCCGCGCATGAACACAAGTCACATATAGCTACTTAAAACGACGACACAGATGCGGGTTGTGGGCACACGAACGAATCACTGCTCGACCCATACGCTGAGTTCTTGGCACTAAAAGTGTTAAAATAACTCTGCCATTGTCTCCCTTATCATGAACTATTAACCAGGACCCAGGATATACTTTATTACAGGGATTGTTTGTAGTGCCAACGAGAGGACTACCGGTATATTCTCTTGATACGGTAGGTTTCAGGTACACATGGGTCTACTTCCGGCTCACTTCCGCTACATTAACTGTATTTAGGCTTTTGTTAGTGTGCTGTTTATCTTCATGAAATGTTTCCTGAAATATAAATGTTTATTCCTTTCAATGAACTTGATATGAATGTACCTAGATAAAAAGGTTTTAGAGAGAAATCCCACTTATTTACTTAAAACTTGGCTGGCTTGTATTTTATTTAGTTGAATGCTAAAGATAGCAGACATAAATTAACAGGCTTTCACCAGCAGCTTCGCTCGTCTATACTAATATATAAACCTGTAGAGTTTGTTTGTTTACTTGAACGCGCTAATCTCAGGAACTCCTTCGGTCCGATTTGAAAAATTATTTCAGTGTAAGATTTATTTCAGGCCCACTTACCGAGAAAGGCTATAGGCTATATATCATCACGCTAAGACCAATAGTAGCGGAGCAGTAATGAAAATTGTGACGCAGACAAAGTTGCGCGGGCCTTTCAAAGAACGGAATCATCTTTTATAAGACAATCAGGTGATTCAAGCCTGCAATGTCCTAGCCAAACTGGAAAACAACTTTAAAAAGTATGCTTCCCGTGGGAATCGAACTCACGCCCACCGGGTCATAAGGCAAACGCCTAAACCACTTTGACCACGGAGGCAGTTCAGCAAATATTTGGTTGTAATCATTTCTGTTACTCAGAATAACAACAAATTCATTTCATTTGGCATATATTTCATGTATGTTTAGGTAAAACTTTTAGCATCTGCTGTTTCTCACAACAGAGCTGCGTCATTCTCGGAAATGTGTTAGGTATAATGACGCTCATAGTTATTGTACTAGGATACTGGAACTACCTACTGTAACTCAACCATGACCTGTGAGGTTAAGGTAAGACCACAGATAGAAATCTATAGGAAAATTTATGATGGTGTTAGGTTTCTACCTATCTAGAATAGTATATTTTAATGACATCGTTTAGGAACTGAACTTTACACGATTTATTTTTTAAATCTGGTTTTTAATATTGTAATTTATTTTATTATTAACTCATCATGTTCAAAGGCCAGTTACATAACATAAAGACACGTTAAGAACAAAAAAAAATATATAAATTAAGTATATAAATAAATGCTTTGGAATATATTTATTTTAAAACATTGAATAATTCATATATTTTTATTTGCCAATGACTTTGAAATCAAGTTTTAAACAATGTTCCTTATAAGATTAGAAATATTAATTATTATTTAAAGCAAAAATGCTACTCGATAGCATAAATAATTAAAATATTAACTAGGTTGACTTTTGCTTTTACAGACACTAATCTAATAGTCACATACAAATAAAAAATACACGTTTAGCTTAATAATAAGATTGATTTAACGGGGCCTCTGCGAGTTTGTTTCAGCCCTTCGCCTATCAAAGGACCGGGTCTCCAAGGACCCGAGAATGTAAAAAAAATAAATAAACATAATAACAATAAATCTTTATTTCAGACCATGTCCATAAATAAATCGAGATTATAAAACTTGAGCACGAATAAAAGTTTTTAGGATACTTGAGTCCTGTTTCTCCGCGATAATGTTTCTTTCATGCAAAAATGTGAAACATTAGATATTTCGGCTCGAGTGAAGCCTGAGTGGATAATTGGTGAAGGAGACCGACTTCTTACGGGGTCCATGTTGTCTTGTGGGTTTTCATTCGCCATTTTTCAAAAGAAAATTAATATTAAATACAAATAATTTTAATAACAAAAGTTCGTTTTTCTTTTAAACTAACAAATAAAAAAATGTAAAAATAAATAAATAACAAAAATCTAATTTATTTTTAATTAATTAAATAATCAAATTAATTGATTAACAAACGAAAATCAAATCAATTAATGTAAATTAATATTTAATCAATATATAATTTTAAAACAATATTTACATAAAATAATTACATTACAAATTTCAAATAAATAGATGATTATAAAATAATAAAAGTGACAATAATAATAATTTGATTCAGGCGTAATCCGTATCACAATTAGAGTTGTGGACGGGGCGGTCGCTAGAATCGGAATGACCGCTCTGCTCAGCGCTCCGGCTTATAAAGGCTGCGCTCCCTTCCACAACTCGCCTGATTCATTGAGTGGTATGATGATGTCACGTGTGTACGATGAGCATTGCGTTTCGTTTTACGTTGTAATAATTTACTCACGCCGACACGGCCATTCTGCAAAAGGTCGCCACTGACCTTATAACCCTGTAATACGAGAATAGATAGCACAGTATCAAAACATCAAGTAATTATTACAACTACTGGGTCAATCACTTAGTAGATCTTCGCCTACAACTCATAACTATTATTATTAAGAAACATTATTATGAGTAAGGAGGCCCCTGTCCTCAACAAACTCGTAATAATAACTTTAAAATTTGGAGGCCCCTGTCCTCAACAAACTTTATCTCATAAAATGTTTGGAGGCCCCTGTCCTCAACAAACTTTATCTAATACAATGTTCGGAGGCCCCTGTCCTCGACAAACTTTAACTTATAAAATGTTTGGAGGCCCCTGTCCTCAACAAACAAATATAAATTATTATCAATACATAGGTGCCGGGTATAAAATTCAAGTAGTGTAAACGTAACTTGAATACCTTTATTGTAGTGCATTGATCCCTGCATCAGCACATTGGTCCATGTCTTGGTTTGGTTCTGGATCGGTATTTGTAGAATATTCCTGTGGCAAGGAGGGTCCACCTTCCGACGTTATAGACTCATCTTCCGCCGACACGGTATCCTGGTCGATGCATTCTCCGGGTTTTGGTGCTAAGCGTAGCTGGTCATGAGCCACTTTCTTCGGTCTTCCTCTGCCTGTAATCTTTTTAAGTTGGTAGCGATCATTAGGTAAAACTTTCCAAACTTCGTATGCATTTGGGAACTTTAAATCGAGTCCAATTTGACTTCTGGGGTTAGTTTTAAAGAGAACTATCTCTCCTTTTTGAAATCTCTTGACTGTAGCTTTACCTTTATCAAATCTTTCTTTGTCGTTCTTTGCTCTTGTTTCAATTTTCTTTTGCACGTAGTTATCAAGCTGATTTCGATCTACAGTTCCTTCTTCATTAATCAAAGACAACAATTCAGCAGGTGCAGCACATTGCTTTCCAGTAAGAGCTTTAATTGGACTTACGTTTGTGGTCTTATTCTTGGTACAATTTATTGCCAATTGGAGGGCATCTAAAGCTTTTTTCCAGTCTTTTGTTTCGTAATTACGGATAATAGTTAAACCGTTTTTAACAACGGCCATTATGCGTTCGACTTGTCCGTTGGTGCGACTTACCCCGGGTGCAATAAAATGTTGGTGAATACTATACAGCTTACAAAATTCTTCAAATTCGGCTTTAAATGCAGTATCTTGATCGCTTATGATTTGCTTAGGGGCTCCAAATAAAGCTACGACATTTTTAAGTGCGTTAAGCATTGAACTTGCAGTTTTGCTTGTCGCATAAGTTAAAGTCACAAACTTTGTATAAGCGTCAATAATAACGATGACATATTCGTGCTTATTGTTTCGTTTTGTAAGGTGACCAGTCATATCAATATGGATGGTATCAAAAGGAACTGGTTTCTTCTCTATAGGATACATTTGTACCTGTTTAGCGCCTGAGGTTCCTTTACTTGTTTTGCAAATGACGCAGTTGTCGATGAATCGCCTCACTGTTGTGCTCATTTCAGGAAACCAGTAAGTTTCACGAATTTTGGAGAGTGTTTTCTCCCATCCGAAGTGTTTAAGTGCAGTGTGGTAGGCGTTGATAATGCTCCATTGATAGGATTTCGGAATTACCTTTTTCCACTTTTTGCATCCGGGCTCATCCTCATTGTATTGACGTTCTAGAACAAGATCATGAATTCGATAATCACTCATTTTCTCACCGTGCTCCAACCTTTTTATCAGATCGGCCAACTCCTTGTCACGTCTTTGTTCAATCTTGAGCCAGGTATCTATATTCTGGGTTAGATTAATACATACCACAGGGTTTCGGCTAAAGTAATCTGCATGCTTCATACGGTTGCCTTGGCGATACTCGATTTTGAAGTTGTAGTGTTGCAAGAATGACCACCATCTGTGAATCCTGGGTAAAAGTTCATGTTTGTGAGACGATGACTTTATGGCGTTGCAGTCGGTAACAATGGTAAATGTTCTGCCATAAAGATATTGCCTGAAATGTTTAATAGCTCGGACTATAGCGAGTGTCTCAAGCTCGTAGCTATGATAGTGACTTTCTGGTTCTGTAGTCCTCATGCTCATGTACGCCACAACATGTTGCCGTCCATCTTTTATTTGAATGAGAACAGCACCAAATCCCGAACTACTTGCATCAGTATGGAGCTCTATCGCCAACCCTTCTTGGAATATGGTGAGAACTGGTGCCGATGTTAGTCTGCGAATGATATCAAGTCTAACATTTTCACATTCTGGTGTCCATGTAAACTTAGCGTCCTTTTTGGTCAGGTTATACAACGGAATCATGCGTTCTGAAAAAGATGGTATGAAGCGTCTGAAATAGCCAGCTAGACCACAGAACTGTCGGACTTGTTTTAAATTCGTAGGGACTGGTGCCTTCTCGAGAGCTTCTACTTTTCTTGGACTTGGACGAACAGTGCCATTTGAGATCAGGTTTCCAAGATACTCAATTGAAGTTTTGAAGAAAGAGCATTTCTTAGCGTTTAATGTAAATCCAGCTTTGGTTAATGCATCTAAAACCTTGTCTAGTATCTGTAGTCCTTCAGAGAACTTTTCACATTTAATAAGGACGTCATCCATGTAAATTAGAATGTCTTCAAGCAACGGTCGTAATGCTGTCATTATAGCGCGTTGAAATACTGCTGGAGCATTCATTAATCCAAACGGCATTCTAACATATTCATACAGGCCATCGGGAGTAATAAAGGCTGTCTTTGATATTGAAGCCTCATTAATAGGGATTTGATAGAAGCCCTGGGCCATATCGAGGCTAATAAAATAAGTAGCTCCCGATAGTCTATCAATTTGGTCTGAAATAATGGGTAGTGGGAATTTGATGGGAATAGTGTTTTTGTTCAGTTCCCGGTAGTCAGTACACATTCTGTCTTCTCCATTTTTCTTCTTCACAAGGATAACTGGGCTCGCATAATCTGATGTACTTTCTCGTACGATCCCGTTTGCAATTAATTCGTCAATAATGGTCTTGACCTTTTGTCTCTCTATCGGTGCCATTCTGTAGGGCCTTCTTGATACTATTTTAGATGGATCTTTGAGTTGAATGTCCAAATTTCCAGTTGTAACTTTAGTTTTAGGAATTCCTGTAACAAAAGAAGCATTGTATTTTAGTAATAAATGTTTCAACTCACGTATTTCCTCTTCATTAGTCAAATCGGTGTCTAGATTGCTTAAAGTGTCCTCAGCAGCTTGAACGGTTGAAATAGGCGAGTTCCTCATTACTTTAGCGCTTTGTTCAGTAACCAGGACATTCAAGCCAGTGCCCTTTACGATTTCAGCTCCAATCATAAGATCACATGGTGTTTCGTGATCTTCCACAATGTGAAACGTAATTTCAACGAAAACACTGTTTATGTTGCAAGTCGTGTTGATTAGTTGGCAGGATAAAATTGGCACACTTTTGCTTCCAATGCCCTTCAACATCAAAGAACAATCTTCACGTTTACCTGGTAAGGTACAGCTAACCGATCGTCTTATCAAGGAACGAGCAGCCCCGCTATCATACAATGCTGTAAATGTACGGTTACCAATACAAACGGCCATTGGGGTAAGTATTTCGTCATGTTCTTGTGCTAAATTGACTTTTTCAGCTTCATCGTTCATCTTCTTAAAACATTTATCTTCGACGTGGCCAGTTTTGTTGCAATAATTGCATTTGAGCTTTGAGCGTTCTGTTCGAATCGCAGACTCTTTACTGGTGATTTCGCTCAATAATGGTTTTGGGTCGTTTACTTTGTCGTTTGCTTTGTTGCAATTTGCTTGAATGTGCCCAGTCTTGCCACACTTGAAGCAAACTATCGATTCTTCTCTGTTGTTCCTAAGCCTGGGCCGTTTGGCAGGCGGTTCGCCCTGTCGTGGTTCTCGTGGCCTGATTGTAGCTGCAACAGAAATCAATTCGGGAACAGTCGTGCATTTACTTGACAACAATCGTAAGCGAAGATACTCATTATCCATGCAGCCAATAACGGCTTCCACAGCGTCAGTATCTTTATTGCCGCTTACCACACGTTTCCATATATGCCAGGCTTTAGTTATTGATTCTGCTGGATTTGACATATCAAATTTGAAGTTGCGCAACTTAAGAATGTCATTGGAGTAACGTGCTTCAGGTTCGAACGTTTGTATTAATGCTTCTCGCATCTCACTCCATACAGGCGATTTTACTAGCCAGGCATCACCAACAGTCTTGGCTCGACCTTGCAATAGACTAGCTATCTTAGTGCAAACTTCATAGTCAGCCAACTCCCAGTGTGCTTTGGCTTGATCAACATGCTCGCACCAGTCTCGAATTGGAACATCACCATCTGGATTGTAGGGTGCAATATAGATATCGCATAATCTTGGTCTTCGCGTCGGATTTACAGTCTTATTTATCAACCCTGTAAGGAACTCGTGATTAGTCTGCATACTGGCTTGCTGCTGTCGTGACAGGTTTTCCAAAATATTGGCTAACGTAGACAGCATCCGATTTGAGTTAGAGCCTTCTGTTCCTCCATCATTGAGGGCGGATGGAACCGAAGATATGCCTCGATTGATCCCGCTTCTGGTTTCGGCTCGAGTGAAGCCTGAGTGGATAATTGGTGAAGGAGACCGACTTCTTACGGGGTCCATGTTGTCTTGTGGGTTTTCATTCGCCATTTTTCAAAAGAAAATTAATATTAAATACAAATAATTTTAATAACAAAAGTTCGTTTTTCTTTTAAACTAACAAATAAAAAAATGTAAAAATAAATAAATAACAAAAATCTAATTTATTTTTAATTAATTAAATAATCAAATTAATTGATTAACAAACGAAAATCAAATCAATTAATGTAAATTAATATTTAATCAATATATAATTTTAAAACAATATTTACATAAAATAATTACATTACAAATTTCAAATAAATAGATGATTATAAAATAATAAAAGTGACAATAATAATAATTTGATTCAGGCGTAATCCGTATCACAATTAGAGTTGTGGACGGGGCGGTCGCTAGAATCGGAATGACCGCTCTGCTCAGCGCTCCGGCTTATAAAGGCTGCGCTCCCTTCCACAACTCGCCTGATTCATTGAGTGGTATGATGATGTCACGTGTGTACGATGAGCATTGCGTTTCGTTTTACGTTGTAATAATTTACTCACGCCGACAGATATGTGTCCGATCGTTCAGAACAGCACCTAAAATACATTTTGGGATGAAAATTGCTTATATTGCGGATTTTTTTAAGAAATCACCATCCTACTCTGAATGTTTTACTTCCATATTTGTTTTTTGTCGACCTTATATCATCTTTCTTCAAATTAGTCTATCGTTTTTTGTCGACCTTATATCATGTTTCTTCAAATTAGTCTATCGTTTTTTGTCGACCTTATATCATGTTTCTTCAAATTAGTCTATCGTTTTTTGTCGACCTTATATCATGTTTCTTCAAATTAGTCTATCGTTTTTTGTCGACCTTATATCATGTTTCTTCAAATTAGTCTATCGTTTTTTGTCGACCTTATATCATGTTTCTTCAAATTAGTCTATCGTTTTTTGTCGACCTTATATCATGTTTCTTCAAATTAGTCTATCGTTTTTTGTCGACCTTATATCATGTTTCTTCAAATTAGTCTATCGTTTTTAGGGTTCCGTACCCAAGGGGTAACCAACAGAATCCTTTTTCTACGCCTTCGCTGTTCGTCCATCCGTCAGTCCTTCCGTCCAGCCGTCTGTCCTTTCGTTCATCCGTCTGTCTGTCAGCGGGTTGTACCTCCAAAACCGTAATAAGTAGACAGTTATAATATTCACAGAGTGTGTATTTCTATTGCCGCTTTAACAACAAATCTATCTATCTATACAGGATGAATTTTTCAAGTGTGCCTTCAGGGCCAAATCCGAAACTATAAGAAATATCGAAAAACACCCTGTATTAGTACACCATCCGAAAGTGTAGCTAATAAGGATCAAATTTTGGGAAGTAATAATACATGGCAAACTAAGAATGAAAAAAATGAAAAAGCTTTTTCGTTTATGGCACGTTGGAACCCTTTGTGGTTCCGTGGTCCCATAAACGAAGTGAAGTGAGAGTGTGTTGTGATCAAATAATTAAAACAAATGTATTATGATTAAAGTAATGTCCCAAAAATCACACGAACCATGGCCTCACTAACGACACCACAGTCATTATTTCTAGATTACTAGCTCCTACTAAGAACTCAGTAATTTCTTCCCTGCCAACAGAATGTTACGCAAAAAACATTCATCATTTTATGGTGTTATTGCATGATAATGAGTTTAATGATTACACATTGTTTAGTTTGGCGTCATTATTCTTCGTAAGTGGAAAAATCTGCCCGATCATCAGAAGTGATTCATAAAAACTGCGGGTGGTGGTAGCCTTGTTAAGATATCTTGTTGTCGATAGATTAGGATGAGTTAAGAAATAAATTATTTGATTTAGAATAAACTAGATTGTACAAAAAGCTTCGCTTCGATATCTCACGGGAATGTACTACTGGGATAAAAAATCCTTACACACCTATCCTGGTTAAGATCTACTCGTGTGTCGATTTGTATCGGTCACCAGAAAATGGCAAACTCCGTAAGATTATAAAATAACTTGAGAGATTGGTAACTTTCGATAAATTGTCAACTGAACATTGGGAATGCTTTTTTACGCATCAAAATTTTATTGTTTATAATCTCTCACATTCATTCCGAGAAGTTGTGAACTGAAATAAAATGGCAACCAATCAGAGCACAATTCTACAAGAAACAGCCTCTTATTGGTTTGTTCAGATGTGACGTCACATGTACGCCGTAGAGTTATGCATTAAATGGACCTCCCGTTGCCCGATATTGGTTGAGTTTACTTTAGGTGTTCAATTTTTTTAAGTGTTATAATTTAACTGCGATGGTCCTAGTTTATCACTTGTGACTTTGGGTCACAGATTATGGTTAAATTGCATTGTTGAACATGTAAGTGGGCACGCCATTTATTCCTGGAGGCTCATTTTGATTAGTATTGTATGCTTGAGTTTACTTATTTAAATATCTATATATGTAATTAGTTTTATCATTGTTTCATATGTAATTTTTGGGATAAAATAGTATGCTAGCGGACATGTGCCATCCATTTATTTAATTTAATGATCGACATCTATCATAAAATGTTGAATAATGTTATATAAATTCAAGTTCTTTAAACTTAACAGACAGTTGTGTTGCTGGGGAGTTTGTTGGCCACTTCTTCTTCCCAGCTAAAACACTAGGAAGTGGTGACGGGCTGGGCGATTTGGGGGACTGTCTTCATGTAAATTTTGACGTTCAAAAAGTGCTGATTTTCAGCCTAGATTGAATAAATGCCTTCTGATTTTGATTTTTTAGGTAGGTATAACTAATTTATCATGGGTTTGTCATAGTATCTTTTTTATTTGAAAATGATTGGAGTTGCCATTCAATTCGTAACTCTACATAGATGTGACGTCACATCTGAACAAACCAATGAGAGCCTAGTTTCTTGTAGACTTGTGCTCTGATTTGTCGCCATTTTACTAACGTTCACAATTTCTCGGATTTTTTTCTCTTTAATCTCTATCGAAATTTCTTGGAATGAATTCAATATCAAATTTTGATGCGTAAAAAAGCATTCCAAATGTTCAGTTGACAATTTAACGAAAGTTTACAATCTCTCAAGTTATTTTATAATCTTGCGAAGTTTGCCATTTTCCGGTCTTCTTCTTATCATGTGGGCAGTAAGGTCTAGCGACCCCAAACACCCTAGTGTCAGAGTTTCTAAACCGCCTCAAGGGCCTCTGAAATGGTTTATTTGACGACCGCCATTTGGCGGCCGGGACCACCGGCTTATACGTGCCTTCCGAAGCACCGAATCATCTTTTTATCAGACAATCAGGTGATTTAAGCCTGCAATGTCCTAGCCAAACTGGAAACAACTTTACAAAGTATGCTTCCCGTGGGAATCGAATCCACGACCACCGGGTCAAAAGGCCAACGCCTAAACCCCTCGACCACGGGGGCATTTTCCGGCTCGTCTCGCCATCTATTTCTGGGCCTGCCGAGTTGTATTCCTTGCGTTTGGGATCCACTGCGTGGCTCTGACATACGGCAGATATGACCAGTCCAATTCCACTTTAAGGCTTGTATACATGCCAATGACCTTGTGCATATAAACGGAGCTAACTACTCCTCCTCGCGCCACTCTGCTACCCTTATTTTTAATTTATTATGAAAAAGTAACACATATTTTAAAAAAGTAACAAAACTAAATTGTTTTCGTATGTATTGCAAAGCAGTAGATATTTTTTTTTTACTTTTGTTTAAAAAATGAAGGAGTATAATGGTTTCATCTCAACGATTTGGAGGTGATTTGGTGTTATTTTTTCTTATTATTTGATAACGATATATAAATTCTGGCTTAACCAAACTACGTATCATATCATGTAGATTACTACCTATTTTTTTCAGATGTAATTTCTCAGTAAATGCCGACGCAAAGTTGCTTCATCTGCACGCAGTTTTTAAGTATTTTTCGAGAGAGCCAGCCTTAATTTCGCAGCTGGTGTGGCCAGCGTTCCAAAACACAAATAGCGGACTATTTGTGTTTTGGAACGAAGTATAGAGTTTCGAATGCAATCTGTGTTTGACATCTGTAAGTTTCCATAGATCGTTGTATCTAGATATTGTTTTAAAATCCATACAACAGCAAACATGTAATGGTCAAATTATATGAGAATCATGTAGATTGATGTCTAAGGTGTTATTTTAAGCAGTGGTTTGAGTGGATTTGTACAAACAGTGCAAAGGAGTGGAACTCTGCCTGCGTCTGTGTTTTCGAACGCTTACAACCCTAATCTCTTCAAAGTTAGAGTGAACAGGCTCCTTCTAGGTAAGCTCGCTCCATCGCAAACTTTGTCTCTGTCATCTCTGACCTAGACTAGAGTCTAGAGCAAACCCATCAAAAATTAAAAAATGGATTTGCCAGATATCACGTAGGTTGTTTGCCGAATTTTTTCGAAAGAATCACTGCGGCCTTGGAACACAAAGGCCATTAGGAGGAACACGGATGGGTTTTAGTCAGTAAGAGTCTGACACCCCCTTCTGCTCTGCACAGAGCGGGAGGAGTCATTTGATGATTTCCCATCCTAAAAAGATATCACGCAGTTCATTGTCACATAGAACTTTAAGCCTTAGAGACAAAAAGGTACTGGGTGAAAACCTACTCAGTGATCAATATCTTTAAGTTGTCTTACAAAGTCCTTTGGTAACTTACTGAAACTTTTATGTTTAAACTAACAAGCAATATGATCCTGCTGAAAGGAAAAGCCTTTTAAACCTAATACTACTTCAAAAATTCAGGATTCTTCGACAGCTTAATTTTAATAGCGACACCTATTTGGACGTCTCAGGACATGGCGCCTATGAAGTGTCATTGCCATCAAAATCAATAGATATTTATTCAAACTAGGCAAAAATCAGCACTTTTTGAACGTCAATATTTACATGAAGACAGTCCCCCAAATCGCCCAGCCCGTCACCACTTCCTAGGGTTTTAGTGTAAAGAAGAAGTGGCGCAACATACTCCCCACCAACACTACTGTCTGTTAAGTTTGAAGAACTTGAATTTCTACAAGCATATCATGAACAGGATGAGAAAAAGGGATAGTGCTATTCGTCCTGCATTAGGTATTATGTTTCTGTTTCCCACATCGGAATCATGATAGCATTGGTTCGTTTTAGTGGGGGGATCAACTTTTTGAGAAATATTGACCCGATTTTTTTACCATAGGTGGAAGTAAAAATGCGAATTAGAACAACCTGGGAATGAGAAATTCTGGGTTTTGGACTATCGGGGAATTGGATAGACTGGGATTTGGACATTCAGTAAATAGGATATTTTGAAGCAGCTGGGCATTTTGAGAACTACTCCGTACTGAATCTGAATAATATTTCAGTTGGTACCATCCCATTCGAAGAAAATTTATGCCCAGTCAACTAAGTGGAAGATAAAAATAACATGCACTTAGCAAAGTATGTTAGTAGGACTACTATCATTTAAATGAAAAGTTTGTTATAAATCTCAATCGAGAGCAGATTATTTTTTAAAAACAAACAGATTCATATCCATAATACGCTGTTCATAATATTATATTCTTTGCCTTTTAATCTTATAGTTTTTGGGAACAAATGTATCTAACTTCTTTGTTACTCATGTGTCAGGGACAATGCTCATTGTGGCATCAATACATCATCATTCATTCTACTCATTGTACATCTACCCGTTTTCATATACATCCTTTGTTATGATTATTTACTGATATTTTTGTTCGGTGTACGACTAAACGCCGACAGACACTACGCCGACAGACTGAACACCGACAAGGCTTTACTTCGACGGGACTCCTCGCCGATAGGACTCTTCGCCGACAGGGCTCATCAGCGACGTAACTTATCTCCGATAGTCAGATTTAGAAATTGATTATGCTGTTCTTGTAATTATGCAATTCATAAAAAATAAAGATCTTGCATTGGTCTTTAGTATAATAACATTAATACCTAATGTGACGTTACAACATTGTAACGTATATTATGGTACCTTTTGTGCGACACACTGAAGATCGACAACACCCCGACTCAGAGTACCCCGACTCCGATAGGTTAGATTAGAAGGCTAAGGCGAAGCAGAGCGGAGCTCCCGCCTTAGCCTTCGTGGTATTTTTTTTCTAAATCACCCAGAAATAGGAGCCTCGCGAAGCGGGGCTCCCGATCTTCAGTGTGTCACACAAGCATAAGTTGCGTCGCTGATGAGCCCTGTCGGCGAAGAGTCCTGTCGGCGAAGTGTCCTGTCGGTGAAGAGTCCCGTCGAAGTAAAGTCTTGTCTGTGTTCAGTCTGTCGGCGTAGTGTCTGTCGGCGTTTAGTCGTACACTCATTTTTGTTATACCTACTGTGTTCAAAAACCTTCCTGGTATCATCCATGATCATCATGGTATATATTTTTTAGATTATTTCTATTTCATTGACCATTTTTATGGGAAAACATCAAATGAATCCTTCCGGAGCGGAAGGGTGTGTCTCTTACTGACTAAAACCCATCCGTGTTCCTTCAAATTTCTTTGGCGTTCCAGGGCCGCGGTGACTCTTTCGAAAAAATTCCATAACATTTCATTGACGTTTGTATGTCATGTTTGATAATTAACTGCTGGCTCACAGTAACCTACACCATAGCCTCGATTAAGACAAAATGTATTTTTGATACATGATCAGCCGATTGCCGTCTACTGCTGAACGTAAGCCTCCCCCAAAGAGCGCCAACCATCCCAGTCTTGACTCTTGAGCAGTCCGCATCCATCCGCTGCCAGCCACCTTCTTCAAATCATCGATTCATCGTGCCGCAAGGCGTCCCATTACGTTACGTTTGCCCATACGCGGTCTCCACTCTAATACACACATGTCAGCTCCATCGACTGTCTGTCCGTCTACAGGCATGGCCTGCCCACTTCCACTTGCTTTTTGTGTGTTTTTGATCCTGTTAGTACGACTAGGACATGGGTTACTTTGTAATTAGGATAATTATCAACATTCAGGCAGGCGAAGCCGCAGGCAGAAGCTTATTATTCCACTAAATAAATCGCGTCGCCCCTAAAGATTACAGACACTAGAACAAAAGATAACTGGATTGTTAAATTACCAGCTTCAGCCATTGTGTGCACAGGCGATACAACTGTCAACCAAGTACCAACAAGTAGGGCAAAGTATGAAACATTAATCACTACTACCAACTTTACATAATGGTTTAAAGTTCATTCCTTTGTTGTGGTAGTGGCAGGGTTTTCCATTGTCTGCGGTCTCTTTCTTTGATATGAATGTAGAGAGGGATGGAAGATGAGCATTATCGAGCACCAATCGTTTTGAATGTCGATTGTAATTGTCTTTGAATTTGAAATGTTTAGGTTATTATGGCGTGGTAAGTTGCTAAGCGAAAATAGATGTTCGAAGTCACGTCGAACATACGTAACTCTTGGTTTAAAAAGCTGGGAATTAAAAAAGGTTAAGTTATAATATATTTTCACGTCGATTGAGCATTCGAAATGTCTTTGTTACCAATTTAATCACAACTTTTGTATTAGCATGAATCGTCGACGACAAAAGAAAAGAGAAGCCAATACTCAGACTGAAGTCGGGCTGCAGATGATGATTATTGAAACGATATGACGACGTTCCGGCGAGGCCATGTTCAGCATTTTCGGCTGAAATTATAGGTATGGTGATGGTGGTAGCTTCACGAAGATAGATCTTGTTGTGTTTTATGGACACAGTACGATTTAGTAGAGTTTCTATTGGAGCAGTCCACAATATCCTGGACATATTGTAGCGTTTAAGGGCGCTATTACAAAATCGAGCGCTAGGCCCGGACTATCGCGTTTCCCGAGATTTATAGTGATTGTAGCGCTGTATTCAACAATTGTTTAAAAATATTATTTTACATTTAAACTAGACAATTCTTTTTTCAAGCAAGGTAATATAGTGACCTTAGTTATTAGTTACTTTTTGTTTGAATTTGGACTAAATTTTCATAGACAAAAAATTTAATTTCGGATGAAAAATTATTAATAACTCTCTTTCTCACGGAATTATTTTTAGTGTATTACTGTATGAAACATAATAAATTGAATAAAGCACTCCAAAGTAGTAGATACAGTTGTACCATAAACATTTTTGTTAATGATGAAATTATTATATCTTCGATGTAACAAAGCATCAAAAAATGCCTAAAGTAAAATTTTATGAAACAACCTTTGCAGAGACAAGGTTTTTACTAATTTACGTAAACAAATTGAAATATTTGTTTAAAGCACTCCCAAGAAAATAAATCAAACTTTCGTGGCCATATATTTTTCATTAATCACACATCAAAACTCGCGTCAAACGCTCAAATCCAAGAAAAAATGTAATATCCTTCTTAAGCAGTTTAAGCAATCGTGAGCTATAAGATCTTTAAAAATTATATGAGTACTCAAAAATGTAACGAAGAACTAGGTTTTCTAAACTATATAGTTTGTACTCATAAAAGTATATTTCAAAGATTAAATACCATTAATAGGCAAAGTTTATATTCACAGGACCATGACCACCTAATGAATCTTAATCAAATGAGCAAAGTTCAATTACAAGCCGCACAAAACAAAGCCAACCGCCTCATAATACTCATAATCTACTACTAGTATTCGTTAGCTCCAAGCCAGTTGATCCACAGCTGCGCTGCGCCTGCGCAATTTGATCTGATTGCCGCTAACTGATGTTGTATTTGTGTTAACTAATACCAATTGAGAAGCAATTGCTTTTCGTTTTGTTACAATTACTTTGCCTTATCAATAATAGCTATTGACGTATCGTCTATAGTTTTGATCATAGAGTACAAAGACGCCTCAGTGGGCACTGCTAGACATGACATTGGTAATATTTTCCACAAAAACCAGTGGTGTACCTTTACATCTTCATAGTAAACCATAGCCCCACGCCCACTGCTGACTTTAGGCCTCTATTTTCGTGCCAACCCCCACGTTCCTGTAACAACCTTGAAGGTAGACGGTACAGAGAGTAAAGTCCCGCACACATTCATTGTAAAGGGAGGATCCTCCGACCAGGCGGTTGTTGTGCCTGGCGGGCAACTGCCCGATAGTGATATTCGAGCTGATGTATATGTTCAAATCGAACGGTAAACTCTGCTTGCGCGATGCAGGATTTCGACGTAGTAGTTCGCTGTTAGTTGAATAGATGGCGTCGCGGTTCTTTTTGTTGCGATGTAGATTTGCTCCGGTTTTGCCGCTACAACCTCATCCGAGTTTTACCCCCGGTGGCAGCAATGCCATCAAAACCAGCGTCTGGCAATGCTGTGTATGGCTAAGGCTATGACAGTCTACGTTTTTCGCGTCACCATCATGTCAGCCGAAAGATGTTCACTGCTGGACATAGGCTTGCCCCAAGTGTCACCACAACTACCGGTCCCGTGCGGCTGGCATTCATCGGCTACCCGCGATCCTCACCAGGTCATCGGCCCACCTTGTGGAAACCTTCCCACGCTGCGTCTTCCAGTACATGGTCACCACTCCAGAACTTTTCGGCCCCATCGACCATCTGTTCTGTGAGCAATGTGCCCTGCCCACTGCCACTTTAACTTTGGTGATCTTTCAGGCTAAGTCGGTTTTTCCAAGGAACGTACTCCTGTAATGAAAAGTCAATAATTCTATATCCTATTACGAGGCATGATCTACCAGTTTGGCAAGTTGCATCCAGATCCGTTTAGCTGTTTAAACATGAAGACGTAAATCCGTTTAGCTGTTTAAACTAAATATAATAATATTATGTCTGATAGACATAATATTATATTTAGTACTACGTTTTGCCTGCGACTTCGTAAGCGCATATCTCGTTTTTCCCGTTCCCGTAAGAATTTCGGGAAATTTGGCAAGGTGTAGGAGAGCACTAAGAGTAGTGCTCTCCTACACCTTGCCAAATTTTAGCTTTCTACGACCAGTAGTATCGGCTGTGCGTTGTTTGTCAGTCACTCAGGGAAGAATTTTATATACCTATTAGTATTGAAATATTCTCTAGTAGCTGCCGTTCTATTGTGTACTCTGTTGTTATAATCAATTGTCGATTTGACACTCAATTAGTGACCTACTTGATGTCGACAGCTCTATCATAGTTCAGAGCCCATAATAAATCATGGGACCGTCTGAAAGAATGTCTGAAGTGACAATTACTGGGACAGTGACCGAAGAATTTGTTCATGTAGAGAGGTAGTTGCTATACCAGTGCGCTTCGAAAAACGATCTATTAATCGATCGATATTATCGATCTCTAATAACCTGATAGACTTAAGATCTCTTGGAATGCATCAACCGACTCAGGTTTTTTATAATCTTAAAATTTTAGCGAAAGTATTTCTTGGAGCCGAAATATTCTGTAGTGGCATTCTGCTGTCAATCCATGTAGTCAAGATGGATTGACAGCTTATTTCTTGATCACATCCCCAAGCCTTCACTTCGACATGTTAACAGAATCGACCGGTCGTAGTAACAACCGCGCACCGGAAGGCGTATCATTGGACGGCTTCCTAAACCTGGACTGATGACCAGTGAGTGAGAGCCGCAGGACTCTGCTGCATGTGAAAGCACGTTACAGGACCGTTCCATTTGGCGAAGTTTGGGAAAGGGGTATCAAATGATAAATTATATTTCATTTGTAAATAGGTTAAACATAACACTTTTACACGTCAATCTTCATGTTAGCTAGATGAGGCATCTCCAGCAGTGTACGTCTATCAGGTGCTGATATAATGTGTTTCATCAGCAGCTTACTTTTCAGGCGGTGTTTCTGGATTTCAGAGGATGCAGTGTCCACAATATGTTATGTACAGGTAACCTAAAATGAATACTAATAAACAACTGCAGTAATAAAATCACGGCAAATCATCCACTTCGTTGTCAATGGAAAAGTACCCAGAACACGGGCAGTATTGTCGCTTTGAATGCAATCAGTAATATGAACCGAAGAACAGCAGTGGGTGGGAATAGTAGAGGGCCTGTCCCCAATTAAACGAATCTAAAGATACCTTAAGGCGTTTGCCTTGTGACCCGGTGGTCGTGGGTTCGATTCCCACGGGAAAAGCATACTTTGTAAAGTTGTTTTCCAGTTTGGCTAGGACATTGCAGGCTTGAATCACCTGATTGTCTGATAAAAAACATGATTCCCGTGCTTTGGAAGGCACGTATAAGCCGGTGGTCTCGGCTGCCAAATGGCGGTCTTTAAATAAACCATGTCAGAGGCCTTTGAGGCGGTTTAGAAACTCTGACACTAGGGTTTGTGGGGTCGTTAGACCTTACTGCCCACACGAGAATAAGAAGAAGAAGTAGAATTATGTATTATATAGATATTAAAACCATATGCATTTATAATTAAATTCATTACATTATAATAGCTTGTCTAGTTACGACACAGTAAGAGCCACCGCGGCCCCGGAACGCAAAGGGCATAAGAAGGACACGAATGGGTTTTAGTCAGTAAGAGTCTGACACTCCCTTCCGCTCCGCCCAGAGCGGGGGGAGTCATTTGATGATTTACCATCCTTAAAAAAAAGAGTATGTGGGGTCTTTAGACCTTACTGCCCATACGAGAAGAAGAAGGCGTACCTAGTCTTATGTATATTCGATATTAAAACCATATGCAGTTTTAATTAAATTCATTACATTATAATAGCTTGTCTAGTTACACAACACATTGAACATCTATTATTCTGTGTTCGAGATCTGTGACGCTTTCACTGTATCTAGCTGTTCTACAGTTACGCAGCCAAGCGTGGCGGATACCGAGTATTTGAGTGCAGTGATGCTGTGTGCATTTTGTCTGTTTACAATGAGGGCTACCGTTTTTGTACTCACCTGTTGGCGCCACTGTCGATCGAAGCATTAAAGCAGTTATATTATAACGCGCATGTGAACAAAGTTAGAAGGAAAATAGTTTATGATGCAACGTAAATAATGTCGCAGGGTTACGTGGACTCATCACAATGTAAAAAAAGGAGATAATATACATATTTCCAATTAAAGGTTTATGCTGTGGTCGGTAGAAACGTAACATAATCTGCTATAGTCAGGCTGTTTTAGTAAAACATTAAAAAAAAAAAAAAATAAGTACCCAACACTGAAATTTGACATTACGAAGACCTCACGCTACACTAGCGCCTCTAGCGGTGAATTCAAACGCGATCTACTCATATATAAAAAAAACCCAAGATGCACAGTCTGGAACAAATGAAACACTCGAAACTGTCGTCAAAAACTAACATGTATCAAGTGTCATGTGTGAGTTGTGTTTAGTTATACTATAAACAATTTTTTTTGCAAATTCAACCTTACACGGATCGCTTAAAGTTATTTTTACAAAGCAGTGCAGTATGGCGAGCAAAACGAGACTGTTTGAAAATTGCGCACAATTGTACATATTGCGCTTGTTTTTGCGGACGTTTTTGAGATGCTGATTGTGTATCTTGGGTTTTTTATATATCAATGCCTCTACTGTATATATAAATAAATGAAAGCCTGTGGATGACTGGATGTTTAGATATATTAGATTAGGTTTGGTTGAAGAAGGGTGACTTGGGAGTTTGTTAGCCTGGACTAAATAGTTTGGTTTTTAAGGTTCCGTACCCAAAATGTAACCAACGGAACCCTATTACTAAGCCTCCGCTGTCCGTCCGCTGTCAACGGGCTGTATTTCGTGAACCGTAATAGGTATAGAGTTGAAATTTTCACATATTATGTATTTATGTTGGCCTTAAAACAACAAATAATAAAAATTAAGGTTTATGGTACGGAATCCTTCGTGTGAGAGTCCGACTCGCATTTGGCCGGTTTTTGGAATACATGAAGACATGGCCTCATTGAAGATATTTTATCCAGGTAATACATTCCCCAGTTATTATTTCCGACCTTCAAGCTGGTGATGTCATTATACGCTTTAATGCCTTATTAGTCTTCAAATACAAGCATGAGGGACAAATATTGAGAAGCTGGTAAGTGCGTCGTTTAAAAAGACCTATTCGGTACTTTGGAACCAAAATGCTTGGCATGGAAACTAAAGTACGTTCCACACGGATGTAATCCAATGTCCCATCCAAGGTGGCCTTGGTGGGAGCCTGGTTTCCTTCCGCGAATTTTGTTTGAGTTTGGATTGCATCTGCCGTCTACGAGGATAGCAACAAGCAAGGTCACCTTGGATTCCCGACGCTGGATTACATCCGTGTGGAATATGCTTTAACCAATCATCTACGTTGTATCCTTATGTTAAAACTAGCTTTTTCCCGCGACTTCGTACGCGCATATCGCGTTTTTTCCCGTTCCCGTAGGAATTTCGAGAAATACTCTCTTAGTGCTCCTACCTACATGCCAAATTTGAGCTTCCTACGACCAGTAGTTTCTGCTGTGCGTTGTCTGTCACTCACTGACTCAGTAACGGAATAATTTTATATATTAGGATATCCAAGGACATGCTATATTCAGAACTGTTCTCTCGTTACTTTATTCGCGTGTACAAAGGTCAGTATTTAAACATGTGTTTTGTTATTGTAATATTCACTATAAATAACATCATATTATTGTGTGTAGACTATCACAGGTCAAAGTAATCAAGTTACGGTAGCATTAAAAACAATGTTTTTACTGATAACTAGCTTTTGTCCGCAACTTCGTACGCGCATATTCTGTTTTTTATCGTTCCCGTAGGCATTTCGGGAAATCCTCTCTTAGTGCTCCCCTACACTCCCCAAGGAATTTACATGCGAAATTTCAGCTTTTAACGACCAGTAGTTGTGGATGTGCATTGTCTCAGTCAGTCACTCGGAAACGGTACACACACAGTAACGGAAGAATTGTATTTATTTATCATTTATCCTTTATTTCCATACTAGCTTCTGCCAGCGGTTTCGCCCGCGTAATCCCTAGGGAACATATTCCCGGGATGAAAAGTATATGTCTTTTCTCAGACTCTAGACTAGTTTTGGCGTGAAAGCGCGACAGACAGACAGACATACCGACAGACAGACAGAGTTACTTTCGCATTTATAATTTATAATATTATAAATAATGAATAAATAAATAATATATAGTAAGGATTAGGATGATTGATAAATGATTGTCTGTAAAATGAAGCTACGTGACGACTAAACGTCCACCTATCCATGCAAACTTACGAATTTATAGTAGTAAGTGTCGTGGTCGCAAGCGTAGCTTTTGTTTTTTTTTTTTGGACAAGCCCGACACACATTCCCCAACCACTGCAACTCCTGAAAGCCAGAATCAACAGTGGCGACCACCAGAAAAACGCCGAGCCAATGAAGCCCGACGAGTCCCGGAGAAACGATTCAACGGTCTTGGATGAACGAAATTAATCAGAAAAGTACAGCGGAGGAGTAGGAAAAAAAAATAATTTCCACTTCCCTCCTTGTCAAGCAGGAGACAGAATAGAGCTAGGCCAATAGGCACCAAGGGACATATACAACTGGGTTAAGCCCAGTTGCCAAGTACCACGGATTATAATATATTAACACTAAAACTAATGGGTCCTAAATTGTGAGCTACTTTTGATTCCAGTAATAGGTATGGCAAAATCGCTTGAACGCATGGAAATTTGTTCTGCAAGGTCCATATAGTAAACTACTCCAGATGTAACCTGAATACTATCTAACATAATATTGCGTTCAGTTTGCCAAAGAATACGCTCCCATAAGATGTGGTGTGCGGATTGTTCGTACTCATGGTCAGCTGTAGAACACTGACATAATGGCGAGGCCACAAGCCTAAAGGAAAATAGCAAGCGTAACTGCCAAGCATGGGGTCCTGGATTCGATTCCCACGAGGTCGGTCAAAAAGTGTTATTGGGATTTTCTATTACGAATTTCTTTGTAGCAGCCCGAACTTTGGAGATGGTGGTGTGATAACCCTGTGCCTCGGTAAGCACTTAAAGCCGTTGGTTCTGTCTAGTCGTGTCATAATGCCGTCCCATTTACTTTAACCATGGAACTCCCATCACCCATGGGAGAGTAAAGGAATAGAAAGTGCAGCTGTGTTTGCGCACACACTGGTTTATTATAATAATCTCCTGCTTACATGGCTAATCTTCGTGATAGGCCACCGTGGTCGAAATTCGGTCGCGAGAATTATTATCATTGGAAACAGCCATCACTGCTTGTGAAGTTTCATTACTACACACATCACATCAAATCATTATATCAGCCGAAAGACGTTCACTGCTGGACATAGGTCTCCCCAGTGGAGGTTTTGCTATAGTCGCCACGCTTGGCAGGCGGGTTGGTGATCGCAATGTAGCTGTTGCAATGTACAGAGTATGCTGCTGCCAATTCTCTGGTGAGTCTCTTAGTCGCCTCTTACGACTCCTACGGGAAGTGATGGGATGGTGCTATTCTTTTACATTAAGGCCCTACCTCTGCTTCAGAGCCGTCAAAAGGCTACTTTCTAAAGGATATTCCCCATTAACGGCTGGGTCAAAAGATTGGAAAAAATATATGTATATTGTAGATTCATAAACAACTATATGAACAATTGTTGTTTTCGTATGACATATAGTTTTGCTGTAAAAAAATATTTAACAACACGCTATTTTTTGGATATTTCTTCCAAACGGCTTCGAAGTTTAAAAATATTTTTACATGGAAAAATTGCTGGTAAAGTGTACTACAAAGTGAACATTGCTCATGTAAATCAATCAATATTTTGCAAAGAAAATGTTCAATATTGAGTCTCCCATATTTTTAAAGCTCTGTTTGGGCGAAGGCGGCAGTCGTGCGTTAGCACTGAGACGGGGAGGCTGTGTCGCTCGTTGCTCCGCTCGCGCTATCGACCGACTACGCGTATATGAATGTGTTAGTGCAAATATTTACGAACTTTTGTATTAGTGTGCGTTCATAGACTAGCTGTTTGCAGAGGAGCCAGCTTGATTGAGCGCGTGGGCGCGTTGTACAGTTTCATACAGCAACTTTTATCAAAATACTATCGGCTTTTTATCTGCTCTTTTTGTTTCAAACGTAGCCGACGTTAATTCTTAGTTTCTTTTATTAGCAACAAACTGACTAATATTAAAGAAAAATAAAAAATCAACATAGGTTTATTTATTCATTTAAACTTCATGAACAATAGGCGGACTTAATGCAACGAGGACTTCTCTATTAGTCAACCTTTGGGTTAAAAGAAATACACTGTGGTAGGTGTACAGCTCTTCAACACAAACATAAACAAACACAAGTTCATAAACAAACATTTATTTTCATTATTCGGTCGGCACATGCGGCGTGTCAGTCGCGTCTGTGGGGGACCCGTTTGGCTAAATTGTATTGTTTTGATAAAACTATGATATCTTTTGAATGTTCGATTTGAGTAATTCAAAAAAATAACTGAATTAAAGTACGATTTATTTTGATAAAACTGATACCAAGGTGCGAATAACGTGGTCTGCTTTGGTCTGTCATGTCGTATCTATTAATTTTTAAGTAAAAAAGTGACATACAATAATAGTTGGGCATTCGGTATCAATGCCTTTTCTGTATGTAGATATTGACGTGTCTTCTAAAATTCGAGTTTATTATTTTATTATATCATCAATCATTTTCGCAGCGCACGCAAAGGAAGGTAATTTGCAGGGTTCCGTAGTTAAATAAGGATTTACAGCGGTAATTCTTTTCAGAGACATTTCTCCAGTGTGTCTTCACTGTCACTTGGTCGGGTTTTTTCAACAATCATCGTCGTATTTTCAGTTTACAAAATAAATAAGTTTTTGAGTTAATGAAATTGCTACAAAATTATTTAGCAGAGCTGAACTATGAAATAGGCTTAAAATTTATTTATTTCATTTACTTTACTTTAGAATGTACTTTTTTATTTGAATTTTTTTTACGAGACTATAAAGTAGTATAGGCAGAAACAAAAAGTAGTAGGTACACTGCATACTCGAAACTCAAGGTCAAACGAAAGCAGAAAAGACGAAACTGCTTCACAAAATTGTTTTTATCTGACCTATATTGTTTTACTTCTGTTTAACCACATTCGTATAAAAAATGAGACCAGTGAATAAAAATATGCGTAACGTATGTATCTATCTAAACTGAAAATCAGCCGTGCAATCGCTATACTCTTGTGTAGTCGTAGGCAAAAAAGACGGCTTGGCGCGCATGTCTGCGTCCTCGCACAATCTTTGATAATAGTTTTGAGGTAGCGCGTGCGCTACGGAAATGTTTGTGTGTGCGGCGCAGATATGAATGTGTGGCCCAGATGCTCAAGGTTATTGAGCCTACTATACACCTTAACATTATTCTAAGGAAAACATCATTTTAATAAAATATCACAGTATATTTCACAGTATATTCGTATTAAGTACATACGTCATATCGTTTACAGACTCCGCTTTGCGCTTGTTTAGTTTACTACAATGAGCGTTCTCTCCTTGATTTTCAAAACAAAACTCTACCAATATATCTCCACTTTTGTGAAATATATTTACATTCAATTCTCACCCTTATCTTCAAAGACAATAAGAGTATGTAAAAAAATTATGGCTGTATGGAAAATTAGTGTGAAGTAAAGTCGTGTTCAGATGCGGGTAGTGGTCAGTTTTTGGTAACATGTGTGAATAACTTTGTACATGTAAATATGGGTACGATGAGTCACTTTAGTTTAGCCAAACAGAATTATCAAACAACTTATTTGCCTAGCACTTTCCAAATACGTTGTGCCGGCTTCCAACCGGTTGAAGCTGAATACCAGTATTCGGTATAGGGTTAGGTTAGGGCTTTTGCCCGCGACTTCGTACGTGTATATCCCGTTTTTCGCCGTTTTCTTAGGAATTTCGATAAATCCCCTAATGAAATCTCTTAGTGCTCCCCTGTACTCCCCAAGGAACCTACATGCCAAATTTCTGCTCTCTACATGCAGGAGTTTCAGCTGTGCGTTGTCTGTCAATCACTCACTCAGTAATGGAAGAATACAACGTGTTCCGGACGAAATACATAAACTTCGACCGGATGTTCAGAACATGACAATAAACATTTTTCGTTATGGACACATTAGTCAATTTTTTGTTAATTTTCATACAAACCAAATACATTGACGTAAATCTTCGGATATGCAAGCCTCTTTTTCCGAATTGGCAACGAAAAACAAATGAAATTCAAATAGAATTTGATCGATTTTTCATTTTAATTGCACTAAGGAGTGGAATTCCCTGCCAGAGTCTGTGTTTCCAGATAGCTATAACCTGGGAGTCTTTAAGACAAGAGTGAATAGGTTACTTCTAGGCAAACGTGCTCCATCTTTGACTACATCATCGCTTACCATCAGGTGAGATAGTGGTCAAACGTAAGCCTATTATAGTAAAAAAAGACCCTTACATACTGCATAGCTCAATCATATGAAATTCCAAATATCTCTGTAACGAAGCCTTTTTAAGTACTACTTATGTGCTCCATCTTCGACCGCATCATCGCTTACCATCAGGTGAGATAGTGGTCAAACGAATGCCTATCTATAGTAAAAAAATATATACTTCCTTTGTTTGGTTTGATTTGTTAAAGCTTTAGAGGCGTTTGCTAAAGTTTATGGATAACGTGAAGAACACGGTGTATATTGATTTGGAGCGACTGCCTACTGAACTTCACCAACCAGTTACTGGGTAGCACAGTACATCATAATAAGGCCAGTTGTTAGACTTACGGGATTCTGACTACCCGTAACGATTTTTAAAGACCTTCGAAGAGCCGCTTTCTGAGACCCGGAGGAGTCTCGGTAATATAGACGATTACTCATCCGCGGACGGGCTTAGGCACGCGTTGCTTAACCTTGAGGACTAATCCACATACAACGCTCTTAAATACAACAAATACCTGTAGATTTATAAAAGACTAGTGGACGTCACGCGGTTTCACCCGCGTAGTTCCCGTTCTCGTGGGAGTACGGGGATAATATATAGCCTATGTTACTTCCTGATAATATAGCTATCCAATGCTAAAAGAATTTTTCAAATCGGTCCAGTAGTTTCGGAGCTTATTCAATTCAAACAAACTAATCTTTCTTCTTTATAATATTAGTGTAGATGGTAGATACTATCTTCATTTAAATTGAACGCTACCCAGGGGCGTAGCTACCGCCGTATCAGCCGTATCGAAGATACGGGGCCCACGATCTACAAGGGCCCCGACGTATGGACGTAACGCATCCGTATTTGGGTCACAGAAATCCATATGTGTACCAAATTTCAACAGAATCGGTCCTGTGGATCCGGAGAAAACTGGCTGTGACAGACGGACAGACAGACAGACACCCGAGTGCTCCTATAAGGGTTCCGTTTTTGTTCGGAACCCTAAAAACAATACCACTAAAAATGGGCCCCCCAAAAATGTTTGATACAGGGCCTCTATGCGACTCGCTACGCTACTGACGCTACCGACCAGAGATCAACCAGCAAATCGCTGATACCAGTGTCATTTAGCATCACCTTTTCCCTTTCACTTACTAAGCGAGTTTCCTACTAATTAATTAAGCATAACAACAACATACATAAAGTATAATTAATTAGAGACTGATAATATAAAATGTAGTCCACGCCATGTAATTGATAAGGTTGCAATGTTATATAGGTCGCACGTGGTCAATGTTGCTCATAGTTCACAGAGCGTGCAAATAAACATACCGATATGTGCGAGTTAGCGTTCTATTGTTTATGACTTGATGCATTGGCTGTCACAGAGTTATATTTGAATTCCGAATTCGAGATCATTATCAAATTTTGGAAGAATTAACTCTGTATCATCTAAGACAAGTTTGACTTCCAATGTATCTGATACTTTCTTTAGGACTTTTTCCAGTCACAAAAAGAATCGCTGGCGTTTGAATAAAATAACGTCGAAAACTAAATTATAGTATAGGTGGGAACAAGTACATCTTAAACTAAGGTCCGATTTCACTATTATTTGTTATGCTACGGCCACACTACCGTATTAGGGCAATAATTATGGTCACAATTGAAACAAAACCATGAAACAACACCAATTATGGTCCTAATTATTGCCATATTATGCGGTGTGGCCGTAGCATTATGCGTAAAAATTATGCAGTTGCAAAAAAAATTGGCAAAAGAATGAAGCTTTGCCACCTGAAACTGAAAGCTGAAGTGGGATAAAATATACCTACTAACAATTTTGATTGACACGGAAAAAATCTCGAAAAATCCTAGGGTAAGTATAATTAGTGTAGATTTCTAGTTTTACAATTTGTCTACTGAAAAATGAGCACTGAAACAAGTGCAGTGGTAGCTTAGGAAACGACAACTACCAGAAGTAACCTATTCACTCTTGATTTAAAGACTCCCAGGTTGTAGCTATCAGGAAACACAGACCCAAAGTCTGTGTTTCCATGGAATTCCTCTCCTTAGCTGTACACACAATGAATGTGTTCTCAAAACGTTTTGTGCGTGTGGGTGGGATGTCCAACATGTACCGGTAGTGCATCGCCGTACGTTGTGGTCCGATGATGGAACGGGCAATTCCGTCGCACACTCCCAAAGTGCAACCGATAGAAAACCGAGAGGCTAGCAACTCGGCGTCGATGCTCAAGACTTTGGAGCTTCGACTCGACGAGCCTATCATTGCCGATGATTATCTTGGCTCGTTTCTCTTGACGTTATTGAAAACACATAATACCTATTACACAAGTTAGTCCCTACTGAAGTATTGACTAACATCAAGTCCCTAACTGAAGTATTGACTAACACCAAGTCCCTACTGAAGTATTGATTAACACCAAGGCTCTTGTTTAGCTTTTGATAAAACAAAGTACATAAATGTATTCTTACTATCATTCGAAGTACGTGCGAATTGGATTGTTGTAATTGAGATAACGGGGTCATAGTGCAATAATTATTTTACAATAATTTTGATAGCTATTGTTATTGCTATGATTGATTATGAGGTAAAAACAAATATTGATTACAGTGCAATAGATACACTAATTAAGCTTTAAAACATTTAATGATCACGATTGTGTAACATCAGCTAGACAAAGGTTATCAAAATGTATTGATACGTCACATCTTTGGATGATCGATTTTGGTCGAGAATTTTCTTGCAATATTAATAACCAGCGACTTCGCCCGCGTGGTCCCTAAAGAACATACTCCCGGGACAAAAAGTAGGCTCTCAGGCTCTAGACTACCTGTGTACCAAATTTCATTTAAATCGGTTCAGTAGTTTTGGCGTGAAAGCGCGACAGACAGACAGACAGACAGACAGACAGACGGACAGACGGACAGACAGAGTTACTTTCGCATTTATAATATTAGTAAGGATATGAGTTCTCTTAGTCAAAATAAAAAATATATATTAAACATCGTAGTTTATTGTTTTAGGATATACAGGATTATTTTTAAAACATTAACAACCTCTTAGAGAGAGAAGGTACACATGATTATAAACCATTTATACTTTGAAACCGGTAAAAATGGTATACTGTATAATGGTGTAATGGTAAAAAGCTGATACATATTTTCATCGGGTAAATATTCTATTTAATATGAAACAGCGAATATTCTTTTCGAGTACTAAACTAAAACATAA
Source organism: Lacanobia wlatinum (assembly GCA_947578705.1). Taxonomy (NCBI): domain Eukaryota; kingdom Metazoa; phylum Arthropoda; class Insecta; order Lepidoptera; family Noctuidae; genus Lacanobia; species Lacanobia wlatinum. The sequence goes on from OX388031.1 coordinate 26,362,441, forward strand.
TCTTCTGAACACATCCTAATTGCACTAATTTTTAAACAAGCCACTACTACGTACATATATAACATCATTGGTAGGTATATAAATGTACCTAAACTAAATGAGTGCACGCGCACTTTAGATAAGCGATCCGCTGAAAATATTTACACTAGCACTTGGCAATGAATTTATATTTAGTGCGCTATTTTGTTTATTCTTTTAACACTTTTAGCTGGTAGCTCCTCCTTAGTGGCTAACGCCTATATCAGGGTTAACCAAATGGCGGACCGCGGTCCGTATCCAGACCGTCAACATATTTTGTGCGGACCCCGATGATTTGAAGAATATTTTATGTAATTGTATTGCAATCTCGTCATACAGATGACCATATCCAGGTTTTAATAGCAATAGTTTGCACCAAATGATCTACAGATTTCAGATACATTGTTCAGAGTAAAAAAAATGTTTATCACATTAATATTAGTTACTTACTTTGTTCGTTTTTAGGGTTCCGAAAAAAAAAACGGAACCCTTATAGGATCACTCGGGTGTCTGTCTGTGTCTGTCCGTCTGTCACAGCCAGTTTTCTCCGGATCCACTGGACCGATTCTATTGAAATTTGGTACACATATGGACTTCTATGACCCAAACACGGACGCGTTACGTAAATTATTAAATTTTAGTGTGGGGTTCACTTTTGGGGGTCACACTAGAAAATTAAAAAAAAAGTTTTTTTTTAAATATCGTGTGACATATAAAATGAAAGCTTTTACTGTGAGAGTTTTAATTATATTTTTTTCATAATTTTAAAATAAATGGTTTTGAAGTTATTCAAGAAATTAGACGAAAAATGACAACTCCCCCCCCCTATCTCCGAAACTACTCAGCCTAATATTTTGAAAAAAATGGAGATAATAGATCTTTACCTAAAGATTTCAGGAAACCCTATTAGAAGTCTGTAGTGTGAAAATAACATGTTAAAAAAAATAAATTTGTTCGGAACCCTTTGCACGCGAGTCCGACTCTCACTTGGCCAGTTTTTAATTTGATGCAGGTACTTACCTGTATTTATTAAGACACATCGTGATTTATTTTAGCTGTACTTGTGAACTAAAACTTTAGACCTTGGTTTCTTTTTTATTTCATTTAAACGGACCCACATTGAAACTAATTGGTGATCATACCCCAAACTGTTAAGGGTGTGGAGTTATCGATGATGTCCAGCATCTTTTGGTGGATTGTGCAAAGAACCAGGCATTAAGGGAGTCATTGACAGAATTGCACAAATTCAATAATTATGATATGGGTAGTACATTATAGTACATTCTTTGAAATCCTCGCAACTCCAGAAAGTGACACCGCTAAAATTGTTTATGATATGGCATTATGCCGATGACTCTGATTATGTTATTTTGTCAAATCTACATTCTAATGCAGGTTAAACTTAGGTTAGTTTATGACTTGCCTTACATGGATAAAAGTCCCTAAAAAATAATGAGAAAAAATAAACTAATTGGTGATTTCTGGCCGATATGGTGTTACTGATAATACATGGCAGTGGGTATACATGGGCCAACTAACAGAAAATACAGAAATGCACGCGTGCTGGAACGCCATGATGTGGACGAGGATGGAGCACGCTTGCCTAGAAGTAAACTCTCTCTTGGCTTAAATACCCCCTGGTTGTAGCTATCAGGAAACACAGACTCAGGCGGAAAATTCCGCTCCTTAGTTGAGCCAATGTGAACAGGCATCATCTGGTGACACTCGTTTCATCCGTAGTCCTCATCCATTGCTTTCCATCAGATGATATTGAGGTAAAGAGTGGGCTTCATCATCATCATCATCATACCAGCCGAAAGACGTCCACTGCTGGACATAGGCCTCCCCAAGGAGGGTTTGCCATAATCGCCACGCTTGGCAGGCGGGTTGGCGATCACAGTGTATGGTGTTGAGTTTTACAGAGAACGCTGCTGCCCATTCTTTGGCGAGTCCCTTAGTCGCCTCTTACGACACCCACGGGAAGTGATGGGATGGTATTATTCTTTTACGGCATCATACGGCACCGGCCGACACCATACGGCAAGAATGGGCTTAGTGTGATCTAATTAATAATAATAATAATAATAAAATTCTTTATTTTGAGAAATATTTGTAACAGACAATCTCCTTACTTATTTTTTTTACTTAAAATTAAATATACACTTAATGTGTCAAAGGAGTGCTTTGGCATTCGTACTAGGATTACCCTGTATCACGAATGCCGTCACCTTCCACCGGGCACAGTTGGTCTATTTCTAATTTTGGAGAAAACTAAACAAACTAAACTAAATCAAATAAAACTAAACAAAAATTAAACAAAGCATAATAATAAAAAATAAAAAGAAACTAAGCAATACAAAATAAAATAAAATTAAAACAAAAGCAAAACTAAAAAAATAAGCGAAATTAAAAAAAAAAAAGCAGAAAAGCACAATAAAATAATAAAAATGAACTAAGCAGTACTCAATAAAACAAAGCAAAACTAAAAATCAAGCAAAATAAAACAAAAGCAAAACTAAAAGATCAAGCCAAATTAAACAAAAGCAAAACCAAAGAACTAAGCAAAGCATCATAATAAATAGTAAAAAGAAATTTAGCAGTAGGTACCAACTAAATAAAACAAAGCAAAACTAAGCAATACTAGATAAAACAAATATGGGCTAAACTAGAACTATACTCATTGTAAACTTAAAATAAATTTTGATGTGTAGTGTAATGAGTATGTTAAGATGTGTGTAAAGTTGTGTGAGGCATTATTTGGTGTGCTTATAAGTCACCCTGGTTTTATAAGTCTTTCAGACTCTTCATAGTTGAGACTTATAAGCCAGTCACTTACAACGGTTTTACACTGTTTTCGCGTAAGCAAACAGATATTTAACACGGCATTGAGTTTATTGTAAACCCGTGAACCCAGGATCCAGTAATGCCGTTGAGCTAGAGCAGTTCTGTATCTCTCCGTGCTGCACACTCTCATTCTTTTGCGCTTGCCTTCCAGCAACTGTAGGGACTGTGGTACAGTGGCATGTTTCCGCAGTGTTATTTGGAGCACAAAGAGTTGTCTGGCTGTTAAGACCTCGCATTCTTTATAAAGTAGTGCGGTAGGATACCTGAATGGTTTTCTGCACATAACCTTTAGGACCGCTCTTTGCGCTCGTTCAAGACGTAACATACTAACTGCAAAGGTGCCTCCCCAAACAGAGATACAGTAGCCCAGCAAGGATTGGGCAAGCGCAAAGTAAACTATTTTTAAAGTTTGTAAATTAGTCACTGATCTGAGCTTCTTAAATACAAAAATGAGCTTACGGATACGGGGGACGAGTTCATCAATATGATTTTTCCAACTCAGTAAGCTATCAACCTGAATCCCAAGGTACTTAACATTTGTGGTTCTGTTAATATGGAGACAGTTACACAAAACGGTGGCAGGTCTACAGCAGTGCGCCTGGATTGAATATGTCTCTGGTTGAGGTTGGCTTTTTTGGGAAGGGGAGAAAGTTATGAATGAGGTCTTATCAAGATTGAGCGTCAGAAGGTTGCTAGATAACCAGTCCATAACAATTCTAATGCTGTCTTCCGCGTGTATTTTGGCTGTATCCCAATTCGAACCTTCAACGAGCAGTGCAGTATCATCAGCATATAACAGAATTTTAGTAAATGGCAGGTTTAGCGTGCATAAGCTGTTGATGTATACTAAAAATAATGTCGGACCCAAGACGCTGCCTTGCGGCACACCGTATATAATAGATTGCTCACTACTAAGAAGAGTACCAATCTTAACCGATTGACTTCGTTCCGCAAGGTAATCACGGAAAATGTCCAGAACAATACCTCTGATGCCTATAGATTCCAGTCTATTGACAAGAATGGGCACCGAGACAGTGTCGAAGGCTTTTGATAAATCGAGGAATATGCCTATACATTTATTACCCGAATCAAGTGTCCTGCCGACATGTTCCGTCAGGTCAATAATTGCATCTTCGGTTGACCTACCACGCCTAAATCCAAACTGATTCTGTGCAAGAACGTTGTTTGTATTTAAGAAGTTAATTAGGCGTGAATTAAGTGTTTTCTCTATAACTTTAGAAACTGTCGTCAAAACTGAGATCGGTCTATAGTTAGTGACACTGCCTCTGTCCCCACTCTTAAAGATAGGATGTACAATGGCTTTCTTGAATACCCTAGGAAATTTCCCTTGCTTGAAACACAAATTAATAACATAGGTCAGGGAAGGTAGGATAAACTTGCGTGTCTCCTTCAAGAAATGTGCCGAAATTCCATCCCAGCCTACGGCACAATTGTTGCGAAGTCCCATAATAACTGTCTCAACCTCATCTTCATCAACATCTAGGAGAGCCATTGAAGTACCCGTCAAGTTAGAATCCCGATTGTTATTTGTGGGAGGATTATGACAAAATTAAATGTATCAGTCTTCATAAATCAGGGTTTCCAGAAAAACAATGCTGCAAGTTGGCGACACTGAGGCCAGAGGTTCTCTTCTTAGAAAACGTAACTTCTCTTCTTCTTATCGTGTGGGCAGTAAGGTCTAACGACCCCACACACACTAGTGTCAGAGTTTCTTAACCGGCTCAAGGGCCTCTGACATGGTTTACGACTACTATTTTGCGGCCGGGACCACCGGCTTATAAATACGTGCCTTCCGAAGCACGGAATCATCTTTTTACCAGACAATCAGGTGATTGAAGCCTGACATGTCCTAGCCAAACTGGAAACGACACGGAATGAACCTAACTTAATGGATGTAACTTTGACGTTAATGTGACGTAAAACAAATTAACTAATGTCGAAAAACAGACAGGTTTGTTGTTGAATGTTGTTGTCGAAAAACGTTTAGTCAGTGGACGTTGTATAGAGTGGACGTGTGTCAGTTGTCTCTAGTGATTCCTCAATATAAATTCTGTGATTGGTTGTAATTGGTAATAACCAAATCCTTGTTACTCTTTAAGCGTTCTTACGTGTCGATGACTCCCACTAGGCGGTCCTAGAACAGGACGCAAACATTTGTGCAAGTGCTTCTTTAACTAACATCCTAAAAGTGATTGTGGTTCGCTGGAATCGAACCGGCGACGCCCTGTTTCGGAGCCTCACTTACTTGACCGACTCGCCGCCGTGCTCGTAGCAGCGGGTCTCGAAACAACGTTGCGGTATGCGCGGCTGACGTCAGTGCTACGGCTACGGCAACGCCTACATGTGCTACGAGCCTACAAATCGCCTACGAACTCTGTATCGGCTACGCTCACGTTCTATGGTGTTACCTGCGAGTGTTGAATGAAAAGGATTGACTAAACGTTAACTGCGCTGGTAATATACAATATAATTTATAGTATATCAGTGCCTGATAAGTATCTACTACTACTTTCTACTACTATTACCATCAGAAATGGCAGCCGTACGTCGCACACCTCCTAAGACAACTAAGTCTCATTCATCAAGTATAAACCAGACTCAATCCGAACCTGATATTAACAATGCAGTAACGATGAACGACTATGTGAACACAAAAAGAAACAAACGTTTTCGCAAAGGAGAATCGCCGGGTAGTGGGCCTGACTTGGCTTCACTTGACTTGGAGTATGAGCAGGATACAAACGTCTCAAAATATTTAGCTGAACAGACCGCATTAATGAACAAACTTTTGGCTGATATAGGGGAAATTAAGTCTCAAAATTCTGAGATAAAGGCGTCTAACGTGGAAATTCGTAAGTCGAATGAAAAGATGGCAGAATCAATGTCGTTTATAAACAAACAGTTTGAAGACATGAAAAAGGAAGTGGAGGATTTAAGAAAAGAACGCCTGCAGCAAAATCACTATATAGAAAACTTGGAAAAGAAGATACTTGATTTGCAGTACAAGTCGCGATCGTCTGGGATTGAGATTCGTAACGTCCCGCAGGAACACGTTGAAACTAGTTCAAGACTTATTAAAACAGTTTCTAGAATCTGCGGCACCCTGGGACTCTCGGTGCAGGAATCGAGCATACGAGACGTATACCGGCTACCAGGAAAGGCATCCAGTTCGACTACCTCACGGCCGATAATTGCAGAGTTTTCATCAGTTCAAACTAAACAGTCTGTAATGGCGGCAGTAAGGGACTATAACAAGGGAAAAGGAAAGGATGAGAAATTAAATACCGCCACCATTGGTTTACCCGGCGACCCAAAACCGGTTTACATCGCGGAGCAATTGCCTGCTACTACCAAAAAGTTATTCTATCGGGCTCGAGAATTCGCTAAGAATAATGGATTTAAATTCTGCTGGATCTCAAATAATAACATATTTTTACGTAAAATAGAAGGTGACAAGCAAGTTTTAATTCATTCCGAAAAGTGTCTTCTTGATCTTGATAACCTAAATTCAATCTGACTAGTTAAACCTACTAAATTTTTTTCTTGTTTAATTGTTTTTACCTTACTTAGTTATATTAAAAAATCGCAACATTACACTCTAAATACTACATACACAAACCAAAACTCTTTCACGACACTGTACACAAAAACTATGATATATACCAAACAACACTTACTGACATATAATATTATAATGAGATGTATCAATCATATATTAATCTATGTAACAAATAATTCCCCTGCGCCATTGTTTGGTTATCACGTAAATTACAAATGGATTCAATAAAAAACATAAACGATGACTTGGACAATCTTGGCCTGGGCAATTCCTTTTCTTGTAATCCACAGGATTGTGTAAGTTATTTATTGACTTCTGAGAGTAATATTAATATACTACATATGAATATCCGCAGTGTTAACAAAAATTTTGGTCAGTTACAGGCGCTAATTTGCGTAATGAAAATCAATATTGACGTTATTGTATTAACCGAGTGTTGGCTTAGTAAAATAAACAACCCTCCAGCTTTAACTGGTTACTTGTCACACTCGACGAAACTAAATTCGAACCAAAATGAAGGTGTAATTGTGTACTCTAAGTCATGCCTTAACGCCACATTTTGGGAACCCTCCTTAGCTAACTCTAACACTCTGGTGTGTCAAATAGATTCCACGTTTGCATTTGTTGCTATTTACCGCTCTCCATCCTATAGTACTGCTGCACACATAGAAAACTTTCTTTCAAGCCTAAATAATATATTAGAGGGTCTCTCTTCATATCCAAATATTGCTCTAATTGGGGATCTAAATATTGATATAAAACCTGGAAATAGTAACCCACATAGCTTGGAATATCTGATCCTAAACGCTTCTCATGGCCTAATACCTACTCATTTATTGCCCACTAGACAAGAAAATTGCTTAGACCACGTTTTACTAAAGTCAAAATTACCATCTACTACTTTAGTTCTTGAATCCTTTATTACAGACCACAAACCTATTATGTTAATGCTAACAAATGCTAAAAGAACCCAAAATCCAAAATTCTTTAAATCTCGTCCCAACTTAGACGCGATTAAGTTAGAATTAGGACATGTTAACTTCGCGGATATTTATAACATTCAAGATACAAATGAATTGCTAAACACTTTTATATTACTATTGAATACCGTAATAATAAATAATACATCTAAAATTAGAACTCCAAGGAGACAAAGAATCTTGAAACCCTGGATTACCCCTGGCTTGTTGAAATGTATTCATAATAGGGATCAAATGCATATGAGATTAAAGAAATCACCTAACAATACAACCCTAAAGATAACGTATACACGCTATAGAAATTTCTGCAATGACTTGCTTCGAAAGCTTAAATTAACCTATGAAAAATGTGAACTTCAGAAAGCCCAAAGCAATCCAAAAGAGCTATGGAAAACCATACAAGAAATAACAAATACGCGTAAGGAACGCACCAGTCCTGACAAGTTGTTAAAGATAAACGATAGTCCCCAATCCTCGGTGAATCAAATATGTTCATTTTTTAGTAACATTGGCAAAAATTTAGCGGATGATATAATTAAAGCAAATAGGCAATCTACGACACCTCCGAACAGTAATTCAAGTGACAGTTTAACCCCTATTGATTCTCTTGTCTTACTGGAAGTCAATGAAACTGAAATTGATTCAATCATTTCACAATTGCGTGATGACTGTGCGGTGGGCTGGGACAGAATATCATCATCGCTGTTAAGAAAATGTCGTCAGGAACTGGTGCCTCCTTTAACCTATATCTGCAATCGTTGTATTCAGACAGGAACTTTTCCTGACGCACTGAAAAAGGCTATCATCCTTCCAATATACAAATCCGGAAACAGAGACTGTGTCAATAACTATCGGCCAATCTCAATCCTGCCATCAATTTCAAAAATAATTGAGAAGATCCTCAATAAGCAACTCAAAGGCTTCTTGAACAAACATCGCATCATTGCGCAAAACCAGTATGGTTTCAAAGCTGGCGTATCGACAGAGGATGCTGTTTTGGACCTTACGCAATTTGTGGCAAAGGAACTTGATGGTGGGTCTAAATGTTTAGGTATATTTCTGGACCTCTCGAAGGCCTTCGACACAGTTTCTGTTCCCAAACTCATGGCAAGGATGGAGCGTCTGGGTGTGCGAGGCACGGCACTGGAGATGTTTAGAGACTATCTCAAAAATCGCTCTCAAATAGTTAGGATAGGTGATCATCTCAGTGATGAGGAAACTGTGACCTACGGCATACCCCAGGGAAGCATACTGGGGCCCACTATGTTCCTAATCTACATGAATGAGCTCTGCAGAATGAGTCTCCCTAACTGCAAGATCTACGCGTATGCAGATGACACTGCAATCGTCGTTTATGGACCTACTTGGGATATAGTTAAAGAAATGGCAGAAAACGCTCTAAGTCAGATCATGAGCTGGTTTCACGATAGCTTACTAACTCTAAACTTAGATAAAACTTGTTACATTTCTTTCGCAATCCGACGAATTACTATGCCCCCTAAGGACTTCACAATAATTGCTCACTCATGCCAAAGTTCATCAAATACATGTACTTGCCCTATACTGGACAGATGCGATAGTGTCAAATATCTAGGATTGCAAATTGATGAATGCCTTAGATGGGATAAACAGCTCGATATGATAACTTCCAGAATATTGCGGCTAATTTACGTCTTCAAATCGCTAAGAGAACCCGCTGATATGGGCACACTGAGGATGGTCTATTTTGCACTGTGTCAGTCTATAATTGGATATTGCATTACTGCGTGGGGTGGTGCATCAAAAACCAACTTGCTGAGAGTTGAGAGAGCTCAAAGAGCTGTACTAAAGGTCATGTGTAAAAAACCATATCGATACCCAACTAAACAACTCTACAAGGACTCTCAGGTTTTAACTGTTAGACAACTGTACATTCTGCAGTCTGCCCTTAGGGCTCATAGATCCATGCCCAAATCAAACCCTAAAAAGCGCACAAATATCCCGTCAGGCGTTAAACATAAAACTTCTTTTGCCCAACACCAATTTTACGTTTTAAGTAAATATTTATATAAGAATCTCCATAAAAACCTAAACATACTGGATTTAAATAGATATACTTTAAAAAAAGAAATAAGTCAATGGCTATTAAAACAGGACTATGTGGCAACAGAGAATCTTCTAACTTACATCTCTTAACATAATATCACATTCATACCTAAAGATCACATTTCGCACTTTATGTCAAATTGTTATAAATTTATTACATTCATGGAATCACTTGCCCCCACTCAGACGCCCACATACACCCACACACTTTCACACACACCCCACACATACTCCACACACACCCACACTCAACCACACACAACCACACACACCCCACAGATACCCACACATGTATGACTGCTGTCTTGCACACACTTTGTGTTACTTACCATTAGTTTTTTTTTTTATTATCTTATTTTTATTTTTAGCTGTTAGTACAAATCACTGACACTGTCTTCACTTGTTTTGGTTGTGAATATAAACAGAATCCATTGGCTGAACCCTATCTTTTAAGATACAGGCTAGCCCTAGTTTAAAAGATAGAGTCTACTATTGCATCATAGTGTAAATATTATCTTTCGGACAATGTATTCAGTGCAAAGTGCTATGTTTTAGTGAAATAAATACTTTATTATTATTATTATATTATAGGTGGTGCCTGGACCTGACACCTCAGTGCTGCCACTGACTGACTGGTGCATGTCATTTCAGAAAACCCTCATTGGTACCTAATTATAGTGCACTAGCTGACCCGCGCTACTACTTCAGCGTCACATTTTGCAATAACGCTCCGCTCTTATTAGTCGTAGCGTGATGTTATATAGCTTATAGCCTTCCTCGATAAAAGGGCTATCCAACACTTAAAGAATTTTTCAATTCTAAACAGTATTTCCTGAGATAAGCGCGTTCAACAAACCAAACAAACTGCAATTTTGCTGCAGCTCTGCAGCTGTAGATACATTGTGCTTATACTTTTTACTAGCACTTCGGCCGCGACTCCGTCCGCACTGCAATTTTCTTAAGGATCCCTAATTTTTTGTAGACAAATTATGTACTAAAACCTTCCTCAAGAACCACTCTATCCATTAGTGAAAACAGCATGAAAATCTGTGCAGTATTTTTTGAGTTTATCGCAAACAGACAGACAAACGCGGCAGAGGACTTTGTTTTATAATATGTAGTGATTTCTAATCACTTAAAGAAAGCCTATGCTGATCTTTTTGATAAGTTTCCACGAATGATGAAGGAAATCCTTGCAAGGAACAAAAACTTGACTAAGAATTTGTTTGTTTTTGCCGGGTTTCGAAACAGCACACTACAACCTCGTAAAACCTATAACTGATTAAAGAGCGGGTTCTCTAATCAGTGAGCCATCACGGCATTTGTACTCAGTTACAACTAATTGGTCTTGCGTTCATTGGTAACGTTACTTCAGCCACGACATGGCGAGTTCATTGGCCAAATGGTAAAGTAATTGCCCATATTTCTATGTAATTGCCTCCGGAACTCATTTCACGCAATGCGATTCTTGATTGATCTTTATGAGCCTTAAAAATATTGGTTTCTTTAGTTTTTTAAGTAAATAGTAGAGAATTTGTAGAAAATTCTTTATCTAATTTTCTAAAACTACCGTGACGGTCGTTTTTAACCGACGAAAAAACGGAGGAGGTTCTCAAGTCGACGCATGTATATATATGTGTATGACCACGCATAACTTTTTACAGAATAGTCCAATTTTGATCATTCTTTTTTATTGTATAGGGAAAAAAAGAAAAGGAAAAAAATCCTAGGTACCCTAAGGGTGGGAAACTAGGGGTGATTTATTGTTCACTTATAGATTTTAATCATCATCATCATCATCATCATATCAGCCGAAAGACGTCCACTGCTGGAAATAGGCCTCCCACAAGCATCGCCACAACGACCGGTCCTGTGCGTCTCGCATCCATCGGCTACCCGCGACCTTCACCAGGTCATCGGTTCACCTTGTGGGAGGCCTTCCAACGTTACGCCTTCTGGTACGCGGTCGCCACTCCAGAACTTTTCGGCCCCATCGACCATCTGTTCTGCGAGCAATGTGCCCTGCCCACTGCCACTTCAGTTTGGCGATCCTTCGGACTATGTCGGTAACCTTGGTTCTCTTGCGGATATCATCATGCCTGATTCGATCACGCAAGGAAACTCCAAGCATTGCTCTCTACATTGACCTTTGAGTGACTTTGAGCCTTCTGATGAGGCCCATTGTAAGCGACCACGTTTCAGTTCCGTATATGTCATCACTGGCAACCTGCACTGATCATAGACTTTCGTCTTGAGACACTGTGGTATGTGGGACGAGAAGATACCGCGCAACTTCCCGAACGCTGCCCAGCCGAGTCGGATTCGACGGTTGACCTCTTTCTCGAAGTTGGCCCTACCTAACTGGACCGTATGACTCGTCTACATCTTCGAGTGTAGAGTTTCTGATCTTTTTTTTTTTTTATTTGTTATGGGTTTGCTCTTGACTCGAGTCTAGGTCAGAGATGACAGAGACAAAGTCTACGATGGAGCGAGCTTACCCAGAAGGAGCCTGTGCACTCTTACTTTGAAAAGATTAGGGTTGTAAGCGTTTGGAAACACAGACGCAGGCAGAGAGTTCCACTCCTTTGCTGTGCGCATTATAAAAGACGTTTGGAAGCGCTTAGTGCGAATTGGTGGAATAGCAACAAGGTAGGGGTGGTAAGATGCAGTGCGTCTGGATGTCCGATGGTAGAAGGGGGCCGGTGGGATGAGGTCGTGGAGTTCTTGGGCACACACAAGCAGGCAACCTTACGGCGATGAGCCAAGCTATGTAGCTTGGCATCCACCAGTTTTACGTCACCGATGAGTCTCTTAGCTCTGCGTTCCACCGAATCAAGCGCGGCATGCTGATATTTAGTTTATTTAGCGATCTTGATGGGAGTGGGTACTACACGGGTATTTACCATGATCTTGGTTCGGACCTTATTCATTTTGAGACCCACTCTTTCGGAAGCTCTACTGAGGTCATCGAGCATTGTACTGAGGTCCTCCGTAGTCTCAGCCATGACGACTATATCGTCGGCAAATCGAAGGTGACTGATGAACTCACCATTGACATTAATGCCTAGCCTTCTCCAGTCCAAAACCTTGAAGACATCCTCCATTGCGGCTGTAAACAGTTTCGGAGAAATGACGTCTCCCTGCCTCACACCCCGCTGCAGGAGGATAGGTTTTGAGGTCTGATCCTGAAGTCGGACTGACATGGTGACGTTTTTGTACAAACCTTTCAACACCTCGATGTACCGATAGTCGATCTGGCACCGTTGGAGAGACTGCAGCACAGCCCAAGTCTCGATCGAATCAAAGGCTTTCTCGCAGTCAGATTTTAATGCTGAGTCATTTTTTGTAGGCCTACCCATGTAGTAATTGGTAGATTATAGTCACAAAAAAATATAAAATAAAAACTTTTTAACAAAAAAATTAAACCTCCGAAAAAACTGAAAAGCAAAAAAATAATAAAACTTTTTACAAACAATAACTTTAACTTCGGAAGTCGGTGTTTTTGATTGTTTCTTCGTATTTTTTTAACACTGACTTCCGAAGTTAATTTTAATATTTTTGTTAAATAGTTTTTAATGATTTAACGATTTGAGTGAAGATTAATGCTCCTTGATAGTGATAACATGATTAAACCGTAAATATAACACCTACCCTCCTTAGGGGGCTCTGATAGGTCTGATTCTGTACTTCTCTATTAGTCGTCACTATTTTCTAGTATTCTTAGGGTTCCAAACAAAAAACGGAACCCTTACAGGATCACTCGGGTGTCTGTTTGTCTGTCTGTCTGTCTGTCCGTCTGTCACAGCCAGTTTTCTCCGGATCTACTGGACCGATTCGGTTGAAATTTGGTATACATATGGACTTCTGTGACCCAAACACGGACGCATTACTTAAATCATTAAATTTTTAGTATGGGGGTCACTTTTGGGGATCAAACTAGAAAATTATAAAAAAAGTTTTTTGAACAATATCGCGTGACTTATCAAATGAAAGGGCTTACTGAGAGGGTTTTCATTATATTTTTTTCATAATTTTAAAATAAATGGTTTTGAAGTTGTTCAAGAAATTAGACGAAAAATGACCATTCCCCCCCTTATCTCCGAAACTACTGAGCTTAAAATTTTGAAAAAAAATTGGAGATAATAGACCTTTACCTATAGATTACCTACAGGAAAATCTATAAGAAGTCTATAATGTTAAAATAACATGTTAAAAAATGAAATTCGTTCGGAACCCTTTGCACGCGAGTTCGACTCGCACTTCGCCAGTTTTTTTTGTCATAGCGATTCACTTTTGTTTTTCTTGTAAATAATCATCCCGAACGAGCATCGGTCACAGTGGCCAACGTTAAGAGGAAATGCCGGTGGATATAGACTTTGTATGTAAAAAGTCATAATTCGAGGTTTGACTCTCGTCTGTTTCCTCCTCCAATAAGACCGATTTAAAAGGTATTTCTCAAACTGAATAAGAAGGATATGTACTGTGTCCCTGTGTTTTCTTTTTTTCATTAATAGTCTCCAAATTTGCACACCAGGGCTCTGTTGACAGCGGTTTATCGGACAATTTTGAGCATTTTTTGTGGGTTCTAGTGCTTGTACTGTTAAAATATCATCAATTATGAAAACATAGGGTCACAGTATACTCTTATTTGGTTTAAAAATATCTTTTAAATGGGTTCAATATTGGAGGAGGAAACAGGCGAGAACCAAACCACGAATCATGACTTTTTACAAACAAAGTCTCTCCGCTGAAAAACAAAAATGCTTAAAAACAGCGTGCAGATAAAGCAACTTTTCATCGGCATTTACTGAGAAATAACATCTGAAAAGTAAGTAGTAATCTACATGAAATCATACGTAATTTGGTTTAGCCAGAATTTATGTATCGGTATCACATAATAAGAAAAAAAATCACCTCCAAATCATTGAGATGAAAACATTTTACTCCTTATTTTTTTAACCAAAGTATAAAAAATAAATATCTACTGCTTTGCATTACAAACGAAAATAATTTGGTTTTGTTTCTTTTTTTAAATATGTGTTATTTTTTTATAATAAATTAAAAATGCGGGTAGCGGAGTGGCGCGTAGAGGAGTAGTTAGCTCCGTTTATATGCACAAGGTACAATAACCTTAAGTTATGTTAAGGCTTGTATACATGCCAATGCATGTATACAAGCCTTAACACTCCTTAGCACTCCCTCTTCTATCACTCTTATATTAGCTCTCCCTGTTGGTGTCGAATTGCGTGTTTTCCGAGGCACGAGGGTATAACCTCATAATTAGAAAACCCAATAACACTACGCCAAATCGAACCGCTCACGGCCAGCAATAGCAATTAAACAATACCAACGAGGCAGTTTGTTTGGGTCTTCCACTATTCTTAAAGCAAGACACATTCAAACTCAAAACTTTTCCTAACGGTATTTACCTCATTGACTAATAAAAAACTGGTCAAGTGCGAGTTGGACTTGCCCACCGAGGGTTCCGTACAAATTTGTAGGTACATTTTACTTTAAATAAAGACTATTCTTTTTAGGGTTCCGAAAAAAAGGAACCCTTGTAAGATCACTCCGGTGTCTGTCTGTCTGTCTGTTCGTCTATCACAGCCAGTTTTCTCCGGATCCACTTGACCGATTCTGTTGAAATTTGGTACACATATGAACTTCTATGACCCAAACACGTACGCGTTACGTAAATTATTAAATTTTTAGTATGGGGGTAACTTTTGGGGGTCAAAGTAGAAAATTAAAAAAAAAGTTTTTTGAACAATATCGTGTGATATATCAAATGAAAGGGCTTACTGACAGGGTTTTCATTATATTTTTTTCATAATTTTAAAATAAATGGTTTTGAAGTTATTCAAGAAATTAGACGAAAAATTACCATTCTCATTCATTCATTCCAAATTTTGAAAAAAATGGAGATAATAGATCTTTACCTAAAGATTACAGGAAAACCTATTACAAGTCTGTAGTGTTAAAATAACATGTTAAAAAAGTTAAATTCGTTCGGAACCCTTTGCACGCGAGTCCGACTCGCACTTGGCCATTTTTTTAAATTATTGAATTACAAATGTATAGTTTTCAGACTTGTTCCTATACTTGTAGTATAAGACGGTATTAATTGCCAAATTTTATAGTTCTAGGTCAACGGTAAATACCCTATAAATTTTGATTCCCTTGAGAGTGTCGAAATATACGTTCTTTGCGACATAAACGGCCGTATCTTTTTTTAACTTAGAACTTTGATTTTTTCACGGCTTCAAGGTACCGTAGATAATTTCAACTCGATATCTCCACGCATTCCCGAGATAAAGGGTCTTGACAGACAGACGGACGAACAACAAAGTGATCTTATAAGGATTTCATTTTTTCCTTTTGAGGTACGGAACCCTAAAAGGAATAAATCAAGGAAACAAAATCCCTCCGTACCCGGATAACGAAGTATATCCGTATAATAAGCCTCTTACACCTCAAAAGCCCTCCGATACGTAGTGGACTTGTGGATGTTTACGTAGCCTTTCGGAGACGCCATCTTTGCCTCCTCTCAAAGCGAGATAGGCTGACCTCTTTAGCGTGACCTGCGTTGATGATGATGCTTTTCATCGGTTCTTGACCTTTGAGTAATTAATAAGGTAAGGTAAGTTGCCTGGAAGAGATCGCGGAATGCGATAAGGTCGCCGATTGTATATTTTTTAGTTTAAGGTTTCTTTAATGTATTTTCATTTTGGTGTACAATAAAGTATATAGGTATAAATCTATACTATCTATACTAATATATAAAGCTGAAGAGTTTGTTTGTTTGTTTGTTTGCTTGAACGCGCTAATCTCAGGAACTACTGGTTCGATTTGAAAAAATCTTTCAGTGTTAGATAGCCCATTTATCGAGGAAGGCTATATATCATCACGCTAAGACCAATAGGAGCGGAGCAGTAGTGAAAAATGTGACGCAGACGAAGTTACGCGGGACAAATAGTAAATAAATAAATAAGGTAAGATATTAGAACGTGCTTTTGGCAGTAAAGAGTGAGCCGTGGCTTAAACATATTAAAATGGTGAGTAGGGTTCTTAGCAGGTGGTGTTTGTTGTGTTGGTGGTGTGTTGGTTCTGCATACCCTTGTGTCAAAGAGACGTGAGTTTATGTACTCATGTAAAAAATTCGTCCAAGTGCTTACTCTTACACGAAGAGTTCCGTATCATTAACCGAAAAAAGAACACGGTTTCTTGCTTGTCTTTTTAATTTAATTGTTATTGTTTGTTGTAATAGCGGCCCTACAAATACGCACTTTGTGAAAAATTTAACTGTCTAACTAGTACGGACCTTGAGATACAGCCCGCTGACAGACAGACGGACGGACGGATGGATGGATGAACGGTCGGGCGGACAGCGGAGGCTTAGTAATAGAGTTCCGTTGGTTTCCCTTCGGCTACGGAACCCTAGAATTAAGAGCTTCAAGAGTTACCATTCAATCATCTAAGTAATCTTGCACCTACATTCTAAGTTTGTTTGAAGGAACTCCACCTGACTCAGTCCCCAAGACAGTGATGAAAAATCCTCGATAAATGACAATAAATAAAAAACTGTAACGGTCCATTTAACTATCTATGTCATGAAACTTCCTCAGACTTATCAAATTGTTGGTTTACCTAACGGGTATGTACAGATGGTCAATGGTGTGTATAAAATCTATACTAATATATAAAGCTGACGAGTTTGTTTGTTTGCTTGAACGCGCTAATCTCAAAAACTACTGGTTCGATTTGAAAAATTCTTTCAGTGTTAGATAGCCCATTTATCGAAGGTTATATATAGGCTCATCACGCTCAGACCAATAGGAGCGGAGCAGTAATAAAATTGTGACGCAGACGAAGTTGCGCGGGTCAGCTAGTCATCGGTAAATTTGTAAGTATCATCGATAGCAATGACTTGACAAATTAACGTTTACGTAAATCTTTATTAATTACTACCTAAGTACGGTTCTTCTCAAACAAGTTTTTTTTTGCTTATAAAATGCAAAGAGTAGGTACACATGTCATTTACGTAATTATTGTTAGTAATTGTTAATCAAATGGACTCTGGAATTTAGATAAAAAATATGTTGTTGTTCCCAGCAATATTTAAATAACTATTAATAGATAACATAACTTGTATTCTTGTTTCGACCTTGAATCTCCGGCATGTGATGATAGTGATAAGCATCAACATAAATTGGGTTGACCAAACAAACAAAATGATAATATACAAGTACTTCAGGCTAAATTAAATGGTTGTCCATGATATACCTGAATGTAATGACTTGGTTGAGAGGAAGCTAGAGTTCTCTTTATAAAACTATAGACTACTAGCTTCTGCCAACGATGCCGCCCGTGTGAAAGGTAAAAATTTTGCTAAGAACATGGCTAAACCAGGGGAAAAATAACCTGCAATGGGAATGGATTGTTCAGAAATGTGTCTTTTATAGATTAAAGAAAATAAAAAAAAAGCAGCCAAGTGCGAGCCGGACTCGCCCATGAAGGGTTCCGTAGCAGCAAGTAACATAATAAAAAAGTTCTTGTAGTTCGTTGTAACTTTATAATTATTATTTACTTAGGACAGACACAGACACACAGACAGACAGACAGAACAGACACACACACCACCGGACAGATTTATTATTAGAAAATAATGGTTCACGGTTTATTCGTAAGGTTTATGTTTATGAAATTAAATAGTTTTTTTTTAATATATTTGAGTTGATTGAATGAAAGGTAAATTACGGTTTATGATTTATGACGTATTAAAAAAAAACCACTTACTAGATCTCGTTCAAACCAATTTTCGGTGGAAGTTTGCATGGTAATGTACATCATATATTTTTTTTTAGTTTTATCATTCTCTTATTTTAGAAGTTACAGGGGGGGGGGACACATTTTACCACTTTGGAAATGTCTCTCGCGCAAACTATTCAGAGAAAAAAAATATATTAGAAACCTCAATATCATTTTTGAAGACCTATCCATAGATACCCCACACGTATTTGATGAAAAAATATTTTCGAGTTTCAGTTCTAATTATGGGAACCCCCAAAATTTATATACTTTTTTATTTTTGTGTGAAAATCTTAATGCGGTTCACAGAATACATCTACTTACCAATTTTCAACAGTATAGTTCTTATAGTTTCGGAAAAAAGTGGCTGTGACACGGACGGACAGACAGACAGATATGACGAATCCATAAGGGTTCCGTTTTTTGCCATTTGTCTACGGAACCCTAAAAAGGGAAGATGAAAATTTAAACGTCAAAAGGGTTTACAAGTGACATTTTTAACCCCAACGCAAAGACGACGGGGTGTTATAAGTTTGACGCGTCTGTGTGTGTTTGTGTGTGTGTGTGTGCGTGTCTGTCTGTGGCATCGTAGCTCCCTAACGGATGTACCGATTTCGATTTTGTTTTTTTTTTCTATCTAGTAGAAGTCTAAAATATTTTGTCTATTCTTGAGTTTAAAACACAACTCCTAAATGTTGATGTGCTACCTAATAACAATAACGATGGCGTCTTACTTTTACCGCTAGACGTAACACCCGATGATATTCCGCGTAAGTAAATATTTATGTTACTATTGCAATATTATTAATACGATGTGCTATTAAACATCTTTGTTTACTATTGAACATAATAGTTTCGATCATGTAGTTGATGTCATGTTTCGTCAACGACCGTATGGGTCGTTGTGTTTCATATTTCATGTTTATCTAGGAGATATTGTTTAAATGAAGTATTTAATTAGCTATTAAGTTTTAGTTGTCAGCTGATAGTGTTTTTGTATTAAAATTATTAATGATATAACCAATGTAGCATGTAACTGATCAGCTGTTATATCATGGGATAGTTATTTATAAAGTTGAATTTTATGGGAACTGAATAGAAAATACACACGTTGACTAAATTGATCCTATAAAAATTGAGATCTTTTTTATTTATGTCACGGAACACTTCGTGCGCGAGTGCCGGTTTTAAGTAATGAATTGTGGTGTGTGCAAATGTGTGCAATATTCTGCCTAGCCTTTTCACAACTATATTGGGGTCGGCTTCCAGTCAAATCTAGTTCAGTTGAATACCAGTATTTTACGTGGAGCAGCTGCCTTCCAGGGATATAAAAGCGTCATTATGGCTTTCCAGTGGTCAACCACAGACACTCCATTGAAAGAAATGGCATAGAATCTTGTCAAAATCAACCATTATGAAATCAATGATAGACCATTCTGACACTATTGTAATAGCAGACTTGGGGCCCAGACCTCCACGACCCATTACTAATATGGTGTTAATATACTTTTATGTATAATTATTATTTTTTTAGTATACCTGCATTTTTGTTTGTTCTCGTAGGCCATACAATTTTCATTCAGCATTTTTATAAGTTTGCATATGGAACAGTTTTTTTATTAATTAAAAATGTTTTTATTAATGTTCTCATAATATTTTGCAGTGTTACCAGTTACGTGGTTTGAATAAAAAAAGCCTATAATGTAAAAATATGGGATGATGTAGGTATAACATTTTTTTAATTACGTGTTACAGTAACTTTTCGTTTCATTTATCCTGCAACAACTCGCACGAAGCATTTCCAAACGTTTTTTTTTAATGTACACATCAAAGTAGGGAACTCTCTGCTCTGCCTGCGTCTGTGTTTCCAAACGCTTACAACCCTAATCTCTTCAAAGTTAGAGTGAACAGGCTCCTTCTGGGTAAGCTCGCTCCATCGTAGACTTTGTCTCTGTAATCGCTGACCATTTTAAAAAAAACCGGCCATGTGCGAGTCCGACTTGCTTGAAGGGTTCCGTAACATAAACCTTTATTTTTATTACTTGTTGTTATAGCGGCAATAGAAATACATAGTCTGAAAATTTCAACTGCCTACCTATTACGGTTCAATTGAGACACAGTCCGCTGACAGACAGACGGACGGACAGACGGATAGACGGACGGACGGACGGACAGCGGAGGCTTAGTAATAGGGTTCCGTTGGTTATCCTTTGAGTACGGAACCCTAATAAAAAAAAAATTGAAATTCACACATTCAAAATGATTTACTGATTCAGTTATTGATACTTTGCTTTATATTAACTCCTTCATTTCAATTAGATACGATAAACAAAAACAATAAATAGAACAAAGCTTCCGAGTAATCTATTTACCAACACAAACTCAAGCAATTCGAAATGAAATAACATTTTCTACAATAACAATGAAAAGTTTGTTTTATTTTCTCTTATAAACATTAAAGCGAGGGCTTTCCGGTTCTAGTGTATTTGTTTTGCTATAAGACTAGGAAGGTCATTTTTGCCAGGGTAGCGGAATTTGTTCGAGAGAGTCATAGCGGCCCTGGCACGCAAAGGGCATTAGGAGAAACATGGATGGGTTTTAGTCAGTAAGAGTCTGACACCCCCTTCTGCTTCATCCAGAGCGGGAGGAGTCATTTGAAGATTTCCTACCCTTAAAAACATTGGTAAAGTAGCAGCTGTAAAGTCGTTTTACGGACGATAATTTTACGTGATAACGTCATAGGAAAACAATTAAATTCTTAACAAACAAGCCGAAAGCTTAGGCCGATCGTGCCTCTCGCTTGTTTCGCGTTCTCGCTCTCGGAACGTAACACTTTTTCGTGCGTGCAGCCGGCGTTCATCGATTTAGAAGACGTTATCATGTCAAAAACAAACGGAAAGTCATTTTAAAGAGACCATACTCTTTAACATTTAGCATAGGTTAATGGATCCTAATGCCCGGATTACAGTAGACTATTCAAACACGTGTTAGTAAGCAAGTCTCTGGCGTCGTGTATACCTAAAATATCAAATTTTTGTACGTCCACCAGGATATTCCTTACTCGCTATAACTGTAGCAATAAACTTGGTCATATATTTATTGCGACACCATCGAATCGAATAGAAGATGGACATTTTTTATTTAAGGAAGATAACAGGTTCAACACCTTAATGGCTCATTTACATTAGTTCACTTTTTTTAGCTCATTTACATTAGATCACTGACTAGTGAAAGCAGGCTTTTGGTTAGCCGTATTCGGCCGCAGACCGTTTTCCGAATCCAAACCGACCACTTAAACAAATACGGTCGCCGTATTCGGTAACCGACTTATTGTAAACGCGCCATAAGGGACAACGCCAATCGACAGTTATCGGCAAAAAAAATACGTAGAGGAAGCTCTGTGCTGAGCTGACCCGTTGTTTCAAATACAAAGAAAATCTCTCCATTTCCTCCGTATTCGGTAACCGACTTATTGTAAACTGCGCAATTCTATAAATCAATGCGGTTAAACCGAATACGGTTGCCGCATTCGGTAACCGACTTATTGTAAACGCGCCATAAGGGACAACACCAAACGACAGTTATCGGCAAGAAAATTACGTAGTAGGAAGCTCTGTGCTATGAGCTGAACCTTTGTTTCAAATACAAAGAAAATTTCTCCATTTCGTCCGACGGTATAAATACAGCATCCCACAATAATTCAATGAACAGCCAGATAGACGTAGGTCTAGACAGGATCCCTCGAAGCTCGGTTCAATGTCACCCATTCACGAGTCAGTACTATAGGCTATCATAGTGTGTAGTGAGCGGTGCGCAGGTAAATCGATTCCACTGCGTTTCCCGGCCCCCGCGATGTAGATTGAAGCGTAGGGGTCGTTGCACTGGAAGGGGAGGCTTGTTCAAGGCTGACGGCACGGCGACGATGCGAGTGCGATGTGGGGTGGGTGGCGACTCTTTGAAATAGAGAGAGTGACCCTATGCCAAACAGAAATAATGATGATAATGTTCCTATTTTGGTTCGATTGCAGGGAAGTGATTATGCTCTTACAGGATAAAATTAACGCTTCATTGATATCTAGCTCTTACTTTTGTTTTTTCTTTTCTAAGACTTCGGTCTAATCTCATGGGTAAAGGGCGTGGTTTTAAGTATTTACGTGTTTGTTATGTCGTCTCATTGATGTCTTTTCACGGAAGAACTCCCAGTTTCGTTTTCATTAATTTAACAAAAAAAAAAAAGGAAAAAACGGCTAATTAGTATTGCATAAAAACATTGAATGTGTAGAACTTTTGAAGCAAAAAGATCTCACTCATACGAATAAAACGTTTTGGGAATGCTTTCATTGTGCGTATTGCGTACAGCTAAGGTGAGGAAATCCGTGCCGGAGTCTAAACTTCCTGATAGCTGCAACCTGGGAGTCTTTAAGTCAAGAGTGAATTCTTACACTTTCTTACTTTCTACACAAGCGGGCTGCGTCGGCGACCACATTATCGCCTTCTATCAGGTAAGATTGCGGTTAAACGTGAGCCTGTCTCACTTCTGGAGAAAACTTGAGGTAGGTATAAGCTATAAATTGCAGTGGATAGGGAACTAATTACCTTGTCAGGATGAAAATAGCCCTAGCGTGATTACTTTGCTTTGACCACAGCTCCTAAATTAAGTAAAGGGTAGTTAGCATATTTTGTTCAACGACGCTTCGACGACCCAATTAACTAATCAGTTTATGTAACCTCTTTTTAAGGTTCCGTACCCAAAAGGTAACTAACGGAACCCTATTACTAAGCCTCCGCTGTTCGTCCGTCCATCCGTCTGTCCGTCAGCAGGCTAAATCTCATGAACCGTAATAGGTAGACAGTTGAAATTTTTACAAAGTGTGTATTTTTATGGCCGCTCTGTCAATACATAATAAAAATGTGATGGTATGGAACCATTCATGCGCGAGTCCGACTCGCACTTGGCCGGTGTTTTAAAGATTCACTGTAACTGTTAGTCGTTTACAACAGTAAAATTACTACCGAGACGATTCTGTTAAACGAACCTAGATTGTACAAGTTAGATTGGTAAATTCTAATTGTACCCTTTCAACATCAAAGGAGAAGTATTCTCTTTTCAGTTATTATAGTTAACACGAAGGAAGGATCGCTAAACTGAAGTGGCAGTGGGCAGGGCACATTGCTCGCAGAACAGATGGTCGATGGGGTCCAAAGTTCTGGAGTGGCGACCGCGTACCAGAAGACACAGCGTTAGAAGGTCTCCCAAAAGGTGGGCCAATGATCTGATGAGGGTCGCAGGTAGCCGATGTATTCGAGACCATCACCTTACCACTAAGAATGAATGACAACACGATTTTACAGTTACTGTCAAATCGTGTTGTCATTCATTCTTAGTTCGGGTTCGGGACTAATCGTAAGTCCGTAGGTGATATGGAGTAGAATACGCCCGCAACTAAGCCCGAAACTACGGACTATGGGCTTAGAGAGTAGCCCCCCAGGACTGGTTGTTGTGGCGACACTTGGGGGAGGCCTACGTCCACAATAAGAATATTTTTATTTGTATAAAACATGGTACATATTTTTTGGTTAGTTCATCTTTCCGGTTAAATGATGAGGCATGTCTGCAGTAAGCAGATTTGTCGTTTATAGTTGGTTTTGCGGTCCGCGGGGTTCTTCGACATCAATAACATGTCGACGCAAAGTTACATCATAGCGTCTTCGTCTCGAGCAACAGGTCAAATCGTCACGTCATCGTTTAGCCTTCGTCAGCTTCACGTGTCCGTCTCGTCTCCTACCATATAAAAGGCAGTGAGATTATGGTGTAGTATCGGTACGTTGTCTGCAAGTCTATGGTAATAAATACGTTCTTGTATTTCAGGCGAAGTGGTATTGACAACGTAAGTCATTGTTTTATCATAATATTATTTTTGAGACGATACATTTGAAATCGTCAGGTTTATGGCAGTTATAAGGTTAAGCAGAGTTGGTATAAGTTTTTAAGAGGGAAAAGGAATTGTTGGTTAATGAAAAACTAGGAAAGATGGTACTTGAGCACCAACGGTCTGCCTAGCTTTTTCCCAATTATATTGGGGAAGGCTTCAACTGCAGTCTTACCGGATCTGAGTACCAGAAACCCAGTAGCGGGGTATTGTGACTAGCCCCGGATCTAGAGGGGGCAAACCGAGGCTCGTGCCTCGGGCGTTCTAGGGGCGCCAAATTCAAATGTTTAAAAAAAAAAATCTTATTCGATGTGGGGTGCAAGAATTTTCGGGCTCGTTTCGCTCGCCCTTATTTTTGGCAAGGTATTTCGAGGTTTTTACGCGATCGAATCAGGAATGATGATATCCGCAAGAGAACCAAGGTTACCGACATAGCCCAAAGAATCGCCAAACTAAAGTGGCAGTGGGCAGAGCACATTGCTCGCAGAAGAGATGGTCGACGGGACCGAAAAGTTCTAGAGTGGCGGCCGCGTACCGAAAGGCGTAACGTTTGAAGGCCTCCCACAAGGTGGACCGATGACCTGGTGAAAACCGCGGGTAGCCGATGGATGCGAGACGCGCAGACCGGTCGTTGTGGCGACGCTAGGCCTACGCCTATGTCCAGCAGTGGACGTCTTTCGGCTGATATGATGATGATGATGCTTTCGAGGTAGAACCCTAAAATCGATTGGGTTGGTTGTGAGAGTGATCAGTGTTATTAAAGTAATTATTGGAAGGTTCTTATGGGTCACTAAAAATCCCAGCCAGCACCTTGATTTCATCCTTGACCCCAAGCAATTTGAAGAAAATAAGTAATCATTACACCCGATACATGATAAAATTAATCACAAACGTGGAAGAGAGCGGGAGGCGCCACTTTTAAGTTTCTGCCCCGGTTCTGAACAATCGTAGATCCGGGGTTGATCGTGACACACCATGACAAGACTGCCGTCAGCTTTTCTGCATTTTCATCATCACATAGGCTTTGCCCAAGAGGGGGGGAGGGTTGCCATAATCGCCACGCTTGGCAGGCGAGTTGGCAATAATAGTGTATGGTGTTGAGTTTTACAGAGACCGCTGCTGCCCATTCTCTGGCGAGTTCCTTAGTCGCCTCTTACGACACCCACGGGAAGTGATGGGATCAGATGGGATGGTATTATTCTTTTACGGCACCATACGGCACCGGCCGACACCATACGGCGTTCTGCATTTTGACTACTATGTTGAAATGACAGCCGGGTCCAACAGCTTTACATCAAGCTTCCAAGGTACGAAGGAGTCTCGGTAGGTATGGATGACCACCAATCCACGTGCCGACCTCTGCAAGCGTTGCTTCACCTCGAAGTTTGACCCAAGTGGCAGTTATTATGTAGCTATGGGCTTCTTCTGTGTACCATTGTCTATGAAGGAAAAGAACAACAGCTTGTGTTTGTCCCACGGCCTTTTACTGTAAAGGAATACAATATAGGCTGTCCATTAAAATGTACAGTCACAAAGCTATTTGGTATACAGGCAAAAATATTCATTTTTCCACTGCACTGCCAATATTTATGTAATACCTTTAAACGAGCAATTCTTGTATATATACATACACATATATAATCTGAATCTCGGAAACGGCTCCAACGATTTTCATGAAATTTAGTATGCAGGGGGTTTCGGGAAGGCGATCGGCGGCGGGGACCTGCCGCGGTCGGCCCTGTTTCAAGCCATGATCCGGAGCGAGAAGACTTGGGAAGCGGCCACCTCCTTCTGCGAAGTAGTAATGCTAGCGAAGGAGGAAGCCGAACGCGTGAGAGGGGGGAAACATCACGCCCCAGCTGCCGCAACAGAGGAAGACGCCCCGGGCGTCGGGAGTCGCAGGGCGATTCTCGGCCACCGTAGGCGCGGGCCTGCGGACGGCGAGCATTGGGTGGCTCGCCGTCTGATCAGAACCAGGCCCGGGTCAACGGCGCGCTGTGTTCCACGCGCGCCTCAAGGAGCTGTCAGCATAAAGGACGGGGCCCGCTAGGGCCAGTGCCTGCCGGGGTTGCGGGATTTGTTCGAGAGAGTCGCCGCGGCCCTGGAACGCAAAGGGCATTAGGAGGAACACGGATGGGTTTTTAGTCAGTAAGAGTCCGACACTCCCTTCTACTTCACCCAGAGCGGGAGGAGTCATTTGATGATTTCCCATCCTCAAAAAAAAGGGGGTTTCGGGAGCGATAAATTGATCTAGCCAGGTTTCATTTTTAGAAAATGTGTGCATTATAAATTTTTAAGCTTATGATATACTTACAAGTGTGGTGTACAATAATTGTCTACTCAGCATACTCACAACATTGTTTAAAAGTAGTTGCAATTTTGTTTCTTTACTATTAATAGGCACACGTTTGACCACTATCTCACCTGATGGTAAGTGATGATATGGTTGAAGATGGAACACGCTTGCCTAGAAGTAACCTATTCACTCTTGACTTAAAGACTCCCAGGTTGAAGCTATCTGGAAACACAGACTCGGTTAGCTGCCTGCATACCAAATAGCTTTGTTGACTGTACATTAGTTAGTAAGAAATGGTAAGAACCACGTGGCTACTTGAGACAGATTAAGTATTTATATACGTTGTCTTTGTTGTTGAATATGTCAGTGGTGAATAAATTCATAAATACGTTCCAGGTTTATTGATGTTGACAACGTATGAAAATGAGGGATTCACTTTAGCGACAAGTATTGAGACCGAACTTATAAATACTGAGAGGTTTATTGAACTGCGTTTGAAAGATAATAAACTTGTTTATGTTTTCTTGGAGTAATTGAATGCACTGTTGGGTCTTATAGAGATAAATGGAGTGGTCTGAGAGGCTGAGTCTGTAGAGGAGCTCGTAGCTCGCAATAATGCATAGCTAGATGGGCAGGGCCCGATCTATCTATTTAGCCGCTCCGGGCAAAAATACTATTCACCGCCCTTTACACTAACACCATATCAGTCATGAGCTTGCTATTCCAAAGATGGGATGATGGATGGAAGTGAACGACAAGTGAGCTGTCAAACCATACAAACAAGTTGGAATGACAGCTCGCTTGTCGTTCACTCTACCTAAGCAGGGTCCGATCTAACTCGAAGCGGATCTTGGCACCAAGCCATCGCTGGTACAGAGGAAATTACCCACACTGTAATAATTTTATTGTAATTAGTCAGTCTGGGGACTCTGGGGTATCGTAGGGCGTAATAAGATTTGTTTAGCGCCACACCTGCTGCTTCCGCCTCTCGTAACTTCATAACACGTGTTGGGAAACACTGATATGGAGCTGTGTCAAAATAAATTGGGTAATACTTAAATTTTATTTGTAAATTTTATTTTATTATATTTATTCTGGGACAATAAACAGCTACAATATTTGTGTTGGAACAGAGAAAAGATAATACAAAATATTTACAATATTGCAGCCCACTACATTAACCGCATATTAACTTACTCGTTAATTGCTAATTAGCAAGTTCTTGTGGCGGCAGGTATTGTCAAAGACAACAAGTAGGCTGTAAGCGAATTCACCATAACAATATGGTGATTTAAATCACAGAGGGTGGAATCCGCTGCATGTGAGATGCACAGGACCGGTCGATCTGGCGAACTGGCGACACTTGGGGGAGGCCTATGTCCGGCAGTCTTTCAGCTGAAATGGTGATGATGATTATCCATAGGAGCTAAAGGCCTGTAAAAATTCAAATTATTTCTGTATCAGCTGAGTTAGCGCTCAGCGTACTTGCTTGGGTTGGGCACGCATGTTTTGAGTGGATTATTTCATCAATAGTCGTTGCAGCTGTTCTGTAATCTTTAGGATTTTCGTTCTCATTGATGTTTCTACCACTAATCATCACTCAATATATAAAATTCTTCTGATGAGTGACTGACAGACAACGCACAGCCGAAACTTCTGGTCGTAGAAAGCTGAAATTTGGCATAAAGCTTCCTTGGGGAGTGTAGGGGAGCACTTCGAGGATTTCCCGAAATTCCTACGGGAATGGGAAAAAACGGGATATGCGCGTACGAAGTCACGGGCAAAACCTAGAGAACTTAAAATATTACTTTACTAGCTTCTGCCAGCGGCTTCGCTCGCGTGGTCCCTAGGGAACATACTCCCGGGATAAAAAGTCTATGTCCTTTCTCAGACTCTAGACTATCTGTGTACAAAATTTCACTTAAATCGATTCAGTAGTTTTGGCGTGAAAGCGCGATAGATAGACAGAGTTACTTTCGCATTTATATATATATCTACACTCATATTATAAAGAGGAAAGATTTGTTTGTTTGTTTGTTTGAAATGAATAGGCTCCGAAACTACTGGACCGATTTGAAAAATTCTTTCAGCAATGGATAGCTACATTATCAGGGAGTAACATAGGCTATATTTTATCCCCGTTCTCCCACGGTAACGGGAACTGCGCGGGTGAAACCGCGTGACGTCCACTAGTATATATATAGTAAGGATTGGGACAAGCCCGCCAATGCAGAGATTGTGAAGCTCGGACCAACCTGGCGAAACGATTACATTGTCCTGGATCCCTCATAGAAGTAAGTTGAATGTAAAAAGAATATGAATGATGATATTGAAGGTGAAATTAAGGCCACGCTATAAAATGTAAAAATATGCGTACCTGCATGTATTTTTGGTGTATGTTTTGTTCATCATATCATATCATATCAGACGAAAGACGTCCACTGCTGCACATAGGCCTCACCCAAAGGGGGGGTTTGCCATAATCGCCACGCTTGGGTTGCCGATCGCAGTGTATGGTGTTGAGTTTTACAGAGAACGCTGCTGCCCATTCTCTGGTGAGTCCCTTAGTCACCTCTTACGACACCCACGGGAAGTGATGGGTATGAAGTATGTTTTTTTTGGTTGTCCTTAAATAAGTAAATAAAATAAACAAATTTTCAAGAGAAATACATAGATAAGTAGACAACAGTTTCGTAGTACAGTCACAATTCGCCAGGTTTACTTTCAATCGATTTAAAGTTTGATTTCAATGGCACTTACTAGGCCTATAGAATACTCCCTGCAAAGTCCGTTAATGTTACAATTACGGCCATTCAAACACACCCACGATATCAAACTGGCGTCACCAATCACAGACAATCTAATTTATCTAAATGTTAAAGTAATTACAGTTAGTAATAGCCAGTTCGAACTGACTGGATGTAGGACGGAAATAGACTTAACTCAGGAATGTAGATTAAATGCCAACGTTTTGAACTTCGTTAGTAGAAGTGTTTTTTTCCATGTCATGGAAAACTTCATTGAGTACTTACATAGCTCCTTTTGTAAATAATTTTATTCTAAGACTTTGTACTTCAGATAATTTAGCAAAGCTTATTCTGAAGCCCATTAAGCATTCTTTTGTCACCTCTGGGTAACGGATAAATTATAATGGGGTCTTTATAAAGCAATTTTACCGTCGAAGTTTTTTCTTAAGCAGTTGGCGCGAACTATGGGCTACATTTTTCCAGTGAAAAGTCTGAGAAAGCCTGGATACTGAAAAGGGAGAACTGCATTCAATGGTGCTTCTTGGAATATGCCTTCAGCGGTGGACTGATTGGAGTGGAGGCTTTTTTGTTATATTTTTAAAATAAAAACGTTGCCCCACACTAGGAATCTCTCTCGCACTACAAACGTTTATAAAATCACATACACAAACAGCCCGACCCGAGACAACCATCTGTAGGCCAAACAAATATTTTGTTGCGTGAAAGAATCGAACCACGACACGCAGCTCAGCAGCCAATCACTCAACCACTGCGCCAAACGTGCTGTCGAAGTTTGAAGACGCTGCTATCTTACCTCTTCAGGTAAACCCTTAGTTCCCTTTTTAGATGGTTAGACGAAGAGGCAACCTAATTAACGAGACCAATCTAACACACGTGAGATAACTCCTAATTGAGACACCTCACGCAGAAAGTTTGATTTTCTACTCTACTAAGTAAGGGTTCTATCGCCGCAAGAACACAAAATTAGTCGGCCATCTTTAGGGCTGCTCTCTCGAGAAATGCTTGAAAACAGCGTGCAGTTGAAGCAACTTTTCGTCGGCATTTACTGAGAAATTACATCTGAAAAAAAAGTAGGTAGTAATCTACATGATATGGTACGTAATTTGGTTTAGCCAGAATTTATATATCGGTATCACATAACAAGAAAAAACATCACCAAATCACCTCCAAATCGTTGAGATGAAACCATTTTACTCCTTCATTTTTCACAAAAGTAAAAAAAGAAATACAATTCGGTTTTGGTACTTTTTTAAAATATGTGTTATTTTTTTATAATAAATTAAAAATGCGGGTGGCGGAGTGTTGCGTAGAGGAGTAGTTAGCTCCGTTTATATGCACAAGGTCATTGGCATGTATACAAGTCTTAAGAAATTGACAATAGTCGCATCTCTGATCTGGTGCCCTGACACAACAACTCGCAACACCAACAACAGCGATAGATCGCGAAGGGGATGACGGGTCGATTAGAGGACTTCTTTGAGAATAGGAAAGATGAGGCACAATATCGTGACCGTTGAAAAGGATGCAGGGGAGCCTCTGCCCAACAGTGGGACAGGACGGGCTAGTAATAATAATATTAATGTCCATAGTCGCCTTCACAAGTATGTACTGGTTTTTTTTTGTTTTGTTTTTTTTTTTTTTTTTAACGATGCCCCACACTAGGAATTCCTCCTGTATCGTGGGTGCGTTTACATACATATAATCTCACAAACACTAACAGCCAGACCCGGAACAACTATCTGTAGGCCATACAAATATTTGTTCCGTGCGGGAATTGAAACCGCGACACACATCGCAGCAGTCAATCGCTCAACCACTGCGCCAACCGTGCCGTCGGTGGTTGATATAGTGATGATCATTTAGGTAGTAAGTTAGTCTTGGAAATATCTTTTTTTATAATTAAAAAAAAAATAGTCAAATGACTTCTCATTTGCGCACAGCGCGCCGTCGACCCATTACTGTTTCGCAGAAGGAGGTGACCGCTTCCCTTGCCTCCTCGCTCCGGACCATGGATTGAACTAGGGCTGGACGCGATAGTTCGCCGTCGCCGCGCGCCGATCGCCTCGACTAGGACACGGCAGTGCTCTGCCCAAGCAGGGCAGACCTCCACCGTAGGCTCCACCGTGTCCTCCGGGCGATCCTCACAGTGTTGACACCCGGGCGTGTCCTTCCGCCGAATCCGGAACAGGTATCTCCCGAAACAATCGTGTCTGGTGAGTACCTGTGTAGTCTTGAAAATACCTGCAACCTAGTTAGGTCACAGTTCTTTTGCATGCATCTTTGTCCAACTTAGTAAATGATATAATTGTACGACAGTTGCGTTGCGGTTGCCCTTGTACGCTCCGATATTTGTTTCTAGAACAGTTGGAGTAAAATGCACACTCATATTTTATAGGTTATTGTCTTAGCAGCTGCGTCCGTTCTATATCGATCGATTGTTCTGTATTACCAGAACCTGGGGCCCTAGAAAATATAATATCTCTAAGCTTTAGGGAATGATTGTCGGAATGCCAAAATTTAAGGGATTAACTAAGTTACTTTGATAGATGATTCTTTTTTCTAGCCCCACAGAAAATAATTCCAATTGATTGGAGCGTTGCCTGTTAATAAATAATAAAGACAATCACCCTTAGGCTCAGAATTGGCACCCGCGTGACATTTTCCCGTTTATTGTAACGCTCACCATACGGCCTTGACAATTTCAGGCTTATTGAATTAAACAATTATATGGTAACCATACACCATAGAAACTTCGAGTGTTTAACACCTAACGCAGTTACTGTATTTAGCCGGTACTATTCCTACACGAGGCAATGACAATCACTTTTTGTAAATTGCATAACATTAAAATCATAGTAGTTGTACCCACTGACGATGATACCTTATGCAATTGGCAACCGGTCGTTAGTTGTAGTTAAATGATAGAGTGAATACATTTTTAGACCTGCATCAATTGCTGAATCGAACCTAAATTCATGCCAGACAATAATATAGTTTTATATTTAGATCGCCTACGACATTTTAGTGGAGTAAACAAAGTGAATGGCAGAATCAATTGAAACATGTCATGATTTCATTGTATTTTGCATTGTTTGAAGTTTTGTCACTAGCTTTAATTAGAGGCGAGTTTGTTTGTCTAGTATGGAGCTAAATACCATTATTGAATTGTTTTTATTTTTGCCTCTTTTATTCACTTGAATTTCAATAAATTTAAAAAAAAAAATATTTAAAAAACATTTCAAAATTTAAAAAATAGTAGCCTTCCGTTATCGGGAACAGGGTCCAAGCTACCGGCGGTCAGGGCTCCAGAGAGAGGAACCTCCTAACAATGCCAGTCGTGTTCAGAAGTACCGTTTTCTGAATCAAGCCCTTGATCCAGCTGCCTAACGAGAGCCTCCTGAGGTGTTGGTCGAGGGGGGCTACTCTCTAACGAAATCCGTAGTTTCGGGCTTAGTTTCGGGCGGGCATTTTCTACTTCGTATCACCTAACCACTGAGAACTAATGATAACACGATTTGACAGTTACTGTGAAATCGTGTTGTCATTCATTCTCAGTTCGGGTTCGGGACTAATCGTAAGTCTGTAGGTGATACGGAGTAGAATACGAACGCCCGCAACTAAGCCCGAAACTACGGATTTCGTTAGAGAGTAGCCCCCGAGGCTCGTGGCTATTAAGCCGTTGGCTGTCACGACTATCGGTACAATGATTGCGGAGTCCACTTCTCACATGTCGACCACCTCGCGAGCCATAAGTCAATACTTGATTTGTTTATCTTTCTCGGCTTTCACGAGGTTCTCGTCGTGCGGGACGGTTATGTCTACAATCATTGCACGCCTCACAATTCGGTCCACCACTACTATATCAGGCTTATTGGCAACAATAGTCCTATCAGTGATGATGGATCGATCCCAGTACAATGTGATATTGCAATTATCGAGAACTTGGACGGGCGCATACCTATAGTACGGCACCCCCAACTCCACAAGAGAGTATTTCAGAGCAAGTTACTGTTGTATAATCCTGGCTACAAGGTTGTGCCTATGCAAGTATTCTCCGTTAGCTAGACGAGAACAACCAGAGATAATGTGGCGAAATGATTATCACGGACGGTGACATGCCCGACATATGTCGACCGTGCCGTCCTTCATAACAAATCTCCGATAGTTATTCGTCATGATAACTTCGTCCATAAGTCCAAAACCTTCGGTTTGTCCAAAAAGATCACGTAAACGCAGCCAGGCTACGGACGCTAGTTGATCGACGTCGGGCCCATGTAGGGCCCGGCAAAAGCGTCCGTGAAGCTCCTTACTCCGCCATTTCGCCCTGCGATCGCTGGTGTCAAGCACCGCAGGTTTGCGCCA
The DNA here is from genome assembly GCA_947578705.1 of Lacanobia wlatinum. Lineage (NCBI taxonomy): Eukaryota > Metazoa > Arthropoda > Insecta > Lepidoptera > Noctuidae > Lacanobia > Lacanobia wlatinum. Next base: position 26,396,112 of record OX388031.1, read on the forward strand.
GTTCTCATTTGCCAAGGAGAGCGGGGTGGGTGGTGCGTTATTTTAACTATTGATAAGCCTTCGTTTGACCACTATCTTACCTGATGGTAAGCGATGATGTGGTCGAAGATGGAGCACGCCTGCCTAGAAGTAACTTATTCACTCTTGATTTAGAGACTCCCAGGTTGTAGCTATCAGTAAACACAGACTCTGGCGGGGAATTGCCCTCCTTAGCTGTACGCTTTATGAATTTGTTCCCAAAACGTTCTGTGCGTGTGGGTGGGATGTCCACTATGTACTGGTGGTGCATCGCCGTACGCCTTGTGGTCCGATGATGAAACGGGCTTGGTGGGATTAAATTATGCAACTCCGTCGCACATTCCCCAAAATGCAGCCGGAAGACAACCCACAGGCCAGCAACTCGGCGTCGGTGCTCAAGACTTTGGAGCTTCGACTCGACGAGCCTATCATTGCCGATGATCTTCTTGGCTTGTTTCTCAATTGAACTGTAAATCCAGATGTTCTACACTCATTGTTGTAAACCGTTGATTAAGTTGCTATTTCCTTCAATATTTTAATTTTCTTATGATTAGTGTTAAATGGCTTACTGAGTAGCTATGTTGTAAAGTTCAGATAGGGATGCGTTCCAAGTTAATTACTGGTATTCTTCTAAAGCCGGTTATACTGGGAGACAATTCCAATACAGTTGAAAAAAGACTAAGCACAAGACTAGCTGTTGCCCCATCGGCCACCCACGACCTTCACCAAGTCATCGGTCCACCTTATCGGAGGCTTTCCAACGTTTCCTGGGACGCGGTGGTCTCCTTCTGCGACATAGTTATCGCGCAGAAGGAGGCTGCGGAAAGGGAGAGGGAGATCTCGACCTCCCTCCCGGCCCGCAGCAGACGCACCGGGCGTCGGAGGGCATACGCTGCCCTCTTCCGGCCCCCCTAACTGGGTCCAGGGGCGGTGGTCTTGGGGATGTCCGTCGCCCCCCATTCATCCGTACCCGAGGTGGTGGCGCGTGGTGTTCCCGTGCGCCCCTCTTTGACGTCGCGAGGGGAGTCAAACACCTCACTCCCCCCGCTGACCCGAGGTGGCCCGCAGGCGGGCCGGCACCAGCCGGGGATTACGGAAGTCGCAAGTTCCCGCGATCCCCGGCGTAGGTGAGAGATCACCGGGGTGGTTTTAGTCAGTAAGAGTCTGACAGACCCCATGGGAGGACATCCATGAGGATTTCCACCCGTTAAAAAAAACAAAGGAAAGCGTTCCAAGTTAATTACTTTTTTTTTTATTTTAAAGCGTTGCCCCACACTAGGAATTTCTCCTGTATCGTGGGTGCGTTCACAAACATAAATACACATACACAAACAGCCAGACCCGGAACAACTATCTGTAGGCCATACAAATATTTGTTCCGTGCGGGAATCGAACCCGCGACACGCAGCGCAGCAGTCAATCGCTCAACCACTGCGCCAACCGTGCCGTCAAATTACTGGTATTCATCTACATATATCTGGTTATACTGGTAGGTAATTCCAATAAAATTGAGAAAACACTAAGCACAAATACAAGGCTAGCTGTTGCCGTAGGTTTCGCCTCGCCAAAAATATGCCAACAAAACCCGGGATAAAAAGTATCCTATGTCTTTATCTAAGACTAGCTTCTATTGTACGTGCATATCCCGTTTTTTCCCAGTCCCGTAGGAATTTCTGGAAATTCTCTCTTAGTGCTCCCCTACAATCCCCAAGGAACCTACATGCCAAATTTCAGGTTCCTACGACCAGTAGTTTTGTCTGTGGGTTGTCTGTCAGTCACTCACTCAGTAACGGAAGAATTTTGTATAATAGGTGTACCAGTGTGCCAATTTTCAACACAGAGGTAAAGATACTTTTGAATCTGTACTTACTAATATTGTTAAGCTGAAGAGTTTTTTTGTTTGGTTGAATGCGCTAATCTCACTCCTGGTTCGATTTGGAAAATTATTTTAGTGTTGGATAGCCCATTTATCAAGAAAGGCTATAGAATATATAATATCACGCTACGACTAATAGGAGTGGCGCGTTAAAGAAAAATGTTACGCAGACGAAGATACGCAGGTAAGCTAGTTTATAGTGTATGCCATCACCTCGATTTCAATCGATAAACAAATGTTGAAGTGACAAGAAAATGGATATGGATGGCTGGCTATTTGTTTCTTTGACTTTTGTTAATCCATACTGTAAAAAGTCACTTTATAAATGTTTTAGTTCACCAAGTCATTACTCTCCCTTTCTGTGCCACTAACCGATCTATCACCTATGTACCAGCTTCCCTCTGATCCGCGGAGCGTGACAGAGGTGTAATATCATATCACAGTTCACTGGTCGTCGATATTAGATCGAAGGGTCCGGCGAACGAACTATTCGAAGCTACAAAAAAAAAACGAACCATTGTTACTGGATATTGGAATAGAAATAAAACGCACCTAATCTGTATTAACAGAATTTTTAACTATAGATTTTTTATTTGAACTAGCGCGCGAAGGTTTCTATACCATGATCCGAAAAGGTAATTTTTTGTATTCTCTTTAATTTTATTAACCAACTTCAATTCAATTCGGTTGGTATTTTTTATGTATGTTCACCGATTATTCCGAGGTTTCTGATCCGATTTCTGTGATTGTTTTTTAGTTCGTTGTGGTATACCTACTTGCCATTTGGTCCCCTAAAAATTTAATTCAGTTTGGCTCATTAGTTTTTATTTACCAAGCATTTTAGCTTACTTGGATGATGTGATTTTTGCGTAGACGATAGCATCGCGTCGTGCAAGTACTAAAAATTGAAAAATAAAAAACATTTTTACAAAAAAATTCAACCGACTTTAAAATAAAAACACTACAAATTATAAAATAACTTTAATTAGGGATGTGTTGTTATAGCAGCAATAGAAATACATTTCCTGTTGAAATTTCTATTATAGTCATGGTTCCTGCCTACAGACAGACGTCCGTCTGTCGGACGGACGCACTCGATGTATTGAGTGTACCATCTAATGAATGTTCGATTTATTAACCATTCGATATTATGAACTTACGATTATTTAGACGTTCGATTTATAGTGTTCGATCAATTAATATTCGATTATTTGGCATTCGATTTGGCATAGTACACCCGACGCACACACAGCGGAAGCTTAGTATTTAGGGTTCTGTAGTAGTATTCTGTAAGAACATTTTCGTATCTCGACAGTGGAATCCGAGGTGAGTTTCTCATTAAGACCTTTATGTTGTGTGCAATAAAGCTCATTTTGTGAGTTTTGTCACTCAGGTGAAGCTCGATATCGAAATAGTTGTTTACAGAATAGACTAGCTGTTCGTTACTCTACGGGTATAGAACCATAAGAAGCTTGTTCAATAAATAGTCAAGAACTGGCCATCTCAACTGAACCGAAAAGTAATTTCAAACGGCCTCGTTGGATATTCTAATCTCATATAAAATCCACGCGGATTGACTGTCAAGTTGCCAACTCAGTCATCCCGACTGTACATTTTCTGCGTACAGATGGTTGTATAATGTGAAACTTTTCATTATTCTTTTAGTTTTAGAATGTAGAGTACCGATCTTTTTTGTCGATGATAAAAAACGATTTTAGAAATATTGCCATTTTGAAGATAGTTATGTACTTGGTAATGGAACCGTTCATGCAATGGCGGTTTGGAGTTTTTGGTTTTGTTTCTTTGTTTTTTAACACCGACTTCCGAAATTAAGATTGGACTTTGTAGTTTGTTTGGAAGCCGGTTATAATTTTTTTGTAAAAAGTTTTTTATTTTTCACTTTCAAGTGGTGATACTTGGTCGACGTTTTCGTTTACGCAGAAATTGAAATAAGCAAAAATGCTCATAAAATAAAAACTACTGAGCCAAACTGAATATTTTTTTACATCGAACTAAAAAAGAATCACAGAAATCGGATCCTCGGAGTAATCGTTGTACATACATAAAAAAAATACCAACGGAATTGAGAACCTCCTCCTTTTTTGGAAGTCGGTTAATAAATAAAGAAAACGAAAAAGATAGATGGATTTAGTCAAAGATGATAATTATGCACCTGTATGTCTAGAAAGAGTGTGACCACTTTGACGACGACTAATACAAAAGTAAAGAAGAAATTAGCATATCTAAGAGAAGAGAATCATGGTGGCATGGTATTATACAATAAGTACGCGTTGTTTAGGCAGTTATGTAGCTGAAGATACATACTGTTGTTTTCGGGGTTCCGTACCCACAGGCCTACGCCTCGGCTGTCCGTTTGTCTGTCCGACTGTCCGTCCGTCTGCTGTATCTCAAGCCAATATAGCTACCTATTACGGCTCGAGATACAGCGGACGTTGACAGTTGAAACTTTCACAGAGTAAGTGTATATTTCTATTGTCTATTGTCTTTATATATATATAATATTATAAAGAGGAAAGATTTGTTTGTTTGTATATTTGAAATGAATAGGCTCCGAAACTACTGGACTGACTTGAAAAATTCTTTCAGCAATGGATAGCTACATTATCAGGGAGTAACATAGGCTATATTTTATCCCCGTACTCCCAGGGGACCGCGAACTACGCGGGTGAAACCGCGTGGCGTCCACTAGTCGCTAATAACAACAAATAAAAAAATAGATGAAATTAAAATTAAAGGGAACCATACAAGAAACGTGTTTTTTTTCGGTTTATGGTACGGAACCTTTCATGTGTGAGTCCGACGCGCACTTGGCTGGTTTTTTTTCAGAGGAGGCTGTTGCCTACCCTCATCATATAATCAATATTTACGGGAATATTCCTTGGGTGGCCTCTAAGAATACATGTGCTACTGAAAGAATCTAAAAAGAAGGAAAAGTTTGGGATGCTTGGCTTGTATTTTTTCATAAGTTAACATAATATTAAACTCTTGTTTTTATGCCTTTACGTTAGCAATTTATTCGAGATTATAATCAGTGTGTACGATATTGTTTTTAACGTAAAATTGCTGTCCTAGTTTAGGGGCTCGACCTAGATTATTTTTCACCATCGTTATTAATTTTAGTCTTTGTTTTTATTTATTTTTGAGTACATAAACGCACTAAATACCGATAATTAGTTTGAAGTGCCGGAAAATACAGATTTCTTCAAAATGTGCATTGTACACAAATGAAATATTTAAAGAAAACTTGATTTGAATTCTAATTAATTTGCACGAGACAAAAATATTAATCAGTCGCAGTTGTAGAAAAAAATCTACATTAAGAGCACAAATTATTCAGAAAAAACAATTTCAGGAAAATAAAAAAAAAACCAGGCCGACTCGTAAAATTAACAATACCCACTTTCTACTTTTAATTATGCTTTATGCTGCGTGCACCGAGTACAAAGTAAGAAATTAAAATACCACTAAAGAACGAAATTAGTATAAAAAAAATATGCTAGCAATCGTATTTAAATGAACGTATAAATATTAAAACAAAACCCGATATGTCAGTCAGCCAGTATTGATTTATTCTAAAATAAATTCCATTTAAAACGATTTCACAATCGAGTTTGTCTACGATATAAGTAGCATTATTTTCGACATGAACTAAAGTGGTTGGAGAATGCATTCACAACTTTATCCTAAAATAGGGCAGCTATTTCCCGAGCCACTACATCCGCAGTGCGCGGCCGCTCAGTCAGAAAGAGGGGCACATTGCGCCAGAAAAGGACGGGCACAATGACCGAAATCGATGTTAGAAAGAGCAAGTGTTACGTAAACCTGTCTCGCTCGCCGCCGGTACGCCCGCACTAAGAATGCACCCGCGCCCCGAGCGACGGTGCGTGGTGTACTCGATTCGCACTCATTCTGATGTAACCAAAACGTACTGGAAACGATAAATGGAAACATAATCAGCGTTACGGATTGGTTTGATTTTTTCATGTTGGGATTTAAACGACTTCCGCGGTTTAGTCATGGATTAAATCAAAGAGAATGGAAATTTCCAATAAATTGATTAAAAAGTAACAATAGAAATGTTTACTAAAATTCGTAGAATTAGTATGACCCTAGGGCCGAAATCTACATTTACTATAAGAAGTGCGTTACCTTATATCACAAGATGTTAGAATTGACAATCGATTGGCGATGTGTCGGGTTCACAAACATTAAACAGCTGTAGAGCTTCGGGCAGCATCGTCTTTGTTCGGTGCCAGGGACACATAAGTACATCCAGTACGTATAGTCCGAGCGCCGTGTTGAGTTCGTTGTCGTGATGAATCAGTAGCACATGAGCGTCTGTAGTGAGAGAGCGCGTTGCCGCGAGCTGCCGCACACAACAATATAATATTCACCAAACCCTTTGTAGTGCGTAGACATTTCGTTTTATTTTTTTAATTTCAATGTGTGTGACAGGCGTGTGCATATTGTGACTGAAGATTGTTTATGATCCCTGGATTTGGATAGCCATATTGAGAATCAGGTAAGAAATGTTTATTTATTTTCTTTCAAATATTACGTAGGTACTTTATGAGAATGTTGAATGGTAAAATGTCTGCTTTTGTGTTAAACAGGTCGTATGAATATTCATTATTTGATTTATTGCTGTGAAAATTATGGCTGCGTCCAACAAAGTGTAAAATTGCTCGACGCCATTCGAGTGCGAGAAAATTTATTGTAATGTTTTTGTTTTGTTTTGGACCCCACGTTTAATAGCAGCGAAAGAACGAATGCAAATCGGGCTACAGAACGTGGAAAAAATATAAAATAAGTTGTCCATTTTCAGTGCTGTGAAAATTGCGTGCTTTGGAGTAATTAATCAGATTATAATAAGCCAGGTTGGGTGGGTAATGGCAATAACTTTTTACTTTCAGTTCTATTTTTTCTGGAAAGCAATGAAATTGAAACCAAATGAATAAAATTGACATTCAAAGAAAACAAGAATGCTTTTATTATCTTTGTCGTTATGACCTACATCAATACACCTTTGTGCAAATAGATCGTAATCTGGAGCCATTTTGCAGAATCCGTGAAAAACAAGCGTGAAGAAATTGTTTATTCTGTCTGAGTACACATAAAGTAACACTTACATATGAAGGTTAAAAATGTGTGATGTTAAAATCAGAGACGTACTCTTTTGGGACAATATTGTCGCATCCATAACTGAAAAATGTCCCCAAATGGGTCCTTGCTTTGACATCGTGACTCCATATCGAAGTCTTTATTCGTACCTACTATTTTTTCAGGTCATATAAATATTCTAGATCCAGGAGAAAGTTATACTTTTGTCCACATCGGCCGTATTCTCACGATAAAGTATAGTTAGCATATGTAACTAAATTGGTTTCAAGTAGAAAGCCTTTGTCACGTTTTATAAATCTAGCAAGCTGGTTGCTTCGACAGTCTACTCAAAATCTTTTCAGCCTACGCACGCCATTGTAACTCCATGGGTTTCTTTATTCTAGCTTTTTTCGATTATCATTGTGGTACCATAGCAAGGGCGGTTCATACCAACAGAGTTTTTGTCATACCAAATTAGTATGTTAAATTTTTGACGCCCTTTTGTGCTATGCTTTTGAGTCTATGCCCTTTTGTGATATCGTGATCATTAATTAAGCACGAAATAACTAATTACTAATTTATGTGAATTAGACAGAACTGTTATTTGAAAGCATTTAGCTAGTGTACTCATATTATTAGCATCAGTAACAAGGAATTAAACACAAAAAAAATATTTTCTAAAACAAACTAAGAGTACCTTCTTCGAGACAAGTGAGCTCCATTGTCAACCAGATTGCTTTCTATGAGGGCAGATTGTGGTAAAATTGAAAAACTGTTATAGATATTTGCACATAGTTAAATATCAATGAATAAAATTCTTACTACCTACTATTAAATAACAGTAATGATATTGTAATTATTGCATATTCATCTTAATGACATATAAATATGAATTTAATAAGCATTTCAATTAACAAAGTAACAGTAAAATCATTAACAAAGGTGCAAATTTTTAATGAACTGAGTTAAAATTCACGAAACTCAATTTGCAGCACTTATGCGAATATGACTTAAGTGCATAGATGTTGTTAAGTGCATAAGAGAGAGCTCTTAGACTACTCTGTATGGAAATTCGTAAATGTTGAAACAATATGGCCACGGTGGCAATTATACGGTCTCGATGCACACAATAATGTACTACAAAGTTAACACGAAAGTAATTATGTATGGCTTCAAACGTGCTAAACTTGCGGAGTTCTGCTGCTTATTGAAATATACAAAAAAAAAACTTTGAATCCACACTTTGTGTCTAAAAAAAAAGTTTAAACTTTATTAAAACCAAACAATCATTTCAAAAAGTTGTACCTGGGCTCTTAAACTATAAAATTGATTTTCAATTAAATGAAATGCAATGGCGAAATTTTATCATCGCCTTAATTGACTTTTATAACTGTATGACCTTCTTCAAAAGCTTATCAGTACCCAAATATTTACGAGATATTTAAAAGAGAGTAGGACTGTTAGAATTTTGGATAATATCCAGCAATTCCTCGTAAAGAACTTCGAGAAACTACTAAATAACAGTGACTGATATAGTTCAATTTATTTTATAAAAAAACTGGCCAAGTGCGAGTCGGACTCTCACACGAAGGCTTCCGTACCATAAAACGAACAAAAAACACGTTTCTTGTCCTCTCTTTATTTTTATTAATTTAATTTTTATTATTTGTTGTCATAGCGGCAATAGAAATACACACTGTTAAAATTTCTACTGTCTACCTATTACGGCTTTTGAGATATAGCCCGCTGACCGACAGACGTACGGACGCGACCGACGGATGGACGAACAGACGGACGGACGGACAGCGGAATCTTAGTTAAGAGGTTCCGTTGTTTATTCTTTGGTTACGGAAACCTAAAAACAGCTTAATAAACATTTGCATTGTTCATAATTACTCATTTTATTTTCTGTCTTATAAAGTCAGTGTTCAGTGTTTTTTTTTACATATCATCTGTTTTAATAAATCCATAGCTATTCTACTGAAAAAAATACACAAAAAGTAACAGAAAATCTCTAGCCTAGTTTGTGCCCCACTGCTGGGCAATGGCCTCCCAGTATTCCCTTCCTAACTCTGCCTTGCGCGATTTCTGACCAAATCTGCAAAGTAACTAACATATTGTCAAAAAATAAGTTTAGAATATTGTAGTAGGTCAGAGTTAGTATTCGGAAAGGCAAAGATGCCCCAGCCGGTACCAAAACCGGTCAAATCTCTCAGGATTTCGGAGAATCCCTTTTCTGACAGGTCCTTAGTCTGACCTGCTTCAAGCCATGTTTTTATTAAAACAAGGGTCGCGGGTCGCGTATTGGATTATGTAGGAAAAAAGAATACAACTTGAACCTTTTTTAAAAGCAATGCAGATAATCTGAATTGCAATGGTTTTATTTTTGGATTTATTAATAAGTATAAGGGCATCTACTGACTTGTCTTGCCTACTTCCACGCTGTTCGCAATGACAGACTTTTTTCTCATTTTAGTAGAATCCTACCCGAAGCGGCAATTACTTAAATTTCCAGTGTAGTTTTCCATTGGAAATCGATCTCAAACTGAAAGATGGGTCAGTGGGTCAATTACTTGATTTTTAAATCTAAACTATGAAATAGACATTTAAAATAGCTTTATGTAAATAATAATATGAGTGTTATAAAGGTATCATGCAATTTTATCTACAACACCCGGAGATTTCACAGGAAACTCAGTAGAAAAAAACGAAAAAAGCCCTTTGAAAATTCAACCTCGTCTTTTTGGACAAACAAAACGGTTCTTTACTAAAATAATAGATAATACAAACTAAACATCAACAATGTATCGTCTCTAAAATTCGAGTACGTCTAAGGGCTAAAGGATGATCCCTGAAGCATGCCCTTGACCTCAAAAATATACACGTTCGCCTTAATAAAGGACATTTTCCGATAATTGTAACTCTCGTGGATCAGTAGGGTCCTTGGCGGTACTGGAATTTATGTAAGGGTTTTCGTGTAATACTGGAATTTTCGGGTATTTGATCAATGTGGGATGGAGCGGAATTTATTGATTTTCAAGAAATGTCAGTGAAGGATCAAGAACTCCGGGATCTCATCCCACCGGCTCCCTTCCACCATCGGACATCTAGACGCACTGCAAGTTACCATACTTATCTTGTTGCTGTTCCACCAATTGGCACTAGCGTTTCCAAACGTCTTTTATAATGCGCACAGCAAAGGAGTGACTCTCTGCCTGCGTCTGTGTTTCCGAACGCTTACAACCCTAATTTCTTCAAAGTTAGAGTGAATAGGCTTCTTCTAGGTAAGCTCGCTCCATCGTCGACTTTGTCTCTGTCATCTCTGACCTAGACTAGAGTCAAGAGCAAAGCCATCTCAAATAAAACAGGTACTTAGTTGTTTCATCTCAAAATTCACAAGAAAACCACGTTTCAATCGTCCTTAGCAATTGATACAAATTCAGTTGTTAATATTACCATTAAACAAAAGATTTTGGAAGAAATTTCTCAGAACCAAAGACCATAGAAGCTTTGCATAACGTGTTTAGAATTTACGATTACTAGCAGTTGAAACTACGCAATCGATACGAGATTTTATCGGAGATGGGAAACACGTAACAGCCCCAGTCGTAATTGTGGAACATAAAATATAGCGCATGCATTTCATTGGCACTCGTGAGATTTACGTCACTTTGCTCCTAAAATAATCCACTTTTTACTACTGAGCGAAATTGCAACGAGACTGGTTTTTTTTTGGTTTGGATGGAGAAATGTCTGCATCTGTTGTTAGCTCCGTTTTTTATTTTCATCAAAATGATTAAACTAGCTGACCCGCGCAACTTCGTTTACTTCACATTTTTCATTAATGCTCTGCCCATATTGAGTTATATAGCTTATAGCCTTCCTCGATAAATGGGCTATCCAACACTGAAATATTTTTTCAAATCGGACCAGTAGTTCCCGAGATTAGCGCGTTCAAGCAAACAAACAAACAAACAAACAAACAAACAAACAAACTCTTCAGCTTTATATATTAGTATAGACTAGCTGACCCGCGCAACTTCGTCTGCGTCACAATTTTCATTACTGCTCCGCTCCTATTTGTCACAGCGTGATGATATATAGTCTATAGCCTTCCTCGATAAATGGGCTATCTAACACTGAAAGAATTTTTCAAATCGGACCAGTAGTTCCCGAGATTAGCGCGTTCAAGCAAACAAACAAACAAACTCTTCAGCTTTATATATTAAAGTATAGTATAGATAGATATAGATTACACAGTAACACCACGCTTGTATTCGCCAAAGGGTAAGCCTATTATATTATATTTAAGTCCCATGAAATATGGAGCTCATTAACCGGACTCAAATTCACCTTCGACCTGCTACTGCGAAATTCATCATCGCTTACCATCAGGTGAGATAGTGGTCAAACGCGAGCCTATAAATACAAAAAAAAAATCCTTGTAAAAACCCCAGTAAAACTTTTCTCGACTGGGTATCAAACCCAGGTTCACGTGCTCATGACTTGTGCTTGTGATCTTTAGATCAAAGAGGTAGTTTTCATTATTAATGCTTTCATTACCACTGTATTGACTTTTTTTTCCTTGTCATTTTTCCACTAGTTGTTGTAAGTGTTATTTCTGCACTATTATTGTAATTTTATTGATGTTTAATACAGATTTTTGTTATCACACCATATTGTACACTATGCTTGTATTATATTGCTTGTGTTATAAGACTAAACAGTGTAACAATTGTAGATGGGCCAATCTTTACTAATGTATAAAGCTGAAGACTTTGTTTGTTTGCTTGAACGCGCTAATCTCAGGAACTCCTGGTTCGATTTGAAAAATTCTTTCAGTGTTAGATAGCCCATTTATCGAAGAAGGCTATAGGCTATACATCATCAGGCTAAAACCAATAGGAGCGCGTTGGAGGAAGTTGCGCGGGTCAACTAGAAAATAAATAAATTACTAAAGCAGCGATGAATATAAAAATTGTCTAGAATTCTACAGACTTATAAAAAAAAACTAATGATTACTTTAAATACTAATTAGCAGATTCAGAAACCCAAACGTTGATTGGAAGAAAAGGCATAGTAGCCTAAGTATTCTCTCTCTACCAATAAACTTTTATTACTTCCTATTTATTTTCTTAAGAATAAGGCTGTTAGACTTAAGCCCCGTATTAATCAACAAGAAGCGAGGAAGTGACAAAAGCAAATTAAGGCTTGTATACATGCCAATGACCTTGTGCACATAAACGGAGCTAACTACTCCTCTACGCGCCACCCTGCTACGCGCATTTTTAATTTAATATAAAAAAAATAACACATATTTTATAAAAGTAACAAATTCAAATTATTTTCGTTTGTATTGCAAAACAGTAGATTTTTTTTGTGACTTTTGTTAAAAAATGAAGGAGTAAAATGGTTTCATCTCAACGATTTAGAGGTGGTTTGGTGTTTTTTTTTCTTATTATGTGAATCCATATACATAAATTCTGGCTAACCTAAATTACGTATTATATCATGTAGATTACTACCTATTTTTTACAAATGTAATTTCTCAGTAAATGCCGACGAAAAGTTGCTTCATCTGCACGCTGATTTTAATCATTTCTCGAGAGAGCAGCCTTAATCAAAGATAATAAAACATTCAGGTTTTTGTTCTTGATTCTTTTGCTAATAAAGCACTAAACGCGAAGTAGACTTTAAACCAGTCTTGAAACGATGATTCAGAATCGAAAGTGACAATGACAGAGGACACATAGAATGTCGAATCTCCAGCGGAGTCTGAATGACAAGTAACATTTTACCAAATGTTTCCTTAAGTCATGGTGTGTAAGTTTAAATTCCAATGGCTTGGTAAATAACTAGACTTGGATGGATAAGTCTCATTTCTTTAGTGGCTAGGTTAACAATGGTGCCGAAGATTTGGGCACTTTGCCATTCGCGTTTGATGAGAAACTTTAAAGATCTCTTACTTTTGCCCGCAGCTACGCTCACAAAAAAAAATCGGCTAAGTGCGAGTCGGACACGTACACGAAGGGCCATAATCCACAAACCACCACCACCACCAACACCAACCACCATAAACCTTAATTTTTGTTATTTGTTGTAATAGCGGCAACAGAAAAACCGAAACTGTCTACCTATTACGGTTCTTGAGATACAAGTCCGCTGACAGACAGACGAACGGACGGTAGATGGACGAACGGGCAGTGGAGGCTTAGTAATAGACTTCCGTTGCGTTGGGTACGCTTTGGATACGGAACCTTAAAAAGTAGCCTATAGTCATCTCCAGGCTCCTATTTATCTCTGTACTAAAATTCATCAAAATCAAAATTTGTTCCGCGATTAAGGCGTGTGAACTGTAACTAGTAAGGATACTGAGTATAGCTACAAGTCTTACTTGCGTAATAAGCAGCATCTTTTGAATAGCACCAAATTAACGTCTCATAGATGTATGTACAGGTGCTTCACCAGACGTCAAGTACTTTAGGTACAGAAATGTCCGTAGTACAATGCACCTAAATTACCTTGAGAACTTGGCATCGCTCCATAATCACACATTTCTCATGCCCGACTCCGAAGATGATTTAACAATGTTACTCTTACATAATACGGGTCAAACTCTCCGAAACAGTTCTTATAATCCCTCAAACTGGGTTAGGAAGCCGCTAAATGCTATTACGTGAGCTATGTGGGTGCAAGTAGTGGCTACACTACCACCGCGTTGAGGATGAGACCCAACTCCACATAAGTAGGGTACGAACTGAAAGTTGGTAAAGTAATCAATCACGGTAAACTAGCTAGTTTTGAGCCTGAGAGGGTCTGCTGTTCACAATTGCTGGTTGAATTATCCCAAGAATTTGATGAGTTTTCTTGAGACCCGTTTGTCAATATTTTGGGATGTTGTTGTTACTTGCCATGGACGTAAAGGCCCATGGAGAGTGGGGCCTATTCATAACTTTGGTTATTAAATAAGGTCTGTAATCTGATATTCTCTAGAGGCAGACAGACAAACAAGTTAACTTGGTACTTGAATAGCGTATTGTGCAAAAAGAAAATAAAAGAATAGAATAAAACGAATATACCTAAATGTTCTATATTTCTAGGAATTCAGAGTAAACTGAACTTTTATCTCTTCAGTAGTTTCTTGAGCAAACTCTCAATGTCAATACAAATAGGAAATGTATAGTTGTAGACTCCGGGCTGACAACGCGATATTAATTCTGATAGCAAATAAAACAGACAATGGTAAATGGTGGACAGCATTTTCCCATATAACAAGATTTTTACTGTACAAAGTAGACAAAGGAAAGAAAACATCAACGTCAAAATAAACAAGTTGTAGAACCAGTTTTTTGTTGTTAATTCTGAAAAATGCGCAAACGTCAAAGAGCATTACACTTTTAAGAGGTCGTTTGTTAAAGATTCTTAATATGATCGATGCTCAAATCAAAACACTATTTAGCATATCGTAAATTTACGAGTAGTTTGAACCTTGAACCCACAATGGAGTCAAACATTTCAATCATACGGAATGCAGACGTTCCAATAATCAAAGTAATTTAGATCATCAATTTCCAGCTGGAACTGATTGTCACGCGTGTGCTCATAACAAGCACAATTGCTTGTTCTACTTGAAATCATAAAGCAAATATACACGAAGGAACTACAGCCACACGAACTTGTGCTCAAGGTAACATAGAAATACCTATAGGGCCTCCGACTCTTGAAGTAAATGAAAAAAGTAATCTAATTTGGAGTGCCATTTGCGCTGAAATTATGTTGTAGAAATGATATTTTGCTTTACTTTTTGTAACTCAAACGAAATTATTAATATTGTTTCAAGTTCTGTTCTATTAACATTTTCCTTCAGTGTTATAACTTTGACGTCTTCATCTATGTGTTTATCTTCATCTGAAATTCTACTACTAATAACCAATAATCTAATGCCTTCAGCGTCTAGTTTTCATACAGTGTAATTTTCAGTATAATTGATGAAATTGTTCCATAACAACCGAAATTTCAAGCTTACATTTCTTATCGATAAGCGGTAACAGTTGCGTGTATTCCTTAGGTAAGTAAGGATTGGCAATCCGATATAATATTGAAGCTATTCGAACTTGTACGCACGAAGGTCAGAATTTTTATATGAGAATTTGCGTGTAAGGGTAGCGTGATCTGGAACAGTCAAAACCGTATCGATCGTCGACATTGTTACAGTGACTTTAGTATTGTTGCTATTACGTCAGTAACAATGAGGATTTTTATGTAAACTTGTGGGTAGACCGAGTTAGTCATTGATTTTGAAGAAAGTGAAAGGTTTTAGCGTACTCTAGTTGAATAGAATACCTTCAGATAGCAAGTTATTTGAGTTGACGGTTCTGATCAACATAGAAGAAGATTAACGACAATGCAATGTACGAATTGATTGCATACTTATTATAGAAGAGACTCGTGAATAAAACTTGGAATTTTCTCAGGCATTCTCATATTTGTTCCGGAAAAACGTATAAAATTTTGAAGAAAATTTAGATATTTCTAATTCAGCTCGTGCCAGAGAAAATGAGACGGTGCGAGGACAAGAATAGTGTATTATGAAATAATACTGTATGTCATTATGCTTGATCTTGAAAACGTGTGGCTTCTCCTATTCTTGAGACAAGATTCTTGCCTACAATTTCCGATGTTGCTTACATTTTAACGTCTATTCATGAATTTACTACAACCTTATTAAGTTGAGTAACATTATTATTTAGCATTTTCATTTTATCGTATTTCAGCCTGCTAAACCGCCGACGTAGATCAGTCCTAAAACGCCCATTATTCTAAATGAGCGATGTATGGATGGTCTTTGCGATAGACATTGAAGTATGATCCTTTGTGTTCAGTAGTTACATAAGGCTTTTCATGATGGTACTAATAAATCAAATCTATTCATTATTCAGGCAATAAACTAGTTGGCATGGTAACGTGGTTGAAACATGGCGGCGTAAACTGTAGCTCAGTTAAGTCGTTAAGCTGCCTACCTTCCGTAGCGTAACCTATTTCTGAATAATTGTCTTGCTCAAGTCCGTACATAATCAGCTCCTTATTGTTCCGATTCACTACGGTGGATGTCACATGTCTTCATATTTTTAGTTTCAGAGGCCTATTGCAATTTGACTGTGTTTTTTGCGTTAAATGGCCAACTTTGGCTTTCTTAGTCTTAGAAACTGAAATATTTAGACAACTTTGGCTTATTGATTAGTTGAGAATAGATATTAGTACAGTTCATAGCGGCCTCATTTTTCGCATTTTTGTGTTATCTACTTGTAAAAAGCCAAAATTTCGAAGTAAGTTTCTTATGAAAAGCACGACGGCACTTTTTCGAGCTCGTGAATTGAATTACTGCGCTAACTAAATGAAATGAATAGTATATCATAATATTCCATGTATAGTGGTTTAGTTCATAGCGGCCTCAGAAATCCTTACTTCCTTACTAATATTATAAATGCGAAAGTAACTCTGTCTGTCTGTCGCGCTTTCACGCCAAAAAAACTGAACTGATTTAAATGAAATTTAGTACACAGATAGTCTAGAGCCTGAGAAAGGACATAGGCTACTTTTTATCCCGGGAGTATGCTCCCTAGGGACGACGCGGGCGAAGCCGCTGGCAGAAGCTAGTTTGAAATAAGAATGGAATCTCCGTAAATTTCTTTTTATTACATAAATATTATTGTGTTAAATTTATACCAAAATAAACCATGGTTCATAAGAAATGAATAGTTAATAATATTCATTAAATAAATTAATAATAAACTCTAAAATGAACGTAGTTGCAACTGCCTAATTCATAATGCGATAAGTCAGCAGTTTTGTGAGTGAAAACGCAATCTTAAGGCAATTACGATTTCCTTAAAATGTTATACACACTGTTTTGCTCAAGTCTTTCATTTCTTTGCTGAGCTCATCAGGCCTCCTTAATAATTTCGTACATCCCTGCTTCAGATTCCATGATTTCCAGCAGTCACTCGATCGAACATACAGCCTGAACTTAATCATATACAGCCTAGGTAATAAACCGTACATGGAATACGTTTAAATTCCGGCTTTCATGTTCAATCGGTTCAGATCCGACTGCTGTGCCTTCATTTGCATTTACTGCTTTGAATTTCATCTTGTTTTAGCGAGAATCCAGGATTACCGTTTTATTATGGAATTTGATTGGAGCTTGGAAACAAACCGATTTGTACTATGGGATTGTTTTTGGAATGACTTTGCTCATTGGTCGTTTGGCTTTATTGTAGTAATATCCATAGTATAAAGTATTAAAAAGGGTTGAGATCTTGGTACTCGTTTTATTACCAGTTTTATATCCACTCCAAAACCTTTGTTCATCTTCCCATCGTATTATTCACTTCAAAATGGTATTACAGTGCTAAAAACTAAAGTTTCTTTATTTAGTTCAACGAGAATAGTCTGAATGTCTGATGAAAATAGAGCACCAGTGTCGCCGATGTTGCATTCAGCGACAATCAATTAATATTGAATGAATTGGACTTGCTGTTTCTATCCGTCCATTGTTCTTTTTCTAAAACAAATGTGAAGTCGACGATCTTTTCACATTCTTACACAAAGCCTGTTTAGTAATACCAAGTCTATTTTATTTACTTACTAAGTTTGGTCTAACAAACTAAGCGAGATTCTTGCCAAGGTTGGGTCCCTTCTAAATAAAGGGACCGTGTCAACGACCAATTAAAACCGACTCCATTGTAAACTCATATGCGTTCTCAGCCTCTATTAAAATACCGACAAGTTTCTTACTTATATATCTTGGCATTTTGATCGGTATGATTCGAAGGAATTTAATTTACGTTATGAGCAATTTTTTAACTGTAAATATTTCAAATATTTCTTTGTTTTCTGAAGCTAAATAGCTAAGTTACAAAATTTTCATTTCAGTTCGTCTACGAGAATCTTTTTACGACCAATTATGGACCAAGCATTTTCTTTATTATACCTTTGGTTTGAAGGTTCCGAAATGATTAATTACTAACATGTTCAAGTACAGTTGTCTTTGTACTAAAAAGAAAAACAACATCGTCATTAAATACTAACATCATAAAATATTTCCCTTGTCAAGAATTTTCGGAATCATTAGCTAGCTTAGAAACATTTTCAAGAAGACATGACATTAGTAGCAGGCTTAACTCTTACTGTAAATCTAAACATTTATCCATGATTCACACATCAACAATGATCTTGTGATGGTGCGTCATTAGTTCATTGCATTCATCATGTTAGTCTCATAAACAGTGAATACACGGTCTGCAGGTGTAAACATAGATCTTTGTGATCCTTTCATTGTTAAGTTCACTAACACTTCGCAATTTCATTATCTTATCGCTTTACCTACATTGTTGCTGAAGTAAAACTACTGAAGTTATTTCCTCATTTCCAACTCTCTCATTTTCTTCCATTGAAGTTTTATTTTCACAAATGTTCTTTCGGTTATCAATAGTGGCGTTCACCTCTGTCATGTCAAGAATGACTATTGACTTGTGTGCCACTTCAATTACAGAAGCATCTAAAATGCTGCATTCATAATTAAAATTGCAATTTCCTGATCAATGACTTTATTTGACGTCCGTTCGATATCAAATCAGGGAAATGTGATTACCACTAATTTATAGCTCATGCGTCTGAGGTACTATAAGTACCAAGATAAAAGAGATAACACAGATAAAGTCAACAATGTAAAAAGTATAAATCTGTTTTTGATGCGCGGCAATGATTTTGTGACGTTATCCAACGTACAACCGTCGACAGTTGAATTAAAATTTGGAGATAACAATACCTAAATAAAATATGTCAAACAAATATTATGTCTAGTGATGTTTTATCTCTTTTAATTTATTCAAGAATTAGCCAACAAGTCTTTTGTGTTCGTGACTTTAGAATGATGATAAATGACGAAGATGTTGTTTAAATATCTGTTTATAATATTTTTAATATCAAATGAAAAGTTTTATTTTAATGCGTTTTTTATTCTTATCTGTTTTGTCGTGACTGTGTTACTTGTCAACGATATTATCGCCAGTGATATTAAAACTTAGCTGTGTGATAGTATCATTCGGTAAATCTGCCCTAGATTTTACGAAAACGGTTTATTATGACTATCACAGACAGGGTCTATAAATCTCAAAGGCGTACTAAGCCCTATGACAGCTGTTTGCACTGAAATATTTATGCAAGACCTAATAGATTTTGCCTTGGTGAAGCCGGAAACTTTCTGGCCGATGCTAAAACTATCGCTTCCTCTAACGAACAAAGAGACGACCATTAATAGCTTACTATGTTAATTTATTGTCTGGTCTTATCATATTTCCATCCATAAATAATGCAAAATAACGTTTTTTTTGTATTACTAAGAAATCCGAGGAAGATCGAGTGATGAATAACCACCCAGGGTTGTGTTGTCTGCCTGTCTTGTTAGATTTCTCAGAAACAAATTGAATGGTTTTATTGCGATTTCCATTTAATTTGTCGTTAAATTTGTCACTGTTTCTAAGAAAAGTAATGGAACCAATGCTTTCGTAGGAGATATTTTTTAACAGTATAAAGATATTAAAGTATTAGGGTCTTCTGGAAAACCAATATAAATCGTTCTTGAATATTTTTCCATTACATAATTTGAAAGATAACACGTGGTGCTATTCCAGGTAAAATATTGGCATAACCTTTGAAGGTTGGCCATTATGATATGAAATAAATTGATGGCAATCTCACTTCAGGTGTATTGGTTTTGCTCCTACTTTACGTAACATAGAAATTTGGTGTGGATTGATTAACTTGTAATGGTTGAATTTATTTTAAGAGTATTCTAAATTCTGACCGTCAATCTCAACGAGCCTGGGGATTTGCTTGTGGTAGACTTTCACAATGTAATTCCCAATTGTGTGGTTTACATCTAGCCTAGGCTTTTGAAATCCGCAGCAAAGCTTCCACATTTCATATTTTAACATAAAACAAATTCTTGTATTACATTTACTAAAATTCCTGTTTACCTTAACACGAACTTGCTTTTACAGACAAGATACCCGAGTTTCTTAGTTATGGAAATTGTGATCCGTTCCGTTGCTTCGGCCTTACTTTCATTTTTCCTTTTAAGACTCTCATATTATGTAAGGGCTTTATGTCTACTTAGTTTGTTGCTGAGTCCATAATATTTTGTTTTTTATTTAGCAGGGGTTATGTTCATATGTGGTTAGAATTCCCAACTGTTTCCAACATTGTTCCAATAAATTATTTTTTTTAATTCTCTTGTATGTTTCCATTGACAGAAATAGATTTTTCTATTTTTAAAGCCCATTTAACTATTTTTTTGCGGGGTTTCAGTTATATAAACCAACCATCACCCCTAAGGAAACCACGTTTTGCAATTTGACTTAATAAAGCTAGAACGCCCACGCTTTTGTAGGTAGTTCCTAAGTTGCCCCTTGTGTCACCTACGTGATGAAATAGGGTACCTAGTCTATTCTTAGAACTGTATAAAGCTGCTGGTTTAGCAAAAAAGTACGTTGGATATACTGATGAAAATATGGCTGTAACAAAATTCAATATGTAATCGAAAAACGTTAAAATTCTTGAAGAAACTTCCAATAATAGCAGGCAAGGCTTGAATATTGAAATCTTTATGCAAGTGATAAATTTATATCTGAGAATTAAAGAAAGAATAAAAGAGTTTTAGTGGGTCGTAATTTCGATAAGCTAAGCTGGAAAATAAGGATAGAAGAGAAGTTAAATGATCTTGGTTTATTTATGAGTGCAAAAAAGAAAGCAACGGTTACTTCGAACCGTGACATAAATCAAAATCTCAAAAAAGAATTAACACATTTTGGCATTTACATCATTTTGCCGTATGGTGTCGGCCGGTGCCGTATGGTGCCGTAAAAGAATAATATCATCCCATCACTTCCTGTGGGTGTCGTAAGAGGCGACTAAGGGACTCGTCAGAGAACGGGTAGCAGCGTTCTCTGTAAAAAATCGACACCATCCATACACTGCGATCGCCAACCCGCCTGCCAAGCGTGGCGATTATGGCAACCGCCCCCTTTTGCGGGAGGCCTATGTCCAGCAGTGGACGTTTTTCGGCTAATATGATGATCATTTTGGTGTAGGCATAGCTTACCTAATGCCTTCCTACAACCAACTCATTGATTCAGTACTTCATTCATTCAAAACATCTTATCTACAACATCAAAGAGCATATTAATCTAATCTACCTTGTTAACCTGACCTTTATCAAATTAATCATCTCCCATTGTCATGGCAATTGATTGTTATCATAGCTGTTAAAAATCGTTATCTACGTACAGTGATACCTATACATGTAATTTTATATAAACCTATCATAGAGCGTGGGAAGAAAGCAATTGAAATTCTATTCTCGTTTCTAGTGTTGTTATCTCATCTTTATTAACTGGATGAACTTTAAATTGAGAGAAAATTTAGCACATTCAGTTGTTAATTGTGTTGACGACTGTATTTCTGGACGTAAATTTGAATTATTTCAAAGAGCTGTCGTTGCTTGTTACTTTATTTGCTAGCCTATATTGTCTAGCTGCTGATCTAACGTCAGCCCCATAGTTTTCCAAAGTTCTTTTATTTTGCCTTCTTCGGCGTATCCATCAGGAACAAGTCTTAATGGTTACACAACTTTTTTTTTTGGTTTCCTCGGGTACGATGCCCGTCCTCAGGTACTCACTGCGTGAGGATCCTGGCCCATCAGTCTTGCTCTTGATGCATCTTATAATAGTATGCATCAAGTGTGAATTGTTACTTTCACTATATTTTTATTTACTTGACTATTTGACGGACTATTCATTACTTGTCTATCCTTTTATTTGATTTCAAGTCCAATATACAATTTTAGTCGTAGACTATTGTCACTTGCCAGTGTCAATAATAATAATAATTACTATATTTTTAAATGTTTTTAATGTGTTTTTTTTAAGAAATATTTAGAAGTGTAAGTGATAAGTGTGAGAAATTAATAAACGACATAATAATGATAAAACATTTATTTTAGGTTACAATGACCCATAGATAAATACCTTAAACTAAGTACACATAGTTATATAATAACAATTGTGTTAGTAAATAAAAGTTGAAAAGTATGTTAGAACTATGTTGTAACATAGTTTAACATGTATGTTGTTGTGTTGTTGTTTGAACTATGTTGTTGTTGTGTTCTATGTTTGTGTTGTATGTTGCTAATGACTGATCGTTGAATTGTTAGCCTGTATCTTTATTCTATCTACTGCTTTATCGTTATCCATTAGCATAAAGTTCTAGATTGTGTTTTTGTATTCGGCCTCGGGTAATTACAAATACTTCCACGTCTGCTAAGTAATTACATTTCAGATTCTAGCTTCTATAATCTCATATACTAAATTGCTTTCACGAATGCCAATAGTTGTAATCAATGCTTGGCTCTGGAACAAGGGCCAGGTGTTACCGCTGTCCTCAATTCCACCCTAGTCTACCTACATACATATCTAGTAGCTAATATAAGCGAAGTCACGATGACTATGTTCTAAGACGGTATAAGCAGTGGTCCTGATATTGAAATTACATTTGAAATAAATGTGATGGGTTTAAAGAAGATTATGTACGTCTACATATACCTCTGCTTGACTGGAGGGGAATGTATGCGCATTATAGTATTAAGTCTAGCCGTTTTATACATAAACATCTATTTCTGCATGATGCTTTTTCTTTTGGTCGAGTGGTTCCGATTTCTCGAATAGTTTTTCAAAAATCAGTCAAAAATCTTAAGTGACCTCATTAGCTGTGTCACTCAAATTTTGCAAAATATAACATTCACACTGTTAATCCTTAATCCTCAATGGGCAATACGCATTTCCCTATCCACTATCCAGTCTGACGTGAATGCTTATCAAAAGGTTTGAGATAGTTGCTAAGCAGGTAGGCAGGCATAGGTAATTAATTAAGACTTATTGATATGTAATCAATTTTCATAATTAGTGCTGATGTCCCGCGTGTGTTGGACGTGTTTGTGGTTTAAATTGTGTAATGCTTAATTTAAGCGCAACTTGGGTGCAGGTGGGTCTTTATGAATAATTTATCCTCGTTTGTTTTGTGTTTGAATTGTTTAACAATTATATATTTAAGCGCATAATTAGTTCATCCAAAACTATTTCTATCGTGTGTAGTGCCTTTGAAATTAATTCTTTCACGTTGACTTGGAAATTGCAGTATTAAAGTAAGTCACTTTCTTCTGTCCAATTCCAGACGCTTAAAAAAATAAATCAAATTGTGTTTTTTCCTTACATAGTTCGCTGTTCAGTTTGCGTCATAGCCGCGTTTTATATCTTTTGAAACGAGAGTAACAGCTTTTTGATGTCTGAAGTTGAAAGTACTTATATCTGTAAGCGGCCCCATTCAATATTCATGCTTTACTTTCTTGAAAATTAGATTTGTTTTCAAAAAGTGTTGTATCTGCTTCAGCATTCTCTTCTCAGCGTGTGTATGTTTCTTGCTTTGTTTATCCTCTGTTTGAAAATATAAAGCAAAACATATGTCGTAGTAGTTAATCTTCCCGCACCAATGTATCAAAGTAGGCTAATAAAACGTTTCCAGGGGGAGAGCAGCTACTTGCGAAACATACGCTTTTATATCATCTATATAGTCTTCTATGAACATTGTCACAATATCATTATTCTTCAATTTATTTTTGCCGCATGCGTGGGAGAAGAAAGTGATTAATCTTGATTTATTATTTATTTCATACATAGGTTTTTACGTGAAATTTATGGAACTCTCTCATCTGAAAGGTTGACATTATTTCCGCTAGCATAATTTCAACAATGAGAATATTTGTGTTTGGTTTTGTTTCGAAATTCTATTACGAAACTTTGTCGCTGTTTATTTATGGCGTTGGGTTTTGCTCTTTATGTTTTCTAGTTATTTATTATATTAAATTAAATGCAAATACCGATTCACCAAGTAGTAAACTAATTACATATTATAACTTTAAAATCAAAATGACTACTTAATACGAGTATATAAATAACATCTCTTTAACCTTCAACCAACCGGTTGCATACTCTCCTTATAAGTGTTTCCTTATCACAATAATAACATCCTCGTATACTATGGTCAACCTTTACAGGCTCGACCATTTCAATTGGAACCTTATTGATTGCATGTCCTGTTTGCCCAGGTTATGCTAGATCCGAATCTTTCATATGTTGGCACTGCTACACTTTATTCCAAATTGCTTGAATTTCCAAATCATAATGCTCTGATGATAAAACTTAGTAACAAGACTAATTTCAGTTTCTAACTGCAAAAGCTAATATGGCGAAAGCAGAACTTGTATTCGATAAACTTGAACAATCTTGAAAAATATTAAACAATATAAATCTAGCAACTTCAGCTCGGAAGTTGCTAGATTTATATTGTTTAATATTTTGTTCAAATACGAAGAAATAAAACGAATAAGTCTACAAAATGTTATGAAGTGTGTAAAGGTCCATAAGAAAGAGATAAACAGTTTCAAGATGCGATTTGCGTCAGATTACAAATATGTTAGCAAGACACAAGATTAAGGTTAGTCAAAGAGCATTAAATCCTAAACAAGGATTTATTTCGTGCCTCCGCCATAAGCCCCGTAAGTAGACCAAGTAGTATTATCTTCGTTCAATGAACTGAAATTGCCTCGGGAGTCGATCTTTAACATAATTTTCGTGCACGAACCTTAGTAGAAGACACGGAAATTATTGAATCAATCGAATTTAGTTACGATAAAAAGGAATTTCGGTATCGTAAATGGAGAAGTGGGTTCAATGGCTGCTGGTCTAAATGTTTTTTTGGCGTATTAACCTTTAAGCTCCTTAATTAAAATAATTTTGTGATATTTGTTGCTTCGCTACTGGCTTTTGTCTTAAACAAGAGGGTAACAAAAGGTTGAAGTGAAAAAGGAATACTTATAAGTACTAAACATGATGCCATTACTAATGTATTATTTCAGCAATTGATCAACCAAAACGATATTGAAGTCCGAAAAGCTAAGCTTGTAAATAGACATAAAAGAGACACGAATGCTAAAATCCACTAGAATGTTGATCGTGGTAAAGAGAGAATACCGCTTTGAGCTCAAAGCTGCAGTTCGGTTTAGCGTTCGATTTGTATCGTTTAGGTGTTGATGTCGGTAGGAATTCTTCTTTGTTTTTTGCCAGTCTGCATTTGCTGTATCGGTCATTGATTTACAATCAGACCTTTGCGTTTGGGAATGTTATTTAGTCATTCTTTTTTGTTAGTAGAATTCTTTATCTTATTCGTGACTTTGTTATTCGTAGCTTATGTTTATAAGGGAACCTGAAAAATCGTCTTTCATTTGTTTTCCCTTGTCTACGCGTTGTTATTTTTTTACCTGAAACCTTGCAAGTTCCACTGAACAATGTTAAAAAACAAATTGGCTACCTATTGTGTTTCTTTGGTTCACGTCATGAAAGTTAACGGCAGTGGCCTGTTGTTTGAAATCCTACATTTTGAGTTATTTAACTGTTTATTTAGCTATTTAGCTTTTCTTGTTCAGTTAGGAGCAATGACACACAGAGGTCGAAGTTTGAAGGTTTCATTTGATTGTTGTTGGCCTGATAAACTAAAATCATTTCAATAGAACTGCTTTTTAAATAATATTTCCTCATTGAGCAAACGATAAAGGCATTCAAATATAGTTTTGTTTTGTTTCGATTTATCCATAGATGAATATATTAATGAAATGGGCTAGTTTACAGAATTCGAAATAATTATCGATCCTTATTTTGTGAAATGCTTTTTATTTTATCGTATGCAAATACGAAACAGTGACCGAGTTATCGTATCACCTATCAACATGTGTTGGAATGGGGATTATTTTGATTAGAGAGTATCTACTGAAACTTTGTAATGATGATAATTACAACAATCAATATTTGATTTTCCCTTTTGAAAATACCTAATCTGTTACAATACTTACAATTTTATACCTATAGTTACAAAATTATATTTGTTTTAAAATCGTTGAAACACAATTTCTCTTTCCAGCAGATATACAATAGGCTTGTCCACGGAAAAAATCTAATTAGTCCGTCAGTTAGATTATCAAAAAGTATTTGACCCGTTTTTTTTCTTTTGTTACGTAAACCAAAATTGACGAAGATACGACGCTTTTAAAATTCTCAATACGTCACGCCGTGGTATAATTTTTAGTTCGTTCACGAGCCCCCACTACCGAGTTTTGATGCGTTTTATCTTTGTCAATATTCATTGATTTACAAAAACAAAACATACGTGTCCATTATTTTTCAATGTACTAACTGACGGACTAAATAGAATTGCAATTTATTGATGGTGGAAACTAGCCTATTAAAATTATGATGGATGAACAAATTTTTTTCGACGAAAAGTATGTATAGTGTATTACTATATGGCATAATCCAATATGTATTGTTCCACCACCACGTACTTCGTTTAAAATAGGTAATCCTATTTACCTTTCTCACTAAATCACGGGTGGACGTGCGCAATATAGTTCTATAATATTCAACAATGTGGTTTGGTTCACAAGATTCTTAGGAAATTAACTATGTGCTGACTTCGAGGCTTATTATACTTTTGAGGATTAAGATCGTATTACTGTTTTTAGTATTATGGATAAAGTGAGTTGTTTTATGTTACTAGCATAAGTTTAATTACAATAATATAATTTCCACGCATTTGTACTTGGGAGTATTTTGCAATAAAATTATACTAATTTGAGCTTGTTCAAGTCTCTCGTCAAATTAGATACAATTTGTACGGATTGAATATTGTGGCTGTTTTTGGAATATTATGAGGGCCATTATACTGAAAAATAATTAGTTTGAAATTTCAAGTACATAATATACGAGTACAGCACCATTTCATAAATGTTATATAGTATAGGTGATTTGATATGAATCATTATTTGGTGTGCACAAATATATTAAGTTAGTTCCTTCGTACGCATTGTGTACCGAAGTTGTACTCGCGTACGATTGTCCGGTGGCATTGTTTTTATGCAAATACACCTATTGGCTTCATTCCAAAGGTTCCTATTGATCTAGCCTAAAATTTATTATTACCAATACAATAATAATATGGTTCTCGATTCTGCTTTTCGTGTTGTTTACTCCGATGCAGCGAGTCCAAGGAAATGGGGTGTGCTGAGCAATATTTTTGAAATATGGGTCAGTGTGTCCGTCGAAAATCAATACTGGCTTGGGCATTTTTGTTTTATGATATAGAAGTTACTTCAAATATTTACCATTTGCGATATCAATTGGTAATCATTTGATAGAAATACCGGTTTTGTGAAAATGTCAGCGAACTTAAGCGCTTCATTATAATTATCAAAGTTTAATGCATTCATAGGTATCAGCAACACAAGTTTCTTTTATGGATTTTGAGACATTCAAATACTTGTTTCAAACGAATAATATTATTATCAGCGGAGTTTTTGTCAATCGAGAAAACACTGATCAAAGTTTTGTGCTATTTAATTTTTTCTTCTTCTACGTCGAAATTTACTGAAGTCTTTCAAACATAATTATTATGATGGATGCAAATAGAAATTGCTGGAATATTATAAATAGTACTTAAGTGGTTTGCTGGCCCGGTTCTGCGAAGTATAACGATCAATCATTGTAATTATTCTCGAACGCTAAGAAATAGACTGTATAGCTTGTTGATATTTTTAAACGAAATAATAGATTTTGTAGCACTTAATTTTTCAACAGCAAAAATGACGATTGTGATCTGATAACTGTGCCACGTGTTCTTTTAATAAATTCAAATAATGTTTGTGATAGGGAATCCAATCCCGCATCAGAATCGCGATCCCGCAGGCCTGCGGGATTGAGGACATGAATCCCGCCATGCCGCGGAATTAGCGGGATTGAGATTTTTTAAATATTCATGTGTCATTTAATGTCAGTGTCAGTAGTTATTTAAAAAAATATATGAAATAAAAACACGTAAATTTTAATTTTTATTATAAATGTTAGAATTAAGTAGAGTTATGCCTAATTACAGGACCGGTCGTTGTGGCGACGCTTGGGGGAGGCCTATGTCCAGCAGTGTACGTCTTTCGGCTGATATGATGATGATGCCTTATTACTAATCAACAATCATATTAAATTATGCTTTATAGGTAAAAATAATCAGCATTTTAGGCCAGTCATTTAAGGCATTTTAGGTGGAAATAAATTACTCTGTCTTGATTTTTTGGATGTTGTTAGGGTAGATGCCAGTAGTGTACACCCAATTTTTCGACCACGAAAGACATGTGCTAACTGCGTGGTGCTCGGAAAACTTCAAAATTTTCGGTAATCTTTCAGACTTTTGGCTTATATCTTCTAAACGGTGAATTTTACCCAGTTTATTTTACCAGTACACTTTTAAAGTAGATAAAATTTGCTATAATTACAGCGCAAATTCAGCTTAATTGATTCAATAGTTATATTGAGATATAGCGCATCAAACACGAATTTTTTTTTGTAGTTTTAACATCACAAGTAAATTGACGTAATAACTTTCTTTGACAATTACGTGCAAAGGTGATTCCTCGTGCTGTGGGGGAATCCCTAGTCATAGAGTATTTAAACTGACATTGATTACGCTTAGTTCCGAAACAGGATTCACACAACATAAAATTAATTTATTTTTTAGCTGTTAGATAATAAAACTGAAAACTAAAGTACATATTTTCCATACAAACACACGCACGAGTTTCATGGGAAAGTTGTTAAATTGCTTATTAATGAGGCTGTGCTGGGTCTTAAAAATAATCAGAACGTCGTCTGAGCTCATATATATTTTTTTCAATTCCGCAAGCGTTTGCGGGATTAGATTCCCTAGTTTATAACAAAAATATAGTATTAAAAAACAGTGTGAAGGTCGACAAGCCGCAATAAATGTCCTCGGGAAATATTATAATAGCAAACGAGCTTGGCAGACTGATTGATGATAGCGATACAATTTCATCTAAACATTATGTCTGAGATACTCATCCTCCGAGTAGTAACAAATACGATCTCCATCCACCAAACCTCTTTTAGAGAAACAACTTTAACGTAGCTCTTACAAAACCGAATTCCATAAACAAGCTAATTTTAAATCGAGATCAAAAGAAAAAAGCTAGAAATATTAACAACCTGAATATTTACATTTTAGTATCTCCAGTTGGAGAAACAGATCCGAGTGTACTTTTCAAACTGTCTAGAATCAGGTCTGCACAAAGTTATTGTACTGCCGACCAACTATTCGCGAAATGCTGACGCTATTTTAGTTCAGGAGGCGAATCGTCTGAATCGTTTTTGAATACTGAATGAAATTGTTTTAAAGTTAGGTTTTATTACAGTTTGGGATCCAACATCTGTATTGATGTTGTTAGTTTGTTTGTTTCAATTAATTGTTAGTATTAATGAAGGTTTCTTTTCCTTCTAAATTTATGTGTCGGTTTAGTTCAGTTCTGTCTATTTTACCTCTATTATTTGTTTTATCTTCCACCGAACTATGATATTTAGTATCATTATGATGCAAACTGTTAGATCAGACAGTGTATTATCTAACAAATCCTTACGTAATACATTATTATGTACAGCATAACAAGTTGGTTGTTTGATATTCTTCTCACGGCGGCTGTTAATAAACATAGTATTGTTATCTTAGTTTACAAGCATGGTAATGTGGTAAAATTTATCACTTCTCAAAATTTGTTTTTGAATGACATCGTCACTGAAAAGCCTCCGATTTTTCCTTTGATCATTATGACAGATTTCTAGGAAAATAGATCATGACCTCTTAAATTCTGCTTTTTGTGGAAAATATTATTGAAAGGATTTACAAAGAAGCTTTTGTCCTTCTACCTGATAATCTAATTTCCGATAATTTCGTTCTCAGCGTATCCTTTCATTGGGTTTTTATAAAGAGGAACGCTTTCTAGAACTTAAATCAGGTTAATGAATGTCGACCTTTGGTAATTAGTGTCTTTATCAGATTTTAAACAAAGAAAGGCTGTGAACGATAATGTTATCTTTCTACCTACTGACACAGTCGTTCATTTATTTCTTATCGATTCTGGTAAACATGATGATTCTCATTAAGCTACTATTAATGTATCTTCTGATGATTGTTACCTCGGTTTGATTCGATCGTTTATGATGATGAGGATTTTAATTGCATAAGTGATATCAATGAGAATTTAGTCTATAAGTATTTGAGTCAAAGCCCTTGCTTGTTTTCTTTGGATACTCTACAGTTATTAAATATTCTAGTTGAACAATGCACGTCTGCTTTCGTTAAGTTCCGTAAACACTTCTATTTACGCATTGGCTGTTCTGATTGTTGAAGATAATGGTCAAAAATCGTATTTTTTCATAAAAATACGATTTTTGTCAGAACAGTTTCATAACTGTTACCATTCATTCTTCAAACAGTATTCTGTTTACGGCATAGTCTATGAATGTTAACAATAAGCAACGATGACAAACGCGGCAAGTTTGCATTATAACTATTTTTTAAGTTAGTAAGCATAAGTTTTCTAAAATCTGCCTACGTCATAGTGATATGGAGAATGCTTTCCACGCCTCTCGTATATGCTCCCCTAGTCCTCATGACTATGACGCCACAAGTCCACAATACAAAGAATGAGCGTCATTCGCTAGAACAGAGTGTTTCCAACCCTAATTGGAAGAACATTTTAAAGTTTTTATGGCATCATTGGCTTTCCTAATATTTTCATGCTTATAAAGAATAGCTCATATTTCTTTAACGTATCAGAGGATTAATCTGTATAGATTTAAACTGACTTTTAGACTACAGACTTAATTATCACGTTTTGTAACTTAATAAATAAACGATATTGAACTTCGCCTAAAATATAAAATAAAATATTTCAAAATCACCAGAAGATTGTTGATAAAACACTGTTGAAGATAAAAATAAAAACCATCTGTAATGTGGTTATGAATGCCCACGTATGAAAACAGTGTGGGTAGTATGTTAGCACAATCGAATTAACTGCATCGCTGGAGCTGTTGACCAATCAGTTGAATTGACTATCACTTTCAGTGTATCCACAAATTCATTGATATGGCATTGTGAACGTTTGTAGCTCTTTACTGTATAATTTTTAGTTCCTAAGCGAGTACATATGTAAATAATTATCTTCATGATTTTGTTTCTATCGTTGACACGATTAAATTCTATGATAAGAATCATAGCAAGTATCATCTTAGGTATCTAAAAGTTATCATTATAAATTACAGAATACCGTACTTTATCAGCCTAATCCTGTAAAACTACACAGCTGTATACCTAAACTTTTCTTTGTATAGATGGTGCAGGTGTTAAATGCTAATTTTGTGAAGCAAGTGATTGGTTATCTAACAATTATTGATGGCTATGTCCAAAAGGCTAATGATCTCTAGAATACCGAATAGTCCCCATGTTAACATGAATTCAGTGTATGTTTTATCGGAAAACGATAAAGCAGGCATTATTTATGCACGGAACGAAATTCGGTTGGTGTGGGTGCTCGGGCAAAGCAGAATGTTGGACACAATTTGTATGAAAAGGAAAGAACACGGAAACAATTTCTGTGTATCTATTGATTTAAGAACAATATTGTAATAACGAAGGCGAATTTGGCTAGAAAAGGAGAAATAATTATTTGTTATAGTTTATCTCATAATTCAGTTCTTTATAAGGCGAGTGATGTTACTTCACTGTCTGTTTGACTTGTCATAGTCCACTTTTAAGTAGGTGATATCGTTAGCAAAAAGAATTGAGAGGAAAACAGCCAGTTATTTTCCTCTAGCTATGCGGCCCACGTACAAGTCGTAATCCCAAATGTTTCAATCATTAGAGCCTTGTTATCTTCGTCGCCGTCGTCCCTTTCCCCTAAAACCCCATGTATTTGCTTCTTGGAATGCTACGAAGTGATCGTTTTATCTCGATTTTGCATATATTGCACCTATGAGTTGAATTTACTATTAAAGATGTTTGAGTATGACCTTCTGATGACCGGATATCGAAGCAAAAACTGGTGTTGGTAAATGCTGAAACTAGTCTTACGAGTATAAACAGGTTTTGTCACGTTAATAACAATTGTGGCAAATGGACAACGAACTTGATTTATAATGACTAAAATTAACTTTATATTTGACTTCTGATAACTGGATTTTGCATGTGGCGTTTAAATTAAAATCGATTGGAATAGCATTCACTTTTATCATTGATCTGTTTCTCAGAGCTGGTTAATTTATATATTTAGGTAACGAAGTCACTAAATCATTGCACCCGAAATTGGATGAGGCTACAAACCGTTAACGAGTGACTTGTGAGGTTAGTAGAAAGGAAGTTTTTGAAGGATTCTCGTATGAAGAGCCAAAAAAAGATCTTTTTGAACGTGACAATTTTCAAAGGCACCACTAATTTTCCCGAACTTTAACAGCGTTGATAGCTACGCCCACACAATAAAGTAATAAAAGTCCGAAGAATGGTCTCCAATGATCATATATGGCTTCATAAAAATTGATTGATCGCCATCGTTTTTCAAACTCTCTGACGTGTTACCTTGCGTCCTGTTATGAATACTAAGTACTTGCTCTCGACAGTTTCATTGAATATCATACGTGATATTAGCTGGATATTTTACTATGGATTTTCCTTTAGATATTGTTGTTATGGAGACTTGACAAGTATCTAGTCAACTGATGATACATATAAAATGTAGAAATATTCTTGTAGAGAGAGAGCTACATTTGCGACTGTAGATCTCAATAGACTCAGTGAAATATACCACAAGGTTCATAATAGAAAGCATAGAGAATATTCCAAAGCTATCTAATTGCTATTTGGGTTTGCAACGAGTAATTCTTAGGTAGTGAGACTGATGAAGATATCTTAAATCCTCCAGTTTACCAGAAATATCTGTCACCTGCTAAACGCCATAGTTGCGGAAACTTATAAACTCATACATATTATATATAAACAGGTATTCTAACAACTTTAATTAAGAAGGTAATAAGGGGTTTTAACATTGAATGACGTACATCGTAAGTACACGCGGACTTAGTTAGCCTTGAAACGTACCATGGTTCATGAATGATTCGCAGTATTGGAAAACACTCCTTGGTAGCGACTTGAGGAGGCGATATTTGAAACCGGCAGTTTTTTTTACAAAACAAAATGCACGAGTAGTACCAGTATCAGTTATTTGAATATTTACAACTAAATTAAACAGGGCTCGCTAACTCCTTAATCTTTTACGGCGATACAAAAGTAAATAAATGATTGTTCATTTCCTTGTCGTAACATGAATACGTAAAACATTTTTCCGTGCCCGAAATAGACACTAGCCAGCGAGCAAGCGTGGGGCTTACATACATATTATAAGACCTAACAGAAGACTGTAATATTAATGCCGAAGTAGAATTGAATGCAGTAAGTGAAGCAGAAGTAATCATTCTTGTAGACAATGATACAATGAATAATACTGCAGAAGTGAGTACTGTCTGCGACAAGATTGGCTTTACACCGCTTGATCAATTTTCTTTAGCTCCTTATCGTATATTGCCAGTGGTAGACCTTTTGTAAGCCCTTACTTTTAGTCAAGTAAATGAAATAAACAAGACTAAAATAGACAAGTATATAAAACTGTCGACGTGGAAATATTGTTTGTACCCTTGGGAGTGACCAAAATAATTAGACTAATTGATTTGTTTGGCTTCCACTTCTATTTTTTCGTTGTTGTTGTTTGTAGACCTTTTAGTGCCATTACAATGGTTCGGAACTTTTCCAAGTGTTTACACTATTTTTTCTTTTAATATTAGCTGTTTTATTGTTGTTGGTTTGCTGATTATCAGTTCTTATTTTTAGTCACATTGAAAAATAGTTGCCACGAGGTTTGCTAAGGCTTCACAAGCAACGTCCTATTTCATGGAACCCTTTTTAATTTTTTTTTTAATGGGAGATGCCCGTCTCTCATCCCGACCACTGAAACTCCTGAAAGCCAGAATCAACAGTGGCGACCACCAGAAAAACGCCGAGCCAATGAAACCCGACGAGTCCCGGAGAAATGATTCAACTGTCTTGGATCCTGCAACGAAATTAATTAGAAAAGTACAGCGGAGGAGTAGGAAAAAAAATAATAATTTCCATAGAACCATTTATCATTCTAAAGGGTCTCTTTAACATCATCCATCGTTGGAATCTGTTGTTTCAGCAATATAAAAATGGAATTGCTATTCCAACCCTTTCAATAAATCAGAAACAGGCTTTGTGTTTGTCCAATCCATTTTGTTTTCCAATTCTGTTAGTGTGACGTCATCCGTAAGAAAGTCGATAGTCTTCCTACGTCCTACAAATGTCGCGGTCAATGTTTCTCCCATACGATTTACGTCACAGTTTCTATTAAATTTTGTTCCTTTCTGAGAATGGAGTGGGTGTATAGTTTATAAGTTTATTTGGAAAAGATGGGGCTGATAGAAACAAAGGTTTTTAAGTGATTGGGGGTGTGAACGTTTCGGCTCAAATTGATAGGTTTATCTATTTTGGAATACCATTGAAGAAAATTATGGCTCCCCACTTGTTGGCATCGTTTTCATTTGCTCCCATATCTACTCTGACAAATTATATGATAACTTCTAAAGTTTAAACATTTTTGATATCATTTAAAATAAAATATACCTTAAGCTTTTTGCAATACTGGCAAAGGTTTTGCTAAATTCTGCGGTTTCATCAACTTTTTACATGTGTGTAAAATGAACGCTATTTTAACTGAGGCTTTCGGCTCTAATTGTTACTGATTAACCCAATGGGAGTCGTAGACCTTGGTACTTATACGAACACACGGCGACACATCAAGGTATACATTTCCAGTTTGAGCTGGCTTTGTACGGATAGCCTACATAGTGAGAGACTATGTAGTTTATACTGGAAGCATATGACTATATCTACGTGAGAACATTCGTATTATTGTGATGTGACAAACTTTTTCTTGCTTTCAAAATGATATATCTTCTACTCTCTACTTTTTTACTACTTGAGTCGGTGTTGTCAAACACCGCTTCACTATGAAAATGTTACTCGGAAGCTATTTTGACGTCTGAATAGAATCAATCTTCTTCACTTTGATTGACAGTCTTTATCCTCTCTGTTGACGATACAAGCCTCTGCTCAAGTTATTACTTCATCTTATACATTTTTTTTAAATAATATATTTTGCTGCCATCAATAGCAAAAAATCTTGAGTTTAGTTCACTTCATCTGATTAGTTTTGGTCTCGGGTGAAGATTTGTTTTTCAGTTACATTAGCATCATAAAATTTATACTGTCATTGATTAAAACTAGAACTTACTTCCTTTCTCGTTGATAATATTATTTTCGCTAAGCCTAAGATCATATTTCTCCATTTCAAGTTTAATTAATATATTTCACTAATCCTTAGTAAAAATCTCAGGCATTTAATTACAGGCATAAAATATTGTTTTGATCAGTTTACCATATACAAGTTACCGTCTTTTAAAATGAATTGTAAAAAGTTTAAACGTTGCGGCTCATTCCCAAGACACGAGTAGTCAAAAAACTAGCAAGGTTCGAGCTCAAGTTTTTTATTGCATTTTAAAAAAACTTACAGTCTTGCTTATTTTACCTTTTTAAACCTTACAACTTATAAATCGAATTCATTGAAAATGCTATTTTAGGTTCGTATATTTCCATTTTTAACTCTTTTGAAATGACAAAATGTGCTTGTTTCATTAATAACTATAGTCATGCGACATTAAATTCTTCTTACATCGTTTACGCGGAATTACATAATACTGTTGTATTGTTTTATGTATTCTGTGATAAGGCTGTTATGATACCTACTTAATAAGTTGGTGTGGTCTGTTAAGATATAATTTGAGTGAATGGGCAACCAAATGTTTTTAAATCTCAAGACCTCCAAGAAAAGCAGCTTTAATGCTACCTTAAACTCTAGTCCAAGTACTATTATATTAGCGAATGTAATGGTCGAAATGCTAAACTATAATGGTTTGATCACGTGACATATCGACTGCGTTTGACAATCCCTTTCCAATTTTGACGTTTTGACAATTGCCTTCGCCACGCTACTTCTGACAGAATGTCAAATTCTTTCAAAGTGTTAACATATCTTCTATTCTCTTCTTTCCAGGGCCCCAAACCACACGATGTCAATGCAGCGATGACGTCTGGCCTGAAGATGGAGTCGAAAGGCACCCAGATCCACCTGCCGCTGATGGGTCGCGGCAGCAAGGGAGAGCTGAATGACAAGGTGACCTTCGCCCAGGTCAAGTCACCGCCTTACTCGGAGCAGCTCAACAATGGACAGCTGTTGGGGTACATACATTTTTATATTATTTTGGAGAATAGGATTAGATGACAATGTGTTTGAGACGGTCTGGTGGATAAGTCTAGTAAAGTTATTGAAGCGATGCGCGATGGAGGACTAGGTATGCCAATATGGATTGGCATCTTTATGATTAATCAGGCTTTGGACATCTATATTATATTCAGATTACTTTGAATTAGTTTTATTAATTTAAAGTAAAACAAGGCTCACATTGGTCTGTTCAGATGTGACGTCACATGTACGCCATAGAGTTACGAATTACATAACTTCTTGAAATGAATTCGAGAAATTATAAACTATCAAATTTTGATGCGTAAAAAGCATTACCAATGTTCAGTTGACAATTTATCGAAAGTTTACAATCTCTCAAGTTATTTTATAATCTTTCAGAGTTTGCCATTTTCCGGTAACATAGGCAACAAATATACACAAGGAAGACAACACATCGGAAGCACGTAATTTAAAAAGCAATTTAAAATTCACAGCAGAAGGCAATAAAACGATTTTATTTCGTAATCCGACAGCCCATTGATATCGAATAAATAGTCTTTCTAAGTCATAATAAGAAAATCCTGTGATGAAAACCCACAAACCAAGATACAATTTATTAAACACATATATAGACTTACGGAATCCCCCAGAGAGGTACGGACAGAGAATAATAATCCTTAGCAGTCTGGAAAAGGCCAAAAGCAATTTCAGTTTACTTATAAGTTTCTGAATGAAATGAAAAAGGGACGGTCAATGTTTTGGTGTTGTATATTAAGTTAAATAAGGGCTTCGGTAGGACCCGACAAAATATGTCAGGAATCAGAATAATTTGGGGCAGAAAGGCAAAATAGGAGTTGTACTTCGAACTCTTTTTGATGAATGATATAATATTCTTTTAGGAAAGGGCACGGTTGACGAAACACACGTAAAAGAATTTTCTTTATACATATCCAAGAGAATTGTAAAGAAATATCGAAAGCTAGGAAAGTGAGCAGACATCTGAATCGTAGCACTTGGCTCATATAGTCGGAAAGGGTGGCGTGAACCCACATACATACAGTAAAATAGTTAGAGCCTAGACATTCTACATTCAATACAGTATCTGCTAAAAAAGGGGTCTTCAAACTTTGTATTCGTAGTTTTCTCAGTGCGAGTGTACCCAAAAGTTTTTACTTGCCAACAAAAAGTTGCGGAACGTACTTAGCCGTTTCTTCTTCGAGTTACTGCCGTCATTTACCCATCTGATGTATGTTATTAGCTTGGTTACAAACAAGAATAAATAATAGACTGTGCGTAGGTAACCATGCTCGTTCATGTTTTTTTTGGGTCGAACACAGGTTCAAGGCGAGAATTATTTAGAGGTGGACAGATACGAAGTTATTTAGTCGTTTTTGTTGAGACGTCTAGGTACACAAGAGCTCAGATTTTATTGTAGTTTTTTGAACAAGACGGGAAATCGAAATTTGATATTTACATAGTAGTATACAGTACCTACATAATTAGATTAAATTCATAACAAAGTTGCAGGTAATTGCAGTTGTCATCTCTGACCTAAACTAGAGTCAAGAGCAAACCCACCTCAAATAAAAAGGTAAATTATTTAATATGAAATTCATAACAGAAAATTCTCATTATTATCCCGACTGTGTCGTCATGACGGGATTTCCTAATTACTTGAAATTAATTACTCAACCGAATAAGACAAGCATTAACAAGAAACATATTATCTTAATAGATGCTATAAAAACTTGAATACGGGAAGGTTTTTTAAAACTTAAAACAGATTTAATCTCAAGAGTAGCTGTAACATGTACGTTTTAGTGCAGACGTAAAATTTTAAAGCAACATCCTGGAGTAGAATTTTAATTAAGGCAAACACGTTTTGTGTAAAAATGCCTCGTGTCTAGGGAAAAGGGTTCGAGGACTAATTTACCGCCAACCCTGCATGAAAGCGAGCGTAAATAAACGTGATGGTGAACAACACCGCTGTTACCGCAGACTTGGCCGAGCCCATGTTTGGAAAAATGCCAAAAACTGTAGATATGAAGCTTTAGACCAACTCTCCATTCATTAGTAATGTAGCTTTAGGATCCGTGAAGGAATAACTGTAATAAGTCACAGTATATGATGAACTAGCTTCTGCCAGCAGCGTGATCCCTGGGGAACATAATGTCCTCCCGGGAGAAATTTAGCCTTTGCGTTATTCCAGGCTATAATCTACCTCTGTGCCAAATTTCATGAAGATCCTTTCAGGTGTTCTGCCGTGACAGAATAACAAACATCCTCACAAACTTTCGCGTTTATAATATTAGTAGGAAGGATTTGGTGAAAGTAAGAACTGTATGAACTACTAGCTGACCCGCGCAACTTCGACTGCGTCACAATTTTCATTACTGGTCCGCTCCTATTGGTCTTAGCGTGATGATATATAGCCTATAGCCTTTCTCGATAAATTGGCTATCTAACACGCTAAGGCCGATAGGAGTGGAGCAGTAATGAAAAATGTGACGCAGACGAAGCTGCGCGGGTCAGCTTTGGAGGTATGCGGAACGGAGAGTAAAGTTCTGCAAACCTCCGTTGTAAAGGCCCAGGAAAGGCCCAGGGATCCTCATCTAACGCTGAAAGAATTTTTCAAATCGGACCAGTAGTTCCAGAGATTAGCGCGTTCAAGCAAACGAACAAACAAACAAACTCTTCAGCTTTATATATTAGTATAGATTACAATCTAATTAAAGTCATCATCTTTCTGCCCTTATCCCATGTTATTTGAGGTCGGCGCAACATGTTTTTCTTCCATTCTGTCTTGCCAGCCCTCACGCTATCATTAATTCCATTGTTCGAATCTAATAAAGGGACGTCACTAAAATCGGGTGTAGCAATAAATATTCGGTATTAGTGTGAGCTACTTTAGTATACGAAATGTCTCTACCGACAAAGTTACCTAATCAAATCTAGTTTTTTTTTACGGTAAACCGATTTCTTCAATGAATATAAATTCTGTGTAAATTCTCTAAAAGCTAGGTTTATTAGTTCTTAAGGCAATCACGCTGATTGCGCGCCCTTTACGTCTTGGTTAAGCCTCAAAGGTAAACCAACGTCCAATTTATCTAAATATCTGTCGATAGATACTAAGATATTATGGCTACTTAAGTCTAATCCTATAATTAAGTTCTAAGTGCTCTTCACGTTACCATTAGAGCACTCACGTGAAGCACTTTATGATTGGCTTTTAATTACTACAATTAGCATAGAAAAGGTGAGTGATACTAAGTATTTTTAGAAGCGTGCTATGTGCGTGAATGAAATTATTTCTGCTCTTTTCCCAAACAGAATTATTTAGCATGCGTTTTTGACGTCAGTAGTCAAAACGGTAAATTTGGCAGTCTGATAATCTTGAACGGTGTTTTGAAATTAATTTTAATTAATAAGACTTTCGACACAACAGTAATTTTAAAATAGTTAGCTTATATGATCATACTTTTAACCACAAAATGGTTGAACATGATACTAATGGAATACATTTTGCTCCAGGGAACATAAATGTAGCCTATATAAAGCTCAGATAACAAGAATATACATACTATGAATTTCTTTTCTCTTAAAATCAATTTGTTCAAACGCATGTTTTCACCTACTCCGTTCTATTTATACCATACATCAGCTGATTCA
The DNA here is from genome assembly GCA_947578705.1 of Lacanobia wlatinum. Taxonomy (NCBI): domain Eukaryota; kingdom Metazoa; phylum Arthropoda; class Insecta; order Lepidoptera; family Noctuidae; genus Lacanobia; species Lacanobia wlatinum. The sequence continues at coordinate 26,436,230 of OX388031.1, forward strand.
TAAACTTGCGGTTGCTGATGATTCTCAAGACCCACTTCACAGGCTTCCCTCCTTGTACACTTATGTGCACGCTTACGTATACATAAATCCATGTCGTTACATGTTCTTCTACTAATCTTGTTGAAGCGTCATTAATTATCGATAGTACAATAAGGTTGGTAATGTGAAAGCTTTCATTCATTATATATATTTGCACTACTTGAAATATTGTTAATACAGACACCTTTTATCTAAGTGGCATAACAGGCAGCTTAGGGTTCAGGTAGATAGGCAACAGTATTCTCCTCTACAGGTACTACAAAAATCTAATTTTCGTAAAGGTTGCGTTGTAGAGTTCAGACGGCCATTGTTTTAAATGAAACCAGAATATAAATGCCCACTGCTGAGCCCAGGTCTCCCATATTAATGAATGTTAAAGCAGTAAAAAATTTGCTTCCACAACAGTTTGCAGATTTGCTTTCAAAAATTTAATTCAGAATTTTGAACGTCGCCAAAAGATAACAAGTGACGTAAAGTGCTATCATTTAAAACCCTAAAAAGCTTTTTGTGGTTTTTAAACTGCTAACACAATCGTACTAAGAGCGCAATTATCTTTTATTTCTGCACCAGTTTCTTGAGGGTCTGGGTTTAATAACAGTTCCTTTCAGATATTCTGGTTCCTATCTGCAGGCACGTTTATACTTTCATGAACAAGATTCGGGTAAACATTATTAAGGGCGTCGGCTCGGTTTGTTTGTTAGAACGACGCTTTTGTCCCTTTCATTACTTAGTTCGTTAATTTTGTATGATGCTTCACTATTATATGTTTCAAGGCTGAACATAATACCCGTAGCAACATTAAAGAGTATATAATTATTACTCAAATTTTACGAAAGTTCTTTAAATAATTATGGCTAATGGTTTTCTTCGTTATTAAGAGCATCATTACCGTTATAATTAGCTGAAAGATGTTCCTATAGTGTGAAGATATTATAGCTCATTCATTTAAATTTATTAAAGCAATCTGGAATTCTGGATCATTTGTTTCTAATAGTATATGTTATCTTCTTGATCATTAGTTTCTCTACTCAAAAAATTCTGAACTTGGGGGTCACCTCCTGGTTTAAGGTACGAATGCCCAATTGTAGACCAATTGGTCATTTGGGCGTTATTATAGGAAAATTCCAGGATTTTTTCCAATATCTCACCCCTAAACCAAATCTTTTCGCTGCTAAACACACATTATTAATAGTATGTCATTCGATATGTGGAATATTCGGCATTCCACGAAGTGTCAGTGTTCCACACGCTACTTGTATTTGGAAAGGGTGCTAGAAAAGTGGTGTGACCTTTACATTAGCGTCAAGGTCATAAACTGACGTAAATGTACCTACGTCAGTAAGTGCTAAGGGTTTTAACGAGTTCTTTTTAGATAACATAATGTTTTGGTATGTTTGAGGAAAGTTTTGAGAGTCAATGTAGCAAAAATACTAAATATTTTACTTCAAATAATAAATATTAATAAAAATATTGAAGTATCGGGAACAAGTTAAATAGTAAATTGAGCTTGATAAAATATCACATGACTTATTTATTATTATAAATTGGTTTGACTTTATATGTCAGTATCATTAAAATGTGATTTATGTTTGTTTCATTACCACAAGTAGGTGTAGTAAAAAACCCCTAATTTTAAAAATATCCGTTGTCATTAATAACTAGCTTTTGGCCGCGACTTCGAATTACAAAAAATCCTCTCTTAGTGTTCTACTACGGAGTTTAGGGAAGCTTCATGCTAAATTTCAGCTTTCTACGACCAGTAGTTTCGGCTGTGCGTTGTCTGTCAGTAACGGAAGAATTTTACATATTAGGATAAAATTATTAATATAAACGTTCCTAATATCTATGCTAATATAAAGATATTCAGTGAAAATAATATCAAAATGCAAAAAGTTTCTAACCGTAACAAATTTTGTCACTATGCGAAGATAAACCTTGACAACAGTTTGGGGAATACTGAAATGAAGTCATGACGCACTGAAATACATACATATCCTATCAAAAGCAAAACAACGCTCCGGATACAAGAGATTGTAACACGCACGTTGATACTGAGATTACTATTCCTAAATATACAATAACTTTTATTGTTTTCTGCTTCAAAATCTCTTGTTCCGAACAAAATTACGCGTCCTCTAACAGTGTCGATAACGGGATCACAACGGATGCAATATTCAGATGTAACTTGTGAATTGAATACAGTTCTGACGTCAATGGCTCCTACACTATTAATATGGTAACTGTCCAATCGTGGGCATTTATGAATATTAGATTACTTTCGAACACAACATTAAATGTGCCAAATAAATAAAACATCGATTTGATACCTGATTTAATTCAGGTCTATTGTAACAGGAACAAACTCTCAGTTCCATTCGCGAGCTCGCCGCGTGATAAGCTCTTCTAGGAGCTCCGTACGAGTTCAAAAGTAGTCGGCAATACTCAAAATGGATACGTGAGTAAAACCCACATAAAATTTTACACTTATTCAACTTTCTGGGTTAGAAAAATTTAGGACAATACTGAAATCGAAATCACGGCCAGAAATACAGAAATCTTCGAGCCCAGTATTTAGGCCAGTGTCGTCGTTGCTGTTTATATTTACCAACGTTTTTATGTTTCGTTGTAAGTTGATTGCCAAGTAGTCTCGTTTTAATAGTGACATTAGAAGTCCCATGGGGAAAGTTGGTTCATCGCTTGGAACATGCAACGGTGCATTAGCGGTAATTACTTGTGATCTATCACGCCCCAGTGCCATTGAATCCTTTTATCTTGTGTCCTACATACGAGTGCAAAAGAGCAAACAAGCTGACTTTCATTTGTTTTTGTTTATACTTTAACCAATGAGACCAAAAATATTTCGAGATCCATTTCTCAAATGTTGTCATTTTTAAACGTATCAATCTCTACAACGTGTAACAGAATAAACGCAATATCTCTTAAGGGGTGCTTGTACTCATCATTATGAACAACTTTTACTATCGAAACAATCCCGAAATCGCGAAAAAAAAATCAGCTGTTCAGTTATGCGCACAGAAATGTATGGGGGAGTCGATTTTTTTTGCGATTTCAGTGTTGGTCCCATAGTGAGAGTTGTTCATAATGATGAGTTCGATGACTCCTTAAGAGGTATTGCGTTTATTCTGTTACTGGTTGTATATTCGTGACAATCTAAGAATTCGGATTTGACAGCTGAGTAGAGAGGGATAGAAGATCGCTTTACCACACATTTACATTTACAAGTGCGAAAGAGATTTATTTCATACTTACCAGTAAAGCAATGTTGTAACCTGCTGTCAGATCGTCACGTATATAGGTATCATTTACTATAAAGCTTGAAATTAACCACAAGTTATTAATTCAATTTCCATCGTGGAATGCCGATACTTAGGTTATGTTTATAAAAGGCAGCTTATGACGTTTTAAAATCACATTTTGAAACAAAGCAAGAGTAGACAATCTATTTACATTGTTGACCTTTCTGTAACATAAATATTATGCTACTGTGTTGTGATGACAGAATATAATTGAATGGAGTTCATCCATTACGCGAATTGCGATATCGCCCTTGGTTCATTTTCCGCAAACAATGATATCGCGTTGTAACCTATTAGTAATATTATCGTTTTTGCTAAGAGTATCATGTCAAGTTAAATGATCAGTTTCAAGTTGAATTTAATTGTCAACAGTTGTATTAAGTTTTTGCTCTCTGAATATTTTTAAATTTTGATTTATAAATGTTTCCATAAGATTATGTGTAACAGTATTATTTTCGACTATGTATCCTGTCACATTTATTAGTTTTTCGCGAGCCAGGTACCAATTTATTTATCATAATTTAGGTATTTTTTCATTAATTATCTCCCTCTTCGAACATGAGGTGCATTTGAGTATGCAACTGGATTGCGTTGACCTATCTCACGAAACAATACCAGTTGGCATCAGTCCAGCGCATTGTAAACGACTGAATAACTGACATGACAGCACTTTGTGCTAAAAATTCTGTAATGGCTGTGTTTGGAACAATTATGAAGAATTTTCATACTTGTCCGGAGAACGTGGAATGCCATAATAGAATTATACAAATTATGTCTGAAAGCATTTAGCTAAACTTGCTAACAAAAATTAAACATAAAGCAATTTTAGTGGATTACTTACAAAGAAGCTATTAACTTAATACCTTTTTTCACTACCTTTGGGTAGCCTATAATGACACGAAAGCTATAGGCGCTATAGTACTACAGATCCCATAAAAAGAAGGTCTGTATAGCAGCAGTGATAGCAATAATGATGTCGTCCATATAAACAAAACACTAGCTTCTATTTTGATTTAAGTTTGATGTAGTCTAGACGGCCTTAATTCAGACAAACGTTTTGTGTTGGTTCTATTTATAATTGTCTTGGCTGTATTGCTTGTAACTGGTAGTAGTACTTAAAAAAAAAAAATTTTTCTTGACGACAAAAACCTTTTACTGAAATCCAATATTATATTAGAAATGAAATGATAACTTCGATTAGATCTGTTTCAGTTACAAGTGTATTACAGCCAGTGTTGCTTATTAGTTTTTTGTTAGACAGTAAAACCGTGTTGCTCGCAGATGGCGAGAAAGAAAAAGGCGTTATTGATAGAAAAGCGTCATGTGTGGCAAAATTTGAATGCTTATCTTACCTTATTGGTTTTTTTGGCGTACTAATACAAAGCTGAAATGAGCAGCTGACCTCGGTTTGTTTCGATAATATATAATGAAACATGTACAATGTACATATTTGTTTTCATTTATTAATTTTTCCTTTTATTTTGTTACAGAGGCTCACAGATCAACCTGTGCAACGGTGGTGCCGGCACGACAGCCATGACAGGTCTTCCAAAAATACCCAACGGGTATGGAGACCAGAAGAAACCCATGGCCACACTCACACACTTACCCAAACGTCCTCCGGTAGACATCGAGTTCTCAGACTTGTCATACTCGGTCAGCGAGGGAAGGAAAAGGGGCTACAAAGCTTTGCTTAAATGCATAAATGGCACATTTAGATCTGGTGAACTTACGGCCATCATGGGACCTTCGGGGGCTGGGAAAAGTACTCTTATGAATATCTTAGCGGGATACAAGTAAGTGCATCTTAAATTCAGTATAGATAAATAAATAACTTCTACTTATTAGTAAAATTAAGCAACAGTTAATTTATTCCGGGTTTGATATTGATGTTTGATGAACTTAAGGTCATCTTTAGTGTATATGTACTCACAAAAAGTTGAATGACGTCATTTGCGTAGTTGCCATGTGATTCGTAAACACAATATAAACTAACATGTTTTTCTTTCGGTTCGTGGCGTTGAAAATGACGAATTACGTGCGGAATGCTACGATTGGAGTACTGCCAACAATGTTCCAATTTTCTTTTTCCTTTACGATACGCTTTCTGCTTTCAGAACGTCTAATGTCAGCGGATCGATACTCATAAACGGCAAGGAGAGGAACTTGAGACGATTCAGAAAGTTGTCCTGTTACATAATGCAGGACGACTGCTTGCTGCCACACCTCACCGTGAAGGAAGCTATGCACGTCTCGGCGAATCTAAAGCTAGGGAAAGACATGACAGTCACTGCCAAGAAGATCGTGATAGACGAGATTTTGGAAATGTTGGGGCTCGTAGAGGCAAAAGATACGAGGACTATTAACTTATCAGGCGGCCAGAAGAAACGGCTGTCCATAGCTTTAGAGTTAGTTAACAACCCACCTGTGATGTTCTTCGATGAGCCTACATCAGGATTAGACAGCTCATCGTGTTTCCAATGTATATCACTCCTGAAGTCGCTAGCGCGAGGCGGTAGAACTATCATATGCACTATACATCAACCGTCCGCAAGGCTTTTTGAGATGTTTGACTTTTTGTACACTTTGGCCGAAGGGCAGTGTATATATCAAGGAAGAGTTAGTGGTTTAGTGCCGTTTTTGTCTTCAATGGGTCTTCACTGTCCGAGTTACCACAACCCTGCTGATTACGGTAAGTGTTCATGATACCAATATATTTAAATATATAAGTACAAATTTATGGGACGCGAAATTAAAGGCAAATAGTAGTAAAACAGTAATTGGGTCACACTATAGTGGTGTTCTTATGCGATTAAGTACGAGTCTATCACCATCAATATGCTATTGTATATAATTACCAAGTTTCAAGTTAATATACTAAGTGTATTATTAAGATTAAACCAAATTGATTGAATCAGTCATTGTGACATTACTACCGTTAAACATGGAAGGAATCAATGAAACAATAAGGTCAGTTGAAGGAAATTCAATACCTGCTCCTCAAACAAAGACTTGTCCACTGAGTAAATGATATGGATATGTTATTAAATTAATACGCTTCAATACTCAATGGGTGTTCGATTAATATGAAAATATTATGACGATGATGATTAATTGCATTTTCCGTATCGTGAGTTCGCTTTTCTTTGTGAAAACTGTGTTTTCGAGAAATATTAATTACTAAAATGTTTTTTGACAGCAATTTTATTGCTTTTTCTATTGCATGTGTGTGGTTAGTTCTATCTATTTAATTTAACATATTAACGGAGCAAATGATTAACGACTTATATAAAAAACATATTCAGCATAATTTGCCAAATTCCAAATTGAAACCATTTCCGTATTGATAGACATTCAGACGAAAACAGTTTTTACATCTGAAAATATTTCGTGTCTAGTTCATATAATTATAGATCAGTGGGTATCGAAATAGTTCGCGGTGCTGAAGCGAATGAAGTTTGTTTTCATTGGCGCAACTGGTTCGGTCTCATTTATTATACAGTGAGTTATTTGAGTCGTAAACAAAATGATCAACTATTGAGATCACATGCACTTCTGTTTTATATTTCTTTGCTCCAGTCTTTGGAGACCAATACCAACTAAAAGCGAAATGGTACCTGACGAAAATTTCTTGGAGACAATATTGTTTTGCGAACGATTTGGATAACATATCTTTGTTCTTTTGTTCATCATAATATAGTTAAGTTAGGTTTAGGATAAGAATATGAAACAGCTGAAAAGTACGTACCAAATTTATATTTTATGCCTAGAAAAGCCGCGACTTTATCAACTAACATGAATTAACTGAAACTGAACCACACTGAATCGGTATCAATAGAACTATTGCCATGAAGGAATCTGTCGCATCGTTCGAAAAATATTTTTAAGTTAAAGAAGATTCATATACCAGACATGGAAAAAACGAAGTAGAAATACAAGAAAACATAAACGTAACCTGTTTAATTGTAGACCATTATGACAGCCTCGCTTTGATGTGATAGGATGAAGGTTGAATTTGTTAAAGTTTATTTTTAAACACACAGCAGACTGACTGACGACATAGAGACAAAAACCGTCAATTATAGCTATCATGTGGGTAATAAAATAAAAACCTTTAACGTCTGTGTTGCTACACAATTAGTGAGGTTGTTTATATTTTGTCTGTCTTCAAGATTATGTTCCCTACAAAGTGTAGGGAGTGTAGATATAAGACTTTGAGTATCCCCTGCCAATATCTAAGGAAACCTTTTTGATCAATCAACATTTGTATCTGTTTACCCGACTGACCCAAATTCATCCGTAAATAAAGTTCTATCATCTACGAATGTAAACCCCTCGTCTTCCAAATGTACTCCTGAATACAGACTTTTTAATAGTATTACTTCAAAATGTGCTACTTTGTTCAGTTCAGGAACACGAAAGGGAGATATAACAGCACAATAACTTTTTAGCACTACAGTAACCCAGATACGTCTGTTGACTTTATAACTTCCTGTGAGCATAAAAACATCAATTTTTCTTCATCGCTTGCACTGTTTGTCTTTACTTTTGAATCAACGGCACTGAAAGTGAAAACATTTGTTCAGCATCAATTCATTTCAACATTATACAATGTTTATTTATGACATGCAATCTTAAGTATCTTATCTCTATGATGCAATGAAAATTACTTTTGTTATTAACTAATGCGACAAGTTTTGCAATAATTCTTCATTAGAATATAAAAATGGAGCATAGAAATTTTACCTACGATTTTCGCTTTAGTACCTAACTTCAACAAGACGAGCTTCACCGAAAAGTGTCACATATTGATGTGGACGATAAATCCTTCTGTATCTATGGATCCATTATTATCAGTGCTAACCTTCTATGTCACCTCTATTCCAGTGATGGAAGTAGCAACAGGCGAGCATGGTGACTGGGTACACAAGCTGGTGATGGCGGTCAACAAAGGCAACTGTGGTCGAGGCCAGTCTTCATCCTCATCGTCATCGTCCTCAGTACCTCAGAACTTGAACTACAACAACCAGACTAGCAAGAATAACGCTCAGAAGGCGGAGCAACAGGCACTTGCCATTGTGATAGGTTAGAAAGAAAGAAAACAATACTTTTTCATGAAAATAATCATTTGGTCTGGACAGAGAGCCCAATTCCAAGTGTCACTTCATACTGACACTATGAGAGTTTCTTTTAAAATTGGATTCAAATAATTTGTAGCAACAATGCTACGGATTTAGCATAAATTGCTTAGAGATTTTGTTTTAAGCGGTAAAATGCACGGGCTTTAACAAATTCATGCAACACTCTAGCTAGCTAAGTAGTTTGACTTTTTGCCAGATTATTTTATCCAGGAATGACCAAGGTTTCTTGCTCAATTATAAGAGGCACTTAAAATTCCTTCCGTTTTTGTAGACACACTAATATTTTATTTTTCTCCTTTTCAGATAAACCAACCTGCACTGTGATAGACATGTCCGAACCTGTCCTTAACCCTGAGAAGCAGAACGCTTTACCCAACTCCACAAACCTCGCACCGGTTACCTGTACCACATCACTCCTCGACTCCAGCGAAAGCTTCACAAAGAAACCCATCAAGACCGGCTTCCCTACATCTGGATGGAAGCAATTCTGGATCTTATTAAAACGTACCTTTAGAAGCATTTTGCGGGATCAGATGTTGACGCACTTAAGGCTCTGTTCCCATACGGTGGTTGGGCTGTTGATTGGGTTCCTGTACTATGATATTGGCAGAGACGCTGCGAAGGTGATGAGCAATGCTGGCTGTATATTCTTTACTGTGATGTTCACTATGTTTACTGCTATGATGCCTACTATTCTTACATGTGAGTATTTTTTAATTCTGTTTTGTTTTCAATGGTCATTGATGCTAGAAAATCTGTACTTATTTCCTGTTGAAAGAAAAAAAGATCAATATAACAAAATATAGTATTTTATAGACTTTTAAGCGATACGATACTCTATTTTTTATTAAATTTGAAAATATAACTAACTTTCTTAGACCATAAGACTAAATGCTGAAGTGGACCTAGTACACTTCCTTGGTGAGATCTGTCATTAACTGTGAGAAAATATGCAATCATGCAATGTTAAACAATTTAAAAATGAGTAATATTATTGTAACAATTGTGTTTCTTTGTTACAGTCCCTACTGAGATGAGCGTATTTGTGAGAGAGCATTTGAACTACTGGTATTCGCTGAAAGCTTTCTATTTCGCTAAAACTATGGCGGATCTACCTTTCCAGGTAAATACCTACTAATCATTTTTTGAAAATACTTCAAATGTTATTACGATTGATCTTCGGTCTCTTCCAGACTGACTTTTATTTAAGAGAGAAAAATTTGGTCAAAATTCAGTGCGACAAATAGACTTGCAAATGATTATTATCCTAACTAGATATAAACTGCTTAAGCTTGAAACAGATTAACATTAATATGATTCGTATCAAACTGACAACCTCTAAACATATTGAACCGTATTGAGCCATAGGTGTTTTGCAATTTTAATTTTATATCCGAAGCTGTGAGCTCAACAGAAGAGAAGACTGGTAATAGTTCTATGGCAGATATCACGAAAAACACGGGCAATAGGCGTACTTTCTAATCAAATAGGTTGTGGTGTTGGTTTGCCATAGAAAGTCTGATCTGTTGTAGACATACAAAATATCAACAAAAGATTATTTGTGATATTTGTCGGTTGGATTTTGACTGACATGGCCTCAATTGCTCATAAACGCATCGCTACTTTATATATTAGGTACCTACTTGACTACAATCAAGCAACAATTGGAAGCTAAATATTGACACGAGGCAGTCAATGTCAAATACCGAGTCAACAATAAAATTAGGTTTAAGGAAATATTCTATTTCTTTGTTGATAAAGTAAATAACGCATTTGTAGCAACACCTGTATGTTTAGTATCTTCCGTGAATGATAAAACAGTAAATAATACATTTTACTGCAGCTGTTTATTTATCATCTCCAAGTAATATTAAAAGATTGCTCATTGGAGAGATAGAAAAAAATATAAATCTGTTCTGCCTTCTCTTAACTAAATGTTTACTATTATTGTTTCGTTTATTAGTTCTTGTTCGAATTTATTGTCTAGGCTAACATATTCTGTCTTCTTATCTGCTTTCTTTCTTTTTAGTATCGACGATACAAATCTACCTTAGCTTGTAGGCATGGTATACTTTTTAAAATGAAGCTCATAAAACGTTTTCTTTCTTTTCCAGATAGTCTTCAGCGGCGTGTACGTCATGATAGTGTACTTCATGACAGGCCAGCCGATGCAGACGGACCGGGTCCTCATGTTCACGACCATTAACATCCTTACGGCCCTGGTGGCGCAGTCTCTCGGCCTGCTCATCGGGGCCGCGATGAAGATCGAGACCGGGGTCTACCTGGGACCTGTCACTACCATCCCCGTAGTACTCTTCTCAGGCTTCTTTGTTAACTTCAACGCAATACCCAGCTACCTGCAATGGCTTACTTACCTCAGCTACGTTCGATACGGATTCGAAGGAGCCATGTTGTCAGTATATGGATTCGGAAGGGAAAAACTTCACTGCTCCGAAGCTTACTGCCACTTCAGGAATCCTAATCTCTTCCTGAAGGAAATGACTATGGACAAAGCGAATTTCTGGATTGATGTCGGCGCACTAAGCGCACTCTTCGTCTTCATTAGGGTAATCTCTTACTTAGTCTTAAGGTTCAAATTGAAGATGATGCAGTAGACGCATGCACAAACGATCAGAACGATCAGCTTCGTTGGCGATGACTATTTCTTTCAATTTGTCGATTTTGATGGAATCGGAGTTAAGTGAATCTTTGCGTGTTCGGTAGAGTGCGTGTACCAAAAGGATATTAATGAATCATTCCTAAGGATAAATTATTATGTGTTAAGTTGGTTTGAGCTTCGTGTGTTTGCTGACGAGGTGTTCAGGCTCGTAGAGTTTATGGGAGTTTGTTTTTTAATATAAAAGAGTTGTCACAGCTAGCTATGCTTTAATATTAGGGATGTACTTAATGGGGTATGCCCCATATAGCTCAACGGTCTTAAGTCCGATTCTATTCCAAAATTCTTTGATCATCACGGATTCTGATAGCAAGTTCGTAGTTATAATAATAAAAATAGTTTTCGAAATACTTTAGCTTTTTAGTACGCAGATAAAGTATAGATTGTTTATACGTACCCATAGGGGATAGTCGTAAGGTTTTATAGGAAATCGGGCCCATGACTTAATTTTTAAGTTCCTTAATTAGTGATTTTTCATACGTTAGTTTATGATTCATTTAAAACATCACGCGTAGGCGATATCAACTTGTATGTACTCAACATTCTTAGGTATTTAATTAGTATTTTAAAGTACCTTTCATTACGCTAAAGATTTTTTCGTAAATCTCTATGTCTATCCTAATTACCAGTATTTATTATTAAATAAACGACTGTGATTTTTATAATTTTGTTGTTTGAATTGATTCTTACCTGCACTTTTACGATCCTATACTAACTGTCATATTCATGGCAGTATGAAATATTGATCTATGGTTGACAAAGACCGAATAAAGAAAGGAAAACATCGAGTCCACGATCATGGGAGGATCAAGGGAGGTATAGCTGGTTTGGAGGAGCAAATGGATGTTTCAACACTTCTTCTAGAACTATAATTTATTTAAAAAAAAACAAAAATGTTAAAGTTAGGTATACTGATGCTCGCCTACTATTGTGCGTCTATTGTTCATGATTGAACCCGGATGCAACATGTACTATGGTTCTATAATGTAACTACCTACCTTCTATACAACTGATTCTGTATTGTATGTTGTTCATTGCCGAAGGTTGAGGAGCTCTGGTTGTGGGGTCTGGTAGGCAGTAGTTTCATGTAAAATACTGGTATTCAGCTGAACACGGTTTGACTGGAAGCTGACTTTGGGAAAAGGTAGACAGGTAGATGATAGCTGAAGGTTCTCAACGAGAGATAGCATTGACTTCTGAGACATGCACATGTAGTCAGCCACATAAATTATCACAAAATTAACAGTGAATTGCGACACTGGTGATGTAGTATAGACCACAAAGAGATATGTGACCTCTGACGAAGCCTTAAAGCAACAAGGAAAAAGTTCACTTTAAGTAGACCTGTGGATCGTAGAAAGAGTATGACCACTAGACAAGTCACAAAATATAGTATAATCATGATTACATACACACTAACTGGATCCAGTAGTAAGAATATCATCATCTGCTAATCTGCTTAACCTTTTCCCAACGATAAAGGTGTCGACTTCCAGTCAGACCGGATTTAGCTGAAAACCAGTATTTTACTTGAACTGGCTGGGCTGCCTACCAAACCTCCACAACCCGTTAACGGGTTAACAGGGTAGTTCTTGGCAAGACTGGAGACAGATTGACTGGCTTCTGACAATCCGTAACGACTGTCAATGGTCCACAAATGACAGCTGGGACCAACTCAGCTTAACGTGCTTTCCGAGGCACGGAGGAAACTCGGTACCTATGTTAAGATGGTCACCCCTTCACAGACCAACCTTGGCAAGCTTTGCTTAACCTTGAAGATCAGCGGCTGTTATTCTTTAGGCACGAGCTCCTGTATTCAGCTGAATATCATTATTTTACGTGGAGCGGCTACCTAACAGACCTCCACAACCCATACAACGGTGGTATCCAGTAGTAAGAATAAACGAGACAAAATTATATTTTTCATCACTTACTCAAAAATTGGCTGTTCACATTAAAATGTACAACATATTTCATATTATTCTGTATCACCTTCGCGTTTCCAAACTTTTATCTGGCACAATGACGTCATTGATCTGGCTCCAGTTGTGAGCCACAGACAGAATTTGGGGCTCCACTAACAACTTTCACGTTACCTACGATTTCGACAAAAATGTGAATTTTTTGACTACAACATAGGAATGCACCTACAAGGGAACCAAGAAATATTTTCTGGTCGACAACTAGCCTCTCTTTTTTAAAAGACGTTGACGGCGCATAAAGAAGTCTTCTGAATCGTATTTTTTTTTTCAACTTTTTGTTTTTCAAATGCTTTTAATTTTTTAGTTACATTTTTGAGTGTGTTGAAAAACGTCGTTTGATACATGTGGGCAATTCTCACGTACACGTCCGAGCCGAAGGCGAAGCGAGACTCAGACCTGATAGCGGATGTTATATTCCGTAAAATTGTTTCTTTTTGGTATGATTCAAGTCTATTCAAAATACTCGAAGATGCCCAGTGAGTACGGTTATATCTTACAATACATTTTTACATGGTTTTCCGAAAGACAAAACAGTCTCAAAAAGAGGCATTTGTTTAATAAACAAAATGTCGGACCGATCGATATACTAGTGTTAGTACCTATATCATTATAATAAAGACCCCCAGACTGGCCTTGACATCGTATTGATTTTAATTCAAACTTAATTAATTGAATACAGCGCCATCTGTGTTTCACTGTCTGAACTTTCTAAATGCAACTATACCTACATGTCATGCCGTTGAATTGTTATAACGTTTCGCGGCTATACCGACAGATGTCTCTTATTCATAGTACCTAGGGACTACAACACATACATAAGACTGTTATAAGTTGCAGTAGGTACAACAGTTATTTTTAAAAATCTCAACTGACTCGACAACGGAGGGCCAATTCCACTATTTTTTAAACAACATTCGCATGTCAGTCGCAAACTGTCAAAAAGGCCTTAATTTTCATACATTTTTGTCAAATTGAATGTAAAAAATTAGTAAAATTGGCACTAAGGTCGTGTTTTACGTATTGGAGATCCTGGGCACGGAATAATATTGCCCCTATGACTTTGAAAAAGGAATATTTTCCTAAAAATCGACCGTTTGTACCTACCTACTCAATGTATCTGCCTAGCCTTTTTCCGCCATCTTAGGGTGTTGCAAACTGGATGCTCACATGTTACAAATAAGTTTATATTTAATGGGATGGATTAATACTAACAAAAGCCCTTATCATGTTACCAGCGGGTCCCAAACTAGGCGCAGCCTGTGTGTTGGTGACCCAAACAATTCCATGAAAATTAAAAGTTAGATGTGGCCTGCTTGCTAGCGTTAAAGTAGCAATTATCACAAAGACAAAAACGCACACAAAGACAGACAGACTACTTTTAGTTTTAATTAATTTTACATCTGTCTGGTTTGTGCGAGTCCCAAATAGACATTTTTCTTTCTTTTATTTCTTTCTTTCTTTCTTAAATAAAAAAATAAGAAAAAAACAGAGATTTATAAACAGAGCTAATTCAATCAACTCCAAAAAAAAAACAAAAGACAACAGTTAGTGTGAGTAAATGTAAAGTGTTGTAAGTGAGGGTTTTACATGCTGTGCTTACCTACCTCACCCCCACAACTCAGTTACTACATAGGTAGGTAACAAATTACCCCTTGACAAACCTGGCATCAGATTTATTGGCTTATAACAACTGTCAAAGTTCTTTAAATGTCAGCCGGGACCAACAATATAGCGTGCTTTCCAAGGCACGGAGGATATGTATGTATGTTAAGATGCTCACCCATCCACAGGTCAACCTCGGGAAGTGTTGCTTTACCTTTGAAGATTGAACGATGCGGTAATTATTATTTAGCTTCAAGCTTCTCATGGCACAGAAAAGATTAAATCCAATAAAATGAGTTTGTGTCATAAGTGATAATTTGACTAATTAGTGAAAATAAATAATTTAACACAATTACTTCCGCAGAACTTCGAACATATCGACATAAGCTGCATCGGATTCATCCGTGAAAACAGTTGTTATTCGTAATTGGGTGAAGTGTCAAGTAGGACGCTGATTGTATCGTGCATAAGACAATAGCAGGTAAAATTAATGCGCATATTGTTGATCCGCTCAATATTAATATTATTACCTACTAGCTATTGCCCGCGACTTCGTACGCGCATAGCCCGCTCTCCCGTTCCCTTAAGAATTTCGGCAAGTGCTCTGTTAGTGCTCACCTACACTCCCAAATTTTAGCAGCGTTCAACGACCAATAGTTTCAGCTGTGCGTTATCTGTCAGTCAGTCAGTTAGTCACCCGTAAGGCCGTAACGGAAGATTTTTATATACTGGCTTATGTCCGCGACTTCGTACGCGCTCGTTCAGGGGGAGCACTATGGAGTGTAGGGAAGCTACATTACATACATTTTTCAGCTTTCTAGGACCAGTAGCCGTGCGTTGTCTGTTAGTGACTCAATCAGTCAGTAACGGAAAAATTTAATATAATATTGATTAATATTGATTGATCTTTATCCAATTATCATTATTGTTTTCAGGGCCCCAAGTCTGCTATTACAATAGTTTCAGAATGGTCTATCATTGATTTCATAATGGTTGATTTTGAAAAGATTCTACGCCATTTCTTTCAACGGAGTGTCAGTGGTTGACCACTGGAAAGTCATAATGACGCTATTATATCCAGTAGTCAACCACTGACACTCCATTGAAAGAAATGGCGTCTTTTTCCCTGATCAAGGTGTGTTTTTGACTTGAAATATGAGAAAAACGCCAAGTAAATGAAGTTTGACGAGTCCCGGAGAAACGATTCAACTGTCTTGGGTCGAGCAACGAAATTGATCTGAAAAGAACAGCGGAGGAGTAAGAAAAACGTAACTTTCTTATCTAGCGGGAAACATTGCATTTGATACTAGGGACTAGCCAGACTAGTCCAATTACCACGCATCACAGATTAAAACAGGAACCAACGAAACTAACTCTTTAAATCGTCATCAGCATCACCATAAGAAAAAGTTCCTGGCTGCTACTAAAACAACGCAAACTATCCCATCCCGTTAATGATACCTAATAATTGAACAGCCATACATTCGCAAATTCACACTCGCTCGGGGCCCGATTAATTTGTAATCGAGTACATTTCCGACGCGCACGTCCGATTAGATACGTTGCTGTAACTGGATCGATTAATTATTTATCGATGGGACCTTTGCCTTAACCAAACCAATTAATGAAGGTGTGATGAGCTGCTTATTGAGCTTGAAACCCATGATTTGCTTAACGTGCGGCTATAAATTGATATCATGACGTCACGTACGTCAATTATCGTTGAGGGTAGATGGAGGTGTATCATGGTGGGCCTACGGTTGACTGCTAAATCATTTATCATGTAATTATATTTAATGGGGTTGGATGCACGTATGATACGATATTGGTGATGTATCAGCTTTTAAGCAGCTTTTAACGACCCTTTTGCCGTATGTTGTCGGCCGGTGCTGTATGGTGCTGTAAAATAATAATACCATTCCATCACTTCCCGTGAGTGTCGTAAGAGGCGACTAAGGGGCTCGCCAGAGAATTGGCAGCAGCGTTCTCTGTAAAACGCAACACCATACACTGCGATCGCCAACCTGCCTGCCAAGCGTGGCGATTATAGCAAACCCCTCTTTGGGGGAGGCCTATGTCCAGCAGTGGAAGTCTTTCGGCTGATATGATGATGATGATGATGACTTTCGGCTGTGTGTTGTCTGTTAGTCACTCAGTAATGAAAGAGTTTTATATATATTGATTTAATAAAATCATTACTTGCTTTCCAACTTTGATCTTTATTGCGGTGAGCATAGAACACCGCCTCATTAACCCTAGTTAACCACGTTACCTTCAAAGGACACGTGTAGTGTCTTCTAACTTCTAAGTACCTACGTGTTGGGGCAAAAACCACAATATTTGCCATAACTTTAATGATGAGTTGCTTAGCAACAGGGTGGGCTATGATCCTAAAATGAAAAGGCCACGGCCCACGTGACGTGAAAACCATTCTATTTTCGAATAAAAAATTTTTACATTCCACAAAATCCAAATTTAAATGATGTAATGTAAATCTTCTATTACAAGACATTTAAGACTGTTGCAGACCTAGAGATGAGTTTAGTTGGTTTTAGTTTGCGGCAGGGGCGGATGCAGAATTGTCGTTTGGGGACCCGCTGAGGATGGATTAGGATGGGTAAACACTAAAAAAGCACAGACCATTTTATTGTCGTTAATGCATAACATGCCTGCTTGGATTACTTTTGTAGTCTACCAAAGAAATCTAGGTCTTTTTTTGGGGTTTTAGCCCATTGGCGCCCCCTGGATCCGTCGATGGTTTGCGGTCGGTATCAATTAATCTGCAGTCTTTTCCCAACTATGTTGGAGGCCTTTAGTCGAAGCAGATGCAGGGTGTAACAGCTCAAGCTTAAGCAGAGAGGTATCTTAGTATGTTTCAAAGGTTACCCATCCAAGGACCGACCTCGGGTCAGCACTTAATAGATCGACTCGTGCGGCTGTTATAATTTAACCCCGAGTTCCTCCAGAGCTCCACTCTCGTGTGGTCAAAACTATTATAAGAATTACCTCAGCCATGGGAGCTGACCTAAGCTCTTAGTTTTGAATCTGCTTTGAACAGAAAAATCAGGAATTGTTTGATTTCTAATGTTTTAAATGGCCTGTACCTATTTTATATCACACTAGTTGACCCGCGCAACATCGTCTGCGTCACATTTTTTATTAATGTCGTAGCGTGTATAGCCTATAGCCTTTCTCGATAAATGGGCTATCTAACACTGAAAGAATTATTCAAATCGGTACAATATTTCCTGAGATTAGCGCGTTCAAGCAAACAAACAAACAAACAAACGAACAAACTCTTCAGCTTTATATATTAGTATAGATATAGATTAGTATAGACTAACTGACCCACGCAAAGTTGGTCTGCGTCAAATTTTTCATTAGTGTTCCGCTTCTATTGGTCGCGCGCGATTTTATATAGACTACTAGTTGACCCGCGCAACTTCGTCTGCGTCACAATTTTCATTACTGCTCCGCTCCTATTGGTCTTAGCGTGATGGTATATAGCCTATAGCCTTCCTCGATAAATGGGCTATCCAACACTGAAAGAATTTTTCAAATCGGACCAGTAGTTCCTGAGATTAGCGCGTTCAAGCAAACAAACAAACAAACAAACTCTTCAGCTTTATATATTAGTATAGATATCGGATAGCCTTCTTCGATATGGAATATCCAACACTTAACCTTTCGTATGCCGGGAACGTACATCTACGCTCAAAATAAGTTGATGTTAGTCTGCCGGAGCGTACATCCACGCGTAATTTAGGTTAAAGAATTTTTCAATTCGAACCAGTCGTTCCTGAGATTAGCGCATTCAACCAAACAAACAAAGTCTTCAGCTTTATAATATGAGTATACTTAGATACCATTCAATACCTTTCACACGATATCTTAATAACATCCCTTACAACACCCATGAGAATGAACAAAATACTTCACTCGAGTTAAAAACCGCACTCAGACCACACACATTTTTTCACAAGTTCCCCCGCTCCTTTCCACCGCACATTAACAAGGGTGCTCTTCCCACAGCTTTTTAACCACATTAAAACAAAGATGGAACTTATAAAAGGGCCAAGTACGTGCCGGGCCCAGTACAGTATAGAGTTCCGTAGTTGCCCCCATAACAAAGAAAATGGCACCCATCCTATGTCAAGTAATGTTTGAATTTGATTTCGAGCCTAATTTCATTGTTGCGAACCCGAAAACCAATAAGTGATACCCATGATGAAAAAATTGCAGTGTTCGTTGACGCCATCTTAAATTTAAATTTTGAGTCTATTTTAAGTCACTTTCTATGGAATTCTCACATTTTTAACTTTTATTATTTTTATAAGTTGGTCGAAATCTCGCAAAATTGTAACGCCTACTTAGCCGTGATCCCTTTGATCTTCGTTATGAATGCGCTACTATCGTGCAAAAGGTACTTTCATATACCCAAAAACAACGGATTATTTGGTAGAGGTAAGGGAGATACATGACTAACAAAAAATATTACTTCAACGCGTCATGTTTTACTACGGAACCTTTAAAAGTAAGGAAAGCTTTTATTCGTACCAGGAGTGCAGAGGTTGAAAGATAAAAAGATAAACGCTGTGGCTGGAGCTCCCGGGAAAGGCCACTGTTTACTGACAACTACAAAGTTTGCTGCATTAGTACTGAAGATTACATTGTTGGGGTTTGAAGAGATACTGTTAAGTATAAAGAAACAGTTCTTAGCTTTAAGAAGAAAATAATAAACTTTTGATGAAGGAAATGGTTAAGTTTTCCTGAAAGTAAAGAAAGAAAACTTAAACATTAATTTGACGAAAGTCCAATTAGTGTGTGCCGCACGGTTGCACCAAAAAGGTTCAGTTCAGCAATGCTGTCTACCGCTGCTCTTCCAATGAACCATGAGTGATGGAGAAAACGGTTTCAAAAATAATATTAGTACAACTTTAATAAATATTTATAAATATTAATTAAATAAATTAGTGAGCAAATTTACACGAGAAGTATATAGCATCCTGATTCCGCGAAAGCAAGACTTAAAAGGTATGTGAGGAAAAGCCTAACCAACCCATTCAGCAGCAGTACTTTGTGTGATATAATAGTCATTTCCTCGTAATTTCTTCTCCTTCCATAACTGTAATTGTAAAGACTAAAAATATCCTAGTATCAGTAAAAGAAACGAAAATATCAAAAGAGAAAACAGTTAAATAACAAATAGTTTTTGTTAAAGAATACCTAGATACATAATCGTAGGTACACACATTCATATCGGTCAACAAGACCTTATCAAATACACATTTTTTAAGTGGCTTTAATACCAAGACTATTATACCCCAAGCTTTGCTTCTAATAAACATAGTTTAACACACCTTTTACCTATTTTTGGTGTACAATAAAGCGTATTCTATCTATTTCACAGAAATCCTTAAAAGTTTTAAAACTTTTTTCCCCGTTGTGAAATTAGCATGGAAATAAAACATTTACATAAGAAACTTCGTTTTCTCTTGTAATTTCCATGATAATCAGTTTCGTTTGACCTCTGAATTGTTCCGAACAGAAAATAACTCTGCTAAAATGAAATTGATTTTGTTCACTATTGACTTGCTGAATTTTACCAGATATATTTGGGTTGTACAAAATTAACTTTAATATTTAATTACTTTGCTAATTTGTTCCGGTCATCACAGCTCAAATATAGTTTTCACACAATTTGCGATGTATTAACGAATATCTAATTTTATTTGCTAGTTTTTGGGTGAAGGTCGTTGAAACAGTTTGAAATTCGGTTAGCATAATTTCATTAGCTAAAAACGCAGTTACTAAAAACGTCCATGGGGCAATAAGTGCATTAAAAGAAACTAACACCCTTGACCTAATCTTAGGATAAGCCACCCAGAAGTAACCCAAAAAGGAACTTAATGAGTTATTGTAAAATATTTCTGTGATGAATTAATTTTAAGCTAGATGAGACCTTAGTTTTCTACCTGACTGCTCTGAGAAGAAACAACGATACAAACTCAGTGGTCAAAGTCGCTTTTAACGCTCATCCAATCCGCTTTATTATTTATTTAGCCATTTAAGAATTATTTAGGCTGATTTCTGAGGTGGGCTTTTGAGGAAAGCAACCTACAGATTTGAGTGGACCTGACCAGAAGTAAATTTGTCCTGCAGCTCCACTTAGTACTTTAACGAGCTCGAAAATTTGACTAACAATGCCAAAGTAAGGACATTTGTGTAGGCCGCATAAATTACCTACTCAACCTGCCAGACAATCATGCAATCTACCTCTATACGACCTACATCGTCCTTACATTCACAATGCGTTATATAAGAACCATGCAGAGTAGTCTGACAAATAACCCCATGTAACAACTCTTTAAATCACCACCAACATTCAGAAAGTACACAACACATAAACAACACAATAACCACTCAGCAACAACACTAACCCAAAGTCTGCAACATTTGACACTTTATTAAACGTCAGCAACAAAGTTGGCGCATTCGAGTTACAATCTACCATTGTGAGTTCGTTTACGTTTAGATTGTTATTCTGTAAGTCTGTAACATTTTATTGCCACGTGCTACAGATTTTATTGTAGTTTTGATCCTTTTGAGTTGTTTGCTGACTTAGCTTTGAATAAATTTTTGGGGTTTTGATTGTTGATGTTGATCATAAATTCAGGTCTTTAGAGCCGTTTTTTGGTTGCTTAAAGTAAATTTTCATCTTTAAGTTTTACAGGTGAACTTTTGATCTTAGGGTTAGTTTT
This sequence comes from Lacanobia wlatinum, assembly GCA_947578705.1. Taxonomy (NCBI): domain Eukaryota; kingdom Metazoa; phylum Arthropoda; class Insecta; order Lepidoptera; family Noctuidae; genus Lacanobia; species Lacanobia wlatinum. Next base: position 26,457,749 of record OX388031.1, read on the forward strand.
AAAATAGATTAACGGCGAGCTAGAAACTAGGTACCTATATTTGACTAATATATATATGAGTCAGTAGTAGTAGGAGGACTCTTTTCCGCAGTGCGTTGTGCGTAGGTGTCCCGGCCAAGTCAGCCAGCCCAGCTCCGCCCAGAAGCACAGAAGTTTCCTGGAAGCTTCGCAGGCTTCGCGGAGCGACCTCACCGTTGGATTTGCTGTCGTTGGGTGGGCGGCCACGGTCTCGCATTCCAGGATGACGTGGGCGGCTGATTCTGCGGCGTCAAAGCAGCCCTTGCAGAGGGCTGTCTGTGGCGCCTATGTTAAAGAGATGTTTGTTTAGAGGGCAATGGCCCGTGATTGTCCCTCTGTAGCTCTTGACCATCTGTTATTATGGAGTTCAGTTGATCTCTGGCGAATCCATGAACGAAACTGCGAGAAAGGTACGGACCTAGCACTGCCATCTCGGTGCCTCTCTTTGCAAGTTCGTCTGCGGTATCGTTGCCTAGGGATCCACTGTGTCCCTTGATCCACTGGAGGGTGATTCTGTTAGACAGTGATATACTAATTTATGAGTCAATTGCAGTAACTTATATGTATTTTTATTGTATTCTTTTACTTTGCAATTTTACTTTAGTAGTTTTATTTGTGTAATGTGCGTTTTTAATCATACATTAATACAAGCAATAACTACACTACAGGATACCAGTAACCCTTTCGTTGTCCTATTTTTTTTTCAGATCAATAACGAAAACAAAAGCCATCGCTTCTTGTTTGCTCCTAACAAATGTCAGAAGATGGAATGGTATCGATTAGACACACATTCAATAATTGACTACCCCACTACACTACTCTATACTCTATTCAAATACAAAATACGATTGTATTCATCAAAGTGTGTATCTGAAATGGGGCTTACTCAAAATACTGTCAATGTTTTTAAATGAGTGAAATAGGGTAACACGTTCTCTCTCTCTCTTACTTCAAAAGAAGTAAAAGCTACCATACCACATACGTAGTATATGTCGTTAGTATGTCACCTTTTTTTTGTACCTTTGAAGTAAAATCCACAAACGCTAAGCCATTTCCGTGGCCATCTTCGACATAAATATAAGTTTAACATAAGCTGGGTTCGAAATATAGTCACATAGGCATATATATTGATGTAGCTTTCAAGCAATACTAATCTTAATATTATGGAAAGGAAGAAGATAGATAAGATGTACTTTATTGCACAACAAAAATAGTCACACAAACTTAATTCTAAAAGGCGGTCTTATCGTTGACTGCTGTATTTACCAAAAAAGCTTTGGATGTACTGAAAGAACTTGAAATAAAAAGAAGGTAGTCTAGAAGGTAGTAGAATTATTTCCTAGCAGTACACTGTATGTACTGCTAGGAAATAATTCTTTTGTGACCAACATGTCTTTACACACTCGTATTACCTAGTTTTTTAGGAAAAGTTTCCTCGAAGTTTACAAGCAGTGCCTTTAATTTATTTTTCGATAGATCATCACAACTCTTTAAACGCCATTTTGTCTTAATTATCTAACTCTTTTGCATATTGGGAAGGGAATTCTGCTTTGCAATCTCTAATTCTAAGAAAATAACCTTTTTCAATCCGGAAACCGCACAACATAAAGAAGCATTAAAAGAATAAACCTTGTTATGCTAGACATTTATTTAATTCGCCACTTTTTCCTTTGCGGAACCAGAATTGCTTACCAAGCGGGACCAATGCATGTAATGCGAACCCCACGTAAGCAATAACGTATAAAAGGTCGCAATAAAATAAAGTACAATTGTTTTTATTGTGCAGTTAAATAAAGTTAAGTTATTTATTGAACTCGACTTGTTGTTTGAGTGCCATTTGCATTGATTCTGATAATTGCCTGGCTTTGGAGTTTTGTTTGAAGTTTTTTTTCTATTTCGTGCTCTTGCTTTGTCGACAAATCAACCAAACAAGATTTATGTGATGAATGATATATTATAATTATTGTTTTGATAATACTTTTAAAACTACATTAATTCTAATAGTATGTTTTAGTCAGTTTAAACTAGATGGTGTTGATGTGATGGTGATGCTTAACTGACTATCTTGAGAATAACATTGAAACAAATTCAAAGGTATTTAACGTCATATCATACGAGAACCATATAGGTGAGCTGAGGTGGGTTTTTGAGGAAAGCACACACCCAGGTTTGAAAGGACCTGCGGAGTGCAAGCATTTGTCGGTTACCAACAATTATAATAAATTATAATAGTAATGACATTTTTGTAGGCTACATATAGTACTCAAACTGCCAGACTGTCGTGAAATCTATCTCTGATATAACGACCTACATAGTCCACACATTCACAATGAGTTATATAAGGACCATGCAGAGTAGTGTCTGAAAATGTGTACACCCTAACACTTTGACTAGAATAATACTCTATTACTTACAATTAGATTAAGAAACGTGGCTTGAGATTATTCTGTAAAAAACAACATTGATAAATGACTTCAAAACCAGAACAAAATTGAAACATTTCTGATCCTTTTATTTGTAACATACCCTGGTATTATGTATTTCGTAGGAAGTTCATTCACTCAACCAATGAAAGGATACTCAGTGAATGGACTTTCAATTGGCTGCAAATACCGACTACATCGCTACATCTTGTAAATTCGTTACAATAATTGAATCTTAGAAACATCTGGAAGCCCTTCACGTTGCTTGATGTAGTTTTGAAGAACACTCGAGCTAGTAATTCATTTGTACCGACTTATTGATGTTATGAACTTATGAGTTTTAGATCATAGTGATGAAATAAAAAATGTGAAAGACTGTTTTTTTTTTATTCACAATCTTTTTACGTCGTGACGGTTGAACGGATTTGGATGAGATTGGCACTCGAGTAAACCTGGGTTTTCCGGCTTGAAAAATACGCGGAATAGGGGAGTATTTTCCCTTGGTATAATTTTCAATTGTCACGCGGGCAAAGTTGCTGGCAGAAGCTAGTTGATAATATGTAGTTCAAAAAAGTAGTGTTGGATAGGCCCCATTTAAAGACGGTTGGGGGCCATTTAGTCCCAGTTGGGCGCCATCCTAAAAGGGTTGGGCGCCATTTAGTCCCAGTTTGGGTGCCATCCTAAAATGGTTGGGCGCCATTTAGTCCCAGTTGGGCACCGTCCTAAAATGGTTGGGCGCCATTAGAAAAGCACTACCGACAATAAAAAAAGATGATTCCGTGCTTCGGAAGGCACGTATAAGCCGGTGTTCCTGGCCGCCAAAGGGCGGTCGTCAAATAAACCATGTCAGAGGCCCTTGAGGCGGTTTAGAGACTCTGACACTAGGATGTGTGGAGTCGTTGGACCTTGCTGCCCGCACGATGAGATGGAGAATACTATAGAATGCTGATGAAGGTTCCACTAGACACCAATCTACTACCAGCATAGCTTCCATCCTTTGCGATTGGGCGCTCCAAAATAGAACTACCGTGCAAAGCACAGCAATAAGGCTTTGTTATTAATCCTGAAATCTTCATATCCCTACATCTCTGCCTGCCCTGATAACATGCGCCTTTGACTGCACGGTACGGAACCCAATTTGTCGCCGGAGTTCAACCCGGCTGCGCAGTGATTGGGTTGAAATTGAAAATCGAATGAACCACTCAAACTGGTTGTACCTTTGAAGGGACGGGGATGGGGCTTACATTTATTTTGTTTATAAAAAAGGTTGATTTTATTTTGTCGTTGGTAAGCCGGTTGTAGGTTGTTTTAGTTTGTTCGGCATTTGGAATTGCAAAAGTGGGACCACTCACGTTGTATAAATATTCATCTATCAGATCACGTACTATAAGAAATCATATCAAATATGAAATCAAAATTATTTTTTAATCTTGATAGGATTGGGTTGGCAACAATCTCACCTATGGGCTTAGTACGAGTTTTTTAACGTTCTCGATTCCGTTAGCGTAAACGTTAATTTGTATTAAAACTGAATAGGCGCTGTCTGGTGGCAGTGACGGAAAACCTTTTTTTCTATACCTGCAAATAGAGTTTTTTATAAATAAGCGAGATGTTTAACGCACCAAACTCTCTGATGGTAAGATATGATGTGGTTAACGCTTGCCTAAAAGTAACCTATTTACTCTTGACTTGAAGGCCCACAGTTGTAGCAGAAATTGTAACCTACTCATTCATACATAAAATAGTAAAAGTAAATAACGTATTCTGATTCTAAATACAAGCAATTTACAAGCGTTCGGAGGCAAAAACCATCATCAGTCTTTGCTGCATATAAAAGCACTTTTATTGTAGAAACACTGTCTAATACAACCTGTAACAGAATAAACACAATACCTCTATACACTATAGGACCAACACTGAGATCGCGAAAAAAAAACCGACTCCCCCATACATTTCTGTGCGCATAACTCGACAAAATGTACTGAACAGCTGAATTTTTTTCACGATTTCGGGGTTGGTCACATAGTAAAAGTTGTTCATAATGATGAATACAATGACCCCTTAAGAGGTTTTGCATTTATTCTGTTACACGTTGTATATGTCGTAGGATAATTTGATACTTCGAATCTTCGCGGAAATCCTAGGGGTTTTGCGAAAACGCGGATAATTAGACATAGCCCCGACTCAGACTACCCCGACTCGGATAGGTTAGGTTAGAAGGTTATTTTTTTTTAAACCACCCAGAACTAAATATTGGTATAATAACGAGTATTTTCGCAAAAATCCTGACTTTGTCCAGTAAGATTTGATAATTTTTCGCCTATGTCTAATTATCCGCGTTTTCGCAAAACCCCTAGGATTTCCGCGAAGATTCGAAGTATCAAATTATCCTACGACATATATAAAACATTTTACTAATATACCACCTAAGCTTAGTTTTGATGATGAGATGTTACATAATACACAGTACTATTTTAGTCGTGTTACAAAGGCAGCCCACTTAATGTACCCGACATAAACTACTTCTAGGCGCAATTATTTTTTTAAATAAATCATTAACATGATAGGGACAATAAAAATAGTTAATGCATTAGAATTATGAAACACCTCGTTAATAATGTTTACGTAACAAAACAATGTCGCCGTTCCATTCGCGCCGTCCTTGGTACACAAGGCTCGGACTGCGCTTGTTCCTGGATGTTTCAAACTACGTCTTGCGTCATGATGATAAATATTTTTTTTATTATTATTGATAGGCACGCGATTGACCACTATCTCACCTGATGGTAAGCGATGATGTGGTCGAAGATAGAGCACGCTTGCCTAGAAGTAACCTATTCACTCTTGACTCAAAGACTCCCAGGTTGTAGCTATCAGGAAACACAGATTCCGGCAGGGAATTCCACTCCTTGGTTGTACGCACTATGAATGTGTTCCCAAAATGTTTTGTGCGTGTGGGTGGGATCTACTATGTACCGGTGGCGCATCGTCGTTCGTCTTGTGGTCCGATGATGGAACGGGCTTGGCGGAATTAAATTACGCAATTCCGTCGCACATTTCCCAAAATGCAACCGGTAGAAAACCGACAGGCTAGCAACTAGTCGTCGATGCTCAAGATTTTGGAGCTTCGTCTCGACGAGCCTATCATTGCCGATGATTCTCTTGGCTCTTGACTCAAGGGCATAATATAACTTAAATGTTCATGAATATTGTCAGTGAAGTTCTAACAGCGCGTAAGTCAAAAAAGTCTACTTTACAGGAGAGGAACAAAACTATAAATAATTCGTTAGCAACCCTTGATGTATACATATTTGGAAAAAGGATTTAAAATCAGTCGGGTCAGCAGTCTCCATTCTGGTTGGTAAAATGAAAGCACGTGAACTATCTTCATCGATTGGCATCCAAATTTTAAAACCCGCCAAAAATGACTTACGCACTGTTAGAACTAAGTGTACTACGTAAGCTCGACAAATGGATGTGCGATTAACGCTTATGCGACAAAACTGTACTGCGACTCACCATAGTTCGAATGCACGCTTGTGCGACACACTGAAGATCGGGAGCCCGATTTCTGGGTGGTTTAAAAAAAAATAACCACGAAGGCTATCAGAGTCGGGGTACTCCGAGTCGGGGTGTTGTCGATCTTCAATGTGTCGCACAAGCGTGCATTCGAACTATTGTGAGTCGCAATACAGTTTTGTCGCATAAGCGTTTATAATAATAATAATAATATCTTTATTCGTTCCAAAATTAGTTCAATACATATACAACATATTATTTCAGCAGATTTAAACACTAAAAAAAACAATATATCTCTGGCCCCCACACTAGGATTCCCTGTGTCGTGGGGGTCCAGTCCTTCCGTACGATTAAAAGTATACCTATAAAAGTAATGCATTTGTTGTATATAATATATATAAATCATCAAACTATTATTAGTTTCTTTGTAAGACATCTAGAAAGAAAGAAAATTTACAAAACAAAAGTAATGATAACAAAATAAAATACTACTTAAATGAAAAAAAAGGAAAGAAAACTAAAAAAAATAGGAGTGCATGTATGCGAGGGTGTGTTATGGTGTGTTTATGTGTGTGTGCGTGAGTGCGCTTGCGTTTGTGTGTGCTTATATACGAGTGTGTATTAGTCAGTATAAGTGCGAATTCGTGTGCGTGTGATATTAAAAAACACTGTTTAAGAGGTTCTCGGTAAGGGCATAGTTTTTGTTTGGGTTTTAGCCATTTCTGGATGGTGGTTTATCGCACATACATTTGTCGAGCTCACGTAGTACACTTGTTAGAACTTCACTGACGATATAATTTTTTATAATGAACTAGTGGACGTCACGCGGTTTCACCCGCGTAGTTCCCGTTCCCGTGGGAGTACGGGGTTAAAATATAGCCTATGTTACTCCCTGATAATGTAGCTATCCAATACTAAAAGAATTTTTCAAATTGGTCCAGTAGTTTCGGAGGCTATTCAATTCAAACAAACAAATCTTTCTTCTTTATAATATAATATTATTAATTATTAGTATAGATGCACAGTTATATTGAATAGATGAAGTGGGTTGCCGTTGTAAGGCGACTAAAGGCACCGTGTATAACGCTACATTACGTATAATATAATGTATTATCTCATTCCATCAAAACTCATACAAGTAACCAAACACATACATATACCCACACCCGCGTCCCAAAATTAAATAAACTCAATCCATTTTCCTACATCGAATGTAACACGCAGACGGATCAATAAAAGTATAATATTAACATAAATGTCGAAGCCAAGCCGCGGGCAAGCGCCTGTCTGCAGGTAAATTGAATTCTGTGAACATACGTACATACATACACCCGAACGTGTGAGTATGAATATACAGATGCAGAAGGTTTATTCCTAAAGTATTTTAAGATAAGAATGAAGATTTTTTGAAGAGAAGATATTTTTAGGGTATGTTCAAATGTAAAAAAACGGAGCTTTTGTAGGATCTGTCTGTTCGTCTGCTAAAATCAATTAGCTCCTTATCTACTGGGTCCATTTGCAGAAAAATTGGTGCACAAAATTTTTGCGACCCAAATAGAAAATAGTTCTTTAGTTGTAGATTGCAGGAAAACTAACAAGTAGGTTTGAAAAAAATATTTTATACCATTTATTAGAATTTCTTTGCAATTGATCGGTTTTCTTTCATATCTAGCGGCAAGAGCTTTCAGAAATACGTGGTCATATTGCAGGGTTACGTTCTGTATCTGATAAAAGTAAGGAAAAAATTAAACAAAAAAACTTAAAAAAAACCGACCGCATAAAAACGACTAAAAATTCCTAAAAAATATACTTTTCACGCAGTTTGATGCAGTTCGTGGCATCAAATGCATGAAATTGCTTAAAAACTGATTTGTTTGCAACTTTTCAGTATTTTTTAGTTTTGCTATAGTTACCTACTCTATATTAGATACAGAACGTCACACTTAAATATGACTACTAACTTCTGAAACACTCTGTATTAGGTAACACACTACAGCAGTTTGCACTACTTGGGTAAAATGATAGTTATTACAACAGTACAGAAGCGACGCAAGGCAAGCTGCTCATAGAGCCTAGCACGAATATTTTTGACGTAACGTAAAATTTTATCATAGCTGCAATACTCGTTTCGCACATAATATTTATTTGAATAAGATAATATATTCATATTTTTGAATGATATAAATTGTGTATGTCCCATAAAATTAAACCAACCATCTTCGACCAACGCTTGCTTATTAATAGTAAAAAAAAACAAAATACTTAGGAGGTGTAGTTTTTCACATTCAAAATTCACTTACGCTAACGTTACTACATGTCAAAATATTCGTGCTTGGCCTGAAGCGAGATATAAGTATCTCATGTTTAATGTTTTTTTTTTTACTATTTATAGGCGCGCGTTTGACCACTATCTCACCTGATGGTAAGCGATGATGTGGTCGGAGATGGAGCACGCTTGCCTAGAAGTCACCTATTCACTCTTGACTTAAAGACTCCCAGGTTGTAGCTATCAGGAAACACAGACTCCGGCAGGGAATTCTACTCCTTAGCTGTACGCACTATAAATGTGTTGTGTGTGTGTGTATGTGTTGTTTTTGTACAGAGTGAGAATTCTGACCTAGTTTAGCATTGGTCACAAGGTACGCGGCAAACGACGCATCCTACTTGGAAATGAGACCAACTGATTGCATTCAGCTGATGGGGCTGGCGTGTTTAATTCCTGATCAGGTACAAACCTGATTGAATTTTTGATTCGTCTATTTGGATAGGTTACGTTATTTTATTTAGCTTTCGTTAATATTCCAGCGGATAATCTCATAAATACATGTTTATTTGATGTTTCACAGGATTGGATCTGAGTAAAAACTCGACGTCTGGCTGCTCCACTTGTGATCATGAAAATAAAAATACATGACGTTATGCTTTGTTTTGATTTATTGCAGTCTAGCACTTCGGCCCGTGACTTAGTTGGTACTCCACGAACTTCATCTTCTTTCTACCCTCGGGTAATGTGTAAATTACTTATTAATAGACTAAACGTAGGGCAGTTCACTCAAACCGCAACATTGTTCTTACTTCGAGTATTTTTATACCTGTCGTAGCTTTTAAACGAATGGTCCAATTTGAATAATTTAATGTATAATTTACATCCACATAACTTAATGATTAAACAATTTGAATAGATAAGGATTATCATCATGATACTAAAATCACTACTATTCCATTACACCCGGGTTTTGATTGAATAATTTGAACATAAAGCGGTCATTGTGACTTAAGCATAACAGTTAGATATAGACCCTTGCGGACTTTTTGGTAGATATTGATGTCCTCTATAAAACTGTAGTACATCACTTTGCTCTATTGTCAATAGTTTCCGCAGCGTACGCGATGTAAGAATCTTTTTTGGCATTTTTTTCACAATTTGGGTTACATTATTGAAGTTTTCATACGGATCCCTAACTTTTTCAAATTTATCTATAGCCTATGTTCATCAGAAATAGTGTAGGATTCTAATGGTGAATGAATTTTTCAAATCGGTCCAGTAGTTTTGGAGCCTATTCATTTCAAACAAACAAACAAACAAATCTTTCCTCTTTTTAATATTGTTGTAGATAATAAGGCCTCTTCCCAGCTATGAACTTCATAACGTTAAGAAAAGGGTGTATTTTTAACCGACTTCTAAAAAAGGAGGAGAGTTCGGTTTGATTTTTTTTTACGTATGTACACCGATCATTCCGAGGTTTATGATCCGATTTCTTTGATTCTTTTTAAGTCTGTCATCTTTAATTCGTCTGTTTGCAAAGTGAGGACTTTATGGACGCGGTAGTAAACGTATGTCGCATATGATTGTTCATTATTTCAAAACGCAAACAGTATTTCATATTTATTTAGATAGTGACCAAGTATTCCAACATAATTCAATAAGTAGTCATTTTAGACCTTATGAGAAACTTATCCCTGGTTTCTGGAAAAAAAATATCGACAAATCACAAAATTAACGCAAGTCAAGTGTTGCGATTGTCTGTGGTGCAAATTCATTTTTTTTTTATTTATGATGGGTTTGCTCTTGACTCTAGACGAGGTGAGAGATGACAGAGACAGAGTCTACGATGGAGCGAGCTTATCCAGAAGGAGCCTGTTAACTCTAACTTTGAAAAGATGAGGGTCATTCAATCAATCACAACTAGAAAACACGGGTTTTGTAAATTTCTCACAATAATTTTCGTTCAAGAAACTGTGCGTTGTAGCTGCCTGTTACTAAATTCTTGTTCATAATTGAATACCTCCTTTTTTAAGTCGGTAGCGAGAGAATATTCTCACTTTTGTTATCCTTGACACGTAAGTTTCCCGAGTAACTTCATCTAAAGTTGGATGAGTGCTTTGAAGATAAACCTTCAAGAAAATTAAGAAGAAGAGGAAGCCGTATGTATGTGTATATTGTATGGAATAAACACTTCTTGTATTATATTATGAGCACAAGGCTAGGTATTTGCTTTCTCGGTTTCTAGGTTAACGCGAAAATGTTTGAAACTCTGAAAACAGAAGGATTTACACATTCTTTGTCACATATGTATATCTTTACTTACGTGTTTATTTTATTTGTATATTCTTTCCGAGACGAAATTCAATTTTTTTTTAAATTTGTTTGTTGTACACCTACCACAGTGTAGTCTTTTTAAATGACCCAAAAGTAGATTGGTAGAGAATGACTAATTGCATTAAGTCCGCCCATGTTTATTATATTGAATAATTAAGTAATTATATCATCATCATCATATCAGCTGAAAGACGTCCACTGCTGGACATTGGCCTCCCCTAAAGGCCATAATCGCCACGCCTGACAGGCGGATTGGCGATCGCAGTGTATGGTGTTACGTTTTACAGAGAACGCTGCTGCCCATACTCTGGAGAGTCCCTTAGTCACCTCTTACGACACCATACGGGACTGGCCGACACCATACGGCTGAATAATTATTTAAGTAAATAAAATAAAAATTAAATTAGATTGCATCTTTACAGTTTAACAGGGTGTTATTTAAAACAAATATGAAGGGGTTAAAGTTTGATTAGCAGATTCTGGATACAATTACTCTATGGAAAATTTGAATGATGATTCTGATAATTAATCAATGATCACAAACATTTGAAAAGATTTTATAAATGAGTCTGAAAAAGAAAATTGCATTCTACCTACTTACAATTTACAAAAAAGTAAGAAAGTAGCTTTAGCCTGTTTTTATCATGATGCTTTACTGTTTGAAATTCAGCATTGCCGCGAAGGTAAAAATATCATCACCAAAAATACGTGAAGCGACTGGAAATTTAAGCGTCCACAAATCATGTGAGGAAATTAGATTTTCAATCAAGATCAACCCAACCAAATTCAGATAGATGTTCATATGTATGTGTGTTTCCGCCCTAATTCCCCTTCCCTTAGGAGGGATGATATCTAATTCCCCCTGAGTGAAACCACGGCAATGAGCTGTTTACATAACAAATTCCTCGTATTTGTAAGTGCATAATATCTGGTTTTATAGCACAGTGTCATTTTTAATAGTAGTTCAATGGGATCGTTTCTCTTAGAACGAATATAGTTTGTGATGGGATTTTAATGAGTAGTTCCTATGTCCCGAGTTGCAATACTGCAAGTCAGGACATAATCAGACTGCTGTCAACATTTTTGACACATCTCTGTCTTTGAATATCTGTAGATATGAACCACTGAAAGTACTTGCACTGTGGTCTTTGACTGCGTTCGCATCTGAATATCTAGTGCGAGAAACTTCGCATTGTAGAACTTCGGAGTTAAGACTGAAGAGCTACTCATCTTCATTTGAAATTGTAGGGTAGAGGGGGAGAGTAAGTAGTTGTTTAATATCGTATGCCGTCCGACGGTATGAAGTTTTCGGCTTGCATCCAACTTTGTAAGTAGTGGACTGCAGTCTTAATTGTACGGTTTTAATTTCGGAGGGACTGGGTGGATGTTTTGGTTAAGCTTTTAGCGATGTAGTGTAGTCGTCGTGGTGTGAATAAAACTTATTTTATCCGTCAAAAGCCTACGAGTATTTTTATGCGGGTCGCGTCTTTGAAAGAGACATGCGGCATTTTCTTTCGGTAATATATAGATAAAGCATTTGCTGTGATTGGTCTAACATTATCGGTAGCTAGTAGTTTCTGTTTTCTATTTCTGCTCGTCAAAGCATTACGTGAAAAAACAGTTTTGTGTGTACAAACATTCTCCCAGTCGTATTACATAACTGAAAAAGTGCCTTTTTCGTTCGTTAATCTCTAAGGGAACAGCCTCGCAACATTACACATCCGTATTCCTCAGATCTACGCATCCAATAAAAGAATCTGCGACATACATCTTAAATGTGTCTCTACAGATTTCTAATCCAGCTGGCTTCGTCACGGACGTTGGCTGCAATAAAACAAATTGGGGCAACTGACCCGAAAGCAAAGCAGTCCTTGTAATGTTTAGCACTGCCTGGGGACCTGACGGATTTTTCGGGGGTTTTACTTGATTTGGAAGAGCATCTGGGTTTGGAAAAGTTAGGGGAATTTTAGCTACAATCTACATGCTGTCGTTAATTTATAAATCGAATTCTTGATAGCGTTTTCTCAATTAGTGTGCTGTGACCGAATTCTAGAGTGTGTCTGTAAGTGTCTGACACTCCTTTCTGCTCCGCCCAGGAAATCATCAAATGACTCCAGCGGTAGGAGACCCGGTTTATGATTTCCCATCCCTACAAAAAAAGGTTTTCGGGGTTCGAGGTATCACAACCCGATAATTAATTTAAGCTATGGGAAAAACAGTTTCCCATTACAGATGGAGTAATCAGTAATCGATATCATATAGACAATAATACGTCCGGATATAGTAGACCATCGAATAAATAAACAAAATTGTCTACCCTACGTGCTGCGATAATTATTATGAAGCGTTAAATTCGAAACTCTGATACAAAATTTCCTCTAATTACTGAAATTAAACATTGGGGTATTCTGTAGTCATTATTTTGAGTTTGTATATGTTGGTTTTGGTTATCTCGAGTCAATGTTTTGGTAGGGCTATGTAGGTCCTTTGAGAGAGCGTAAAATAACATTGTATTATTAAAATACGGAATAACATAGTCTATTTCCAACATATGCCGTATGGTGTCGGCCGGTGCCGTATGGTGCCGTCAAAGAATAATACCATCCCATCACTTCCCGTGGGTGTCGTAAGAGGCGACTTAGAGACTCGCCCGAGAATGGGCAGCAGCGTTCTCTGTAAAACTCAACACCATACACTGCGATCGCCAACCCGCCTGCCAAGCGTGGCGATTATGGCAAACCCCCCATCTTGGGGGAGGCCTATGTCCAGCAGTGGACCTCTTTCGGCTGATATGATGATGATGATGATGATGATTTCCAACATATTCACAATAGAGGGTCTGTCAACCAATCAAAGGGCTTATTGCCATTGCATTTATCTACCAATTTAAATGACAATTGATATTATAAATGTGAAAGTGAGTTTAGTTAAAATCTCTTCACGTCTTAACGGCTCAGCACATTTGGATGAAACCTGGCACATTTGTGCACCATTTCCTGGGATAGGATCTTTTTATACCGAGAGTGTGTTGGGACAATTTAAGAGGAAATGCTGGCGGTGAGGATTTGTATCAGTCATAATTCGAGGTTAGGCTCTAGACTGTTTTCTCTTCCAGTATTGGACCGATTCAAGAGATATTTCACAAACTGAATAAAAAGATGTCTCTATATTTTCCTTTTTTGATTACTAGTTGCCAAATTTGTACACTAGGGCTCTGTTGACAGCAATTTATCGGACAATTTTGAGCATTTTGTGAGAGTTCTAGTGCTTCATCTCGTCGTCTTGCGTCATCGCGTCGGGGGACCGCTAATTAAATAGAGGTATTTAACAAAAATTTGCGGTCTCCCGAGGCGAAGACGCTTGGCCCAAAGAATCGTACCTATATTAAATAAAAGGATCAATACGTATTATTTTTCACTTTTTAAAGTTATTTTAAGTCGGGGTGTTTTTTTAAATTATTAATTTTATTTTTTGTATTTGACGTTCAAAAAGTGCTGGCTTTCAGCCTAGGTAAGTAAGTCTGCAAAATCACTAAATTATGACACGCCCGCTACACTGTTCCCTACCACTGCAACTCTTAAAAGCCAGAATCGACAGTGACCACCAAAGAAACGCTGCGACAATATAGCTCGATGAATCCCGAAGAAACTATATTGAATGCCGCAACGAAATTAATCAGAAAAAAAACAGTGGAGAAGGAAAAAAGGTAATTTTCAATTCCCTCAATAAAATATGACAGTCGGAGACATTAGTAATGAGGTTCCCGTACCACGTGCTTAGTATGGAAGCCATGAAGATACGAAGCTTTCACAATATTCTAATATATAAAATCTTGTGTCACGGTGTTTGTTACCGAACTCCTCCGAAACGGCTCGAACGATTTTCATGAAATTTTGTGTGTATGTTCGGTAGGTATGAGAATAGGTGGTAGCCTATATTTTTTTGTGTGGCAAAACAACGTTTGCCGAGTCAGCTAGTAAAGATATAAAAAATCTCTTTCGTTCCTGAGTACCGGCAGACAACGCCCAGCCGAAACTGCTGGTCATAGAAAGCTGAAATTTGGCATGTAGGTTCCTTTGGGGTTTGTAGGGGAGCCATAAGAGATTTCCCGAAATTTCAACGGGAACAGGAAAAAACGGGATATGCGCGTACGAACTTACGGGCAAACGCTTGTATTATTTATTCCCTGCCAGTGAATTATAGTCGGTCGGTTTGACCAGAGGTTAGGTATACAATCATTATTTTACGATCCTTTTTAAAAGATTGCCTGCATGTAATGTTTCTTTTAAAAGCATTCCTTACGGAACTCGTTCATAGTAATTACGAAAAGTATTACCTTTTATGTATTTCCTCGTTTATTTATGAAACTGATTTAGGTATGACTTGGTTGAAATGAAAGCATTCATAGAATGGGAGGAATATTTCTTTGTTGGGAAGGAAAATTTAGTGAAAAATAATCTAAAATGTTTTATTCTCGATCGTTGCTTTGTGGTTGATGGCAATAGGCTCACCTTTTAATCATTATTTTTTTAAACATTAAAAAAAAGACTTCATTTTGAATTCTCCTATCGTATAATAGGTGCATTTAAAATTACATAAACTCACATACACAAACAGCCAGACCCGAATCGTCTATCTGTAGGCCATCAAAATATTTGTTCCGTGCGGGAATCGAACCCACGACCCGCAGCGCACCAGCCCATCGCTAAACTACTGCGCCAACTGTGCGTTCTACCTATAGCATGGGACGTAACGTTGACGTACGATGGACGACGATGGACGTTCCGTATTGTGGTATCTACAACTCTGTCCAACAATGCGGAGTGTACTGCTGTGATGAATACCATGTTTAATTACAGCTCAAATACTTACTATTTTTACAAGTTTTATTGTAACCTGCCTGATTTTTTTTTTTTAAAAAAAACGTTGCCCCACACTAGGAATTTCTCCTGTATCGTGGGTGCGTTCACAAACATATAAACTCACATACACTAACAGCCAGACCCGGAACAACTATCTGTAGGCCATACAAATATTTGTTCCGTGCGGGAATCGAACCCGCGACACGCAGCGCAGCAGCTGATCGCTCAACCACTGCGCCAACCGTGTCGTCGAACCTGCCTTGTTAGTTAGTTGTATGAATGGGTCACTTTGTTTCTCTCTCTGAAATTTTATATAGACGTTAGCTATGTAAGTGACATCTTTATAAATCCAAAAGGCGGAGTTTCAAATATGGCGGACCAATATTTTTTAAACACTCTCATAATGTGTGCAACTGTGCATCAAATGACAAGTGTCTCTGAGCGAAAAAAAAAACTGGCCAAATGCGAGTCGGACTCGCGTGCAAATGCAAATGGTTCCGAACGAATTTTATTCTTTTAACATGTTATTTTAACACTACAGACTTCTAATAGTACATAGTAGTTCTACAGTTTTCCTGTAATCTTTACGTAAAGATCTATTATCTCCATTTTTTTTTCCAAAATTTAAAGCTCAGTAGTTTCGGAGATACGGGGGGAATGGTAATTTTTGTCTAATTTCTTGAATAACGTCTAAAACATTTATTTTAAAATTATGAAAAAAATATAATTAAAACCCTCACAGTAAGCCCTTTCATTTGATATCTTACACGATATTGTTCAAACACCTTTTTAACGCGTTCGTGTTTGGGTCATAGAAGTCCATATGTATACCAAATTTCAGCAGAACCGGTCCAGTGGATCCGGAGTAAAATGGCTGTGACAGACGGACAGACAGACAGACAGAACCCTAAAAATAGAAAGGTTGTTTTTATTTTGCTCAGTGAAAATATACGCAATACAATATATCCTATGATTTTTACTTCTTAATGAAACATATCCTTTAACTGTCCCAACAAATATTGTTTTTCCATTAACTTGTTAACGGTACCAATTAGGCTATACCTCATCGAAGCATTACTGTTCAGTAAGCCTAATTGATTAAATGCTTACAACCATAAAACGTGCCTTAAAAGCTCAGCTAATCTGAACGATGAAAGCTTTTGTGTCCTGAATAATCTAACTCTTTTATTCATTCAATTCATTGATGTATTGCGGTCATCCATTTTAACGATTTTATTTTATGAATAGAACCAGCTTTGCTAGTGTACGTACAATGGCGCATATCGGCCAGTATTTAGAATATTTATTGCTTATAAAACAAACTTTTATTAAACTCTAAAGTGAGAAAAGTAAATGTATTCATGAAAAGTGCCAATGCAGCTAAAATACAGTTCTCAAAGATATTATTATGCCAGTCCACACATACATTCTAACAAGGTAATTTATTCCAGAAGAAAATTTATATTCTCTGCTGAAAAAACCTTCAATACCTATCGACATTTGAGCTGATATTTTTATGTGAAATCCCTTGACATAGCCGGTGGCTTAGGCATCGACTGCCAAACACTAAATCAAATATTTTTCTCAACCCAAGAGCTTAGGTATACCCTAAAAAGGCTGCTTTCTGACCTAAATCATCACTTTCAATTTGGCGAGGAAAATTCCAAGGGAAAAAATAAAGATATATCCAGAGTGCAAATACTCGTGTTTGCTTGGTCGGATTCAATACAGTTTAATAATAATCAAGAGCCTTCAGTCAAAGCTCTCGAATCGAAAAGCCTTCAATTCCAACTGAATGATAAGATTGATTTGTACATTTTTGAAAGCATTCATGGCTTAATTCCCTTGGGAAATTGAGTTCCTGGTTGAAAGTAATATCTCATTAAGGATTGGAAGAGTCTTTATAAGGGTGAAGGTCAGAACTTTTGGAAGTAAATGCTTGACCTAAATACATTGTTTTATAGTAAGGCTGGTTATAGCACCAAATTTCAATTTTTCTTTGAACTTTTTTGTGTATTTATTTAAACTTTATGTACACATGGGCGGACTTAATGCAACAAGGCATTCTCTACTAGTCAATCTTTAAGTTAAAATACCACACTGTGGTAGTTGTAGCTACAGCAAATAACAAACTTTTGAAATAGAATTTTGTGTCGGAAATAATAATAATAAATTTATTGAGCCATTGTTACAGAAAATTCTTATTGATACTTAATACTATGTCGGTAATTGTAACAAGTTGAGTTTAACATAAAATTACACCGTGGTTCCCGAACTAGGCAGCGCCTGCATCTCGGGAACCAGAATTGCATTTACATGTATTTAACAGATTTGTTAGTAATGTGAGTTGGTACAGTTATCAAAATTGCTAAAGATTACAAAAGTTAAATTATAAGTACAGTTTTGCCACTGAAGTAAAATTATACAGAAAAAAAGATGAAAAATAAAATAAAAATAAATATTCGAGTTTTGTGTGTTGCTGTTAGTGAAATGTGGTAGTGGTGAGTTTTTCTATGCTGAGATAGGGACCTTTTTGGCCTCGCACAGACCAAACTTATTATTGTTTAAGTAATAGACTACTTTTAGTTTTAATTTATTTTACATCTGCCTGTTTATGTGCGAGTCCCAAATAAACATTTTTTCTTTCTTTCTTTTCTTTATTTTTTATTTAAATAGAATGTAAAAATAATATTGTATGAATGAATAACATGTATCTACAATATGTATGAATGTGGACGGCAACAAAAGTGGAGAAAGACTAAAGATACGATAGAGGGACTGTTTGAAAGATGATGTATTTAGATTCAGGATGACCACTAATTAAGAAGTATGGAAGAACAAGACATGTTGCGCTGCCCCCAAATAAATTGGGATCATCATCATCATTTCAGCCGAAAGATGTCCACTGCTGGACATGACTTTCATCAAGAATCATCATGTGCCTTTCGCAGCCAGCGGATGCCCGCGCCCTGTACCAGGTCATCGGTTCACCTTGTGAGAGGCCTTACTCTCTTCAGAACCTTTTGACCCACTCTACTATTTGTTTTGCGAGCAATGTGCCCACTGCGACGATTCTTTGGGCTAAGCAGTACCTGCCCGGATTGGTTTTATATTTTTCCTCTGCTATTTGGAGGCCAATGATCGGTACTGATTACTGAACTCGCTGAACAAATAAAAGGTTTTTGATTTGATTGAAAGCGCTGGATAAATTGTAGCGTCAAAAGCGATTAGTTATCAATGGTATTAAATCGATTCAGTTGTTCGACTTTAAAATGCGATTAATTCGTCAATCGAATGTCGAATGTTTTTGGGTATTGAACCTAACGTTTTCGACTGATTTGACACTGGATATCGAATTGAATTTATAGATTTCGTTATTATTTATGTGATGGATATGCGTGCATCCGATACTCATCATCATCATCATATCAACCGAAGGACGTCCACTGCTGGACATAGGCCTCCCCCAAGCGTCGCCACAACGACCGGTCCTGTGCGTCTCGCATCCATCGGCTACCCGCGACCTTCACCAGGTCATCGGTCCATCTTGTAGGAGGCCTTCCAACGTTACGTCTGCGGTACGCGGTCGCCACTCCAGAACTTTTCGGCCCCATCGACCATCTGTTCTGCGAGCAATGTGCCCTGCCCACTGCCACTTTTGTTTGGCGATCCTTCGGGCTATGTCGGTAACCTTGGCTCTCTTGCGGATATCAACATTTCTGATTCGATCACGCAAGGAAACTCCAAGCATTGCCCTCTCCATTGCCCTTCGAGTGCCTTTGAGCCTTCTGTAAGAGGCCCATTGTAAGCGACCACGTTTCAGTTCCGTATGTCATCACTCATCCGAAAATGTCAAATAACAAATTAGCTAGAAAAAGATCTTCTGCATTCAGGGAATTATAATAACCCCCAACCATCTTGAACATGCTGTGAAAGATGCAGGATGGCTAATCACCATCATTACCTGACATTCTCAATCTCAATAAGCCCCCAATCCTGAATGATTCGGTAAATGATTTACAACGGATGTTGCTCAAAGAATGTCTCTCAGTTCAGTGTGCCTCTTGGCATAGGCCTCCTCTAACATCTTCCAATGCTTCCTATCTCTGTCAACCCTTTTCCAATTGGGACCGGCTGTAAGTTTCAGCTCATCCGCGCATCTTCTCTCTTGCCTCCTTCTTCTCTGTTTATCATCTCTAGGATACCATTTCGTGACTATCCTACTGATATTAAGAGTTTATTTATCGAAAAAATAACCCAAGGAATCAAAACAAACACTTACCGAGATTAATCAGAGGTATGAGAGCCTCTAACAAATTAAAATACTAAGAGCTTTTCGTTCAAAATAAATTTAATAGTCCTCTTATTGCTCCTTAAATTTATTTTACAGCACCAAGTAAACATCTTTTCAACACCAATTAAACAATCCACAGCTTTTGGACTCACTGTCAAACTATGTTAGTCCTCTCAGCCCCTTGTTTTACAAATCGAATTATTCGCCATTCTTCCCTAATATCTGTTTTTGACAAATCCATTACTCCTTATTGTCCTCCAAATTACTCAGTCATCGGGGTATATTCTCATCACGACAACAAAAGACTACTAAAGTCTTACTTACCTACAAACAAATGCTTTCTAACTGTCCTCGGCCAATCGAAATATCCATTATTTTTAGGTGGGACAGAAAAAATGGTACTAATGCATCTATTGTTCGTATTTGCGGCACGGGCGGACCGCAGCCATTTTGTGGACCAGCCGAAACAAGGCCCGAATAGTGTTGTGTGAATATGTGATTGGACAATTTTGGAACATTCGGTTTTTGGCGGGACGAATTTACATCAATTTTAGGATGGAAATAGGAGCTCCGTTATAGCTTGAATAAATGGGCCAGCTAATCAACGTTGTACCCTTCCTACTATAATGGTTTTTGTTGCCGCTGTGTCGACAAGACGTAACGTTGCGTTAAGCGAGGATTTTGCGGGAATAAAAAAGATAATACTAAGCCATGGGATATCGTCATACCTAGTAACTGATTTGTGTAGGTAAATTAATTTAAAAATAACACAAAAAAGAGCATAATTCTGTAATTCTGTATAAAATTGTTAGTAAAGCTTAAAACTATATTAGTACTTTATACCTAATTGTTCAAATTTTTCATTTATTTTATATTATACAGGACACCACCAGAACTGTATACCTTATTTCAGTGCCTCACAATAGGACACTATCCGTTATGGTGTTTAGAAGGCCATTGGAGCTGCTCCGCACACGACGCATCAGGGAGGCCACTTTCTTGCGCACTAATGTTCTAAAGCAGTCTGTGTTGGCCTCCGCAAACATCCCCGATGCACTAAAATATCGCGGCACAACCCATCAGCATCCTAAACCCATTATTGAAAATAGGTAGTCGTTCCTTGTAAAATGCTGGTACTCACCTGTATCCGGTGAGACTGGAAACCGACACCAACATAAAAAAAAACAAATCAAATTATTTATTTGCTAGAATGCAGGTATACAAATGAGGTCGTGAAGTAAAAAAGTTGAGCCATACATTCTGCCCAAGATTTGACATGCAAAA
Organism: Lacanobia wlatinum; assembly: GCA_947578705.1. Taxonomy (NCBI): domain Eukaryota; kingdom Metazoa; phylum Arthropoda; class Insecta; order Lepidoptera; family Noctuidae; genus Lacanobia; species Lacanobia wlatinum. Next base: position 26,478,749 of record OX388031.1, read on the forward strand.
TTTAAATGGATGGAACACTAATCACAATTATAAGACAAAAATTAACAATTCAATGTAATTAAAATCAATTCAGTCCAAATACAATTAATATGGGAAAATACAATTCAAATGTCAACATACAATTCAAATTTCGATATACAATTCAAATGTCAAAATACAGCTCTAATGTCAAAATACCATTAAATGTCAAAACACAATTAAGAAGTCAAACGTAATGAAAATGTCAACATAAAATTAAAATGTATAGATACAAATAAAATGTCAAATTCAATTCAAATGTCAAAATACTGTTTAATTGTGAAAATGGAATTACAATGTTAAAATACAATTAAAATATTGAAATACAATCAAAGGGTTATATTTAGTTGATATAATTTAAATGGTCAACTTTAAAGTATTTAATTAACAAAATGTCAAGGTCTATAATCGTTCATTTGGAAAATCATTAACAGAATAATAACATTTAAGTATCCACTAGAAAAGCCTTGAGTTCGTTTTTGAAATGTTGAAATGTATCATTTTTTATAGTTAGGAAAAGGCTCGGCAGATTGTTTGAAGTAACATCCTAGTCATTTCTTAGGTTCTTCCTCGAGATGAAGATTAACTACTTACCTACAAAGCTCTCCAGGCAAATAATGCAATAGCCGTGATAAATTGTTCACTTACGCGTGGGTACTTTAGAAAGTCCATTAGGTATTCTGACAATTTCAGGCAAGCGGAAAGTTCCTAGTTTGGGAACTGACATGTAGAGACTTTTGAGGTCAGGTTTGTTGAGGGTTGCGTCCCTAAATAAGTAAAAACTTTGTGCTGATCTATTCGTGGATTAATTTGACTACCTGCCTAGTATTTGTAGTTTCATAGGCTCAATTTTACACAATGTCTCATCTCCATCTGGTTCTGGGGTTATTTTCATCCGGAAGAATCGCTGGTAGGGGGTCTGTCCAAATGTCGCTTCACCGACCAGTTCCGTGCTTCTTGCATTCAGTGAATGCCTGTGGCTTGTAGGTTATCGGTTCACAATCCAACGCAACGTTTTCTGCAATGTGTTGGTTGTTAAACTTTTCAGTTCCATCGTCCATACTTTTTGCACCACTGCCGCTTAAGTTTGGTAATTCTTTGATTCTCTTGCGGGTTTCTTCACTCCTGATTTAATCATGCGAGGAAACTTCGAACATATTATATATAATTCAAATAAATTATACAGAAGTATTCCTTTCATCGTCAATGACAGCTTCAACCACGTCGTCGATTTAAATAAAACTCTCAATGTTTAAGTGACACCAGTGTAGCTGAGCACTCAAACCTTCAAAGCTTTGCGGTAACATTATTTAAATATGCACCCTCTGTACCAGACCTACCTCTGTTTGGCGACGGCGACATAATATACTCGAGAGGCGAAAATATCGGCCAAGGCCGCGATCTTGGGTCGCTTTAAGTTATGCATCAAAGTGGGATAATCTTCTTATAGTATAAGCTTGTGCTGAGACTTTCAACTTGCTTAAAGGAAATAGGAAACTTGCTTATCTGTAAACCTAACTATTATAATGATCTTGAAAACGAAAACAGAACATTTTGATTTGAAAAAAAATAAAACTGAGAAAGGTAAGATCTTCAACTTTTCCGTGTGGCCCTGTAGCATCAATGTGTATGTATCTATACTGTACTGATTCACTCCTTGATGATGTGCTGAGACTATTCCTTACATACTATCAACGTGAAAAAGTTGGCCTATGCCATATAAAAAAGGTCCTTTGTCCAAATTCAAAAGTCCCATTCATGTCATCATCATCATATCATGAGAAAGACTGCTGGACATAGGTCTCACCCAAGTGTCGCCACAACGACCGGTCCTGTGCGTCTTGCATCCATCGGCTACCCGCGACTTTGAGGGTTTTGTAATACATCACATGGTTTAAAAGAGTCTCCGTGGAGTTTCTTGCACGTTCTTCTCCATAGAGATCTACGCTTTGGAACGTGCAAATAGCTTCATGTTTTTGACTGACCGACTTTGACAATTCAAAAGTGCCTGTAAATGGTTTATTTGAAATATACGATTTGATTTGATTTCACCAGGTCATCAGTCCACCTTGTGGGAGGCCTTCCAACGTTGCGTCTTCCGGTACGCGGTCGCTACTCCCGAACTTTTCGGCCCCATCGACCATCTGTTCTGCGAGCAATGTGCCCTGCTCACTGCCATTTTAGTTTGGGGATTCTTCGGGCTATGTTGGTAACCCATTCATGTAAATACTATTAAATGTTGATTAAATGTAAAATTTTACTTCACTGTAGGTTATTGCCGCTCATCATGACAATAGTAGAAGGGATAAATGTGGCCCTGAGAGAAAAAAGATCGAGTACGGCTGGCTAAGATGGACCCTAGCTAAAGCCTGGAAAAACACCTTTAGATATAAATACATCTGAAATATCCACAACTAGTGGACGTCACGCGGTTTCACCCGCGTAGTTCCCGTTCCCGTGGGAGTACAGGGATAATATATAGCCTATGTTACTCCCTGATAATGTGGCTATCCAGTGCTGAAAGAATTTTTCAAATCGGTCCAGTAGTTTCGAAGCCTATTCATTTCAAACAAACAAACAAACAAATCTTTCCTCTTTATTATATTAGTGTAGATAATTGTTTCAGTTGCTAAGACAACTGATGATTTTTAGCTTTGTGGTGGTGTTTGATCATATAGGCAAAATAAACTAAGTTCTATGGTACAACATTGTGGTTAATATTGCTAGCATCGCGTTGCGGTTCCTGAACTAGTAATTAGTGGTCAAATCAACGGTAATGAGCTTCATTGATGTACCTACTACGGTAGGTAATTTCTACTCTTTAAAAAGTATACTTAGAAAGAGTATATTGATGTATGAAAGCAATATAGCTCTTCAAGAAGAAAGTAACCCCTCAAATCTGTGTATCCTGGTAAAATTACTGCAAAAGTACAGGTGCATGTGACTTTGTAACTTAGGCTGCTGGTCAGTTTATGGCCACAGTCATACTTATATCACACAGATCACCAAGAAGCTCCAGCTACTGCAAGAGATAGCATTATCAACTTGACAGTGAATGTCACAATTTACTCATAGCAATAATTGACGACCTCTGATAATTTTATCTACGGCTATGTCAACTGACAGTTGTGCTAGTTCTTGCCGGTAGTAATGCCACCATGTTAGGCGTAAGATAAATGTGCAATAACGGTTATTGACCCACATACGTCTATTAACTTTTTTAATATCAAATACAGAAATAAAGACACAAAGCTGACCTGAATCGACTTCTATCGTGATCTTTTACGTTCTCTAGTAATGTAAAAGGGTTCATATTTTATTGTTCGGGTATCAAAGGGATATTAGGGAAAGGTCAATGTACTTTATTGCAAGTTTATCTGGCACCTACCATAGATATATAGAGAACTCGGAAGTCCCAAAATATCGTCAGTTTGGTACAGCACTAGCACAAAAATTGGGCCGATCTACATCCACGTATATTTGTCTTTTCCTTTCAAATTCACGGTTGTTTTGGTATTGGCCTGTTTTTACAGTCGCTCGCCGCTTCATATGTGAGGAAATAGAATGGACGTGTTTTAGAACTTGGATAATATTTTGGGGTGGAAACTTTTAAACGTCCGTCTATCAGCGGGCTGTATCTCAAAAACCGTAATTTCACAGAGTCTGTATTTCTATTGCCGCTTTGGGTGGTATGCGAAACGGGCGAGCCTGCGGGCGGCAAGCATAGGGTGGCTCGCCGTCTGATCAGAACCAGGCCCGGTTCGACGGCGAGCTGTGTTCCACGCGCGCCGCAAGGATCTGTCAGCATAAAAGACGGGGCCCGCTAGGGCCAGTGCCTGCTGGGGCGGCGGACTTTGTTCGAAAGAGTCACCGTGGGCCTGGATCGCAAAGGGAACTAGGAGGAACACGGATGGGTTTTAGTCAGTAAGAGTCTGACATACCCTCCTGCTTCACTCAGAGCAAGAGGAGTCATTTGATGATTTCCCATCCTTAAATAAAATGCAAAAAAGAGAGTAAAGTCCCGCACACCTCCATTGTAAAGGGAGGATCCTCCGACCAGCCGGTTATTGTGTCTGGTGTGGGCCACTGCCCGATAGTTGATATTCGGGCTGATGTATACGTTCAAATCGCATGGTAAACTCTGTTTGCGCGATGCAGGATTTAGACGTAGTAGTTCGCTGCTGGTTGGATAGATGGCGTCGCGGTTCTTTTTGTTGCAATGTAGATTTCCTTTGTTGGTTTTTCTTGTGGCGGCATTGATATAACAACTCAATCCCATACAAGAAACATGGTTTTGTTCAGTTTATGGCTGGAACCTTTCGTGTGAGAGTCCGATTCGCACTGCGCCGGTTTTTTTAAGGCAGCGGTAATACAACATGTTTAAATATCATATTAAGGGATTGAAGAAACGACCTAAACCGCGAGCGTATATTTACAAGAGCTTATGAACACAAATTAATACCATAAAAGAAATAACAATGACAATCTAACACATTTAAAAAACAATAAAGAACAATTAAATTCTAACTTTCCCTAAACAAGTGGCGACCTCATTTAAGATGATACATTATTTAGATATGAAATATTCTTTAATTTTGTTTTGCTTTGACAGGGGATACAAAAATAATTAACGGTCGGAATTAGACCTCGAGAGGCGCTTTCCTTATCTCAAGAGAAACTGATGGGGGGAAGACCTTCAGTGGAAAATCTACTCTATTTTTCAGCACCTAACGTGGAATTTTCCTTGAGCTTTCCTAAGTTACAGCTCCCAACATAGCCTTATTTAATTTAATTGAATGTTCATTTTCTTTATTTGATAGCTAATATTTCACACTTATAATGAAGACAATAAAGCTCTTGGATAGTTATGACACTTCTGTAATAAGGCCCAGCTGGCTCATTCTACTTTATTATATAAGTTTTTAATAGTTTTTCTTGAATAAGATGGTGTATAAAAGCCCGCTTTGGGAGTGGTGTTCAGTTTTGACGACCGAGTTGGCGTATTTGCTTGAACAACTAGTTGGTATAAGTATGGTGTGGGTGTTTATGTGTCTGTGATTTGTAAATGTAACCATCGGTAGACGTTTTTTTCCCAAACGGTGGCTTTTTGAAAAAAAAAACCAACAAGATCCCAATAACAGTGTATCGGGATTTTATGGATAGGAATAAAATTATGTCGGTTTTGGATACGGTTACGGATATGTTATTATTTCGGATTATCCGTTAGTTTCGGATAGTTTCGGTTACGGATATTCATCATCATCATATCAGCCGAAAGACGTCCACTGCTGGACATAGGCCTCCCCCAAGCGTCGCCACAACGACCGGTCCTGTGCTTCTCGCATCCATCACTACCCGCGACCTTTGACACTAGGTCATCGGTCTACCTTGTGGGAGGCCTTCCAACGTTGCATCTTCCGGTACGCGGTCGCCACTCCAGAACTTTTCGGCCCCATCGACCATCTGTTCTGCGAGCAATGTGCCCTGCCCACTGCCACTTTAGTTTGGCGATCCTTCGGGCTATGTCGGTAACCTTGGTTCTCTTGCGGATCACGCAAGGAAACTCCAAGCATTGCCCTCTCCATTGCCCTTTGCGGATATTACGGTTTGCGGTTTTTTTACGGATATTAGATTGAAGTAAAATATAAACACAAATAGCATGTAATAATTTGGTATTATTTATAGGTTTTATCTAGTCTAGGTTTTCATTTGGTATTATAATCAGTCATATAGGTTAGTAACAAAACATGTCGTTTTATTTAGACTCCGCCCTTATACGAAAGTATCCGAAACTTGTGAAACGGTTACGGTTACGGATATATTTTTATTTCGGATATCCGATAGTTTCGGTTTCGTTTGCGGAGCTCCATAACATCCCTGGTCTCAATGAAACATTTCTAAGGACTTCAATGACATATGTACACACGTGCAGGAGAATTATTTGTTTATAGATACACATGTATGCACACCCTATGTAACAAATGTTAAGAGAGAGAACTATTTTGGTGTAAAAGAAAGAAAAAACGAAAATATGAGTGCTCTTTGAGTACAGTTGTACACGTTGGAAAAGTCTCCTGTGCAAACATCATTCTCTAACAAAATTGTTTCAGTTATACGCAGAGAGGATATATGTAGAGTTTTATGTATACTATGAAAAGAATTGGAGAAGGTTCTTCCTTTTCCAATTTTTTTTTTGGCAATATAAAAAGGTACATGATCTGTTTGGAAAATGCGAAACAAACTGTTAAAAGAAGAAGTGTATTCAATTCTACTTGTACACTAATATTATAAAGAGGAAAGATTTGTTTGTTTGTTTGAATTGAATAGGCTCCGAAACTACTGGACCGATTTGAAAAAATATTTTAGCATTGGATAGCTACATTATCAGGGAGTAACATAGGCTATATATTATCCCCGTATTCCCACGGGATGGGGAACTACGCGGGTGAAACCGCGTGACGTCCACTAGTATATTATATGAGGATGGATGTTAGTTAGAACGCCTGAAACGATCTTCATGAAATTTGGCACAGAGGAACAACACATAGCTGGCTGGAATAATACAAAGGCTTTATACCCCGGGAGCATATTCCCTAGGGATTATGCGGACGAAGCCGCTGACAGAAGCTGGTTGTTCATAAAGTAGTTTTTTTTGGGGGTCTTTAAGTCATGAGTAAATGAGGTACTTAAGCGTACTCCATTGTCGCCGATATCATTGCTTACCATCAGGTGAAAAAGTGGTCCAACGCGAGCTTATCAATTACAATAAAAGTAAATGAACCGGAAAACGCAGGGTTGGAAGGCCTCCTGCAAGGTGGACCGATGATCTGGTGAGGGTCGCAAGTAGCCGATGGATGCGAGACGCACAGGACCGGTTGTTCTGGCGACACTTGAACGAACGAAAGATAAGATTTCTTTATTTGTTTAAACGTTGTATACATACAATAGCATGCAAGATATTACATAAATGTATAATAAGTGGAATATCTTCACCGTGGAAAATTTCGAGGCTAGATTATATTTAACTTTATAAAGGAAGCTCTCCTTAAGTATGTACTTAGAAAAAAAAATCCCCTTCGCAATTTTAACCTTTGGAGGTATTTAATTTAATTGTGTAAACAGTCGAATCTTCCTGAAAGCCTATAATTCCGCGTTCAAGGAAAGCCACTTGAAGTCATAAGATACTTTTATTAATTTTGATGGGATAAAACTTTCTGGCTTCTTCGCATTTTTGCTACGTTTAATGAATACGAATGTTATTACTTCTCATGGTATTTCGTACAAACCTGGAAGTCCTTATTCTTGGAAATAAATAAAACAATTTGAGTTAAACCTATATGCTTTCACTAGAAAAATAAGTTAAGAACTTTTTCGAAAATGAGCTTAGAGAGGAAGAGAGAGGAAGAGGGAGTAATTCTTCTATTTGCATAGAAAACCTAAAATTGATCCCTCTAAAATATTTTTTTTTTAATTTTCTCAACCAACTCTTAATCTTCCTTCAAAAAGGTTTATTAATTTAAAAAAATAAGGATCCGCCAGTTTGTGTAAAATACGGTGAGAAATTAACACTTTATAGTTCTGAAAATTTTAACTTACAGTTGGATCTATAAACTCAAATGTAATGCTGTATGACGGAGTAAAAAGATGGCTACGAAGACATTTCTCAAACGTACTCTTTCACTAATCGTTGAACCTACTTCATAAACTTCTGATAATCCGAAGTTTCACATATCAAGAGCACACCGTCAAATAGCCATAAGTAAAAACCGTTCAAACACTCAAAATCCTCGCATAACATTGAGTCGGGTCCAGACGCTCCCCAGATAAATTAGTAACTCCGAACTTGCCAGCAAGTTACCAACCTTCATCAAAAAGTACGGAACCACTTAATTCCGACGTCAGTTTTATGAAAAATTTATACTCCACCCATAGTTCCGTGAAATGAACTTGGCTAATACAAGTTTGGACCGGCTCGGGCAAGTTTGGACCGGTCTAAGGCGGATTGAACCGGTTATCGCGGATATTGTAAGTTTTTAGTTGGGAGGGAGTTTGCGGGAATATTTATTGTTGGTCCCAAAAGCTTGTTTTGTAATTCCGCAAACTTCGGATCGGAGTTTAGGGTTTCCTTTCCGAAATTTAATTTATTTATAAGTATTTATATAGAAATAATAACCTACTTAACTTCCCTCGAAGTTGATTGACTCGTTATTGCTGATAAAACATGTTTAAATAGGCTCTAAATGGAGTGGTTTGATTGGAATTTTGAGGGTAGCGAAATTAAAATTTTCTTCTAGGCTTTCCGAGGGAGTCGATTATAAATAACTTTAATTGGTTTGTTTCCTTTCAATGTATTGATTTGGCTTCAAATAACGTTGCAAAAGTCAAACATTCAATACAAATTAAATTGACACAGGTCTTCGTGGCGCTCACAAATCTTCAGAAGCGAGTGCACGGTCCAATTAGTCATTTCCAATGGACAAGAACCAACAAGTTACTCAAAGGTTGCTCTTAAAAAAAAAAAAAAATGATTTTACATTGTTTCCTCAGGTATAATATTATGTGCACCACACAAGTAACAGAAAAGATTCCCTGCCAGAGTCTGTGTTTCCTGATAGCTACAACCTGGGAGTCTTTAAGTCAAGAGTGAATAGGTTACTTCTAGGCAAGTGTGCTCCATCTTCGACCACATCATCGCTTACCATCAAGTGAGATAGTGGTCAATAGTATGCCTATCAATAGTTACAAAAAAAAAACCGGCCAATTGCGACTCGCACACGAAGGGTTCCGTACAATAAACCTTAATTTTTATTATTTGTTGTTATAGCGGCAATAGCCATACACAATCTGTGAAAATTTCAACTCTCTACCAATTACGGTTCTTGAGATAAGCCCGCTGACAGACAGACGGACAAGGATGGACGGACGGACAGCGGAGGCTTAGTAATAGAGTTTCGTTGGTTACCCTTTGGGTAAGGGACCTTAAATAAGATAGACGAATAAAAAGTTACATAGGTTGAACCATGGGAATGTTTCAGTATTAATAAATAAATATACAAGTAGGAAAGTCACAAATCATCCCTGCTAATTCGGTGACTCATGATTAAAAGATTCGCAAACATCAGTCTTACGACGAAATTACATTCATTTAAATAAGGCTGTGATTATTTCAGACAAAAAGACAGGACTCGAGCAAAAGCGACAAGATTTGCAAGATTAATCTGTCGTTTACCTGAAATTCTTCCTGAAACACTCAGCTCTTTGTTTCGGAAGGATTACATTTAAACCTCTTAACTGTGCTATTAGTATCTTTCGGTGTGAATATTCGTGATTTACATCTTAACTAGCTTTTTGAGGCTTGGTGTTATGGATTTTCGGGGTTTTGAATTTAAAATGTACTCTAGTGGATCTGGTTCCCGAGATGCAGGCGCTGCCTAGTTCGGGAACCACGCTGTAATTTTATGTTTAACTCAGCTTGTTAAAATTTTGTGGGGGACAAATCAGATGGGGACCGAGTCACCAATGTAGGAGAGTACCCAATGTTAACCCTACACGTGGTCCCTGGGTGGTGCTAATCAGGTGACATTAACCGGTGGTAGGCCTCGGCCGATGGCTTGTTAACACCCACTGGGCAAAGACGTACCGCCAAGCGGCCTAGCTGCGTTCCGGTACGATGCTCAGTGTAGCCAATACAGAGGAGTTGGGTCGAAATAGTTGTTCCTATGCAGGCAGACCAACCAGGCTTGCGCTGACATGGGCGTATCGGGAGACTAGTCGCGGAGGGTAGCGGGATCCGAGGCACGGTGCGCCGCTGGCCGACCGCAGGTAGATGGGGGCCCAAGTAGTGTGTTAGCCACACATAAAAGGCTGCCCCGCCAACTGTCGAAAAATCCCGGAATGCACCATCGTGCTGGTTGGCGACCAGACGAGAGGGCCCGATGGACATTCCCGGGGGGGCTCGGGCATCCCCGCAGTCTCCAGGCTAGTCCCCCAATAATGCCGTCCTGTCAGAGCGTGCCTGAAGGTTAGCAGCATGGAACCTCATTTCACTTCCTTCTCCTCTACCTTATTCACTCAAATCATGAACAGGAACATAAAGAGAAAAGCTGTACAGCGGCAGCACGCCCTCTCTCACAAAGTGCACCTATCCAACATTCGAGGTCTGCACTCAAATCTCGCCGCATTCCACTACCACCTCGAGACTGAGAAACCAGCGCTCTTGTTTCTGTCGGAGACGCAGATCGGATGTCCGTCAGACGTGTCTTACCTTTTATACCCAGGGTTTACCCTGGAGCACCATTTCAAACCACGCGCGGGCGTATGTATGTACGCCCGGGACGACATCTGCTATCGGCGTCTCCGCAACCTTGAAGACTCCAGGTTCTCAAAGCTGTGGGTTTTAGTGGACACAGGCCTTGACAAAATTGTTTACGCCTGTGTCTATCGTTCGCACAGCGGTAATTTGGAGACAACTGGGCTCACACAGCACCTGAGTGAGGCGGCGGATGCGGCTCAGCAGCGGTACCCTTCTGCCCAATTGGTTTTACTGGGGGACTTCAACGCCCACCATCAGGGGTGAAGTCTGTGTCCGTCTACTCGCCGCCCGATCCCAGCCTAAGAGGCACCCGGCGGGTATGGCGATATCCACACGCACTAAACGTTTTGGGAACACATTTATAGTGCGTACAGCTAAGGAGTGGAATTCCCTGCCGGAGTCTGTAAGACAACCTGGGAGTCTTTAAGTCAAGAGTGAATAGGTTACTTCTAGGCAAGCGTGTTCCATCTTCGACCACATCATCGCTTACCATCAGGTGAGATAGTGGTCAAACGCGCGCCTATAAATAGTAAAAAAAAAACAATAGGAATTTACTGTAACAATGGCTCAATAAGTTATTATCTCCTTTATTCAGTTAATATTCCTATAATTTTTTTTTTAATATTTTAGAAGATATTACAAAAAACATTTAAAAAGATAAATAATAGTAGCCCACCGGTATCGGATACAGGGTCCAGGCTACCGGCGGTCAGGGCTACATAGAGAGGAACCTCCTGACAATGCGAGCCGTGTCCAGAAGTACCGCATTCTGGATAGACCGATATTGATGCGGTTTCTTTCATTTGAAAGCCAGTTTCCTTGGGCCGTTCTTAGATAGGTTTTATCAAAAACAGTCGAGCCGTTTGAAGATCATCAGCTCTTTTCTAGTTGATGAAGGCACTTAACCAGCTTTTAAGAGTCTAATCGATGCGAAATTTGATATTCTGTTACTTCAATGACATTGCAAGAACATGGTTATATTGACCTGATGCTGTAGTATAACCTGCGGTCTGCAGAATACCCAACTTCTCACGAAGTTACAGCAGAGGTATCGTGTTTGGACTCACTGGAATGGTTTCAATGAACAGATTATATTTAGATCAGTAACCTTAACCTGATGCTGAAGCATGTCCTGAAATCTGTAGGGTACCCAACTCCTCACTTACTTACAGCAGACCTTCCGTTTTCGTATTCATTTAAATGGTCGCAATGAATCCTTACTATATATATTTTATATATAATATATACTAGTTGTTGCCCACGACTTTGTTCGCGTAGAAATTTTTAATGTGTAAGAACGGACCGCCTGATCAAAATGTGATCAATGTGGTGATGACTATAAAAGGTGTTCTTTTGGGCGCTGTAATTTGTGCGGTAGAATTCCTTAACAAAATTAAACGGCGTTAAGGCCACCCACTCGTTCTTTGGCGACACGTCGTCGTCGTCGTTTTACACTGCTGCAAAAGGACTCCCCGCCCACTGTTTTTGATAATATTGCATGTTGGGGTATCTTTGCTTGCAAGATTAAGCGGAAACTTAATAACGAAATGTGCAGTCCGACCACTGCTAAGCGAAGTTGCAGTAATACCCGAGGAAGCCACATCCAGAGTTATATTGCAGCCCTTGCGGCGTTGGACCAGCAGAAGATTCAGCACAAACTTACCGTACCTCCTGGTACGTCAAGAAGGAACAATCCCCCCTTTCCACTATTTACTCGGCGCAGAACCGTTTTGTAGACTTGACGCAGCTCGAGAAGTAATCGTGGTGCCATTTTATTGATCTGGCACTGTTGTACTGATATTGCATCGCACTCAGGCGGCGTCGTCAGACGGTTTCGTCAGGCGGCGTCATCAGGATAATATTGTAAATGTGAAAGTAACTCTGTCTGTCTGTCTGTCGCACTTTCACGCCAAAAATACTGAACCGCTTTAAATGAAATTTGGTACACAGATAGTCTAGAGCCTGAAAAAGGACATAGGCTACTTTTTATTTTGGGAGTATTTTCCCTAGGGACCACGCGCGCGAAGCCGCTGGCAGAAGCTAGTAGATTATAAATAGATTGTGATCAGGGCCTGATGATGAAGCAGAAAAGAAAAATGAGTGAATACATTGGTGAGAGATGCTAAACTACTATCACTCGTTCTACCGATATGATATTTTGGAATACGATATTTCTGGTGGAAACGCAGGCTAAGAGTTTTTTAACTGGTTCCCTGAAAATTATACATAAGAAACGGCACACAGTTCAAAATCTGTTGCATGAATTATTTACAGCGGCTTCCTCCACTAAACAATTTATTAAGCTTCTTTTAGGATCACCAGAACCTTTTTGGCCCCAAGCCTTATAAACAGTGACATGACTTAGCGTGATAAAGTAAGGGACACTTTACAAATGCTTAGGTTTGGCACTAGATTTCTTTGGTGGCCAAAAAGGCGAGTGACTAATGAGGATGGATGCCCTGATACGAGCTGTGGGTAGGTACTAATTAAATAATGATTCCGTGATGAAAACTTAGATGCAGGAAATTTTTGGACATGACTTTTTCTATTTGGGACATCTTCCAGAGTTTATTCGGCGAGATATTATGAAGAATGTCTGTATTCAGGTAAGATAGTAAATTCCGGTTCATGAGTTACAACCCGTTGTCAGACGGACTGATAAACAGCGGAGTATGTACACTTAGTAATGGGATTCATTTGGTTACCATTCGGGTACAGAACCATGGTATTTATTTATTTATTTAATTTAAACAGAACGATCAAACCAATAGGGAATATGCACGAAAAAAATATTTATTATCTATACAGTTTATCTAAAAATATACACAAATATAATAGTTACAGTGAAAATAGAATTAAAATTGCTCGAAAAACAAACGAGATATAATTATTTTAAACAAATGTATCTGTCCCTCTCGCGAAAACGCTGTTTTCTATGGCAGCTGTATAGGCGCCAAGAATTTTGACGTCACAATTCATATCGGAGTTCTCTTTCTAATTGTAAACTTTGAAGCTTTATATCTTCATCGCTGATGAAGGTATTTAAAAAATAATTTCATAATTGTTTATTGGGGATAATAAGTATTTCATTTTGCAAATAAAAAAATCGCATGCATATTCCCTATTACACTTTTTAAACACAAATAACAGTAAATACAGCACAGCACAGTATGACAGAGTTATGTACAAAATATAAAAATAGAATTAATGATACACTATTATACATTCATCTCACAAAATTTCATACATTCTGTCAGTGTCGTCTTCTATTCTTCCGCAAACATACCAAATTCTGTGTTCTTGTCCAAGAGAGCATTAATCGCAGATTTTGAGTGAGCAACTTTACGATATGTGGGAACTGCCTGATAGTACCTAAGCATCCACACAAAACTATCCCTTAAAATAAAGTACATTAAGTAGATACAATAAGCATAATGAAACGCTCCAATGATTAAAAAACACAACTTTGTCAGTGAATGCAAAGTGGAAGCAGCTTTTGCACCATTCTTTCTTCATAGTCTCGTTTCGAATTACAAATCCTTGCAGAATTTGTACTAACGACGGTACGAGTGCAGCCTCAGGCTGTATGGGGGTGCTTTTTCTTTTAACTAAGTTTATGAACACGTTGTATACAGGAAGAAGGGGACTTGATTAGAAGGACTTGTCATTTGAGGTGAGGGGTCTTATGTATAGGGATTGCAGCTGGTGATGTTTTAGACACTATCAGTTACGCTATTATTGTCTCTGAAAGTTGGTAAAAAACAGCTGTTCTGTACATTTTTCCATTTAAAGTAAAAAGAACTATAACACTAAAAAAAAACTATTTATTTAATCTTAATTTTTTTATTTCATTTTTTGTTCTATACTAAAAGTTATTCAAAATAATTAATACAATAACCTCTTTTCAGGTTTGGCTTTTAATCTGTGTAAAACACAGTAACACAATGATCAATGGTAAAAAAGACACTTTGACCAAGTCACTGGTTTACTGAGTAATGGGGACGCTTGCCTAGGAGTGAAGGAGGTTTTGATAAACAGACATTCTATCGTTCTACGTTTGACGCCGAGAAGGTCTGTCGCTTGTATTATTTACAAAATTTTAACAACATGGTATCTAACAAACATGATCATTCGAAAACCCTCACAGCAGCCTGGCGAAAGCATTAAAATTATTTGGTTCTTGCTTTATAAATAATCGAAACACCTTCAGCAATATTAACATTTCACTCAAAATAACTCCCCAAAATCTGTATCTACCCTCTAATCCTTCATAATCAACTGCGCTCATTCCCGCATCGTTGTCGCGACCCATCCATTCATTATTTATAATTAGCTACTCTCCGCACGCATCTGAGAGCGACATTAATCATTTCAATTACGAAGTCGCCGCCAGAAGGAAGGGCGACAGAAGTGTTCCTTGTTTTTTAGTGGGAGGACCGCTTTTCAGATTAAGGTTTAAGCCTGGCAAGTTGCGTGGTTGGCTTTTTTGTTTTCTGTCAGCGTTTTCTTTTGAGGGTGTAGTTGTTAAAGTTTTTTGTAATTTTGAAATGGTAATTAGGAGTGGCAGTGAGCAGGGCACATTGCTCGCAGAACAGATGGTCGATGGGGCTGAAAAGTTCTGGAGTGGCGACCGCGTACCAGAAGACGGAGCGTTGGAAGACCTCCCACAAGATGGACCGATGATCTGGTGAAGGTCGCGGGTTACCGATGGATGCGAGACGCACAGGACCGGTCGTTGTGGCGACGCTTGGGGGAGGCCTATGTGCGTGTGTGTGTATGGCTAAATGCGTACTGGATCGGTCAATGGGGAAACGCTTGTGGGATGAATATGTTCATACAGCAGGTTCAGTCTTTTGGCTTTTATAATACTTAATCATGGTTTCTAATACCGGATCGGAAAACTATGTTTTCTGATGAATGAGGTCACTACAGATCCATCTGCCAAGGCTTTTCCCAACTATGTGTGGGTTGGCTTCCTGGCTAATCGGATACAGCTGAGCACCAGTATTTCATCACGACATCTCTTGGTCGTAACAATACAATACTATATCTTTATTTCGAACAAAATCCATATGTAAACATACAAAAATAACTTATTGCCTAGTGCTAGTAAAAATCAGCCTCCGCACAAACTGCTGTACAATCGAAGAGCCGAACCAAGCCGTAACGAGTGTCAAATATCTACAAATGACAGCTGCGACCAAAAGCTTGATACACTTTCAGAAGCACAGATGAATTTCGGTGTATTAAGCTGACCCATCCACGGACTGACCTTGGCAAGCGTTGCTTAACCTTAAAGAACGGTCCAAGCAGCTGTATTTAGCCATGAGCTTCTAAGTAAACATACTTATAATTTGACAAAATTGTAATATAATTAATTATTAGGACAAGCACCAATTTCCAAAATTGACGTAAATTCGTTTCATTTACTAATGTGAACGATAAAAGTTGTTACGTATGCAGAAAGAGCATGTGAAATCATAGTGATTGTGTTTCAAAACAGATTGAATTAAAGTACAATTCACATGATTACCTGTAAATTGATTGTTTATTTGTTATTCGGATTTTCGATGATTAAGCCCCATGTGTACTGGACTTTGGCAGAAATGCTGGTATTTGGAACAAAATTCATCATCGTGTAGTTAGGTCTTTGATAGCGAAACAATTATTTTCACAGACGGTATTGTATCTAGCTTAATAAAAACTGGCCAAGTGCGAGTCGGACTCGCGTGCAAAGGGTTCCGAACCAATTTTATATTTTTAACACTAAAGACTTCTTATAGGCTTTCTTGTAATCTTTAGGTATAGAACTATTATCTGCGTTTTTTTTTTCAAATTTTTTGGCTCAATAGTTTCGCAGATAAGGGGGGAATGGTCCTTTTTGGTTTTATTTCTTGAATAACTTCAAAACTTTTTATTTTAAAATTAAGAAAAAAATATAATTCCAACCCTCACAGTAAGCCCTTTCATTTGTTATGTCACAAGATACAGTTTGAAAAACTTTTTATTTTAATTTTCTAGTTTGACTCCCAAAAGTGACCCATACTAAAAAAAATATTTATTTACGTAACGCGCCCGTGTTTGGGTCACAGAAGTCCTTATGTGTATTAAATTTCAACAGAATCGGTCTAGTAGATCCGGAGAAAACTGGCTGTGATAGACGGACAGACAGACACCCGAGGGATCCTATAAGGGTTCCGTTTTTTACGGATGTTCGAAACCCTAAAAAGTACCTACTTTAAGCTTTCTGGTTGTTTGACATATTGCTGAAATGGACCTTTTTAGTGCAGCCGTGAGACACACACTTAGTTTTTGGATTAGCAACCATCATTTGCTATTTCTATGTAATGTTTCATGTACTTATAATATGATAAATAAATATTATGTTTTCTTTCATTCTTTCTTTATTTTGGAATTTGTCACGGATAAACTTTGTAGAACTTTTTGGGATCCGGGGCCTATGATGAATTAATAAATCAACCCCGCCAGTCCCAAGAATGTTGATGACAGCTTCTAGTTTTTCCGGATGCAGATGAACACCAGCTCGCTTCAAATCTGATCTCCAAAACACAGTCATAGGAAATAGCACTTCGCCCGCGACTTCAAGAAAAAAATGAGGGATTCTTAAGAAAATTGCAGGGCGGATCTGGTACTTTCTTAAGAATCCCTAATTTTTTTCTAGTAATACCTATAAGCTTTTGCCCGCGACTTCGTACGCACATATCCTGTTTTTTCTCGTACCCATGAGAATTTCGGGTAATCCTCTCTTAGTGCTCCCCTACACTCCCCAAGGAACCTACATATCAAATTTCAACTTCCTACGACCAGCAGTTTGGCTACGCCTTGTCTGGCAGTCACTCAATTAGTCGGTAACGGATGAATTTTAAACATTAGGATGTTAGTCAGGAATAATGTAGCCTTCTAATGGTAAAAGCTTTTTTAAAATCGGTCTAGTAGTTTTTGAGTTAATTCGTTACAAAGAATGCAAAAACACAAATCTTTCCTCTTTATAATATTCAGCGTAGCAAACGATACCGTAACTCTTGGTGTCAGATTTGGCTCCTAAATAACCTTTACTGCTGTCAGAGATTTAGACAGACCCATGATCAATATTTATCTACTAGCTGACCCGTGTCCACTTCGTTGGGCGATATTTTTCGGGTTAATATATAGCCTAACACTCAAAAATAACGCGGCTTTCTATTGGTAAAAGAATTTTCAAAAACGGTTCAGTAGATCCAGAGATTACCCCCTACAACCTCACAAACTCAAAAACTTTACCTCTTTGTAATATTGGTATTGATTCAAAAGGTACATAAATATCCTTATACACAACAGCCTAACTTCAAAACGATCGATCCCGGCCGGTAATATTTACCTAGAAACCCCTTTTAAAGGCTCAATTTTCCAAGTCCAAAGTAAATGAATAATTACTGAAATCGTTACGAAACATCGTTAATTATGATCTTGAATAAATATAACTCTTATAGCCTATTCATTGGGGCGGATCTTCTTACATTTTTTCCTTTTTTCATTTCTCTCTGGTGCTAAATTATTTCCCCTTCAAGATGTTTTTATTCCTTTAGATTTTTAATTACCTACCCATTTTTATGCGAGTGTATTTCTTGGGAACGTTTTGCATTAAATAAATTACGTTTTGAGTTGAGTCGGTTTTTGTAATGTCTATTTTTTCGTAAGTCTTTTAAGGGTTGACACAGCAGGTCATCATTACTTATCCGTGTCCCTTTCGGAACAAAACGCCCCAACCATCAGAATCCGTAAGCCCCTTTCGGGACGAGCTGACACTCGCACGACTGCGCACGCGATTTTGTCTTACGGATTATTATTACGGACTTACGGATCCTGAGTGGTTAATTAATACTGTGAATGTGAAAATGAGTACGTTTGTTACGATAACGCTTTAATCG
Organism: Lacanobia wlatinum; assembly: GCA_947578705.1. Lineage (NCBI taxonomy): Eukaryota > Metazoa > Arthropoda > Insecta > Lepidoptera > Noctuidae > Lacanobia > Lacanobia wlatinum. The sequence goes on from OX388031.1 coordinate 26,497,007, forward strand.
CCAAACCGGTTTGAATTATGGTTCATAAATGGTACTCTGAAGACGTTTGTAGGTTTCTTTTGTATCAGAAAAATTATATTAACACGAGCGAAGTTGCAGGCAAAAGCCCAAGTGTCGCCACAACAACCGGTCCACCTTTTATGGATGACTGAAACTCTTTGTCCCCAGTAGTGCTTTCAGAAGCGCCATCAGGATGGAGTTCGGTGTGGCCAAATGCACGGTCAAGAGTGTAAAGCGAATACTTGAAAAACCATCATAATTATAGTCGTATGACTTCATACGTGTTTATCACAGATTTTAAAACGTTTTTCAATTCAGTTTATTGCGTCTTTATCTTTTCCAAACAAATCCAGTCAAATACTGTATTGTTCTGACACTTTTCCCCTAACTAGGAAAATAATTATTATATTTTTCAGCACTAAAACTATTTTGAAAATTCAGGAGTCTAATTCATAGAAGCGTATTATTTGTCGATCCATGAAACAACACTACCTGATTCAAAGGCACGAGTTATTTGATTTAGCTCGGTTTCGCATCATTGCATTGGTTTAATCGGCATTTAGTTAGTTACAAGTGTCGGACATACAAAGCTGATCTAAATAGAATTACAAACTAATTTATTTCCTGCTAATGCTGACGATATATTCGATCAAACTGGTTTGTTCGAAATGCGCAACTTTATCGTAACTCTGTAGAATAAACCACATTTAAAGTAATTTTGTGCTATTTCACTTTTTTTTTAACAAAAATGTTGCCCCACACTAGGAATTTCTTCTGTATCGTAGATGCGTTAGTAAACATATAAATTCACGAGCACAAACAGCCAGACCCGGAGCAACTATCTATAGGTCATACAAATATTTGTTTCGTGCGGGAATCGAACCCGTGACACGCAGCGCAGCAGTCAATCGCTCAACCACTGCGCCAACGTGCCGTCATATATGTATTTGAACATATTTATTTGGCCTACACTTATCACTTTTATCGAATTTTGTTGGTTAGATTCAGTTCAGACTACGTCGTAGCACATTTGCTACGCGCTACGGCTACGCGACTATGTAATGATGTAGCGCTACGAAACTCAGCGGTAAAGCTTAGAAAAAAAAAAACTGGCCAAGTGCGAGTCGGACTCACGTGCAAAGGGTTCCGAAAGAATTTCTTTTTTTTTAACATGTTATTTGAACACTACAGACTTTTTATAGGTTTTCCTGTAATCTTTACGGTATAGAACTATTATCTGTTTTTTTTTTCAAAATTTTAGGCTTAGAGTTTCGGAGATAACAGGGGAGAATGGTCATTTTTAGTCTAATTTTCTTGAATAACTTCAAAATTATCATTTTAAAATTATGAAAAAAATATAATTAAATCTCTCACAGTCAGCCCTTTTATTTGATATGTCACACGATATTTTTTTTTTTAATCTTTATTTATTTAGAGGCTTTTGGTTATCACGCATAACCATGTCAGCCCCATCATAACTCATAATAAAAATATATTTATACGAACTAGGAGACAAGAGACGCTCTATTAGCTAAATAGTTGCATACAAAACTATAAATTTTCTTAGCCTCCTCACTACAAGGTTTAGACAAAAAACATTGAACAGCACCTAAATCTAGCTTACTAATTTTTAACTCTGCCAATAAGGCATCTCTTTCTCTGCGATTACGGACACATTCCACCAACAAGTGATGCACATCCTCCACAGACTCGCAGTATTGACAATTTGGACTACTCACTTTTTTCATTAGGAAGCCAAACTTGTTGAGTGGCATGTGTCCGGTCCTTAACCTATGTGCTAATACAATATATTTTCGACAAATTCTCATATCGGCAAACCAGGGAATACGCGGAGGTTCACATTGCACCGTTTTATACCAAACACCTTTTTCGAGAGATTTTTTATCAAAGTATTCTTTCCACATGTTGTAACAATTTATTTTATATTTACTTAATAATTCCGAGTAGTGACAATTAACATCAATAGGTATTCCTTCTAAAGCTGACTTTTTCGCGAGTAAATCAACCTCCTCGTTTCCCGGTAAGCCAACATGAGATGGAACCCACTGCAATCTCAGATCTCTATAGCTGCAATTGAACTCATGAATGAGACTAAGAATGGCATAAGCTTTCGAAACACCTCTGCCACCAGAGGCGCATCGAGCAATATGCTGCAAGGCACTCTTGCTGTCTGTGAGTATTACTATCTTATTTAACCTTTGGTCTTAGCGTACATTAGAGCTTCTGAAATTGCAGTAAGTTCCACAGTCATTATGGATATATTACTATTTTTAATCTTAAAACAACCTCTAATTTTATCTTCGGGGTGATAAAAGGCAGCCCCTAGTCCACCAGCGCTCTTTGAACCGTCAGTATATATTCTATGCCAACTATCATATTTATTACGTAATTCATGTAAGATTTCATTTTTTAGAATATTAAAATTGTAATTGTGTTTACTACCTTTAATCGAATCTAGATCATACTTGATAATATTATTTGTTTGAATGTTAGTAACCCAAGTATTCAATGTAAACATTTCTAGTGGATAACTGGATGATATAGCTTCTTCTTGAGTTTTTTCATATGTTGAAACTAATAGAGGAATTTTCTTTTTTTGCCAATACCTTTTTGTACAAAGAGTGCTTAGTTCTTTTAATAGACTAGCAGTAGTATTATTTGACCACGATTGTAATTTTAAGGTGTACTTTATAGCTAAAAAATGTCGTCTAATAAATAGAGGAGGGATACATAACTCACACTCCATTGTGTGAATGGGCGTACTTCTAATAAACCCACCAACAATTCTCAAACTCTGATTCTGGACTTTATCTAGCTTGTATGTGTGCGAATTTGCACTATTGTCATATAAATAACTACCGTAATCCACCCTGCTCCTGATTAGCGCAATATACAACCGTCTAATATGTTTCGGATGAATTCCCCATGAAGGTCCAGACAATACTTTTAATAAATTTAGATATTTTTGTGTTTTTTGACAAATTTCATTTATATGTCTTCCCCATCGTAATTGCCTATCAAGCCACATGCCTAAATATTTGATGTTTTCAGTAAAAGTTAAAGGTAGACTATTAATAACTAAATTAATTGGTTGTGTTCTAAATCCCCTACTAAATAAACAGTACTTCGACTTAGAAGTAGATAACTGCAGACCAATTTCTTGTAACAACCCTACCATGGTGTTTAGCGCCCTTTGCATGTTGGTAATGCTATCGTTTACTTGGGATTGACTAGTAAAAAAAACAAAATCATCTGCATACTGAGATATTAATACGTTATTTATGTTGTGCGTAATCTTAGAGGTAACAATATTAAACAATAGAGGGGACAACGGGTCCCCTTGAGCTAAACCTCTATGCGTCCATCGACATACACAGTCATTGTCGTGGGTACTTTTCGCTTCTATTACAAGACGCCTGTCACTAAGAAACTTCCATACATATTTAGATATTTTAGAGCCCGCGTTGATATCTTCCAAAGTCTTAATAATTTGAGTAACTATGACATTATTATAAGCATTATCTAAGTCGAGGAAACATGCTAAAGTCGAGATATTTTTAGAAAAACTTATTTGTATATGACAAATTAATCTTACCAACGCATCTAAACTTGAATGGGCCCGTCTAAAACCCGTAGTTTCGGAGGATAAAATTTTTTCTTTCTCAACGTACCACTCTAAACGCTTATTAATCATTGTGTGGAGAATTTTGCAAACACAGGACATGAGAGCAATTGGTCTAATCTTAGTCAAAACATTTTCATTACTAACCTTAGGAATAGGGATAATTTTTATCTGTCTCCATTGTGAGGGGATGTAACCGTATGAAAAAATCAAGTTATAGGTATCCAATAAGTAAAGCTTAGCAATTGTTGGTAGGTTATACAACATTGAGTAAGTTATAAGGTCTGGTCCCGGGGCGCTGTCTTTTTTTTTTAGACATTTCTGCATTTCTTCATAACTGAAATCTGCCTCAAGAGCTGGATTCATTGAATTGATGGTAGGCATCGGGGGAAGTACAGAGTCAGGTGCTAAGTTGCACAATAGTTCCACTTTTTGTTGGTCTGTAGGTTGAAATGGTTCTTTTTTATAGCCCTTAATCCATCGCATTCGATTCCACATCTCTGTAGCTGTAGTTGTCTCGTCAATACTATTGCAATAACCACTCCAACTCTGTTGCCTAGCCTGATGTAAGGCTTTTTTTGAATCAGCAATACATTTTTCAAGAATTGAGAGATTTAAAGGTGTAGGATTGCGTCTAAATTGTTTGAGCATAAGTCTTCTCTGAGCAACAGACTTAGACAGGTTAGGATTTCAGTATGGTTTTGGTCTAAATTTGCTAGTAGGGTCAGTACATATTTTAATTAGTGGAATACTCTTATTAGCAGCGGTATTAATTTGATCAATTATAAAATCATACCTTTCTTGAATATTATTTGTTACCACTATGGAACTAAAAGCTACGGTAAGATATTCCTTATACAGCTTCCAATTGGCTAACTTATAATTACGCCCCCTAAATGGCCTGCAATTACTATAAAAATTTAAACTTATTTTTATTATCAAATGATCGCTTCCTAATGTTTCATTTGTTACATCCCACTTAAAGTTAACAGCAATGTCCGATGACACAAATGTAACATCAGGAGACGATTCTTGTAGTATACCACTCACCAATCTTATTCTTGTAGGGCTGCCATTGTTCAAGGAAATAAAGCCATTCTCAATCGCTGAATCCATGATTTGTATCCCTCTTGTGTCATTTTTAAATGACCAATTTGTGTGGTGAGCATTAAAGTCGCCAGCTATCAATGTTTTTTTTAAATTTAAACTAAATAGATTATCCCAGTCGGATGAGGTAGTGCGTGTACTTGATGGGCAATAAATCGACATGACATTCTCCAAATTAGAGCAATTTAGCAATTTTAAATGTAATATTTCAATTCCTACGTTGCCCAGTCTAATTACAGACGACTGTACCTTGAGCGACTTATGAATTACAATGGCAACCCCACCGTACGAGTCCTCTCTGTCTTTTCTGTATACATGGTAGCCATTAATATTAAAGTCTTTTTCTTTTTCTAGCCACGTTTCACTAAGAATAGCCAAGTGAATTTTCTCTTGAATTAATAAGCTTTCAAACTCCAAACGCTTAGGCCTAATACTCTGTGAGTTCCATTGGAGTATATTTAACTTAATTACTTTAGCGTTACTGGCCATTATTAAACATGTCACAAATTACCTTAAACCACTCTAATTCTTTAAATATCTGCATGAAATACTTTTTAAACTCTTCTACTATACTTTCTAAAATTACAACTATTTTTTCTTTCCTATTGGTCCTCGACAGCAAAATGTCTTTTATTTTTCCAATTAAACTTTTATTTCTTAATATTTCTATATCTTCCTTGTTTTCCAGTATTATGCTTTGATTTTCTTCCGCGACTCTGTTAAATTCTCCATCAACTTGCATCTTTGTTTCAGTCGGCTTTTCGATATGTCTTTTGTTATTGGTTCTTCTTATTAGTTCCGAACTGAGGTGAGATGTGTTCCGAGATGAGTTTATTACCTCATGTTTCTTTCTATTTAAACAATCATCTTTTCCTTTACTATTTGTTAAAAAGCGTAACAAACAAACACATTCACTTCCGTGTTTAGAATATTAGGATTAAGAGGAAATGCTGGCGGCGAGACTTTGGAAGTATGCGGAACAGAGAGTGAAGTCCCGCAAACCACCATTGAAAAGTGAGGATCCTCCTACAAGACGGTTGTTGTGTCCGGTGTGGGCAACTGCCCAATAATTGACATTCGGACTGACGTATCTGTTCAAATCGCACGGTAAACTCTGATTGCGCGATGCAGGATTTCAACCTAGTAGTTAAAGAGTAGTATAAGAGATATTTCACAAACTGAATAAGAAGGATATATACAGTGTGTGTGTATAATGTTTTCTTTTTTGATGATTTATTAACCGTATAAGCACTAGAACTCTCACAAAATGCTCAAAATTGCCCTATAAATCGCTGTCAACAGAGCCCTAGTGTACAAATTTGGCAACTATTATATATCCTTTTTATTCATTTTGTGAAATATCCCTTATATAGGTCCAATATTGGAGGAGAAAACAGTCGAGAGCCAACCTCGAATTGACTTTTTACATAAAAAGTCTCGCCGCTAGCATTTCCTCTTAAAGTGACATGCGATAGATGACAATCCGACAATTTCATAGGTTTTTAGGGTTCCGTACCCAAAGGGTAACCAACGGAACCCTATAACTAAGCCTCCGCTGTCTATCAGTCCGTCCATCTGTCTGTCAGAGGGCTGTATCTCAAGAACCGTAATAGGTAGACAGTTCAAATTTTCACATATTGTGTACTTATATTGCCGCTATAACAACAAATAATAAAAGATAAGGTATATGCTACGGAACTCTTCGTGTGCGAGTCCGACTCGCAATTGGCCGGTTTTTTTTCATAAAATATTTATATTTTTCGTTATATTTTGACAAATATGTTGCATTTTCAGCGAAGCTCCTATATTAAACAAGGTTTTGAATTAGGTTAAAGTCTGATATAAAATGGAAGTGAACCCTTAGGAAGACTCTACAGAACCGTAATCGTATGTAGCGAGGTCATAAGTGCATAAGTGCACAAGTCGTAAACATGGGTTGTAAACATTTTATTTATATCGCGCTACGTGCTTTGCATGCTCTGAATTTGTTAGCGTTCACGTTGTTGGGAGGCTGGTTATTTTTCGTCTTTCTTGGAAAAAATATGTGAATGCTTATTAGGAAGTTTAAAAACTAGAACTTGCATGAAACAGTTAATTGTAAAATTACAGGCTTTACAATTTTTAGTTTAAAAGCTGATTCAGTTTTCGGGATTACTCCGTGCCTCGAAAAACACGTTAAGCCGTTGTTCGCGGCTGTCATTTGTAGCATTTTGGCGGTCCTTATAGATAGTCTACTGGCTATCTGGTTTTGTTAAGACGACGTTTGTCTTAACAAAGAGTATCATGATATACAGTCACTGAAGTTGTGGGCAGTCAAGGTCATCTAGTTAGCCGCTCTATATAGAATATTGAGCTGGATCTGGTTAGACTACATGTCAACACTATCATTTGTGAAAGGACTACGCAGCTGGTGCTAATACTTCTACCTGCAAATGAAAATAAGACTTAAACGCAATACCTCTTAAGGGGTCATTGAACTCATAGTTATGAACAACTTTCACTATGGGACCAACAGTGAAATCACGAAAAAAAAAATCAACTTCCCCATACATTTTATGTGCACATAACTCGACAAAATGCACTGAACAGCTGATTTTTTTTCGCGATTTATAGATTGGTCCCATAGTAAAAGTTGTTCATAATGTTGAGTACAAAGACCCCTTAAGAGATATTGCGTTTATTCTTTTACACGTTGTCTTATCTGTGCCTAAGGATTTCTTACAGTACACGACCTTTAGGCTGCCTGTCCATTATCCTGTCAAAATCTCCACACTTCTCACTCCACAGTCGCTTAGATTCCATACAATTAATTCCATTAGTTAAAATTTCTCCGTTTCTCCGCTCTACTACCCCACTCCACGTCAATGGACAGGCAGCCTTATAAAGTGATACGTATTAAAATGCAAGTGAGCTACCATTGTAGCTCAATATTCTTCGATCTTTATCTAAGCATATTTCAATAACAAACAAAAATAAATCCCTCCACAGTCAAAGCTGTCCGCCACCGATACAGTTTACATAATTATTTCTCTTAATATGAACATTAATTAACCGACGGGTGTCGGTGACAGCCAGAACGCCTCGTTTACTGAATATTGAGAAATGGTGAGAAGTATCTAGTTCAGCGGTGCTCCAAGTTGAGCGGGGGTCGTGGATTGTGTTTTTTTTTTTTAATCACGTCTTAGTTATTTCATTAGAATTTCTGAGAGGCAATATCGTTGTTTTCAAGTACAGTTTTTCATTTGTATCGCAATCGCAAAATGTCAAAAACACATCTAAATTCTAAAGGATTTATATGTGTTTTTGACAAGACATTTTTTGATACTAATATGACATTGCGAATAGAACTTGATAGTTTTTAGGTATGATAATTGCCCTAAAGGTTTCAAAAAGATTGCAAATTGTATGTCAACTCGTAATACCTAACCATTGTGTCACCCTATGTTATGTTTCTCATCTATCTTTTCTGTAACTTATATGGTGTACATAATAAAGAGTATTCTATGCCAAATGACATAACGATCTCAATTTAGATTTTAATAAGAAAGACGTATTCATCACCATGAATACGTCTTTGAGAACCGAAAGTATGATCGAAAACAGTCAGCCTACTTCCTCTTTCCTTCCAAGATTCAACTGTCTATGGTTGAATCTCTGGATCATCGTGGAAAAAGTATTTAACTTGCTTTAGACCGTATTAAGCACATAAGAGCGTCAATATGGCTTTCGCCGGGGACGGTCAACTGGCGATCTTCTTGTGTATGTCACGCACTGCTGGGGCGAGGCCATCGAGAGACACGGCGAAGCACTCGCCGTATCGCTCGACATCTCGAAGGCCTTTGACAGGGTTTGGCACGCAGGTCTACTGAGCAAGCTTCCTGCTTATGGCATCCCAGCTGGTTTTTGTAGCTGGATATCAGACTTCCTGAGTGAACGGTCGATCCGAGTAGTCGTTGACGGCTGCTCCTCTGACCTCATGGCTATTGATGCTGGAGTTCCTCAGGGGTCTGTTCTCTCTGCAACTCTTTTCCTGCTGCACATCAATGACCTACTTCAGCTTGGTCTTGTTGGGTACGCAGATGACAGTACGGTTTCAGAGAGATACTTGTCCAGCGCAACAACCAGCGGGGATGAAGTTCGTTCCTTGAGAGAGGCCATGGTGGAGCGGAAAAATTTGACCTTAAGCCTTGTCTCCCAGTGGGGTGATGACAATGTGGTCACTTTTAACGCCACCAAAACACAGGCATGTCTTTTTACCGCAAAAAGGAGTCGTTTTGACCAAACTCCTACTTTTCGGGGTACATCTGTTCCTGTGACTGATCGGCTCGAGCTCCTAGGTATGGAGTTGACATCCAGTCTCAACTTCGGCGCCACCATCGAGTACAAAGCCCAAACCGCGGCCAAAAAGCTGGGCATCCTAAATAGGGTGAAGCGATACTTCAGGCCTGGACAGATTTTAATCCTATATAAAGCGCAAGTCCGATCCTGCATGGAGTATTGTAGCCACCTTTGGGATGGCTCAGCTAAGTATCAGCTTGCCGCGCTTGACTCGGTGGAACGCAGAGCTAAGAGGCTCATCGGTGACGTAAAACTGGTGGATGCCAAGCTGCATAGCTTGGCTCATCGCCGTAAGGTTGCCTGCTTGTCGGTCTTCTACAGATTGTACTTCGGTGAGTGTGCCCAAGAACTCCACGACCTCATCCCACCGGCCCCCTTCTACCATCGGACATCCAGACGCACTGCATCTTACCATCCCTACCTTGTTGCTATTCCACCAACTCGCACTAAGCGTTTCCAAACGTCTTTTATAATGCGGACAGCAAAGGAGTGGAACTCTCTGCCTGCGTCCGTGTTTCCAAACGCTTACAACCCTAATCTCTTCAAAGTTAGAGTGAACAGGCTCCTTCTGGGTAAGCTCGCTCCATCGTAGACTTTGTCTCGGTCATCTCTGACCTAGACTGGAGTCAAGAGCAAACCCATCACAAATAAAAATAAAAAAAAAATAAGAATGAAACTGTAATTGAATTGTGTAAGGTATCAACTTTTATTTCAATTGTACTGAAACATTGAACAACAAGATTTCTCGCTCAAAATCTATACGCATTAGCAAAACGGGGCACATAACCTCTGATTGAGAACCACTGATCTGACGTTGTTAGCGAAAGTGAAATAGTATGTATGCAAAGTTGTTTAATGTGTTGTGTGAGAGAGAGGGGGAAGGGGGCGCCTATATTGATTTGTGTTCACCGAGGGTGTAATACATGGTGGATGACTTATGATTAATTAAAATAATAACGGTATTCATGGTTTGAATTTTGATGAACCGTGGCAAAGGTTTTTGGTAAAGGTTAAGATATCAATTTGTGTTAAGTAAACCTACGCGTTTGTTGTTATTTCTTATGTTATTATCTTGATGTGTGTTATTCAAATCAATATTTGTTCCTTATATGATAAGAGTAAATAACAATATATCCATATTGCGAGCAGAATGGTTAGCCAATGGGGCTGAAGGTTTGGAAAGGGTCAACCTTGTACCAGATAAGCATTGGGAAGGCCTTACTGGACCGATGACCTTGTGAAGGTCGCGGAATCCGAAGGATGCGAGTCGCACAACCTCCCTACATGCCAATGTCTTAGTGATTCCGTCGTGTAAAAGGGATAATGCTCTCGTCCTGTATAGTCCCATCTCATTCTCACAATAGAATCACGATGACATTGGCATATCATTGTAAGCTGAACTGGTCGATGAGGCGACGCTGACATGAGTACGATTAAAGATATTTCTTGAAAGAGACCTTATTTTGCAGTAGTACATAGATTATTATAGGTTGCCAGACTGGTACCAATGTAAAAAAAATCCTATGTCCTTAAAACGTCGTAGTACTTAATCTCAGTCACGACTGCATAAAAAAAAACCAAGCAAAGACCACATGTCTGTTCTTCCGTGTAACGTGCACTCGTAAATTTTCTTTTTTTTATCGCATACAGAAATTCGTAACCTAGTTGCAATAGTTTGAGAGCTTGCTGCTAAAATATTATTGTTACATAAGTAATGGGAGACGTATAAAGTTGTATCGTCAAATTTTGTAGATGTGTTCTATTTTGTATCGATAGAAACATCCTTATTTTATTGCGAATGATTAATTTATTATTTTAACAATTATCTACACTTCTACACTAATATTAT